>JARDYH010000001.1:297735153-300235153 GCA_029215795.1 Anniella stebbinsi | reverse complement strand
GTATGGGTGAACTAGACATTTACAGTTCTCACACATATTTTGGGATTGTAAATCCTTCCAGCAGGATTGGCTCCCATGTCTGGGATAAATACTCCTAAAATATTATAGTATTTGTTCCTCCTGCCACCTGTCCCTACTTAGTCATGGGACTGGTCATTCTTGAGATTGCATGTGAGATGACACATAAAAAAGCACAAACCTCTCCACCTCAAACTACAAGTTTAGTTTAGCTGTATAAGCACATTCTCTCTGTCCTAGAGAAGGTCGTGGGCCAGCAACTTACTGTTCAGAATGTTGTTTTTTCTACTCTAGCACTTTTTCTTTGATTGGTTCCACCAAATGTCACAAGATCTGGAAAACAAACACATAGACACAAGGGAATATGTTCCCATAAATATCCTTGAAGCTTCAATTTAGCTTCTTCTTTTTGTGGTAATGGGCTTGCAACCTGGATCTCCAGTCCCCAGTAAAGTGCACTCTTCCCTGCCCCCCATCCTTGGACCTGATCTGTCACCAACAAACATGTTATGCTATAGTAAAGTTTGCTAATGGAATTAAAAAGGAACAGACAGTCTGGCTGTATTTCCACAGCAGCTTTGTACAGGATGTATCTTTATGACACTCTGTACACTGCCACATCTCTGCAAATCTATATTATCCTTATTTGTCAAATTTATTTATATAGCACTATCAATATGTATGGCACATAACAGGGCTGTGCAAGCAAGAAAACAACACCCAAAATGATCAATATTTAAACAATAGAGAAGGCAACAGATGGGATTAGAGAATGAGGGTGTTAGAAATGAACCTTTGAAATCTGAGTGTATTTAAAATAAAAACTAAGAAACAAAAGATGTGGTTAACTTAAAAACAGCCCATGGATTACTGAAGAAAATTGTCATGTATAGGTGTTTTCACAAGCATCAATCACAACCAAAATCCCATCAACCAAGGCTGCAACATGGGAAGGATGATGAAATGGGGTGCAAAAAAATAAGTCAAAATACCACTTCCCAGCTCCATTCACTTGAAGATGTTCCAGCTGTGTGAAAGAAACCATAATTTGACATCCAGATCACGAGTTACAATCATTTTATGAGTGCCAGTTGGAAAATGGAGCGTATTGCCGAAGAATGGCTTTTTAATGTATGGGTAGAGCAGTGAAGACTTCATTATGGACTACAATTAGAGAATAATGCTGGATGACTGAGCTTTTAAGGCAGCCTCCAAATATGTCACCTCTACTTTTTAAAATATCCAGGGGTGAAGAAGACTACTTGGAATGATGTTTGCGACAGCTCGCCTAATTTCTTGACATTTCCTTTTATTTCATCAGCTTAATTGCAGCTCTTTGCTTATGTTGTTTTTTAATTGCCAGCTTACCTTATTTATCTCATGGTGGGTTTTGGCCATCTTAGCAGTAGAGAAGAAGATTCTGTTGAAAATGTAAAAGGAAGAGTCACTTTTATCTCAGAGTATTTATCTCAATTTTCTGGAGTGCAGTAATGATACTCTTTAGAGATGCAGCAAAAATTGTGGGTTTTTAAAAATTTTTTTGCATGTATGCCTATTGAAATGTAGCCTCCTTCTCTTCTCTCAGAAGAGTAATTCTCACTTCACATTGAAAATGTGTTTCCTCTGCTGCTATTGCTTTTCCAAGTAAGTTCCCCATTATTGAAAATAAATAGAATTTTTCCTCTCCCCTGAGAAACATTACCCCAAAATAGCCTGTGAAATTCAAATGCACTTTTTGAGAACCAGTTCAAACTCAGCATTAGCTATGTGATGATACTTGAAGCCCATAACTCAACCTTCCCCAGGCTGATATTTTGGACCTCAACTCTCATCAGCTCCAGTCGGTATGGCCATTGGTCAGGAATGTGGGGAGATGGCGCCCTCTAGACATTTTGGACTACAAGTTAGGAAATGCTGCCTTAGCTCTTGCCCTGACTAAGACTTTACATCTCCATTTTGTCTCCCATCTTTAAGAACATCGGAAGTGCCATGCTGGATCAGACCAAGGATCCATCTAGTCCAGCACTCTGTTCACACAGTGGTCAAACAGCTGTCGACCAGGGACCAACAAGGCAGACATGTTGCAACAGCACCCTCCCACCCATGTTCCCCAGCATCTGGTGCACACAGGCTTACTTCCTCGAATACTGGAGGTAGCACATAACCATCAGGGTTAGCGGCCACTGATAGCCTTCTCCTCCTTGAATTTATCTAGCCCTCTTTTAAAGCCACCCAAATTGGTGGCCATCACTACATCTTGTGGTAGTGAATTCCATAATTTAACTATGTGCTTTGATTCATGAACTTGTAAAATATACCTTTTTTCCCCTGTTGATTTTTGTAGCTTTGGCATAAGCATCAACTTAGTAAATTCTTATGATTTTTAAAGAAGAATCACGCTTTTGTGGTTTTATTTAATAGTGATAGGAAGGCAGGGGGAGAGAATTCTTCTATGTAATTGGTGTTGTTTTTCCTGCCCAGAGAATGACTCCCAAGAGTTAGAAGTCATGTGGGGAAGGTATCCTAAGAGAGAAATCAAGGCACAAATGACACCACAGTTTCCTAAGGAGGTGATTAAATGGGCCAGGGCATTTCACTACCAAAAATTCATGATCTCACTACTGGTGGCAGAAATCAGCCTTTATTGAATAGTGTGGAAACTAAAGCAGGGAAAAGAGGGGAAATACTAGTTGTTGAGATCTAGCAACCTGAGATTGCAAGAGGTGAAATGGGTGTGTTCAACCTATTTTATCACATCTTTTAAAATATTAATAACAAAATAAAAATACTGTGTTGTACATGGCAATAGTCAGGATTTCCTAATTTAAAACACAGCAAAACGCTGAAACTTGTTTACCTTTTTTCAGACTTACTTGGAAAAGCCTGAAGCCTTGTGAAAGGCTCTCAAATCCCTCACACTTTCCAACTGTGCACTTAAATTTTTCACAAATCCTAAATCTGTTTTTAATGCTCTCTCTTTACACATAAAAGACAAGAGCCCAAGAACAAATAGAAGAGCCCACAGGAGTTGGCAGCTGTGAGTATAGCTACTGGAGATAATTTTCGCACTTTGATTTTTATGATCCATGAGGACTCTGTCAAATGCTTAAAAACGTCTAAGTGTCATTTCATGGGTATCATTTCTTGCAGACGCATGATTAAATGTAAATCATTTTTAGAAAGTTACAGAAAACAGTAGGCATTTTAAGCCCACTTCATCTAAACAATGGCAGCTGCCAATAGATCAATTATAATTTAAAAACATGAGGGAAATGTTACTAATTGAGTTGTCATCTGGATGAAGAATGCTGCCAATTAACTGACATGCAATTAACCAAAAGTATGGGAACTAAAAACTGCCTAAGCAAAAGCCAATTTGATAAGTCTTTCTGACACCCAGCAAAATACACCTGACTTAGCCATTTTGGAGTGACCACCATGGAATAAAGACAGTAAATATGTTAAAAGAGTAGGGCTGCAATCCTGTGCCCACAGTAGCCCAAGTATATAATGTCTCATAGATTGCTTTCATCAACATGCATCTTAACCTACTCAAAGAATTCCACAAGGTTAGGTGAGGCAGAACTCTGCAGAAACAATCCTGATCATCTTTCAGTAAGTACCCTTTTCTTTCACCCTATCAGGTTAAAAGCAGCTGGAGTCAACTTAGTGGTGCAAAATAAGAAGAGGAAGGCTGCAATCCTACAAATATCTAAATAGTCATATTGAACTCAGTGGGGTTAACTTCTGTGTGTGTGTGTGTGTGTGTATATATATATATATATATATATATATGATTGCACTGCAAGTTCTTACTATTGCTCTTCTCCACCCTCCCACTGGAAATTGCACCCTGGATAGATGTTTTACTTAAAAATAAAGTGTTAGGAAGGAAACAACATGAGCTACCTTGTGTAGTGTAAACCAAAATTGCAATTTGCAAACAGACACTTCTTTTTGGACTTGAACTCTAGAGCATGCAACTCCTTATTGCCTTTCGTTGAATCATACCCTCTATGTACACTTTGATTTAAGTATCCATATCTCAAACGATTACAATGAACTTATTACCCTGATAATAAAGGGCATAAAAAGTAGGTTACTGCTGTGCCCAATAAACCTCACAGGAAAACTCAGACACAATTGAGCTTTCTGCGGTGCAGAGAGAGAATGTTTTTTTGAAGGGAGCTGTGTTTCACAGATGGTCATAAGTGAGACTAGCAATCCTATGAGAAAGCTGGAGAGGGATAGTGGTGGAAGATCATGAGGCTTTCTCCTGCTATTGCTAGTCATCTTTGTACCATCCACTGCCTCCTGAGAATGACTGTTCCCTAAGCATCTCCAAGAGAGTATTCAGAAGTATATGGTCATTACCCAAGGATTTGGGATGCAAAATTAAAGCAAAGTTAAACAACACCATCAGAGATTTCTAGCCACTACTATTCATTTGTTAAATTGCACCCATATGTTTGGTTGTTTCAGCATGGAAATTAAGGCACAAAGTGATGCTAAGGGGGCAATTCTAAGAACCTTTAAAGTCAGTGTTTCAGGACATGCAATCTGGTTACGCTGATTGCTGAGCTGTCTCCAATGAAAACAGGAAATAGCCTCAGTTAGGAGGCAGTCAAAGGGTTTTGGAAGACTAGCTTGTTGCTCAACCAACACTACTACTACAGGTCAATCTGAAAGATATGAGTAATGATTGATCAACAGTTGCAGATAGAGAAGGATATAGAGGAGATAATAAGATGGATACCAGAACTTTATTGAACTAGGGCCTCTTTATTTAAACAAGGACTGCAACCCCCCCCATCTGCTTGTGTAACTGAAGGGATATAACTTAAATGGACCTGCAGGCAATTAGCCCTGTCAATGGAGGGGGCCAAGCCTCTGCTTTGGCTCCATACCCCCACCTGCCATGGATGAAATCCCCCAGCCTGACATGCAGATCCTGCAGAAAGAATCCCCACATCCCCACAGTAACTTATTTGGGCTTTTATGGGTCTGGAAAGAGAAGTATCAGGACCTCCCAAAACTTTTCGCCTCATCCCACAGATTAACTCTACACCCATATTGAACTAGGGTGCCTCTAGCAATGGGCAGAGGCCTGGATTGCTGAATTCATTGAGCTTCATTGCTGAAGTTCAAAAGGAAGCTTCCCAAGCAGGAATAGGGTCCGTCCTACATACAGTAAGTGACCTCTCCAGCTGTTCAGTTTAAGTTTCACAATCCCCTGACCCTACACTCACTATAGCATCCAGTTCCATCAGAGCAGGGATAAATTTCTGGTTTCCCATGACTCAGTGAGCTACCTTATAAATTGAGTGTGGCAGTGGCTTCTTGGACGGCTTTTTCTAGTCACTCCCATAATAATGTTTGATGGACGTTGTACTTGATTGCAAAACTGCTGACTAAGAGGAAGGTCTCAGCCTCCATGGTTCTGAGACCGAATCCTGTGATAACTGCCAATCAAACCTCATTCAGTAAGCTTGAGGATGTGTTGTAATTCTGAAACCTGCTCTCCCAGTATCGTGTACCTAAGCACTAGTTTATTCATATTTACTGTCATCCTGCTTTTCTTTAGCAGATTCAGACTTCTTTTACCTATTGGTCCTGTTTGAAGCAGAAGGAACCCTTACTCTGATCCCAGTCTCTAAAGCAGGAGTGGCCTCATGCTCCCATGATACGGCACCATTCACTTGCTGGCTTAGGGCTGAAGGGAATTGTAGTCTGAAACAACTGGAGGGCCAGAAGTTGTCCACCCATGCTCTAGAGCATCATTAACTTATTGTAGATTTCAGTATTTTACTCTATGCTCAAACTCTGATCTTCTAGTGATGACCCATCCTAGGTTGATCCAGACACAGGAGCGTGTTTCTAATCCTGCCTTGATACAACAAGAATGTGTCCCATTTTTTTAGTCTTGCCAGAACTCTCTGGATTCTGTGGTCCAATTGGTTAAGACATACATAGGTATTGACTTATTGAATGTGAATCGCTCATCCAAAGAATTTTGAAAACAACTAACACTTTATTCAATTTTTAATATAAATACCTGGAAGCATGAGTGTTTTAATTTAGTTAAGTTTCTTTGGTGGACAGTTGTGTTCTATTTAATTTCCCCTCCACATTCCACAACTATGTTCAGATTGCCACTCAATTAAGGACATTTTGCAGGCACCTGTGGCTATATACAAATCAATTGCAAGCCAATTTTATAACACAACATGACCTCCCATATGGGAAGCCGGAAGAAAAAAGCAGATAAGCAGAATAATGGCATTTCATTATGGGGGGAAATCTCTGGAAGGAAATACAGTGTTAAAATGCTAGCTAATTTCAAAGCATTCTTAACACTTCTGTTTATGAATACTTTTTTTCCATGGGGAAAATAATGTAACTCTCAACTTAGTAGGATTGTTATGAAAGTTGGAAAGCTGCAATTTCAGGGGCAACACATACATTTATCAGACATCTGGAGGGTTTTGCCTCCCCCCACCCCATAACAGAGCTCCTGTGCATTTAATTAGATAGGCAGAATTTCAACAGGCGAAGCAGAATTTCAACAGCATTTGCATTCTCCCCAATTAACAATAAAATCAGAGCCCTGAAAATCAAACCAAGTAAAAACACTGCACAGAGTGACTAACTAAATCCAGCGACAACACAGCAAACCAAAACAGTAGGGATTTTAAACTGATCTTAAAAAATTCGGGAAATGAGAAAGGTCTTCTCTTCACCTGATCACCCTGGTGCCTGGATATCAAAACAAGGTAAATGTGATGGTGGCAACGATGGTAAGGGACATGTCAAAAGAGACAGCTTTAAAAGATATAGCTACAAATGACATAAGGCAATAACCGCATTCATATAAGTGTGCAACAATAAAGTGATCTGAAAGAAAATTATTCAGCATAACTGTTGCTTTATTATCAAAAGGAAGACAATTCAAAGATAATAGGATGAAGAAAAGTGCTGAAGAATCAAATTTAGGTGGAAACAAGAATTTAAAAAGAGAAAAGGGTTTAGGAGAAAAGCTACTGGAATATAAAAGAGCATGCCAGTAAGGACATGAGAAGGAAGGGATAGGTAATATTAACCCTCAAAAAAGAAACAAGAGAGCAGACTTGGAAACAGTACACTTCCATTGTCAAAGGATAACAAAAAGGAATTCAGTACTTTCCCCATAGATGTAATTACCAGGTTCCACTGGAAGAGAAATGGGGTAGATTTCTAGGATCTCAGTGAAAAACTACTGTTAGGACCCCATCTCTCTTGGCTTCTCCAGGTGTTGAGGCTCATGGAATGCAATCACTGAGCCACTTACATCTGCAACCACTTCTGGGGGAATGACATATTGTTAGGCTATTGAATCATTGCTGCAGCAAATTAGCAAAACCTGTCTTCCTGTTGTGAGGTCTAAGAAGGGACACATCTAACAATAAGCAATCTGAACAATGTCATGAGAATGCCCAGAGTTCCCACCATTTCCCATTTCCCTGATTGCCATTGTCACAAGAATAGATTCAAGCTGTGTCCTTATCTGTTCTTATTATGATCTTTGTCACAGGAATGAGGCATCTGAATGTTAATATCCAATACTGTCTGGCAACACAACAGACTGTTGTGTGGCTTTAACCTTTTCAGTATTCGAGATTTGATTGTTTTGCTGTTCTGCTGCTCTTGCCTACCTGCAATGAGGACAGTGATATGAAGCCAGCCAATCAAAAGAGAAATCCTCCAAAAGGTTGAAGATGTATATTTCTAAGAAGAATCACCTGGAATGAAAATATGACTTTCCTGTGCCCCGATACACACACACTGCTTCCAGTTTCTATTGTCAAACATAGCAACAAGCAAAGTTATGGCTAGCTACTAATGCTGCAGTACCAAGATAAATCATTCGGGTTGATGTAAGCAAATGTTATGGAGTGGTCAGCTGTTATTAATGCTGCAAAATAATGACACAGACTAATAATGTTTTGTAACTCTATTTTCCTCTTACAAAGCAAGAGCCCAGCCTTCTAGTGAACAATGAAGACATGTAAAAAAAAATGAAAATGTATCTTCAACTGTTTTGTCTAACTATGTTCCATACTGTTCCGTATAGAACTTTGGGAGATGTTAGTTTTTCCATTATATGCTCCAATCCTAAACTCACTTGGGAGTCAGCCCCATTTAACTCCATGAGTAGACACATATAAGGGCCAGATCTGCACCAAGCAGGATATAACGCTTTGAAAATGGTTTGAAAACAGTATATGGAATGTGTCATGGGCCCAACAATTGTCAAAACTGTCAGCCTATCTACACTACTGCTTTCAAATGGTTTCAAATGGTTGAAAACAGTTTATAACAGTTTTGAGAACCGTTGGGGCCCAGGACACATTTCATATACAGTTTTCAAATTGTTTTCAGATTGTTTTATCCTGCGTGTGTAGATAGGCCCAGAAGAACCATTATAAACCGTTATAAGCAGTAGTGTAAGATCCTGCCTTTATACAAATCTAGGGTGTGACCACATTTAGAATACTGTGTACAGTTCTGGTCACCACAGCTAAAAAGATATTATAGAGCTGGAAAAGGTGTAGAAGAGGGCAACTAAAATGATTAACGGGCTGGAGCATCTCCCCTATGAAGGAAGGTTACAAAAACTGGGATAGTTTAGCTTGCAAAAAGGAGGGTAAAGGAAGACATGATAGAGGTGTATAAAATTATACATGGTGTGGGTAATGTGGATAGGGAGACATTTTTCTTCCTCTCTCAAAATACTGGAACCCAGGGTCATCCCATGAAGCTGATTGGTGGGAGATTCAGGACAAATAAAAGGAAGTACTTCACACAGTGCATAGTTAAATTATGGAATTCACTACCACAAGATGTAGTGATGGCCACTAATTTGAATGGCTTTAAAAGGGGACTGGATAAATTCAAGGAGGAGAAGGCTATCAATGGCTACCAATCCTGATGGCTATGTCATATCTCCAGTATCAGAGGCAGTAAGCTTATGTACACCAGTTGCTGAGGAACATGGATGGGAGGGCGCTGTTACACAATGTCTTGTTTGTGGGTCCCTGGTCAACAATTGCTTGGCCACTGTGTGAACAGAGTGCTGGACTAGATGGACCCTTGGTCTGATCCAGCATGGCACTTTTTATGTCCTTATGCCCATATTGCACTGTTAGGAGGTGTTAACCACCACATGCATAGCAGAACAAAGACTATTTCCATTCCAAAATTCCATCAAAGAATTTGTTAGAAAGTGGCTTATATACCGAATCAATGCAGAATATGTTGATCTAGAGCAGGGGTAGAGAACCTGTGGGGCTCCTGATGTTATTGGACTATAGATCCCAGTACTCCTGACCATTGGCAAGGTGGCCTGGGCCTGATGGGTGTTGGAAATCAACAACATCTGGAGGGCCATAGCTTCTGCACAGTTGATCTAGAGTAGTCCATGAACACTTTACTACTTATGTACAGATGAAGCCCCTATTGGACAGTGGACATGTGTTTACCATTATCAAGATTGGAAGTGATTGGAAACAGTCTGAGTGTTATGATGTCTCCTCTTTAACATTGTGACAAAGAGTTGGCAGTATTTGTCACAAAATGTGAGGGAATATGGAATTTCAATGCATTTTTTCACACAACTTAGCAGCAACTGTAGTCTATTCTAACCACTATTGAGGTGATTGTGTGCAAACAGAATAGAACAGAGAAGCAAAGTACTACACTGACATATGGCATGTGAAAGTTGTCACTTAGGCTTGATTTATTTTAATGATACATTCTCCCACATGAACATGAAGATCCATGCTAGATCAGACCAATGGTCCATGTAGTCCAGCATTCTGCTCACAAAGGCAGCATATAGAGGTATGAAAGTGGTATATAAAAGGCAGGAGCCACCCTACTGCTTTATAGCAGTATTGAAGTGCACTGACAACTGTTGGGGCCCATTGACACATACCATACACCACTATATCCTGCTTGGTGTGGTTCCTGCCTTTTATATTCTGCTTTCATACCACTATATCCTGCTTGGTGTAGACATGGCCACAATGGCCAGCCAGCTGACCACAGGAAACCTACAAATAGGACATGAGTGCAACAGCATTCTCCTGCCCATGTTCCCCAACAACTTGGGTACACGCTACTGATACTGGGCAGACTATAGTGCCCTCAGGACTAGTAGCTATTGATATTCTTATCCTCTATGAATTTGTCCAATCTCCTTTTTAAATCAATCAAAATTGGTAGCCATCACTAAATCTTGTGAAAGTGAATCCAATCTCATTTTAAACAATTTTTTTCAAGAGGCCTTACTAAGGGTTCCAAAACCATTCTATGGTGATAACAATAGAACAATGGAATGTTATATTGTGATGTAACTAGGTGAGGTCATTATGTAGCTTTAGCTGATTAGTGAAAAGCAGATTAACAAAAACCTCTTTTTGTTTTCTCATGCTTTGGAGGGCCAGATTGGAACTGTGCTACCATTGGCTGCCACTGGCTTCCTGAACTCTTTTCCCAGCTGGGTACTGTGTTAGGCTACCTCCACAAGAGAGGTTTAATGCTCTTTGAAGGCTCATTATAAATTTTACCTCCACACCAGCGGAGCGCAAAACGGGCGTAGAGGCGTGTTATCTCCCGGATTATGCGCATTATCGAATGCGCGTTAAATAGCGAGTTTTATTTTGCTCCGGCCGTTAAAGCGCATTTTCGCCGTGTGAACAAGCGATTATGCGCATTAACTTCTTGTAAAGCGCTTTTTGGACATCAATTAATGCGCTTCGCCGCCTCTCGCCGCCTCCCGTGCAGAGGGATTAGGAGTAAATGCGCCTCCGCGATAATGCGCATAATCGCCGAACTGGGCGCAAAAGCGCATCCTTGTGGAGGGGGCCTTAGTGAGCAGGTGAGGGAAAGTGGGCGGGGGGGCGGAGTAGCTGTGGTCTATAGGGATAATCTTAACCTGACCAGACTTCCTGTTCGCGAACTGAATCACATCGAGTGTGTGTACCTGAGTCTGAAGACCAGGGATAGACTAGGGATTCTCTTAGTGTACCGGCCACCCTGCTGCCTATCAGACTCCCTGGCCGAGCTCACGGAACTGGTCTCGGAGCTGGTGTTGGATTCGCCCAGGCTCTTGGTCCTGGGCGACTTCAACATGCCATTCGAGACTGGTTTGTCAGGTGGAGCTCGGGAGTTCATGGCATCCATGACAACCATGAGCCTATCCCAATTGGTCTATGGACCCACACATTCAGCGGGTCATACCCTCTATGCTGTTTTCAGTTCTGAACAGATGGATCTGTGGGCGGAGGTAACGAATACCTCCGTGTTGTCATGGACAGACCATTTTCTGGTTAGGGTTAGTATCACGGCTACCACCCGCCCCTGCAGGGGTGGTGGACCTATTAAGATGGTCCGCCCTCGAAGGCTGATGGATCCTTCTGGATTCCAGAAAGCCTTGGAGGGTTTTATGGCTGGTATCGTCGACGATCCTGTAGAAGCCCTGGTCGATAGATGGAATCGGGACCTAACTAGGGCTATCGACACAATCGCCCCCAAACGTCCTCTCCGACCCGCTTCTAACAGGGCGCCCTGGTATACAGAAGACCTCAGGGAGTTGAAGCAGAAAGGATGACGACTGGAGTGCCGATGGCGGAAAACTCAACTTCTATCCGACAAGACATGGCATAAAGAACATCTTCGTTCCTATGGGGTGGCAATACGTGCAGCGAAGAAAGCTTTCTTCTCTGCGCGCATTGCATCTGCAAATTCGCGTCCAGGAGAACTGTTCAGGGTGGTGAAGGGTCTAACCCAGGCACCTTCCCCCCTGAATCCGATTTTACAGCCTTCAGCAGTTCTCTGCGATGCCTTTAATGATCATTTCACAGATAAAATCTCTCGGATAAGAGCTGTCTTAGACGCCGTCGTTATAGCAGAGGCTGACGATGGAGTGTCCAGCGACTCCGGGAGTAGAATTACACTGGATCAGTTTCAGTTGGTGAGTACCGAGGACGTGGACAAGCTGCTTGGACGAGTGAGGAGGATCACTTTCCCTCTCGATCCCTGTCCTTCATGGCTGGTCGTCCAGGGAAGAGATGCAGTTAGATCGCAATTACAATATATTATTAATACATCTCTCAGGGAGGGGACTTTCCCATCATGTTTAAAAGAAGCGGTGGTACAGCTGCTTCTAAAGAAGCCCTCCCTGGATCCCCTGGACTTTAATAACTACAGACCAGTATCAAACCTTCCATTCTTGGGCAAGGTGATCGAGAGGGCGGTTGCCTTTCAACTCCAAGTAGTCTTGGATGACACTGATTTTCTAGACCCATTTCAAACTGGCTTCAGGGCAGGATACGGAGTTGAGACTGCTATGGTCGCCTTAGTGGATGATCTACGCCTGAGTATTGACAGGGGGAGTGTGTCCCTGTTGGTACTTCTGGACCTCTCAGCGGCATTCGATACCATCGACCATGGTAGCCTTCTGGAACGCCTGAGGGGATTGGGAATCGGGGGCACTGTGCTTCAGTGGTTCCGGTCCTACCTCTCGGGCAGGTTCCAGATGGTGATGCTTGGGGATAGCTGCTCTGCAAAGAAGGAGCTGCTGTGTGGCGTACCGCAAGGTGCCATCCTTTCCCCAATGCTGTTTAACATTTATATGAAACCGTTGGGAGAGATCATCCAGAGGCATGGGGCGGGGTGCTATCAGTATGCTGATGACACCCAAATATATTTCTCTATGCCTTCGATAACAGCGCCAGCTAAGGATAGTGTGTCTCCTATGAATGACTGCTTGGAGGCGGTAATGGGCTGGATGAGGAAAAACAAACTGAAGCTGAATCCAGACAAGACGGAGGTGCTTGCTGTCAAAGGCCGCAACCTGGGTTTGGAGGTGTGTCAACCGGTTCTGGATGGGGTTACACTCCCCCTGAAAGACTGTGTTTGCAGCTTGGGGGTGCTCCTGGATCCGTTGCTCCAAATGACAGCCCAGATAGATGCAACGGCCAGGAGTGCCTACTATCAGCTTTGGCTGATACGCCAGCTGCGCCCCTTCCTTGAGTTGGATGACCTAAAGATGGTGGTGCACGCGCTGGTAACTTCGAGGCTCGACTTCTGCAATGTGCTGTACATAGGGCTACCTCTGTGCCTAGTCCAGAAACTTCAACTAGTTCAAAATATGGCAGCCAGGTTGGTCACCAGTACATCTAGGAGTGACCATATTACGCCAGCTTTAAAATCGCTCCACTGGCTGCCAATTAGTTTCCGGGTGAAGTATAAAGTGTTGGTTATTACCTTTAAAGCCCTACATGGTTTGGGTCCAGGTTACCTGCGGGATCGCCTTCTCCCATACAATCTGCCCCGCATGCTCAGGTCCTCTGGGAAGAACTTACTGCAGTCAGCCAAGACTAGGCTGACAACCATTACCCAGAGGACCTTCTTTTCTGTCGCTCCCAGACTGTGGAATGACCTGCCAGAGGAGACTCGTCAACTTAACAGTCTTTTAGAATTTAAGAAAGCTATAAAGATTGTTCTCTTCCGGCAGGCATATCCAGTGGAATTTTAGAATGTTTTAAGGATGTTTTTAGGATGTTTTAGGATGTTTTAATGCAGTTTTAATAATATGTGTCATGTTTTAATCAGTTTTATGTATTTTATCATGTTGTTGTTCCCGGCCTCGATCCAGATGGAGAGGCGGGTAAGAAATAAATTGTTGTTGTTGTTATTATTATTATTATTATTATTATTATTATTATTATTATTAAAGTGTTTGAGGCAGAAAGGAATTGCATGGGAGAGAAATGCGTGGAGGAAAAGGTAGCTCAAGGCAATCACACCTGGAGAGCAATGTGAAAAAATATACCTGGAGAATATGGCTCAGAGCATCTTCAGGAAGGATGAAGAGATTGACATTTTAGAATCAAAATTACTTCCCAAAATAGAGTGCAGATGCTCAAAGCCAGTTCAGAGTTCAGCACTCCGTGATAATTTGCAGACTACTCCTGAAAGCTCAAGGCAAACAGTACTTGAAATCTTTATTATCCCACCTTATGAATTGGGTTCTCTTGTTTCACCTTTCTATACCTACTTTGGTGACATGAGGTCAACTAATCCCTGCTGTGGATAGAAGTCTTTGGAAAAGCTGAGAATATGACTTCCATGAGACTATTCTCTTGGATACTACTAAAGTCTCTTTCCACACCCTTGGTTCATTCTGTCTTGAATACACTCAAGTATGATGTTTTGTGTTTCTTTAGAAGAGTATATAGAGTTGTATTGTCAGAGCCAATATTTATTTTATTTATACAGGTACCCAATAACAGCAGTTCTTTGGGGAGCTGGCAAACAAACTATTCAAAAACTTCAACTGGTCCAAAATGCTGCAGCCAGACTGTTGGCATGGGCCAGTTACATGGAGCATGTGACTGCCTTGTTACAGCAGCTTTACTAGCTCCCAGTCTGTTTCTGGGCAGAATTCAAAGTGCTGGTCATGACCTATAAAGCCCCATATGGCTTGGGACTGATATAATCCTCCCCAGTTCTTATGGAGAACACCTTTGTTTAAAACTGCTACCATCAGAGGGTCATTTGGTGGTGATGTGAGAGAGGCCCTTTTTGGTGGTTGCTCCTATACTATGGAATTCCCTCCCAAGGGAGGCTAGGCTCACTCGCTCTCTGCTATCTTTCTGACAGCAGGCAAATACCATTTTATTCAAAAAGCCCTTTGACCTGTAAATGGGTCTGTGGATTGTGTGCTGTTTTAATTCTTTTATTGTTATATTTAATTGGATTTTATTGTGTTTTATTGTGTTCATTTATTTTAAATTGTATTTGTAAGCTGCCTTAAGTGCCATTTTTGGTAGGATGGAGCAGTATAAATCAAATAAATAAACCAGTAAAACATTAAAATAGTGTATAAAACAATAACAAAAAACCTATGGAAACTAAAACATGATTGAAAAAAACTGATTTAAATCTGAGAGGTCCAGGCTAAAAGATATATAATACAGCAAGAAGAAAAAAGTCTTCACTTTGCACTGAAAGGAACCACAACAATGGTGCCAGGCAAGCTTCTCTAGAGAGGCTGTTCCTTAACCATGGTGCTACCACAAAAAGGCCCTCTTCCACCAAGAAGCCACCCTTCAACAGGCCCTCAAAGCATGGCATGGTTGATATTTCATACCAAATGCCTCATCTCCTCGCCCGGCGAAGCCTGGGGGGTGCTAATTGCAGAGGGCAGCGAGAGAGACGGAGCATGGCTGCAGTTCATTGGCTGCAGGGTGTGGTGCCACGAGGAGAGAGAGGAGGCAGCTGCTTCATAAATAGGCAGCATGGGCAGCCCTTCTCCCTCTTCCGATCTTCTTGCTCCCTCCCTCCCTCCCTTGTAGGCAGTATGGGTTTGCTGCTTGTCCATTAAGGAGGCTGAGTAGGAATTTTTTGCTCACAGTCTAAATTGGCTGTGAGTTTTTTCACCTACTCCATACTGCAAGACAGGGTGGGTGTGTAAATAGGTTAATTTGTTGGAATTGGTCACATTTGCTGGGTGGTCAGGTGCGGGCATCTAGAGTGGGGGAACATTGGTGAGCATTCTCAGGCACCTTTGGGGGTGATGAGTAGTGCCAGAAACCCCTGGCAGGGAGCCCTGAGGCACCTGTTGGCGGGCCAAGGCTTACCTTTGAGCCCAACCCTACTCACCTACTCAGAGGCAGGCGGCACGAGCAGAGCAGACACCGGAAGGCCTCCCTACCCAAATAGGGAGCCCTTGGAATGGCAAGATGGTGCGCCGCTTCATGGGCTAGAATGGCTTGCCCGATCCTAGATTGGCCTAGGAGAGGCCATAAAGTAGATGCTTGTTTTAGGAACTACTCCGTTGCAGCTCTTTGAATAAAATGTGGCCCAAGTTTAAACCCAAACTATTGTCTCATCTCGTTATTTTGCCATCCAGTTCGCAACTGAAATAAACTAATTAAACTTCATGTATGGCTAGGAATGGCATCTTGTTCCGTTCCAGGAGCAGCAAAACTACTTGTCAGGTCCAAGCTGAGAAAAAGGAGAAACATCAGATTCAACCAAGGTTATGAAAACCAGGAAGACAACCAGAAAGAATTCTAATAGAAGTGACAAAGGAGAAGAGGAACCAGAATCAGGAGCGTGCAAAGCCACAGCCGGGTAAACAATGGAAGGAGTAGAATGGACCGGTAAGCAAGGAATGACACAGGCCTGGATAACATCCCAGGAGAGAAAACACAATTACAAAGACAGGTGAACATAGTCCTAGGGCCAACCTAAAAGTTTTTATCCTGAGGAAGGTTACTAGTGTCCAGTCAGGATACAGTGACCAAAGTTGATCTGGAAAACATGGAAAAGAAAATAAAGCTCTCTCGCTGCCTATTAACTGAAGTCTACAGGGCCTATGTGGCCCAGTCTGATAAGCAATGGACTTCTATAGCTAAGAAGCAAGTTAAGACTCTTCACAGTTTGACAGAAATATCATGAGGTGAAAAGCAGTTGCCGATTTTACATTTGTAATTGGTATGTATGAATCAGCAATATGTGAGCACAATATGTGAGCTCCAAATTCTGCCTTGAAGCTCATTCCAACTCATGTCCATATTAGATTGTGAACTTTGGTTTTTTCTGATGAAAATTAGGGCACAGTTCCTCAGGTATATGCCTCAATTGGGCATATTTTTGAAAGATATGCAATTTTCTTCTAGTGAGAATTGTGTGCACATTTTTAGCATAGGCATTAATTCATGTGCTTTTTCAAATATACTCATTTTTGAACATGTTGTTGTTGTTGTTCTATGAATTATACCACAAGCTCAGTTTCAGATTTGTGTAATGCAAACTGGATAAATTCTGAGCTAGATCTACACTACTGCTTTATAGCACTATTGAAGTGCACTGATAACTGTTGTGGCACATTACACATTCCATACACCACTTTCACAGAGTTATTTCCTGCTTTTTATTCCACAACATCCAAAATACAGCAACAAAAGTCATTGTATGTCCTATGAGGTATAAATACACAAAAGGGATAAAGTGTTATCATGATGGCTTTGTAATGATTTGACACAAGGTGTAGATATCACCCAAACAAACACAACAACAAACAACCCAACAACAACCTTGAAACAAATTTCTCACACATCCATAATTTGTAATAGAGGGCATTGTCATTTCAGAACTCATTCATTTAGATTTGGGGCTAATTCAGCCACAGCATCTGCTGGGCTGAGTGAGGCCAGGATCAAAGTCATAGGGCGATGGCGATCAGAGGCACTCAGGGCATATGTGCACAATTAAGGCAGTATGCATGGTTTGGTTTTGGTTATATGTTAAAAGTTATATCCTCTTGGCAAATTGTTGGAGAAGACCAGAGCCTGAGAGGGTCATCCTCTGTGGGCAGAGCATGGTGTTCTGGGCCAGCCATAGTGCAACAGAAGCATACGTTGGTACACAGTCTCTCTGCCACTGTCCAATGGGTTGGGCGGCAAGGCATGCTTTAGGGTGGTCTCCTCCATACATTGTTCCATACTGGAGTTGTTCTGTTTCTGCCAGAGGTTCTTGTGCACCATCTTGGTGGAAATGGCCTTGGGCTTCTTCAGGCTAGGGAAGTTTTTGGAGCAATATGAAGACGTTGGCCGGATACGTGGATCGTATGGTCTAACATGCTACCCCAGGGCCAATGATCCCCATTAAGTGATCTCTGTAGTTTAAATAGGGATGTCCAGAAGGTTAATAGAGAAATTTGTCTGACTTTACAGGGCCAAAGGGTTTGGGTAATCCCCCATCCAGCCATTACACCTTCCAGTACAGAACTTTATAGGGCAGGTGGAATTCATCTATCTGATGCAGGGAATATTTTCCTGCAGGATCTGCATATGGGCCTGCAGGATTTATAACAAATAGGTGGCAGAAGGGTGCCTAAGTAAAGGCTTGGCACCTTCTGGTGATGGGATGTGAGGGAATTGGCAATATATTACAACAGGGATGGTGAGCATCCTGGCACCTTTCGGTGATTGGCATATCCGGAGGATCTGCTCCTAGAGAGCTGTGAGGCTCACGTGTCAGGATATGATGTCTTTGGAGACCCTCTTGCCTCACCTACTCTGAGCTGTGAGGCTTTGGGTAGGGGTGACGTGGAGTGGTCACACCATGCTTGCAGAGTGTCATATAAGAAAGGGCCCGGGTCTTACCTGACTCCTGGCTTTGGAGAGTGCTCACCCATAATGTCAGGCAAGTCGCCTGAGGAAGTACCCATCGATCCCTGTACTTTCACATGCAGATCCAGGGAGGGCAAACTTCCCATATTTTTCAAATAAAAAGGCCCTAGTTTAACCCAAGTTCTGGTGTCTGTGAGCCTATCGACACTACTGCTTTAAAACAGCTTATAACAGTTTTAAACCGGTTATTAACCGGTTTAAAACTGTTATAAACCATTTTAAAGCAGTATGTAGATAGCCGTTTAGTCTTTATTCTAAGCTTCCTTCTCCACTGGCAACCATAATTTGTAATGGAATGCGGAGGAATAAATATAGTGATTTCTGGTTGAAAATGGTTATGACAATTCTTGAATGTTGAAGACATTTTCTCACTCCAGCTAACTGAAAGAGTTATTGTGTATCTTAAGGAAATCAACACCTGAACATATCCCAGTTCATCTAAGGAAATGAACTAAGAGAGCAGCAAGCTCATGTGAAATCTCTTTCAAGGGCATTTTTTAAAAAAACTTTCATTTTAAATTGAATTCTATGCACTGTATGTCATTCTTCTTTATGCCAATTGTCAATTTTTACTGAAGCAGGGGACAGCAGAACCATCTAAAAGTCAAAACACATAAAAGAAAGAAGTCATTGATTATATATATATATATATATATATATATCCTTTTTATCTTTAGTTTAATTAAAGGAAAAAAAGAAGCGAAGCAGGAGCCCTCCTCAAGGAGCAGCAAATGATGGGTATCCAGTTTTACGTGCTGTGATAAATGTGGTGATCTTCAAAGGTTATAATTTTCAAACAACGGGCATGATAAAATATAACCAGACAGAATAGAAAATGGTATCCACAGGGAAATGCCAATGGGCAAGAAAATAGAATACAAGGGGAGAGGTGCAAATAAGATAAAAGGGAAATTCTGTGTTAGTATCCTTTCCCCAAAGTTTTTTTAAATGCTTTGGAGGAAGAAAGAAAAGCAATGGACAGCAATGTACATTAATAAATATACACACATAAAACTACCATTCTTCTGTATTCTACAGAAGAATGCATTCCACACAATGCTTTCAACTTTCTAACCCGCCACAGCAAGTAACAACTTGTCTTAGGGTTTTTGCTGTTTTCAATTAAAGATTTTCAAGATCATGAATTCTGCTTTTGCAAGAATCTTTGTCAGAAGGAAAGCAATAGATGCTGCGTTTCTGACAAACCATGAGTTCAATATGGCATATTTCCACAACCATTTTTTTACTGTTGCTATCTAATTCATGATAATATGAATGGGGCTCTTCAGTGTAATATCTAATGTTGATTTGGTTTACACATGGTACTTTGGGCAGTATCAAATTCAACACTATCACCAATGAAAAATGACGTTGCACTGGTGTACATAACCTCTAGAGAGACATCACTAACGTTTGCTGGTGCAACAGGTTTTCCAGGGCATCGAGTTAACAACTTAATACATCTTGGTTACAACCACTTTTGAACAATTTTTCAGAGTCTGATAAGAAATAACCCCATGCGTGAAAACATTCTAAGATAAGTTCAACAATTGTCAGTCCACTGAAAATGTCCTGTTAAATTCAACAACCCACCCTCAAAGGGCAAACAACAAACAAAACCATTCTTAATTTTTTCTTAAAGAGCTCAATATGGAAAGCGCTGCTCTCAATTAATCTTCTGCTCTAAACTGATTTAAGGAAAGCTTTTTTTCTTCTACAATGTATCCAGTTTATTCAAATAACTAACAAAAACTAAACTTCGCACTGTTACACACATATAAATTAGACGGAACTGTCCTTCCTGAGTCCCGGTCATGTGGCTGCAGGGGGGGGCTGTTGCAGGCGGGGAGCGGAGAAGAGACGTGCCTTCTCCTCATTGGAGGAGGCTGTCTGGCTCCACTGCCAGAGGTGGGGCAGCAGTGCCAATATTAGGCGGCTGCCCCCAGCCTCCGGCCTCTTTTGTTTTTGGCTCCCTCCCTCCCTCCCAGTATGCAGTGTGGGTTAGCCGGTTGCCCTATTGGGAGCCAAGTAGAAATTTTTCATGTAGCCTGATTGGCCTTGGCCGCATGTTTTTTCGCCTACTTCACACTGTAAGTCTGGGGAGAGTGCCTTAGGAGTTTGATTAATAGTTGGTCACATTTGGCTTAGGTGTTAGGGGCAGGCACGTTTAGCAAAGAGGGACGGTGATCATTCTGTGGCACCGTTAGATGGTGACAGGTGAGATCTGAGGGCCTTCCACTAAGGGCTTTGCGGCCTCGGTGGAGGGATAGGACTCACCTGTGAGGCCAACTCACCTCGCTCTAGCTGGATTATGTGGCCTGGGGGGGGGGGGAGCAACACAGGAAGGCCTCCCCTCTCCAAAAGGGGTACGCCTGGGGGTGGCAAGCTTAGGGTGACCATATTTTGGAAACCAAAAAGGAGGACAACATGGCCGCCCCAAGGGGGCGTGCCCACCAACATGTCCAGCCCCCAAGGGGGCGTACCCACCCAAACTTGCCTTGGTCACATGTCTGATTTTACAGCATACAATTAAAACAAACCTGTTCTACATAATATCTTAACGTTAAAATCACTGAGATAAAGAACAAGTGAGATATTCAACGTATCTGAAATTAACTTCACTCACTCCTACTTTTGTAGCTTTTCCTGTACTTTGTTGCTATACTCTGTGTGATACATACTCCCCTCAGATATCTTTTCTGACTGCAAATGCTTCACTGGATGATACCATAATCTAATCTTTCCTAACATTTAACACTCTTTCCCCATCACCTTTCTCATTCCCATACTCACAGATCCATCATTTTGCTACCACTGAACAGGTACATAAAAATCTAGTACAACAAACTAGCAACCTAGCATTCAGAAAGAGTATAAAATACAATTACCCTGCAAGCATTAGCTATGGAACAAAAATACTTCTGGTTTATCAATGAGAAATTCTCACAATGCCTGCCAAGGATCCTTTCCTCCTTTTATCCAAAAATCTCTTGAATATTTGGATTCAAGAAATATTTGGAAATTCTGTTTTCAGTGTGTAGAGAACACAAATCCCAATCAGAGCGCTCTGCCCAAAGAAAACTTCCCAAAGAAACCTCAGAATAAAGCTTCAATAAAGCTTATTCCCAGATAAATGAATATAGGATGCAGCCTTAAATGAAGGTGCTTACAGGGCCATTACTATTTTATTGTAGTTCGTGATAAATCTTCACTGTGATAGAATTTAAGCAAGTTGAACAGTGCAACGTTATACATGTCTACTCAGAAGTAAGTCCCACTGACAGCAAAGGGCCTGCAATCCTAAAGTGTTAACATAAACGTAATTACAAACACAAAACAGGACAGAATTAGGAAGGGGAAGTTTCTGCAGTTGTGGAGCAAGTTGTCTGTCACACACAAGATGAACATAGTTTGCATAATTTGTGAGTCTTCAAGATGCCACAAGACACTTTGGTGGCTTTCAAGCACAAAAGAACAAGAGGTGCCTCTGCTTCTTCACATCCATTCACCTTTCTCTAGCAAGTGCAAGCCCCTCCTGCTGTCAAGGAGGACTATGCACCCACCAGAACCTGGCCTCGTGGCTCATGCAACCAGCAGGTGCACTCCAGAAAGATGCTTTCAGAGCCTAGGAAATCCAGACATATAAGCCCAAACAAGCCACCCTATGCACTCACATATTACCTTGCCCCTTAGTCCAGACATTGCTGCTCACATCCCTGTTTGGCTGCAAAACCACTTCTGTCCCATCCCAGATAAGGGACCTGGGCCAGTTTGGAAGAAGCAACAGGTGAGGAAGGCCTCTGGCACTCCTGTGAACATGGCAGCAGCCAGTGTACCTGCTCACCCCTTGCCAGGAGCCTCACAGTCTTCAATGGCAAAATGCAGTGCTTGGCTGCTGGGCGCCTCTCACCAGCTAACAATAGTGTTGTGACGCAATTTTGGATGCTGGATGTAATGGTCGTACAGCCCCCTTTATAACTTAAAATGAATCATTTCAATTCCACATTGCACAGCTGCTACATTTGTGATGCTAGAGCAGTAAAAATAACTTCTGGTTTATCAGTGAGAAACTAATCTAAAATGTGTCATTACACCTCTGGTTCATTAGCCATGTAAACAAGACCATGGTCAGTAGCAATACAAAGAAAAGCCAGAACAGATGCCCATTATCACAATGCTAGACAAGGACTTTTCCCTCTTTTTACCAAATACCTCCTGAATTTACACTGCCTCAGTGTGCAGAGAACACAAATCCCATTCAGGGATCCAAAGAAAACTGCCCAAAGAAACCTCAAGAAACAAGTCCCATTGATTTCAATAAAGCTAGGGTGACCATATGAAAAGGAGGACAGGGCTCCTGTAACTTTAACAGTTGCGTAGAGAAGGGAATTTCAGCTGGTGTCCTTTGTATGCATGCAGCACCTGGTGAAATTCCCTCTTCATCACTGTAGTTAAAGCTGCAGGAGCTATACTAGAGTGACCAGGTACAAAAGCGGGCAGGGCTCCTGCAGCTTTAACTACAGTGATGAAGAGGGAATTTCACCAGGTGCTGCATGCATACAAAGGACACCAGCTGAAATTCCCTTCTCTACACAACTGTTAAAGATACAAGAGCCCTGTCTTCCTTTTCATATGGTCACCCTAATTTAAATGGAATTTGCTTCCTTCCATGCACTTAAGCATGCTTAAGGAACGTTAGCAAGTGTTCCTTAAGCATGCTTAAGTGCATGGAAAGAAGCAAATTCCATTTAAATTAGGGTGACCATATGAAAAGGAGGACAGGGCTCCTGTAACTTTAACAGTTGTGTAGAGAAGGGAATTTCAGCTGGTGTCATTTGTATGCATGCAGCACCTGGTGAAATTCCCTCTTCATCACAACAGTTAAAGCTGCAGGAGCCCTGCCCTCTTTTGCATTTGATCATTCTAGCTGTACTAGCTAGCTATCCTGCAGCTTTAACTACAGTGATGAAGAGGGAATTTCACCAGGTGCTGCATGTATACAAAGGACACCAGCTGAAATTCCCTTCTCTACGCAACTGTTAAAGATACAAGAGCCCTGTCTTCCTTTTCATATGGTCACCCTAATTTAAATGGAATTTGCTTCTTTCCATGCACTTAAGCATGCTTAAGGAACACTTGCTAACGTTCCTTAAGCATGCTTAAGTGCATGGAAGGAAGCAAATTCCATTTAAATTAGGGTGACCATATGAAAAGGAAGACAGGGCTCCTGTAACTTTTAACAGTTGCATAGAAAAGGAATTTCAGCAGGTGTCCTTTGTATACATGCAGCACCTGGTGAAATTCCCTCTTCACTACAACAGTTAAAGCTGCAGGAGCCCTGCCCGCTTTTGTACCTGGTCACTCTAGTATAGCTCCTGCACCTTTAACTACAGTGATGAAGAGGGAATTTCACCAGGTGCTGCATGCATACAAAGGACACCTGCTAAAATTCCTTTTCTACGCAACTGTTAAAAGTTACAGGAGCCCTGTCTTCCTTTTCATATGGTCACCCTAATTTAAATGGAATTTGCTTCTTTCCATGCACTTAAGCATGCTTAAGGAACACTTGCTAACGTTCCTTAAGCATGCTTAAGTGCATGGAAGGAAGCAAATTCCATTTAAATTAGGGTGACCATATGAAAAGGAAGAGAGGGCTCTTGTATCTTTAACAGTTGCGTAGAGAAGGGAATTTCAGCTGGTGTCCTTTGTATGCATGCAGCACCTGGTGAAATTCCCTCTTCATCACTGTAGTTAAAGCTGCAGGAGCTATACTAGAGTGACCAGGTACAAAAGCGGGCAGGGCTCCTGCAGCTTTAACTACAGTGATGAAGAGGGAATTTCACCAGGTGCTGCATGCATACAAAGGACACCAGCTGAAATTCCCTTCTCTACACAACTATTAAAAGTTACAGGAGCCCTGTCCTCCTTGGTCACCCTAAGGAAGCCCCAGCAGGTAAGTGCCCCGCGCCCCCGCGCCGCTCCCCCCGCCGTGCGCCCCAGCGCCGCCCCCCCGCCCCGCGCCCCCGCACGGCACCCCCACCTGCCCCCCCCACACCCGCCGTGCGCACCCGCGCCGCCCCCCCACCGCACGCACCCGCGCGGCCCCCCCACCCGCCGCGAGCACCCCGCCGCACGCACCCGCGCGGCCCCCCCACCCGCCGCGAGCACCCCCGCCGCACGCACCCGCGCAGCCCCCCCACCCGCCGCGAGCACCCGCACCGCCCCCCCCGCCGCGAGCACCCGCGCCGCCCCCCCGCCGCGAGCACCCGCACCGCCCCCCCCGCCGTGAGCACCCACGCGACCCCCACCCACCGCGAGCACCCGCGCCGCCCCCCCTGCCGCGAGCACCCGCGCCGCCCCCCCGCCGCGAGCACCCGCACCGCCCCCCCGCCGTGAGCACCCGCCCCGCCGCCCCCCACCCACCGCGAGCACCCGCGCCGCCCCCCCACCCCCCACGCGCTCCTTGCCTGCTGCTACTGGGGCGTCCGTTTCCCTCCGTGCTTGGAATCTACTGAGAAACAGGCTTCTTGGCCTGTCTCTCAGCAGTGCGCCGAGTGATGACGTCATCACCCGGCGCGCTACTGAGGGATAGGCCGCGAAGCCTGTTTCTCAGTAGATTCCGAGCACCGGAGGGAAACGGACGCCCCAGCCGGTAGGTGCCTCGCGCCGCCAGCCTCCCGCCACCGCCGCGTGACCCCCCGCTGCCCCGGTTTGCCCCCGCCGCCCCGCGGTTGGCCCAGCTCGCCCCAGGGCCATCTGGTCACCGTTTTGGGGGGCTAAATTTCCAGATTTGGCCCCCCAAAACGGTTTTTCCGCCCGGATGCGGATTTGCACCCCATTTCCCGGATATGTCCGGACAAATCCGGGCGTCTGGTCACCCTAGGCAAGCTAAGGGACGCCACTCTCCAGGCATAGAATGTTTTGCCCATTTAATCGCCTGATAGTTTTAAGGCGAAGTTAGGGCCCGCCCAGTGCTTCCTTTGTAGATTTTCAATAAATGTGGCCCAGATTTGAAACCATATATCATGTGTCGTCTCTTTATTTCCGTGCCCTCTGTCTGCAAGTATATTTGCAATTCTGCCAAATAAGCAGTATTTGCAACCTGTTGATTGTTCCCATAGAAGAGATAAGAAAATAAAAAGTAGTACCTTCCATTAATTTCCAAGCCCTGACATTTAGCTAATAAGTAAGCTAGGCATACATTATTAAACAGTGCAGAATAAATTAGATAAACATCAAACAATTTCCATTAGGTCTCTTCTTTCAATATAGAATTAACTTTTAAAGAGAGTAGTTGATACATAATTAAACAGGACTAAATAATTAGATAGTATTAACTAATGAGAATTAATGCTAATGGTCGATAGTGGAAGCATGCCAGTTAAACGCTATAGGATACTTTGGACTGAGAATGGATGTTAATAATGATGCTGTACTAAATAAGGTTAAATAATATTTTATTAGAACAGTGCTGGACAGCTTCCTAAATCTGTAGAAACTCAAAGTATCCTCCATTTTTTGCAATTAGCAAAACCTGAAGAACATACAGATGAATTAATTTCTTGTAGAACAGTGATGAGGTCATTAATACTGTAGATATCAACCTTATAACCTCTGGATTCACCTCAGTGTTATACTACAGGGGGTATTTGCAAGGGCATAAGTACTTCAGTCCTATACTTGTTACTTGTCAAGATTCAGCAGAGCCAAGGGATTGTTTGGGTTGGTCACTGTGCCAGTATTTGCATAAAGTCTGTATGGTCAGAGGCAGAAACCGGTAAATCATGGGCAGCTCCTGTAGGAGTCTAGCAGGCCACTGTCAGATCCTGTATGTAGTATGAGAGGCCAGAGTTAAAGGCAGTGTACATCCAGTTTAGGCCTGTATAACAAAAGTCTGACTGTCTTATTTTCAGCTGACTAATGAATTCCAAATATCCATTATGATTCTTTCCCACTTTTATTTGGGAATAATTCAAATCTGTCCAGAGCCATTAAAATAGTGATGGAGATAGAAGAATGCTATGTGTCTAGGTGCCAGGAAAAGCTTACAATAACTGTAATAGTTGTATTTGGGAGGTTTCAGGCTACTGCTTTGTTAGTTTTAATTTCAATTCATTTGTGTATTTTTATTTATGTAAATTGTTGTAATTTACTGCAATAGTTGCCCTCAGTTGTGGAGGGGGAGACCTGTGGAGGTTGTGTATGTGTATTGATTGTAAAGGCCATTGTGCCATATGCAAATAAACTACTACTACTACTACTACTACTGCAATAGTTTCTATTTATTTAGTTAGTGAGCTAGTTGTTTTTAGGGTTCTGTTTTTATAGTTTTACTAGCTTGACTCTGCATGCTAGTATTTTATTGCTCAGTATCATACTTTTCTGGGTTTTCTGTGGGCACCTGGAAAAGCAAGGTATGAGGCCGACCAGGAGTCCATTGGATTCCCCTCTTCCATCCATTCTCCCCACTCCCTCCCAGCTATTCCTTCCCCCACTCACCTGCCCAGTGATCCGCAGGACGTACCTGAGACCTCCACATGTGCTGGTAAGCTGCCCAGCCTCCTCTCTGTGTTCCCCCTCCCAGCTACTCTCTCATTCCCTCCCAGCTGCTCCCCTACTTCCCTCTACTCACTCCCAGCCACTGCCCTCCCTTGCTCACCTGTCTGCCAACCCGCAGGACTTGCCTGAGGCCTCCACATGAACCTCTTTGGCAATGATATATTTCAGTGCCCCCGCTCCCTCCCAGATGCTCCCCCTGCTCCCAGCTGTGTTCATATCTCCTGTTAATTAGCAACACAATTTTTTTGTCATAGCTTGGAACCTCCAGCATGACATAGCTCAGAACTTCCAGCACAAATGTCCATGCCATACATTACCACATGCCACACATTCCCTTCGCATGTTAGAGAGATAGATTTAGATTTATCTTTCTATTTTATGTTAATTTGTGTAAATTGCCTGAGCAGCATTTTAAAGTGAGATGGGTGTTGCCTAAAGTGTATGATGGAGTTGGCACCAGTTGGGAAATGGTGCTGGGGGGGGGGGCACATCAGCCATCTCAGTAGCACATCTAATCGCACATTGAAGTGATATAAGGTATACCAGTTTTGCAGGACTCAGCGGGTAGCCATAGACTAACGTTTGTATTATTTGTTTTCTTCTAACTGCAGTAACACTGTAAATCCTGTGCAGGTCAACTCAGAAGTAAGTGCCACTGCAGCCTAAAGATGTTTACTTCTACATGATATTATCACCTCCTGTTAGATATCACCTTGATGCTGCCTTGATACCATTTCCCCAGTTGCAAAAAACAAATGTGGACAACACTCCACCATGACTTATGGAATGTAATAATTGAAAACAGCAACACATGTATATGTTAAGTTAATTTCTTATTGCTAGTTTCTGAAGCTGAATTATCTGCCTGGAGGAATGGAGAATCATAGAATGGTATAGTTGGAAGGGGCTTATAAAGCCATCGAGCCCAACTCCTTGCTCAATGCAGAAATCCATCTTAAAGCATACTTGACAGATAGCTGTCCAACTGCATCTTGAACGCCTCTAGTGTGGGAGAGCCCACCATCTTCCTAGGTAATGGGTTCCATTGCCATACTGCTCTAACAGGACATTTTTCCTGATGTTCAAATGGAATCTGGCTTCCTGTAACTTGAGCCCATTATTTGGGGTTGAATATTCAGAATAGCCACTAGTATATGCCAAAAACCATCATGACTTAAATAAGCCATGGTAGGCTGTGGTGATCATACAGACTGGCCCATTCAGTGTAGTTGGGCTGCACCATTATTAACATTCACACTAGAAGCGTTAACACTGTGCAGGATCTGACTGAGGTGGGATCTGTTTTGTAACCTCCTCCCAGCTAAGGGTGAAACTGCCCCTGCCCCAGCGTATTACCTGCCTCAATCCCAGCTAGCCACACCTTATGGTCCTGAGGGACAACCTCCCCACTCACTACCCCCTAAGCCTCAAGATTCTAAATGTGTGGTCGGGGCAAGCTTCAAGGGGGTTCCTTTTTTCACCTCTCAGTTCCCCAGCCCTAAGGGGCAAGTCTAGGAAACACCTTTCACCATAAAGGTGCCTCAGAGCACTCACCATAGACTCTGTTACCAACAATATCCTTGTGTCCTGCTGTTATGACCAGGCTGCTTATTTATCTGGCAATACATGATCAAACTGCCATTCTTTCAGAGGATCAATGCAGAGTCGGTGGAGGGGAAAAAACTGGGGGCTTTGTTAACAAAAAAAGTCCTGCTCAGCTGACATTGCAACACTCTGCATAGTTGTGGGGAAGTCGAGGGTGGGAAATAATGAGGTGAGACACCTTAATGGGTTTAAAATAGAGCCACATTTATTTAAGTTCTGCAGGGGGGTGAGGCCTAAGCAGGCATCCTCTCTTGGCCTATATATAGGCTGTTATTTGAATCGGGTGAGACATTCGCTGCCTGTAAAGTCGTGCCTGCCATTTCACCACCTAACAGGCTTCCCCTCTTGGGGTTGGGAGGCCTTCCGCTGTCATCCCCCCTCACACTGTAAAGCTCTGAGTGGGTGAGGAAGGTTGGCCTCGAAGGTAACCATTATCTCTCCAGCTGAGGCTGTAAAACTCACAGCTGGGAGCCTCAGGCATTACCTATCACCACAATGGTACCTGTAATTTCTTACCAATCCTAAACTCGCTCCAGTTGCCTGCACATACCAGGCTTTCCTCAAACGTGACCGCATGATTAATAATAACCAGATTAGCCTAGATAGTATTCCGTACCTGTCTTGCAGTGTGAAGTAGATGAAAAAAAAAACCTCATAATCACAATCGGGTTGTGAGCAAAAAAATCCTACTTGCCCCCCAAAAGAGTGACCAGCGAACCCACACTACCTACAGGGAAGGATGGAGCCACTCAGCAAAAAGGCCAAGGGGAGGGGTGAAAATAGCTAAATAGCTGTCGAATTCCCCTCTCTTGCCCAAGCCGGGCAAGGGAGTAAGGCATATGGGTAGGTACTGCATTAATAGGAAATAGTGCCGGCTAGGGGTGGTGTAGGCTTTTACTAGCCAATCGGCCCCACCCTCACTTGTCTTTATACCAATGCCATATGCATCTATTACCCCTGCGTTGTCTTACTTATTGATTGATTGATGTATTTATTTATTTGAGTTGTACCCCACCTTTCTGTCAAAACATGGCACACAAAGCAGCTTCTCTCCAAGGTGAGCGCAATTCAGCCCCACCCCACACACCTGGTTCAGTCCATTGGAGGAAAGTAGCATGCTTGGGAGAAAGTGCCTAATTTTACCCTCTGGTCTGCTATTAATGCTCATCGTTCTAGTGTTTTCAAAGGCTATTTTGTACTATTTTATGAGGGGTTGCAAGCTTGGGGTATGATGACCTTTGCATTTTATCTAGGGTGGAATTTTCCCCCCTGAGCTGTGTTTTACATCTTGTTGTGTCATCAACCAGTATATCAACAACATTACTGCAGTTGACTTTCCTTATTTTCTCTTGACAGTGTCCTCAGGGTTGATAAATGACCACACTTCCTTGTAAAAGGGGAATGTATTTATTTGGGGGCTATATATAAGTTTATAAAATCATCTCCTTGTGACTGGAGCAGGCAAGCACTCCATTTAACTCTTAACACAGGCCTCCTTCTATACGATTCCCACTGTTAATCCCCTGATGTCTGCTCTTGGAATTTTCACATTTTGAAATGATGTTAGTACATATTTGCAATGAATGCTGCTTGTATTAAATCTATTTAACTAAAAAAAAGGCTTTCACTTTAACATGTTATGTTAAGAGCTCTCCGTTTTCACTCAAGCTCAAAGGAAATTACAGCTGTTAAGCGCCACACCTGTAACAGATGTTATTTAGGCAACAGACACATGTTATGGTATTCTATGCTGTGGTTCCAACTCCACCACTACCTTGGAGCTGGTTGGCTATCAGTAGCAGAATGCTGGATTTAAGTCCCAAATTTGTGAGTTCGCTGGAGTAGACACATGGAGTCCATGCAACTGAAGCAATCATACATTTGAAGCTACCATTACATGTTACGAGCATTATATTATTGTAAATGCCAATTTTCATCAACATATGAACACTCACTATAACTATATGCGTATCCTGTAAAACAATACATAAAGTCTTGAAAAGCTGGCAGAACCTTTGTTTCCATGAGTAGCAATGAAAGTGAATTGAAAACAGGAGCCACAAGTCAAAGTAATGCCATTCTGCATGAACACCTGGTTTTCTTCGCATTGTTTTCTTTTCCTGTTAGAGCCCCCAAAACAGCTGTTTAAACTTCCAGTGAAGCACTGGAACCAAAACTAGCTTTCCTGAAACAAATTCTGCATTAATGTGCTTAAATATTATGAATCAGAAAGAATCCAGCTGCAATTTTAGAGAGGTGCTGAAAACCTGACCCTCTGAAGACTTGGTCAAGAGCCCAGCTTTGTCACATGGATTTCCTCTTTGAGCATGCAGTTTCCATCTCCATGAAGTGGAACTGATGAAATCAAAACTCAAAAGCGGACCAGAGACTGCACATCCAAGGCAAGGCAGTTCTGCTGATCCTAATAATTATATGTGTTAAATGACTCTGTAAGCAAAGCTTACGTGGTGATTACTGATTCCACGCCAGATGCATGTTTATTAAGTGTTCATCTCTGAGCATAAATGAATTTGGATTTTTTAAATTATTATTTGTGGTGATGTTTTACTATGTACAGTAATTGGGTTTCATGCCATATGTCACCCAGGGAGTTATTTGTACATAAAAGGAGAGATGTTGAGCTCAATCCCTCTTATCAAGTGTGCTAATGAAATTTAAACAGCAGAATAAATTGAAGCAGTTTGATGCTGCACATTAATGGTTGTATCACTGTTGCTGGAGAGCATATCCTACTATCATACAGAGCCACACAGGGATGGGTTTATGTCAGAACAACCTGAGAGGAAACACAAGTAATTAAACCTGCTCCTTGAATTACTTTGGGTATGCTTATAGTCTGTAATATTGTTCAACTCAATTATCTCTGCTGTTACACATGTCACTTTTAAGTTGCAACAAATTATTCCAGAAAACATTTTCAAAAGGTTTGGGATGGCACCATCCTTCAGCCACTCTCTGTATTGTGTGATGTCCAGCCTAATTTTTTAAATTTATTTTTTATTCCCATGGGCAGTAGATTTGCCAAGACGAGAGGTTGTTTATCACAAATACCTTCTCTCTTCTTTTATTGAATTAATATTTTATTGTATTTATTAGATGCCATCTCCTTTTAAAGCCATCTAAGCTGCTGACCATCACTATTGTTTTATTTATGTAATCTTGTTGTCCAGTGGCACTTCTCTGGAAACTTTATCACTCTCTAGATATAGTTGCATACACCTGTATGTATGTGGTCATTTTTACTGCTGTTTATCAACACACATATAGGCATCTGTCTCTCCTTGTAGAAACTGACTGACATACTATCTATACAATGGACAATATCTGACCAAACTGCTGTGGTCCTGCTGATTGTGTTGAACAAACAGGAATGACCTCATGTGCAATGGAGAATTCATGGTTCTAAAAGTGACCTCAGAAACACTCCTCCCCAGATTTGGACAAGTCAGCAGAACTCCATTATGAGAGTTCTGCTAACCACCTTTCCAAAAATGGGTATTTCCACTCATTTTGGGTTGCTTTTAAAATCATTACCTCCGTGTTGTATTAGCTGCTGGTCCCATGACTCTCCTGTCATGTACACATCACTTCCTGGTTAGTTTTGGACTGGCTGCTGGTATGGACTTCTGCAAGGGTGATTAAGATGTCTGCCCCAGATGGCCGATGGATCCAGATATCTTCTTGAATTTAGTTAGGGAGTTCCTTGCCTTGTTAATTGGTGGGACTTCCCTGCTAAGGAATTGCACCTTTTTCCCTATAGATTCAGGTCAATCTATAGTTTAACATGGAGCTGAGGGCAATGAAAGAGGAGGGACAACTACTAGAATGCTGGTGGAGAAATAGATCAGACTGAACACAAGCACACTTGCATTTTGTGTGCCAGATGTGAATTTTCTTGAGCTAGTCTGATTTGATAACAGGTAGTCATGCCTCAGTCATATCACATTTAGAATACTGCAATGCTTTCTGCAGAGGATTGCCTATGAAGAGAGGTTGTAAGCTTCAATTGGTGCAAAATGTGGTGGCTAGGCTGACAACCAGTATTTATTTGTTACATTTTTATACTGTCCAATAGCCGAGTCTCTCTGGGTAGCTTACAATTAAACCCATAACACACAAGTCAAGATTTAAAACTTTTTTAAAAAACACACATATAAAACCAGAATAAGTTATAGTCCCAGGAAAGGCTGTCCAAAAAGATACATTTTCAGGTAGTGTTTAAAGAATGTTATATTTTCTGCCTCTCAAACTGCACAAGACAAGGTTTTCCAGAGGGTGGTACCACTGCAGAGAAGTGCGCAATTCCAAAATCATATTACTCTGATATTGTAAGACCTGCAGTGGTTTCTAATGGCTTTCTCCTCTCAATTCATGGTGTTGGCTTTTGCTTTTAGCCCTAATTGGCTTGGGCCTGGCTATCAAAGTCCTTACATTTCTTGCTATGAACTTTCAGGTTATTAAGATCTGCAGGGCAAGCCCAGATGGGCTGCCTACTGCAAAGATCAGGATATCTACTCATATGAATAGAATGGATTGTGTACAACTCCTCAGACTTTCTGTTCAGACAACTGGTCAGGCCTTCAGATGAATGTTTGGAAGTTGATAGCAAGTAAAGCAGGTACAATTAAGTGTCCTCTGCCTCTATTCACTGAAAGTAATAGCTTTGTAACATTACTTTGATCTTCTGGGTGTGTATCCTAGGGTTTGCTGAAAAGTCATAAACAGCATATAGTACCATGCTGAGATATGTGAAAAGAGCTTTTGAGGAAAGCGAAGATGCCATTACTTCTGTTCTCATTAAAGAACGACTGATATGCTTCTGAAGAAACCCAGGGTTCTCAGGAGCACAGTTTGAAAATCTATGTTTTAAATGAATACAGGGGAAAAAACAAACCTACCCAAAGTAACAACACAACAAGACGGCTTCAGCTTCAGGATACATTTAAAAAAGAAGATGACAGCGAGCATTCCCTTAGAGAACAAACTTATCTCATAATAGTACATCCTGTGTTATTCAGAGCACCAGCACTCATTTCTCAGACCTTTTTAGAAAGGGTTTGGCCTTTGGGGAAGATAATATACATATCCCTACCCTGGAGCAATTTTTTAAAATGAATAAATAAAAATAAAACGTGTATTCTGGAAATGCATACAGGACCTGAAAAAAACAGAAAATAAAGGCAATTTGCAATAAATGTAAAGCAATACTTTGGACAGATTTTTTAGATTTTTTTTAATTTTGAAGATCAGTGTCTGATGTAACCTCAATCACTACCTTTCATCAGAAAGCATTAGAAGAATCAAGAGTTAATCCTGGTGCCAACATAATGTGTGCCTATGAATAATAAAAAAGAGACCAAAACCACAGAACCAAGAACTAGAAATCTCGGATATAATTCTTAGGCAATACATGCTATTTTCATAACAATTGCCCACAAGAACTGTAGGGGAATAAGTACATGCTTTTTGGGAAACCCCCCAGATTGTAAAGGCTGCTTTTGCACATAGTTCCCAGCACCAAATTATGTGACAGGATTGATCCTCCCAGAAGGGGCAACTATGCCTGAAAAATTCATCCAAGATTGTTATGAAATTAAAAAAAAGTTATTGGCAGTTCCTTTTAAAAAAAAAAATCAACATGTAAATCAGCATGTAGCACAAAAATCCCTGCACTTATATGTCTGAAAGTTTGCAGGTATTGTCCCCTCATAAAGGCCTGCTATGCCTGCAAATATTATCCAGTTCCTACAAAGAGAAAAAAAATGTTATAGTTATTTGTTGGCTTCCAGTGATAATCAATAGGAGGCTTGACAGTTTGGATTTCCAAATCAAGATTTGGATTCGGACCCGAGTTGAAGCAGGCAGCTTCTGAATTGGTCTGAATGAAATCAAGCTGTTTTCTGAATCACAGAACTAAATCTTGGGATTGGTGCACACTCCTAGTCAGAAGTAATTTCAGTTATTTTTAAAGACATTTACTTCCAGGTAGATATGCATATGATTTCAGCCTTAGTGTCATGACTTGTAAAACCTCCTCCCATGGTTAGGTAATACTCTTTTGCAGATTGGAAAATAAACATGTTTGATCCCTTCTGTTGGGAGATAATCAGGTAGATGCTTTACTTCTGTTCTAGCCCCAAGTGTGTTAGAGTGCATTTCAAATCTACTGCATAGAGAACCCATCCCTTGTCAATTACAGACCATCTGCAGGGTACAATGGGAGATATCTTATATGTATCAGAGAATAGGTGAGGGAAGAATGAAAGAAAAGGTATGGTCAAGAAGGTGGCAAGAAAATGAGAAAACAGGTTGATGGGTGAAAAAGAGATGAAGAAAAGAGATGGGTGAAAATGAGAAGAAGTTAGGGCGTGTGTGGAAAACATTATCACATAGTTCCACTGATTGGGAAGCCATATGAAAGTTCAGGTGTATGTGCATGTGTGTGTGTGTAGGTTTGTGTGTACTAAAATTTACCAACCCAAATACTGTCTATAGGCCTCTAGCCAGAAGAAATAACTCACATTTAATAATAAATCTTTGTCTTTTAATACTCTCTTATTAAAGTTACATTATGTTAATAATATTGTATGTTATAATGTAAGTATAATAAAGTTTATTTACTACAATTATATCTGACCATTATCACAAGAAGTTAAATGTGGCTTATACAGCATTCTCATGCACTGGCCAAACTGAGATTTGTTTGGCTTTAGCAAACTCCATCCTTTTCCCTGGGATTCGATCATGCAAATGTGGAAAGGGACCTCGTTGTCCTGTCCTTATCTTGACAAGCTGCACAGGGGGCTTGATGGAATTATGCAACCTTGCGGAAACTACAAGTGAGCAACTTTCTATGAAGCCTCTGGGGCAGATCACCCTTACCAAGTTCTGCCCCTCCCTTAAGGAATCATAGAATCATAGAATAGTAGAGTTGGAAGGGGCCTATAAGGCCATCAAGACCAACACCCTGTGCAGTGCTGGAATCTACCTTAAAGCATCCCTGACAGATGGTTGTCCAGCTGCCTCTTGAATGCCTCTAGTGTGGGAGAGCCCACAACCTCCCTAGGTAATTGGTTCCATTGTAGTATTGTTCTAACAGTCAGGAAGTTTTTCCTGATGTGCAGCCGGAATCTGGCTTCCTGTAACTTGAGCCCATTATTCCTTGTCCTGCACTCAGGGTTGATAGAGAAGAGATCCTGGCCCTCCTCGTGTGACAACCTTTCAAGTATTTGAAGAGTGCTATCATGTCTCCCCTCAATCTTCTCTTCTCCAGGCTAAACATGCCCAGTTCTTTTAGTCTCTCCTCATAGGGCGTTGTTTTCAGACCCCTGATCATCCTTGTTGCCCTCCTCTAAACACGCTCCAGCTTGTCTGCATCCTTCTTGAAGTGTGGTGCCCAGAGCTGGACGCAGTACTCAAGATGGGGCCTAACCAATGCCAAATAGAGGGGATCCAGTACCTCATGCAATTTGGAAGCTATACTTCTATTAATGTAGCCCAAAATAGCATTTGCTTCTTTTGCAGCCACATCACACCGTTGGCTCATATTCAGCTTGTGATCTACAACAATTCCAAGATCCTTCTCTCTTGTAGTATTGCTGAGCCAAGTATCCCCCATCTTGTAACCGTGCATTTGGTTCCTTTTTCCTAGGTGTAGAACTTGGCATTTATCCCTATTAAATTTCATCCTGTTGTTTTCATCCCAGCTCTCCAGTCTATCATGATCACTTTGAAGTTTGTTTCTTTCTTCCAGGGTATTAGCAATCCCACCCAATTTTGTGTCATCTGCAAATTTGATAAGCATTCCCTGCACCTCCTCATCCAAATTGTTAATAAAAATGTTGAAGAACACTTGGACCAGGACTGAGCCCTGCAGCCCCGCTTGTTACCTCCCCCCAGTGTGAAAAGGTACCATTGATAAGCACTCTTTGAGTCTGATTCTGTAGCCAACTGTGGATCCATCACATAGTTGTTCCGTGTAGCCCACTTTTCACTAGTTTGTGAATCAGAATGTCATGGGGCACTTTGTCAAAAGCTTTGCTGAAGTCAAGATATATATACATTCCCACAGTCCACAAGGAAGGTTACTCGATAAAAAATGAGATCAGATTAGTCTGACAGGATTTGTTCTTGACAAATCCATGCTGGCTTCTAGTAATGACTGCATTGTTTTCAAGGTGGTTACAGATTGACTTCTTTATAATCTGCTCCAAAATTTTCCCAGGGATGGATGTCAGACTGACTGCTCTATAGTTCCCAGGTTCCTCCTTTTTGAAGATAGGGACAATATTAGAGTAGAAGGCCTTAACAGGAAAGACCCCTGGCTTGCAGCCTACCAGTCTTTCTCCTCTCTGACAATTTGCTGCAGGCTTATTGACTGCACAGACTGAGGAATATAGGGATATGGGACCATGGTGTACATTGTTGGTTCTTCAAGGGGTGCCTGCTCTGAGGATATAAACTCCAGAGATCCCAATCCTGGAATTTCTGGTACAAGGGCCCCCAATCTAATAGGCTCAGGCCCATTAAAGAAACCAACCCAGTTGATTTCTTATAGGTCTACGTCTGATGGTAGTGGACTGACCAGATAGCTCCTCATTGATTGAGTTGGAGTCATACAGAGCTCAGGCTGCTGCTCAGGGTAGGGGTGTTGACACCCATGGGTTAGTGAGTGCTGGAACCCAGAAAAAGCTCACCTCCAGTATTGCTCACCCTTGAACATACAGCTAGAGACAATCAAGTGCTATTGGTTAAACAATAGATTTATTGGCATGTAAATGTAGTGTTTCAGAGAACCATGTTTTGCTTAATTACAAATTATAATTCTGCATATACTGATATCCAACCTGAATCCAGGTTGGATTCAGCATCTGCCTTCCACATGAAGAAGGGGCCTTCCATGAGAGGATAGGCTCCACTTGTGAATGGTCCTTCAACCCAATTTTGGAGTATCTCCCCTCCTCCCCACATCACAGCTCAGCCCATTCAGGTTGGTCTCCTGAATCTTTGGCCTAATCTACACCAACCAGGATATTGCACTATGAAAGCAGCATGAGAGTGGTATATAAAAAGCAGAAGCCACACCAAGCAGGCTATAGCAGTATGAAAGCAGTATATGGTATGTGTCAATGGGCCCCAACAGTTGTCAGTGCACTTCAATACTCCTATAAAGCAGTAGCGTGGCTCCTGCCTTTTATATTCTGATTTCATAGTGCAATATCCTGGTTGGTGTAGATTAGGCCATTTGTGTAGCATTTTCAGGGGACTGATAAGGGAAGAAGTGTGCAAGTACGTGAGTGTGTATGTATGGCTGCTTGTACTCTAAGCATAGTACAATCTTGTTTATACACAAAGACTAAAAACATTTTTTTAAAAATATCAGAAACATGAGGAGTTGAGATAAAATGGAATGTTATTTACAGGAGGTTATATTGGCATGATGGGTTACATGGGAAAATAACACTGAATTAATACAGCTGAGAATATGGGAGGAAAAAAGGCTTTAAAGGAATATATGTCAGGCTAGTTGTGTTGTGGCAATGGCCTTTGATGATTTTTGACTGAAGAACATTGTCTTACATCTTAGAAGGCCGAAAGGCAGGAAACCTTTCATTGATTTAGCTTTCAGACTTCCATTGATTTTATTTCAAATTGTTTCAATATGTTCATACTCAAAGGATTGATAAGAAGACAAGTGAAGAAAAGCAAAATTTCAAGTGGGCAAGATCTGAATCTTCTCATTTATACAAAATACACCCCTGGAAGCTTATTTGCTTCTTCTGATTTGATGTGTATAGATTTGTTATTTTTTATTATAAATTGCCCTGGGAGATATTTGCTACTGGACAACTAATAAATCTTTCAGACAAACAAATGAATAAATTGCAGAAATATAGGGCTTTTCCACATGAGGCATTTATCATGCACTCGTCATTAGGGATATGTATCATATCGTTCCAATGTCCGATAACGATCCAACAATGCCGTTATCAGACATCCGATTAATGATAACGATATGATAGAAATACCTCTGATAATTATCGGATCCGAAAATTTTCAGTCCGATTATATCAGTTTTTTTTCGGATTATCGGACCGCCATATAAATAAACCTAGCACTTCTGTATTTTAAAAGTTAGAGACTTGAAACTTTGTCACAGTTCTTATGGAATATGCTTAAGTATGTGCATGAAATTTCAGAACAATCCCTCCATCCCTGTATTTTATATGAATTTTTGAAAGATCGGGCAACTTTTTGACAGCTCTGAATGATAGCTAAAGGCACGTGCATTCAGAGCTGTCAAAAAGTTGCACAATCTTTCAAAAGTTCATATAAAATACAGGAGTGGAGGGATTCTTCTGAAATTTCGTACACGTACTTAAGCATATCACATCAGCACTGTGGGCCACTTTCAAGACTCTAACTTAAACAATAGAAAAGTTATATAAAAAAAGTATTAGACAATAGACACATACGCTTTCCTAAAGAACTTAAATGGGTGTAACCTTTTTATTTTAAAAGATAGAGACATGAAACTTGTTGGACATTGCAGATGGGATATTGCTAGTCCTGGCTCCCCAAGTTGCATGTCTCTATCTTTAAAAATAAAAAAGTTATAGGGGGTCCCCCAAAAGCCCCCCCCCGTATCTTCACTATTTTAAAAGTTTGAAACTTGAAAATTTTCCCCAGTGCAGCTTGTCTATTGCTAGTCATGTGTGAAAAAAATTCAAAGCAATTGCTCAAACCCTCGATTTTATATGATTTTTTTTAAAGATTGTTCTAGTTGACAGGTGATTGACCGGGCCTCCCAATTGCTTTCAAAGTACCACGATCATTATAATATTCATATAAAATACAAGGTTAGAGGGATTGATCTGAAATTTGGTGCATATGTGTAGCAACATGTGCCAGACGTGTATGACAAATTTCAGATCAATCCCACAAACTCTGTATTTTATATGATTTTTTAATGATTGTCTAATACTTTTTTTATATAACTTTTCTATTTTTGAAGTTAGAGACGTGAAAGTGGCCCACAGTGCTGATGTGATATGCCTAAGTATGTGTATGAAATTCCAGAACAATCCCTCCACCCCTGTATTTTATATGTTTTGAAAGGTCATGCAACTTTTTGACAGCACTGAATGCACATGCCTTTTGCTATCATTCAGAGCTGTCAAAAAGTTGCATGATCTTTCAAAAATTCATATAAAATACAAGGGTGGAGGGATGGTTCTGAAATTTCATACACATACTTAGGCATATTCCATAATCACTGTGACAAAGTTTCAAGTCTCTAACTTTTAAAATACAGAAGTTAGCGTTAAAATACAGAAGCTTTTTGAGACATTTCTGTCTCAAAAAGCAACTCTATAGGGGAAAATACTCTGAATTAAATATTGTAAATCCGATAATTATCGGATATCCGATCTGATTCAATACAGAATACCTACTATATTATCGGATCAAAAAGAAAATTCTACAGAAATTTCCGATAATGATATGATACGATAATTTTGGCCATGCACATCCCCACTCGTCATTCCCTACTCATAGTTGTTTATGAGTTCCTTTGATGACATCACCTTCCAGTTTTGCTTCTGTGTCTAAACAGCGCTTTCAGCAAGTTTTTTTAGACTAGGGAAAGTATGGTATTTATTGTGAAAGTGAAAGAAGCTGCCTTTTCACTTGTTCATTTGTGCTATTCTGCTATACCACAATGCCACCTATAGCTCATGTAATTGGAAAGCATGAAAGGAAACTCTCATCGTGAAGTGCTCGGATTTCTAGTCTGCAATGAAACCAAAAGCAGACATAGCAAATCACCAGCAGGTTAACAGCCTACTGTAGAAGAGCTCATAGTTTGAGACTATGCTGTGCCTATGAGAGACTCCATGAGCACATTGTAGACCTTATAAGTTTCCCTTGGTCCTGTTTGAATAGAATTACAAATCTGCAATCACATATCTGTCATCCCTGGGACATGATGGTGTTTTTTAACTTGGACATCAGACTTTCTAAGCTGCATTCATTGCTGGTTTTTCACATACTTGGATGTGCATCTGTTTCGTGCAACACATGCCATCTCCAGCTGCTGTTTATCTTTTTATGCCTGTCTATTCTGTCTATTCACACACACCCCCAACAAACCATAAGAGCAACTTGATTTAATTTTGATCTGTTTCTGATTTTCAATTAGCTGCCATGCAGAGTGCAAAATTGTTGCCAGTCCTCCACCAGCTGCCAAGGGATGCATGTGCTAAAAAGACACATCGTGTTATTTGCTAACACCGGGGGGATGGGGGGGGGGGGGGTGAAGAGAGAGACATGTGCCTAGATATCTATTCAAAGGCTTTTCCCATTTGTTTCTTGGGTTACATATCTTCTAGATTTCATGAACATATATTTTCCATATGGGCAATCCCTTAACAGCCCTATAGTAAACTTAGATTTCTAATTAGATTTCTTAGAAGTGATAGGTAGAGATGTGTCTTCCTCCTCCACCCCAGCTTTCTCTAGCACTTTTCTATCTGGGGGCATTTTGAAGCTCCTTCTGCCCATGTCCCACTGGTCTAGCATGGTCTGCCTATAGAGGGCGGGAGCCTTGCCCACATCACTGCCACTGCTGCTGCTGCCAGCCTGACACTGACTGCTGGCTTGAATGGAGTGCAGCCTCTTAAGATCTTACATACCTGGGATCATCCACCACCAAAGAAAAATGATCCCAGGCACTAGACTTGCGTTTTGCAGGAAAGGGTGTGGGTGGAACCTCAAAACCACCCACATCTGACTTCTTTTCCTGCACTTTAGAAGGACCAACAGCAGCAGAGAAAAGGGTGCACCTAATTTTGGGCAGAGGTGAACTAGAAGAAACACCTCTCCCTCTCCCCACATGGCCAGAGCCAGCTTTCTTTGCTGGGTTTTCTTTTCTCTGTGTGCGCCTGTCCATGCTCCCCTTTGTGTGTTAGTGTGTGTGTGTTCTTGTTCCACACATGGAGATAGGGAACTTCTATTTTTGTAAGAGGTTTCTAATTTCTGAAACTTCTGCAAGCTGTCTTGAGAGAAGATGAAGTGCATCTGAAGTATGTGTGTGTGTATATATATATAGGGGGCTTGAAGGGGAATGGTTTGTGGGGCTTTTAAAAAAATCCTAAAACTCAAGGGTTGAAGTGATCTTCAAACTTGGCTTGGCTAAAGCCCTACTTAAGAGCTACCAGGGTGCTAAGTTTCATCTCTTTATCTTTAAAAATGACAGAGATGTAAGCATTTTTGTTAATTCCCATTAATGAGAATAGCACAGTTATCCGAAAACAGAGCTGTTTTCTGATGGATAAACTGATGCTGCAGGGAGAGGGACACCCCCTAAAAAATTGGAGAGGAGAATCACCTCATTGGAGCCCCTCCCAAAATTTCACACCCCTAATAACCATGGTTTAAACATGCTCACTAACAATTTTCCGCAAAAAGGTTAGTGGCCTAACCATAGCTTAGTGTATTGTCTGAACAAGCCCATACTAACTGGTATGTTCATACATGTAACAGGAACAATGCACAAAAAACAGTCATAATAGATGACAGTCATAACAGCCAGTTATAATGGCCATATAAGATGACAAAATAACAACATCAAATCCTTTCTTTCACCAGTTAGTTACTTTCCAAAATTCTGATTGTTTCTCCCTAAATACATATTTGACTCTTCCAATTTTGTGGGTTCTTTTAGCTGGGACTGATTCATCCTGCCAAAAGTGTATTATGGATACAGCATCTTGCACATTCATGTTAAAGCAAAGCCTATTTGATGCTCTGAAAGTTCTATATAGTCGTTCTGATTCCTCTGACACACAGTCTATTTCCTCTAATAATTCCAGCCAAATACCTTTGCCTTGTGTCTCTGCAATACGCAGGCTGCTTGTTGAAGACTACATTATGGATTCTATTCTTTCTGTACGACTTTCAGTTCCACCATTAGGTACTATAGTTACATGGAATCTTTAGCTTTGAATTAGATCATCAACTAAGTTAAACCACAGTAACTGTCTTCAATTGCATGTAGGGTGCAATTTGCAGCAATTAAACTATATCCTACTGAGTGCACTGACTTCCAGTTGTGTTGAGCACAAATTCTTCAGGATGCTTTGAATTTGCCTGTGTATCAACTATTTATAAATATTGATTTTTTTAATTAAAAGTAATTTCATTTGCGTAGGATTCAATGGGTAAAATCCAATGTAAGTCCTGCTTAGGGTAGACTCATTAAAATGAATGGGATATAGGTTAACTTAAATCCCATTTATTTTAATGGATCTACTTTAAGTAGGACTTATGTTGGATTTTACTCAATGTTACACAAGTGATCCAAACATGAGAACACATCAGTATTGGACAAAAATGCCTTGCACAAATCAGTCCTCCTTAAATTGCCTGCAGAGGAGCGCATTCATACCTTGATTAAGACTTATTTCCAAAGGGGAAGCCATGTTAGTCTGTTGCAACAAAAACAGTTAAGAGTCTTATGGCACCTTAAAGATTAGCACATTTACTGTGGCACGAGATTTATTTATGTATTTATTTATGTATTTATTAAACATCTATATCCTGCCCTATATCACAAGGAGCTCAGGGTGGCGTACAAATAAAATCATACATATAAATTTCTAAAGCAAGTTAAACCATTAATATATTAAAACTAATACGAAATTTCAAAACAGTCAAATCCAATTAAAACAGCCTTTATTAAAATTCATGTCTTAACCTGGTGCTGAAATGAAGCCAGTGCTGGTGCCAGTTAAAACTGTTTTAATGCAGTTTTAATAATGTGTGTCATGTTTTAATCAGTTTTATGTATTTTATCATGTTGTTGTTTCCTGCCTCGATCCAAATGGAGAGGCGGGTAAGAAATAAATTATTATTATTATTATTATTAATTATTATTATTATTATTATTATATTCCACAGCCGGGGTGCCACAACAGAGAAAGCCCTCTCCCATGTCCCACCATAGCAGGTATCTCACGTTGGTGGTGCATGGAGAATGGCTCTTCTGACAGATCTCAGGTTTCGGGCAAGCAGATATATGGAGAGACACTCCCTCAAGTATTGAGGTCTCAAGCCATTTAGGGCTTTAAATGTCATTACCAACACCTTGAATCCCAACTGGAAACATATTGGCAGCCAGTGCAATTCCTTTAAGACCGCTGTTATATGGTCTCTTTGAGATGTTCCAGTCAGCAGTCTAGCTGCTGGATTTTGCACTAGCTACAACTTCCGAGTCATCTTCAACGGCACCCCCACATAGAATGCATTGCAGTAGTCTAATAGGGATGTTACCAGTATGTGTATTACTGTGTCTAGGTTATCTAGGCTGACCATCTGAAAAGGAGGACAGGGCTCATATAACTTTAACAGTTGTAGAGAAAAGGGAATTTCAACCAGTGTCATTTGTATGCAATTAGTTCCTGGTGATATTCCCTCTTCATCACAACAGTTAAAGTTGCAGAGCCCTGCCTTCTTTTGTATATGGTCACTCTAGTATAGTGCCTGCACCTTTAACAGTTGTGATGAAGAGGGAATTTCACCAGGAACTAATTGCATACAAATGACACCTGCTGAAATTCCCTTTTCTCTACAACTGTTAAAGTTATATGAGCCCTGTCCTCCTTTTCAGATGGTCAGCCTAGATTATCCCTGTCCAGGAAAGGCTGTAGCTGGCGGACCAGCCGAAGCTATGCTTTTATGGACATATTAGATGCATCCGATGAAACAGGCATCCTTACTTACATCCCATTTGGATTGAATATGCTTTACATGGGGCTGTCTTTGAAAATTGTTTGGAAACTTCAGCTGGTCCAGAATGCTGGAGCCAGACAGTTGACTGGGAATGTGACTCCTTTGTTACAACAGCTTCACTAGCTATAGTTTTCAGACACAATTCAAAGTGCTGCTCATGATGTTTAAAGCCCTCATACAGCTTTGGACCAGGCCACCTGAAAGAACACCTTCTCTCATTTCAGTTTGCCTGGGTTTTAAGATCTTCAGGAGAGGCCTTTTCTCAGTACCACCACTTTCAAAGGCATATTTGGTGGTGATGTGAGAGAGGGCCTTCTCAATGGCTGCTCCCAGGCTATGGAGCACCTACACTGCAGTCTTCCACTGCCAAGTAAAGGCTTTTCTATTCAAGCAGGCCTTCAGCATGTAACACATTAGGTTTGGCTGGGCGCTGTTTTTATTCTGTAATTTCTGTGATATATATATATATATATATATATATATATATATATTGTTATACTTTAACAAAAATGCATCTATCAGTTTTAAAGATTCTGTGATCACTAACTGCCTTGAGTGCCATTTTTTTAAGTGGAAAAGAAAGGTACAAAGTCAATTAATCATCATCATCACCATCATCATCCCATGGTGTTGTGGATGACATTATTAAATCCTTAATGGCTTACAATTAAATGGTATCTGGTCTACTGAAGCTTGGGCCAATGTCACATTCATTTATGGACTCAGGGAAGGGTGGGGAGATGCAAAGTGCCTTCCCCTTTGTGGTCCAGGCCTTCTTCCAAGCAAGCTACCTTTGATCAATCACAATCTTACATTCGTCAAAAAGCCAGAAAGAGACTTGCAAACTTATCCCTTTGTTTTGACAGCATCAGAATGGAAATCTCACACAAGAACACATCTTGTGATATTTCAGAGTCTCTCTGCATCTGATTGTGCCCAAGAACAAATGGTGCTTTAGCATTTAGATATCTTCACCTGCTGAGAACTATAAATAGCACAGAAATGTTAAAAACATAATAAGATGGAGGAAGAGCTGAACTGAGAGAAACATGCCATGTTGGAACTTGAAAATCACTTTTTGAAGTATTTTTATTATTATTTTCTTCCTAGGATTTCATGGAGGATTGTTGAGAGCAAAGAAGAAACAGACTATTTGTCTTATTTACAGTTAAATATGCTGTAGAAGGAGGCCATTTAAACAACAAGAAGTAAACTGTTGTGTGATTGAAGTGGGCATTCCACAATCAAGATAGATTACCCAGTCCACCAATATCCATGCATTTGTGGCTTTGACCTAGAGCTATGAAATTTATCTAGGCCACGATATTAAGCTTTTTGCTTATGAAGTGCATAGATGCAGTACATATTTTTAGTTTTGCTGAGGTCAGTAATATAGGATGCCAAGCCTTTCTGCAGCTAAGAAGAAAAGAAAGTAAAAAGCCAACATTTGGGGTTATAGAAAATGGAGAAAATGTTCTTTGGGGCTGTACTGCAGAGGATCCAGGCCAAAAGAAAATGGATCACTTAAAACAGTTTAGTTCCACCTTGATATAATATCTCATCCTGCCTTTGTACTCAAACCAGTATGTTTAAAGAGTGGTAAAAATGTAGGCCTGGGTTCTTATCTGGGACTCCCAGTGGTCTCCTTTCCATAGGACTGCTAAACCCATATCTATGTAGCTTCAAGATGATACACAGGGTCAAGGTGTTGTTGTTTTAACAATAAACAGGGTAATTTCTTGACAATCCAAAGTATTGCCCATTTACATTAGTCTACTGCTTCTTGGTCTATCTTGAGGAAGAGGATTGTCAGTAAGACTAAAGGATTTGTCCAAGTGGTCATCCTTCCAGTTAAGTAGGACATAGTAAGAAAGTTTAAACAATAAAGAACAGGATAAAACAGAATTTGCTGTATGGCTGACAGGTAAGTTAAACTTCATTTCCTTTCCAGGCTCTTGGTTCCAAACTGTCTATGATTATCAATTGGTCTGGCTAATAGAACATACACTTCAACAATACGCAGACTGGTAAAGAAAATAATGCCAACACTAACACTGGGGATGAATTGAACAACATTGAGAATCACTGATTATGAGCAGATCCATTAGTGGATCCTTTGTACCATAAGGGCCTTCACAGCATACACTGGCATGTCCAGTCACGTGGAGGCTGTTGTGGGTGGGGAGAAGAGGCTGTGTGGTAGCCTGACATTGGCTACTTCAAACACGGCACCATTGCAGCAGGGAGGGGTACAAGTGTACAAAAGTGGCTTACCCCTCTCCATGGCATCTTCATTGTTTGCAGCTCCCTCCCTCCCTGTAGGCAGTGTGGGCTTGCTGATTGCCTATTGGGACCAAGTAGGAATTTTTGGCTCATAAACGCCTTCAGTCTATAAATTTTTCACTTACTTCACACTGTAAGACAGGCTGGAAGTATTAAATAGATTTAAGTTGCAGTAGGAGCGGGCATCTGGAGCGGTATAGGGCAGGTGAGCATTCACAGGCACTGTTATGGTGATTAGTAATGCCTGAGGCTCCCAACTGTGAGTTTTACGACCTCAGCTGGTGGGATAAGGGTTACCTTTAAGGCCAACCTGTCTCACCTACTTGGAACTGTATGGCGCAAGGGGAGGTCAACATCAGAAGGTCTTCCTACCCCATACTGGGATGTCTTTGTAGTGGCGAACTGCTGACACCATTATGCAGGTGGTGAATGGCTCGCCCATAAGAGTTTGATGCCCGCTTAGGTTCACCCACTCTGTGGATCTTTAATAAAGTGGCCTTGTTTAAATCCATATCTTGTGTTTGACTCTTCATTTCTCCATCCTCCATTACCTGCAACAAATATTAAGAAGAACACAAAAACAATCCAGATAACAAAATGTCTTGATTGTTAATAACCAGATAATAGCTGCAAGAGCACCAACTATTGTCCTAGATCAAGTCTCACTCACATTAGTCCAGGACATTCAAGGGAAGTAGGGAACACCTTCTGCCGCATAATACTCCAGCCTGCTGTGAGGTGAAATAAGCAGCTGAGGCACTCATGAATTCCAACCCTATACTCTACCAGGAATAAGACTTTATTTAACAGTGGCTCTGCTGTTCCTTTCTGAGAGAAACTTGCCACGTTTGTTTCATTGGCCCTTTTAAGAGGGCAGCAAAAACATTTCCTTTCCTCCCAGGCTTTCTAATTATAAATTGATGAACAATCAACTAATGTTCTCTTCTACTTCTAATTGTTTTTAGTTCTATCGATGTTTTAATTTTGTGTTAAATGTTAATGTTTTTAGACGGTTTAGAGACCTACAGTTTTTAAAAAAACAAAATATAAACTGAAAGAATGAGTACATCAGTAAAGAAAATATCAGTAGGGTTTGTTTGCACAAGATACATTCCTGGTAGGTTATGCTCAATGGCTACAATCCAGCCCACATTAAGCACATTAGGTTCCTTTGATTGCAATGTTGAGCACATGTTTATTTACACTTATGGATTTATTTAATTTAATACAAATATGAGAGTTCAACTTCAGCTGGATTGGTCCCAATCAGTTGGATCCAGACTTAGTCATATTTAGAGTAGACCCATTAAAACCAATGGGACCAAGTTAACCATTTACTTCAATGGATCTACTGTAAGTATGACTTAAAACTAAATCAAATCTATAGATAATTTGTTCAAAACAGAAATTAAGACAAAATCAACTCCATATATTTGGGTAGAAACCTGTTCACCCTTCTCCTGAGAAGCCCAGGCTGAACAGAGGTTGGAGTGACAACAGCAGAGTGGAGAGGAAAAGGAAGAGGCAAGCAGGACATCGTAGCCTTCCCCTCCCCCACCCTCCTCCTGAGAAGCCAGGCTGAACAGAGGCAGGAGTGACAACATTGGAGCCAGCTGAATGGCAGTTAGAATGTGTCAGGGAGCGGCAATTTGTGTTGTGCAGGGCAAAGGGAGATATAGCAATAGCAGGGTGAAATGCCATTACAGGGGAATAACTAGGGCTATTGACACAATCGCCCCCAAACGTCCTCTCCGACCCGCTCCTAATCGGGCATCTTGGTATACCGAAGTTCTCAGGAAGTTGAAGCGGGAAGGATGATGACTGGAGCGCCGATGGCGGAAAACTCAATTTGTATCCGACAAGACATGACATAGAGAACATCTTCGTTCCTATGGAGTGGCAATACGTGACGCGAAGAAAGCTTTCTTCTCTGCACGCATTGCATCTGCGACTTCGCATCCAGTGGAACTGTTCAGGCTGGCGAGGGGTCTAACTCAGGCACCTTCCCCCCTGAAGGTGTGATGCCTTTAATGACCATTTCACAGATAAAATCTCTTGGATAAGAGCCGACTGAGACGCCATCATTATAGCAGAAGCTGACAATGGAGTGTCCAGTAACTCTGCGAGTGGAATTACACTGGATCAGTTTCAGTTGGTGAGTACTGAGGACGTGGACAAGTTGCTTGGACAAGTGAGGAGGACGACTTGCCCTCTCGATCCCTGTCCTTCTTGGCTTGTCATCCAGGGAGGAAATGCAGTTCGATCACATCTACAACATATTATTAATGCATCTCTCAGGGAGGGGAGGTTTCCAACATGTTTAAAAGAGGCGGTAGTACGGCCGCTTCTAAAAAGCCCTCCCTGGACCCTCAGGACCTTAATAACTACAGACCAGTATCAAATCTTCCATTTTTGGGCAAGGTGATCGAGGGGGCGGTTGCCTCCCAACTCCAAGCAGTTGTGGATGATGCAGATTTTCTAAACCCATTTCAAACAGGCTTCAGGGCAGGATACGGAGTTGAGACCGCTATGGTCGCCTTAGTGGATGATCTATGTCTGAGTATTGACAGGGGAAGTGTGTCCCTGTCAGTACTCCTGGACCTCTCAGTGGCTTTCGATACCATCGACCATGGTATCCTTCTGGAACGCCTGAGGTGATTAGGACTCGGGGGCACTGTGCTTCAGTGGTTCCGGTCCTATCTCTCGGGCAGGTTCCAGATGGTGATGCTTGGGGATAGCTGCACTTCAAAGAAGGAGCTGCTATGTGGTGTACCACAAGGTGCCATCCTTTCCCCAATGCTGTTTAACATTTACATGAAACCGCTGGGAGAGATCATCCGGAGGCATGGGGCGGGGTGCTATCAGTACACTGATGACACCCAAATATATTTCTCTATGCCTTTGACAACAGCGTCAGCTAAGGATAGTGTGTCTCCTCTGAATGAATGCTTGGAGGCGGTAATGAGTTAAAGGAGGAAACACAAACTAAAGCTGAATCCAGACAAGATGGAGGTGCTTACTGTCAAGGGCCACAACCTGGGGTTGGAGGTGTGTCAACCAGTTCTGGATGGGGTTACACTCCCCCTGAAAGGCAGTGTTCGCAGCTTGGGGGTACTCCTGGATCCGTCGCTCCAAATGACAGCCCAGACAGATGCGACGGCCAGGAGTGCCTACTATCAGCTTCGGCTGATACGCCAGCTGCGCCCCTTCCTGGAGTTGGATAACCTAAAGATGATAGTGCACGCACTGGTAACTTTGAGGCTTTAGTTCTGCAATGTGCTGTACATAGGGCTACCTTTGTGCCTATTCCAGAAACTTCAAGTAGTTTAAAATATGGCAGCCAGGTTGGTCACCGGTACACCTAGAGGTGACCACATAACACCAATCTTAAAATCACTCCACTGGCTGCCAATTAGTTTCCGGGTGATGTATAAAGTGTTGGTTATTACCTTAAAGCCCTACATGGTTTGGGTCCAGGTTACCTGCAGGATCGCCTTCTCCCGTATAATCCACCCCGCACACTCAGGTCCTCTGGGAAGAATTTACTCCAGTCAGCCAGAACTAGGCTGCCGAGTGTTACCCAGAGGACCTTCTCTTCTGCTGTTCCCAGACTGTGGAATGGCCTGTCGGAGTAGATTCGACAAATTAGCAGTCTTCTTGAATTTAAGAGAAACATGAAGACTGCTCTCTTCCAGCAGGCCTACCCAGTTCAATTTTTAGATGTTTTTTAATAATGTATTTGTCTTTACCTGTTTTAATGGTTTATCTGTTTTATTGCTTCTATATTTATATTTATTGTTGTTCCCATCGATCTGGATGGAGAGGCAGGTTAGAAATTAAATAAATAAAATAAAAATAAAAAATACTTCCTGGTCTGGATTAGAGCAACGATCCCAGAAGCAGCTACTTCCAGGATCCCCACCCCTCCCTCCTTCTACACCTCTCTGGCGTAGAAAGGGCCTTCATTGCAGATTGGTTCAGTTTGATATATTCTGAACTGTGCATTGGTGGGTCCTTGTTTAGAATATTGTGTCTATTTATTTACTTTATTTAAAATATTTTTATTCTTCTCCTTTGCCAAAATAGTTCCCACAGTGGCTTAAAATTACTAGTAATAAAAGACAGTCCCTGCTGGCAGGCTTAACTCTAAAAAGATAGAACACACAAGTCAAAAGGGAATGGGGATAGAAGAGCAGGAAAACAACAAAACACACAACTCTTTCAACAGTACTGGTGGAATGGCTCTGCTCTCCCTCTTTCTCATCTTCCTTAATTCAGCCTAATTGTAAGGCTGCTTGTTGTAACAACTGATGGAGGAAGAGCCTTTATGAGGGATATTTTCAGCAGGGCTGGTGGAATGGCCCTGCTGTCCCTCAGTACAACCTTGTGGAATGGCTGTTAGTGGCGTTGGTTATGGGAGAAGGAGCCTTCATGTGTTGGTCTTCAGCAAAGCTGGGCGAATGTCCCATCTATTGCCTCAAACTTTTGAGAAAAGAGTGGAATTGGGAGCTGTTTTCATGGCTCCGGGTTGGAGCCGCTCTGCTGCCAAACCCCATGTTATCACTGCTGTGGGGTGGTGGCAAGTTATTTACATGAAGGGAGGCAGCACAGGCTTTCTGGTGGCCAGTAGTCTTGCTGGGCCTGTCCCCTCCCCTCCCTCTCCTGCAGCTTCTGGTGACCAATGAGAGGTTGCCTTCCACCTGGGAAAAAAAACCGGCACGGTGCCCAAGCGAGGACAGACAGGGAAGATATCACTCAGACTGGAAAAGTTGGAGTAAGTTCCTGACTTTTCTGCTGCAGGTCTTCAGCTCTTAGCCCCGGGGTGTCTCCAAATTGGTGGCTGCATCATAAAAACCAAAGCAGTGCAAATTTGGAGCCACCCTGGGGCAAAGACAACATTAAGGCAGCTCCTTGGTCAAATCAGAGAAGGCTAAATGTGGATTATCTTTATCCTCAATTTCTATTTGTCAGTTGGTTGCTTGTACAATTTTGAGACAAGTTTAGGGTTTGTTCACACATGCATAGGCAGTACTTGATAAATTAAGTGCAAAATTAAGCAATATAATGTATGTGTGAAACAGATTTTAGTGAGGCAAATATTGTTTTCTATGCAGAAATGTTTCAGCGGTTGACTCCAGAGCTACACTGTATCAACACTGCTGGCAACAGTGGATTTCCCTGTCCCCTCCTTCCCACGGTAACCAGGCTTTGGATCCGGTTCAGGATTAAGTGAAAGACAGAACTTCCACTGCCTAAGCAGCTAATAACTCTTTCAAGTATTTTTTTAAAAAAATGTGTAATACTGTTTGTGAATCAGTATTAACTAGGGGTGTGCAAAATAGGTTTCCTCTGCTCCTAAATCAAAACTGAGCTCCATTGGCTGGTTCCCCTGCTCTGCTTTTCAGGGAGGGACGCGCTCCATCGGATAGTTCCTTATAGGGGTGTGCACGCCAAAAAATATCATCGTTTATCGTTATTGTCAGTTTGGACCAAAAACATTATCGTCTTCATTCATTATCTTCACGATAATTATAATGAAAAAACAATATTTTTGTAGCCCTATTTTTTTAAAAAAAATGCCTATAACTTCTGTATTTTCAAAGTTACAGGCTTGAAACTTGGTCACAATGCTTATGGGGTATGCCTAAGTATGTGTATGAAATTTGAGATCGATCCTTCCAACCCTCGATTTTATATTATTTTGTTAAAGATCGTTTCCATTCTGACAGGTCTGAATGAATGCACGTGGTGAGCTGGCATTAGTAACCTCAAGACTGGATTACTGCAATGGACTCTACTCTACAAGCTGTTGTCAGGAGCTGCCCTTTTCAATGCAACTCCTTTGCTGATGGAACTGCACTGGTTTCCTATTCGCTCCAGGGCCAGGTTTAAGGTTTTAGTTCTAGTGTACAAAGCCCTAAATAACTTGGGAACAAGACACCCAAGTCAGTGCCTTCTCATTAATCAACCTGCCTGGTCAATGAAGTCATCAGAGGGCATGCTCCTGATGGTTCCAGGTGGGCCTAAGCCCAATTGGAGTCCACCTGAAGAACTTTCAGCATGGTGTTCCCCTTTCTATGGAACTTGTGCCTCTGGAAATCAGGACATTGTGTTGTTTCCGATGCCTCCTGAAAACACCTTTATTTCAGGAAGCCTTCCTTGACTTATCAGCCAGGGTTTTTATAAGTATTCTGTTTTATTTTGTTTTGTTTTGTTTTTAAAAAAGGAAAGAAAAGAAATTTTTAATTTTTAAAATAGAGGTTTAATCTTTTATCTTCTTATCTTCATATCTTTTATTGTTCACCATTCTGGAATCTGTCTAGGTGAAGAGCATTATATAAATGTTGTAAATAAATAAATAAATAATCAATCATTATGTTGTGTGCAAATTTATTTGAGTTTCCTTGTTATTTTTAGAGACCATGACAGTCCCATATAATAGTAAATGAAGAAAACTCAACATCAGATTAGAGACAGTGTGGTTGTTTTAGAGATGGGCAGGATACCTAAAGCCTGCCCCAGATGAACTCAGACATTTCCTGGTTTCTTTGAGGGGGGAGGGGAGCAGAAGCAACTGAAGACTCAGGAAAATTACCCATTTATCTCTATAGTTGTTCCCACCAGCCTCAACTCTCCCAAATACATTTTTCTTTCTCTTTTTCCCCTTTTCTTGACTCCACCACCAGCAGCAAAGGCAAACTACGAAAAGGAAGAAGCAAGGTGTCCCCCCTTCCTCCCTCTTCTCTGACACTGTAGTGCACTGGGTAACAGTGCACCAGAGTGAGGAGGATTGCCTTAATTGCACATTCCAAGGGATGCTACTGCTAGCTGTGGGGCAGACAGAGCAGCTCTTTAAGAAATTCAAGTTGAAAGCCCCGTTAGGTTCAAAGAATTAATCACACGATTCTTAGGATTCTGGCCACATTGTGACCAGCAAGAGGAAATTAATAAGCAGAGCGAGATCATTCTAAGAACCTTGAATTCATTTGGCCAGTTCTATCTGCTTCATAACCAGCAAATGGAGAAATGAAAAAGAGTTAGCTGTAAAATGAAAGTGATGGGATGATTTAAAATGCTGCAAGTAAAGAAATACTATTTGCAGTGTACAGCGTATAGCCAATGGCCGTTAATATCTCACCATTATTTTATTTTGCTCATTCCTAATTGAAAGCTGGGAAATGTGATTGTCATACGGTAAGAAGAATTTTTGTCCCATAGACTTAATGCTGTTGTTTTATTAAATAGGAGTGTCTCTGAAATAAATATGCTGTCAGTACTTTTTAATTTCTAATATTTACAAGAGTCATCTTCCTGCCAGCATCCTCTCTCATTGGAAAATTGTTTATCACTAAGTAAACATCATGTTTTTCTCTCCGAAAGGCAGTTTTACAGAGCTTTAAGATTTGTAGCCACTAAATGAAAGTGATGCAGTGTTCATACAAAAGTGGAGCAGCACGTCTAAAAGAATTTCGTTTGAAAGAAAAGAAACTTATATTATTTTAGCAAGATGAATAAGCATTTTACTTTATTGTCTTCTGACAAAGCCATAGACACCAATACCTACTTGCTGAACAGACAGTAAATTTGCACTGCTTTTAAGGTATACTATAATGCACTTGGCACAACACATACAAGCATGTGCAAGCTATAATGTACCTTTCTTAAATTAAGCATGTGCTGTAATTTTAGAGAAAAATGTTCAAGTGAGTACTGTCATACTAGACAAAATGTTAAAATATACTAAAATAACTGGATTACATCTTGTTAAACGGCTGCTATGCTTTGCTAGGTGCATGTTCTCTAGGGGTGTGCACGGACCCCCCGGATCGGATCGGGACCCGGATCGGGACCTCCAATTTTGTCCCGGACCGGTTCGGACAAAATCGGAGGCCCCCCGGACCGGATCGAGTCCGATCCCTACCCAAAAATCGTACATTTTTGGATCGGCCGCCATTTTTTTCCCCATAGACTTGCATTGCAATGCAAGTCTATGAGGAAAAAATGGCGGCGGGTGGGTAAGGGGGGGCCTAACTCCCTCCCCCCCCCGGGGCCGTCCGCTGTGGACGGCCCCGGCAGGTAAACCCCCTCCCCCGCGCTCCCTACCCCCCCTGGGGCCGCCCGCTTCCATCCGCTGGCGCCCGCGGGCGCCAGCGGATAGAAGCGGACGGCTCCGGGGGGGGGGTAAGCCCCCTTCCCCGCCACTGCTTACCTTCTCGGCCCGTCCGGCGCCGGCGGCTACTACCAGCAGGCTCCGCGGCCTACTCTCGAGTAGCGCGCCGGGTGATGACATCACCCGGCGCGCCACCCTGGAGCAGGCCGCGGAGCCTGCTGGTAGTAGTAGGCGCCGGCGCCGGACGGGAGCCACCGGGCCGGGCAGGTAAGGGCCCCCCTCCCCCCTCCCCCCTCTGCGCGCCCCCTCCTCCCCTCCACGCGCCCCCTCCTTACCTTCCCGGCCCGGCGGCTCCCGTCCGGCGCCGGCGCCTACTACTTCCAGCAGGCTCCGCGGCCTGCTCTAGAGTAGCGCGCCGGGTGATGACATCACCCGGCGCGCCACCCTAGAGCAGGCCGCGGAGCCTGCTGGGAGTAGTAGGCGCCGGCGCCGGACGGGAGCCGCCGGGCCGGGCAGGTAAGGGCCCCCCTCCCCCCTCCCCCCTCCGCGCGCCCCCTCCTCCCCTCCACGCACCCCCTCCTTACCTTCCCGGCCCGGCGGCTCCCGTCCGGCGCCGGCGCCTACTACTTCCAGCAGGCTCCGCGGCCTGCTCTAGAGTAGCGCGCCGGGTGATGACATCACCCGGCGCGCCACCCTAGAGCAGGCCGCGGAGCCTGCTGGGAGTAGTAGGCGCCGGCGCCGGACGGGAGCCGCCGGGCCGAGAAGGTAAGTGCCCCCCTCCTCCCCCCCCCGCTGTCCACTTTCATCGGCGGGCGCCCGCTGGCGCCCGCCAATGGAAGCGGCGGTGGGCGCCAGTGGGCGCCCGCCGATCCGCCGATCCGCCGAACCGGTTCGGAGCTTTTTCGGACCGGTTCGGATTGGATTGGCCGATCCAGCTGCGGGATCGGAAATCGGATAATTTATCCGATTTCCCACTGGACCGGACTCGGATCGTGGATCGGGTCCGATCCAGTGCACATCCCTAATGTTCTCCATTGATCTTTTTTTCTAAATAGAACCTAAACATCCAGCTGCCTTGGGCTTGGCTGGCCAATGATGTGCCCATTCAGAATTTGATATTTTACATTACAAAATAACAAACCTTTCAAAGTACAATTTCCATGAGCCAAGTCTTAAGATCAGGATTGTCAAGATAGACCAGAATAACTTTCCATATAGCTCACCTTTCTAACCCAAGAGCCAACTAAATTCTCATTCCTGAGAACCAGAACTGGGATAAGATAAGAATAGTTGTAGAGCTTTAGGAGTGCAATCCCATACCTGTCTACACAGATGTAAGAATAATTGCGTTCAATAAGGCTTATTCCCAGATAAAGCTGTAATCCTATACTCATTTTCCTGGGACTAAACCCAATTGAACTTAATGGATCATTCTTCTAAATAGACATGTATAGGGTTGGGATGCAAAGATATTATTTAGGATATAATCATATGCATGTTTAGAAAGAATAAAAGTCCTACAACTCCCAGCATACCCCAGCCAGCATTGCTAGCTGGGCCATGCTGGGAATTGTAGGACTTTTCCCTGTCTAAACATGCATAGAATTGCACCCTTACTGAAATTATGAATTTGTACCACATAGATCGACTGTTCTGTTCAAGACATGTAGTGCAGAAAATCTGCTGCTTTTTTCATTATAGTCCCATGTCACATGTTTCTGATTTCTCTCCTCCCCAACCAGCAGTATGCAATGACTAAATGTTGCATTATATTGAGCTGCAACATAGCACAGGCATTTTAAAGATTTGGGATGGGGTGAGTCTGGACAAAAATTCCCCCTAAAAATAACAGGGATGAGGGGAAAATCCCCAACATTATGTGTTCATCTTCCCATTAGAAATGGGAAGATGAACTCTATCAGGACAGTCCCACTTCAGCTATGGGATGGCATATAAATGTTATTATTATCTTTATTATTATTAATAATAATAATAATCATCATGAAGCACAGGGAAAGATGGATTTTACTTTTTATCTAAGAGAGAGAGAGAGAGAGAGAGAGAGAGAGAGAGAGAGAGAGAAGAAACATACCTTCTGCTGCTTCACTGCCCCAAAAAGTTCGGGAATGACTCCCTGAATCTCAGCACCCCCATTTAAAAAGTGCCTCCCTTTCTTTGCAACCAGGCTGTGAAGTTGAGAGATACTTTTGGTATCCTGTTTAGATATATTGCACAAGAGACAGTCTAGGACTGCCAAGTCACACAACTTGGTGGCTCTGATGACTCAGAGCTCCCAAGCAGCTATGACTCCTGTGATAGTGGTCAGGGTAGAAATTTCAGCTAGGCCACCCTTTCTCCTTCTTGTTGTTCAACACTGGAAAATAGAGCTGCAGATGTTGCCTATCATGCAGAGTCGCCTGCTGTGCTGGCATTTAAAAACTATAGGCAGAATATCTGGTATAGGACATGAGAACTCTTAAGCAAAAGTGGGTTTAGGGAGGTACACCAGGACACATACAAAGTAAAAAGAGAAGGAGCCAATCCATGTCAAAGGGATTTATGCACAGCAGATGCCTTTTTAAATGAACAAAAATGCACGCAGGTGATAACTTGCTTTGTGAGCTTGTCTCATTAAAGACCAATTCAGCTTAAGCTACTAAAAAGACGATACTCTTTAGGGGTCCACTTAACAACTGGTACCTTAAGAGATTTGCATGGGTACATTCTTGTATCATTTCTAATGACCATTATTCTTGTAAATCTTGTCTTCTTTTCAACATCTCCTTCTCAACCCATAGCTATCCCTGCTACTTCTCATTCTATACCTACTGGCATCCCTTTGATAATAAACTGTTTTACATAGAAGGGAAAGGAACCAATACACTAATTAACCAGACCTCTGGCACATAATTTTCTACTCTAATGAAGCTGTTATTGAAATTCTCGTCAAGACTAATGATCTTTATTGTCAGCTAATCTTAGCGGAAACAATGTGCTATTATTTCGCACCATTCCGCACTGTGTAGTTTTTTACGGTACCATTTTTTAGAATGATTTTTCCCATGCGTTCCCAAACTTCAAACAATGAGTGTTTGCGCAAGTCCAGTGAATATATATATATATATATATATATCTCATGAGGAACTACTTCACATGGACTTTGCTACATGGGCTAACCTGCACAGGAACATTCCCCATGCTCATGTATATCTGTTTCTCATCATTCAATTACTCATCACCTGATGATGCACCACCTGACTCCATTACAAAGCATTGCACTTGTAGGCATTTGAGGTGATATTAAAGTTTTATTTGTGGTACCTGATCTGTGATGGCTCATTCATGACTGCCTATGACTGCTTGACATTGTAGCCATGAAGTGATAACATGCATGTGTGAATGAGCCCAATGCTGTAGTAGTTCAAGAAGCACCCTGTGTGGCTCCCTTGAATGTAGAAATCAGGACTAAACGGTACCGTGCAAGCTTGTTTAGTTAGATTGCATCCTGTAGTTTCAACTTTGGTCATCTTAATACTTGCTTATGCCTTTTTCCATTACCCCTCCTGACCCTTTGAAGATAAGAATATAAGAACAATGCCAAATCAGACAAAAGGCATATCTCATTCAGCATTCTGTTCCCATAATGGCCAACCACCTGCCCATAAGAAGCTCACAAGCAGGACTTGAGTACAATAGCGCCCTCCTGCTTTGGTCCCCAGCAACTGGTATTGAGATTCCTACTGCCTCTGATACTGGAGGTAATATATAGTTATCATGACTAGTAGCGCCTTTTCCTCTGTGAATTTGTCTAATGCACTTTTAAAGCCATCTGATTTGAAGATCATTAATACACTACATTTTGTGGCAGTCAGTGTCATAGATTAACTATGTGCTGTGTGAAGAAGTACTTCCTTCCATCTGTTCTGAATCACCCACCACTCAGCTTCATTTTCTGAACACTCCTGCATCTCACTAAGCTCTACCTTCTGGTGCCTTCAGCCTCATGTCAGGAAGAGGCATGGCTGACTGAAAGGGTGTGTTTTTGAAGTGGCCTTGCAAGTTAATCTTGCTCTGTACCAGCAATAGCCTAGAGAACTATGTGAGCGCTGTGTTGTGAAGGCTCTCCTTCCTTCCCTCCTTCTTGGAGGGATGCAAGGAGACTAGCAGTAGCAAGGGTGTTGCTTCCTCAGCCATCGGGGGCTGTTGGATTTAGGACAGGTTGACACCACTTTGCATGTTTTGTGTGATGTAATGCATGGGTGTGTGCTGGGAGTGTGTTCTCATCATGGTGAGCTCATTGGCTTCCTTCCTGTGTTCAAGGCATGTAGACGGAGTCACCAGCACAGTTCCAGGTTGCTGGCTTTGGTAGTGTTTGCTTATATGCTGGCTGATGGAGGGTGGGCAGGTGTCTGCTACTTTCCTGCCATATATGGATTTTCTGTGTTGTTGTTCCCCCTTCTCTCCTGGGATGAGTGAGTAGAGCAAATAGTGGCTGTTCTATCCAGTATGTCCAATGTAGCAATGATTATTTTCATCCCCACCTTTGCATAATTAGAGTATAGGATTGTCTGTTCTACCCACCGTTACACCAATGTGTCAAAGTGACTTACGTGCAAAGTTAAAATAATACAAGGATAAATTACAGACTAATTACAGATTAAACCAACAACAAATTAGCATCAGTGTTCAGTATCATAAGAGCTGCAACAAATGAATGATTCCATCATATCCCACCAAAAGCCTAGGAGAATTAACCTGCTTTCAACTGGCACATCAAAAAATAGCAGGGCAGGAGCAAGACAAATTTATTTGAGGAAGATGTTCCATAATAATAATTACAGACCAGCATCGTATCTTCCGTTCCTGGGCAAGGTGATTGAGAGGGCAGTTGCCTTCCAACTCCAAGCAGTTTTGGATGATGCAGATTTCTAGACCCATTTCAAACCGGCTTCAGGGCAGGATATGGAGTTGAGACTGCCTTAGTGGATGATCTATGCTTGAATATTGACAGGGGGAGTGTGTCCCTGCTGGTACTTCTGGAACTCTCAGCGGCTTTCGATACCATTGAGCATGGTATCCTTCTGGAACACCTGAGGGGATTGGGAATTGGGGGCACTGTGCTTCAGTGGTTCCAGTCCTACCTCTCGGGCAGGTTCCAGAGATGATGCTTGGGGATAGTTGCTCCTCAAAGAAGAAGCTGCTATGTGGTGTACCACAAGGTACCATCCTATCCCCAATGCTGTTTAACATCTACATGAAACCGCTGGGAGAGATCATCCGGAGGCATGGGGTGGGGTGCTATCAGTACGCTGATGACACCCAAATATATTTTTCTATGCCTTTGATAACAGCGTCAGCTAAGGATAGTGTGTCTCCTCTGAATGAATGCTTGGAGGCGGTAATGAGCTGGAGGAGAAAAAACAAACTGAAGCTGAATCCAGATAAGACGGAGGTGCTTACTGTCAAGGGCCACAACCTGGGGTTTGAGGTATGTCAACTAGTTCTGGATGGGGTTACACTCCCCTTGAAAGGCAGTGTTCGCAGCTTGGGGGTGCTCCTGCATCCATCGCTCCAAATGACAGCTCAGATAGATGCGACGGCCAGGAGTGCTACTATCAGCTTCGGCTGATATGCCAGGTGCGCCCCTTCCTAGAGTTGGATGACCTAAAGATGATAGTGCACGCATTGGTAACTTTGAGGCTCGACTTCTGCAATGTGCTGTACATAGGGCCACCTCTGTGCCTAGTCCATAAACTTCAACTAGTTCAAAACATGGCAGCCAGGTTTGTCACTGGTACACCTAGGGGTGACCATATCACACTAGCTTTAAAATCTCTCCACTGGCTGCCAATTAGTTTCCAGATGAAATACAAAGTGTTGGTCATTACCTTTAAAGCCCTACATGGTTTGGGTCCAGGTTATCTGCAGGATCGCCTTCTCCTATACAATCCACCCTGCACACTCAGGTCCTCTGGGAAGAATTTACTACAGTCAACAAAAACTAGGCTGACAACAGTTACCCAGAGGACCTTTTCTTCTGCCGCTCCCAGATTGTGGAATGACCTGCCGGGAGAGATCCACCAACTCACCAGTCTTCAAGAATTTAAGAGAGCTATAAAGACTGATGTCTTCTGGCAGGCCTACCCAGATGAATTTTAAGTGTTTTTATTGGTATTTTAATGATGTATTGGTTTTATGTGCTTTTAATCAGTTTTGCGTATTTTATGTTTGATGTTGTTCCCCGCCTCGATCCGGAGGGAGAGGCAGGTAATAAATAAATAAAATTATTATTATTATTATTTTATTATTATTATTATTATTATACAGGAAATCCATATCCCTTGTGGCTTCCAAGCTAACCTTCAAATGTTAATTGGGGGCACAACCTCACCTGAAGACCTCAGTGCATAGGTAGGTTCAAGCAGAAGTAAGAGGTCCTTTAGATACCCTGGTCCTAGGTTATTAAGGAATTTATAGGTCAAAATAAGCACTTAGATGAATGAACAGCATCAGCAGAAGCTACTCAAGAATAGACTTAGAGCTTTTTTACACAAGACATTTATTCTGCGCTCATTGTTCCCTACTCATGGTTGTTTACAAGTTCTTTAGCTGACATTATGACCTTCCTGTTTTGCTTCTGTTTTTACACAACACTTTTGGCACATTTTTCTAGAGCAGGAAAATGTGGATTATTTGTGAAAGTGAAAGAAAATGCTTTTTCCATTTGTAATTGTGCTGTTTCGTTATACTATGGTGCTACTTAGAGGTTATGCAGTGGAAAAACAGAAAAAGAAATGCTCTTCATGTAGTGCTTGGATCTCAGTTCTGTGGCAAACCTGAAAGTCCATTCAGCAGATCAACAGCCTCATTCAGAAAACCGTTTAGTAGGGATGTGCACGGCTGAAATTATCATATCGTATCATTATTGGAAATTCCAATATAATTTTTTTTTAGATCCGATCATATTGGGGGGTACCCAGAATTAATTGGAACCGATAGCCGATAAATATCGGAAGTTCCAATATGATTACAGTGTTTTCCCCATAGGTTTGCATTGGGGGAAATAAAGCTTTCCCCCAATGCAAGTCTATGGGGAAACCACTGGGCCGGCACTCCCTCTCTCCCCCCATTCACACTCCTTCCCCCCACTTGCGCTCCTTACCCCCGCCACCGCCACCCCGTTCTACTGCTAAACAGACTTTCTGGCCTCTTTGTCAGTACAGAGCCATGCCAAGTGATGTCGTCATCACTCGGCGCCTCTCTGTACTGACAAACAGGTTGCAAAACCTGTTTAGCAGTACTACGGACCAGTGGCAGTGGCGGGGAAGGCCACAGGTAAAGAGCGCGAGTGGGGGGAGGGAGGGGTCCCCAGGGGTCCCCACTTACCTGCGACCTTCCTCATTGCCGCCGCCCCATACTACTGTTAAACAGGGTTTGCGGCTTGTTCCTCTGTACAGAGCCACGCTAAGTGATGACAACATCACTCGGTGCTTCTCTGTACTGACAAACAGGCCGGAAAGTCTGTTTAGCAGTAGTACGGGGCGGCAGCAGGGGCAGCGGGGAAGGCCGCAGTTAAGGAGCGTGAGTGGGGGGCAGGGGTACTACTTACCTGCGGCCTTCCCTGCTGCCGTAATCACCCAGTGCATCATTGCTCTACTGAGAACTAGGCCGCAAAGCCTAGTTCTCAGTAGTCTGGAAGCAGTGGACAGCAGCGGACGGCAGCGGGGAAGGCTGCAGGTAAGGAGCGTGAGTGGGGGGAAGGGAGAGCCGGCCCTAAACTGGTGGTCCGATAATCCAATATGTCCGATAGTTATCGGACATATGGATTTTGGATCCGATCAGATAAGGCCTCCTTAGAAAAGTATCATTATCGTTAATCGGATGTCCAATAACTACCTTATTGGATCATTATCAGACATTGGAACGATACGATACACATCCCTTGTGTTTAGTGAGCACCAGAACAGACATTACTTTAAAGCTGTATCTAACAGCTACATCTCTTTTCTTTTTTTCTTTTTCTTTTCCTTTTTTTCGTTTTTAGGTGCTGCTGGCCCAATCCAGATCTTAGAAGCTCCACCCCATTACCATGCTAGTGTCTGATTTGGATCAGCCCCGTTTGCCTATTCAAGAGTAAAAATGAAAAACAAAAGAAAAACACCACACATAGCTGTTAGGTACAAATTTAAAGTAATGTCTCTTGGCCCTGAGATATACCAAAGAAGTAGTGTGAGAAGAAGTATGTGTGATTTCAACTTCCTTTCCTGATGTTTTCAGGTCTCATCCAAAGGAAAGAAATGTGTGTTTCCCCATAGAGGGAGTGTGTGTGTGTGTGTGTGTGTGTGTGTGTGTGAAGAGAAAGAAGAGACTATGAGAATCGTGCACACTTTCTCTGTAGAAAAACTGGAGCAGCTCTGAGAACTTGAAGGGAGATGGATATTTAGGATCACAGTAGGAAGTGACTAACTTCCAGTATATGGTGATAGTCATGTGAAGGAGGCATCAACAATGCCTAACATGTGATACAGTGAGGGAGATTTACCAGTTCTGTAAATATCAGGTTCCACAGCAGAAGGGACAGAAATTCAATATTTGCCTAAGGCAGCCTCACCCAACCTGGTGTTATCCAGATGTTTTGGGCAGCAACTTGCAGATGTCCTGATCATTGGCTATGCTGGTTGAGGCATATGGAGTTGAAGCCCCAACATGTGAAAGGCACCAGTTCAGAGAAGGCTGAATTAAGCCATCATTGTTACTCTAAACATTCTACTGTAGGAGGTTCGGCAGCAAATTTTCTGGACAAAGCTGAATGAAATATGAAGCCCCAGGAATGTTATGTTTCCCTACATTTGCAGGCATGAAATAGCAGGAGAGACTGGTGCTGCTAGTTTTGGTGGGGTGTAGTTTCATTCTAGGTTTTCATTACAACCAGCCAGAAGTCTAAAGGAGCTATCTAACATGCTAAACCTTTTCTCCAAAATGGATCCAGCTCCTTGATTAGCATAATTATTTATTTATTTATTCATTTCTTTATTTATTACATTTATATCCCACCTTTTTTCCTCCAAGGAATCCTAGGTGGCATACATAGGCCTTTATCACACCTACTCAGTTTGCTTCTGTGGCTTCCCCCTCCGTTTCTTATGCATTTGTAGCCTTTTGAGCATACGTGGTCGCTTTTGCTCCGATACCTCAGCCAACTTGCCTGCAAACGGACAACCCCTGTTCAAGGATATTTCAAAAGAGGAACTAAAAAAGGAGCACTCAGGGCACAAGAACAGCCAGAGGGGATGATGTCGTGTGAAAGAATTGGATCAAATTCATGGTGAGTGTGCTTCAAACCAGCCGTGAGATAAAGGCCATCCTCCTCCTCCTCCTCTCCATTTTATCCTCACAGCAACAACGCTGTGAAGGTAAATTGGGCTGAGAGTCTGTGAGGCCCAATGTGAGCTTCCATGACCGAGTGGGGACTAGAACCTAGATCTCCCAACTCCCAGTCCAACACTCTAGCCAGTGCACCACCATCTTTAGACTTCTGGATCATTGTAACTAAAACCCAGAATGGAATCTGAAGCCATCAGAGGAAAAGAAAACAGCAGCCAGGAATCCCTCCATCGTGCCTGGGTCTAGCTCCAGATGAAAGCCCCTTCCCTCCGACTTCCAACTGTCACTGCAGAGGCCATCAGAAGGAAAGGCAGCACCAGTCAGGCATCCCTACATCATGCCTGGATGTGTATGAGGCTATTAAAGGGACATGGAGAGGAAGTGGCAGCCCTACTACTGTGTCCATGACCTGATATACTTTGCAACTAAGAATCTACGTGCCTAAACTTGCTTTTCCCCTGCTCCCTCCCAATCCCCTTTCCTGTTAAGTCATGCTTTTTAGGTTGTAAGCTTGTTGGCATGGATTGTCTTTAGACACATTTTTTAAGCTGCCTTGAGAGCCCCTTTGGCTAAAATAAATGCTATAATAAATAAATAAATAAATAAATCAACGCCCCACCAAAACTAGAGCCACCAGCCTCCCCTGTAAAATAGGCATGCGATCTGGATGCTGTGTTTCTAAAGTGGATTTCAAAAGCTGTTTGCAACATTAGGCCTGTGTCTCTGCTGTTCTAAAAGAAAGGGGCAAAGGTCTTATCAGACAGCAACCCAGAGAACTGAGTTATATCTTTAAAATCACTGACAAGAGATGAAGCAGCTACAGCTTCTCCTGTACATTATCTCTTTAAGATTTGTACCTGGTTTAACAAACAAAACTGTAAGTATGCTGCATGGGAGAAGACAATGATTGGGAAAGGGATGGATAGGAAAAGTCACACTTAATGATGGTGTCATTAATACTGTGCTCATCTGATATTTCTCTCCCATACTCCTGTCGCAGAAGCGGTCTCAGTGTCCTAAAATTTGCCTTTAAAATGCTCTCTGTTACTCTATATAAATATATCCATTATATTTGTCATAAGCCAACAGCTGCAATTCCACTCATTTAATCGACTTCTGTTTCATATATTCCCATGGCTTGCATAAAGACGAAATGTTGCAGTGGAATGATGATTCAAGCCAAGCTGTAAAGAAGGAAGACCTATCCTTTATTTTGTTGTCATGGTAATAATTTTCTTTCTTTCTTCTTTTTTTATTCCCCCCCCCCCCCAATTTGTATATTTACACTCTCTTCTCCTTCAGTGGGTTCTTTAAAGAACTGGCATCTTGGTAACATTGTTTAATTAATCTGATGTTGTTTTGTTTATCTAACAGAGCCCAGTAAAGTCAATGAGACCTCTTAATGCTCCAAGACTACCAAATTGAGCTCATCATTCCATAATATAAAATATTCCACATGGTGTAATTTATTTGCATATTTATACTTTAAAATTAATATAAAATTCCATAGTGAACAAAGGGTGGGGGATATTATCAGCCTTATTCTGCAACACTCATAAAGCTACAAAATCTTGATGAACCAAAGAACACTCTCTACAGCTGAATGAGCTAATTTGACTAACAAAATGCATCTTAAGTTTGAAATTCAGTTCAACATCTTCTTAGAGTCGTGTTAATTTAAAATAAAAGAATTGCTGATCAACAAAGTGTCTTGAAACGATACCTGATTAACGATCTTGTTAATAAACTAATCTAAATGCATGCTTCTAGGCATCTTCCAAAGAAAAGACTTTCGGAAACAGGTCAAGTGAGAGGAAATGGTAATGCATAATGAATGGATTCGTTGGCTTGCATCTCATATCCACTGCTTGTAATGATGGGTTTTAATAAGTAAAAATAACAAGGATTTTCAGATGAGATATGGTTCCTTACCCCAATAACCAATTATTCAATAGATCTGACAGATCATTAGTTCACTTCTGAAACAGAGATAAGCAAATTAATCTGTCTGGAATTTACAATCATATTTGACGGCCATATGTTCCACCACATAGAGAGAATAGGTTGATGGGTACTCAAGAGATAGGGCCTTTTCAGTGACAGTACGCCAACATTGGAACTTAAAATTGTCCCTTCTTTATTATGTTTCCGACCAGCAATTAAGAAGGCTTGGGACCACAATATCTGACGGAACACCTTTCCCGACATGAACCTACCCGAACACTACATTCAACATCTAAGTCCCTCCTCCAAGTGCCTACTCCAAGAGAAGCTCAGAGGTTGGCAACAAGGGAGAGGGCCTTCTCTGTGGTGGCCCCCCAATTGTGGAACGATCTCCCTGACGAGGCTTGCCTGGCGCCAACATTGTTATCTTTTCGGTGCCAGGTCAAGACTTTCCTCTTCTCTCAGGCATTTAGCAATATCTGATGAGCCTGGGTTTGTTTTATTTTTAGGTTTATAGCTTTTTAAAGTTATTACAGTGGTTTTAAATGTATGTGTATATTATGTGTATATTGTATGTTTTTGCTGTTTTAATTTTTGTATATTGTTTTTAATTGTAAACCGCCCAGAGAGCTTTGGCTATGGGGCGGTATACAAATGTAATAAAATAAATAAATAAATAAATAAATAAATAAATGGCTTGTTCCACTGGGCTTTTAATAGTGCCTAATGCTGTCTTAAGTCACCTTACATTTTAACAACACTCTTTAATTTTAATATATTAACTATTTTTACTCCCATGGTTATAGTGTGTGTGGTATATAGCATACATTTCATTTAGTTTTAACTGAAATTTTACTTTATATAATTTTGGACACCTGGTAGGTCAAGGGTGAGATTCATACATTTACCCAAATGAATATTAGCTCAAGAAATAACATAATAATGAATAATAACTGAAACCTACATGCCCCAGTCTATGCACATGTTTAATCCGATGTAAGACAGAGATCCCTGTGAACTAGGATATGTTTCCTTCATTGAAATTAATGGGGGAAACCCCACATGGGGGTGAGGGAAGAGTGTCCTCTGTTGATGCTCTTGTGTCCATCAGACAGCAGTAGACTGGGGTTAACTTAAGGCGGGGAAGGTGATTATCTCAACATTTTATCCTGTAGTGTTTTGACCAGAAGAAATGGAGAAGAGACTTAGCCAGTTCTCACAGGTCTGTCTTGGTATATATATATATATATATATATATATATACATTTCCTATATACATTTATGATTATATTATGCATGGATAGAAGATAGTATAGTCAAATGTAGGGAGCAACTTTTAGAAGGCTTCAGGTAGCTGAAGTAGGCCTCCTCAATAGCAAAGCTTTCTGGCCTTTCCCTCCCCATATCTCTTGCCTCTACTCTCTGTAATAAGGGTGTTGTGCACTACTTCATTCCTTAACCTGAGAGCCTTCTTCCCTTTGCCTGGGAAAGTTTTGGCTTTCTAAAGAAAACAGCTCATCACGTTCCCAGGGTAGGGCAAAATGTTTCAAAGATCTATATAATCTTGGGAACAAGGAGAGTTAGCTTGTCTTGCTTCAGAAGGAGTCACGAACCAGCCTGGAGAATCTGCTTCAGCCCCAAGGTGATGCTTGCTGTATGTCATGGGGACCCTGATATGCAACCAGGTGGACAACTGCTTTGTGCCCTGAAGGGATGTGAGTTTTCTTTGTTTATTCTTTCTACCTCCATATATCAACTATTGTGTATTCAATAAACTGTTAAACTGATCCATTTGTGATCTATATCATTTTCATCACCCTCGAACTTGGGTTTAGGTGGGAACCAGATCAATTAAGTTCCCATAAATTAAGCAATTCAAGACACATCCTTACACGGTGGTAATTTTACAGTATTGCAAAGGTGTTTGCAGTTAGCACTGTGGGTGAATAGACAGATTCTAAGAGTGATAATTGTGGAGATGATAAACTGTAAATGCACTGAGAGTTCTGTGTGATGAATTTAATGGGGGGGTTTAAACCAACATTTCCAGGGAAAGAAAAGAAAGGTAATGCTGAATGGTTAATAATAACAAGATTGAAGCAGACCTTGGACATATGGGATTTCTATGTCCAGGTATGCTGCAACATTATTTAGTAAATACATTTTTCACCACTTTCACAGCTCCCATTTTTACCAGCTGTCATATCACTTTGTATGAAAGCCTCATCAATGCCATAGTAAGATTCCATTAGTTAGCCCTGAGGACCAACAATTCATGTAAAAGCCTTCATTTTAATCTGGAGTATAAATTGTATTCCATTTTTCTACCTGGAAAATGATGTCTTCTACACAGGTTGCTTATAGTTGGCAGTTCCTAGTATTTTATTATTATTATGTTACCGTTCTGAAAACAGATTTGTATGAACCTGATTTTATGAACCAGGATAGTTACTTGACACTTTATTATTATTATTATTATTATTATTATTATTTCTGTTACCATTTTGAAAATGGATTTTTTGAACATACTTTCTGTTTGTTTTTAATGAAGTTTTAGCAATCTCAAAAAAAAAAAGCCTTTGGTCAATGATTTTTTGATAATACCTGATTATTTGATTCAATACAATGTAACTCCTCACAAAAAATCAAAGCACACCACTAATTTAATTCCACTTATCTTCATTTCTTGTCTTTATTTATGTTCTAATAGTCTTTGTTGAAAGAATGTTGCCCAAGTGAAAGCTGCTTCACAATTGCTCATATTAAAAAGCATATGTAGTACATCTCTCAACTTGTCACAGCCTAAAAAGCATTTCATCTTCGGTTTTGCAGCCAGCTTTTCTCCAGCTGGGAGTTCACCATGCATGGCCCTTCTGCATCACGTAATTATCCAAACAGGCTGGGGAGATCCAGCTGTGAGAGGGATGCTTCTACAGGTAACATATGGCTGCTTGGAGGGTCCCACCTGCGGTGACTTCAACAACTGCTGACTGCCACATTAAAGGCTTCCAATGAGCTAAGCGGCTTTGAGACAGCTCTCCCCTCTCTTGTCTTCCCTCATCCTGTTTTCTGTTTTGATCCAGCTTTGATTCAGAGCAATCTGTACACTACAGTACTATCCATTTTAGAGGACTGCAAGATTTGGGCAACCAGAGCATAAGTTTAGTGAGAATCATCCCTTTATACCACAGAACTATGCTCGTAATTAAACCTGTAGTTCTATTATTATTATTATTATTATTATTTGATACGATGTGTCACCACTCTTCTTCCCACACCTGTCTTTCCTAGAACAAAGGCAAACTTACTTATGATCTTTAAATGCCATTTTAGCTTACAGGAGGAAAAGTGCCATTCCTGGGCCCCGGTCACGTGGCCACGGGGGGGGGGGGGGGGCTGTTGGTAGCGGGAAGTGGAGAAGGGCAGTCTGACGCCACAGCCGGAGGCGGAGCAGCAGCACCAATATTAGGCGGCTGCTCCCAACCTTCGGCCTCTTTCGTTTGCGGCTCCCTCCCTCCCAGTATGCAGTGTGGGTCCTCCGTTTGCCCTATTGGGAGCCAAGCAGAAACTTTTCATGTAACCTGATTGGCCTTGACCACATGTTTTTTTTGCCTACCTTACACTGTAAGTCTGGGGAGAGTGTCTTAGGATTCCCTGTGTAAATAGTTGGTCACATTTGGTTAGGCGTTAGGGGCGGGCACGTTTAGCAAAGAGGGACGGTGATCATTCTGTGGCACCGTTAGATGATGACAGGTGAGGTCTGAGGGCCTTCCGCTAAGGGCTTTGTGGCCTCGGTGGGGGGATAGGACTCACCTGAGAGGCCAACTCACCTTGCTGCACCCGGGTTATGCGGCCCGGGGGGGGAGCGACACGGGAAGGCCTCCCCTCCCCATAAGGGGTACGCCTGGGGGTGGCGAGCAAAGTACCACCACTTGCCAGGCATAGAATGTTTCACCCATTAATCGGCTGTTAGTTTTATGGCAAAGTTAGGGCCCGCCCTGTGCTTCCTTAGCAGATTTTCAATAAATGTGGCCCAGATTTGAATCCATATATCATGTGTCATCTCTTTATTTCCGCACTCTCCGCCGGCAAAGGACTCCTTTTGAATTAGTCCATGTTTGGAAATGCACAGACAGCACCACATTTATGCTGAGTTACTTTATTGCAGCCTTCCCTAAACTGATGGATGCCCTAAGATATTTTGGATCACAACTTCCAGCATTCCTGATCAGTGGTCACAGTGGCTGAGAGCAATGAGAGTTGAAGTCCAAAACATCTGGAGAGACCCAGGTTGGGGAAGTCTACATTTATTTATTTATTGTGTGAAGCATCTGTACATAAAAAAATGGGAAATTGGCTGATTGTAGATAGTCTGATCAACCGAGCAATCAGATGAATGAGCATTGTTTAGTGGCTAACTACTTCACTGGAAGAGTCAACGTTCTGCCTCCTCAAAAGTCTTGGTTTTTTATCCATTGACCTAGTCCTGAAATCCTAGCTAACCGCAATCTGTTTTTGCAACCTCATGAGTGCCTTGCCATCCTCTGTGTTGTAATGCTATGGGGTCCCATACCTCAGGTGTCTTACATCATCCTGGAGTCTAGATTCAGAGGCATTGAGGACAATGTCCCATTGTAACCCTCCAGGTTCTTCTCCCATCAAAATGCTCTGGTCACTGAGCAGCTTGGCTGGAGAACATCTGTCCCAACCCCAGGATAATGTCATTGGCCATCACTTGTCTAAACATAACAGCTTTCCTGTTTGGGATGGAAATTCAACTTGTGTCACTAAAATGGCAAGAACAAAGAAGTGGTTGATTTTCTGCTGGAAATCATATTTATTAGTATTCAGTCAGTTACAGTGTTCATTGAAAGATTCTGGTTCAATGAACTAATTTTCCTTTGTGGTATCATTTTGTTCTGGGTTCTCCCTTCCTCTTGCATTTAGCCAATCACTTAGAATGCATTGTGAACAAATGCAGGCTTCTTCCTAGTCTCCTCTTTATAGTGGGAAGCATATTAAGTTATTTGCCTTGATGCTAATGGAGAAAGCTAAATTGTGCTGCTTTGGACGATAGTGCTAAGATAATGAAATTCACCATGATAAAAATTCAGATTCAATCCTCTTGCTTTGTCAAACGCAAAGACCTGTAAGTCAAGGGCAATTATTGCAAAGACAATATCTCAGATTTAATGACTGCAGAAAATCCTCATCGCTTTTCCTTCAGCTGCCTTTTTTATCTTTATTTTTTTTAAAAAAAAGAATTGCATTTAGTAGAAGCAAATTTCACCTGCTGCCATTCTCTGATTGAACAATGCAGCTGGAGAACAAACTGCAGAGAGATTCTCCTCCAGCAGTCCCATAAATCCATTTCTATTGGAGTTGGGCAGGCAAACTTCCACTTGGATTGTGCCCATGGTTGTCTGTTTAAAATTCCTGTTTCTTGCTAGTTTCTTTTGCATGTACCGTATTTTCCGGCATATAAGACGACTGGGCGTATAAGACGGCCCCCAACTTTTCCAGTTAAAATATAGAGTTTGGGATATACTCGCCTTATAAGACTACCCCTCTTCCAACGCAACTCTTCCTGAATATCTGTGGCAGGAAACAGCCCCTCCTCCCCATATATCCCCCATGCACTTAAACGCTTGTTATTAACCCAGAAGGGGAGAGAGGTGGGGGCGAAGAGAGGAGGAAGAAATGCACATGGTTACCTAGCAACTCTTTGGGAACGTCTGAGCTCTCTTCAGTCATTGTGGCTCCTTCTTTTCGTTTTTAGGCTGAGGTGTGTGTGTGTATGCTGGTTGCTGGTGACAACTATTTGCATCGCGGTCCCCTTCTACTTTCCTCGCCACACGGGCGAATAAAATTAATTCCAAATCGCTATTTATAAAAATAAAAAAATAGGAGAGGAAGGGAAGGAGGGGCGGAAGGCTTCTGGTGCTGTTAACTGCCTTGAGGAGGAGAAGGGAGGGGATTAAAAAAGCGAGAAAGCCAGGGGTAATTCCGAGATTATTGCTACATGACGCCTCTTCATTTCAGCCGCAGAGAGAAGCCCGGGGGCGGGAGGGGGAGGTTATTTCCACCGGCGGAGTAGCCTTCCTTAGGAAAAGACCGCAGCACAAGCTGCCTTTCCGCGGCACTAATCCCCTTTCCTGCTGGTGCCGCGTCTGCGCTCCTCAGGTTTGCTTTTCTTTCCCCTCTTCCTGCTTGCTTGTCTGGCTTTCCTGCCTTCTTCCCGCTCTCCCCTTCTGCCTCACGCAGCCACCTCCTGGCCCGAGGTGCAAGCGGAAGGCGTGGGAGGAGGAGGAGGAGGCGGCAGTGGCGACATTCCCGACTCCCACAGAGCCCAACCCGGGCGAGGGCTTCGTTTCACATACAAACGCGCGCGCACCGGCTCCAGTCCAGCGGCGGCCTCTTCACCTCGCGAGAGCGAGTAGCTGCCGCCGAAATCTCTCGTTCGTTCGCCGAGGTGGCTGTCGGACGGAGGGAGCAACAGCTGGGAGGATTTCTTCCACTCAGCCGCGTTTCCTGCCAGTCCTACATTTGCGCACACATTCCATGCGCACAGCCAGGCAGGGAGGAGGAATATTGTGGATCCTGAAGAAAGCCCCCCTCCGTACCCGGCGTATAAGACGGTCCCCTACTTTAGAGAAGATTTTTCAGGGTTAAAAAGTCATCTTATACGCCGGAAAATACGGTATTAGGTTATCCTTGAAGCTGAGCATATTTACTTCAAGTTAAAATTGTACTATGTGTAGCTTATGTGAGATCCCACATATTATCTGAAATAGTCTAATGGCCCTGCTCTGGGTACCATCTTTGTCAGAGCCTAGACTGATGAGGACAAAGGGTGGGACCTTTTCTGTTGTGGCTGAACTCCACCCAATCCACTACAGCCATTCAGCTTTGTTGCTTGGCCTAAGAAATTGCAACTCTTTCATTCTTTGCAGCTGAAGAAATATGCAAACACTTTGGGCAAGAGGAACTCTCTAAATATGGTGCCAATCAGCTTAGCAGTGGTGGAAAGAGGGATTAATCAGGTGGAACAAAGACTAAACAGGAGGAGCCATAAAACAAGAAAGTGGAAACAGAGATAAGCACTATTGACATTGATAGAATTTACGCTACTGCCCATTTCATTTGCTCTCTGTTTTTTTCTTTTTTTAAAAATTCCACATACATGGAAAACATGGGATGATAGCAGGGAAAACATGTGACAATTACAGTCACAGACAATCCCCCAATAAAGAACATCATCAGATGAGCATTTTATAGCATGCTCATTGTTTTATTACTGCTCTTTTATCCCACAGAGGACAGATGCTTACTTGTTGTGATATAAGCCTTTATTCAAAAGTGAAACAGAATCTGCTGAGCTCACTAAGGTTCCTCCCATATGACCTCTGTATGGGGATTGTGTTTCCAGTCTCCATACATTCCTCTGATAGGCTGGAGCTGCTATCTATTCTAACATCCCCAATGTCATATTTATTGACAGAATAAGTTATCATGATATATATATATATATCATGATAACTTCCAAACTAACCATGTGGAACTATTAACTCGATAACACTGTTGGAACTAACCGACTGATAGTTGTATTATCTATCAGTCATTTAATACAAAATCTGCATATCGCTTAGGTGGCTTGATATGGCTATGTGTACGGGTACTTTTCACTAGATCAGTGCATACAGAAGTATCTTGATCATGTAACTTAATGCTCTTCTTTGTTGGTGATGCATTTGTAGGTGTTTCTTGCTTTTGTAGTTCAGGGTCAGGAATGTGACATGCATTTGCATGAGTGCATGGAATGGCAGAACAATCCTGAATATCATCATCCACCATCTGGATTATCTTTGAGTTCGTGAGGTCTCAGTAAACGAATGAACTTGCGATTCCTGCGATATGAGCGTCCATGAACTTCAATATTAAAAGTGCGTGGATTTACTTGTCCAATACAAGTTCCTTTTGTCCAGGAACATGTCTTGTCATGGGGAAATAACTAGACATGTACAGAATCTCCAATGTATATCGGTGGTAAATGTTTTGCATTCCGGTCATAGTAGGTTTTAGCTTTGATGCATTTTTGCTGCAGTTCATCTATTACTTTCGTTGCAACTTTAGGTTTCAATAGTGCAGGAGAAGTAGGTATCAGGGCTCTTGTACGTCTAGACATGAGTCTTTGTACTGGACTGGTGGTCATGCCAGCAGTTGGAGTATTTCTCCACTCCAGAATAGCTTGCCAAATGTTCTCTTTATTTCTTGCAGTTTTCTTTAAGAGAGTTTTTGCAATTTTGACAGCTGATTCAGCTTTGCCATTGGATTGACTGTTATAGGGAGAAGATGTTATGTGGTGAAATTCCCACTCTTTTGAAAATCTGGCAAATTTTTTGCATGTGAACTGTGGTCCTCCATCTGAAATCACACAGTCAGGTATTCCTAGTCTGCTGAAGTGGTTCATGATTCTTTCTATCACAGTTGCTGCTGTGGTATCTGGCAGCTTGTCCATTTCCCAAAAATCTGAATAGTCTATTAAAATGATATAATTGTTACCATTTTCAGTGAAAAGATCCATTCCCACTTTGCTCCATGGCCTGTTAGGAATACTGTGTATTACCAGTGGTTCTTTCTGTTGATTTGCTTGGAATTCAGCACATGCATCACAGTTATTTACAAGGTCTCTGATGTCCTTAGCAATCTTTGGCCAGAAGAGCACGTCTCTAGCTTTCCTCAAACAGCCTTCTATTCCAGAATGACTGCAATGTAGTTTTGATAATATTTCTTTTCTCATGTTCTTTGGAATGAGTATCCGTTGGCCTTTGAATATGATGCCATCTTGGACACTTAGCTCTTCTCGATAGTTCCAGTAGTCTCGAGTGAACACAGGAGCTTTTTTGGGGGTGTCTGGCCAACCTACTAAAACAGTAGAGATCAATTCTGGTAACTCGTTGTCCTGTAAAGTGTGCTCCCTGACTCTTTGAAGTCCTTGCTGTGAGATGGGCATGTACTCAGCTTGATTGATGCTTTCTAATTCCTCTTGGGTTGTTTGTTCTTCAAGGGAATTTAGTACCTCATAATCTTCCTTATCATTGTGTATTTCTTGTGGCAATGGTGCCCTGGACAGGAGATCTGCTATGTACATCTCAGTGCCTTTTTAATATTGTACATCCAGGGAATAGCATTGTAATTTGAGAAGCATGAGTTGAAGATGTTTAGGGGCTGATAATAATGACTTCTTAAAAATAACTTCCAGAGGCTTGTGATCACTGTCAACTCTGATGGATTTTTGACCTCGTATATACTGGTCAAATTTTTCACAAGCAAACACTATTGCCAGACATTCTTTTTCAACTTGGGCATAGTGCCGTTCAGTCTGCCATAAGGACCTTGATGCAAAAACAACAGGCTGTCCATTTTGCAAGAGTACAGCACCCAGACCTGTGTCACTGGCATCACACTGGATAGTGACATCTTCAGTCATGTCATAGTATTTCAACACAGGTTGTCTGGTTACTAAATCTATGATCCGTTGGAGGGCTACATCATGTTGGGATAGCCACATCCAAGGCGCATCTGCGTCCAATAATCATCTAAGAGGTTCACAAATGTCCGAAAGGTGGGGAAGAAATTTGGTAAGATAATTAACAAATCCTAGGAACCACTGAAGAGATTTGGTATTTGACGGTTTAGGCATCTGTTGCACAGCCCTCACTGGATCTGGTTGCAAACCTTGTGATGTTAGAAGGTGTCCCATGTAGGGTGCTGCTGTCATCCGTAGCCTCATCTTATTGTTGTTGAGTTTTAGATTGACTTTTTTTGCCCGTTCTAAGAGAGATATTAGGTTATTTCATGGTCCGCTATAGCACTCTCCATGGAATCTCCACATCCATACACCAGAATGTCATCTGCGATTACACTTATGCCCTTTAGGCCTGTCAGTGCATCTTGTTGATGGCGTTGATATTCCTCTGCTGGTGGTTTTATGTCAAAAGGCTTCCTCAGCCATCTGTAACGGCCTTCTGGGGTCCAAAATGTAGTAATGTAGCTACTTTCTTCATCTAATAGTACTTGCCAATATCCGTTTTTTGCATCTAGAATGGAGAATATTTTAGCCTTAGCAAGGTCTGGTAAGATTTCTTCTATAGTGGGCATTTGGTAATGAGCTCGCAACAATGCTTTATTTAAGTTACTTGGATCTATACATATGCGAAGTTTACCAGGTTTTTCTATGGCTACCATGCTGCTTATCCACTAGGTAGGTTCTGTCACTCTGGTAATGATTCCATTCTTTTCCATTTGTGTTATTGCAGTCATTATTTTTTATTTCAGTGTTATGGGGACCCTGCATGGCATGTGTTGTACAGGCTGTACAGTGTCATCTATTTTGAAATGTAAGGTGCCTGGGAGACATCCAAGTCCTTCAAAAACATCCTGCTAGTTTTTTTAGGATTTGCATCTGTGATATGCCAGTTTGTGGTTGTCCTTCAGTCAAGGTCCTATTGTCTTGTAGTCTGACTGTGTGGATGCTGTGCGAAGTATTTAATGTTACTAGTTTCATATATTCACACGTGCTTGCTGATAGGAGGGGCTGTTGTCTGGAATTCACAATCTGGAATTGTAACTGATATGTTTGTCCATGATATTCTGCTTGCAGCATGCATTGTCCTAGTGGTGTGAGTATTGTACCATCATATAGTCTCAGTTTAGCTTTGCTTAGTGATGGTTTTGCGTTTCCATCTTGCATAATGTTGAGGAAGTCTCTGTAACCCACTACATTTACAGATGCACCACTGTCTATTTGGCATTCTGTTTCCTGTTTGATCCAGGATTGCAAAGTTTCTGTGCTAGGTGCAAATACAAGTTTGACAAACCATTTGTTTGTTTTAGTATGCACTGTCTTGATGTCGTGCATATATAGAATATCACTGTCTGAATTGTTGCAAAGATCCTCATCATTGTCTATTTGTTTCACATGCTGTGGAGGTTTGGTTTGTTTGTAGTGTCTGCAAACACTAGAGTAATTATTTTTTCTGCCACAGCTTCTGGATATAGTTCCAAACGCTGGGCATTTGCCTGGAGCATGCAACTTTCCACAGTATCCACAACGCTCACTCTGAGATTTTCTTGGCTCAGCACTGTTTTTGGATGATGGCATATGCATGTGAGCCTGTTTATTTTTGCTGACATAATGCATGCTATCTGTTTCTGAGGGGTGCATCTCTTGCATTTGCACACTGGTTTGTTCACTAGCCTTGCAAATGTCTATGGCTTCCTGCAGAGTCAATGCAGGTTTTCTTAGCATTCTCATTTGTGCTCCTTTGTCCTTGGAACCTATAACCAGTCTGTCTCTAATCAATTCTTCTTTCAAAATGCCATATGCACATGAATCTGCCATTTTGCGTAATTTGGCAACATATAGATTTATGGTTTCATTAGGTTGTTGTGTGCATTTGTTAAACAGATAGCATTCATATATAACATTTCTAGAGGGCTCAAAGTGCTTTTGAAGTGCTTCTAATAATTTGGAGGGATCTTGTCTGTCTGGTTCTGGAATATGAAGGTGCTGCTGGAGCAAATTACAGTCTTTCCCAGTCACTGATAGCAGTGTTGCAACTCTGATCTTATTATCTTTGCTATCCAAACCTGTTGCAATTTCATAGTTCTGCCACTGTGCTTTGAAAAATAACCAGTTATTAAAAATATCATCTGCCATCTACATGGGCCCTGGAACTGGAATCATGCTGGCTGCCATCATCAGAATGTTGTTTTCTGCTTTGGTTTGTTTGTTGTTGCTTGAGCCCTCCTTTTCCTCAGAAGAAATGTACTTCTGATACCATGTTTTATTACTGTTCTTTTATCCCACAGAGGACAGATGCTTACTTGTTGTGATATAAGCCTTTATTCAAAAGTGAAACAGAATCTGCTGAGCTCACTAAGGTTCCTCCCACATGACCTCTGTACGGGGGTTGTGCTTCCAGTCTCCATACATTCCTCTGATAGGCTGGAGCTGCTACCTATTCTAACACTCATTACTGCCCTCTTACGGATGGTTGTGGGTCCTTTTGACAACAGCGTCCACCCCAGCGTGTCTCCCACACCTTCTGCTCTATTTTCCACGATAAAATAAAACCTGGAAAATTGAGTTTTTTTGATTGAAGTGAAATATGCCACCATTTCCTGCTGCATGCAGGAAAAGCAGCACAATAAAAAGCCCACTGAATGGGCCACGTGGTCATTGCTGCTTCCTCTTTCTTCCCTGTGTGAAGAAAGAGGAAACTGCTCATCCCTATTGTGGGACAGATGATGCTCAAAATCTGAGTGAATGAGTCCTCACCACACTGCTAGTGAATCAAATATTTTCCCCTCTGCACCCTGCTTCCCCACATATCTATTCCAGAGGAATGGGGGGTCCCTCCTGAGCAGATTTGGGGCTCATGAATAATGGAAATGTGGCTGCAGGGGGGAGGAGGAGAAGGAAAACTCCCACTGCCTAAGTGGAAGTCCACTTGTGTAAAGTTGGGTTTAGCCCAAAGTAACTTCTGGTTAAGTATGTTTCATAGCAATGAAACATAGATTGTAGCATTGCAGATTATACTGCATAGGCATCTCTTTCAGATAAAGTTAAACCAGCTACTATTGTGTGAGGACAAACATTTTCAAAAACTTTAATTATGTTTACTGTGACTTATGTAAAGCCCACTGTTGGTAAGCAATGCTTTCCTGATTGGCTCTGCTATAATACCTGTATGCAGAGAAGAAAATGTTGCTTACACGAAACTGAAAGCTGTTCAGTAAAATTGTACTGTACAGCAAACGGACTTCATTCCATTATAAAAGACAAAATCTCTGCAGCTATTACACTATCGAGTCTTTGTATACATTTTGTTGGACTTAAATGCAACAATGCAAATAGTTTTGTTTTGTTTTAAAAAAGAAAAAGAAAAGAAGAGCCTTAGGATATTTATTAGCTCTCTGCTGAGTGACACAGAAATAATTCTCTTCTTGCAAACAGCTCTTCAGAAGTAAGGCCCTTAGTGCTGAAAATGTTTAAACACTATGCAAACCAAGACTGGAGGGTGAAGGAAAGGAGCTTTAGATCTGTGAAATTCTTATTGTATGTATGTATGTATGTATGAGTATTAACATTTAAATACTACCTAAAGTCACCAAGGCAGTGAAGAACAATGTAAAACAATAAAACCTTAACAATAAAAAAACCTAAAAGCACACACAACTAAACTATTAAAACAAACAACAGAATTTAAAAGGCTTGTGGTAAGATAATTCAAAATTCCCTTATACGTGCCTCTGAAATTATAATTAATAAAGTGTGCCTTATGAAAGACCTCAGGTAAAGAGGAAAACTCGTAGGGGAATTGATAAGTAGCTACATTCCTAGAAGTAGAGAACAAAGGTTAAGGCAGGAACTGATACATCAATGAACACTGCCTTCCTAGGAGACAGGCTATCTGATAAAGATTGCAATGTTTGTGGATTCCGTCTCGTAGTTAAAGATAGGAGTTAACTGAATCCACATCAGAAAATTCTTTGAAGCCTATGTGTATTCAAGATAATTTAGAAATCAGTTACTGTTTAACTGAGCAGAAATCCATGTATCCTTGTGTGATTTTTTTCTATTTAAGGTTGATCAAAATATGTATTCGGTACCATTTCTAGGTTTTGATTCCTAAATGGTCACTTCTTGCAAGAAGGAGAATTAAAGTTTTCGATCTTACACGTGTCTTTCGTCTGATTGGGATAGTGACGGTTGGGACACGGAAATACATGAGTCTGATTTCAAGACTCTTACCACAGGCTACATCAGAAAGGTGTGTCTTCATACCCTTTTCTAAGAGCTAAGAGTGGAGCAAGCAATCATAGCACTTGAAGGCATGTATTCCATGATTTGGGAGCAACATATGGGAAAGCCCCATCAAGGCTGCTTGAAAAACAGGTATCTGCAGAAAATAGTACCCTCAAGAGAACCTCGTGGGGACACCATTGCACCATTATATAGTTTCACAATTTTGCTGCTTTGAAGTTTGTTTACTTTGCTTTCATTGCTAAATCCACACGTTATAATGGTCTTCTCCATTATTTTAGCATATCAGATATATGGATCTATCAACTAAATAGGGTAAACTTTTGGGGAATAAAATTCTCATTCCTGTTTGGATGTTGCCATTCTCTCCTCTCCTCTCCTCACTCCCATAAGCCTTCCTGGTCACTTTTGTGCCATTTTTAATTCTTTTGTCCTACAAGCAAATTCAAACATTGAGAAAGAACATGGAGTGCCTTCTACCAACTTTGGTTAGTGGCCCAGCTATGCCCCTATCTGGACAAAGATAACCTGGCTTAAGTTGTCCATGCTCTGGTAACCTCCAAGTTAGATTACTGCAATGCACTCTATGTGGAGCTGCTTTTGAAGACGGTTCAGAAGCTGCAGCTTGTGCAAAATGTAGCAGCCATATTAATAACCCGTACCATGAGGTTCAAACATATAAAACTGACTCTGGCCCACTTGCATTGGCTGCCTGTATGTTTCTGAGCCCGATTCAAGGTGCTGGTTTTAACCTATAAAGCCTTACATAGTTTGGGACCACAATACCTGATGGAACGCCTCTCCCAACATGAATCTACCCATACACTACGCTCAACATCCAAGGCCCTCCTCCAGATGCCTACTCCAAGGGAAGCTCAGAGGATGGCAACAAGAGAGAGGGCCTTCCCAGTGGTGACCCCCAAATTATGGAATGATCTCCCTGATGAGACTTGCCTGGCATCAACATTGTTATCTTTTTGGCGCCAGGTCAAGACTTTCCTTGTCTCCCAGGCATTTAATGTTTAACAGCATGTACTGAGATGTTAATTGACCACAGAAGTATATTTAGGCCTGGCTGAGAGTTCACAGTTGTTTTAAATGTATACTGTTTTTATATATTGTCTGTTTTTATGCTTTTAAGCTTTAAAATTTTGTATATTGATTTTAAATGTCCAAAGTTTCAATTTTTGTAAACTGCCCAGAGAGCTTCAGCTATGGGGTGGTATATAAATGTAATAAATAAATCAAATAAAAACATGTGGCACAGTCTTGATGTGACTGCCACATTAGCATGCACCAGAATGGCTGAATTTTTCCATGCAACAGCAACAGCAGACACAGATTCTGTTCTTGCAAAGATCCACAAGTGCATTTTATACATATTGAATAGATGCTTCGTTGTCATCAGTAATTGGGCATATTTATTTAAAATTGTATGCTGCCTTTTTTGCCATTCCAGGCATTCAAGGCAGCTTAACTAAGGATATTAGAGAATTTCATTTGATCCCCATCTCGAAGTGAACAAACATATTTTGCACCTCCCAAATTAATATGTGGATTGGAATGGTGTCATCCTTTCAACTTTTCACTTCTCTGAATTTTGTGATGCAGTTTTTGGCTTTACAAATGTACTGGAGTACTTATTAAATTGCATATTTTACTGTAAAATGTCTATAAAATTTGTATGAATTTTCATATGATTTTTTTTATTATCCCTGTCCCAACACACACACACACACACACACACACACACAAACACACATACACACACACACACACACACACACACACAGAGAAAGATTAATGAAGAAGTGGAATTGAACAAATTTATGAATGAAAACTGACATGGAATGAAAATGTACTGATTTGTACATTCCTAGACATAACTCAGGGCCAAAGCAGAACTTACTTTAAAGACATAGCTCACAGTTATGTCTTCTTCTTTTTATTTTTACTCTGCAGTAGGTATAGGTCACCCAATACATGGGAGGTAGGGGGCTTTAAACCTCACACGCACATGCATATACACAGAGCCTATCTACACTACTGCTTTAAAATGGTTTATAACCGTTATTAACCGGTTTAAAACTGTTATAAACCATTTCAAAGCAGTAGCGTAGATAGGCTCACACACACACATGATGGGCTGGATCTCTATCAGGGGAGCACACCTACAATTTCAAATGCAAAATTGTGATCCACTGTTGGATCACTAGTGATCCTGATAGCTATGTATTTGATGTAATGTCTGCTTTTGCCCAAGGTTTCATAGTAACATCACTTTAAAACTAGCTGTAGCATCAGAAAATGGATCATTCTATGTTTCTTATGGTATTTCATTGTTTTAGGGCAGAATCATATGCATGTTTAGACATAAATAAGCCCTACAACTCCCAGCATGCCCCCAGACACCATGTGTCAGGTTACCGGGTTCCTGTGGCATACACCCATTCTGGTAAACTGACATGGGACACTCAAATTAGTGAGACTTCTTTATTTCAGGAAATCTCATGGCAAAAGCCTAATGGTTATACACTTCTGAAATCATATAGCTAATAATAAGCTCCAAGAAAATCCAGAACAGTCAAAAGCTATTCACTACCACATGGTTGACTGTGACATGCTAGGAGTTGTAAGATTTTTTTCTGACTAAATAAGCATAGATTGCAACTTTAATCATGCTTGTCAACTGCTTTGAGTGCCATTTTTTGGTAGAAAGTCAGAGTACACATCAAACAAATAAATAAATAAATCATTCCACATAAAGATTAATAAAAGCACCAGTCAAAAACTCAGTAGCTGACAGGCCAATCCTCCTCATCAATTTATGTAACAAAAGCCTGCATCAACAGGACAGATTTTTATCCAAACGCTAAAAGATAAGGTGCCATGTAGATCTCCCATGAAGTTCAACGATGGGTGCATTGCAACCAAAGAAAAGCCCCCCCCCCCCCCGCCTGCTCAGCTTCTGCAGTCAGGATCATCACAGAAAGGCATCCAATTGCCAGCTTCAGCTGCTAGTGGGATGGTCAGTTACACAACCAAAAGTGGACATAGGGTTTCACTAAAATGGTACATGCTAATGTGTAAGTGAACATGTAGAATTCATTACTGTGATTTACATAGAAATACAGTGCACAGTGGGGAAGACTGTAATCAGGTGACCGCTCAGTCTTCTTTTGACCAGGTGCAAACTGAGCAAATTCAAAGCTCCTGCTTTCCCTTCTCATGGTTTCTTATGGTTCTTTATCTTTAAACCTGACATGGACTGGGTGGCCCCTTCAAATAGATGACACCTTCAAATAGAGGACTACACTGTAAGGTAGGACACGTGGCCATTCTAGCTGCTAGGCAGCATTATAAGGAATAGGACAGATGGAAGAGTAAGTAGTATTGCATTAACTATTAGCCTTCACCTGCAGTTTAATGAACATCCTAACCTAACACTGCAGATTATGCCACCAAATGTTTCAAAATTATTCTCTACAACCCAATCAAGAGATGAGAAGCAACAAAAAAGTATCAGTCCTATTACATGCTCCTGATGAGGTCCCTCTTCGGTTAGAATGGCATTTTTAACGTAAAGCTAGTTTTAAGATGTGTTACATAATTGTGATTTTAATGTTCCACCATTTCATTGTTTTATACAACAGCATTTCAGCTAGGCAAAAGGAGGGGGAAACTATTCTTATTCAGAGCAGCAAAATGTATTGGGATGGCCCAACATCATATTTCCCCATGGTGAATATGATCTCTCCGAAGATCCATGACTAGCATAGAGATGCTAGTCATGGATGCTAGTCACTTGGAATGGACTTACCATATGAAGATTCAAGTCATTAGTATAGTCACCTCATTGAGGAAAAGCAGGGCCACTGTTGAATACACAGGCTTCTTAGTGGTGCCAAAATTCTTTGCCGTATGCCCTTTAAATCAATTCTTCTTCACCTTTCTTTCCCTCATTCACAGAGATGGGTGAGCTCTTCCTTACTGACCACAAATTTTCTAAAAATAAATAAATTAAAAAACAGGAAGAATTTGGATCATTTTCTGAGCCAATTCAAGACTTGGAAAATGACCTCTCTCCACACCTACTCATTCCCCCAATACCATCTTTGCTTGCCTCTCATCCAATAAAACACCTCTCTGTTCCTTTATTTACCTGATATCAGCAATGGAGTGCCGCTATGCAGTACATCCAGGAAACACTTTTGACTTTGGGATTTGCACTGTGGAGTGATATCTCTCTCTCTCCTTCCCTTGCTATTCATACCACTGCCATCCCTGGCCAGGTTAGTAACAAGAAGGGAAGATATTTGAGGAAGTTGAGGGCTGTTGTTTTTTGGCATGGGAACAGTTGTCAGGGAGGGAAGGGAGGAAGTCTAATGCTCAAATTTTAATCTGAGCCGGAGAATAATTTAAGGGCTTGAAAAGCTCAGTTTTCCTCAAGGTGCGTGCTTACACGCTCTGGCTTGGGAGAAGCTTGCTGGCATCTCTATTTAGTCTCTGCCATGTCATTCACATAGCAAAGACTTTCTTTCCCTTTTCTCCATACTCCTGTCTTGATTTCACTTCTCCTTTCAGATGACCACCATCATCTATCCTATCAATATTAATGGGGAAATGGGGATATATCAAAAGCAATGCATAAGGTATTAATAAGAGGTCAGCAAGAAATCTGCCAATCTCTTGCTCTTGTGGAAATGGGAAAAAAATAATGGGAAAATATTTTAATACATTTTAATTAATTAATTAAATGTCTAAGTCACCCTATAGTTGAATCTCTGAGTGACATACATAAAAACAAAAACAAAATCAATGAAAACAATAACGATAAAACACATTAAGATAATTGTTTTAAATGCCGCAATAATCATTCAAAAATATTTTTTACAAGATAAAGAACTCAGCAGCTAAAACATTGTAAATGATTATAAGCTGACACCCATTTCCTACAATTCATTTTTTTTTCTACCATGGAAAGCTTGAAACACCTGAGAACAAGATAGAAACTGCCCATCTATATATATAAAAAAGATGTGACATGAGAAAGACAGAGACATAACAAGAATGCCCCTTGATTCACAAATGTTTCACTTCACCTTATGAGTAGATGGCAGTTTCTTCCCAAGAAAGAAATACTCAAAAAGCAAAACAGAATAAAGAGCTGGAATACAATCTAAACACTCAGCTGGCTGAGAGCTTCCAGTTTGATATCTTAGGTTATAAATAATCGAGGGTCCTCGTATTATCCCTGATGTAGAGCACAGGTATTCATGAATACTTAAAAATCCACTGACAACTGGGAAAGTACAAAAGGCAAATTAATATTGTTTTTATCACCTTTGGGAGGAAAGAGATCAAAGATAAGATTTTCCCATCTGTACTGGCCTGTCAATCTTTTCTTTCTCTTCTTCTTTTTTTTCTTTCTCCTCACCATAATGCACCAAAGTTTATACATAGTAAAATGTCAGTAATTTTCCCCCAAAAAATGAGCTTCTCTGTATCCCAAACAGCTGTATTCAGTGACTTCTTAATGATTTATTGATGGAATTATTGATTTAACACAGATAACCTGACAAAATAAATCACTGTTTATCACAGCTAGGATATTGTATGGATAGGGACATATTTTATGTCCCTTAAAAAAACCTCAACTTTTGCAGTTCTGACCCTCCTGATTACCTCATTCTTAACTGAGCCAAATGAAAATCCCAAATAAATTAGAATTGTTATATTACATGAAAATAACATTATCTGAAAAATATTAATAACAATATGATCTCAATATAACCTACCCAAGGGAAATCCATGGGGAGAACAAGCCGAGAGAAAGAGAAAGAGTATCAGAAGTGTGGGAGGGAAAGGAAGAAAAGAAAGAACTCTTCAAATATTTTGAAGGTTGTCACACAGAGGAGGGCAAGGATCTCTTCTCGATCATCCCAAAAGTGCAGGGCATGGAATAATTCTGGCTGGACATCAAGAAAAAAATCCTGACTGTTAGAGCAGTACAACAATGGAACTAAATACCTAGGGAGGTTGTGGGCTCTCCTATATTAAAGGCCTTCAAGATGCAGCCAGACAGCCACGTTTCAGGTATTATTTAAGGTGGATTCCTGCATTGAGCAGGGTGTTGGACTTGATGGCCTTATAGGCCCCTTCCAACTCTACTATTCTATGATTCTATGAACGATGGTAGGGAGAGAAATGGAAGGGCGGAGAGAAATTGGAGATGGACCACTTGCTTCACTTTTCCATTCCTTCAGTTTGTGTGCATGTTTTTCTCCTTCATCACCAACGGGCATTAATACAACACTACAAAAAGAAACAAACTGAATGTGATTATGGAAATCCCTGCATCAAGGTACCTTTTGTGCAGTGTTTTCCTTATGTGCACATATGATCCTACACATTGGTAAACATCACAAAAATAATGAGGATATCCTATATTTCAAACAGGATTCAGAGCAGGATATAGAGTCAAGACTGCTATGTGTCGTGACCCATGTCCAAGTCCAGGCTTTTGCTCACGAACTTGGCAAACTGACAACACACTCCAAAATGGTGAGACCTCTTTTATTTGTGAAATCACATGGAATTCAAGCATAGGTTTCATTTCTGCATACATCCATGTAAAGCTGGTGACGGACCAGATAGCTTCAGGTACAACGGCTTGATGCGAACAGCAATCACTCAGGGGGAGACATGTAGAGTTGCCGCTGTCCCATGCGAACAGTTAGTAGCAGCCACACACACTGACTCATCAGGAACACGAGCAGAACTCAAGGAGAAACTCCAGCACAGAGGTGCATGAAGCCTGACAGAAAACAGATCCATCTTGCACAAACCAGACTCAGCCTGCTAGACACACTGAGCTGATCACGTAAGCAAGATATCAGGGCACAATCCTCTTCGACCTAGGAAACCCCTCTGCCTGTAACAAAGGCTCTGAGAGGAGGCTCTTTCGCAGGTCACACACACACACAATTCCAGAACAGCAACGATCAGCCTCGGAGCTTCCCTGTGCCCGTACTTTGGCTCCATGCAGGGAAGGCTCTCACTCAGGCCATAGAACACGAATCCAGAACAGTAATCTGCAAGTCCAAATCTATGAAAAGCCTCAGAGCACTTTTCATGGCAGAGTTCTTAGAAATTCCAAGTCCAAATAGCAACAGAACATGTACAGAGTGCATCCAACAGCTCCAAACCAGATAGAATCCCAAACACGAGGAGTTTCAACGGCAAGCGTAGAACAGATGGTAACCATAGAACAGATGATTCCTAGCAAAGGGCGTCCCCCTCGCTCGCCCCAGTTTATAGCGTGGAGGCTGGCAATTCCAAGCCACTTTGACAGACAGGACTTCAGGCCTGTAATCCAAACTCATGTGCCAACAGGGCAGCACGGTTCAATCTCCTCTTGATGACAACACTATGTGAGAGACAGCTTGCAAGATAGCCCCCACCTTTTCTAAAAATTCATTCATTCTCAAGGAGACTCAAGGCCTTGGCTAGCAGCCACAGATAAGCACAGAACAGAGACAGAATTTCTCACAACAATTGCCAAGCTTTCAACTCATGATTCACAAGGCCAGCCTTGTGAATCGTCCATCGAACACCTGACATCCGACACTATGGTCGCCTTAGTGGATGATCTACGTTTGAGTATTGACAGGGGGAGTGTGTCCCTGCTGGCACTTCTGGACGTATCATCGGCCTTCGATACCATCGACCATGGTATACTTCTGGAATGCCTGAGGGGATTGGGAATTGGGGGAACTGTGCTTCAGTGGTTCCAGTCCTACCTCTCGGGCAGGTTCCAGATAGTGATGCTTGGGGATAGTTGCTCCTCAAAGAAGGAGCTGTTGTGTGATGTACCTCAAGGCGCCATCCTATCCCCAATGCTGTTTATCATCTACATGAAACCACTGGGAGAGATCATCCAGAGACATGGGGCGGGATGCTATCAGTATGCTGATTACACCCAAATATATTTCTCTATGCCTTTGATAACAGTGCCAGCTAAGGATAGTGTGTCTCCTCTGATGAATGCCTGGAGGTGGTAATGGGCTGGATGAGGAAAAACAAACTGAAGCTGAATCCAGAAAAAAAGGAGGTGCTTACTGTCAAAGGCCCCAACGTGGGTTTGGATGTATGTCAACCAGTTCTGGATGGGGTTACACTCCCCCTGAAAGGCAGTGTTCGTAGCTTGGGGGTGCTCCTGGATCCCTCGCTCCAAATGACAGCTCAGATAGATGCGATGGCCAGGGGTGCCTATTACCAGCTTCGGCTGATATGCCAGCTGTGCCCCTTCCTAGAGTTGGAAAACCTAAAAACAGTAGTGCACGTGCTGGTAACGTCGAGGCCCAACTTCTGCAATGCGCTGTACATAGGGCTACCTCTGTGCCTAGTCCGGAAACTTCAACTAGTTCAAAATATGGCGGACAGGTTGGTCACCGGTACACCTAGGGGTAACCATATCACACCAGGTTTAAAATCACTCCACTGGCTGCCAATTAGTTTCTGGGTGAAGTACAAAGTATTGGTTATTACCTTTAAAGCCCTACATGGTTTGGGTCCAGGTTACTTGCAGGATCGCCTTCTCCCATACAATCCGCCCCACACGCTCAGGTCCTCTGGGAAGAATTTACTACAGTTGGCCAAGACTAGGCTAACAACTGTTACCCAGAGGACCTTCACTTCTGCTGCTCCCAGACTGTGGAACGATCTGCCAGGAAAGATCCACCAACTTACCAGTCTTCAAGAATTTAAGAGAGCTGTAAAGACTGATATCTTCCGGCAGGCCTACCCAGTCGAATTTTAAGACTTTGTGGCTTTTAATAATGTATTAATTTTATATGCTTTTAACTAGTTTATCTATTTTATTGTTGGTATTGATGTTGGTCCCTGCCTCAATCCAGAGGGAGAGGAGGGTAAGAAATAAATATCATTATTATTACATGCACTCTAAAAATCACACATGCAATTTGGTCATATGCACATTGGGCTTTACATATGTAGGACCTATACAAATGTTATGTCAACACATATAGGCATTTGTACCTGTTGTATGCAATACGCACAATTAGGGATATATGGATTTTTAAAAATCTGTTTTATCTGTGTTTCACAGATGGGCAGGTGTTTTTTTTTCTGTCATCTGCTTATTGATGGAATCAGATTTCTTTTTGGGGGGATCTATATGAATTTCATTCAATTTGCATCACTATGGGTACAAATTTGTGCAAACCCCCCCCCCCCCGCTAGTGGGGGGGAAATATTCTGCAAGTCCAAGTGACTCGGGAAAAGCCATTTGCTGCTGAATCTGCAAGTCAGATGCATAGAAATCTGAACTCATTTAAATGTGTTGCAGATTTCTGCGACATTACCACTCACAATCCTGCTCTTCCTTTCCACACATAGTCTCTCCTCTGCAAAACAAAACAAAACACCACAAATTTTAAAAACCCATATGAAGTGGATCTCTATCTAGCATAGGGTGACCAGATAAAATCTAGGTCAGGGCTCATGTAACTTTAACAGTTGTAGAGAAAAGGGGATTTCAGCCAGTGTCATTTGTATGCAATTAGTTCCTGGTGAAATTCCCTCCTCATCACAACAGTTAAAGTTGCAGGGGCCCTGCCTTCTTTTGTATATAGTCACTCTAGTATAGCGCCTGTAACTTTAACTGTTGTGATGAAGAGGGAATTTCACCAGGAACTAATTGCATACAAATGACACTGGCTGAAATTGCCTTTTCTCTACAACTACATGAGCCCTGACCTGGATTTTATCTGGTCACCCTAATGCAGCAAGGTTTGGATTCCCAAATCCAAGAAACATTTAATCTCATTTCCAAGGTACGGTGGGACCTGTATTTTAATTCAACAAGTGTATTAGGTCCAAAGATGACATTCACTGAAGCATTCAAAGTAAATGTTATATACATTTTGAGGGGAAACAAATGCTTTTGTTTACACTCAGTAAACATTGATATTAGGGGTGTGCATCGGATCGGATCCGATCCACGATCCGAATCCGATCCGACCCAAAATCGGGAAAATCCGATCCGATCCGGCCAACCTCCGATCCGATCCGATCCGATCCGATGAGGTCCGATCCGGATCGGACGCCATTTTGAATGCTTTTTCCCATAGCCAAGTATTGTTTTACAAAAACGCCTATAACTTTTTCATTTTTAAAGATAGAAGGATGAAACTTGGGCACATTGTAGACTGGTCAGGGGTAGTTATCTGTGAGAAATTTCAGAAAGATTGGTGCATGCATTTTGTGGCAATTAATTTTTTAATAAATACCCAGGAATGCCTATAACTTTGTCATTTTTAAAGTTACACACATGAAACTTTGCCACATTGTAGGGGGTACCTTGGGACCTATGTGTGTGAAATTTCAGAAACGTAGGTGCTTGTCTTGTGTGGCAATTAATTTTTAGAAAAATGGGTAGTAGTGGGGTAAATACAGTTACGCCTCCCATTTTTTTATTTTTGAAGATACAAACAGGAAACTTGGGCACATTACAGGTACCACTTGCCTTGATATGTGTGTGAAATTTCAGAAACATTGGAGCTTTCCTTGTGTGGCAATTAATTTTTGAAACAATGAGGAAAGAAACACCTATAACTTTGTCATTTTTAAAGTTACACACATGAAACTTTGCCACATTGTAGGTGGTACCTTGGGACCCATGTGTGTGAAATTTCAGAAACGTAGGTGCTTGCCTTGTGTGGCAATTAATTTTTTAATAAATACCCAGGAATGCCTATAACTTTGTCATTTTTAAAGTTACACACATGAAACTTTGCCACATTGTAGGCGGTACCTTGGGACCTATGTGTGTGAAATTTCGGAAACGTAGGTGCTTGCCTTGTGTGGCAATTAATTTTAGAAAAATGGGTAGTGGTGGGGTAAATACAGTTACGCCTCCCACTTTTTTATTTTTGAAGATACAAACAGGAAACATGGGCACATTACAGGTACCACTTGGCTTGATATGTGTGTAAAATTTCAGACAGCTGGGTCCAGGCATGTGGTGGCAAGGTATTTTTGAAACAATGAGGAAAGAAACGCCTATAACTTTTTTATTTTAAAAGTTAGAAGTCTGAACATTGCTCACTTTGTAGATGGGTTAGGGGTAGATATGTGTCAGAAATTTCAGAATTATAGGTCCAGGCATTTGATGGCTATGGAATTTTTAAATTACATGTTTCAAAAAAATTTCTACAGAGGCCAGGTCTTCCCCTCCCGCTTCCCGCGAAGAAAAGGAAACACTCTCTCGTCTCGATCCCTTTGATCCTTGCTAGTAGTATCCATTACAGGGCTCGTGTTTCCTTTCCTACTTTCACTTTTCAAGCAGAACGGCTGAGCCTAGCTGAGTTTTGCAGCCATGCGTGCAAGGAAGGATCACTCTGGTCTCGATCCCTTTGATCCTTGCTAGTATCCATTACAGGGCTCGTGTCTGCTTGAGTACAAAGTGAAAGCAGACACGAGCCCTGTAATGGATACTACAGAGGATCAAAGGGTTCGAGACCAGAGTGATCCTTCCTTGCACGCATGGCTGCAAAACTCAGCTAGGCTCAGCCGTTCTGCTTGAAAAGTGAAAGTAGGAAAGGAAACACGAGCCCTGTAATGGATACTACTAGCAAGGATCAAAGGGATCGAGACGAGAGAGTGTTTCCTTTTCTTCGCGGGAAGCGGGAGGGGAAGACCTGGCCTCTGTAGAAATTTTTTTGAAACATGTAATTTAAAAATTCCATAGCCATCAAATGCCTGGACCTATAATTCTGAAATTTCTGACACATATCTACCCCTAACCCATCTACAAAGTGAGCAATGTTCAGACTTCTAACTTTTAAAATAAAAAAGTTATAGGCGTTTCTTTCCTCATTGTTTCAAAAATACCTTGCCACCACATGCCTGGACCCAGCTGTCTGAAATTTTACACACATATCAAGCCAAGTGGTACCTGTAATGTGCCCATGTTTCCTGTTTGTATCTTCAAAAATAAAAAAGTGGGAGGCGTAACTGTATTTACCCCACCACTACCCATTTTTCTAAAATTAATTGCCACACAAGGCAAGCACCTACGTTTCCGAAATTTCACACACATAGGTCCCAAGGTACCGCCTACAATGTGGCAAAGTTTCATGTGTGTAACTTTAAAAATGACAAAGTTATAGGCATTCCTGGGTATTTATTAAAAAATTAATTGCCACACAAGGCAAGCACCTATGTTTCTGAAATTTCACACACATGGGTCCCAAGGTACCACCTACAATGTGGCAAAGTTTCATGTGTGTAACTTTAAAAATGACAAAGTTATAGGTGTTTCTTTCCTCATTGTTTCAAAAATTAATTGCCACACAAGGAAAGCTCCAATGTTTCTGAAATTTCACATACATATCAAGGCAAGTGGTACCTGTAATGTGCCCAAGTTTCCTGTTTGTATCTTCAAAAATAAAAAAATGGGAGGCGTAACTGTATTTACCCCACTACTACCCATTTTTCTAAAAATTAATTGCCACACAAGACAAGCACCTACGTTTCTGAAATTTCACACACATAGGTCCCAAGGTACCCCCTACAATGTGGCAAAGTTTCATGTGTGTAACTTTAAAAATGACAAAGTTATAGGCATTCCTGGGTATTTATTAAAAAATTAATTGCCACAAAAAGCATGCACCAATCTTTCTGAAATTTCTCACAGATAACTACCTCTAACCAGTCTACAATGTGCCCAAGTTTCATCCTTCTATCTTTAAAAATGAAAAAGTTATAGGCGTGTTTGTAAAACAATACTTGGCTATGGGAAAAAGCATTCAAAATGGCGTCCGATCCGGATCGGACATCTGGTCCGATCCGATCCGACCAGCCTCCGATCCGATCCGATCTGATCCGACCCCCCAGGTCCGATTCCGATCCGCTATCCGATCCGATCCGGGGGGTCAGTGCACATCCCTAATTGATATTGCACTGTGAAAACTGATTCTCCTTGTCAGTGATTTTATCATGGATACATAGAGTATGGTAAAGCATGCTTAAAAATCCACTATGATTATCCACAGCTTATAAATGAACTGTTAAGCTCTTCCATGAGGAAATCTAAAAATAGATATTTTTAAAAGTAAAATACAGCATAATTGTCAACATAAATTAGATGTGTTGATTTTAAATTGCAAGTTTTGTGATAAAGATTGATTGTGAATGATTGGTGGTGAAATAATTCTACTTTTGGAGTTGCTAAGAGGAAGAGCTTACAAGGACACTCTAAGCATATCCACTCATTTGAACACACATTTTCTATACTGAAAAGAAATGACTTCCAAAAATACAGTGAATCTATTTCCCAACTATTTCTGCCACACTTTAGAATATACATGCTAAATAAATGTGTGTGTGTGTGCGTGTGTGTATCCCTATTCTTGTTCCTGTAATTTTATTTCTCTTCTTTTTTACCCCTCACATACAGGTTTGGCCAGATTTCTACACATGATTGAATTTTCTTGTTTGATTATTTAATGAAGATCATAAATGAGGTGTGAAACTATATTTTAAAATTTAAGACCATTTTTCTTCATTTCTTTGCCGGCGCAATGTTTTGATTGTTTTTGAATTGCCCTCTTCTGCAGCTAGCCACTGTAATGAAAATGTACAGGTCTCTGATGGTTATGATCAGCTAATTAATCAGAATTCCATACAGTTTTTTGGTACCAATATTTAAAGTATATTAAAATTAATAAGTATGGTCATAACACATGACAGCAGCTTCATTCCATTTTAAGGCAGCAGGCTGATTTTGTAAAAACTGAATGAATACTGAGCAGATGTTTGGATAGTAAATCCAAATAAATGCAATTGTTATTGTTTGCATCTTGGAATGAATTCAACCAATTCTTCAGGGAAATAAAATCAAATGACAGACCATACACCTGTTTCAATAACTCTTCTCGCTTGCAGATATTTAGACACGCAAGATCAGGGAACCATTATCCCATCCCCCACCCCAAATTAAGTGCTGGATAACTGCTTAGATGGTGGTAAATACAAATAAAAACAAACCAAGTGTGGAAGCAGCTTATGAATGCACAGCTGAAGTGGATGTTGGAACATAGGAGTCTACTTCACACCAACTCAGGCCAGTCTTGTCTACACCTACTGGTAGTGTCTCTATACTGTTTCAGACAGAGGTCTTCAGTTAGGGTGACCATATTTGTGAAACCAAACAAAAAGGACACCCAGTGGGGAGGGGAGCAGGAAAGTGGCTTTCTGGGGCCTCTGGAACACATCATTTTCCCCGCCGCCTTAAAGATTGGAGTGCAGGAGGAGGAAGTGTCTCATTCCACCATTCCCTGCTCCAATTGGGGCCTTTTCTATTATGTCCAGGAATGACACACTTTCCCCTTTGAGGTCCCGATTGGAGTAGTGTTGGGGGGGGGGCAATTATGTGCTTCCAGAAAGTGCTTCATTCCCCCTGCCATGCGAATGGTGGTCTTAAAGGGGAAAGTGTGTCATTCCAGGACTTTATAGAAAATTACAGAAAATCCCCCCTGACACCCAGGATAGAACAACAACCAGGACAAATCTGGGGAAATCCTGACAATTGGTCACCTAGCTTCAGCCCTCTTTGGGGATGGCAGGGATTGAATGTGGGACTTCCTGCATGCAAGACATGTGCTTTGCCAATGAGCCACTAGCTTCTGGAAGCCTCTGGAACAGGAGTGGGTAACTTTGGGGGGCATAGGGGCAACTTTGCCCCAATCCCCCCCCCCCAAGACTGCAGTCCTGGTGCAGCCATCACTTTGCTGAAATGTGGCCTGGCGGTGGCAAAATAAATGTTAAAAATTGGCATTTTGTTGATTCTTCTTGTGGGGTGGGGGAGTTATGAAGTTGGGCAAACTTTGCCCATTGGATGAGGCAATGTACAGGAAATGTCCCCAAAAATTATTTGGGCAACATGAGGAAATGTCCTACCGTCCCCATATTGTCCTGCACAGTGCTGGAACAGAGGGGAGCATTCTCATGCTATTGAGATCACTTGGGCAACATTTGTTTTTGCTTCTCTTTTGGCAAGTGTTGCCCACTTTCCTTGCCAATGTAGGGGTGCTCACTTAGCCCAGAACTGAGCTGTGCTGTGCCCATCAGCTCAGCACAGAAACAGAGTAACACATTCTACACTGGAGCCAAATAGATAATAATTACAGAAGAAATACAAAATGAATAAATAAATAACTCTACTATGAGCATAACATGTCTTCTGACTGCAACGTTTTCAATAGGGATGTGTATCATAACTTTAAAATGTCCAATAATGATACGATAGAAAAACGTCCCATAAATATCTGATCCGAAAATTTTCAGCCCGATTATATTGGATTATCAGACTGCCATATAAATAAACCTATAACTTCTGTATTTTAAAAGTTAGAGGCTTGAAACTTGGTCAAAGTACTTCTGGGGTATGCCTAAGTATGTGTATGAAATTTGAGATCGATCCCTCCAACCCTCGGTTTTATATGAATTTATTAAAGATCGTTTAAGTTCTGACAGGTCAGAATGACAGCTCACAATGTGCGTTCATTCAGACCTGTCAAAAAGTTGCAGGATCCTTTAAAAAATCATATAAAATCAAGAGTTGGAGGGATCAATCTCAAATTTCATACACATACTTAGTCATACCCCATAAGCATTGTGACCAAGTTTCAAGCCTGTAACTTTGAACATACAGAAGTTATAGGCATTTTTTTCTAAAACAGTTAAGCTCTATAGGACACAATGGGGCTGCAAATTAAATATCGGATTTCTGATAATTATTGTGAAGGTGATATGATTAATAATAATAATAATAATAATAATAATAATAATAATAATTTATAACCCGCCTCTCCCTTTGGATCGAGGTGGGGAACACAATGTAAAATACAAAAATCACAAACAGTTAAAAAAAAATTAAAAAAAATATCAGAGACGATAATTTTTTTGGTCCAAAATTCCGATAACAATAAAATACGATATTTTTGGGCATGCACATCCCTAGTTTTCAACACTCCAAGAGCATACAGAATATCCTACCAGGTCAGCTACAAATATAGCTTCGCCTATAGGGTGGTCTAGAAATGTAATAAATTAATAATAAAGACAGATCCAAACCAGACCCTTCGCTGCTATGCAAGTCCTCTTCATCGTCTCTTCAGTTGTTTCCTACTAGATCTGAGTAGAGGCATTCTAATCTAGTTCCTTGCAAGCTTGGCCATATGAACATATTAGCAGCAATCCCAGTCAATACGTCTCATGGCCACTGATCACCTCTCTTCTGCAGCTAGCTGGACTTACTGAAGAGTTTTCCCCTTCCTTTTCATAATATAGATGCAGTTAAAGGAGTGCACATGCTCCACAATCTCCTTGCTCCCCAATGCACACAGATTGCACCACACCTCAAAGCATTATTTTGTGTGTTTTGTGTTAGGAACAAAAGAAGCTACCTTGTTCTCAGCTCAACAAACAAGTCAAAAATGACTATTGCAGAAACATCACCCAAAACCAGCAAGGTTAGCATATTGTTTTTTCTTACCCAGAAACTCACAATGGGCCTGTTCAGACAACATGCTAAACTAGGGTGACCAGATAAAATCCAGGTCAGGGCTCATGTAACTTTAACAGTTGTAGAGAAAAGGGAATTCTAGCCAGTGTCATTTGTATGCAATTAGTTCCTGGGGAAATTCCCTCTTCATCACAACTGTTAAAGTTGCAGGGGCCCTGCCTTCTTTTGTATATGGTCACTCTAGTATAGTGCATGCACCTTTAACTGTTGTGATGAAGAGGGAATTTCACCAGGAACTAATTGCATACAAATGACTCTGGCTGAAATTCCCTTTTCTCTACAACTGTTAAAGTTACATGAGCCTTGACCTGGATTTTATCTGGTCAGTCTACGCTAAACCATGGTTGAGCTGCTAACCATTTTGCAGCAAATAGTAAGCATGTTTAAACCATGGTGATGTAGCCATCATGGTTAGGAATGGTTCACATGACATGCTAAACCATAATGTTTAGCTCAAAATGCTTAACTACCGTGGCTTAGTGTGTCATCTGAACAGGCTCAATGTGTTGTATTTCTATCTAACTATTTTGATTCCACATTGTCTAAATGTTTGGTTTAGTTTTTGGTGATGTAGAAGAGAAATGATAGAAATTAAGAATGCAGTATCTAAAGTCATAATGGCACATCTGGAATATTTTCAGGAAATTGGAGACAGATTTTGGCTCAGCACTAGTTCCATATCTTCCTTAAGGTAGACACAATGCTATTCTAGGCTGACCAGATAAAATCCAGGTTAGGGCTCATGTAACTTTAACAGTTGTAGAGCAAAGGGTATTTCAGCCAGTGTTATTTGTATGCAATTAGTTCCTGGTGAAATTCCCTCTTCATCACAACTGTTAAAGGTGCAGGCACTATACTAGAGTGACCATATACAAAAGAAGGCAGGGCCCCTGCAACTTTAACAGTTGTGATGAAGAGAGAATTTCACCAGGAACTAATTGCATACAAATGACACTGGCTGAAATTCCCTTTGCTCTACAACTGTTAAATTTACATGAGCCCTGACCTGGATTTTATCTGGTCACCCTATGCTATTCCCCTCACACCTGCATTGTGGTGGATACAAAATGGAGGCCAGACTGCCAAGAAAGTTCATGCTGTTGCCACCTTCAGTGGCAGCACACACACACACACACAAAGAGAAAAACAAATACTCTTGTGGGGAGGGGGAAAGAAGATGCCTGTGTTGCAACTCTTGCCAATGGTGAGCCCTACCTGTGAGAAACTGTTGGAGAATTTCTCAATGCCCTGAAGAAATTTAGTGAATGTGCCCTATCAATTTCTTTGCCCACAAAGAGGGTGAACAGTTTCAAGAAGCCATTTGTGCAAAGCTCTACTCAAAACTACCCCCAGGTATGATATGTTCTGAGACTGTTCGGAAGAGGGCAGTACTGTAGTACTGAATGTATTTTAAAACTTACGTTGTAAAATTTCAGTTATCCCAACTGGTTGTTCCTCTCTCACACTCTCTCATCCACTCTCTCTTCCTTCCAGAGACAAATAACAGAACAAATAGCAGCCCTAACATAAATGTTACATGAGAGATAATTTATGCCAAAAAAAATGAAAGGTAAATGCATGCCACAAAATATTAGCAGTGATAAAGAGACAAAAGGCAAAGAGACTTACTAGAACAGAAGCTATTAATGTCCCTCTGTCTGCCATGTAAACTGAAGATTCTTTTTAAAATAAAAGCACCTCTTTGACAAGATGCAAAGGCAGTCTAACGCATTAACCCCCGTTTGGGTTTTGATAAGGCAATCTCCACATAGGATCTGACTGGAAAACAAACCATAATTCACAGTGCAGTGTCCTTCACCTTTGATATTTTGTTCAATGCCAAATACAATCCTGTGCTCTCATCATTGTTGTAATACAATGCTCATAGAAATCTTCCTTAGTAAAATCATCCTATGGCTTGGATCTTAAGATGCTCCTCCATTCATGTACGGGGGAAGCAATTTCCAACCTCCACCTTTAGCATCCTGAAACTATGTCCCAGACCATTTCCAAGCATTCCTGCCTTACTCCCCAGAAATAGATTTTGAGGAGTACAAGGGATTGCCCAAAGAAGGGGCTGGCCAGAAACACTAGTTCTGGAAGTCCATTCCAGTCACAGAAGGATAGTTAGGTTGCGGGTGAGCGGAAAGAGGAAATAACGAGACGACACCATATGTTGGGTTTTAAATAAGGCCACATTTGTTGACAGATTCACAGAAGGGAAACCGAAGCAAGCACCTTCTAGCTCTAAACGGCATCCGCCGTGATGTATAGGGCGAGACATTCTCCACCGAAGAGTGGCGACTTAACTTCGCCACCCCCCAGTTTTCCCTCATGGGCAGGGAGGCCTCCCAGTGTCACCCCCCCCCTCCAGGCAACATGTCCTGAATGGGTGAGAAAGGTTGGCCTCAACGGTAACCCTAATCTCAGCAGCTGGGCTGCAGGACTCGCAGCTGCCGAACCTCAGGCATTACCCATCACCATCAGGAGCCTCAGAATGCTCACCGATCCTATCCCTCCAAAGATGCTTGCGCCTATATGCCAATAATTGTGACAAGGTTAAATGAAATGCCAATTCACCTAATTATTACTCCCATTCTGCCCTGCAGTGTAAAGTAGGCGAAAAAACTCATAACCAATGAAAGGATATGAGCAAAAAAATCCTACCTGGCCTCCAATAGGACGACCAGAAATCCTACACTACAAACAGGGATGAGAGGGAGGGAGCCGCGCAGCGAAGAAGAGAGCAGGAGGCGGGAAGGAGACCAATATATTGGCTCTCCCTCCCCCTCCCTTCATGTGGCACCACCCGAGGAGCCCTCCAATCAAAGGGCTCCACACCTCGTCCTCCTCTCCCGCCCGCAACAGCCCCACCCCACCCAAGCTGCGCTGGATGAGTGTGTAGGGCGTATCTGTGCCTACAATTGTGAGATGTTTGTTTATGGCAGCAGTGACATGGAGAATTAGGATATGACAGAAGAAGGTTCAAAGCACTAAATATAAATTCCTTGTCCTGAACTTAAAGCCAGATCTATGCCGTGTGTTTACTTTTACATAGAGCAGAAAAAGTGGGTGCAATTGGGAAACCCCCCGAGGAGAAACACAGACATGAAGAGACCATTTGTTTAAGGGATATCATACATTTTTGAGGGGAAAGAATCATGCTAACAGGCCTCATGCAAACGGAAGTACCCATGTTACATCTTATTTAAAGCTTCTGATGAAACAGAAAAATCACCTGAAGAGGATAATCAGGACAGGTAAACATGTGACTCAACCTTTCAGCCAGTATTATTTATTTATTTATTTATTTACCTAGTTTCAATGGTATGGAGACTGTTCAGGGAGGGAAGGAGCCAAATGGAACTTGCTCATCATCTGTGCCAATGGAGTGGACCCTGTATGCTATGATTTCTGTCTCTTACCCTGCTGTAGCCAGATGGAGTGGATGTTAAAATAGGACTGTTAAGGAAGAGGAACTGGTTCCTTAGCAGAGTCAATGGAAGGGATAGGTTTGTTCCAGAACTATCTGCATGTGTAAATAAATATACATACATTAGAACAGAAACACATCAATCCTCTTAAAAACAAATAAGTGGCAGTCTTTTTTTAAGATGGTCATGGATGTACAAAATAGATGGTCAGTACAATCCTATAAGTGTCCACTCAAATGTAAGCCCCATTGGGTTCAATGGGGTTTATTTCCAGGCAGGTAAGCATAAGTTTGTAGCCTAACTTGATTACGTCTTCCTCTTTGTGGAGTTTATTTTAATTCATCCTCCCCCTATTTATTCATTTATTTAGATTTTCTAGTGATTTTCTCGTGTTCTGATGAGGCAGTGTGTCTTTTGCTCTCTAACACCTTTCCCAGCTCTTTAAGTATGAGTTGTAAATCAAAGTCGCTTTGCTCTCTTTAAAATGCATTACTAATGCATACAGGTGCAGGGGGGGAAGCTAGAGGATATCATCATTTTGACATCTAATTTTCTGTCCTCTGTGTAAAACTGAATGGAAAATGTCTCAATCTGCCTTGAAAGGTTATCATGTCAGAATGTAATTCCATTACCATCACTGGATCCCTTTACTTGATGTCACCAGGTGAATCAACAAATTAAGTTAAGCCAAAGCTGTACAAAAGCCTTAGAATCTTTAAGATGTGTGTTGTTTAATGAAGAGAAATTAAAGATGTTCATGTACATGTGTCAAGGTCAAAGAGAACAAGGACATGACGATAATCTGACTTTTTGTGAAGCTAGGATAATCAAATAAAGATTACATTATTCTTTAAGGACTTTGTGATGAAAGGTAAATTGAGGATTCAGGGGCAGAAAGGAAATAAAAATGAAGTGATATGCATTCATTTATATGGGCATTGTGTTATATCAGAAATACACACTGAAGCTGAATCCAGACAAAATTGAGGTGCTTACTGTCAAAGGCCCCAACGTTGGTTTGAAGGTGTGTCAACCAGTTCTGGATGGGGTTACACTCCCACTAAAAGGCTGTGTTCGCAGCTTGGGGGATGCTCCTGGATCCATCACTGCAAATGACAGCTCAGATAGATGTGACAGCCAGGAGTGCCTACTATCAGCTTCAGTTGATACACCAGCTGCGCCCCTTCCTAGAGTTGGAAGACCTAAAAAGGTAGTGCACGCGCTGGTAACTTCGAGGCTCGACTTCTGCAACGCGCTGTACATAGCGCTACCTCTGTGCTTAGTCCAAAAACTTCAACTAGTTCAAAATATGGCAGCCAGGTTGGTCACTGGTACACCTAGAGGTGATCATATTACACCAGCTTTAAAATTGCTCCACTGGCTGCCAAATAGTTTCTGGGCGAAGTATAAAGTGTTGGTCATTACCTTTAAAACCCTACATGGGTTGGGTTTAGATTACCTGTGGGATCGCCTTCTCCCATACAATCCGCCCCACACGCTCAGGTCCTCTGGGAAGAACTTATTACAGTCGGCCAAGACTAGGCTGACAACTGTTACCCAGAGGACCTTCACTTCTGCCATTCCCAGACTGTGGAATGACCTGCCTGAAGAGATCTGCCAACTTACCAGTCTTATAGAATTTAAGAGAGCGATAAAGACTGATCTTTTCCGGCAGTCCTACCCAGTCGAATTTTAAGACTTTGTTGATTCTAATAATGTATTAACTTTATATGCTTTTAATCAGTTTATGTATTTTATATTGTTTTTACTAATGTTGTTCTCCGCCTCGATCCGGAGGGAGAGGCAGGTAAGACATAAATAAATATATTATTATTATTATTATTATTATTATTATTATTATTTATTCCTACATGGAATGTGAGAAGTTGTATGATTTTGTTTAGCTTTCAAATTTAGAGATGATGTTCATGCCTTGTTGGTGTAAACCAGGAATGGCCAATTTGTAGGGATGCTTGAGGAATTCCATCTTTGTGAATTTGTACATCAAATGTCCTGATCCGCATAACTGGAACTAATGTGTTGATCAGAACTCAGTTAACTAATAGTCTTTGCAGCTCTCCAAATGATATGATGTAGTTCTTGGCACTTGATATGTGCTAGATTAATGGATAAATGAAACAGAACTATGAGTAAAATAAAAGTGTCATGGTTCAGAAGTGGATTTATCCTTCTGTAGGAGATATCTAGCCTTTGATCCTGTTTATTCCCCTGCTAGATGTAGAGGGGAAGACAATTAGCATCTGCTCCAGGCAACAAAAGGCTAGCAGTATTTGCCACTATTCTACAACTGTTGACAATGGTCCATTTGTATGAGAAAGATGAACCTGTACACTCCATTCTTCTTCCCCATCTAACCTTTGGATACTAGAACACGGGGGTTACTTCTTTAGGGAAGTTTAGAAAGGCTAGTCACCAAGACTTGATTCCCAAGGACTGTTCATAAGAGCAGCCAGAGAAGGGTTTTTGCAGAGGATGACGTTGCCAAGTGTCTATTCTGCAGAGAGTTCTCCCCACAGAGTCTGCATAGCCCCATAAAAAACCCTCTTCAAACCTATGTATAACTCTCTCCCCCACTCCTTTTTTTCTTGTTAAGAATGGTGTATCTGATGGGGAAAATTATAACATTCCTATGTATGAAATGTTTGTTCCTCCTCCTCCTCTTCCTCCTCCTCCTTCTTTCCCATGATCTTTTTTCTGTTCTGTTTTGTTAAATTCACAATAAAAGAGAATAATAATAATAATAATAATAATAATAATAATAAGGGGTAATCCCACAAGGGGTTACACGGGCACAGCACATGCGCAGACCTTAGCCAACCAACACTAGACCTGGCTAACCACCCTGCTAGTGTGAAAAAATGGTTCAAGACAATAGAAAAAAGCCTCGAATAGGCAGAGTCAAGGCCGAGAACTCTGCATGAACCTAACAGTTGGCCAAAATGGAAACAAACAGGCAATGAATAAGGAAAAACACAGCCACCCAAACTCCCCCAGACGTGCTTTGCCTGTCCCACAGGCAACCACTAAGGCGGGACACCCAAGGCAATGCTTAGCTTGGTCAAACAAAATTAACCATAATGTTATGCGTTGTTACTATAAAAGCACACAACTGGAAATCTACCCCCACCTAATGGGCATGTAACAGAACAAAGACTAAGTGATCAAAAAAGAGTTATAATCAACAACAAAAGGCTAACAGAACATGAAATTCAAAAAAATTAAAGACGAAATAGTGCAACAGAATGCCAACATAAAAAGCACAGACACACCAACAACAAGCACACGAGTATCCATAGAAGAAACGGGCAACCCTAAACACAAGAACCCCACCAGAGGATTCCCAGACAATGCCACAACCTGAAACACACAATGACAGAACAAACATGAACATAGAGCAGCAACTGATGGAAGAAATTGAGACAAATCTAACAAAATGGAGAGAAACTGACCCAACGAAAAGAAATCCACTACCTAGACTAAAGTTTAACAAGGGCACGCAGGAACTCATAAACATAATGAATAGTAAACTCACAACATACATTAACAATGATAGCTACCTAGAAGATATCCACACAGTCATCTATACAGCAGCCACAGCAGTCCTCACCTGTAACAAACAGGAACTCCCCATAAACAACAACACACGCAGAAGTTTAGAAACCAAACCAAAACGGCAAATCAGAATTGAAAACAAAATTGAAAAACTATGAAAGGATATAAGAAGAATGACACAATACATAAATGGAAATCAGTCAAAAAATATCCTCAAAAATATCCAAAACATCATAGCAACCAATAAAGAAACAGCAATAGTAGCTCTCAACAGGTTGAAATGTGTCTGGTAGTCCAGACTACCAGGCTAAGAAAATACAAAGAATCAAATGAAAGAAAAGCCTAAAATGCTCTCTTTAAAAGAAACAAGAAATTATTATACCAAAGAATAAGCAAGAAAAAAGAAAACAACATTACACCCCCAACTAAAGAAGAAATAACCAACATTCTGGAAAAATATCTGCTCAGAACCAGTACAACACAAAGAAAGCACAAGCTGGATAAGACAAGAAGAAGAAAGACAGAGGGGGATCTACACTTTCGTTTGTTATGTTCCAAAATCTAGATTATAACGATGTGAATTGCTACGTTTTAAAATGTAACAGGGCCACATTAAGTTGTCCTTACTGTTGTAGACTATCCTTTCTCCCGTATTCAGTTGGTTTAGTAAGGGCTCACTCACTGTTCTCTTCGTTTCTTCCTGTAACGTAGCTTCGTCTCCCTGTTCTTGACACGCCCACTTCCTCCTTCTGCCCCCTACCTTTCTCTTCCTTTCAGTTTTGATTTTACTATTGAAGAGCATGCCTCAATTTTCAAATTGCTGTTCAAACTGGAGGTTTGGTTTCAGCAAGTATGCAACGGTAAGTAAGGACACATTACTCTTTATAGAACGATTTATTTAATGAAAAAAGTAATGAAACAAACACAATCGTTGCAAAAAGAACTGCTATAAAATGTAACAGTCTGTGCGTCGTGCTCCCCAACACGTCCTCGAAACCAAACCTAAACGTAGCAAAGCTTCAGTGTAGATTCCTCCAGAGACAACTACCACAGCAAACAGAGTACAAAATAATCTTGGAGGAACTGAAGGAAACAATAAAAGGACACACAACTGGAAAGCACCTAGCCCAGACCAAATTCAAAATTTCTGGTACAAATAGCTCACATCAACACATGAATACCTCGCTCAATAGATCAACACAGTCATAAAACACCCACACCTATTCCTCCTATTCCTTACCGAAGGCAAAACCTACATTAAACCAAAAACTCCAGAAACACCAAACCCAGCTAACTACAAACCCATAACATGCCTTCCAATACTCTACAAAATTATAACTGCCACAATCACACAGAAAATTGAAGCACATCTCACCCAACATAATATACTCACAGAAGAACAAAAAGGATGTAAAAAGAACAGCAGAGGATGCAAAGAACAGTTAATAATAGACAGTATCATCATGAAGCAAACAGAAAAACAGAAAAGAACCTCCACACCTGCTACATAGACTATAAAAAGGCTTTTGACTCCATCCCACACGGTTGGCTGAAAAAAGTACTGGAAATATACAAAATACATCCCTCGATCCAAAACTTTCCGACAAGAATCATGGAGTTATGGAGAATGATAATACACCTAACAACAGACAAGGACCAGATACAGACAGGAAAAACAAATATCAAACGTGGCATATTCCAAGGTGACGCAGTCGGCGCTCTATGGTTTTGCCTGTGTCTCAATTCACTATCCAACATCCTTAACACCACCACATATGGCATCAACATAAAACACCAAAAACAAGCAAAGCACAGAATCAATCACCTCATGTACATGGATGAAATCAAATCCTATGCTTCAACTTCAACACAGATAAAAGGACTCCTGAAAATCACTGAAGAACTGACAACAGACATGAAAATGGGATTTGGGATAGGAAAATGCAAGATGCTACACATAGAAAGAGGAAAATGGAAAGAAGAAGCAACATCAGAAACACTTAATAATGAAATATTAGTTAACATGGAAGAAAATGAAACATACAAATACCAGTATTCCAACAAAATCCAAAAATCAATCACTCCACAGTAAAAACTCAACTAAGAATGCAATATAAAACTCGCCTATTACAAATCCTAAAATCTAAACTCAACTCGAAAAACATTTTCAAAGCCATCAACACCTACACAATACCCACTCTCACATACTCATTTGGAATCATACACTGGTCACACACTGAACTTGAAGAAATAAACAGACTCAATAGCACCAAACTCACAAAACACTGCATGCTCCATCCCAACTCAGGCATTGAAAGAATAACAATCAGCAGGAAAGAAGGAGGAAGAGGTCTGCTGGACATTAACAGAATTCATGCTAAACAGATAAAATCACTCAGAGAATTCTTGTACACCAAAAACACCTCCATTCATAAAGCCATAGTAAAAGCAGATAAAAACTACACCCCACTCAACCTAGCACTACAAAATAAACATCAAACACAACCACCTACACTCGCAGAGAAAAAAGAAAAATGGGCACAAAAAGTAGTCCATGGGAAGCACTACAACATAACATAGAACCCACAAATAAACAAAGAACAATCGTACAAATGGCTCAGGAAGGGTGAGCTATTTCCAGAAATAGAAGGATTCCTAATAGCTATACAGGATCAAGTTATAGCAACGAAGAACTACCAAAAATATATCATAAAAGATAACGGTGGTAACAACAGACCTATGCAGGAAATGCCATCAGTTCCAAGAAACAATAGACCATATAACAGGAGGCTGTAAAATTCTGGCAGGAATGGACCATACGGACAGACATAATACAACCGCAAAAATAATTCACCAACAACTGGCCATCATATTCAACCTAATCAAACAACCTACACCATACTATACATATTCACCCTAAACAATCCTGGAAAATGCAGATCATAAAATATACTGGGACAGAACAATTAATACAGACAAGACAATACCTTGCAACCGACCAGATATAACAGTCATAGACAAAAAAAACATACCTCATCGACATGGCAATACCACATGACAAAAATGTTGTTGAAAAGGAAAAAGAAAAGAGAGACAAATATATACCACTGGCCATGGAAGTCAAAGAACTATGGCAACAGGAAAAGGTCACAATTATCCTATTAGTCACATCAGTCACCGGCATCACATCAAAAAACTATACAGAAAACCTCCAGAAACTGGGCCTACCAGAATACATCCACACCAACATCCAGAAAGCAGTCATAATTAAAACATGCTCAATCGTCAGGAAATTCCTGAATCAATAAAAGACAGCATGACTTGGCAAAGCCCGTCATGTCCGTCTAGAAAAACAAACTACGAGCAAGAAAGAGATTAATAATAATAATAATAATAATAATAATAATAGACCTCTGCAGTGCTAGGTATACTAAGGAAAATTAAAATGGAGAATAAAAATCTACTCATGAAATAAACCTCACTATTACCTGGACATTGATCTGGAATTTTATTACTGCTTGATTACTATTATTATTATTATTATTATTATTATTATTATTTTAAAAATACAGTGCTTTCAGTATCTGTTACCTAGTAAAGTCTTTAAAAACTGTAATATAAATAAATAATTAGGCTAATTAACATCATCATCAACAACAACAACGCTCAACTACAGACTTGTTCGATCCCTGAATTATCATCTTGGGCCTTAGAATTAGTCATTTTCATTATCAATTAACGAATGGTACACATCATTGCAACAATTATATCTTGATAAATTTATTTTAATAAACCCGTTTCAATTAATCAACAGATAATGTGCAGCTATCAGTGCCCTGGTGACAAAGGAAGATTAATCAGCCAACGAAAAGTACTTTGCAACTGTGCAGCTAGTAAAAGCAATGCATATTTAATGTGGAGATGAAAGGATGGTGCACAATGCTGACAATTCACTCTCCTGACCTTCCTTTTCGAAAACATCAGAGCTTTCCTTTTTCACTGTGTCCTTGGGATTATTGGGAATTTATTGCTGGAGCTTTAAGACTGTCTTTAGCAGTGCACATTTCTTGAGTTCAAACTAGCAGCCTAGTAACAATAAAATGCACCAGCAGTAACTATAAAATTCCACCACATATTATAAGAAATTATACCATTTGCTGAGTGCCTTTGAGAAATAAACAAACCTTCCCCCCCACCATCAAATATTTTGCAATTGGAAAGCTCTATCCAAACTGCATCCTGGTAATGTCATACACATATGTATTACTATTCAGTAGGTTGGGTGGGTCTTAATAATAATAATAATAATAATAATAATAATTTATTTACTTATTTATTACCTGCCTTTCTCTCTCGATCAAGGCGGGGGGGACAACATTAATACAAAATAGCATAAAATACATGAAACTGATTAAAACATATAAAACTAATGAATTATTAAAAACATATAAAACTAATACATTATTAAAAAGCATCTTAAAATTCAACTGGGTAAGCATGCTGGAAGAGATCAGTCTTTAGCTTTCTTAAATTCCTGCAGACTGTTAAGTTGGTGAATCTCTCCCAGCAGGCCGTTCCACAGTCTGGGAGCGGCAGAAGAGAAGGTCCTCTGGGTAACATTTGTCAGCTTAGTTTTTGCTGACTGGAGTAAGTTCTTCCCAGAGGACCTGAGTGTGCAGGGCGGATTGTGTGGGAGAAGGCGATCCCACAGGTAACCTGGACCCAAACCATGTAGGGCTTTAAAGGCTTTAAATTTGCCCAGAAATTAATCGGCTGCCAATGAAGTGATTTTAAAATTGGTGTTATATGGTCACCTCTAGGTGTATTGGTGACCAACCTGGCTGCCATGTTTTGAACTAATTGTAGTTTCTGGACTAAGCACAACAGAAGCCCTCTGTACAGCACATTGCAGAAGTCAAGCCTTGAATTTACCAGCACATGCACTACCATTTACAGGTCTTCCAACTCTAGAAAGGGGCACAGCTGGCATATCATCCTAGCCGTCGCATCTGTCTGGGCTGTCATTTGGAGTGACAGATCCAGGAGCACCCCCAAGCTGCGAACACAGCCTTTTAATGGGAGTGTAACCCCATCCATAACTGGTTGACACATCTCCAAACCCACATTGGGGCCTTTGACAGTAAGCACCTCCATCTTGTCTGGATTCAGGTTCAGTTTGTTTTCCTCATCCAGCCCATTACCACCTCCAAGTGTTCATTCAGAGGAGACACACTATCCTTAGCTGACGCTGTTGTCAAAGGCATACAGAAATATATTTGGGTGTCATTAAAGTACTGATAGCACCCTGCCCCATGCCTCTGGATGATCTCTCCCAGCTGTTTCATGAAGATGTTAAACAACATTGGGGATAGGATGGCGCCTTGTGTAATGCCACACAACAGCTCCTTCTTTGAGGAGCAACTATCCCCAAGCATCACCATCTGGAACTTGCCCGAGAGGTACAGGTACACTGAAGCACAGTTCCCCCAATTCCCAATCCCCTCAGGTGTTCCAGAAGGATATCATGGCCGATAGTATTGAAAGCTGCTGAGAGATTCAGAAGTACCAGCAGGGACACACTCCCCCTGTCAATACTCAAGCATAGACCATCCACTAAGGGGACCATAGCAGTCTCGGCTCCATATCCTGCCCTGAAGCCAGTATGAAATGGGTCTAGAAAATCTGTATCTTCCAAAACTGCTTGCAGTTGAAAGGCAACTGCCCTCTCAATCACCTTGCCCAGAAACAGAAGATTTGATACTGGTCTATAGTTATTAATGTCCAGGGGGTCCAAGGAGGACTTTTAGAAGCAGCCATACCACCGCTTCTTTTAAAAATGAATGAAAAATCCCCTCCCTGACAGATGCATTAATAATATGTTGCAGTTGTAATCAAATTGCATCTCCTCCCTGGGCAACCAGCCAAGAAGGGCAGGGATCGAGAGGTCAAATTGTCCCCCTCACTCATCCATGCTGCTTGTCCACGTCCTTGGTATTCACCATCTGAAACTGATCCAATGTAATTCTACTTGCGGAGTTGCTGGACACCCCATTGTCAGCTTCTGCTATAATGACAGAATCTAAATTAAGGGAGGCATGGCAGTGCCTCCCTTGTTAAGGACGGACAGTAAAAAACAAGTTCCACTATGTTAAAGTGATAATTGGGGAGGGGTCATTCTAACAGCAATAAAATCGAAAATGTTTCACCAATCTCTCTGAAATTTACAGGTGCCAGAAAGAAATGTTTGTTTTACATTACCTGAAATTTTCAAGAAGATTGGTGAAAGACTGAGGGAAGGAGAGCAGTTTAAAGTAAAAAAAATTAAAGAATCCTCTGAATCCGAAACTGAAAATTGAACTCAGGGGTTGCGACCATTTTTGCGCAGCTGTCCTTACCTTCAGGGAGCCTTATTCATTAATCCAATGGCAGGGTCCACTTCCTCCCATTCTAATGTAGGTGGAACTGCTTTTCTTTTTTAAAAATACGCTTAAGTGGATTTTATTAAATTTAAACTGTGCCTCTTTAAGAAATCTGGCAGCCATTTTGATTATGGCATATGTTCAGTAGAGTCTCGACCCCCCTCCCTCCTGCGTCAGCTACAATGGCTGCTTCCTCTAGCAAAGACACTGCAGGGAGTCTCTTCTCAGAAGTAAGTTCGATTGACTGAATGCAATGTCTTACTCCCGGGTAAGTGTGTAGAAGATTGTAGCCTTTATTTAAAAAAAACAGTCTGGAATCTTGGAAGGCGGAGAGGGAGAGATGTGAGTGAGAATTCCCTCTCCTTTACAGCACTATAACTCTACAATGATCAATTTGCTTGCATGCTTTGCATGTGTGTATGTTCATTTGATTATGGCTGCTGATCATTAATTTTCATATCAATTCAATCCAAGGCATGTCTACTCAGAAGTTAGTTCCACTGAGTGCAATGAGTGTCATTCCCATTGCACTAGCTAGAAGGGGTGTGTGGATTTGGCTGTACTTCTCTTTGAGAGCTCTGTGTATTTAGGGACCAAGGCTTTTTGTAAGAGAAGAGGTTAAGCTCCCCCCTCTTTTTCTTTCTTTTTTTAAATCCATGTATTTGATTTTTAAAGAATTTTTATTCCTTCATTGTTATTATAATTAATAATAATAATAATTAGTAGAAGTAGTAATACATTTATTAATGTTACATTTATATCCTGCCTTTTTTTCCTCTTGCAAGGAACCTAAGGTGGCTTACATAATCCTCCTCCATTTTATCAGCACAACAACCCTGTAGGGTAGAAGAGTCAGTGACATTCTGAATTCTCTTAGCTTTTCTAATATTTTTGGATCAGGTTGAACAAAACTACTGTGTATTGTTATCTCCAGTACCAACATCTTTGACAGGCTTAATATAGGATTCATTGACCACAGGCTATTTTTAGAGCAAAAAAATAAAAATAAAAATCCAAACTTGGATAGATTAAAATTAAATTGAGCAATATTTCTAAATACCCACATGGCTATTCTTGGTCCTGGGTCAGATGTAGTGATATAAGAGGATGTTCAGACTCCATTTAGTTGATCAGTTGCAAAGAAGCTTCTCTAGAAGGCCCTAGACTGATCATTCTTTCAAGTGCCATATCTCCCCCCACAAAAACCCATGAGGTAGGTTAGGCTAAGAGTCTATGACTGACTCAAAACCATCAAGTGAGTTTCTTCTGCTGCTCACTTTCACAGAAATGTAAAACAAATGTTTGGTAATGTTTGGGTGTATGGCATGTGCTACTTTTACCCTCACAACAACCCTGTAAGATAGATTAGGCTGGAAATTTAGGCCTGGCCCACTATCTATGTCTGTGTGCCTGCCTCTTTCATATATACACACAGAAAGACATCCTTAGGTTTGTTCTTTACTTACTACATACCGTAAACTATGTATGAATAGAGCTGTCACAAATGATGCAACACACTCACTTTTTGCACTTCCTAATACATTTGTTTCCCAACTAACTTACTGCTAATACAGTCATGAATCTAAAACTAAAATATGTTATTTTTACTTTAGTAAGATTAAAGAATCCACATACATCAAGTGCAAATCAGAGAACCTACTATTTTTCATATTAGTCTTCAAGAATTAGGATTCTTTTCTTAATTACGCCTTACACGGAGGTTGCCTTTTTCACAGCACCCGGATCAACATTTTCATCAAGCTGTCCACCTCCCCTGCTCCAAACTCTTTCTTGGTCAGTCACCTCTAATTAGCTCAGAACCTGTTAATGTATATGTGAAATTGTGATCCCCCAATGTGCATCACTTTACACTTGCTTACATTGAACAGCATTTCCCCTTTTCATGGCCATTCTCTCGGTATGCAGAGATCTTTATGGAGCTCCTCATAATCCTCCATTGTTTTAGCAAGACTAAATAATTTGGTATCATCACCAAACGTGGCTACGTCACTGCTCACTTCCACCCTCATTCTAATATTATGAGAAAGGGAGAAACTGCCTCCCTATCCACTTTCTTCACAACATGCATATAGGAGCGAGCAGTGAGATGGCCAAATTTGCTGCTGACCTCAAAATATTTAGGGTTTTTAAAATGAAGTGAGATTACCAAGAGCTCCAAAAGAATCTCTCCATAGTGGGAAAATGGGCATCAAAATGGCAACAACAGTTCTACGTAAGCATTTGTAAAGTGATGCACACTGGAGCAAAGCATCCCAACATCACATATACACTGATAGGATCTGAGCCTGCAGTGACTAAACAAGAAAAAAAACCCTTGGGAATGTGGTTGATAGCTCAGTGAAAATGTCAACCCAGTGTGTGGCAGCTGTAAAGACAGCAAACTCCATGTTAGGCATTATAAGAAAAGTAATTGAGAATAAAACTGCCTATCTCATACTGCCTTTATACAAATCTATGGTGTGACCACACTTAGAATACTGTGTACAGTTCTGGTTAACTATAAAATTTAGTATCACAAGATGTTGTGCTGGCCACCATTTTGGATGGCTTGTCCTCCTTTCCATGTGGTCACCCTATAACATGACACTATTCCCCCTTCTGAAGAGGTCTGGACCTCAGACTACTAAAGACAAAGTGGCAGACCATAATAACAGTGTTCATATGCTCATTGCTTTATGAGGCTTCTGCAGGCTACCAAACAGAGAACTATCAGGCCATAAAGTTGCTTAAATGGGTCTGCCAGAAACCTGACCTCACCGTTCCTGTTAGGTCCATGTCCTACAGGAAATGCTCTCAGCTGAACTTGATGGAATCCCATCCTTCATCCCTTGGTTTAATTTACTGACCTCCCCTGGCTGGGCCTTGCAGGGAACAATAGGGTAGACAGAGCAGGCATACATAGCACATGCAGAGCGCTGAGAGTGGCAAATCTAAAAGCAAATACATTGCTTTTAAAGAACCAAGGAAATTCAATGAGTCTTTTAAGTAAATATCTATGGATGGAAATGCAGCCCATGCAGGCTTGAAATTTGACCACAAACATGATCACAATCTGCTACTTTAAGATGCAAACAGGAAGAAAAAGCATGTAGCATAAAATGAGCTAAAATAATTAATATAGTAAACTGTAACTTATTCTAATTTAGGATATTTTCCTGTATCATCTTGTGTGCTTCCAGAATTAATCAGGGAGTTTTTAGTCCAGTAGAATTTTTTTTCAGGTTCTCTCCAAATACAGACACAAAACATGAAATGCTTCTTTTCATGATTCAGTCATAGAAAGCTTTTATTTCTGGACATTGGCTATTGAAAAATTCAAATGAGACCCCTCAGATTTCAAGTGAGAGAGCATAACTTCTGGGGTTCATTTATTATTTTGAAAAGTGGGTGCAACACATACCACTAGCTTTGATTTTATATTGGATGTCAAAATGGTGTAACATCCTAGCTGATGCTGGCTGCTTGTCAACTGTATAATATCCAGTCATCCGTTACACAAAGCCATGAAATTCATTAAACAAAAAACCTACGGTTTACAAAAACAACGTTAAGGCTCCACAGTTTCCAACCAAGCACCAAAAAGCAGGGAAATTGGAAGTTAAGGCTCACAAGCCTTAACGCCACATCCTCCCTAAGGAGGCAGAAAGTGCAAGTGAAATTCTCATTCTCCCAAAGCAGATAAACCATGAGGACAGGATAGAGAATATGATATGCAGAGGTGACTGTGGGGTTGTGGAAAACTGATCACGAACAACTTAGGGCCACTGCTCTTTTTTTTGTTTAGAGCAGCCCTTCCCCAACCTGGTGCCCTCCAAAGGTGTTGGACTACAACTCCCATCATTGCAAGTCAGTATGTCCCATGGTCGGGAATGCTGGGACTTGTCATCTCAAACACCTGGAGGGCAACAAGATGGGGAATGCAGATGGCTATGAGGCACAGGATTTTTTAAATGAGTCGCTAGGGATAGACAGAAGCACAGAAACACAAGGGGGGGGGGATAGGAACTCAATTGACTGTGTGCTCCTGCACAGAGATTTGTTTGTATTAAAACACATACACACTCAGTGGTAATGCCGATACCCATGCACATGGCCCTCACAGCTTGTTGGCTGTTCGCTCAGCTCGGAACTCCTGGCTAACAGCAGTGACCTCGGAAAGGGGGTGCACACCACACTTGTTCTTTGGAACGGAAGCGAGAGACCCAAAAAACAACCACAACAAAAGCAGTACGTGATATTCCAGGAAAACTGAGAGGTGAACCCGAGACCAGCACGGAAGCAGGTTGACATCATGTGCCCATTAGACATGACAGCAATACAATCCTGCAATAAACATATGGTGTAGGCTCCCCCTTGAACCCTATCCATTGAAAGATAGGAAAAAATAGGATTAAGCATTTTAAATCTTGTTAATTTCAGTCGGAGGTTTAGGCTTAGGAATGACCATCACACATGAGAATCCAGCCCTTTTAGAGCCCGTTGGATTCTTGTGCTGCCCCCCAGTGCAGCTTGCCTTTGAAAATAAGTTGGGGGGCTGCTCTCGAAATCTGAGAACTTCTCACCATCATGCACAATTGCCCCTCCCTCTCTCCCTGCAGCCACTGCCATTGCTGCCACCACACATAACCCTCCCGCTGTCCCTTCTGGTGTTGGGATCGGTAGGGACAATGGTGGGGCACGCCTGGCAGCAGCGGCAGAAAAATCTGCCAGTTGGCCTGACTCTCTGAGGAGGGATTTGTCTAGCAGGTAGACTTCGGACCAGAGTTTGGAGAGCTGAGCCAGTGAAAGCTTGCTGAAATTCATCCCCCCACCCCACCCGCAATGGATTCCTCCGACATCTTATACACACCACACCAAATACATTCAGATTTGTTTCTGAGTAAAAATGTACAGGATTGTGCTGCATGTCATGGGCGTTATCCAATAAAGTATGTTGCAGTAGTGTAAAGTAAACTACTCTAGTGAAAGACAACAGCATTCACTGACATGTCAATTTCCTGGGGAAATCAGCAAGCCAGCTAATACTATTGGTGTTGCATTAGAGAACTTTACACCAGTGCAACAAAATTTATATAAGCAGTTGCTGCACCCCCTTGGATACTGCCCATTTTGCGTAAATAACTAATACTGAAAAACGGCTCTGGCCAATGTTACCACTGTACTAACTATCATTGCATTGCTGCTAACATTAGGACTCTCCACTAGGGTGACCATATGAAAAGGAGGACAGGGCTCCTGTATCTTTAACAGTTGAATAGAAAAGGGAATTTCAGCAGGTGTCATTTGTATACATGCAGCACCTAGTAAAATTCCCTCCTAATCACAATGGTTAAAGCTACAGGAGTATAGCCAGAGCTTTACTGCAGCTTTAACTGTTGTGATAAGGAGGGAATTTCTCCAGGTGCTGCATGCATAGAAATGACACTTGCTGAAATTTTCTTTTCTATACAACTGTTAAAGATGCAGGAGCCCTGTTCTCCTTTTCATATGGTCACCCTAGTCCCATCCAGGGCCCCCAGACTTCTGTGTAGCATTCAGGCACAGGAGGAGGCACCCTGGGAGCTGTCAGGGGAAATGGACGAGAAGTCTGCTTCTTCAAACTCTCTTCCATCAGTGCAATGTTGGATAGAACCCAATCTGATTTAAAAACAATTAACTTTGCCTGGATTGTGCTCTATAGATTCAATAAAGGATCAGCAAAGAATCATCTGTTATAATAGGAATTTAGCTCGCAGTATAAAATTAATTAAAGATACCTGAGTACTTGGAAAATATATTGGCTGTTTTAATAATAGCATGGTGATAACTATATAGCTCATATTTTACTGGATCAGGGCTTCTCTCTCTTTTTCTTTTTAAAAAATGCATAACACCATTCTTGAAAATTAGAATGGCAATTATTTATATAATAATGTTAGATTCACTGTTAATGAAGCTAATGAGGTAAAACATGGTCACAGGATTTCTTCCTCAACATAAATAATTTGTCTCAGGAAATGTTGAAGCATATAAGTGAGAAATGTTCAGAGGTAATTGTTAATTTGCTTAATTTTGCTAGAAATAAATGCTGCAAGCCTGCATTGCGAAGGAATGCAGCTGAGAATATATGTCTACTGTCATTACTTTGCTCCTTCCACTGCATTTTTATCTCTTGGGCTAATTAACTAGAGATAGCCATAAGATTCATTGGGAACATTTTTCCTCAGCAGCTGTAGTTCTTTTTCTGATCATAAATTGTCAGTGAATTAACTATGATTTCTTCAGTTGCTTTGTTGTCCAATGTGTCTCAATGTATAAGTACAATTTATTTCTCAGTAGATTATCCTCTCGCGAAATTATCTCATTGAAAATTATTCTCTCCTATTCTAAACATATCACCCCTCTTATTGGAGAATTAAGTAAGGGCACAGTCCCCACACTGGTCCTTTAAATTGATTTTTATTGAAGCTGCAGCTACGTGTTACAAGAAAGCCAGTGATGGTGCTGAAATTGGCATCCCTGAATTGATTTCCTTCCCTAATATCTTTTGGGAACATTTCCCCCAATATCGCCACACTGCATTCCCCTGTTTCATCTCTACATCATTGGCTACCATTGACAGACCCAGAGAAACACAACCTGAACTGAAATGGTGCATGTTTCTACATGTTATGGAGGATAGAGGGAGAATTTGACATGGGCAGACAGTTTGGCGACAACCCCATGACACAGTTAACATGTAGTTCTAGCCCTTCCATTCAATACAATTTCACCCAATAAATGAGCATTTATTTCATATATGCATATAGTCCACTCATTTTCCTTCGGGTTTGTGCTTCTGTTGCAAGATTATCTCACACTGAAGACTAGGGCTGTGCATGGATCCAGATCCGGATCCTGAACCCCGATTGGATCGGGCCGATCCTGGCCGATCTGGGCCAGATCCAAACCAGATCTGGGCCAGATCCGAACCAGATTGGATCAGGCCCAGATCGGGCCAGATCAGATCCACGATCCTGATCCATTCTGGGTCCATGCAGGGCTCTCCCTCCCGCCTTTCCGTCTCTCTCTCTCCCTCCCTCCCCCATCGCTCTCCTTACCTGCAGCCTCCTCCGCGTCGTCCTGTGTGTCATCCTCCACATCAGGCAGCCTCCTCGATGTTGGCTGACCGCTTTCCTGCTCACACCCAGCGTGAGCAGGAAAGCAGCCAGCCAACATTGAGGAGAACAGCCGCAGCGGAGGATGACGTGGAGGAAGCTGCAGGTAAGGAGGATGATTGGGGGGAGGGAGGGAGTGGGGAGACCAGGAGGGAGGGTTCTGCATGGACCCAGAGCAGATACGGATCCACATCCAAGGCAGATTGGATCAGGCCCGATGTGACATGGGCTGGTTTGGGCCTGATCCGGACTTCCCAGATTTGGATCCTGATCAGACCGGGGGGTCCATGCACAGCCCTACTGAAGACTGAAATTAACTTATCTGGAAGGATGTTTTGGAAGGGCCTCAAAGAATTGCAGTTGTGTGATGGAATGAAAGTTTCAGCTATCTTATTTCTGATTTTTTAATTGTAAAATGTTTGCATATGTTATATGCAAACATTTATATGTTATATGTTATATGTTCAGCCCAAGAATCTTATAGTTAAAGGGAAATGAACAAGATCAAAAGTTCAGCACAGGAACCTGGCAATTAAGAGGAAATAGAAACCTAACCAGGATTATACTCTCGTTTTGATTGTCAAGAATGTTAGGAGGAGAAAAATACTGTATAAATAAAGCTTGAAAACAGAGTTTGCAGATAGAAATGAGATTTAGAAATGGGATGAAAGGAAGAGAGAATCTGAGAGAGCCAGAACTGAAGGTAGAACACTGTTACAGAAGAAGCCAGAATGGAAGCCTGCAGTGGATCCAGAATGGAGATGCTGACCTGAAAGAGCTGGAAACTTTCTTAGCATTAAGTATTGGCTGGTTTAGGGAAAGAGTCCAGAATAAATTTAGCTGGATGCATCTATCTCTGTTTATTTTATTTGTTCAAAATGCTATAATATTAGTTTTTTTCCTTCTAAAAATAGCTTCCGAATAGTTTAGCTTGTTGCCTTACTAAATCTTTACATAAAAGCAAAGTTTGTTTAGAACAACTTTTTCTGAGGCCATGTTATTCACCCCAGGCCTAAGTGCATACCCCATTAGCCAGCATAGTACATTGGCTGGGCTAGTAATTAAGCTCCATCGGATAATGGGCAGTTTAAGCAGCTAAGGGAAAAGATATCCACTTCATGGCAGTGGTGAGGAGGGCTGGCGTAGCTGTTTTGCTCACTTCCTTTCCCTCTGATGGAGCATGACAAAACCATAGCTAAGAATTAATGTCATCAGAAAACTAAAGACGGAACCTTTTTTGAACTGGCAATGATTCCCTTGAAAATCATTGCCAGTTTTTAAAAAGGGGTTCCATCCTCAGCACAAAACATATTGGAATCAAGTCATCAAGTGATCGTATAAACAATTATTATTCAACATCTTTACCATAGGGAACATGACACTAGAAAATGGTGGGAATTGTATTTCTAAGAGTGCAAAACTATTAATATCTCAACACGCAAAGAGAACTATGTGTTGTGGTTAAGAATATAAGTGATGAGCTGGAATTCTACAGTTTACTTTACACATGATCTCTCATGATCTTATTAGATGAGTCACTTGCTTTAATATCATCTCATTTATGCCTCTCCCCATCAATAATGCAAGGAGAATAATGCTGCTGTACCTTATAGGATTATTATGAGGGTGGTTACTGGGATAATGACTGTGAAGTGTTTCATTCACTTTGATACAGCTCTGTAGGTTGCATCCAGTCTTAGCTTTGGACTAGCAAAAGCACTTCCATTCATGTATGGTGGGAACACCTGAATTTTGATCATCCCCCCATTCCCTCCAGCCTCAACACCCCTGAGAATCTGTTTCTCAGAGAAGGATAACACTCAAAAATGTATGACATATGGCACAGAGGAATGCAGGAGATTGGGGGGGATCTGGGGAAATCAGGTGCCCTGCTTTACATGAGCATAAACAGTTTCCAGTAATACAAAGCCATAAATGGATATTATTATTTATATAATATCCCTAGTTATTATTATACTTACAGTGTAAATTACTGTGACATCTTTATGTAGAGGTAGGAAATTAGAAGACAGCACCAACAATGAGCAGTATCCAACGGCATCACTCCGCATTAGTGGAGCTCTGCTGAATCATTCCTTTTTTCAAGCGCTTGTGCATTATGCTTGTGCATTTGGTAATGCAAGCAGTTGTACAGCTGTTTATGCACTTGCACTTGCACTTGCACACATATAGGTTAGTTCAATTCTCCTCGTGCACTTAGTTCAGAACCTAGTTTTTGCTAGAGCAACATCATTTGCACCAGCAGGATGTCACAGTTGGATACTTCCCCCAAACATTCAGAAATTATTATTATTATTATTATTAATCTTTTTCTCGCTTGTGGCAGTTTTTCTAGACGGACATGACGGGCTTTGCCAAGTCATGCTGTCTTTTATTGATTCAGGGATTTCCTAAAGGTTGCGCTTGTTTTAATTATGACTGCTTTCTGGATGTTGGTGTGGATGTATTCTGGTAGGCCCAGTTTCTGGAGGTTTTCCGTATAGTTTTTTGATGTGATGCTGGTGACTGATGTGACTAATGGAATAATTGTGATCTTTTCCTGTTGCCATAATTCTTTGACTTCCATGGCCAGTGGTGTATATTTGTCTCGCTTTTCTTCTTCCTTTTCAACAACCTTTTTGTCATTATTATTATTATTATTATTATTCAGCATTATTAGTATTATTTATCTCTTTCTCACTTGTGGCGGTTTTTCTAGACAGACATGACAGGCTTATTATCATGCAAAACAGCCACAATGATTAGATATATCACAGATCTCACTTGTGTGTGTGTCAGTCTAACTATTGCACTTATGTCCTGCTTGTGGGATTCCCATGGGCACCTGGTTGGCCACTGTTGAATAGAATGCTGGACTAGATAAGTATGACTCATGTTTTTATGCAAATGTAAACGAGCTATAATTTATTCTTTTAATCGATGCTACATGTATAAAAAGGCATGGAAGATAGTAAGTAAGATGAATCTGTGGCAATCTTATTAAAATATACTGTGGTATCGAGTTGATTCTCCCTTCCCCCAATCTAGGGGTGTATTATGCCTCTTAAGCATATAAAATTGAGTTCACTCAAGCGTATGGAAAGCAACTTAATTCATACACCCATATCATTAATATATCAAATGGAGTTTGCGCACAGCAACTGTGTATTCACAATTGCTGTTAATTATGTTCCTGAAACAAAAATTAGACGCAACATATTTTACTGCTTGTTAAAGGCTTGTCTGCTCTGTAATATACGATATAATTGTGTGTTTTAAGGTGAATTAAGAGGTCAAAATGTAAATTGCTAGTTTTACAGCACCTTTAAATAATAATCACCCAGTATGTCGAGATTTAAGGCTTGAGTGGATATAGTATTTAAGGAGCAATAGCACAAGTCATATTTTTATACTGGCTCAATATTTCCAGGGCTTGCAAAAATTATCATCTGTGACACTAAATTATGGTCTGCAGCTGCAAGGATTTTATAAGATTTTAAATGCAGCATCCAAGGCCTGCAACACAGGCCTGATACATATATTTACCAGGGGGATAAGAGTATTTGCATGGTGGAGAAAGCCTGCCTTCTTCCTATGGAGAATGTCCATCTGCCTTGAAGACAAGGCCAGTCTTCAAAACCCCAAATTAAGTCTGTCAGCATCTTTGAATTTCATCCTGTCTGCCGAATAAAAGGAACTCCAAGAGCTGCAGGTTGATTTTCAGTCCAAGAGGGGGCAACTATCAGTTAACTCTTCAATCATTCACTGAATGTGAAAGTGAGATCTGTCATGCCGGAGGAAGACCATTGGATTGTTAAAATTATATAATCAAAGTTAAAGTTCCAAATTAAGAAGCTTTATTAAAATTAGAAATGGGGATATAAGGGAAAAGTGAGAAGGCAGATAAGAAGTATAAATAGAAACAAGATACCGTAATGCCTAAATAAACTACACTTGAATCTTAAAGAGAATTTTCAAACTTATTTGTTTTTGTTTTTGTTTTTTCGAAATAATTTTATTAATTTCAACATATAATATTAACATAAACAATAACATAAAATACATACATAATCCTCGACAATCCCCCCCGTGCACCCCCATTCCATGAGACCTTCTCTTAATCTTTTATTCTATCCAGAAATTTATCGACTCTTTTGAAGGTGTTTGTCCCTTCCCCGTTCTTAATACATATTCCAATAGGGGACTCCATATTTCCCCAAAATCATTTTTACCAGACATTCCCCTCTTTAATTTCATTTTACAAGTCAGCATATCATTCAATGCCATATCCCATATTTCTTTATACCATTCTTCTATTGTATAGCTTCCTTGTCCTTTCCAATTTTTTGCAATCATTAATCTAACAGGTGTCAGGAGGTTGTTTATCAATTCTCTCTTATTTTTGTCCTCTTCCCCTTTATCCCATATTGCTAGTAGAGCAAGCTTCGGGTTTAATTCCACTTTACTTCCCATTATTTCACTTATTTCCTTAAATACCCTTTTCCAAAATTTTTGTACATGTTCACAGCTCCACCACATATGGTAATAAGTTCCAACCAACTGGCATCCCCTCCAACAATTTTTAGATATTTTTTTGTCTATCTGGTGAAATCTAACCGGTGTTAGATACCATCTCCACAGTACCTTATAAAAATTCTCCTTAATTCTGATCGATAACAATTTTAACATTCTTGCATTCCACAACCTCTCCCAGTTGTATTCCTTAATTTCTCCATTTACATCCTCTTCCCAAACCTTTTTTATTGCTTTAAGTGAATTTTGAAATTCCTCCTCTATCAATAATTTATATATCTCACTAGTCAACCCTTTCTTATTTTTCTTTTCTTCTTTCCTACCTTTTGACTCTATTAAGTCTTCAAATCTTGTATTATTTCTACACTTTTTATTTTTCAGTTTCCATTCCTGAGTCCATTTCCCTAATTGTATACTTTTAAACCATACTAATTTTTGACCTGTCAATAGCTCTTTAATTTGCTCATTATCCTTCAAATTTTCCATCCACTTCCCTAACTTAATTATTTCCTTATCTTTCAATCTCGCTTCAATCTCCACTTTTAACACTCTTGGGAAATTCTCCACTACTACCACCGGGGCAAGTGGTGAATCTCCTGGTATCAACTTCCTCCTAAATTTCTCCCAGATCTCCACTATATTTACCAACAAAGGGTTGTCCAGTCCTTTTAATTCTCTCTTTTGAATTTTTTTAAAAAATATATTTTTCAATTTATAATCTGTTTTCCCAGTTTGCGTCTCCAACCACTCCAAATCTTCCTCCCCTAGAATACAGCTTATAACATATCTTAACTGATTAGCTATATAATAATACTTAATATTTGGAAGTCCTAAACCTCCCTTCTTTTGAGCCTTATACCATAACCCTTTATTAATCCTAGCTTTCTTATCCCCATTACAATATGCGTTAATTATATTTTGCCAACTTTTCAACTCTACATCTGATATTTTAATTGGTAACATTCTAAACAAAAAATTAATCTTAGGTAAAATCTTCATTTTAATAATTGCTATTCTACCAAACCAAGAATGTTTTAATTTCTTATATACTTCTAATTTCTCCCCTACTTGTTTTTTTAAAGCTACCAAGTTAAGTTCCTCTAGCCTTTCTAAATCTCTATCAATATTAATCCCTAAATAACGTACTATATTTTTAAGTCTAAGACCCAACTTGACCTTACCTTCTTCCAGCTCTTCCTTATTATAATTAAATAACATCATTTCTGACTTCCCCCAATTTACTTTTAATCCCATAATTTCTCCAAATTCTCTTAAATGTTTCTTAATCACCTCTGCACTCCCTAAGGGATCTTCTACTGTCAATAAAGTATCGTCCGCAAACATATTCATTTTAATCTTCTCCTTTCTTCCTATCCCCTTCACTCTTTCATCTTCCCTTATTACATTTGCCAAAATTTCTATTACTATTGCAAATAAGATCGGTGAAAGAGGACATCCCTGCCTAGTTCCTCGGGCTAGTGTAATCTGTTGTGTTAACCCATCATTAACCATTATTTCCGCTTTATTGTTTTTATACAACTTGTCCATCACTCCCATAAATTTATCTCCAAACCCAAATGTTTTTAATATTGTTTTGAGTGCTGGCCATTCCACACAATCAAAGGCTTTGAATATATCCAATGCTAGCAAGCCTGCTTTTAAATTCCTTTTTTTTTATAATACTAATTATATTTAATACTCTTCCCATTAAATTAGACATTTGCCTACCCGGAATAAATCCACACTGATCTTTTTTAATATATTTACAAATAAATGTGGCCATTCTTTTTGCCATTATTGCTGTAAAAATCTTTGAATCTTGATTTATTAAGGAAATTGGTCTGTATGATGCGGGATCCGTTAAGTCCTTACCTGGTTTCGGAATTAATATAATCAGGGAGTGATCCCATGATGGCGGAGTCTTCCCCCCTTCTATTATAGTATTAAATAATTTCTTTAATCTTGGTATTAAAATTTCTTTAAAAAGCTTATAATACTCCGACCCCAATCCATCCATCCCCGGTGATTTTCCTCCTTTCAGTTTATCAATAACTCCCTCTATCTCTTTTTCAGTAACTAAACCTTCCATATAATCCCTATCCTGCTTCTGCAATTTTATTTTCCAATTCCTCTCTACATATTCCAATACCTTATCTTGCGGTCCCGATCCTGATGTATATAATTCACTATAAAAATCCTTAAATATATTTAATTTATCTTTCATTAAATTACAACTATTCCCTGACTTGTCTTTTATTGTCCCTATCATATTCTTAGCCTTTTCCAACTGTGTGGATCTGGCCAGCATCTTAGAATTCCTGTTGCTATATTCAAAAAAATCTCTTTTTAGATACAACAAATTTTTTTGAACTTGTTCTAATTCTTCTTTCTCTAATTCCTTTTTCTTAGCTTGAATTTGGGCAATTAGGCGTTTATCTTTTGTCTCCTTTAACTTATCTTCCAAACTCCTTACCTCCTCTTCAATCTTTTTATTTTGAGCTTCCTGTTGTTTTTTTAATGTACAACTTTCCCTAATACAAATCCCTCTTACCACAGCTTTCATTGTATCCCATAATATGTCCTGCCGGTTATTCTCTTTTTCATTAATCTCCCACATTTCCTGCAGTTCTTTCTTTATTTTCTCCATTATATATTTTTTATTCAACAACCTTACATCCAATCTCCATCTCTTCGCTTGTCTATAGTCTTTCCTGGTTTCCATGTCCATTGTCATTAACGCGTGGTCAGTAACCTTAATAACTCCAATATCACAATCTATAATTTTGGGTAACATATTTTTTGATACAAAAATGTAATCTATCCTTGAATAACTCTTAAATCTCTGTGAGTAGAAGGTATATTTCCTTTCTTCCCCTCTTAAAACTCTCCACACATCCATTAATTCTTTCCCTTCCATTAATTTGCTTAACTCTGTCTTCCCCACCCTCTTAATATCTTTTAATATGTTATCCCTATCTTTCCCTATATCTAGTACCATATTAAAGTCACCTGCCATCACAATGTGCTTTTTGCCCACTTCTCCCAACACGTTAAATACTTCATCAATAAAATCCATTTGTTTCCCATTTGGAGCATAAACATTCACCAATACATATTAGGGATGTGCACTGACCCCCCGGATCGGATCGGATAGCGGATCGGAATCGGACCTGGGGGGTCGGATCGGATCGGATCGGATCGGAGGATGGTCGGATCGGATCGGACCGGATGTCCGATCCGGATCGGACGCCATTTTGAATGCTTTTTCCCATAGCCAAGTATTGTTTTACAAAAACGCCTATAACTTTTTCATTTTTAAAGATAGAAGGATGAAACTTGGGCACATTATACACTGGTTAGGGATAGTTATCTGTGAGAAATTTCAGAAAGATTGGTGCATGAGTTTTGTGGCAATTAATTGTTTAATAAATACCCAGAAATGCCTATAACTTTGTCATTTTTAAAGTTACAAACATGAAACTTTGCCACATTGTAGGTGGTACCTTGGGACCTATCTGTGAGAAATTTCAGAAACTTAGGTGCTTGCCTTGTGTGGCAATTAATTTTAGAAAAATCGGTAGTAGTGGGGTAAATACATTTACGCCTCCCATTTTTTTATTTTTGAAGATACAAACAGGAAACTTGGGCACATTACAGGTACCACTTGCCTTGATATGTGTGTGAAATTTCAGAAACATTGGAGCTTGCCTTGTGTGGCAATTAATTTTTGAAACAATGAGGAAAGAAACACCTATAACTTTGTCATTTTTAAAGTTACACACATGAAACTTTGCCACATTGTAGGTGGTACCTTGGGACCTATGTGTGTGAAATTTCAGAAACATAGGTGCTTGCCTTGTGTGGCAATTAATTTTTTAATAAATACCCAGGAATGCCTATAACTTTGTCATTTGTAAAGTTACACACATGAAACTTTGCCACATTGTAGGCGGTACCTTGGGACCTATGTGTGTAAAATTTCAGAAACGTAGGTGCTTGTATTGTGTGGCAATTAATTTTTGAAACAATGAGGGATTCATTGGACAGCACTTGCCCATAGGGATTCATTGGACAGTACTTGCCCATAGGGATTCATTGGACAGTACTTTCCTATAGGAAATCATTGGAAAGCACTTGCCCATAGAAAATCATTGGAAAGCACTTGCCCATTGAGAAATACAGTTATGCCTCCCACTTTTTTATTTTTGAAGATACAAACAGGAAACTTGGGCACATTGTAGACTGGTTAGGGATAGTTATCTGTGAGAAATTTCAGAAAGATTGGTGCATGCGTTTTGTGGCAATTAATTTTTTAATAAATACCCAGGAATGCCTATAACTTTGTCATTTTTAAAGTTACATACATGAAACTTTGCCACATTGTAGGTGGTACCTTGGGATCTATGTGTGTAAAATTTCAAAAACGTAGGTGCTTGCCTTGTATGGCAATTAATTTTAGAAAAATGGGTAGTAGTGGGGTAAATACATTTACGCCTCCCATTTTTTTATTTTTATAGATACAAACAGGAAACATGGGCACATTACAGGGAACACTTCACTTGATATGTGTGTAAAATTTCAGAATGATAGGTCCAGGCATGTGGTGGCAAGGTGTCTGCACACACCACTTTGAAGACTGTAGAAAATTTCTCCTGTAACGATCCCAGCGAGAGAGAGTGATCCTAGGCTCAGCCGTTCTGCTTGAGTGAAAGTATCAAAGCAGACACGAGCCAAGTGCTACTTTGTTTCTCCTTTTGTAATGGATACTAGCTCAGTTGCAGCCAAGCGTGCAAGGATCAAAGAGATGAGAGAAAGTGTTTCCTTCTTCTTCCCGGGAGGCGGGAGGGTGCAATTGACAGCCCCAGCCTCTGTGTAAAAAAGGTTAATAACTTTTAATCTAAAAAATTCGTAGCCACCACATGCCTGGACCTATCATTCTGAAATTTTACACACATATCAAGTGAAGTGTTCCCTGTAATGTGCCCATGTTTCCTGTTTGTATCTTTAAAAATAAAAAAATGGGAGGCGTAAATGTATTTACCCCACTACTACCCATTTTTCTAAAATTAATTGCCATACAAGGCAAGCACCTACGTTTTTGAAATTTTACACACATAGGTCCCAAGGTACCACCTACAATGTGGCAAAGTTTCATGTATGTAACTTTAAAAATGACAAAGTTATAGGCATTCCTGGGTATTTATTAAAAAATTAATTGCCACAAAACGCATGCACCAATCTTTCTGAAATTTCTGACAGATAACTATCCCTAACCAGTCTACAATGTGCCCAAGTTTCCTGTTTGTATCTTCAAAAATAAAAAAGTGGGAGGCATAACTGTATTTCTCAATGGGCAAGTGCTTTCCAATGATTTTCTATGGGCAAGTGCTTTCCAATGATTTCCTATAGGAAAGTACTGTCCAATGAATCCCTATGGGCAAGTACTGTCCAATGAATCCCTATGGGCAAGTGCTGTCCAATGAATCCCTCATTGTTTCAAAAATTAATTGCCACACAATACAAGCACCTACGTTTCTGAAATTTTACACACATGGGTCCCAAGGTACCGCCTACAATGTGGCAAAGTTTCATGTGTGTAACTTTACAAATGACAAAGTTATAGGCATTCCTGGGTATTTATTAAAAAATTAATTGCCACACAAGGCAAGCACCTATGTTTCTGAAATTTCACACACATAGGTCCCAAGGTACCACCTACAATGTGGCAAAGTTTCATGTGTGTAACTTTAAAAATGACAAAGTTATAGGTGTTTCTTTCCTCATTGTTTCAAAAATTAATTGCCACACAAGGCAAGCTCCAATGTTTCTGAAATTTCACACACATATCAAGGCAAGTGGTACCTGTAATGTGCCCAAGTTTCCTGTTTGTATCTTCAAAAATAAAAAATGGGAGGCATAAATGTATTTACCCCACTACTACCGATTTTTCTAAAATTAATTGCCACACAAGGCAAGCACCTAAGTTTCTGAAATTTCTCACAGATAGGTCCCAAGGTACCACCTACAATGTGGCAAAGTTTCATGTTTGTAACTTTAAAAATGACAAAGTTATAGGCATTTCTGGGTATTTATTAAACAATTAATTGCCACAAAACGCATGCACCAATCTTTCTGAAATTTCTCACAGATAACTATCCCTAACCAGTGTATAATGTGCCCAAGTTTCATCCTTCTATCTTTAAAAATGAAAAAGTTATAGGCGTTTTTGTAAAACAATACTTGGCTATGGGAAAAAGCATTCAAAATGGCGTCCGATCCGGATCGGACCTCGTCGGATCGGATCGGATCGGATCGGAGGTTGATCGGATCGGATCGGATTGGATCGGATTTTCCCAATTTTGGGGCGGATCGGATTCGGATCGTGGATCGGATCCGATCCGATGCACACCCCTAAGACATATTCCTCTTCTCCCAACTTGCAGAACATAATAAGAAACCTTCCATTTTTATCTTTCTTTACACTTTGAATAGTTATACCACATGTCTTTGAAATTATTATTGCCACCCCTCTCGATTTCGAAGTTCCATATGCCTTCTCATAAACGCCCACCTCCCTCATTCGAAGCTCATTAACTCCATCTTTGGTCTGATGAGTTTCCTGCAAAAAAATTACATCTATTTTTTTGTTCTTTAATAACATTTCAATCCTCTTTCTTTTAATTACTGTTCCTAGCCCTTTAACATTCAATGTTGCCAATCTAAGTTTATTTTCCATCTCTTTCTTTCACACAAGCCTTTAAGTCGGTCTCCCTCTGTGTAACCCATTCCCCCCCCTCCCTAACCCTCCCCCCCACATTCACCCCCAATTTCACCCCCCTCCTCACCAGCTTCCTGGGCATTGGTCCCAATCTTCTTAGAACTCTTAGGGGGGGGGAACTCGGCCCAACATTCCGGAACAACGTCTACCCTCCCCTCCATATCTCTTCTTCTCCCTATCCCTATCTCCCTATCCCTATCCCTTATTTATTAACGTCTATTCATTACTCCCTCCTGCCGCGCCTTCTTCTTGCTTCTCTTCTCCAACCGATGTGGCATCCATTATGCCCAGCTTCTCCAATAGCTCGATTCCTTGCTCACAAGATGTTATTCTTTGCTGCTTCCCGTTCCACTTAAATCTCAAGAAAACTGGGTATCCCCAATTGTAGGAGATCGATTTCTTCTTCAATGCCGCTGTACAGATTCTAACGCTCTTCCTCCACTGCACCGTCTGGGGGCACAAATCCTGGAAAACCTGAATTGGTATTGCTTGAAGCGTTGGTTGACCTTGACTTCTAACTGCTTGCATTAATTTTTCTTTTTTGTAGTAATTAGCAAATTTCACAATAATGTCTCTTGGGTACTCTCTTGTCTTTCCAAATCCCACCCTATGGGCCCGCTCAATATCTTCCATTTTCCAATCTTCCTGTGGTACTAACTGTTTGACCCATGCCAAGATTAATTCTCTTATACTATTAAGGGTCTCCCCTTGCTGCTCCCCAAAAGACCTTATGCGTAAATTTGCTCTCCGGTCCCTGTCTTCCATCGCTATAAGCCGTAAATCCTGTTGCGTTAGCTGTTCCTCTTGCTTCTTATATAAAACCTTTAGTTCTCCAGTTTCTTCCTGCAAAGCTCCAACCTCTTTCTCCACCTTTTGAAGGCCTGCCAAGAGTTGCTGTTGTGACTCGGTGATCCTTTTAGCCAATCGTTCTTCTTGCTTCAGAAGAGCCTGCTCAATATTTCCATCCTGCTTTATTATAGCTACATCCAGCATCTTTTGGATATTCTGAATCAGCTCATCTGTTGGGTCAGCTTGCCTCCCTGTGGTTGTTTTAGGAATTGCACCTGGCTTAATTCCAGTCTTAGCACTGGCATTTCCGGCATGACTAGGGGATTGCTTCTTTGTCTTTTCAGAATCCTTATCCGACATTTCAGTACGGACTAGCCTGTAGCTCCTATCGGACGGACGATCACCCTTAGGTCGATTCCAAGAAGTTATTTTCTTCTTGCTCATAAATCATGCACCCTTCGAGCCTATCCGATAAGGTCACAGCCACTTCTAGCCAGGGATCAAAGTCTTTTTCTCTTCCCCTCAGTCACTCCCTCTGGCTTCTCTGTCTCCCGAACAGCCTTTTAATCACTTATAATCTTTTAATTGTTCTTTTAATTGCCAAGGCTGACGAGTTAGTTTCGATTCTCGTCGGGCAGAGTTAGCCCCTCCTCCCAGCGGAACAGTTATACAGCCAACAATCTTTCAACGCTTGAAAGCTTAAAAGTTTCCAAAGCTTAAAAGTCTCTTTTCTAAGTGTTAGCAATCGTTCTGTTCTCTCTACAGTTATTCAATCAGCCAGCAATCGTATATACGTCCTTTATTTACCTTCACCGTACTTCAAAGCTGTCGGTCCGTCACCTCCCTCAGTCGTGCTGGTTATAAAGCCATAAATCTTCTTCCAGCTGCAGTCTCTTTAGCAAGCTTTCCCCTCTCCATAGCAGACTTGTATGTAACAAACCGCTCTTTCAGGATAGGGAATTTACATTTAATTCACTGCTTCTTTCGGAGGATGAAGGATTTGCGACTTATTCCATGTCCTGCTAGGCCACGCCCCCTCAAACTTATTTGTGATGAAGCAAAGATCATACATGATGTTCACCAAATGATAAATTTTCATCAGAAACAACTTCTATTTTTAACCCTGTGGAATCAAGGGGTGAGGGGGATATGGCGTAGGCAATGAGTAAGAATGGGAAATAAATGTCTAAACGTCTATACATACGTGCGCAAAAATGCATATGGTATAGAGAAGTGTGCATGGATGATTGGCTTTCCAAATGTGTATAATTTAACAATTTTGAAAAATGCTCACAAATCTGCTTGCCAAATTTCTCATTATTATTACTTTTAAATCACAAATTGGTGCAGAAATAGCATGGAACAAACTTAGTGCAGGGGAAAAAAATGAGAAACTGAATGGAATTAAACTTGACAGATTCATCCTTTTAGCCAGACCATTAATGGTCTGCAGCACACTGACAAACAGAAAAAGCAGGATCCCCAATGAAATCTCAACAAATACGCAACAAGGTTCCGGGGGGTGAGTGGGGAGGCAGGAGTCCAATGAATCCCAGCTTTCTCAGGTGTCCACCAAGCAACTGCTTGATGCCCAGGAACCCACAATGGCCAACCTGCTTTGGGTGTCTGGAGTTCACGTTTGCTCTGTATCCGAAGCAGGTTGGCCCAGGCCCAAAACAGCCTGAGTCAGATCGGGGTCAATTTGGAAGCTCCGAATTGGCCTCCAAAGCAAATTGGGAGGTCCATGCACACCCCTAATTTCAATGGCCCATCCCTTGGGCAGCTGTATTATCTGGCATCTACATGGAATGTCTGTCACGTTTTCAGGACCTCCCGTAGCAGTGCAAGACAAATAATCCACAAAGCTTTATTCAGCAAATAAACATTCCTTCTCACCTGAAGACAGTCTAAACACTAGGAACTTCCCTCTTGGCAAAACAACAACAACAACAACAACAACTATGCAAACTATTGTCCTTTCAACAAAAGGGAAGGTCTTTTCCCCTAAATTCCTTAAGGTCAGAAAGGCTCCCTCTAAAGAAGCCTTTGGCAAGAAGCTAGGTGAGCTGATCACATCTTGCCTTCTTTTAGGTCTGCCTGGTTTACTCTACAGCAGACTCTGGGATCAGTCAACTCAGAAGTCCCTTCCCTCTCTAAGGTTTGATGAGATCTCACAGACTCTGAGTAGTTAATGTTTTCACTGTTCAGGTCCAGTGAAGATTCATCCTGACTGTGTAGACTGGCATTCGTCTAGTTCTGTTTCAGAATCTGATTCCGATTGATAGCCTGAAACTCTTTCCCCCACACTAAGGGGAACAGGCCTGCTCACGGCAGTCTCTATGTCACATGAGATGTTAACTTTGCTATTATGTATAGCAGAATAGAAAGAAACTTGTTTGCTCCTCTGCTATCTGAAGTCTCTGGCCTACCAGGTAAAAGTCTAAATTGGGCCTTAGATTATATAGTAGCATTATTAGCTTTATTATAAATGAACTTTGCCAATGATAAATTATAACTCTACCAATTTTTTTCAATCTATTTATTTTTGACCATTCATTGGTGGGAGAGCCAAAAAGAAATTGCACCTAAAAACTGGGAATTTTACAGAAATTTCTCAGTTTTCAGAATTTGGAATTATTCGTTTTGCTGTTATTATTATTTGTCCCTGCTATGGCATTTTGTGTGTGGTTCCCAAAGTCATTTTTTTGATCTTCACAATCTTATCTGAATTTCAGTTTACAGATATAAAATGTTCCATTTATTGCTTCCTCCAAGATTTGACTTGGCAGGCTTTGGCCTGTGAGTGGTTTCTTAAGTCCATACCTGCTTTCAAAATGACTGTGGTTTCCCCTTGCCATGGCAAGGGATTGTATAGGAAATAATAATGAACTCTTGTACTCATCAGGAAAAGGACCAAAACATATTGATAATCTAAATCACAAGTATTTAGCATCCATAATGAATGTATTCAGGATGACTAACACATGGGCCCTACCCCACTCCCGGCGCAGCTTGGGGGTGGTGGGGCGATTGCGGCGGGCGCGGAGAGAGACGGCGTGGAGGCGCGCTATTGGCGGCTTCCTGAAATGGGCGCGACAAGGAGGGGGAGGAGGAAGGGGAGCCTATATTAGGCCGGAACTCCTCCCCTCCTGGGTCTATTGTTCGCGCGGCTGCTGTGCTCGGACGAGCTCCCGGCTCTTGAGGAGGCTGACGAGGACGAGGCTGGCTGGAGCAGCGGCAGCAACAGCCTCGGCAGCAGCAGCAGCGTTTGTCGGAGGGGTCCAGGAGCAGTGGCTGGGAGCAGCGCGGCGAGCGTTGAGGCTCGGCGCTTGAAGGCTGGGCCGGCTGGCCCGCTCTCCCGAAGCCTCGTTATGCGGAGGGTGCCAGTTGGGGAAGGAACGGAGGCGGAGGCCTCACCTTCCAACGTTGTGCGGAGGGCGCCAGTTGGGGAAGGAACGGAGGCGGAGGCCTCGCCTTCCAACGGCGCAGAGCGTCCTGTCGTCAGGCCAGGAGGCCACAGGTTTGGGGAAGGGCCGGCTGGTCCTTCCCGAGTGGAGTGGGGCGGCGGCGCGGCCAGGGCGGCTGGCCTTCCCTCTCACCCCCCCTCCCGCTTCAATTGAGGGGCCTGCTGCTGAAAGCCGCAGCCGGCTGGGGCGGGGATTTAGTTTGTCTCGCCGGACGGCGAGAGCGGGAAGGGCGCCTTGCGTTGGGGCGGACGGGGCTGGCCCAGCTGGCCTTTCCCTCTCATCCGCCCTCTCCCCCCCCACTTCAATTGAGGCGCCTGGCGGCCGGAGCGGGTGGGGCCGCAGCGAGGCTTCGCCGGACGGCGGAAGCTCTTTGGTGGGCACTTTGCCCAGTGACGGGTCTGGGCCGGCTGGCCTTCCCCCCACCCCTTCTTCTATCCTATTAAATACTGTAATTTATAGTGGAGTAAGAGCCTTGCTTCAGGTCATTCTCCACTCTCTCCTGTTGATTGTCCTCTTGATTTTGAAGTTTATAATTCTCCTAAAGCCTTGTCTTACATAATGCAGGAAAATCCAGATTAGGAAATGAATGGCATTCTTTAAAGATAAATAGTTAGTGTCATCTGAGGATAAGGCTAAACAATCCAGGCTGCTTTTGAGCCAGAATTTTCATCCTCAGCACTGGGGTTCAGGGCAAAAGTCGGATTGACTGGTTTGCATGGGAGCCTTGCAAAAGGGCTGGGGCGCAATTTGTTTCTGGCCTTGTGAGGCATTTTGGCTCCCCTGTTGGAGGCTTCTTGAAGTGCGGGGATTAGCCCTAATCGCTCCGCCTCTTCTTTGAATTAGCAACAGATTTGCATCCGACGAGGCGGGGAGTTTTGAGATTCAAGAACAGAGCTGCTCCCCATTTAATTAATTTAATTTCTCTTCTCGCTCCGTCTCTCTCAAAACCAACAGCTACATTGGCTGAAGTGGTTGGCATACAACTCGCTGAGCCATGCTGCTGACAAGCAGGGTGAAGTGGCTGATATACAGCTCACTGTGCCACTTGGCTGACGCTAAGCAGGGTTGGAGCTGGTTAGGATTAGGATGGGTGACCACCTGGAGCTAGAAACCCATGAAAGGGCCCCCCTTTAAAGTAGGGGGGAATGGTTGAAGGGCAATTTGCAAAGTCATTTTATTGAAGCTAAACAGGGTCAGGCCTGGTCAGGGCCTTGAGGGGTTCGGAAAATGAGACACGTTATCTGGGTGTTTGTTTGTTTGTTTGTTGGCTTTAGTTTGGGTTAGCCCAATAGGCTCAATTCTTAATTATAATAATTTTAATTTGTATTTTGAATGTGTAATATTGGAACCCCCTTTTAATTTAAATTATATCTCGTATTTATAGCTTTGAACTATATGTTCAATTTGTAATGCCACCTTGCAGCCCAGCATTGGAAGAGGTGGGATGATAGTAATATTAATATAGAAATAGGTGGCCTACCTACCCTGTAGGGTGGGTAGATAGATACAAGTCTCAGTGTCCAGTGTTGGATTAGCACGTTGGCAGCAGAGTACTACTCATATCTTATAGAATTGATTTACAACGCCTCCCAAAGGGGAGTGGGGGAAAAGAAAAGCCCCCCCACCAAACAAACGTGCAGCAGGATATTTATACCAGATTGGATACCTTTGAGGCGTCATTCGACCAACCTTCTTGTAACCACACCTCATCCTTTTGGATCCGGCTGCGTGGCAGGCTGCACTCACCATCGGGCCCAGCAGTAAGGAGTTGGCATAGCTCAGTGGATTGGGTGCCCTGGCAGTATATCCAACTGCTAGGAGTTTATTTCTTGAGACGTGGATGTAAGGGACGAGTATAGCACAGTGCCTGGGGTTCCCTGGTGGTGTACCCAAAATTTTGGGAATTTAGTTCCCTTAGTAGGGAAAACTTTTCTGTTTAGTTATACAGTGGTGGGTCTCTGGTTCTGGCAGGAGCAGTTCCCATATCACCTTGGTCATTTGAGCATCCGTGTACATTTATATTTCAATTATGTTTCTCTCCATATATTTGTAGATTGCTCCAAGGCCTTGGGAATGGCTGGCTCACACCGCGATGTGTGCAGCTCTAATGGCTGGCTGGGATATGGCAGGAGCTCTCAGGAATTCTCCTCGAACAACGGCGAGGATAAGGGTAACACGTTCACTCTCAGGTCATGGGTTTATAGCTACATCAATCCTCCATTCCCATTTGGGGCATATAACTGATTTGGAATAGGGAATATTATAACCTTGACCCAGGATTTCTGGGTGGATCCATGTCTCTTGAGGGGCCCATTTCTCTTTGTAAAGCAGGAGTCAGTCTGGATCTGCACCCCCTGCTGGGCATTGGGGATGCTTTATATATTTATAACTAGACTGGGGGGGCACATCTAGGGCTGTAATAATATACACTAGATGGAGTACCTGCTTCGCTATTGTGACTTGGCAGGCATTCAAGGGTCTGGGATTTAGTTGCTAAGACGCATCTATGGGCACTCAGCTTGGGTGTTTTGAATTTCCAAAGGGATAGAGAGGGACCTACTTATGTGGAGTTCTTTCCATATTGCTGCGGCTTTTAATTGCAGGAGAGCCATTCTCTAATCTTGAGAATTTGCCTCTGATAACAGCTGCAGTTCAGACATACACACCCCACCCTTATACAGCTGGCTATTACATATGAAGGACTGGTTTAGTTGACATGCTGTAAAGGTTTTGTAAGCAACGTGCCCCCGGTAGGGACATATCCATAGACCAGCTAGGAGCCTGTGGAAAAATCTTGTGTTAAGATGAGCAAACCAGGATGGAATCCTTAGTCACCCTGGATCTTAAACATACAGGACTCTCTTGCCTTCAGGGGACAAACAGGTACAGTAGTAGTGGCTTATTCCATAGACATTTTCAACTGGAACTATCTTTAGTAAGATTCGGCTATGGCCTCTCTGGTCATGGGCTGGGGAAGTGATGGATCATACCAAGTTATACAGGAGAATTTGCCAATCTATCTACACTAAGATTGCTCAGGCCATTATCCGGGAGCAGGGAGTACATTAGCAGATGCAGCCCTACTACAGAAGCCTTTTGCCAGAATGATCATGGGAAATGGGCAGCTCTGGATTTGAACGCTGGGTGTCTGTTAAGGGATGGCCTCAAGTGAAGCTTTTCTGCCCTAGTTATCCCAGGCAGCCTGAAGCTTTGGGCCTAGAACAACGGTATTCTTAAATCATGTAAAATCCAGATTGATGGCATGTTGCAAGGTGGCAGCCCTGAATTTCTAAATTGATTTCAGGCAGACACCCCCAATCCCGACGTTGAATCTATAGCCACATGATCCATGAGGCTCTATTGTCTGTCAGAATTTTCCTACTGCTGCGTCACAGCCTTATCACTATTTATGTGGGCGTTAGAGTGCCCAATTGGGAGGCATCAGCTAAGGATGGTGCTTTGGACATGTCCCTTTCTGGATTGAGACTTTGTGTCTCCCAATGGTGCAGTCTTATTGCACTTCAGGGATTGGGACCATCGAATGGGGCAAGGCCTCATGACTGTGAACTGCCACTGGTGGCCAACTGTTTTCTAGTTATAAGTATTAGAATTTGTCTGTCCTGAATAGGACATTTGAATGCCCCCCATGCTTGCAGGCGGGTTTAACTTAACACTATGGGGCACTTTAAAGTTTTGCCAGGCGGGGCCGCCCTACATCTACAGCACCCAGCTTCGCATGGAATAGTGTGCAAGCTGTTTACTGGGGGCATATTAAGTTTATTCGTGCTCATGCCCAATATGCACAGGCCAGATGGGAAGTGTCCCCCCCCCCATCTCACGGGTTCATTGCTGGATGCATATGCGAACTACAGCGATTTGTTGAAGGGGTAATGGGAAGCACTTTTGGTCAGGACGGGGGACATCACTTCTCACATTCGGAAAGGCTTCACGTGTGTAAGCTAGGGGGATAAAGCGGGCGTTAGGGCACTTGGGTCTTCGGGCCGATAGGCTTGGGTCTTATTCCTTCCGAATGGGCGCTGCAACAACAACGGCCAGCGCGGGGTCTCTTCCACAGTTATAAGCTGTGGGGAGATGGCATTCCACAGCCCTACCTTAGAAAGTTTACGGGGAGGAAGTCGGTTTGTCCGAGTCACCGACATGCCCATGTTTGCTTTTGGATACTTGGAGGAGGCAGACCCCAGGGAGAGTGATCATATGCGGATACAGCATGGTCTTTTGGGCCGGCTGGCGAGCATCTTCCTCCAGCTGGGGAACCCGGCTTGGGTTGAGTCACCGTGCATCCATTCTCTGGTTGGGCAGATGCGGCATGCGGTGGGGGTTCCCACCTTAATTCAGCAGCATGCCTGTCATCCCCCCCTCGAATCCTTATGCTCCATTAAGGGGGGGAATAGCTGGGCTTGTTTGAGGCAAGGCTCTGCTTTTACAAGTGTCGGCCGATTGGGAAATCATTCGGCGGGGGGCCCCGGCATGCTGATCATGTGGCCATGATTGTTGCCCAGGCTTGCCTGGAAGAGTGGGTGCGACCCCATGGCGTTGGAGCCCAGGCTCGCCTGGAAGAAATCGCAAGCGTATCGTTCATATGTTCGGCCCCTACCTACGGGAGGGAAGTGGTGCATGGAAGAAATCGCAGGCGTATCATTCATATGTTCGGCCCCTACCTACGGGAGGGAAGTGATGCATTCTCCCTGGGGGGGGAAGAGACCGGTGGCTGACCACAATCTGTTTGTTTCTAGATGACCGGCCGGCGGAAGCCCCAGTTCGGGTTCTCATCTGTGGACACAGCTATGTGTTCTGGGCCGGACGGACGGCAGCCTGTACCACGGTTGGCACACAGTTGGGACTGTGCGGCGTGGCCAACATACAGTGAGCCGGCAGGCGGGGGATGAGGTGGGACCAGCTCATCCCGGTGTTAATGCAGCGGCGTGCGGCCCAACCCCCACCGCAGGTGTTGTTACTCCATTTGGGAGGTAACGACTTGGGGATGTTGAAGGGCAAGGCCTTGGTGCTGCAAGCAATCTCCGATTTTCAAATTATTCGGAGCCAGTGGCCTGGGATAGTGATTGTGTGGTCCGCAATTGTGCCACGGCGCCAGTGGAGGGCACCGTGCGATCCCAGAGCCTTGAATCGGGCCGGTAGGAAGGCAAATGGCGAGATATTTCGCAGCTTACGGGTGTGGGGTGATGGGTATGTTAATCATCCCACTATATACCCAGCGCGGAGGGAGCTTTATAGGCCTGACGGGGTTCATCTATCGGACCCGGGAATGATGTAATTTTGATGGATTTGCAGAGGGGTCTGCGGGATGTGATCCTGCGCAGATGGGGGGTTGGCGACAAAGCATAAGGCTTGTCGCACCCTGTGGCGGTTAGGCGCGGGCATCTTCACCTGGTAAGGGATAGGTGAGCATTCACAGGCACCGAGCGGTGACTGGTAATGCCTGAGGCTCATCACCTGAGTGGTCTTGAGGCCCTGGTGGTGAGATAAGGGTTACCTTTGGGGCGGACCTTCCTCACCCGTTCGGAAGTCTAGAGGCACGAGCTGGGGGTGACACGGAAAGCCTCCCTACCCAAAAGGGGGGGCCAGGGGGTGGCGTGAGCTACACGCCATACACTGGCCTCGGTTTGACTCGCCCTGTCCTTAGATTGGCGTTGGCCACCAAGTATTGAGGATGCCCGCTAGTTTCCCCTTCTGCGAATTCATCAATAAAGTGTGGCCCATTTTAAACCCAATTTATTGTGTCATCTCGTTATTTACCGCGCTCCGATTCCGCAAGCAGAGTAGCAACAATGCTAATTCTGCTTTTGATTTGCAGGAAAACCAATGATACGCAAAGTCCCAGCTGCATATTCTGATATCTTTTTTAAAGAATCAGCTAGATAATATACAATCTGAGTTTTTATCGCAGTGCATCATATTATACCACCATGAAGTTTTCAACATTCCTCTACTGCAGGGGTTGGCAACTTGTGGACAGATGATTTGGCCTACAACTCCCATCAGCCCTAGCCAGCATAGCCAATGGTGAGGAAATACGGAAGTTGTAGGCCAAAGCATTTGGAAGGGCACAAGTTGCCCACATCTGCTTTGGTGATTAGCAATAACAATAAACAGTGTTTGGATACAATTCTCTTTCCTCTGACGAAGACAATGTGCACAAGCCATTTGAACTACCTGGGATTTTGTGGTTTTTTAATTAAAGAGGGGTGTACTACTTCAAACAGAGGTAGGCAATGTACACATCACAGGTTAGAGTACTTAATTTGCCAATAGGTATAGGTAAGAATTTTGTTCAGTTCATTTGCTGGTAGGGATTTAGCAAATTGTGCCAATTTCTTCATAACCAAGAGATGCCAAGAATTTCAGATTTTTTAAAAAAAAAATGTGGGAGAATCAATCCAGGCTCAACACTTCGAATGCTTAACTCTTAAAAGTTTGGGTTTGAATCTTGCATATTCATGATTCTACTGCAAAATTAGGTTACCAACACTTTTTTTCTGGCAGGCTCATCTGTAACAGCTATGGCAGACAAGTACAACATGGTCCTCTCCAAGCTGTGAATAGCCCTTTCTCTTGAATTTGCCCAGTACAGATGGGTGAGAATTTCATTTAGGTTTGTTTTTGATATGAATTTAATTAAATTTGCATGGAGAAAGCTGTCCATTCTTGCCAAAGCTTTTTTCCCTGGCCCATGCAGTTGCTCAAGGATCATTGTGGTTCATTGAACTAACCCTGAATGGGATGATTAGAAACTCTTCTAAATGCTGTCACATTTACAATAATAGGCACCCATATTATTTCTGATTACCCCGTGAATGGAATGCATTCATTAAAACAGGCACATAAAAGGAACAAATATCAGAGATTAACTTTTCTTGCTGAAGAACTTTCTTAATCGAACCCATAATGCAGCAACAGGAAGGTCTGTACTGTGATAACTTTTAATAGAAAATATTACACTTGCACGTCATGTAACAGCAGCATGATTCCCTCTTCCCCTGGTAGTCATGGGAAGTGAAGACATCAAAATACCTACCATCTGTTTCTGCTTCTGTTTTGTTTAGTGCTTAGATGGGGGACAGGGAAATCTCCAAAGATTTTATTGTTTACACTAAAGGCCCTTTATAGTGACTTAAAGTAGATGCAAATGAGTCTCTTAATTCAATGAAAACACACACACACACACATCCAAAATTTACTATGTCTGAGCCATTCTACTATTTCTAATACATTACAGCAGAGCTAAGAACAAACTAATTCAAACATTTTCAGCAGTCTCAGAGAACAGCTAACATTTTCAGAGGGATTTTAGCCCTTCTTGTAAAAATAAACCAACATATGCATACTCATCAATAGCCCTCACTCTCAATTGTCTTTATTTGATGTGGAGAATTGTTTGGTGCAACCCCAATTACTTTTGTCATTATAAATGCATGCAATCCTGATACTGTGGTAGTGCAAAAAACCTACAGGCCCTGATCATCTGAGAACATTACTTTATGTTGGGAAATCATAGTAGCTTGCGTCCCTTCAGATCTGTCCCATCATTCCAGAAGCTGCAGATCACATGGGAAGAGTCCACAATGTGGCTTCCCCACTTTTTTTTTCTTTTGGCTACTTCAATATTGTCTCCGCTCACGATCCTCAGCTTCTGATGTACTAGAACAGGAGAAGGGAACTTCTTTCACTCCGAGGGCTGTATTCAATTTTGGAAAAGCTCTTGGGGCCACATTCCAGTGATGGAGGAAGACTAAGCAAAGGGCTTATCACTGAAAATGAAATGACAACAAAAATCGTCGTCAACAACAGCAACCCAACATATTTTAGTTTACATTTCTTATTGCCAGCCTTAGGAGAACATTTTAACCATTCAGAATGGGGGGGGGGGGTGAGGACTGCACAAAAGCTGGAAAAACATCACAAATGATTGGTGGCTGGGGGAAGATTGGGACCCCACGAGGATCTCTCCTAGGCCTGATGTTTCCCCACTCTTGTGCTAGAGTGAAAAAGGAAGGAAACACAATGCAAATATCCCATGCCAGTAAGGCAATGTCAATAAGAGCCATCTTAATCAGCACCTGGCACCCTTGGCCAATGTCTGGGGCCCACTGCTAATATCTGTCTTGGCCCACCAAGTAGCTTTTTATAAAGTCAGCATTTAAATTTCCCACAATGTTCTTAATGTAGCATCACTCCAGGGCATTGTAGCAAATGTAAATAGTAGCTAGGCCCAGCCAACCACTGCCACTCAGAGCTTTACTGCTGTTGCCAGGTAAGCCCACCAGGACCCATCAGTGTGGGAGAACATAAGAAGAGCCATGCTGGATCAACATAGCATGGGTCCATCTCATCCAGCATTCTGTTCACACAGTGTCCAACCAGCGGTGGCACTTTCCCACCCATGTTCTGTGGCAACTAGTATATTTATGGCATACTTCATCTGATCATGGAGGCAGCATAGAGCCATCAGGACTAGCAGCCATTGATAGCCTCCTCTTCCAGGAATTTGTCTAAGCCCTTTTTAAAGCCATCCAAATTGGTGGCCATCACTGCATCTTGTGGAAGTGAATTCCATAGATTAACTATGTGCTGTGTGAATAAGACCTTTCTTTTATTTGTCCTGAATCTCCCACCAGTCAGCTTCGTCGGATGATCCCATTAGGTTCTAGTATTATGTGAGAGGGAGGCTCAGAGGAGGACAAATTGCCCAGGATCCCTTCCAACCTAAAGTTGGCCATGTTCTTATTAACAGAGATATAATATTTTGAAATTAGGTGTGCTTGAGATCCCATTCATGTTGCATCTGAGCATGGAGGTTGTAGAACTGGTAGGGCATAGAAATAACCCTCAAACTTATGTGCTTTTCCTATAGCATGCTAGTACAAAGCTGGGCCTTTGCATATAAATGCTTAAATAAAATATCTAGATTAGAATATCTCAGCATATGCTGCTATCTACTTGATGCATAATATAATATACATTATATCAGCACATACTGTTTTAATTTAGAAGAGAAGACCTTCAAACCTCTTCCAACTCCACAATATTACTTTAATACGTGCCTTCCCAGAACCCCCCACCCCAAATATTCAGAGTTAAATAGTGAACACACATTTTACAGTAGATAACATCATTCCCCCTTTTATGCAATGATTATCATGTAAAATCAATAATAATTAAAACTCACTAACTGAAACATATGATTTTGGTCCCTCCATGAAGCATGGGGGCAACTGTCTTAATTGTTGGTGGAATGACAATGTCTTTGAAGTCTTTTCAGGGTACTACACAGATAAAAGTACAGATGCTTGAATCTAGTGAAATAGAAAGATAAGACAGATGGCAATCTTTTCCAATTGTCTCCAGCTATAGTAATATTTCACCACTATTTGAGTCAAACAGGCTTTTCAGCAGAATCATTGCTTTGCAGTTTATAGAAAAGCGAATAGGCTAGATTTTCCCCAAATGTGTTGAAATCACAAGTATATTTTGAAAAGCAATGCTGCTATTCCACATCCAATTATATTTCCTAAAAACCATTAACTTCAGCATGATGTAGGCCTAGTTTGGATAACCACTGCTCCCCATATGAGAACCTCAGAGCCAAGAGTGATGCCATGTAGGTGATATTTGTGACTGAGTACTAGTGCCTTCGTGAATATGCTTCATAAGAGGCAGCGTCTGTGAAACCAACAATTCCTTCATGTGGCCACCATGATTCCATGACTGTAGAAGCCCAGAAAAGGATTCTCGAGGTACTTGCATAAGGGCTGCACTTTGTCTGAACTGGGATAGACTATGTGTAATTGAAGACATCGTTAGTTATTTATAGTGATTACTGGCCAGATGAACTGAGTGCTTGCCTGTTTGCCACTGAAAGCTTGTTTATTTATAATGTGACAAATTAATCACTGAGATACTGGAATAAGATTTCTAACACACATACAATGGGATGGTGAATCCGTCCATTTTTGTTCCTCCCGGTTTCTCATTTTTCTAGCCTTTAGTTCATTCTCTCTTGTTTCTTCATTACTTCATGCTTATTATTTTTTTAAAAAACTTCTGCACAGAAATTTGCATTCATTTTTTGCATGCATTTCTCCTAATAATTTGTAGGGTGTGCACTTTTGCCTAATATACACATTCGTGTAAATATTTATTCAATATTATATATATATATATATATATATATATATATACACTTTTTGTATGCATTGTTTGTTCAGACAACTGCATTGGAAAATCTGGAGATGTGCAAATAGTAAAGAAAATTGTTTTTTCAAGTCACAATGATTCTAGAAGTAAAAAGTTCATATCACCCACTGCGAGTGGGTGATATGAACTTTTGAAAGCAATGAAAGCAATATGAAATATGAAAGCAATGATATGAAAGCAATATGAAATATGAAAGCAATGATATGAAAGCAATTCTGAAAGCTGAAATGCTCATTTCTGGAACAGGTCAGTGGAGCTAGCTGAAGGGAACGATAGCTCTAGAAGCAACAGCCCCTTGTGCTAGCCATCAATCTCGCAGGTGCAACACAAATAGCAGAAGCACAGCATCAGTGTTGGATACGGTCCACAATTTTTCAGATTTATTTATTTATTTATTTCAAAATAGTTAGTTTTCCAGAGGCTGGACATGAGAAAAAGCAACCAAGCCTAGAAAAATCAGAAAAACTCATTTCCCCCTCAATTCAATGATGGAATGGTTGATCTTACAAACTCAAATTTATGGTCAAGCTATCTAAATTTTCAGATTGGCACTGTAAAGATTGACACAGCAGAGACATTAACAGCACAATTCTGGACACAACTACACAGAAGTGAGCCCTCTTGATTTTATCGGGTGCAGGATTGCAGCCTAAGACTAGAAGTAAATTCCATTGAAATTAATGGGGTTTACTTCCGAGTAGACATATATACATATATAAGAACACTCTGTAAGATGCAGCACAATGCATAAAGCATAAGCAAAAGGCATCAGCTGAGAACTGTAAGACACTTTCATCTAATTAAATAAATCCAGAATTTCTTGTTGATGTTTTTCTTGAGTAGCAATTTGTAAGAGATACAGTGCCTATCCTTAATGTTCATGCTTGTGAAAACATTAAGATAAGCTGTGCCCACAGTTTGTATAAATAGCAAAATAAATAGAAGTCCTATCAAGCTTAGTTTGCAAGTCATGACAGGTTGAAAGGTGTTCTGGGAGTAGAATTACATTGTCTGATAGTTTATTGTGTATTTCATTTTAAGTGGAAGGACTCTTTAAGAAATGCACCCCAAATATTCTTATAATGTAAATCTGATACACATATTAAAGCATGCTAAAAACCAGCATGAGATAATATAAATATAAGACCATTATTTATTTATTTTTGAAAGGCAGGAGAAAGAAGCTCTAATCTTTGATTTCTTAAATTATTGAAAAGCCCCATTTCCAGATAAAATCCGTAATCAAACTCTGAGTCAGCAACTGTTCCATTCTGAAAATTCCACGACGACAGCTCTTTGACAGCTTCAAGGTCAAAACTTCACAGGCGATTCACTGCAACTCAGAAGTGTCAATCATTTCAGAGACTCATCTAACACATTTCCCCACACACTTGCTGACTGCTTTTAATGTTCACAACATCTGTTGTCAACAAAGAAAAATAAAGAGAAATGAGTTTTCATTTGCATCATTTCATGATAATAAATTCTAAGCATGTGCTCTTCTATGAACTGCACTGAAAGCTTTAGAACATTTACCAATTTTCTTGTTTTTTTATAACAAAGTGAATCATTGTACCTGCAGGATCAGAGAGCTCCAGTGTCTATTGATGTCAATGGATCTAAGGACCTTACATGTAAGCCTTCCTGGATCCTGACACTTTGACTTCTCTGGGTCCTAGCACATGGTGAATGCATGGATGGCTGGGGAAGTGGGTGGAGTTGTGTGCCATCAGGAAGAGGCCAGAGAAATGGCCCCATAGCCTTTTGGAGTAGGGATAGGTGTCTAAATGCTCTGCAAACCACTTTGAAGCTCACTTCGGTGCTCTCCTATTTCTGTTTATAACCTCTTTATTTTTGGCTCATTCAAACAGGAAAATGGTGCATTCAGAACAGGAAAATGTGCATTTCTAATTATGCATATTTTTCAAAAGTGTGCACTTTCTCCCAATTGGCAAAAGTATGAACATGTGTAGGGTTTTTTCGGGGGGGGGGGGGAGTGCATTTCAATGTGCATTTACTTTTTTAAAAAAAATACACATTTTTTAAATGTGATCACAAATTAGGTGGAAGCAGATTTTGAATGGTGAAGTAAACCATGTCACATCCATAATTCAAATGTAAAAATCCAAATGTATGGTTTTGTACATATTCATTTCAGCTCAAAGGTGAGAATATGACAACTAAAGGAGAGCCCAGATGGATTAGATCAGAGACCTATCTAATCCACCATTTTGTTTCCCACAGTGACCAAGCAGCCCAATGGAAAGCCCACAAGTAGGACATGAGGCCAACAGCCCTCTCCTGCTCTTGTTTCACAGCAGCTGGTGTTCAGAGACATGCTTTTAAAGCAAGGGGACCCTTTTAAACTGGCAAACTGCATGTATCAGTCTGATATGGTTTGTCAAAGTGAGCAAAAGCCTTTGCAATTCTCCCTCTTATCACTGGTAGCCCTTATCTCTGTAAGTTCCTGCTCATATCTCTAATTACAATCTTTATTAGATTTGTTAATAAGCTTGAATCACACTAATGACTTTGAAATGATCTGTATAAGATGACAACTCCCCTCGTTGGCTCCCAGATTTATGATTCTAATCCCCATTCTCCCACTGTGCAACACACATCAAGACCAGTAAGAGAAAGGAGCATTATGAAATTAATGCAGTTATGTGCAGCTCAATCTTTTATATGTTTACTCAGAAATAAAGTCCACTGTCTTCTGTGGGGCTTACTCCCCATCAAGATTGCTTTGGATTGCAGACTTAGTGCACCAAAGGATGGTTGCTCTTGCCACTATGGAGAAAAGTTTCAGAACCATTCAAGATTATGATCATCCTTATCCAACAATTGCTATGAGTGCAGATGCTCCAGTCACGTTCAAAACATCTCTGCACATGAGAGCTTTCTTATTTACTTCATAAGGATGGACATATTTGCATCGTCAATTTGGATATGCACATCAGAGATACTCCCTCCATTGGAATGAAGGATTTCATCCCCCAAGTCTGTGTGTACATTGAAATATACATGGCTTTCTAGATTATACATCTGGGATTCAAGGAGCTGATATGCATGGTGTTTCCATTGCAACCATTTGAAGCTTTTCTTCCTTCCCTACCTGGAAATAGGCCCAAATCTGTGGATTTTATTCACAGCAGCTTTCATGACCTAGTCAAGGCGGCTTCAACTTATGGTGACCTATGAATCAGCGACCTCCATTTGCATCTGTTGCTAACTAACCCATTTAGATCTTGTAACTTCATGTCCATATCTTCCTTGATGAAGTCAATCCATCTCTTGTTTGGCCTTCCTCTTTTCCTTCTACCTTCTGTTTTTCCCAGCATTATTGTCTTTTCTAATGAATCATTTCTTCTCATTCTATGCCCAAAGTATGACAACCTCAGTTGCAACATTTTCGCGTCTAGTGAGAATTCTGGCTTAATTTGTTCTATAACCCACTTATTTGTCTTTTTCACAGTCTTGTGACCTAAGAGATATTTTTTGTAAACTTCCATTCATGGATATTCCTGCAGCTTAAATCAGTCTATTCTAAAGTCACTTTTAATGGTATTTCAATGACAGAACATGTGTGAGAAGAAGGAAAAGTGGCAGAAAGTAGATCAGTTTAGGTTACTCCTAACAAGCAAGGAATGTTTCAAATAGGGCTGGGTGAGAAATTCAATCAGTCAAGTTTTTAATATTGGCTAGGGAAATTCACACCTCCCTAGCCAATACATGAGCCAAGAGAGTTCCGGAATCCAAACTTTTCTGCATTTTGCGACACAGCTCATTGGAAAATGCCCACAAAACATGTGCATATTAATGAAAATTGTACACAAAAAATGTATATTTAAGAAGTGTACACAATACAGCAGCACATCAGTGAAAAATAATTGGGGGGAAATGCATCCATTACAAAAATGCTCACACAATAATATATGAATTTCCAAATGCCACGCAGAAATATATTTTAAAAACTCCTTACAAATGTATATGAAAATGGACTGAAATGAGCTTAATCCTCAAAATCCTACAATCTCTGAGAGCCCAAGATGGTCAGATCCATCCATCATATTGATCCATCTGTTCCAGTACATATTTATGCCAATTGGCTTTCCAGGGTCTCTGGCAAGTCTTTAATAGCCTATAATGTCAGACTCCTTGAATGGGAATTGGCATTTGAACCTGGAGATTCATGTAGGCAAATCATGTACACTTCTACTGAGCTGTCTCTGCCTGGTTGCAGAAATATTTTGGGGGGGATTTCAGGATTCTGAAGCCAGTAGTGATATTGGAGCATATTTTTGAACCTCTGCTTGCCTTTACCATTACTGCCAGCCTAAATATTTCTAAGTCAAGAAGTTACTACCTAAAGGCAACACAGGCCTCCAGTGCTACCTCCTCCAAAAGTTATAACTATGAAGACTCTGAATTCTCACAGAAAACATCACTTAAAAGAAAAAAAAGATATGGTATAGTTCCAAAGATCCCAGGAGTGGAGTTCCACTCATGGAATGTTTCCTCTCATGGAAAAGTGAACATGATATTTTACAATTCCCCTTCACACTGCAGCTGTCTTTTTTAAATTCTGCTTTAGAGGTTGGAAAACCTTTGGGAATAACCTAAGTGGTGGTATGGGAGGCTTCAATGGGAATTGTTCAAATTCCTTCCCCTCCCCGTTCCATACATAGGATTGCAGCCCCTTCTACAAATGGAAGCAATCCTTCTGTCTGTGCAATAGGTACTGGACTTAAATGATCAAGGGGCTGTGGCAATTCTCCTATGAGGGAAGTTTACAACAGCTGGGATTGTTAGCTTGGAAAAAAGGTGACTAAGTAGATACATGACAGAGGTGTACATAGTTACGCATGGTGTAGAGAAGGTTAATATGGAAACATTTTTCTCCCTCTTTCATAATACTTGAGCCTGGGGTCATCCCATGAAGCTAATTGGTGGGAGATTCAAGGGAGATAAAAGGAAGCACTTCTTCACACAGTGCATAGTGAAACTGTGGAATTTGGTACCACAAGATGTAGTGATGACCACCAATTTGGATGACTTTCAAAAGGAGGTTAGACAAATTCATGGAGGTTAAGGCTATCAATGGCTACTGGTCCTGGTGGTTATGTGCTATCTCCAGTATCAGAGGCAGTATGCTTATGTACACCAGTTGCTGGGGAACATGGACGGGAGGGTGCTGTTACACTCATGTCTTGCTTCTGGGTTTCTTGTGGGCAGCTGTTTGGTTGATGTGTGAACAGAATGGTGGACTAGATGGTCCCTTGGTCTGATCCAGCATGGTTCTTCTTATGTACTCTGGACTAGGGGTGTGCGCGCCAAAACATATCGTTGTTTATCATTATCATCATTTTGGACCAAAAAAATATTGTCTTCATTCATATCATAGGTGAACCGTATTGTCTTCACGATAATTATCGTGAAAAAATGATATTTTTTGCAGCCCTATTTTTAAAGGGGAAAATGCCTATAACTTCTGTATTTTAAAAGTTAGAGGCTTGAAACTCGGTCACAGTGCTTATGGGGTATGCCTAAGTATGTGTATAAAATTTGAGATCGATCCCTCCAACCCTCAATTTTATATGAATTTATTAAAGATCGTTTCAGTTCTGACAGATCAGAATGACAGCTCGCCACGTGCATTCATTCAGACCTGTCAGAATGGAAACGATCTTTAAAAAATTAATATAAAATCGAGGGTTGGAGGGATCAATCTCAAATTCCATACACCTACTTAGGCATACCCCATAAGCACTGTGACCAAGTTTCAAGCCTCTAACATTTAAAATACAGACGTTATAGGTATATTTATATGGCAGTCCGATAAAACTATAAAATCGCTCCTGGAAAAGGAGGAAAGGGTTCAGCCACATTGTGGATTGGTCTTCTTTCTCCTTAGAATACCTGGGCTGTGATGTCAATTATGCCAAGGCATTTGGATTCAAGCCAAGTCTGTCATTTTGTATACTTTAGGAATGGTGCAGCCTAATTTTCAGAGAATAAAGCAGTTCTCCAAAAAGCAGAATAACCCAAACCTCAGTAATCTTCTTTTCAGGAAAAAGAAGAAGACATATGGTTTCCTCATCCTAAAGTGCATTTGAGTAGAAGATGTGAAATATTGTCTCCACTAAATTTTAAATATGCCAATAACCGAGATAAAACAAATTTAAAGAGGGCATGTGAAGGGTACAAAAGGATCTGCAGCACTATGTACAGTTATGAGTTAACAACCCCAATTGATATCAGTCAAAATTGTTGCATAAGAGCTTCAGACTTCCTAAGGAAAGAGAAAAATCAACTACATCGAAATGACAAGCTTTTCATCTTAGTCTTAGTGCAATGAAGATAATTATGTTCCTCTGATGAAAAATTAAAAGGCAGATGGGAAATTAACAGCATGCATTTGATTAAGAGCATCTCATAGATTTACCCTGATCCAAGAGCTTATTTGTTCTCTGTCATTTCTTGCATTTTGTTATGTAGTGTAATTAACCTGGTTATTCTTGTATGTGATAGATTCCCTAATATAAGGAGGGTCCTTCTTTCAAATTTCTTTCCGTAGGTGAATCTTTGCATTTCTTTCACTGAAAAAATAACCACAACATTTACACACCACATAACTTCAAAGAACAGCTACAGCCCAAATTAAAACAGATTCCTTTGGGCAGAATCCAAACAGGTGGAAGCTCCCTTAAGAGCCATTGATTTCAGTAGGAGAGTTCAGCAAGTGCTGAGGTCTATCTTACTGAAATGAATGGGCATGCCAAATGCGTAACTGTGGCTGAATCATACCCTTGGTGCTCTCTTGCTCCTTATGTTCAGTAACTTTCATATCGAGGACTGAGCTGAAATTTGATTCCTATTTTGTGAGATCAGGGCCACTCCTGCTACAGCTGTAGCAGGAGTGGCCCTGATCTACAGCAGGGCCACTCCTGCTACAATATACTGCCCTCACTTTATTGTTATATATTTTGGAGCTCCAAGCATCACTGACTACTGGGTCTAGCCAACATTTCAGTTTCATGCATTTTCCCAGAGCAACACTACATTCAGAGCATTGTGAGAATTAAGTACTTGCTAGACCCTGATTGATTGATTGATTGATTGATTGATTGAAAATTCCAACTTTTCTTCCAAGGAGCCCAAAGAGCATCTGTCAGGTATGTTTAAAGGTGGATTCCTGGATTTGGGGTTGGGGGCTCCAGTTTTGGTGAGGTTGACAATCCATTCTGGATTTCAGTCACAACCAGCCAGAACCCTAAAAGAACTATTCAAGATGCTGAATTTATATTGGGGTGGGGTCCAGCACTGGTTCAGGCTGGTTCTGGCTGAAACCTGGAATGGCTTCACAGCTAATTAAGGGCTGAGCTAAAATTTGCAACCAGCCTCATTGGAAAGCTTTCCTTCTAAGCTACATAATTACATATTTAAAAATGCCTTTTAAGGAACAGCTTGTCTTCCCTGCTACTTCTCCAGTTTTCAGATTTCACAACACCAAGTATTGTTTATCTTTGCAAGATTTAAGTAATTTCAGTTTTTGTGAGATATTTTATTTAAAAAATATATGTTTTTGATGTATTCAGGGGGTTCTTTGCAAGAAAGCTTGCTTTGATATCTTTGAAATCATGTTAATTTGTCTTTTGTATGATGACGGTACTATGTGGAATAATGTGTGTAATTATCAAACTGTTAAAGTGTAAAATTAATATGTATTCCCCCACACTGAACGGGTTTCACTTCATTTTTTTCAAAACAAAATTGAGAATAGTGTTATACATACAGAATGGAGTTTCCACAAACAAAAGCAAAATCTACTTGAGTAAAGTGAAATGCTTTTTTATAAAACATTACATATAATATTCTGGAACCAATGCCAATGAATTGTTATCAGTATGTGTAAATGTTTAAGGCAGCCGAAATAGAAAAAAAAACCCCATCAAATTCCATAAATAATAACATTTGATTATTTATTCCATAAATAACAATATGTTTCCTCCACGTACAGAGGTTTCACACTGAACACATGAGGGGTAGGGGGATTGCACCTGCTAGTCATGCATCATCATACCAACAATGCGGCTTCTGGATGCCCCGTCCTGTCCTTAAGAGGAAACCTGTGGACTGTGATGGAGTATGACAGCCTTGGATTACTCTGAGTGAGAACATGCTCCAATAACATCAGGAACACAACTGAGGTCTTTTATTCCTATAGGGCCAGATCACTCCTCCTAGTCCATATCCTTGCCTAGAGGATTGGAAGTCTTTAAGATCCCTCTGTTAGTCCCTCCAGGCTCATTGCTAGGTAAGCATAGGAAAGCACAAGCTCCACAGTGAGGAAGGAGTCAAATCCTCAAGGAATGGAGGCCTGCTTGGAGTGGTAACATCAGTAGAGGCTGGTGACTTCAATTTCGTCAAGGCTGTGAATGAGTTCTAGCTTTCAGTCAGAGCCAGCCAAAACTCTAAAGGACCTATCCAAGATGCTGAACTATATTCCCAAAATAGGTTCCAAAGGCTCTATCCACAGGCATCCCCAGCTTCCTCCTCTTCCACTCCACAGAGCCTAAGCTGGATGGGTGAAAAAGCCAGTTTAGCAAAAATGCAGAGTGGAAGGAACAGAGAGGTGAAGATCACATTGGATGGCCATATGCCACAGTGTTCATAGGCTTACAGCCATCCTGACGGGATTGCTTCCTAAATCATGTGATTATATTTAGCAATTCTACTGGGTTCTGGACATTATTAGTTTTCCTCTCTTATTCTCTTATTCATCTGTTGCAAGTGCACTTCAGCAATTGTCATCAGGTACCCTAAAACAAACAAACAAACAAAAAACCTAAGCTTTCCATGAAACACAAACCAAGAAGCAGAAAGCTGCCTGATGTATAGAAGCTGATGGGTATTGTAAAAACTTGCATCTACACATCATCACTGCTCCACTAACCTTTCTGTCTACATCTAGATGAGCGAAAAAGAATATTAGAGAAGAATTCCATTGTACAAAAGGCCACCTGCTATGCTTGTTAAGAATAGGAGACAACATGGTCATCAATCAGCTGACCTGTGGTCAACATCAAATTTACAGCACAGATTATTGCCAGTTGCTTTGTTGAAACCGATCATTTCCCCCTTCCTGTCTTCCAGCTCCTGCTACTTACAAGTGGCAGTATCTTCCCCACAGCTGGATAGAATGAAAAGACTTAGGATGGCCTGATGCCTGCATAATAAATCTCCCTTATAAACCTCTTCCTCAGAGCAGAGAGTGATCACTTTTCCTAGGGGGGAGTTTGTTGTTAATAAAAGGAACTCTGCTTTAAATGCTTTGCTTATGCATTTGTGTAAAACTCTTTGGGTTAATCCCTTTTTGTGCTAAAAGAGCTTATAGTTAATTTACAGATGACAAAAGTGGCTTGACTATAAAATGCTTAAACACCCCACCAGTTAACTACTTTCCACATGAAATGAGCTAACCTCTTGACTTTTAATGCTGTTTCTCTGCATGGTGGTTTCCCTTCACTTCTTATAGGTTGACCTTATAAATTAGCTTTAGCTGCCAAAGTGTGAACAATCTGTTTCTGCTTCTAACGTGGCTCCTAACCTTAGCGAGTTCTGATACCATTTTTGATGACTCGGGGGGGGGGGGGGATTGAGCAGACCACAAAAATGTGTTATCCTTAACATGGAGACATAGACCAAGAGATCTTCAGTCCAGCATTCTGTTTTCAACAGCAACTATTTTTAAGCAGATCACCAATGCAGCAGACCAATTATTGAAATAATGTTTTGAATGCATTTTGAAAAATATCCAATAATACCTAGAAGTTACTCAGCCATCTGTATTTATCCCATTTTGTCATCAGTGAATTAAGAGCTTCCAGCATTTTCTGATGTTCTCTCCTAGATGTTTCTAGTTTTGAACCAGATCACAATCACACACACTGTAGTTTTGAAACGGATTTGTGCATGTACATCCACGGAACTCTCTGAATGTCCATCAATGCAAATATGTCCCTATAGGAACTCCATGATGTGCCCCCAAGATTGTCCAATAGATATTCCAGAATTATTTCAACTGATTAAGAGATGGTTTCTTCTTTATGCAAAGCAATAAAGGCATCCAGATATTAAAGGTAAATCTGTTTGATCCATGCTTTTGTCCTATTGAAATAAATGAGATCAGACAGTTATGGCTGTTGAAACAGGTCCCATTGTTTCAATAGGATAAAGAATTCAATGTAATTATATAAGTGTACCTGGGATGGTTGCAGAGATAATTGTAATCATTTTCTCAAAAGTAACTACATCTATATGCACAGAGTAAAAAAACACAAAATGTTTAATGACCTTCTAGAATAATAACACTGCAAAGGATAATAAGCTCAGTGGTAGAGCACCTGCTCTGTATGCAGAAGGTTCTAGGTTGATTCCTGGCATTTCCAGGTAGGGCTAGGAAATGTTCCTACCTGGAGCCCTGGAGAGCTGCTGCCAGTCAGTGTGGACAATACTGGGCTAGATGGACCAACGGTCTGATTCAGTATAAGGCAGCTTCCTATCTTCTTATGAAATTAATGTTAAGGTCCAAAATCCAAAATAGAAGTCTCATTTACATGTATCTTGGTGATGTGGTTGCTGCTGCTACGAAACACAGAATAATGTCCTCTCACATGGCAAGACTTCCTGATATGTTTGCAAAACATACAAGCAACAGATGTTTCAAGAGGCATGATGGAAAAGGAAATCAGAGAAGTTGTTTTGACCATAAACACCATCAAATGCAACAATCTGTGTTAACAGCAGCCAGGTAGAAGAATAAGAAGAAAAATATTGCTAGTGCCAATGGAATTTAAAGGAAATATATCCCATCCCCAGCTAACATTGTATGAATAATGCTTTAGCTGCAGCTAATTATTATTTTACATCACATATGACAGGGATGTTGAACATCTCTAGCCCAATGGCCCAATTCAATTGCAGAGAAGTTCCCAGGGACCAAAGTCCAGTGCAGGGTCCACAATATCAGAAATGCTAGCATAGGCTGACCATATGAAAAGGAGGACAGGACCCATGTAACTTTAACAGTTGCAGAGAAAAGGGAATTTCAGCTGGTGTCATTTGTATGCAATTAGTACCTGGTGAAATCACCTCTTCATCAAAGCAATTAAAGGTGCATGCACTATACTAGAGTGACCAGATACAAAAGAGGGCAGGGCCCCTGCAGCTTTAACTGTTGTAACGAAGAGGGAATTTCACCAGGTACAAATTGCATACAAATGACACCAGCTGAAATTCCCTCTTCTCTACAACTGTTAAAGTTACATGAGCTCTGTCCTCCTTTTCATATGGTCAGCTTATGCTAGCATATTTTAGCTCCAGCAATTATTGACAGTAACTAAGCCATATGAGAAGCATATCAACCTTTTAGAATGGGGAAAACAGCACAAAAGCTGGGAAACCTCCCAAAGATAGGCTGACCAGATAAAATCCAGATCAGGGCTCATGTAACTTTAACAGTTGTAGAGAAAAGGGAATTTCAGCCAGTGTCATTTGTATGTAATTAGGTCCTGGTGAAATTCCCTCTTCATCACAACAGTTAAAGGTGCAGGCACTAAACTAGAGTGACCATATACAAAAGAAGGCAGGGCCCCTGCAGCTTTAACTGTTGTGATTAAGAGGGAATTTCACCAGGGGCTAATTGCATACAAATGACACTGGCTGAAATTCCCTTTTCTCTACAACTGTTAAAGTTACATGAGCCCTGACCTGAATTTTATCTGGTCACCCTACCCAAAGACTGATAGTCAGGGGAAAGGGGATGGAGCCAAATGAAGGGAGCTTGATCATCTGGGCAACACTGGAGGGCTGGATTGAGATCCTAGGATGGCTGGGTTTGGCCCAAGGGCCTGAGGTTCTGCACCTCTGATATTGAATAAAACAGAACTAACCAGTTCACGCCATAGGCTCCATTCACAGATGGGTTTCAAACAGATGGGCCAATTAGCATGGGCTGTTGATTCTGTCTGGACCAAGCTTCATTTCTGAATTGTCTGAATAGTTTTCCTGCACAAGTGCATCCTGCCGCTTGGCCTATAGGGGGCTATGACATACAGTTAGTGTGGGGGGGGGGGGTTTGATTTTTTTCTTTCTTTTTTTACAAAATTGACACTCTAATTAGACAGCAATGAAATCTCCCTCAAGGAAAGGAGCAGAACAAACTGTACAAAAAGTTCTCATGATAGAACCTGGAAAAATCAAAGAGGATTTTGTTTGTAGCACAGAAAGTGTTTCTCATATTTCAATGTCCGGGTAGTGCTTTGTTTGTTTTTCAGAGACTGCTAAGGAAAATATATATTGTATTTCCATTGGCTTTGTGCTAAGCTAACATGATATTGATTTGGGGGTGGTGGTAATACTAGGAAAAGCAGCATGCAGCCATAACAGAAAATGAAGGGGATAACAGACTCCTGGGGTATTAGCAGTGATCTCTTCGTATTCAGGTGACTTAACTTTGACAGTTAAGCCTCCTCTTGTCAATCATAAAATGTGGAGGCAAAAAGACAACTTAGCTGTTTCTAGAAAAGCCAAGAAATTCCTAATGGGTTGACAGCCTACACCGTTAGTAAGCAAAGTCCATGTTTGGTCTTTTGGTGATAAGCTATAAAATATAATCCAAAAGCATTTCAAGACTGATCCCTTTCTCCTGCAAATATTTGCTGACAACATTCATCTGTACTGGATAACAATACAAACACCACTTTTAACCTTTTTGCAATTCCCAATTTACTAGTTTTATTGGGGGGTCCCCCCCTCTTCATGCCGTTTGAAGAATTCCCTTCAAAATATTGGGTAATTTTCTCACCAAGCTGTTTGAAGAATCCCATCCCCTTCTTTTCTTGTCAAGCTGCTTGAAGGATTATTTGCATGGAGGGCTTTGTTTTGGGGAGTAAGAACTCTGTTTTAGGCCTCCTGTCTCCTATGGAAAGTGTTTCAGACCATTTTGTCCTCAATGATCCATATGGCTGATGTAGACCTTCCTGTCTCATGACAAAACTTTCATGCCCTTCCCAAGGGCACTTCAGCTATGGCTGCCCAAGAACACAGGACACATTATCTTGAGAAGTTCAAGAATTTTGATCCACTGGAGACTTTGCTTCTTCTTTTTTCCCCACATCCCCTCCCCAGGTGTGTGTGTGTGGGGGGGTAAGATTTCTGTGGAAAATAATGGGTGGGGTGAAAAGGTTTAACCATGGTCTCAATCTGAATTGGTGCTGTGTGTGCTTACACGGAGGTCAAGAAACTAGCATGCACAACTCTACCATGTGTGCCAGGCAGAACTTTTAGCTTGGCTCTTAGTTTGCAGGGTATATGAAATTGTCCCACTCATTTCTGTCACATGATGCACTCTATTCTAGAATCAGGATGGCAAGAGGAGTAGGTCTGTTTTGTTCTCATGACCTATCAGGACACAACATAGAGAGTGAAAAGGATACTCTATACAGTGCAACATAATGTTTAATGTCTAGACAAATACCTGTGTTTTAGCCTGTTGCAGCAAAAACAGCAAAGGGTCTCTGTTGTTTTTACAGCTTTATTTTTTTCCCATATTAAATATTCTTTTGCAAAACTGAATCCTTTTTCAGATATATTGGAATAGATTTTGTTAATTTATGAAAGTTAAACTGAATATAAAAGTTCTAAAAGTATTCTGCAATGACAAATCACAAATATTGTGACTTACTAGGAGAAATGCTTACATACTTTGAGACGGTATACATTGCTCTTAGCATCATCAGCAGAAAAATATTCTAGCAGCCAGATGTTTGATCTAGTTGGATGGATTCAGATTGATACCCCACCCATTTGCCAATGACTTCTTAAGTAAAATCAGTGTGCAAGTAGGTTGTCTGAACAATTTTAGCCTGTTGTGATTTTTGATGCCACCATGTGGTGAACTTCGATGTTCTGGAATGCAATCTTAACTGTCTTGGATAGTTACTAAAGGAAGGTTAGGATTGGGGCAGACGTGCCCTTCTGTCTGAGGGGGGGCATGCCAGCAGGGGGAATGCCCACCCCAGTAGAAAGCTCTATGGATGTAAATCTACTACCAGCACTGTTCGCTAGGGGTGTGCACGGACCCCCCGGATCGGATTGGGACCCAGATTGGGACCTCCGAGATTCTCCTGGATCGTTCAGGACAAAATCGGAGGTCCCTCGGATCAGATCGGACCCAATCCCAATCCAAAAATCGGACATCCGATTTTTGGATCGGCCGCCATTTTTGTTTTCCCCATAGACTTGCATTGGGGGAAAGAAAGCTTTCCCCCAATGCAAGTCTATGGGGAAAAAATGGTGGTGGGTGGGTGAGGGGGGCCTAACTCCCTCCTCCCCCCTCGTGGTTCTTACCTCCTGGGGCCGTCTGCTGTGGACGGCCCCGGCAGGTAAGCCCCCTCCCCCGTGCTCCTTACCACCCGGGGCCATCCACTTCCATCCGCTGGTGCCCGCGGGCACCAGCGGATAGAAGCGGATGGCCCCGGGGGGGTAAACCCCCTCCCCCTCCCCCTCCCCCTGCTTACCTGCCAGGGCCGTCCGCTCCCCTCCGCTGCTGGCCGTTACTGCAAGCAGGCTTTGTGGCCTGCCTCTAGGTAGCACATCAGGTGATGTCATCACTTGGCACGCTACTCAGGGGCAGGCCGCGAAACCTGCTCGCAGTAGCAGCCAGCGGCAGAGGGGAGCGGACGGCCCCAGCAGGTAAGCGGGACATGGGGCCCCCTCCCTCTCCCCCTGCTTACCTTCCGGGGACATCCGCTCTCCTCCGCCGCTGGCCACTACTACGAGCAGGCTTCGCAGCCTACTCCTGAGTAGCTCGCCAGGTGATGACATCACCTGGCGCGTTACCTAGGGGCAGGCTGCGAAGCCTGCTCGCAGTAGTGGCCAGCAACGGAGGGTAGCGGACGTCCCCGGAAGCTAAGTGGGCCTCCCTCCCTCCCTCCCCCCCCCGCGATCATCACCTGGCTGGGCTGTTCGCTTACATCGGCGGGTGCCAGACCCGCCAGGGAAGCCCCCCCACCAATAGAAGTGGTGGCGGGCGCCAGCAGGCACCCACCAATCCTCCAATCCATTCCGATCTGGATTGGGTCCTTTCCGGATCAGATCGGATTGGATCGAATGATCCAGCGGGGTGATCAGAAATCAGATAACTGTATCCGATTTCCCCTGGATCGGATCCGGATCGTGGATCGGACCCGATCCAGTGCACACCCCTACTGTTCGCACCTGTAGTATGCCCTGAAATGGGATGTTCCAGGGTTAGGGGCAGAGGCAGTCACAGATGTGCTAGATTCAAGTCTCCTCCATGCCCCTGTGATGCCCCAGAATCACGCCCCATGCCTACACTAGCCTCAGGTTTCCAATAGCAAATAATGGAGCAGAGGGAGCAAAGAAAGAAACACTGACAAGCTTGTCAGTAGTGAAAAAAGAGAGAATATGTACGTGAACACATGTCCATATGGGCACAGAAGGCCTGCATGACACTTGAGTAATGGTGGTGAGCTAGACTGAGGACTGACAACCTTTTTAGCATAGGAAGAAACTCATCAGTTCAGCATTCAACTTGCCAGTAATTATGTTTATAATACAAGCTGTGAGTGAGTTCACACCATGAGTGAAGAGTAAGCATTATGTTAGCTAAATAAGACAAATCGCGGTATGACTGGCTCATCTGTAGCACAAAGAGAGAGAGAAAAAGAAATGAATTTCAGTTCCACCAAAGTTCTGTTCCTTAATGGCTTTTAATTTTAACAATATTACCTGATTGTTTATGCTTAACGTCATGCTCATTACAGCAACTATTGATTACATTTAGAGTGTGCCAAGGTTTTTGAATGGTATTTCCTTCAGAACTTGATGGATGGCCATGGCCCTGGAAAAGCTAATAATATGCAATAACTGTGATTTCTTTCTCTCTTTTTAGAGCAAATGAATTATTTTTGTGAGACGGTATCCTTTGATTTAGACTGAATTGTGCTGCACCTACACTGCAATCAGCACTCATAAATGATGTGGTGCGGGTGCTCCTTAGCAACCAAAGAGAGTTATGTCTTCCATACAAAGAAGAATTATGCAGCTGCTACTGTTAAAAAGGAAGAACGCACCATACAACTTGGGACCTTTCATATCTCTTCTGTTTTTTTCTTTGTAAAGCCACGACAAGCAGAAGCATGTATGCAGACAGATCTTAGGAAATACTGAGATGCATCTATGAAGGATCAGATGTGACAATATCTTGAAAGATTCAACAAGAGCTGGTTTCTATCATTAAGCATCTTATCTGACTTTCCTAATTGCTTAAGAACTAATATCAAGGAAGCCATCTTGGAGCCAATAGAAGACACTTCTGACAGGGACTGACATTTTATGTCTTGGAGAATTATAGTTAGGCTGACCATATGAAAAGGAGGACAGGGCTCATGTAACTTTAACAGTTGTAGAGAAAAGGGAATTTCAGCTGGTGTCATTTGTATGCAATTAGTTCCTGGTGAAATTCCCTCTTCATCACAACAGTTAAAGTTGCAGGGGCCCTGCCTTCTTGTGTATATGGTCACTCTAGTATAGTGCATGTACCTTTAACTGTTGTGATGAAGAGGGAATTTCACCAGGAACTAATTGCATACAAATGACATTGGCTGAAATTCCCTTTTCTCTACAACTGTTAAAGTTACATGAGCTCTGTCCTCCTTTTCATATGGTCAGCCTAATTATAGTATAATTGCTTGGTGGAAAAATAATAGTTTTGGGATAAAGGGGGCAGAAAAATGGATATGGGAGAAGGCACACTGTAAGTTCTGTGGATTCAAAGTGCGAAGGAAGAAAGGCAGAGGTGGAACACAGGTGGATAAAGACATATCAAGTTAGACGTAGCAGAGAGAGTAAGAATTCCATACCAAGGAATAAAGACGTAGCCACACTATTTTATTTTATTATATTGGTTTATTATGACTCATAAAATTAGTTTCTTCAAGGAGCAATCCTATGGCACTAGACACTATTTAGATAGCCATAGGATTTTCCCATTTCTGGGAACCGAAACCGCTCAGCCCCTCCCTCACTGTCTGGTCGCCAGCGCAATTCTCGCTGCCCTGTCCTCATTCAGGAATGGAGCATGGAGAAGGTAGAAAGAGCGTATGCCTGGGAGTGGGGGCAGTGCAGCTTCCTCCCCCTCCAGCTCTGAAGCTCCCCGGCTAGACGCTCGAAATTGAGTATCTACTGGAAACTGAAGGGTGGACGGAGCATGGAGGAGAGGATCCTCTCCGTGCTCTGTCCACCCTGCATTGGATAGCCATTAGCCTATGAGGTCCAATGCTTGTGATATCTACAATTGCATCCTAAGTGGTTTGTCATAATGATAAAAATATAACTAAAATCACAATAAAATCAACAATATAAAATTAATCAACGTGCCAACACATTAGAAATTACAGTGGTGCACTGCAGGAACTAAGCTAATAAACAACATTGTAGGGATGAAGATAATAAAAGACAAAAAATATTTTAAAAGACTTTGAAAAAATTAAAATTGTAAAAAGCCTGGGGGAATAGGAAAGTCTTAGCTTGGTACTGGAAAGACAGCAGCATGGGTGCCAGGCTCACTTCCCTTGGAGGATCATGCCAGAGCTGGAGGGTTGTTGGACTGAATTGGGCAGCAGCTTGTTTGTTTGCTTTTTCCCTTGCTTGCTTGACGTTTGTATAAACTGCCCTATAATGAAACTTCTCTGAGTGGCACTACAGAATAAAAGCAGAACTGGTTAAGTTGTATTCAGTTCTACAACTAATCTGCAATGGAATAACTAGTCAACTGCCACCTTCTTTTTTCTATCAAGCAGTTGCTAAGATACTCCATCTCTGGGAAAGATACCTACATTTTGCTCAAAGTATTTGCTCAATCCTTAAAATGCTGCTAGATGCTCTTCATGTACAGTGAAGTCTAACAGTATTTAGAGGAGATCCTGACAGCATTATGAGCTCCCTGACGGTTATTTTGTATTGGAGGCAATGAGGCTATCATGACCCAATGGTGTTTCCCATACCAGATATCCTTGAGCAGGCAAGCTGTGAGAGGTTGGTCGGGTTACGTTTCCCTCTTCAACACCATTGTGGTCAGGATGCTCACCAGCGAACTCAATGCTTTTCCTCTTAACTTACAATGGACCTGTAATTGTGGCTCAACTTTCTGAAATGGGGTAGCCAATTGCTCAAAATTATGTACCAGCCCCAACTATCCAGCAAAGCAGAATAGATTAAGACACCCTTTATCTTGGCCATTCAAGAAAAGGGAACCAAAAATTCTCACTTTACCCTTTCTCACTGCAGGCTAATCCTGCTTTGTCTGCATGCCACTGGCTGTGATGTTCTTCTACCTTTGAGAACATGGGGGAGGTGTGGTTGCTTAAATAGTCATGTCAGTGCTGTCTCTTGTTGGTTAAACTGCATGAAAGCCCTTCCCCCCATCCATCGCTCCAAATGACAGCTCCGATAGATGCGACGGCCAGGAGTGCCTACTATCAGCTTTGGCTGATACGCCAGCTGCACCTCTTCCTAGAGTTGGAAGATCTAAAGACGGTAGTGCACACGCTGGTAACTTTGAGGCTTGACTTCCGCAATGCGCTGTACATAGGGCTACCTTTGTGCCTAGTCCAGAAACTTCAACTTATTCAAAATATGGCAGCCAGGTTGGTCACCGGTACATCTAGGGGTGACCACATTACACCAGTTTTAAAATCACTTCATTGGCTGCCAATTAGTTTCCGGGCGAAGTATAAAGTGTTGGTTATTACCTTTAAAGCCCTACATGGTTTGGGTCCAGGTTACCTGCGGGATCGCCTTCTCCCGTACAATCTGCCCCGCACACTTAGGCCCTCTGGGAAGAACTTACTCAAGTCAGCCAAAACTAGGCTGATGAGTGTTACCCAGAGGACCTTCTCTTCCACCGCTCCCAGACTGTGGAATGGTCTGCCGGAGGAGATTAGACAAATTAGCAGTCTTCATGAATTTAAGAGAGTCATGAAGACTGCTCTCTTCCGGCAGGCCTATATAGATGAAGTTTAGGATGTTTTTAATGATGTATTTTTTCTTGTTTTTAAAATTTTAACTGGTTTGTGCGGGAGATAATTAAAAGCTTTCTGTTACAATTCCAGTTGCCCTTGAAACATTTTTTCCCTAGCACTCCTCAGTGTGTTTTCCTTGGCTCATTTGGTTACAGTTTTTATTTCTTCAGAGAGTCTCTCACTAGCCTTGCAAATTTTGTGGATTATCTCCCAGTCTATAGTGACCCTTGGGGAAGGGAAAAGGCACAACCCTGCCTTGAAGAGGACATTTGGTGTGTGGGTGTGGGTGGGTGTGGGTGTGTTCTACTTGCAAACTTTATCTTTGAGAGGCACGGTTCATCATCTTGAATGCTGCAATCCAAATAGCAGTCTCTCTCAGCGAACTGAATTTTACAGTGCAAACATTACATTTCCCAATGTCTTCAGTACATAGGGTGCTGTGCAGCCATGGACGTCCAGGAAGTGGCCATGATTACTTGACAGTAGTGACAATGGAAAAAGTTTTCTTTCACACTCTTGTGTTATGTTTACTGCATTTTCATACAGTTTCTATTTCTTCTTTAGATGTAACTTAATTGGGGTGCACCATATTAATTCATTTCTGCTAGCTTTGATCAGAATTTTCCCAGTTTCACCTCTTAGAAGCGAACATGGACCTGAACACAATCTGCAGTCAAATTTCATACATTTCCAAGCTTGCAATGCAATTTGTAGAACCAAAAAAATGAATTTGATGGAATGTGTACATGGTGAATGGTAAACTCCCTGGGAGCTTGCTGAGTGCGCTCGCCACGTGCTGCCCAGCCGGCATTGCATGCAATTCCCATGGCACACCATTAGCTGCCATTAGAGTAGAAGGGAAAAACCTTTAATTTCCCCTCCCCATGCACAGCGAAGCCTGAAATGGTTTCTTAACACAAACGTAAAGAGGCCCTTTTAGGCACCGATGAGTGCAGGGGGATGGAAAGCTTTAGAGCCTTCAAGACCCTTATAGGCAGAGCAGGGAGGCCATCGGCAAGGTGGGAAAGACTACCACAATTTCCCCAAGGCTGGAGAAACTGTGCATTTTTTCCCACGCCCAACAGGACCAGCACCGCCATTGTTCTTAAAGGAATCATGGAGCAAATATCTGCCCTGTGCATTTGCTGGGGCTTGAGGGGGCCTAGTGTGGGGTACCCATCAAACTCTCAGGCCCTGGCAGATTTTTTACTCATCCCTATGTATACATTTGAAAAATGCACACAAACACACTTTAATCAATGGGAGAAAGTGCATACATTTCAAAAATGTTCACAACTGATGCATACATTTGGTAAAATACACACAAAAATATGCATGGATTTTGTGCAAAAAGAAAAAAAAACTCACAATCTGATATAGATCCAAATAGGAGCAGGTTTACAGTGAAATGAAGAGAACCTCAATGAGGTTGGGCTTTGATGAATTTCACATCCCTAATTCTAATCACTATCTCTGAACATAAGCGCACACACACATTTAGAAGTAAGTCCCATTGAGTTCAGTGTTGCTTACTGATGGAACACCTTCCCCAACATGAACCTACCCATACACTGCATTCAACATCTAAAGTCGTTCTCTGGTTGCCTACTCTGAGGGAGACCCAGAAGATGGCAACAAGGGAGAGGGCCTTCTTTGTGGTGGCCCCAAAATTATGGAATGATCTCCCCATCAAGGCCTGCCTGGTGCCAACATTGCTATCTTTTCAATGACAGGTTAAAACTTTTCTCTTTTCCCAAGCATTTAGAAATATGTGATGAACTGCATCGATCCTGGATCTGTTTTTATAGTTGTTATAAAGTTGTTTATAGTTGTTTTTTAGATGATGTTTCTGTGTGTGTTGCATGTTTTTGAGGTTTTAAATTCTGTATATTGTTTTTAATTGTTTCAATCTATGGGATAGTACAGAAATATAATAATAATAATAATAATAATAATAATAATAATACTCTAAGGCAGGGGTGTGTACTTAAACACAGAAAAGAAACCATTGCATCTTTAGTCCATTGCACTCCTGGACAGAGAAACCATGGTGACTAAAAGTGTGGAGAAAACATGGGATCATGCTCACCATTCTCACTCCTAGTGCACACAAAGATATCTAACTCCTTTCTCCCTCAGCTTCCAACCCCTTCCCTAACAGCTCTTGAAAATCCAACTGTAACTGCCATCAGAACCCCACTGACCCATCCTAACTCAGCAAAGCAGCCAAAGCACAATGCAGTTCTACCATCAGTACAGCCAAACCCAGCAATTAATGCAATCTGCTGAACTATAATAAAAACAAGAGTTCCCCATGTTGCCACACTCGTCACATCTAAGGCTGTTTTGCCAGGATAGCTTGATGTGTCAAGTGCCTATTCAGCACAGCTTCAAGGTGAGCAGGCAAGGATAGATCAGTCTGGTGCTTAATGCCAGGATGGACATGCTCATGTCAGATAGACAGTATAATGTATTCTCCCAGCTCTCACCTGAAGTGCAAGGACCTGCAGTGCAGCTGTAGGCAAGGATCTTGCTTGTTGCAGAGCTTTGTAACTGAATAAAGCTGTTGCCCATTTATCTTGCACTCTATCTCGTGTCATCATTCCAGGGGCAGGGGGACAATGTAGTCTTCATGTGTGTATTCCCTGCATAGTTGCCTCCTGCAGGCTGTGCTGAACCAAGACAGGTAGACAGTGGCAGCTGTGGGAACACCCATCTCTCTGTGTGCATTTTCACCATCACACATTAGAACATTAAGCTTTTCTTGTTCCACTAGAATCCACCAGCATGGACCTGTTGACCTATTTCTGACTATTTCCCTAGTAACTGGCCAGATGCCAGCATTTTTGGAATCAATATTTGGCAACTCTATTCTGGCTTTTACTGACTAAACAACAATAGGGTGGCTATTTTCAGAAGGTGGCATTCATGATTTTGCAGAGAGACATACCCTATGAATACTTGTGGTGTATGGGACAGTACAGTAATGTCACTGTATCTTTAAGGAACTGGTTCCACTTTCTTTGGGATTGCTGCGTGTGAGCTGTGTTTATCTATCAGTGGGCTGTTTGTTGTGTTTTGTTCCTCCTTTTTGGTGTCCAGATTAGATCAATGGAAATCTTAGATGTCTTGTACATGAAGCTTAAGAACACCTACCAAAGGAATAAGGCTGGTGGACAGTATGGAATTCATTGTTAATGAAAGCTATATATCTTAGGATAATAACCCTAGAATAACAACCCAGAGATTCTGACTGTTGAAAGTGTTAACAAGCCCAATGTAATGGCGGTAGTGTGGGAGGAGACATCAATAAGTTTGATAATAAACAGTTTCTAAATATGTTTTACTCATCTAAGAAAACAAATTCAAAAGACAAGATATCCATTTGGTCCCTTTTAATACCAGCCATCACTCTGTTATGTTCTCACTTGGAAGGCCATCCTTCTCCAACTAGTTAAGTAATCCAGCACCTGGTGGTGATGATTTACTAATTATATTTCAGTTGTGAAAAATTACATATAATTAGCGAGAAAGTATTCACCATAATTGCAGAGTCAGCTTCAGAGTCTTGATGTCTATCCCAGAAAAGCCAAATGTGGTGATGAATTTTCTCATAACAGCTTTACACATTTCTGAAACAAGCTACCTAATATGCTTTCAGGTGTAATGAGCAACCAAATAATTGGAATGAGTCGAAATTTGTTATACGGCATCTGTTGAGATCATTCTTTGCCTCTAATTGCAATTAGCAAGCATTTTTTTGATGGAGATGACTTCTAATTCAAGTAGTTACTTGCTTCAGATCTATCATTACTGTTCCTTTTATGTCCAGAGTTTACTTTTTTGTTGTTGATCTTGCGTGTGTGTGTGTGTTGTGCATGTGTGGATCCCCCCTCCATTTACTCTTGACTAATTGACAGATGAAGCTACTATCCTCAGTGAGATACAAAGTACATAAAATTGCACCATTTACAGAACAGGGTAGAAACATTTTATACACAATACAGCAGAAAACCGGGATTTGAATCCAAATATACTGTGTTCCCATCAAATTGTGAGCCTCAGTCCCAGCTCTCTGAGAAGGACCTGATATTTACATCCACAGTATGATGCAGTGGTTGAAATGCTGGATTCTGACCAGGGTCCAAATCTCAACTTAGCCATTAAGCTCATGCAGTGATCTTGGTCTGGTTACTCTCTCTCCATCTAACCTCCCTCACAGGATTGCTGTGAGGATAAAGCGCATCTATGTACCATATGTAATTACTTAAATTTATTTTAGACATGTAAACCCTGCCTTTCCATTACTGAGCTCCTAAGACAATTTGCATAAAATCAACATGTCAAGTCAAACCATATGTCAAGCAAACTATTCAGATCAATGCCACTAACCAGAGCAGAGCTTATCTGGTGTGTTTTCATGTTTATGAAAGGGATTGTTGTTTGGGGTTTGCAAGAAGTAATGATTTAAGTGCAGTGGCTTATGGGTGTTGAACAGTGAGTGAAATTATGCCATTAAGGTACTGATGAATGAGTCAAACAACAGAAACAAAGGAGATGAAATATTTCATTGGACCAGCCAGAATTTAAAATACTTCCAGTTTTCACAAGGCTTACATGACGTCCTCATTCTTATGGGATTGAAGGGGCAAGCTCTCCCTTCCTGTGCTCCCACACAGAACTTATTTTGCACACTAGGGCCAAAAAGAAACATTATGGTTCTTTTATTTTGGTAAGTCCCTGACCTCATACTTGAGGTAAATCCATAGGTGGTTGGTCCATTCTTCATAATTTATAAAGCCAAACTTTTAACTCTACATTACTTTGAAATGAATACCAATAGCAGTTAGGTCCTAAAAGCCAAAATACTGAAACCATTAGCACAAGTGAAGAATCGTTGAAGACTGTAGCATTAGGCTCCTATATAATACTAGTTTTAAAAGAATTTGAAGAAAGGGTTTGTTTGTTTGTTTGTTTGTTGTTTGCTTCTTTCCTTTTATACATGATTTTGCTCAGATTTTTTTGTTGTTGTTGTTTTGGCTTCCTTCATTTTCTAGACATCTGCATTAACATAGGATTTATACAGCCTGTTTCATCTTGTCCTGCTGCTTTTTTACATTCAGACTAATAATCCTGTGAATGTGATATCCAAGCCATCTTCACTTTACAACCAAATGTAGTGTCACAAGCGAGAGAATTATGACTTCAAGAGAGGAATCAGTAGCAGCAGCGGATGAATGCTTAAGAAACAAAGGCCCTCCTTGTATGAAAACATATTTTGTTTAAAAACAGAGGAGAGGAAAACAGCAACATAAAAGGGCAAGACATGCATCTCGACACAGAGATTAATGAGAGATGAGATTTGATCGTTCACTTAAGGTTATGTTTTTGTTAACAAAGCAGGCATTAGATTCCTAACTTCTCATGCATTGTGAAGGGAAAGTCTCCCTTTTTGCCCAAGTGATTCACAAATCCATCTTCTTAGTAGAAAGGGAGCCTTAATCATTTATTTATTTATTTATTTATTTATTTATTACATTTGTATACCGCCCCATAGCCGAAGCTCTCTGGGCGGTTTACATAGGATTAAAAACAATTAAAAACAATATACAAAAATTAAAACAGCAAAAACATACAACATACACACAATCTATACATTTAAAAACCACATCGACAGTTCAAAAACTACAAAAACAAAACAAAACAAACCCAGGCTCCTCAGATATTGTCAAATGCCTGGGAGAAGAGGAAAGTCTTGACTGGCGCCGAAAAGATAACAATGTTGGCGCCAGGCAGGCCTCGTCGGGGAGATCGTTCCACAATTGGGGAGCCACCACAGAGAAGGCCCTCTCTCTTGTTGCTGACCTCCGAGCCTCCCTCGGAGGAGGCACTCGGAGGAGGGCCTTAGATGTTGAACGTAGTGTTCGGGTAGGTTCATGTCGGGAAAGGTGTTCCATCAGGTATTGTGGTCCCAAGCCGTGTAAGGCTTTATAGGTTAAAACCAGCACCTTGAACCGGGCTCGGAAACATACAGGCAGCCAATGCAAGCGGGCCAGAGTAGGTCTTCTATGTTCGAACCTACTGGTTCCAGTTATCAATCTGGCCGCTGCATTTTGCACAAGCTGCAGCTTCCGAACCACCTTCAAAGGCAGCCCCACGTAGAGTGCATTGCAGTAATCTAACTTGGAGGTTACCAGAGCATGGACAACTGAAGCCAGGTTATCCCTGTCCAGATAGGGACGTAGCTGAGCCACCAACCGAAGTTGGTAGAAGGCACTCCGTGCCACTGAGGCCACCTGCGCCTCAAGTGACAGAGATGGTTCTAGGAGAACCCCCAAGCTACGAACCCGCTCCTTCAAGGGGAGTGCAACCCCATCCAGAACAGGTTGAACACCCTCCATCCGGTCAGCGGAACCACCCACTAACAGCGTCTCAGTCTTGTCTGGATTGAGTTTCAGTTTATTAGCCCTCATCCAGTCCATTGTCGCAGCCAGGCACTGGTTCAGCACATCCACAGCCTCACCTGATGAAGATGAAAAGGAGAAATAGAGCTGCGTGTCATCAGCGTACTGATGACAACGCACTCCAAAACTCCGGATGACTGCACTCAACGGTTTCATGTAGATATTGAACAGCATGGGGGACAAAACTGACCCATGCGGAACCCCATACTGGAGAATCCACGGGGCCGAGCAATGTTCCCCAAGCACCACCTTCTGGAGCTGACCCACCAAGTAGGAGCGGAACCACTGCAATGCAGTTCCTCCCACTCCCAACTCAGCCAGTCGTCCCAGAAGGATACCATGGTCGATGGTATCGAAAGCCGCTGAGAGATCAAGGAGAATCAACAGAGTCACACTCCCCCTGTCTTTCTCCTGACATAGGTCATCATTAGGGATGTGCACTGGATCGGACCCGATCCACGATCCGAGTCCGGTCCAGTGGGAAATCGGATAAATTATCCGATTTCCGATCCCGCAGCTGGATCGGCCGATCCAATCCGAACCGGTCCGAAAAAGCTCCGAACCGGTTCGGCGGATCGGCGGATCGGCGGGCGCCCACTGGCGCCCACCGCCGCTTCCATTGGTGGGCGCCAGCGGGCGCCCGCCGATGAAAGTGGACAGCGGGGGGGGAGGAGGGGGGCGCTTACCTTCTCGGCCCGGTGGCTCCTGTCCGGCGCCGGCGCCTACTACTACTAGCAGGCTCCGCGGCCTGCTCTAGGGTGGCGCGCCGGGTGATGTCATCACCCGGCGCGCTACTCTAGAGCAGGCCGCGGAGCCTGCTGGAAGTAGTAGGCGCCGGCGCCGGCCGGGAGCCGTCGGGCCGGGAAGGTAAGGAGGGGGTGCGTGGAGGGGAGGAGGGGGCGCGCGGAGGGGGGAGGGGGGCCCTTACCTGCCCGGCCCGGCGGCTCCCGTCCGGCGCCGGCGCCTACTACTCCCAGCAGGCTCCGCGGCCTGCTCCAGGGTGGCGCGCCGGGTGATGTCATCACCCGGCGCGCTACTCGAGAGTAGGCCGCGGAGCCCGCTGGTAGTAGCCGCCGGCGCCGGACGGGAGCGGACGGGCCGAGAAGGTAAGCAGTGGCGGGGAAGGGGGCTTACCCCCCCCCGGAGCCGTCCGCTTCTATCCGCTGGCGCCCGCGGGCGCCAGCGGATGGAAGCGGGTGGCCCCAGGGGGGGTAGGGAGCGCGGGGGAGGGGGCTTACCTGCCGGGGCCGTCCACAGCGGACGGCCCCGGAGGGGGAGGGAGTTAGGCCCCCCCTTACCCACCCACCGCCATTTTTTCCTCATAGACTTGCATTGCAATGCAAGTCTATGGGGAGAAAAATGGCGGCCGATCCAAAAATGTACGATTTTTGGGTCGGGATCGGACTCGATCCGGTCCGGGGGGCCTCCGATTTTGTCCGAACCGGTCCGGGACAAAATTGGAGGTCCCGATCCGGGTCCCGATCCGATCCGGGGGGTCCGTGCACACCCCTAGTCATCATACAGGGCGACCAAGGCTGTTTCCGTACCAAAACCAGGCCTGAAACCCGACTGAAATGGATCCAGATAATCAGTCTCATCCAAGAGTGCCTGGAGCTGGCTCGCAACCACCCGCTCCAGGACCTTGCCCAGGAATGGAACATTTGCTACTGGCCTGTAGTTATTAAGATTTTCAGGGTCCAGGGAAGATTTCTTTAGGAGTGATCTCACTGCTGCCTCTTTCATTGGCACCAAACTGTGGTAGGATTTCAACACTACACTATTTCAAGCCTCTGATACAAGCTTCTGGTATCCTTTCCTGGATGCCATGCAGTTATAAAGCTTAGCATGTTCTAACTTATCTTAAAAAAATACTAGAGTCTCTAAGCCTCAAGAATGACTAGAGCTGACACCTTGGGGTTTGGCAATACCTCCTAGGGTGGGGAGATTTCTTCTGATCACTCAGTGGCAATGGAAAGGCATTCTCAGTAACGTGTTTACACATATTATGGAACATATCCTGATTTCTCTATTTATTTTAATGTTTAGTGTTTTAGTGTTTTTAGTATATGGTCCGCAGTAGACCAGCCTGTCAATACAGTACTCTCAGCTGTAAAATAAGTTATCTGTGCAAGTTCAATTCTGTTTCAAATCAAGCCTTGGTCATATGTCAAGCATGGATGGATACAACCACAGGGCACTCAATCAGCCTTCCCCTAGCTGATTCCCTCCAGAATTTTTGGACTTTTACTCTCATCAGTGCCAATGCTGGGAGTTGTCATCCCAAATGCCTGGAGGGCACCAGGTTGGGGAAGGCTGACTAGATTGTTTGAAGGGGTCCAGTGTACAAATGACTCCACCACTCCAGTGTCCTTGGGCAAAAGAGATTGGGAAAGGTTTCCAGCAGTGTAAAAGGCTTTCATTCCTCCCAGCCTTCTTTTCATTTTCATGGATCCCATTTCCAACTTTCCTGCCAGTCATACCAGCCATCAGTATTGTCATGTGTACCATATGTCTGGAGACCTAGTGGACTGTAAGTTGATGCATTAGAAATAGATTTAGAAAGTCAATGTCTCTGGAAGCTTATCTCTGTCAGACTTTCCCACGGGAGTTGCTTGCTGCACTCCCTGTCTTAGCCTTGAAGCTGCTAGTTTCTCTGTGAACTTGGGAGTGTTTTGATAAGGTGAGGGCCACACTTTGAGGGTGCACTCACATTGTAGCATCATCAAAAGGGGGTTGAACTGTGTCGCCCTGTTGGCACATGGGCATGGTTTACATGTCAGAGGATCTGTCTGTCAAGTGGCTTTGAATAGGCCTTAGTATATAATAGCTAAGAACTCAATGGCATGGAAAGTTGAGAGTGTGAGAGTGGAGAAAACTGAAAATGGAGCTGGGAGAGGGGATGGAATGGAATGGAATGGAGTCTTTGTAAAGGGATTCATCATAGTCTTCCCCATTATGTTGAGATATAGTGTACTTCTATTGCAAATATAGTAGTTATTTATGACTTTGCATATAAATTAGCACATGCAAAATGTTATGCAAGGCTGTGTCTTCTTTTGTCCTCTTTTATGGCAATGCATTTCCCCTTCTTTGGCGATGCGCAAGTGGCCACCCATTTCGAATGATGACCCTGATCCATTTTGAATGATGTGCACACTTACAATAGCTTGTTAAACTAGCATTTCAGCCACTTATAAGCAGTATAACCTGTCCTTCTGAAATAAATTTATAAAATAATCACCTTTATTAGCTCAGGTTATTAAACCACATTAATAATAATAATAATTTATTTCTTACCTGCCTCTCCATTTGGATTGAGGCAGGGAACAACAGTAAATATAAAAAATGATAAAATACATAAAACTGATTAAAACATGGCACACATTATTAAAACTGCATTAAAACATCCTAAAAAAAACATCCTAAAAAATTGCATCTGTTCACAAAAATTCTGAGCAGAATGCGGTGGAGGGGGAAGGAAATCTCAGGGATTTTTCTTTATCTCTCTTGATGCCATAAAGAAATGCCAGACCTATACCAAAGAAGATGAATACTCTGAATCATCTGTTACAGATAATACCTCATAGTCCATGTTTTGCTTGCCTTAGAGCTGGCCTCAAGATTGTGATCTGTAATTTTGCTCTTTTGGTTTGTGGAGAAGGCTAAGCTTAATGCTATATTGATTCCATAACATGTGCAGCATTTTAAATTTCTTATTTCATGGCTTGGCTTCTGATGTTCTTAGCTTACTGTGAAGATTGACTCATGGTTCATGAAGACTCTTGAACAGACTTCCTGTTCATTCTTTACCTCCATCATGATAACATAAGAAAAGTCATGCTGGATTAGGAGTTATAAAAGATTCTGGTTTAGGGCTTGAGCTCAGTCTGTTGTTGCCAGCTTGGCACCCTGGCTGACAGCTCACAGCCCCCCAACCTTGCCCAACTCGGCATTTGGTAAGCTCACAGTTCCCCACTTGTCCACAAACTGTGAAGTTATGCAAAATTGCAGGTAATTCTTATACGAACAATGTCTTGTGCAAAATGGCAGCTGTAAATGGAACCATTTTTGCAATGTTGCACGTGTAAATGAGCTGATTGAACCATTTATGGTTGCAATTTTGTGTAAATGGGTTTATTTAGAGCCAGCATTTTGAGCAAAATGGTGATTTCTGTAAAATACGTACCTGTGATTGTGCATGAAATGGTGGCTTGTGGGAAAGCAGGATGTCATGCACTGCTTGCTGGGCACCCGCAGACCATATGTCGGCTCACCCCATGCACCAAATAGGGTCAGGCAAGTGGCAGAGTTCTGGTGAGCAGTGTGTGAAGTGGACACAGGGAAGTTCACCCACCTTTATACTGGATCATACCAAAAGGCTACCTAGTCCAGCATTCTGTTCCCAGAGAGGCCAGTCAGATGCCTATGAGAAGCCCACAAGGAGGGCATGAGCATAACCCTTCCTCTTGTGTTCTCTAGAACCTGGTATTTAGAGCAGTTCAAGAGAGAAGACACTGCTACTGAGAAAAGTCCCCATAGTCTAATAGACACCCATCAAACCTCAGATGGCAGAGCATACAAAGTAGAATCTCACCAGTGGAACAATACTTCCCTGGAAGGTGATGGACTGTCCTTTGTTAGAGATTTTTAAGCAGAGATTGAATTACCACCTGTCAGGTATGCTGGAGTAGATTTGCTATGTTAACAGAAGGTTGTAACCTAAATCATCACTCAATTCTAAGCATTTTCTTCTCAGACATAAGTCCCACTGCAACAGGTTTTAGGCATGCAAAGCACAGCTCAGTTCTAAAATATAATGTATTTAAATGAAACCCAGCTGGGTATTTAAAGCTTATTTTTAGTATCTCTTATCTCCAATTACTGATCAGAGATCAGAGCAGGATTTCCCTGCTTACTGTTAAAGAAAGCTTCCTTCCTTCAGTGTTCAGAAGTCCTCCTTTCTGCAGTCTTTTCTTGCAGCCCAACTCACATCTGAGGGCCACCCATGGGTCATGAGTTGTGTCATGTTCCCCACCATTTTTTAAAAAAGATTTTAACATGAGGTGCCTTTAAAGAAGCAATTCCCCATGATGGCCAACTGAGGAGACGAAGAGAAGGGCATGCATTTTAATTAACGGTAAGACTGTTAGGTACCCTTTCCCTTTAGAATAATGGTTTATGGAGTACATGTGAACATACTATGTCAGACTACTGATCCATCCAACACAGTACTGTGCTTTTACATCTGGCGGCAGTTCTCCCAAATGTGAAGGTGAACTTTCTTTCTCCATTCTACCTGATCAAATCCTTTCAACTGAAAATGCCAGAGATTGAACTGAAAACTTTTGCATATGCAACACAGAAACAAAGATACAAAGTGTCTGTGCTATTACTGAGCTATGGTCCCTCCCCAAGCACAAATTAATGTATTTAGTGTAATATTGAATTGCGATAGTGTTGCATTAAGATATATGACTAAAATGAACAAAGCTATTATTTATTATATTTTCCATGGCCTGTTACACAAGCCTCTGGCTACATCTCAATTGCTTTAAACACATATTAATAAGAAATGCTTAAGAATGGGCAACATTCATACAAAGCCCACATTAATTATCACCAGTCTATAATACTTCCAGTTAAACAAATGGTGTGTCTTTACTTGTAAACATGGCCCAGAAATTCTCAAATAAGAAGGTGTCTAATGATATTTCCCCGCATTCGTCCACCAGATTGCAACATAGACCTTGTGTGCTCCATTTAACCTGTAAGTGTTTGCTGAAGAAGAAATGCATGTAATAGTGCAATCCTAAGCATGTCTACTCAGAAATATGTTCCACTGAGTTCAATAGGACCTATTCACAGGTAATTGTGTATTCTATGTAATCTTACACACCCTTTCATGAGAGTACAATCCATCAAACACAGAAGGATTTACTCAGGGCCGGTAGAGCACCGGTTGATGACATCACCTGGCGCTCTACTGAGAGGCAGTCCGCGAAGCCTGTTTCTCAGTAGAAGGGACCAGCGGGCGGCAGAGGATGGCAGTGGACTGCCCCAGCAGGTAAGTGGGGACCTTCTTCTCCCTCCCCCTCCCCCCAACTCACGCTCCTTACCTGTTGGGGCTGTCCATTGCTGTCCACTGCCGTCTGCTGCCGCCCACTGCCGCCTGCTCCTACCGGCTGGTCCCTTCTAATGAGAAACAGGCTTCGTGGCCTGCCTCTCAGTAGTGCGCTGGGTGACGTCATCACCTGACGTGCTACTGAGAGGCAGGCCACAATGCCTGTTTCTCAGTAGAAGGGACCAGTGGGCGGCAGAGGATGGCAGTGGACTGCCCCAGCAGGTAAGTGGGGACCTTCTTCTCCCTCTCCCTTCCCCCCACTCACACTCCTTACCTGCCGGCGCCCCGCTCTGCCATCTGCTGCTTCCGTACTACTGATAAGCAGGCCTTGAGGCCTGTTTATCAGTCAAAGAGAAGCAGCGGATGGCAGCGCGGGACACCGGCAGGTAATGGGGGACCTCCATCTCCATCTCGCTCCCCCTTCCCCCTATTCATGCTCCTTACCTGCTCCCTCCTCGCTGCCGTCCATTGCTGTCCACTCATTCAGTACTACTGGGAAACAAGCCTTGCAGCCTGTTCCACAGTACAGCGAGGGCGCTCCGAATGATGATGTTACCTGGCTCACTGTAGCTCTATTGTGGAACAAGCCGCAAGGCCTGTTTGAAAGTAGTACGGAAGCAGTGGGCAGCAGCAAACGGCAGTGAGGAGGGAGCGGGTAAGGAGTGCGAAAGGGGAGGGGGTCCGATCCAATTTTTTCAGATCTGGATCGGGTCCTTTTGGATCGGATCAGATCAGATCGGATGATCCAGGTGATTGGGATTGGAATCGGATAATTTTATCTGATTTTGCCTGGATTCGGTCCAGATCGTGGATCAGACCCGATCTGCTGCACATCCCTAGTCACAAGTGCAAATTTACACAAATCTGGGGAATTGGGCAAAAATCCAATTATGTCAATGAATGAACCATGGAACAAACCACACTTAACAATCTACAAAGCACAGATGGAATGATGTGAAAAAAGCAATGCAAGGTGTTTAACCCGATCCATAAAATGGTTCAGTACCTTCAACAGCTCCTTTAAAGTTTTGACTGAAACCCCGAATAAATTCACAGCTCCGCTGAAATTGGCGCCACTAACCTCCACTGTGTTTAGTGCCACCATATTTTTTCCCAAACTTCACTTCACATTCATAGGTGCACTGTGAGGAAAAAACATGGCTGCATCTGTCCCCTCCAAAAAAAGGCAGCCAAAACATCTTGTTCCTAATACCCTACTATTTCAGATCAGAGGAAAGACTGATAATTTTTTGAACTGCCTAGACTACATTTCCCTTGATTTGCCCTCTCCTGGGGGCTACAAAAGTCTTAAGACTTTGAAGTCTTAAGTTTGAAGGTAGGGATTGTTACTTTTTTTCACCAATTAACACAGTGACTTTTCTTTACTTTTAACTCCTCTCCATTTTTGTCAACCAGAGACTGGTGGGAAGTAAAAAATTGGATGAAATTATTTTAGTTGCTATGGCAACTAATGACTTGCTGTTCACACCTTTCTCAGCTCTTACTGGTTCCAGCCTAGAAGTTTTCTTGAGTGCCCATGGAGAGATAACTGAAGTTTAATATGTGATGAGCCTAACCCCCCCCACACACACACACATGCACACTCACACTCACAAAGTAACAGAATGAGTAGGAAACGGTCTTTGATTTTATCCTCTGGTTTCACTTTTCACCAAATGAGATAACATTGAAAAGTCATGTACTATAAATGTACCAATTCCCATGTAAGGGACTGCAGGACTTTCTGATAATGACTACTTCTACTGTGTCCTGGAACACACAGTTGGCAGGTTCAGGCACAGAATTTTGATTTTGTGTGTTGTTGTTGTTGTTGTTGTTGTTTATTGTATAATTTATATTGTGCTATGTTTGGGGATTTATGGCTCTTGCATATTGCCTTAATATTCTAGGATGAAGGGCGGGTTAAAATGCTTTAAATAAATAAACAAACAAATAATACTTCCTGAATATTTGAAAACAAATATTTTGACCCTACTTAAGTTTTCCTTAATTTATGACTTGTAAGAACTTGAAAGTTCACTCAATGTGAACCCATGGAATTTCAACCCAATACTTTTTTTTTACATACAAGATTGAGCTTCTCCATTATGACCTCTTTATCTTATATCTAAGACAAATCAATTCCATAGACTAGCAACAAAATATACACTTGCAAATAAACAGACCCTTTTTGCTCAATCCATTCTGTTTTATGATTATCATCTCGGATTAGGTTGTAAGCATTAGATTTTTAAAAGCACGTCCTTCACATTGCAGGGAACAAGAGAGGTTAAAAACTATAGTAATTACTACCAAGGAGGAAAAATCCAAATTGCAGGCTGCTGCGGAGCTACATGGTGAAGTATTATGTTATTCCACAGTCACCTAACAATGTCATCATTGCTTCCACCAAGCTTGATAAATTACCACGTTCAAATTTCTCTTGACTGCTGCATTATCTGTAGTTAAGTGGTAATTATCATTGTACAATCAATTGCCTGCTATTTTATTTTTTGTTTTGTTTTAGGTTTACAGATTAATCATAATCATTTTCAGCTTTAGAGGAGGAACATAACGTAAAACAGAATGGCAGCGATAATAATAATTATATATATATATATATATATATATATATTCAAAATGCAAAAGCTGTGCTGCCATGGCTCTCCTTCCCATTCAAACTTTGGATGTACATCAAAGGTACAAAGTGCAAATCAGCAAAACCTGAGCTCTACCAAAGTTGTCTAAATTCCATCTTGAAGATCATTCCAACTCGATTGCAAACTTTGTTTATTCTGCATGAAAATCCATGTGTATGTTCATGAATATTTTTCCAAATTCTTTCCCCATTGATTAAAGAATATTTGTGTGCATTTTCCAAAAGTATACATTTTTCATTCACTTTTTTTTCAAATATGCACATGCTCTTGAATGGGAGGGGGGGAGTGTTTTGGTCCACAAATGACTTTGCAGGCTTGGAAATGTAAAGACTTCGACTGCAGATTGCACCCAAGTCCATGTTCAGTTCAGAAGTTGGGTAAATCCTGATCAAAAACAAACTGAAACAAATTTCTCATGCATACATCTCTAATTGAAGGGAGTAGAATCATGCACACTGGCCCAGTTCAGATGAAACTCCCCAGTCCAACAAACAATGGTTTCATCCTGCTTTCCAATCCAAATTTGTACAGAACACTTAAACCGGTAGTGAGACCACTCCTTAAGAAAGCTTCCCTGGACCCAGAAAATCTTAACAACTATAAGCTGGTGGCAAATGTTGCATTCCTGGGCAAGGTCCTTGAGCAGGTGATTGTGAGCCAGCGCCAGACACTCTTGGATGAGACTGATTATCTGGATCCATTTCAGTTGGGTTACAGGCCTGGTTTTGGCACAGAAACAGCCTTGGTTGTCCTGTATGATGACCTATGTTGGGAGAAAGACAGGGGGAGTGTGATTCTGTTGATTCTCCTTGATCTCTAAGCAGTTTTGATACCATCAACCATGGTATCCTTCTGGGACAACTGGCTGAGTTAGGGGTGGGAGGTACTGTATTGCAGTGGTTTCACTCCTACTTGGCAGGTCGGCTCCAGAAGGTGGTGCTTGGGGGACATTGCTCAGCCCCATGGATTCTCCAGTATGGGGTTCTGCAGGGGTCAGTCTTGTCCCCCATGTTGTCCAACATCTACATGAAACCGTTGGGTGTGGTCATCCAGAGTTTTGGAGTGTGTTGTCATCAGTACGCTGATGACACGCAGCTCTACTTCTCCTTTTCATCTTCATCAGGTGAGGCTGTGGATGTGCTGAACTGGTGCTTGGCTGTGACAATAGACTGGATAAGAGCTATTAAACTGAAACTCAATCCAGACAAGACTGAGATGCTGTTAGTGGGGGGTTCTTCTGACCAGATGGAGGGTGTTCAACCTGTTCTGGATGGGGTTGCACTCCTCCTGAAGGAGCAGGTTCATAGCTCCTAGAACCATCTCTGTCACTTGAGGCTTACGTGGCCTCAGTGGCACAGAGTGCCTTCTACCAACTTTGGTTGGTGGCTCAGCTACGCCCCTATCTGGACAGGGATAACCTGGCTTCAGTTGTCTATGCTCTGCTAACCTCCAAGTTAGTTTTCTGCAATGCGCTGTATGTGGGGCTGCCTTTGAAAATGGTTCAGAAGCTGCAGCTTGTGCAAAATACAGTGGCCAGATTGGTAACAGGGACCAGAAGGTTCAAACATATAAGACTAATTCTAGTCTGCTTGCATTGGCTGCCTTATGTTTCTGAGCCTGATTCAAGGTGCTGTTTTTAACCTATACAGCCTTACATGGTTTGGGACCACAATATCTGATCGAACGCCTCTCTCAACATGAACCAACTCATATACTATGCTCAGCATCTAAGGTCTAAGACCGAATCTGGCCTGCTTGCATTGGCTGTCTTATGTTTCTGAGCCTGATTCAAGGTGCTGGTTTTAACCTATAAAGCCTTACATGGTTTGGGACCACAATACCTGATCGAACGCCTCTCCCAACATGAACCTACTCATACACTACGCTCAGCATCTAAGGTCCTCCTCCAGGTGCCTACTCTGAGGAAAGCTCAGAGGATGGCAACAAGGAAGAAGGCCTTCTCTGTGGTGCCCCCCCCCAATTATGGAATGATCTCCCCAATGAGACCCACCTGGCACCAACATTGTTACCTTTTTGGTGCAAGGTCAAAACTTTTCTTTTCTCCCAGGCATTTAACAGCTTAACTTGAGTTTTTAACTGAGTCTTTGGCCTGGCTGAAAGTTTAAAATTGTTTAAAATGTTAGCTATCTTTATTTTCAATGTTTTTAATTTTTGGAAATCGCCCAGAGAGCTTCAGATATGGGGTGGTATATTAATAATAATAATAATAATAATAATAATAATAATATTAATAATAGTAATAATAATAATAATAATAATAATAATAATAATAATAATAATAAATGTCCTGAGGTGTAATCCACCTTGGGATGCAACTAGGATATTCCTGGTGTTCCAATCAAAACTGTTCATGGAGTTGTGTTTTTTCATAAAGCATATGGAGCCACCATATCCCATTCTGAGCTTTTTACTGTTTTTCCTTGTCAACTTTTGTAGGGATTGCCTCTTTAGCATCAAAGTGACACAGAACCTTCTATTTTTCATGCACGTGCAGTTGAGGGGTTAGTGAGGCAATGTGCTGCTTGAAAAATGGAAACAGCTAACTGAAGCATGGCAGCACACAATTTGATCCATTCTCTCCCCACTGTTCTAAAACAGTGGATTATATCCCTTTAGAAAAAGAGGGAATGGCAAGCATTATTTAAGATATAAAAATATGGCCATAATCCCAAACCAGAATGTTCATGGACCAGAAAGCTACAAAGAACAGCAACGATGACTGAGGGCACATTCAAAGAAAATAAATCATAAAGTACATCCCAAAGTCAGTTCTAGAACTATAAGACAAAAGTATAGCGGTTTGTTTCCTTCAGGATCTCCTTGGGCCAATTGATCTTGCACTACACCTGTGTTAGCAGGGGGGTTAGGGAGCCTCCAAAATGTAGTGATGAACACTAATTTGGATGGTTTCAAAAGGGGATTAGAAAAAAATCATGGAAAATAAGGCTTTCAGTGACTACTAGTCATGATGGCTATATACAACCTCAGTATCACAGGAAGTGAAATCCCCAGCCCAAATTGGCGGGGGATGATATTTGCGGGTGGGGGGGGCATAGAGTCGAGGGGGATGCTCCTGATTGGAGCATCCGGATGGTGCCACTGGGTGGGGTGGGGACGAGCGGCTTAAATTGCCGCCTAACGGTCCTGCCCGCCCTCTTCGTGTTGGCGCAGCTCGGCTCCACTCCACTGCGTCTGGGCTGAGCGCGCAGATCGGGCCTTTCGTGCGGCTTTTGCAGCGAGGCGCGCGCGAGCGGCTGGGAGGCAGCAGCGACGAAGAGGCGGGGAGCCGAAGGATCCATCGACCCCGCAGGTGATGTTCTACTTGGGGCTGTGAGCCCCCAGGTTTGAGGGGCGGGCCGGTTGCCCCCCCCCCCGAGCGGAGGAAAAGGCGCGAGTGTGCCGATAGCTGAGACTCAGCCGCACAGAGGACCCGGGCTACCAGAGCCGGGACACGGTTGTGGAGGGCTGGTCTACCTGGCTTGGTAGATCTCCCATACGTCAGCTGAGACCCGGCCGCTCAGAGGGCCCGGGCTACCAGAGCCGGGACGAGGCTGTGGAGGGCAGGTCTGCCTGGCTTGGTGGATCTCCCATTTGCCGGCTGAGACCCAACCGCGCAGAGGGCCCGGGCTACCAGAGCCGGGACGCAGCTGTGGATAGGGGAGGGCTGGTCTACCAGGCCTGGTAGATCTCCCACACACCGGCTGGAGCGGCCTTTACGGTTGCCGGTACAGGGGGCTGGCGAGGGTGTGTGGGGCAGCTCTCATGTACACACCCCTCCCCCTACCTCCCTCTTTGTTACACCCCCCCGGCGCGAGCAACAGAGGGCAGCAAGCTGCTGCAGGGTCTGCCGCCCGGCCAGCATTAGAGCAGTTTGGGACGCTGCTGAGAGCAGTTTGGAACGGCTCTCGAAGGAGGCAGATGAGAGAGTAACGGAGGCTGGTTGCGAGGGGGGATCTCAACGTGGTCGCCCTGCATCTAATTTCTGGGGGTCCTGGGCTAGGGGTTTGACCTAGTGCACCTTCACGCGGTGTGCGCTGGGGTTTTTCCATTGGCTTCCATAGGCGGGGGTTAACCTCCTTGGGAGGACGGGCGGCGACGGGCTGCGCCAGTGCAGTTAGGAGGGGCCCATGGTGACACCTCGGGCTAGACTGCCTGAGCAGCCTTCTTATTGGGGCATACCCGCCTGCAGAGGATTAGAGGAGTTCTCCGGGGCCTTGTGCCTTTTTTCCCTTTAGTCTTGGGGGGAGGGAGCTTCTTAGGTTATTCCTCATTGAGCCACTGGGTGGTGCCAGTGCTCTTATTCCTGTTACAAGTAATTCCCTAGTTTAATCGCCGGGTGGTGTTGTCGCACTGCTTTATCCTGTATTCACAAGTAATTCTCCAGTTTAGCCATAGGGTGGTGCCATAGCACTACTTTGGGCCATTCATAAGTGTTTACTCCAGTTTGGCCATTAATTGGCAACATGTCGCCATGGAAAGGCATTGGGGGAAGAAAAGGCATAGGGAAGGCCACACGGCCACCGGCAAAGCACCTTAGTGTTCGGAGCAATTCTTCCTCCGACGAGGAAGTTAACCCAGAATTGGCTGTAATTTGGGCACGGCTGCAATCTCTGGAGGAGGGGAGGGGCATAGCCCCAAGCATCTCAGCTCAGGCTCAGACGGTTTCATTGCTCACACCACAGTGGCAGACCAGGCATCAAAAGTTAGATAGTTTGTTATCATCTATCAATTCCAGACTGGATGCTATCGAAGCTTCCTCCAGCCAGCCGACGGACAGGCAGGTTCATTCCGCTGTGGTCTCGCAGGATGCCAGGCGACGCATGGTCAGCAAGCATGACCATTGGTGCTACCTTAGACTGCAGTCCCGAGCTTTTCATCACAGGGACCAGGTGAGCAGCTTTTGAACACCTTATATCCCCGGTGCAGTCTATGGGTGCCTTCCCTCCTTGGGGATGGTGCCCATGGATGCCTGGGATGGCATACCCGACACCACACTTGGGTGGTTCTTTGATGGGGACACTGCAGGTGAACGTTCCTCCTCCATCCACTATGGGGGAGAGCGGACCGACACCGGCCCGAAGCGATAGGGATAGCTTAGACACGGCTCCATCGCAGCTTATTAATCCGGGTTCGTCGGTCGTGTTAGTATGGTAAGTGACACTAGGGCGACGTCTGAGGCGAGGGTGGACGCTTCAGTTCAAACACAGGTCACCCCAAGTTCCGACATAGGGGATGTCTCATTGGGGGGGCCCTCAGCTGCGCAGGGGACAGCTGTCGTGGCAGCTTGTGTAGAGGTGTGGCAGGGTCCTGTTGGTTGAGTTGCCACGTCAATCATGGCAGTCAAGGACCCTTTAGTAGGAGCGGTCGGCAATTCCCACCGGGAACACGGCAGCTCCTCTGGGTTACCACCTCTTACCAGCCACAAGGGACAAGATCCTAAAAGGGGAGTTTATAGAATTTTTTTTCCTTATTATTTCGGGAACCAGAGAACGTGGACAAAGACAGAACGGCAGAGAGGGAAGCAGAGAAGTCTCGGAAGAAGAGGGTAGCCAGGACCTGGAACAATTGGTTACCGGGTTTCTTAACATATATGGGCGTTTTACAACAACGCTTCCCTTCAAAAGGATATATACTCACTAAATACCTCGATATAATTTATCGGGCGTATAGGGAATATGAGGGTGGGGCCTGGTTGGCCTATGACGGATCGTTCCGTAGAAGGGCCGCCTTTGACCACACCCTGCAGTGGGATATTAAGGACAATGACCTATGGTTGCAATATATGACGCCTGTCAAACCGGGTCAGGGTGACCGGGCGGATAGCGGTCACCTGTTGGAAAGGCCCCAACTTGCCACCACTTTGAGTGGGTCAGCGGGGCGGGGGGTTCAGCTCCGCCTGCCCTGTTGGGAATTTAGCTTCCGGGGTTTTGCACGAGATCCCCTTGCAATTACAGGCATGAGTGCCTTGTTTGTGGTGGCATCCACCCAGCGCATAGCTGCCCGTCCAGCGAGAGGGGAAGGGGCACCTTTCGGGGGTGATCCAATTTCAAGGAACCACGGGGTCCTGGGGGACAACAGCCACCTCCCAAAGGGCCCCAGCCCATTTAAGCTTGTACCTTTTAGGCAATTGTTGGCACGTTACCCGCTTAGAGAGGATGCAAGGTATTTAGACGCTGGTTTGATGGTTGGTTTTAGGATTCCATATGAAGGATTAAGGTTTGCTTCCATAGCAAAAAATCAGAAGTCCATACAGGCTATAGAAGCCATGGAGCGGAAAAAATTGCGAAAGAAGTGAGTGCGGGGAGAGTACTGGGCCCCTTTGATAAACCGCCTATACCCAACTTGCGAGTGTCTTCTCTGGGCATAGTACCAAAGAAGGCACCTGGGGAGTACAGGTTAATTCATAACCTGTCCTTCCCCAGGGGAGCATCCATGAATGATGCCATTCCAGAGCATTTATGCTCTGTTAGATATGCTTCATTCGATTCTGAAGTAGCACAAGTGCACAAGAGTGGAGCAGGCGCACTGATGGGAAAATGCGATATGAAATCTGCGTTTCGCATATTGCCCGTCAATCCCCGGGACTTCGACTTGTTAGGATTTTGTTTTAAGGATCCGGCCAGTGCCACTTTCTGATGCAGCAGTTTCAGGAGCTGGCACATGAATTGGGGGTCCTTTTGGCACATGAGAAGACGGAAGGCCCTGTTACCACCCTACGTTACCTCGGAATCGAATTGGATTCTGTGGCACAGTGCAGCAGATTGCCCCAGGACAAGTTGCAGACACTTCTCCAGAAGCTGCAGGTATTGATTGGTTCGCACAAAGTGACATTGTTCCAGTTACAGGAGATAGTGGGGCATTTAAACTTTGCCTGCCGTGTTATAGCACCAGGGAGAGCCTTTATCAGGCGCTTGGGCACAGCCATGCAGGGCCTTCGCTCACCGCACCACAGAGTCCGCGTGTCGACCCAGATGCGGCAAGACCTGATTAACTGGGTTCCGTTTTTACATAAGTATAACGGGGTGTCCTTTTGGCGACGTGACCTGCTTCTCGAAGCTGAGATGCAGGTCCATACCGATGCCTCCAGCGCTCTGGGTTTCGGAGTAATTTGGCAGGATCGGTGGTGCGCTGAGAGATGGTCTTCTGATTGGTTAATTAACGGCATCTGCAGAGATTTAACATTCCTTGAGTTTTTTCCCATTTGTGTGGCAACACACATATGGGTGACAGAAATGGCCAACTCAGTTGTTCACTTTTGGTGCGACAATCAGGCTACGGTGCAGGTCATAAACACGTTGACCTCACGCAGTCCCAGGGTGATGGAGCTAGTCAGGGCATTTACTTTGCATTGTTTGTTGCATAACATTTGGTTCAGGGCGCGACATGTGTCTGGAATCAAGAATGATATCGCTGACGCTCTATCGCGTCAGCAGGTTCAGAGGTTCCGGGATTTGGCTCCGTGGGCGTGGCCACTGCCGGAAACGATGCCAGCAGCGCTCTGGAAGATTGGAGGGTCAACATAGCGCAGGCCATGTGGCAGTCTGTGGCGCCTGCCACCGGGGCGGTCTATGTCAAGACAGATGGGCTGTTTCAGGAACTCCTGTCCACTTACAATTTACAATTTCCGGTCGACCGGATTTGGCAATTCTGCGCGGTGTTGCGCAGGTTTCGGTTAGCGGCTTGCACCATTGGGGGCAAGATAGCTGCGTTACCTTTTCTGGCCAAGATCCGTGGAGTGGCGGATTCAACCACAGATGAGGGAGTTAAACGTATCATCAGGGGCTGGTCAATTTTCCCACACCATTGGCGGAACTATGCCCAGTATAAACATTAAGGACATTCCTCGGGGAAAGGGGGAGTGACTTGGGATTCCCCTTTTGTCATATGGATGGATCTTCACTGACCAAGTATCAATTCTGGGCGGTGATAAAGCGGGCTTTAAGGCACTTGGGTCTCTCGGTAGATCTGTTTGGGACTCATTCCTTCCGAATAGGCGCTGCATCGACGGCGGCCAGTGCGGGTTCTCTCCCACACAGATACAAGCCGTGGGGAGATGGCATTCCTCAGCCCTACATTAGAAAGTTTCCGAGGAGGAAGTCAGTTTGTTTGAGTCGCTGACATGCCCATGTTTGCTTATAGATACCTGGAGAAGGCAGACCCAGTGAGAGGGATCATATGCGGTTACAGCATGGTCTTTTGGGCCGGCCAGCGAGCATCCTCCTCCAGCTTTGGAACCCAGCTTGGGTTGAGTCACTGTGCATCCATTCTTTGGCTGGGCAGACGCGGCATGCGGTGGGAGCTTCCCACCTTAATTCAGCAGCATGCATGTTGTCCCCCTCCCCTCGAATCCTTATGCTCCATTAAGGGGGAATGACTGGGCTTGCTTAGAGGCAAGGCCCTGATTTTGCAATCGATGGCCGATTGGGAAATCTTTTGGCAGCGTGGGCCGGCATGCTGATCATGTGGCCATGATTGTCGCCCAGGTTCGCTTGGAAGAGAGGGTGCGACCCTCTGGCATTGGAGTCCAGGTTCGCCTGGAAGAGAGGGTGCGACCCTCTGGCATTGGAGCCCAGGTTCGCCTGGAAGAGAGGGTGCGACCCTCTGGCGTTGGAGCCCAGGTCTGCCTGGAAGAGAGGGTGCGACCCTCTGGCGTTGGAGCCCTGGTTTGCCTCAAAGAGAGGGTGCGACCCTCTGGCGTTGGAGCCCAGGTTCGCCTGGAAGAGAGGGTGCGACCCTCTGGCGTTGGAGCCCAGGTCTGCCTGGAAGAGAGGGTGCGACCCTCTGGCGTTGGAGCCCTGGTTTGCCTCAAAGAGAGGGTGCGACCCTCTGGCGTTGGAGCCCAGGTTTGCTCGAAGAGAGGGTGCGACCCTCTGGCGTTGGAGCGTGCCCACAGGAAAGTAAACTCCAAAATGTTTAAGGAGTTATCCAAATATGGGGATGTCAGTACCCAGCATCCTGACATCGCGCGTTCCCGGAGGGAGCTGTATCGTCCGGTTAGTGTACATCTTTCGGACTGCGGCAATGATTTCTTTTGGCAGATCTGCAGAAGGGTTTGAGGGAAGTAATAGAGGCCAGGCGGGGGGGGGGAGTGACTAATCAAGTGGCTTGTCAGTCCCCATGGCGGTAGGTGCGGGCATCCTTAGGGACGTTTTCAAATGGTGAACATTCTCAGGAACCGTTGAGGTAAAGGGTAATACCTGACGCCCACATCTGGGAGCCCCGTGGCACCAGATCATGGGAATAAGGTTTACCTTTGAGGCCAACTCTACTCACACGCTTGGAGCCCTGCGGCACGGGTGTTGTGACAAAGGAAGGCCTCCCAACCCCATATGGGGGAATGACCAAGGAGTGGCGAACGTGTGCGGCCACCTGGAGGTCAGAGAATGGTTCGCCCATTCCTAAGATTTGGCCTGGAAGAGGCCAAGAGAGGATGCCCGCATAGGTTTTACCCCTTTCTGCAGATCTTGGAATAAAAGTGGCCCATTTTATACCCAACTTTCTTGTCTCGACTCTTTATTTTGCACCCTACACTTCACAAGTATGCCTATGTACACCAGTTGTGGGGGAACCTGGGTGGGACCATGTTATTGCATAAAGCCTAACGTGAACCTGGCAGATGTTAACAATTATAGCCTGGTGGCAAGAGGCTTGAGCGGGTGGTTGCTGGACTATTTTTTTCTGCTACTATTGAGTCTGCAAAGAGCCGTCCAGCAGAGCTGTTTCAGGAGGTCAGGGACCTTTTACATACTGGATCACAAGAAGATAATTCAGACCTGTCAGCAGCCCTCTGTGACCAATTTGCCCAGCACTTTGCAGACAAAATCACTTGGATCCTTTCTGACTTGGATGCTATAGTTGATACAGACCCAGTGGATATAACTTTGCCACCTGCTTGTCCAGGGTTATTGGATACTTTTCAATTTGTACAGCCCAATGATGTGGACAGGATCCTTGGAGAGGTAAGAGCCTCCACATGTATACTTGATCCTTACCCTTCCTGGCTCATAAAAGCAGCCAGAGGGGGACTGGCCAAGTGGATGAGTGGAGTGGTTAATGCCACCCTCTGTCAAGGCAGGATTCCACCCTGCCTGAAGGAAGTGGTAGTATGACCTATGTTGAAAAAGCCCTCCTTGAACCCCAATGTATTAGACAATTACCAGCCAGTCTCCAATATCCCATTTCTGTGCAAGGTATTGGAGCGTGTGGTGGCCTCCCAAATCCAGGGATTCCTGGATGAGATGGATTATCTAGATCCATTTCAAGCTGGCTTCAAACCTGTTTATGGGACAGAAACAGCTTTGGACGCCTTGGTGGATTACCTACGCCAGGAACTGGACAGGGGGAGTCTGTCCCTGTTGGTTCTGCTGGACCTCTCAGTGGTGTTCAATACCATCGACCATCATATCCTCCTGGGCCACCTCACTGGGATGGGACTTGGAGGCACTATTTTACAGTGGCTCCATTCCTTCTTGGAGGGGCGGACCCAGAAGGTGGTGCAGGGGGGACTTCTGTTTGACTCCTTGGCCATTGGCATGTGGAGTCCCTCAGGGTTCCGTTTTGTCCCCCATGCTATTTAACATATACATGAAACCGTTGGGAGAGGTTGTCTGGAGTTTGGGGGTGTGGGGTCACCAAACTCTACTTCTCCTTTCCACCCGATTCCAAGGAAGCTGTTTTGGTCCTAAACTGGTGTCTGTCAGCAGCAATGGACTGGATGAGGGCAAACAAATTGAAGCTTATTCCAGACAAGACAGAGGTGCTCCTGGTCAGTCGAAAGGCAGATCAGGGAAAAGGGATTCAGCTTGTGTTGGATGGGGTTATACCTCCCCTGAAGACACAGGTTCACAGCTTGGGTGTACTGCTGGATTCAGCCCTGAGCCTGAATACCCAGGTTTTGGTGGTGGCCAGGAATGCATTTGCACAGTTAAAACTTGTGCGCCAGCTACACCCGTTCCTTGAGACGTCAGACCTGGCCACAGTGACACACTCCTTAATTACATCCTATTTGGATTACTATAATGTACTCTACATGGGGCTGCCTTTGAAGAGTGTTTGGAAACTTCAGCTGGTTCAAAGAGCTACAACCAGATTGTTGACCAGTGCTGGCTACAGGAAGCATACAACTCCCCTGTTAAAACAGCTCCACTGGCTTATAGTCTGTTCCCGGACACAATTCAAAGTGCTGGTTATGACCTAATAAGCCCTATACAGCTCGAGTCCAGGATATCTGAAAGACTATATTCTCCCTAATGAGCCTGCCTTTCCCCTGAGGTCTTCAGGGGAAGCCCTTCTCTCCATCCCACCACCATCACAGGCATGCCTGGTGGGAATGCGGAACAAGGCCTTCTTGGTGGCTGCCCTGGGTAGGCTGACCATCCGTCCTCTTTCCCCTGGAAAAGTCCGGAAATGGGGCGCCAAAATGGCGTCTGGGGGGAAATCGGCGAATTTCTCCAAAAGTCCGGGAGTTGCCGCCTGGCAGGGGCCATCCCAGGCTTGTCCTTGGTCAGCGAGGTTGCGCAGGCCAAGAAAATCCCCAGATAGGTCCAGGGGAGGAGCTGAAAGTTGCATTTCATGTATCCAAAACTTGACTCCTGGGCCACGCTAATGGTGGTAGGCAATCTGGGGCCCTGAAGAACACGCGGCCTGCTCTCCCACCCACTTTTCCCAGCATGAAAGGGCCTCTTAATTCAAGCATTAAGAGACCCCTTTCACCCCAGGAAAGGTGCCCGCATGGCACGGATCTGTCGCAGCTGCTTACCTGTCAGTCTCGCGGCACTTCCAGGACGGGATTTCCAACATCTCATCCTGGTCTCGCGAGATTTGTCGGAGAGGCAGGGCGATCAAGGACAGAACTAGAAGACAGCGGCAGAGGGAGCAGCAGCGTGTTCCCATGATGGACTTGTAAGTAGGCTGCGCACAGGGCTCGGGTGCGGGCAGCGGGGTGCGTGTGCAGGTGGGTGGGTGGCATGTGCAAATGGCGGGCAGCGGCACAGGTGTGCGGGATGGCGAGTGGGGTGCCTGGCTGGCTGAGCAGTGGGCAGAGCACACAGGGCGGGCAGCGTGTGCAGGCATGCGGTGTGCATGTGTGGGTGGGTGGGTGGCGTGGGCAGATGGCAGGCAGCGGCACACATGTTTGGGCTGGCGAGCAGGGCTCCTGGCTGGCCGAGTGGCACGCAAAGCACGTGGAGTGGGCAGCAGCGCAGGTGTGCAGGCTGGTGAGCGGGGCGCCTGGGTAGCTGAGCAGCGCTCAGAGTGCGCAGGGCGGGCAGCGTGTGCAGGTGTGCAGCGTGCGGGTGCGGGTGAGTGGCATATGCAGATGGCAGGCAGCGGCACACGTGTGTGGGCTGGCGAGTGGCGCACCTGGCGCTCAGAGCGCGCGAGGCGTGCAGCGTGTGCTGGCGGGTGCCATGTGCAGGCGGGCGGCGTGCATGTGCGGCGGTGCGTGTATGGGTGTGTGTGTGGCATGTGAGGATGGCGGGCAGCGGTGTGTGGGTGGGCGAGTGGCGTGGGTGGCAGGTGGTGCAGGGTGGGGTGGGGCTGGCTGGTAGCATGAGCGCTGGCAGGCTGGCATGGGACGGGCAGCAGGCAGGCAGCACTTTAATGGACATCTTTTATATCAAACACCACAGCTGAAATTCTTGCTTGTATTTAAAATGTTGTTTTGGGAACCTTTAAAATCCCTTGACCGTTTGACTGATGAGATATAATGAACTTGGAGATCGGAATAGAACATCTGTGTTTTTAGGTCCAAACTAGCTTTATGTTTTTCCCTTTTTGCCATGCTGTGGGGATCTCAAAATGAAGGTCAGTAATGGATCTACGGAAGTACACCTTCAAGTTTATCTCTGTGATGGATTTCACATGTCTGTCTTCTGTTACCTGGAGCTTCAGTGGCAATACAAATTTGCAAATCCATATGCTGTCCACAAAAAGACCCATTATTGCTGGACAAGAGTTCGAGGGGAGAGGGTTTGTTACTTACAAGCAGGCAAAAGGATTGAAAACGGGATTTGAACAATGAGAAAAATGTCTTTGTCATTTATCAAGTTCTTTTAAGAGAGTGTATTTTATTTTATTTATTATTATCGGTGTTCCTTGGAGTGGGAGTTCCTTGGCCAAACTTGAATTCTTTGTAGTGAATGGGTTCACCAAAACCCTTGTAACAGGTGGTTCTGGAAAAAAATGGGGAGGGGGAGGCATTTTTAAGAGCTTGCTACTGAACTTTCAGATAATGAAGCAGTCCTACCCCCTGCCTTATATTAGCACCTCTCAGATATATTGGGTTGTTTTGTTGTTTAATTTGGGTGGCGGAGAAGGAAGAAAATTATTGACAATAGAAAATAAATTCTGCGAAGTCTCTTCCTCATCATTACAGTTTGATTCCTCAGTGCTCCAATGACCCAAGCTCATTACCATGGGAATAATTGTGCCATCATGTTGAAATCGTTATTGTGTGACATGGGGAACAATGGGGGGGAAAGGAGTAGGGAATGCAGGAGTGCATTTTCAAATTGTCCATAAATTTTCCTCATGTAATAAAAAAAGCTCTGCATCTACGAACAAAAGGAACCAACAATATGCTAGAAATGGTTGCAATAGTTACATTTTCTTTCTCTTTCTTTCTTTCTGCCTGATACTCTCTCTCTCTCTCTTTCACACACACACACACACACACACACACACACTGTGTGAAGACAAGATTATCCCAGTTTATGACATTCCTGGTCAATGTGTGGATGGTTAGGACCAGAAAAGCTGCATGCTGTCAAAAATGGGGCCAGCATTGCAACCTGCAGTCCCTTGTATTCCTTCAATTAACTCATGAGTAGGCTTTAGAGTCTTTTGCTTCCAGGAAAGTATGGAAGATTATGTTCCATTAAGATATCATGCCATTTTCACCCAGCATTGTTGTACATAATGAAGTTTTCTTTGACTGTGTATATGTGAGTTCCATATATGCTGTACATATATGTAGTTTTCTTTGAATGTCACCTGTGCAAGTTCCAAAACAGAAGATAAAATATTCTCAAATGCCCGGGGGGGGGGGGGGTTAATTTGTCCAATGTGTTTCAGAAAAGATTTTACTTCCGCAGGGGCTATAATTGAAACTACTCCTAATTGCAGTGAATGGTTTTACCAAGGCTCCCCAATCCTCAAGATGAAGTATTATATTGTGGGACTGTTCCAGTGTTCAGCTGCCTGTGGGAAAGCCGCAAGTAGGACATGAGTGTAATAGCAACCCTTCTGATCTTACTTCTCCACAGCTGGTGTACATACACACATTGGCTCAATTCGGATGACACGATAGTCAATGGTGGGTTGACTAACCCTAACCCTAGGAGGCACTCCCCACACAACATGGTAATAAATAATCAACTGTGGTGTGGATGAGGATCAGCGCTGAGTTGACTATGGCTGCCTCTACAAGAGAGGTTTAAAGCTCTTTCAAGGTGCTTAAAAAAAATTACCTCTACAAGAACGGAGCGCAAATTGGGCGTAGAGGCGCGTTATCTCTCCGATTATGCGCATTATCGAATGCGCGTTAAACAGCGAGTTTTATTTTGCTCCGGCCGTTAAAGCGCATTTTGACTAGGGGTGTGCATCGGATTGGATCCGATCCACGATCCGAATCCGATCCGACCCAAAATCGAAAATCCGATCTGATCCGATCCGATCCGACCAACCTCCGATCCGATCCGATCCGACGAGGTCCGATCCGGATCGGACGCCATTTTGAATGTTTTTTCCCATAGCCAAGTATTGTTTTACAAAAACGCCTATAACTTTTTCATTTTTAAAGATAAAAGGATGAAACTTGGGCACATTGTAGACTGGTTAGGGATAGTTATCTGTGAGAAATTTCAGAAAGATTGGTGCATGCGTTTTGTGGCAATTAATTTTTTAATAAATACCCAGGAATGCTTATAACTTTGTCATTTTTAAAGTTACAAACATGAAACTTTGCCACATTGTAGGAGGTACCTTGGGACCTATGTGTGTGAAATTTCAGAAACATAGGTGCTTGCCTTGTGTGGCAATTAATTTTAGAAAAATGGGTAGTAGTGGGGTAAATACAGTTACGCCTCCCATTTTTTTATTTTTAAAGATACAAACAGGAAACCTGGGCACATTACAGGTACCACTTGGCTTGATATGTGTGTAAAATTTCAGACAGCTGGGTCCAGGCATGTGGTGGCAAGGTATTTTTGAAACAATGAGGAAAGAAACGCCTATAACTTTTTTATTTTAAAAGTTAGAAGTCTGAACATTGCTCACTTTGTAGATGGGTTAGGGGTAGATATGTGTCAGAAATTTCAGAATTATAGGTCCAGGCATTTGATGGCTATGGAATTTTTAAATTACATGTTTCAAAAAAATTTCTACAGAGGCCAGGTCTTCCCCTCCCGCTTCCCGCGAAGAAAAGGAAACACTCTCTCGTCTCGATCCCTTTGATCCTTGCTAGTAGTATCCATTACAGGGCTCGTGTTTCCTTTCCTACTTTCACTTTTCAAGCAGAACGGCTGAGCCTAGCTGAGTTTTGCAGCCATGCGTGCAAGGAAGGATCACTCTGGTCTCGATCCCTTTGATCCTTGGTAGTATCCATTACAGGGCTCGTGTCTGCTTGAGTACAAAGCGCAGTATGTATTATTACTTTTTTAAAAAATGTAATTAGTAGGATGACCATATGAAAAGGAATACAGGGCTTTAACAGTGGAATAGAAAAGGGAATTTCAGCAGGTGTCATTTGTATCCATGCGGCACCTGGTGAAATTCCCTCTTCATCACAAAAGTTAAAATTGCAGGAGCTCTGCTCTCTTTTGTATCTGGTCACTCTAGTATAGCTCCTGCAGCTTTAACTGTCATATGGTCACCCTTGTTTCCCAACATACTGCTTCCAATACTGTAGGTAGAATATTTGCCTCTTTATGATCTCAAGCCTAAAAAAAAAAAAATTGTACACACCAGTCTCCTGGTACTGGTCATCCTACTATTAATTAATTGTAGCTGATAGGAAAGGGTTAAATTGTGGGAGCTGCAAGGAATTAAGAAAAAAGGAGAGGGGGGTTTGCCATTTTTTGAGCGCTCCTTAATTAGGGCTGCCCAAATGATAATGGACGGGTGGTGTGTGTGCGCGCGCGGGCGGCGGCGGCGGGCTTGGCAGCGTATCCTCCTGGCTGCCGAGGCCGGGTGTCTGGAGCGGAGCACGCGCTGTCAGTTGGTGAGCGGAGGGGCCATTGAACGCCCTCCCCATCATCCTCTTCATCATCAACCTATCCCCGCGGCCCAGCGGAGCACAACAGCCCGCATTAGGCAAGCCCTTCAGGAGCCTCACAGCAGCCAGGCAGAGCCTCTGCTGCCCAGGAACCGGCCCGCACGCGAGGGCACCGGCGGGGCGCACACACAACGCCGGCGAGGGGGAGGAGAAGGGGAGGGACAAAGGATCAAAGAGATCGAGAGAGAGTGATCCTTCCTTGCACGCATGGCTGCAAAACTGAGCTAGGTTCAGCAGTTCTGCTTGAGTAAAAAGTGAAAGCAGACACGAGCCCTGTAATGGATACTAGCAACAGGATCAAAGGGATCGAGATGAGAGAGATCCTTCCTTGCACGCATGGCTGCAAAACTCAGCTAGGCTCAGCCGTTCTGCTTGAGTAAAAAGTGAAAGCAGACACGAGCCCTGTAATGGATACTAGCAACAGGATCAAAGGGATCAAGACGAGAGAGTGTTTCCTTTTCTTCGCGGGAAGCGGGAGGGGGAAGAGGGGAAGACCGGGCCTCTGTGGAAAATTTTTTGAAACATTTTATCTAAAAATTCCATAGCCATCAAATGCCTGGACCTATCATTCTGAAATTTCTGACACATATCTACCCCTAACCCATCTACAAAGTGAGCAATGTTCAGACTTCTAACTTTTAAAATAAAAAGGTTATAGGCGTTTCTTTCCTCATTGTTTCAAAAATTAATTGCCACACAAGGCAAGCTCCAATGTTTCTGAAATTTTACACACATATCAAGTGAAGTGTTCCCTGTAATGTGCCCATGTTTCCTGTTTGTATCTTCAAAACTAAAAAAATGGGAGGCGTAACTGTATTTACCCCACTACTACCCATTTTTCTAAAATTAATTGCCATACAAGGCAAGCACCTACGTTTTTGAAATTTCACACACATAGGTCCCAAGGTACCACCTACAATGTGGCAAAGTTTCATGTGTGTAACTTTAAAAATGACAAAGTTATAGGCATTCCTGTGTATTTATTAAAAAATTAATTGCCACAAAATGCATGCACCAATCTTTCTGAAATTTCTCACAGATAACTATCCCTAACCAGTCTACAATGTGCCCAAGTTTCCTGTTTGTATCTTCAAAAATAAAAATGTGGGAGGCATAACTGCATTTCTCAGTGGGAAAGTGCAATGCAATGATTCCCTATGGGAAAGTGCTTTCCAATGATTCCCTATGGACAAGTACTCTCCAATGAATCCCTATGGGCAAGTGCTGTCCAATGAATCCCTCATTGTTTCAAAAATTAATTGCCACACCAGGCAAGCACCAATGTTTCTGAAATTTTACACACATATCAAGTGAAGTGTTCCCTGTAATGTGCCCAAGTTTCCTGTTTGTATCTTCAAAACTAAAAAAATGGGAGGCATAACTCCCATTTTTACCCCACTACTACCCATTTTTCTAAAATTAATTGCCACACAAGGCAAGCACCTATGTTTCTGAAATTTCACACACATAGGTCCCAAGGTACCACCTACAATGTGGCAAAGTTTCATGTGTGTAACTTTAAAAATGACAAAGTTATAGGTGTTTCTTTCCTCATTGTTTCAAAACTTAATTGCCACACAAGGCAAGCTCCAATGTTTCTGAAATTTCACTCACATATCAAGGCAAGTGGTACCTGTAATGTGCCCAGGTTTCCTGTTTGTATCTTTAAAAATAAAAAAATGGGAGGCGTAACTGTATTTACCCCACTACTACCCATTTTTCTAAAATTAATTGCCACACAAGGCAAGCACCTATGTTTCTGAAATTTCACACACATAGGTCCCAAGGTACCTCCTACAATGTGGCAAAGTTTCATGTTTGTAACTTTAAAAATGACAAAGTTATAAGCATTCCTGGGTATTTATTAAAAAATTAATTGCCACAAAACGCATGCACCAATCTTTCTGAAATTTCTCGCAGATAACTATCCCTAACCAGTCTACAATGTGCCCAAGTTTCATCCTTCTATCTTTAAAAATGAAAAAGTTATAGGCGTTTTTGTAAAACAATACTTGGCTATGAGAAAAAGCATTCAAAATGGCGTCCGATCCGGATCGGACATCTGGTCCGATCCGATCCGACCAGCCTCCGATCCGATCCGATCCGATCCGACCCCCCAGGTCCGATTCCGATCCGCTATCCGATCCGATCCGGGGGGTCAGTGCACATCCCTAATTTTGACTATGTGAACAAGCGCTTATGCGCATTAACTACTTGTAAAGCGCATTTTGGTCATCTGTTAATGCGCTTCGCCGCCTGTCGCTGCCTCTCGTGCAGAGGTATTAGGCGTAAATGCACTTCAGCGATTATGCGCATAATCGCCTAACCAGGCGCAAAAGCAAATCCTTGTAGAGGGGACCTATGGCAACATTCGGATGACACAATAGTCAAAATAACTGATGATTGTTTTCCCCACACCAGTTGTTTATTGTGTCATCCGAATTGAGCCATTGTTTCTGTCTAAACTTGCATAGGATTCTGCTCTTGGACACTTACAGTGTAATTCTGCGCATGGCTATTCTGAAGTAAGCCCCATTGTTTTCAGTGGAGCTTACTTCCAGGTAAAGGTGTATAGAATTGTAGCCTAAATACTGTATCACCCTTCATGTGCATCTTTAAAAATAGTATGTATGCCTTGCCATTATATGGACCTCTTAAAAAACCCAGTCTAGTTCAGCATTCCTCAACCTGGTGCAATCCAAATGTTGGGAACTACAACTCCCAGCATGTCTGACCATTGGCCATAATGGCTAGGGCTGATGAGAGTTGAAGTCCAAAACATCTGGAGGGCACCAGGTTGGAGAAGGCTGGTCTAGTTGTTTAAAAGTGAAGTAAAGGAGGCAATTTATGTTTAGTAATTTAACAGAAAACACTGAAAATGTCATGACTGTACTAGGTTTTGATGATCCTTCCCTAAAACATCCCAAGCATCCGCTTCCTCCTGATAAAACGTCAGTGTCTGTGTCAGTGTAGGCTGGTGACTTGTATTTCAGTGGGGCAGTGAATCCACTCTGAGTTTCAGTCAGTACCAGTCAGAACTCTAAAGGAGCAATCCAAAGTGCTGAACCCTATCCCCAAAATTCTCTAGCACCTTAGATAGCTCCGTTAGAGTTCTGACTAGTTCAGAGTGAAACCCAGAAAAGATTCACTGCCCCACTGCAATAGGAGACACCAGCCTCTACTGGTCTGTGTTTATGGTGTGTATGTGTTTAAGCATAGTGTTAGAGCTGCCAGACTTCTTGAGCTTTCATTCATTGCACTCTGCCCCCCTGTTATTAATGTCAGCTCTGATCAAGTTCTGGTTGGCTTTTTCTCACATGTGGTGTGGAGAATGTGGATAGGGAGACATTTCCCCCCCCCTTCTCATAATATTAGAACATGGAGTCATCTCATGAAGCTGAATTAGTGGAAGATTTAGGACTGATAAAAGGATGTACTTCTTTGCACAGTGCACCTCTTGCCTCCCTTTCTAATCTTTCTTAACCGCAAATTTCCCATTTCCTGTTTAGTCTAGCACTGGTGTTCTTTAGCTATTTTTTTTTTCTAATCCAGGACCTGTTTTCTTTAGAAAAATGAAAAATAATAGATTTCCTTTCTATTGATTGTGTATGAGGACAGCAAAAAGAATTTTGTACAGCAACTAAAAATACATGTTAATTTCATATACATTGAATGTCTCACTTGTTCTTTATTTCAGTGATTTTAACATTAAGACGTTACGTAGAACAGTTTGTCTTAATTGTGTCTGTGAAATCAGACATGTGACCAAGGCCATGTTCAGGTGGGTATGCAACCTTGGAGGCTGGGCATGTTGGTGACACCCCCCCTTGGGGCTGGACATTTTGGTGGGTACGCCCCCTTGAGGCGGCCATGTTGTCCTCCTTTTTGGTTTCCAAAATATGGTCACCCTAGCCCTGGGCCTCTGGAACTTCCTTCCCAGGGAAGCTAGACTGGCTCCCTCCTTGGTGTGCTTTCGGAGGCAGGCTAAAACTTTTGTGTTTCAGCAGGCCTTTGGGAAGTAGTTCAGAACTTTGTGGAAGTGCTGCTTATAGTTTGGATTTTTAAAATTATTTGTATTTAAAATGTTTTAAAATGTTTTAAATACTTTAAAATCGTACTATGTTTAATTATATTTTAATTTTTTTTATATCTCTACTTGTTTTAACTGTACATGTTTTAATTTGTAAGCTGCCTTGAGTCTCAGTATTGGGGAAAAGGCGGGATATATATAAATCATCATCATCATCATCATCATCATCATCATCATCATCATCTCCAGGCACCCTTGAATGAAACGGACTATCTAGATCCATTTCAATCGGGCTTCAGGCTTGGTTTTGGAATGGAAACTGCCTTGGTCACCCTGTGGGATGACCTTTGCCGGGAGACGGGCAGGAGCTCTTGGTTTTATCCGGCTTGTGCTTTTATATTGTATTTTTATGCTATGTTTTAATATTGTTGTTATTTTATGTTTTGAATACTTGTCATGGTTTCAATTTTTGTAAACCGCCCAGAGAGCTTCGGCTATTGGGCAGTATAAAAATGCAATAAATAAATAAATATATCATGTCCTACTTGTGCGCCCCAAAGGCAGATGGTTGGCCACTCTGTGAACAGAATCTGGAAATAGATGGACTCTTGATAGGATCTAGCATAGCTCTTCTTATGTTTTAGGTCACAGCCTCTTTATGCTTTTGAAATAATCAGTAATCCAAAGTGTAGAAAGGCTTGTAAGTGTTATATTGGTTTTTAACTGCCATCAGCTTTCAAGTCCATCTCTGTTCTTCAGAGGCCTGTCAGGTTCTTTTAGTATCACAGCATCTGACTCTGTCTTTGCCTCAGCCATGTTTAGTCCTGTTTTCCAGGTTTCAAAGAGATTTGAATTCCTTCACGATTCAAATCAAACCTTTGCTTTCCATCGTTAAAGTGGACAAGAGTTATTGTCCTCAATGATCAAAGGAATGCCCCCTCCATTCATTAATGGGAATCTGAGGCACACAATATATCAACCTCATTGTTGCCTGGAAAGGAGACTACCTAGGAACTGTGTATGCTAACTTGGGCTCTATGGAAGATTGGTGGGAGATTATATATATATATATATATATATATATATAATAAAGTAAATCATTGGATTGGGAAATGAATTTACTACAGTCTGTCATACTTCAGGAATGTTGTGCAAGTGTACAATTCAGGCCATGGGTCTTGCTGTATACAGGGCTTAGCCTAGCTTAAGTTACTGCTATGCCCCAGGTAAGAATGTCAAAGAAATCGACAATGGATTCAGATGAGTTTGGATTTCTATGAACTGGATAGCAGACCAGCTGTTTCCACATGGACTCCATGGACTTGTAGGCCAGTTTTGTTTGCTTGTTTGTTTATTTGTTTGCTTTCAGTTGAGATTTGCACACATTTGCGTGAGTGAAATGAAATTCTCCGACATCCCTTAAAAAAAAAGATCTGATTATGTCAATGAGTAAACAATGAAACAAAAGATGCCTGACAATTTGCAAAAGACAGATGGACCAAATTTATCAAAATATGTACATCCCTATGCCCAGGTTCCCAGGGATATGCACTAGGGGTGTGCACGGACCCCCCAGATTGGATCGGGACCCGGATCAGGTCCTCCGGGATTGTCCTGGATCATTCAGGACACAATCGGAGGTCCCTCGGATCAGATCAGACCCAATCCCGATCCAAAAATCGGACACATTTTGGATCGGCCGACATTTTTGTTTTCCCCATAGACTTGCATTGGGGGAAAGAAAGCTTTCCCCCAATGCAAGTCTATGGGGGGGAAATGGCAGCAGTGGGTGAGGGGGGCCTAACTCCCTCCTCCCCCCTCGCGGTTCTTACCTCTCGGGGCCGTCCGCTGTGGACGGCCCCGGCAGGTAAGCCCCCTCCCCCTCCCCCTGCTCACCTGCCGGGGCCATCTGCTCCTCTCTGCCGCTGGCCGCTACTGTGAGCAGGCTTCGCGGCCTGCCCCTAGGTAGCGCGCCAGGTGATGCCACCATGGGCCCCCCTCCCCCTCCCTCCCTGCTTACCTTCCGGGGACGTCCGCTCCCCTCCGCCGCTGGCCGCTACTGCGAGCAGGCTTCGTGGCCTGCTCCTGAGTAGCGCGCCAGGTGATGACATCACCTGGCACGCTAACTAGGGGCAGGCCGTGAAGCCTGCTCGCAGTAGCGGCCAGCAGTGGAGGGGAGTGGATGGCCCCAGCAGGTAAGTGGGCCATGGGCCCCCCTCCCCCCTCCCCCTGCTTACCTTCCGGGGATGTCTGCTCCTCTCCGTCACTGGCCGCTACTGCGAGCAGGCTTCGCGGCCTACTCCTGTGTAGCGCGCCAGGTGATGATATCACCTGGTGTGCTACCTAGGGGCATGCTGCGAAGCCTGCTCACAGTAGTGGCCAGCAGCGGAGGGGAGCGGACGTCCCTGGAAGGTAAGTGGGCTCCCTCCCTCCTCCCCCCTGCCATTTTCACCTGGCCGGGCTGTTAGCAGACAGCCCCGCCAGGGAAGCCCCCCCCGCTGTCTGCTTCCATTGGCATGTGCCCGCTGGCGCCTGCCAATGGAAGCGGCGGCGGGCACCAGAGGGCATCCTCCGATCCATTCCAATCTGGATCGGGTCCTTTCCGGATCAGATTGGATTGGATCGAACGATCCAGCGGGGTAATCGGAAATCAGATAATTGTATCCGATTTCCCCTGGATCGGATCTGGATTGTGGATCGGACCCGATCCAGTGCACACCCCTAATATGCACCAAGGGAAGATCATGGAATAGCAAGGGTCATGTCCCAGCTTGTTCAGCAAGTGGGAATGTCCAGAATTGAGGCTAAACAAAGACAAGGTCAGAAGTTTCCTTGTTAACTTCTGTGATGGCTGTGAATGAAATCATTGTACATCCTTAGTACATCACTCTGTTGTGCTAGGCCACATTTGTTCCAGACTAGCTCAACTGATTTCAGTAGCTTTGTATTCAAGAATTTCATTTTTGCTTGGAGAACGCTTGAGCATGCCCTGCTTTGAAGTCCGAAGAGGAATTATGAGCGCTCCAAAAATATTCATACGTTTCCAAACATGTGCTCATCTTTGATTTGCACAGTTTTTTTCCAGTTCATAGAATGAATAAGTCCAACTTCTGTGGAGGAAAGTTGCACAAATTGTGAAATATATGCAAAGCTGGGAATATTTCTACAAACTTCATGTTTTATTGCTACTCGATTTGCACTATTTTCCTATTTGTACAGAGAGAGCAGCAATTGCTTGCTCACCCGTTTCCTATTCTATGTGAAATTACCAAACGAAGCAGAGAATTAGACCTTCATATTTTCCTCGGTGCTTACACTCTGCGCTGCTCTGCTGCAAGCATTCCATTTTCATTGTTCTCATTAGACTTGCTCATGTCATAAAGTGCCAACCTAGTTCTCCTTTCCAGTGGTAAGATCAGTGACACTACTCTTTTTAACAGTAGAAAATCTTACCCAGAATCTGTTGAAAAGATTAATTTTCTGTATTTTTTTTCTCCTTAACTAGTCAAAGGCTGTTATCAGAAGGGTAATGTAGTTCATATTTCCTAACTTATAACACCACTGCTGTAGAGAAAATGGCACAGCATTAATCCTTGCCTTGGCAACTGTCTCAGTAAGACTGAGAAATGGTGCAGTAAACATTTGTAACTCAAAACAGTTCCAAATTGGAAAAAAAATCTCCTCCAGGTGTTCTGCAAGCTCTAGAGACTATAGAGGCATTTTAATGGCACTCTCCTTTTTACAGAAGACCACAGGAGAATATGCGCAGAACTAAAGTCTGCCCTGATTTAATTTCAATATTATATCTGCTATAATGCCACTGTGATTGTTTGACAAATGCAGGCCACGAACCACCAAGCCAAACACATCCCAACAGTCGTGTATTGTAGCCTTCCAAGTGCCAACTCTTTGCATGGCTGGCCAAGTAGAAAGAGAGAAAGAAAGAGGTTTATGGAACCTCTGTGGGTCACCATACATGGCTGATAGTTGACATTTGGCTTGGTGGATCACAAGTCTAGTCATCCAGGCCTATGGACACTTGAAAGGCCAAACCACAGACCTATCACTGCCCCTAATGAACCATTTTCCCCAATACTTTCCTCATGTTTGGGAGACCAATAGGAGGGAGGGATTCTTCCTTTCTTTCTTTAATTTAAAATATTTCTTGGCCACCTTTCAGGGCAGAAGGCGTCCAAGGCAGGGTTCAGCAATAAACACATAAAACTTGTATGATCATAAAAATAATAAGAGCACAATAATAACAGTAAGAATACAATAAAATCTATAACAGCAATAAAAACAATAATAAAGGAGCAATAAAATGAACAATAAAACAGCAATAAAAGCAGGAACAAAAGTAATCATATTAGGATAAGGCCAGAATTTTAAAAAAAGTATGTTTTCAAGGCCATCTTAAAAGGCTGCAATGTTGGAGCATGACAGATCCCCAATGGCATCTTATTCCAGAGGTGTGGGTGACTCCAAGCATGGGGCCACTCCTCTCTCGCATGTGATCACCTATCTAATTGTTTTCACAGGCAGGCCAAAGAGAAGGACCTCTCTATATGATCTTAAAGTATGGGCAGGATGATATGGGTGAAGGTGGTCCTCCTAGTAACTTGGTCCAAAACCTTTTAAGGCTTTAAAGGTCAAAGCCAGCACTTTAAATTGGGTTCAGAAACACACTGGTAACCGGTGCTCCTGGTGCAGCATAGACATTATATAATCAAATTGCTTCGCCCCAACCAACATTTGAGTGGCCACATTCTGTACCAGCTGAAGTTTCTGAACTGTCTTCAAAGACATCCCCATGTACAGTGCATTACATTAGTCCCACGTGGACATCACTAGTACGTGGATAACTGAGGCAAGGTTCATCCTCTCCTGCTGGTTTATCAGCCAAAGCTGGTAAAATGCACTCCTGTATGTTGCAACCACCTGGGCTTCCCCAGGTAGCACAGAGTCCAGGAGGACTCCCAGGATATGCACTTGGTCTTTTAGGGGGAGTGCAACCCCATCTAAGACCAGTTGTAAACCTCCATCCAGAGTAGTTGGTTTCCCAACCCACTGCATCAAGCAGTGGGATCCTTTTCCTACAAAATGAAATGGCTTGGATGACTTCAGTTTGAGATCATTCTGTCTACCACTTTCTGGGGGGTTTCATATGAGGTTTTTATTGTGCAATCTCCCTGCCTCATACATAGAATTTTACAAGAGGTCCAGACATCGTTATCTTCCACTTCTAATCCTCCTGTGTTTTCCAACCACTTCTGTCTTTTTTCTTACCATTAAGAAGGGAAAGACAAAATAGCTGTGCAATGCTTTTCAATCAGTACTGGCAGGGCTGACAAGAGGAGGGGGAGCCGGTACAAATTACTGGGGCCCAGCGGTCCAGAAGGGGGTCCAGGCCCAACTATGTTGCATATGTTTTTGTCTTTCTCAGTAGTATCATTATTTATCTGTTGTTTTTACATCCATTGTAAAATTGGTGAATTTCAAAGGAAATAATGATACACAAAATTCTGTCAGTTATCAGCCAATATAGACTCTAATCAACCAAAGAACTACTACTTACATATTAAGAACAGACTATATTATATTTTAATGTAATTCTTAACAAAATCCATATTACATGTTCAGTGCACGCACAATTCTGATTAACAGCTTGCAAACTTGTGCTGTGAACCGAGCATTTCCGAGTATATATAAATCAAATTTACAAGAAAATTTTATTTTGCCAATAAACCCTTTGAATGAACTAAGACAGTTAAAACATGAAATTCTTTTTCCAAATGTAGTCCTTGTTTTAAGGTTGTTCTGCACCATACCAGTAACAGTGGCTCAAGCAGAACACTCTTTCAATTGTCTTTCTAGAATAAAAGATTGTTAAGTTCTACAATTCCCCAAAACCAATTGGCAGATTTAGGCTCACTGTCAGATGAGGCTGAATCAGTGAGAAAATGTGGTTTTTCTGAAGTTACTGATTTATTTGCAAATTGCAAAGCTCGTAAAGCTCCAGTAATATCAATATGATTCAGTAAATTTTGCAAAATGCAACTTTCCTGAATTGATTGTTTTAAAAATGTAGCTTTTTATGACTAAAATTGCAATTTGGGAATTTTGGATATAATTTTATTTTATTATGATAACGTATATATTTAAAATTTTTAGTTATTCTTTAATTACAAAAGGTTAAATGGCCTCATGCTTTTTTGTAGCAAAACAAAGGGTTCTCTTACAGCAGGCGCAGGCAGGGTTGCTTGTCATTGCAAAGAGCAGCTTGATTAGAACGATCCACACAGAAGGCCGTAGAAACTGCCAGGGGGACAACTGAGTGGGAAGGAGCCGTTTCTTTTCAGTCTAACAGATACCCATGTGCATCCTTCCTGCCCACCCACAATATGTTCCCCAAAAACACTGGAATAGGCATTGAAACCTTAGGACCTCTCCCTCCTGTTGCCTTTCTCAATTCTTTCTGAGACTCTTCCTACTTACATTGATTGTTTCTTGATCTTATTACATTGATCATCCTTGCTGGGGGGCCCAAATTTTTTTTTCACCGGGGCCCGAACCCACTCTCAGCAGCCCTGAGTACTGGTAAGAGTTGATGTAAGGGAAAATTTCTGTTTTAGTTGAATAAAGAACTGGACAAGTTTTGAGGAGAACTGGAATGGTTTATGCAATTGTTAAAGGACATGGATGTAACATGTGATTTACTTGTTAAAGTGTATGAGGATTCACAATCTTGTATGGCTTTAGCCAATTCACAAATGTTGAAAGCCAGGACAAAGCATGTAGCTATAAGATTCTTTAATGTGAAACAGTATGTGGAAAATTGATTTATAAAGTTAGTATACTGTGCATCAAAAGAAAATGTAGCAGATGTGTTTACTAGGGATGTGCACTGGATCGGACCCGATCCACGATCCAAGTCCGGTCCAGTGGGAAATCGGATAAATTATCCGATTTCCGATCCGACAGCTGGATCGGCCGATCCAATCCGAACCGGTCCGAAAAGGCTCCAAACCGGTTCGGAGGATCGGCGGATCGGCGGGCGCCCACTGGCGCCCACCGCAGCTTCCATTGGCGGGCGCCAGCGGGCGCCCACCGATGAAAGTGGACAGCAGGGGGGAGGAGGGGGCGGGAGGAGGGGGGCCCTTACCTTTCCGGCCCGTCCGCTCCCGTCCGGCGCCGGCGGCTACTACCAGCGGGCTCCGCAGCCTACTCAAGGGTGGCGCGCCGGGTGATGTCATCACCCGGCGCGCTACTCTAGAGCAGGCCGCAGAGCCCGCTGGTAGTAGCCGCCGGCGCCGGACTGGAGCGGACGGGCCGGGAAGGTAAGCAGGGGGCGCGCGGAGGGGAGGAGGGGGCGCACAGAGGGGAGGAGGGGGGCCCTTACCTTTTCGGCCCGTGCGCTCCCGTCCGGCTCTGGCGGCTACTACCAGCGGGCTCCGCGGCCTGCTCCAGGGTGGCGCGCCGGGTGATGTCATCACCCGGCGCGCTACTCTAGAGCAGGCCGCAGAGCCCGCTGGTAGCAGCCGCCAGCGCCGGACTGGAGCGGACAGGCCGGGAAGGTAAGCAGGGGGCGCGCGGAGGGGAGGAGGGGGGCCCTTACCTTTTCGGCCCGTCCGCTCCTGTCCGGCTCCGGCGGCTACTACCAGCGGGCTCCGCGGCCTGCTCCAGGGTGGCGCACCGGGTGATTACCCGGCGCGCTACTCTAGAGCAAGCCGCAAAGCCGGCTGGCGGTAGCCGCCGGCGCCGGACGGGAGCGAACAGCCCTAACAGGTAAGCAGTGGCGGGGAAGGGGGCTTACCCCCCCCGGAGCCGTCCGCTTCTATCCGCGGGCGCCCGCGGGCACCAGCGGATGGAAGCGGACGGCCCCAGGGGGGGTAGGGAGCGCGGGGGAGGGGGCTTACCTGCCGGGGCCGTCCACAGCGGACAGCCCCGGGGGGGAGGGAGTTAGGCCCCCCCTCACCCACCCGCCGCCATTTTTTCCTGATAGACTTGCATTGCAATGCAAGTCTATGGGGGGGAAAATGGCGGCCGATCCAAAAATTTACGATTTTTGGATCGGGATCGGACTCGATCCGGTCCGGGGGGCCTCCGATTTTGTCCAAACCGATCCGTGACAAAATTGGAGGTCCCAATCCGGGTCCCGATCCGATCCGGGGGGTCCATGCACACCCCTAGTGTTTACCAACCCATTGGTAGTTTATCAGCATGACAAATTAATTGAAAAATTAGGTTTTGAAATGCTTGCTAAGGAAGGACTGCTTTATTCATCTTAAGTCTTCAATTTTGAAGGGATGTCAGGGAAAATTTCTGTTTAAGTTGAATAAAGAACTGGACAAGTTTTGAGTGTCCAGGGAAGACTGAACAGCCAGCTGCAGTCAATAATCTGATAGTATAGTTTTTTTCTCTATGCTGTTAAAAAGGTCAGGAAGATAGGGAGAATCTTTCTGGAAGGTTAGGTAATTGACTGTGTGCTGAGTCAGGGTTCAGCAAATATGTATATAAGTAAGGATATAGAAATGACTGTTAGTTAGGCTGAAGAATTTGTGGACGGAGGCTGGTGGAATGAGAGACTGATGGATGGAGAATTATGCTATGTAATAGCTACCTGAAAAACCTGAATTATCTGGAGAAACCAGTTGCCTGTATATATATATTATTGGAACACAGTAAAGGACTTGTATTATACACTATACTGCTGGAGTGTGAGTATTTCTTTACTGCTTGGACTTGTGCTGGACAAAAACACGCTTACTCTGCTAAAGCGAACAGGGAGCACTTCTCTCCCTAACAGTTGTCCATCTGGAAGTGCACATCTTCTGTTGCTGCTCCCCAGCACTTGCAGGACCACCGCATTAAGAACCAAGGATGGGCAAATGTCTTATCCATTGTAGTTTACGTGCCTAGGGAAGCCACAAAACCACTATCAGCTATTAATTGGGATCACTCTGCTCACACACGGGGTGCATCCTATAGGAATCACTACAGATATTCATGCAAAGCTTGCAGTGCTCCCAAGACACCCATACCAATAGAAAAACTAGTGTGACACAAAGCAGAGGATTGGCTGTACCTAAGGATGTCATGTGTGCCTGACTGGGAGTCAAACAGATTCCCCCGGTGTGCCACTCAGACCCAGGGGCCGTCTTCGAACACCCTGACTTGATGACCATCTGGTAGCCCTCATCCCTCATCCAGAGGCTCCAGAAATTGTGTATTTCCTACATTGTGTAAATGGCCATGAAGGCTGCATTTACACAATGTAGGAAATACACAGTTTTGGAGCCTCCATTATGTGCAACAATGGTGGCTCTGGAGGAGGGTGCATGGCCTCACAGCTTTGTTGGGTGTTCATGGAGTTCAAGGAAGCTCACGTGGCACCGCAGGTAAGTCCTTCCATCCCTAGTTGTCCATCACTTGCATTTAATAAACCTTTGACTTCCCCTTGTTTGAATGAATAGTTCAATAAATCAGTTTAGAAAGTTTCCACAGCAAGATTTTTGTTTGATTGTTTTTAAGTCTTGCACAAGAGCTTCAATTAAAACTAAATTCCAGGAATTACTCAAGTATTGCTTTATCTTGGCCAGCCTTAGGCATCTGTGAACTTCCCTGAACCTCACATCAGATTGCTTGTTTGCATGCTTTGTTGGTTCAGTGCTTTTGCTGCTAAGGGTCTCTGACATTTGAAAGTAATTTTAATGTTTTGTATTAGCTTTTAATGATTTAATTTAACTGAGTATTGGAAAATCACCTTTTTAAAAAAGCTGCAATTCTTTTAAGCACATTTACCTGGAAGTGGGACTTAATTCTAAGCAAATGATTTATTTTTAGGACTGGGATGCAGGCCAATTTTGAGACAGTAACAGTTGGCTAGCATTTATAGTCCTAACCAAAAACTCATTCTAATTGCAGCCAGGGCTTATAATAGGGCAACCTGCACCAACCTATACCATATGCCCCTGAGGACTTTTGGAGAGGCTCAGAGATGCCTTCAGATCTTGCCTGATGTCCTTCAATGCATCCAGTGTGGAGGATGTGACAACACCTTTTCCTCACTGTGCCAACCTAGAGGCCTCTAGACGAGCAAGGTACCAAGACATAAAGCAAGATTTTACCATACTGTCATGGGTTTAGACTCCTTTCAGCTTCCCAAGAACACACTTCATACCCAGCTTAAGCCTCAAATTAGCACCTATTCTGTTTCATATACAACTATGTAAAATATTTACTTCATCATGGTTGAGGAGCCGTCCCCTTATGTCACAATTACATCTTGAGATGCAGTGTCATTTTACAGTCTAATATACCATTTCCTCTTTTTATGAAAACTTACAAAATAAAATATCAAGAATCCTGGTGAGCAATGTGGCAGGGTCAGGGCAGGGGCCGATGGTATACACAGGAACTGAGGTGAGTGGCCTTGTTGGCACTTGGGACAAATTGTTCCAGTTGCCCCCTCCCCTTCATCCCTCTGGGCAGATCTGCAGCTTTGTACTGTTAAGAAGTTGTGCAGCTTGTGTATTCCAAGTGACACCAAAGTGGAATTTGAAAAAGAAACATGCTTTAAAGCAAATTGAAGGAAGATAATTTTGGTAGTTAATATCCAAACAACCTGTAAAACCTTGGAGTGGTGGTGGGGAAATGGTTACATACATTTGCTTTTTGCCACCCTAGCTCACTGCAGACAGGATATTACCAAAAATAAATAAATAAAAAACAGTCACAGAGTTCACCTTGGCATCCATTCATTCACAGTGCCTCGGGTGACTGCTCAGCTCACCCACCCCTAAGGCAGGCCCTGTTCAGCCCCATTACAACAAGGAGTTCAACCTGGATTCCATTGAGGGTGGAACACTGCCCCATCTCTAGCTGTATTCAACTTGGTAGTGATACAGCAACAGATAGATTTAGGCAAATAGCATGCCATAGATCTGGTGCCCTTCTGTATCACTCTATCAGATCTGATGGTACCTAGGGTGACCACATTTGGGAAACTAAAAAAGAGGACACCCAGTGGGGTGGGGGTGGGAAAGCAGCTTTCAGGGGCCTCTGGGATGCATGTCATTCACCCCCACCACCTTAAAGGCCCCAAATGGGGTGGAGGAGGGGAAAGTGTGTCATTCCCACCCTCCACTGCTCCAATCAGGGCCTTTTCTATAATGTCTGGGAATGACACGCTTTCCCCTTTCAGGCCCTGATTGGAGCAGTGTGAGGGAAATGACCCATCTCCAGAAGGTGTGTCATTCCCTCCCACCATACTAATGCAGCCTTCAAAGGGAAAGCGTGTCTTTCCAGGACATTATAGAAAATTACAGAAAATCCCCCCTGACACCCAGAATAGAACAAAAACCAGGACAAATCCGGGGAAATCCTGACAGTTGGTCACCCTAATGGTACCTATATGGAGTGCCAAAGCATCTATTTCTACATTATGCTGATGGCTACACTGTTTAATTTATGGTTTGCAAATGCATCTTTTTGGGGTTTTTTTTTTTTAAAAAAAAACTTAATCCACTCACATTTGGACTGTCAGTGCAACTCTGGATGAGCTTAATGTGATATAATGTATTTTCTGCAGAAAGCCAACTCATCTTTAATGCTAATATTCTAAGATGTTGTCTAATTTGAAACATGTAGACCACACAGCAGGCTGATTTAAAAAAGAAAGAAAAGAAATAAGAACAGAAAAAGAGGCAGATCCTCTCAGATTTCAGGTTACTTTGTATGTCCTAATTATTCCATTTTAGCCATAAGCTCTTTCTCCCTCCCTCTGCCTCATTCTTGTTCATATGAGCATTTCCCTAAAGTACAAGGACTTAGACATTCACAGGCAGTTCTCCCCAACCCCCAACCCCCAACCCCCGGGCTGCTCTGTGTGTGTGTGTGTGCATGTGTGTGTACAAAACCCTGAATTAAGATAGCATGAAAATGGAAAATTCTACCTGCATTAGCAGGGTGCCCAATTATACTGTCTGGAACTTTTGGATGCTTAATGATGATGGCGCATTAAGGCAGAAGTCATTCATTGCAAACATCTCTGACTAATGCCAACACCAGGAACATATTTTAATTCTGCTCTCCATGAGTAACAGCCTACAACTCTCAGAGGTTTTGTTTCTATTCCAAACACTACAATTTGCTGTAACAAACATGTCAAAGCAGCTAAACATGACTCCAGTAATGACACTGACAGTTCTCTATGCTATCGCCAACGATAATCTTGATTGGTATTCTTGCATGCACATTTGTCAGATACCCTACCCACCCACCCCAATTATTCAAAAGGGAATGTATAGATAAATATGATTTATGTTTAGGGAATGCAGGTATATAAAAGTGCTTACAACATCCATGCCCTTTTTCAATTATCTATAGAGCCACTTAAGTAAATGCTGGATTTAATGGCAAATTACTGTATGGATAGCATTGTTTTTGTGGTGGCTGCTGCTACTCTTGTTATACACTGTCATTATACACCAGGTTATCTGAAGGAACATCCCCTCCCATATATACCTGCTCAGACCATAAGATCAGCCTCAGGGGTCCTTCTCCATGAGCCCCTGCCAAAGGAAGTGAGGCAGGTGGTTACCAGGAGGAGGGCCTTCTCTGCTGTGGCACCCCGGATGTGGAATGAGCTCCCTAGAGAGATTTGCCTGGCACCTACATTATATTCTTTTTGACAAAAGGTGAAGACCTTTTTATTTTCTCAGTATTTTCACATTTTACCATTCTAGTCTTTTGACTTTGCTGTTTTAAGTCTGTATTTTAAATCTGTATAAACCTCTGCATTGCTCTACCACCCAGTTATGATCCTTCCCAAGGCCTTAGCAAAATCATCCAGCGATCTACAGTAGGTTTCACAGTCATCAGTATGCTCTGTCTCTCACTTTCCTGAGGACCCTAGCATGGAGGCACACTTTAAGAACTACTTTCTTCTTGAGTAGAAGCATATGCTTCATTAAACATCTGAGGTCCTGCTTCATGTTCCCCTGCTGACTGAGGGGAACAAGAAGGGCCTTTTCAATAGACATAGCCTCAGTGCTGTTTGCTACTCTGCCTGGCCCCAATGCTGTCCACCTGGTCCCAATATTTGTTGCCTTCAGGTAAATTCCTGTCTCTTTAAGGTCTTTGGGGTTGGTTAACTCCATTGTATTTCTCAGGGTTTTTTGTATGAATTACCTCCTGCTTTGTTTATCTATTTGAGTTTCTTTTGTTTTCTGATATTGTGTACTTTTGTGGGGGTGGGTGCAGTTGCATTGTTTGATTGTTTATTGTTTTAATGAGTTTCCTGTCAGTTGCTTTGAATTATTTAAGGCAGTGGAATTTTTAAGAAGCCATATAAATAAAATGTGTATGATTTGAACACTCTGGAATATGGAAAATATAGTGGAAAGGCAGAAGCAAGGACCTGGGACCGTCCAAAAGATCATTCCATTTGCTAGAAGTGGAAACTGTGAGAATGAAGCAAGAGCATTTTTCCCCAATAATTATTGCACATAGAGAAGGACAGATCATTCCTTTACTGGATTGTGTCACTCATGCTCACTCATGCTTCTCTCCCATTTTCGCATTGATCTTCTACATTTAAAAGGAGTCTGAAAATTTATACATCTAAGAGATGGAGATCAGAGCCCTTGTTCCATCCAAAGCTCTGTAGGCAACAGCCATACAGGGAGGAGGAAGATGAAGGGCCCATCTAACTTCCTTACCTTCCAGTAGATCCATAACTCGCTTTCACTCTTCCTGCCTACTGGAACACCAGCTTTCCACTCCTGAATTCTTCCGGAGGTCACTGTTGTGAACTCTGAAAGAGGAGTCACCACTGAGATGCCTACAGCAGCTGGAAGAGGAGAAGACCCACAACTGAATCTCCTGTTCTGCACTCTTAGCTGTGTCTATGGGAGCAGAGGAGAATTGCCGCATCTTCTGGCATCTCAGATGCTTCTAGGAGCCATAGGATTGCTCTTCCCATGTATTTTAGCTCAATGTATGCATTTCTAAACATTTTCCCTCACAATATGCATTTCCTACCACAACTGTTATCACCAGCAGCCATTGCAGCAGGCTGTACTGAAGGAGACAAGAGTGGAAGTAGGGCCTTTCCACCTAGACTGACCAGATAAAATCCAGGTCAGGGCTCATGTAAGTTTAACAGTTGTAGAGAAAAGGGAATTTCAGCCAGTGTCATTTATATGCAATTAGTTCCTGGTGAAATTCCCTCTTCATCACAACAGTTAAAGTTGCAGGGGCCCTACCTTCTTTTGTATATGGTCACTCTAGTACAGTGCATGCACCTTTAACTGTTGTGATGAAGAGGGAATTTCACCAGGAACTAATTGCATACAAATGACACTGGCTGAAATTCCCTTTTCTCTACAACTGTTAAACTTACATGAGCCCTGACCTGGATTTTATCTGGTCACCCTATTTCCACCAGCCCTGCTGGAAGATATAATTCCCCCTCTTCCTTTCCCATTCCGTTTTCCTTGCGTGCCATGTCGTTTTAGATTGTAAGCCTGCAGGCAGGGACTGGCTAGGTTAATTGGTTACATCTAAGTAGGGTTATCATGAGCATCTGACTGGGTCTGTGAGGCCAGTGGACCACCCCCTCCCACACATCTGGCCCCCAGTATCCGCTCGGCCTCCCCCAGCAGTGAGTGTGTACAACCGGCAAGCATTCCCAAGGCCTCATCAAGCACTTGGCAGCCCCCTGCATCCACTGTCAAAATTGTGCACTTCCCCTTTCCACATTAATGGTAGCCATCATTGGCACAAAAAGGGGAAATGTGCCATTTCTGGCAGGACCAGAAATTACAGCTTTCCCTTGTTGCATTAATGGCAGCTGCCATTAATGCAGTTGGGAAGTGCGCAATTTCTGAAGCCTTGGGAAATTGTGTGTCACCCCACCATGCCAATGGGGACCTTAAAGGACCCATTAACACAAGGGTAAAAGTGTGAATGGACCCTCCAGAAATGGCACATTTCCCCCTTTCAGGCCAATGGCCTCCTTTCATGTGGAAAGGAGAAGTGCACAATTTTGGCAGTGCACAATTTTGGCAGGTGGCAGCAGCAGCGGGGTGAATGCCTGCCAAGCCCAGGGCTAAAGATGTCACCCATCCCTGCATCTAAACTACATTGGAAGCCTCTTTGGCTGGGGAGTGGCATAAAAATACTTCAAGGATTTTAAAAAAAAAATTTAATTTATTGCGAGCTGAGAACAGCAGCACAACTTTCAAGGAAGCACAGAATCCGATGGACACCTAGGATCTAATACACACATTCATCTGGGTGTTGAGGACCAGGTCAGTTCATAGTGGAATAGGCAAAGATAAAATTCCTCAAGTATCCCTATGTAGACACTGAACAATACTCCTTTTGCACCAAGAAGAGAACAGCCTTGAAACGATGTGAGCTGAAAGTCACCCCAAATGGGGAAGATTGTGTGACTTATACATTTATGACATCCACATCACACAAACACAATGAATTGAGTCATTTTGGCTTTGCTCTCATCTTTTATCATCTAAGTTGCAGTTCGAATTTTCCACAGGTTGCCATTTTAATTAATATGTATTTAATTAATAGCCAACATTATTGATTATGTTGTCGCCTGCCAGTCCTGCTGAGTTATAAAGTTCCAGACGTCTGCAGCCGAGGTGTGCTGGCATCAATTAATGGATAGCTGGGGCAAAGATGAAATTTTGCAGCAGATGTCATTTACTTGAATTGACACTGCATATGGTTGTCTCCCGCTGCTCTTCCTTTGCAAAACAGCAAAGAAAAGCTGCTTTGCTTTACAACATTAAGAGATGTGTTGCTATCGCCTGATGATTCCCAGCTTAATAGGACTCATTGTGCTCTACCAGAAGACATTAAGGATGCAGGAGCAGACTGACAACCCCACATCAATTTTCTGATAAAAGGCAGATTGTGAAAGCAGGTGGGGACAAAAAAAAAAGAAAGGAAGAAATAAAAAGAATAAATCCAGCAATTAACACAAGCAAAGCTAATCTGGTAACATTAAAACAGGCTTAGAGCTTTACATGTTTTTAGAAAATTAGCAATCATCAGAGAATAGGAAAACACTGCCCTTTTAATTTAGTGTCGTACTAGCACAATCAGAGAACATGAGCATAGTCTGGTGAAATAAACTAAACTTTCATATGTGAAAAAGAATGCACGTGTCTGGCCACAGCGAGCCAATGCTAAAGGCTTCCAAACCTATGTAATATTGCCAATGCAGCCCCTTGCAAAATGTTCAGCCTTTACATGCCAGTACCGAACACTTCATGTAGCAAAAATGTCACATGTGAAACAGTCTTTGATATGCATTTATCTACATGCATCTTCAGCAAGCAGAAGTATTTGGTTATTCTGTAGTACTTGACCTCAACCAGGCTGCCTGAAAATAACATTTTAAAAATGCATCACATTACCTGTGTGACTGCAATTACATGCAGTTTAGATTGCGGAATCGGAGCGCAGTAAATAACGAGACGACACAATAAATTGGGTTTTAAAATGGGCCACACTTTATTGATGAATTCGCAGAAGGGGAAAACTAGCGGGCATCCTCAATACTTGATGGCCAACGCCATCCTAAGGATAGGGCGAGTCAAATCCAGGCCAGTGGATGGCGTGCAGCTTACGCCACCCCCTGGCCCCCCCTTTTGGGTAGGGAGGCTTTCTGTGTCACCCCAGCACGTGCCTCATGACTCCGAGTGGGTGAGGAAGGTCCGCCCCAAAGGTAACCCTTATCTCACCACCTGGGCCTCAAGACACTCAGGTGATGAGCCTCCGGCATAACCAGTCACCGCTAGGTGCCTGTGAATGCTCACCTATCCCTTCCCAGGTGAAGATGCCCGCGCCTAACCGCCAAAATGTGACCAAATTAGCTCAACCAATCAACCTATTTAATACTCCCTCGCTGTCTCACAGTAGGCGAAAAAACTCACAACCCTAATGACGGATTATGAGCAAAAAATTCCTACTTGGCTTCCTAAGGACAACCGGAGTTTCATTCCCATACTACCTACAGGGAAGGGAGGGAGGGAGCCGCGCAACCAAGACAAAGGAGGGGAGGAGTTCCGGCCTTATAAAGGCTCCCCGTCCTCCTCCCCCTCCTTTTGGCGCCAATTCCTGGAGGCTGCCAATAGCGCGCCTCCACGCCTCGTCTCTCCCTGCGCCCGCCGCAACCGCCCCACCACCCCCAAGCTCCGCTGGGAGTGGAGTAAGGCAAGACCAGTCAAATTGCCCCATCAATGCAAAATAAAGAGTCATTTACCTGCCACCAGTGTGCACTGAACTCTCCATGGACTGAAATTTCATATTTCAACACAAAGGCCCAATTACTAGGGGTATGCATTGGATTCGAATGAAACCAAAAGTTTCTGAGCCTTTGACCTATTTCTGGTGCTTCCCGTGGCTAAGCAGTCTTCCCTCTGAAGCCGCCAGAACCAAAGCTGGGCCAGCAAGGCATTGTTACAGTACATGCTTGGAGATGCGGCCATTCTCTCTCCTATCCAAATAGCATCTTTTCATTTTGTTTCTCCAAAATGCTGATGGGGGGGGGGGGCGGAGTGGGGAGAGGAAGTGTTGTTGAGTGACTGACTGGTCCACTTTCTAATCCTAGCACATGTTTTACTAGAGGCTTCAGTCACTATACTTCATGGGAGGGATTGATTTATGCCTAGTTGTGTGAATTTTAAAAGGCTTGCTTCTAAGCTTTCTCCATTCTTTGTAAGTTGGTTTTCAACATGTGAAGACCTTAGGTGTGTTGACAGGCAGTAGAGTGTTTTTCTGGTGGCTTCTTTTATCCTTAGCCTTGTTCTGATTTCTTCTTTGAGTCTTTCTCCTTTCCAAATCTTTCCTTCCCCCAACTCCTTTTCCTTCACTGCTATTTAGGTTATTCTGTTGTTTTCTTACTTGATCCTGTTATTTCTTTTTAATCTTTCTTTAGCACGCTGTGTGTGTCTAGGGTTGCTGTATCCCGAATCCACAAAACTGGGATGATGATTTTTTTTTTTTGCTAGAATTTTTTAAAATAACTCAGCAATATGTAAAGGTGTAGGGAAAGAAAGAAAGCTATCTAACAGCAGCAATCCTATGTTTGTCTACTCAGAAATAAATCCTATTGAGTTAAATAGGATTTATGCCCAGGTAGGTATGTATAGGATTACAGCCTAAAGTATTTAAGCGTCTGCAAATAAATAATAGGCAAAGAACAGTTTAAGCAATCAAACAAAAAAATGACACTAAATTACATTTCTCCACTAGTTCTCAAAAGCTAGAGGAGAATTCAATACGTAGACTTACTCCCACCCCAGTCACCCAAGTAGTTACCATAGGATATTAAGGATATTAATATTAAAAGATATATTTTAACCCCAAAGCAGCCATCTACTTTGTGTTCAAGTGGTGGATCTAGCAGAATATGTACTGTTCGGTGCCACTAATTGAAGAGATCAAAATGAATTGTAAATAACAACAACAACAACAACGTTGATTTTCTTATACATATTTAAAAGGCCACCCCACCCCCCCAAATTAAACTTAAGGCATGATCCAACCAAAGTTAAGCACTTTTAAGGCTGCAATTCGATGCATGCTTACCTGGGAGTAAGACCTATTGAACCACAGTGGGACTTATTTCTGAGCAGCCCAGCACATTCACCTGTCCTGAAAGCAAGCCCCACTGCAGACAATGGGACTTACTGTGTGTCTACTCAGAAGTAAATCCCAGTGAGTTTTGTGGAAATAACTTCTAATTAAACATGCAAAAGTCTAGATAGCTAAAAGTGTTTAATAGTAGCTGGATCATACTGGTACGTGTATATTGTTTTGTTTTTAAAATCCAGATGAAAATCTCCTTTACTGTATTTTATTCAGTTAAAATCAAAGTTTGCTTTTGTGCTTTATTGCAAAGTAATGTTTTTGTTTTCCTTCTTTTTAATTGAGAAATATTTTTCTACACACATAACAGGAAAGCTACTTCATGTTTTTGCAAAGCACAATTTTAAATTAAAACATCAACAATTGTAAAAACAGACGTCTTACATTCACTGCAACTTACTTCCAAATAACAGATTTGAGGCTTGCACCCCAAATCTAAGGTGGTGGATTTTTGAAGGGAATTTTTTGGGAGGGACTTTTCTTTTTCCCCTCCCTCCTTTCCTCTCCTTCTCCCCTCCCTCCCCCCAAAACTCTCTTTCTTCCCCCCAGTATCTCTGCCTGCTGCTTCCTCCAAAGCTCTGACCACAAACAGACAAATTCACCAAACACAGGCAGCCTGAGGAGAGCATATGCATCTTTCCCTGTTGTTCTGTCTCTTCTACGCAGCCACAGGCATAAAAAGGTGAGTCACAGTGAGTGACTCAGCTGAGCCTGTGGAGAAGCAGTGGCATTCTGGAAAAGGCGGCAAATTGACACATCTCTTTCTCTGCTGCTGCCACTCTGTTGAACAGGCTCAAGACATTGTTTTGGAGGTTGGAATTTCTTCAGCCGGCTGGACTGGAAATCCAGGGTTCTTGTCCAGCCAGTCAGGACATCAGAATCACCTGGAAATTGGGATATTTCTGGTTTTCCGGGATGAATGGCAACACTATGTGTGTGTCTCTTACGACTTCAGTTAGTTTACATCCTGTCCCCCTATTGGGCCAAAAAGAAACTGGATTTTTAAATTCAGTTTGTTCCTTGCCCTTCAGTTCTTTTTCTTTAGTGTGTGTGTGTTTACTTTTAATTAGTTGTGATTAGTATTAGTTTTAATTAGTTTATTTGTTTGTTATTAATTATTACCCTGTAGTTTGTTTTCCAATCCAAGTTTTCAATTAGTTCTTCCAATTGTATTTTCAGTTTCTCATTCCTAGTAAAATTCCGTTTTCACTTAATTTTTCATTTATTTGATCAGTGTTCTGTCTCGTGTGGTGTAGTTGGGTGCCTTCTGTCCTGTGTCCTGTGTGTGAACATTACATTATTACACCCTAATTGATGCATGTGAGAAGACTCCAGGTTCCTTCCACCACAGCATCAAGGACACTCTGAGTCGGGGCTCCCTTAGCACCACATGATTCAGGATGTGGGGATGAAGTGGACCTTACCCTTCCTCATGCTGGAGCACATGTCAGAGCCTGAGTTGACAAGACTAAAGGATATTGAAGTGGAAGGTCCAATGCTGAGGCATTCCTGTGATGTAATCTCACAGCCGGTGGCATTCCTGAAGTCCTTTCTGGATGTCACCAAAACACTCAGTCCACTGTTACTCAGCTCAGTCAGGTGATCCCCATGGCCAGGCTTCTCAGTCAATAGATGGGCCAATTCTTAGATGCTAGGGATCCCAGGATAAGCAACCAATGCTGCAGAGCAGAGCAGAGCAGTGTGGTGTGATCCATTGACAGAAGAGTGGCATAATAGATCATTTAGAGTCATTGCACCAAATGAGGGCATACATGCTACAACACTAGGGCAAAGGATACCTTTGGCAGAATGAAGTGGCAGGTTCTATTGGTGGAAAAGGTGAGGAAGTCCAAGGAAAAAAGGCAGATGGCAACAGGAGCAGTATCAGGATGGATCCCTGCTTCCCACAACATCAGTAGGGATGGGTGAGAATCTAGTTTCCGATCACTTTTGATAGGAATTATACATGTTCACAAGATTCTTGATATTTGGATCAAACTGTGCCTGTCTAGAGACAGTGGTGCTTAGTTCTGCATAGCTGACTATCTGCCTCTGTGACTGCCAGCTTCCTCTAATCCCAGCCCCTGCCTGCCTACCTAACTCTGCCTGTGCCTGCTGGCACCATCTAGGTAGTGTTGTGCATTCACATTCCATTGTTGTTCTCATTGGTGCTCTCTGCTGCTGCTGCTTTCCATGTTGCCTTTGCATGATTTCCCATGATAGTCGATGGGAGGACAGAAGCCTCAGATTTCCTAACCTCAGCTTGGGCTCAGTACCTGATTTGAAGTGGATGGCCTCCAAATTGGTCTGAGTTGAATTAATCTGAGCCAAATTGCCAAAATTGGGTCCAAGTCAAATCAGGGTAGGTTGGGCGGATAATGTATGCCTCTGCCAATTACAGTTGCAGTAGCATGTGAAAGCCTTGCTGTGCAAACTTTCCAGTAGCAATCAAGCAGCAGTAGGGATGGTACTCAAAGCATCAGGTGCACTGGCATCTACATACTGAATACGCCTTGAAACTTGGTTTTAAGTCCCACTGGAGTCAATAAAATTTAGGATTCCTTCACAAAGGCCTGGAGAAGCATGGAAGCCATGGTGTGATCCGAGGTGATGGTAGGACAGAAAGATCCATGTCATTGATTTCATCCATGATTCATTGATACATTCTCGCCAGCAATAACGGTTCTCACCATAGAGATAGTTCCCACATCTCTGTGGGTGCCTGTCAATGGGGCATGGGGCTTACAAAAGGGGGCATTACATTGCAGACTTAGATTTTGTTTCTTTGTGGAACTGGGATTTATGCAGAAATTGCATTTATCAGCCATTGAAGGATTTTTCTCATATTCCTGTTGCTTCTTGTTAAAAACACAACTGAGAATACACTGAACTTGTTAGTGTCTGCTGTATTGTTATTTTTTATTGTAGTTTCCATCTCATTGTCTCGATAGACACTCTAGCTCACAAGTTAGCTAATTTTCAGTCTATGATGATGAATATATTGCACTGTCTGCAAAACAAAAAATGTTTCATATTTGTTCCTGAGAATTTCAGATCTCATTTTCTTACTTTTTTTCAATGCATTTTAGGATCCATCTGGTACAGAATATGCATTAAAAATGCAAAGAGCTCATTTAGAATATTGGCTTTTGTTGTATGTAAATAAAATTCCATTCTTCACAGGTGTAGTGGGACCCAATTAAAAAAATTCAAATGCTTGCAGCTTTCACATAATTTAAATGAGCTCAGAAAGGATCAGCAAGATAGTTTAAAATTACTAGAGGGTATATTTAGGTTAAATATTAGATTGTCCTTAGTAAGCGCAATTCACATGTGACTTCATGTATAGCAAGACTTGGTAACCAACATGCAATCCAAATATGTAAGACAGGCCCTACCTGTGGCTTCCCTGCCTGAATGGAGAGGGAACAGCTCCCTCACTACCTGATTCTGGGCAAAGTATAAAGTGTTGGTTATTACCTTTAAAGCCCTACATGGTTTGGGCCCAGGCTACCTACGGGATTGCCTTCTCCCATACAATCCGCCCCGCACTCTTAGGTCCTCTGGGAAGAACGTACTCAAGCCAGCCAGAACTAGGCTGGCGAGTGTTACCCAGAGGACCTTCTCTTCTATGGCTCCCAGACTATGGAATGGTCTGCCAGAGGAGGTTAGACAAATTGACAATCTTCATGAATTCAAGAGAGTCATGCTGTTCTCTTCCGGCAGGCCTATCCGGATGAATTTTAAATGTTTTAATGATGTGTTTCTCTTGTTTTAAATTTTTTAACTTTGTCATGCTTGTATTTGCATTGTGTTCCCCACCTCGATCCGTAGGGAGAGGCAGGTTATAAATAATAATAATAATAATTATTATTATTAGAGAAAAAAGATAGTGTTGAATGCATATCTCCCACTGGATCAATGCAGTGGACAAGTACAGCCAATTATTTCAGGGATGGAGCACCTATCCTATTATTATTATTATTATTATTATTATTATTATTATTATTAGTCATCTGCTACATCCCTCAGAATTCCCTGTTCCCTCTGAGTTTAGATGTGATCCTCTCACGAGCTGGGTGAGGGATGAATTTCCACATAACAATATATTATTCCCTGTTCTAATGCTAAGTATTTTGGGGTGGCCTAGTAGTGAATGGGCAATCAAAACTAATTAGTTTTACAAAATACCTGCTCCTGGTGGAGATGCCAAGTGCTAAAACTAGTTTGTTGACATGGAACAAAAAGCTGCCTGGAATTTTTAGACACTCCTTGGAGGCATGACTATGGGGACTGTCATGATGTGTGCCTGCACTTAAAAACTGGCCACTACATCATGGAATCCAAGCTTTCAAAGTGTGTCTCCGCCCAGGTGGAGGAGAAAGGTTCTCCCTCCACACCCACAGGGTGGGTTGATGAAACAAATTTGTTTTAACTGTGCTGCTTTGTTAATAAGAACAGAAGAAGACCCATGCAAGATCAGACCAATGGTCCATCTAGTCTAGCACTCTGTCCACACAGTGGCCAACCAGCAGTCAACCAGGAACCCACAAGCAGAGCATGGGTATAACAGCACCATCCAGGCCATGTTCCCCAACAACTGGTATACATAGGCTTACTGCTTCTTATATTGGAGGCAGCCCATAACCATCAGGACTTCTAGCATTCTCCTTTTCTCTCTATGTCTCTTAGATATCTCTGCTAAATTTCCTCATCCTGCCCAAATTCACTTTGTAATTATCAAATTCCTATCTCTCCAGCCTGCAAATGGAGACATAAGAATAGTAGAATTGCTTTGCAGGATCAAGTCTCAGCTAAGTGACTTCTTTCTCCTATCTCTCCCTTAATAAGAGAAAGTATTATTTATTTTATATTGATTTATTTATTGCATTTTTATACCGCCCAATAGCTGAAGCTCTCTGGTTTACAAAAATTAAAACCATGACAAATATTCAAAATATAAAACAACAACAGTATAAAAATGTAACATAAAAATACAATATAAGAGCGCAATCAGGATAAAATCAAGCAGCAATGCAGAAATTAATACAGATTTAAAATACAAATTTAAAACAGCAAAGTTAAAGATTAAACTGATAAACTGTTAAAATACTGAGAAAATAAGGTCTTCACCTGATGTCTAAAAGAGTATAACGTAGGTGCCAGGTGAACCTCTCTAGGGAGCTCATTCCACAGCAGGGTGCCACAACAGAGAAGGCCCTCCTCCTGGTAGCCACCTGCCTCACTTCCTTTGGCAGGGGCTCATGGAGAAGGATCCCTGAGGATGATTTTAGGGTCCAGGCAGGTACATATAGGAGGAGGCATTCCTTCAGATAACCTGGCCCCAAGCTGTTTAGGGCTTTGCATGTTAAGCTGGCAAAGGACTGCGCAACATGGTCTCATTGGCCAGTCCCTGTTAACAGTCTGGCTGCACTGTTTTGTACCAGTGGACGTTCCCGGACCATTTTCAAAGGCAGTGCAGTAATCCAGACGAAAGGTTATCAGAGCATGAATAACTGTAGCTAGGCTATCTCTGTCCAGATAAGGGCGAAGTTGATATATCAGTCTAAGCTGGTAAAAGGTGCTCTTTGCCACTGAGTTCACCTGTGCCTCAAGTGACAGTTCTGGATCCAGGAGCACCCCCAAACTATGAACCCGATCCATTAGGGGGAGTGCAACCCCCTCCAGAACAGAGTGAACCACCCACAAACAGTACCTCCGCCTTGTCTGGATTGAGTTTCAGTTTGTTTGCCCTCATCTGGTCCATTACCGTGCACAGCCCAATTCTTTCATATTTCTCAGCCAAGCCATTTGTACTTTAAATAAACAGCAACAGTTATTGTTTGCTATAAGTCTTTAGAAAGGGGCATGAAACTTGGAAATGTTTTAAGCTTTTCCTTTTTGTGCTTCTCCATTGCATTTTAATAGCAGGCCAGGTTAGATAATTCAGATCTCATCTCTTTCAGTGACTCCAACTGAAGAAGGATGTGTCATGTATCTCAAGTGCAGCAGTGCACTCAAGTTCAAGATTGTTTGAACCTACCCCTCCAGCAAAATCATTGGTTATTTGGGGTCAGTTTTGCTCCTGCTGACCATGGGGGCTTATCATTGAGGTGCTCTCATTACTCTGCTTTGTGGTCATACTACTGCCTCAGCCTTCCTCTCTACCAAGCAATGCAGTAGTTCATATATTGATTATTTGCCTCAGAAGGAGCATGCAATGGATGGAATACTTTACTGTATCAGATTAGTGGGCCATCTGGATCAGGATCCTTCCTCTAACAATGGGCAATCTCCAAAATGGATGCAGGAGGGCAGAGACCAGTTAAGAACAGATCAGATCAAGGCTTATCTAGGCCAGTACCTTGCCTACAATATTATTAGCCACCCCGGTAAGTTCATTAACAGAGCAAGGCAGTCATATATATAGCTATCTGTTCAGGAAGCAAACAACAACAAAACCCCCAAACCTGGAGCTAATCTATACTACAAACTCATATTGATTGTGAGTTTTGTTTTGTTTTTTCCACCTGTTTAATTGGCATGGACTTTCCCAAAGAATCCTGGGACTTGTAGTTTGAAGTGGCTGTTAATGTTCTGTCAGAGATACAGCTCCCATTGTTCCTTGAGGAAGTGGAAGGACTATTAAACTGGATTAAGTCTGTAGTGGACCTATGCAAATTGATAGTTGCTGCCAGGTCTATTTCTAAACTGAAGTGTTCACCCTTTTTCCTGGGTTGAGTTGGCCTGTATCCTTACCAAAAGAGTACCTCTTAGAAGTCTCTTCTACTTTTTGTAGAAATGCCAAACAAACAAACAAACAAACAAAAAAATCCTTTCTACTCTAATCCCTTATCATAACTCTTTTTCTTTTAGGCAGGGGCATTTTGCCTCTCTGAAGGGCTTTATGCATTTTCATGGTAAGAGAGTATTAAAATGTTGTTTTTTCTTATGCACTTCAGGACGTTCCCTCATAAAAGCAGACTTTTTCTTCACTTTCCTTTGGAAGTCTACCCTTATGATATTTTGTGCTGTGCTGGTGTGTCATGGAAGACACTGGTTGCATTAATAAATGGGCAGTTCAGCAAATAAATGTAAAAGTGCAGTGTGACTGTGTGTTGGATATTCACAAACAGCATTCAATTCTAAGCACGAACAAAATGTCAGGTGAAAGGCAGGTTATCTGTCATTATGTCTAAGCTTTGTGATTTTGTTCATCTACTTTCTGCATTCAAATATCAGACCTATGGTTGATGGCTGAATAAGATATTCAGATATTATTTGGTGAGTTCTCTCGCTGCATGTGAGATTTCTGCTGCAATAGTACCCATACTGTAAGGTTCCCTGAACTGCAAATTATTCAGTACTTAAGGACACTGTGTTAGGTGGACCTTCTTAAGCCTTTCCAATTATGCTAAAGAATGCAGTCCTACTCCTCCACTCTCCTTCTGGAAGGAAATTCTATTACATTTGATCACTGAAATGCCACTTGTAACTCATTCACAGCTGGTCTGGGCTGCTCTACCTGATATTCCAACCATTTAGTGAGATTCAGTGATGAAAGGAGAGATATGGGTCCTTAACAGATTCCCCCAAATAATAGACATATACGGCTTGTTTAAAAAACATTAATAGCCATAAGTAAATTTGCTAATGCTGTTGAAGACTGGATGAAATACTGAGATACATTTTAGAGTTCCAAGTCCTAATTATTATAATAATAGTAAGCAACAATAAAACTAAGTAGTAGAACTTTATCTCTGACATGCTACTTTAATATGAGAAGAGATTCTCCTCCTCCTCCTCCTCCTCCTCCTCCTCCTCCTCCTTCAAAAGGAAGAATTCAAACTGTAGCTCCAACTTGCATTCTGCAGTGGCAGAATCTAGCTGGATGAAGCTGCTGTCATTTGCTGTCATTTTTAGTTGACATCTCTCCAATGTTCACTTTTGGTTGACCACAAGAAGGTTTACCCTATGAGGATATGGGACCAATGTTCTTGAAACATTAGTGGTCAATAGCATATGACTACTCAGAACAATTTGGGATGCCAAAGTTTTGTCTCTGCTCTATATAGAACTATGTGACCTGTGTAGATGTAGCTTCTCAGCCAATGCTTAAAATGGGAAGGCAGGGAAGGAAGAAGCAATACTCTGTGAGGAGGGACACTCCACCCTATTAGTAATATCTGGTGCCATCCTCATCCAACATGGACAGATTTAGAAGAATTCTGATTTGAACCTTGAGCATCAGCCACAACACAGACATAGAAGTGATATAGCCAGCCAGATCAGGAGAGCCAGTGCCAGCTGCAGAGTTGCAGCATTCAGACCCTGACATTAACTCTGATCATAGCTGGGATCACCCAAAGAATGATACCTTCAAACTAGAATGCCCAGAGTAAAAACCCCTCACCAGAAGTCTTGCATTTCCTAGGGTATCTTGCCAACCTAGGCACAGATTTAGCTGAAAATTGACAGCTCAGCTCCAGGCTTGTCAAAAAGGAGAAGGATTTTGAAAGGAGTAGTTAGGGATGGACTAAGGCAGCCTTCCCAAACATTGGTCCCATTCAGACGATTTGAACTTCAATTCCCATCTGCCCCAGCCAGCAAGGCCAATGGTCAGGATTGCTAGGAGCTGTAGTTCAAACATCTGGAGGGCATCAGGCTGGGGAAAGCTGGACTAAAGGCTCAAATAAGAGCTTAAAAAAGTAGTTGGCTCCCCAGGACCTGTCCAGGGTCCTGAAAGCCCAGCACTTGATCATCCTTATTCTTCAGGCTCTGGATTTCAGACTATATTCTGCCAGCCTAGATGCCTTGTGCATCCTACTTCTTCCATCATCATTGCCTCCTGGAGTCTTTCACCACAAATTGCATGCTAGTTAGATCTTCCTTAAACTGCTCCAAACTGCTTACCAGACCTTCTGCCTCCCTGGATGCCTCCCCTGGACTGGACAAACAGAGAAGGGAATCTGTTCATGCACTACAGTCTCTGCCTGATCTAGCTGATTTAATCAGGATTTCAATATGCATCCTAACCAGAAATAGATTAAATTCATCTATATCAATTTGGAATCCATTTCTAAGCCCTTTGTGGAGAATTATCAGAAACAGTTCTGGCTTTATCTGAAAATCCCCCAAAGCATGGAGAGACCCAAACCAGAAAAGCTCCTACACCATTGCTACCCTTTCTACCTACTGGTTTCCCTTCTCCCTTTCCCTCCCAAAGTTCTTTAAGATTTCAGGCAAAAGTATTTCCCAGCTATGCTATCACTATGCTAACTGGAAATATCATGCATTTCTACCACTGAATTATAGCCCTGTTTTCATTTACAGACTGAGGGCTCAAGCTAGGATAGACTTCACTCCACAGACATTATCCTACATATGACCCAATAAGACTCTGGGAGAAGCCCTGGGAATACAATGTTATAACAACTATGGCTATCCTTGTGTGTGTGGTAGGAGAGGGGGGATCTAGTAGAGAGAAGATGGGTCCTGTGGAAGACAATGGCTTAAAACTAGCATTGTGCTTGCAGAAATCCACTAGTATAAGAAGACACTCTGCCTCTGTCCTCCCCACTTTGGCCCTCTGTACCACTCCAAAAACTTCTTTGGAGGGTTTCCCTGTCTTCCTGAGAGGATTTTGAGGGTGTGCAGGGTGTATGGAGTTCTGCTAACAAAACTGCTTCTGTCAGTGGAACAACACCATGTGATTTAACCCAGCATGTTGGTAAGCTTCAAATAAGGTACCCCTCAACCCAATGCATGTTGAAAAAGCTATTTCCATGGCATCTCTGGTAAAAGAACCATTAGTATCTCACATTTTTTTAATGGAAAGCTGGAATCTCATTCTCTAGGTTGATCTAAATACATCATCTGATTGCAAAATGTGTAAATAATCAAGAAACAGATAGTATCCTGAAGAATATTTTCAAACTGCCACTCAAAGTTCTCCTTATTAAGAGACTCGAGACAGCCAATAAAGGATTAAAAACACCATATGATTTTAAGTAATCAATCATGTGATGAAAAAGTGCATGCAAATAAGCAGAGTGAAGAGTTTGCCAACATCCTATTAATTGACATTTGTTTGCATAAATTATTTGAGGAATACATTTGTATAATCAATCAACAAAGAGAGGGGAAAACAAATACTGATAAAATATAAAATATTTGAAAATATGTAGAAATCAGTCTTGGTTAAGAATAGAAATATTGCACTTGAGATATCAGAACCAGTTTTACTAAAAGTAGAATATTAAGGGGAACAATATTGAATGTATCCAAAAATGTGCATAATATTGTTTTCTGCTTTTGGCATTGTTTTCGAAAAGCCCCCTGCTGAGAACATCACGCTCCTTTATGCAGCTAAACTGTTCCGGAGGCTGACATAGACAATTTAGGGATGGGTATGCCAATTTATATATTTTGCTTTCTTTGATTCGGATATTCCAAAGATATGCAACAGATAAGCTGTTAATGTGCTCCCCACTGCCCTCACAAGCCTATCCTTCATCGCTTGACCTATCATTGACTTTGGAGGTGCATCTGGCAAATTCAAGATGATATATAATAATTGGTTCAACTCTCTCTCTCTCTCTCTCTCTCTCTCACACACACACACACACACACTATCCCTATCTAACGATTTTGGGTTATGGGAGCCCATTTCTTTAGCCCTATGGGAAGAGGGGGTCAGAGGCATAGCAAGATTAACCATGTTTGCTCTACTAACTGAGTGTTCTTTTAGAGCCAATTCTGCAAATGTTTTGAGGTATTATGGAATTTGACTTGGCAGACAGTGGGGAAAGCATTTGCAAAATGTCTTAAGCTGGCCCTGTATGTTTATATCTGAAGACTTATCATAAATTCAGCATATCTGCTCTGCAGACATAGTCCAACTCCACAGAAAAGATCTGCATGATCAATTCTGCCCACATGGTAGTATCATAAAACCCACAGCACTCCTGAGAACTGGAGGCTGGTGGGAAGGTTTTTGTGGGGTTGTGAAACACTGTCAGGAGAAAAAAGACTTTTCATTTTTGGAGCCCCTCAGATTGGTTTGGGACAGAAAGTTGTTAGTTTCTGATTCTAGGGATGGAGTGGGGAGAAATTGATTCATGTTTGGCCAGTCTGCAGAGAGTTGGGAGTGGGAGGAGGGGAGATTCCCATCTCTAAATTCTGTCCTGCCCCTAGGGCAATGTCAGTATCAACAGCTAAGTAAAACACAAACAAAAATGATGAAACATTTTCCCAAGATAATAATAAAAGCAGGTTAAAATTACCTGAAATATCTATTTGCTATACTTTACCTTAAATAGATCTTATACCTAGATAGAGTGATGCCTCCCTCTCCCATATTGATTAGAAAACTGGATGAATATATTTCATAACAAAGGGAAAACAGGGAGATCCATTGTGCCCTTCTTAATTTATGTTGCAATAGCAGGCTAAGGATACCTTGGAAAGCTCAACTAACAGATTGGATAGTAATTGAGCTTCAAGTAAATGATATGGATCTTCTTTCTGTCATCATAACCTGCATCCCATCTCCTGCAAGAAAACAATAACAACAATGTCGGGTTTACATCTCCCTCCCCTCAACTGAAGCTCCCTCTAATTAATAGAAGGTTAAAATAACACAGTAATAATCAGCTTATTGGATTTTAAAGCATGTGACATATAGTCTGTTTATTATAATGACATTTATGAAAATGGCTTGATACCAATCGTTATAATTACAGCCTGATGAGAGGGTACAAAAGTCCACTGTAAGGAACCCAAGGGATGCTTTACAACTGGGATAAGTTAAGATGCAAGGGCAAACTAGAGGTTCAGCTATGAAATAACAATAGAGGTATTAAGGACACTGTTTTAATAGGCTGCAGAGGCTCAGAACAGTACAAGAACAGTCCTGAAGTCAGAAGTATGGTTTGTTCTACTCCAGTGATAACTCACCTCCATTGACTGACAATGTATTTATTTAACAAAACAACTGATGCATACCATAATTATGCTAAGAAAAGAAGGACTCTTAGCAAGAAATATATTGGGCATTATTTTAACTAATAAGTTAGAATAAAGTTATCCAGAACCAAGGAGGGTGAAGTTATAACCACAGAGTTGCCTGTTCTGTAAACTATTTTTTGCAAGTTATTGTCATTCTCTATCTATCAGGTACAAACCCAGAATGGCAAGTGAGCTAGTTCATTCCAGTGGAAGCAGATATCTGTCCTGAAATAAAGTGAAAAATTTAACTGATATTTATTGGCCAGTACTTTGTCAGATTCTAGAGAATCAGTTCAATGTTTCTCTGAAACTACCTTCTACCAAGATCATTGGCTCATCACATCAAGTCATGTTTGCTCTGGGTTGCATTGAGACTTAGTCATACTTAGAGTAGACCCACTGAAATCAGTGGGACTGGATTTAGTCATGTCTAACTTAAGTCTCATTGATTTCAATGGTCTACTCTATCTAAATCTCATTCAAACTCTCCATCTAGCGCCAACTTGCCAAATCTTTCCTACTTCTGTTACCTAAAATCCTTTTAATTTCCTAGTTCTACTACGTAAGACCCTTTTAGCTAAAGATGCTAGAGAGTAAACCTGGGACTTTCTTCATGCAAAGCATTTGCTGAGCTAATTTTCGTCCGCATGGAAGTAACACAGAAAATTCAGCAAGGCAGCATTGATTGGGGGTGAGATTCACCACCTTGTGGGCATCCAAGGAAAATAGCAGATCCAGCAGTATCCCCAAACTGCGTAATTGTTCCAACTCCATCCAAATTAGGCTGAATCGCTCTGCCCAATTCACCAACAGTAGTCATGACCAACAATAATTCCATCTTGTCAGGGTTACATTTCAGCTTGATTATAGCCCCCATCTCTTTCTGAACTGACTCTGCACAGGCACAGATTTATCACTTCCACTGCCCCTTTGGGATCATGCAGTCAGCTGCCGCAATGTCTTGAAACCAGAATACAAACAAATGCATTTTATCCTCTGCTCTTGACAGGATGGGTGCAGCCTTTCAAAAACAGAAGAGGAAATGCATTGGTTTGATTCACTTCAATTCTTGCATATATTTTTTTTTAAAAAAAGCAACTCCAAAATGCCAAAATCTAGTAGCTCGAAAGTGCTGAGCTCTGGGGAAGTGATTGTAATAGGTTACATGATAGAAAGTAAGGTAAATGCTTGTGACTGGCTACCAAATGAGAGCCCTCTCTGGAGAACACCTTGTTCAGATGTCTAGCCAACTTCATGCACTGTTTAACAGAATGACAGCCCAGCCAGGCTAAGCAGATGATATCCAGAAAGCACACAGAGACTCCAGGATATGAAGTCACATTTCTTGCATGGCATGACATCTTGATTTTCCCAATTAATATTGACAATTAAAAGGCAACCTAATTCGATATACGCAGGACATGTAACAGAATATACGTTTGTGAAATTCACTATACCTCTAATCCTGGGGTATGTCATTGGCAAATGCCAGAAGTGTGCCTGGGACCAAGCAGCTTGGGAATAGTTTATGTGGATGAACATATTTATGCACAGTCATCTTCCAGTATGCCTCAGAGGTGAAGAAGAGTCTCAAAGAAATTGGATTGATGTGAAAGTAGTGGCACCAAAACAGCTAAGGAGATCAGACAGAATTGAACATACCAACAATCTTGTATCACAGACAACGAATACTTAATGTAGGGTGACCAGATAAAATCCAGGTCAGGGCTCATGTAACTTTAACAGTTGTAGAGCAAAGGGAATTTCAGCCAGTGTCATTTGTATGCAATTAGTACCTGGTGAAATCCCCTCTTCATCACAACAGTTAAAGGTGCAGGCACTATACTAGAGTGACCATATACAAAAGAAGGCAGGGCCTCTACAACTTTAACAGTTGCGATGAAGAGGTAATTTCATCAGGAATTAATTGCATACAAATGACAATGGCTGAAATTCCCTTTTCTCTACAACTGTTAAAGTTACATGAGCCCTGACCTGGATTTTATCTGGTCACCCTAACTTAAGGCATTTTAAGGGAACCTAAACTGGAAGAAGAGGATTTTATGCCATCTGAAGATGGGACTTTATTCTCTGTGGGCACATTCCCATCTACTAGGTATTGAATTGGAGTGTTTGTTTGTTTGTTTGTTTTTACACTGCCTAAAATTAATCTCTAGTTTTGTCAGTATAAAAACCCCTCCTATTTTCCACCTACCAAAGTATGGAGACTGTGTTTTGCCTAAGTATGGTGACTACTCTGGGTAACAGATGGCGTTTAGAATTTCAAAAATGGAGGAATCAACCATTTTCTGTTTCATCATCACAGTGGTCCTAAGTGTGGTTTTAGGTACAGCAGCTAGGAGAGCCTAATCTCTCTGCTATCTTTCCCAGCATTCCATTTTAAGACTGGGTCTCTACAGATTCCATGGCTTCAACATCACCCAGGATTTTTTCCCCTCTTTCCCCACCCCTATTTTATTTAACATCTAGAGTGTTAAAGAGTTTTGGAGAGCTCAAAAGTTTGCTCACAAGTTTGTGAAATGTTGGTTCACCTGATAAAAGTAATGCCCTAATTAATAAGGACTTTGGAACTTTTTCTTATGGGCCAACACTGCTAGTTTTGCTTTTGTGTCCCTTAAGGACATTGACCTTGTTCAGATGACACACTAAGCCACTGAGGTTAAACTAGGCTGACCATCTGAAAAGGAGGACAGGGCTCGTATAACTTTAACAGTTGTAGAGAAAAGGGAATTTCAGCCAGTGTCATTTGTATGCAATTAGTTCCTGGTGAAATTCCCTCTTCATCACAACAGTTAAAGTTGCAGGGGCCCTGCCTTCTTTTGTATATGGTCACTCTAGTATAGTGCCTGCAACTTTAACTGTTGTGATGAAGAGGGGATTTCATCAGGAACTAATTGCATACAAATGACACCTGCTGCAATTCCCTTTTCTCTACAACTGTTAAAGTTATATGAGCCCTGTCCTCCTTTTCAGATGGTCAGCCTAGTTAAACATTTTGAGCTAAACATTATGGCTTAGCATGTTGTGTCGACCATTCCTAACCATGGTGGCCAGATAACTATGGTTTAAACATGCTCACTAATTATTTGCTGGAAAACAGTTAGCAGCCTACCATGGCTTCACGTGTTGTCTGAACAGGCCCAGTGGAACACAACAGGGTGACATATGAGACACAGATACATAGCTTGGATCCTAACATTCCTTTCGTGAATGGAAATGAGTTCACGTTCATGAAACAGTGCTTTCTTTTGTTGCCCTTTCATTCTGCAGGCCACTGTGCAGCTCTGCAATTGCTTACATTGGGTACTGTTGGGAATGGTGTGGGATATGAATACAGAATTGATGGTGGAGAGGGAATTGGCAGAAATTGCCCCCTCATACAGGAATGAGCAACTTAGGATCCAAGCCATAGACGTTCATGAAACTCATCTGGAATTCTCAGCATTCACAGGTGAATGTTGTCATTCACCAAATTTTGGACCAAATTCATTGTCACATCTTGTGACAATGCAAATATGGACCATGTTCTCATTGGCATGCATGTAAAGCACACACATGCAGCTAAGCACATTTGAAATAAGGCCTCTTCGAAGATAATTTACAACTGGCTTGTCCATTAATTACAGGTTTGGCCATATACATAATTTTTACTATCCTCTGAATCAATACTTAATTCAGTCCAGTGCTAAATCTTTTCCACTTTTATTTTTGTATAAATTTATTACTCCTCGCACAGTGCTCTGAAGCTTAATTAAGTCAGGGATTGCATCTTGATTACTCTAATTATTCTACATTATGGGAGTGATGTGTTAACACCAGTGCAGCTGAGCATTCATTAGAAATTCTATCCTAAATCCCCTCACTGAAGGGATTTATGGACACTGTTCTATCAGAATCTGCTGATGGCTTAGAGTCAACTCACTTAGGGATCCACTGATTCTGCCCTCATCTTCATCTCATAGCTTAGCTAGATTGGGCACACAGCAAGAGCAGTAGGGGGCTAAGATGCCAGCTTGAGGAAGAATATGGGGGGGGGGGCGGATTAACATTCTTTGTAAAGCTATAGATTTTTCAAAGGTATTTGAATCGATTATTTTAAATATATCTTAAGTGGAGGGAAAAGGCAAGTTACTAGCCCCTAATGAAATAAGGTGATGAAACATTTCAAGCAACTATAATCTCAAAGAAAATTTATCCCAAACTTTGCCTTATTTTCCAGCATAAATTATTTATTATTATTATTATATTACATTTTCATACTGCCTGATAGCTAAGGCTCTCCAGGCAGTTTACAATTAAAACCAAAAACATACAAGTCAATATTTTAAACTTTTTTAAAAAAGAAATATATCATATAAATCCAGAATAAATTATAGCCCAGGGAAAGCCTGTCTAAAAGGATATGTTATGTTTCCCGCCTCCTGAACCACACAAGGGAGGATTTTCCAGAGGGTGAGTGCTGCTACAGAGTAGGTCCACTATCGAGGTTCTTTGTGGCGACGTTCTGTTCATTTTGGAATGACGAGCAGGGCCTCCTCCGACTATTGTAAATGTCATCTGGGATAGGCTGACCATCTGAAAAGGAGGACAGGGCTCATGTAACTTTAACAGTTGTAGAGAAAAGGGAATTTCAGCCAGTGTCATTTGTATGCATGCAGCACCTGGTGAAATTCCTTCTTCATCACAACAGTTAAAGCTGCAGGGGCCCTGCCTTCTTTTATATATGGTCACTCTAGTACAGTGCCTGCAACTTTAACTGTTGTGATGAAGAGGGAATTTCACCAGGAACTAATTGCATACAAATGACACTGGCTAAAATTCCCTTTTCTCTACAACTGTTAAAGTTACATGAGCCCTGTCCTCCTTTTCATATGGTCAGCCTAATCTGGGATTATACAAGGGAAGGCGGTCTGCTAGATATCCTGGTCCCAAGTTGTTTAGGGCTTTATAGGATAATAACATAACCTTGTATGTGGCTTGGTAGCCAACAGGCAGGCAGTGCAGTTCTTTTAACACAGGTGTCTGTTACAAAGTAGCTCTCTTGTGAAGGAGCAGTACTGACTCCATTTTGAAGCAGTAAAAAAGCCAAAGGTCTTCATTCCCCACAAAGGCACAGGAATAGTGCTAAGAGCCATCATGTAAAGTGAGATCAACAATTCAGTTCCTAATAGACCTCCTAAAATGTATTCCCCAGAGGCAAAGGTGGAAGTAAACTTGAGCAGAATATGAATGCTGGATGGCAAAGTGATATCTGGGCCTGCACCTTGTCATACACATGCTAATGTGGTCCTATTGTTGAACTCCAGCCTAGACACCTGTCTTTAAGACAGGCATTCATATCTATGGTCACCTTTTGTTAAAGATGTTTCTGGCAAGTACAGCCATCATTCCCAAATACCCTCTTTTGATATGTGTTTCCCCCATGGCAAGTAACATCACTTCCAATGCTTATGAGCAGTGACTTTACTGCTTTTCTCTAGATTGTATAAAAACCCTCAGGTTTTGAGAGTCAGGGGACCCAGCCACCCCCTTCTTAGGAGCATGGGGTCATGTTGCTGAAATTGCTGAGTCTCTCTTCCCAGAGGAAAGGCTCCTGCTCCTTCCTTCCTCTCCACTGAGACCAAGAGCTACAACGCATGCCAGTTGCTGACTTCAGGAAAGGGCTTCAGTCCAGGGAAAGGTATATTGCTTTTAGAGATTCCCTCCCTTCTTTCCCCTACTGTCTGTGTGTGTATGCTCTAAATCTCAAGAAGACTCCTTTCACAGTCTTGAAACTACTTTTAAGCCTCCATTTACTCAGTTAATTTCCCCAAACCTAGCTTGTGCATTTGAATCTGTTTATTCCTCAATAAATGTGCCATTGTGGTGTTATCCTCTTCAATAGTGTGGATTTCTTTGGGTAAGAATTGCCTTACTTAGCCACAGATGCTCTAATGCCAATGTCTAAAGATTCCTTATAAGTGAGTGTATAGGTCTCATTAGAATGTGTGCAAGTTTGTACACAGGTCTAATGAGAGCACATCACGTAACATGTCATATGGGCAGTGCTGGGTGTATCTGTGAGCACCCTAGATGCTGCAGTCTGCACAAGCTGTAGTTTCCCAACCACACACATGGGTAGCCCCACATAGAGGGCATTACAGTAGTCTAGTCCTGAGGCTAACAGTGCATGAATGACCTTGTCTTGGCTATCCTTTATCCAGGAATGTGCATAGCTGGCATAACAACCAAAGTTGATAATAGGTGCTCCGGGCCACTGAGGCCATCTGGGTCTCCAGTGACAAAGATGGATCCAAAAGCACCCTAAACTATGGACCTGTTCCTTCAGAGGCAGTGCAACCCCATCAAGAACAGGAAAACACCTCAATTCCCAGACCTGGGAACCCCCAACCCACAGGGTCTGATATATCATCCAAACCATAACTGTGAGCCTATCTACACATGCAGGATAAAACACTTTGAAAACATTTTGAAAACTGTATATGGAGTGTGTCCTGGGCCCCAACAGTTCTCAAAACTGTTATAAACCGTTATAAACCCCTTTAAACCCTTTTAAAGCAGTAGTGTAAATAAGTTCTGTATTTGGTTCAGAACATGCACAGCCTCCCCTGATTCAAATGTTACAGAGAAATAGAGCTGGGTGTCATCAGCATACTGGTGACACCTTGCCCCAAATCTCTGAATAACCAATCCCAATGGCTTCATATAGTTATTGAATAACGCTGGGGACAAGATCGTGCCCTGTGGTACGACACAGTTCAGCTGCCATGAGAAATGCAAAACACTCAAATTAAAAATACAAAGCACTCCTAATGTGTGATCCCAGATATGTTTAGAGAGAGAAAAGTCCTACAACTCCCAGCATTCCCCAGCCAGCAGTGCTAGGAGTCATAGAACTTTCTTTTCTGTATAAACATGCCAAGGATTGCACCCTTAGTATCCAAAATTTAGTCTTTTGTAGGGGAGCTTGCAATAGTGTTTACCTCTGCTTAATATTATAGTTACTGAAACGTGTATATTCTCAAAGCAAGTGCATCAAGCTTTTAATAATGTTTGTGGTTATATATGTTGTGTTTGCACTGCTTGTCTCTTCATCAAACTGTAGACACTACAGGAAATGAGCAGATTTGTTGTTTAATAGTGTGTGCTGACAATGAAGAGCAGTATCAGAGAAGATAAGGTGAATTAAAAACAGTCAATTCATATGACTGCATGCATTTTGCACCAGCAATGGGGAATGTCTGGCCCACATGGTCCAACACCTTATCTCCCAGAATAAAGCCAGATACTTGGCATCATCTGCTAAATCTTATAGTTTGATTTTAGTTATGTATACAAAGCAAATGTTAGGTTCCCAAAGGATTGGAAACATTTTCAGACCAGTTCCAAATCCCATCATATTCTGACAGGTATTGATGCTGTTTGAGAAATGAGAGGCATACATGCAACCTATAGATATCACTAACCCGCACCATCCATACCTCACTTGCCCAGAGGTCTTGGGTTCAGTGAGTACATTGCTTCCTTATCTTGCAAGAGCCTTGGATCACGTGAAGCAAGGCCTAACATGGTTGCACTATACCTATGCTCTTCTTACCTGGAGGATTCTGTTATTTCATTGCAATGGAGACCTTGAGGTATAGGCAGTGCTAGTCCATTCTATATATGCCTGGAATGTATTGTGAATTCTATTATGAATTCCACAATCCACTGCAAAGTTTGGGATGAAAGGAATAGATTTATTGCTTAAATTTAGATCCTGTCTTTCCACTAAAAATAGTGCTCAAGGCTGGCAATAATATAATACAGATAAAAAAAGAAAATTATAATTAAAGTGTTTAAAGACAATTAAAAGCCCATCCATTAAAATGTAGGGACTTTTTTCAGAGCAAATGTCTCCTGCCAGAGCGCAAGGGTAACTGCTCAACCACCCTTGATCTGGGAAGTGAATGAGGTAATAAGGCTTTCAGGCTTTTGATTGTGAGAGATTAGCATAGAGGAAATCAGAGTATGAAGATAATAATCAGCCCATTTCTTTGATAGGTTTCCTACTTCACTAGCAGTTTCAATGGTAACAAGATTGTTTGCACTTCTCAGTCAAAGCTAAGGGTTGCATTTCAGCTGGCTGAAGTTCTTTTGTCAATGTTCTATGTGTTTTACAAGTTGAGGTAAGTCAGAGGAAAGCATTGCTGATCTTAATTCCAATTATTGTATTCATACCCTCATCAATCTAATTTTAATGTTCTATTATTGCTTTTTTATTGTTGTTTTGTATATCTGCGTTTTATAATGGAGCTTTTAAGCAGAATGTTAGCAAGTACAAAGGATTTAGAGCTTTAGGGAAATCTTTAAAAATAAAAATAAAACTTTCCTCATCTCCCAAAGCCCAGTGATGCCAGATGCTAATATCAACTGGATTAAACATTGGCCACTTGTGTTCAGTCTTAACTAGAGTGACCACATGGAAAGGAGGACAGGGCTCCTGTATCTTTAACAGTTGTAAAACAAAAAGAGGGTATTTTAGCAGATGCCATTTGTAATACAAGTGCTGCTCAGGCAATTGGTTTAATGTAGGGTGCAGATCCTCAGACCCAAGCACCTAATTTAGCTCTCTTGGGTCCCAGTCTGCCCCTCCTGGGTTCCCAATATGGCCATGTGCCTTCTCCTGGAATCACCCCTTTTTCCCACCCACTATGCTGACCATATGAAAAGGAGGACAGGGCTCATGTAACTTTAACAGTTGTAGAGAAAAGGCCTTGCCTTCTTTTGTATATGATCACTCTAGTATAGTGCCTGCAACTTTAACTGTTGTGATGAACAGGGAATTTCACCAGGAACTAATTGCATACAAATGACTCCGGCTGAAATTCCCTTTTCTCTACAACTGTTAAAGTTACAGGAGCCCTGTCCTCCTTTTCATATGGTCAGCCTACCACCCCCCAATAGTATTTGGGTCAGGCCTCCTTTTGCCTTCAGCCCTGCCTACCATTGGAAGGCAGCTTTTGGGAGCTTCTCCAAAATGGGATTTAGCCCTCATGCTGAAAGAGATTCTGGTTTAATGGGATTTGCTTGCTGCTGGTTGCACACCAGGATCAAAAACTTAAGCCTTTATTCCACCAAACCAACCCAGAGTGTTATCTGAATAGATAACAAAATGTTCAAGGAGTAAAGCAATAAAGATTGTCTTACAGCTTCCTGGGTGACGAACCCATTTTATACATTTTCCATTGAACTTTTTTCTTCTCCCTTGCATTTTCTCCATCAGTGCAATAGCAGACAGCTCACTCTACCAATCCTGGTATGAAAGGGGGACTGTAGGCTTCCATTCTCCAAGATAATTCTTCTAGTTGTTAAAATAAGCACTTCAATTCACTTTGTGGTATTAAATGATAGAATCTGCTCATCTTCCATCCCTAGTATACACAAACTTGGAGAGGGAAAGTCAGCAACACCTAAAGTTTTTTAAAGGGCACAGAATACACATTCATTTTTTGATGGGAGTAGAAGAATGAAAGATTGACCTGTGGCTGTTGACATCTCTAATATTCCCTGTGTGTTGCCAGCCCAGCATTAAACAAGTACTCCTCTGACAAATAATAGATGGTTTAGTATTTTGTTCTGAAACAGATTTTTTTCTAGAGCCTTGTGCAAATGGCCTCTCAAATTTATTCACCTTATTTGTGGGCAGAGACATCGGGGGACAGGGATTTCATCAAATTTCTCCATGGGGAGAAGTTCCCTAACATTTCCCTAAAATTTCTCACAGGTAGGGCTCACCATTGGCAAGGGGTGTAGCACAGTCGTCTTCTTCTTCTTCTTCTTCTTCTTCTTCTTCTTCTTCTTCTTCTTTTTGTTTTTGTTTTGAATGTGTGTTTTTGCACTGTGACTGCAAGTAGAAATAACATCAACTGTGTTGGCAGCCTGCCCCATATTGAATTCTCCAAAGTATTCTCCAAAATACCCCATACCTAGTATCCTTCAGGGCATTATTGGGATAGGATCTGGGGATTTGGCAATCTCAAAAAATAATGGTGGAGAAGATTTGGAGAAAATTCTGCAATTTTACTTATAGGAGGTAAGAAAAGAAAAATCGCAGGACTTTCCTGAAAAAAAAGTCTTCTGGGAAATTGTGGTTCAGCTCTAGTTGTCATTTAGCCAGTTTTAGCACCTTTCCAGGGTCTTCCAAATTTCTGAGGGATGAGTGTGGCTACATCTCATCTCTAATGCAGATACTTATGAAATCCCTACTTTCCTGAATACCTTGTGTGGGAGGCACTATTGTGAGGAAGAGGTGAAGCAAGTGCTGTGACAAAATCTGCCTTCCAATTTCTTGAAAGTTTTCCCCCATGGAAGGGTCTTCCATTTTTCTTCCTCTTTTTCAGGAGTTGTTTTTTACTTTATATAATCACTGTGAGGGGGGCAGAGATAGTTTGTTTGTTTGTTTGTTTGTTTGTTTGTTTGACACATCTCTCCATTAGCCTGCTGTCTCTCAAGCTGTCTGCATTTTCTAATCTGAAAAAGCCCTATGGACAAAATTACCTCATGAGTCTTCTCCTGGGCTTTAATTGAAATGCAGAAAGTTGAGGCGGCTACAAGCTCCCATAGGGAGATTATTCTACAATGACAGACAGGACACTTACACACACTCCTCAACCATCTCATAAGTAAGGTTAGTGCAAGAACTCTGAACCAAACCCATGACAATTTTTCAGAAACTCCTTCCCCTTAAAATTTCTTTTCGAAAAAAATTTATTTTCTATCAAATTGAATGAGAATGGTCAAAAAAGATGTAGAAGAGTTCTACTCATGGAGCATTCCTATCAACAGAAGAAAGGAGAAAGAAATTTCCCCTCCCCATTGCAGTTCCTTGCACCCCAAAAGATCTACACCAGAGGGTTGTGATTAGGGATGGCTAAGAATTTTGTTTTGTGTAGGTTGTTTTTCTTTCTTTTTTTACAAAAAATCACAGATTTCTTCATAACTGACAAATACGTCCAACCAGGCACATCGCTTTGAGTGATCAGCTCTTAAATGTCAGGATTTGAATCCCTGTTAGGGATGTCTGTCATTAAAAAAATCCACCCTTCTGGGGGCACAACAGATCCCTGCTGCCCATCTGACTCAGCTTGCATTCTTGAGCTGAACTGCTCAGGTTCCCCCCCCCCCCCAAGAATCTGGGAATTTTTCTCCGGGGATGGTGATGTCCCCATAAAAAGACATTTGCTCAAATTGCAGCCACAATTTGCACAAATGTATTTTTACGGGGTGAATCTGTGAGCTAGCCTGTCCCGATCCCATATGTATTTTTCTGACATCCCTAATTCCTGTGTATTCAGCTGTATTTCTGGTGCTGAATTAAAGATGGAAAGCCTGTCAGAATTTTAAATTGTTTTTAATGTTGTATTGTTCTCTTGCTTTTTTAAAATTTTAACTGTTGTGATTTTTATGTTTATATTGTTGCTGTTCCCCGCCTCGATCCGGAGGGAGAGGCGGGTTACAAATAATAATAATAATAATAATAATAATAATTATTATTATTATTATTATTATTATTATACTGTGCTGGTAGTAGCTGTGCCTACTATGCTGGTAGTAGCTGTGCCTTTTGCATTTGTGGGGTTAAGATGCCCCCCTCAACCTCATCTATTTCTTTTGTCTGTATTTCAAAAATTAGGTTATGGAGAGAGATTAATACTTCAAGATGATCTTTAGACTTTGGTTTTAGAGAGCTTAGGAGGAATCAATCTTTGTCATTAATAAAGAAAACAAAAGATTAAAGGTAAGCTGATTACTGTTCTTTTGCTAGAGATGTACTTTTGTTTTCATTAAATTCTTAAAAGAGCACAGCCAAACTCTCTCCCAAGACAGAGAGGTGTGAGTATACGGAGGCCCTTTCTACACTGGAGGGGTGTAGAGGGCTCAAGGCAAGGGATCCTGGAAGTAGTTACTTCCGGGATCGGTGCACCCAATCCTCATCACCAGTGCGACAACCCGGCTCCTCCCAGGTCGTTACATGTTGTGACATTATTATTATTATTATTATTATTATTATTATTCTGGAGAAGAGCACACGAGTGCTCCTCCAAAAATGGTGAGTCTTTTAAAAAAAAAAAATCATGCGAGCAGGCCCCCACCCCCTTCCCTGCCCTCCCAAGGGTGGTGAAACTGGTGCCACCCCCTCCCCTGCTGGGCATGGAGCTGCACAGTGTGGCTCCATGCCCAGTTTGCAGCCACACTTACTCATGAGTAAGCACGGCTGTACCCGGAACAGGCAAACACATTCTTCTGCAGTCCCGGACACCACCCCCGGGACTCCCTGTGCATCATTTGGACTCACAGGGAGCAGTTGGAAGGCATCCCAGGCATTTTGCCAGGTGTGGAAAGGGCTGAAGATTCATTTTCCTTTTCTCCCCCACCCCTCTTTTAGTGGCAAAAGTAGCTGGTCCTATGCAATTATCTCTGTTGAAAAAGGTGGGCGTGTGCAGACTCAAATCATAATTCTAATAGTGTAGTAAGCACTGACTTTGCTCTTTAAAATAAACAGAAGGCTGTGTTCATTCTGAAATGCATGAGATGAGAACAAAGGAAAATGTGTCAATCTCTAATGACACGCTGCTCCTCTAATTGCTCTTGGATTACCCAGTCTACAAAATTAGTACTGATGTGGGTCATGTCTCCAGGCAAACATATTGAACTCAATCAACGATTCTTACAATGTATTTGAGTGGAAAAATCTCCTCTCCCTCATTCTTCAAGTTCGGCCTTCACATACAGCACGCTTATTTGGTTCCTCTGAATTTCATTAGGAAGATAATGATTTGTTCTGCTTTCTAAAGACATTCACAAATGTTAGTCCATTGCTTTAAAAACTGACGGGGAAAAAAAATCCCTAAGTTTGAGAAGTATAGCCTTCTCACATTCAAATTCCAAAGAGCTCAATACTGTGTTCATAGTGAAGCCATACTCCATTTTAATCTCAAAATAGCCAGGTAGGGTAGGGTAGACTGAGAGAAAGTAACTGACCCAAGGTCACCTAACAAGCTTCAAGTCAAGGAAGGATTTGAACCTAGGCCTGTCCTGTTCATGTCCAACACTCACCCATTTCACCACTGGCTTTCATTTAACAATTTAAAAACACATGTTGGTTTTAACTAAAAAAATGATTAAATTGCTTTGAACATTTGTATTAAATATGTTTAACAGGTCAGATATAATGTGCACGTATCTAGTATTATTACTGAATATGTGCTCAGGGAAGGTACAGATGATGATGATGATGATTGATGATGATGATATGTTTTTTAATGTTGGGGTTAATCCCAAATTGGCTATATCAGTCAACTTTCCTTGAGCATGCACTTCCATTGTCTATCTATAAGAATGCCATAGCTCAATGGCAGAGCATAGGCTTTGTATGGAAAACATCTCATGCTCAATCCATGGCACCTCCAGGAAAAAAGAAAAGACCCAGGTTTGAAATCTGAAAGAGCCATTGCCAGTTAGTGTGGATAATACTGACCTACAGAAACCAATTGTCTGGCTTGGTATAATGAAGCTTCATATATTCCTAATGGTGAGTGAAGATGAGAGATATGAGTGCTTCAGGGGAAAGCTAGTGCCATCAGTTAGACAACTGGATTGAGTGAAAGCAAAGGGCAAAGATGTGGGGCCAGTAGTCATCCTCCATCCCCCAGCAGAACACTGATGGGCTTCCCAATCATAGGCCCAATGGCCCCACCAGGTGCCACTATGGTGCTCCTTCCCAAAGTAAACCCACTAAAGGTAGAGCAATGTGGGTGGTGGGAAGGATGGACAATGACACATCTCCATGTCCTGCTTGTGGGTTCCTGGCTGACAGCTGGTTGGCCACTGTGCTGGACTAGATGGACCCTTGGTCTCATCCAGCATGGCTCTTCTTGTGTTCTTATGTTCTCCATCAGACTTGAACTTTTTCTATCTTGGAGATGAGAAGAGAATGCCAGCACCATTTTCATTAAGCTCAGAATCCGTGGGCAGCTGAAGTTTGAAATTCTTAAAATGAAAAAAAAGACCAGCATCAGCTATGGTGGGACCATGGGCCCTAGTGTATGTGTCACTATGTTGTGTGCTAACATCAGGCATGCAAACAGAAACGAACAAGGAATGAGACTTGGAATCGTTTAGACAGAAGAGGCAGAGAAAACAGAAGTGTCAGAAAGCTTTTTCAAAACCCAGCCAAGGCATTTTTAAGTAAGAGCTCCTGATCAACTTGCCAGCAGGCACTCTGTGCTTCCTTTTTATAAGGGCTTCTGGGAGATTAGAGCCAAAGAACAGATGGAAGCTTGTGGCCTTGGGTTTGTTTGTTTGTTTGTTTATTCATTCATACTTTATACCACCCTTCAGTTATATTCCCAGGATATATATTCCCAGGTTGCCAAAAGGGGGTTGCCAAAAAAGTAAAACTATCAAAATATGTGTGTGTGTGTGTAAGCGTAAGCTAAAAGCCACAAAATCATAAAAGTAACATAAAATATCAGAATTCAAATTGCATTTTAGTAAAATGAAAATGGCTTTGCTGGTGCCAAAAAGACAATAAGGTAGGCACAAGGTAGTGCAGGTCGGTGGGGCTGTGATTCCCTTCTGGATTTCAATCGAAACCAGCCAGAACCCTAAAGGAACTATCCAAAGCTACCTTGTCCCCAGAATGGGTTCAGCACCTGGTTTTGACTGAAAACCAGAATGTACTCACAGCCCCACCAATATTGGAGCCACCAGCCTCCACTGGCAACAGGTGAACCACCAGAATATTTCTTTATTCTGGCTATCCCTACCTAGTTGGGTCACAGCTGGCAGACAACTTAATCTGTTAAAAGGCACTCCATTTCAGGAGCAAATGCCCTTTCTAGTGACAAAGGTGAATCAAGGATCTGTTTTTCAAAGGGGAATGCACTTCTATCTAGCACAAGACGAACACCTCTCCCTTGGTCAGGTAAACCGAATCCCCACCATATCTCCATCTTCTCAGTTTATTGGCCCTGATTTAGCACTTCCATCACTTTGATGAATTGGAGAAATCCAGTTGGATGTTATTTGCATATTGATGGCATAACTTCACCCCAAACCTCTGGATGACCTCATTCTGCAATTTCAAGTAGTTGTTAAATAACACGGGAAATCACAATGAATCAACAGAGCCACAATTCACCTGCCTTTCTTCCAAAGTAGATTATCTATTAAGATTACTGAAGCAGTCCCAATGCTAAAACCACCCCCTTATCTTTCAAGGCAGAGTGGGGTTGGGGAGTTATTCCTGACATGACCTTAAGGCTTTAATTGTATGGAGGATTCCATTTGGTGGGGGGAGCTTAGTGAGCTTTTGCCAGCTCAGCCACCCCGGACTCCAACCCGAAATCCTACAACTGGGCCAACTTGGTCTGCAGTGGTCACCTGGCATGTTTTTCACCTTTGTACCCACCCCATCAGTGCTGCGTCCCCCACGCTGCCACACCACTGCCACACCACTGCCACCACGCAACCATCCCACCATCCTGTCCAGTGTTGGCACCAGCAGGGAGAGAGGAAGGATTGCTTTGCAGCTGCTGTGAGAACTTTCTTTCTTTCTCTTCCATAAAATGCATGTGATCACAAATTACAGCTGTAATTTGCAAAACATCGCAAATACGGGTTAAAAAAGAAAAAAAGTTCCAGAGTTTGGGATCAACCCCCAGTTCAGTTCGCAAAAATAAGCCAAACTGTGTTGCATGATGGGAATCTATCTAGCCCTGAAAGGGACAGATTTCCCCATGACTGACATCCCTAGTATGCATGCACACTTACTTGGAGCACATGCCATTGTGCTGCATGTTTTACTTCACCACACTTATCTTCACTGAAGACATTCTCCTTCCCATCCACCCCCAAATCTCTGATGCAAACTGGTGATATAAGCTACTGCCCTTAAAAGCTCTTGGCCATCTTTTGAATTCCTCTTAAATTTTCAATAGTGATGTAGGAATAGGTTTAAATTCAATGCCTTGGCTAATCTATGAAATGTGAAATCAGTGTTTGTTTTAGATCACTTGGTTGTGTTATTTATTTCTATTCTCTGATTACATGAGCTGTCACCCAAGAACAACCACTGAGTTAGTCTTTATCAACTAGCCCTCTTCAATGGTGGCATTATAGTTGTGAGATATTAAAACACACATGTATTAATAGAGACCACTATGTAAACCTGTAGAGCTACAATTGCCATATAGTACAATTAGGCTCCAATTTAATTCATTTAGATCTCCCTTGATCCTGCACACCAAGCATTTTTGAAATTTAATTGGCATGAAAGGCAGGGTAAACTATGCACAATAAATTGAGTGTGAAACAATGTTAATTTAGATAATGCCTATTCTGTGAAACCGCATCCTCAGCAATATCTAAAGATGTGTCGTAGAAAGGAGCGGCTGACTGCTTTTATTCTTATAGAAGTGGCTTTTTGCTGTGTTGCAGGATTTTTATGCAGGATTAGGTTAGCATTCAACATTTTAACATGAAACTTGTTTGTATTTATTTATGGTTCATACTATATGTAAGAAGTCATAGGAGAAGACAAGAATACATACATTCTGAATTACCTGAGGCTGGAAATGATCCTCTTTGGACTTATTGGCCTTCATTAAACTGCTGCTATTGCAATGGTAGCAGTTGTTCATTGAGAAAACAAATATCTATAAGCAACCTCCATAGACTTGTACAACTTGGAAGTGTGACTTTGATACCAATGTACTGATGTTTTCAGCCACAAAGTGGTACTTGGGATGGATGAGAATATGGTTTCATTTCATTTTTATAAGAATTTACCAAAATTTGCACATTTTTTCAAGCATGGATCAGAGATTTCAAAAATTTGAAATGTGGGAGAATGTGAAAGTGACAAATTTCTCCATCTCTAGTTGCTACCAGGAGTAAACTTTGTATGAACATATTAAGCAATTCTGAGTTCTAAGGCTGCAGTCTTGTGCACACATACTTAGGCGGATATAAATCTCTTGAATGTTAACATTTTCTCTAGAGCAAGCAGAACTCAGCCCTGAGTTGTGGTGAATGTGTGTTTTCTCTAATCCTCGTCTGAGTTCTGAGTTCAATGAATGATCCTTACAACTTATAAAAGAGACACATTTTTCTTCAAGCAGAATGAAGGTTGAGGTGGCATTATTTATAACCTTTCACAAGTATATAATTTGTCCAAGGTATTTTGAGATCATCTAGGCAAATAAGAAGTAAGTATGCAAGTTCAGCTGGAGATAATATGTAAATGTTGCAACTATGTAAATTTTCTCAATGATATTGTCTTTTAAAAAGGACTAGATAGCTTGATGATTTGACAGTCTTACCTTGTGTATTACCTTTCTTACTATGCCTACATAGTATGCCTTCTGTCATGTTGGACAGCAAGTTATAAAGGGGTTCCTCTGTCCTAATGGATCTGTAATTTGATTCAGATGGAGAATATAATTCATTATGTACTAAAATGCCCCATATATGATTGGCCAAGGAAGAAAGGGGTCATTGGAAAACATTTTGTTGAAATTAATAACCTATTACAATCAAGAAAATCATTGGGTTTTGGGTTTTTTACTTGAACACTGACATACTTTTGTGACTTATAGAACAGCATTGTTTGCTTTAGCTGCACGGAAACTCTGGGAGACAGAAATGGAATGGATCAGCATTGGTAATGCAGGGGTCTCCATGACATAGCTGAAAAGATAATCTAAGTTAGGATTTTATTGTACTGCACAAAATATGTTTTTCTTTATTTTAACTCTTATTATTTTATTTTCTTGAATGTTTTGTAATGAAAATTGTATTTGAAAAAATTATCTGCAGGCTATTTGGCCAATGGCTAGGAATAAAATTGTTGTTGATGATGATCCATTATTTTAACCTTTGTTCCCTCATCTTTCTAGCATAACCATTATGCCACACTGATTTCCTCTGTATTTTTTTCAAAACCATAGCAAGGTTCTTGTAGTAACCAATGCCTAGATAACCATGTAGCTATTAAAAATAAAACTCACATTGTTGAACAGCACATTTTCAAATAGAATTTCAGCAGGTTAAGATCCTAGAATTGTCAGGTAACTAACAAGTGTGTGGAATCACCATCTTGTTTTGTAGAACCACCGCAATCCCCTGCCCGGCTTGCCTGGATGGGGGAAGGCTGATTGCGGATGGGGCGAGCAAGAGGCGTGGAGGGAGGCTATTGGCCACCCTTGTTTTGGCACCACTGGAAAGGGGAGGGGGAGCGCGGCTATATATATGCTGTGCAGCCCTCCAACCGCCTCTTCGTCTTTGCGGTTTGTGCAGGCAGGGCAGCAGCGGGAGCAGCGATCAGGACGGAGAGGATGCCATGAGGCAGAGGTTTGGCGCGGGAACCGGCTGGTTCCTGCGCGGTTCATCCCAGCGCCGGAGGGAGTTTGCTGTGGCTGCGGTTGCTCCTCTGTTCAGGGAGGGCGTTTGTCCCAATTTGAGGCAATTGGGGGGGAGTCCCTTGCATGCAAGCAGGGAGGCGCCGCAGCGGCGGCAGCTCCTGCAGCTGAGGAAAGGAGTCAGGGGAGCTGCGCGGGCTCACCCGAGTACTCCTCAGAGCACGGAGTGTGGTGTGAGCGTTTGGGCACGTCGACTGGCGGCGGGTGGCCCTGCAAACGTCGTCGGCTGGGAAGGGACATCGTTATTGAGAGGGGTGTCTGCTTCTTGCAAATTCCTGGGACCCGGCTGGGCTCATAGAAAGAGCTACTGGGCAAGGCTAGGCTGGGCTGGTTGCTGAGTGGCTCACAGGGTCAGTGAGGTGGCTGATATTCAACTCACTGAGCTACATTGCTGAAGCTAAGCTGGGTTGGCCCTGGTTAGAAATTGGATGGAAGACCACATTTAGTTGTAAACCCATGACAGCAGCTTTTCAGGGGCTTGAGGCCAGTAGAGCAGAGGGGGTGTTTTCTGGACATCAAAATCGACCATTAAATCAGAATTAAATAAATAAATAATAAAATAAAAGGATAGAAATATTAATAAAAATAATAATTTAAATTTTTTTAAAAAAATCATTTAAAAAAACCCCTGCAATAATAAAAGATAAGGCTTAGATTTATATAAGCGAACCTGCCACGGGGTGGGACATTGACTTTAATTTAACATCTTAACTTTGACTGATTATATTATACTGCAGGTCATTAGTTAAACTTTGATCGCCATTATGCCACCTAAAAAGGGTATTGGGGGAAAGAAAGGCAAGGGTAAAGCACCACGTCACCCTCCAAAATGATCCAGGCAGGTCAGCGAGTCTTCTTCAGGGGAGGACATGGACCCACAACTGGTGGCTTTGTTGGTGCGTGCTCAGGCCATGGAAAAGGATAAGGGCATAACAATCCCTAGGCAGCCCATGGCAAGCTCAGGTTCAAAGGGCACTAGGTGTCACAATACAAGGAAACAACAGCAAGATGAGTTATATTTGTCTCTTTCAAGTAAATTAGATGCTATTGAGAAAACACATTCCCATGATCCTGATACCTCAGTTCATACAGAGATGTGTCCAAACATTGAGGCAGCTCCATCAGCCACGGTTGGCCCGGACCGAAGGGAGGAGGTGGGTGCGGCAACTGCTATGTTGCCTGTTCCTGTCGGTGTGACACCAGGACACAGGGCACAAGGTGAGTGTACCGCAGGCACAACACAAGCCCCTTCTCAGGCTATGGGAGCTTATCCTCATCCGTGGGGATGGTTCCCTTGGTTTGGTGGGATGGGTTATACACCTGCAATCGCTGGGGGGACAAACACACAAATGGCACATCTTAGCAATCCTGCTATGAGTCAAAGTGAATTGGCAAACGGGGCAGCTCTTAGCAGCAGAACAGTTCAGGACTCATCTGACAACCCTATGCGGGTAGCAGGAGCTGATAGAACACCAGGCACTGCGGTGGACAGTGCACTGGGTTCTGGGGCAACCACAGTCACCACCCCTGATGCCACGGCTCCGCAGCGGTCCTCTTTCAAGACGGCCTGTGTGGTGGTGTGGCACGGCCCTGCAGGAGCTGCAGGTGCTAGGCCTACTCAGTCTAGCCAAGGTGACATAGATCATTATGCAGGGGTGAATGTTGATAATATTCTGGCTGGAAGCACATCTGCTCCGCTTGGATATCATTTACTTCCCGCTACAAGGGAGAAGATCTGGAAGGGAAAATATATAGACGTATTTTCCCTATTATTTCGAGAATTGGAGCAATCAGATAAGGACAAACACAGTGAGAAAGAGGCTGAGAAATTAAGGAGGTGGAAGGTTGCCAGAACATGGGCAAATTGGCTGCCTGGATTCCTTATATATATGGGAGTGTTGCAACAACGCTTTCCCAGAAAAGGGGCAATTTTGACCAAATACCTGGACATGATTTACCGAGCTTACTCGGAGTATGAGGGCAGGGCTTGGCTTGCGTACGACGAATCCTTTCGCCGATGCGCGGCCTTTGACCATGCCCTTCAGTGGGACGCCAAAGATAACGACTTGTGGTTACAATATATGACCCCGGCGAGACCAGGTTTTGGAGAAAGATCTGACAGTGGTCATATTTTGGTGAGAGTAGTGCCCGCATCCAATTTTAGAGGGGGTGCGGGGCAGGCGGATCAACACTGTCAGCTCTGTTGGGAGTTTACCTCCAAAGGCCTTTGCACCTGCCCTCAATGTCATTACAGACATGAATGTTCTTTATGTTCAGGGCACCACCCTGCTTCAGGTTGCCCCAGGAATAAGAATATTAGAGGAGCACCAAGAGACAACCAGGGGATTAAGAGACCTGGCGGTCAACAGCCTCCTCCCAAAGGGCCCCAGCCCAATTAAGATTGAGCCCCTTAGGAAATTGTTAGCCTGATATCTGAAGCGTCAGGAGACAGCATACTTGGAATCAGGATTTATAGACGGGGTTCACATACCATTTAATGGTGTCTGGTTGGCTTCCATTTCCAGGAATCAGAGTTCTGTCTTAGCTTTGGAGCACTTAGTTTGGGAAAAGATTCAAAAAGAAGTTGACGCAGGAAGGGTTGTGGGCCCCTTTAGCACACCTCCCATTCCCAATTTGAGGGTGTCACCTTTAGGTATAGTTCCTAAAAAAGCCGTTGGGGAGTATAGGCTAATTCATAACCTGTCATTCCCCGAGGGCGCCTCAGTCAATGATGCGATTCCAGCACAGCTTTGTTCAGTGAGATATACATCTTTTGATGCGGTGGTACACATGGTGCGGAAAAATGGGAGGGGCGCTTTGATGGGCAAGTGTGATATAAAGGCTGCTTTTCGCATTTTGCCCATCAACCCTGTCAACTTCAATCTGTTAGGTTTCTGTTTTCAGGGATAGTTCTACATAGACAGAGCTCTGCCCATGGGATGCTCCATTTCGTGTGTCATGTTTGAGAAATTCAGCTCTTTTCTTGAATGGGCACTTAAGGACAGGACCTGAGGGCAGGATGTGGTTCATTATTTGGATGACTTCCTGTTCTCTGGGGCGGCGCTGAACGACCATTGTGCGTTCATGATGCGTGAGTTCCACGACCTTTCACTTGAGCTGGGGGTACCATTGGCGCACGATAAAACAGAGGGCCCATCTTCTGCTATCAAGTTTCTGGGAATTGAAATTGATTCCATTGAGCAATGTTGCCGTCTGCCACAGGATAAACTGGATGTGATGAAGGGAAAGTTAATGGCACTATCCTATGAAAGGAAGGTGTCTTTGTTGCAGTTGCAGGAGTTAGTAGGACATTTGAATTTTGCGTGTCGGGTTATTGCACCTGGCAGAGCATTCCTAAGACACTTTTGCAATGCCATATTGGGTTTGAGGTCCCCGCACCATAGGGTTAGAATTACCTGGCCCATGAGGGAGGACATAGGGGTGTGGCTCAAATTCTTGCAGCCTTTTAATGGCGTCTCTTTTTGATGATGGGACTTGCTGCTGGAGGTGGAGCTACAGGTCAGGTCCGACGCATCAGGTTCCTGGGGTTTTGGCCTTATTTGGCAGGACCATTGGTGCGCGGAGCCATGGCCAAAAACATGGACTACTTTGGGTTTATGTAGGGACCTGACGCTGTTGGAATTTTTTCCAGTATGTGTGGCAGTGCACATTTGGGCTGCCGAGATGTCCAATAGGACGGTCCACTTTTGGTGTAACAATCTGGCCACAGTGCAGGTGATCAATTCCTTGTCATCCCATAATTCTAGAGTTATGGCGTTGGTGCGGGTATTTACCCTGCAGTGTCTGAAACATAACATATTGTTCCGGGCCCGTCACGTATCCGGTTTGAACAACGAAATTGCCAACGCTTTGTCGCGTAATCAGGTACAGCAATTTCGTGTGCTGGCTCCCTGGGTGTGGCTAACACCGGAACGCATGCCACTGACTCTATGGCAGATTGGAGAGCTGAAGTAGAGCATGCTATGTGGCAGTCCGTGGCTCCTAGTACCAGGGTGGCATATCAGAGGACAGGTAGGGAATTCCAAGCTTTTAGGAATATTTCTCACCTTCCACAAGATTGGCCCATTCCGGTAGAGCATATTTTGCAATTCTGTGTCTCATCTCACAGCAAGGGCTTATCTGTCAGTACCATTAATGGAAAGCTGGCCGCTTTAGCATTCTGGGCAAAGATTAGAGGTGTGACAGATTCCACAGCAGATTTCAGGGTGAGGCGAACATTGCAGGGATGGATGCACGAAAACCCACGTAGGGCTGATTCCAGGTCGCCCCTTTCACCCAATATTTTGTTAGGTTTAAGGGCCGTATGGCCAACATTGTGTACGTCACGTTATGAGACCATTTTGTTTCATGCGGCCGCACTGACGGCATTGTCGGTGCCTTCAGAATATCGGAGCTTGTGGCATCGTCCAAGCATGACCAGTCTGATAGAGTTATGAAGTTTAGGGATGTTGATATTTTATCTGGAAGGGTGCGCATAAGGCTGCGTAGGTCCAAAACGGCCCAGTTAGGAAAAGGCATGGATGTGGTTTTGTTTGCCGCTCCTTGTCAGGAGCTTTGCCCTGTACAAGCTCTACTTAATTTTGTGGCTGCCCATGGGACACACGAAGGCAATTTTTTCTGCCATCAAGATTTATCGGCGTTAACGAAATTTCAGTTTTGGACAGTGACAAAGCATGCCCTGCAAGCATTTGGATTGGGTGGGGTGCAGTTCGGCACACATTCTTTCCGTATAGGTGCTGCATCCACAGCGGCTGCTGCTGGTTTTTCTTCTGCACAGATTCAGGCGGTGGGCAGATGGTGTTCTGCGGCCTTTAAGTCATATGTCAGGAAATTTCACAAATAATGGGTGTCGTGAGCATGCCTAACAGTTCCATGTTTATTTTTAGATCTCCAACAGGGGCACACCCAGTGAACGTGGTTATTTGCAGCCATATTATGGTCTTCTGGGCCAGCAGAAGGGCTTCCAGGTCTAGTGTCGGGTCCCAACTGGGACTGTGCCAGCATGCTTCTATTCAATGGATTGGCAGAAGAGGTATGAGGTGGGAGAACCTCATCCCTACGTTATGGCAGAAGCTGGTAGTGCAGACATCCCCGCAGATCTTGGTGATACATCTGGGGGGCAATGATCTTGGCTTGTTGAAAGGAAAAGCCCTTGTCTTACAAGCGTATGCTGATCTGCAGAGAGTGTGGCAGCGTTGGCCTGGAGTGTGTATCATATGGTCCTGTGTGCTTCCCAGGATCAAGTGGAAAGAGGGTTATGACCCTGTCGCCATAGAACATGCCTGTAGGAAAGTGAATATGGAGATCTACTGGGAATTAGCTAAATATGGTGATTTAGGCATAAAATACCCATTGATTTTACGTTCTAGGAGGGAGCTGTATAGGCCGGATGGTGTTCATCTGTCCGATGCTGGAAACAACATCTTTTTGGCAGATCTGCAGAGGGGATTGCAGGAAGCAATCTTAGGTAGGTGGGGGGGGGGGGAGTGACTAAGCCTGGGTTTGTTTTGTTTTGTTTTGTTTTTGTGGTTTTTGAAGTGTTGATGTGGTTTTTAAATGTATAGATTGTGTGTATGTTGTATGTTTTTGCTGTTTTAATTTTTGTATATTGTTTTTAATTGTTTTTAATCCTATGTGAACCACCCAGAGAGCTTCAGCTGTGGGGCGGTATACAAATGTAATAAATAAATTAAATAAATAAGCAGATGCTTGTCACCCCCTGTGGCATTTAGGTGTGGGCACTTCGAGTGGGGGAGGTAGTGGTGAGCATTCTCTGGCACCTTTGGGGGTGATGGGTAGTGCCGGAAACCTAGGGCTGGGAGTCTTGCGGCACCAGTCATTGGGTGGATGGCTTACCTATGAGACCAACCCTCCTCACCACCTCGTAGCCGTGCGGCACGGGGCCGGTGACACCGGAAGGTCTCCCTACCCCAAGAGGGGAGCCCATGGAGTAGCGAGCTCGGCGCCACTTTAGGGGCTAAGAATGGGTCGCCCAGTCCTAGAAATGGCCTGTGAGAGCCATATGTGAGGTGCCTGCATAGGTTTTTCCCTCTTTGCAGATCTTTAATAAAATGTGGCCCATGTTTAAAATCCATATACTTGTGTCGCCTTGTTATTTCTCGCCTACATTCCGCAATGAATATTTCTATTGACACTGTGCAGAGCACAGTGAATGAATTAATGAACTGAGACAAGCCTATGTCCCATTGCTATGTTTGCCAGGCAACCTGCAAACATTTGGAGATGGACATCCTGAAGGACGCCTTGAGCTCAAGCTGGATGTCTTTAATTACACAACTACTTTTCATGTATTCATGGCAGAGCACATTTCACATAGAATTCAATACATTCTGAGGAATTCTTCTCATGCTTGTTGTGAACACTTAGATTGTTTTTCAGTACACAGCAATACAATATAAGTATGTGGGGGAGATTGCCACAGTGACATATAATCCTGAAGCACACATTATTTTTTAAGAGAAGTGTACATTTCTATCCCACGGAAGACTTCACACATGATGATTTCTTACACTGGTTTTGCTTGATGGTAGAGTCATAAACTTGGACGTGGCCTCCAAGGTCAGCAACCACCTTGTGATGCAGGAAATCCACTGCCTAGCCCTGATAGGTGGCAATCAAATCTCTGCTTCAAAACCTCTAACAGAGGAGATTTTCAAGGGAGTCCATTCCACTGTTGAACAGTTTATACCATAGTGGGATTATTAGTAATGTTTACTCAAAATCACCTGTCTTGTAATGTCGACCTGATATTTGAAATGGTTATCCTATTATCTCTTCTAGAGGCTAAACATACCCAACTCCTTCAAGCTTATCTTTGCTTTTACTTTTACTTACCTTTTATAGGGGAAAAACATTCAGCACTACATGACAATTGCATATAGGCTTATTTCATTGTGACTCAACAAGTTACACATATTTATGCACATATTATTATTATTATTATTATTATTATTATTGAAGTACCATTTGTATAGGAAAATTTTCTTATGTGAAATGGACGTCAAACTAAGGGCTGATTCATACATGGCTATATGTTGCTTGATGACTCATCGATTCTTTCTTTGCCATTTGATGAGTCAGACAAATAAATGAACTATCTTCACTACAAAATACTCTTCTTGGTGTTCAGCTTTAGGCTGTACTGCATTAAATTGCAAGTGAAAGGAAAGTTCTCTCCCATACCCCAAACATTAATATTGGGACATTGGGAATCTATTTCAGCAGATTCCACATTCAGGATTGAGTTGATTGTGATGGGGATGCCCAGAATTTGCATTTTGAAATTCTGAAAATTGGCTTCTTATCCCATACCTACTTCCACCTTGCTAAGATACTATTTAGTCTATTTTATTAAAAGTATTCAAATATAATGCCAAAATGCTAAGGATGGACAAATCTGTTAAGCACGATTTTATTCATGTTTTAATTTTTACACTGTTAAGTTTGTTGTGTCTCATTTCTGCATTGGATTGGGATTTTTTTTAAAAAAAAAAAAGTCCACACAAAAATAAGTATTTTCAAGATAAATTTTCAAGATTATTATTATTATTATTATTATTATTATTTATATCTCACTCTAAAGCTGAAGCCTTCTGGGCAGTTTACAAAAGAATAAAACATTAAAAATCAATATACAAAATTTAAAACCATAAAAAAAATAAAAACAGACAGCATACAAAGACAACATGCATTTAAAAATAACTTTGAGCTCTCAACCAAACCTAAAGGTATATCTCGGATCAATTAAAAACTCAACATATATTGCTAAATGTCTGGGAGAAGAGAAAAGTCTTCATCTGGCACTGCAAAGATAACAATGTTGGCACCAAGCAGGCCTTGTTGGAGAGATTATTCCATACTTGAGGGGCCACCACTGAGAAGGCCCTCTCCCTTGTTGCTGTCCTCGGAACTCCCCTCGGAGTAGGCACCTGGAGGAGGACCTTAGAAGTTGAGTGTAGTGTATAGGTAGTTTGTGTGAGGGGAGGAGTTCTGTCAGGTATTGTGGTCCTGAGACATGTAAGGCTTTATAGGTTAGACCAGCACCTTGAATCAGTCTCAGAAACATACAGGCAGCCAATGCAAGCAGGCCAGAATTGGTCTTATATGTTCAAAAATCCCAGTCCCCATTATTAGTCTGACTGTCACATTTTAAACAAGCTGCAGCTTCCAAACCGTCTTCAAAGGCAGCCTCATGTAGAGTTCATTTCATTAATCTGACTTGGAGGTTACCAGAGCATAGACAACTGAAGCCAGGTTATCCCTTTCCAGATAGGGGCATAGCTGTGACACCAATCAAAGTTGGTAGAAGGCACTCTGTGCCACTGAGGCCATCTGAGCCTCAAGTGACAGAGATGGCTCTAAGAGAAACCCCAAGCTACAAACTTGCTCCTTCAGAGGGAGTGCAACCCCATCCAGAACAGATTGTACACCCTCCATCCGGTCAGAAGAACCAGTCACTAAAATCATCTCAGTCTTGTCTGGATTGAGTTTCAGTTTATTAGCCCTCATCCAGTCCCTTGTCACAGCCAGGCACTGGTTCAGCACATCCACAGCCTCTTCTAATGAAGATGAGGAGAAATAGAACTGTGTGTCATCAACATACTGATGACAATGCACTCCAAAACTCCTGATGACCACACTCAACGGTTTCATGTAAATGTTGAACAGCATAGGGGCAAAACTGACCCCTGCAGAACCTCATACTGGAGAATCCACGGGGCTGAGTAATGTTCCCCAAGCACCACCTTCTAAAGCTGACCTGCCAAGTAGGAGTGGAACCACTGCAATGCAGTACCTCCCACTCCCAACTTAGTTGTCCCAGAAGGATACCATGGTTGATATACACATTACAGTATGCATTTTTTAAATGTACACAGCTTTTGTATTCACTGTTTCAAATATATGCATGCTTGTACACTTGAAATTTCAAGCATATGTACTTTTGTACATTTGTGTATGTGTGTGTGTGTGTGTGTATGCGTATGTGCGTATGTGTGTGTGAAATGCACTGCAGATTCTGGAATAGTGTAGATTTTGATGCCTAAATGTGTGCAGGTTCATGTGGTGTGATACCTTAGGAGTTCTATGGAATATATTGTATCTCATTCTGATACAATATATTCCATACAATTCCTAAGGTATCGCAGTGTTGGAGCTATGTTTCCATGAAGAGAAAAATGGAACAAATCAAACTAATAATGTTAAATTAGAAGATATATTTGACACATTGTCTTTAAAAGAGAATTTTACTGTAATAGTTATTTCCAGATGTTGTTAACCATGCTGGTTGGTGCTTAAAAACCAATAACATCTGGAAGATCACAATCTCTTCACCTCTGCTCTAAATGTGTCTTAAATCTGGGGCCTAGTCCAGCCAGGACTCACACCAATCAAGTTCAAGGATACCAATATGACCCAAGTCCACTTGTGGGAAAGAATGATAGAATTTGTTGAAGGAAAAAGAATGCAGAGGATAAAAGTAAGGAAGCTCACACCCTTAACTCTCAGTTCAGTCACCCCATTTCCTAAAGAGGTGATGGATGCCATCCCACAAGGCTAATTATCTGAGCAGGTGGCATGCCTTCCCCTTCTCAGACAAGAACAGGTAGCAGGCCAATCTGCTCAGATCTTATAGGGCTGGTCTCATCATCTTGTTCAAACTGTCAAAAGAAATACACACAGCTTCCCTTCACCCCAAAGGAGAAAGCGGGGTTCATCTTGGCAGGAAAACAGTTTTCTCATAGTAAAGAAAGAAGCATCCTTATCAGCTAGACGGTATGCTAGAAAGTACACACTGTGAAGAGTGACTACTGTGCATTGTTTTAGCTTCTGTTAATAGCAAAAAGCATGGCCTTCACTGTTTATGAATACACTATGAGAACCAACTCTAAAGTCATACAAATTGTCAACTACTCTAGCAAATAATGTCCTTATGCCACTATATGATGCATATGACTCTGGGTAAATTCACACTTGACTGCCCACCACTCTTCTGAAACCAAACCCAATACAATGCTACTTTGAGAAAATTGCTCTGATTCTTGTTCATATTATAGACAAAAATAATTGATTCCTCTTTCGAGCCCTTATTGATGGAAGCACTGCAGAAGGACTTCTCAAGATGATCTTTCTGCCTTGGCAGTAATGCAAACCAGAGATAAATCTAGCTTTCTCTTCAAATGTACATTCATCTGGCTGAATTAGCAGTCACAGTGTCTCCAGTTATGTGAAACAGGTTTAATTATTCTCTGGTATATTTACTCAGAGATCCAGAAAAGGGAGAACAAGGGAAATTCTAGCAAATATTTGTGTTCAGTTATTTTTCCATTTCCTCCTCTGCTTTTAGCGATGACCGTGGGAGATTTAGGTCTTTCAATCATTAAATAGAAAGGAAAAAAGCAGGCATCCCAGTAATTTGGACATCCCACGCATTTTATTTCCATGCTAGGGCAGGCTAGTTCTTTCTTTCATGCTTGCTTGTGGTTTCATTCGCACTAGTGTTGTAACAAGCGGTACAATTATTGAGCTTTCTGCTTAGAGACTCGCTCTAAGCTGAGAACCATTTGAAAACATTGTAAAATACGAGTTCTGGGGATTAGCTACATAGGCAAAGAATGAAGAAAATTTAAGCAGTATTAATTTGATGAACTATCATCCCCTTTGGCTAAATGTGGGGTGTGTTTTCTTTTAGTGTTAGCCTTCCTTCAAACCTTTGGGATGTGGTGGGCTTTAAAAGTAAAGAATGAACTGCAATGTAACAAGATGATTTGGTGGATTTTATTCAGAAAAGCACAAGGTAAACCTAACATGTGGGCTTGGATACTAAGTTTCATTCTGTGAATGGAACAATGTTCATGCTCATGAAATGGGGCTTCCCTCTCCTTTTCTCTCCAACCCCACCTGAAAATTTACTCCTGGACATATGGTCTTTCTGTGTGTGGGTGGGTGTGGGTGTTATGGGATGGGATAGTTGCCTGAAATCACCCTCCTCCCTTCCATGAGCAGAGGAGCAACTTGGCTTCCAAGACTTTTTACATAATGTAACAATATGAAAGAACTGCTGGATTCAGCCTGAATGGGTTGTACTTCCTGGGAGTAACCAGGAAGTAGTTGAGGGCAGCACCCATTGTTTCTAGCCTGAGGCAAGGGAGGCCACAGCATGAGAATACTCAGTGGGAAGGCTTTGTTTGAATGAGACTTATACGTCTAATTGGAAGGTAGAGTCTGTGTGAGTCTGTGAGGTGCAGTCTAGCAGCTTTGAAACATTTAATGTATGTAGGTAATCTAGCCCTCCTACAGGATGATGATGATGATGATGATGATGATGATGATGATGATGATTTTACAGCAGTACTACTGTTTACTACATCTTCCCAGGAACTGCTGTAAATACATGTAGGAGGGGCTTTGGGTTTATTCAGAAATCTATTCTTCTCATTGTTTGGATCTCTCTCTCACACACACACATGGAGAGCCTATCTACACCAAGCAGGATACAACACTTGGAAAACATTTTGAAAACTGAATATGGAGTGTGTCCTGGAACCCAGCAGTTGTCACTACTGTTATAAACCTTTTTAAACTGTTTTAAACCGTTTTAAAGCAATAGTGTAGATAGGCTCACATACACACACACCAATCTCAATTTCTATTTGGATTTTTTTTGGGGACTCTTTTCAGTAGGCACTTCTAGCCCAGCAGTATAAAAAGTGTGGCCCATGAGCCACATACAGCCCACCAAGCCCTTTCTCAGGACACGCCAGACTCTCCTGTATCTACTGTCATGGTGGCACTGCCTAGGGTTTCCTTCTTTAGTGCATCTCTTCGTTATCTCAAATCTCTAATAACAAGTCAGTGATAAAGAAGGGATTCCCTTCTTAGTGCTAGTGCTAGACGGAGAAACTCTTCCCTTATCTCCAATCTCAGATGACAGATCTCTGAGTATACAGACCTCCTCGTATGTGCACATGTGCATGCATGTGTATTCCCTCAGCCCACTAGTACTGCCAGATGAGGCCCATGGGGTCAAAAAGCTTGCAAACCTCTATTCTAGTCCCTGCAAGATTTAAATGTGCTCTTCTACTACAGTGCACTTCTTCAAACAGGTCTCATGACCAAGCAATCACAGAGGGCCCAAAGTTCTATTTCACAGTCTTTTATGTCCCCGCCTCGATCCAGACGGAGAGGCGGGTAAGAAATAAATTATTATTATTATTATTATTATTATTATTATTATTATTATGTCAAGGTAAGATGGGATCCTCATTTGCCAAACTGAGAAATGCATCATAGGTGCAACTAGGCATCAGCTGCTTCATAACCATATGTACACTTCTCGTAACTTTTTCCACTAGCATTTTGGGGCACTGTACAAGAGGCAATAGCAGACAACCTATGCAGGATCTACACTATTGTTTTATAACAGTTCATAACAGTTTTGACAACTATTCAGGCCCAGGACACAATCCATATACCATTTTCAAAATGTTTTCAAAGTGTATTATTATTATTATTATTTATTTATTTATTTATTTATTTGTATCCCGCCTTTTGCCCAAAGCTGGACCTCAAGGCAGCTTTACAAAACTAAAACATATATAGTTAAAAGCTATAAATAAGAGATATACAAAAGTTCAAAATATAATTAAATAGATTTCAATGTTAAAACATTTCAACATTTAAAATACATATTAAAATTAGAAGTCTTAAAACATAGATGGGGGGGGGTCCACATTATTCTCCAAAGGCCTGCCTGAATAAGAAAGTTTTTATGTGCCTCTGGAGACAGATCAAGGAGGGAGCCAGTCTAGTTTCCCTGGGAAGGGCGTTCCAGAGCACTGGAGCAGCCACTGAGAAGGCCCTCTCCTGCGTTCCCCCCAGGCGTGCCTGCGATAGTGGTGAGACTGAGAGAAGGGCTTCTCCTGAAGATCTCAAAGCAAGGGCAGGCTCCTAAGGGAGAACACACCCTTTCAGATAACCTGGACCCGAGCCATATAGGGCTTTATAGGTCATAACCAGCACTTTGAATTGTGCCCAGAAACAGACTGAAAGCCAGTGGAGCTGTCTTAACAGAGGAGTTGTATGCTCCCTATATCCTGCTTGGTGTAGATCTGCCTCCAGTCTCCAGTTCACCAGCCTAATTGCCATCCCCCGCTATGATGATGACAACACTGGCTGAGTGTCACAATATATTTACACCTTACCTAAGTACAATAATTCACAGCTGTAGCATCTGTTGTTCAATATATTAGCATCTCTTGTTCAAAACAGTATAAATGTTCCAAGAAAAATCAGCAAAAAACTCCTGGTACTCTTCAGCTTAATTTATCCATATGGTGATGGGCTCCATCTCCTGACTAGATTAGAAATGTTCAGCTTGGCCTGTAATCCTGCTCCTAATTGCATGTGCCCAACACCCATTAAAATTAAAGTCTCATGCAACTAGATGCTGTCTAATATATTCAAATGCATTTGCATCTGAATGGAAGAAGAATAAAATCTCTAGAAGAGTTACAGTGTGGCTTAAATAACTGGCTGCCTGGTAGATGAAAACACTTATTAGTAATTTTTGTTTTTAAACAACTCACTTGAGAAATGTGTAGATTGTATCAATTGTGTGTTATGAATGTGTGGTAAAAGTTATTGTTTAGAGATGCAGGTCTGGGTGAGTATGGAATGAGTGGAAAGTGAGAGCTGATTGGTTAGTTGTTTGGAGTGCCTGGATTGGTGGAGTGTGTGAGAATGGGAGGAGCTGGAGAGCGAATGGAATATATATATATATATATATATATATGTCAGACAGAGGGAGAGCTGACAGAGGTTGTTTTGGGTTGAACTGAGGAGGAGGGTGGATTGTGAGTTGAAGAGAGAGAGAGAGAGAAAATCTAGAGAAGTGTTTTGATTGATTAATATACTGAGAGAAAAGTTTAGCTTAAGAAACATTTTAAAAGATAGAGCAATATACTTGAAACCAATAAGCTTACTGTGCACGCAATTTACTTAATGTTAATAAATCTTGTTAATTTGAACAAACTGGTGTGGTCATTGAAAGTGTACGTGAGGAAGGTACTGATGGCAGCAGGAACCCAGATGCTTATCTGAGGCCAGGTTGCTGGGCTGTAGAGCTGTGGGGCCTAATAGTAAAGGCAGGACAGGGGCAGCAGCAGCAAGGGGCTAGGATAAGGCATCACAGAGAGCATACAATTCAATGGGGCAGTGCCCTCTAGTGGGCATTTTATAGTGCAACTTCACCTGTACATGGCAGAAAAACCCGCCAAATAATGATATATCTTAGAATAGTTGGGTTTTCTGGGGTTTATTATTTACTGCTAAAACTGGGGAAGGGAGTGGGAGACACGCAGGAGGCTGACGGTGTCATGAGCATGCTATAAAATGTTTGATTAAAGAAGCTCCCTATATTGTTCTTAGATCAGGGTTCTCTGGCTTGGGCATGTACTTCTAGTGGTGTGCCATGTCTGGCTCAGATGTTAAGCTGGAATTCTATTCTTCACAATGCCTGTGGGTATATTTTATTTTATTTCCACTAATATCATAAACATCTGAATGTTCATGGTGAATTCTTGCACTTCCCATTAGGGTTGTCATTGAGCTTCAAAACACTTCCAACAGGGCTGTTCTGTTTGCATTAACGGTAATTAAGAGTACGGTAGCAATTTCCCCTTGAACAGAAAAATGAATATGCCTTATTGCATCTTGTCATAGTGAATTGAAATTTGTGATAACATCTCCTTGGCAAGAAGATACGGTGTTGCTTGCTATTTTGTTTCAAGCCTACATTTGCTCCAGTTAGTTTATTGTCTTGATGAAAACTGATCTTCCACTTAGAAAGTTAACAAAAACAGAACAAAAATGGAACAGGATTTAATGATAAGAGTCATACATTTCCACCCCAGTTTCACTGGAGGGCATCTGCAGTGTGTACACTTTTGTCTAAAGGCCTAAATGAAAATATATGTACTAAAGTACATGTGGCATTTTATGCTTTACTTTTAAACGTTTGAACTTTTATATTGCATTTTTATCATGTTGTGTTTTATGGTTTTAATTGCTGCGAACTACCCAGAGAGCTTCGGCTATGGGGCAGTATAGGAATGTAATGATAAATAAACCCTTTTGTGTTTGGGGGAGCGAAACCCATTTTAGAATGGACAAACAGTGTTAGTGCTTAAAACGTCTTTTGGCTGCTGCTTCTTGGCTCCAAATCCTCCTCACCTGCTTTTTCTCCTATGGGGTTCCAAATGTGTTCACTTTCACAAATTTGTGGCTCCTGGGGGAATGGCTTGCAGTAGCCTTTTGAGCAGAGATGTGATTTAATGGGTGAGAAAAAGTTTAAGAATCCCAAACACCCCATCCCAAACACCCCACTCTAGTATACATAGTATTCACCTGAAATGGCTTCCGTTATGTCCATTTGCATGGCTTTCATTACACGTTTACTTAGATCCTATGGTAAAATTGTTATGGACATCTTATTCCCTATGTCCATTCTTTGGATGGTAGCCTCAACCAAGATCTGGATAATTTAGAGATAGTTTGCTATTCTCTTACTTATCAGGATGTTGGCTATAATCCATGAGGTCTACAATTACAGATACTACTTAGACTACATCCTTAAGAAAGGCAAATGCTAGGATTACCATGTCACCAGTGCAGCTAGGGAAACAGTAGTGGTGACCTACAAGGCACTGGGAAATCTTCATTTGCAATGCTGGATCCAGCCACGTTTTATGTTCAAGAAAGATAAACTTCAAGTACTGCAACCCAAACTGTGAATGTATTTTTTTACAAGGAGTTGAAAGTTTGGGTCTGTTTCCATATCAAACTTGAGAAAGGGACACAATAAATCAGGGAGCTAAAATACAATGGCCACCTACTAACAGTGTGCATCAGATTAGGCCAAATTCTGAACTGAATTGGCCTGATTTGGACAGACTCAGGAGATGACAAAAATCTCCTGACAAAAAACATAGGGGGATAAGTGTATCCTTTTTTTGTTGGGGGGGGGGGGGGACTCCTAAACTGTAGATGCTGATTTTGGACAAAGCTCCCTCACATATTTATCTGAGGCATGGCAAACATGATCCCCTCAGAATGTGCAAGTGCACATTTTATCCAGATTTATCAAGAAATAAAAAAAAGTTAGCAGCAGTTAGCTAAAAAAAAAAAAATCAAATGCAAAGGCATGTAGCACAATAACCCCTGCACCTATTTTTCTGAAAACTGGTAGGCATAATCCCCTCATAAGGGGGATTCACAGAATCACATCCAATTCTGAACAAACAGGGGTGGGGGAAGTTAGAGCCATTTGGGCCTGTTCAGACAACACCATGGTTAGAAATGGTTCACATGATATGCTAAGTCATGGTTCACATGACACACTAAGCCATAATATTTAGCTCAAAATTCTTAACCACCGTGGCTTAGCATGTGATCTGGAGAGGGTCAACCAGTGATAGTCCTTGGAAGGCATGAAGATTTGGATTTCTGATCCTGAGATTTGGATTTGGATGCAGCTCAAAATGGGTGGCGTCTGAATTGGTCCAAGCTAAATCAAGCTGTTTCCTGAATTATTGAATCAGGATCCAAACCCAATCATCTGGTTGGTACACACCCACACACAGTATTAAGTTCTTCTGACTGCATTTTTGTGACCTGATTGGAATTTTGGAGCTCTGTCTGAGTAGTAGACAACGGACGTTTAGATATTGATATGTGTAATTAAGATTTGATAATAAAACCATGGTCTTCTTCCCCGGGTTGTTGTTGTTGCTGTTGTTGTTGTTGTTTTTGAAACATTCCTAAAGTTTGAAATGAATAATAGCAAATGTTATAGGACAGCGAATGGGTCCCCAACATGGTGCCCACAAGCAACCGAACATATTTTCCCATTTTTTTAATTTACATACATGAATTTGTATGAAATGCATACAACTTTCTAGCAGTTATACATGGTTTTCAACAAAAGTGAACCAAATATCCAAATAAGTATCCATTTGAAGGTGGTGTCTATATGCCACAAATATTGAAAGTGTTGTAAGATCCTCAGTCCATTGTATTATAGTAGGTGAGTGCTTAAAAGAAGCATTAGCTGTATTTCATTAGCTGATTTAAACAATATCTTATTAAAGAGGCATTGGGGTGTCCCACAGACAATAAGCAAAAGTTTTTTCTGAATAAGACACAGCCTCCATAGATGCAACAGGTAGACACTAAAGCAGTGATCCGCTGATTAGGCATTTTGTGGTGGTGCCCACATTATCTCAAATTTCCAGACATACCTAGGGTCCAAAAAGTTGTAAAATGTTTGCCAGTCTGTATTTGTTTAAAAGGCAGGGGCATAGTAGGGCATCAGGTAATATGGAATCCTTTATTTGAGATAGAAGCCTTTCCTAGTTTTCCCCTCTCTTTAATTTTGAGGTGGATGTTTTAGCTAAAAGTCAGAAATGAGAAATAGCTTTTAACAAGTGTTAAATTAACATAAGGAACTAGAATACAATAAACTGAAATTGAAAATTCATAGGCTACAGTGACAATAGATTCTGAAGTAATAATAGAAATGCAAATTGAAAAAATAATAGATAATATGAAGATAGATGTATGTCATAACAATAGTTTTCAACAAAAGAAAAAACGAACAAGTTGAGATAAATGTAATAAAATAGAAATGAGGATTTTCTTTCCAACCGCTAGACAAAATCTTACTTTTTTCAACTCAGCTAGGAGGAGTGCGGAGAAAGCAAGATTCCTATTACGCTCACACAAGCCAGAAATTTCAGCAGAGAGTGGAGAGCTTCACTTTGGGGGTCCAAAGCTAATTCAAGACGCCTAATAAACTCTCCTCTTTTGAAACCATATTGTCCTCCCCTCCCCAAAACCCCAGGAATTAAGCACTTTTTACCCCAATCTGATTTCTACACTTTCTAAATTAGTTGGCATTTCTCCTTTCTTTAAGCTGTGTGCCATCTGTGTTGTTTCCTACCTATGATACATTTTCCTCACTCTTCCATTTTGTCCAGCTTTGTCCAGCATATCTTAAGTTATGTTATCTTTTGAGCAAAACATGGGTTTGTGTTAGGGGAACAGCAGAGCCTTTTTAAAAAAAGGAGCAACATAAATTTGGTGGGTTTTGTTGTTGTTGTTGTTGTTTTATGAGCATAGTCATTTATTGTTCATCTTGTCCGTCCTCTTCGTTTTGTCTTCTGACCCGTTTGTCTGTGTGAAGCAGGTTCCAGCCACCCTACCGTTAGGCAGACTGTGGTGATCATCTCAGGAAGCAGATGTAGGGTGTCCAAGTGGTCAACTTTACAGAGGAAAGCCCTCTGTTTTGCAGAGCTAGCAGGAGACAGTCCTCCATTTCAAGGTGTCCTCTATTTGAATGGTTGACAAGTTCAAAACCAGTTTAAAGATAAAGAATCCATAAGGAGGGTGAGTAGGCGACTTGAACTCAGCACTTCAACAGTAAGCACCTGAACAACAGACCTGTGAGCAAGCATACGGGTCATTCAATCAGGTCTTCCCACAATGGTGAGATGCCTTGTATTTTTATTTAAATAACAGTTATTCTTCCTTAAAAAAAACAATCCCCCCACATATATGAATTTGCACATGCAAATCTTATACAAATTGGTATCCTCTTTTGTCTTCTATTTTGGTAGTGTGTTTCCTCCCCCCCCCCTTTTGTTTTTGAAGGGGGGGTGATGATAAGTGACCATCTTAGATTTTGTGTGTCATAAAAGAGCAGCAAATTATTATTTATTTGGAGAGCAATCCTATGGTTCCTGGGCAAGCATCGCAGGGTCCATAGGATAGCTCACAAGAGCCATTCTAACTCTGACCTTGGAGGGGGGAATTGGCGATCCGCCTCCCTCCCTCTTGCAGCTGGGGCAGAGAGAAGCATGCCAGCTGCCTCTCCAATGTCATAAAACCAACCACAGAGAGAGGGAAAAGGGGGCTAAGATATTTATTTATCCTCCTTCCCTCCCCCTCCAAAGCACCCTTGCTAGATGGGCTGAGAAGCATGTCTAGCAAAAACAAAGGAGCTCAGAGCCAGAGGATGAGACAGCAAAGATTGCCTCAATTGCTTTTCCCGCCCTGCCAGTTTCAGCCCGGCCAGGCATAAGAATCTCGGAAACCCCTGAATTTGGGGGCTTCCAAGCAGCAAGGATGCAGTCCATAGAAATGCATCCTTAATTTATTATGAATGCTCTTTTTACTGGTGTTCTGTATGCTGGGATCTCTGTGATTCAGTGTTATTGCTTTTTGAACCTCTTCAGCTCCTTTAGTTTGCATGGTGCAGTTGCTTATCAGGGAAATTTATTTCCAGACTTGTTATGTAGCAGTAAAGCACACTTGCAGGAGAAAGGGGGAAATAATGAGACGAGACAACTGTATATGGTATCAAATTCAGGCCACAATTATTGAAGATCTGCAAAGGGAAATTGGGCGGGCCCTAAACTAGCTAGGCGTTTTTTATCGGGCGAAGCATTCTGTATCTGGCGAATGGCATCAGAGGATCGCCACACCCAGGCCATACCCCTTTTGGGGAGGGTAGACTGACCCATGCTACTCAGCCCTCGTGCCGCACACCTCCGGTTGGAGTGATAAGAGTCGGCCTAACAAGTGGCCTTATCCCCCACACTGGTGCCGCACGACTCCCAGCGGAAGGCCTCAGGTATCACCTGTCACCAAACAACAGTGTCACAGAATGATCACCATCCCTTTCCTCTAAGCATGCCCGCCCTAACAGCCTAAGCCAAATGTGACCAAATTAACCCAGATCAGGATATTATAATTCCTAAGGCACTCTCTCCCCACTTACAGTGTGAAGTAAGCGAAAAGACACATAGCACAGGCCAATCAGACTATGTGCCAAAAATTCCTACTTGGCCCCCAATAGGGCAACCAGGTGAAACCCACACTGCATACAGGGAGGGAGGGAGGGAGCCGAGCTTTGAAGAGCCTGGAGAGCTGGGTGCAGCTGCCTTATATAAGCACAGTCACCCAGCCCAGGGGCGCCAAAATTGCCCCAATGGGGAGAGAGCACGTCTCTTCTCCCCCCACCTGCAACTACCTCCCTGCAGCCAGTGCCAGGACACAGTGGAAAGGGGTTTGCAGGTGGAAGGGGGAAATAACGAGACAAGACAACTGTATATGGTATCAAATTTGGGCCACATTTATTGAAGATTTGCAAAGGGAAATTGGGCGGGCCCTAAACTACACCAGCAACTAGCTAGGCGTTTTTTATCGGGCGAAGCATTCTATGTCTGGCGAGTGGCGTCAGAGGATCGCCACACCCAGGCCATACCCCTTTTGGGGAGGGTAGGCTGACCCATGCCACTCACCCCCCATGCCGCACAACTCCAGTTGGAGTGACGAGAGTCGGCCTAACAGGTGGCCTACGTTGGTGTCGCACGACTCCCAGCGTAAGGCCTCAGGTATCACCTGTCACCAAACAACAATGCCACAGAATGATCACCATCCCTTTCCTCTAAGCATCCCTGCCCTAACAGCCTCAGGGGGACGAAAAGCCTGTTGCTTTATCATTCATCCCCCACCTGCGCGAAAACTTCTCGCAGGCCCCTTTGCAGATCAGACAGGAATAGATCATTGCCCAAATCGGTAAATGTACACAATCCTGTCAATAAGGTCCCTCCTTGTCTTTCATATCTAAAAGCCTATTTAACTTCTGGCAGGCCCATTCAGGGCCCGCAGTTTCCAGCCTTCCATCCAGACCATTCTGGGAATCAGGCAGGACCACAGTAGCACAAATCTCGATTCCAGCCTTCCATCCAGACCATTCTGGTAATTAGGCAGGACCACCATATCGCCCAATGGTGATGCACCAACCAAATCATTCCCCCACCTGTGGGGGGCAACGCACCAGACCATGCTGGACTACTGTGGACAGGAGGCACTCCCACAACATGCCACATCTGTCCAACCACTGGACGCTGGCACTCTGGCTGGGCCCGAACTGAAATTCTGTAGCCCGACTGGTCAGCCCTCCAACCGGCCTGGAAAACCATGTCACTCAGGTTAACACTTGCACTGGTTTTCACAATTCCAGCGATCTAAAGAAAGAAGATAAGCGTGAGAACCAGAACTGGAAACTTAACTGCATTCCAACTTTCCAGAAATGGACAACCCATGACCGGAATGCCTCAGACTCCTCCTTCTGTTCTCAGCGTGTTTGTGAATTGCGAAGCCCAGCTGGCCACCACAGAAGCGACTCCGGTGCAGAAAGAATGTGTACTGTAATAAAGGTACATCGAACAAGCACATACAAGTCAGTTACCACAGCCCAGAACAGGTATGTCATTAAGGAGGCCCCATCACTATGATAGCAATGCCTCGTTGCTTTCACTGGGCACAGTTCAGGCACTGAGCGGAGACAGAGAAATACTCATACCAAGGCCCCTCTAGTCTGTCTTCACTTTTAAGCTAAATATGACTAAAACAGAGAATAAAATATATTGTTATTTCGGCTTTAGCCAGAATTGTCCTCCTGAGATGACACCACCAATTCAGAGTCCTGCATACCCTGAAAGGCAGTGAGGGCAGCAGCATAGAACAAAGTAGTTATGATTTAGAACTACATCCAGTTGGCCAGGTTCCTCATAACCTGCCAATAAGACTGCTAAGGTTGCCAAGTATCTACCCATGGTGATTCTGTTGCACACCCTGTAAATGTGCATAATCCTGAGTCCATACACCTGTAATTGGATCCAAAGGCAAGAGCCAAACTCAGACCACAAATGGTCATGGCTTACCATCCCTTCCACCAGGAATGGATACCATGTTTAAAATGAAGTACAGGTGAGGGCCACAACACTGCAGTTACTTGTCAGACCTAAAGACAGAAAGTTCCCTACCTGCCTTAACGTAAGCAGCCGATAGTGTTCAGTGCTATGAAAAGCCTCCAAGCCTGCATATCATTAGACCACCTGACTCCAATAGTGCCTCTGGTCTGGTCTCAAAAAGCCCCAGGAACCAGTGCATGAACCCTTGCACCTGGGTTTATGACAGGGTGATGACAATGGTGTTTTCCTCTACCAGGAACATAAAGCCTTACCTTATACTGTGCAGAAGGCCATAATAATAATAATAATAATAATAATAATAATAATATGTTTCTTACCCACCTCTCCGTTTGGATCGAGGCGGGAACAACAATATAATAAAATACATAAAACTGATTAAAATACATAAAACATTATTAAAACTGCATAAAAACATCCTGAAACATCCTAAAAACATTCTAAAATTCCACTGGATATGCCCGCCGGAAGAGAACAGTTTTTATGGCTTTCTTAAATTCTAAAAGACTGTTAAGTTGACGAGTCTCCTCCGGCAGGTTGTTCCATAGTCTGGGAGCGGCAGAAGAGAAAGTCCTCTGGGTAACGGTTGTCAGCCTAGTCTTGGCCAACTGCAGTAAGTTCTTCCCAGAGGACCTGAGCATGCAGGGCGGATTGTATGGGAGAAGGCGATCCCGTAGGAACCTGCACCCAAACCATGTAGGGCTTTAAAGGTAATAACCAACACTTTATACTTCACCCGGAAACTAATTGGCAGCCAGTGGAGCGATTTTAAAGCTGGCGTAATATGGTCACCCCTAGGTGTACCGGTGACCAACCTGGCTGCTATATTTTGAACTAGTTAAAGTTTCTGGACTAGGCACACTCATGAAAAGGCTTGCACAACCACACCGTCTATAGGATTGTGAAAGCATAGTGTATTAATGGGCAAGATGGCTTGATGGACAAGGTGGCTTGTTAGACACACCAGAAGAAGCCATGTGGATTAGACATTTGTACAAATGTGAAAATTCTAAGCATTTCTGATTCCCAACTGCAAGCCAGCTATTCAGCCCTTGCATAAACCTACTGGCTCCATGCCCTTACTGATGTCTTGATATTATGAATCATACTATGTGCTGCCCTGGAATGGGATTCAAAAGCCTATCCCCAAAACCTAGCTCAAGAACAAATATCTTCCAACTGAGGGTACCACCTCAGTGTCCACTGAAAGGGCTCATTCTTAATTGGACTGTGTCCTTCTGGCGGGGGCTGTAACCGGCCTCTGGGCTTGGAGCCACTCAATCAATCTTGACCAGGACACAACCATCCTTTAGATCTGTGACATTTGGTAAGAGTATGTTGACCACTGCAAATAGAACATTCATGGTGTTATTAGCATTGTGTTCTGATGCAAGAATCCCACAAGCTTAATGCCCACAAAGTAGTTGAATTAAACCCCCTGCCCAGTGCTCAGCCCAGGAGCCTAGGCAGATTCTGTTGAGCAGGAATAGATCCCCTGTGGGATCTATCCCCCAAATCCAGGCCTGGCCAGAGATGTAAGCTGCAGCCACAAATCCTGGTCTTTAAGATTTCCACGAGTGGAAGGGTCAAAAAGCAGTTTTTATATGTAACGCCTTGCCATAGGCCAGCCTGGCCCTGCCCTCAAATCCCATATATGCCTGGTATATAATATCAAAATGTTTAATAACGATTCATCCACATTCTGGGAATTTCTATTACAGAATGTCACTACTTCAGGAATCCTTGAAGCCAATTGGCTCCAATGCGAGCAACTGTTTGCTCCTAACCTCCTCGAGCTCTTCATCATAAACAAGTCATATACATCATAAAAAAGTCATAAACAAACTCACCCTACATAACCTTTTCTCTGGTGGCGGGTGCAGAGGAGTGGAAATTGCTCAAGTTGGGATAGTGTTGGCATTGGCCATGGCATATGGCTCCTGCAAACCAATTGGTGTGTAACAGTCGTGGGGCCCAGCTAAGCAGCCATGCTACACCCATGTGCTGGGAGCTTGCGGCGGTGAAATCCTACCATGCACGGCCAGTTGCAGAACCCAATGCCTGTTCTTGTTCAGACACCACTGTAGAGGTAGGTGATTCCCTGGCATTGGTATGTAGTTTCAACAGAATGTGCTGGGTTGGATATGGGCAGCCAATACAGTCTCGCATCTAGCACAGACTAGGCTCATACCCACTTAACTCCCACTGGTGGCCCTGAAATATGGCACACAGGAATACCCTATGTAGATCCCTGTAGATCCCAAGCTGAATATGAGCCAACAGTGTGATGTGGCTGCAAAAAAGGCAAATACTATACTGGGATGTGTTAATAGAAGTAAAGTTTCCAAATCACACTAGCTACTGGGTCCCCTCAATGCAGCACTGGTTAGGCCTGATCTTGAGTATTGTGTCCACCACGCTTCAAGAATCATACTGACAAGCTGGAGGGAGTTTGGAGGAGAACAACGAGCATGATCAGGGGTCTCGAAATAAAGCCTTATGGGGAGAAACTGAAAGAACTGAACATGTTTAACCTAGATAAGGGAAGACTGAGGGGAGACATGATAGCACTCTACATTACTTGAATGATTGTCATGCAGAGGAGGGCCAGGATCTCTTCTTGATCATCCCAGAATGCAGAATACTGGACAATGGGCTCAAGTTACAGGAAGCCAGATTCTGGTTGGACATCAGCAAAAACGTCCTGACTGTTAGAGCAGTATGACAATATAACCAATTACCTAGGAAGGCAGTGGGCTCTCCCACACCTAAAGCCTTCACGAGGCAGCTGGACAGATATCTGTCAGGGATGCTTTAAGGTGGATTCCTGCCTTGAGCAGGGGCTGGACTTGATGACCTTATAGGCCCCTTCCAACTCCACTATATGATCCTATGATCTTGTTTTTTGCTGCCTGAGGGCCCTTTGCCTTAAGAGGGTAAAGGTGCAAGAACTTGTCCCAGCTCCCTATAGGCTGGAGACTAATCCACAGACCTGATAAATGAAAGCGGATTGCCCCCAATATGGGCAGCAAAAGGGGGAAAGGGTTCTCCCTAATGCCCCCTGCTCACCCAAATTCTCTCCCCCCAAATTATAGGCAGCTCTCTCTGCAGCCTACTAACAGGAAAGCGTGTGTGAATGTACATCCCTAAATTACTAGGCCACTCACCCCATCGTACTTGCTAATTACCCTTGCGCTATCATTATTGAGAAGGGCAGCAGCCAGATGGCCCGTCGCCCCAGTGGATTAGAGGGCACCAGCCGCCCCTTGCCTCTCCCTGTTAGGCTGCTGCTTAATGAGTGGCATCATTCAAAGGTAAATTCTCCACTCAGATGGGGTGGGGTAGGGTTAACCTGAGGCCCTACTCCCCTAGCTCTCTCCCTGCTCCTCGGTGAAGAGGGAAGGACCAGCTGGTCCTTAGGCAAACTTGCGCCATGCGCTCTGCCCAGCTGAGCAGGATGCCGCCGCTGCTGCCAGGCAGGAAATGTTGGAAGGCCGTATGTGGGAGCTGCTGCTGCCACTGCAGCCTCCTGGCTTAGGCCTTGTAAAGCGTGCCCAAAGCTGAGGACGTGAGAGGCCCTGTTGTCCTGTCCTGATAGGCCAGAGCCTACTCAGGTGTAAAGTGTTGTAAGCAGAAGTGTTGTGTGTATGCATCCCTCTAATGATCAGGACGAGGCCACTTAGTGGCAGGACATTTCTCTATGGAAGAGAATGCAGAAGGGGGAAAGGGAGAATTTAGTGCATTTGGGTTGGTGGGGGTATTTTCATATACAGAAAATGAAGTGGTAAGGATTGAAAAGATTCATCATCAGCTCCACAAACAGTACAGTTTTTCCATTTTTAAAATGTTTTTATTTATTTATTTTTGCTTGGCATGGCAGTCTCATCTTCTATAAGGGCACACAAAACAGTTTTCATGGAATATTCCATGGCGATTTTGAAATCTACAAAAAGCCATTTCTTAATGTGTTTGTCAAAGAACCCCACTGTGTTGATTTTACTGCTTGATGCCTTATGATATGAAAGATGCCACATTTCAAGTTCTGTGGGTCACATTAGGTATACAGATTTGAATGCATGATGAAACATCTTAATATGACACTTCATGAGCCTTCACATCACTCAGGAAATTTGGAGAGGAAAACAACCCAGCAAAAATTGCCAAGGGAAGTAGCTGATGGCACTTTAATGCTGAAGGAGGTATTCGAGTATGATTTGATTTTGTTGTTCATAACGCTGGGGGGGGGGGACTTCTTACATTTTGGCACAAAGAAACTTCAGGAAAGAAAAATAATCCTAAACATACTCCAAATATGAATATGATCAAATATGCTCATGTATCTCAGTGTGTGAGTGTGTGCCTCTTTGGGCAGTATCCAATGCTGCAAGTCTATGAGAAGCATCCAACGCTTGCACAATGGAGATTTAGTACTATCAGGGGTGACCCATGAAATGAGTGGAAACTCTCATTTCTGGAATGGGGCAATTCAGCAGAAGTCCCATATGTAAGCTCCGTCAACCTGTTCAATTCCAGAAATGAATGTTTCTGCTCATCTCAGGTTGCTCTCGGAAGTACTAAATTTCCATTGTACAAAAGCAGTGGGTGCTACTTGCACAACAGAATAAGTGGGGCTGGCCACTCATAGGCACTGGTCATCATCAGATACTGCCCTGTGTGTGTATGTGAAAGTGTGCATGAGTGTGTGTGTGTACAATAACACCTTTCAGTATAGAATATCCTACTTTTCAAAATGTGTTTATCAGCTTTAGCCATAGCTGGCACCAGAGGGAACTGAGGAGCAACAGCCCGAGAAACATCTAAATCCTCACTTATCCACCTTACCCATTGCTAAAATCTTGTGTGTGGTTAGTTGAAAGAAAGATACTTTTGACATACAAGTTATAACTCAATAATAAACTGTGAATGAAATTAAGTCTGTAATCCTAAGCATGCTTACTTGCAATTTAACTCAAAATCAAACCACATACTTCAAAGATTATATATATATATATATATATATATATATGAATGATGGGAGCATCAATATGAACTCTACCATTATTTCTTTTTCACAAAGCTCCCTCTCTCACTTCCATATTGATCCATTCCCATTTATCATTTGGCCCTTCCTTCCTTCCTTCCTTCCCTCCTTCCTTCCTTCTGTCAGCCTTGTGTGTTGATGGATAAGTTTGACCCTGATTTCTGAAGGGAAATACCACGTTCTGGATATGAAATCCAGACAAATTTTAGGCTTCCAGTCGTGGCCTGAGACATCATGGTGCTATTTACTAAGCAGATGCCACAAACACATGGTACATGGATGACCTTTGTCCCAAGGAAGAAATGTGATGCTAAGTTTTCCTGAAGAAATGGTGGAGATGAAAAGCCCAGCAAGCATTATGTTCAGCAAGCAATGGATAGGACATAGCTGAAATCAGTTATGGAAGACCATAACAACATATTCATCATTCTTTCATCTAGCTGCATTTTGCTTTTTTTGTTTACAGTTTTCTCTACTTTTCATATCCCCATTTTTAACATAAAGTAACACATCCACAGAAATATGTTAGGGCTATCTATGGCTGGGTGGAACAATCTCTCTTAATATCCACCCTTTCTGCCTAATAAATTTTGATCTTGCATTACATTCTTGCAGGGTTCATTGTAGTATGCCCCATTTAGCAGCACATCACATCATTTCAGCTAACTGTGCACCATCTCTCATATCACAACACCATTATATTAGAGCTCATGTATATGATTTCTACACATGTTTTTGTGTGAGTTGGCATTGTGCGGAGTTGAAAGAATAAAAGCCAGGCCCATGATGTTGTTCATATAGCAGTCAGTGGCCCCGTTCAGATGACACTATTAACCATGCTGTTAACCCTTTTGTGGTTAATGTGGTTAGGGCATCATGGTTAACGGTGTTGTCTGACAAGCGTTTTTCCTAACCATGCACACCTGTTAACCACATTGTGGTCAGCCTCACTAACCATGTTGTGCAACATGGTTAGTAGGGATGTGCACGGAGGCCAAAAATCGGATTGGAATCAGACCTTCAGATTTTGAAAAATATCAGATCGGAAAAACTGGGGGTCTGTTGTATCGTATCCAACCTGATACTGATATTAAAATTGGGCGTCCGGTTTTTGAATCAGATGCCTTTTTGAATGATTTTCCCCATAGCCTTGTATTGTGTTCCAAAAATGCCTATAACTTTTTTATTTTTAAAGATAGAAGGATGAAAATTGGCCACATTGCAGATGGGTTTGTGGTACTTATCTGTGAGAAATTTCAGAAAGATAGCTCCAGGCATTTTGTGGCTATGATTTTTTTAGTAACAAACCAGGAATGCCTATATATTTTTTTATTTTTAAAGATCCGTGCAAGAAACTTTGCCACACTGCAGTCAGTATAGTGGGACTCATGTGTGTGAAACTTCAAAACCATAGGTGATTGCCTTTGGTGACAATTAAATTTTGAAAAATTGGTAGCAGTGGAGGAAAGACCGTTATGCCTTCAACTTTTTTATTTTTAAAAATCCAAACATGAAACTTGTCTACATTAGAGATACCACTTTGGTTTATATATGTGAGAAATTTCAGAACCATAGCTTCAAGCATGTAGTGGCAAGGTATTTTGGGAGAAATGAGGAGAGAAACCAATTTAACTTTTTTATTTTTAAAGATAGAGGCATGAAACTTGCCCACATGGCAGATGGGTGTGAGGTACTTATCTGTGAGAAATTTCAGAAAGTTAGCTCCAGGCATTTTGTGGCTATGAATTTTTTTACTTTAAAAGTTCCAATAGTTCAAAAATGGAGACTTTGACAGCTGTCAAACCACCCCCCGCCCCCGGTTAGCTGTCAAAGCATAAAGCCTCGATTTTTGAACTTTTGGAACTTTTAATGTAAAAAGTTCATTGCCACAAAATGCCTGGACCTATCTTTCTGAAATTTGCTGCTCCTTCCCACTAAAAACCCTGTGGAATCGCTGCTGTGTGGTGGGGGCAGGAAATCCCAATACCAGGAGGGAAAATGGGCTCTCTGGCCACCATTCGGCTCATTAGGCCCTCCCCTGCCCTCTTCCTGGCTTCTGGGGACCTATCAGCAGTCGCCATCTGCCCTGGAATGCCCCCAGCTCAACACTGATACACAGACACATGGCAGAAGGAACAACGTGAGGTCGCTTCAAAGGAAAAAGTTGGGATAAGTCCCCAACATTTTTAATGTGAAGCTTCAGGGGAAAGCCCCACAGTGGCCATGAATTGGCAGTTGTATCATTTAACCGACGCAGCACCACCGCACAGCTACAGCAGGGCAAATAAGCCATATCATATATACAGCCCCTTGATTACAATGAGGCTGAAAACAAAGCAAAAAATATTCCTTTTCATATGAAAAAAATTGCTATTCTATCAGTTTATAGAGCTGTTTTATGGAGTTTCCAATGCAAAGAATTTGAAACCATCAGCTAGATGTCAAACACACACTTTTCTCCCCATCATGCTTTTCTCCTAAGCATCCTCAGCAATTTGTTTATTGTTCAATGATCCCCCCCTCCCCTGCACATATTCTCCTTTTTCACACACGCTCTCCTGTTGCCCATAAATGGTAAGCCACTTCTGTAAATAAGCAGTAAGAAACAGAGTAACACTTGGAAAAGTCAGATTGTTCGAGACTCACTCGCTTCTTTCAGAAATGAAGTGCTCACGTTAGGACAAAATAAGTTTTCATCTTGGAGATCAAAAGTTGCCACGTTATTCACTTCATTCAGCATGTGAATCTCGAAGAACTGTTGTATTCAGAGTGTATAAATGAATCTGTAAACTGACTTTATCTATTGACAAAGAAGCAAAGGACAAGATCCCCCTCTTGTGACTCACTGAATCCGATCTCTAATCTTTTGGTTCACAGCAAGATTCTGGGAGAAAAAGATCATTTCTTTTTATATGTACGCTTTAATAACAGGGGAATGCAGGTTTATTTATCTGGTTGAATTCATGGTTCTAGAAGAGAAAAAGGCAAGCAAGCAGATAGATAGGCAAATAAACATAACTCTTAATAAGAGATACCTATTAAAAAGTCCAAGGATTCAGAGTTGGACATCCAGAATGGTCATATTGAAAAGATGTAAAACTAAAGAACACTGAAGAAATTTATTTTGTTGTTGATGGTGATCATGATATTTCTATGTTGAGTGCATTCCTATGGGAAGAAAAGGTTTGTGGAGGGAGGGGGCAACATTTTGAAAGGGATTTTTTAAATGCCATCTCTACTTTGCATAGGTGTACCAGCTTGCTTCTGCAGAGAGGAAAACATTTTAAATCACAAAAATATGTTAAAATCAAATTTCAATTTCAGGGTTTGCTGTTTTATTTATTGCTTTTATATTGCATTGGAACACTGGCACACTCTTGTAGAAAAGCAAATACTTTTGTTTTTGTTTTGGAAAGCTGATTTTATTCTATTTTTCTATTGATAAATCTCAATGAAATAAACATGTTTTCTTGTGCAAAATCCATTATCCGTATTCCAAAATTTTCTTTTTGTGCCAGAATAGAACCAGAGCATAACCAAAGGCATAACTGTACTACGGAATAATAACAGAGTGGTTCATCCCTACCTGAAACTTTCCTCAAAGAAACCCAATGCCTACTTTTTATACACTTGTACATTTTTGATCACAGGTCATCTTGGCAGCTGCTTAATTGAAAAACAACAGTCTCCTTCCTCATTCATTTATATATAAAATTTATAAGCCATCCTTCATTCACGACGTATCCCAGGACAGTGTACACAATGTAAAACACACACACACACACCCCAATACAAAAACTGTACAATTACAATTTAAAAATCATACAATTAGAAAGTATGTGATCCTAGCTAATTGGGAACTGTATAGCCAGTGTGATATCATCACCATGCTATTCCTATGAAAGCAGGAAACCATTCAATTTGCCTCTGTCAGATTATAAGGCCCATTCAAAATGAGAGCATGACTCTGTGACCTCACCTTGAATTGGTTTCATGACACCATGTACCCAATCACATTTGGTTGTACAATGATTTCACACAGCCAATTCAGAATAACAGTAGGAAGCATTGCTCACACTCTGAATTGGTGAATGGTTTCATCCCTGTTTGTGGTTTCCCCCCCACACACACACACACACAGGAGGTGAAAGTGTTTACAAAAGTATTGCTATTTTGGCTCAGCCCTTATAATAAGGTTATATTGAAAGGGGGTTTATAAATGCTGTTTCTGCCAGATACCTGGAACAGAGAAGAGAAAAAACATTATTCCTTTTATTGACGTTATATGAGCTATCAGAACCAAAGTCAACTTCATTCACACACACATACACACACTACAAATAATGAGTCAAAGTGAGGGAAGATGACCAAAATGTGTATCGTCGTCCACACACACACACATGATGGGCCCCACTCCCCTCACCTACCATTTAAAGCAAGAATACCTACAAGGAGCTTCTTTTCCCTCTAAGATTAGGCCATCATTTCTCATAAAACAGGCAACACAAGCCATTTACTTGTTAAAATGATACAATCAAGAAAGAAAAGAGGAAAACATTGTGCATAGAATTCCAAACACCTCTGGTGACAAGCCATTTAACACTCTTTTCAGGACTGTGCTAATGGGGAGGATTTGTTGTTTGTACATGATGAAGAAGTTTATGCTCTCCCCCCCCCCCAGTAATATATTGTCAAAATGTGATATAAGGGGTGATCATCCCACTTCCAAACATCCAATCTCTTTTTATATGCCTAAGGGATAACAATTAGGTTAGAGAAAATAAGTCTTTTCTTCTCTCCCCCCGCCCCTTCTTGGCAATAGTCAGTTATTAGACATAAAATGAAATAAAAAGAATTGCACCCAGTTGCTGACACGTTATATATAATTCTCATATAATACTGCTCTTCTCATTCAGATCAGACTCCCTACCCCCGCAATGGAATATAATCTGAAGTAGCACTTGAAATCATCACCTGCTTCTATATCCCATACTGAGGCTGGATCTACACCTCATGTCATCCTGATATAATTCCATCATGATAATGCCACATCCCTCTTATACCTATGTAATCTGCTTCGGGGGTTTTGGATAATACAGAATAAAAAGTGGGAAATAATGCTACAAAGGAGGTATATGGAGTGTGAAATGTGCCCCAACAAGTATCAGTGCACTTCAGTACTGGTAAAAAAAGTGCTAGTGTAGATCTAGCCCTCAACTGGATTTGCTTTCTTCAATCTATCACTCAGCGATGCATGTAGCTCCTCGTTTTGAACACTCTTTCCCATGCAGTGTATCCAATAATTTTTCTACATCAGAGATGGGCAGAAAGTAGAACTCTAGATCTTTTGAACTTCAATTCCCCAAAGTTTCTGCCAATGGTCAGGAATCCTGGGAATTGCCATTCAAAACATCTGGAGATCTACTTTCTGCTCAGACCTGGGAAGGCAGGTAAATGAGTTGCAATTTACATAGGACCATAGGAAGCTGCCTTATACTTAGTTGACCTTTGGTACAGCTAGTCCAGTACTGTCAACACTGACTGGCAGAGGCTCTCCAGGGTTTCAGGCAAGATTCTCTCCAAGCCCAACCTGGAGATGCCAGGGATCAAACATGGGACCTTCTGCATGCAAAGCAGGTACTCTACTACTGAGCTACAGTTCCTCCCTCTCTAAAGAAGAGGGCTGTATTGTCAGTTCCTAGAACCATCTCCTTGAATTACATGTCTGTGATGAAGCCCAGGAAGAACGATGACACCAAGAGTCTATTATAAGTCTTCACTGAGATCTAAAGCATTTTTAAATGGCCCAAATAAAAGAAGAAGAAAAAGGGTGGTTCTACATCTGGAGGTGGGGTCAGCAGCCCTGATGAGTTGCTAACTGTGCTGGGGGAAACGAGAAGCTTGAGCAATACTGGCTGTGGCAGAGTGGTTAGAAGTGGGTCACTGTAGCTTGGAAGTAGAATGGTGATATTACAGCAATTGCATGCACTGCTTATGCAGGCATTACTTGAGCTCCAGCTGCTCACAAGATGGCCGTGGTGAGGAAATGACTGAGAGAGACCAAAGCTCCAGAGACCACAAGAAAGGAAAAGCAGTTGCCACCTGAGGTCCTATCCTACTGACCCATCCATCCATCACATGTTCGTCCATCCTCACCCAAAGCAGAAAAGTCTGCAATTGTCAACCCGATAGTGAACCTTTGGACCAAGTAGTTCAAAATCTACAAATTGCATAAGCTCCCTGATTTTTAATTTATCAGACTGTTAGGATCTTAGTAGGGTCAGTAGGACCAGTTAGTTTGGGGGTATCTAACTGGCTGCCAAGTAAAAGCAAGAACTTCCAGTGGGGAAAAGCTATTTGTTAGTGCTGTGCCAGACCCCTCCCCCTCCCAGCTGCCTCTTCATTTCCCTGCAAAAGTCACAGTTGTTTTCCGGGTTGGACTCAATGGCCTTATAGGCCCCTTCCAACTCTACTATTCTATTATTCTTTCACAGGGATTTTGGAAATTTTGGACAAAATGTCTCCTTGTGCAAGACTTCCATGCTTACCTTACTGTAAAAAGTGTCTGAGGGAGTCCTATGTGCTCTTTATTTTACCATTTTTTATCCTGTTCTGTCCTTGCAGCTTCTCCAGCTGCTTGAGGTTTTGAAAAGCCCCTGCCCCAGAGGACTTAGCAAGGACTTCCTCCTTTGGGGTTCCCAGTGCTGTGGCCTGCTGAGTGCCTGAAAGCTGAGTGAGGCTTTGTTGTTGTTGTTCTGTTGTTGTTAAAAGTCCTTTTACCATGAAGAAGATGAAGACGAACTCCTCACTCAGTTTTCAAATCACTGGTGAAATGTGGATTTTTTGCCAGATGTGTGCCCTTCAAGAGCTGTTTTCCTCTGCTTCATTTGTCAATCCAAATATAAACCTTATTTATCATATTCAGAGAACTAGTAAAAAGGAGACCTATAATTGTTTTCATATAAAACAGAGTCTTATACAATGTGGGTGTTTGTTTTTATGTAAGGTGGGAGATTGCTGTTCGTACAGCTTCCCACCACACGCTCACCCCAGATGCCTGTTTTAAAAATATATCACGACTGGGCTCCAGGACTTCTTTCCAAGTTTGTAGATTGAGACAGAGGCAGAGTTTTGCAATTCAAATGAAATCATCATTAGAAAGCAGCATTCTCATTTCCCACTAAATGATGTGACTAGATGATGCTTTCAAGTCTCTACAGGCTGTAATGCTGAGCAGGAAGCCAGCTGAAAGGCAAGTGGATTGGAGTTGCATTGTCACAGTTTAAAAGCTAAAACCTTAGAACATAATTTCAATAAAACCGGAAGAAAACAATAATGAGTTTTAATGTGATTTAAATTAACTGGACACATGCTCACAGTGAGAATTATGCAAACATACTCAAGACCTCCTGGAGCTAACAAGGAAATTAGGCTGTGAATGAATAGAGTGAAATACCATAGGGGAAAAATACATGTTCTTCAGTAAAGTGGTCGTTTCCTGCCAAGTCTATTTAAATGAATTGAGCAAACCGGTACATCTTCCAATACACTTGGTATCAAATATAGTCCTGGAGAAACACCTTTCATTCGAATCACCCTAAGGGATGATTTAATTCCATGTGTTTATAAACAACAACAAAAACAACAGCAACAATCTCGCATCCGCTGCCCACAACTTTTTCCTGCAAAGGTTTTGGGATACAAAGTGGGAATTATAAGGGATGCCAAAAAAAAAACACCTCCTGGGAGGCATATTTTTGTAGGGTTTGCATTGGTTCACAGCCCTGATCTACAGGTCCTTCAGCACTATTTATAGGCCTAACTTTTCCTTCCCTAGATGAGCCTAACCAATCAGGGATCACATAGTGACTCTATGGTGCCATTTCAACAAGCAGATTGGATTACATGATGAAATCGTTGAGCTCCCCTACTAAAAAGCCAAAAATTTGTCCTCAGTCAGAATAGCTTTTTAAAGAAGTGGGAGACACCTGTCCCTGTTGAGAGCCCAAGCACAAGGCACAACAACTTTCTACTGCCAAAGGGTCATTGAAATATCATTGGGGGGGGGAACCTTCCCCCTTTTTGGCTCACTCCTATTTCTTAATATATTCCTTCATGAAAGGATTTGGAGCTTTGCTCTCCTTCCTAATTGTGATGACAAACATGAAATCTGCTCAAAGCATTTGGAACTGGCTGAGCTACCATCCATATGGATAGGATCAGAGATCACAACATTACTGACAGGCAAGGGAAAAGGAAGAAGAGAGCGACAACTTGTGAAAAACATCTGCCTCACCAGTTTGGGAAAGCTGGTGCCTTTCGCAGCCAGCCAAGCCCTTCTTTCTTTTTCTTTTGGTCTTCTTAAAAGTAGTACAATTCCGCTTTTTAGATCATTATGTTAAAAAGAAGATCTACTGGCAGGCAAATGACATGGAGTCTGATATCAAGAGATATCTACTATAGTAAAAAATAACCAAAAGCTTTGAAGTGGAAGGAGTGGGGGAGAGAACCCAGTGAAGCAAAAGAGGGTGGATGAAATTTTATATGACTGTGTTTTCTTTTCTCACCCTGAAAACAAATCCCATTGTGCATTGAGACCATGCAGGAAACTGTAAAGACCCGCTGCTTTGGACTGGATTTTTGAAACCAAATGAATGCTGTTGAAAGATGCTCAAGCAAATGTCTATGCAAGCGTGAGGAAGAGCACACCAGGCTAGTTTCTTTCCAGTCATTTTGCTGCTTCTACTTTGTTTGATGGTGTTGAACTTATTATACACTGTCCTCATTTCCATGGATACTGATGAGTTTCCCTTGAACTGTAACAATATAAACCCAACTCATGGCTTTTTCACAGGAACAGAAAAGAAAGGGGTGTATTATCAGGCAAATCCTTACCTACAAATTTATCTCACGTTTGCTCTGAGCAGCTATGTTGCCTATCTATCTAAAAAATAAAACACCCACACACCATATCCTTGCACTGTATAATCTTAACATGACCCTGGAGTTATTGTACCCAAACAGTCTCAGGTATAACTAGTGACTTCTAAACACTAATTGTCTTTAGATACCATCTCAGCTACTCACTGGGCCTGTTCACATGCCATGACAAGCTACCATGGTTTAATTCACCCATGGGGCTGCATGATACACGTCAGCTAAGATGCAAATGCAAGCCATAGCAGGGAGTGCACCACAGATTGTTGTGTCATGCAATCCCAGCACGGGTGGGTTGTTGGAGTGGGTAAGAGACTACCCACAACTCTAAAGCAGGCCATGCTTTGTGTGTGGTTTGTGAACCATAGCAACAACCCACCTTCACTGGATTTGCATGACATAAGCAACAGCTTCCTCAATGCGGCTTGCAAAATGGAGGCTGATGCATGGCACAAAACACCCACAAGTGAATTAATCCATGGTGGCTTATTCTGTCATGCAAACCAGATCACTATCTTGACTCATAATGGGGAATCTTCATAATGATGAAGAAATTATAAACTCTAGGGTGTGAGATGTCTGTGGAACGTACACTAGATACATGGCTAAGATTCAAAGACTCACTTTGGCACATCCATTATTTATTTATTTATTTATTTTTGCCTTACATTGTTCGAAGTATTTTGCTAGCATTCTTCCTAATTCTTGATCAGTGCTAGATCCAGGTTTTTGGGGGCCCTTCTCATCGCTATCACTTACTTTCATGATAGATGGAAAGTCAGTGAGTAATGCGGGATTTGCTGCTCGTCCTTCTCACCACCACCATTGTCTGGGTCAAAGCAAGAAACAGGTGAACATACAGGTTGCAATGGTGAAGAAGAGGAGCAAGTCCAGGAGGCTCTTGTCAGTAGGTTCCTGCTGAGGTGTTGGCTCTTGGGAGGTGCCCCACTATGCTTACTTTTGACACCAGCTCTGTTCTTGATCACTGCTATCCTCAGAAGAGGATACCAGTTTTTATGAGTGCCCCTATTCAATTACTCACAACATCCCAAGTTTAAAGAGCCATTTTTCCAGCAGTTTAAGGTGCATCCACCTAGTGTAGTGCCAGGCTGAAAATGAGCCCCGCCCTCATAGGGAAGCATTTTCAGAGACTTTCAGAGGGGTTGGTAGAAATGCTAATCATGTTCAGAGAGGTGTGTAGCTTAACATGTTAGACAATGTGGCAGAGTATTTCAGTCCTTTACCTAAAAAAAAAAAAAAAAAAAAAGCCTTGTCTTTGATTCAAACAGAGGCGGCGCTGTAATAACCTGCACCCCAGTGTAGGGTGACCAACTGTCAGGATTTCCCCGGATTTGTCCTGGTTTTTGTTCTATTCTGGGTGTCGGGGGATTTTCTGTAATTTTCTATAATGTCCTGGAAAGACACGCTTTCCCTTTGAAGGCTGCATTAGCATGGTGGGAGGGAATGACACACCTTCTGGAGGTGGGTCATTTCCCTCGCACTGCTCCAATCAGGGCCTGAAAGGGGAAAGCGTGTCATTCCCAGACATTATAGAAAAGGCCCTGATTGGAGCAGTGGAGGGTGGGAATGACACACTTTCCCCTCCTCCACCCCATTTGGGGCCTTTAAGGTGGTGGGGGTGAATGACATGCATCCCAGAAGCCCCTGAAAGCTGCTTTCCCACCCCCATCCCACTGGGTGTCCTCTTTTTTGGTTTCCCAAATGTGGTCACCCTACCCCAGTGACATTGGTCATTCTGTTGGTAATAAGAAATACGGCTGTGCTGCAGATTATCACAACTCCTCCTGTAGTTGTGGTGGCAAAGGGTTGTTGTTTTTAGAGTAAAAGAAAAGAAACCTTCCGTGAAAACCTCTCATGCATCATCCAACATGTGAGGCCACCCACTCCCCATGAAAAAAAATTAGAATTTCTCCCTATCCCCAATGGTAACAAAATCTTTTGGGAATAATTTCACTCCACCCCACTTCCCGAAAGTGACAAAATTGCTGACTACTTTACCCCAAAATTATCCCCACCTAACATGTGCAGATTGAAAACCAGTCATTCGTAAAATTGTAGCTGTGAAAGAAAGTCAATGGTCCATCTAGCTAACTGCTTGCCGAAAGGTGGGATTCACCCAGCATTCCTGGGTGTCTATTTCTAGTCTCCCTTTGACAATTTCACAGGAGAACATTCCATAACGTTCCTATACAGCTTGTTCCATTGATTACCTTAGAGTTAGAAAAGAAGTTAGCTTGGAAGAGGAAAATACAAAGACAAATATCTGTGGGAAGTTTTCCTATTAAAAGCAATGCTAGCATTCTGCTGTCATGCACAGCTGTTATTCTTTTTAGTAGGATGTGTGCAAGACAACCATTTAGTGAAATTTGCTCCATATTCCCCCTACAACAACAAGAATGACTAAATACTTATTAGAGTCCTTTCAACCCAGCCAGGTGGCAACTCTAAAATGTACACGCTGAGGCTATTAACAATTTCATGGGACTTTCCTTAACATTGCAGAGGTACTATCCATACATTTGCTGGCCAGGTTCCAAGTTGCTTAATTATATTTTGCCTCCCCAAAGTTCCCCCTACAGCTTCAATTAACAAAGATATTAATTATTTCCTTCCATAGCAACACTGCCCCAGATCACTTAATAACATGCAGTCTTGTATTTCTGTATCTCAGAGAGCACTTAGGGATCTTTGCAGTTAAAGGAGTTGTATATAAAAAGGAAAAGGGTATTTGGGTTTTTAGGAGTAGTATTTATGCCAGTCGTACATGATTTGTGGCAGGAGGTTGGTTTGTGTATGCATTAAATACATTTTATTACAGAGATTTCTGTGCAACAAGGGCATTGAACCTCAAGCTCACAGGGCAAATCCCCCTGAGACACCAATCTCGCCCTCTGGAGTTCTTGGGAAAGCTATGCCACCTTTCCCTGACCCTAACTCCTTTCCACTGACTGCCAGTGGTCTGGTGGTTTTTCAGCTTTTGCATGCTTCTCTTCCACGCCAAAAGGCTGAAATGCCTCTCCTAAGGCTTAGTTCCTGGCAGCAAGAGCTTCAGGTGAAAACATACTGGTATTTTTTTTTTTTTTAAATGTATTTATGGACACACCCCTTTTGCCTTTGGCACCACCCATCACTGGCACACAACCCCCAAGAGTTTCTCCAAAATTGAATTCAGTCATCAGATGAAACAATGTTCAAGACCCTTGCTGCATAATATGAAGCAGTAAACTGATGCGACTTAAATTATAGTTGACAGTGAGATGAAGACTCATAATTTCCTAACTATATTTCCTGTGTGCAGCATCTTCAGCTAAGATGTCTCACAACAAACATATTATTTTCAGATTCTTGCTCTGTGTATGATCAAGGGACTGAATTCTCGGTACAAGAATAGAACATCATCCACTATTGAAAGATGAGCATCAGTCGCACACATCTCCATCCCAGGACCAAATTTAGAGACAGGTGAGATTTAGGCCGTTATCACACGCGCAGTTTGATGCACACCCACCTCGACTTTGCTCCACTTCTTCAGCACTGGACTCGCATGACGTCGTCCATGAGGTCCATGAGGTCGCAGTTTTTAGTTTCTGTTTCGATGTATCCCTGAACGGGCAAAGTCCGAAAGGCAAATTGGAAAAGGCAGGTATTATTATTATTAATTACATTTATATACTGCTCCATAGTAAAAATTAAAAGATTGAACATTAAAAATATACAAAATTTAAAACCATAAAACAGCTGATATTTAAAACATTTTCAACTTTTAAGCCTGGCCACAAAGTCAGTTAAAACCTCAATATAAGCTGTTAAAATGCCTGGGAGAAAAGAAAAGTTTTGACCTGGCGCCGAAAAGATAACAGTGTTGGCGCCAGGCAGGCCTCATTGGGTATTGCAGGTATCGCAGCAATACCTATCAGGCGTAATTCAAAACGCAAGTCGCATAGGAAACGGAGGGGGAACCCGCAGAAGCAAACTGGGGGGAAAAGTGTAGGTGTGATGAAGTTCCTAGGTATCTGCCCTAGCTTGGTGGCCTATCTACTCACCTATCCACTTAACTATTGAAACAAATAGTAAAAACTGTTAATTTTACCATGTTAAACTGATAACACTCACCTCTCGGGCCAGTGTTCTAACAACATAATTATAAAAAAATATATTATTATTCACGGGAAAATTGAGAAAATGGCTGCCCATTCTGTGTGTGTGTGTGTGTGTGTGTGTGGACTGATTATGACCAGATTCATGTGTACAAATGTATTTCTTTATATAGCAGAGATAAATCATCCCTGCAAATTGTGGACCAAGATTGTGAAATGAGCTACAAATTGATTTTTTAAAAAATTGAAGCAAATGACAGGGGGGTACTAAGCCTCTCTGTGTCTGAAGCACCATTTGATCTACCCCCCTCAATTGTCCCTGTGCCGTTGTCTATTTATCCTGATTCAAAAGGAAATTGCCAACTTGTTTATACCTATGATGATTGAGCAACCACACAAATAGATTATATGAGCTTTGATAAATGGAAAATTACTGAAGTCATTGCAAAATATGCTAATTAGAAAAGGAATGAAATCAAAATATGGAGACAGAGACTTGAAAGAGAAAAGACAGCTAAACAAGCATTCTTAAGGAAACTCAGTTTCCCAAGAACAATCAAAAATATATGGAAAGATTCCAGATACACCTTTAATTCAATCATCAAAAAACCTGCTGGTTTAAAGACCAGAAGATAAGGTCATCTTGGTCCAAACTCTGCAAAACCAGGAAATTAAAAGCTAAGCTCATGCCTTATCTGACATGCCCTGTAATTAGTCATGAAGTTGTACAATGTGAAAAATTGTGCTAGCTTTCCATGCACCTACACTTTTCCTAAGTCTTTCAGTCTGAAATCAAGATTGGAAGGATGGAGTTCCTAGGAACAATGTCACTAAATGGTAAAACTAAATGACACTGGAATTCAAGTTTTGTATTCTGGAATTTGAATTGCTCCATCATCATCATCATCATCATCATCATCATCATCATCTACATTTCTCATCATGAATGAGACAATCCCCCCCCCCCCCCGCTCAAAAAGCCAGGGTTTTTTTTTAAGATTGAATTTACTTAGTTTTTGAAAAGCAATGTACTTGCTTTTAGATTTGCCACTCTCAGCACACTCTGGCCCCGTTCAGAAGGCACCTTAAACCATGGTGGTTAAGCCAGAAGGCCAGGCTGTGTTCAGAAGACACCTTAAACTATTTTTTTATTTTTTTATTTTATTTATTTCATTTCTAACCCGCCTCTCCATCTAGATCGAGGCGGGGAACAACACCAAATATAAATATAAAACAATAAAATAGATAAACCGTTAAAACAGATAAAAACAAATACATTATTAAAAACATCTTAAAATTAAACTGGATAGGCCTGCCAGAAGAGAACAGTCTTCACGGCTTTCTTAAATTCCAGAAGACTGCTAATTTGTCGAATCTCCTCCGGCAGGCCATTCCACAGCCTGGGAGCGGCAGAAGAGAAGGTCCTCTGGGTAACACTCGTCAGCCTAGTTCTGGCTGACTGGAGTAAATTCTTCCCAGAGGACCTGAGTGTGCGGGGCGGACTATACGGGAGAAGGCGATCCCGCAGGTAACCTGGACCCAAACCATGTAGGGCTTTAAAGGTAATAACCAACACTTTATACGTCGCCCGGAAACTAATGGGCAGCCAGTGGAGTGATTTTAAGATTGGTGTTATGTGGTCACCCCTAGGTGTACCGGTGACCAACCTGGCTGCCATATTTTGAACTAATTGAAGTTTCCGGACTAGGCACAAAGGTAGCCCTATGTACAGCGCATTGCAGAAGTCGAGCCTCGAAGTTACCAGTGAGTGCACTACCATCTTTAGGTCTTCCAACTCTAGGAAGGGGCGCAGCTGGCGTATCAGCCGAAGCTGATAGTAGGCACTCCTGGCCGTCGCATCTATCTGGGCTGTCATTTGGAGCGACGGATCCAGGAGTACCCCCAAGCTGCGAACACAGTCTTTCAGGGGGGGTGTAACCCCATCCAGAACTGGTTGACACACCTCCAAACCCAGGTTGTGGCCTTTGACAGCAAGCACCTCCATCTTGTCTGGATTCAGCTTCAGTTTGTTTTTCCTCATCCAGCCCATTACCGCCTCCAAACATTCATTCAGAGGAGACACACTATCCTTAGCTGACGATGTTGTCGAAGGCACAGAGAAATATATTTGGGTGTCATCAGCGTACTGATAGCACCCCGCCCCATGCCTCCGGATGATCTCTCCCAGCGGTTTCATATAAATGTTAAACAGCATTGGGGAAAGGATGGCACCTTGTGGTACACCACATAGCAGCTCCTTCTTTGAAGAGCAGCTATCCCCAAACATTACCATCTGGAACCTGCCCGAGAGATAGGACCGGAACCACTGAAGCACAGTGCCCCCGATTCCCAATCCCCTCAGGCGTTCCAGAAGAATACCATGGTCGATGGTATCGAAAGCTGCTGAGAGGTCCAGGAGTACCAACAGGGACACACTCCCCCTGTCAATACTCAGGCGTAGATCATCCACTAAGGCGACCATAGCAGTCTCAACTCCGTATCCTGCCCTGAAGCCGGTTTGAAATGGGTCTAGAAAATCTGTATCATCCAAAACTGCTTGGAGTTGGGAGGCAACAGCCCTCTCGATCACCTTGCCCAAAAATGGAAGATTTGATACTGGCCTGTAGTTATTAAGGTCCAGAGGGTCCAGGGAGGGCTTTTTTAGAAGCGGCCGTACTACCGCCTCTTTTAAACATGTTGGAAAACTCCCCTCCCTGAGAGATGCATTAATAATACATTGTAGATGTGATCGAACTGCATCTCCTCCCTGGACAACAAGCCAAGAAGGACAGGGATCGAGAGGGCAAGTCGTCGTCCTCACTTGTCCAAGCAGCTTGTCCACGTCCTCAGTACTCACCAACTGAAACTGATCCAGTGTAATTCCACTCGCGGAGTTACTGGACACTCCATTGTCAGCCTCTGCTATAATGATGGCGTCTAAGTCGGCTCTTATCCGAGAGATTTTATCTGTGAAATGGTCATTAAAGGCATCACAGCGAACTGCCGAAGGCTGTAAAATCGGGTTCGGGGGGGAAGGTGCCTGAGTTAGACCCCTCACCACCCTGAACAGTTCTGCTGGACGCGAATTCGCAGATGCAATGCGTGCAGAGAAGAAAGCTTTCTTCGCTGCACGTATTGCCACTCCATAGGAACGAAGATGTTTTCTATGTCGTGTCTTGTCAGATACAAGTCGAGTTTTCCGCCATCGTCGCTCCAGTCGTCGTCCTTCCCGCTTCAACTCCCTGAGTTCTTCAGTATACCAAGGTGCCCGATTAGGAGCGGGTCGGAGAGGACGTTTGGGGGCGATCGTGTCGATAGCCCTAGTTAGATCTTGATTCCAACTGTTAACCAGGGCTTCTACAGGATCGTCGATGATACCAGCCATAGAACCCTCTAAGGCTTTCTGGAATCCAAGAGGATCCATCAGCCTTCAAGGGCGGACCATCTTAATCGGTCCGCCACCCCTGCAGGGGCGGGTGGTAGCCGTGATACTAACCCTGACCAGAAAATGGTCTGTCCATGACAACACGGAGGTATTTAGCACCTCCGCCCACAGATCTGTCTGTTCGGAACTGAAAACAGCATCGAGAGTGTGACCTGCTGAATGTGTAGGTCCAGAGACCAATTGGGATAGGCCCATGTTTGTCATGGATGCCATGAACTCCCGAGCTGCACCTGACAAACTGGTCCCGAATGGGATGTTGAAGTCGCCCAGGACCAAAAGCCTGGGCGAATCCAACACCAGCTCCGAGACCAGTTCCGTGAGCTCGGCCAGGGAGTCTGATAGGCAGCGGGGTGGCCGGTACACTAACAGAATCCCTAGTCTATCCCTGGTCTTCAGACTCAGGTACACACACTCGATGTGATTCAATTCACGGACAGGAAGTCTGGTCAGGTTAAGATTATCCTTGTAAACCACAGCTACTCCGCCCCCCCGCCCACTTTCCCTCACCTGCTCATTGACACAGTACCCAGCTGGGAGGGCCTGGACCCATGTCGGGCCACTGTCATCTCCCAGCCAGGTCTCTGTGAAACATGCCAGGTCGGCCTTCTCATCTAGAAGAAGATCATGAATGATGTTTGTTTTATTTTTAACCGACCTGGCATTACATAGGAGCAAAGAGAGGTTTTGTGGGTGGCCTGGTTCATTCTCCAAGATCCCCGGGGTAGCAGGGCGACTGGAAGGTAAGATAGGTGTTAGATATCTATCTCTCCTTCCCCTGTAATGGCATTTCGCCCTGCTATCGCTATATCTCCCTTTGCCCTGCACAACACAAATTGCCACTCCCTGACACATTCTAACTGCCGTTCAGCTGGCTCCAATGTTGTCACTCCAGCCTCTGTTCAGCCTGGGCTTCTCAAGAGGAGGGTGAGGGAGGGGAAGGCTACAATGTCCTGTTTGCCTCTTTCTTTTCCTCTCCACTCTGCTGTTGTCACTCCAGCCTCTGTTCAGCCCAGGCTTCTCAGGAGGAGGGTGAGGGAGGGGAAGGCTACAATGTCCTGTTTGCCTCTTTCTTTCCTCCACTCCGGTGTTGTCACTCCAGCCTCTGTTCAGCCCGGGCTTCTCAGGAGGAGGGTGGGGGAGGGGAAGGCTATGATGTCCTGCTTGCCTCTTTCTTTTCCTCTCCACTCTGCTGTTGTCACTCCAGCCTCTGTTCAGCCCAGGCTTCTCAGGAGGAGGGTGAGGGAGGGGAAGGCTACAATGTCCTGTTTGCCTCTTTCTTTCCTCCACTCCGGTGTTGTCACTCCAGCCTCTGTTCAGCCCGGGCTTCTCAGGAGGAGGGTGGGGGAGGGGAAGGCTATGATGTCCTGCTTGCCTCTTTCTTTCCTCCACTCCGGTGTTGTCACTCCAGCCTCTGTTCAGCCCGGGCTTCTCAGGAGGAGGGTGGGGGAGGGCAAGGCTATGATGTCCTGCTTGCCTCTTTCTTTTCCTCTCCACTCTGCTGTTGTCACTCCAGCCTCTGTTCAGCCCAGGCTTCTCAGGAGGAGGGTGAGGGAGGGGAAGGCTACAATGTCCTGTTTGCCTTATTCACTATTGTTAAAGCCATGGTTTAAGGTGTCTTCTGGACACAGCCCTGTTTTCTGGCTTAACCGCCATGATTAAAGCCATGGTTTAAGGTGTCTTCTGAAGAGGCCATTGTTTGTTATGTGTGCCTGCTCCGTCACTATAGTTCCCTGCAAGGCCCAGCCTGGGGAGGTCAGTAAATTCAACCCAGGGGTGCAGGTGGGGTTCCATAAGTTCAGTTGGACCGGACCCTACCACAAGGAAGCCATGGAATCAAATGGGAGTGAACCTTTGGTTCATAAGCAGGCCTATATTTTAGGGTGACCAGATTAAATCCAGGTCAGGGCTCATGCAACTTTAACAGTAGTAGAAAAAAAGGGAATTTCAGCCGGGGTCATTTGTATGCAATTAGTTCCTGGTGAAATTCCCTCTTCATCACAACTGTTAAAGTTGCAGGGGCCCTGCCTTCTTTTGTATCTGGTCACTCTAGTATAGTGCCTGCAATTTTAACTGTTGTGATGAAGAGGGAATTTCACCAGGAACTAATTGCATACAAATGACACTGGCTGAAATTCCCTTTTCTCTACAACTGTTAAAGTTACATAAGCCCTGACCTGGATTTTATCTGGTCACCCTACTCTATTTCCTTGAGGTCAGAGAGCTTTGCTGCCTGAAGTCTGAGGAGCAGACTCAGCGTGGTTCTTGCCAGGGAGAAGCATGTTTGCCTTTGAGTAAACCCCACTGAACACAAAGAGACTTACTTCTGAGTAAACAGAAGGAACACCTCAGAAGTAAGCATAGGATTGCAGAGCACTTCTTTCCAGCTTCAGACTGACCACACTATTAAAAGTAAGTTCTATACATGTTTACACAGAAGTAAGTCTCTCTCTCTGTTCAATGGGGTTTACTCAATGGTAAGCATGCATTGGATTTTAGTATGACTTGGATGTAAATGCAGTTGAAATCATTGGGAGTTACTCTTGAGTAAGAGATTCAAACCCCAGCAATAAATGAGTGTCAGGTGTACCACAAGGATTGAAAGTTGAAGAATTTGGAATAGTTTTAAGAAAGTCTGTTTCTCTGTGAGCTTATCTCTCTGTTTCCCACGGGAGTTGCTAGCAGAGGCCTTGGGGTAGATAGTTTTCCTGGGAACAAAGAATGTTTGGAAAAGGAGTGGGCCTCTCTTACAAGCTGTCACTCACTTTGTAGTATCATCAAAAGGAGGTTGAACAATGCCACCCTGGCCGGATCTACACATGGTCCTCAATGCGCCCTCCCTGCGCCACAAGCCGCTTTGGAGCGCTGCACTTCGTCTAGTGTGGCTCAAGCCTCAGAGGCTCTGCTCGCGCTCTCGCCGCCGCCGCCCTTGGGTTGTAAACAAAAGCTAGCAATTGGAAATCTCTCTCCCAATCGCTGGCTTTTGTTTACAACCCTCCCCCCTCCCTCGTCCCTCCCCGGGACCGGCCTGGATGAAAGGGCGGTGGCCGCAGCGGCATGGGCACAGGCAGAGCCTCTGAGGCTTGAGCCACACTAGGTGGGGTGAAGCGCTCCGAAGCGGCTTGTGGCACAGGGAGGGCGCATCAAGGACGATGTGTAGATCCTGCCCCTGTTGGCACATGGGTTTGGTTTATAGGTCTGAGGACCTGCCTGTCAAGTGGCTGGAAAAGTGGCTGGAAAAGCTTTGCTAGAGACCATCTTTCAATCCTTGGCCTGAAACCATGTTTGGATTCTACCTGTTTTGAGATTTTGGAAGCACTCTGCACATGCTCACACATTTGCTATTTAGACTCTGAATTTCTAAGGCTTGTGCCATGGAAAGTGCTCTGAGGCTTTTCATAGACTTGGACTTGCGTTTGCTCTGGATTGTGTGTGTGTGGCCTGCAAGAGAGCTTCCCTGGGGTTACGTGCAGGGGAGTTTCCTAGGCCTAAGAAGTTCTTTCCTTATGATCTTGCTTCCCATGGTCAGCTCGGCATTTCAGCAAGCTGAAATTGACTGGTGCATGATCTCTCTCTCTCTCTCTCTTTCTCTCTCTCTCTCTCTCTCTCTGCCAAGCTCAAAAGGTGGCCTTGTGCCTTGAGCTCTTTCTCTCCCTGGGATTTTGTTTGGGCTCTGGCCAAGTCCATCTGAAGAGCTAGCATATGCGGCATCTCGAAAAGTTCAGATAGGATAATGGCTACACCTAAACCCCTACCTGCCCCCAGTGTTTGCCTGGAAAGTTTGTATCAAGAAATGTGCTTAAAGTATTCTAAATATCCTTCAGCAGTAAGTGGGTATTGCAAAATGAAACCATCAAGAATAGAGCCTAAAGCTTTCTGACCGTCCTCAGCTTTAAGTGGTGTGGGTGTCAAAAAATGTAACCGTTATGCTTTGACCATGTAAATTCCTCAAATAAAAAAGAAGTCTCACTGACATGAGTGTCTTGTCAGTTTGCCAGTTCATGGGAAAGCCTGAGGGAAAGGGCCAACTCATGACAATGAGCTCCATTGAACACACACACATACACACACACACGCTGCCTTAATCCAGTCCTGTACAGAATCGGAGAGGTGGGTGTATGGTAATGGGAAGGAATGATTCAAGGTAGGGGATTAAAAGTTCCTAAAAAATCAAGGGATGAATTGATTTGATTCAAACATTACATGCTCTCCTAATCCCAAGTTTCATCTCTTTATCTTTAAAAGTAAGGGAGCTGTAGGCAAGGAGGGTGGGGTTGGAGCAGCAAAAGTATGTTAGACCAGCTCAGCACAAGCCCCTTATGGCGTGGAAGAGGAGAACTACCCCACCCTCCTCTTTCATCAGCAAGCTCTCCCTTCAAGGCATACTCCCCCAACAAAGGAAACAGTGAGACAACGGCACTACACTGGGGCTAAAGGGCACTTTAATTATGTTTGGGGAAAATAATCCAGACTATCCCCATTCTAGGAAAACATGAAAAAGGGAGGGGAAGAGGCAGGGTGTCTGCAAAACAGGCATGATGCCATCTGAGTGCTACACTGCAAAACCACAAACCAGGCATGACGAGAGTGTGATAAAATGCTGATGTGATGGAACCCATAGCCTAACATCCATAGAAGCCTCAGATACTGACACTATGGCAACAATCCCTTGATTAGGCAAAATAGTTTTTAAAAAAACAACCCACCACCACCTTTCCCCTGGTATTTGGAGGATTTCAGCAGTTCTTAGTGAATGCCTATTGTAGGCCATGTGACCTCACCCTCTCCAAAAAGCATTCAGGAAGAACTCCAGGGCTCCTGAAAATGCTGGGGGTGTTTTAAAAGAAATAAAAAGAATGAAAACTCCTCAATAACTGTCTACATTTAAAAAGTATGTAGAAACCCTGTTCCTCCTGCCCAAGGAGAAAATTCTCCGAAATTCTTACCCTTCCCATACTCTTTCACCCGAGTTTTCATTCCCCACCCACCCACCTCACAAAATGCCAAAAATGGAATGGCACAGCACTACTTTTATTGTATATGTTCAAGACTCCGGCAAACTGGGTTGTAGATCTATTCCCTTCTACAACATATCCTAGCTCCTTTTAAAATCCACAAGTACTACTGCTGTTTTCAATGTTTCTAATTATGTTTTATTGTTTTATTATGATATTTATTGTGGATTTTTATGTTATTGTGTTTGTTTTTGTTTTTGATTTCTTGCACACCACCTTGGTTTGTATTTTTTTTACAGAAAGGCAACATAAAAATACAAAAGGAAAATCATAAATGATATCACTTGAAATTATGTCACCACAAGCCCCGAACCATGCCATGTTTATTTAATTTACTTAGATTTATATTTTAAACTCTTTAAATTCTTGGGAAAGGGGGAAAGCCAACCATATACTAACATTACGTGGATTCATTCAAATATGCATTAGTTGCTGTGGCAAACTCCCATCACATGTTAGTATAGGTTCAGATTAAAATAATCCCTTAGGGACAATGTACCACATTAGAATGAAGCATATCAAATATCTTCCCTGAAATAATAACTTATTGACATAAGGTTACTTTACTAAGTTAATTAAGTAACAGCAATTAAGTAACAACCTCCACAAGGGAAAACTGAAGAGTTAAGGTGAAGGGACTATACCATATCAGTGCAGTGTCAGTGAGATTTATTTTTACTTCATTTTATGTCTAAAAATATTGTATTAAATTAAATTGGTTTCTTATTCCCATATTTCAAATAAAAACCTTTTAAAAATGGTTACATCTTGTTCATGGAAATAAATGTTGCATATTTCAAGGAGACATTAAAAATGCCCAAATGAAGAAGCAAATCTACAAAACTTGCCATATCCAACTGTATTTCACTGCCTCTGTGAGATAAACTTTGATATAAATTCAGTTCTGTTATAGAAAAAATATCCAGAGGCAATCAACATTTTAGAAATATATGTAACAGGTGCACTTTGAAGAGTAAATGCCTTACATTAGACTCCAAATTCATTTATTTTTCTAAACCTAATATGTTATAGTCTTTTCTTGCATTGGATCTTTATGATATATTGACATTTACATAAGTAACATCTATGAAAATAGTGTACATCAGAAACTTTAAATAAAGTGTTAGGGTAACAAAGATTTTAAGTTATTTATAATAGAGCATTAGTCCACATGTCACCTGATAGTTCTTCAATTTTGCCCCTCTCCCAGATTAATTCAATATATTTTTGGACAAGACATCAGTGGGCCAAATCTATTGGTCTAGCATTTTTCTCAGTGGCCTCTAGGGGTCATATGAGATGTTGAGTGTCAGTTAGGAAAGCAAAGCATGAAATGGATAAAAGATGTGCAAATTGGCTTGCGTCAGCCCTGTGTAGCTTCTGATCCATGGTATCCTGAATGAAAGCATGTCTGACAGTCTGGAACCCCAAACAGCACATTGAACATATATTTCAACATTGTGTAGCAAGTCTCTGGCTGGTTTCAGATGACATATTAGGCAATGGAGGGGGAAATAGCATACTCAAAGTACACTAAGCAGGGGGTACTCCCCACCCGACTTGCTGCAACTCTGTTCCTTGTGCAGCTGAAAGTTCCAGTGGCCATCTTGGCTGCAGCGTCTCCTGCCTCCCCCTCCCTCAGTCCCCCAGCCATATCCCAGCATGCACCGCGAATTCTGCTGGCTGTATAGAGCAGCCGGCGGTTTTCAGCTGCTCCGGCCGGCAGAACTCTATTCCCACATGGAATAGTCCACAGAGAGAGGGGGGTTCATCTCGGACGACACTTTAAACAACAGGCTTCCAGCTAAACAATGTGCAAACCCGTTGTTTCTCTCTGTTGCTTATTCTGGTGGGATAGGATACCATCAGCTGTGTGTGAGTGGCGTGTAACCCTCCACACGACACAATAAGCAACACAACTGACGGTTCCTCCCCCCCCCGTTGCTTAATGTGTCGTCCGAAACCAGCCTGTATGTGATGATGATGATGATGATGATGACAGTGTTCTTCAAACTGTTTTCTGAAGACCCCTAGATTCTTTGTAATTAACAAAGCTTCTTCATCATGAGGATCAGTAATGGGAGACAAGCTTTCTGCAAAATGTGCAACTACAGGAGAGTGTTAGTATATGCTAGAGCAGAGTCCCAGTTTACACAGGGCAACAGTGAGATCCAACAGGCTTGACCAATTTTCTATGTGAATTTTAACAAAGCTTTTGATGTCTAAATTCACCAAGCTTGCACATAGTTTCAATGGTTTTAATTGTTTTTATTGCTTTTAAATTCTATACTGGTTTTATCTTGATTAATGGTTTAATTTGTTTTTAGCGGTTTATATTTATTGTTTTATATTGTTTGTATGATTTTATTTGCATGCTGCCCTGAGATCCCAGTGATATACTAGGGTGGGATACAAATGTTTTAATAAATAAATAAATGGAGTATGCACCCTAGAACATGCCCCAGAGTCTTCTACAATGCACAAGGTTCTGTGTTGCACATTTTGTTCCCCAGCATACATGCCAATCTGGAAAGGGTTCTTTGAAAGTAGAAAATTTGAAAACCATTGACCTATGGTGATAGATTGACCTTTTCTATACAAATGCTCAAGAAACACTTGCATATTTTGAGGGCAAGCCTGTTATTACTAGACCGAAATGAAAAAGATTTTGGTCCAAAGCAATAATTCAAGTGACCATGTTGATCACACAGAACTGTTTTGTCTGTCTTCCTGCCTGCACCTCTCAATAAAAAGATGGCAAAGCAAAGACCTAGGACTCTGTTGTTCTGTATACATTTTAACATGATTTGTTAAACTTCAGCTGGGCTCAGAAGGAAAATCCTCATCAGAATCAAAACAAGGCTCATTAGGTGTGAGGTTGTAATGCGATTTCAATTGGGGAGATTAACGATTGTGTTTTAACTTTGAATAGTGCTGATATGTTGAGCCATCAAGCTGCAGTTTAAATCAGCTTGGCCAGCCTCTAGAAAATCATTTCAATTTGAATGTTAACATTGCATTTTAGCTGAAGATATGTTGAGAAATATGCAGCTGTCTGCTTTTTGGGTGGCTGTATGGTCTGAATGAAATTCGCCTCATCATATTGCATACGCTGTGTTGTATTTGTAATAACTGAACAACATCATAACACAGTTGCAATGAGTAGATACCCATTTAGAATGCCGTTACATATGCATTTGTACCATACTACATTGGTTCAAAGCACTTGACAATGATGATGCCTATAGTTTCATTATGGATGGGACCAAAATTCCAAATGTATTTATTTTTTAGAACACTATTATATTTCCTTTTGATGTATGAGGTCAACAAGAAAGCTCACAAATCATTTAAAGGTCCATGAATCACTGACTGTGCTGAAGCTAAGCAGGTCTGGATCGGGTTCACACCTGGATGGGAGACAATCTGAAATTCCCATATACTCCATCTTGAGATTCATCATGAAAGAATGTGATAGATAGATAGATAGATAGATAGATAGATAGATAGATGATAGATAGATGATAGATAGATAGATAGATAGATAGATAGATAGATAGATAGATAAAACAATACTTGTAATTAAAGCAGAAAAACAAAGCTTGACCATTGCTAGTGTTGCCTGGTTTATAAAGTATGGTATAAGGACAATTAGGAAGAAGTGGAAAAGAACAAGAGGTACAACCTTTATCTTATCTAAAAGACTGCTACATGGAAGAAATACTGTATGAGAATGAAGCAAGTGGTAATGAAATAGTTGAAGCTGAAGTGTAAAGCATGCCAAGTATTTCTTAGCATCTAGTACAAACGAAAATAAACCAAGAAGAAGGTGAAATAAAAGGTACATAGAAGCCCCTGGGATCAGGAAGGCAGTGCGGAAAGGGGACCTCTAATACCACTAAGGAAATTGAGCTACACTTAAGAAAGGTTTTTGTCTATGACTTAGAGCCGAACTACACGCTAGGTTTTTAACGTTTTATAAGGGTTATGAAAACTCTTTGGGCCACATGACGCACTCCCTTGAACGATGTATACCCGAGGTTTTTTAAAACTCACTTCAGCTATATACAACGGTTTTGCTTTTAATAAATAGTTTTAAGTAAAATAATGTGTCCTTCCTTACCGTTTGTGATTCATGGGGGCAGTGCTTCATTTACCGGTGCCCAAATGCTTAGCAGTTGATTGGTGGGGAAGGAAGAGGGGCTAAGGAGGAAGTGGGCGAGTGAACTACAACACCCACAATCCTTAGCCCTATACTCATTGAAAGCTAGGGATTGAAAGAGAAACTAAGGAGGAAGTGGGCGACTGAACTACAACGACCACAATGCTTTGCCCTAAACTAATTGTAAAAACGAAACAGAAAGAGACAGGGCAGAAGAGTGTGTGATCACACACATAGCTTTGAAGGCTGAAGAACTTTTCTCCTGTAACGTGAGTACTCCTTAATGTGGCCTAAGACATTTTAGAACACACCTATTTGGAACGTTTTAAAATACTATTTAAAGCGTTCCAAAGGACTGTGTAGATAGGCTCTAAGAGGTTGAGATTGTATGCATCTCAATGGCTATCCTTTTGCTTAGAATATAAAGGGCTTTACTAACAATAATTACTGAGATCGCTATCCCAGAAGCTCACATAATCACTTTAATGAACTTCTGCCAGATCTGAGAAAATACTCCTTTATGACAATTTTGCCGCAAGATATGAGCTTGTCTGACTGTCTCCAGTGAACTGCTTGGTCTAGTAACCACCATCATCTTCCAAAAAAAATCCTCATAATGAAAAAAATATTGAATTAGATTTGAGTGCCTGGAGCCATTATAATAGTCAAATCATATTTCTCTATTTTGAAGGCAAGCATCTATATTTCTGTTACATAAAGACATTGGAATTCAATGAAAGCACGGGTAATAAATGAGAGAATAGTGTAAGGTAATAACTACAATTCTCTTTAAAGGTCATCGACAGCTGAAAAAGTACTGTGTCCTGCTAATATTCCTAGTCATGTTCTGACTGAATTCTTTCCTTCTTGGAAATGTAACCTGGGATGCCTATCACTCTACCTTTTAAGAAATATAACATCTGAAGAAAACATTAAGCACTGAATAATTTATTACTTCTTAATAGAGTTAGCTAAAGAATACTTATGTTTACTGAAAAAACACTTAGGATAATGTTCTCAGGTTGAGAAAGAAAGCCATATGTATTTGGGTGGGTGGGTGGGTGTCCTAAGAGGATTTGCTGCACTGGATGGGCTACATGATATGTCAATCTTGCTGAAGCTAAACAGAGCTGGGCTTTAAGTTGATGGAAGGCTGCCTAGAAACCATAGATATATTTTGCTTTAAGATCTCTGAAGAGAAAGACTCACTTTGTTTGTTTATTGGTTGAAAAAGTATGAAAGTTTCACTGTGGGATTGTAATATTGGGAAGGGGTTAGTTTCAAAAATATTTTTTACTTTAAAAGTTCCAAAATGGAGGCTTTGACAGCTGTCAAACCACACTCCCCACCTCCCCCCCAATTAGCTGTCAAACCCACTGTTTTGAAACTTTTGGAACTTTTAAAGTAAAAAATTCATAGCCACAAAATGCCTGGACCTATCTTTCTGAAATTTCTCACAGATAAGTACCTCACAACCATCTGCCATGTGGGCAAGTTTCATGCTTCTATCTTTAAAAATAAAAAAGTTAAATTGGTTTCTCTCCTCATTTCTCCCAAAATACCTTGCCACTACATGCTTGAAGCTATGGTTCTGAAATTTCTCACACATATAAACCAAAATGGTATCTCTAATGTAGACAAGTTTCATGTTTGGATTTTTAAAAATAAAAAAGTTGAAGGCATAACTGTCTTTCCCCCACTGCCACCAATTTTTCAAAATTTAATTGCCACCAAAGGCAAGCACCTATGGTTTTGAAATCTCACACACACGAGTTCCACTACACTTCCTGCAGTGTGACAAAGTTTCTTGCATGGATCTTTAAAAATAAAAAAGTTATAGGCATTCCTGGTTTGTTACTAAAAAAAATCATAGCCACAAAATGCCTGGAGCTATATTTCTGAAATTTCTCAGAGATACGTACCACAAACCCATCTGCAATGTGGCCAAGTTTCATCCTTCTATCTTTAAAAATAAAAAAAAGTTATAGGCATTTTTGTAACACAATACTAGGCTATGGGGAAAATCATTCAAAATGGTGTCCAAATTTCCGATATTTTCCTATTAAAATCGGAGACAAAAATATCAGATCGGGGAAAAAAACAGATGTCCAAATTTTCATATCGGTATTGGATGTCCGATATCCTCCAATTTTAATCAGAATCAGATATCGGATCTGATACAATGCACATCCCTACTAAAAACACTCTAAAATATATTACGAAGGTACACATGTATGGATTCCACCACCTCCACAAATACTTTCTATTGCTCAAATGCTGTTTTGCACACACATTTTCTCAAATATATGCATTTTTGTGCACTTTCCCCTAATATGCACACTTTTTGAGACAACTGCAAGCAAACAAAAATACAGATTTTGGAATGTAACTGTGTCTCAGCTTTCTGAAAGTCTCAAGAAGTGTGAATTGGGTGGATTCATTAAAAGAAAAAAATCCTTCAATGGAGCAAATTTCTTAATCATCCCTACTCACAGGAAGATTCCTCATGCAATAATGAAAAGGTCAGGTGCTTCATAAGGCAATAGAGGACCAGGACAATATGGATCATCTTTGCTAGTCCCAGACACTCCATCCCTCACCCCTTCTGGATTTGGGCCCGGAAGACCAAGAAAAAGTGTGACTGTATGGATGGTAAGTTGAAAGCAAGCACAATTTGTTACATTGCACAACATCACCACTTATCACAGGACATGCCTGTTATGGTATCCTGGCTTTCTGGAGTTTGAGTCAACATGAGATTGCTTTAACTCTAGTTTTAAACCAGATAAATCATTGGATACTTATTATTGTACCAGTTAAACATTTAGAAATATTTAATGGTTCTTTTAAGTCATTCAATATCCATATTTGTTTTCCATTTTCAGAGTTTTGTTTTTCAGAGAATGAAAACTAGTCTTACAACATACTATTCATGAAACTTTGAGGATTTCTTTCTTTCTATTTTTTAATCTCTATATAGGAAAGTAGAGCTGCAAGTTTAACTACAAAACATAAAGATACCTCTAATGACATTTCACTAATTACAACCCTCAGGGATACAGTTGTATAAGTAATACAGTAAGAGAGGAACTGGTGCCATTTTCATTTTATGTTCCAAGAGCAGATAGTTCTCAATAACATCTGATATTATGCAGCCCACTGGACTCTACCACTTGAATTGCAATATAACTGCCACTGAGGCAAGTGAAAATCTAAAGAGTGGAGAGAATTCAAGGTCAGCCTATTTCCCACAAGGTGACGTTTACAAGGGAAAAAAGTCTACATTCCATGAATCTGCTTTTTAAAAGTCAGAACAATGTTAAATCCCTTCCCACTCTTCAGCCAACACAATCAATTTTTCACTTATTGCTATGTGGAAAGACATACCATTTCTAAGCTCAAAATTTAGGATTATGCCAATATATTCCTCTGTTAATTTTGCCAAGCTCTGTTTTCTTGCCCACATAAAAGCTACCTCCTTGAATGGTCATGACAGGGTGTGTCACATGGGGTGGTCACATGGGCATTCCAGGAAATACTGTCAGGTTGAAACACTGGGCTCATCTACACCTAAGGATGTATAAGGAGGGAGGGGGAGTACCGTGGACTTACCTGCTTCCGCTGTCCTCCCCCAGCATCTAGATGGCCATGCGATGTTCCAGAAAGGAAGAGGGACATTGCAGCAACCTTATTATTATTTTTAAGAGGAGCCATGCATGGCGAACAAGGTAAGAAAACCCCCACCAAACTCCATGCCCACTTAACCCCACCATCCTGGGGATGGCAAAATTGCTGCCCCACCACCACCATGTGCATGGAGCCACTCCACACGGCTCTGTGCCCATTTCAGGACCTGGGAGTGGTGGCCACATCAGCCACGGTCCTCGGAATGGTCCTGGGACCATGGAAATATTGGGAAAACCCTGGTTTCTGTTATCCCAGGGTCGTCCCTAAGTCACCCCCAGATGATCCCAGGATCCCCTGAGCATTATATGGACACACAGGGATGACCTAGAGATGACCCCAGGATAAATGGTTGTTGTAAACATGGCCACTATCTCTGACGTCAGTGGTACTTACTAGGAACACATGCACACAGTGTTTCAAGGGAAAGAAGGTTGGGAGGGGAGTGATGCAGATTGCAGTGGCTGGCTGGTGGGCAAGATGGAGATCTATGCTTTTTTAGCAGTTAATATCAAATGAGAACTCAGAATAATGTAGAATTTCCATCTGAGATTATACAAAGGAATTTGGGAACTGAAAAGCAAGTTATCACTACCAGAAGTAGACATAATCTTGATCAGGGCATTGCCACCCAAAACAGAAAGTTCATGTCCAGTTCTTCCTTCTTTTGCTGTGACATTCAGTAAGAGAAATACATGACCTAACAACATTACAGGAAAAGAACAGAACTAAACCAGGTTTCCATGAACATGCTTCACATTAGCAAACATTTGTGCTGTTGCTATGATGGTGACACACCAACAGTAACACTACACAATGGCAAATCATCATCATCATCATCATCATCATCATCTCTATAGTGAATTTCAAACGCTCCAAGTGTTCAACTCATTACTTCAGCTCTTTGCACTAGGGATAGACATGGACACTATCCATACCCCCAATTCATGTATTCATGGCATCCTTGCACCTGGACCCTTCATCTTGTGAAGGAATGTTTGGGTAAAGCAAGACAAAACATTATGAACAACAATGATTGACAGTTTGGATTGGATTTGCCATTCTCAATAAAATGTCAAGGGACAGCCAGCTCCACCTTCATAGATGTATGGAACACATGCCACAACAGCACTCCAGTACAGTATTCCATTGACTACGACCCAATCTCCATTAATCCTTTGAGAAGAGAATCCACAACAAATCCTAACAACATAAAATAGGCAGCAATAATTTGAGAATGACAACAATGACAAAATAGACAGATTGGGGCTGGTTTGGGGGAAGTAGACCTGAAAATAAAGCTGAGGAAAATGTTTCAGGACCTGATACATTTAAGTACTACACATCGTCCACACACACTGCCTAATGGATGCTGTCTCAGCCAGGAAAAGGGCTTTCTCACCACCCAGGTGGCTCCCATAATCCAACCTACGTCTCCAGCAAAGATGAGTAAATCTGTTAAGATCAAGTTCATTGAGGTTCTCATTTTTCCACCACCAAGCTCATTCTCTCCTGGTTCCTTATGAGCTCTTTTTTGTTGTTTGTTTATTTTGGCTCAGAAATGTGTATGCCTTTTTGTGCGTATTTTCCAAATGTACATTTTTTGGAAAATACGCACAAAAAGACATACACATTTTTCAAATGTATGCATTTTTGTATGCATTTTTGTATGCATGCACACATTGACTAAATGGATTTGCATGCGTTTTAGAAATGTATTCTAGTTTCTTTATACACTTTTCAAATGTGTGCATGTCAAATCCCCCTGCTGCCCCAAGCTCATCCCAAACTTGGAAATGTATGGATTTCCAACAGCAAAGTGCACTTGGCTCCAGGAAGTCGGAATCAAGCAAATAAATAAATATATACCTCAACAGAGTGAATTTGCCACCTATCCCTATTCTCTGATTTTCATTGAGTCCATCTCATATCATACAGTTGGTATAAATTAAGGAGGAGTGTTATGACCCTCCGTGTATTTCAGAGAGATGGAGAAGACTGATAGATGGATATTGGAGTCAGAATAAGAATGACCTAGGAATAGAATTCATGCTGCAGACATCAATCAGAAAAGGACTACATATGTGTTCATGATTGGCCCTGGAAAGCACCATCTGCCTATTATACACACAGAGGCAGCATGGAGAATAATAGCTCAAGAGTCTTGAGCTGCACTCCTGCAACATTCATCTTGGGGAAAGAGAAGGAACGTTCAGTCTCTGTGACAATTTGTCTTTAGACTCCAGGCAGTGAAAAGGGCATCAATTAGTGTCACTGCTGATAAAGGTTTATAATGTGCCTGTCTGTGAGGAACTACACCTGGAATAAACTTTAAATGGAAACAAATCTTACTTGTTCCACTAACTAAATGAATATGCAGTAACCCGGAGGTCAAAAACATTTTACTTGAGTAATAAAGGGACTAAATAATAGCATTCAATTATTTTGCTACAGATCTATGTCTAACCTTTTGAATGGGTTATGATATCAGGAAAGAAAGAAGTATGTGCTATCTTGGAATGACGAACAGAAAATGTTTTGCTATGCCATTCAGTACTGACTGATGTGTAATAAAATCTATGGGGCAATTAAATATGTGATTTGGGGCTGAGCTATAATTTACCTTTATCACATAGAGATCACATGAAATTGCTTCAGCATGATGGCTTATCTCTGCTGCCACCATGTAAAGGATAATTCTTCCACCTCATGGGAATACCATCGTGCTAGTGCTGTCTGTTATTGATAGCAATTCATAGTGGGGTGGAGTTTATGTACTCTGGTAAAATAAGTAGGTGATGAAGATGACGATGTAAGTCTATATAGGGGCTACTTGAAGAGGTGTGTACATGATAAATGTAACCTGCAGATCAGTCCTTACTGTGTCATGCCGTTAAATTTCCTACAAGTATTTTTATATGGAAGGGTGGGAAACTTTCTCCTCTGAAGGGCCATTTTCCTTCATGATTAATCTGTCAGGAGCAGCATCCTGCCAGTGGGTGGGGCTAAAGCAAATGGTGGGTAGGGACAGAACCAATGGCCCCCTCCCCCCTCTCTATCTGACACTATCTTTTCCATCATTCTCTTTTTCTGACAGCCCTCTCCCTCCCTCCCTCCCTCCCTCCATCATACATCCTAGGGAAGGGACAGATTGCTCTTGCCAAATTTGTGAATTGACTGTTTACAAGAGGGCTTAGGGTCCTGTGCAGCTCTAAGGGTGGAGGTTGCCCATCCCTGCTGTATGGAATAATAGTGCTGCACAAGAAAGGAATGTGCAGACAAAGAGCCAAAGTAACTGTAGTTTTACGAGTGTGTTGAGAATTCTCTGTTATATGTTCCTACATATCTCTACTCCCAACACAGAACTGCAGTTCCCTGAGTTTTTAGGAGAAAATCATAATAGCTATACACACTTAAGTGGGAATAAGGGAACTCAAGAAGCTTCACTCTGAGTTGACATGTATAGAATTTCACTCTAAACCTGATTACATTTGGAGAAGAGATATGTCCAACAATATTCCAATTCCTCATATATCCCAAATTGCTGACTTTCAGCTATAACACTTCTCTTATTTCACCACCATCCTATATCCATATTTCTTCATCACATTTCATTTCGTTTCCTGCTAATGTGATGCAACATCTCCTCACACCACTTTTTTATTGCAAGCAGAAGACCACCCTTCCAGTTTTTGATCCTTTCCCTGACATGGTGAAGTGGTTAGAGTCCCAATCTCTCCCAAACCCACATTAATTCTTCTCTTCAGTCCCCAAGCAGACAGAACATGATATCCTCAGAGCTAGGTGCAAAATGACTTCCCATTGGAAGACAAGGGCCCCCTTTCTGCGCCTGGCTTGCCTGGATGCAGGAGGGAGATTGTGGGGTGGGGGTGGAGACGAAGGAGAGTGGGAGCCTCCTATTGGCAGGCTCCCAGTGGGTCACTGTGGCTGGGAGGGGGCTGTGAGCATTTAAGGGACTCACCCCTCTCAGCGGCCTCTCTTCTTCTCTTCGCGGCTCCCTCCCTCCCTCCCTGTAGGCAGTGTGGGTTCGCTGGTCGCTCCCTAGGAGGGCCAAGTAGGAATTTTTTGCTCATAATCAGCATTATGATTGCGAGTCTTTTTGCCTACTTCACACTGTAAGACAGGTAAGGAGAAGTAATTAGGTTGATCTGGTTAATAATAATCGGTCACAATTTAATGGCAGGTTTTGCGGACATCCGGAGCATTTGTTAGGGTCGGCGACCTTTCACAGGCACTGTTGTGGTGATGGGTAATGCCTGAGGGCCCTCAGCTGTGAGCTTTACGGCAGCAGCTGGAAGGATAAGGGTTACCTGTGAGGCTAACCTTTCTCACCCACTCGGAGCTAAACGGCGCGAGGAGGGGTCGACACCGGAAGGTCTCCCTACCCCAAAAGGGGCAAGCCTGGAGGGTGGCATTCGAAATCACCACCTCTCAGGTGGTGATTGGCTCGCCCATTCTTGAGTGGATGTCCGCATAGGTTTTCCCCATACTGCAGATCTATAATAAAAGTGGCCCTGTTTTTAAAATCCATACTCTTGTCTCGTCTCGTTATTTCACACCCTACACTTTCCGCAAATGGAATAGCTGTTAGCTACCTAAGTAAAGAATGTTACAGCATTCGTAATCAGGATTACCATATTCCAAAATAAATTATTCTTTGCACCTTTAAAAGAAAGGCAACAGTTCCATAGACAGTGATGGTAAAAACCTCTGTGCTTCCCTGATGAATACTTCCCTGTTTTCCTTTGGGAAGATTATTGACTTACATATGACCACTTCCCCATGGAGTGCAATGTCTAAAAGGACCAATACATTTGAACCAGTTATCACTACATTGAGTAGATTTCCCCTATCTTATTTAACATTCAATGGGTGCCCTTTTCCTGAATTCAGGTTTAATTAGGAGACATTCTAAATTTAATTATAGAACTGGAGCACACACACTTTCAGGCATCTTTCAGTTGAGTTGCATATTTTTCCTCAGTATGTTTTCGATGCACATGGATTCACTGATGTGAGTGCATGTGCTATTTGCAAAAAAGCAACCTGGATGTGACTGTACATATGCATCAACTTTCTTTTTGTGCAGTGATTTCCGCATGTACATTGGTAAGAGACTACACAAAAATGTTTTGATACAACCATTCATGCAATTATATAAAGATTGTGTTTTAGAGGTGTTCATCAATGCTTATGTATGCATCTGTATTGTAGTACAAACCCAAAAGTCAAAAGTAACCAATGGAATGATGGAGGATTCATAATGGAATTGTTTGGAAACAAGGAGTTATAGCCAATATTAGTATAACTTAAGTCTCATTAATTTCAGTGGATATTCTCGGTTGTATACAGCCCAAGACCAGAGCAGGATCTACGCTACTGCTTTAAAATGGTTTATAACAGTATTGACAACTGTTTGGGCCCAGGACACATTCCACATACCTTTTTCAATCCGTTTCAAAGTGTTATATCCTGCTTGGTGTAGATCTGTAATTCAGAGCTCCAAAATCTCCTTGACTATTTCATATGAATACGCATAGATAAATATGAAACACTCGCGGGGGGGGGGGGGGGCAGTAAGCAGCATAAGTACTTTGAGCAGTCCAAAGCAGCAGCAAGTGAAGAAATGTAGGTTACATGCACCTATGGGAAGATGTGGACCCAATCTTTGGAGAACAAGTACCTCTGCCTCAGGAAATGGGCATCTCCTCACTTCAGATAAGGTTCTGAAGCATGGGAGGAAGGCCCACCAGATAGTTTTAAATGTTCAAATCACAGTACAAAGCATTGGAAAATGAAGCACTGCTCTACTAAGAATAAGGTAACATTTTGTATGCACTGCTGTGGCCAACAGTCACATTTTTCTAGACAACCTTTGGTTACGTTCCCTTGGTTAAAAGACAGAGGCCTGGGCACCCTTCCATAGATATCTAGAAGTAGGCTTCTGTGTCAGCTGTGATTGGTTTCTTTTAAAATATATTTCCAATAAGAACAATTATCTCTTCCAAATCATGTTGTCAAACTGTACACCTCTCAGCAACTGGTTCTGAACTGAAAATAAGGCTGCTTCTTAGATCCAAAATGTTGCTTTGTTTTTCAACATGGCATGAAATATTTAATACCCTGGAGGGGTTATTTTTCTTTCCATAAAATATTGCAAATCAAAATGTGTCAATTTGTCAAAATATGTAACCCTGCAGCAGATGTTCAGGCCTGAAATAGAAAATGTCTCTCCCCACACCCATTACATTTGAAGAAAGTGATGTGATTATGGAAGGAAGCACATATGATTAAATTATATGCTTGTCAAACCTCTTTAAGGCTAAACTTTTAAAATATATATCATTCCTAAGTGAGACAGTATGTGTACACACACACACACACCACTCTTGAGGAAAGACAACCAAGGACACTCTGTTTTCCTCCACAACTTTCCCTTGTTTGCATGCATTTCCATCACACACTCACTTCTGCAAAAATCTTCTAAAACACTGGAGGGAGAGGCAGGAATCACATCAGGCATTAGCTGTTCTGTGAGATTAGGTGGAATGTATTGTGTGACCTAAATATTCTCTGTAAACAAGGTGCTGCATTTCTTATCATTGGAAGCCTATTAAACAGTTTAGCTGTGATTGAAAGCATTCTCTATAACTTCCAATATCAGTCACTGGTGATAGTAAAGTGGCATAGGAAGGTGCTTTCAATGTCAAGATAAGAGGCACAATTCTTCCAACAGATTTACACACGCCTTGTTTTTATCATTTCATAACTTGGGAAGCTGGGTAGAACAACTTCTTCAGAAACTAAGAAAAGGGGATATGCTACAGCTGAAACAAATACAAACTCTTTCAAATAACAAATAACCCTTCCCAAAGTTTTCAAGCATGAGGGGTTTTATCTAGTGTCGTGCACTGCTTTGGGCCAAAGCCCCAAATCTGAATCAAGGCAGTCGATTCATCCTGCCTCAGCCCAAATACACACTGGTGTTCAGTCAGTAGTCCCCTGGACTCATTGGACTCACCTCCCTCCCACTCCCTCCCCGGTTGCCACCCACCGCCACCAGGACTTACCTTGCTGTGTGTCCTCCTCCCTTAGAGGCACGATTTAAAGGTAAGACCATGGCAGCTCTCTCTTTTTAATAGATCTATGGCTGCAAATTATGGAGGCTTTAAACGGACATTTCCACTAGTTTGTGAACATAGATCTATTAAAAAGAGAGATCCCCATGATCATACCTTTAAATCTCAGCTCTAAGGGAAGAGGACACATGGCAAGGTAAGTCCCAGCGGGGGCAGCAGCTCTGAACTTGGGGAAGGTTTGGACTCTCAGTCAGCTTTGCACTCAGCTTTCCTGGGTTTCTGCCACATGGCAGGCACCCAGGAACTCACAAAGGCTGACCCACTTGGGTGGATGGGCGAAACTCTCTTTGGTCTCAGTTTCAAAGTGAGGCAGCCAAGCCCCGAAATGCCCCGAGGCTCCGAAACAGCCTACGAAGTGAATTGGGAGAGTTGTGCACAGCCCTAGTTTTTTCCCTCACACATTTGATTCACACTTTTTTTTTCACTTGCCACCTCAACTCCTTTCCTGATGAATTAGTACAACTTATCTAAGGTGACCTAGCATATTATAGGATGGCCATGTGTCCTCTTTTACAGAGAATAGTCCTCTATTTGAAGGGCTACCAGTAGACTATCCACTATTGAGGGTATCCTCTATTTGAAAGCTTGTCCATTCAAGTCTGATTTAAAGATCCAGAACCATCAGAAGGAAGAACTGAGCCTTGAAGATGCCCATCACAGCCCCTAGACAACAGACTGGACAAGGCACAGAGGTCACCTGGTCACAGTGTTCCACACTATGGTGAGATATACTTTCTTTCTATTTAAGTTATAATAGTTATTTCCAAATTTGCATCTATACATATATATTAGCACATGTAAATTTTATGAAAATTAGCATCCTCTTTTGTCCCTTTTGGGGGGAGGTGCTGCATTTCCTTCTTTTTGGGGAGGAATGATTCATAAGTGGCCATCGATATATTATCCACTAATCACAGCTTGAGCTCAACAATTTCATTTCAACGTACTAAAATTGAAAATCAGAATCAGCTTGTAATGCTTGTGCAATTGCGATCCTAAAAAAATCAGTGCTGAAGCACACTGATACCCCTTGAAAACATCTCCCCCTCATCCCCTGATAACCTTGGGCTCCCCCTGCACAGCTGCTTGGCCGTTTGCTGAGCCCTGCTTCTCACGGGGAACAGCAACAACTTCAGGAGGGGGGAGCACACCACCTGCGCCAAGAGATGGGGGAAATGGGGGGAAAGCAGTGCCCGATATCCCAGGAAAGTGGAGTGGTCATCCCCGCTTCACCCCAGGATTACCTGTGCATCATTTGGGCCTGCAGGGACGTCCTCGATTCAACCCCAGGATAAATGGCTGGAGTGGATATGCCCTCGGGCTACAGAGGAATTTGTGCAAATTAGTACATTTGAGCAAAATCAAACTGAGAAAGTTGTGCAAATCAAACATGAACATATCTCTGGTAATTTGCCAATATTTCAGTGGACACGTGCTCACACTTCCAATCATGTTTGGGCTTTGAATAAGGGCATGCTTGTGTCATACCTCCCTAGGATTCTTCCGAGGATGAAGGGGAATAGCAGGTTGCAGACTCGGGTGAAAGGGCTAGCACAGAAGCAGCTCGAGATTCCTCACTACTTGAGAAAGATCAGTGCCCTGCTGCAGCCCCTCTATTGGATTCAGAGGATGAAGTTCCACTGACCCCAGCAGACTGAAGGAGGCCTCATGTGAAAGAACAATGGAGGTGAGGGTCTCTCCATTTAAGAGGTAGAGGCTCCCAGAAGACAAGACTAATTGCTAGCAGCTGCTCCAGGAAGCTGAAATTAAAAGCAGCAAGAAGGCACAGGAGCATTGCCAGAAAGACAACGTTGTACCTACATGCCAGATCTTGTCAGCCTTGTCCTAGTCTCTGAGCCTTGCCTTACATCTTGGATTCCTTGGATTCTGGACACTGGATTGCAAAAGGACCTTTCTCTGCCTTGCTGACTTGACATGGTTGAACCAGTAAAATTCCCAGCTCTGCTTACAGCTTCACCTCGCCCTCCCTCCTTCCCTAGCGTTGACGGGTTTATTACCCAGCTCATCTGCAAGAGATTTATCGTAGCCATTGCTTACCAGCCTCAGCCAGCCAGCAAAGTCTGACAGCTTACATGTTTTGTAACAAGAACAACAACAAAAAATCATACATCCTTAATAATATATCCTTGATAAAAGATTTGCTTCAAGTTGAAAACTTCATTAGCTCCCTTGCATTAGGACTTGATCGAATACACTCTTAGAAATCAAATAAATCGGTAAGAGCTCTTACTTCAAATTTGATTCCATGCATGCTTATTTGAAAACAAGTCCCACAGCATTCAATGAAACATGCTTCAAATAAGTGCTACTCAGAGAAATCACTGTCCCTGGATCAGGGTCTCTTTCTATTTACTGTTCTCCAACCTCTCAGTGTATTGTAGAAGTCCCCAACCTTTTTGGGCTGGTGGGCATATTTGGAATTTTGAGAGAGTATCATGGCCCTTGTCACAAAATGGCTGCCATGGTGGTCATAGCCACTTATAAATCACTACTTTCACAGAAGGCAAACTGGTGAGGCTAAAAGAAAAGTAACTGGCCCAAGAACCTAATACAAGAGGTGGGCTCTGAGCTCTAAAACTCAAAGCCACTCTTTTCAACCCAAATAAAGATGGCACTGGAGGGCGGCACTTCATTTTGCAGCATGCCAGTCTCCCAGTTTTTTTAAAAAAAAATAACTTTTAAAAAAAATCTTAAGAAATAAAATAAAAATTAGATGGGTGAAGGAGTCTGTTGGTGCCTGGATAGGTAACCACTAGTACGCTGGTGCTCATGGGCACCATCCTGTTGATCCCAGGCATAATCTTTATCATAGCAATCATTTCTTATTATTACAATGATCCTGTTCCAAGCTTTGGCTATATCCCCTCTTCAAATGTGAGTGGGTGCAAGTCGCATGGTTTCTTGAATACTTCAGAATTTGTCAGAGGTCAGTTGTTTCATCTGAGATGCCGTTCGGTTGGTTTCTAAGGTTCAGGTCTATAGCTCTCATCAATCATGCTAAAAATATGGCACAGAAAGCCAACAACAATTATATTATTAACCAGATCTATGAGTTCCAAACTGTCCATCATTCAAATGGGGGAAAGCCCTTCAAAGTACTGCCCTAATTGAGTTCCACTACAGAGACAAAATAGGCTATTTTTATTCTGTACCATGTTAAATAATTTGTTAAATAAATTGTAAGGATGTTTCATTGTTGGAATTCATAAACATTTAATAAGCTGAAATTAAAATCCATGCCCCCCCCAAAAAGAGATGGCCCCACATTGGGTAGCATGTCAGATGTGTGGGTTGGAGACAAAATAGGTAATCATGTGGAGTAGCAAAATGACAACCTTGGGAAAGACAGCTGAACAGCAAACAATAACACGAAATTGCTTCTATTGGACACATGTATTATTCAGCAACTTTTCACATTCACATCTCTAACCATCTGGAGTCTCATGCATGCAGACCATGCAATACAGCCATGTTTTAACAATGTTAACATCAAATAAGATCAAGTAGAACTTTATGACCTGTCAGCTAGCCAATATTACCAAGGAAAACATGCCAATGCTCAGGAAGACCCTGTTGCCTGTGGAAGGATGAGGTGGAACAGAAAGATCTCCTATAGTTTACATGCCCAGACTGATCTAGTCTGCATGGGTGGGGTCAGTCCAAGCCTGAGGATCCTATGCGGCATAAGAAGATACTGCAACATGCAGTCTACTTGCTTACCACATGAGCAAACACACACACACATATACGGAAAGTTTCCCAGTTTGAGCCCCAGCAGCTCCTGACAGCCTGTTTCAAGGACACTACAGGGCATATAATTGTTTAAACAGGCACTGTGGGGAATATAGCTGTCTGTGGGGCTGCTGGTTGCACATAAAGCAGGTATGGGGAATTTATGGCCATCCAGATGTTTTGGCCTACATCTTCATGATTCCCCACCATTGGATATGCCAGCAAGGGCTGATGTAGGCCAAAGCATCTGGAGGGCCACAAGCAACAGAAGAAAACCATTTATAAGGAATAAATAGCTGACTTCAATTTTATTTGGCTTATTATTAGACTCCACAACTCACTTAAGAATTTCATCTTGATGCTATAGCAAAATTGGATCTTAATCCCAACATGATAGATGTGCTCTTGGTTAGTAGATCTACCAGTTTCAGAGACTACGAGTGCAGCATGTCTTTGTAGGGTAGCACTCCCCCCTGAAAATTCAAGATCTCAGTCTGGGTGAGTTTCTAGATCTAGCTTGGTCCCAGACACCTCGGTGGTGGCTGGGGACAGGCAGGCTTTTGTCCAGTTTGGGCTGATACACCAGCTACACAAATTTCTAGAGAAGGCAGATATGTCCATGGTGATAAATGCCAAATAGATTAGTGTAATGCAGTCTATATGGGAGATACTTTGGGGGGGCTGATTTATAGATAATGATATAGATTTTTTTAAAAATCTGCCATGAAATATTTACACCCCAAGCATGAAAATCCATTATACACTGGAACTCTTCACTTGATGAGCCTATCTACAATACTGCTTTAAAATGGTTTTAAATGGTTTAAAACAGTTTATAACAGTTTTGAGAACTGTTGGGGCCCAGGACGCACTCCATATATAGTTTTCAAAATGTTTTCAAAGTGTTTTATCCTGCGTGTGTAGATAGGCTCAGTCACTAATTAATACAATAATAATACTGGCTCGGGTACATTAAAATCTCTAACATGAATTAGTTACACTTTCATTTTTAAACAACAACAAAAAGAGATAGAAAACTAGCAAGTTGTTCCTTGATTTGGATATAGATAGTATGTGGCCTCCTGGACCCAAGGCCAGAACTTCCTGCATTCATTTAGAGGAAGCCTTCCTTTCTCCATTGTACTAAGTGTGTCCAGAAACTTTGTCTAGCCCAAAATACAGCAGTCTGAGATTTCACCAAAACCAATAATTGGGGACCCATTTGCAACAGATTTACTGTCTTCCAGTTAGGGATGTATGGGTTTAGTTCAATTTGTTCCATTAGTGTTTCATGGATTGTGAAGCATTTTTCATTCCATCTTCCACTCATTGACAGAATCAGATTATTATTATATTGATATTATTTTGTTTTTCGGGATGTATGAGAATTTCATTCCTTTTTGCCCGTGTGCATGCGCACCAATGAACACTTGCACAAATGCAGATTGGCACAAATCCTCCCCACCCCTGCAAAATATATATATTTTAAACTGTCTGCAAGTCCATGGAATCCATGTAGCTCAGAAAAAGCAGTTTCTCTATGAAATCTGCAAGTCACATTCATAGAAATCTGAGCTCATTTTAATTTGTTTCAGATTTCTCTAACATCCCTCCTGCTAGTACTTTTCCAAGCCAAATTCAATGTGCTAGTAATTAAAGATACACGAATACAGAGGATCAATAACTGATGTCTACTTAAGTGAGCTGAAGTGAAATGATGTCTCAAGTAGTTTTTAAGAAGGCGCATTAAGCATTTCTTTGATAAAGAGCTTCCTCGAAACATGTAGGGAGCCACATCTATGGTGTGGCAGTCTGTTCTTTTTTTATTCATTAATTTTAAATCTGTACATTACTTAGTACCAGGCTATCTCAAGGTCCATCTCATCTCATACTAGCCTGCCCACTCATTCAAATCTTCTGCAGAAGCTCTCCTTCGCATTTGAATAACAGCTGTTAACGAACGCTGCTCGATTTAGGAGAAATGTCTTCCTCTGCCCTGCTCCCGAGGTATTTATTTCTCTGAACTGTCCTTTGTTAATATTGACAAGCTGAAAAGTCGCAGTCTCTGATTATGCCCAGAGCAACTGTAATACAGCCTATCTACACATGCAGGATAAAACACTTTGAAAACATTTTGAAAACTGTGTATGGAGTGTGTCCTGGGCCCCAACAGTTCTCAAAACTGTTATATACCGTTTTAAACTGTTTTAAACCATTTAAAAGCAGTAGTGTAGATAGGATGACAGTTTTGAGAACTGTTGGGGCCCAGGACACACTCCATATACAGTTTTCAAAATGTTTTCAAAGTGTTTTATCCTGCATGTCTAGATAGGCTCACAGTGTGACTCTAGTTATTATGCAGCCTAGGAGAACACAGAATAACTATCCACTTTTCTATTGCGTCTTAGACCTAAATGTTTAGTGCCATGCATGGCATGAAAGCCAGATTCACCTATATTATTGAACGTTCAAGGTACTCAAGAAGTGTAGCAAAAATGTTGGGGCAAAAGTCAGCCAATGGTAAGCACCTTGAAGTTCTATTGATTTAGGGTGCAGTCCTATGGGGATGGTCCTAAGCCTCCAAACTCAGAGACCGACAACCATCCAATGCCAAGTGGGAAGCATGGCAGAGGCGATCTTTGCCTCTGTACTCCTCCCACTCTGCATTTCCCCTAGATGTGGTTTTTCATCCATCTAGCTGATGTGTCAGGAAGAGGTAGGGAAGGAAACTGCAGAAGTCAGAGGATTCCTTGTAAACCAACCTCACCAGCCTCCTTCCTTCTCCACCTACAAAAACACCCCCCTTTACTTTCCTTCCAAGGTCACCTTTGTGACCTCGGAGAGGCAGCCAGTGTGGTTCCATCTGTGTTGGCTAGGAGGGGGAGGGGGTGGGGAGCTTGGACTCCTGGATCTGAGATCAGAGTGCTGGCTCTTACCTTGGATTCAGGAATCCAAACTATCCTATGGGCACCCAGATGTTCTCTGGGGGCCATAGGATTGCTCTCTTAATCTATATTTATGCCATATTATCCTTCCAGACAGTATTGTAATGAATAATTGAAAAACCTTTCTCCACCTGGTTAGCTTTATCTACCTTATTAATAACCATTCTGCATAGGTTTGAGTACATTTTGAGTCACAGATGTTCCTCTTTTCTCCAGAAGTCAGGTTAGCTTGACCATATCAGACTGTGCTTCCTTTCCTTCTTAATTAGACTCACTGTGAGTTGGACTAGAGCAGAGTTGATGCTCGCCAAGCTGTAATTCTCCAAATATCCCCTGTCTCCAGTGTGAATAAGAGGAACCGTGTTAGTGATTTTTTTCCAATTTGAGGAAAAAGTATTTCTTTGAAGACAAATTGCATATACTCCTCAGAAGACTTTCTCCATTCTCAGAAGGATACCGTACTCTCCCAGATGCTGATCTGCTCCATAACAGCTTTCTCAGACTTTTCAATCTTTTGTCAAGGCCACACACTGATTTCCATTAAAAAGTGTCCTTGGAAACTGAATTTCCCCATTGGCTTCCTACATTGAAGTTGACATGAAAAGTTTCACAGCAACTTCTCAGCTACACTGCTGTCAGTTTAACAATCCACCTTGAGCACCATTCCCTTTTCTGCTTGGAGACATAGAAGAACCGTCCGTCACATATTGACTCTAATGTATTTTTAAAAGGTCATATTGTTTACTGTACAATGCTTGGCTGTCTACCCTTTGATTCATTATTTTTTTATTCATGCTTCCTATTCATTAAAATATCCAAAATAGTTTGTATAAGCTGGGTTGCTTGAACAGGTAAACAAAAAGCATAGGTAGCCCTGGCCATCCATGAGAAAAAATTCAAACATGTCACAAAACAGTGAGCAAGTTTTCCAGAACTTTTCATCTGGCTGGATAAAATACAAGGGATGAGGGGACAGAAAGCTGGAGTAATGTTTGAAGCTGTGAATCCTGCAATTTATAACAAGACAACACCCTGGAGGAGTTGTGCAGACCTAATTAGATCATTAGTTGTGCAGACCATTCTCCGCTAGGTACAAAACAGAGTTGCATCAAGCATTCTTGGGACAAAGAAATTATGATATAGGTTGACCCACTCCCATTTCTGAACAGATCATCAGTCAGTGCATCTTCAAATGAATCAGATTTCTGTTTTTCTGATAGTAGTTTCATATATTATTCATGTTCCACCTATCATATTACTGTGAAATATGACATTCATAATCTAATTTGATTTCCCCTGTCCTTCCTTCCCTTCAACTTTCTCAATTATGGATTTTGTTAAATCATGAGATTTAATGGGTACAAAACCATGGCATTTGTCAAGTCAGAACCAAATATTTTTACCTTAAAATTCTTCAAGAAGATTAAAGTTTTTTTTCAAATTCTTCATCTTCAAAGAATTTTAAAATGTCTAAAATGCAATTGTTCAAATGCTAGCCAAATCACAATAAACCAGTGCAAACTATTCTATCAGCTTAATGCAAGGATCTTACCAGGTGTTGTGCCTTTTCCCAAGTAAAAGAATAACTCATTTTGTCAATGGGGACTGTCATGCCCCCGCTGGAGGAATCCAGAGATGGCCAACACCAAGGACCCATCCATGGCAGGAGACCCAGGGGAGCCTGGGCCCTCATGGGAGATTATCATTGTTCTGTCCCCACAGGAAGATGGGAGTACTGCAGCTGAACCCTGGATGGAGCTCAAGAAGTTCTGGCCATACAAGCCTGCAGTATCAGTCTAGCCATTGCTGGAAACAATGTATTCTGTCAGCTCCAGTGCCTTGTACCTCTGCCCTTGTACTGCTATTGAACCTTTATGCCATGGACTCCCAGTTGACTCTGCTTCTTGGACTGTGTTTTTTATCTGACTGATTATCTGTGTTTTGTTTTTGCCTACACTTTGGACCTCCCTTTGGGGACTCTCTCTCTCTCTCTCTCTCTCTTGCCTGGTAAACTGTGCCTTTTGACCATTTCCTATTTATTGACTTGCTTTTGGATTGCCCCTTAGTATAACCTAACACTGAGGCTGATCCTGCCATAGCAGAACAGGGACCTAAGTTGTCATGCAATAGAACTGGACCAGATGAGTAACCAACTGGTGCTTGGAGATGGTGCTTGGTTTGCTTGGAATGAGGATGCACTTCTATTTCCACACCCAAGGTCATTCAACTTTAAATGCTCTAAATGGCTTGGGAATAGATTACTTTAAGTATTGTATTTCCCTATGGGAGCTTGCAATGCTCCTAAGATTGCGCAGAAGCCTTGCTTCAACTCTTCCCTGAGGTGGATGACCCATTATAGGACCTTCTCTGTTGTAGTGTCCTGCCTTTGAAATCATCTTGGGAAGAGGCTGTCCTGGCACTGACCCTGATTACTCTATGAAAATTTCAATCATTCTCATTCAATTCCATAGAAAAAAATTGCTTTCAAAAAGAAAATCAAAGAAGAAGACAATTCAGAGAAATTCTCATGGGTTTGGTTCAGGGTTCTTGTGCTTACCTTACTTATGAGATGGCTGAGGGGTGTGTGTGTGTGTGTGTGTGTGTTTGTTCTATCTTTCATCATACATTCATCTACCCAAGAGCCTGTAGCCTCCCATATTTCCTGCCTGAGGGAAGACATCATGAATTTTATTCCTCCCATAGGGCTCTTTCAGATCAGGAAGTGCAGGCAGCTTGGGAGACTATGGCCGTGTCTACACCAGCCATTTGTTCCTGAATAATATTGCAGTCATCCCTACCAGGCCACATGACATTCACCTACTCCTGCGGCGATCTCGGGTTGACCCCTCAGTTTAGGGTGACCAGATAAAATCCAGGTCAGGGCTCATGTAACTTTAACAGTTGTAGAGCAAAGGGAATTTCAGCCAGTGTCATTTGTATGCAATTAGTTCCTGATGAAATTCCCTCTTCATCACAACTGTTAAAGTTGCAGGGGCCCTGCCTTCTTTTGTATATGGTCACTCTAGTATAGTGCCTGCACCTTTAACAGTTGTGATGAAGAGGGAATATCACCAGGAACTAATTGCATACAAATGACACTGGCTGAAATTCCCTTTGCTCTACAACTTTTAAAGTTACATGAGCCCTAACCTGGATTTTATCTGGTCAGCCTACCTCAGTTATTCAGGACTATCACTGACTGGATTTGTCACAGCTTTTCCGGCTCTCTCGCTACAATCTCGACATCCGCAGCTGGTGTGCCCCCACTTCTCAAAGCTGTTGTTCAGTATGACCTCCCAGCTCAGCAAAGAGCCAACCCACTGTCAGGGGTGTATCCAGCAGTTTCAGACGTGTGCGGGATTGGGTGTCTGCCATTTTCAGCACATTTTTTTATTTGTTATTGGCATGTCTTGGCTCCGACCATGTGTGTTATTATTATTATTAACACAAACATATTGATGCACAGGAGCATATCTTTGACATGGTACCTATTCCCCCTGTGTGCTGATGGGCATCTCAGGGGAGTTATTAAAAAAAAATCCGTGCCCCATACCCATCCATCCAGTCCCGCCCACTTCCGCCGAAGCACATTCAGAACTGCCCTCCCGCAACGGCTCTCCTTTAATTATGGGAAACATCCCTCACGTGTCCCCCATTAGCAATGATCGCAGATGCGGGAAACCTTGCAATTATCCCTCCTCCATTCAGAAAGGGCTATAGGTGTTGATTAGGCCTATATAGCAGTGGTGAGATGTGTAACAAAACGAAAAATATAGGCAGTACACTCAGCCACCTCACAGTGATTAGTTAATGTCAAAAACACCACCCACCCACATTCAAAATAAACTATAAAGTGCCCTGAGAATGAGGCAGAAAATGTCATGAGGCAGGCTGAAGAATCTTCCTCTGAGGAGGAAGAAGGGGCAGAAACTGCAGCTCCACCCCTTCCCCAGGACTTATTGGAGGAGGAGGAACAGCAGGCAGGGTCCTCAGAAGAGCCCCAGGAAAGCCACCCTCCCCCACCCCCTGTTTCTAATGAGGAAGACTCGGGGCCTGAAGGAGTTTGTCCGGTAACTCCCCAGCAAAGGCGGCAGCTCAAACGGGCGGAGAAAGCTAAGCCCACAAGGCGAAGTATGAGACTGAGAAAACAGAGCACAGCTGACGCAAGCCTTAAGTAAGATAACGAGGGAATTGCATGCAGCTGTGAGCAGGCTCAAACAGAGTATAAAGAGGGAGGCAGGCAGAAGCTAAGGTTCGTTGAGAACAACCGACGTTTTCGGCTCTTGACCTCCTCCGCGATCTTGGATCAGAATCTGTGGACTGGACACCCGGCTGACTGTTGCTTTGGAATCTGGAATTCGGAAACCTGGTTTGACCTTCGGCTTAGACGACTGGACTGATGGAACTAATGGCATGACCCTGGCAATTTGTAATTGGATTCACGAACCGTAAATAAACCTCTGTAAACAAGTAAGGCCTGGCATTTTTCCCGGACATTCGTAGATAAGGAAATTGGCTGGCTTTCTGGGTTCTGTAAACACGTCAGAAAAACAGAATCCCCTTTCATGAAGAAAGAAAACTTTTAAGAGATTCCTGAGATTTTTCTTTTTCTTACCTCCTAGAAATACATTTTATTTTATTTTATTTTAATTTAAAAACATTTTTATAGCGCCACCTCACCATTTCTGGCATTGTGGCAATTTACAATAATACATAAAACAATTTTGATTAAGAATCCTCAACCCACATTAAAATTTAAACCACCCCTCCCCAAAACTCTTGTGAAACTAAGAACCCCTTACAGAGGCAATTGAACAATGACAGTGGGAGCCTGTCTAATCTCCAGTGGCAAATTGTTCCATAATCAGGGGCCAACCACTGAAAAAGCCCCCGCACATTCCAAATTGTAGCGGGGGATGATCAGGGCACCCTGCCCTTGAGAGCTGGTCAGCCAATGGTGGGACACAGGAGCAAGATGAGCACTCAAGTCACCAGGGCCCAAGCAGTGCAGGGCTTTAGACATAGTTAATAAAACCTTGTAGCACACCCTAGCAGCCACCGGCAACCAGTAGAGCTCTTGAAGCACCGAAGTGATAGAGGACCACTTTGGAAGCCCCTTGACCAACCTGGCTGCTGCATTTTGTACAGCCTGTAGGCACTGGATTTATTTCAAGGAAAGCCCTGTATACAGCAAGTTGCAATACCCAAGCCTGGAGGTGACCAGGGCATGAACTGCAATGGTAAGATCGGCCTCTGACAAAAATGGGCGAACTTGACGGAGAATATGTAATTGGTAAAAACAGCTCCAGACAACAGCCCCCACCTGTGATGACATAGTTAGGGACTGGTCAAGAATGACACCCGGGTCTCGCGCCTCGGTCACAAGCCTCAGTTGGATTCCTGAAAATGAAACATCTGCAAGCTCCTGCATTGAACCTGCCAGCCGCTGACCTCGACCAACAACCATCAACTCAGTCTTCTCCGGATTAAACTTCAACTTACTTCTGGATGTCCAATTACAAATCTCAGCCAAGCACCGAGACAGGACAGAAACTGCCCCACAGAGGTCTGAGCCCACTGAGATGTAAAGCTGGGTATCATTGGCATACATGTGGTGCCTCAGCCTGTGGGCTTTAATTAGCTCTGCCAGCAGCCTCACATACACATTGAACATGAAAAGTGAGAGGATAGAACCCTGTGGAACTCCACAGAAGAGGACTATGGGGGCAGATGAACAAATGTCCATGGTAACTAACAGAGCCCTTCCATCCAGATAGGACCTGAACCAGGCAAGAGCCAGGCCCTCCAGGCCCACCTGGGTCCTCAACCATCTAATCAACAATTCATGGTCCACTGTGTCAAAGGCCGCTGAGAGATCCAATAACAGTAAATCCATCACTAAAAGAAAATCATCACAGGGCAGTCTCCATGCTGTGACCTGGCCTGACCTGGCCTGAAGCCAGATTGAAAAAGATCTAGAAAATCTGAGTCATGGAGGACCCTTTTCAGAATTTTCTCCACATTTTCTTCACCATTTGGAGGGGGGGTGGCAGCAGCCCCCTCCCCTCAATGCCTGAAGTTATGCTAGGTATATGGGGCATTGTGGAGGATACAAAATGGGGGCCAGGCTGACAACACAGTTGATGCTGTTGCCACTTGCAGTGGCAGTGCAAACAAAACGAAAAAAACCCTAGGAAAAAGAAAGAAAGAAGCTGGTCTGCCACTCTTGCCAATGGTGGTGCCTACCTGTGAGAAATTGTTGGAGAATTTCAGTGAAATTGTCCCCCAGTTTTTCTACCCACAAATAGGGTGGAGAATTTTGAGAGGCAACTTGCACATAGCTCTAGTTTTTTCAATGCCAGGTTAAGCCCCTTTTTTCTTTTGCATAGGCCTTTTAGGTCCCCTCTACAAGAATTCGGTTTGACGCCTGGTTGTCCAATTATGCACATCTTCTCACAATCGCTTTTATGCCTAATCCCTATACACGGGAGGTGGTGAAGCGCATTACCAGTTGTATGAAATGCACTTTAAAGCTGTTTACATGCGGAGCATCGCTGTTTACATGGTCATAAGGCGCTTTAATTGCCGCGGTAAATTAAAACTCGCTATTTAACGTGCATTCGATAATGCACATAATCAGACAGAAAAAGCGCCTCAACCCCCGATTTGCACTCTGCTCTTGTAGAGGTAACATTTTTAATGTGCCTTGAAAGAGCTTTAAATCGCACTTGTAGAAGCACCCTTAGATAGTGAGTTTTTATGTATTATATGCAGTTTTTTTCTGCTGTTTTCTGATATATTCTATGTATTAAGGGAGGCACGGCAGTGCCTCCCTTGTTAAGGGCCGTCAGTAAAAAACACGTTCCACCATGTTAAAGTGATAATTGGGGAGGGGTGATTCTAACAGCAATAAAATCGAAAATGTTTCACTAATCTCTCTGAAATTTACAGGTGCCAGAAAGAAATGTTTGTTTTACATTACCTGAAAATTTCAAGAAGATTGGTGAAAGACTGAGGGAAGGAGAGCAGTTTAAAGTAAAAAGATTAAAGAATCCCCTGAATCCCAAACCGAAAATTGAACTCAGGGATTGCGACTATTTTTGTGCAGCTGTCCTTACCTTCAGGGAGCCTTATTCATTAATGCAATAGCAGGGTCTACTTCCTCCCATTCTAGTGTAGGTGAACTGCTTTTCTTTTTTAAAAATTTGCTTAAGTGGATTTTATTAAATTTAAACTGTGCCTCTTTAAGAAATCCGGTGGCCATTTTGATTATGGCACATGTTCAGTAGAGTCTCTCCCCTCCCTCCTGCGTCAGCTACAATGGCTGCTTCCTCTAGCAAAGACAGTGCTGTAGTCTCTTCTCAGAAGTAAGTTCCATTGACTGAATGCAATGGTCTTACTCCCAGGTAAGTGTGTAGAAGATTGTAGCCTTTATTTAAAAAAAACAGTCCGGAACCTTGGAAGGCGGAGCGGGAGAGATGTGAGTGAGAATTCCCTCTCCTTTACAGCACTATAACTCTACAATTAACAACTTGCTTGCATGCTTTGCATGTGTGTATGTTCATTTGATTATGGCTGCTGATCATTAATTTTCATATCAATTCAATCCAAGGCATGTCTGCTCAGAAGTAAGTTCCACTGAGTGCAATGAGTCTCATTCCCATTGCACTAGCTTGAAGGGGTGTGTGGATTTGGCTGTACTTCTCTTTGAGAGCTCTGTGTATTTAGGGACCAAGGCTTTTCGTAAGAGAAGGGGTTAAGCTCCCCCCTCTTTTCTTTTTTTTTTAAATCCATGTATTTGATTTTTAAAGAATTATTCCTTCATTGTTATTATAATTAATAATAATAATAATAATAATAAGTAAAAGTAGTAATATGTTTATTAGTGTTACATTTATATCCTGCCTTTTTTTCCTCTTGCAAGGAACCTAAGATGACTTACACAATCCTCCTCCATTTTATCAGCACAACAACCCTGTAGGGCAGAAGAGTCAGTGACATTCTGAATTCTCTTAGCTTTTCTAAAAAACAATTATCAGGTTGAACAAAACTATTGTGTATTGTTATCTCCAGTACCAACATCTTTGACAGGCTTAATATAGGATTCATTGATCACAGGCTATTTTTAGAACAAAAAAAATAAAAATAAAAATCCAAACTTGGATAGATTAAAATTAAATTGAGCAATATTTCTAAACACCCACATGGCTATTCTTGGTCCTGGGTCAGATGTAGTGATATAAGAGGATGTTCAGACTCCATTTAGTTGATCAGTTGCAAAGAAGCTTCTCTAGTAAGGAGGAAGGGGAAAGCCCTAGACTGATCATTCTTTCAAGTGTTATATCTCCCCCCACAAAAACCCATGAGGTAGGTTAGGCTAAGAGTCTATGACTGGCCCAAAACCATCTAGTGAGTTTCTTCTGCTGCTCACTTTCACAGAAATATAAAACAGATGTTTGGGTGTATGGCATGTGCTACTTTTACCCTCACAACAACCCTGTAAAATAGGTTAGGCTGGAAATTTAGGCCTGACCCACTGTCTATCTATGTCTGTGTGCCTGCCTCTTTCATATATACACACAGAAATGCATCCTTGGGTTTGTTCTTTACTTACTATATATATCATAAACTACGTGTGAAGTCTGCCACAAATGATGCAATACACTCACTTTTCACACTTCCTAATACATTTGTTTCCCAACTAACTTACCGCTAATACAGACATGAATCTAATACTAAAATATGTCATTTTTACTTTAGTAAGATTAAAGAATCCACATACATCAAGTGCAAATCAGAGAACCCACTATTTTTCATATTAGTGTTCAAGAATTAGGATTCTTTTCCTAATTACGCCTTACACGGAGGTTGCCTTTTTCACAGCAACCGGATCAACATTTTCATCAAGCTGTCCACCTCCCCTGCTCCAAACTCTTTCTTGGTCAGTCACCTATAATTAGCTCAGATCCTGTTAGTGTATATGTGAAATTGTGATCCCCAATGTGCATCACTTTACACTTGCTTACATTGAACAGCATTTGCCCTTTTCATGGCCATCCTCTTGGTATGCAGAGATCTTTATGGAGCTCCTCACAATCCTCCATTGTTTTAGCAAGACTAAATAATTTGATATCATCACCAAACGTGGCTACGTCACTGCTCACTTCCACCCTCATTCTAATATTATGAGAAAGGGAGAAACTGCCTCCCTATCCACTTTCTTCACAACATGCATATAGGAGTGAGCAGTGAGATGGCCAAATTTGCTGCTGACCTCAAAATATTTAGGGTTTTTAAAATGAAGTGAGATTACCAAAAGCTCCAAAAGAATCTCTCCATAGTGGGAAAATGGGCATCAAAATAGCAACAACAGTTCTACATAAGCATTTGTAAAGTGATGCACACTGGAGCAAAGCATCCCAACATCACATATACACTGATGGGATCTGAGCCTGCAGTGACTAAACAAGAAAAAAAACTTGGGAATGTGGTTGACAGCTCAGTGAAAATGTCAACCCAGTGTGTGACAGCTGTAAAGACAGCAAACTCCATGTTAGGCATTATAAGAAAAGTAATTGAGAATAAAACTGCCAATCTCATACTTCCTTTATACAAATCTATGGTGTGACCACACTTAGAATACTGTGTACAGTTCTGCTTAACTATAGAATTTAGTATCACAAGATGTTGTGCTGGCCACCATTTTGGATGGCTTGTCCTCCTTTCCATGTGGTCACCCCATAACATGACATTATTCCCCCTTCTGAAGAGGTCTGGCCCTCAGACTACTAAAGACAAAGTGGCAGACCATAATAACACTGTTCATATGCCCATTGCTTTATGAGGCTTCTGCAGGCTACCAAACAGAGAACTATCAGGCCATAAAGTTGCCTAAATGGGTCTGCCAGAAACCTGACCTCACCGTTCCTGTTAGTTCCATGTCCTACAGCAAATGCTCTCCGCTGAACTTGATGGAATCCCATCCTTCATCCCTTGGTTTAATTTACTGACCTCCCTTGGCTGGGCATTGCAGGGAACAATAGAGTAGACGGAGCAGGCATACATAGCACGCGCAGAGCGCTGAGAGTGGCAAATCTAAAAGCAAATACGTTGCTTTTAAAGAACCAAGGAAATTGAATGAGTCTTTTAAGTAAATATCTATGGATGGAAATGCAGCCCATGCAGGCTTGAAATTTGACCACAAACATGATCACAATCTGCTACTTTCAGATGCAAACAAGAAGAAAAAGCATGTAGCATAAAATGAGCTATAATAATTAATATAGTAAACTGTAACTTATTCTAATTTAGGATATTTTCCTGTATCATCTTGTGTGCTTCCAGAATTAATCAGGGAGTTTTTAGTTCAGTAGAATTTTTTTTCAGGTTCTCTCCAAATACAGACACAAAACATGAAATGCTTCTTTTCATGATTCAGTCATAGAAAGCTTTTATTTCTGGACATTGGCTATTGAAAAATTCAAATGAGACCCCTCAGATTTCAAGTGAGAGAGCATAACTTCTGGGGTTCATTTATTATTTTGAAAAGTGGGTGCAACACATATCACTAGCTTTGATTTTATATTGGATGTCAAAATGGTGTAACATCCTAGCTGATGCTGGCTGCTTGTCAACTGTATAATATCCAGTCATCCGTTACACAAAGCCATGAAATTCATTAAACAAAAACCTACGGTTTACAAAAACAACGTTAAAGCTCCACAGTTTCCAACCAAGCACCAAAAAGCAGGGAGATTGGGAGTTAAAGCTCACAAGCCTTAATGCCACATCCTCCCTAAAGAGGCAGAAAGTGCAAGTGAAATTCTCATTCTCTCAAAGCAGATAAACCATGAGGACAGGATGGAGAATATGATAAGCAGAGGTAACTGTAGGGTTGTGGAAAACTGATCATGAACAACTTAGGGCCACCTACTTCTCTTTTTTTGTTTAGAGCAGCCCTTTCCCAACGTGATGCCCTCCAAAGGGTGTTGGACTACAACTCCCATCATTGCAAGTCTGTATGTCCCATGGTTAGGAATGCTGGGACTTGTCATCTCAAAAATCTAGATATGCAATTTGATCTGCAGAGGTGACTGTGGGGTTGTGGGAAATGATGATGAACAACTTAGGACCAGCTACTTCTAATTTCTTAGAGCATCTCATGATAAGAGTTGCAACCCAACACATCTGGCAGGCACCAGGTTGGTGAATGTTGTTCAAGAACAAGGAAAGGCAGAATGTAGATCTCCAGATGTTTTGGAATTCAACTTGTAAAAGCCCCTATCAGCATGGGCAGTTGTCAGGAATGCTGCGAGTTGATGTCCAAAACATCAGGATAGATCTATTTTCTGCCCACATCTGTACTAAAGTATGATGTTTTCCAGCATTAAGATATGTGATCAGTCAAGGAACTACAAAAGAGCTGCATCATTTTAAATAAACTGTATAAACCAAATGAAACAACAGTGAATGAATCTTGAATACCTAATCTGGATAGCCCTTCAGACGTCAACATTAGTTTTCAACACATGGCATAGGATGCCTGTTTTTTGAATATCAGATAAAGGATTTCTCTTACTTGTTCAGCAGTGTGAGATCAAAGACAGAGCTACCACCTAATACTTTCATGCATCAGTATTATTTTAAAATTAAGTATGAAATTATTTTTGTCTTCCCCATAACACATAACATGAGAGTTGAAGTGCAACACATCTGGAGAGCACCAAGCTGGAGAAGGTTGACTCCTATACTTGTCTTCTCAGAAGCCAGTGCCACTGAATTCACTAGGGCTTACTCCCAAGAGGTATAGGATTGCAAATTAATCTCATCTGAAAGGTGTTCAAGACAGCCAAACTAAACCTCTTCTACTCCTCTGTCGCTTTGATGAGATGATGTATTGTGGAGGGATTGTGGGGAGTGAACAGTATATTTTGTTTAAATACATTTTTAAGAAAAAAAAACATTGGTTCTTTGAAGGGCAGGATATTGACCAAAAGTTGGACGTGCCTGGCACATGCTCTGGTTCTAGATTTGTAATGAATAGTTCCCCTTTTGTTATCAAGCGTCCTGCTATATGCGAGATGTGTTTGAGAGATGTGTTTGAGACCCTGTATTTGGTAAGGATATGGAACAGCATTCCCCATCTTGTTGCCCTCCTGGTGTTTGAGATGACAAGTCCCAGCATTCCTGACCATGGGAGTTGTAGTCCAACATCTTTGGAGGGCACCAGGTTGGGGAAGGGCTGCTCTAAACAAAAAAAGAGAAGTAGGTGGCCCTAAGTTGTTCGTGATCAGTTTTCCACAACCCCACAGTCACCTCTGCATATCATATTCTCCATCCTGTCCTCATGGTTTATCTGCTTTGGGAGAATGAGAATTTCACTTGCACTTTCTGCCTCCTTAGGGAGGATGTGGCGTTAAGGCTTGTGAGCCTTAACTCCCAATTTCCCTGCTTTTTGGTGCTTGGTTGGAAACTGTGGAGCCTTAATGTTGTTTTTGTAAACCGTAGGTTTTTTGTTTAATGAATATATGTTTTTATTGCTTTTAATGTGTGTGTTGTTTTTATATGTGGTTGTAAGCCGCCTTGGGAGAACTTCTGCCCTGAAAGGTGGCTAAGAAAGGTTTTAAATAAATAAAATAAAATTGGACATGTGTGCTGATCAACTTTACCTGCAGAGGTAGATAAAATAAACCAATACTCATACCGTAGGCTTGAGAAACCACGTCAGTGAACCTAATCTGAGGGTGTGACCTTAAAAGACTGCAATCTCATATTTAATAAATCCTGTAGTTCTCTCAGGACTTCTCCATCAAGCCTACAGACAGAACATGTTCTCACCTCCATTTTTTAACTGCATATGCCAGAGTGGGCAAGTGCAGAATGGGAGGTATTCAAGGATTGTAAATTGTTTAGGAAGAATAGTTCAATGTGATATCTAGCAGAACTGACACACTAAGATGGTAAACTGTGAAAGCTTCTTACTCTCATATCATACGTGCTGTTCATGCTAGCGCATTTCATTTCCTCCTTTTTTACAATGTCAACACATATATATCATTTTAACTGAACACTTTCATAAGAGATGGATGCATGAAAAAGTGAAATAATTACATACAGGATCCTTGAAAAAGGTACGGTAAACCACCGGTTGCCCACGCAAAGGGATCAAAGTATGAATGGCAGTAAGATAAAAAGCTTTTGTGTGTTCTTTGTGTAGAAAAAATCCCTTAGCTTTATTTTATACAGGAATTTTCAAAAGATCGTCTGTCTCTTCAAAAGAAAACCTAATGAATAGCCCTCATGAGGCCGTTTGTGCTGGAAAGGGGTGCAGATCCTTTGGTAAATTCTTCAGGTATGCTGCCAAGCAGCCTTTCGTTACAGAGTATGCTTTGGTGTCTCCTCCTTTTGAATCTTCTGGAAACCTTTATCTTCTAATATTTTTAGTTATATAGATTAGACTATTTGCTGATAGATGCTATTGTTAGCGGCACAATAATAATAGGATTTGGCACTTACATTGTGCATTAAAGTTTCAAGGCTCTGCAGAAAACATCACTTAATTAAATCTCACAGCAGCTTGGTAAATGTTTATACTTGTATTTCTTTTCCACTTGGAAAAACTGGGACAGACCACCCCCACAAAAAGTGTCTTGCTTAAAGCTATGTGATAATTCAAGAAGAGGAGATCTGGTATCATTTGTTCCAGTGCTTAGACCCCAGCCTCATATGGGTACATTCTGTGAATCACTACTAACTTCTTTCTTTGACCGGCACTTCTAAGATCTATTAGCCTTATATTAATGGTTTTGTTGTTGTTGTTGTTGTTGTTGTTGATAGCTGTTTCCTTGGAGCAATCATATCATAACAGACAGCAAAAGATGTATTCCTTAGAATGTAATGTTATGCCCCCACTGGATGACTCCTCTTCAGAGGAGAAGTTAGAGCTCCCAGAGACAGATGCCATTGAGGAGTACCCCATGCAAGAAGACTGGGAGGTGAGCCAGAGGAAGATGAGTGCATCCCTGGAAGAGTAGGGGAACTCCACTTCTGAGGTGCAGGCTGAGAACGACAGCATCTCAAGAGACATGGCAAAAGAACCCTTTTAACCTTTGATATGGATTTGTCCCATAGACAGTCCCAGAACTGACCCTGGCCAGATCTACACCAAGCAGGATAAGACACTTTGATAAAAGAGTGCGTCCTGGGCCACAATAGTTGACACTACTGTTATAAACTGTTTTAAAGCAGTAGTGTAGATCCTGCCCCTGAGTCAGCCATAGCAGGACAGGTAGGTTATTGTAACGTGGACATATGCAGGCGAAACCTTCCCTCAAAAACAAACAACAAGTTATTCTGTTGCAATTTACAGATTATAGGTAGAGTGCTAAGAGACATGGCAGAACAGAAATATAAATTATGGTGTTCCTCTGAAGAAATATTGGGCTTGAAATGTGTGCTGGTGGAGCTGTGGAGAGAGAGAGAGAGAGAGAGAGGTAGCAGAGGTTCAGGATCCACAGGCTTTACCGAATTCTCATATTTTGAAGCCAGTTGGGAACACAGGCAAGATATCCCTTGAGGCGAAGGTTTCTGCACACATCTTGTTTTGCTATTGTACCATATCTGAAGAGTATCCATTTTGACTTAGAGAGGCCTGGAAGTGTCCCTTCCCCCTCCTATCTGCTTCATCTGGCATAAACTTTTGGATAGATGAAGTAGTCTCCTAATAAAATGTCTGCTAGAGAGACTCTAACTGATGGAGTTGGGATCCCTCTGATTGGATTATCTAGTCATTTTCTCTGGTCATGAATTAAGGTACATTCTGGTCTGAACGGATGATAAGGATCTTGAAAGAATACACATCTTCCATTCAGTGGAGATAATGTTTAAGCATCTAGACAGTCACAATACCCCAGTATCTGTCCAACAACCACTAATGCTCGTATCACTTGCCAGAGCAATTGCTACAGCTCTTGGGTAGGTCTGCACCCAATTGTGGAATGAACAGAGTTCATCAGGCTTGCTATCCTTGACCAAGATCTGTTACAGCTGGTCTTACTAGCCACAGCAATGTAGCCAATCCAAGGTGGTAGGACTATGCGGTATTCACTTCCAAATATTCCTGTGGCTTGGGTTGTTCAGCTGCCTGTGTTGGAATTTGAAAGGGATTGCATTAGCACAGCAAGATTGTGTAGGTCAGCCCTTACATGCCTAGCTGTTGGTGGTGACTGCACGTATATAAAATAAATAGTCTAGGAGTAAATACTTCATAGATAGTAAACAAAAGCATTCACATTTTGGACTTATTTCCAGCTGTCAGTCAGTAGTATTACTTGACTGATCTTCTCATATAAATAGGGCTTGGCTCTCTAATGACAGATTAAAATAATATTGCTTCAAAAGAACACATAATCCCATTCAATATTTTATAATACCTTGACTTAGGTAATAAATTTGTTTGTCTTCCTTTCATAAGTGAAGATTTGTAAGGTTATAACAGCACTGTCTTCCCCTCTTGCTTAGATGGCAATTGCTTCTCATATATTTATATAATTACATAATCAGTCTCCTAAATTATTCTTATTGTTTGGAAGCATAAAAATACACCACAATTCTTACAGGAACTCCTACACTCCTGCACATCTTTATACTCTACCCTTCTGTAGGTTATTGGTCTGGCAGAGCTTTTTACCCAAGTCTTTTTGGATCTGACTCTGGTCTCAGGAGGAGCTGGGAAGGTCTGGATCCAAGCTCGTAGGCATGGTTAATAATGTATTTTCCAAAAACAGAGTAAAACAAATTCTGCAGAGGGACTGGCTTCCATATGAAACATTGTTCTGTCTATTGGTATTCATCCCCAATGGTTGATTTTTTCACAGACATAATCCTGCCCATGCAAGCAGTTCTCTTGAGTGATGCTATTGAAGATGGTACTCCCCTGGCTTGGAAAGAACATCAGTGGCTTGTGATAATTGCCTGCATTGTGTGGGCAAGAACCCCCACCTGAGAGTCTTTCTCCAGCATAGATAATAAAACAACCTGAAGACAAACCTCTCTTGCTGACTAGGCCTCCCCCTCACTCCCATCATGCTTACTGGACCTAGTGATTGCTGCAGCAATAGTGATAGGAGGAGCAGAGGCCAGGAAGTTCTGGAGGTTTGAGGAGTCCCTCCCTGTCCTCGTTACTCCTTGCTGCCTGGAAAATTAATAACATTCAGGCACACAAAGAAAATTACCCTGATCCTGGCATCTGTGATTGATGATCCAGGCACGAGGAGGGGACAGAGGGCTCTCAGTTCTCCAGATCATGCTCTCTGCTGCTGTTGCTAATGATGCAATCAACCTACCTTGACTTGGTTCTCTCTAGATGGTTTGAACTTCAACTCCAATCAGCCCCAGCCAGCATGGCCAATGGTCAGGAATGCTGGGAGCTGTTGTCTAAAACATCTGGAGAGTACTGAGTTTGGGAAAGCACCAGGTTGCTGTAAGAGTACTGACAAGGCCATTGCAGGTGAGGACTGGTATTTGGGAAACTACGGGGGGTCAGAACCCTGCTGTGCTCCTCCTTCCAGGCTTTGCTGGATTGAGTTAAGGGCTTTTCCAACCCATGTGAAGCAAAGTCCGTTTGCTAGTGAATCCTAAAGCAGCAGCTGATGAATTAAAAGCATGGGAAAATAAAACAGTCTTTGCTTGATGCCAATAAGATTTTTTTAAAAAGTTGGGGCACCTAAGGAGACACTTCCTTAGATGGGGCATCACAAGTGAGAAGGCCATCTTCCCGGTTGCTATGCACCTCATCTCAGAAGGGGGTATCACCTGGAGGGACGTCTCCGATTCTGATTGTAGTGCATGAGCAGAATGATGTGGAGAAAGGCTGGTGTAGGTGTTGGGTTGGGGCTCGAAGCCCAGTGAGAAATTACCAGCTCAGCCTCTCGGTTCCAGTTCATAGACCCCAACACTTGCCCAACTTGTTCTTGCCCATCAATGGCTCATTTGTGTAAATGGAAGCTGTAAAGGGGCAATGTATGCAACATTACAGGCATGAACACCTGTAATGTTGCATATATTGCTCCTTTAAGGCTGCCATTCGTACAAATAGGTCATTTACAATCAAAAATTTTCTGCAACTCACTAAGGGAGCAGGTGGTCGTGGTCTGCCCAGTGATTCACCTCGCACCACTCACTGGGTTGTACTTGGTGGGGGTTCAGCAAGCAGTGTGCAGAGTGGGCATGGGAAAGTCTGTCCATCCCGAGTGTGGAGGCAGGTGTACTTTCAGGTAACCATCCCATGCTGGGCAGGTGTTCAAGGTAGATGCCAGCCATGGGGGATTTCCTCTCCACCGTACTGTTCACCTATGGGAGAACTGCTCCTTCACTGGGCAATCCTACCTATAGATTTTCTTATTTCTGAGCCAAAGGAACGTTCTACCACTGTACGTCAGAGTTCCAAAAGCTGCTTCATTTTCACTGCCACCAATTCTTTTAGAATACTTTAAGACCTCCTAGTAACTAGTAAAAGAGGCTTTGGCATGCAATAGGCACACTAGAGACAAGATAAACTATTAAAGAAGTAATTTATTAAAGGGATATTTTGTACTTAAGGGATCACTAATATTTATTTGAGAGTTTTCAAAAGACTGCTTTGTGACTAGGGATATTGTGGGAATCTGAGAGTGGAGGGAGTCCGGTGGACTCCCCCCCCCCCCCGACCTCCCAGACCCTATTCACCAAGTTGCTACTGGTTGTGCCTGACTAACTCAACTGTCATACCTTAACCATCTTTTCCAACTGCTCTTTTCCAACTAGCTAGACTCCCCAGGTGATCAGAATATATTTTACCTGATTCAGGCCCCAACTAAAAATATTCAAAGTGATTGTGTGTCTCTCTTCCCACCAGGTTCAGAATGTTGTTAAGCAACTACTATAAAACAAGGCCTCAGGCTTACTCAGATACATTATTGCCTCTCAGTGGCCACAAAAAGTAAAAATTACATAACCACAATAATTATATACAGCACATTAGTTCATATCAGCATTTTCAAATTGTTTTCAGAAGTGAATCAGCAGCCACAGAAGATTCTTAGGAACCATAGAGATATCTTGCCATCGGCTGGTCCCAGTCAAAAGCCTTGCAGCTATATTTTGAATCAGCTGAAGTTTCCAAGTGGTTTTCAAAGGCAGCCCTAGACATATTACATTGCAGTGGTCTAATGTGGAATACGACATAGGACTAGAACAAGGTTGAAATTTACATTAGTGGTTGTGCCCTCTTTGTATCTGTTTAGATGTGGAATGGTATATAAAAGTTGTAAATAAAATAAAATAAATGACATACTGCCCAAAGCATTCGACTATGTGAATCCCATTTGCAGCCTGAAATAGTTCTGCCCATTGAGAACTAGATCTACAATATCTATTCACTTGATCCACAACTCCCATTAGAATGGGTGGATGATGATGATGATGATGATGATGATGATGATGATGATGATTTTGATGTATATTTGAGACCTAGATCCAGAACATGCCTCCGGCAGATGAAAAAAGCTCTTTCCACCAACAGAAGATTTCTGATCCAGAAGAGCATTTTTGCTGGCAGAATATGGGAAGAGGCTATCTTTGCCAATTCCCTGCATCCTCTGCAGTCCTGTATGCCTCATGAAATCTGTTCTGGAGGATTTGGGAATCCTCTAGAACTGCATGAGATGAGGTGCTAACTCAGAAGTAATTGCCATTGAGTTCCATATAAGCATGCATTGCAATTGTAAATTTGATATTTTGTTAGTTTCTGTGGAGTGAAATATATGGGTTGGGTTGGAGTTCAGAGCCTTTCTCTGTACTCAGTATAAGAACATAAGAATAGCCATCCTGAATCAGACCAAGGGTCTATCTTGTCCAGTACTCTGTTCATATAGTGGCCAAACAGTTGTTGACCAGGGACCCACAAGATGGACATGGATGCAACAGCACCTTCCTGCTCATGCTCCCCAACAACAGGAGCATATAGGCTTACTGCTTCTTGGGTGAATTACTTGCTGTTTTGACTAGTCAGCTCCCCATGGCAGCCATTTTGTGAATAGCCACACAATCAAAGACCCAGATGCATTCACTAGGGTGACCAGATAAAATCTAGGTCAGGGCTCATGTAACTTTAACAGTTGTAGAGAAAAGGGAATTTCAGCCAGTGTCATTTGTATGCAATTAGTTCCTGGTGAAATTCCCTCTTCATCATAACAGCTAAAGTTGCAGGGGCCCTGCCTTCTTTTGTATATGGTCACTCTAGTATAGTGCATGCACCTTTAACTGCTGTGATTTCACCAGGAACTAATTGCATACAAATGACTCTGGCTGAAATTCCCTTTTCTCTACAACTGTTAAAGTTACATGAGCCCTGACCTGGATTTTATCTGGTCACCCTAGCATTCACATAATTCCTTAACGGGAGACCTGCTTGTATGGTGTGCCTTCTTATGCATAATTCAAATTTGAGACGAAATAGGCAGAAATGGGGTGGGAGGTTATTCAGAATGGGCAAACTGAATGCATTTCTCAAAAGGAAATATGCACTACAATAAAACAGCTTTATTACTTCAAAATAGCAGATTCATGAACTCTTCCTTATGTAGTAAGACTTATTCGTACAATTCCTCAGAAAGAGGATCCTCCACTTCAAAGTTAAAACTGCACTGTGACAATCCCTGCTGTTTGTTGTTCATTTTATAAAACCCATCTAGATTTTGAGGACTTCATAATAATATATTGCAGCTTAATTTATTAGATATCTTCTTGAAAAGAGGCTAAGCTCCTAACCCACTATCTTTCCCACACAGCCTCTTCCTGATCCTGACTTTGAATATATTAGCCTGCTGTATACTATTGGACCATTGGTCCATCTCATCCAGTGATGTTTATTCTGACAGTGAGTGATTCACCAAGATCTCTCCTAGCCTCTTCCAGAGATTATTTAACTGAAGACATTTGGGGCCTTATGTATGCAGAACATGTGTTCTTTTAGGAGGGCTAATATGCTTGATTAGATGGCTTGTCTCAGGTGGAAGTTTTGTTGTTTTCATTAAAGGCAGCAAGACACAGAAATGCCTTGGGCCATCTCACCAACTCTGGCTATGGGATCTCCCCAAAAGTGGTGCTTCTGCCTATGTGCAGACTGTACAAGTCTCAAAAACAAAGAATACTGTGAAGTTTGAGACAAGATAGGGAATGACATGTTATTCAGATATATCACTGACCTTCATTGCTTTTTCTATGATGCTCCCAGCTCTAAGATATCCATGATATAGACAGAATGCCATATCACTTACACACAGCTGACATGATTAGCTAGCTTCGTATTTTCCGTTAGGGCTCTTGCTGCACTGCTCAATTCTTCCTAACAACTTTCCAACATCACATCTCACAATGCAGCGAAGAAATTAAATCAAAGTTTACTTTCTTCTATCATATCTAAGAGCAACCTGGAAATTTTGTGATTTGATCCCCTGGGTTATGATTTTCATTGAACCACAGGTCTGTTCTCCCAACATCTTCACTGTGGTTTATAGCAGGGCCCCAAATATTGGAAAAAAAGATATCCTGCAACCAAAAGGTGGTGTGGAAAAATACATCAAACAAAAATGTCACTGTTTTCTTACTCAGTTGTGTTGGAATTGTTAGCATAAAATCACATATAAACTTTAGGGCATGTAATTTCAGTTCATTCATATATTTGTAATGATATGACATGGATGTGAACTGTATGCATGAAAATTACCATGTAAGTATTGTTAGATTTAATTGTTTATGGAAAAAATGTTATAAACAGATAGGAATAAAAGTATAGTTATAAAAAGAAATTGAATATAATAAATTTTTAAATATCTGTTTTACTAATGAGGAACTGACAAGTGAGTCTTTTGGCAAGGCAAAGTCCAACTAGAAGACCATTGAAGAGAATCAACATCTGCCTTCAACTTGGCACAACCCAGTAATCAAAACTGAATCTGCAAGTGATGTGACAAAAACTATAGGAGATCCGATTGTTTCATCATGAATTAGAAAAAACCCAGAATTCTTGTTAGGTTTGTGGAAACTTCAGGGCTGTCTTAGTGGAGCAAATTCTATTAATTTGGTGGGCTTAGAAACGTTAACCAACAAGATACAGATACAGAAAATAATCCCCTGTACTTTCAAAAGGTGGCAAGATATTTGTGAAATTGGACATGGGGTTCAGCATAACACAGAGCTGCAGGCATTTACTCATAAGGAATTTTTAAAACTGCAATTTTCCAGGCAATCCACAAGTGCTAGTAACTTTCTTATTTTGAACTTTTAAAGTAAAAATTCCTTAAGGGTAAACACCTGCACCTCTGTGCCTGTAATTTGGCACACATGAGTACCTACATGCCATCTGCAAGGTGCCCAAGTTTCATGTTACTATATATAAAAATAAAAAAGTTATAGGCATTTCTTCTTTCCCCCAATGCAACACTATGGGAAAACGCAGGCCAAAGTTATCATTTTTCAAAAATTCATAGCCACCAAACGCCTGCACCTCTGTGTCTGTACTTTGGCAAATACGAGTACTTACATGCCATCTGCAATGTGCCCAAGTTTCATGTGTGTATCTTGAAAAATGAGAAAGTTATAGCACTTCTAGATTGCCTGGAAAATTGCATTTTTAAAAATTCCTTGCAAGTAAACACCTGCACCTATGTTTCTGAAATTCGGCACACATGAGTACTAGGGGTGTGCACGGACCCCCCCCCCCCCCCGGATCAGATTGGGACCTGGATCAGGGCCTCCAATTTTGTCCCAGATCAGATCGGACAAAATCGGAGTCCCCCTGGACCGGATTGGGCCCGATCCCGATCCAAATATCGGACATATGATTTTTGGATTGGCCGCCATTTTTGTTTTCCCCATAGACTTGCATTGGGGGAAAGAAAGCTTTCCCCCAATGCAAGTCTATGGGGAAAAATGGCGGCGGGTGAGTGAGGGGGGCCTAACTCCCTCCTCCCCCCTTGCGGTTTTTACCTCCCAGGGCCATCCGCTGTAGACGGCCCCAGCAGGTAAGCCCCCTCCCCCGCGCTCCTTACCTCCCCCTGCTTACCTGCTGGGGCCATCCACTCCCCTCCGCTGCTGGCCGCTACTGCGAGCAAGCTTCGCGGCCTGCCCGAGTAGCGCGCCAGGTGATGACATCACCTGCCGCGCTACCTAGGGGCAGGCCGCGAAGCCTGCTTGCAGTAGCAGCCAGCGGTGGAGGGGAGCAGATGTCCCCGGAAGGTAAGTGGGGCCCCCTCCCCCTCCCCTTGCTTACCTGCCCCCGTTGTCCGCTTCCATCAGCAGGTGCCCACTGGCGCCCGCCGATGGAAGTGGACAGCCCCGCAAGGGAAGCCCCCCCCCCCCGCTGTCCGTTTCCATCGGCGGGCGCCAACAGGAGCCCACCGATGGAAGCGGACAGCTCCGCTAGGGAAGGCCCCCCCCCGCTATCCCCTTCCATCGGTGGGCGCCTGCTGGCGCCCACCAATGGAAGTGGTGGTAGGCGCCAGCGGGCGCCCGCCGATCCTCCAATCCATTCTTATCTAGATCGGGTCCTTTCCGGATCAGATCGGATTGGATCGGACGATCTAGCAGGGTGATCGGAAATCGGATAAATGTATCTGATTTCCCCTGGATCGGATCTAGATCGTGGATCGGACCCGATCCAGTGCACACCCCTAATGAGTACCTACATGCCACCTGCAATGTGCCCAAGTTTCATTTTTATATCTTTAAAAATGAAGTTATAGCCCTTTCTTTTCTCCAATGCAAGTCTATGGGGGAAAACACTTAAAATGGCATCCGAATCTCCGAATCGATCCAGATTGTTTTGGACCAAACCGATCCAATCCGGATCAATTCGGACCTCCCCCAATCCAATTCAGATCCAGTTTTGGGAGGTCCGAATCACCAGCAGTAGTACAAAGATGTGAAAACTCACTAACACAGTTTTTAAAAAACTAAAATGACTATCACTAAGCCGAAAAAAATGTGCAAATGAGCAGGAAAGGATTCCTACTCTTTCACACATTTTTCATGCCTATTTGCAATTATTGCTTCCTGTTCTGCTGCTGCTTTGGAATCATTTTATTTTATTGAATGGATGAGAACACATAAAGCAGTGAAGAAGTCCAATCAGGGATCACATAGTGACCATAATGACATCATCACACTACAAGGCACAGCCAATCAGCTGTCACTTAGGCAAATATATATACACACAGCCCATTGTTCTGAAAAGGGGGAGGGAATGCTACCCTATTGTCCAAACAATTGAGTGTAACATCCTGTCATGCTATATGGCTCTGGTAGTTTCATTGCCCGCTAGTGCTGCGCAGAAAGATTTTCAGCCTAATTCTGTTCTAGTCATGCACAGTTAGGGATAACTAAATGTGGATGACATTTGGATATATACCCCATTGAAAGCAATTCGATCTGGATGGACAGCATTGCATTACTATATGCTGCATTACTTTCAAATGCATATGCCTTTCAGATGTTCACCCCTACCCATATTCTGCTTATCTAGTCAACTATGCATGACTGAATCAAGATGAGGACATATTGCCCTGTTCTCTGTTGCCAAGACACATTTCTTCTTCCTTTGAAACTGTCCACTTTATGAACAGTTTCCTAAACATTTGCACAGGGATGTGAAAAAATGCAAGCAGGAAAGTATTTTGTATTGTGTATGTGTATGTGAAAACATTTAAGGAATGCATTCTCCCCCACTGCCCCCAGTTTGACTCAGCATTGTATGAAAATATAAAAACAACCGAATTAAGAGGTGGACCCAATTTTCTGGTTTCAGTACTTGGCATATCTGTCATGATAATCTGATTCGAAAAAAGTAGCTTTACACACTACAGAATTTGTCCCAAACCCTTGACCTGGGGCTCATCTATACCTAAGAATGAAGAGGGAGGGGGAAGGATCATGGACTTACCTGCTTCCACAATCCTTCCCCGGGGTCTAGACAGTAGCATGATGTCCCAAAATGGAAGAGAGATGTTGTGGCTGCCATTTATTTACTTTCAAGAAGAGGAGCTGTGCGGCCCCGATCCACAAAAAGGTAAGGGAAAAAACCCACGCCCAAACCCCTTCACCATCCCAGGGATGGTGACATTGCTACCCCCACCCATCCCCATGGATGTGAAGCCACCCTGCATGGCTTTGTGCCTGTTTCAGGCCCCGGGAGCATGCGGCACACAGCCGGCGTCCTCAGGATGGTCCCAGGACCGTGGAAAAAATGGGATATCCCAAGTTTCTGTTATCCCAGAGTCATCCCTAGGTTGTCCCCGGTTGATCCCGGGATCCCCTGTGCATCTTATGGATGCACAGGGATGACCTAGGGATGACCCCAGGATAAAAGGCTGGGGTAGATATGGCCCTGATTTCTGTAATCATGTAATATGGAAAGGGACTCTTTGGGGCTATGATGGGGACTGAGAATTGTGAATTGGTTTCTTTAAAATGATAGCTATGCATTGGGGAATCATTTTATCTTACTATTGGAGTTTAAATGGCAGCAACTTGTTAAGGCTGTCAGGGACACAGAAAAGACAGAGAAAGTTTGCTAGAGATTAAAAAAAAAGAAAATTAAAAACCTGCCCATCCCAACCACTGTTTACTAGGGATGTGCACTGGATCGGACCCGATCCACGATCCGAGTCCGGTCCAGTGGGAAATCGGATAAATTATCCGATTTCCGATCCCGCAGCTGGATCGGCCGATCCAATCCGAACCGGTCCGAAAAGGCTCCGAACCGGTTCGGCGGATCGGCGGATCGGCGGGCGCCCACTGGCGCCCACCGCCGCTTCCATTGGCGGGCGCCAGCGGGCGCCCGCCGATGAAAGTGGACAGCGGGGGGGGAGGAGGGGGGCACTTACCTTCTCGGCCCGTCCGCTCCCGTCCGGCACTAGCAGCTACTACCAGCGGGCTCCGCGGCCTGCTCTAGGGTGGCGCGCCGGGTGATGTCATCACCCGGCGCGCTACTCTAGAGCAGGCCGCGGAGCCTGCTGGTGGTAGCCGCCGGCCCCGGACGGGAGCGGACGGGCCGGGAAGGTAAGCAGGGGGTGCGTGGAGGGGAGGAGGGGGCGCGCGGAGGGGGGAGGGGGGCCCTTACCTGCCCGTCCTGGCAGCTCCCGTCCCGGCGCCGGCGCCTACTACTACCAGCAGGCTCCGCGGCCTGCTCTAGGGTGGCGCGCCGGGTGATGTCATCACCCGGCGCGCTACTCTAGAGCAGGCCGCGGAGCCTGCTGGTAGTAGTAGGCGCCGGCGCCGGACGGGAGCCGCTGGGACGGGAAGGTAAGCAGGGGGTGCGTGGAGGGGAGGAGGGGGCGCGCGGAGGGGGGAGGGGGGCCCTTACCTTCCCGTCCCGGCAGCTCCCGTCCCGGCGCCGGCGCCTACTACTACCAGCAGGCTCCGCGGCCTGCTCTAGGGTGGCGCGCCGGGTGATGTCATCACCCGGCGCGCTACTCTAGAGCAGGCCGCGGAGCCTGCTGGTAGTAGTAGGCGCCGGCGCCGGACGGGAGCCGCCGGGACGGGAAGGTAAGCAGGGGGTGCGTGGAGGGGAGGAGGGGGCGCGCGGAGGGGGGAGGGGGCCCTTACCTTCCCGTCCCGGCGGCTCCCGTCCCGGCGCCGGCGCCTACTACTACCAGCAGGCTCCGCGGCCTACTCCAGGGTGGCGCGCCGGGTGATGTCATCACCCGGCGCGCTACTCGAGAGTAGGCCGCGGAGCCCGCTGGTAGTAGCCGCCGGCGCCGGACGGGAGCGGACGGGCCGAGAAGGTAAGCAGTGGCGGGGAAGGGGGCTTACCCCCCCCCAGAGCCATCCGCTTCTATCCGCTGGCGCCCGCGGGCGCCAGCGGATGGAAGCGGGCGGCCCCAGGGGGGGTAGGGAGCGCGGGGGAGGGGGCTTACCTGCCGGGGCCGTCCACAGCGGACGGCCCCGGGGGGGAGGGAGTTAGGCCCCCCCTCAGCCACCCACCGCCATTTTTTCCTCATAGACTTGCATTGCAATGCAAGTCTATGGGGAAAAAAATGGCGGCCGATCCAAAAATTTACGATTTTTGGGTCGGGATCGGACTCGATCCGGTCCGGGGGGCCTCCGATTTTGTCCGAACCGGTCCGGGACAAAATTGGAGGTCCCGATCCGGGTCCCGATCCGATCCGGGGGGTCCGTGCACACCCCTACTGTTTACTCACCATCTGACTTGACCCAGCTTTACTCCCTCTACATGGCATAAAGTCTGCCCTAGGAAAGTCTTTTATGTTATTTATTTCGTTATATATGTATTAAACTATTTCTAACTCACCTTATATCAATAGATCTCAGGTTGGGATACAATAACAAAACAATTTAACATAGGACCTCAATCCAATTATACTCATCAACGGTATGAAATCAGAATTAATAACCTAAACAAATAAATCAAAATGAATCTACCATAAATAAGACCCAAAGGCTTGATTAAACAGACTGGTCTTAACATTAACATGGCTCTGAAATGTGGTTCATGTCACTGCCATATGGGCCGCTGAGGGGACTCTAACTGCCCATTTGAGCTGATATGAAGCAATTTTGTTATTTCTAAGGCTATCCTGTCCCAGAAATAAAATAGTTTTGTAACCAATAAACAGTACAAAGCTATAATGTTCACTCTGAAGTAACTGAGTTCAGTGGGACTCAGGTTAGGGTGACCAGATAAAATCCAGGTCAGGGCTCATATAACTTTAACAGTTGTAGAGAAAAGGGAATTTTAGCCAGTGTCATTTGTATGCAATTAGTTCCTGGTGAAATTCCCTCTTCATCACAACAGTTAAAGGTGCAGGCACTATACTAGAGTGACCATATACAAAAGAAGGCAGGGCCCCTGCACCTTTAACTGTTGTGATGAAGAGCGAATATCACCAGGAACGAATTGCATACAAATGACACTGGCTGAAATTCCCTTTTCTCTACAACTGTTAAAGCTACATGAGCCCTGACCTGGATTTTATCTGGTCACCCTAACTCAGGTAAATACACAGGATTACAATCTATTAGAGCAGGGGTAAGCAATTTGTTTGGGCATATTTGGCAATCTCAGGAATTGCCATGAGTACCACCACAAAATGGCTGACAATGGAGACGTTGCAAACAACAAGCAAGCTACCCAAAAGGTGGAGATTGACTCTGAGCTTGATCACACTAAACAACTCCTTTGAACCCACAGTTTTTAGCACCAATAGAAAACTATTTCACAGTGATACCAGCTACTGTTAATTTTATTTTATAATGTGGGAGGGATAGGGAACCTTGGCATACAGGATTACGACCTTCTATTGTATGATTTATAGAAACTAGAGTTTATGATAAAATCTGGAATGGAGAAAGAACCCAAGCATTGAAAGTGCCCTCAAAGTTTCAAAACATGGGATTTTAATCTTTTCATGTGTTGTCTGACGTGTATTTTTTCAGGGGGGGACATAATCAGATAGCTAAGCTAGTAGATGCCAACTGGGACTATTAATGTGCTTTTGAAGAACCAGCTGTCATATTACAAATGTACTTCTTGAAGATGCTCTTGAAAATGACCTTCGGAACCTATGCTGGGATAATATTAGCATCACAATCCCTTGATTACAACACACCTGCCATTATTCTGGCAAACAAAAGGAATAAACAACATTTAGTATTGTTATCACAATTTTATGAAATATACACATGATAAACAATGAAATTGAAACAACACAAAGGGGGGAAATGTATAGAAAGTTAACTCAGAAAAATAATACCAAGTATTATTTCTGTTCTAGGGCTTACCCCAGATGACTGAAATCTTGCAAATATATTACAATGCTGCAAATATATTGCTAAAATTCAAAATCCAGTCGACACACACACACACACACACCTCCCCTTGACTTTGAATTCATCTGTTTCTTTAAATGCTGAATAAGGACACTGACAGAAGAGCTTCAGAGACATATGCTTTCATTGCTTCTTCTTACAGTGTCTCAAATGTCAAGCAGAAACAGAGTAAATTTTAGAACCATGGTAAATATTCTCTACTTTCAGCATTCAGATTGAAATTTGCCTATTCAATATAGCTGAATGAATAACTGAAAAAACAACTCACTGCATATTCATATTGCTTAGATGTTGTTCAGTCCTCTTTTGTAGGGTGACCATATGGAAAAGAGAACAGGGTTCCTGTATCTTTAACAGTTATATAGAAAAGGGAATTTCAGCAGGTATCATTTGTATGCATGAAACACCTGGTGAAATCCCCTATTCATCACAACAATTAAAGCTGCAGGAGCCCTGCCCTCTTTTGTATTTGGTCAAGAGGGCAGGGCTCCTGCAGCTTTAACTGTCATGATGAAGAGGGAATTTCACCAGGTGTGCATGCTTCAAATGGCACCTGCTGAAATTCCCTTTTCTATACAACTTTTAAAGATACAGGAGCCCTGTCCTCCTTTTCATATAATCATGCTACCTTTTGTCACCTTCCTGCTATGGGGCTGTATATCAATGGAAATAATAATAATAATAATAATAATAACAACAATAATAACCACTATCATTCCCTTCCCTCACTGTCCTCATCCTGATTTACCTTCACTGTCCTTTTCTAATTAGCTGCAGTGACTACATCTTGGGTTTCAGTTTTGTTTTAATCTATGCATTTTCCTGTTTGTATCAAAACAATGCAAACATGTTTGCAGTCAATGTCTAACAATCCCTGGAAATAGAAGATGCTTTCAACACAAAAAATGAATATGAATCTTTACACAGCCTATAGCCGTATCCAAACATGGCCTAGTCACAAGTCTAATGGCTAATAAGGTGATTCTGCAGAGTAAGGATGGGGAATCACTGGCTCATGAGTCAAATTTAGCCCATCAAGCCCACTAATCCAGCCCACAGAGTCTCCGGTGAGGCTCCTATCCTTCCTCGAAATCCTGACTTTTCAGAGTGGAAAGGAAGAAGAAAGTTCACTCTTCCATGTTGGGATTGGCCCAGGCATCACAGAGAACATTAACACTGGGGAGCTTGGGTCTGATTCTGAAACAGAGAAGGATGATTGGACCTACTGTATTGTAGTGACAACCTCAAGGCCTGAAAACCTGGTGCAGCTGACAATGGGAAATGTAACTTCAAATCTGGCCTAGCTGCAAGACAAAGCCTCATGTCACACTCCTGATTTATTGCCTGAGATGGTAGAAACCAGAGAATGAGAGGATTCTGAGGAAGAGAGGGGTGTTGGGTATGTCACCCAGGGTGAGACATCAAATCAAGAGGAAGGAGCATTGATGCCTTCTGTGGTATTCTCTGCATTTACAGACTAAAGATTCAGGTTGGGAATGGGTTCCTGGGTTGTTGATGAAAGTGGATGTAATGCAGAAGTGGCAAGCATGTGGAAAGCAGTGTGCTTGCTTGCTTTAGGATTGCCCCGACTAATGATGGATTGTTTAATCCACAGTTAGTTGTTACATGCGAACCAGGCCATGACTGGCAGTGACTCACTGAGGATTCAGGAAGGAGTTTTTCCAGCCCTACTTGGAGATGCTGGGGATTGAACCTCGGAACTTCTGCATGCAAAGACTGTGCTCTACTACTGAGCCATAGCCCTTTCACCCTGAGCTACAGCCCTTTACCCTAGTGATAATGCCCCAAAGTATCAACTGATATTTTGAGCACCTATTCTGAAGAACTCAAGTCATGCATGTACAGAATTGTCACATAAAACATTCTTGATTTAAATTGTGAGTAGAACATGATTTACAAGGGCAAATGAGCTTACATCAGTGTATCACATTCCAGGTGAATGAATATTCTTAGCCGGATATTTTTGAATTTCAGTGGCAGCTCTCCTTTTTTCAAGATCTTTATACTGATCTTTCTGTAGGATGACTGAGAAAAACATTCATGCAAATCTGGTAGTTTTGTTGTTTTTTATTAATACCATTCCTTTCGCCTTCTATTCAAGGTGGTCACTTACTCCAAAATCACTGGGCACCTTTTGAAATTCCTACCTCTGACTTCTCTGTACCTACTTAGCTACTTGGTGTAGCTTTCCTTTTTCATTTCTTTCTAAGCAGGAAGTCAAGAAATAAAATAATAATTGGAGGCCTTTGATATTAAACAATTCAATATTTGTGAATTCTGTTACAAGCTGACCTGGACTAATGTTCAGACTGGAATTTAGTCATCCATCAGATTTTTCACTTTCCAAATCTTCCAATGCAGTTCTTGGTTCATAAATAAAATAAAAATAATCAAATACACTTAAAATGTGTAATTACATATTAAAAACTATTTTATGTGGATTTTTTAAATAAATAAATCACAGGTTAATGCAGAAATTCAACTGAACATTAGAGTGGACCCCTGCAACAGTGGTGTGGGCTGGAAATGGGCTATTTCATCCATTCCCCTCTGTTGCTGTCATGTAGCACTTTCCATTGCCACATCTCCTTGACAAAAAAAACATGGACTGCCAAAACATTTTAAATTGTTATACTTAAAGTTATGACCTCTTGAAACTTTATGAGCTCTTATTGAATGTATGGAGTAGAAATACACTGTTTCATCCATGCATTATCTCCTACTAGAGAATGATAGTAGAAAGAAAATGTTTATTAGACATTGAATCACCATGATTTTTCTTGCCATTTCTATCCTATTCTCAATGATCAATACAATAATTTTAATAGTCAAGATTATGTCAGTCTCAATACTTGAGATCAGTGACATTAATCATAATGAAAATATCATGTGAGGGTTCAGCAACTCTTTCTACTGGAGACAGTTTGAAGAGACAAGTTGTTGACAATGATTCATGGCTGCAAATTCAGAACCATCTGCTATTTCGCAGAGTTCCCCCAGCCAAGGTGACAAGGTGAAGTGGAACAGCTGCATTATCCTTGCTTTCTGAAGTCTAGCTAAAACTGGCCACTCTAGTAAGCAACAACATTTTGGCACCAATACGATTATGGCAAGCAAAGTCCTCCATATGCCCCAGAATCAATGAGATCTCATACAGCAGTTGGCCTGAGTATTGTCATGACATGTCTGTTCTGTTGAAATGACACACAGAGACCTTCCATTCCTACCCCCAAGGCTTTATAAGCATAGCCCCTTTGTTCTCTACCATAATTTGTGATTCATGTGTCCCTTTGATAGAGATCCTGGCATCAGCATATATCCCAAAGAGGCTACAGATTTCTGTTGCCATATCACATACTGTCACATAGTATTGTTGTTGTATATAATTACATTTATATACAACCTTATCTACTTAGAAGCCATCAAGGCAGTGTGACAAAAAGTTAAAACAAGAACATTAAAACCACAAAAACAGTACAACTTTAATAACGACTTATTTTAAAAGGCTAAATTGAAGAGATACATAATAATCAGAGTATTATTATTCCTTTCTGCCTTAAGGGATCCAAGCACCTTTGTTGTTAAATTTGAATTGAACCTAAACCAGGTTCTTCTGTAGCTTTTGTTCTTCCCTTCCTTTCGGACTTGCCTTTTGAAGGAATTTTCTTGATTTGCAATTTTACTGAATATATGTAAGAATGTGGCTAAGGGCTTGTTAGCATAGCATAGGGGAAAAGGCATTTAGGGCATAGAACGGGTTTAAAGAAATGTACAAGTGATGGGGCAATGCTTTAATATTAAAGGGGCAAGTAGGTGTACACACATAAAACACTGTATTAAGGGTAAGTTTCTTTGATATAGATAAAGTCTGATGAAATATGATTTGATATTGCTCAAAGACATTAGTTGCAAGGACTTGTGACTTGTTACAACTGTATGTATTATTTTTAAGGGAACTAGATGAAAGGCCCTGGGTGATGGAAAGATAGAGTTGTGGTTTAGAAAATCCTCATGTCTAGAAGAGAAGCTGACCATATGAAAAGCAGAAGTGATGTCCATTTTAGGGATAAACAAGTACATCAGAAGAGACAGAATGTTATGGGAAGAGGCTGGTCTAAATTGATGATGTGGACCAATGAACTTAGACGTTTTTTAAATAAATGAATATGTATTAGGAGGGAGATCTTTGTTTTTGAGAAGGGTATATAAGTCTGAACACAGAGGAGGAAGATGTCTTTCATTTCCCTGAAGCATGAGATCCAGGATGTTGCTCTGAGCCTAGTATGTAAGCCTCAGTGACTCCTTGGTTTTGCCTGAGGGAGATGGAAGTCCCTTTGCCGAGAAAGAATCCCTTTGCAGAGTCAGTATGAGTGAGGCAGCATTTGTGAGCAAACAGCTACAAGATTTGTGAGTTTTTGCTTTGCTTGGATGAAAGGTTTTTGACTGGGGGGACCTACACCAGCCATTTATTGCAGGATTTTATTACAGTCATCACTAATGGGGCACATGACATTTACCTGCTGCCATGGGGATTTCAGGTCCAGCTCTCAGTTTTCCCAGAATATCCCTGACTGCTCTTGTCATGGTTTTTCTGGCTCTTTCGCTACCATTCCAAAGAACGCTTGTGGTGTGCCCCCCCTTTGCGAGGACGTTGCTGTTCACCATGAGTTCTGGGCTCATGAGGAGAGGGTGCATGGGTATTGGTGTGTTTTACCGCCGAGTGTTTTTTTTTTAATACAAACATATCTCTGTGCAAGAATGCATATTCAATGGGGTTCCTATCCCCCCCATGTGTTGCCGTGTGTATGTGCTCGTGCGCATCCCTCACGAGTCATTAAAAAAATCCTGTGCCCTGTATCCATCTGCCTAGCCCTGCCCACTTCTACCTATACACATGCATAGGCTGACCATCTGAAAAGGAGGACAGGGCTCCTGTAACTTTAACAGTTGTAGAGAAAAGGGAATTTCAGCCAGTGTCATTTGTATGCAATTAGTTACTGGTGAAATTCCCTCTTCATCACAACAGTTAAAGTTGCAGGCACTATACTAGAGTGACCATATGTTAGGTTTGAATAGATGTTTTAAGGTCCTGAACCGCACCTGCACCTACAATATTTAAGACAAGCTGATGCTATTTTAGTGGGGGTGCCTGAGTAATTAATACCAGGGACCCAGGAATTTTATCCTTAAGTTTTCCCCCATACACTCTGAATACACTTCTGTTCTGATCAGAATCACCTCAGCAACAAACTAGGCATTGCATTCAATGTACGTTTAACACACAGGTTTTAAAAAATGCAAATATCATCCGCTGGGAGGACTGATAATTATCAAGATCACAGTAGGCATTGAGGGCAATTTTAACACTTTTCTACCCTGCTGTGGGCCTAAGGAAACTCCCTTCCACTGAAATTGGTATTTCCTTTGTGGGAGATCCCCATTGCACCATAACAAATTAATAAACAAGTACAGCAGGGAGAAAGGTCAGTGCATGGACCATTTTATATTCAAAACCATGACATATGCATCCCAGGTGCAGTCTGACATGGAGCAGTCCTGGAATTCTGTCACCCCAGTCTTCCACTTCACTTGCATCATAAGGTCCTTGGTCATGTTAAAATCTGCAAGCCTTTCTTCCGAGTAAGCTTCTTTAGGATTGGGCAGTAATGAGTGATTTATACTTTTAGGCTGACCATATGAAAAGGAGGACAGGGCTCATATAACTTTAACAGTTGTAGAGAAAAGCGAATTTCAGCCAGTGTCATTTGTATGCAATTAGTTCCTGATGAAATTCCCTCTTAGGTGCACGCACTATACTAGAGTGACCAGATACAAAAGAAGGCAGGGCTCTGCAACTTTAACTGTTGCGATGAAGAGGGAATTTCACCAGGAACTAATTGCATACAAATGACACTGGCTGAAATTCCCTTTTCTCTACAACTGTTAAAGTTACATGAGCCCTGTCCTCCTTTTCATATGGTCAGCCTATATACTTTCATTGCAATTATTCCAGGTTAAAGTCATGACTGGAAGCCAATATGGTGGTAAATCAGGGGTATTCAATGTTTTTCAGCCCAGGTGCTGAATTCCACATTAGGAAAGCTCTAGGATCCACACTCCAGTGGTGGGTGGGGCCAAAGACAAAAAGGGTGTGTCTAAAGACAAAAGATGTAGGGGCAAAGATACCAGCATATTTTGGTTAAAACTCTTACTGCCAGTCACTGAGCCAGAGGAGAAGCATTTAAACCTTTTAAAATGGGGAGGTGGGAAACTGCACAAAAGTTGGGAAACCAACAAACAATTTGTGGGGGGGAAAGAGGAATCAGGGAAAGGGGGGATGGCTATCTGGGGAATTCCAGAGGACCTGGTTGGCCCCTAGGCCTGAGTTCCTGCACCTCTGTAATGAATGAATACCTGAGAGGGAACACAAAAAGAAAAGAAGATCATTTATGTGAGCAAATAATTTCCAAACACTCGGCGCAAGGAGTGTGGTGGGAAAATAAAGTTTGGGTGTGCTGAGAAGTGGGTGGAAACAGTCTTTTCCTCTAGCTCTTCACAGTTGGATCCACAATTTATTAGAAATAATTAAAGTTCATAAAGTGGCAATTTCACTGATGTAAGGAGCTTTTCAAGCTTATTTAGCTCTCCAGCCCTACAGAATATAGTGAGGTTTAATAGGAAAAGAGGCAGGTTGCAGGTAGAGATTATGAGTAAAGACCTATTAAACAGATTTCCCACTTTATGAAAGAATACATGCAATCAGGACCTGGCTTCAACTCAGCTACTGTAATGCACTCTATGCAGAGATGCCAAACTGTTTGGAAACTTCAGCTGGTACAGAATGCAGTTGCCAGGATGGTAATGCGGGCAGGCATTGAAATCGCATTACATCAATTCTAGACTAGTTGCATTGGTGGCCTATTCACTTCCAGGCTCAAAATAAGTGGCCTTTAGTGCTACACCAATGGTGTAAGCTGCTATGTCAGGTTTTCCCAGAAAACCCATCACAACAGCTTACACCATTGGTGCAGCACTATATGTAAGTCAATTACACTAGCACTACATCAATTGTGTAAGCAGTAGGGGTGTGCACGCCAAAAAATATCATTGTTTATCGTTATCGTCAGTTCAGACCAAAAAAATTATCATCTTCATTCATATCCTAGGTGGACCGTATCGTCTTCACGATAATTATCATGAAAAAACAATATTTTTGCAGCTCTATTTCTAAAGGAAAAAATGCCTATAACTTCTGTATTTTCAAAGTTACAGGCTTGAAACTTGGTCACAATGCTTATGGGGTATGCCTAAGTATGTGTATGAAATTTGAGATTGATCCCTCCAACCCTTGATTTTATATGATTTTTTTCTAAGGATCGTTTCCATTCTGACAGGTCTGAATGAATGCACATGGCGAGCTGTCATTCTGATCTGTCAGAACAGAAATGATCTTTAATAAATTCATATAAAATCAAGGGTTGGAGGGATCAATCTCAAATTGCACATAGAAGTGCAGAGAAGAATTCTTCTAGCAATACAGTAAGGCTCAGATGCTTCATTAGGCAATACAGGGCAACATGGGGCATCTTTGATGGTCCCTGTGATGTTATCCTCAACCACTTGCTGCAGCTGCCCCTGTCTCGCCTTTACTATTTAGGCCCCAGAGCACCACAGCCCAGCAACCTGGCCTCCAGATAACTTCTTTGTTCTGCTGCCACCAGTACCTTCTCAGGTACACTCACATACCACACCAGAAGATGGAATTGACAAGAATTTATTAATAAGAAATTGCATGTCAACAAGCTTAATAGTTACTTCAGTTCAATTGCGTATCAGTTACAAGGTTTCAATGCTTATTGGTTTCAGTCAGAATTCTTATACTTTAACAAACTGTTCCTAATTTAATCTGTGCTCTAAAATCTTATTTCAGTCTCTCAGTCAAACACTCTTCTCATCTAATAATCCTGCTTCAGACTCTTTCTCTCTTTGAATACTCTCAAATCTCCCCCCCAATCAACCCATCAGCTCTCTCTGTCAGACTATATATATATATATATATATATATATATATTAATGGAGGCACAGCCGTGCCTCCATTGTTAAGGGCCGTCAATAAAAAACACATTCCGCCATGTTAAAGTGATAATTGGGGGGGGGGGGTCATTCTAACAGCCATAAAATCGAACATATTTCATCAACCTTTCTGAAATTTACAGGTGCCAGAAAGAAATGTTTGTTTTACATTACCTGAAAATTTCAAGAAGATTGGTGACAGACTGAGGGAAGGAGAGCAGTTTAAGTTAGAAAAGGAATACAAACCTCTCTCTCTGCTTTTGTAAAATTTACTCCGGGTTGAGACTTTTTGTGCTCTCAATTTGCATAATTTCTAGAGCCTTATTAACTAATCCAGTGGTGGGGTCTTCTTCCTCCTTGACTGTAGTTGATGGAAAGCTTTTCATTTTTTTAAAATTCCCTTCGGTTGACTTTTAAGGACTATTTTAACCTCTCATTCAAGTCAATGAGGTGGCCATCTTCCCTCATAACGCGACACTGACACACGCTCAGTAGCGTCGCTCTCCGCCCTCCCTCCTGCCTTAGAATGTGGGGTGGGTGAGTGAAATGGCCGCTGCCTCTATAGCACAGACCTTTTGAGTGAAGAAGAAGAGTTTCTCTTTTCTCTTCTGGAACATGCATTCCTTTGGCTCTGAGAGTATTTTGGGCTATCTTCATAAGGCCAGTTTGCTCTTTTGCTCCCTGGTGAAGCAGGGTGTGGTTCCTCTGGATCCATGACAACCTGATCTTCAGGTCTCTCCTGGGAATAGGTGGCTATACCTTTCTTTCTATCCCCCCCACCCCATACATACACAGTGCTCCTTCCCTCTTTTCTAAGAGTTTGGTCCATACTGCTATAAGTTGAAAGCTTCAAACACTTCATTTAATTAGTTTGGCCCGGTGTTAAGTTTTAAGTACAACGTTGAAACCTTTCAAAGTGCTTCTGGGCCTACAACGCTGGTTTCGGCCTAGTCACCCTGTTTTTCTAATAAGGTTTAGAAACAGTTGAGCTGTCGTTTATTTTGCATAGTGTACACACATGGATTTTCTTTCTAATCCTTACAGTCTACACTGGCTCCCTCCTTGATGTGTTTTTTTTATGCAGACAAACCTTTTTTTGTTCCAGCAGGCCTTTGGCAAATAATCTGGACCTCTGTCTATACCTTTGACTTTTAAATTGTTATGTATTTAAAATGTTTTAAATGCTTTAATATTGAAAAGTATTTACTTACATTTTTAACTTTTGTATATTTAGGCTGACCATATGAAAAGGAGGACAGGGCACATGTAACTTTAACAGTTGTGGAGAAAAGGGAATTTCAGCCAGTGTCATTTGTATACAATTAGTCCCTGGTGAAATTCCCTCTTCATCACAACAGTTAAAGTTGCAGGCACTATACTAGAGTGACCATATACAAAAGAAGGCAGGGCCCCTGTAACTTTAACTGTTGTGATGAAGAGGGAATTTCACCAGGAACTAATTGCATACAAATAACACTGGTTGAAATCCCCTTTTCTCTACAACTGTTAAAGTTACATGAGTCCTGTCCTCCTTTTCATATGGTATAAAGTATATTCCTATTTACAGGTTTTAGCTGTATATGTTTTAGTTTTGTAAGGCTGCCCTGAGGCCCAGCATTGGGCAAAAGGCAGGATACTACTAGTAGTAATGTTTCAGATTTCACTTCTGCATCTGATGTTCTTTTGCATTTACTTTTCTTTATAAACCATTCATATCTTAAGACTTCTTGTGTGGCATGTTTTCATTGGTTTAACAAGTTCAAAGGGGTATTCACTGTTTTCATGCTTATGTTACAAAATCTATTTTCAACAGGCCTAGTAACTTCAAGAGTAACAGAGTTGGGGAAAATCCTCAATCACTTTGCTATCAGAGGCACTGAGTAAGGGAACCCTAGAGATAATTTAGACTGACTCCAACCACAAATCACTATTCCCCCTTCTGAAGAGATCTGGACCACAGACTACTAAAGACAAACAAAGTAGCAGGCCATAATAACAGTTCTCATGTGGCCATTTGCCTTATGAGGCAGGTACTCTGCAGGCTACCAAATGGAGGGACTAACAGGCCATAGAGTTGCCTGGCTGGGTCTGCCAGAAATCCACCCTCAACACTCCTGGAAGGTCCATGTTCTATAGCACCTGCTGTCAGATGAACTTGAGGGAATCCCTCCCTCCACCCCTGGGTTTAATTTACTGGCTTCCCCTGGCTGGACCTTGCAGGAAACTATAGGGACAGACAGAGCAAGCATTCATAGCAAACATAGAATTCTAAGACTGGCAAATCTAAAAGCAAGTGTGTTGCTTTTCAAGAACCAAGGAAATTCAATGGGTCTTACTTTTGAGTAAATATCTATTGATGGAAATGCAGCCTGTGCAAGAACTGAGTAGGATGACCATATTTGGGAAACCAAAAAAGAGGACACCTAGTGGGTGGCAGGAAAATGGCTTTCTGGGGCCACCTTAAAGTCCCCAATTGGAGCGGAGGAGGGGAAAGCATGTCATTCTCACCCCCACCCCACTGCTCCAATCAGGTCTTTTTCTATAATGTCTGGGAATGACACGTTTTTCTCTTTTAAGGCCTTGATTGGAGCAGTGGGAGAGAATGACACACCTCCAGAAAGCATGTCATTCCCCCCTGCCACGCTAGTGGTGGCCTTAAAAGGGAAAGTGTGTAATTCCAGGTCATTATAGACTATTGCATAAAATCCCTCCTGACACTGAGGATAGAACAAAAACAAGGAGAAATCTGGGGAAATCATGACAGTTTTTTTTAAAATTTATTATTGCATTTATATCACACCTTTTTTTCTGCCAAGAAACCCAAGGTGGCATACATAATCCTCCTCCATTTTATCCTCACAACAGCAACCCTGTGAGGTGGGTTGGGCTGAGAGTCTGCAACTGGCCCAAAGTCAACCAATGGGTTTCCATGGCTAAGTGGGGAGTAGAACCCAGATCTCCCAGCTCCCAGTCCAACACTTTAGCCACTACGCCACACCCTAATGGTCACCCTAGAATTGAGCCATGCCAAGTTGGAAGCAGATCGGTTTGTGCCTTAATTTTTAGGATAGTTTTTTTAAAAGTTTGACTTCAATTTTTTTTCTAAAATTCAAGGCATGAACCAATCTGCTTTCAACTTGGCATGGCTAAAGCCTTACTTAAGAGATACCATGGTGCCAAGTTTCATCTCTTCATCTTTACTTTCTTTTTTTTTTAATGTACTGCTCAAGGCCCTAGACCCCAAAGAGGAGTATTGGGTTTGAAGTTTAAAAAAAATCCTAAAACTCAAGGCATAAACAGATCTGCTTCCAACTTGGCATGGCTCAATCCCTACTTAAGAGCTACCATGCTGTCAAGTTTCATCCCTTTATCTTTAAAAATGATGGAATTGTAAGCATTTTAGTTAATTTAAAAAATTTAATGGAAGTTTTAAACATTTCTAAAAATCAAGGGATGAATGGATCTGCTTCCAACTTGGCATGGCTAAATCCCTACTTCAGAGCTACCATGGTACCAAGTTTCATCTCTTTATCTTTAATTTCATTTTTAAAACTTGTACTGCTCAAAGTCCTGGACCCCAAAGAGATTTCTGTTTGAACTTTAAAACATTCCTAAAAATCAAGGCATGAACGGATCTGCTTCATACTTGGCATAACTATATCCCTACTTAAGAACTACCATGATGCCAGGTTTCATCTCTTTATCTTTAAAAAATGAGGGAGATGCAAGCATTTTGGTTGATTTATTAATGTTAAAAGTGAGTTCAACACATAACACTAGCTTTGATTTTATATTGGATGTCAAGATGGTATAACATCCTGGCTGACGCTGGCTTGGTTGTCAACAGTCATCCGTTACACAAAGCCATGAAATTCATTAAACAAAAAACCTACGGTTTACAAAAACAATGTTCAGGCTCTACAGTTTCCAACCAAGCACCAAAAAGCAGGGAAATTGGGAGTTAAGGCTCACAAGCCTTAACGCCACATCCTCCCTAAGGAGGCAGAAAGTGCAAGTGAAATTCTCATTCTCCCAAAGCAGATAAACCATGAGGACAGGATGGAGAATATGATAAGCAGAGGTAACTGTGGGGTTGTGGAAAACTGATCACGAACAACTTAGGGCCACCTACTTCTCTTTTTTTGTTTAGAGCAGCCCTTCCCCAACCTGGTGCCCTCCAAATGTGTTGGACTACAACTCCCATCATTGCAAGTCAATATGTCCCATGGTCAGGAATGCTGGGACTTGTCATCTCAAACACCTGGAGGGCAGCAGGATGGGGAATGCTGTTCCATACCCTTACCAAATACAAGGTCTGCCCAATACTTTTCTCTCACACACACATCTCGCATATAGCAGCACCGTAGGTTTTTTCTTTAATGAATGAATATATAGACACTCCACTCGCTCTCTAGCTCCTCCCACTCTTACACAACAAACCAATCCAGGCACTCTAAACAACTAGCCAATCAGCACTCACTTTCCATTCAGGCACACAGCTAGCCAATCCAGGCATTCTATCCTTACCTATTCCTTTAACTACAAACAGTAAGTACATTTTGGCCTATTTACTTTACCTGTTATTATTATTACTTTCTTTTAAAGATATAAACAAATGCATATCACAAACAATAAACTTTCCAGTATATTTAAAATTGCAAACAGTAGAACATCACAGTCCCAGGCACTCCATCCTCCCCATTTGGATTTGGATGTGAAAGACAAAGGAAAAGTGTGGTTGCATGGAGGGTAAACTGTAAGCAATTTGTGACACTGCACATCATTATTAATCAAGGTGCACATCTGTCAAGGCATCAGTCTGGGCTTCCAATTTCCTAGCTTTGTGGAGCTTGAACCAACCTGAGACAACCTTAACTAGGGTCTTCACTTTTTTGATCACGGAATAAACACACACACACACACACACACACACACGACTGCTAGGTGAAGTCCACACATATGAAGTTAATGAAACAAGAACCCAGACTGAACTATTTTTCTTTTCCTTTTAATACCCATCCAGCTGTCATGGCTGGATACCCATGACACAAACAACTTTTTTTTTTCATTCATTGTTTCTGGCTTGTGGCTTTTCAACAAATATAGGCTGTTTTTGTTCCTATCTTCTTTGTGCCAGCATAAAACTTCCAAGATGACTAACCTGGAAACTGACAAGAGCTAGGCTCTGATAAATGCTGACAACTGAGAGATACATTCAGTTGACAACCTAATGTGTTCTCCTCATACTGGTGTCAACGTCCTCCTTTTGAAAATGTATTTGTTTTCTGCTTGAGGTAGAATACTGAGAATGAGATGTCATATTTACACTGCAAGTGATTTCAGTGGGAATTACTTCTGAGTAAATGCTTTCAGGATTGAGATGTCAACATTATGTTCTTCAGCTGGTGCACCTAATTTTTCCACCAAATGTTAGCTGTCGAAAATAAATTCATTTATTAATTTATGTATGGGGGAAAATCCATAGAACTAAATCATGAACACTCTAATTATAGAATTTCTACAACCATCCATATTTGTCATGGGATTTCACAATGTGGAGAATGCACTTACACATATTTACACTCTCAACTAAGGAAGTTCTTTCTGTAGATGAGCAACAAACTTTTGGTTATACTGTGCATTCACACCTAATTTTTTAAATGAGTAACTTCAGCAGCAAATTCTGTGAATTCTGTTTACAAGCCATCCTCCTATGTAGGTTGCCAAGTCTCGTCACCACCAATCTACTTAGCCTGAGCTAGTGGAAGTGATGGGCTTCCTTGGTCTGGGAAGGGAAGTAACCAGTTCTAATCCAACCTGAGATGTCAGCCCTTGCCAAGTACTGAGGGGAAGGATGCAAAGAGATCTTCGAAGTACTGGCAGCGCCTGTGATTCCTGCTCCTCAATCTATCCAGGACATTGGCTGGGACCCGAAAGCTACCACAAATTAACTACAGAATTTTGAAGTGTTTGCCCCCTCAATATTATTTGCAAAGGTAGAGAATGAACATGTTCTTATCCTACTGTATTTGGTGGAGAATGAATATGTTGTTATCCAACTGGATTCCTTAGTTAATCTCCCAAGGCAATTAAACCCCCAAATCCACCAAAATCCAACTCAAATGGCATGTTCTTATGAGATTTCTGAAAGAGATGGTTGCAACTCCTGGGACAGACCAGATGAGAAAGTTTCTAGAGCACCACCAAAGATTCTTCTTTAAATGCTGCATGTGTCCAAACCAGGTGTATGGATGCAGCAGTTAAGAAAGAACTCATTCATGGCCAATCTTAGGGATGGTCGCAGAACCAGCTGTACTATTAGGATGTGTGAGAAGCTGCCTCTGACAGCAGATGCCGGGAGGTAGGGGGAATAGTACCCCTCCTCCAGTCATTCCTGCTGAGCTCCTTCCCCTTAGCCATTCCCATCCTGCTAAACTAGCCTGTTGCCCCTTGGGTTCGGTGAAGGATGCTGTCACATTGCCAGTGCTGAAGCAAAATTTGATTGCCAGTCCAGTGGGCTTCTCTCTGTAGAATGTAATCCTTAGCCTCATGCAGCTAAATGTTTTGGACTGCCTCTGGATTGTTGGGAAAGTCCCGAATGACTCAATTCCCAAAAATGTCAGTGATCTGAGTGCAGCTTCTGCTTTAATTAATTGGTTTATTTGATCTGTATACCACCTTTCAATACAAAGATTACCAAGGTGGGTTGTTGTTATTAAAGTTAAGAACACAATAAAGAAAATAAATCAGCAGTAGTAATAGTTAATTTTACTAGTTCTAGACAATCATAGCCAACAGACCTGTGGGAAGTAAAGACTGGCTTAAAGACAGAAATGATTAGGCACTGTGAATAATTCCAGTTTAATCTGCCTCCCATTGAATTGTCCTGTCTGAGATAGAACACAACAAAAAGTATTACAAAAAGTTCCAAAGCTGGATGTGCTGTTGTGCTGAGTAATTCCAACTTTCAGATCCATTGGTGTGCAGAATGAATGGGGTATAGGATGGGGAAAAGTCACCATTCTACTAGCAAAGAGGAGCTCTACTTGTGGGCTGGAGCCTTTGTTCACCCCTCCAGCCCAGTTCCACCTGCAGAAAGCTCTGCAGGTAGAAAGTTACTATTAGCAGTGTTCCAAGGAAGAGATGGTTCAAAAGCCATTCCATTCCCCTTCATACATACATACACACACACACACACACACACACACACCTTCCACCATAGCCACCACCACACCTAGGATTGCACTGCTTGCTGTGTTGATCCTAGCCATGGAGGATATCTTAAATTGTGTCATCAGCAGATGTCTTGTCAGTATAGACCTTATAGGACTATGTTGTAATTTCTTCCCAGGGATCCACAATTCAAAAAGAGGTAATCCCTTGTCTTCGGCAATAGACCCTTGCTTTAAAAGGAAACTGTACTGGTTGTGTATTCTTGGCATCTCTTGTTGCTATACTCATCTCTCTCTTTCTGAGAGGGAGAAGGAGGAGGAGGAGGAGGAGGAGGAGGAAGACCCATCTGTTAAATAGTGAGGAACTATTAGTCTGACTCAATATTGAAGGAATCTATTGTTTTTACTGCTTTTGTCCATATGCTTGTTTCATTTTAGTTTATAGGTATTTAAAAAGCCACAGTGAAATCTAAGCATTCCTGGAAAAAGTGGTTCTTCTGTCATTTTTATTCTAGGAGCAGTATATTGGAAAACAATACAACTCAACCCATACACAGTGACATTAATCTCAGCTCTCTTGGTCAAGGAATTGGGAGTGCCCTCTATGAACTTTCCACAGAGATAAAATTAGATCATTGTTTGATTAATCTGGGTTCACACCCGCTACAACATCTCCCCCTTCTGAAAAGATTCTTTCTTATAGCCAGAATGACATTTTCATCTGTCTTTTAGACCTCGGAAAGTATTTTCTGAAAACATTTCTTCCAGTTAATAGGGAAAGTTGAGGAATCCTTCAATGTCCTTGGGCAACAATACATCGGCTATTTAAGCTACATAACACAATTAAATTCAGTGAATGTAATGATTAAATGAAATCTTATCTTTGAGAGTTTGGGATGAAGACAGATGTGATGTTCTAATCATGTTGAAAGTGCCCTGCCTGGAAAGTTGAAACCTAGATCTGAACTGAAATTTCTCAGATAAGATTTTTTTTCTTTAGAATTTTCTTTACCTCACACTTTCTGAAAAAGACGGCAATTTTCTTGATTATTCTCTGAATATGCTTCACCATTTGTTGTGGTGGTGATCCTTCCCCCTCCCACGATGCCTGAAAATGATGTTAGGTTTGGGGCATTGTAGAGGAGACAAAATGATGGATAGCATCACGGGTAGGCATGGTTGGGCACTTGCCAAGGACCTGCATGCTAATAGGGGCATACTGGCAAGAGCTTCTTGGTGTTGTTCCTCCTTTTCACTATTGCTCCCTGCTTGTTCAGCTGAAGCCTCTCGCTCAGTCCCAGAAGGAGAAGCAGTACATGCCTGGGCCTACTTACTCACTGGCTCCCTGCTGTCAAGGAAGCAAATGGTAGCAATGATGAGAAAAAGGATTGGCGGTGGGGGGGGGGGGGGAAGAAGCATGTGACAATGGTGGTGAGAAAATAGACTCATTGAGGGAGGGGCCTCTTGAGGGTTTCTTGTCCAAGGGACCTCAAATACATGAAGCTGGCTGGCACTGTCTCCAGCTGCTGATGCCATTTGTGGTAGACAAAAAAAAGGACCTTTCCATAAAAATGAGAAGAAATTATGTCATTGCCACTACTAATGGTGAAACCCATGCCTATGAATAAGGCTGAGAATTTGGGGAGACAATTTTCACTCACCCCTAATTAGGGCTGAGTGAAAATGGCCTATCAAATTTTCTACCTATTTGTAGCTGATAACATCGCAGAGGGGAAAAGATTTGGCCAAATATCCTCTAGGAGGAGGCAGAATTCTCCTACAGAGAGTGTGGTTTAGATTCTCAAATTACCTTCTGAGGAATTTTGGCTCCTTCCTCTCATACTGGCAGATGAAGGATCCAATGCAACTGAGTCGGGAGGGCTGGAAAGAAGGCAAAATCAGCTAGTTGTGTCCAAAATTCTCCAGCCTACTTCCAGATGAAAGGGAGGGCATTTATCTGAATATTTTGAAGGGTTGCCTAAAATTCTCCAATAGGGCAGCCCCCAAATTAAAATTCTTAGAGAATTTCTCAGAAATTATTTTTGGAGAAATGTTAGCTCATCTCTCTCTCTCTCTCTCTCTCTCTCATTGTCTTATATAGAAAGTATTGCAGTATTTGCTGTTGAATGAACCTGGTTTGTGATTGAGAGATATTCTCTGTGTGCTTAATAACCTTTCTCATCTGTGCCCTTTTCTACTGTTCATCCTGGAATATTGCATGAGTGGGTTGCACTTGCTTTTCAACAACCTATTTCATACCAGAGTTACTAGTCCATGCCATGATTTGTGGGTCCACACAGAGCAGTTAATGCTTGCCTTCATCACCATCCATTGAGTTAGTTCATATGTACCCAATACAAATTTTGACCCCTCCCTCCACACACTTTGAACTTTATGCCATTTTCACAAACAGTGAAGACATTGGCCAGATCTATACCAAGTAGGATATAACACTTTGAAAAGTTTGAAAACTGTATATGGAGTGTGTCCTGGGCCCCAACAGTTGTCAACACCATTATAAACCATTATAAAGCAGTAGGGTAAATCCTGCCATTGTTTCCACTGAAAGTGCTTTTTTTTCTTTTTCTTTTTTTGGAACTCTGTTTTGTAGCAAGCTCCAAATTAGTGCATTGCTTGTATTTTTGGTACTGGCTGGAAAGGAAAACAAAATGTAGAGACCTTTGCCTAAAAGAAATCTCAGGGATCCAGGGTATGTATTTTTGTATGTGCCACCTAGCACAAGTTTTCAACTGAGAACACATGAAGCTGTTGCCTAGCGACATAAACCCAGCTCATAATAACAACCTGAGTGAAATTACAGCTGCTGTTAATACTGCCCCCTTCTCCCACATCCAAAATTAATTTCTCTCTTTTCCTCCCCCAAGTCAAACATACTCCTGTTTCATTTAGAGCAGAGAGCAAGATAAGGATTCTCGATGAGCATCAAGTCAAGTCAGCTGTTACTAAGGTGAGGGACAGAATCAAAGCAAGGCACTGTTTGTCTCTTTTTGCTTTGTTCCATTCTTGAGCTATTGTCATTTAAGAAGAGAGATCAGAGCCATTGCAGGAGTTTGAGAAAACACTGGATTGTCATTTCCCATTGAAATCAGGAAGATCTTGGACCTGACCCTGGCCAGCCAGGTAATTAGAGCGACAGCAGAAAGCTGTACTCAAATCACTGGCATTGTGGGGAATTGGGTCATTTGGGATTTGTACTTAATATCTACAGGAGGAAATTAAAGCTTGACTGGAAAAGAGACAGGCGAACCAGCCCTGCTGAGAAATTAATAGCTTAAAATATGATCTGTGTGGTTACAACAGCTAAACAACCTCCTTTCATATGGGGAGCGGGGGAAAGCCAACAGGAAGGATCAGTCAAAGAATATGTTTCACATCAAACTACAGGAAAGGAGCTCTTGGAACTGAATCTAGGGTTGAAGCTTCTGTTCTGCAGCTTAGGATCCCTGAAGTCAGTGGCTGCAGCTAGAATGCATCAGGCAGAAGATACTGTTCTGTTGACTAGACAAGGGGCCGATCTACACACGAGGTTTGTAACGTTTCATAAGGGTAATGAAAATTCTTTGGGCCACATGACGCACTCCCTTTAACGATGTATACCTGAGGTTTTTTAAAACTCACTTCAGCAATATACAATGGTTTTTACTTTTAATAAATCGTTTTAAGTAAAATAATGTGTCCTTCCTTACCATTTGTGATTCATGGGGGCAGTGCTTCATTGACCGGAGCCCAAATGCTTAACAGTTGATTGGTGGGGAAGAAAGAGGAAGTGGGTGAGTGAACTACAACATTTTTTTTTCTCCTGTAACGTGAGTACTTGTTAATGTGGCCTAAGACATTTTAAACTCACCTATTTGGAACGTTTTAAAATACAATTTAAAATGTTCCAAGATACTGTGTAGATAAGCCCAAGGACAGAAAGCCAGGTTAATATTATTTAGACAAACTGCAGCTAATCCAGAGGCTTCATGCTGCTTAGCAGTTGCACTTTTAGGAGTTCCCCACCTCTAGTCTAATTCTCTTTTGTGTCTATAAAGGGAATTGTTGCATTACCTACTAGGCTCCAGCCACAGGCTCGGGTTTTCTGGTGCAAGCCTTTGAATCTTTAAGGGCCCAATCCTATGCATGTTCAGACAGAAAAAGGTCCTACAACTCCCAGATATGCTAGATGGGGAATGTTGGTAGTTGTAGGACTCCTCCCCCTCTAATCCTTCATAGGATTGTGTCCTTGTACAGTAGATCCACTCCCCAGCTATTTCAGTATCAAATTTTATTGAAAAATGAAGTGAAAGCTAGAACCAAAAAAAGAAAGAACTTTTCACACAAATTAAATTGATACCAAGTTAAATGCACATCTTCAATAGATAGAGCAATTGGAACTCTCTCTGTAGAATGAAACTGTGATGCACTTGCTGTTTCTAATAGCTGTTCTAGAACATTAGGTACCTGTGCACAATCTCATTACTGGCACTACCCCTTGTAATGTTTCATCTGCTGGAGGAGACACCATTAGTGAGATGGCTGACTAAAGCAATATTCCCTCTTTTTAGTCCAGCGAGACTGAATTCTTAGTGTTCTTTAGCTTCATAAATTCTGTTTATGAGCTGGGCCTCATACTAGTGATGATCCCAAAATGAAGAAACTCTTTCTGGCTTCATCAAAGGCAAGTTCAGTAAAGTGTGTCTTTACAGCCTCCTTAGAATTATTCCAACATACATTGCATTTTGCCCTTCCCTTCCTTAGGCCTTTTCCACTGCCACCAGGTGAAAACTTTTTTCTGTTGCCTCCACCAAATCGGCTTAAAAGCTCTCTGGGGCCAGATCTATACCTTGTGCCAAATCATTACAATCCCATCATGTTATAAACTTTAAGACAGTTTATAACAGTTTTAAACTGGTTAATATCCATTATTAAACAGTTTAAAACTGTTATAAAACATTTTAAAGCAGTAGTGTAGATAGGCCTATTGGACTTTTATACATCATAGGACACACAATGAAACTTTGTTATGATATTTTGGATAATGTGAAATAAAAGCAGGAAATAACACTATGAAAGTGGTATATGGAATGTGTAATGTGCCCCTACAGTTATCAGTGCACTTCAATACCCTATAAAGCAGTAGTGTAGATCTAGTCTTGGTTTCAGATATTTTCTTTTGGAAGTGTGAATGAGATCGATCTCAAATTTGGCATATATGTGTAGCAATATGTGCTAGACATGTGTATGAAATTTGAGATTGATCCCTCCAACCCTCGATTTTATATGAATTTATTAAAGATTGTTTCCGTTCTGACAGATCAGAATGACAGCGCACCACATGCGTTCATTCAGACCTGTCAGAATGGAAATGATCTTTAAAAAATTCATATAAAATTGAGGGTTGGAGGGATCAATCACAAATTTCATACGCATACTTACGCATACCCCATAAGCATTGTGACCAAGTTTCAAGCCTGTAACTTTGAATATACAGAAGTTATAGGTATATTTATATGGCAGTCCAATAAAATGATAAAATTGCCCAAAAATTATCGTCCGATGATTATCGTAGGTTTTTCTATCGTATTGTCATCATTAAACACATGCACGATAACTACCCTATCATATTGTTATCATACATTTTTAACGATACAATACACATCCCTACTGGACACAACACTGCCCCCATAACACTGAACCCCCCACAAGGCTTTCAAGGAAGTAGCAATATAATAGGTGTCTGCAGTGGAGACAAGATGTATCCATGATCACTCCTCACAAATTTAACATTTCAAGGACCCTGGGGAAGGCGCTGAACCCTGAAGAATGACAACTAGAGCTGAGCCAAAATTTCACAGAAGTCTTCTTTTCCCCACAGAAAAATCCCCACTCCCCACCGCAATATCCCAGAGCAATATTATGCATGAGGCATTGTTGAGGATGCAAAATGGGAGCCAGACTGCCAAGACAGTTACTGTTGCCATTTGCAGTGGCAGTGCAAAACAAACAAACACCTGAGGCACAATGAAAGAAGTTGTATTGCAATCCCTACCAATGAGGATACCTGTGAGGAATTATCTCCCAATTTTTCTGCTCACAAATAAGGTACAATATTTCAGGAGGCCATTTGCACACAGCTCCAAAACATTGAGTGAATTGTTCTTGCATGCTACTGGCTGCAGATCAAACCATGGTTGAACTACAGAGGTGAACCTAATTTCAGATCATGTGTGATTATTTCTCAGGACCACCTACAGTATATATCTTGTTATTGTGAGGCAAAACAATTAAGGATAATAAATGCTCTTTAAATACATTGATTTTTAAAGGTAATTTTGGTGATATCCTTTGAACCTTGATGCAAATATTATTTTCTCTGTCTTGTGCATTTAAAAATCTTTTCCCTCTCCCCCTCAAAGAAAACTAAAATTGTGCCCCTGCTGCAAACAAGCTCTATTTCTGTCCCTCCTCTCTTTGAAGGCTCAAATGTTCCTTTGATAAAACAAAGAAACTGTGTTGGATATGATCAGTTACTTGCAACATTGTTTCTGATATTGTGTGTGTAAGAGTTTGGAAATATATAAGCAGAAGAAGTGATATTTTCCCATGCAGCTAAATATTCAAATGTTATCAACAAACAATACCAGAGCCTTTTTGATGTGCCATTTTTCATTTCGATTTACACACACACACACACACACACACACATATATATATATATATATATATAATCTCCTAATACACTGGAAAAGAAATGAAGCAATTGGGCCCATCAGGGTTTGTTGTAGATTCTCCCTCCCCCCCCCCCGAATCAGAGATTCAAAACTGTGATCAGCATGAAAAAGAACAAAGAAGTAAAAAGGGATTCACATTCTTCCAACTGAACTGAATGATAGACTGGCAAAATACAGAAACTTCACGTAATGATGGGTTGCAAGATTCTGACTGAGCAAAGATCCAAGAAGAATGAAGATGATAGCACAGATGAAGCTACCAAGTCTTTACCGAAAAATTATGTGTACTGAAAAAGTCTGGCTTATTAAGAACGTTCCCTATTGACGGCAAAGCAAATTATGTCAGGATTCAGTTAAGAATGATATCCTCCCTTTCACAGTTAAAACGCTGGCTGGTTTTGAAGTGTAAGCTGGGTCTGTAACCCTTGGGGGGGAAATCATGTCTAATATCATGCATCAGATATGTGAGTTTTCAACACTAATAAGGTCTCTGTGGGGTGTTGTAAGAAGATCCCACTGAAAGCTGCCATTCAAGAAATCATGCTATTGCAGGCTTCCCTTTTCAGTCTCTGTAGACGGATATAGAGCCAAAACAGATGGTGTTTTAATGGCCAAAACAGACATTACTTTAAAGGATTAATCTTATGCACCTGGACAGCGTTGGTGGGGGCGGGGGGGCAGCATAGGATAGTTCAGATTCCTAGATCTGAGGTCAGAGATAGTGCTCCAGCCTTGGAGCCAAGAATCTTACCCCTCTCCCATAGAGTCCCAGCTAGTTGGGCAAAAAAGCCTGTCCAATCAAAATGCAGAATGGCATACATGCAGAGGCTCCTCCCACTCTGCTCTGGATGGCCATAAACAAGGGTGACCATATGGTAGGCTGACCATATGAAAAGGAGGACAGGGCTCCTGTATCTTTTACAGTTTCGTAGAAAAAGGAATTTCAGCAGGTGTCATTTGTATATATGCAGAACCTGGTGAAAATTCCTCATCATCACAAAGTTAAAGCTGCAGAAGCCCTGCCCTCTTTTGTACATGGTCAAGAGGACAGGGCTCCTGCAGCTTTAACAGTTGTGATGAAGAGGGAATTTCACCAGGTTCTGTATGCATATGAACGACACCTGCTGAAATTCCCTGTCCTTTGTTAAAGATACAGAAGCCCTGTCCTCCTTTTCATATGGTCACCCTACCATATGGAAAGGAGGACACAGCTCTTGTATCTTTAACAGTTGTATAGAAAAGGGAATTTCAGCAGGTGTTATTTGTATGCATGCAGCACCTGGAGAAATTCCCTCTTTTGTACCTGGTCACTCTAGTATAGCTCTGAGAGAGTCGGATTTAAGCTCCACAACCATTTGTTTTGTTAAATCCTCCCCACATGGGGGGGGGGGGGGGTTAAAGAAGAAGCCTGCATTGACTCCAATTGATACTTTTCCTTTCTTTTCTCTTAACTCACATGAGGAGGATTTCCCAAAAGAGGATAGGGGGGCATAAATACTCCTCTCCCAGAGTGCCATAATCCTGATCTAAATTGAAGATGCACACACTGACAGGAGAGTAGAGAATGCTATTTATTTATTTTTATTTTATTTTTTATTTATTTATTTCATTTCTAACCCGCCTCTCCATCTAGATCGAGGCGGGGAACAACACCAAATATAAATATAAAACAATAAAATAGATAAACCGTTAAAACAGATAAAAACAAATACATTATTAAAAACATCTTAAAATTAAACTGGATAGGCCTGCCGGAAGAGAACAGTCTTCACGGCTTTCTTAAATTCCAGAAGACTGCTAATTTGTCGAATCTCCTCCGGCAGGCCATTCCACAGCCTGGGAGTGGCAGAAGAGAAGGTCCTCTGGGTAACACTCGTCAGCCTAGTTCTGGCTGACTGGAGTAAATTCTTCCCAGAGGACCTGAGTGTGCGGGGCGGATTATACGGGAGAAGGCGATCCCGCAGGTAACCTGGACCCAAACCATGTAGGGCTTTAAAGGTAATAACCAACACTTTATACGTCGCCCGGAAACTAATGGGCAGCCAGTGGAGTGATTTTAAGATTGGTGTTATGTGGTCACCCCTAGGTGTACCGGTGACCAACCTGGCTGCCATATTTTGAACTAATTGAAGTTTCCGGACTAGGCACAAAGGTAGCCCTATGTACAGCGCATTGCAGAAGTCGAGCCTCGAAGTTACCAGTGAGTGCACTACCATCTTTAGGTCTTCCAACTCTAGGAAGGGGCGCAGCTGGCGTATCAGCCGAAGCTGATAGTAGGCACTCCTGGCCGTTGCATCTATCTGGGCTGTCATTTGGAGCGACGGATCCAGGAGTACCCCCAAGCTGCGAACACAGTCTTTCAGGGGGGGTGTAACCCCATCCAGAACTGGTTGACACACCTCCAAACCCAGGTTGTGGCCTTTGACAGCAAGCACCTCCGTCTTGTCTGGATTCAGCTTCAGTTTGTTTTTCCTCATCCAGCCCATTACCGCCTCCAAACATTCATTCAGAGGAGACACACTATCCTTAGCTGACGATGTTGTCAAAGGCACAGAGAAATATATTTGGGTGTAATCAGCGTACTGATAGCACCCCGCCCCATGCCTCCAGATGATCTCTCCCAGCGGTTTCATATAAATGTTAAACAGCATTGGGGAAAGGATGGCACCTTGTGGTACACCACATAGCAGCTCCTTCTTTGAAGAGCAGCTATCCCCAAGCATTACCATCTGGAACCTGCCCGAGAGATAGGACCGGAACCACTGAAGCACAGTGCCCCCGATTCCCAACCCCCTCAGGCGTTCCAGAAGAATACCATGGTTGATGGTATCGAAAGCCGCTGAGAGGTCCAGGAGTACCAACAGGGACACACTCCCCCTGTCAATACTCAGGCGTAGATCATCCACTAAGGCGACCATAGCAGTCTCAACTCCGTATCCTGCCCTGAAGCCGGTTTGAAATGGGTCTAGAAAATCTGTATCATCCAAAACTGCTTGGAGTTGGGAGGCAACTGCCCTCTCGATCACCTTGCCCAAAAACGGAAGATTTGATACTGGCCTGTAGTTATTAAGGTCCAGAGGGTCCAGGGAGGGCTTTTTTAGAAGCGGCCATACTACCGCCTCTTTTAAACATGTTGGAAAACTCCCCTCCCTGAGAGATGCATTAATAATACATTGTAGATGTGATCGAACTGCATCTCCTCCCTGGACAACAAGCCAAGAAGGACAGGGATCGAGAGGGCAAGTCGTCGTCCTCACTTGTCCAAGCAGCTTGTCCACGTCCTCAGTACTCACCAACTGAAACTGATCCAGTGTAATTCCACTCGTGGACACTCCATTGTCAGCTTCTGCTATAATGATGGCGTCTAAGTCGGCTGTTATCCGAGAGATTTTATCTGTGAAATGGTCATTAAAGGCATCACAGCGAACTGCCGAAGGCTGTAAAATCGGGTTCGGGGGGGAAAGTGCCTGAGTTAGACCCTTCACCACCCTGAACAGTTCTGCTGGATGCAAATTCGCAGACGCAATGCGTGCAGAGAAGAAAGCTTTCTTCGCTGCACGTATTGCCACTCCATAGGAACGAAGATGTTTTCTATGTCGTGTCTTGTCAGATACAAGTCGAGTTTTCCACCATCGTCGCTCCAGTCGTTGTCCAGAGTGCCATAATCCTGATCTAAATTGAAGATGCACACACTGACAGGAGAGTAGAGAACGCTACCATGCATAACTTCACTATGTGTGCTTTAACCAATGTTTAGATTAAGTCCACACAGACTGATCACCATAGGTGAAGCCTCCCTCTCCCGCTCATGAGGCTGCCTTCATAATGCTGGGCTGCTGCCACTTTTAAGAAAACCCTGCACTTTTCCTGCTGCTGGGTGGTGGCAGCTAATCCTGACACCAGAGGCAGCATGGGCTGTTCAGAGAGAGAAGAAATGTGTGGTAGGGGAGACAAGCAGGCGGCAACAGCAGTGAGTTTAATGTTCCCACATGTGGCCAAACAGCCGCTGCTACAATAGCCGCAATGTTCTCTCACACCCCTGCCGGAAGGCTCATAACTGGGACTGGGGACAGTGCAGGTGGTGGCCCCTTCTTTGCCCACACCAGCAGGAAACACAGGGTTTCCACATACTGGGACCCACCCCATGTTTTCCCCAGTGTCTGCTGACCAATCAGGGTTACACTTCACCCCGGAATACTCTCAGAATCAACCCTGGAGTGAGGTCACATGGCAGAAGAGCAGTGGTGACCTCTCTGCCAAGGAAAAAGTCAGGCTAAGTCTCTGACTTGTTTGCACCGCAACTTCGGGGGAAAGCCCAGTGGTGACTGCGAATTGGCAATTGTGTCACATAACCAATGCAGCACTGATTCACAGCCACCACAGGCTTTGAAGAGATATAGATAGCCTCCATATAAACCATCCACAAGGTATAAATAATATTTATCTACTTGATCTTTTTCATCTGACTGAAAACTAAACTGGATACTATGCATGCTTTCAGACAGCCATATTTTTTCCACAACCGCCCGCTTTACATGCCTTTAGAGAATATATAATCACTGTAGACTAAGCCTAAGGTGCAGCTCATTTGTTACAAGTTGTTGTCACCTAGATGTCAAAGCTGTCTCTTCACTACCCATGCAACAATTGTTACACTTTGGTGACCTGAGGGTTCGCTATTAGTCATCAGCCCACCATCACCTCTGCCTTGTCTGCCTTGTTCTCTTGGTTTTAATAACTGTGAGGCTGGTTGTTATTCATATACTATATTCATATTTTAATTAATAGGAACCCCAAACTTTTTTTTCTTTTTTGGCATATTTGGAATATTGAGAGTGTATTGGAGGTGCTCTCACAAAATGGCTGCCTATTCAAGTTTGCCTATTCATGAAATGGCTGCCATGGTGGGTATGGAACAAAGCACTCATTCCCCAGAAGGCAAACTGGTGTGACTAAAAGAAAGGTAATTTTCCCAAGAACCTAAGTACAAGGCTGCCTAGGGTATTGTATATAGGCAGGATAAAAATTGAATAATAATAATAATAATAATAATAATAATAGCCGCAGCAACAGGCACAGGTGGGCTCGGCACTCCAAAACACAAAAACATTCCTTTGACCCCGAATAAAGATGGTTCTGGAGAGCAGTACCTCACTTCGTAGAATGCCAGCTTCCCGGTTAGAAAAAGAAGTATATGTGTGTGTGTGTGTGTGTGTGTATATATATATATATATATATGAAATAAAATAAAACCAGGAGGGACATGGATTCTGGGAGGCACCATGTTGGAGACCCCAGGTTTAATAGGTGCATCCTCAAGTGATGACTGGCATAATATGAACAGATGATCAGACATAGACTTTTAATTTCTCCATACATGCTTTCTGCTGCCAGTCATCAATAATATAGTACAAAACACAGAGAAGGCAAGTTCATATGCATGAAAAAGTAGTCATTTGTTCTATTCCTTGAGGAGGCACATTGTACAGAGTACACAGAATCCATAAAATGAGGCTAATGTCTTATACTCACATCATCAGTACATGTAACTTACTGCACCCTTTTCACATTTCTTTCTGTGGGGCCTAGGCAACCTGAGTTCTCAGCTATTTCTTTGAATAAAGGCAAATCATTTGTGAACACAATAATACAGTCTCATCTTCCATTCATTTGCTTTAAATGCCTGTCTCAATTAGATAAACATAAATCTGAAAATTTAATGGAATTTATATTTAACTAACTTTTGTTTTTAACACTATGATTGAAGATTATGGCACATGAAAGATTACTCGTAGTATTTTAAACAACTAGATGCTCTTAAGAAAAAAGGTATAATTGTTCTTGTTCTGGGTCTGTCATTCTGGGAAATGAATATGATTACTACAACCTACAATCTTCCGCGTGATAATTCTGCATAGACCTGTGATCTATTTAGAGTCCACTTAGAGTAGAACTTTCAATTACTCTCTATGGAATTCACTACCTGTTGATGACAGGTAAGCACTGACATAGTTTTAATTTTGGCATCTGATGAAGACATTTTTATTTAAACAAGCATTCCATGATTAACCAGCCATGACTTTATTAATGTAATCTGATTTTAAAATATTTTAATTTGTATTTTGATTCTTTTTTCTTTCTTTGATTGTTCACCACTTCGGAATCCTGTTGGATGTAGAACTGTATATGAAACTTGTATATAAATAAATACAACTTATTTCCAAGTGTATTGGAATGTGGTGTTTAGAACAGACTATGTTAGATCAGTTAATCTTCCCAGAATTCTTGTTTCCTAAGAAAGGATGAATGATACAAGTGCTACAGAATGCTGTGTGCATTTGCATTAGTTACAGGAAGCAGTTAATGTGCTTTGCAATTAAAATTCAACAACTGAAGTGTTATTGATCTTCTTTACTGAACATAATTTAACACCTGGTCTTGTCTGTGTTCCCATTTGTTTAGGGATTCAGGTTTTAGAAAGAATAGAATGTGATACATTGTTGCATCTAGTGTTCTATAACCGATGCCTCTGGTTCATTAATTTCTTAGAAGTCATGCTTCTGCCTTCCCTCATCTATCCAACTCTTGTGGGGGGAGTTGTTTTTATTTATTTACTTATTTATTTGCAAATATAACAATAACAAAAAGGAGAGGGAGCTGCAAAAGAAAAAAAGAAGGGGTAGAGAGGGAAAAAGGAGGAATATGTCACAAAATATATAAATACTACATCACCCTTTAATAAAAAGGGGGGAAAGATAGAAAAATAGGGAGGAGCTGACACGTCTATTTCAAATACATACATTAATATTTATTTATTTATTACATTTTTACACGACCCAATAGCCAACGTTTTCTGGGTGGTTCACAACAATTCAAACTCTAAAATACAACACAATAAGATAGAATATAAATGATTCAAAGTGCAATATTGCTTTAATTAACCTTTTACTGTAAAATTTCAACAACAAGAGGACAAGAAAAAAACTACAGTAAAAAAATAAAAATAAAAAGGTAAAAGCTTGCACTTTTAGCAGCAGAGCAAAGATTTAAACTACAGTAAAATACTTAAAACAACCAAACCCAAAAGACTAAAATTCCTGGGAAATAAAGTCTTCAAGTGAGCCTCTTTGGGAAGCTCATTCCACAACCAGAATGCCACAACATAAATAACCCGCTTCTTAGTAGCCACCAACGTCATTTCCTTTGGTGGGCATTCCTGGAGAAGGACCACTGAAAAAAATCTTAGGGTTCTGATCGGTATATAAAAGAGTGCTGGGCCGAAACCAGCCCCTTAGTTTTGGGAGCTTTCTCTCTCCCTGCAAAAGAGGCATTCTTTTTTCTAAGAGTGTGCATCAGATCGGGTCCGATCCATGATCCAGAGCCAATCTGACCGAAATTGGATAAAATTATCTGATTCTGATCCTGTCTTCTGGATCGTCCGATCTCATCCGAACTGGTCCGAAAGAACCCGATCTGGTACAGATAAGATAGGAGGATTGGGCCTCCTCCTCCCCCTCGTGCTCCTTACCTGCCGGGGCCATCCGCTGCCATCCGCGGGCGGCAGCAGATGGCAGTGGACAGCCCTGGCAGGTAAGCCTCCTCCTCCCCCTCGTGCTCCTTACCTGCTGGGGCCATCCACTGCCGTCCGATGCCCCTTCTACTGAGAAACAGGCTTCGCGGCCTGCCACTACTGAGAGGCAGGCCACGAAGCCTGTTTCTCAGTAGACGGGGGCAGCGGACAGAAGCGGGCGCCCTGGCAGGTAAGGAGCATGAGGGGGGGAGGATGAGGGCCCCACTTACCTGCCAGGGCACCCGCTTCTGTCCGCTGCTGCAGTCTACTGAGAAACAGTCTTTGTTTCCATTCTGACAGATCAAAATGAACGCATATGGCGAGCTGTCATTTTGATCTGTCAGAACGGAAACGAACTTTAAAATAATCTTATAAAATTGAGGGTGGGAGGGATCGATCTCAAATTTCATACACATACTTAGGCATACCCCAGAAGCACTGTGATCAACTTTCAAACCTCTAACTTTTAAAATACAGAAGTTATTGGCATTTTTTTCTTCCTGCCAAAAATATCGTTTTTAATGATAATTATCGTGAAGATTATACAGATCACCTACAATATGAATGAAGATGATAATTTTTGGGTCCGAAATGACAATAACGATAAACGATGATATTTTTTGGCATGCACACCCCTACCGATAACATCCAGTAAGCACTCCTGGGCTCCTGAAAATGCTGCTGGGAGTGTTTTAAGAAAAACAAAAAGAAAGAAAGAAGACCCCTCAGCAACTGGCTACATTTGAAAAGAAATATGGAAAACCTGTCACCCTCCCCAAGGAGAAAATTCTCTGAAATTCTCACCTCTCGCAGCCTCTTTCACCTGAGTTTTTGTTTTCCCCCACCCTCCACAAAATGCCCAAAATGAAATGGTCAAAATTTTCAGCTCAGCATTAATATACATATAATAAATAAATACAAATGAAGACCTTTTGACCATTGAATGATACATGGTGGTGGTTTTCTCTCTTGTGCACACATATCCCAGATTGTGATGCCACCAAGTACATATTTATTTATTTATTTATTTTTATTTAATTTGTGATTGCTGAGCAGTTGAATGCATGGAAAGGGATAGCCATAAGGCTCAATAGAATTTTCCCCTTCACCCTGTCCACCTTCCACACTTGCCTTCAGCAACTGCAACACAATATGCTAGCCCAGCCTTTCCCAAACTGGGAAAGGCTGGGCTTTAACTTCTGTCACCACAAGCCAACATGGCAATGGTCAGGAATGCTGGGAGCTGAACATAGGGATGGACAATCTGTCAACTTTGGTTTCTCCAGTTCATCCAAAGCTTCAAAACATTTCACACTTTTGTTCACATTTTTGTCTAATGTACACATTCTTGCAAGTTTTTCCCCCCTAATAGAATGCATTTTTAATATTTCCATTCATATATGCATTTTTGTGTGCATGTTTCCCTAATATACACATCTTTGTAAACATTTTTTTTATTGGAGAACTCCACACCACACATTTCAGAAAAGTGCAAATTTCAGTTTTGCGTGTTGATTTGAAAGTGCAAAATCTGGTAAGTTCATCTTAAAATGTGAACTCAACAAATTTCTCACCCATCCCTATTTGTAATCCAAAATATCTGAGGACTCAAGGTTGGGGAAGGCTGTGCTAGCCATTGCCTACTATGAGAGGCCCATGTACAGCTGTCATATATACATTCATCCATAGGTGTGCATGCACAGAGTGCTCCTGCCCCAAGTAAGAAGCGATGAATCGTGCCCATATTTTGTGGAAATATCCTTTGTTGTAATTCCATAACTAGGCTGACCATATGAAAAGGAGGACAGGGCTCCTGTAACTTTAACAGTTGTAGAGAAAAGGGAATTTCAGCCCGTGTCATTTGTATGCAATTAGTTCCTGGTGAAATTCCCTCTTCATCACAACAGTTAAAGTTGCAGGGGGCCTGCCTTCCTTTGCATCTGGTCACTCTAGTACAGTGCCTGCAACTTTAACTGTTGTGATGAAGAGGGAATTTCACCAGGAACTAATTGCATACAAATGACACGGGCTGAAATTCCCTTTTCTCTACAACTGTTAAAGTTACATGAGCCCTGTCCTCCTTTTCATATGGTCAGCCTACATAACACAGTATTCAAAGCTGGTGACTTTGAATTAGATATAAATTAGCCAATAAATGGTAGAAACAAATACACCATTTTAAAGATAAAATTCATTGAGCTATAGCAAGACAGAGAATTACATAAACCAGGTGAGGGAACCTCAGGCCTGGGGCCAAATCCAGCCATCCTTAGGTTACAATCCTGCCCTAATTCTGTCTGTTCCCTGGCAGCCCTATATGGTGTTTCCAAGTTGTAATGTTTCCAAGTTGTAAGAAAAAGATGCTATGTTGCAATGTTACCACTACTATTTCAATTTTGTAAGTAATATGTAAATCTACATGCTGGTCTAAATTCTGCTGGATGGAGCCAACTTTTATTCCTGTTCCTGAAGTGTTATCTGAAAAAACACAGGCCCACATAATCCAAATGATAAAATCCTATTATTTTGAGAGATTCTAAAGGTTAATATTATTTTTTATCTTCAATGCACTTATCTTGGGATAAGCTGTAAACCAAAGCATGCTGTCTCTTCTGTTTCACACATGCTAAATGCCTTAAAGAAGAAACTAGTCAGCGGTATATTTTTGTGTAGTAAAGAGCATTTTTTTCTGCCTTGTATATCTGTTTATAAACACTGATATACAATTTTTATCTTCTGATTGCAGTCATGATGAGGTGAAGACTCAATGGGGAGTGTCTGATTTCATTAAGGTATTTATAAAATTCCATGGCCATGTGTATCTGAGTTAGTACTTGGAGAAACTGAATCCTCTACGTGAGAAATTAGAGCAGTTTAACATTGGTTTTACAAAATGTGCCCTGATTTCTCTGTAAAACTAATGTCCATGTGGCAATTGGTACTCTGATAATTCCCTTGTTAAAGGAACACAGATAAGTAGGGTGACCATATGGAAAGGAGGACAGGGCTCCTGTATCTTTAACAGTTGTATAGAAAAGGGAATTTCAGCAGGTATGATTTTTATGCATACAGCACCTGATGAAATTCCCTCTTCATCACAACAGCTAAAGCTGCAGGAGCCCTGCCCTCTTCTGTATCTGGTCAAGAGGGCAGGGCTCCTGCAGTTTTAATTGTTGTGATGAAGAGGGAAATTCTCCAGGTGCTGCATGCATACAAATGACACCTGCTGAAATTCCCTTTTCTACGCAACTGTTAAAGATACAGGAGCCCTGTCCTCCTTGTCATATGGTCACCCTACACATAAGTGTCTTTCGGACTCCTTCTCCTATTCACACCCAATCTTTTAAAGATCTATGGAAGATGCCTTGCTTCATATTTCTTTCTTTATTGAGAAATGATTTATATGGTCATGGAGCAGGACAAACACTTATGTTAGCATCTGCCTTGTGGAGCATCTCACCCAGGGAGATCTAGCAAAATACATATTTCAGTTCTTTCTATTAATAGATAAAGGTCCATTTTTTCCTGCTCATTGGCCACACCTCCTTCCCTTGACCCCACCCCCTTTCACCAATGACTGATGTGGTTTCCCAGCTTTTGGAAAGTTTTCCCCCATTCTAAAGGGTTGAAATGCCTCTCCTAAGGCTTAGTTACTGGTAGGAAGAGCTTTAACCTACAATATGCTGGTATTTTGGATTTTGCCCTTCACCGACTCTTTGCCTTTGGCCCTTGAATATGGCCCCTGAGAGTTTCTCTAAAACTGGGCTAAAAGAGCACCCCCACCCCTGGCATAAATAAAGCAAGTGGTCTGTATGCATGCAGAGCCTCCAAATCAGAACACAAATGCAAAAAGGTGGCTCATTTTGGACAAAATGATCACAAATATTGGAAGAATTTATTGCATCACTCCAATGAAAATTAAACTCATGTTAAAATATTTAGGGAAATGTGGCTGAAATGATCTGCTGAGAAATAAATCAGGCAGGCCTTTGATATTTCGCAGACATATAATTCAGCTCCCCTTCTTCATCTTCAGATTTAGTGCTTACAGGATATTAATGGCAGTTCAGTTTTGAGGATGGTCTCTGAAGACTATTTTGGCTCAGCAGGTGGTGAGGATTTGCATCCATATTTCACATCTACTTCTATCTTATTACTGACTTCTTATTTCTTTGTGATTTATATCTCTATGAAATTTCAACTTTTGCAACAGGGAACAGGATTTTTTTAAAAGCAAATTCTGTATAATGTGGGCATTTTATCACTTCCATTTCTTAGAGAGAGAGAGAGAGAGAGAGAGAGAGAGAAGGAATGAAGGAAAATAAATGTTTGACACACTCATACATACATTAAAAAGTGTTGTGTGTTTTCCCCCTAAATAGCAGTGCAATTGTATGCATGTCTATTCTGAGAAGTAAATTCCATTGAGTTAAATAGCGTTTATTCTCAGGTAAGTGGGTATAAGATTAGAGCCTCAGGCTTCAATCCTATACCCTCTTACCTGGGACAAAGCCCATTAAATAATTGGACTTTCTGAGTGGATGTATATAGGATTGCATTGCAAGTACATACACAACAGGGGTAGGAGGGTACTCTTATCTAAAATGACACTCCTCAATAAGTGGCAGCATTATTGCCCTGTTATTTCCATTTAGCTGAACTGTGATCTTTAAATAATATATGTATATTGGCAGTAGGTTTGCTCGAGTAACTGTTAATTTGTAAGAGTTGTAATCAGTAGAAAATTCAGTAAGTGCTTTTTATAATAGGGCTGAACATAATGAATCAATTTGGTATTCATACAGATGTCACGTGTAATTTCAGGGCGGTTATACTGTAATTTTGGAGCACTTAATAGAGATTATGGTGGTGGCAATTTTGTCACTCTCGACAAGGGACTTTTCCATCATCCATTCTCAGCTTGTCCCATTTTGAACGCTTATTGTATAGCCCAAATGAAACTTCTCTGATTGGATAAAGCCACAGTATAAACACCCTTTATCAGGGAGCAGAGTTGAGCCAATCCAACATAAAATGGATTTTATGGATTTTAAAAAGACAGGAATTTGAAAGTAGACTTGTAATTAAATTTCTCCGTTCAGACACCCAAATCAAACTGTGGAGCTTAATACATTCTTCCCTTTGGATGCAAGAGAAGAAATTAATGTTTATGTATAAGACCCTGATAAGAAGGCTGTTTTTGTAAATGAAGAATCAGGTTTGCTCCAGAGAGCCAGACACTGACCTGGTTTGCACAACATGATAAGCCATAGTGGGTTGCCACAGTGAATTCTTTCAGGGTAGCTTGTCATAATGTCTGAAACCCGGAGCGTTTTTTTTTAATGTAAGTTGTTATTGACAAACAAGCCACCCTGAAAACCCATGGCTTGTTGGGTTGTTCAGGATAGCTTGTTTTCAGGGTGGCTTGTCATGACATCTGAACCAGGCAGGGTAGCTTCATCATTCTGTCAGGAGCAGCTAGTACAGAGTGGTCTGGCAAGAGTGGCAAAAAGTCCTGCAGTTCCTTGTGATCTCACTAGTGATGTCACCATCCTCCCTCATCCCTTATCAGTGTCCTTTACCCTGTGCTCATAACATTTAAGAGGAAAGGACATTGGAGAGTGTCCCAAATACATTTTGAACCCCCCCCTTTTTTTTTTGCTCTTGCACAAGTATGCACGTTCAAAAGTATGGATAGACCAAGAATGTGTGAAAATGAAGAAATCTTTAATAGATAACTATAGGATATATAGGAAATTGGATTTCCCAACTCTACCCCCTGAATGGCTGTCTTTAAAGAATAGATATAAAAATTTAATTAAGGAGAAAAAGAACCAGGCACAGAGAGTGGGTTGGCAGAATTTAATTGCTGCTTCAAGGGCTCATGATGCAGTTACCTTCTGGAGAATTGTCTCCAGTGGTTGGCAAAGTAAGCAATATAGAATGGACTTTCATATTCCCATTAAGACCTAGGAATTATATTTTAGTGAGCTGTATGCAAAAAGACAAACTGGAACCCCACTATTACAAACTGAATTGATGAACAGCATTGGCCTCCTGTTTCTGCCTCTGAAATTAAGAGGCTTATTTCTAAGCTTAAGCAGGCAAAGCACCCTGATGTGATAATATATTACCTGAGATGCTTAAGGCCAACATGGAGTGGTGGGCCCTGGTTCTAGCAGCTCTATTTACTTATATTGATCAGTCAGCGTGTATACCAGAGGACTGGATCTCGCTATTATGGTCCCAATATATAAAAAAGGGAAAAGAGGGGCCCCTGCTAAGTACAGGCCAATTAGTCTATTGAGCATCATAAACAAGCTGTATGCCAGTCATCTCCTCGAAAAACTATCAAGCTGGATGGAGGAGGCATTTTTTTTGGAAGATGAGCAGGCAGGCTTTAGACATGGGGGCTCCACAGCTGACCAAGGACTCATATTACAACACCTGGCCGAAAAGTATTCTTCTGTCTCCGGGGGGGGGGGGGGGGGACGACTTTATACAGTCTTCATTGACTTTAAGTCTGCTTTCGATCTAATCCTGAGAGATAGGTTATGGTAAAAACTTGAGGACGCTAACCATAATAGGTGACTGTTGACCCTATTCATAGCCTCTATGATAAAACCTGGGTGCAGGTGAGATGTAATCGTGCAGGCCATTTGACCAGAGCGATCCCAATTTATATTGGTGTTAGACAAGGTTGTGTTCTTGCCCCCACCTTGTTTAACATTTATATTAACTCTCTGGTCAAGGAGCTCTCTGAGATAAACACCCACCCTCCTAAGTTGGCACATAGATCTTTGTCCATTTTACTATATGCAGCTGATGCGGTACTTGTCTGACATGCATTTGGACATTTATTGTAAAACTAAAAAGCTGGCAATTAATTATACCAAATCTAAAGTCTTAGTTTTCATGCAAAAGCGGACTAAACATCGCTGGCAGATAAATGGGCCCCCAATTGAAACGGTTAAATCTTACAAATACTTGGGAGTAATCTTCCAATCATCCGGCTCCTGGAGGAGTCAAATCTCCAATGCCATTGCAAATGCACAGAGGAGTGTCAAATCACTCATTTCTTTCTTTTATGCTAAAGGAGGACAACACATACCATCAGCCTTACAAGTTTTTTCTGCTAAGGTGCTATCATAACTGCCTTATGGTGCGCAATTGTGTGCTTATAGTAATTTTACTGCTATGGAATCTACCCAAACAAAATTTTTGAGAAATGTTCTTGGTCTTCCAAGTTGTATGCCTAATGTACTGCTACGTCTAGAGACAGGGCAAATCTCGGTTGAATCCCATGCCTGGAGATGTAAGCTAAACTTTTGGCTAAAAATGATATTTGCCCCTCAAGGCTTGGCCCCTTTGGCCTTGACTGATGTATTCCAGTCTAAATGGAAAAGGGCTGTTGACAGGAAACTGTGCAATATGGGTTTCTCGCGAAATGCCATTTTGGCCTTAGGTTTGTTAAAAACCAAAGAGATTATATGCCAGCGTATTGGGGACATTGAGCTATGAGACCTTATAAGAGCAGATAGGGGGCAGGCCTTTTTACCTGCAATCTATTTAACTCTTTTAACAATCCCAAAATACAGGAAAATTTTTATGCTGGTTAAGTTTAATGTGCTTCCCTCTGCATTTTTGGAGGGTAAATACAATAATATTCCATACTCAGAGTGCCTATGCCCTTGTAAAGCTGGTATGATAGAAACTGTGGGCCATGTATTGTTGTACTGTTCTTTTTATTGTGATTTTCGGCATATCTTTATTACTCCTATTTTACAAGGAATACCTGGGAGATCTGATGTGTTCTATATAGATTATCTTCTGGCTGACTAGAATTCTCAGATAACTTTTAAGGCAGCTAGATTTTCTGCTTCTGCAATTGCCTGTTGGCGTGGGATGATAACATCTGATTGTGATAATGTTTAAATGTTTTAAAATGTGGGGGACATGCATAATGTATACTCAATTAATTGACTGTTTATATACTACTATACTTATAGTCTCATTCTACTTTGTTGGCTCTGGGAATACTATATGCACCTGTAGTGTTGTTTTGTTTCTGCTGGTCTTGTGACCGTAATAAATATTGATTGATTGATTGAAAAGTATAGTGCTACAAAATTTGCACAATTTCTGCCTCTGCTTTACTGTTCTGCCAGGAAATTTGTGTATATTTATTAGGGATGTGTATCGTATCGTTAAAATGTACGATAACGATACGATATGCTCTTTATCGTGCATACGATTAACGATAATGATACGATACAACTTCCTACGATAATTATCAGAGACGATAAAAAACCTACGATAATTATCGTATTTTATCATTTTATCGTAAGGCTCTTTCTCTTTTGCCGCCACATGGATGGAGCTAGAAGGTGGGGTGTGCTTGCTGAGACTGACAGATTCAGTGACCAATCATGCAGCAAGGATTCCAGCAGGCTCTAATCACAATGTTGGAGGAGGGCTGAGTATAAAAACCCCACTCTTGGGTTCCCCATCATTTTTGGGAGTAGGAGTTGAAAGGAGAAAGGTGGATTTGTTGGAGGTCTGTGTGCGTTTTACTACATTTACTGGCAATTGTAGATTCTTTTTCTATCTGTTTTTCTTCTTGCATCTTTCTTTCTGTTCCCCTCTGTGTCTCAGGTTCGTTCCCTGCGTGTGTGCTGCTTCTTGGTTTGATTAAGGGTTAGGTTAGCGTGACTGGGGGGGATTCTGTGAGTGAGTGTTATAAAAAAAAAAACCAAAAATACAAAAAAAATATTCTTTCTCTCTCTTTCTCTCTCTCTTTGTGTGTTTGCTTGATTGGCTGCAAGTGTGCTGGTGTGTCCTGTAGCCTACACATCTGCTACAAGATACTACACATCTGTGGCCAAAGCAGCACACAAATTCAAAAAGTTTGGGCAAAGCATACATTTTGCAGCTCCATAAAGAAATGAGGCTCTAAGGCCTTATGTCCCATGTGGTTTAAAAATCTAGCTTTCCTTGGAGGAGAGGCAAACTCCCTCATAAACTTGTTGAACAAGCTATGTCACATGAGTCCACTAGTCCCCCTACCTACAGCCCTTCGGTAAGGTTCCAACTTTAAGGACTTCAAAAATGAGGATTTCTCAGCAGCAACATAGAGTGAATTACCACCAGAAAAAACAGTGCAAATTCGGATGACACATTAAGCAACTGAGGGTTTGGGAAACAACTGTCAGTTGTGTTGCTTATCAGAAATACAATACGATATGGTTCACCTACAATATTATTGGAGACAATAATTTTTTTGGTCCAAACTTCCGATAACGATACAATACAATAATTTCGGGCGTGCACATCCCTAATATTTAGTGATCCAATTCCCTGTTCTGCCTTGAGATTTGTGTATATTTTCCAATCCACCTCACTCCCTGCTCTGCCTTGAAATGGGCATATATTTACTGATCCCCACTGTTTTAATCTATTTTGAATTGTTTTGTAAGCGACCTTGAGTGCCATTTTTGGTAGAAAGGTGGAGGATAAATAAATAAAATGAAATAATAAGATTATCGAGATATTCATTTTTACCTTTACTCATAATATCACTATCTCCACCTCCCCATTAGAGATGTCTGCATTGAGCCATGGGGATTAGAGAACTTGTGTGGCCCTCAACCCCATGAGTTCGCCAGTCACTGCTTGATAGGCCCTGTTCCGGGAGCCTGGCTGACCGAGGGCTTGATGATGTGCACTTTCCAGAGGCCCTGGAAACTGCACTTTGCCTCCCCCCTCCCATGCCAATCGAAGCCTTAAAGGCCATCTTGGATTAGAGGCCACAATCAGCATTAGAGTGGAGGGGGGAAAATACTGATTTCCTAGCCTTGGGGAAATCACGTTTCTCCTCCCACCCCATGATTAATAAGGCCCTGTTATTGGGCGTTTAAGGCCCCCATCGGCATAGGGGGGAGAGAAATGCAATTTCCCCAAGGCTGGGGAAATTGCATATTTCTCCCCGCTGCGTTAATAGCACACAGGGAAAGGACAAAGGGCATGTGCAGGTCAGGGCGGAACTGAGTTCTGCCCAGACCTGATTTCTGCCCAGACCTGCACCCCCTTTGGTATGAGGGGGGTCTGCTGCCCTCATGGGGCCAGTTGGATTTTCGACCCATCGCTATTGAGTGATTTACATGCAATCCAAGCTTGCATCAATGGAGACATCAGATGTGAGGTTGTGAATAGAACAGAAACAAGAAGTTGCTCTCCATTTCCAATGAGTTTGATGTATCTGGTGCAAAATTTCAATATTCACTGCATGATTTGTGGTCCATAAATGTCAAGATGTGAGACAAAATATGAACACTGTAACCTTTGTGGCAACCTTTTGCAAAATAATGGCTTGGAACCTAAGAAGCACTCATGGAATGCATTTGCTGTTAGGAGACTTACACACCCATTCAAGCCTACATCCCCCAAAAGCCTCTCATGGTAGTCAAGGGACCCACCAGAATGGGCTGGGTTGTGGGGTGGAGCTCTGACAGGCGAGGAGGAAAGCAGAGTCCCATGAAAGCTGCCTTTGCTTGATTATGAGCGGTGTTTTTCTCTACCCTTAGCCCCCTACACCACAGGCCACCCCATTTAGGATGACCCCCTGTCACTGAGGAGATGCTGGGGGGCTTGGGAGGCTGAAGGGGATGTAGAAAGAGGAAAGTCTTCTTCTGCCAACCCTCTTCCACTTGTGCTTTTTAGGGTCCAAGCCAATATTTTTAATATCACTGTGATCAGTCATATGGACTAGATCACTAATAAACACATATTAAGGCTTACCTATTTAAATAGGATTAAATAGAATGTGGCAAGAGGGTTAGCAGCACACTGAACTTCAGAGATTGCAGAATGTTTGAGGTCCATGGGCAGGGGACCTCTACCACCCACCACCCACCCCACCCAAAGCACCACCCTTGTTGCATGCAGGCAACTTTGGGGATGGTGGCATGCAGCAGTGGCAGGTTTACAGGCAGTGGTAGGCAACAGTGTGGAGGCAGGCAGATGGGCCATGCTGAAAGAAGAAGCTCCAGGTGCCTAGACCAGACATTGGCAGCTTCTGCCATCTTCATTTTTATGGGATTATTTAGTAATTATGTTTCCTGTTAGAAAGGCAATTAGCAGAGGAAAAGCAAAAACAGTGAGCATTTACCAGCAGTTCCACATGGACAAATAACTGTCTTCGGTTAAGGAGACCATACCCCTTTTAGTGAATTCATTTTGTTTTCCATTACACAGAGAGGAATGAGAGAGCAAACACATGTGCTCCCAGCAATGGTGAAAGTCTGGGATGGTAGAGTAAGGGGAAGAGCAAAGGGGGGGGGGGGAATCACAGGCAATCACTTGAGGTTGCAATATTCCTACTAGTGCTGGGCCAAATCCTGCCCCCTCTCTTTGGGAACTTTTTCATTCCTTGAGAAAGAAGCATTGTTTTTTCTGTCTCTTTCACAGAGAAGGGAAAAATTTTGGAGAATTTTCTCCTTAGAGAGGGGGGCAGTATTTCCACATACCTTTTAGAAGTGTAGCTAGCTGTTTAGAGGTCTTCTTTTTATTTTTTTATTTTAAAACAAAACAAAATTTGACACTTGGAGGAGCTCAGCAGTTCTTCATGAATGCCTATTGGAGACTATGTGACCTCACCTTCTCCAATACACATTCAGGAAGAACTCCTGGGCTCCTGCAAATACCAGGGCAGTTTTTTAAAATAATAATAATAATAATAATAATAATAATAATAATAATATAGAAAGAAGACCCCTCCAAACTTTCTACACTTAAAAACGTATGTAGAAACCCTGTCCCCCTCCATAAGGAAAAAAATCTTTGAAATTCTCACCTCTCCCAGATCCTTTCACTAGAGTTTTTGTCCCCCCCCCAAAAAAATCTGAAAATAGAATAATCGAAATTATTGGCACAGCACTAATTCCAACATGTTCATCCAGAATGCCTCTGCGCCCTGACACAGCATTGCAGAGGGATGAGGGGCCAGACTCAGAAGCATTGTGGGTACTAAAGGTAGCACCTGCAGCTGCTTGGCCTGGCGCTTTTCCTCTCAGTGTCATGCCCCTCCACCTTTTTAAACTAAAAGGGATGGATGCTGGTACCAGTTGTAGGGTGACCAGATAAAATCCAGGTCAGGGCTCATGTAACTTTAACAGTTGTAGAGAAAAGAGAATTTCAGCCAGTGCCATTTGTATGCAATTAGTTCCTGGTGAAATTCCCTCTTCATCGCAACAGTTAAAGTTGCAGGGGTCCTGCCTTCTTTTGTATATGGTCACTCTAGTATAGTGCATGCACCTTTAACTGTTGTGATGAAGAGGGGATTTCACCAGGAACTAATTGCATACAAATGACCCTGGCTGAAATTCCCTTTGCTCGACAACTGTTAAAGTTACATGAGCCCTGACCTGGATTTTATCTGGTCACCCTAACCAGTTGTGGTGGGCCCTTTGAGGCCTCAGGACCCAGCATTTGCCCACCCGTGCCATGGGCTGACACAGAGCTGCTTAGCTTAGTTTCCTACTTCTTTCCCCATACCTACCCTAAAATACAGTACAAGCTTCATTTACAAATGAACCTGTCATGCTGGAAGCTAGTAAGAGTCAGTAGGCAATGATATTATCTGCTAACATGAATAGAAATGCTTGCATTCATTATTCATCCATCTCCAGGGTTTCCACATCACTCAGACGTAACTGCCATCTTCTATTAATTAACTGGAAATGTGGAGTCCCACGCTGGTAATGAAAAGGAAAATGGCTCCTATTTATGCCACGTCTTGTTTCCAGGAGACCTCACTTTGTGGCCGTCGAGGTCAATAGAGGCATCCCACACCCGTATAAACTAAATTCAGTCAAGAGACAAGAATGTATTTAAGCAGAGCTGTCTGACATGAATATGGAACAATCCGTGCATCGTTGAAGTGAGGCCAGCTAAAGTAAAGTGAAATGCAGCCATCCATTCATCCCTGCAGAGCAATAAGATCTAACTGGTGAGAAATGGGCTTGATGAATGGCACAGAACTGAAATTACATGGACAAACAGGAACAGGGGCCTTCCACAGCAGGAGAAACTCTGATGAGTCTTTGGCCGCATAATGTGTTTAACAACATCCAAAGGGGCAGCAGAATTAGGCCATTGCAGCAAAAACAAGAGTCCTGTGTTGTGGGGCAAAAAAATCAAAGCATTAAAAAAATTAACATATGTTTTCCAGTGTCCATTCTGCAGTACTCCCATAATTCTACTATGGCTCCGCTCCATAGGAGGAACAAGAATTGCATGTCGTGGTTTCTAAACTATTGTTTGGCTGCACTGAATTTTCCCTGTCCTCAACACTGCCACCCACAACAAGGGGCTGGGTCAAAAGGGAGATCCACAACTTCCAGAGGACCCCCGTCCACCCTTAACAATAGCTTAGGACTGTTCCCATAATGTATTAAAGTTTTAAATATCTACATTATAATCAGGCATTATGTCTGATGTGAAAACATCAACACATGTAGGTGGCATGGGATCACATGTGCCTCCTCCCCCCCACCTTTATCACATTGCAGGTGCTGGCCTGGTCCTCTCTGCTCCTGACCTTCCTACACTGTCCTTGGCCTTCTCATGCCCCTATCCTCTCTGATCCTGACCTCTTGATCCTGCACAGTTGGCTCTATTTGCATGTAAAAGAAGGTAGCTAGAAGCCCATTTCAGATCTTCCTGCTCATCATGAAAATGCCAGAATCAGAGAGTGTGAGGATGTTGGGGGAAGTGGGCAGTATGTACAGCCCCATACCTATGCTGACCATATGAAAAGGAGGACAGGGCTCATGTAACTTTAACAGTTGTAGAGAAAAGGGAATTTCAGTCAGTGCCATTTGTATGCAATTAGTTCCTGGTGAAATTCCCTCTTCATCACAACAGTTAAAGTTGCAGGCACTATACTAGAGTGACCATATACAAAAGAAGGCAGGGCCTCTGCAACTTTAACTGTTGTGATGAAGAGGGAATTTCACCAGGGACTAATTGCATACAAATGACACTGGCTGAAATTCCCTTTTCTCTACAACTGTTAAAGTTACAGGAGCCCTGTCCTGCTTTTCATATGGTTAGCCTACCATACCCCCTACACAAGTTGATGTTTCCTGTTCAGGCATTACACTATAAATAGACAGGGATATGAATAGATAGGTGCACTATTTAAATACAAACACCAAACACAAATATCCATAGATTTTCCATAGATTGTCATAGATTTTGATGCTGTTTTATTGCTATATTATGTTTTTATTGTGTTTTAATGTATTTTATTCTTTTATTCTATTTAAAGTTTTTTGTAAGCTGCGTTGAGTGCCATTTTTGGTTAGGAAGGCAAAGTATAAATCAAACAAATAAATATCCCAAATGAGAAAGGTGAGGTTCATATATCAAAATTATATCCGTTTTTCTATAAAAATGCCAAAACTTCACAAGACCAATCCATTCCATCCAGCATTCAAATCCAAGTTAGCTACATTCATTCTCTATTTTCTTCCCTGCATCCATGGCTTCTGCCACCTGGGTCCTTGCTAAAGCATTTGACTTCTTGTGATACCCTGAATCACAGAAGCAGAGTAAATATTATCAAATGAATCAATCTTATTTGCCATTGCTTCCAAGAATTTAGATTTTTAGAAGCAGATATGATTGATTATCCTGAAATAATAGTATTTCCTGCAGCATATGATGAATTCACTGCAAAGGATAGCTAATGAGCCAAATGCTATAGAATCTTATTATTGAAGCTTCAGTAGATAGTGTGTCCCAGAAGACTGAACAGACCACATTTGCATTGTACTAACTAAATGAGAAATAAAAGCCAACACCATGAAGGGTGTGAACTGACAAAATGGAAGCAAGTAAACAGGGGTTCCCAACACAGTCCCCATGGGCACTATATTGCCCATGAGAATCTCCAACAGCACCCATGAAGCTCTCCACTTCCTGCACCCTTCAAAAAAAAATCAGTTTTTTAAAGAAACATAAAAAAACATTAGCGCACCATGTTCTCCTTCCTGTTCCTGAACCTGCCGCTGATCAGCTGTTCAGTGGGCAGAAGGAGAAGGGAGAGAATTGCTTGGGGCCTCACCTAATCCTCCCCTTTCCTGGGATGGTCACGAAGTCATTCCTGCGCATCCAAATGACACACAGCTGATCCCAGGATGAACTGGGGACGAGCACTCAGTTCTCCCAGAATAGCTGGGACTGCTTTTTTCCCAGGTTTTCCCACCATCTCGGGACCATCCCGAGCTCCGCAGGTGGTGTGGCTTTCCCTCCTGGGGTCCTCCCTCTTCCCCATGAGTAGCAGGGCTCAGGAAACAGGCACGGAGCTGTGGGGGGGAGTCCGTGGGCATTGGGGGTAAGGGGGAGAGCATTTTTGCCATCTTTCAGATTGCGCTTGGTGTCTTCCAGCATCAAGTTTGTTGTAACTTTTTAAAAAAAAATAATTGTTCCTTTGCGCAGGATTGTGCCCGTGCAATTACGAAAATGTCTCCTCTTTTTTAAAAAAAATTAAATGCTGTCCCAGAACATCCCTCTTTACTTCCGGAACAACTCGCTGGCATCTGCCCCCTGAGGGACAATCCCGGAAGTGGAAAACTCCGTGATCGTCTCTTCCTACTCCCCAAAGGGCTGCAGGTGTAGATGAGCCCTCTATCTCTCAACTTCTAGCCTCTAGCCTTGCTCTTTCTCTCCACCCAACCCTTTCCCTCACTATTTCTCTCCCTTCCCTATCCCTACCCATTGTATTTCTCTCCCTTCCTAACCCCTAGCCTTGCTCTTTCTCTCCCACTCACCCCATTATCTTGATGTTTCTCTCCACTCCCAGCCTCTAGGCTCACCATCTTTCTTCCCACCCCATGGCAGCCATTATGTAGCTAGCCACATCCTCCATTGGGACCATATTGTGGTGGTACCCACAGCAGTTCCTCAAATTCCCAAATGGGTCCAAAAATGGTGGGGACCCCTTAGTAAAGCATTTCTCAACACATCAAGTTGCTTTATACAAAGTCAGACCATCAATTCTGTTAACCTAGTATTGTTTATTCCAACTGGTATTGGGTCTCCACAGACCCAAGCAGAGGTCTTTCCCACTCCTACTGAGTTCTACCATTGAGTGATGGCTATGCCACAATTTTCTAAATACTTACTTTCTTAGGATGTTAAGCTTGCATTCTTTTTTTCTTCAGTCCTTTTCTTCAGATCCTTCCTAAGACCTCTATTCTCCCTCTTCTGTTCTTGCCAGGACATCAGCTGAAGTCATGGTCCAGGCTAATGTCAGCCTCTGTTAACCAATCAATAGCCACATGCCTACATGGCCTTGAAACAGCAGCTGATCCTCAAATGATACTTCCCTGTGCCTTCTAGTAAGGACGTTTAAGGTCTTAGATCCCTGTTCCTCATACACTAGCACTCAGTGTCAGAAGCTGATAGCTCACCAGAAAACCAGAGTTAGCTGCTGGTTGTCATATTTTTTGATAACCATTTTTTTTTAGAAATGCTTTAAAAGAACCTAGAGAACTGTTCAGATGACACACTAAGCCACGACAGTTAAGCATTTTGTGCTAAACATTATGGCTTAGCGTGTTGTGAGAACCATGACTTAGCATATCTTGGGAACCATTCCTACCCATGGTGGCTACATAACCACAGTTTAAACATGCTCACTAACCATTTGCTGCAAAAGGATTAGTGGCCTAACCATGGCTTAGTATGTTGTCTGAAAAGGCCCAGAAGTTCTAAGTTGTTTCTGGGGCTTATTATTATTATTATTATTATTATTATTATTATTATTATTACCATGGCTGAAAAGAAACCCTGTCTTGAGAGTTCATAAAAGGGGAACAAGGAAGAAAGAGGAGGCATAACATTTGCAAAATATCATCTTGCATCCTAAAATGTGGCACATTACAAAATTCCAAGTGCCAAGGAAAGTGTATTCCTAGCCTCCATAAATCAAAGTCGTAATATAACAAACAAACAGTGAATTACTGCATGTGAATTGTGTAGCCACACTGCTTCAAAATGAGCTGTTTAAAATATTAATGGTTTTGCCATATATGGAATAAAATAGGAACTCTTCTTTCTCCCTTAATGGATTTCACTGTGCAAAAATCAGGCACCATTCCAAAAGAATATTTCCTCTGGGTTCAATTTTCCACAAGTACTTGTCCCACTACTCGTGTTTCCTCATGTCCATATTACCATCCCTCATGGCTTTGTGTGCAAAAATCAGGCACCATTCCAAAAGAATAATTATGTTTAATCCCTCAAGACCTGAGGTAGTTCTGGAAAAAATAAATCCTTAACATTTTAATGATGCCTCACCAAAATGTATTTTCATGCTGAACCTCCATATCCCAGGTTTCTTTATTATAGGCCCCTTGGCCCTGGAATTAGACTAGTACAGTGTACAGTAGTGTGGGAGGTATCTGCAGATGGGGGGGAAATCTCGCCTGTGAGAGGAAAAATGTTCCTATACAACTTCATAATACGATGATCAGCAGAGATGACACTACAGCCAGTGGTAGGTGGGTGGGTTGATGCTGAACAAATTAGTCAAACTCATGAGCTGTCCACATGGTTATTCTTATGTGAATGGAAATGTATTTTATAGTAAGGTGTCACAACGCTATTCTCACATTTCATTGAACTTCTAAACCAATACACTCACAAATGCAGTGGAACTTTTCGAGAAATACTATATTGCATCAATAGATCAGAACAATGTCCCATTCTAATATTTTTGCATGGCATGAATCCAAAAAGAAATATTTCCCTTTTCAAGTCTTGAATCAAGTAATATCAACATTTCAAACTTCCCCTTCTCTAATCCAAATGATTGCAATAATTACAGCCTGCCCAGTTTAGCTGATTTAATTTATATTTTCCCTTCATCTCCTTGTTACTCAAATGATTTCCGCAAGGAGAAAAGAATACTGTCATTAAGAGGCTACACATACTCCGGCTCCTCAAGTCTTAATTTCTTTAAACATTTCTATAATCTGATATTCCTCAACTCAATATTCATTTATGTTTTTGCCAAAATTATTTTCTTCACAAAGATAGTTTCCTTCAGTCTAGAAAGAAAGGAAACTAATTGTGGGATAAAGTTCACAGTTGAACAACTAGACTGCATGTTAGATATAGATTTATGTATTTATTAAACGTTTATACTGTTTTTCCTTGTTTTAGTTCAAACAATAGTGTTATTTCCAAAGGGGGATCCCACACACCCACCCACACACCCACAATTAGTTGGATCCAATGTGAGATTCTGCCAGTGGAATGGAAAGTTCTGGTGGAACATATTTCCCCTGCCCCTGCATCCCTCCCATGTTTCCCCTATGTCTGTTCCATATGACTGAGGGACTCTCTGAAACAGATTTGGGGGTGTGCCAGACGCTACAAGGGGAGGATAGGATGGGGACATCCTATTGCACAAACAGAAGTCCCATTGAGTGAATAGACTTCCACTCATGTGGACATTGGATCTAAGTCAAAGAGTTGTACATAGGGTGACCATATGAAAAGGAGGACAGGACTCCTGTATCTTAACAGTTGCATAGAAAAGGGGATTTCAGCAGGTGGCATTTTTGTATGCATGCAGCACCTGGTGAAATTCCCTCTTCATCACAATAGTTAAAGCTGCAGGAGCTATACTAGAGTGACAAGATTAAAAAGAGGGCAGAGCTTGTACAACCAATGAAAATGGTCCCCCCCCCCCCAACTATCCATTTTGTGAACATGATGTTAAGCTCAGGAATATGTGAGTTTTGCCTCCAAAATATGATTGTGTTTTTGTTTGGGGGAGCAAACAGGGCAAGTTATGCTGTTAAATGAATGGAAACAACATTCTCATACATCCCTATGAAGAAAGTGTATCATTCCCTCTAACAGTGAACTTAGTTGATTGAGTCCCAATCAGTCTAGAAGCGAAGTGTGAGTCCACCCAAAAACAAAGGGGTGGTATCTAGGGACTTCCTAGGTACACAGTAGTATAAAAGGCTTTAAGAGCACAATCCTATGCATGCTTAGACATAAAAAAAGTCCTACAACTCCCAGCATTCCCCACCCAGCCATGCTGGCTGGCTGGAGAATGCTGGGAGTTGTAGGACTTTTTTCTGTTGGAACATGCATAAGATTATGCCCTAAATCAGTCATCCCCATCTTGGTGCCCTTCAGATGTTTTGGAATCCAGATCCCATCACCCCTGGCCATTGGCCATGTTATCTGGGACTCATGGAAGTTATAGTCCAAAACATCTGGAAAGCACCAGGTTGGGGAAGTTTGCTTTAAATGAATGTTTACATGCTTCATGCAACTAGATTTGCTGCATTTAAGCCTGATGGATGCCCCTGAGAGCAACATAATGTGGGAGAACCTGTGTAGTGCAGTGTAGTGGTTAGAATGTTGGCCTTGATCTTCAGATAAGCCCAATGGATCCCCCTTGCGAGGAGTGTAATGTGGGAGGCCTTGTGTAGTGCAGTGGTTATGGTGCTAGGTCTAGGGAGACCCAGCTTTAAATCTCCACCTAGCCATGATCCTTACTGACCCAATCATTACTACCTCTTGTCCTAACTTAGCTAACAAAATTGTTGTAAGAATAAAATGTGGGAGGAAGTATATGTGCCCTCCTTGATGGAAGGGTAGGATATAGCAATGAAATAAAGACGTATATAAATACAATTTGTGAGCAACAGCCAATGTCTGAAAGTAGCTGCCCTGATTTTTGGGGACACATTAGGAATCATGAGAGCCTAATGTCATATATCTATGTTCCTCCTGTTCCCTGCAGTTTTCAGAATGGCAGAGTGGCCATCCATCATTCATTGCATACTTCCATGGAGGGCAGCTATAGAATATATTATGATAGGAATATGCAGAAGTTATTACAGATCCCATTGGAAAACACAGCAAGTACAATAGCAATATATCGTCCTCTTGACCCCAAAATCTATGCATACCATGTATGCAAAAAGATGCTGATTTCCATGGATGAATTCCTGCTGGCCCCTATAACACTATGCCACTGGTTTTACAGTCAAATATGATTACTTAGCATTTTGCTTCTCTCCAGTGGCTTGCTGCCAAGTGATCAATACGGTTTTAATTTAGACTTGAAGCTGAAGTAAAGCAAGACTGCACGCATCACACCTCATTCCAGGATTCCAGTTGACATGGAAATTACTGAGTTTTACCAAGAATTTGTGGATTTCCTGTGGTGGTGGTGGGGGGGTGTCACTAAGGCCACAATCCTAAGCAAGCAACACTTTTTTGGAAATACGTTCAGGTGTTTGGTAGGTTGCTTTCTGTGTCACCAACTTCTATAGGTAAATGTCTCCCCTTTTGAAATACTTTTGATGCGAGGTTGAGCACTGTCCTCTGTGCAAAATGTTTCTGGATTATTCAGAAACGTTCTCCTTTTTTTGTGTGATGAAAACTATAAACAGATCCGCTTATCCAAATAAATCTTATGAAAAGATAGAGTTGCTCTCTACATACGCAATTTCTTTAAATCCAGATTATGGATCTTTGTATGAAGACTGGACAAAGCAGCATTTAAATGAAATGTCTTCACTAACATTGGTTGTAACAGTAATTGCTCCTTTGAACCAAAACGAGCAACCCATCCATCAGTTACCTTCACCAAAGCCTTCATTTTGTGGCATTAGTGTGAATTGATCTGAGCATCAATATACTCTGTCAGAGTACTATAATATAGCTCTGATTACAAGCTGGGATAATATAGCCTTTTGGGAAGAAGATTGGAATCTGGAGTATTTCTTCTCAGGGGTTTTCAGGGTATTATTCCATTTTGCAGTGACCCGATACCAGGACTAGACAATGAACATCTGTTTGTTAAAATGTGGAAAAAGGCTAGCACATGGAAAACAATTCATTGTGGAGTGGGGGTGCATCTTTGTATGTTCATATTTTTGTGCAAATCCTGGGCCAGATTCTTGCAGTTGATATCCTGCCACTAAGGGCGAAACAAACATTACTTTAAATCTGTCTAGCAGCTACATCTTTTTTTTTCTTTTCTTTTTTTAAACCCCTCTAGGATAGGCACAGGGAGCCTGATCCAAATCAGGACCTAATGTGCTGGGCAGGGGTAAGGCTCTTAAGAGCTGGATTAGACCGCCTGTGCCTACTCTAGAATAAAAGTGATGTCTATTTTGGCTCAGGGTTGGAAAGGGAATCACAAGACATCACTATGCAAGTGATGTCTATTTTGGCTCAGGGTTGGAAAGGGAATCACAACCATCTTGTTGGAGATTATGGACTCAGAAACATGTTGATAAGGGGATATTTTCAGATGACATTAAGGCTACAATTCTATGTGTCCTTACTTGGTAGTAAGTAAGCCTCATTGTACTCAATAGGACTTTTCTGCATAAACATGCATACTGCTGTCTAAAATCAGTTAGGCCATGTCTACACCTGCCTTTTTCCCAAGGGTCCTCTCTGTGCATCCAACTGATGCACAAGGGATCCTGGGAGCAGGCAAGGATGACCCCTCCATTTTCATGGGATAACTGGTTGCCCAGTTATCCCAATTTTCCCTGCGGTCCCAGGACGATCCCGAGGACTGTGAGTAATGTGGCTGCCTGTCCCAGCTTCTTCCCTGCTCCATGCGAGTAGCAGGGGTCAGCAAGAGGAAAGGAGCTGATCTGGGGGGATTCCAGGGACATCAAGGGTGGGGGGAGCGGAGGTGGAGCTTTTTTTAACTCACTTTTTGGAGGAGCACAATTGCGCTCCTGGCTCTGGCTTCTTTTTTTTAAAAAAAATGGCAGGTGTGATGTCCCTGTTTGTTTCCAGGATGTCGCACTTCTGTTTAGATGCTGGGGGAGGTTCATGGAAGCAGATAAGTCTGCGATCCTTCCCCCTCCCTCCCTCTACACCCTTAGGTGTAGAAAGGGCCAGTGAAACATTGAAATGGGGCAATTGAAAAGAACAGCAATTATGTTCTGCTAGATTTTAGCAAGCTTCCAGTAGCAATTGGAAGTTTTGCAGGTAAGCAAATTTGTGCTAAACTTTTAGCATTGATTTCTTTTGATTTTAAATCCACTTCCATGCATGGTTCCATCTTTTTGTTCCAATTCTCAATGAAAACTCATCAGGAAAAGCAGAGCATGATGGAACTGGAAATTTCTCTTGTTAATGCAGTGCTTACAGTGCCTATGGAAGCTTTCTTTCAAACCTAGATTGTCACATGGTGGGGGCGGAGTTGGGGTCACAGCACTGGGAATGGGCTTGTTAATGCTTTTCTCTCCAGCTTTGATGCCCCTTGGAAATCTTCCTCCTGAGCAGCAATTACAATGTTAAAAAACTGTTTTTCAAAAATACTAATTGCCACATGAAAGGCAACTTTTGGGAGAGGGTTTCAGTGCTCAGGAAGGCTTAAATCACTGGAGGCTGGTGCCTTCTATGTCAATAGGGCAGTGAATCTACTCTGGGCTTCAGTGAGAACCAAAGCTCCATCAGATGAGCATTTTATTGCACAATCATTACTGGGCACTCATGGATTTTCGTGGCTCCCTATCAAGATTACTTCCTTCAGAAGAGGAAGTAATGAGGGACAAATGCATGGGCGAAGAAGCAACGGTGAGCAAATGCAATTTTCCCTTGTGTGATGACACTCCCAGTCACAAGTGTTAAGGAGCTATCCAAGGTGCTGAAATCAACAAATGTCCTGAATGTTGCTGAAAGGAAACAAATGAGCAGCGAACATTCAATAAAAAAGGAAATCCTGGAAGATCTGACATCCTTCTAGGTGTTTGCAGACTCATTACTGCCCCGACTGCTTTCCATTGTTGGCAGTAGTGTTATGAGGTGCTCTGAAATGACTCTTTCATTTTGTGTCCATCTTGTGCCTAAGAATCCAGGTTCTCGTGAGAGCCAGTGTAGTGCTGTGCTTAGAATGCCAGATTAAGACCTGAGAAACATGGATTGAAGTCCACACTGTAGCCCATGGGGTAATCTTGATCCAGTCACTTTCTCAGATACCTTACCCCACAAGTCGGTTGAGAAGATGAAGTGAGGGAGCTCCTTGGGAGAAGGAAGGATGTTAAAATATACTAAAATAGATAGTCCTAGTCAGTTTATCTTATACTGCATTTTCCACAAGAAATTATGCTCAAAGCAATTACCAAAAACATACAATCCCCATAATTGTAATAAATATTATAAATAAATATTCTTAGCCAAGTTGTGACAGCAAGGCCTGGGCAAAAACAAAGCATGAGTCCTCAATGGAATGTGATGGGAAGATTCACCACACACACACACACACACACACACACACACACACAAATACACATGTATGAGCAAGCAATTAGTCCCAATAGATTGGCATGACTTAAAAAGACAAGATAAATTTTGAAGAATGCACTGAACAACATGTGGATACCCACATAGTTATATGCCAAGAAATCACTTTGACTTGAACACTTACATGTAAATCGAAAGTGTATACAGATAACTAACAACATTTTCCACTTGCCATGTACCATAGAAGATTCCAGATTCCTCCATACAAATGATAAAGTACAGTACTAGATCAATCTACAGCGGTCAAGACAGGTCAGACATGTGTTACGGAACCTAGAGTATATAATGGTTAGGAATATTACAGAACTTTGGATTATTTCCTTGAAGCATCTACTTGCACCAGCCAAATCTTCTCTAGGCAGATGAAGCAAGAAGAAGCAGGAAGTCCCCAGGCAATTTATATGGTGCATGATCACCTCTAAAGACTGTCTGTACGAAAGACAGCCATATTGTACTGATTTTCTGCATAACCGACACTGCCAGCCAAGGCACTTCTTTCTGATACTATCCTAATTAGAAAAAAGGAACTTGATTATTAAAAAGACAACTCAGCTCAGAGTCCATTATTTTCCACTGTGACCAATAAATTGTGAAGAGTAACACTAGCCTGTCCTCTTCTATGCATTCAAAACTGCACATCTCTTCTCTGTTTCTTTCTTACACAAATAACTACACTTACATATGTTATGAGCTCACAGACACATGTGTAGTGTTGGGGTGAAAATCTGCCTAGGCCCACAAGGGCAGTGGATGCCCCCACATCCAGCCTTCATGGCCCCAGGCAGACATGCCTGGAAGATTTTTGCCCCAACGCAAGAAACGTAGGTCAGGGTGCCAGAGAGGAGGGAGAAAATATGCAATCTCTCAAGCCTTGGGGAAATTGCATTTCTCTCCCCCCTGGCCCCACACCAATGGAAGTATTAAAGGCCTATTAACAGGGCCTTTAAGGGACCCATCAGCAGGGGTGAGAAATGCAGTTTTGGCAAGGCTGGGGAAATCACATCCCCCTATCCCCCACCATGCCAATCATGGTCTTAAAGGCCCTCTTAAATGGTATGGGTGGAGAGGAAAAGTTAGAAAGGAATTTTATTGAACCTATTAAAATGTTAAGCCTTTTTCTGTTAGAAAAAACCTTCAATAGAGAAACGGCGTCTCTTTGTTTTATGTTGGAACAGGAAACAAGTTTCAATCAATTGCATTTACTATTAGGGGCTAGTTGATTGGTGTAAGCTTGATTATGTTTATTGGACTTCTTTGTCCATATTTTTATTTATGAATGGATGTAATATGGAGGTGTGATGAAAGAATAACCTGAAAGAATGATGTCATAAGACCTGAACTCAGAATTAAATACAAAATAAAAATAAAAATGTTACTTCTTCTACAAACAAGAAAGAAAGAAAGAAAGAAAGAAAGAAAGAAAGAAAGAAAGAAAGAAAGACTGTGATGGGAATTTGGAGATGTCACAGACCAGCAACACCCTGTTCGATGGGTAGAAGGGGGAAACAGGCAAAATAGTGTGCTCCCACACCTATCTGCCCTTTACTTCCGTGGGTCCTTTCCGCTGCCACCAGGTACAACTCTTTATTTCACTATCTGCCTCCGCCAAACCAGCCCCAAAACTCTCTTGGTCTCAGATATCTACTTTATTATTTAATTATTTATTTATTGCATTTATATACCACCCCATAGCCAAAGCTCTCTGGGTGGTTTACAACAGCAACAACAAAAACCCTTAACGTACACTGTTAAATGCCTGGGAGAAGAGAAAAGTCTTGACCTGGTGCTGAAAAGATAACAATGTTGGCAACAGGAGAGCCTCGTGGGGGAGATCATTCCATAATTGGGGGTCCACCACTGAAAAGGCCCTCTCCCTTGTTGCCATCCTCTGAGCTTAGTGTATGTTGATCTTAGTGTATGGGTAAGTTCGTGTCAGGAGAGGCATTCCATCAGGTATTGTGGTCCCAAGTCATGTAAAGCTTTATAGGTTAAAACCAGCACCTTGCATCAGGCTCGGAAATGTACCAGCAGCCAATGCAAGCAGGCCAGAGTCAGTCTTATATGTTCAAACTTTCTGGTTCCTGTTATCAATCCCGCCACTGCATTTTGCACAAGCTGCAGCTCCTGAACCATTTTCAAAGGCAGCCCCACATAGAGCGCATTGCAGTAATCCAATTTGGAGATTACCAGAGCATAGACAACTGAAGCCAGGTTATCCCAGTCCAGATAGAGGCATAGCTGGGCCAACAACCGAAGTTGGTAGAAGGCACTCCATGCCACCGAGGCCACCAGAGCCTCAAGTGACAGAGATGGTTCTAGGAGAACCCCCAAGCTATGAACCTGCTCCTTCAGGGGGAGTGCAACCCCATCCAGAGCAGGTTGAACACCTTCCATCCAATCAGAAGAACCACCCACTACTGCATCTCAGTCTTGTCTGGATTGAGTTTCAGTTTGTTAGACCTCATCCAGTTCAATGTCGCAGCCAGGCACGGGTTCAGCACATCTACAGCCTCACCTGATGAAGATGAAAAGGAGAAATAGACTTTAGGTAGTGTGGGGGTTCAATATTAAATTTGGGGGTGGATCACCCCCCTCAAAAATGATTTAACCCCATAATGACCTAAAACCAAATGAAATACAAAAATTGAGCACAGTTCTGTTCCTTCACAGGGATGAACACCGAAACAAACCAAAAATAGCTTTGAGACTTCACCGTGAAATCTCACAGTCATAGAATGACAGAGCATGACTGGAACTGTGGTTTGTGTTTTTGTGCTGAAGATTAACGAAGCTCAAAATTGAGCATGTTTGGGAAATTAATCTGGTTATTCTAGAGTTTTTTCTGGAGTGCTGCAGAAGGAAGAGGCTTATCTAATACTAAAAATGATGCCAAATCAGATTTGTCAAAACATCAACATTTGGAAGGGGTGACACTGAAAACAGGCAAGTATTTCAATATGCAAAGTGTCCTTAGAATGATGAATCTATTAGAATTTTACTACAGCCCAGATATAAGCAATCAGATGTTTTGGACTTATATTTCTGACTTTCTTCAGAGTCAGTACAAATCAGCTTCTGAGTTCTGTCATGATTAATCTGCTGTTGATGTAGTAACAGACCTTATTTCTCTTTGTGTGTATGCATAAGGTGCATATAAAAGCAATATTCATGAGGTAAATTCCAAATTGCTTTGGCTGCCTCGGTCTCATCAATTTTCCATGATTTTGTTTATGATTGGCTCACTTCTAACAGAAGATATCACAAGGGCTGTTCTATGTTTTATTATTTGAACAGTTCTATGATTCCAACTCTCTCATCTTACATGGTACACAGTGCTTTCATGTAGGAGAATGCAAAGCTTTGTTTATTTGTTATATCTTTTGTTATTCCATTCATTTTCATAATTGAAAGCCTCATTCATTTTCTTCAGTTGTTATTATTTATTCTTTTTTGGAATTCTAATTCATTTTCATTTGCTTTCAAAGGAATACTCAGCTGCAATTTGGAGGCCTGTAACATCTGGGTTTTTTTATCCAGTCAGCATGATATTTTCATGCATTCTACTACCTATCCAAGAGATAAAGCGTACCAAATGTTTGACAGATAGAAGAACAGATCTCAATTTTAAGAGGAATTTAAAAGACAGGAGCACTACTATCTAAAATGTGACTGATTTTTAGTCCAAAACCTGGACAATGACCTATCCATACAGAGGAAACAAGAAGACCTGAGAAACGTTTAAGGATTCTAGGGGACCAGTGGGAAAGCACAGTGATTGCCCAAGCTTTAGGTTAATGAACTCATAATATAGCTCTACAGTCTGTCTAGCTAAATCCTGGGAAAGCTTCATTACTTTGGCTAACACTGAAGCAAAGCCCTAGCTTATGGAGATATTTTTGAGACGGAAATATTTTGTCCAAGATATTTCCAGTGTTCAAATTACAGCAAGGTCAGAGATCATGAGAAAGAGTGAAATAGTAGTTCTTTTCACACACACAATGATCCCATGAGGAATGAGCAAGTGGAAAATGGAGTTGGATTGTGCCTGCTGGATCTGCCACCGATCTCAACACATTCATCTAAAGGTCAGAACAGAGCCTATACGTGTTGACCTTGTATACATGTAAGCTATTTTTTTTACTCATTTGGGGATCCTTCATTCTTCAGGGTCCCCAGGAATGTGTACAGAGCCCATGCATGAAAAACTGTATATGTCTGCCCCTGTTCCAATATTTGAATGCATCCATTTAGCTGTGGGTGACATGACCCAACTCGCCATCCACTCATTTAATTTAAGTGGAATTGTTGTGAGAAAAGCATTAGTGGTACTGCTCTTCAACTCTTTTAGATAGGTAAAGCACATATTCCCCCGGCCACAATAAGGTGAAGTATGAACAATGCTTAGATTAATAACCCTATGAATGAGCTCTCTTGGGCTTAATGTTTCCTGTAGGAATCAATAAAATCCAAAGAGACTCTGAGAACCCCAATCCAAAGAGATTCTGAAAATGCTCCAGATTCTCAGGACCAGGTTATCTGAGAGACCACTTTCTCCTGTTTAGGCCATACTGGACACTACGTTCTGAGGGAGAGGCCTTGTTCACTGTACCACAGCTTACTGATGTACATTTAGCTGTGGCATGGAGAAAGGTTTTGACTATTTTGGCACCCACAATGTGGAATGATCTCCCGATTGAGATAAGGTAGGCTCCTAGTGTTTCCGCTGACAATTTGAGACAGATTTGTTTGCTCAGAAGTTTCTTGTGTTGGGAATATTGCAACCTCATCTGAAAGTTACTGGAAGGGAGCAGTGTTGCAGTTAGTTCATGGGAACTTTGAGCACAACTGGCCCTTGTATCTCCATATCCTATAGTGTGGTTTTCTGTGATTTCTTCCTTTTGCTCCCCCCTTCCTCCCCTACCTCTCTCTATGATTTCCACTATTGCTAGGACCACATGTGTTTGCTCTCTCTCTCTCTCTCTCTCCTGTCTGTGTAATGGAACACAAAATGGACTGAACAAACTCTTTTGCAACTCTACACTTTACCTGCATTGTATATGCAAGAATATTTGTGTGTAAACTGTTTTCTTTCTTTCACTAAAGAAGACAGTGGTTGTGATGTTCTACTGTTTAGGGATGTGAATGTGTTGCAAAAGTTATTAATGTTTGGAGTTGCAGGTCTGGGTGAGTATGGAATGAGTGGTGTGAGTGCTGATTGGTTAGTTGTTTGGAGTGCCTGGAATGGTGGAATGTGTGAGAGTGGGAGGAGCTGGGAAGCGAATTATATATGTGTTTTTGTGTGTGTGTGTGTGTATCAGACAGACAAAGGGAGAGCTGACAGGGTTGTTTTAGTTTGAGAGACAGGAGGGGTTGATTTAGGAGAGAGAGAGAGAGAGAGAGAGAGAGAGCATCTGATGAGGTGTTTGATTGATTTAATATAGTGAGAAGAAACAGTTTAGCTTTAAGAACAGTTCGAAACATATAAGCATTGTACTTGAAACCACCACACAAATGAACTGAAGAAATCAATAAGCTTACTGTGCACGCAGTAATCTTATGTTAATAAATCTTGTTAATTTGAACAAACTGGTGTGGACTTTAAAGTGTACCTGAGGAAGGTACTGGTGGCAGCAGGAACATAGATGGTTGTCTGAGGCCAGGTTGCTGGGCTGTGGAGCTGTGGGGCCTAATAGTAAAGGCTGGACAGGGGCAGCAGCGGCAAGAGGCTAGGATAAGATCTCACAGTGGTCTCCTAAGATAGCCTGTGTGCATGTAGGACTTGTAAATGCTCATTCTGTTTTGCCTTTTGTTTTGTTTTTTTTCTCTGCTAATTGTCTTTCTAACAGGTGGCATCATTACTAAATAATCCCATTGTATTTACCACTAGCATTGCCAGCTACTCCTGGCTATATTAATGAGGTTTTTATTGTTTTATCACTATTTTCTTGTTTCATTTATTGGTTTTATGGTATTTTATCATGTTTTTATCTTGGGAACTGCTTTGGGATGTTTTAAAATAAAAATCAGTATAGAAATCTTCAGAAATAAATAAATAAACAAACAAACTCCATTGTTTCCACATTTTAATACCTAAAGAGGACATAGTTCTGTTCTCCACATATTAGCCTGGAAACTGTGGCAATGTCTGGGTGTCACAGGGATCTTCAAGGTTACAGCTACACAGGAGGCTTGGTAGAGATGGTAGTAGAAACAAGACATATAAATAATCATTATGAGTTCATCTTGTGGGTCTAGCAACAACTAGATTGCACCATGTCCAGTTCAGAAATATATGCAATTATATAATTCCTAAAGCTATCAGAAGGGCTTCATTCAATATCTACATTTTTCTCCATGATTGTTAACTAAAGTCAATAGAAAATCTCCCCTGAAAAAAAAAAGATGAGGAAGAAGGAACAGTAGGTTTGTTTAATCCCTTTAAAGGATTCAGGGTTTGTCCTTGCTGTATTAGAAGGAACCAAATGCATGACAAAGGCGGAAGCTTCTCCAATATGAAAGTATTATAAAAGGCTAAGAGTTGCTCTCTGCATGTGCAATTCCTTTAAATCCAAAGAACAAATCAGATTAATGATGTTATAGTTCTTTCTCAAGGAAGCAGCATTCTGAACATAAAATCCTGTGTGATGGATTTTGATCACTAAATATTGCTGTAAAAGAGCATTCAGCCAAGTTACCATTTAGAAGTTCTTCTTCACTTTGATAAAAGCTTTAGAATACGCCACAGAAAGATACTGCGAGATTTGTGCAGAAGCATCCATTGCATGTTAGCTTCATTTTCAGCTGATCCGTAAAAAAATAATAGTGATAAAGACAGTGAACAAAGTTTCTAGCACGCATGATTCCAAAAGTTTTCTGAATTTTGATTCAGCTATGGTACCTGAATCGGACAGCTTCTAAATAGATCTAAACTGAATTGGACCATTTTCTGAAATGCCGAACCAGGATCCAAACGGAATATTGTGGTCAGTGCATACTTCTAATTTTAACCACAAACTTATGATTAAAATTAGACTGTCTGCTCTGTGGGTCCCAGACAGCTAAGATATCGTGTGAAGGGCATCATAATAGACACACAGAGGATCATCAGATGGGGGGTGGGAGAATCACAGTTCCCTACCGGCGCTTCACCCCTCCTGCTTCTGTTGCACAGTACTTCCACTTTCTACACAGAGAAGAAAGAGGAAGCAACAATGGCCACGTGGCCCATTCAGTGGACATTTTTATCACGCCACTTTTCCTGCACACAGCAGGAGATTGAGGCAAGTTTCACTTCTAAAAATAAATCAGAATTTCTGGGGTCTTATTTTGTGATGGAAAGAAAGCCAGAAGGAGCGGGGGATGCATGGGAGGCAGACAGCAAGCATCAAAAGGACCCACGAAAAGTCATGAGTCATCACACGAGTGTGTGATAAAACGTTCATCTGATGATGCTCATAATATTATAACAGACACAGAATATAATGGGTTGGAGCTGCCCAGATGCTTTGTACAATGCTGCAATTAATTTCATCAACACACATCACAGTGTTAATGCATTCAAGTTCCCTCACTGAGTGCACATGTCAAGACCCACATGTCCACAATGCCTCTGCATAGCCTATCTGATCTCCTGTGTTATCATAGAGTTGAGATTTCCACTTGGAAAGCTACAGCATTTACACAATAATTAATATGTTATATCCCATTGAACCTAGTTTTCCTGAGATCCCTTCTCACATTTCTTATTGAACAACTAAGCATGCAAACAACTAAGAGCTGGCCATGAAAATGCTCCTGAAGATAAACTCTGGTGATGATGTTCAGAATTTGCACCTATACAGGAGAAAGAAGTAGCCATTTTCTAAGATGTTTGCACAGTTAGGGTCTAATAACCAAGGCTTAACGCTGTACGCTATCATGGGCAGAAACACTATAGTGTCCTTTCTTACATTCTGCAAAATCCCAATTCCCATGGTACCTATATATTTCACTCCGCAGCCCCTGCAGGTATATAGCTCTGCATTTACTTTTGCTCCTCTTGCTGCAGTTAACATCAACAAGGTAAATGATCTTTCAGATTTATTAAGACATAAATTCCTCAGGTGACATTTATGCTGTAGACATTGAGATGAATGATAGCATATTTTATTATGATATGCATGCAGATTCAATAGAAAAGAAAAAGACATGTCCTGTCTGAGCTGCCCTAGAACAGCCATTTGTAGGTGTGTGTTTCTCGGACAGTGAGCAACATTCACTGCAAAGGTGATGGAGTGGTAAATACTGATGCAATGAGGGGAGGGAGAGCAAAGCATAATGGGTTTATCCTTTAGCACTTGTCCAGTAGGACCCTTTGGGGCCAAACTGTATATTACGTTGCAGTTATGTGTTTGGAGACCTCAATGGAGGAGGCCCATTTCATATCAGGATCATAGTGTCATGGAGAACCGGCCCAACCGCTTCCCTAGGGCTGCTATTAGGTGTAGAGGGGAAAACCTGTGTGCTTAAAGTCCACAATATCCCATGTATCTACTAGCAATTCTGGTGGACGGGGTGATCTAGATTGGGACTGCAGTGCAGGAGGGCTGGATTGATCTCCTCACAGCTGCCTTTATAACATAGAGCTCCAGCATACCATGTGGTTTGGTCCTTTCATACATCCTTTTCTCTTGCTCACTGGGAGAACCCAGATGCATACTGATTGGTATGCATGAAATTCATCCTAACTGCTGCATACTGTAGGGATGGTATGCTTCAATTCAGAGAGCCAGTGTAGTGTAGTGGCTAAAATCACTGGGAGTCAGAAGATCTGGGTTCTAGTCCCCACTCAGTCATGGAAACCCACTGGGTGACTTTGGGCCAGTCACAGATTCTCAGCCCAACCTACCTCACAGGGTTGTTGTTATGAGGATAAAATAGAGAGGAGGAGGATTATGTATGCCACCTTGGGTTCCTTGGAGGGAAAAAGGCAGGATATAAATACAATAATAAATAAATAATCCCCTTCCCTTCATACACTTTGCTCATGAATGCCAGTGCACTAGGAGGCTGCCCCTCTTCAGATATGTGTAGGGTTCCCATCTTCAGATGTCCATACTCAATGTGAGGGATGGGGCTTCTAAGTTGGGCAATGTCACTGATAGAACCTGTGATAACAGTGCTGAAGCTCCTTCTCCTAGTGAGCCCCCTTCAAGTGCATAATGCATGAAAGGGTTGTAGTCAAATGCAGTGCTTAGTTCTTTAGAATGTTGAGGGGCAAAGCTGCTGGAGAGGGAATGTCCATGGGAATGATGCTATGTTATCATGTAGTGGTGTTCCCATCAGTATCCTGGGCCAGGAATGCAGCAAGAATGCTTTGATGGGACAAGCTGCAGCCAAAATAGCAACAAGGCTTCTCCCTGGTTCAGGGTTGGCCCCTCCATATAAGCGAACTAGGTGGGCACACAGGGCACCAAATTAAATGGGGTGCCAAATTTGAAGGAATATGACCAAGGCTGTAGAGGTGAGAGAGGGACCGACTGGGCAACCCACCCACCTTTGGGACCAGTCCTCTCTCAGGTGATGCAGGATATCCTCCTGCTTCCCTTCTGCCTAGGCTGACCATATGAAAAGGAGGACAGGGCTCCTGTAACTTTAACAGTTGTAGATAAAAGGGAATTTCAGCCAGTGTCATTTGTATGCAATTAGTTCCTGGTGAAATTCCCTCTTCATCACAACAGTTAAAGTTGCAGGCACTATACTAGAGTGACCATATACAAAAGAAGGCAGGGCCCCTGCAACTTTAACTGTTGCGATGAAGAGGGAATTTCACCAGGAACTAATTGGAAAACAGTTAACCCATTAAAAAGTTCAGCAACCTTATGTTCTAAGTATCCATTGGTATATAACTGTCTTAATGCAAAGAGTTGAGGTACACACACATCTCAGACTAAATTTTACAAAACTGGCTAGCATGATGATCTGTGGCTTCTTATGAAGACTGCCTCCAGGTGTGAAGAAGCTTTTGGCAAAGTGAGCCCTTCCTAAATCAGTCGGAAGCCGTGCTGGGTTTACCTGGCACCAGTAGTGGGCAGCAGCACTACAATGGAGCCACCATTTTAGTTTCCCACAATGCTCTGGAGTGATGCCACATCAGAGGCATGGGGAGAAATTGAAATGTGTGTCTCAGCCCCAGCTGCCAATTGGAAAAAAATGTTTGAATGCGGCCTAGCGCAGGTTTCAGCCACCAGGATGCCACCTAAATAGGCAACTGCTCAGAGATGCTGCATGCTGACAACTGGCCTGCTGCTTATATTGTCATCTGTAGCATTTAGTCTGATGAGTGATTTTATCTTACCTCTGTTTTAATTATTGGCTTGTTTATTTCTGAAGGGCAAACTGTAGGAGCCGATGGCAAGTCTTCTGCTAGCCTGATGCTCCTTGGTCTTAGAGTGGTAGACATAAAGCCGACTCACCACTAGTCTTTCATACCTTACATAGGGCAAAGAATTGGATGTACAAATGACTCAGGCTCCCACATTTCATGGCATGTTGTCTTGCCTCCAAAGAGAACTCGCCCTATGCTTAGGCTCCACATGCATCTGGAGCCCACATATCTCTCAACAGTAAGTTCTCCATGTGGATGAGAAAACATACAACAAAATGCATCACTCAATTGTGCATCACTCAATTCCACTTCTTAGGATGTACAGCCCTAAGAGTGGCAAAGACAACTTGTTTGGGGGAATGAGATATGACTGGGTCAGTGTTTGCCTGAACTCATGAAAGCTAGAAGTGTGTCGATAATATCACCTCCAATGTCCCTATGCTTTCCATGCCCTGCCCCCACAGTTTGCCACTTATACACATGGAGCAGAAAGGTCTGAAGGGGAATTCTACTTGTGTTTAGTTGTGGGCCCTTCATGCAGTTGTGGACCCTCTCAACAGGCCTATAGAGAGCTAGGTGTTGGACCCTAATGCTCTAATGGTTAAAGTAAAGGCCACAGAAAGCTTGGTGAGTTCCTTAAGTAATATATTAAGACTTTCTAATGATATAGTAATTATAAGGGGTGGCTGCTGTCAATATTTGATTATTACAGGTGCTGGGAGGCAAAGTTTTATTAGGCTGATGGTTTGGTAGTAGTAGAGATTATCAGTTGAAATTCCCTCAAAGGGTGCTACTGGTTAGAATACTTACCTTCAGGGAATAGGCTCTGTGACGTGTGTGTACACAGTTTAAAGTATAAGACAGAGGGAGAAGAGGCAGCTGAGAATTTAACTGAAGTGCAGCTTTAACAGGCTACAACATCTGCTCTATGGGAAATTGATGCAGGAGTCTGTATATTTGCTGCCTATAATGAGAGTTATGGGAGTGTCTATTTGTTTCCACCATGCTCTGCTTCTTTATTTGTAAATAAGCAATATGTACAAAGACACTGAGTGTTCCCTTGTACAAAAAAAAAAAAAATGAAAAAAAAGAAAAAAAATGAAACCCAATAGTGTGGGCCCTGGACCTTATCACAGCTTGTAAGATGGGAATATTGCAGGCGAATAGGGTGGAAATAAAGAGATGACACAAAGTATATATGGTTTCAAATCTGGGCCACATTTATTAAGACCTGCAAAGAAAGCACTGGGTGGGCCCTAACTATGCCATCAACTAACAGGCATTTTAACAGGCAAAATATTCTTTGCCTGCTGAGTGGCGTCTACCCCCAGGCCTACCCCTTTTGGGGAGGGGAGGCCTTCCCGTGTTGCTTCCCTCGGGCCACAAAACCCGGGTAGAACGAGGTGAGTTGGCCTCTCAGGTAAGCCCTATCCCCCCATTGGGGCAGCAAAACCCTCAGCAGAAGGCCTCAGGCATTACCTGTCACCAAATAATGGTGCCACAGAATGATCACCGTCCCTGTTCTCTAAACATGCCCACCCCTAATGCCTAAGCCATAATATGACCAATTCATTCTACCCCAAGGGTTCCTAAGACGCTCTCTCCAGACTTACAGTGTGAAGTAGGCAAAAAACATGTAGCCAAAGCCAATAAAGCTACATGAAAAAATTACTACTCAGCCCCCCAAATGGCAACCAAATAACTCACACTGCATACTGGGAGGGAGGGAGCTGCAATTCGAAAAGGCCAGAGGGCTGGGCGCTGCTGCCTAATATTGGCACTGCCGCCTAATATAGGGTGACCAGATAAAATCCAGGTCAGGGCTCATGTAACTTTAACAGTTGTAGAGAATTCAGCCAGTGTCATTTGTATGCAATTAGTTCCTGGTGAAATTCCCTCTTCATCACAACAGTTAAAGTTGCAGGGGCCCTGCCTTCTTTTGTATATGGTCACTCTAGTATAGTGCCTGCAACTTTAACAGTTGTGATGAAGAGGGAATTTCACCAGGAACTAATTGCATACAAATGACACTGGCTGAAATTCCCTTTGCTCTACAACTGTTAAAGTTACATGAGCCCTGACCTGGATTTTATCTGGTCACCCAAGCCTAATATTGGCACTGCCGCCCTGCTCCCAGCCAGTGGCACCATGTAGCCTCCTCCAATGAGGAGAAGGCTCGTCTCTTCTTCCTCTCCACCAGCAATAGCCTCCCTGTGGCCACATGAGCGGGACGCAGGGGAAGGGCACTTTTGTCTTTTATTCTGAGCAACTAGCATCTCAGTCAATTTTTTCCAGGCTTGAAGCCATGTGTATGTGGGGGGGGGGGGGCAGGGGAGCATCAGTGAACAACCACCCAATCATCACTATTGACCAAGAACAAGGGAAGCTAAAGTGCAACAGTATTGCCCCCAATAGCTCACTGACATACTGCACTGCCATCTTCATTCACATAATGACGGGCTTAAAGGAAACAGGAAAAAATGGCACAACATTAATCCCATCTTGTGGCAATGATGGTAATGAGAATGGAAACTGAGATTTAACCCATTCTTGTTGTGCACTTAGAGCTGTAATCTCATAAGCCTCTTTCATTGATAGACTTCTGGAAACTGAAAATAGTAACTTGTGATGATGTCATCTAAACCACTTAGGAGCATGAGTAGCATGCTGTGTGTAGCTATCAGCTCCTAGGGTACAAAGAGGTTGTGATTATTTGGGATATTGCTCTTCTTGATCAAATGTTGAAATCTGTGCAAGCTCCAGTGTGTACATAAGGCTCTGCACCACTCTGATTTGGCTTCAGGATGATGCCATGTAATCAAACAGATAATTTGTACCTTATTATCACAAAGCCAAATCAGAGTGATGGCCGGTGTGGAGACATGAAAAATGGTGCCAAGCAGCAGGAACCCTGGAGAGTGACTGAGTCTGTAGTGGATCCCCATTAGAAGTGGGAATCACATGAACAATTGGAATTGGAAAACCACTGTCTCCAACAATGTGGATACAGAGAATGGACTAAAATGCCATTATGAGGAAAGAATTACAGTTTCTCATGGAGACCATGTAAGATTTTATATGTGCATGACCACAAAGTTTGAGTCAGCTCCCAATTCAGTGCTTCAGAAAATGGCCCATTCCTGCTCTGACCGATTCAGAGGTTGTCAGGTTTCAAACCTGTTTGGACAAACTCTACGTGAAGCTGTGGCCATACTGATAACCAAGGCCAGTTCCAGGGATCTGTGCCTCCCTAGTTACAGATCTGGCTTCAAAGAGTTAATTAAGACTTATACATCCCTTTACAGTTGGGACCAAACTACCAGAAAGACCACCTGCCCAGGTTTTAAGTTCTTTGGGGGAGGCCCTTCTCTAGGAACCACAATCATCACAAGTCAGGGACATGAGACAGGTCCTTCTCAGTGGATGCTCCCAGGATCTGGAACTATTTTTTGAGGGAGGTTAGGGGCAGATCTACACCAAGTAGGATATAGCACTATGAAAGCAGTATAAAAATGTTATATAAAAGGCAGGAGCAACACTACTGCTTTATAGCAGTATTGAAGTGCACTGATAACAGTTGAGGCCCATAAACACATACCATATACCATTTTCACATTGCTTTCATAGTGCTATATCCTGCTTGGTGTAGATTGGGCCCTGCTGTCCTTCTGCTGGCAGGCAAAGGCATATTTTATTCAAGCAGACCTTTGGCATATAAACTGGTCTGTGTTCAGCTTCTGTTTTAATTACAATTTTGTTTTTAGTCTGGAATCTGTATTTCATTGTTAGCTGCACTGGGCACAATTTTGTTTGTTTATTATTATTATTATTATTATTATTATTTAGAAGGAGGGGATTGTTGGAAAGATATGATATAAGTTAAATAAATAGATAAATCCAAAGTTCCTCCCTTTAACAAACATGGGGATTTTTTTTCTTTTATGGAAACAACTGTTTTTTCTCTTTGCCAGACATTAGCAGACATAGAGCATCATCACACTGGGGAAACTCGCGTTTCCTTCCCAGCACTTCTCAGCACTTCCTCATTCTTCCTGGAGAGGAAAGAGGAAGTAAACAACGACCACGTGGCCCATTCAGAGGCTGTTTTTATCATGACACTTTTCCTGCACACAGCAGGATATCGTGACACATTTTGCCTATTTTGCTATGGAAAAAAAATGAGTGGATGGAGTGGAGGCACACAGGAGGTGGACATTGTCATCTAAAGGATGCACGCACATCCTTAAGTGGGCAGTAGTGAGTGTCTGATGAACCCCATAGTAGCTCATCTGATGAACCTCATAGTAGCCCCTAGGAGGGGACGTCAGAAAAATTGGTGCAGTGCTTTTTGTGCTACACATTTTATATTTTTACTTCTCTCAAGTTATGCTACTGAAAGTTGAAGCCGAAATGTGGAAACAGGCTGTCCATCCAACAGCCAAGAGTTTGCACACCTCTGATTCAGCCAATTTTTCCAGGACTGCTGTTCCCTTTAGTGTTCCCTGGGGCAAAGCACCTGTGCAGAGGCAAGTCATTGTAATTAGTTACACAATGTACTTTCATGGTGTTTGCTAATCTGGCATTTGACACATCCATTTGTGCTTCCCTTTCCCATCACAAAGCCCTTAGTTAAATTCTTAGACACACACACACTGTCAAGTTTAATTTACAGGTTAGGGAATGAAGGCCAATGAAATAGCTTTGAAATAATAATAAAACAGACTGATAATAGTGATTTTTTTTAAGTGTAAGAGGCAGAAAGAACACTGCTCCAAGCACAGAAGACCAGCTGTCAGTTGAATGTATAATTAGGAGGGGGGGTTTTCAACAGCAGTGAACACAACAATAACAAAAAAAAAAAACTTGATGAAGATATTCAAAGAACATTTTGCTTTGCTATCAGGTGCTTCAAATATTCAAGCTTGTCCAAAGGGATTAAGAGGATGGTGTGTGCTTAGCTTCTGAATTGGCGATGATTATTTCTTTTTTTCTTCTCAACATGGGATAACTGTCATGCTGATTCGTTGGCCATGCCTTTGCTGATGTCTTTTTAATATGCATTTAGCACACATTTCATTTATGATATCTACACCTCAGAATGCTAGAAAGTAGCATACCTGTTCTGCTCTGGCATTAAAAGTTGTTTCTGTTAAAATTTGGATTAACAGTGCAACTCTGAACATGTCTACTCAGATATAACTCCCAATGAGTTCAATGGGGCTTATCTGTATGTACAACACAGGCGGGCAACTTATGGTTCTCCATATTGTTGGACTCAGTGTCAGTCCAACTAATTTTCCTTGTGGAGGCGGAGCTGCAAATGGTGTTCCACCCATACACCCATACACACAGGCACACACACACGTCAAGGTGCATAGTACTTAAAGCCAGCCATGTTATTTTGGCACATGAGGTAGAATATCCTACAAAAAACCCTCCCCATGTCAAGCAGTAGAGATACTATTTGCTACCCTTTCATGACATCCAAAAACAGCTTCCTATAGTGGCTGCCTCACTTTAGCCCTTTCCGCACCTGCCATTTTTCCCAGTGTTGCCCCTGCCTGCCCTCGGAGAATTCACATGATGCACAGAGCATCCCGCAAACAGGCCGGGGCCAGCCCTCCATTTTTGTGGGGGAGCAAGGAACGCTATTATGCCGGTTTGTTCCATGCTCCCGGGATGGCAGCGAGATGGGCGGCTGGTGTGCCTGCCCATTCCGGGCACAGCCTTGCTTACTCATGAGTAAACGCAGCTGCACCGAAGGCCATGGAGCCACACTGAGCGGCTCCAAGGCCATCAGAAGAGGGGGGACCCAATTTTGTCATCCCCAGGATGGCAGGGGGAAGGGGCATGATCACATGGTTTTTTTAAAAAAAAAAATGAATAAATTAACCTTGTGCACTCTTCTTCATTACAAAAATATGGCCGCCATGACTTGCAATGGCCCAGGTAGAAGCCCGGGCCATCACATTCTTGTGCAGCTTCATCGCGCTGAACCCGGAAGTGGTTACTTCCAGGTTTGACGCCCCTCCGGACCGCTACACCCATAGGTGTGGAAAGGGCCTTTGCCTAATGGTAGGGCTGGCTCTTGTTGGACTACAACCCCCATCAGTTCTGGTCAGCAGGGTCAATGGTGAGGAATGATTGGAGATGTAGTCCAACAACACCTCGAGGGACACTAGTATCCCACCCCAGATTTAGAGGACTGAAGCCTAAAATGTGCAACAACATGGTAGTAAAGATAACCTCTTAATCCCAAGATGGGGCTATGATGTGCTGGGGAAGGGGCAGGCAATCTTTTGGAGGGCTGTGGGGAACATTTGGCAATTTTAGTAATTGTTCTAGACACCACCACAAAACGGCTGCCATGAGAGGTATGGCAAAGCATAAATAACCTGCCCCAAAGACTAAATGCAAAACACAGGTGGGGTCTTAGCCTCAACATACTAAAGAACTCATTTGGACCTACATGCCATGTCTACACCAGCTGGAAATCTCAGGCTGGTCAACCATGGATGGGCACCAAATTTTCCTGGGATATCTTGGACTGCTGATATCCCAATTTTCCCTGCAGACTTGGGATGAGTCTGAGCTCTGTGAGGGTGTGTTGCCCATCCCAGCTTCTCCCCTCTTCCCTGCGAGTAGCAGGAGTCAGCAAAGAGGGAAGGAGCCAGCCCAGGGGTATCGGGGGTAGGGGGAAGCATTTTCGGGAGGGTTGGGTGTGGAATCGTTGCTGGAGGTCGCCGATTTATATTATATATATATATATATATATATATATATAGTAATTTCCCTATACCACACTTCATCTTCCATTTTGCAAAAACCCAGCCTTGCCTCGGAAGGACCTTCGGGGCAAAACTAGGTTGTATGGACATAGAGAAACAATCCCAGGAGGACTACAGTCCTAGATCATCCCTCTTTCAACCCAGAAGGCCTGCAGGTGTAGAAAGGGCCACAGTTTTCAGAACCAACAGAAACTTATTTCACAGCAATCCCATCTGCCAGGAAGAAAATGTGTTAATTTTTTATTTTAAAAAAGTTGGAGGGGTAAGGTACTTGGCAGGTGCCAAGGAAGGTGTCCAAGGTAATTGCCTATGCCTGTGCTAGGGTTTTCTAGCAAAGTCTGCAAAGCCTGGACTTGCGAGGTTTTGGGGGCCTCTATCCTAAGCTGACCATATGAAAAGGAGGACAGGGCTCATGTAACTTCAATAGTTGTAGAGAAAAGGGAATTTCAGCCAGTGTCATCTGTATGCAATTAGTTCCTGGTGAAATTCCCTCTTCATCACAACAATTAAAGTTGCAGGGGCCCTGCCTTCTTTTGTATATGGTCACTCTAGTATAGTGCCTGCAACTTTAACTGTTGTGATGAAGAGGGAATTTCACCAGGAACTAATGACATACAAATGACACTGGCTGAAATTCCCTTTTCTCTACAACTGTAGAGACAAACTCTCAAACAGTACTGAGCTTACTTTAGTCGAAAAGCCAAGATAATGAGCTGAATCATGGGCCAGAAGGAATACTTTGTGTTCCTGCACTACTGTGGAGAAGAATTCTAAGCTTTGTTTTGTTTCATTTTCTGAATCATCAGATGTTGTATTCCAGTGAAAATAATAATCCAATTTTTATATAAGATGGGATGAAAATGGCATGGGGAATTTTTTCCACTATAAATGATAGCAACAAATGACAAAGATCAAACATATCAGTGGATTTTAGCAAGCAGCTCATGCTCAATCCATTCTATTGAGTGTGCAGCATCATAAATTATAACAATACTGAAACTCAGAAAGCAAAGACTCTTGTAGTTCATAATCCAATTACACAAGAACAGAAAATCTTTAACGAATAATTATTTTGGAGAAGGAATTTTTTTGATTTTTGTAAAAAAAAAAAAGTGTGAGCAATTGCTGGGTGAAAATATTACACACAAAATTGCAAGCAATTTTTTGTTGTGGTAGATGTTTTTGTTTGTTCGTTTGCACAGTGCTATCTATTTTATTTAATAATTCATTAGTAACTCTTCTCATGAGAAAAGTATTCAATAATCTATAGGAGAGGAGTTCCCTAGCAGCTGCGTTCAGGCTTGTGGTGGATCCATAGTTGGAGTAAAGCTGCCACATAAAGGGAAAGAGGCCAGAATCAACAACTTTGCAATGCATGTGTAACTTCAGAGTATACACCACAGGCAACTTATCCTTATGAATGGGGTATTTATTATTATCACAGTATGTTATGTCTGGCTTTTTGCAGCTCATGTGGTTTTCTGCATTTGGCTCAGTACCTGTGAGAGCATTTTGTTGAAATCAGGGGGGCTAATTTCCAAGTAATGTATTAAAGGCCAGGTGTTAGCCAATATATTGTGGTTCTCCCTCACTATTTCCCTCACTACCCACTTTGTACAGTCTCTAGGGCAGCCTTCCCCAATATGGTGCCCCCCAGGTGTTTTGTATGACAGCTCCCAGCCATCTTGGCCATTGGCCTTGTTGGTTGAGGATGGAAGGAATTTAATGCAAAACATCTGAAGATCACCAAATTGTAGAAGGCTGGTCTAGCACTCCTCTGGGCAAAACAAGCTTGATTGTTCATGTGCAAAGTCGCACGACTGTGTTTCATCGCCACCCCATGAGATCAGCGCAACCCAAAACTCAAGGGATGCATTAACTTGAAATCATGTCTTCAATTCTTTTCATCTAAGAGGTTTAAGTATCTCTTGTTTTTAGTTGCCTTGTAATGGAGATATAAAGCAACATAAGCTATGATCTGTAATTCTTCCATGTGAACTATGAGCAGAAAGCACCAGAGAGGTTCAAAAATGATTTGAGGCCCCATGTGTCAAAAAAAAAAAGCACATGTGATGCAGTGTGGTTTAGCAATTATTCTGTTGTGCTTCAGCAGAAAGGAGGAAGAGCTGATCGTGGAAGTGTTTGGGGAGTGGCCCTTTACAGGAACAGGCAGAAGCTAGCTGAGGACCAATGCTGCTGACAGCAATTCCCAATCAACACCATCCCCGTAAGAGACATGCCAGAACCCAGAAACAACTATTGTTCTTGGTGCTTTGTCTTTGTCACTTGCATATCAGCTCCTTGATCTTGGCCGAAGGTTCTTCACCCGTCTTTAGGGTCTTGGGGTATGCAGCTCCAAGGCACTACCCAGCTTGGGAGCAGGCAAGCCTGAAACCCCTCCAGATAGCAGGTAGGGTTCACATGAGCAGTTTGCACCACTGTAAGCCCATGTCTCCTCCCCTCCCCTGAGCACCTGGTACACAGGCCAGGATGTAGGTATTGACCAGCACACTGTATCCATACCCTATGGCCTTGCCAAATCTATTCAAGCTGATACTAGGGAGGTGCGAATCAGCAAAATTTGAGCTTGCCAAAGTCCTCTAAATTCCATCTGAAAGCTCATTCTGACTCAAGGCTGTATCAGATCATGAGCTTTCCACACACACCCCACATGGAAATCTGTGTGTGTTTTTATGTGCATTTTTCCAAATGTGTACATCAGTTGTGTGCATCTTTGAAATGTATGCTTTCTTCTCCCATCAATTAAGTGTATTTCTGTGATTTTTTTTAAAATGTATGCATGTTGTAGAACACTTTGTTGTTGTTGGCCCACAAATCACACTGCAAGCTCAGAAATGTAAGGACTTCTACCGCAGACTCAATCCAAATACGTGTTCAGTCTGGAAGGTGTGAACTGGGTAAAACCTTATCAAAAATGAACTGAACCCAGTTCAGGGTCAAGGAGTTCAAAACTATGGTCTGCTTTTAGGCCTGAGTGTCACGATAGAATTAATGCATGCTTCATTGATTCTTTCAATAAGTATTTTCAATGCTTCATGAACAGATGAATCTGCCTCTTATTGAGTCAGTCCATTGGTCCATTTAGCGTAGTATTGTATAATCTGATTGGCTGCAAGGTGGAATAGTATTTCCCCATCCTGATTCTCAGCATCCTTTGACTGGAGATGTAAGGACTGATCTTGGGACATTCCACATGCAAAGCATGTACGCCATCCACTGAGCTACAGCTGCTCCCTCATTTCCCATTTGTCAGTAAATTGGGAATCAAAAAAGATTTCAATTCCAAAATCCAAACAGCTATTAAGGAGCTGAATGAAAAAAAATCATTAGCAGTGGGGTGTGCAAAAATTAACCTGCCACACAACTCCGGATTTTGTGAAATCTGTCCATGTGTGTTTCATGGATTTACAGTCTTGTTCCGTTCACAGATGGATTCAATTTTCCTCCCTTTGTGCAGAAAAATATGCAAACAATTCCATAAGAGGGTTCACAACAATTTACATAATTTATGTTAGTATGAAACATTTAGCATATTGTCCCCATTGCATTCAACGTTTCCCTGCGTATATTTTCAAGGATGAAACTTGCATATTTTCATGTGGTTCAATTTGTGCAATTTTCGGGAAAGTAAAAAGAAAAAAAAAGATCCAAAAGTCCACAGACTCTGCATGGCCTGAAAGGATGGTTCACAGCAAGTTCTTAAAAAGCAAAACTCATTTTCATCCATCTTAAAGGTCTCCAGCATCCCTAGAAGTGTAACTTCTATCATCTATGGTGGACATGTAAAAAAGTGAAATATTTTTGGATACAAATGCATAATATAATGCAAAAAGTACTGAAGATCAAAATAAGGTTTATTGAGGAATGGAAACCTCTGATAGTCTTTTTAAAAGAGAGAGAAGGGAAGGATATATTTGCATGTGGATTCAGTGATTAAATTGGAAGAAAAACAGTTGATAAGACAGGGAAGTCAGGGAATTCACTCACTATTTTGTTTCTTTTTTAAAAAAAATTGTAAAGCGTAAAAGAAAACATAGATATTTTTGTACGTTGGAGAAATTCAGAAGTCCATCTTAATGTTGTATGTTTGTGTTTTATCTTTGTTTGAAAACAATAAAAATCTTAAATAGGAAAAAAAGAAGTGTAGCTCAAAGGATGCAGTCAGTCAGATACATTAGGAGCTCTTAGTGTTTGCCTAAAGAAAGTCCATCTTCCACACATCCTGTTGCATAGCAAGTTCTTTTATAATGAGGGAATGGATTCCAGCCATGATCATAAGGGAAGCAAAGGATTGCAGAGCCACATGAATTCTGACATAGACATCAAGGAGGCAGAGTGAAAATGAATATTACTCAGAGCCTATCTACACTACTGCTTTAAAATGGTTTAAAATGGTATATAACAGTAGTGACAACTGTTGGGGCCCAGGACATACTCCATATACAGTTTTCAAAATGTTTTCAAAGTGTTGTATCCTGCTTGGTGTAGATAGGTCCTCAGTCTTAGGCAGGATCTACACTACCGCTTTATAGTGGTATTGAAGTGCACTGTCAGCTGTTGGGGCCCATGACACATCTATACCAAGCAGGATATAACACTATGAAAGTGGCATGAAAGCGGTGTATGGTGTGTGTCAATGGGCCCCAACAGTTGTCAGTGCACTTCAACACTGCTATAAAGTGCCTCAATATAGCCCTTTCATACCACTTTCATAGTGCTATATCCTGCTTGGTGTAGATCTGGCCTTATTTGGATGGTAAAATATATCAAAACATTGTATTTTATACAGCTGGTGGTGGCAAGGCTTCTGCAGGGGATTTTTAAAAGCCCCAACTTGGTATCAGTATTGCAGGCACTACTTTGAGGGGTCAATGCAACTTCAAAAGAAGACTAATGTGGCCATGGGTTTCTAAATAAACATCCCCATTGCTTTCTAAAGAATAAGATTGCTAGATGAGGTCTCTTGGGGAAAATATTATGATATGGCCATGTAGATGTATATGTGTGTGCAGGGAGAGAAAGAGAGAGAGAGATGGGGAGGGAGAGATTTGTATAGATTTATGAGAAATTTGATTCAGTTTATATTTGACCAGACTGTACCCTGTTTGTACCTTCCAGACCTAAACATTAACCACAGATTGCATTTGTGAACTGCCCAGAGAGAATCGGCTATCGGGTGGTATAGAAATGCAATAAATAAAACAATAATAAATAATTTGGGTCTAAGTCCATACATTTGTGAGCCCTTGGGGAAGACGCCTTCAATAGGCCTCCTCCCTCAGCGATTTCTCCCCATCCTCTTTCTCAGCATTGTTACCACTTGCTTGCTTGATAGGCAGAGAGCCAATGTGTAAGCAGGCAACTACTACTATCTTTTCTCACCATTACTGTTGTATGGTCCAGAGCAAGTGAACAATCAGACTGCAAATGATGAAGAGGAGGAACCAGTCCAGAGGGCTCTTGTCTGTGGGTCCCTACTGGGGTGTGGGCCCTCAGCAGGTGCTCCCCAATGCTTACCCTTGATCTTGGCGCCGGGCCCCTCATTATATATAATGGCTGGACCAGTTGTAATGCAGATGGCACTATATGTCTACAACTGAGGGCTGGCAAGGGAGGGAAAGAAGATAAAGGTTATGAGTTGTAATATGTTCTGGATTATAGGATTTTAACTCTATCTGGCCTCTGTCCCGAGGGCTAATTCATAAATGTGTATGCCCATTTCAAACAATCTTTATATGGTCTATGCTGTAACTGTGACTTTCATGTAAACTTTGCAGCTTTCAAAGTTGGCAAAAGGCAATAAAACAAGTACTGCTATCTAAACTAGAGGAAAAGTAATCAGATGTTTAATAGTCCATTGCAGCACTACATAACAGTTTAGGATAGCCAGTAAATAATAAAGGGTCTGATTCATCACTGTGCTACACCAATTTTATGCCAGGCCTACTCTATTGATTGGACTGAAGATACAATTGCATAGAACTGCTGCAGAAGAGAATTTAAAAAATCAACTCCCAAAAGAATTAGGAGACAAAAAATATAATATGGAAGGAATACAAACACCCATGTTACATCTGGACTAGAGCAACACTACTCCTTTATAGTGGTATTGAAGCTCACTGATAACTGTTGGGTCACAATCCACATTCCATATATCTATTTATTTATTTATTTATTACATTTGTATACCGCCCCATAGCCGAAGCTCTCTGGGCGGTTTACATAGGATTAAAAACAATTAAAAACAATATACAAAAATTAAAACAGCAAAAACATACAACATACACACAATCTGTACATTTAAAAACCACTTCAACACTTCAAAAAACTACAAAAACAAAACAAAACAAACCCAGGCTCCTCAGATATTGCCAAATGCCTGAGAGAAGAGGAAAGTCTTGACCTGGCGCCGAAAAGATAACAATGTTGGCGCCAGGCGGGCCTCGTCGGGGAGATCGTTCCACAATTGGGGAGCCACCACAGAGAAGGCCCTCTCTCTTGTTGCCGACCTCCGAGCTTCCCTCGGAGGAGGCACTCGGAGGAGGGCCTTAGATGTTGAACGTAGTGTTCGGGTAGGTTCATGTCGGGAAAGGCGTTCCATCAGGTATTGTGGTCCCAAGCCGTGTAAGGCTTTATAGGTTAAAACCAGCACCTTGAACCGGGCTCGGAAACATACAGGCAGCCAATGCAAGCGGGCCAGAGTAGGTCTTATATGTTCGAACCTACTGGTTCCAGTTATCAATCTGGCCGCTGCATTTTGCACAAGCTGCAGCTTCCGAACCACCTTCAAAGGCAGCCCCACGTAGAGTGCATTGCAGTAATCTAACTTGGAGGTTACCAGAGCATGGACAACTGAAGCCAGGTTATCCCTGTCCAGATAGGGACGTAGCTGGGCCACCAACCGAAGTTGGTAGAAGGCACTCCGTGCCACTGAGGCCACCTGCGCCTCAAGTGACAGAGATGGTTCTAGGAGAACCCCCAAGCTACGAACCCGCTCCTTCAAGGGGAGTGCAACCCCATCCAGAACAGGTTGAACACCCTCCATCCGGTCAGCGGAACCACCCACCAACAGCGTCTCAGTCTTGTCTGGATTGAGTTTCAGTTTATTAGCCCTCATCCAGTCCATTGTCGCAGCCAGGCACTGGTTCAGCACATCCACAGCCTCACCTGATGAAGATGAAAAGGAGAAATAGAGCTGCGTGTCATCAGCGTACTGATGACAACGCACTCCAAAACTCCGGATGACTGCACTCAACGGTTTCATGTAGATATTGAACAGCATGGGGGACAAAACTGACCCCTGCGGAACCCCATACTGGAGAATCCACGGGGCCGAGCAATGTTCCCCAAGCACCACCTTCTGGAGCCGACCCACCAAGTAGGAGCGGAAGCACTGCAATGCAGTGCCTCCCACTCCCAACTCAGCCAGTCGTCCCAGAAGGATACCATGGTCGATGGTATCGAAAGCCGCTGAGAGATCAAGGAGAATCAACAGAGTCACACTCCCCCTGTCTTTCTCCCGACATAGGTCATCATACAGGGCGACCAAGGCTGTTTCCGTACCAAAACCAGGCCTGAAACCCGACTGAAATGGATCCAGATAATCAGTCTCATCCAAGAGTGCCTGGAGCTGGCTCGCAACCACCCGCTCCAGGACCTTGCCCAGGAATGGAACATTTGCTACTGGCCTGTAGTTATTAAGATTTTCAGGGTCCAGGGAAGTGTTATCTCCTACTTTTTATTCCACATTTGTAATGATTTGACACAAGGTGTAGATCTGGCCTTGGTAACAATAACATATTACTTAGTATTTACTTAGTATGTTCTAAATACTAAGAGGAGATCTACACTTTGAAACGTTTAGGTTTGGTTTCGATGACGCGTTGGGGCACACGATGCATGTACTGTGACATTTTATATCAGTTGTTTTTTGTACCATTTGTTAAGTATAATGTATTTTAATGAATTAAATCATATTATAAATGGTAATGTGTTCCTACTTACCATTTCAAAGCAGCTGAAATCAAACCTCCGGTATCCATTTGCAGTCGTGTGGGCGTGTCCGTAGTTGAATGAGAATTGAGAGGAAGTGAAAAGCAGGGGGCAGAAGGAAAAAGTGGGCGGTTCAAAAACGAGCTGACGAAGCAACCATAGAGAAAGAAACGTAGAATACATCCAGTGTGCCCTTACTAAACAAACTTAAAATGGAGGAAAAAAATTGTCTAAAATGGTAAGGACTACTTCGTGTGGCTTGTTACGTTTTAAAACGTAGCAATTAACATCGTGATAACTGAGTTTTCGGAACGTTACAACAGCATGTGTAGATTGCCTCTCAGTGAGCCTCAGGTATGTTATCTCAGAGCCTATATACACATGCAGGATAAAACACTTTGAAAATGTTTTGAAAACTGTATATGGAGAGTGTCCTGGGCCCCAACAGTTCTCAAAACTGTTATAAACTGTTTTAAACTGTTTTAAACCATTTTAAAGCAGTAGTGTAGATAGGCTCACTGTCATTCATACAACCCATGCAACCTATGGCATTAATCTTATGCCCATATTACAATATGGGGGCCTAAGGCTGAAAGATAGTGGCTTGTCTGGTCCATACTAGATAATTTTAGAAGACCTCGGTGTCTTTCCTGAATGAGAAGAAAGCAATAACGTGGATTTGCTCTTTGTTTCTGATACCAAAAGTACAGCACGCCATGTTGGCCTGATTCAAATTTCACAGCAGTTTCCCACGAAAAAACGCCCCATGAAAGCTCAAACCTGCTCAAGTCTGCCATTTTCCTGCCCATGTATTGTATATGTGACATCTGTTGCCTCTGCAGGAGGCTATTCACACACTCGCTGCATTTGCGCAATCATACCAAAGGGCCAGCAGATTGCCTTACCATGCAGGCCCAGTGTCAGCGCATGGCATTCTGGGGCTGTTGCTGGGAACCCAGTGGGCCCAGAACTGATACCTGTACTGTCCTGGGCCCACCTTTTAAAACAGCTATTTGCACCTGCTATTTCAATTTTCCACAATGCCCCTGATGTGGCATCATACTGGGGGCATTATAGGATATTTAATTTGGATGCCCATCAGAACCCTGTTGCTGCCCGCTGCCACTGTCAGGTAAGCCCACCAGGGGAAGCAATGATTTAGGAGGAGGGCATTTTGCCAAGGGTGCATTCAGACCTGGAGTTGTTGGGTTGCCATGAATTTTGCTTTACAGAGTACAATCCTCTATTTGAAGAGGACAGTTCTCTATCTGAAGGCAGCCTCTGTTTGAAGGGCTGCCCAGTCCATGTCCAGTTTAAAGATTCTTCCTAATTTGCATAGGTTCATTTAATCCAGATCTGTGTCCTCTTTTGTCCTCTTCTTTGGGGGTGTATTTCTTCTGTTTTGGCCATGTGTAAGTGGCCACCCTATGGAGCTGGGCCCGATAACATGAGTGTCAGCTTTGACAAACATTGCTGCACTCTGTCTGGAACCTTTGAAATGGGCATGTGTACTCCGGAGGCATCTATGTGATGGCTGTCCTTTCACCTAAACAGGGCTGTAGTCTGAACATGCAGTGAGAAAGGGAATTGTTTGGCTCAGAATCCACCTGTACACATCATACTGCTGATGGGCAAAAACATTCCCCACCCTTGCTATTAACAGTTTAATAGGATGCCAAGATTGTCATCTATATAAAAAACATGTTTAACTGCCACATATCAATCAATACCAAATAAGGATGACATATTTACTAGTTATGACTTTTATTACAGCAAAAAATATCCCAGAGGTCATTTTGACTCTTCTGAAGTGCCGGCTTCACAGAACCTTTGCTATGCCTCTTCAAAAAAGAAGGCTATAAAATGGGAAGTTGATTAAAAATGTAAGATATACAGCTTTGGTTATATTTTTTTCTATTGGAAGTAATATAAAAATACAGCAGCATATCAGTTTATAGCAGCTTCTATATCACAGGAGGTCCCCCTAATGGCTTATTTCTTAGTACTGGACACTTGGACCAATTTACTTAACTGTGTGAAAAATTGAATTTTGGGGTCTGTTTGCATGGTGTTATTTATTTATTTAGTTGTTTTCTTTATTTTGCACATACTGCATGACAATAGCACAGCACACTGAAGGCCATTGTGCCATTTGATCCTGGCCACATCAAAGATACACCTGTAGTCACCTCTGTGGGAGTGCTCAATGCTCAGTAAAAGCCAGAGTTCAGAGGTGCCAAGCATCATAACCTTTATTCCTAGCAGGAATTGCACATTGGTTGTTCTGAATCAAAAGAAAAGAGATACAGTTGCTGCATTTGGTGTCAACCAAGTGTTCATACCATGAAATAGACTGCCTTAAAATTAAATGGCAAGAATAAACAAGTAATCTCTGCTCTCCTGTGCACATTTTATTTTGTTAGGTCTCATATAGCTTTCTTTCTGAAGTATTGTCAAGACAAACCTTCCTTTAAGTTTCACTCAGTTTCCATGCCTCCTTATTCTGTTTTTCTCTTATTTTTGGATTCTATCTTCTGTATCATTAGTAGGGTTGTACACGCCAAAAAATATCATCATTTATCATTATCGTCATTTCGGACCAAAAAAAATATCATCTTCATTCATATCGTGGGTGAACCGTATCATCGTCACGATAATTATTGTGAAAAAATGATTTTTTTTTTTGCAGCCCTATTTTTAAAGAAAAAATGCCTATAACTTCTGTATTTTAAAAGTTAGAGGCTTGAAACGTAGTCACGGTGCTTATGGGGTATGCCTAAGAATGTGTATGAAATTTGAGATTGATTTCTCCAACCCTCGATTTTATATGAATTTTTTAAAGATCGTTTCTGTTCTGACAGGTCTGAATGAATGCACGTGGCGAGCTGTCATTCTAATCTATCAGAACTGAAACGATCTTTAATAAATTCATATAAAATCGAGGGTTGGAGGGATCAATCTCAAATTTGGCACATATGTGTAGCATATGTTGCTACACATATGTGCCAAATTTGAGAATGATCCCTATAACCCTCGAATTTATATGAATTTATTAAAGATCGTTTCAATTCTGACAGATCAGAATGACAGCTCACCACGTGCGTTCATGCAGACCTGTCAGACGGAAACGATCTTTAAAAAATTCATATAAAATCAAAGGTTGGAAGGATCGATCCCAAATTTCATACACATACTTAAGGCATACCCCATAAGTACTGCAACCAAGTTTCAAGCATCTAACTTTTTAAATACAGATGTTATAGGTATATTTATATGGCAGTCCATTAAAATGATAAAATTGCCTGAAAATTATCGTCTCCGATGATTATTGTAGGTTTTTCTATCATATTGTCATCGTTAAACACATGCACGATAACGACCTTATCGTATCGTTATCGTACATTTTAACGATATGATACACATCCCTAATAATTAGTGTCTTGAAGTCCCCTGACCCAACTGGATGTTAAGGCCAAACTAGACAAGTTATGATTCACATCTCTGTATTCCTAGCATGCTTGCCTTTTAAATAATAAGTAGCCAATGCATGGAGGAGGAAAGGCAGACTGAGATCTTGGTAGGGGAGAAAGGGGACTTCAGGCTTTTGACCCGACCATGGTCCAGATCAAAATTGCTCCCCAATTTTAACTTTTATTTTTTGCAAAGGGAGAAAAGCTCCCAGTGGTACCACATTAGAAATAGCAAGTTGCAGGTAGGGTAATTCCAATCTGCAATGAAAACAAAGGTTTAAAACCCCTTCCCCTCATGCCATGGACCTGATCCAGCTCATTCCCCCCCCCCCCCAACATGCTGGTTACTTAAAAAAAAAAAAAGCACGCCGGGGCTAAAAAGGTGAATAATGTCATGTCTTTTTTGCCCTGTTTACCTCATTCTAACACTAGAAGTCACATGTCCATTTCTTAATATTTTGTTTAAATTTAAAAACATAGGATTGGATCCAAACTTAGTACTGCTTGGAGTGGGACTGAGAAAATTTCAGTTTCCCAACTCTTAAGCATAACTTATGTCAGAATCCAACCCACAGTGTCAGAACTTTATCTGATGTCTTCTTACAGTTCACATCGTGTACCTGGAGAGCACTATACTTCTGCTATCTGCAAACACGTCAGACACATCTTGGAAGTGTGTTTTCCCCAAGCACGTCTGTATTTGGATGTTGTTTTTATCACTTGTGATAGCCTTATCAGGTTTCAAGCAGAACAATAGCATGTAGATTTTAGATAGGTCTGTCTTATCTGGGCAACATTTTCAGTATTCCTTGGAAATAGTCAACATCATTTAAAACAGTGCTTTTGGAATTAGGGAAATAATATAATATTTGTTTCTGATTTAACTGGAAGGATGGATGGATAGATGTAATTTTCAGTTAAGATGATTTCCTTATTTAGTGCAAAGTATAGTAATTTATTTGTGTACTGAAGTCTATTACTCAGTGAGCTAGCACCTTAGCTGACAACAACAACACAATCCTATATGGTTGGATGGCTTAGATCCATCCAATCTGGAATTAGGTCAGGTTTGGGAACTGAAACAACCAGGACATGGACAAGGGGGAATGGATCTTTCCTGGATCTCTCATTGGCTTTTGATACCTTCAGGCATAATGTCCTTCTGGACCACAAGGCAGAGCTGGTTGTTATGAAGCATGATGTTACAGTAGCAACCATTTTACTTGGCATGTCAGTATTATAAAGTAGTGCTGGGAGACTTCTGATTTTTCCCATGGCCTTTGGCCTGTGATGTACTGCAGGGTTCAAACCTTCAATCCATATATTTATCTATAGTGGAAAACACATTTGTGCCAGTTTGGGTACAACATTATATATATATATAATGTATGAAGTGTTGACAGCTTCAAGTCTGTAAAATGGGGATCAGAAAAAACAACAACAACAACAACAAAAACAAACAAACAAACAAACAAAAACCTACCACAGCAAGAGTCTCATGGCACCTTAAAGATCAACAATTTTATTTTAGGATAAGCTTACATGGACAAGAGCTCACTCTATCCGATGAAGTAAACTCTAGTCCACAAAAGATTATGCCACAATAAATGTTTTGTTCTTTATTGTGCTACAAGATTTGTTGTTGCTGCTGTTGGTTTTACTGCAACACAGACTAACAGAGCTATCTCTCGGGAAATTGCTACTTTGCAAGGTTGTTAAGGGAATTACATTAAATAAGGATTGCAACACACTTTGCAACCCTCAATGATAAATGATCAGTGATGATAAAAATGGCGCTGCTGGGCTCATACCTTTCTCCAGGGCTCATAGTTCATTTGTTGTTGCTGCTGCTGCTGCTGTTATTGTTGTTGTTTTAATAGCCATACCATACCTATGTCTCTCAAAGTTAATCAGTTCTGGAACATTCTTCTTTTTCATTTTACCCCCATCCATTTTTCAATCATGAGTTTGGGTTTTATTTTTCTTCTTCTACACTTTTATCACTGAGCAACTAGATATTTATGTTAAGTAGTTGGATAGTTCCCAGACAGTCATAAAATTAAAAACAATTAAGTACAGAGTGAAAAATAAAATAGTGTTGGCCGCAATCCTGCACATTGTTGTGCTTTTGAAAACACATTGAAGAGACACTCTAAATAGACAGTTCATCATTAACTGTTCCCATAGGCGTGTGCAAGGGGTGTGCCAGGTGTACCCAGGCACACTCTATCTCAAGCAAAAATGCCCCTCAGCTGGGAGCCACGCTTCAAAGAAGCCAGGAAGAGGGGCCCTGAAGGCTAATATTACCTTATAAGACCCTCCTCTGGCCAGTGTCACCACAAAGCCCCACCAACGCTGGGGCTTGAGGAGTGTCTTCTCATTCCACCCCCTCACCTGCAACGGCCCTCCAGTAGTCAGGGAATCTGAATGCAGAGTAGGATATCAATGGAACAGTGTTTAATAAATAAATGAATAAAAATAATGCGTCTTCAATAAATGCTCACCTTTAAAAAGTAGATTAATTAATAAAATTCCCTGGGTGCACACCCTAATGAAATATGCTGTGCATGCCTAAGGAATATGCATGGGGGTGGGGGTGAATAGAAACATGGGGGCAAGCCTCACCTCCTTCTATATACATTAAATTAAAGGTTGAATAGTTCTAATCTCAAATCTGTTCTGTCACGTTTATGGGCAAGTCCCTATTTAAAACACGCTGAATAAATTTCTCACATATCAGCACTATACAAATTCAATAGGTGCACTATTCCCAGTGTGAAGAGGACCATGTTTTACCTGCCTGCTTTGTACTGTTAAAGATAAGGAGATCATCAGGAAAAAAAATGGTGGCAAACCCAATACACACCACCACTAATGTGATTCAATACAAAGGGATTTAAATATGGACTATTAAAATATGGACTAGTCAAAGCCCCCTGCATGGATGGACAAATTATTATTATTTTATTATTATTATTATTATTATTATTATTATTTGTTACACTTATATACCGCCCCATAGCCTAAGCTCTCTGGGCGGTTTACAAAAATTAAAAAGATTGAGCATTAAAAAGACAATATACAAAATTTAAAAGCATAAATGTAAAACAGCTGTCATTAAAACACTTTAAAACATTTTAACTGTTAAGCCTGGCCACAATGTCAATCAAAACCTGAACTTGAGCTGTTAAAATGCCTGGGAGAAAAAAGTTTTGACCTGGCACCAAAAAGATAACAGTGTTGGCACCAGGCGGGCCTCATCGGGGAGATCATTCCATAATTGAGGGGCCACCACAGAGAAGGCCCTCTCCCTTGTTGCAGTCCTCCAAGCTTCCCTCGGAGTAGGCACCCGGAGGAGAACCTTTAATGTTGAGCGTAGTGTACGGTTAGGTTCATGGTGGTAAAGACGTTCCATCAGGTATTGTGGTCCCAAACCGTGTAAGGCTTTATAGGTTAAAACCAGCACCTTGAATTGTGCTCAGAAACATACAGGCAGCCAATGCAAGCGGGCCAGAATCGGTCTTCCATGTTCAAACCTTCTGGTCCCTGTTACCAATCTGGCCGCTGCATTCTGCACAAGTTGCAGCTTCCAAACCGTCTTCAAAGGCAGCACCACGTAGAGTGCATTGCAGTAATCTGACTTGGAGGTTACCAGAGCATAGACAACTGAAGCCAGGTTATCCCTGTCCAGATAGGGGCGTAGCTCAGCCATCAGCCAAAGTTCGCAGAAGGCACTCCGTGCCACCGAGGCTACCTAAGCCTCAAGTGACAGAGATGGTTCTAGGAGAAGTCCCAAGCTACGAACCTGCTCCTTCAGGGGGAGTGCGACCCCATCCAGAACAGGTTGAACACCCTCCATCCGGTCAGAAGAACCCCCCACTAACAGCATCTCAATCTTGTCTGGATTAAGTTTGTTTATTAGCTCTCATCCAGTCCATTGTCGCAGCGAAGCACTGGTCCAACACATCCCCAGTCTCATCTGATGAAGATGAAAAGGAGAAGCAGAGTTGCGTGTCATCAGTGTACTGATGACAACGCACTCCAAAACTCTGTATGACCACACCCAACGGTTTCATGTAGATGTTGAACAGCATGAGGGACAAAACTGACCCCTGCGGAACCCCATACTGGAGAATCCATGGGGCCGAGCAATGTCTCCCCAGTACCACCTTCTGGAGCTGACCTGTCAAGTAGGAGTGGAACCACTGCAATGCAGTGCCTCCCACTCCCAACTCAGCCAGTCGTGCCAGAAGGATACCATGGTCGATGGTATCGAAAGCCGCTGAGAGATCAAAGAAAATCAACAGAGTCACACTCCCCCTGTCCCTCTCCCGACATAGGTCATCATACAGGGCGACCAAGGCTGTTTCCGCGCCAAAACTAGGCCTGAAACCCGACTGAAATGGATCCAGATAATCAGTCTCATCCAAGAGTGTCTGGAGCTGGCCAGCAACCACCCACTCAAGGACCTTGCCCAGGAATGGAACGTTTGCCACCGGCCTAAAGTTATTAAGATTTTCTGGGTCCAGGGAAACTTTCTTCAAGAATGGTCTCACTACTGCCTCTTTCAGGAGGTCTGGGACCACACCCTCTTGTAGAGAGGCATTAATCTCTTCCCTGGCCCAGCCGGCTGTTCCATCCCTGCTAGCTTTTATAAGCCAAGAGGGGCAAGGATCCAATACAGAGGTGGCTGCACGAACCTGTCCAAGCACCTTGTCCACGTCATCCATTTCAATTTAAGGATGTATGAGAAATTTATTTCAGTTCATTTTCAATCAGGTTTTGCCCAGTTTGCATTTTCAGGACCAAACACAGAATCAGATGCAATCTGCAGTCAAGGTCCATACATTTCTGAGCTTGCAACATGATTCGCAAACCAAATAAATAAATACATTTGACAGAATGCATATATGTTTTAAATGTGCAAAAAAAATGTGTACTTTTGAAAAATATGCACAACTATGCTTTAATCAATGGGTACTTTTCAAAGACATGCACAATTGATGCATACTAGGGCTGTGCACGGACCCCTCGATCTGATCTGGATCCAGATCTGGGAGGTCCGGATCGGGCCCAATCCGACCCGTGTCGGATCTGGCCTGATCCAATCTGCCTCGGATCTGGATCCGGATCTGCTCCAGGTCATTGCAGAGCCCTCCCTCCCGCTCTCCCCACTCACTCACTCCCCCCAATCACCCTGCTTACTTGCAGCCTCCTCTGTGGCATTCTCTGTGGCATCCTGCCTCCTTGATGTCAGCCGGCTGCTTTCCCGCTCGAGCCGGGTGCTGACGTCACCTGCTGTGACCGGCAAATGTGGCACTCTAACCAATCACAGTGCCACATTTCCGAGTCGCAGTTTGTGACATCATCACCCGGCATGAGTGGAAAGCAGCCAGCCGACATCGAGGAGGCAGGACGCCATGGAGGATGACGCAGAGGAGGCTGCAGGTAAGGAGGGCGATTGGGGGGAAGGAAGAGAGCGGGGAGAGTGGAAGGGAGGGCTCTGCATGGATCTGGAGCGGATCCAGATCTGGCCTGATCCGGGCCAAATCCAATTGGGCCGATCCGCTCCAGATTTGGGATCCAGATCCATGCACAGCCCTAATGCATACATTTGGAAAAAATACAGATGAAAATATGCATGGAGTTTCATGAGATAAAACACAAAACAAAGCTCACAATCTGATATAAACTCAAGTCGGGATGAGTTTCAAGATGAAATTTGGAGATCTTCCCCAAACTTGGGTTTTGCTGATTCGCATGTCCATTACTCCTGCATTTGCATCCAGTTTATGATGAAATCTATGAATATGAGGAAGTTCTGATTAAAAAACAAACAAAATCCTCACCTATTACTGTGTGCAAGCACCTCAGAAGCATATTGGCCGCAAGTTAACCCAGCAGCACTCAAGGTAACCGAGATGCACTCACATTTGGTGACAACCAATATGTTAACGTGGATGGTGTCTGGATAGCCACCATATTTTGCAGGGTCTCAGCAGCTATTTGAATGTTCTCCATGTGGGAGCTCTGTTTTTTTATGGCACCTCTATATGGGTGCTGCCAGTGTTTGAGACCAGCAACAGCCCCACATACACCGAAGGCATTCATGTGGTGGGCCTCTGTTAGTCTCTAGGTGCTATTGGTTCAGTTGTCTCAAAATATTGGCTCCTCCAAAAATAATGACTTTTTGCACAGACTAATTAATCCTCACTGCATTACTTGAAGGTCACTTCTTGTCCCGATTAGCTATATGAATTGTTTCATTCTTCAGAAATTGCTGTAGAATGATTAGACACTGGTAAACTTATACAGAGATCTTTTAAAATGCAGGGCACTCTCTAATAGAAAATTCTTTCTTTTGCCTTCCTCCTTCCCCTTCCTTATTCTTCCCTCCTCTGAGGACGACTGATTATATTTCCAGCATTCTAAAAGATAGTTTAGTAACTTTCACCTGCACTGTTCATTTTTATTCTCCACTCAGTACTATGGTCATACCATATCCCTTATGTGTGTTCAAGAAAATCAGCTAATCAGAAATAGATGGAAAACACATTGTTTTAACAGTAATGATCTTGTGAATCATATATAAGAACGCTATTTTGCTATCACTTTTGTTGATGAATGCTGTAAATGGTCAGGATATGTAGTGAAATGCCATAAAAACTCAAGGATACCCAGCGGGAAACAGTAGCATAAAGCTGTGATGAATTGTAATTTACCAAGGAACTTCTGTGGTGTCTACTATAGTAAATAGAATGTGTAAGGAGAAACAGTGTTGCCTATTACTTTACTGTTATAGTGCCATTTTTGGTCAGTTTGGTTTTTATATGAATTTGATTTATATGAATTTGTGCATTTAAAACAAAATAAATATTGACAAACTGAAATCACATTTATTACAGCTGCTGGAAGGTATATATGGCTCTAGCATACACTATTAAGAAATGGGCAGCACTGCAATACATGAGACACAATGGAAAATTGCTATAATATTATGTGGATTTAACAATACTTAACGTTTATCTAGAGTTGTATGAAAACTCTATACCTTTCGGTGGAGGTGGGCAGAACACTCAAAAAGACAGAAGTGCTTCTGGGGTGTGATCCAACAGTGACCTAAGAAGAGCCATGCTGGATCAGACTAAGGGGCCATCTAATCCAGCATTCTGTTCACAGTGGCGGTGAGCACCACTAGTGGGTTAATAATACTCCTGACATGGGGTGGGATTCAATGGTGACCTTCTGCTGGTGGTGACCATCACTGGTTCCCAGTGAGTGCACAGCAGCTTTAGCAGCAGTGACACATGTATGCCCCCTGCAGTTGGCAGCAGTTAACACTTCTGGAGGCAAGCTCCCAAATGATTGTAAATACTAGTTTCTGGAAGGGGCAGGTCGCTCCTTCCAGAAACTTGTGTTTCCAGGTATTTGGTGGCTTGCAACCAAAACTGCTACATTGCCACTGCTGTTGAGGATGCTATGTACTCACCAAGAACCAGTGGTGGTCACCACCAGTGGTAGATCACCATTGGATCCTATCCCATGTCAAGAATATTATTGACCCAACTATAGAATTTAAACCTCTTGGGATAGTGATGCACTCCCCTCAGCAAATCACATTTGCAGTTTTGGAAAACTTCTGGGAAAGGACTTGATCCTGAATTATCAGGTGGCAGCTATGGCCAGGGGTATGAATGGGAGGGGGGGGCAAAATTTGTTCAATTCACACTTTAATGTGGATTTACCTAATTTTGTACTTTCAAACCTCTATGCATACTGAAGCTCAGTTTTCCTTCCCAATTTGTACTTTTCTGAATTTTACAATGACATTCTCCAATCAAAAATGCATACAGAAATAATGTTCAAAAGTGCATTATATTAGGGAGATCACTTGCAAAAAGAATGTGTACATGAGGGGAAAATGCATGTATTCAAAGAAATATGCACAAAAATGCTTATGAAGTTTCATGCCAACTTTAAAAAAAAAAAGGTTCTCAGAATTTGAAACAAACCAAACTTCAGACTGGAGAAATTCAAAAAGATCAATTTAAGATTGGAAAAATGAGAAACTGATAGAAGCAGAAACTAACATATTAATCCCTAGCCAGGAGTGCACCTATTCTGCTTTGGGTGATGTGCCCACTGCACCCAATTCTGGGGAAGAAGGACCTGGCCATGGCCACATAAACCTTTGTTACCTCACAGCTGGACTGCTGTAACACCCTCTACATGGTACTACCTGTCCAAAGCCTGAATTACCTGGGATTGCTAGGTCACAACGTATTTCCACTGGGCCCTTCAAATGGAAAGACACTGGTCTGTTTTGACTGCAGTTACAATGCCATTTGAAGCAGCAGCAAAGCTTTGTTTCTGGTTTAAAATGTTGGAGAGGAGATGACCCTCTGCTTCCTCACCTTAAATAAACCAAGACCCACCCCAATGAAATTTAATGAAGCTGAAACAACTCCTGAACTCACAAAGATTAATACAATATTCAGGACCCATTTTTGCTCCCCTGGAAACTGATTATAGAGGCCCAGCTCTAGTTATTGTCTTTAAAGCCATAAATATCTTAGGCCAAGATACTGAAAGGAACATCTCCTCCTGTATGATCCTTGATCCCGTATTATACTTGAAAGGTTGTCACACAGAGGAGGGCCAGGATCTCTTCTTGATCAACCCAGAGTGCAGGACATGGAATAATGGGCTCATGTTACAGGAAGCCAGATTCTGGCTGGACATCAGGAAAAACTTCCTGACTGTTAGAGCAATATGACAATGAAACCCATTACCTAGGGAGGTGGTGGGCTCTCCCACACTAGAGGAATTCAAGAGGCAGCTGGACAACCATCTGTCAGGGATGCTTTAAGGTGGATTCCTGCATTGAGCAGGGGGTTGGACTCGATGGCCTTATAGGCCCCTTCCAACTCTACTATTCTATGATTCTATGATCCTGCCCATCCACTGAGGTGAGATGATCTAATGAGGCCATCTTGCATGTTTCACCACCACAAAAGTGGGGCTTTCTTTCTTGCTGCTTTGGGAGATTCATTTGGCCCCCTTCTCTGATGGCAAACTACAACTACCACCCCTAAAACCTTTGAACAGTTAGGACTTTAACCTGAAAGTTGATTGGTTTTGACTTTGCTGGCTCTCTCCTCCAGTCATAGTCCATGGTCTTCATTTAATTATCTGCCACACCTCTGCTTGTTTTTGGTGTGTTGTCATGATGTGCAATGTTACTGAATACAAAAAAAAAATGGAAAGCATCACTAAAACAGCCACCAAAATAAGAGAAACCACATCGCAAGATGTTAATACTGCACTCGAGTTAATGAAGTCTACATCTGTCAGAGATCTCTGCAATGACTTTGAATAATATGTTTAGATCCATATAACTTCTGAAGAAGGCTTTCTTGGCTGAAATGCATTGGGAAATGTGTAATAAATATTGTATTATCGGCTTCTTGGAATCGGCTTCTTGGATAAACTTTTTATCTTGTCAGCCTTGAGTTGTTCAACCTCTGAACCATATATATACTGTCACTGCAGAGGCCATCAGAGGAAAAGGAAGCAGCAACCAGGCACCTCTCCATCGTGGCTGAGTCCTGCTACCAACTGTCACTGCAGAGGCCATCAGAGGAAAATGAAGCAGCAGTCAGGCACCTCTCCATCGTGGCTGAGTCCAGCTCCAGCTGAGAGGCCCCTCACTCCTGCTACCAACTGTCGCTGCAGAGGCCAACAGAGGGAAATAAAGCAGCAGTCAGGCATCCGTCCATTGTGGCTTGATCTGTATGAGGCTATTAGAGGGAGAGGGAAAGGAAGCAGCTGCTGAACTATGCAACTAAGACTCTAGTGCCTGAATTTGCACTACCCCCCCTCCTCCCTCCCAATCCCCTTTCCTTTTCTGTCAGGTTTTTTTAGATTGTAAGCCTGTGGGAGAGATTGTCTTAAGAAATGTTTTTGTAAGTCGCCTTGAGAGTCTTTTTTGGCTAAAGTGGGGATAAAAGTGCTATAATAAAATAAAAATAAATAAAATATTCTTAGAGTGCAATTTTACACAAATCATGTCTACTCAAGCCTAAAATTAGTGTTAGGCTTCCTTTAAGTGTAATATCTTTAACTCAGTTGTACTCAAAATTCTATGGTTACTTAGGATTTTTCTGTTGTTGATATGAATCATGCATAACTACAGGTGGTGATCCTGAGGCTACAATCCTTCGTTCTTTGAAAACTGCATTTGAGATAACAGAATGCCTCTTTTCCTGCAAATGTCTATGCAGAAGATTTGAATTCAGATTATGCAGATCTAATCCACATGTGCAAACGTGATTATGGGAATTCTCAGATGAGAATTTGGAGCCAGTAGTCTGCTAATTGCCTGAGGAAACAATGCCTTTAAACTTTTTAGATGATTCAACACAGCTAAAACTATATTTCTCTTTCAGATGCACATGGAGCAGTGCCGAAATAATCACATCCCTCACGGTGATGTTAATTCTCAAAGGAGGTAAAGTGCCTGGCTTGAGATCCCACAAACGTCTAGCAGAACATCTTTGGCTCTTAGCTGGGCCACAGAAAGGGGAAACCATTGAGCTAAAAGCCAAAAATCCTTATCAGTCGTACTGCTTACTCCCATTTCAGAATAGGCTCCCAGAACTTGCAAGTGACATGCAAAAGTCTGCAGCCCAATATTGAGGTTACATATGCAGTGTGGAGGTGACTCAGAGCCTATCCATGTTGCCCTTAAAACAACTTATATTTTGTTTAAAAATGTGGTTTTTTAAGTCATTTCATTACGTGGTAGGACACACTGAGTAGTACTTACATTCCATAGTGGCTACTTCCTCCGTTCTCAAAGTGTTCACTGGTGTCACACAGGGTTATTTCTGTGTTTTGCAGGCTGCTTAAGTTACGGAGACAAGTGGGCAGGTCAAGCAGCCTGCAAAACAAAAACGAAAGTAGAAGAGACCCAGAATTAAGTCTGTGTGACACAGGAAGCAGTCACTATGAAACGTAAGTACTGCTCAGTGTGTCCTATCACGTAATGAAACGACTTAAAAACCATGTTTTTAAACAGAATATAAGTCATTTTAAGGGCAATGTGGATAGGCACTCAAATGCCACAGGCCCAGTGCAGCTGGACAGCACCACTGAAATGAATATTGCCGAGATGCAGCAATGGATGCTTCACAAGGTACACTGTAGTGGTGCTCCAACAGTGGGAAACCATAGCAAGCATGGAGAAGGGAGGGTGGTCTCCCCACACCAGTGGCAAACTGCTTCCAGCCACTGGCAGACATGGCTAGTACAAAGGGAGAGGGAAGGAAGGGGAAAGAGCTCACTACTTCCCTGTGAAAAGTACATGTTATGCTGCAACATGTCACCGGACATGTTGTAGCATATCATTAGAGTTTGGTTAGTTGGTAAGGCAAGTGTGAAGAGGTTTGAGGTCTAAGTTATAGGGAGGTTTGACAGGGTTAAAATCTAAGGTAGAATAGAATTTGGTTCTCAATCTTTTCACATTGTATTTGTAATGAGCATTATGAGTCCCAGAGACTCATATCTCTGAGCTTGGAAATATAACTCTCAGTTGACAACAGTATTTAAAGCCAGCTATGTTGGTGGCCCTCACCACATCTATGTACTGTGTGAAGACATTCCTCATTTTGCCTGTCCTGGATCTCCCACCATTCAGCTTCATTGGATGGCCCTGGGTTCTAGAATAATGAGTGGGGAGATAAAATTACGTCTATCCCCTTTCTTGACCTCACACATGATTTTATAAAAAGTGTACTTTGATTAAATTCTCTAGACATGACAAAGCCTTTATGAGGTTGCTTCAGTTTTTAACATAACTACTACTATTACTTCACACTGTATTGGCAGGAATAAAAATTACAGCCAGAAGAATCATTGATGTCTATCTGACAGTGCTCATGAACTGTCAACAATAGCCAATGTAATATCAAGTCTATACGTAGACATTGACCATGATCTGGCTGAGGTAGAGAGCAGCTCTCTCCTTGACACTAGAAAAAAGGAGGCCTGTTTTGATTGGTCAGGAAGAAGGGAGGGTGCCAACCTTCCACCCTTTACAATCAGTAACTTGCTTTTCCTGGTTTATACTGTCTATGGCTTAGCTCTGAAAGAAATGTCACATGGAATCGTGCACTACCTCAACTCATTAACTAAGCAAAATACTACCTCTTCTATAATGGGATGAAAATATTCTGTTGAGCAGCTTCATCACACCGGAGTAAAGTGTAGTGGTTTGCTCATTACCACTCCTAAATCCTGTTCACAGATCATGGTTTTCATATATATATATATATATATATATATATATATATAAATATCTCACACACATGCACATTGAAATTCTGACTGCTCACTGTTGGCAGTTTTACTCTGAGCAATTTGCATTATAATGTTTACAGTAGGACACTTGAGCCCTTGCCATATGCTTCTTGTCTCCCGGGATGCACATGGAAATGAAACATGTATCTCCTAAGGCTATGACAGCAAACCCACATTTAAATAAGTATCCAGCACCGATTTACACCCGAAGGAAGTAAAAGAGGCTGTTGTTTGCTCTGTTATTTTTTAATATTGTGAATCCACTGAGATATTTGGGGAGAAAAAAGAAAGCCCACATCAAGATGTTCATTCTAATATTGGTACATCCTGAAAGAATATAGCTGTTTGGGTAAGTTTTCGATAATGCTATAAGGCAGTTGTAGCTACATCTCTTAATTCTAAATACAGATTAAAGGCACACATACTTATACACACACACTCCATTTCTCTTACCCTCCTTCTCTTTCTCTCTAATACTGTCTCTTTCTGTCTCTCTCTCTCTCTCTCTCTCACACACACACACACACACATGGTAGACTAATAATCTTTCACACATGCTACCTTATCACCAAATGTTATCAAATGTTGGGACCAAGTTACCTGAAGGACTGCACATAAGGAGGGACTAGGGTCACAACAGTTGGGCTCACCTTGTTCCAAATACATGCTTGGGTGAAGGTGTGAAAAAGCTTATAAGGATAGATAGTGCACATGCAGAGGCTCCATATACATTATTGGGAACCTTTCCATAGATTCCTATGTATCGCATCCAAATTCATTATTTAGCTATGTGTGGGTCCTTTCACATTTACCCCCAAACATGTACACGCAGTGTTGAGGCCAGCAGCTGCAAGTGGGTGCAAATCTGCTGACCCCAATAACAATTGTCTAGCCAGTTCGAAAACACCCCAAAACACACACATTTATCAAAGAGGCAAGATATCAGAGAAAGAATTAATCATATTAGTGTTTCCTTGCATGTGCTTAGATTCTTATCATGGGTCCTTGGGTCCTTGTCTTTAGTTGCGATGCAGAATTTCCTTATTATCTGTGTTTTAATTGAAGATCCCTCCTACAGATGTCCATAACCAACCAGATGAAACCATGTATACTAAATGATGTAATTACCAGCCATTTAATTCATTCTTGGTATTTTGAGAGAGAATAGGGGAGTTCAAAGACTATAATATCTTCCCAAAGGCTTCATTCTTATCTAAAAAGGGAGAAAATCAGTGTACACTGCAGAACGTTAATAGCCTCCTTGCAACAGAGCAATCTGGTGATGTACTTTTTCAGTCTATTGTGCCTCCAATCACAATTTAACCCTTGGTCATCTGCTGTAATAAATTCATTAGGCACTTAGAAGAGAAAGTTGCTCCTATTCACTCAGAACTTGATGCCACAGTTATCGCATAGCCTGGGGAGGTTCCAGTGCCCCCATGTGGTCATGTTTTCTGGGATCAGTTCCAGTTGTTGCAGCCTGATGATGTGGACAAGATGTTTGAATCAGTCCGTCCCAACGCATATAAGCTTGATCTTTGCCCATCTTGCCTAATACAATCTTGCAGAGTTGGATTGATTGGGTGGGTCCAGGAGGTGGCAAATGCCTCACTCTGTCAGAGGGTGGTGCCTGCTGCCTTGAAAGAGGCTGTAGTGTACCATCTCCTGAACAGGACCTCCCTGGACCCAGAGGTATGTGAGAACTACTGCCCTATTGCTAATATCCCCTTTTTGGGCAAGGTACTTGAGCGTTTGGTGGCTAGGCAGCTTCAGACATTCCTGTAGGAAACGGATTATCTGGACCCATTTCAGTCTGGTTTCAGGCCAGGGCATGCCACTGAAACAGCCTTGGTTGCTCTGACCGATGACCTAATCCGGGTGAAAGACAGGGGGAGTGCTACCCTGTTGATCTTCCTGGATATCTCGGTGGCTTTTGATACCATTGATCATGGTATCTTAGTGGACCAGCTCTACAAGATGGGAGTAGGAGGCATTGTGTTACAGTGATTCCTCTCTTATTTACAGGGCAGGGCCGATTCCAGAGAATAGTATTGGGGGATTCCTGTTCCACCCCATGGCTATTAAGCTCTGGGGTGCCACAGGACTCTATGAACGGGATCGCCTTTTCCCGTACAATCCACCCTGCATGCTCAGGTCCTCTGGGAAGAACCTGCTTCAGCCAGCGAAAACTAAGTTGACAGGTATTACCCTGAGGACCTTCTCTTCTGCCGCTCCCAGACTGTGGAATGGCCTGCCAGAGGAGACTCATCAACTTAACAGTCTTTTAGAATTTAAGAAAGCTATAAAGACTAATCTCTTCCGACAGGCATATCCAGTGGAATTTTAGGATTTTTAGGATGTTTTGTTGCTATTTTAATAATGTGTGCCATGTTTTTAATCAGTTTTATGTTGTTCTCCGCCTTGATCCAAATGGAGAGGCAGGTAAAAATAAATGTATTATTATTATTATTATTATTATTATTATTATATCCCCCATACTGTTCAACATCTGTATGAAGCCACTGGGAGAGATCATTAGGGGTTTTCGGGTTGGGTGCCATCAGTATGCTGATGATACTCAGCTCTATTTCTCCTTGTCGTTTGAGTCAGCTGGGGCAGTGAAGGTGCTGGACTAGTGCCTGGAGGCTGTAATGGGCTGGATGAGGGCTCATAAACTGAAGCTGAACCCTGATAAAACTGAAGCTCTGTGGATTGGTGGTTCCTGAGTCTGGATGAGGTTGCACTCCCTTTGAAGAAGCAGGTGCATAGCTTGGGAGTACTCCTAGATCCATCCTTGTCACTGAACGCCCAGGTGGACTCCATGGTCCGGAGTACTTGAAAGGATTACAATTAAGAACGTTTTATTTTTAAATGAGGAAGATCAGTAGTGAATGAGAGTGGAGATTGAGAACAGGTGTTCTGAATTAAGGAAGAAGACACACCTGAATTAACTGCATAAGTAAGAAAGGAAAAAGCTAAGCTTGGTCAGTCAGGAAAAGGTGGTTCTGTCAGTAAGAAAGTTGAGTATGCAGAGGCTGGTGTGTTTTTGTTTCTGTAAATGCTGAAGTGAAAGTTCAGAGAAGCAAGCTGTCTGGAGAAGTAAACTGGAGGAACGTTGCAAGGAACAGGCAATGCGGTTCGTATGAGGAAAAGAGCACAAGAAGGCAAAGGAATGCTTAAAGATTGTTTTGCATCATTATTTTGTTAAAGGCTGCTCAAAGGAAGGAAAAGATTGTAAAGCATAAAGTTAAGTTGTTTTTCAGTTCATTATAAAAGCTTGCCTGAATAAGTAAAGTACTTCCTTAAAGAAAAATCCTTGTGGAAAGAAGTGATTTATCTGGTGTGTGGGAGGAAGTGACTCTGCTAAGATTTCAGTCTAGAGACAGAGAAGGAAAACAAACAAACAAAACTACAAACAAAATATATATAACCAACACTTGGGGCCAGCTTCGGCTGATCCACCAGCTATGGCCTTTCCTGGACAGGAATAACCTTGCCACAGTAGTTCTTCCACTGGTAACTTCCCGATTAGACTACTGCAATGCACTCTACTTGGGGCTGCCCTTGAAGATGGCTCGGAAGTTGCATCTGGTACAAAATGCAGCAACTAGACTGCTCACCAGAACACCCTATAAAGACCATATAACACTGGTCTTAAAAGAATTGTGTTGGCTGCCGTTTCATGGAAAGGTCAGCATTACTACATAACTTGCTACACTTTTTTGAGAGAGGGTTTTGAACACTGATGTGAAAGCACACATAATCACATGCTCCAAACCACAAAGGAAGTATGCAAAATGTGCACAATGGCTTCTACGTATGGTGTGACATAAGGGAACAAAGCCATGACAAATAGCCAGCAATGAATAGAAGGAATGGCAAGAGCAGGCTAAGCAGGCACAGCATCCTGTCACAATTTTTAGCAACCCATGCTAGAGGAACATTTATCTTTTACTGATTTATTTAAAACTTTTCTTAGCCGCCTTTCAGGGCAGAAGCTCTCCCAAGGCGACTTACAACCAAATAAAAACAGTATACACATTAAAAGCAATGAAAAAATTGAAAGTAAAATATCAATTCAAACAATAAAAGCTGACATTAAAACTACTAATAAAACAGCAAGTAATAAAACAAGGACAACAGGAGCAAAACAGTATACCGTTATGAGAAGGCCAAAGTGAAATAAAACGTTTTTAAGGCCTTAAAAACCTGTAAGGATGGTGCATGGCGGATCGTTGGTGGGGGTTTGTTCCACAACCTGCTCTACAACCAGGACAAGATAAATCAGAGCTGCTAAATGCAAGGGAGAAGCCAGAGGGAAGAAGAAAAAAATCCCTGGATGGTGGGTATGGTCTGAAGAAGCAAGGGAAATTGTAAGAAGGCAACAAAGAATATGGATGTGCTCCATCCCTCCCTCTACCTCTCATACCATTCATTCCATAACTGTCTTTCATTTGAGTTTTGTCTCCCTGTAACTCTAAGAGTTTCATTTTGACTTGGAGATAAAAATGAATCCATCAGAAAGAGGAGCAGTTGTGTCACTCAGTTTAATAGCAGGGTGAATAATTGTACTTGATTCCACCCAAATCGAATCTCTACATTTAGGGTTCTCATTTCTTTCCCCCCTCTCAAGCTAGCTTCCCCTTGTGCTCCATTGTGCTCCCTTCCAGCACAGCCCTTTCATTTTCAAGATATTCAGTTTACATAATTGAGGACATCCAGTTAATTTTTTTAAAGGAAAATTGCTACTTTGTGTGGGGAAATAACTGCTATACAGTAATTACACTAAAGATATTCCACTTTGTGTCAGACACAATGAAATTAGTGGGTTTAAAAAATTAAAAATACAGGCTTCTAAGCCCTCAGTGTCACTTTTAAGAGAACAAACCCTGCTCAGAAACAGCTTTGTATATTAAGCACAGTGCTTGGGCATATGTTGCGTGAAGATATATGATTTTCAAACATTGTTAATAGAAAATTCTGAAAGGGAGGTTTTCTGTTATAGTAAATTTGCCTGTCAGGCTGTGAGGTATGTTTTCTCTATAAATGCCCATTAAATAAGATTACTTTGTGAAAAGGCAGATTGTATGGAATAAGAAATGTTGGTATTCTTCAGCCAAAATTGAATAAATATGTTTTAATTTAATGAGCCAAGTATGTAAGCAGAGGAAGAATCTTCTTGAAGGTTGTGTTCATGAGGCAACGCAGCAGCAAGGAGAAAAAATCAGAACTTGTTCTCCTCTACATTGGACTAGTTCATATGTTGCAACAACCATGTTGGGAGAGGAATAACCCAGACTTGTAACCCAAGAGGAAACTATTGGTTTCAAGTCTAGATTGTTCCTTCCACAACAACCCACAATTCCAGGCTAAGATGTTGAGAATGAAACAGGCATAAGCAAACTGTTAGTTCTCGCCACCTGATTGCTCCTGCTGTAGTTGGGCAGAGCTAAACAACTCAAGGGCTCTAGATGCTTGGGTTGTTTATCATTAGGCTGACCATATGAAAAGGAGGACAGGGCTCATGTAACTTTAACAGTTGCAGAGAAAAGGGAATTTCAGCCAGTGTCATTTGTATGCAATTAGTTCCTGGTGAAATTCCCTCTTCATCACAACAGTTAAAGCTGCAGGCACTATACTAGAGAGACCAGATACAACAGAGGGCAGGACCCCTGCAGCTTTAACTGTTGTAATGCAGAGGGAATTTCACCAGATACAAATTGCATACAAATGATGCCAGCTGAAATTGCCGTTTCTCTACAACTGTTAAAGTTACACGAGCCCTGTCCTCCTTTTCATATGGTCAGCCTATTTATCATGATGTCCAAAACTGGAATTGTGCTTGTTGGGAAAAACATGTAACCCAAGCACATACAACTAGGGATTTACAGATGCAGCCATGGCCCACCCCATGAGTGCTTGTATCCCCCACTTGCATGGTCTGCTTCAACATACCAGGCTACCTGAGCCTCTGCTGAGTATTCAGGAAGCACATGAGCCCCCAAACCCTTGGCAACTGCCTGCCCTATTTCCCCCTGCCATTAGCATGGCAGGGGGAAATGCACAATTTCCAGACATTCTGCACAAATGGGGACCTTAAAGGTATCCTTGAGTTAAAAGGGCCGTTAAAGCCCCCATTGCCTCGGGGGGAAATGCGCTTTCTGGGGCCTCTGGAAAGTGTGAATTTTCCCTAGCCATGCCATTAGCTTTCCAGCCCCCACCCCCACTGTTCCAATTGGGGCCATAAAGGCCCTCTTAATGCAAGGCTACCTTGCATTAAGATGGCCTTTAAGGCTCCAATTAGAGCGAAGCAGGGGAAAGCACCTGAGCACTTGCAGGTGCTCATGGGTGCTTGGACATGGTTCTGCCTTTGCTCTGGGCATGTCCAGTTGGGTCCATAAGGGTCAAACACGAGGGAGTTGGCTGCCTTCACAGACCCAACCAGACACTTGCACCAACCCTACATGCAACCCAGACTTGTAACCCAAGAACAAACAATGGGTTACAAATCTGAGTTGTTCCTCACCCAACAACCCATAACTCCAAGTTCAGGCATTGAACTAAATAACTGCTCTGTCCCTTGATTGACCAGTGGGAATTGATCAGTGGCCAAGAGCCAACACATTCACTCGCTCACACTCATTCATGACTACCCAGGGTTTAAAGAAACGTCGGACAGCTGTGACATGTGAACCAGGTCATGTCTAGTTATTTCCCCAAGTTAGCTGTCATGAATGTATGTTTACCTTTTTCTTCTATATGTCTTTATGGTATCATTTTGAAAAATAATCCAGCAATCACTACACTGCAAGCTGCTGAACAGCTGTGTGGTGGTAAATGTTAAAATACAGGTGCTCATCATGATAGTCCCCATAGCCATGCCTCCAAGCAGAGTCCAAAAATCTGATACAATCAATGAGCAGACAATGGAATGAAAAGCATCTGACAATCCATGAAACACAGACAGAACAGATTTTGCAAAGTCCATAAATCCCTAGATGACAGTACTATAAAGTAGACTCATTTTATGTATTTGAGTCATGACTTCAGATAGAAAAGAAGAAACAGCCAGTATTCCATTTTAGGAGTGCAATCCTGTACATCTTTAGTCAGAAATAAAACCCACTGTATTCAATGGGGCTTGCTCTCAGGAAAGTATGCATAGGATTGCAGCCTAAACCACATAAACTAACTCAAACTCTGTGTGTGTGTGTGTGTGTGTGTGCACAAAGCTGAATGTTGACTCTGTAATACAGACTAATATTGACTTAAATTTTCTTTTTCAAATGAGTTTTTCTGCTTCTCAGTAATTCACTCTCAAATGCATTTTGCTGATTACATTTTGGATAAATCTCCTGAACTCTTGCATCCTGTCACCGGCAAGTGTTTAGTTGACCGTTTATTTTCATTTTCTCTATCAGTGATGCTACTAGCAAAACACAAGGGCTGCATACATTACATGTCTATTTATCTCATGCAGATTACCCCAATCTGTTTCATGAAAAAGAGAGAGAGAGAGAGAGAGAGAGAGAGAGAGGCCAGACAAGATACTGTATACAGTGTATTTCTGCAACCATCTACAGTCAGTCTTAATGTATTTGATGTGAGTACAACTCTGAAACAAATGGTTTAAGGCCTTTTTACATAACTTCCTCAATGATGAATTCTGAAAATAGCTCAAGGGGGACAATCTGGATAAGCTATGGACTAAGTGCTATGGTTTGATCCAAATCCTCATGTTTACCCCGTGAGCACTAAATGGTTTGATTTCCTGTCTATCCAATGTTGCTTAGAGTTACAAACAGAAGATGGTGATAAATCTATGTTGTAAATAACTCCTGCCATTAAAAGCCTTGTTACCAAAGATTTATCTTGAGGGCTTGTATAAATCAGGGATTTTTTATATGTGTGTATGTGTGTGCGCAAGTATTTGGACAATGACACCAAGAAGAGTGCAACTACAGAGACCCACAAAAGGAATATTAGGCTTCATTGAGATGTGTGCATTAAATGTTATCCTCTGCATTGCACTCATGTCCCGCTTGTGGGTTTCCTGCAGGCAGCTGGTTGGCTATTGTAAGAACAAAATGCTGGACTAGATGGGCCCTTGCTGTGATCCAGCATCACTCTTCTTATCTTTTTATGTTCTTATTGCAAATGTTGTTCCTCTTGAGTGTGAAGAGGAAGCTGCAAATTCCTACCCCTGCCACTGGATTTCGAATCTACCTCTAATGACAACACAGTTGGTTACACAGTTGGTTATTCTCACAGAACTTTTCACAGGTGTATCCGAGCTCCTTGGGTGAATACAGCCACTCCCCACCAACAAAGAGTGCACCTGCCCCCACAACAGCTGTCCCAGGGGGATTGGGTTTTTCTGCCCAATGACTGAATCACACTTTTAAAAGCACATTAAAACAGAATGGCATTACTATATATTTTGCGTTACATATTTTATCTGCTTTGTGTTGTTAGGTTTTCCCCCCCAGGGAATCAAACTAAACCTGAATCTGAACTCATAAATCAGTTTTGGTGTTCTTTAAACTAGAGCTGACGTGCTGCCTAAATGTCTCACTTGCCTTGAACCTGATCTGGAATTAGCAGGGGCAAATAATGAAGGTCGCAAATGTTAAATTAGTTTATTATTTTAAATTACCTCTTCTGAGCCATCATAAAGCAGGCCAAACGTGCCTCCAAATTTTGATTCACCCCTTTCCCAACACTGATGAAAGATCCTGTGGCTCCTGACCATTTGAAGCAGCCTTCCCCATCCTGGTGCTCTCCATATGTTTTGGACTACAACTCCCAGCATTCCTGAACTTTGGTCACACTGGCTTGGCTCGTTGAAGTCCAAACATCTGGAGAACACCAGAATGGGGAAGGCTGGTCTGAAGGTTTCTGAGCATTCTTGGGCTTCCATTACCATTAAGAATTGTGGGAAGAATAGCTTTTTAAAAAAGTAAGAAATCTCCATAGTTCTTGAAAACTCTCTCAGTTATACTTTAAATCTGTACCTCCCAGCTACAGGGCCCTGATCCAGATCTTAAAATCTCCCCTATCACCTCTCCCAATGCTTGTTCAGGGTTCTGCATCATCTAGAATAAAAATGGTGGAAGGTGACATAACTGGTAAAGGCAAATGCAATTTTAGGTTGCATTAAAAGAAGTATAGTTTCAAAATTGCAGGAAGCAATAGTTCTACTCCTCTGTGTTTGTCAGATCTCATCACAAATACTGTGTCTATTTCTGAACACTACAATCAGATAAACTGGAATGAGTTCAAAAACAGGTGACAAGATGATCAGGGAACTAGAAACTAACTCCTATGAGGTGGAGGGGAATCAAAGAAAGTGGCTATATTTTGTCCTGAAAAAATAAGACTGAGGGGGAATATGGTAGCACTGTTCTAGTACATAAAGGGTTGTCACACAGAAGAGAACCAAACCTGCTCTCTATCACCCAAGACTTTAGGACATGAAATATAAGGCTTAATTTACAGGAAGACTGATTTCAGTTGAACATCAGGAAAAACTGATAACAGTCATAGGAATCAGACAATGGAACTAATTACCTATGGAGGTGGTGGACTTTCTGTCGCTGGAGGTATTCAAGAAAAGACCGGACAGCCATCTGTCAGGGATGCTTTAAACTGAATTTCTGCACTGAGCAGGGAGTTGGACTCAGTGGCCTATATGGTCCCTTCCAACTCTATAATTCTATACAGATTTAAAGTAATGTCTGTTTTAGCCCTGACAGAACGTAGGTAGGAGGGAATCTAGCAGACAAAATGGAGGAGCTGTCCCTTACTGGTAAGCTTTGGAGATCCCTCAGAAAAAGCTTGAGCTTATCTAGCCATATAGTAAAATATTTTCCACTGAATTCTGTTCTGCTAACACCCTAACAACAGTGCCTTGTTTTTAAGCTACTTCAAAGAGTTGATTCACTAAACGTCTGTTGCCATTTCTTTTTCATAGATTATTTGAGGCAAGCTTTTTTCATTCTGAATTTTCCAGCTGCTCTGAGAAGGGAATAGAAAAATGCTTCTTCTTTAAGGGAGCCACTAGGGTTTTTGAGTATGATAGTATTCAGAGATGTGTTTTACACACAGCGGTAGCCAAACATGAAGTGTTAAACGGTTGTACTGAGGCCAATACAGAGGCAATTTGGCATGCAAATTATTTGCAAGGATGCTGCTGTTTTTCATGAGTTTGATACATTCTGGCCGTCCCTAAAGATGCTTGTGAGAGACTGGGGTGAAAATTACAGAGCGTTTAAGAATTTTAATGTGATTTTTATTGCATTCTAGTTTTTAATAGAATTCATAGCTTGAAAGTGTGGTTGAAAGGCAGCTGTGATTAGGCTTTCTTTACAGAGTTGCTTTTACCTTAGAATTCTGAATGTACATCCACGTCCCAATATTCCTATTATCTAAGTGCACATGGAACAAAATATTGGACAAAAGACTCCTAGCTCCTCGAGAATAAATCTGTGGTTCTAAAAATCCTAAATGTTGCAGCAGGTGTTCTGACGTACCACAAACTAAACAACAGCCATGACAGAAAAATAATATTATTCTTTTTCCACTGCTGAGAAAAGACATTTGGGACCTCCATTATATTCCCCAAGTTACAAACAACAAAATATTAAGACTTTCTGTGGCAGTATATTTGCAATATTCCAGGTGGGTCGAGGGCAAAGTGATGGTCCCATGCACTGACTGAGAACGCACCTCCAGAAAAAGTGATGTATCAATGTTTCAATGTGTGCAAACAATTATGGGACATAATGTTTCCTGAGCTTCTTCTTATCACTGCTGGTTCTGGATTGTAGCAAGTAATTCTCAGTGGGGGACCCTTCTTCTAACCAGAACTGATTTACATTTTCCCTCTCCCTCTGGACCAGAGAGAACAAGGATCTTTTGAAAAACAGCTCAGTTTGCTAAGCCCTGTTCTAAACTGAGTCAAGGAACACTGAGCTCACCCCTCTCTTTCGAACTGGGTGGAAGTGGGAAATGGGCAAAGCCTGGACCCAGTCACTTCATTACTCAGGGGAGATTGTAAGCAGCAGCAAATGTTTGTGCTCCTTCGCCAGAGTGTCTGGCTCATTCATCCACACTCTCCTTTTGGGTGGAAGATGCCAAATGAGCAGGCATCAAGAATGGAAATGAACATCTGTGATCTTCATAGATAATGTGCAGATTGGCCCTAATGGCAACTCTTTTACCTTATAAAATATGGGAATTGAAATACCTGATCTTCACAGGGTCTGCAGAGTGAATGACTTCCATTTGCTTTCAGATTCCAGATTCCAGATGCTATAAAAATGAAAGGGACCTTTAGTGTTTATGCTACATCTCTAACAAACATGGATGGATAGAGGTGTGCAAGGAATCACACACAGCTCTATAAGGCCCATAAGCCACAGAGCCCATGTAGATCCAAAGTTATGAGGCAAAATGTGCAGGCAGTATTCTGTCCAATAATTGTCTATTGAGATGTAAGTTTGGTCCTACTCCATTGTAGCCAATGAGAGAAGTAACAGCTAGAATTGACATGTAAAAAAAAAGAAAAAAGAATTTATATTCATATGCATAGAAAAGTCATGATTTAATTGTCTGGAGACAAAACTACCTGATTCATTTTGATGCTACTGCAGGGTGGGAGGGGTCTGGGCCAGATATTAGTGCTGCCCATAAGAAACCATGGAGAAATCCAGAAACTGTATGACTGGGCAGTGGGATGTCCACTCAGAAGCAAAAGTTTACAGGACAATCAGAAGTTCATGCTCTTCCTAACTCAAACCTTGTTTAGAGATCAATCTTATGCATGTCTAGACAGAAAAATGTCCTACAACCCCCAACCAGGCTGGCTGAGGCATGCTGGGAGTTGTAGCATTTTTTTCTGTCTAAACATGCATAGAATTACACCCTTAAGGAGGAAAAACATTTTGGGACTTTATCCCATTTTGTTTTTCGAAATTGTCCAGCCTTTGTCAATGCCAATATTGTCTATTATCACCATATTGAGGATTGAGAATTGATTGTGATTGAACTTAAGGATGTGGATGAGTAAAATATTTGTTTCAGTTTGTTTTTCACCAAAATGTATCCAGTTCACACCTCTTGTAAACTGAATGTAGTCACAAATGCAATCTACATTCCGAAGTCCATACATTCCTGAGCTCGTGATGCAATTCAACAAAATAAGTGTTTGAAAAATGTGTATATTCTAAAATGCACACAACTATGCATTAATCCATCGGAGAAAATACATACATTTAAATGTACACAATTGATGCATACTTTTGGGGGAAATTAGCATGAAAACATGCACACATTTTTGTGAGTAAAAATGAAAGCATACTGTCGAGAGAATATTTCAGGTGTGATCATACCAATAGCTATAATGCATTATTCTTGAGTGACTGATTGTAACCCTAATGGCTTGAAGATTACATTTCCCTATTTTATGGAAAATAGAACTGTCTATGATGCGAAACTGTAAAATCAGAGAAGTAAAAGAGAGTCAAGGGCCAAAATCGCAGCAGGCTTCCAGCCGAGTCTGTTCTTGTCTAGGGTTCATTTCGTCAGCAGGTTTAAATCATGTGACTGACAGAAAATACATCTTGTCAAGCCTTTTTGATTGTGTCTGAGAGTAACCTTTGATTTCTTCAGCCTTCATGCCCACCCCCTTAGAAATGTGATATATGCATATTCTAGACATGTATAAAATCATGTTCCGTAGTTCTGTTCGGGAGTCAGAATTCCTTTTCTGGCTCCATCAGCTGATGAATTCATCAATAAATCTGCTTCTGAGAAACTGATCGTATGTGAGTATCATTTGGTCTTCAATGCAAACCGACTTTAGTTGCTTGCATGAATCTAACTCCTTTGAGTTAGTGGGTGGGAGTTCGCCAATCTTTGGGTGGTCCCTTCCCTTTCTAGGGTTATTTATCCCTAAGTCTATATTTAGGCTAGTTAATGTATCACACATTGTAAGGAATTAGAGTAAAGATCCTTCTTATAAGGGAACTGTGACAATTAATGACCCTTTTCTCATAAGAGGGAGTCATAGGCCTCCCGGGTAGACTCAAATTCCCACCACACATACCAAAGCTTGCAACTCAATATGATCATAAATTGGAATGAGCTTCATGACAGAAATCAGGAATTGTGATGATGAGCTTGTGCTTTATAGGTTTTTGTACCAATAGTTGAGAATCATTTTAAGACATAACTGTCCATTGTTCATAGTGCAGGTTAGATGTAGGGCTCATAGCGCAGGTTAGACACAGGGATTTACAGACAAAATTCCAAAATAAAAAACACTCTTCGGATTTCAATAAGAGTCAGTTCTATCTAAATTGCCAGCCTAAATCTAGTGCTCAATTGCATACAGAAGCCTGCACCATAGATTTGAATGCAAATGGTTTGTATTTTTAAATGTTCAAATATATTTTAAAACACTCAAAATTAGAGTTAAAGCATGGATTCTTATATCTTGCAGTTCACTTTTTGTTTGTGGGAAGAAACACTGCAGTGCTGCCCAATCACAGCTATGCTCAAATCTGGATTTCTCCACAGCTTGCTATGGGCAGCTTTCAATTCCATCCCAGGGGAACCCCAAAATGGCTTCCCAAATATACATGGAAGCTGGACAGTATTTGCGTGTCCAAGTGCTGCCAGAGAAAAATAAATTAAAAGGATAGGTGGTAAATGCACAGGACGAGATTAATTACCACAGAACAACAGCAGTACTGCTATAATGCCAATACATTTCTATGGTGTTCTAGAAGCAAGGTGTGTTAAAACAAATTATCCGCTACCATATATATATATATATATATATATGTGTGTGTGGGTGTGGGTGTGGGTGTGGGTGTGTGGGTGTGGGTGTTTCTGAAGTAGGACACTTACAATGAGAACTGTGATTGATAATTTCTGTATGTCTGTTCCTTAGGAAAGCTGCTTAGTTATGTGTTTTATGTGTGGGATTTTCCCGCCCTTTGGTGCTTCTGAAGCCATTCAATTGTCCTGAGATTCTGGTGGCTGATGCTAGTATCTGACACAATAAGAAAACACCACATATTTTCCAAAGTACTCCACAGACAGCGCTGAACTTGACTATGTCTGCAGAGCACTGCATATTATTCCTGCAGATTTTCATTTCCAGACAATGGCTACTTGTTTGTGGTAAACTTGAGTAACAGCGCCACCACCTCAAGTGGCATGTATACATAAGATTAGAAACGCAGGTCTTTCTTATCACTCAGTGTTTATTATAAAAAGTGAATATAGCAGTTCATGGGATTGGGCATAACAATCAAGTCACACAAACCATCACCATGTATAACTTGACAAGGTGGTTTGACTTTTGAATGATTATTATTCTTACTTTCATGGGTATGTCATCAACACAGACACCTAACCAGTCTCGTGTACCTATCTGTGCCTGGTGTCCAAAATGTGTCCTTAGAGACAGCTCCTTGGAAAAATAATTTGGATGACATTTAGCCTAAAGCTACCTTTCTTGAGTGTTTTTTTTTTGGGGGGGGGGGTATTTTGTTTTTGAAGACCTTTTGTAAGTTTAAAGGTTTTGTCTCCTTCTTTTAGTTGATGTCATTTCTTTAAAGACATTGTGCTGACAGGAATGGTAAACAATTGAAAAAGGCTAATGAAAAATAAAATAAATTAGATGTTCTCACAAGGTTACAGATCAGGACTTTTCCCAGTGGATTTACCAGAGAGAATATGTACATGAAAAGCAACATTAGACCCTCATTCAGTTATGCTCATTTTCTTTTCTTTTTTGCTCTGAGAGGGAAACAAAAGCAGCGGTAATCACATTACCCTAAAGACCTGACACAATTAGCAAGCATGCTAAAGCAAAAAGAATTCACTTTAGTGCCCCTAGAAGCTTTAGTGCTGTTAGCAAGTGATCATTTTCATAATAATATAATTGCCAGAATGGGAAATTACAGGTAATTGCTGTTGTTGTGACCCTGATCTTTCAGTAATGAAATTAAAGTAAGTGTTATCTTCTAGATTACTGCTGGTTCAGGGATTTTTTTCCCTTCTCTTTCTCTTTTTTTATATATAAAGTTTCATTTATGTATTTTTAGTGCAAGAAAGAGAATTTATTTAAATTTAAAATTGCACATTTTCTCCCTAGTGCATTAGTATAAATCTGTCACATATCTGACACAAGCTTATTTTTGTTACCTTCTTACTAATATGGAAGGAGACAATCCTTTGTGAGCATCACGGCAATGCAGTAACTGAATTCACTTGGAAACACACATAATCATGAAAAGGAAAAATAGGACAAAAGATTTGAGGTAATGTTTTTCATTTTGTTCTCTAGGAGTCCATTTCCAACATTTCTTCAAAATGACCTTTGTCTTAGCGAAAGTGGCCTCTCAAAATTCTTCACCTTTATTTGCAGATAGCAAAATTGGGGTGGGATAGGTTATTTCTCCAAATATTCTCTGGTGTGACAAGTGATGGTCTTGAAATTCTCCAGAGGTTTGGAGGAGGCTATGTCAAAGATAAAAATCCACTTTGGTTGTAAGGCAACTCTGTTTTATTGAGCATAATACAGCTGTATGGAAAAAGCCCTACAGACAAAGAACATCTCAACTGGCAGTGTGAAAAGCAGGTTATATTTATACATAGTAGCATCTTAACCAATTAGCAGTTAGCAAAGTTCTAAAGCAAAACAAAGGCAGATCAAAGAAAATTTCTTCATTACATCTTATAAACAGATAGCCCATAACTCTTCTGGCAATGTCAGATTGACCTGGATGATTACAGCGCTGATTTTACCTAGTCATTCCTTTTAAACTTAATTTTATTTCCTTTTTCATCTTCCCTCATTTTCTCCCTTTAATAAACTGCTTTAAAGCCTTAAGCTGGTGTGGTTTACTTCAGGGTAACTCCTAGTGCTAAATCCAGTTTTTACTGATTACAGGTGGATGGCTGCATTGTTGGTTGGGACTTACCTAGCCTACCTGGCGGGGAGAGTGCATTGATTACACTCTTCCTTCACAGAAGCAATGTGAACCAGTGTGATATAGCAGTTTCAGAATGAGAGAGAGTCAGATTAGCCCCTAGTAGCTCTGGGTTCAAATCCCTTCTTAGCCATGATCTTGGACTAGTCATGAACTCTCAACCTATCCTACCTCCAAGAGTTGTTAAGAAAATATAATGAATGGGTTTGTCTGCCACCCTGAACCCCTAAGAGAAAGGATATGATGAAAACAAACAAAAGGCCACACACTATTGGGTGGTAGTATGAAAAAGAAGAAAGTGGCTATGGGGGAACAAGTCTTACATTTACCCTGGTATCTTTCCTAGATCAAATACCAGTTTACATTCACTGAATGGATGGATCTTCAGGACAAACTGTATCATTGTAATTCTACTCATTTGTCCTCATTAATGTCTTCAGTTCAAATATTTTTGGATCCTATTAAAATGATGCAGACAGAAAAGAGCTTAACCATTAGAGTACACAATCTTTGGGGCATTCTAGTGGCAGAATCAGGATTTTGGGCTACGTTGATCATTCATCTGATCCAGTAAGGATGGTTTTCTTTCATTCCCTTTTTTCCTCTTATTTATTTTCAAGGAGTTTATGGGGTGACATATTTGTAGGGTCTCCCCCTTACTTTACTTTTTATAAAACACTGTGAGGTAATTATGCTAACTTAGCCTATGCCTGGAGTGGACAACTGCTAGCCTTCCCGATGTTTTACCCTACAATTTTCATCAACTCTAACCAGCATAGACAATGGTGAGGGAATCATGGGAGTTGCAGGACAAAACATCTCATGGGACCACAAGCTGCCCATCCCTAGGCTATGCCAGGGTCACAGAGTGAATATCCCAGCTGAATAAAGGATTTGAACTGAGTCCGGACCAGCCCACATTGGTTCGTAATCTGGCTCTTTTGTACTCCTGCTCTGATGAGATAATTCATGTTATCATCACCCTTTGAATGTCAATATCCTGATGGTCTTGGTGCTGTTCAGAAACAATTAGGCTCACAAACATTCAGCAATGGAGTGCCCATGTCACAAAGAGAAGAAGCATAGATAAATCAAGTGATAGCATTAAAAATGGGTGGCAGAGATTCAGAGCTATGAATCAAGAACATTTATTTGCTAGACTATGCTAAATTCCTGAAGAGATCTAGTCAGACCTAGCCCTCGGCACCCTGTTGTCATTCATTACATTACTTATTTTCTGGCTGCTCTTATCTGGCATTTCTCTTTGTTTTATGTTCTGTCATTCTCTGTTAAGCCCCTTCCTTCTTCCTGGTAATCTGATCCATATCACTGTCATACTGGTAACAAGTAATAGGCAGCCACTGAGTTGCAGAAAGATTGATTGTTAGAGGCAGATCCCACAACTTTGGCTCTCCTAAGATTATATGATTCTATCACTACAGATTACAATCACAAACCTGAACTAATCCATAATATTCAGTTTATACTCTCTTTTGTCACTGTAGCCCGTTTTCTGCTCTGCAGTACTTTCTGGCATTGTTTTCCAATGGAAATAGTGTGGTTTTATCATCCTTTTTTGTTTCTGTCATATATACATCTATATTTATTTATTTAGGGTGTAATCCCATGGGCTGCACCCTGGATACTCATAAACCCCCAACCTCGGGGACTTGCGAATATCCTATGCAGGGCAGCTGCAGCAGAGAGGAGATCATCTCCTCCATGCTGCAGCTGTCATGCTTTTTCTGCTGGTCTGCCAATTTTGGCTGTATAGCTGGGGGCTTTGGAGCAGGGGGAGGCTGTGTTGTGCTTAGGAAGCTGTCTAACTGAGCTTCTGTAATCTCCTCCCCATCCCACCCCCTGGAACACCCCTGTTTCACCCGCACAGTGCTCAGTTTACCGAGCACAGAAAAGTAGCCAGCGTATGCCCCTCCATGCTGGCTGCAAGGGGAAGGGGGCAGGATGGACAGTGTTCTGGCTCTAACTTTGCAGCACTGTTTATAAGTTCAGAGCCAGAAAACCAACATATCCCATGTGCCCCCAGATGCTGTCTAGGGGATATAGGATTGGTCCCTCCAGTTTATGAGAAATAAACGAACACTTACAGCTGATGTTTATTTCTACTCAAAGCATTGATTTCAAAGGGATTTCTTTATTTATATCTAGATTTGTATACCACCCAACCAGCAAAAAGCTTCAGGACAGTTAAGAATAATAAAGCCAAAAAATCCAACACCAAATAATATTAATAATGCTGCAACAAGTATCAATGCCAGGATTTGGCCCTGACCAGTAGGCCAGGATTCTTTCTGAATTAAAGTTGCTTCAGTTTTAATAAGCTAGGCACACCCAGACAATCAAAAAATAATAATCAGACATTAAAAACATTAAATAGATATTTTAAAAATATTGAGGAGTCAGCAGTAAAATTAAGAAAACAACAGATTAAAGGTTAAATGACTGATTCAAAAGAAAGGTCTTAACCTGCAATCTATATGTATATCTCCCAAATAAGGGTGTAGAAGATTGCAGCTTTAATTGGACTATGTGACTAGAGCAAATGCCAAATGAGACATTTTGCTAATCCAAAAAGCTGCATTGCACAACCCTAGAGGCACAGCCCAGGACCTCCTGCAATGTTTCAAAAGATACTGAGGTTCAGCTATTTGTTCTATTCCAGATGATGGTCACAGCCGAGTTTTCAAGCTCAGGTAGAGGTTTCCCTCAGGAGTGCAAGTCCAAGCACCATTTCATATCCAAGCAGAAACTTGCATAGCTCCAAATGAAGCTAACCCAAAGACTCACACAGGAATACAGATGGACGAATCTGTCAATTTTAGCTTCTCTCCATTTCTCATTTTTCCAATCTCAAGTATGATTTGTACCAAACTTTGAGCTTTTTATCCGAATTCATGTATTTTTATAAGCAATTTGGCCAAATATACATTTTTTCGCAAGCAACATTCCTAATTTTCCAAATATAATACATTAAAATGTTATTTTTGTGTGCACTTTCTCCTAATATATGCATTTTGTATGCATTGTTTTGGAATGAATTGCTCCATTTCAAAATTCAGACAAATGTGAATTTCGAAGGATAATTGAATTTCAGTTCATCTAAGTATGAATTTTGGTAAGCTCGCATTAAAATGAAAACAAAATTAATTTCTTCCCCATCCCTACACAGTAACAAGAAAGACATGAGGACAGATGATTAGTAGCCTTATCTTCCATGGTTCTGCCTAATCCTCTTTTAAACCATCTAAGCTGGTGGCCACAACCACATCTTGTGGTAGCAAATTCCACAAATCTTCCTTTTGACCCTTCCCTATCAACTTCCTAAAGATGCATGGATTCAATTATGCCTAAATATACAAAAAAAAAAAAGAAACAAACAGCATCATTTATTACCCAGATAATATATTTCAACTGCCCCTGAAAAAGATCATCTGTTCCAAACATTATATGCCTCCATTTCCATTTCTCTTAAAACATAGATTGAAGCAACCTAAAGCAACTCCTGCCTATTAATAAATCTCAAATCACCTCTCTTACAGAGAGCTTTGGCTATTGGACAGTATAGAAATGCAGTAAATAAATAAATAAAATAAATAACACAGTATGCCTCAAAGGCATAAAGCAAGAACGCAAAACAAATAGTTAACTGCTATAAAAGGAAACAAACAACACAATGAAATAAAATGCACTACTGCCTCTTCAGAGCTGTAATGAATTCTCACAAAAGCTAGAATGTTAAAGAATGCCACTGGCAAGTTTGAAAAATGGGAGAAAAAGAGAAAAAACTCCCAAGAGCAGTATTTTTTTTCCAAGCATCAAAGCACAAAACAGACTGTGTCTGGGATATAAGGAAGTCAGAAATTATCTTCATTTTTGTAGGGAGGTTGATCTTTTGAATGGACCTATTTTCTGCTCCCCCCTGGATTGTTCTAACACCAGACACATTTCAAACATAAACTTCTGGGATTAGGAGTGGATCCTCCCCGCTCCCCCGAAGGCATCACTGCCACCTACACAAGTTGGTTTATGAATAAAATATATAGAACATAGTTTCTTAATGAGAGAGGTTTATACACTTTTGCTACTACGCAACAAGTGCTAACAACCATGAAGCCAAACCTCATTCCAGTTTCACGTTTCAAGAAGGGTTATTGGGAAACATGACCTGTCATCCTGAATGTTCTCAGAGGGTGGGAGAAAAGTGCAACAGGAATCCAAATGTCAACGCTGTGATTCCTGACCACAGAATTTGCTCTGGGCAATACTCTGAGCCAAACAATGCTAAACTAGGGCTTTCACTTGCACAGTGTGAAGAGCAAGCAGGTTTTAAGGGAGGCTTCACTTTTTCATGTAGGAAAAGTTAGACTAAACTTTCAAAGAGATTGGGTGAGTTATTCCTTCCCTTGTTTCCTGAAATAAAGGCAGTAAATGCTCCCTAAAGTGAGTGCCATCCTTTGTTCTCCTCTGCTGAAATATATGTCTTAAAACAGACATGACTTGAGGCGAAACAAACTAAACCCAATTCACCCTCCTTGTCATAGCAGTAAAAATTAGAGTTGTGCACAAATGGCCTTTAGGCCTCCTCCACACGGGGCGTTTAATGAGCCTTGAAGGCTCATTATAAATTTTACCTACACACGAGCGGAGCGCAAAACGGGCGTACAGGCGCGTTATCTCCCCGATAATGCGCATTTTCGAACGCGCGTTAAATAGCGACTTTTATTTTGCTCCGGCCGTTAAAGCGCATTTTCGCTGTGTGAACAAGCGATTATGCGCATTAACTACCTGGAAAGCGTTTTTTGGGCATCTTTTAATGCGCTTCGCCGCTTCTCGCCACCTCCCGTGCAGAGGGATTGTGAGTAAATGCGCCTCCGCGATAATGCGCATAATCGCGGAACCAGGCGCAAAGGCGCATTCTTGTGGAGGGGGCCTTAGAAATTCTCCACCCTAATTGTGGCCACAGAAATTGGAAGGACCATTTCACCAAATTTCTCCAGGGCGAGGAAAAAAATCTCCAACAGATTATCGGGAATTAGCAGAGGAAATAGGATACTTCTTTCTTTTTTGTGAAGGGGAAATGTTGGATAACCCTGTGCTATATTGAATGTATCTGAAGTGACCTGTAGTTTAACAATCCAGTTTTCCCTCTGATACTTGCCTGCTGTGGTTTAGTCCCATGGTGGGTGGCTCTTGTTTGTTGTTGTGTTTTAATATATTGAAGCTTCTGGAAGTTTGCATGAATGGCTGTACTACCAGAAGGTTATGTTCCTATTCACCATAAGTTATTTGAGGGTTGTCTAACCCTCACACAACCACTGCTGCTTGGATTCTCATGACATGACAAGACACAGCAAACTGAGCACCCATGGACAGCCCTCACAGGTTTATTAAGTCATGGGTGCTGTCATATCATGCCAGACTGATCTCTGTTTCCATCTGTTGTTCTTAACAAAAAGGAAGCCATTTGCCAACCTGTCTGTGTCAGATGAGTGCTGATCTGAGAGCAGAACCTGTTGGGGACATCAACATCTTAAGTAAGTACTCCACTGCTGGAACCCAAAGGCAAAGAGAAAATATTATGACCCAAAAACAAAATGGTGAAGAATATTTGAATAAAATTCTGCAAAATGGCATTTTCAGGGTACGAGAATAAGAAAAATCTAAAAAAATTCTGAGAAACTTCTGCACAGTTCTAGTAAAATAATAAACTAAATAATCGGCATGTCACTACAAATAAATGGCACCTGGCTGAGGAGAGTAATTTAATTTTGTCTAATGGTAGGGCTGGCCTGATAGGGGAAAAAAGGCTCAGAAGTGAAATGAACGATAGCTACATTTTGTGTGGCCCCATAGTTCTGTCTCTATTAGGGTAGGGAAAATGAGCAGTGTTCAAGATTGCTAGGATTCTCCAAACATCATCTTGCAACTCATCTTGTGCCCGGTTCCCATTCCCATTTGTGGTTGCTGCTCACTCTGCGCAGTTGGGAAATTTGCACAAATCAGGCAGTGATCGAATTGGAGATTTGTTCAACTCTCCCCAAATTTGCTGAATTTGCTCATTTGTGCAAATTTCTTCCATAGACTAAAGAAGGACTGATTCTGTCTGCTGAGGAATTTTCTGCACATTAGGAAATGTGTGCAAATTGAACTGGGAATTGAGAATGAGCCAAACATGATCACGTGTTGAAACATTTACAGAAAAAAATAATAAATTGGTGGAGACACGCTCTTGCTCGTCTTCAGGGGCATGCTCGCATGTTTTGCAAGCAAGAACAAATTCCCCTATATCTCTCACCTCTACATGGTTTGCAACAATTCTGCTTGTCAGGGCTGACCTGATCCAGTATGACTCTTTGGGTGAGGACCCAGATATAGAGTCCAAAGATAACTTAGCATCTTGGGAGGTGCTACACCAGGCTCTTCTGCAGAAGAGGTTCTCGAACCATTTCCCCCACCCCCATTCTGTCCTTGCAGCCTCTCCAGCTGCTTGAACTTCTTGGAAAAACCCCTAAAGGCCTTAGCCAGAACCCCTAGGGCTTCCCTGTGCTGCTGCCTGCTGAGTGCCTGAAAGCTGAGGCATTTTTGGTTTTGTTTTGCTGGTATTAAAAGTCAGTTTAACAACAACAACAACAACAACAACAACAAGATGAAGAAGAAGAAGAAGAAGAAGAAGAAGAAGAAGAAGAAGAAGAAGAGGAAGAGGAAGAGCAGCAGCAGCAGCAAAAACAACAACAACAACAACAACAACAGGAGAGCCAGTGTGGTCTAGTGGCTAGAGTGTTGGACTGGGAGTTGGGAGATCTGGATCCTAGTTCCCATTCAGTCATGGAAGCTCACTGGGTGACTTTGGGCCAGTCACACAATCTCAGCCCAACCTACTTCACAGGGTGGTTATTGTGAGGATAAAATGGAGAGGAAGTTTATTTACATCACCTTGGGTTCCTTGGAGGAAAAAAGGTGGGATATAAATGTAATTAATAAATAAAATAAAATAAATCCTCTCTAAACTTTCAGGCACTTAGTAGGCAGCTTCACCTGGAAAGCCACATGGGAAGTTAAGTCCTCTAGAGGAGGTTTTCAAGAAGCTCAAGCAGCCAGGAAGGCTGAAAAGACAAAATGGGGAGAAATGGTAAAGAATGAGCACACACACCCCTCAGCCACCTCCTTACAGAAAGGTAAATAATGAAGCCCTGAACCCTAAGAAATTTATTCAAAATTCTCACCCCTTCCCAGAATTTTTGGGTGCAATTTCTTTTTGCCCCTTCCCCACAAAGAATGGTTGAAAGTAAATAGATCTAAAAATTCGCTACAGTGCTATTTTATTTCTTTACTAGGCATTGCTCAGGCCCCTAAGATATATGTCTATGAGGTAATCATCTTAAGTAGTAGGCTGGTGAGTTAACTTTCAATCAAATTACACTTTTTTCTGCTTTTTCCTCTCTCACCCTCACAACAACCCTGTAAGATAGGCTGATGCTAGGCCTGTGAGGTAACTTTAAAAATAATTAAATTTGCTTATTTTCTCTCTCTGAGCCTATCTATACTACAGCTTTAAAATGGTTTAAAATGGTTTAAAACAGTTTATAACAGTTTTGAGAACTGTTGGGGCCCGGGACACACTCCATATACAGTTTTCAAAACGTTTTCAAACTGTTTTATCCTGCGTATTTAGATAGTTTCTCTCTTTCTCTCTCTCACCCCCAACACATGGCCAGGGCTGCCTTAAAGCCACTGCCATGGTTTTCCTTGTCCCTACAGAAAATGAAAACTACAACTCCCGATATGCCTTTCACCACGGTGCCTGACTTGCCCAATGGGAGTCCTTCCACAGAGACTCACAGGAAGTGAAGTCTGGCTGAGCCAGTCCACACTGCCACTATTCAATTGGTGCCCGTAGGTAGGCCATGAGGGAGCTAGCCTGCTGACTGACTGACAGTTAGCTTGGTTGCCCTTGGCAATGGGCCCAGAGTTGCACCTTCCATTCCTCCTGTTCTCGATGGTGCCTAGCGACTGAGCCAGCTGGCCCCAGGCGCTCTTCCTTCAGGCTCAGGAGGGCAAGCCGCTTCCAGATGATTGTCAGGGAAGCCCAATAAGTCTTCCCTCTTTCCCAAGGCATGCTGGGAGTTTTAGGCATAAACCTAAGACCCTGAATAATGTGTTAGTCTTTGAACACCATCTGAGGTGTGGTAGGAGTCAACTGGAGAGCGGGCCTTCTTAGTTGTGGCTCCCTGCTTATGGATTTCTTTTTCCCAGGCAGGCTGGCCTAGTGACTGCATTAATGGCTTTCCACTGCCAAATATTTTCCCTAAGGCCTTCTAACCTGATGAGATTTGTTATGCTGCATTTTTTGTATAGAATGGAATGGTGGGTGGGGTTAGCAGCAGCTGGAGAAAGTCAGGTAGAAGGAGAACAAAGACAATTAGTGACCTGGCTTACTAACCCATGCTTTATTTAAAATTAGCCACTCTGCATGCCAGTACTACACTTCCCAGCATGCCTTTCATGGCCCACAGGTGCCCAAGTCCTCTGAGAGGCACTTTCCTCCTCTCATTGCTGATGCTGCTCTTGGGTTGTCAGTGGATGCTCCCAGCTCTGGCCAATCCTGCTGGGACTGTCTCGGCCCATGCTTTTTATCCACCAGGTGCTCCATCAGGAGCATGTACTGAAGGGCCAGAGCCAGGGCTGAGCGGGCACCTGCCCCCTTCATTCGACTTGTTTCTGGGCATGCACAGAGTGCTTCCTCTTCCTCCCTCCCTCCCCCCCCAGATTCGCAGAAAATAGCAATCTCAGGATGGGATGCCTTTGATCATGTTCAGAGATCATCTTCTCAAAGTCACACTGTTGTATCTAGTTATTCTGGGTGGGAGGAGGCACTGCAAATGGACGCAGACCATTTATGTGCATTGTTTCCTTTTATGTAGAATTGGGTTGACTACTCAAGTCCGACCTTAGGAGGCTGGGTGTGAAAGGCATGCAGTGGCCACCCATCCATGCACTCACAATGGCCACCAAAGGCCTGTAAGTCTAGCCTCCCACTCAAGATATTATGGGAGTTCTGCCCAAGGCACACAGGGAGTTGTAGGCATAAGCCTAGGTTTTTTATTAAATTCTTTAAAAATACTTAAAAACCAAAATTGTGTGGGTTTAGTTTTTTTTTTCTGTTAATTGTACAACCAGACCTATCAGCGTGCCAAATTTCAAGTTTCGAACTCATTTAGAAGTGGATAAACATTTCTGGACATACATTGCACATACATACTTTCCGCTTTATAGGTAGAGATTACTCACATGGTTCTTCATGTTCTGTGTGTATCCATTCAGATTTTAAGCTTTCTCCTATAGACATTTTTCTTCAGTAAAATATAATCATTGTTATTTGAAATATAATGGTGTCTCATTTGGAGGGGGATTACCCATCCCACATCTAAAACCCAATCCCCACAGATACCTAAGACCCAGACCAGATCTACACCAAGCAGGATATGACACTTTGAAAATGGTTTGAAAACTGCATATGGAGTGTGTCCTGGGCCCCAGCAGTTGTCACTTCAGTTATAAATTCTTTTAAAGCAGCAGTGTAGATCCTGCTGCAGAAAGTGTTAAGGCTGGTTTGGTCGAGACAGACATAGAAATAAAGATTTCCACCTTGTGGCAGCAGAAAGGGGGACAGGAAGGAAAGACAAAAAAGATGGGAGCACACTATTTTGATGATTTCCCCTTCACTCATGGAACAGGTTGTTGACAGTCCATGGCAAAAGGTGGGGGCAGGGGAGTTTGTGGCCTGCATGGAAAATCCCCGTGGACCTGGGTATTCCAAACCTTGTCCTGGAAGGACTCACAGGAAGGGACAAAAATTCTCTCTGGAGGGTTGGAAGATCTTGCGAACGGAGAAGAAAAGCACACGAAATAAGACACGGACACCAGAGCTTGGGATAAACTAGGGCCTCTTTATTTACATTGGGATGCTCCCCTCCTTGATTCTGAGCGTGACGTGCAGGAATTTCACTTATTTATCTTAAAAGCTAGCCTGCCATTGTTAGGGCGAGCCACTCCATTGAACCCAGGGGTCGGGTGTACCCGGCCCCCTATTCAAACAACACTTGAGTGTTTGGTGAGACCATCTGCGTCATCCACAGCCCGTGCTGCACAGCTCGGGTAAATGAGACAAGCCGCTCCCCAAAGGCAAGCCATATCCTGACACGGGAGCTGCACAGCCCCCGAGGAGCAGGGCCTCTGACTTGCCAGTCACCTTAAAGGTGCCTGAGTGCTCTCCATTCCTAGCCTCAACCCCTCAAAATTCCCACACTAACCGCCACAGAAGGGAGCCAAGCCTCAGCTTTGGCAACCTACCCCCACCTGAACCAGAAGAATTCTGTCAGGGCCACGCTCAGATCCTGCAGGAAAATATCATTCCCTGCATCAGAGAGGTGCACTCCATCGGCCCTATACAAATCCCCTCTGGCCTTTACAATACCCGGGTGCGGGATAACTACTCCCCTCCGGTCCCTAAAATATAATCTAATTTCCCTCTTAACCAGTTTAACTGCCCTATTTAAACTGTGGGCGTTCCAACCTTCACGCCATTGACGTCTAGGGAGCATGTTTGACCACACAATCCATGTGTCCGGCCACTGGCTCCAGATGAACTCAAAATCTAACTTGGCCTGCATAATTAGGGCCTTCCCTTTTAGAAGGCCCAAGTCATTCCCACCCAAGTGTAGCACCAACACCCTGGGTGGCACAGGCACATTACCACATCCAAATAGCAGATGGAGGAGACCTCCCCAGCACAAGCCACGCCTCCCCAACCACTGGACGAAGGCTGATGGACCGAGACCCAGCTGTGTGTCAGCAGCTGCTCGTGTCGCTCTACGGCTGGCCCAAAACACCATACTGTGCCCACAGATGAGGATCTTCTGAGGTGCTGGTCTCCTCCATACATCTGCAAACCAAACAGAACTATTTACAGTAGCTCCTGTGTGACTATTTGCGAATGTAAGCCCTGAAGGCACCAGACTGCCATTGTCCTATGGCGCGTATCCCCGTCTCACCAATCCCTATTGCTGCTGCCGTGGAAGCTGCCCCAATCCTAAAGGAATGGGTACCAAATTGAAAATCACCCAAACCCAATGCCCTTAACGCCTTCTTTGCTACTGACCAAAATTGATATCTAGTTAAGGGAGACCTGTTCAAGTGACAGAAGAGGAAACCAGGCTCGCATCCCCTGACCAGTAAATAAGAATTCAAAGCCACCACTGGACAGATTTCCTTAACTGGGGCCTCGGCTAATGTAATGCATGAGCCTCTACCTCTCCGATCTGTCTTTGACCTCCTCAGCCGGAGAACCACCTTGCCCGCTGTACAGTGCACGTCCCCAAACTGCAGGGCCCTGTCAGATAAATCTGACTTAGAGCCTGCCAATACTTCCCCGATTCTAAATGCTCCAAAAAATGTGGTGACCGCTACAGCGTGGAATAAGGTCTGCTCAAATTCAGAGAAACATAGGATCGACCATTGTGCCTTTAAACCGACTAACAGGTCAGGGGTGATAGGACGACGTGTATCCGGAGCAGGCGGGACCAACCTTCCCCATCCCTCCAGCATCTTCCGTATGCGAAAATCCAAGGTGACATCCGACCACCCATTCGCCTTTAACATGAATGCAAGTCCAGCCAGCTTCCCTCTAATAGTGCGGGTGGACAGGCCGTTACGGTGTAAGGCCACACAGAATTCAACCAGATGCTCAATAGGGATAGGCCAGAGACCTGGCAGCTGTCGCCCTGCCCTGAACACGCTGAACTCCCTACCTGCTCTCTCGTAGGCTGCACGTGTACTGGGAGCCACTGATGTCATGATGGCCTCCGCTGCTTCCCTTCTCCAAGATCCCATAGAAAAATGGGCATGGGATCTGGGTGTAACCTGGCCGTAGGGGCCAATTTCCGGAACCTGGACATCTGGTTGCGCGACAAAGCGTCAGCGATTCCATTATCCAGCCCCGGAATATGTCTTGCCCCAAATGTAATATTATAATAAAGGCAGCGGGAAGTCATAACTCTGACTAACCGCATTACCCAAAGATTCCTAGATGTCATTGAATTGACTATCTGTACCGTGGCCATGTTGTCACACCAGAAATGCACCACAGCGTTGGAAAGATACTCGGCCCAAAGCCACACTGCTACCACAATAGGGAAAAATTCCAGAAACGTTAAATCCCGGCAAATCGGGCCCTTCCTCCAACTCTGCGGCCACTCCTGTGCACACCAATGATCACGGAATATTACCCCAAACCTCATGGAACCCGAGGCATCGGAATGTACCTGCAATTGAGCTTCTAGCAATAACTCCTGACGCCAGAAGGATACCCCATTGTACTGTGCTAGGAAAGTTTCCCAAACCTCTAAATCAGCTCTCATTTCCCCCGATACCCAAATACGATGAAGGGAATGCTGAGCTCCCTTCATTGCATCACACAGCCACCTTACAAATGCCCTACCTGGCGCTATAACCCTGCAAGCAAAGTTCAGGTGCCCTACCAGTTCCTGTAGCTGCCGAAGGGTAATCTTTCGTGCCAAGCACGTCTGAGAAATTAATTTGCTTAGCGTTTCCAGTTTCTCCCTAGGGGGACTGCAGGATTGGCCAATGGAATCCAATTGTATACCCAGGAATGTTAACAAGGTTGCTGGGCCCTCTGTCTTTTCCCCTGCAAGTGGCAACCCCAGTTCCCTCGTTAGAGCCTCAAATTCGTCCAGCGCCAATTGGCACTGATCGGAATGTCCGGCCGACGCAAACAGGCAGTCATCCAAATAATGACAAGAGTTAATGGAGCCAGTCCTATTACGCCAAGCCCACTCTAAAAAGGTGCTAAACCTCTCAAACACAAAACATGAAATAGAGCACCCCATAGGTAAGGCCCGATCAATGTAGAACTGTCCTTGGAAAGCAAACCCCAACAAGTCAAAATCCCCTGGGTGCACTGGAAGAAGGCGGAAGGCTGATTTGATATCGCACTTCCCCATTAATGCCCCCCTTCCACAGCGCCTGACCATTCTCACAGCACTGTCGAATGAGGCATATCGTGCAGTGCACAGCTCGTGTGGGATGGCATTATTAACTGAACCTCCCCGCCAATAAGATAGATTATGGATGAGGCGGTATTCCCCTGGGGCCTTCTTTGGTACAATACCTAGAGGAGAGACCCACAGAGTTGGTAAAGGGAGGTGTTGGAAAGGGCCCAACACTCTCCCCGCTCCCACTTCTTTGTTTATCTTGTCCAAGACTACCGTCTCAAATTCGAAAACCGAGGCCTGGTTCCTAGCAAACCTATGTTCGTGCACTCCCATAAAAGGTATTCTAAAACCCCGTGAAAAACCTTCAAATAAAAACTGGGCATCCTCCTTGCATGGGTACGCATGCAGGAGATTAGCCAATATGTCCAATTTAACTGGGCTGGGGCCCTTTTGGCGTAGGGCCTGGAGCATTGGGTTTCTGACCCTGGACGGGGTCACGGAAACCTCTTGCTCCCCTGAACCTGGGACATCCGGTAAAAGGATGTGCCCCCCCACACCCTGAGCATTCATGTCAGAATTTACAGGGGTTCCTTGTACAAGTACCCCTGGAACTGAATTCCCAGCATAGCAGGCGGGGTTGAACTACCTGCCCGGCAAGACCACGGCCTGGCGCGGTCCCCACCGGGCGAGATAAGATGTGGCCACTATCCGCCCTATCCCCGACAACCGACTTGGCTGGAGTCATGAATTGCATCCATAACTCCGGCTCCCTAAGATCCCAGTGAAGATCGGGATTAAATGCCGCTTTGAGTCTAAAAGCCTCATCATAACCAATCCACGCCAGGCCCAAATATTCCGTATAACATCGGAAAATAATGTCCAAGTACTTTGTCAGGACTATTCCTTTCTCTGGGTGCTTCTGCTGAACCACCACCATGAATATTATGAAGCCCGCTAACCAATTTGACCAGGTGTGCTCCACCTTCTTTTTCTTACTCCTTTCCTGATCCCTATCCCTATCTTTGTCCTTATCTTTCTTCTCATCCTCCCGAAACAGCAGGGAGAAAACATCTATGAATTCTCCTTTCCAGATCTTCTCCTTAGTTGCCGGCAGCAGAAGGTAACCTAATGGGGTTGAAACCTCTCCATATGGCACCTTTGACCCATCTGCAGAAGCGTAAGGGTTAGCAATCTTATTGGACCCCACTGTTTCCCCTTCCGTTTGTGACCGTCCTGTCTCCCTCCACCCCCAAGCTCCAAACCACAATGGTGGGGACAGGAAGCCTCCTGATCCCCGCTCTCCGTGAGTGTGCGGCCGCACACTCTCTTCAGCGCTGCTAGTCTCCGTCAGCGCACAAAAGGAGAGAGGCCAGCTGCGCGGGTGGGCTTTTATAGCCTAGCCCGCCCACCCCACGCCAGCCTATACACGTGAGCACGCGTACAGGCTTAATGCGCTCTCTTTTCCCTGCCTGCAAAAAACGACCCTCCCTAAGCTGTTCCGGCTAGGCAGGGATCAGGCTTCTTGAAAAATATGGGATGAAGCACAGGTGGCTGCTGAGGGTCAAGGAAATCTGTATGGGGTAATTCTTCTCTTCCCCAGCTGCCCTCATGTCCCATCTCAGTTCAGGGAGGAAATCCTCTAAAGAGGCTTTTTGTGAGGCACAGATGGCTCTAAGAAGGAGAAAAAGGCAGGAAACTTTTCTTCCAAGAGCATTCTTAAGTTAACTCATCTTAGGTTTTTAAAAATAATATTGACAAGTTATTTTACAAAAACTATCTCTGGCTATTCCATTCATCCAAAGTAAAATGTCTACCTCTTACAGGTCTTGACATTCAACTTTTGTATCTGAGCGACATTTTGACTTAGAGTTTAGCTAAATGCCAGTACTTTGAAGACTGTGTGACTTTCTGTGTGCTTGAATCCAGATATACAAAGATTTATAAATGGAGAGAGAAGCCAATGTAAGAATTATTACTTTTGTTCTGTCTTGAGGTTTTCAATATGTTTGGCTCAGGAACTTGTGTGTGTGTGTGTGTGTGTGTGTATAATCATAACCTTAACATCAGGATTAAGAACAAAGAGATCAGAAAGGAAGAGTGGGGGGGGATAGAAAAACACAAAGCAATTTAATGTGAATTAACCCAGAAATACTGTGCCTATATGTGTGGGTTCTGCTATGGCAATCAAAGTTGTACATCAACATTGTCCTTGCAGTTCATTTTTCATCGGGACTGGCCCAATTCACACCTTCCAGACTGAACACAGACTTGGATGCAATCTGCAATCAAAGTCCTTACATTTCTGCACTTGCAGTGTGATTTACAGACCCACACACACTAACTGGGTTCAACAACATTCATACATTTGAAAAATGCACATGGAAAAATACATATTTTTGAAAAATGCACACAAATACACTTTAATCAATGGGAGAAGAATGCATACAATTCAAAGTTCTGCATAATTGATGCATACATTTGGAAAAGTACACATGAAAATATGCAAGGATTTTCATGAGTAAAGAAAGACACAAAGCTCACAATCTGATACAGACTTGAGTCTGAACCAACTTCAAGGTAGAATTTTGGTGAGCTCATGTTTTTCTGATTTGCACATCCCTATCTGTACAACTCTAATAATAGCCCTATTCAGGTGGGTGCCTGCTCATGTGTAGGGCTAAACTTTGTACATGGATGTGGGCATGAACGTAAGCATCCCTGCACACCTGGCTTCCATGTATAGTTTAGTGTTTATCTGGGTTTCTAATCACAGGAATTCTGCAAGCACATTCAGCTAAACATGCTTACAGATCCTTCTTCAGATCTTTGTGCTCAATGTGCAAAGGTCTACATGGAAGCCAGACATGCAGGGATGCTGGGGGGGGGGGGGGTCTTACATACACACCCATGTCTCCTAGCCAGTGTAGCCCTACACACAAGCAGGTGGATGCCTAAATAAGGCTAATGTGATATTCTAATTGTACAAATCAAAAAAATAATCAAAAATGCTAGAAAGGTTCTGTCTCATAGCTATGAAAATAAACTTTTTTTAAAAAAAGTTAAGGAAGCAACAAAATGGTATTTTAAAAAGCTCCAAACAGGAAATTGACTGTCATAAAACAGAGGATTTGCCCGTCACTAAACTTCACTTTCAGCTTGATTACGTTATTTAAATGACACCTCTCTGCATGTTAATCCTTATGCAAAAGTCTGCTGGCAGAATTAATAATTATGATCAAAAACCATGAAAGTCCATACTAATGATAAGATAAAGAACTTCTTCTCACCACCTACAGTGAGACGCTAATCTTCCTTCCTGTCCTAATCTACTGACATACAGGTTTTGATCTGAAATAAGCTCTTAATAATGAATAATCTGGCTATGAATATGATTCTGCTGAGCAGAAAATGGAGGATTAAAGAAGGAACTTGGGAAGAGTTTGCTCTCCCATCACCCACCACCCCCATCCGCCGTCCTGCATTTTAAGGCAGTTATTTTGGAAATACATTTTTGATTGCTGCTGCTACCTCAAGGATGCCTGAGTCCCACTATGTCACAGCCACTGCGGTAACTCTGGGTGTTTTTCTTTTGCCATACTGACTAAAGATGTTGGCGCTTTGCATTTATCTACTCTAGGGAACAAAAGCAGCAAAGTGACATTTACTCAAGTGTTGAGTCTCTTTAACTGAGGAGTGTCTGGGAAACAATAAAAAAATGGTCATTTTAATAGAGAGACTAAGCTTGCATCCAGCACTCCTGGGAATAGGCTGGCTGGCTGTTATTCATAGCAGAATTAATCTTTTTCTTTGTGTGCATTTATGGGCTTCTTCTTTTTTAAGCACATCGGGTAAGGTAAGACAAATTGTAAGAAAATTGGATTTCCTTGCACATTGCACTATGTCTTAGCAGCAGACATGAGTCTCTCATTCATTCCTTGCAGTCTTCTTTTGCTTGCCTTACATACAACACTGTGACAATGCAGAACAACGGTTTTCAAAAGTCACTAGTGACTGCAGATGGTGAACGCTTGTTCTGCTGAGTAGCTCCTCCATCATTCCATGGACCTGAGCAAGCCAATCAATACCCTGTAATTTTTCTCTGGGTCAAACTACATGTGATGCTCAGTCACAGGTATGAGGGTTATTTTTAAAGTTGTGCTGAATATTTCATTCCTTCTCAGTGGAGGCGGGTGGCTCTGATTTCGGTGGGGCTGTGAATCCATTCTGAGTTTTAGTCTGAACCAGCCAGAACTCTAAAGGAGCTATACAAGGTGCTATCCCCAAATTAGGCTCAGCACCTTGTATAGCTCCTTTGAAGTTCTGGCTGGTTCTGACTGAAACCCAGAATGGATTCACAGCCCCACTGAAATCGGAGCCACCAGCCTCAAGTGCTCTTTCTTTCTTTCTTTCTTTCTTTCTTTCTTTCCTGCAAATTGTGGGAAAATGGGGGTTGAAGTGAAGGTGCTTGCAAAAGTTCTTAATGTTTAGAAAAGCCCTGTTTGTATTTGCAGCAACAATGTGGGGTCTCTTCAATGACAAGGTTTCAGTCTGGCAGGCCACTATTGTTGTTGTTGTTGTTGTTGTTGCATTTATATCCCACTTTTTTTTCCTCCAAGGAGGCATATATAATCCTCCCCCTCTCCATTTTATCCTCATAATAACCCTGTGAGGTAGGTTGGGCTGAGGGCCTGTGACTGGCCCGAAGTCACCCAGTAGGTTTCCATGGCTGAGTGGGGACAAGAGCCCAGAACTCCCAAATCCCATTCAAACACTTTAGCCACTACACCACACTTGAATGTCGATGTGGTCACATGAGGTTGTGTGATCACATGGCCATTGCAGGAAGGCCTGATCGAATGGATGGCCCTGTAAGAAGAGTCCCACACCATTATGAGCATGTGCAGGGTGTTTGAAAAACAAAAAGAGAGAGAAAAGAGCACTTGGCCATTTCGAGTATAATCCTATGCATGTTTCAACAGAAAAACACATGCTGGGTGGGGAATGCTGAGAGTTGTAGAACTTTTTTCTGTCTAAACATGCACAGGATTGTATCCTTAAGAAGGCAAGCATGCCTGCTGACCCACTCTAAACAATAAGAAATGTTTATCAAAGTTCTTCCATCCTTGCAAAACAAACAAAGAAAAATATGACTCTTTTGCCGGGAGTGAAGAATTTCCCTAAGGTAGGGGTGAGGTATTGTTGTTCTTATTCAAAGCAGCAGCATTCTGGATTGGATTTGGGGGTGGGGGCGTGGGAGGGGTGCTCTCTTTAGTCAATAAGGGGGAAAGATAGATCCTGCTACCATTTGCCTCATAGCACAAATAAGCAAGTCAGGCAGGGTGAGTTTGAAAAGAAAAATGGTCACAGGAATAGAGATGTGACCTATCTGGAGAATGCAGAACATTGGAATGTCAGGACATAGATAGATTTTGCTACATTTTATGTAGGGAGTGGGGAGTGGGATGCACAGCTGCCATTTTCAATATGAGTTTGGTATTTAGGGTAATGTCATGTTTGGCCTATCACAGGAGCATTGGTTGGAGAAAGATTTTTCCTGAGGTGCCAAAGTAGCAAAGCAAGGTCCAAAGAAATCTATATACAATGTAAATTCTGCTCTTGCATTTTATTTTGTATTGACATTTTGGTATTTCAGTATGGCTTATTGGCAAACAAATAAATGTACTTATTTACCAAAGTAATCAAACAAAACCAGATTGCCAGGGATGGTACTACAACAAAATTGGTTGGATTCAATGGGTCTACTATAAGTATGGAGGCAGGTTAATAAATTATCAGTTTAATAACTACCATCATAACTAAACATGACAAAATATATCTGGCTTGTTGTTTTGAAGCTCAAATATTTCACCCAAACTTTGTTTTAGGCTGAATTCCTATATCTGGGACTAAGTCCCATTCAATTCAATGGACCCTACCTCTGAGTAGACATATATAGAATTGCACCGTATTTTAAAATATATATATCCATGGCACATTTGATCAAGGTAGCAAGGTGCTTGAAATCACAATTCTATAGAATTCACCACATCTGTCAAAGCACTGCCATTTCTTTGTGTAGATATGTCAAAATAAGGTGCAAGGATTAAAGTTACCCAGAAAAGCTTGCAATAATTCCCCCCGGGAGCTATGATTACCATTTATCTACTCTGTATACCAGACAGACTGGCACTTGAAGCTAATTTAAATCACATGTATGCATTTCCACCGCCCCAAATGAAACAACAATAAGCTGCTACATCCCTGCCACTAAGCCTATTATTAAGGAGATATTTCACATTGTCAAGCCACTTGAAGGTAGGGATAAAATAAGAATTTGTGAAGATCGAAAGGAAGCTTTCCATTTACAAATGGTGGCTCAGGAGGGAATGGATTAGATTGCATGATGTATTCTAAACAGGTGGAAGTCTCAGGAAGACAACACCGCCAGACTCTTAGTGGGTAAGCAGAGTTGGAGAGTCAGCAGGTGGACAAAACACCACAAGGGCAGCACTAGTCAGTCAAGCAGATGCACAGGGCAGGACGAGGTCAACTTCAGTCACTCAGCATCTGTCCATGGAAACAGTGAGAGACTGCCAAGAAGTCAGCATGTGAACAGGGAGGCTTGAGCCCAGCATCTCTTGTTGTTCCACTGAATATTACGTGCACCAGCAAACTTCTGAAATTATTCAAGAAGGAAACAAGTTAATCATGTATGATTGTGAAATCTATTAATGGGGCTGTAAACAGATTATGTACCAGAAAAGGATTGATTCTGCAACTTGTACAATTGATTCTGCAACTTGCACATATGCGGATCTAAAATTGAAAGAAAGACTAACAGAGTAATTTCAAAATATATTTAGAGCTGAATATTTGGGCTTCTGCCCTCAACAGTTGCTTTGATGTGAAATGGATACCTAGGGCTCCATCACACCAGTGTTTTATCGCACTTTTGTCCTACCCTGTTTAGCGTTTTGCCTCACAACCCTCATATGACGTCGTCCCTGTCCTGTAGTCATCTCGCCTCTTCCACTCCATTTTCCGTGTTTTTCTAGGTTTTTTTCTCCACATGGGATAAAACCACTCTTCCATCCCCGTGTATTGCCATCCTTGCACTATGCCGGAAGTCACGCTTTTGTGGGGGCATGTTCATTGAAGGACAGTCTTGCTGGCAAAAGAGGAGGGTGGGGGCGGTTCTCCTCCAGCATGCTGGGGATGTGTTGAGTCAGTTGAACAAAAGTACTTGTGCTGAGTCGGTCAAACGGACTTTCGCTGCTGCAACCCCACTCTCATTGCTCTCTCATCCACCCATTTCAACTTCCCAGCCAATAAAACCCTAAATCGCTAAAACGCTAGACCACAAAACCACAGCAATGTGGGTGCCCACATCCATCACAATGTCCATCACAACCACAACAATGAACTGCAGAGGGAAGGTGAAGGGGTGTGATGGGCCGGGCACAATAGCAGGAGAGCAAACAAGTGAAAAAAGACTTTGCTGGTACAGTGGTGATACCAGGAAGTGCAAGCTGGCACAGGTGACAAGGTAAACAAGGCAAAATAGTGCAACACTGCACACACATGAAAGTGATCAGCGCTTGATGCACTAATGAAATGGAGGTGGAAATCATGGATGCATACCAGGGAAAAAAAAGTAGGTGTAATGGAGCTCCTAGAGTGCCAATTTGGAATGCTGGGAGATGAAAATTCCTATGGAGAAAAAAACCCCATCCCAACCTGCCACCCTTGGTAATCATTCAGCATCACAGCTACTGATGAGAATAGAAGTCAAAACATCTAGCTCTAAATATATTTTGAAATTACTCAGTTGATAGTCTGTCTGTCTTACTTTTGTAAAATTTATTCTGATAGCCACATAGAGAAAGGGTGAAGACCCACTCGATAGGGGAGAAATGCTGGGACTGAAAGTCCACCTCCTTGTCAGGACTACGGGTGGGTGAGAAATTTGTTTGGTTTGCATTTCTATTTGCATTTCCTTAATCTTAATATGAATTGTAATGCAGTTTGTCACCGAAAACTGTACATTTCCATAGTCACAACAACAACGATAAACACACATACAAAAATGCATCCATTTCAAAGAAATGTTCACAAAAATCCTTCATTCAGTGGTGGAAATGGATACATTTGCAAAGGCGGGGGGGGGGGGGAATCAAGAAAAAATGTGCATGAAAATGACCACAAATTTTTGGATTGGATGCAGATTTATACTGGATCAAATACACTGGTGGAAGTGTTGTTGATCCACTTCCCTCCTTCTTACAGTAGCTTATCCATCTCCTTGAAAATGCTTTACAGAGTCAGGTCACCCTGCTAAATTAGGTGAGCTTGGTGTGGGTGAGTAAGAACAGAGGGACCTTCCATAATCAAAGACCTTCCTCTTGTGGATGGCTGATCCTGGATCCAACCCTTTGTGCATACTAAAAAAAGGAATCCGATGCAAAATCAGGACAGAATGAAAACATTTGAAAAAATGACAATCTGAGTGAAATTGAGCTGGAAAGATTTGCCCATCTCTACTCAGGATTCAGACAGGGAGGTAAAAGAAGCAATACGTGAATCTAGGTCTGGAAGGTGTGGAAAGTGCAGAAGCAAAGGAATCTGGAGGTACAACTCTGTCTACAAGGCCATGTTAATAGTCTGGTCAGGTTTAGGCTTTTAAGGACTCCCAACCTAATCAAGATGGCTCAGATAGGAAGGTTCATGTGCCAAACAATTTCAGAAGTTCCTATTACTATGTCTGGTCATTCATCCAAAGTCCCAGTAGATCAGGAAAATGACTGTGATGACTGACATAATCACACCTAGATAAGTTCTTTGCTCACTGGATATAGCCTGTTTAGCTCCAAAAATCTTAGGTGAATGAAACAGGAGCAATATTTGGCACAGAAATAGAGGGAAGCTTGGAATGAGATGGACTCCATTGTAACAAATGGGAGTTTCAGGACAGACTGCATGATACCCTTTGTTGTTTATTGCAGAGGTAGACTGCCACTACTCACATGATTTATAACAACTCTTGGCCTGCATGGATAGACCCCTTTTCCAGAGCTTACGTTAAACTCCTTAAAACTATCTTAGAATGGACCAAGTGGTAGGGTGACCAGATAAAATCCAGGTCAGGGCTCATGTAACTTTAACAGTTGTAGAGAAAAGGGAATTTCAGCCAGTGTCATTTGTATGCAATTAGTTCCTGGTGAAATTCCCTCTTCATCACAACAGTTAAAGTTGCAGGGGCCCTGCCTTCTTTTGTATATGGTCACTCTAGTATAGTGCGTGCACCTAAGAGGGAATTTCATCAGGAACTAATTGCATACAAATGACACTGGCTGAAATTCCCTTTTCTCTACAACTGTTAAAGTTACATGAGCCCTGACCTGGATTTTATCTGGTCAACCTACCAAGTGGTCTAGGCAAGCTGGGCAAGGTGAACTCCAGGCTAAGAAAAAGACATATATCAACTTCACTTTTCAATTGAGTATGTTCATTCAAGAACCAAGCGGAAAGAAATTCAGAAATGGTTGGTTGATTTTCAAATAAAATTCAGCAAAAAAATATAGCTAAGTCTGTACTATCAGGACCCTAAAATTGTATGAATAACCCACCAGGGCAACAAAGACATTTCTATTAGGGATGTGCACTGACCCCCCGGATCGGATCGGATAGCGGATCGGAATCGGACCTGGGGGGTCGGATCGGATCGGATCGGATCGGAGGATGATCGGATCGGATCGGACCGGATGTCCGATCCGGATCGGACGCCATTTTGAATGCTTTTTCCCATAGCCAAGTATTGTTTTACAAAAACGCCTATAACTTTTTCATTTTTAAAGATAGAAGGATGAAACTTGGGCACATTATACACTGGTTAGGGATAGTTATCTGTAAGAAATTTCAGAAAGATTGGTGCATGCATTTTGTGGCAATTAATTGTTTAATAAATACCCAGAAATGCTTATAACTTTGTCATTTTTAAAGTTACACACATGAAACTTTGCCACATTGTAGGCGGTACCTTGGGACCTATGTGTGTGAAATTTCAGAAACCTAGGTGCTTGCCTTGTGTGGCAATTAATTTTAGAAAAATGGGTAGTAGTGGGGTAAATACATTTACGCCTCCCATTTTTTTATTTTTGAAGATACAAACAGGAAACTTGGGCACATTACAGGTACCACTTGCCTTGATATGTGTGTGAAATTTCAGAAACATTGGAGCTTGCCTTGTGTGGCAATTAATTTTTGAAACAATGAGGAAAGAAACACCTATAACTTTGTCATTTGTAAAGTTACACACATGAAACTTTGCCACATTGTAGGCGGTACCTTGGGACCTATGTGTGTGAAATTTCAGAAACATAGGTGCTTGTATTGTGTGGCAATTAATTTTTGAAACAATGAGGGATTCATTGGATAGCACTTGCCCATAGGGATTCATTGGACAGTACTTGCCCATAGGGATTCATTGGACAGTACTTGCCTATAGGAAATCATTGGAAAGCACTTGCCCATAGAAAATCATTGGAAAGCACTTTCCCATTGAGAAATACAGTTATGCCTCCCACTTTTTTATTTTTGAAGATACAAACAGGAAACTTGGGCACATTGTAGACTGGTTAGGGATAGTTATCTGTGAAAAATTTCAGAAAGATTGGTGAATGCGTTTTGTGGCAATTAATTTTTTAATAAATACCCAGGAATGCCTATAACTTTGTCATTTTTAAAGTTACATACATGAAACTTTGCCACATTGTAGGTGGTACCTTGGGACCTATGTGTGTAAAATTTCAAAAACGTAGGTGCTTGCCTTGTATGGCAATTAATTTTAGAAAAATGGGGAGTAGTGGGGTAAATACATTTACGCCTCCCATTTTTTTATTTTTAAAGATACAAACAGGAAACATGGGCACATTACAGGGAACACTTCACTTGATATGTGTGTGAAATTTCAGAATGATAGGTCCAGGCATGTGGTGGCAAGGTGTCTGCACACACCACTTTGAAGACTGTAGAAAATTTCTCCAGTAACGATCCCAGCGAGAGAGAGTGATCCTAGGCTCAGCCGTTCTGCTTCAGTAAAAGTGAAAGTATCAAAGCAGACAAGAGCCAAGTGCTACTTTGTTTCTCCTTTTGTAATGGATACTAGCTCAGTTGCAGCCAAGCGTGCAAGGATCAAAGAGATGAGAGAAAGTGTTTCCTTCTTCTTCCCGGGAGGCATGAGGGTGCAATTGACAGCCCCAGCCTCTGTGTAAAAAAGGTTAATAACTTTTAATCTAAAAAATTCATAGCCACCAAATGCCTGGACCTATCATTCTGAAATTTTACACACATATCAAGCGAAGTGTTCCCTGTAATGTGCCCATGTTTCCTGTTTGTATCTTTAAAAATAAAAAAATGGGAGGCGTAAATGTATTTACCCCACTACTACCCATTTTTCTAAAATTAATTGCCATACAAGGCAAGCACCTACGTTTTTGAAATTTTACACACATAGATCCCAAGATACCACCTACAATGTGGCAAAGTTTCATGTATGTAACTTTAAAAATGACAAAGTTATAGGCATTCCTGGGTATTTATTAAAAAATTAATTGCCACAAAACGCATGCACCAATCTTTCTGAAATTTCTCACAGATAACTATCCCTAGCCAGTCTACAATGTGCCCAAGTTTCCTGTTTGTATCTTCAAAAATAAAAAAGTGGGAGGCATAACTGTATTTCTCAATGGGAAAGTGCTTTCCAATGATTTCCTATGGGCAAGTGCTTTCCAATGATTTCCTATAGGCAAGTACTGTCCAATGAATCCCTATGGGCAAGTACTGTCCAATGAATCCCTATGGGCAAGTGCTGTCCAATGAATCCCTCATTGTTTCAAAAATTAATTGCCACACAATACAAGCACCTATGTTTCTGAAATTTCACACACATAGGTCCCAAGGTACCGCCTACAATGTGGCAAAGTTTCATGTGTGTAACTTTACAAATGACAAAGTTATAGGCATTCCTGGGTATTTATTAAAAAATTAATTGCCACACAAGGCAAGCACCTATGTTTCTGAAATTTCACACACATAGGTCCCAAGGTACCACCTACAATGTAGCAAAGTTTCATGTGTGTAACTTTAGAAATGACAAAGTTATAGGTGTTTCTTTCCTCATTGTTTCAAAAATTAATTGCCACACAAGGCAAGCTCCAATGTTTCTGAAATTTCACACACATATCAAGGCAAGTGGTACCTGTAATGTGCCCATGTTTCCTGTTTGTATCTTCAAAACTAAAAAAATGGGAGGCGTAAATGTATTTACCCCACTACTACCCATTTTTCTAAAAATTAATTGCCACACAAGACAAGCACCTACGTTTCTGCAATTTCACACACATAGGTCCCAAGGTACCACCTACAATGTGGCAAAGTTTCATTTGTGTAACTGTAAAAATGACAAAGTTATAGGCATTTCTGGGTATTTATTAAACAATTAATTGCCACAAAACGCATGCACCAATCTTTCTGAAATTTCTCACAGATAACTGTCCCTAACCAGTGTATAATGTGCCCAAGTTTCATCCTTTTATCTTTAAAAATGAAAAAGTTATAGGCGTTTTTGTAAAACAATACTTGGCTATGGGAAAAAGCATTCAAAATGGCGTCCGATCCGGATCGGACCTCGTCGGATCGGATCGGATCGGATCGGATTTTCCCGATTTTGGGGCGGATCGGATTCGGATCATGGATTGGATCCGATCCGATGCACATCCCTAATTTCTATGGAGGCTGGCTAATTCCCAGAGAGAGACTGGAAATTCAAACTGATCAAATCAATAGCTGGAATAACTTGATCATGGGTCCCCCAGCTGAAAAGGCTGAGACATGGGGGTGAGGTGAAGCAGGAGACTCTGGCCCTTTCCACACCAGGCAGTTTGCCCAGGATGGACCCTGGCTGCTCCCTGTGGGTCTGCATGATGCACAGGGAGTAGCGGGGTGGGGGCGGGCATGGGATTTTTCCTGGTTCTCTGGAACCAGAAAAATCCCAATTCTTCTGCAGTCCCGAGAAGTTCCCAGGACTGTGGAAGAATGTGGCCGCCTGCCCTGGTGCAGCTGTGCTTACTCGTGAGTAAGCATGGCTGCACTGATGGCCATGGAGAACTCACCTTTTGCGCAGGAGCGCTCCTGCGCTCATGTTGTTAAGAATTTTTTTAAAATGGCAGGAGCGAGTTGCGGTGGCCCGGGAGAAGCCTGGCCGTCGCATGTGGGTTGAGCAGGCTAATCCCGGAAGTAGCTACTTCCAAGATTGACCGTTCCCCACCCTCTCCACCCCTACGGTTTGGAAAGGGCCCCAGTCTGGGATGTATGTTAATGCAGATGTTGGCACCTATAGATGCCAACTCATATCCTTTGTTGAGAAACATTTCTAGAAAGATGGATGGCAGGGAGGGTTTGGCTTCTGGGGATGACGAGGGCAAAGAAAGTTGATTTTCTTCCCATCTTTGCATCCACACGATGTAGAACGGGTGTTCATTTGGGAGAGATCCTGAGAGTTTTCTCAGGATCTTTTTACAATCTGGGCCTCACAGTGATTGGGAGGAACTTTTAGTTGCCTCCTGCAACTTGTTTGCAAAAACCTTTGTGGATAAAATTGCTCACATCCATCCTGATCAAAGTTGATCCCATTCTCAAAGTTTCCTTAGTCCTCCCCACTTTTTAAAAAAACAAAAAGTTTTTTTTTAACTAAGGTATTTTAAACCAAAATAGTAGTATATATACAAACAATCATTTTACAGGAAAGGTTACATCCTCGCTCCAAGCATAACAAATCACAACAATAAAATAAACACATGTGTTATATGAGAAGATTAATGTGCTTTGCTTTCCCAGTAAACAATAAACATAGGCCAACTTTGGATAGAATTATTACACTATAGCCCCCACACACACACCCACACACACACCCTTACTCTTATGCAATTTGTTAATTTGGATATTACTGCATTGGGGAAAAATTAACCCTTTCATTTGCTGAATGAGAAAAATAAAATACGTATCTATTTATGCCAATATTGCCTAACAGACTCAGTGGTATAACTTCACGATACTGTAGGTAAATTCTTTGTGCAAGTCATAAAAAAGAGCAAAGGGTCTAATATTAATTTTATCATAGTAGTTATTTTTTTCTATAGCTGGATTAACTTTAGTCTTCTCTAGTCATGGGTGCTTGGATGTATTTATATATGTGCAGGCAAGGAGAGCAATCTTATGACCCCTAGGGGTATAGGATAGCTCAGATTCCTGGATCAGAGGTTGGAGACAGCACTACAACCTTGGACCCCAAAGTCCAAGTTCCCCTCCTCTTTCCTCTCCCCCCAACAGTCAGCCCAGAAAGAACCACATCGACCTTGGAGGGAAGGGAAAGGGGGTGTTCCTGTGGGGGGAGGGACAGCTTATATCGTATCACTAGGCCTCCTAGCCTCCTTCCCTCCCCCTCCCCATTGCCTCAGCTAGAACAAAAAATCCTGTCTAGCTAAATTGCAGATCAAAAGCATAGCAGAGGCAAGGATTGTCTCTGCTGAGCTCCCACTCTACACTAGATACTCATAAGCCTCCGAGTTTAAAGGCTTACAAGTATCAAGAGCGGATCTGATAGGATTGCAGCCTAAGGTCTGCCTCACTTCTACAAGCACCCTGCCTATCTTCACTAGACCCTTGTCCTTCATAGCTAATTATATATATCCAAGTCTGGGGTTGAATTATTTGGTCCAGACATGGTACTACTTTGTGATCCAGGGCAGGGGGGTCTCCTTAGACCTTCATGATCTAGTAAAATATCATCCAGTCTCTAATATTTCATTCTCAAGGAGCACATGAGGCAGACAAAAATGGAAAGTCCAACAATTGTGGGGTTCCACATAGTGTAGTTGTATCCCATAGCTGCCAGATATATCACTTCTAACAGAAATGTTCCCAAGCACCCTAGGAAGGGGAAGCTCAGAAATGATTTTCTTCTTACCACAGTTTCCCCCTGAATCCATGACAGAGCATCAGTCATAGGCTGGACGAGGGCCAATAAACTGAAACTCAGTCCCAACAAGATGAGGGTTCTGTAGATGGATGGTTTTCCCATTCAGAGACATTGTGATCAACCTGTTGTGGATGTGGTTTCACTTTTCCTGGACTTTTAAATGTATTTTAATTTATTTTTTCTCTCTTAACATGCTGTATGTTTTCTTTATGTATTTCATGTTCTTTTTTAAAGCACCATGGAAGCTTTCCTGAAGGATCAGAGGCAGCATGCCTTTGAATACTAGTTGTTGGGGAACAACAGCAGGAGAGAGTTATTGCCCTCATGCTGTGCTTTTGGGTAGAGATGTGTATGCCTGAAAATATCGTATTTTATCATTATCGGAATTTCGGATCAAAAAAATTATCGTCTCCGATAATATCGTAGGTGAATCGTATCGTCTTCACATTAATTATCGGAAATCCGATATTTAATTTGCAGCCCCATTGAGCCCTATAGAGCTGGGTTTTTAAAGAAAAAAATGCCTATAACTTCTGTATTTTCAAAGTTACAGGCTTGAAACTTGGTCACAATGCTTATGGGGTATGCCTAAGTATGTGTATGAAATCTGAGATCGATCCCTCCAACCCGCGATTTTATATGAATTTATTTAAGAATGTTTCAGTTCTGACAGGTCAAAAGTTGCACTATCTTTCACAAATGCATATAAAATACAGGTGTGGAGGGATTGATCTGAAATTTGGCACATATGTGTAGCAACATGTGCTAGACATGTATATGAAATTTGAGATCGATCCCTCCAACCCTGTCAGAACTTAAACAATCTTTAATAAATTCATATAAAATCGAGGGTTGGAGGGATCGATCTCAAATTTCATACACATACTTAGGCATACCCCATAAGCACTGTGACCATGTTTCAAGCCTCTAACTTTTAAAATACATAAGTTATAGGTTTATTTATATGGCAGTCCGATAATCCGATATAATCGGGCTGAAAATTATTGGATTGGATATTTATTGGAGGTTTTTCTATCGTATAGTTATCGTTAAATGCATGCACAATAAAGAGCATATCGTATTGTTATTGTACATTTTAATGATATGATACACATCCCTACTTTTGAGCTATATGGTTGGCTGCTGTGGGAAACTGGGTTCTAGAGTAGAGAGCCTGTGGCGTTACCCCACAAGTGCTTATCTTGTATATGTCTAGATTAGTATATCTGGTAAGTATGGAATGTTGAACTGAGTGGGTGTGGTTTATGATGTAATAGGTAGTGGAGGGGGTGTTAAGAGTTTGGAGGGTGGTTGGTGTTTGTGGAGTGAGAGGAATTTGGTTTTCTAGGGACTTAGGATTAGTGTGGAGAGTTTAGTGTAAGCAGGTTTGAAGATATTATATTCTGAATTAAAACTTTGTTAACTAAAATAAACTTATTATTAATTTGTTAGCTACCAAATACCACGTCTCAGCTTGATCTTATTTACTTGCCTTACCATTATTCAACATACACACACCATATTATACCCACAGTTTAGTTTAGTTTGGAAGAAGATCCTGAATTAAACCTTTTTCCCTGCTAGCTAGTGGGAAGGTTTTATTTGACCCTCCCTCAGGTTTTTCAAGTGATAGCGCTTGGCCTGAGAAGGGTTTATGTAATATGCCTGATATAGGGGATATGTCATAGAGCCCTTTGACCTGATCCAGTAGAGCTCTTCTTAAGTTCATGTGTAGTTTGTTGTTGATGTTCCTCTTAAAAAATGTAGCTATAGACTCATGGGGAGAGGAGGTGGACTCATGGAGAGGGCCTTCTTAATCCTGTCCTCTTCTGTAGTTTTTTGGCTAAAAAAATCAGCCCACAGCTGATTTTCCACCTAAGGCAGAAAAGCAACTAAAGAAGGGGAGATTTATACTAAGAAAAAAATTAAGGAAAACTGATAAGGAAGCACCCCTACTATGGAAATTTTCCACTGCAGAGTTCAACCTCGAGTATTGCATTTTCTTAAAGAAGAAACCATTGGAGGCAAACTACAAGAAGCATTTCATTCTTACATAGTTAGCCCATCCTTATACTATGTTTTGTTCATGTTGTGTTCTGTGTTAATGTCTCTGTGTTAATACTCGCTTCTCTCAACAGAGATATGTTATTACCAAATCACTGTGGGTCCTTGATAGACACTTTTCAGATGAATACAGTGTGTGAAAGTGGCGAGATGCGAATTCTACTATTTAATGACAATTCATCAGTGCTATGTGCTATTTCTCCCTATCCAAAATACAAATGTCACTATGAGAAAATAATCTGAGTTGACAAATGTTGTAGTCCAGACTAATAATCCTATACAAGTTTCCCCAGAAATATGTAAAGGTAAAGGATTGCAGCTTTAATCTTCCACTAGAATTTCTTACTGCATAACCTCGTTGAATACAGATAAGAATTCTCCATTCTCTAGTTGTAGGCTAGAGAATGGCAATGGGTGCTCCTCTGCCTGTAAACAATTCCTTTATAATTAAATGTAATGAATCTCAATCTCCACCAGCCCCCAGTGTCTATTTAAGAAACTCAAGTTACAGAACTGGGAAACCATTTTGCCTGGAACTCTCAGAGGCTGCTTTTAAATTCTAAATCTTTAAAGCATAGTTGCATGCCTGGTTGTTACTGATAATACCTCCTTCCCAAGTGCAAAGATTGTTAAAAAATAATGTGGAGGGGTTTCAGAACTGGATCTTAGGCAACCACCGAACAAGAATCAGAAGCCAAGAGCATGACGGCTGTCAAGGGCAATAGATACTATTATTGGTCCAGCAAATTGTTGTCCTAAACTAGGAAGACATTATAGATCCATGGATTCCCAATTCTAGCTTCTTCAGTTCCTGAGAAAGAGGAAAGCCCACCTTTCAAATGGCTTTTTGATAATCACTGCAAATATGTCCTCCCTTGCTTCAACTCTATTGGACCCATATTGCAAGATTACCTATGTTGAGTTGATTCCTAGTATCTGGATTTGAATGCAGGTGGTGATTTTCAAAGCTAAGAATGAGACTTTATGTTCTGGACATAGGGGTTAGAAGTTATGTTTGGGGGTGGCTTCTTGGGTAGGGACTAATTTAGGATGCCAGTTTTCATCAGAAAGGTAAGAGTCATAATAAACCCAAGTATGTTAGGGCAACATGTTGCAGTCACAAAATTTGGCTTGTGTGCTCATTGTATCTATCATGCCTTTTTTCAGCATAATATTTGGAAGAAGAAGGGACCTCCTAAAGTTGTCATGATATTGCAAAGCAGTAATGTCACTGCATTAGAATTCTCATAGAATATGAAATGTAAAGATTAGATGGGCTTTGTTAGGTTTATGAGTTCTAGTGTACAGTGTGTATGGAATAAACAGGCTTTAATAGCAGCCAGCTCATACTCAGCATATAATTTATGGATACAAATTGTCAACAAACATTAAGCACAAGCTGGCAATAAATCATCTGGAAAATTTTAATCTTTCAAGATAAGCATATTTTGCAGTGTTTACTATAAAAGAATGACTTATCAATTCATTCATGTCTTAATGGCCAGAATTCCACATTCTTGCTCTTTTTTAAATTAAACATTGCTTGCTTAGAAATAGCTGCATCCATCCACTGAATTTCTAATCAGGAAGGGATTTAAGAACAAAGTAAGTTTGGGCACTAATTAGTGGCTGATCATAGTTGAAGAGATTAGGGCCGTTTCTACACCAGACTGTTTGCCTGGGATGGCCCCTGGCTGGTCCTTGTGCTCTGATGGTGTGTATTAGGTACTTCCAGGATCACCCTCTGTCCCTCCCTCTACACCTAAGGGCTATCCCAGGCAAAATGCCCAGTGTGGAAAGGGCCTAGCACTATGTCATAGTAACTTGGGTGATATTTTGCAGTTCTTCATCAGCTGGGCTTTGCAAAGCATTTAATCATCTCATGTTCTGTTCTTTGTGAAGTTACTAGGGACAGAACTACACATTAACTCATTAAATATGTTGTTGTGAGGTAACAATATTTTACTTCAGAAAACAAGGGGGAAATAAAGAAAATATGATGGGGGGAAACTGCTATAAGGATTGACAGCCTGGGAATGACTTAAGCAATCACCTACCAATTTCCTCCTAAAAATGCCTCCCTTCCTTACCATATTGTTAGAGGCAAACATCTTTGAGAGCCCCACATTTTCCACATAACATGTTGTAACTTCAATTGTATATACTTTGCAATTGAAATATAAGGGCCATTCTTTAATGAAGAGGACTACCTCTGCTTGACTAATATTTGCCATGGCTTATTGAAGGATTGGGCAACCTGCGGCCCTGGGGACACATACAGCCATCAGCCTAATTTCAAAAGCCCTCTGCGAGTGATCAGTTCAGAGCTCTCAGAGGAGTGATCCTCAGCAGCCCTCTGTGTAGGAAGGAAGAGAGAAAGAGAGAAGGAGATGTCAGAGAAAGAGAAAAGGAGGTGACAGAAAAGGTAGCCCCACCCAGCACTGGCCTGTGGCTCTCATCTAATTACCCCTGAGAGAATGTGGCCCTCAACAGAAACAGCCCTGGCTGAATGAGGTATGATCTGCTACTGACAGAACAAATGTGGGGTTGTGTCAAGATGGGGCCCAGACTCCCCATGGAGACTGGAAAATCAGAGTCAGAGTCAGAAGTCGAGATGAGCCAGGGAGCAGGGGAGGAAATTCCCCAAGACACTCCAAGAGATGGAAAGGAATTTTCTAAAGGGGGGGGGGGTAATCAGAGCCAGACATAGATAGTTAGATACCCCTTCTCCCTCCCTAAGAATTTATCAACTTACAGAAACGGAGGGGGAGGACTTAGCAGAAGCACAGGCCATATAGTGCTGCAAGAGGGTAATGCAAATGAAAGAATGAAAGTGTTCCTAATCAGATTAGCCTAATCACAGGAAACCTTTGGGGAAGACCCTCCCTGGGGATGGGAATGTTTAATGTCAGATTTGCAGCAACTTCCTATCCTACTGTTGTGCATCACTCAAAAATAACTTCAAGTGGCTGGGATACTTTAGTCAAGTACTAAAGGGGATAGTTTAGTCAAGTACTAAAGTCTGAATTGTTGAAAGACTGGCTATTCTGATTAATAAAACCTATTGAATTAAAGGTTGTGTCTTTGTCTGGTGACTACACATTGGGAAGGCTCCCAACAGAACAGTAAGCATTCTACAGTGCCACCTACAAAATAGTCTATAATGAAACTTTTGTTTTTGAAACATACTTAAGACAAATCACTATGAAATGTGAAGGTGCTTCCTAGTTGTTCCAAGTCCCATGCTAATAATCAAACCGACTGAGCACAGTGGGAAAGGCAACTTTATTTATTGGCTTTACACACATATAATGTTGACTATTTAATCTTACACAAGTTAATTGATTTCATATTTGAAGGGAGACAGAACATTTGCAGAGGATGTAGATCTAATTATCTCAAAATGCAACATAACTAATTTAAGAAGTACATTTTATTTAAGACAATGGGAGGCACAACAGCTCATGTATCATGGTAAACAGAATGCTATTGCCAAGGAACTATTAATTTTCATACTTTTTTAAAAAAAAATAAATCACCATGCAGAATTAATAGGTAGGAACCTACACACCTAAATGCCAACGATGAATCATTTCATTACCTGGAGAAAAAATGCCTAAGCAAGTTAATTGCTGAAATCTGAAAGGCAAAATATTAATCCGATTAAACATGTAAATAGGGTGCTGATGTTGTTCATTTGCTTTGTCCCTTGAGCTAATAATTAAATGACAGATTTTCAAATTAATTGCCAGGTAAAGTCAGCTGTTTGTCTAAAATGCACTTAAATGAATGGCATGTCTTCTACTATTGACATTGGGTAGTTAAATTCCACAGGCATTGTCTCTTTCCAGTGCGAGAGTTTGATTGCCTTGACATGTACTTCATTAGTGCTAAGTGATGTGGCAAGAAGCTGTACTTGTATAAAATGAAGACTCATAAATTATAACAAGAGACAAATATTAGATGCAGGTGCCCTGCACTTTGCCTTTTCATGGACTTCCTCTTGCGGTCTCTGCACCCTCACTTACTTAAGTTTGAAAATATCTCCATTGCTACCCATCATGCAGTTACACTTTTCATAGCAGCAGGATGTTCTAAAGGCCCAGGATGGGATATAGAGATTTGAAAGTCCTGCTTGAAAGGTGCTGCCTTGGACAGCATTTGGACTTGATGACCTTTACATCATTTCAGTTTTCTGTGATCCTATGACCAGAGTTTCATAAAAATCTTGAATAAGGCCCGAATGTGCACTGCATGCCAGCACAGAGTATGCAGATGCTGAGCACCAGGCTTGTAAACTCTGCACATGCAGTCCTGTAAGACTATAGAGAGCAGGAAATCCTAAGACTCTGGCCACACTGTGCACAGTTAACATATGGAATTTGCTTCCACAAGAAATGGTTGTGACCACCATCTTAGATGTGGCTTTAAAATGGGATTAGGCAAATTCATGGAGGATGACTCTTGCGTTTTATAGGGAAGAAACTGGGATGCTGAAGGTAAGATATAAAAGGCCCTTGCTGAAATTAAACATGAAAGCTGAGGCATGAGAATAACACTGCACAATGTGTGGAGGAGACTAGAGAGGAAAGGAGGGTTCTACTAGGACCCATCGTGAGATGATCCATACTCCATTTTTGCCATTTTACAAAGTGAAGGATCCATTGCAAATCTACAATTCCTTTTGTTATAGAACCCCAACTGGCTTCCAGTTCGTTTCTGATGTATTTCAAGCTGCTGATTTCAGCCTACAAAGGATCATACCACTTTGGGCCAGGATATCTGAAGGAACATCTGCTTTCATATGCAGTTGTGAGGTGGAAGGAGAATATAAGAAGTGCAGGGGGAATACAGGGAATTTTGTTCAGGGCAGGAGCAATGGTGTTATGTGCCTGAGTAACTGACAGACTGATAATGAGATGATCCTGAGGGTTTACTAGTGTTTGTGACCAATTCGTATGGGAGAAGTCAGAGAAGGAGAAAAATAATGGCTATGTATTCTCTTTGGGGTATGGCTATGGGCCTATCACAATGAGCTACTGCATTTCAACATTTACCACTACTACCCATAAGAACTTGCCTACTCTTTAATATCTGCATCAGAAAACCTGCCCCAGGTGTCTCCACCATCAGAAACAAACCCTTCCTAATACTATTTCCCAAGTCAGCCTTCCCCCAACTTGGCATCCTCCGGATGTGTTGGAGTTGTAATCCAACACATCTGGAGGACAACAGGTTGGGAAAGGCTGGCCCAAGTTGCAGAGTCTGATCTCTAGGTACCTCACATCGATTTAATTTGCTTCACGGCGCCAGGTGAAGGCCATTTTATTTACCTGTGTTTTTAATTGAGGATGTATTGTGTGCCTCTCTCGTTTTTCCCCTTTCTGCTTTTATTGTTGAGCTGACTTTTAGTTTTGGCATGAAATATTTTTTTGAACATTTTGTTATTTTAATGTTAATGGGTTGTGTATTCATAATTGCTTTTTGTGGGGGAGGTAGTTATCTGCCTTGAAGAAGAAAAAGAAGACAACCCCTTTGTTAAAATGGCACTTTAGAAAGCTTTTGAATAAATAAAAAGTAAATAAAATATTGAAAAGTCTCTTTTTACTTCTTCACATTTCAGAGAGCCACATTTTCATAAAAGGCAGGCCCAGCTGCTCCTACCTTGGCCTCTGTCCAAATGTGTTAACTAATATTCCAATGATCTTTTTCATTATTATTATTTTAGAAAATACCCATTCCCTTTGGGGATTGTTCTTCCATTGCTATCACATATTGAAGCCAACAGGAGACTGCCAGAATGCAAAGATTTACATGGGCACAGCATTCTCCACACAAATTCCTTCTTTAAAAATTGATGGGGACAGTTTAATAGGTAGCAGCATGAAAACATATCACAGTTTACATCACATTGCATTTGTATGATCTATCTTCTTTCTTTTGGAACAAAAGGTTATGGCAGCATTTAACATATTGATTCTTAAAAACAGCATATGCTTTTTTGTGTGCGTGTATGGAGAGAGAGAGAGAGAGAGAGAGAGAGAGCCATTGCAGTTGCTTCTGTTAAAAATCACATCCTCCCACTAAACTTGCATTTAGATTTCCTAAAATTCATTATGCTGCTTGTAAATGTGCTTGAAAAACAAATCTGGAGGCCCAAGAGCTAGGCGTATGAAAATTATTAGCTAGCAAATGCAAGGGCAGGAATATTATAATTAGTTAGGTCACAGCCCAGGCAAAGTTAATCATGTCAGTGTCTCATTGATTTCAGCAGGAGAAGTATGCATGGGCTTAACTTTAAAGTCACCCATTGAAATCAATGAGCCTTGAAAGTGCTTAATCTTGTCTGTCTTGTGCCTTTAGTTGGTTAGGAAGACACAATCTGGCCAACATCAAGCACTTGTAAATCTCATAGATTTCATGAACTCCAATTGTTCCTATTCACCAGAAACAGTTCCAATTTACTGTTATCTGTTCCTGATGAATTACTATTCCCCTTCTGTAGTTTTGCCTTCTGGAGAATGCCTTATTCAAGTGTTAATTGCTGGACAGGTCACTCTCTGGGCTTCCGCCCCCTACCACAGTTCTAAATTAAGCCCCTGAGTTTGGGATGCTGGTAAATATATTGTGTCTGTAATGCTCATACAAGTCAATGTACACATAAATATCAAGACACCATGCAATGGTATGCCTGCTGTTTCACACACTGGTGAAGCTCACTTTGAAGTTTTGATAACAGATTGTAGGATAACAGATTCTAGCATCTTTAACCAAAAGAGCAAAGAGAACTGGCTCGAGTTCGAGAGGGCCCTCAACAAAGTGTCCCCTGCCCCGATTGTCAGTGGACCCTGGTAAGCACTCTTGACAGCAGCAGTGGTGGGCAGTAGTGCTCTGAATCAGTGGTGGGTAACTGGGAGACTCTATTTTACTTCCCTCAACGCCCCACAATATGCAGCATCAGGGAAATGTTGGAAATTAAAATGGCATCTGCCCGAGCCAGCTGCCTGGTGCTGACAAGAGCACAAGAATAATATATATATATATATATATATATATATGGGGAACCAGGGCAAGTGTCAGCAGTGTAATAGATCAGAGTCCTGGCAGCTCTCTATGAATTCGGTGTGCTGACACTTGGGGCACTATCCAGTAAGACATAAGCAATAATGTAAATTACATTGCGCTACTGTCAGGCGCAATGCCAATAATGTTAGGGGGTGTGATGGGTTTTCTAAGAAATCCCATCATGCCAGGTAACACTATTGGCAAAGCACTAGAGGTTCCTTCTTTAAATGCCACATAATTTATGTTAACTCTCACATCTTACTACTCACATCTTACAGCTAGGCCAAAAATATTTTTTAAAAAAATGTCTTTCCCAATCTTTTGTTGAACCAGTGAAAGAACCTCTCCAAAGATCAAGCGGAAAGAAATGTCTCTGAAAATTCAGGGGGCTGGTAAAGGCTTGCCCATTTTTTAACTTTAAACATCTGTGCTATTCACAGGCCCTGTTCAGACAACAAACTATGCTGGTTAAATGTTTTGAGCTAAACATTATAGCTTAGTGTGTCATGTAAATCATGACTTAGTATGTTGTATGAACCATTCCTAACCGTAGTGGCTACATAATCACAGTTTAAACACACACATTAACCACTTGTTGCAAAAGGGTTACTGGCCTAACCATGGTTTAGTGTGTTGTCTGAACAGGCTCACAGCGATATTGTCGTGACTCTGGCTAACTCTCTAAAGTTCTTGCTCACGACTTTAGGTACACTGATACACAACAATAACAGTGAGATTTCTTTTATTGTAATCACACGGAATTCAAAGCATAACGGTTTCATTTCTGCAAACACACACTTGAAGCTGAAGACGGACCACACAGCTTTCAGGTAGAACGGCTTAATGAGAACAGCACTCACTCAGGGACTGACATTTAGAGATTAACTCTAGTCCTTAGAGGGCAGGAGCGGCCACGCTGCACTGGAATCCTCTGGAACATAGAGAGACTCTAGGATTAGGCCTCCTAACAGTAGTATATCGGTCAACTGGCAACTAAATCTTCACTCAGCCTGTCAGGGAACGCTGAGCTGACCACGGAAGCCAGAAGCCAGGGAATGAACCTCTTCGACCTAGGGAGCCTTCCCAATTCACGTAGCTTTAGCTCTGAGGAAGGTCCTCTCACAGGTCTCACACACACACGAGTTTCAGAACAGCAACGATCAGCTTCTGCCTCCCTCTGCCCGTAACTTTGGCTCCATGGAGGGAGACAGCAAGCTATAGAACACGAATCCAGAACAGTAATCTCAAGTCCAAATCTATGAAAACCCACAGTGCACTTTTCATGGCAGAGTTCTTTAGAAGTAACAAGTCCACACAGCAATAGAACATGTACAGAGTGCATCACACAATTCCACATCAGATAGTAACTCACAGCAGCAGCAGAGCAGCAAGAGGATAGACGAGATAATTCCTAGCAACGGAATTACTCTCAGGACAAAGGTAATAAAGTGTGGAGGCTGGGCAATTCTAAGCTACTTTGATAGACAGGGCTTCAGGCCTGTAATCTAAACTCACGTGCCAACAGGGCGGCACGGTTCAACCTCTTCTGATGATGCCACAGTGTGAGGAAGATAGCCCCCACCTTTGCAAAGCATAGTTTAATTCCCAGAGAACGTTCAAGGCCTTCGGCCTACCATTTGAGATAAGCACATACCAGAGAAGCAGAGATACATTTTCTCATAACAAATTGCCAAGTCTTCAGTCTACAATTCACAGGGCCAGCCCTGTGAATTGTCTATGAAGCATCTGACACCCAACAGATATGAGGCTTTCTACTCAGCTTCCCAGTGGCCACACTTTCTGGACTGTCTTGGAAGTGATGCCATGTCACTTTGCAATGCTTTACTGCCACAGCATTCTGGAAATGCAGCCATCAGGAGAAGTGTGAGTCCATCTCCACAGCTCTCCATTGGTCATACTTCCTGGAATACCTTAGGAGCAACATGACATCAAGTCTACCAATAGGTGAATCTGTCCATTTCAGTTTCACTTAGTTTCTCATTTACAACTGGTAAGTTTGTTTTAGCCTGTTTTTGCATCAGCTTGCAAATTTTGGCCCCCAAAAATGCACAACAATGTGTAGATATATTCATGTCCATTTCTCCTAATATAAACAATTTTGTACACACTTTCCTAGCATGCCCTTTTTGCAAGTGATTCAATAGGAGGAAGAATTAAGCACAGACTTAACTCTACCAAGGAAATCAATGGGACTTAGTGGTGCTTAACTTTGGCTTGATTGTGCCATTAGTTAAGCAACTAGTTAGCCAACAATGTAATTCTGTACATGTTTATTCAGAAGTAAGCATCACTGAGTTCAATGGGGCTTACTCCCAAGTAAGTGTGTTTAGGATTGTAGCCTAAAGGAGGCTTCCTTCTAAGAGGATGCATTTGCTTTAAGATCAGAATAAAATATATTTATACAAAGGGCAGAATCCAATGGGGGGGGGCACCAATTCTCTTCTGCCCTGCCGATTGCGTTGCTTGCACAATGGTGATTTAGCAATTTGGGAGCAACCGGAAATAAGCAGAAAAGCTCATTTCTGGAAAGAGACATATTGGCAGATCTTGTAGAAGAAAACACAGCTGACCTGCTTCCTTCAGAAATGAATGTTTGAACTCATTTTGGGGCTTTCCCTAGGAAGCATTAAATCTGTCCTGTATAAGTGGGTCCCATTTGCGGGACAGCCACTTGCGGAAGGGAATTGAAGAATGGAAAAGAATCAGCAGGGGAATAAGTGCTCCATTATATTCTGCCCCTAGATTAAATATTCTAGTAAAGATATGATTTAAAAAACATTTTTTTCAACAAAAACAAAATCCAAGTATAATAGGAGATTGTTCTGATTAGGGCTTTCCCAACACATGAAATAAATGAAATGAAATGAAAGAATGAAATGGCATGTTGCTTCTTAAGGGGAAGGGGAAGATGCTTCCTCCCAAATTCCATGTACAGAAGCTAGCAATGCCAGAGAAATCCGCAATGGAATCAAATGAGTTCAGATTCCTATGAATCTGACCAGTGGATTCTGCAGCAGGCTGTTTTTTCTGAGTTACCCAGATTCCATAGGTTTGCATAGTGGTTTCTTTGTTTTTTTACTTTCGATAATTTTATGCAAATTTAGTTGTAGAATAATATGTAAAATAGTAGAACACCCATATGATAAGCATGAACAATTGCATGGGGGGATTTGCTTATTTAGTTGGAATATGAGCAGTTTTGCAAGTATAAATTTGCACAAATGCAAATTTTCGCAAGTGTAAATTTTCACAAAGGCAAAACTGCACAAATTCGGGAAACTGGAAAAAATCTGATTCCACAAATGAATGGCTGGCAGAACAAAAATCACCTAACTATCTGTGAAATGCAGACAGGATAGATTTTACAAAATCCATACATCCCCAATAGAAGCTGATCAGACTGGCACTTGAGTCTTATTTCCACACTGGTGATGGGGAGAGCACCATCCACTGTACCTGAGGGCAGCAGGTGAACTTAAGAGACTCAGTGGTAATTTAAAGACATGTTTTAAAGTCACATAAGGAAGCAGAGAACTTGCGACTTCTGGGTAAACATAAGTCATTCTGCAGGTTAAAGTTGTATTTTCTATCAATTCTCATTCCTGTTGTCTATGGACCTCAAAAGTATTAGAAGAACTAGCTGCATAGTTCTCTGATACTGGTTATATTTTCTTGGTCACAAGGAACTGTATATTTTTGTAATTATAATTTTCAAAATGCTTCATTGTGGCTATACAAATCTCCATAAAAGGGACCCACATTGTGTTGGTGGTACATGAACAAAATGTGCATCAGTCAGTTCTTAAGAAATGTTGTTTTTTAACACAGATGAAGGTAAAAAAGGGGGGAGGAGAAGATGAAATAATGGCACCATCAAAAATTACATAGAATGCTACAGACTATTCATAGTTGTATCTCCTAATCCTTTGATATAAAAGGAACCACATAAATCAAGGATTAGGCCATTCTTCTGGCTTATGGCCCAAACTGAATGATTATAAGAGCATTCAAAATCCTGTTATCCAGATTTCACACAACTGCAGCTTCCAATTCCTAATAATACACCTAACTCCACTTTTTTTTTTAAGGGGGTGTTTTGTCATTGTCCTCTGGAAAATCATTCTTTCGGGGGGGATCTTTTTTCAGATCAGAATCATTTTCCTTCTACATATTTCAAGGCATTTTGACCTACACTTTCTGCCAAATCAAACAAAAAATGCAGCCCTGAAAGTAATGGCATATAAAAAGTGGGAAGCTCCAATGATTTTTCACAGCTAAAAGAAAAGAAAAGCCTCTAAGCTTGTTTATATTTTTATTATGTCACAGTCCTGTGAGGTACGTGCTTGGGGACAGAAGAAACTATCAATTTCTTAGGCATCAGCAGAGCTGAGTATGTCGAGTCAAAGAAAGAAATGAAAACTTGGGCAATATATGGGCCATTTGCAGACTTGATTTAATTTCAGTCTTCATCATCAAGGCTGTGAACACTGTTTGGGCAGATGAGCTGGGTGTGCTACCAGATATTTCAACCAGGAAAAGGGAAGATGGATCTCGGCTGATAGTCTTCCATTGGACTCAGGGGGTGGTATACCCTGGGGAGAAACAGGCCGGACATATGCCAGGTTGCTAAGCTGAAGCCAGGAATAGCGACAACTGATACTATTCCATGGGGCATGAGAAACATGGATATGTGAAGAAGAGCAGCAGTAGAGGATCCAACACTTTAAAAGCGGTGGTGTGACTTGATAATCAGTTGTTCACTGGGACCTGGTGGCTCTTGTAAACTACCAACTCCAACATTATCCCAACACAGAGCTTCATAGGCACAGATATGAGAAGTCCCTCAACTTTATGGATTCTTTTCCATTATTATTTGGGAATATAACAAAAACAGAAAAGGAATGACTTTATGGATTCTTTAGGTGTCCATGTGTCTTACTTTACAGAGGACAGTATTCTATCTGAAGGTGTCCTCTACTTGAAGGGTTGATCAGTCCAAGTCCTATTTAGTCCCAGACAAAGAACCATAAGGAGTGCAGGGTTCTTGAAATTGCCCATCAAAAGTTAGAATCTGGACAGCACACAGGTCACCTGGTCACAATCTTCCCCACTATGGTGAGACATATCATGTTTCTATTTAAATTATAATAATTATTTCTAAATTTGCATCTATATATCATTATCTGCAGAGGTTGAAGAAGGCACAAGTTCAAACTGGTACCCAGGCCAGCTAATTTTGTTAGCGCTGGCTTCAAGATAAACACTCCCCACATCTATGAATACAAATAAATTAACATATGTAAACAATATGCAAATCTGATCAGGGCAATTTGTAAGAGGTCACAACTGTGGATTCTATGGGTATCTAATGCTGCTTCTGCACTAGCAGGACCCACAGGGAGTTAGTGGATCCTGCAGCAACTGAATATAACATTCATTTCTGTAGTGGGGCAGGTAAGCAGAGCTTGCCTCATTTCTGTTCTGGAAATTAGCATTTGTGGAAATGAGATAGTTCCTCCTGCACAGGTGGTAGGTCTTCATGGTGCAATGGAAACCATTGGGAATGCAGTGGCAGTACTATGCATTTTCTTTTCTTTCTTTTTTTCTTTTCTTTTTTGGTCAGAGGGATCCTTACCTCCATTCTGCCTAATTCTACATTCTCAAATGGAAATCCCTGTAGGGAGAGGATCCTGGAACAGATGAAGGGAAACTTCATAAACACAGAGAAACGAGCTCGTAAGTTCCTACAATTTGGGTAGACCTCATTCCACTATCTCCCCTAATGTAAAAAGATTCATGTATCCCAGTTGAATTTAGTTTAACTGTTGGGAATAACAAGCACGAGGCATGTGGGATTCTCAAGCGGTGCAACTAAAGTAATGTATGAAGAAATTCTACCAAAATGTGGCACAAACTTTAGACCTTCTTCTCTGATGAGTCTTCTTTTCTTCTATATTAAGCACATTTTAAAAGCTGATGTCGAAACTAGTTTTTTCACTGGATATTCATTTTTGCTCTGCTATTAATTTTATCCTTCATTTCATTGATCTCTCCCCCCGATGTGCCATGTATCACTATAAGGCAATCAAATCCTCGGTTGTAGTTTTCTCCTTCCCTTAAATTAGGTTACTGTAAATTAGGTAGCATATTGATAAAAAAATTAAGTTACGCTAAGCTTAAAGTGACACCTCGAGGAATATCTCCTTATAGATTTAATAGCATCCTAATCAGTTACTCTAAATGGAGAAGGATGGTGATGTCAGCTTTTCTAATGCTTAGTTGAGCTAAATAACTATTCCCCAGCTGATCTCCTGAGGTCAGGCAGGAGCTGTTAATTAGTGGCACTTGATGCTGGGCTATAGTGAGGCCAAGTCTAGTTGATGTAGCAATGTAAGCAAGAGTTGAGTTTCTCTCTCAATCTTTCTCTCTCTCTCGCCTCTCTGCATGCAAATTGGAAGCTGTCTGGCCTTTAAATGGTTCTAATAATCCCACTGATAACTAGAAGGGGGAACATACCTTCTAGTAACTTGCAGAATTTCCATTTGTGTCAGCCTTCAACATTTTTACATATGGAGTGAAAAATAAAAACATCCCCACAAACACCTACATATACACATGCCTGAGAAGAAAGGGGTGCTCTGGGGGATAAAGAAGATTTTGAAATATTACTGAATATTTCTGTAAATCTGGGGGCGAAAAGTATGCACATCATTAAATGTTTATCTAACTATGACATCAAATACAATATTGTACTAACACATATACAGTAAAAGATGACTGTATATCTGCTAATAACTATGAGGCAGGCATAGACTTCACACTCCAGCCTCCAGCTTTCCATCTTGATCTAAGCCATCTCCATCCTCATCACAACATCACCATTCCCTAATTCTTTGAGGAAATCACTGGACATTCTTTACATATAGATTCCAAAGTGATTTTCTTATTTTATTTGAAAGAGATAGTGTTTGATTCTGATTTAGAATGACTAAGGCACAATCCTGTGTACGTTTAGACTGAAGGAATTCCAAAAAATACCCAGCATGCCCCATTAATTTAGCAACCACAACTAAGATTTAGCAATTTAGCAACCATAGCTAATAAGATTTATATAGCAAGTAGTTTTCTAAACAAAAAGCACAGAATTCATACTTTGGCCTCCAGTTCCCCACTTGATTTGAAGTCTCTGCCCTCATAACACCATTTCTATTCCCTAATTGTGGAGTGGAGGTAGATAAATGAAGAGACAGACACAGAAGATGGGTTTAAATAGGGCCACTTTTTATTTCAAGATCTGCAAAAGGGAGGAAACCTATAGGGGCATCCAGTATGGCCTGTTTCCAGGCCCCCTCCTAAATCGGGCGGACCATTCATGGCCCGTGATTAGGCGAGGGGCAAATCATCCTCCAATGGGCCCCCCTTTTGGGGTAGGGAGACCTTCCAGTGTCACCTCTCCCCGTACCACAAAGTTCCAGGTAGGTGAGAAAGGTTGGCCTCAAAGGTAACCCTTATCTCACCAGCCAGGTCGCAGGGCTCAAAGCTGGGAGCCTCAGGTATTACCAATCACCGCAACAGTGCCTGTAAACGCTCACCATTCCCAATTCCGCTCTGGATACCCATACCTTTCCGCCAATCAGAATTGTGACCTTTTAGAACAGTACCAGATTAACCTATTTAACATGCCCAAACTGTCTTACAGTGTGGAGTAGGTGAAACAATTCATTCACAATTCAGTACATGAGTAAAAAAATCCTACTCGGCCCCGAAAATGGCAACCAGCAAGCCCACACTGTCTACAGGGAGGGAGGGAGGGAGCCGCGCAAACAAAGAGGTGTCTGGGAGGGGTAAGATCTCTTATATAGAGCTTTTCTCCCCTCAGACACGTGGCATCTAACGTAGGCTGACCAGATAAAATCCAGGTCAGGGCTCATGTAACTTTAACAGTTGTAGAGAAAAGGGAATTTCAGCCGGTGTCATTTGTATGCAATTAGTTCCTGGTGAAATCCCCTCTTCATCACAACAGTTAAAGGTGCAGGCACTATACTAGAGTGACCATATACAAAAGAAGGCAGGGCCCCTGCAACTTTAACTGTTGTGATGAAGAGGGAATTTCACCAGGAATAGGCTGACCATATGAAAAGGAGGACAGGGCTCATGTAACTTTAACAGTTGCAGAGAAAACGGAATTTCAGCCAGTGTCATTTGTATTCAATTAGTTCCTAGTGAAGTTCCCTCTTCATCACAACAGTTAAAGGTGCATGCACTATACTAGAGTGACCAGATACAAAAGAAGGCAGGGGCCCTGCAACTTTAACTGTTGTGATTTAGAAGGAGTTTCACCAGGAACTAATTGCATACAAATGACACTGGCTGAAATTCCCTTTTCTCTACAACTGTTAAAGTTACATGAGCCCTGACCTGGATTTTATCTGGTCACCCTAGCCTAACACAACCCACCAATGGGGGAAAACCATGTCTCTGCTCATCCCCTCATCTGCAAAAGCCTCCCCACGCCCACGCTATGCTGGGCGTGGCAGAATGGCCATTCTTTCAACACCTCTCTGGTCAATGCTGAAACTAAACTGCTGCTGTGTACAAAGCAGAAAATTTATATTCAAACAACTTTAAGGCGCTAGAGACTCATTTTCAGGCATCAGCACTATGCAGGATTAGGTGTGGGGAAGAGAGCGAGGCTAAGAAGTTAAGAAGTTCTTGACATTTCCCCCCCAAAAAAACATTTTTTTTTTAGTAATCATCCCCTTAGTAATAATTCCTAAAAGAATGAAAACTGTCACAGGAAGGGACAGTTTGAAAAGGATCCCCTGATAATGTATGAAGAACACTAACTGGAACAGAAGACAAGAACAGAATTTTCCATAAGGAAGCATTTGGTTTGCCATTTCAAATGGCAGGGGCTGACTCATTCATTTCATTTCTTGCATTTCTGTTCCATCCAACAGCCAAAACTCTCTGGGAACTTCACAAAGATTGTGTAAACTTTGTTATGTGAGGCCAAGTAATCTCTGGGGAGGGGGAGGTTACCCACCCTACATTTAATAACCAACCCACACTACCTAAATGAAGTACCCAAGACCTAATATTTTTGAGGCTGATATGGTAAAGGGAGACAGAGAAATAAATATTTCAGTCTGGTGGCAGCAGAAAAGGCCCCAGGAAGTGAAGGGCAACAAGGATTGGGCGCACCCTGTTTTGCCCGATTACTGGTCCATGGCAACAACCTTAGTAGGAACTAGACCTATTTGTTTGTTTGTCTGGGTTTTTTAAAAACAAAAACAAAACGAGTATCTTCACAAGTTGGGCCCCCTGCCCCCCCTCCCAGTAAAACCCAAATTAAATACTTGTTTCCTGGAAAAAAATAGAAAAAAATTAATAGCGTAAAACATTTTGGACACTTAGAGCTCCATCAGATGGCGGGGAGGGAGAGAATCACGCTTCCCTACCGTGGCTTCTCTGCCCCTGCTTTTGTTGCTCAATACTTCTTCCTCAGGGAGAGGAAAGAGGAAGTGAACAATGTGCAGGTGGCCCACGGAGGGGTGCATTTTTATTGCACCACTTCTCCTGCACACAGCAGGAGATAACGGCAAGTTCCATCTCTAGAAATAAATTGGATTTACCGGGGTCTTTGTTTGTCATGGGAAGAAGGCTAGAAGGGGCGGGAGATGCACGGGAAGCAGGTGACATTGTGCATAGGACCCATGAAAATCCGTGAGTGCCCAGTAATGAGCGTTCAAAACAATGCTCGGCTGATGACGCTCTTAGGATGAAATGGATCACAGCAGAGTTCTTAATACCCACCTGTTTTCAAAATTATTTTCATTCCGTGTGTGTGTGTGTGTACCTGGATTTTGTAATATATTGGGAAGTTGTGTGTGTATATGAGCGCATGTGTGTAAGAATGAAACAGACTTGTAATCTTGAGCAGGATAGCAAGTCATGCCTTGGTTAGCAATAAGAAAGCTTTCCACAAACAGAAAACGGCTTTTGAGAAGAATTTGGCTGCTCAAATGTTTAATTAAGCCAGGCATATTTTCTCAGTTAATTGATAACCCCATAGATTTGCTCTGCTTTCTATCTCAGCAAGTTTTTATTTTACTTTTTAATTTATTTTATTTATTACATCTTTATACTGCCCATCAGCCAAAGCTCTCTGGGCAGTGCACAATTAAAAACCATAAAAATAACAATATAAATTTAAACATTAAAGAGTTAAAAAGACAGTGTAAAATGAGCTACATTAAAAACCAGGGAAAGCTTGTGTAAAAAGGTATGTCTTCAGGAGGTGTTTAAAAGATGTAATGTTTTCTGCCTCCTGAACTGCACGAGGGAGGATTTTCCAGAGCGTGGGTGCCACTACAGAAAAGGCCTGCTGTCGAGGTTCTTCATGGTGGCATTCTGTTCATCTCAGAATGGCCAGTAGGGCCTCCTCTGAGGATCACAGTTGTCATCCAGGTGTATATAAGGGAAGGCAGTCTGCTAGGTATGCTGGTCCAATTTGTATAGGGCTTTGTAGGATGACAGCATAACTTTGTATGTGGCTCAGTAGCTACTACTATCTTCTCCATGTAAGAAGTAATTAGTCAGGTGGCTGAGACGAACTGCCCATATGTGGAACAAACACACAAGGAAGGCTGTGGGCCTGAGTGGTTTAACCCTAGACCCTCCTCTGTTGTACACCGCCACTATGCCTCCTACCACCAAGACCCATGGTAGGAATATTTCAACACATTGCCTGTACATTCAGCTGGTAAAGGGATCTCCATGCATCTACAGAGCCAGAGTCTCTCCTTGCTGGGAGGAATTCTTCACTGGTACATCAGTTTCTGTGCTGAGTTTCTCCCATACCCTCTGAACATGCAGGTGAGGAGAGGGCAGGATTAGCATGCACAGATGTTCAACACCCCACACACATTCTTCCAATGCATTAATTGGGTTGTGTGTGAACTACCCTAATGGAAACTGAGCAGGTCAGAGCCATTGAATTAATAATTTGCTCTAACTCTGATGAAAATAAAAGTCAACTAAAAGAAAGAAAGAAAGAAAGAAAGAAAGAAAGAAAGAAAGAAAGCTGAACGGAATCCGAGGGGCTCAGCTGATGAAAGCTCATTGAGTTCCAACCACTGCCACCACCACCACTGGATTCCTGTGGCATCCTTCCTTTTAAACATGTAACCCTGCCAGTATACTGAGTCATTTTGCTCAGTGTACTTGCCTCTGATGGCTGCAGCTTCCCAAAATATCAGTCAGATCCTTGTCCCATTTCTGCTACCTGAACTCCTTTAGCTGAAGCCACCAAGGACTGAAGCTGGGTCTCATGCATACAAGACATGTGCTTTTGCATCAAGCGATGGGTCTTTCATCTGAGCTGTGGGCCCACCATCTGAGTTATGGGCCCTCCATGCATTGCTTTGATGATGGCTTCCCTGTCTCTTAAGAGACATAAATATTCTAACACCATCCTCAACAGAGACTGGCGGTGAAGCACGCATGCCACTGGAATGCAGGGTTGTCACCTTGTTCCTGTGCATGTCTCCTGCCTATATTTCTTCCCCATCATATCTATTACAACATACTGACAAAAGTGGGCTTTGCTGCTGTCAGCTCTTCAGAGTCAATATTGTGAAGGAACAGCCAGCTGAATTCTCTGCAACCTCAAAATTCCCCACAGGAACTGACAGCTAAAGACTTGATTACAGGCAATGTTATTGTGGGTGGCAGTTGGAATTGTGGAAAGAAAGCAGCTTGGAAGGGAAAGCACCAGGCTGAGAGAACCTGCCGTGCTGGTAGTTAGAAAACTTTGCTTTTGGCCTGAGGCGCTGATGGAAACCATGAAGGCACTTTATGGACTCCTGATGGCTTTCGGTCTTAATGAGATTTGTAATTAGAGTTCATAGCAGTACTGTCATGCAGAACATGGAGAAATGTATGCCGGGAATGAGCCATTGTTCAGGGAGTGTTGGATATCACACATTTAACAATAATAACGCATTATTGTATAGCAATGTTTCATCCAAGCAGAGCTCACTTTGGCAATGTACAGAGAATTGTTATAATGATGTGCGATGGAGGCTTCCTAAGTCGAATGTGCAGGTGGTGGTGTAAAACAAATGAAAGGTGCTAATTTAAATACATAGTTCTTTGTAGGTGAATATGGACAGAATATGAACACTCACTCCTGGTCATCTGGATTGACATGCTCAGAAAACAGGGTAAGGGTTTTGTAATTATATTTTTAAAGGAACTTATTTACCTATGCTCATCTAACTAAGTCAGACTGAAATTGGTTAGAGATGGTATCAGCATTGCTAAAGCTAATTGCTGAGTGCAATCTAGAGAATGGTAGCCATGCATTCCCAGGGCTTAACTATCTCTGTATTGTGCACTTTGAACTCTGGAGAAAGCCCATCTCATTGTCCCACCAGGGGGATATACCCCCTGACACAAGTTAGGGCATTCTCTGTAATGGTACCCTGCCTTTGGAATGCCCTCTTCCAAGAGGTACGCCTGGTGCCAACTTTACTAACATTTGGGTTCTGAGCTAAGACCCATTTATTTATTTATTTACTCAGGCATTTATGAGTAGTTACTTGCCACTGCAATAAACAGGACTGGAACAATCATTGATTATTTGTATTCTCTCCTGATTATCTATTAGTTTGATTTTATTCAAGGTATTGTATTTGATTATTGGTTGTTTAAAATATTTTTCTTACCCACTCCTTGGATTTTGATGAAGGCCAGGCTATAAATAGAACCAAATAAATAAATGCATCCGTGGCTGAAAAGTCTTTAGATTATATAGATGATACATTGAGTTCCTTCAAAGGTAAAGGGTGGGTAACAGTATTACATGTGTGCTCAAAACTTAGTCCTATTTCTGCAATTAATGGAAGAAAATAGTTCAAGTACATAGGAAACAGCTTTAGACCAGGTCAAACTATTTGTTCACGTAGCTCAATGTTGTTTACCTTGACTAGTGGCAGTTCTTCAGCAGGGGTCTTTCTTATGAACTGTTGCCTAACTCTTTTGACTGGAGATGCTGGGGATGGATCCTGGCACCATTTGTATCTAACACCAAGCCGTACGTGCTGCCTGCTCCCATGCTTTCCAAGTTCCTGTGTATTGAAGGGAGCAAGCCTGGCACATTGGGACATAGCTCATGGTAGCACATATGCTTTGATGTTTGAAAACCTGTGTTCAATCCACGGCATCTTTAGTTAAGGGATCACATGTATCAAGACTGGGAAAGGCCTTTGCATGAGACTGGAGTCTTGGGGCAAAATCCAACAGGATGCTTACACTCCCCCCCAATCTACTCTCTTCCATGCTGCCAATTCCCTCCAAGAAGTAGCGGGCCCTGCTGATTGCATTGCACAAACAGGGCCCACTGCTTATGCAAAAGAGATTTAGTGCTTCTGAGGGGAAGCCCCCCAAATGAGTGGAAATGCAGGTTTGCAGAGCTCCCTTATACAACTTGACCTACCTCCTTCCATAAACTAGTATTTCCATTCATTTTGGATTGCCCCAGAAGTAGTAAATCACTGTTGTTCAAGTGTTGGGGACAGCTTGAGCAATGGAATAGTGGTGTGAAAGAAATTTGCTGGGGTACAAGAAGCCAATTGGATTTTTCCCTTGGATTTAAGGTCTCTTGGCAGTGAAATTAGGAATGTATGAGTATTCTGACTAGGGGAAGATGGAAACCTGTTGGATTTTTCTGATTTGGCCCTGGTGGATTTTGTTCCATTTATCAAACTTATGTTAACTCGATCTGTAATGAGTCGATCTAACACATGTATTCTGTTTTAATAAAAGCAATAATTTTCACCAAGGACAAAGGAGGAATGCTAAAGGTTGAAAATCCATATTGGGGGTATTTGCACATTTTCACAAATGTGAATTTGTGCAAATGAGAATTTGCATCAATTTGAGAAATTGGAAAAGATCCGATTCTGCCAGTGAGTAGATGACAGAATGAAAGGCACCTGACAATTTATGAAACATGATTTTACAGAATCTATACATCCCTACTCTTCCACACTTGCAAAAATAAATGAAGACTGGAGGAATTAAAAATAAATGATCCCAGTTGCACAAATTTCTAGATCCACAAAAAACAAAACATTTGCACAAATTACTATTTGTGCAATCAATGGTGACAATTTAAAGGTATGGGGATATCTACTACAGTCTGTCGCTGCTTACTGGAACAAAAACGCTAAGAAATCCATTCAGGCTGAAATGGAACAGAATTCCCAGGGTTGCACATTCCTAAATGGGACTAAACAATTCTATGTTAGAAAGGCCAGAGGTCTGACTTGATACAATGCTGCCTTCTACATTCTTGTAAGCAAGTTTATTCAATGTCAGCAGAGTAATCGAAAGGTGTAAATCAGATATTTGACTTCTTGTAGAGTTATAGCATTTTGATGTTTATCACTCAAATGCAGGCATTTTTAGATTTGCATTGTACAATTTTATCTGAGGAAAGATTATTTCTCAAGGTTCAATTAATCTGTGTTGCAAAGTAAAAAGACATCTTTAATAAAGAATCATATTGTTTTGTGCCTATCTGTTGAATATGTATTTTAAATGCCTACCTCGTACACATTCTCTTTTGTGAGTGTATGGATGTGTAAAGCATTTTAAATATTTTCAGCTAGTCTTTACTTTTAAAAAAGGCCCTGCTTCTGTTCCTTCTTTAAGTATTGTATTTGATTGATGCCTCTTTTGTGCCTGCAAAATGGAAAGCATATTTTTCTTTGTCATTTTATTATTGTAATCTGCTGCGCTGCTAGAATCTAATAGTAGCAAACTACATACCGTAACACTTTACATTTTGAAAGGTAACCGGTGGGTTGCCTTTGCTTTAAAGTCAATTTTGTTGTGGTGAAAGGTGTTAGATTGACACACCACCTCCAAGAATCTTGCTTTTCAGGGACATAATTTCAACCATGTTGACTATCCAGTGTGAACCAGTCTTTATTTCTGTGACCTTCTTGAAAAGGAGTATTCCACCATCATTCCACCTGAAATAAAAGGGTTTCATTGAATATATGATGTGGTCAGTTATTGCATTTAAAAAGCCAAATGGACTTTGCAAACAAGGTGCTTAAGAAACAAATTGAGGTTGTGGCTATGACTGCCTTTTTCCCCATCTACTTTGACTATGTAAGCTCTGTTTATTCCTGGATAACAAAGACTTTGCTATGCTGACCCATACTTTTATAACTTCCAGGCTTGTCTACTGCAGTACAGTCCTTGAAGACTTCAGTTGGTATAGAATCTCCTATGTACACATGTTAACTATTCTGTACCAGTTACAGTGGTTACCATTCTTATTTGCTTCCAGGCCCAAATCAAGATGCTGGTGTTGACCTATAAAGCCTTGCCAGACTGGCACCCTCCTGGCCGTAGTCATATCAGCTGCCTTTCTCCCTTCCTGAGTTGTCACCTAGCAGCAGCCATTCCAAAAAACATAAAAAGGGCCTGTCTGGATCATATCAAAGGCCTATCAAGTCCAATATTCTGTTCCCATAGTAGCCAACCAGATGCCGATAAGAAGCTCACAAGCAGGACACAAGTGCAGTAGCAAACTCCTGCTCATGTTCCCCAGCAACTGGTATTCAGAGGCATACTGACATAGGATTGGATGTTATATCTAACCATCATTGACAGAAACAGGTCTACCTGACCTGTTTCCATCCCAGTCCATTGTTATAAGAACTGTAACTTTAAGAACGGGTGCCTGAGTTTGCTTTTTTTCCCCTCCTCCCAACCCATCCCGTTTCTTTTCGATTATATGCCTGAGGGCAGAAACTGTCATACTACTGATGTAAGCCTCTCTAAATGTGCTTTCATTCAGGGGGATCCTAATGCCAACAATCCAAAGGCATTGTGTTAGCAGCTATAAGAGTTTCCATCCTTAGATTTTTTTGTAGTAAGAAAAAAGATGGAGAAATTGATGGGAAAACATAGGAGTGGAAGACGGTAATATCCGGACCCCCTGTAAAATTCCACAAAGGAGGCAGGGAGATGGTGCAAGAATCACACTAGGCTTTTTAGGTTACAATTATATGCACCAACTATTAAGTTATTGTATTGTTTATTGCTTTACGTATTTTTTAAAAATTAAAAATCTTATGTATACTACTATGAAATCCATTTTTGGACAAAGGCACAGTTTATACATTCTTAAAATGAATAAATTCACAAACTGAGGTCTAGTGATCAGACACTGCTTGATGTCCCATCTTTATGGAAGTTCAGGTCATGGCTGCAAAAGTGTTGAAAGTTCTTTGCAAAGAGATCAGAAGAATCTCTCTCATTACTAGCTTTTTAAAAGGGTGGCAAGATCTTTCTCTTCCAACAGGCATTTGGCTGAAATAAATACCTTTTTGGTCTATATTTAATCTGTAGTTTCCTGCTTTTTTTTCTTGGCTGCATTTTTTTCTTCTTGTTTGATCAAGGTATCTGTTTGGAAAAGCAGTCTAGAAATATTTTAAATCAATAAATTTATTCAGCATCTTCCTTCTACGGGTGGAAGGGCACCTTCCATGCAAGGAACAATTCTGATCCAGTGCAGCCTATCTGCAGGTGGAATAGATGAAGGAGCAGCCATCATTGATTCCCCTCCTGGTGGTTTCTTATCCTGCCAGAAAATCTGACCCAGAGGGTTGGGGGACCATCCAGATCAGTGGGGGAGGCAATGCTGGGGGCTGTAGAGGGAGAAGGAAATTTGCAAGGATTGCCTCCCCATCCCATACTGGTGTTGGGAGCATTTTAGTGGAACATTACTCAGAGAATGTTCCTGCCAGTGCTAAGACTATTATAGATCCAACCCATAATAGGTTAATGGCCTTCACACATCTTTTTATTATTGTTGTTATAACTTCCATAGCTGTCCTCTTTATTCTTGATCCACACCTTGGCATTTTGTTTTTTACTATTACCTTCAGTACCGTCCATCTTCCTCATTATACTTCCCACCACAGATTCTTAAAGTCTCTATTTCCAACTACTTTGAAACTGTAAAGAATTGTTCATGAATCAGTGTGCCATGTTTCAACCTGTCCGGAAGTCCAACAAGCACAAAGCAGCAAAATGTCCTGAAGCAGGCTGTGACTATTCAAAAGCATATAAAATTAGAGGGCATTTAATAATAGAGCTCTAAGGCTAATAAAATAAAAAAAGTGCATTTCCATTTAAAATATAATGAGTTTTACATTGAATTTACTCAGTCAGACTCATCCGAGGAAACCTATATATTGTAGTTTTGTGTGAGGATAAAAATACCGGATAAAATCCCCCATTTCTATCAAAGAACTACAGTTCCCAGAGTTCCTATGGGCAAGCCATAACATGTAGGCTAATTTAAAACAATTTTACGTTTGCTACTTAGACATGCTGACTATGGTATAGCATCTTAGAAGCTAACTGTCTTGTTTCCCGGTCCCTCGTGCAAGCAATCAGTGAGACTTCTTTAATCTCACAACAAAAGCTTAATGGTTACACACTTCAGAAATCATATAGCTGATGGTTAATAGCTATAGGCTCTAAGAAATTCTAGAACAGTCAAAAGCTAATCACTACTGCTGTGATGAGATCCCCATCAATGTCGTTTGCTCATTGCCATCTCTATGGTTCCAAATACAACGTTCCAAACCCAGACAAGGAAGGGGAATGATTCCTGACATGCTCCCTCAAGCAATCAAAGGAGCAAATTCTTGAAAAGCTTAACAAACTACACAAAGTGAGCTAGTCTAACCTCAGCTCTTGCACTGTTGACTCCATGCAACATGATCAAGGCCTAAACAAGATCCAGAGAAGGGTCAACCCATAGACACAAAGCATTCTGTGCTATTGCTTTTGCATGGGCAACTCTATGCTGCATGAGTCTAGGCAAAGGAAAGTCCAACAGGAGTAGGTCAAATCAGTCTGCTCGTACACTACGCTGATGACAAGCAAAGACACACAATCAACAGCAAACAAGAGTTCAAGTCTATGAAAAGTCTCACAGTGGTTTTCATGGCAAGTCCTAGTAATGGAAAGTTCCAATTATGAGATAGTCTATGTGCAGGGTGGTTTCAGAAGCCCTGGTGATGATGACTCCAAATAGAGAGGGTTTTCAGGCAATGCAGATGAGATGATCCGAGCAAAGGCTCCTCACCTCTGCATCAGCTTAAAAAGGGAGGTGTAAGCCTTCTCCAGACTACTTGACAGACAGGGGCTTTTGTCCTTTCAGCAATGCCCCTGTCCAAACAGGGCAGCACTGCTCAGCCCACCTGGATGGTGTTTCAACCTGAGTGACTCCTCTGCAAACTCCTCCTCCCAACTCTATCAGGTTCTCACAGACAGCTTCCTTGCCAAAGCCAGGGCAAACAGATAGCTGCGGGGAGTAGGGCAACTCCCCATCCCTACTCTAAGAATGCTAACAGAGATCATCTCACTCAGATTCTAACTATGGCTGTGCATGGATCCGGATCCTGAATACGGAGCGGATCAGCCCAATCCAGCCCAGCCCAATCTGGGCCTGATCCGAGGCAGATTGGATCGAGCCCGATCTGACATGGGTCAGATAGGCCCAATCCAGACCTCCAAGATAGGGATCCAGATCGGATCGGGGGGGTCCATGCACAACCCTAATTCTAACAGTCCACAGACCAAAGAGGCTCAAAGCCTTCCAGACTAGCTCTAATTAAATCTTAGCTAAACAAACTACAAAGCCTCCACAGCAGTGCTAAAACTATCTCTGAGACTAACAGTATATTCTCATATAGGTTTATTCAGTGAAAGGGAGTTCTACTGTGTTTAACTGGACTTAATTAAACAGGAAAGTGTGCCTCAGATTGAAGCCTAACTGTGGAAGTCCCATGCAAGCCTATTCAGAAATAAGCCTCGTTGAGTGTCTAGGATTGAAGCCTAAACTGTTGGTTGTGGCAATAGCTTTAGTAGTAATAATAATAATAATAATAATAATAATAATAATATTTATTTATAACCCGCCTCTCCCTACGGATCGAGGCGGGGAACACAATGCAAATACAAGCATAACAAAGTTAAAAAATTTAAAAACAAGAGAAACACATCATTAAAACATTTAAAATTCATCCGGATAGGCCTGCCGGAAGAGAACAGTCTTCATGACTCTCTTGAATTCATGAAGACTGCCAATTTGTCTAACCTCCTCCGGCAGACCATTCCATAGTCTGGGAGCCATAGAAGAGAAGGTCCTCTGGGTAACACTCGCCAGCCTAGTTCTAGCTGGCTTGAGTACGTTCCTCCCAGAGGACCTAAGAGTGAAGGGGCAGATTGGACGGGAGAAGACGATCCCATAGGTAGCCTGGGCCCAAACTATGTAGGGCTTTAAAGGTAATAACCAACACTTTATACTTTGCCCAGAAACTGACTGGCAGCCAGTGAAGTGATTTTAAAACTGGTGTAATGTGGTCACCCCTAGGTGTACCGGTGACCAACCTGGCTGCCATATTTTGAACAAGTTGAAGTTTCCAGACTAGGCACAAAGGTAGCCCTATGTACAGCGCATTGCAGAAGTCGAGCCTCGAAGTTACCAGCACGTGCACTACCGCCTTTAGGTCTTCCAACTCTAGGAAGGGGCGCAGCTGGTGTATCAGCCGAAGCTGATAGTAGGCACTCCTGGCCGTCGCATCAATCTGAGCTGTCATCTGGAGCGACGGATCCAGGAGTACCCCCAAGCTGCGAACACAGTCTTTCAGGGGGGGTGTAACCCCATCCAGAACTGGTTGACATACCTCCAAACCCAGGTTGGGGCCTTTGACAGCAAGCACCTCCGTCTTGTCTGGATTCAGCTTCAGTTTGTTTTTCCTCATCCAGCCCATTACCGCCCCCAAGCATTCGTTCAGAGGAGACACACTATCCTTAGCTGACGATGTTGAAGGCATAGAGAAATATATTTGGGTGTCATCAGCATATTGATAGCACCCTGCCCCATGCCTCCAGATGATCTCTCCCAGCGGTTTCATGTAAATGTTAAACAGCATTGGGGAAAGGATGGCACCTTGTGGTACACCACATAGCAGCTCCTTTTTTGAAGAGCAGCTATCCCCAAGCATCACCATCTGGAACCTGCCCAAGAGATAGGATCGGAACCACTGAAGCACAGTGCCCCCGATTCCCAATTCCCCCAGGCGCTCCAGAAGGATACCATGGTCGATGGTATCAAAAGCCGCTGAGAGGTCTAGGAGTACCAGCAGGGACACACTCCCCCTGTCGATACTAAGGCATAGATCATCTACTAAGGCGACCAAAGCGGTCTCAACTCCGTATCCTGCTCTGAAGCCGGTTTGAAATGGGTCTAGAAAATCAGTGCCATCCAAGACTGCCTGGAGTTGAAAGGCAACCGCTCTCTCGATCACCTTGCCCAAAAATGGAAGATTTGATACTGGCCTGTAGTTATTAAGATCCAGGGGATCCAGGGAGGGCTTTTTTAGAAGCGGCCTTACCACCGCCTCTTTTAAACATAATGGAAAGCTCCCCTCCCTGAGAGATGCATTAATAATATGTTGTAGATGTGATCTAACTGCATTTCCTCCCTGTACGACCAGCCAAGAAGGACAGGGATCAAGAGGGCAAGTCGTCTTCCTCACACATCCAAGTACCTTGTCCACATCCTCAGTACTCACCAACTGAAACTGATCAAGTGTAATCCCACTCACGGAGTCACTGGACACTCCACTGTCAGCCTCTGCTATAACAATGGCATCTAAGTCAGCTCTTATCCGAGAGATTGAGGAGGTCATAGATTATGTTTGTTTTGTTTTTAACCAACCTGGCATTACATAGGAGCAAGGAAAGGTTCTGTGGGTGGCCTGGATCGTTCCCCAAGATCCCCGGGGTAGCAGGGCGACTGGAAGGTAAGATGGGTGTTAGATATCCATCTCTCCTTCCCCTGTAACGGCATTCCGCCCTGCTATCGCCATATCTCCCTCTGCCCCACACAACAGATATTGGTGCTCCCAGACACATTTCAGTCACCTTAAGTTGTTTGTCTCTCTCTGGCGCACGAGAGAGAGAAGGAGAAGGGGTGGGCAGAGTGCAATGATGGTTGCTGCACCGTCTTCTCTACTCGCGCCGTCAGTCCCTCAGCTGTGGCCGCCGTTGTTGTCCCATCCTGTCCTGGCATCTCTCTCGTGCGCGCGCGCGAGAGAAGGAGAGGAAGTGGGCAGGTGCAATGATGGTTTGCTGCACCGTCTTCTCCACTTGCAGTAACCTATACTTTCTCAGATAAGTTTCCTATTCATTCACAGATGGAAGAATAACCTTTCAAGTGAATGTGGTTAATGAAGCATATTGGAGAAATATAAAGACAAATGACTAAAAAGCAAGTGTTGGTTAATGCTCTAGACGACAAGCAAATTAACGATAATAAAGGGGTTAGAAGACAAAACAAGAAGAAACAAGTCTGTAAGAATCAGAGAGATTTAGCCTGGATTTATTAATGATATATTAACCATTTTCAAATATTGAAAATGATATCATAAAGAGGGGGAATAATTTTTCAAGAGTTTAAAAGGATATCAAAAAGGGGGAGAATAATTGTTCATATCCCTGTAGTCTACTCATACATAACATTAATGTCCAAGGTTTTCTAAAGCTGCAGTGCTAAGCATAAGTACCTGAAGGAAAAACACTTCCAAGATTGAAATCATTGGGGTGTAATTTCAGAATTGGGCATAAGGGGGTGTTTGTTTAAAAGGGTGAAAAAACAATGCATTATGGCGCATATGTCTTGTAATCCTTCATTTAAAATTTAAACAAAATAAAATTCTTTATCCTGTCAATAAGGAAAAATAAATTAAGCTGTTATTTAAGAAACGCTTGGCAGGCAACAGGTGAAAGATGTTCTGTTAAAAAAAAAGAGTAGCTATTTATTGATATTCAATTATACAAAACAAAACAAGGTTTGTCCTGTGCAGAACAGTATTTCACAAGTTCTATTACCTTCCAAATGTGTATACAAAATAAATCATAAACCTTGTTGAACAGAACCAGCTGCCACAAAGAGGTGTTCATCCAATCCTTTCTTTGCAACTTGGCAGGAAAGACGGGTAAAACAATTCAAGGAAAGGGGAAGATGGGTGGCCCAGCCCCTTTGATTTATTTCTTTTTTCATTCATTATTTCTTGTCAATGTAGTGACATCAGTTGCATTCCTCTTGTTGAGGTTAAATATATTATGCTTGTTGAGTAATAGCATTGTTTTGGGGTTTTTTAAAATCACTGTTGGTGGTAAAGCCAAGTTCACAACTCAAACCTCGGGTCTATCCCAACATGAGCAATTTCCTCCTCCAGCAGAATATCCATGGGGAACTAAGCAAGCCCTGTCAGAATGCAAAAGACCCATGACTCTGGAGCATTCCCATGGTACTCTGTTCCCAAACATTTGGTCAAGCTTCAGAACTTCAGCTGTCATTCAGTTTCCCCTTCTGCCTCAGGCACAGACCCAGCACCGTTGCCTGCCTTCTTTTGCTTACTCTGCTATCAAAGAACAAAGAAGAGGAAAAGCCATTGCAAGATAGATATTCTTTATAGTTTAAAGATGTAGTATTTTAAACTGATTGGTCCATCTATGCATTTTCTCCTTTTGCCAATTTGATTTTTAATCAAGTTGATAGCTGCATCGAGAGCATTTTTCTTCAGTTGAGGAGAGAGGCAGAGGGATGAGAATGAAACCAAATAAATCTAAATAAACGTATTGATAACTTGCTTATCAAATTTTCACAGTGTTACAAGTATCCCTGCTCTTTCTCCAGAGAAACTCTAAAAACCTATTCAGTAATAAGAGACCTCAAACAGCAATTCCATAGAACTCAGCCTTCCACATCGCAGTACCCTTCAGACGTTTTAGACTTGATGCTCAGTCCCAGCCAATATGAATCAATGGTCAGAGAAGATGGAAGGTATGATCCAAAACTTTTGGAGGGCACCAGGTTGAGTATGACTGATATAGCTCATCACATAGAAGTTTCTTTCTCCAGGTTTGTTGATAGATAAACCTGGAGGCTGGAGAGAACAGCTTCTTTATGACTAATTAAATACATAAATGTCAAACAAGATGATACATCTGTAATAGAGATCGTATCAAAATTAAAAATTACATGGTTTGAGGATATACCAATTTGTCCAATTCATAATGTTCAGCTGTATAATGATTTACGCCATCATTGCAGACGTTCTTCTTTATCTTGGTATATTAAATTTGATTCTGAGAATGTGCAGTTAGCATTCAGCAGGCCACAATGAATGAAGACCATGCCCAATGGATTAGACTCTTGGTTGATCAATGTCAAACTAGAGCCCTGTTGTAATGCTTTACTTACCTGTTTTCCCAATGCATGAGCAGGGAGCAAAAACATGTTAAGTAGTCACACATGTCCCCTAGTCCCAACACCCATGTCTGTGCATACAGCACAAGTGTCTACAGGTACAGGGAGCCCAGATCATCTTTTGTGACATTTCACCACCTGTAGCAGTGCTTCTGCCATTTATGGTATCCAATGTAACTACCCTAAGATTTATATAGGGAAATAATCAGACCCCATAGGTGAGTAAATGAGCAATATAAAACAACAACAGGCCAGATGCTCCATTATTAAACCATTTTCAGAACACTAACATTCCTATGCAGATTTAAATTTTTGGGAACCTGATAGGCTCAATACACAGGATGACAAACAGTTACTAAGAAGGGAAATAGAGTGGATTCTGAAATTAGAAACTTTGACTCTGAATGGCCTGAATCACCACTCCTGTGATGTAGGAACTATTTGCAGACACTCCCTTGCTATAGCAGTCTCATTATGAGATCTTGGACTTATCAGGACTACATGGAAACACCTGGCAGCACCCCCAAAAATGAACTTAGAATATAAGGATGGATTTGACGTTTACTCTTTCCAATTACCATAGATTAGAGGAGACAATTTTTTGCTAGAAGAAATCCTGCACACTATCTTCTAACAAGTAGATATTGTACTTTTATTAGAGTTTTATATGATTTTAATAATATTGCAGATGTATAGGCCCTAGCGGCACCTGGTTATGTTAACAAATTTGTAAAACTTACATATAGGCACAAGCCCTTGTGGCAATGTGCTTAACTTAAACATATCATATTATGTGTTATCTTAATGTATTTTATTGTACTATTAATTTTACAGCCCCTTGAGGAAGGCCTTTAAATAGAGTACAGGCCAAAACACGTCAGGCTTTGTGAAAATGAATATTTTCCATCCCGAGAACCCATTTCTGCCTTTTTCTTCCTGTGAAGGAACAGAACTGTCTTATTTTTTTATTATTTTTGTTTGTTTGTTTATGTATGTAGTTTGGATTGGATATTACAAGGCTAAATCATTTTTGTAGAAATACTAGTCGTAACAGCTAAAAAGTAAAAAGTTTAATTAATGGTTGTTAGAATTAGGATGTGTGCTCAAAAAGCCAAGGGCTAACAAATGGCTCATAGTACCAAAATGTCTTCTGCAGAAGAGGAAATAAGGGAGTGGGCAGGAGGTTCAACATATGAGCAGAAAAGATAAGGAGTTGGCAGAAGAGTTCTGTTTGTGGTGTGAACAGTCTGCTCTGAATTAAAATAGGTTTGAGTGCTACAACAAGTTTGTGGTTTGCAACAAATTTACAAAAAAATCTGAGGAATGACAGGGAACTCAGCAGATAGTAATTTAGGGCAACAGTGACCCTTCCTGATTTGTCAAAATTGCAAGAGAATAGGCTATCTTTAACATATAAAAACAAGAAGCCAAGAAGAGAGTGTTAAGAGTGGTAAAATGAAAGATCAAAGAAAGATTAGAAGAAAAATCAGCAAGGTGCTTGAGAGAGTACTGAAACCTGGAACTTGATAAAATAGGTACATGATGTAGCTAAGAGCCTATCTACACAGTCCCTTGGAATGTTTTAAATAGTATTTTAAAACGTTCCAAATAGGTGCATTCTAAAACATCTTAGGCCACATTCTTCAGTCTTTAAAACGGTGTGTGCGGTCACACACTCTTCTGCCCCATCTCTTTCTTTTTCGTTTTTACAATGAGTTTAGGGCAAAGCATTGTGGGCATTGTAGTTCAGTCACCCACTTCCTCCTTAGTTCCTCTTGCAATTGCTAGCTTTCAATGAGTATAGGGCTAAGCATTGTGGGTGTTGTAGTTCACTCGCCCACTTCCTCCTTAGCCCCTCTTTCTTCCCCACCAATCAACTGCTAAGCATTTGGGCACCAGTAAACGAAGCACTGCCCCCATGAATCACAAACGGTATGGAAGGACACATTATTTTACTTAAAATGATTTATTAAAAGTAAAACCGTTGTATATAGCTGAAGTGAGTTTAAAAAACCTTGGGTATACATCGTTCAAGGGAGTGTGTCATGTGGCCTAAAGAGTTTTCGTAACCCTTATAAAATGTTAAAAACCTAGCATGTAGATCAGCTCTAAGGCTAGCTGGATGCATTTAACCCTTGTTATTTTGTTATCCTATTGCTCTTATGGTTCTGCTGTGTGTGTGAGAGAGAGAGAGACAAAGAGACAGACAGAGAAAGAGAAACACAGAGACAGAGACAGAGACCCATCCATATGAATGGAGGCAACTTTTTCCTATTAGCAAAATATTTACAGTAAAAAAAGACATTGTGGTCTCTTTTCTTGTTAGGTTACCTGTTTTTACTGCCCCCCACATGACTAGAAGCCACCACAACCACCCTAAAAACATTTACAGGAGACCCAGAGGGTTTTTTGGCTGTTTTGGTGGAGGCAGCCCTAAAAATAATGCTAAATCATTATTTGCACACCATCAGTGTATCTTTGCAAACATTACAAGCCAGGTGAGAACTCACAGTTAAAAAACAACTTTTTTTCTGAACGATCAAACCTATTTTGAATGAAACCAAGGTGATTTTTTTTCATTTCTAGGAGCTTTGTTAAGATCAAATTATACTAACTATGATATACTGATTAACTGACAATAAATCTCTGCTTCAGTTCAGGAAAATGAAGCCGTCCCACTAAGATAATTTCAGATGGCCTGGTGCTATTGCTGGATGGATAGCTGTCATGTAATCCAAATATTTACTATTTATTTATTACACAAAGGCCCTCCTTTCCTTTTCCAAAAAGAGCTGGGCAGCTTCATAGAGGCTTCCAATGATATCCCATTCAGAAGGTTCTCTGGTTTATACTTGGTTAACTTGGGCAATATTACCGCAGCAAGTGTTTCCAGAACATTCTCCAGCTCTTATCGTTCGCTTGTGGTTTTGATCTCTCCTACATGTCCTTTAAAGTATGATTCCCTTTTAAAAAATAATGACTGTCATCCCCCTATCCTTCACAGCAGTACTTCAGGCTCCTCCTTTACTTATCTACAAAACTGGAAAACAGCTGGTGCAAAAGCTTTTCTGTCTTCTGCATCCATGTTTTTTTAAACTCAGGTCTGGATCAAGTGTCACAGATATTGGGTTTGCTATGTCATTAGTGTAAAGTACTTAGTATATAGTGGTTTGTTGAGATTTTAAAATGCACTCATTACAATTATGTCTCAGTGGCTGAATGATTATCTACTTAAACCAAACAGTTAGCTTGCCAGGCACCTTTAAATAGAGTTCTTTGCTGTTCTTCAACAGAAGCTAACAGTTCAACCCCCTAACCAGGGTCACCATTCCTGAAGCAGTTGTGAGTTTTTAGTGTTCAGCTCTTTAGGGCAGAGTCTGAATCACAGTGCTTGATTTCTGCCGTGAGAGCTGCCAAGCTCAAGCTTGGTTAGAAGTCCCATTCTCTGACGTGGGAGCATTGCCAACTAATGCGAGATACAGGCACAGCTTGTGGTTACACAGCCATGGCTTGCCCTACCCTTAAGCAAAGGGAGGCAGCTGTCTCAGGCAGTAAACAGTGAGGAGTGGGTGACTGTAGTTACTCCTCCACCGTTTAGGGTGACCAGATAAAATCCAGGTCAGGGCTCATGTAACTTTAACAGTTGTAGAGAAAAGGGAATTTCAGCCAGTGTTATTTGTATGCAATTAGTTCCTGGTGAAATTCCCTCTTCATCACAACAGTTAAAGTTGCAGGCACTATACTAGAGTGACCATATACAAAAGAAGGCAGGGCCCCTGCAACTTTAACTGTTGTGATGAAGAGGGAATTTCACCAGGAACTAACTGCATACAAATGACACTGGCTGAAATTCCTTTTTCTCTACAACTCTTAAAGTTACAGGAGCCCTGACCTGGATTTTATCTGGTCACCCTACCACTGTTCTTCCTGAACCACCTGCTGGCCACTCACATCCTCATGAGTCAACGCCCCAGCAATGGAAGCAATGAGCCTATCAACACTACTGCTTTAAATGATTTAAAAAGGTTTTAAAAGGTTTATAATGGTTTATAACAGTTTTGAGAACTGTTGGGGCCCAGGACACACTCCATATACAGTTTTCAAAACGTTTTCAAGGTGTTTTATCCTGCGTGTGTAGATAGGCTCAATGTCACTGCTGGGCTTGCTGGCTGACTTGCATGGTGCACTGTGTTGTGTCCACAGACCTGGGACACTTGGAAATAGGAATCTGATTCCACCCAAAACTTAGGTGGTAGTCATTTATTTTTGTATTCCTTCTTTGCAGGCAGCCACAGGCAGACTGGCCTTTGTCTTGCCAGTCTGCTACAAAACCTGTATCTGTACTTAATGCAGGTCATTCATAAATCCTTCCCTGGCTCAAAGAATGGGCCTATCACAAACACTACACACTGTTTGGAAAGGTTTCTGTGAACAGACAGAGAAATAGACCAGGCCATGGACTCCAACAGATACCATGCATGCACATACATTGCTCTGCTCATGTGATGCATATCAGCACCTCCACAGCAGCTCGACAGGTAGTGAATTGGTGGAGTGATGAACAACTGGCAGAAAGGTTTCACAGGCTAGAACTGTGTGTGCTACACAGCTGTGTCTCCAAAGCCAGCCTGCTACCCTCAGATATCATGGACGATGCCCTATCATCAATGTTGAAGAAAGATTCAGCTGCTAGTCCAGTCTGCTTCTGTATGAGGAATAGTGGCAGAAGGGTGGGGAGTGGAATATCTTTTGTGTTTTTGGTAGATCCATTCCTTGAGCCAGGCCAGGATTTCTGAAATCATAGATAGTCCACCCTAGGATTTATACTACACTGGCAAGGGCCAGGCTGCTTGGGGCTATATGCAAGGAAGAAACAACAAAATACACTCAACATCATCTAAGCTTTCTATGAATCCAGGTTCCTCGTTTTCAAGAGACCCAGAACCATGAACATAATAGTGTCATCTTGTCATTTGCCTCAGGCAGAAAAATGTATTGGTTCAGATCTGTATACATTGATGAAGGAAATAAACTCTGTATATTGTAAAATGATTTATATTTCATTATTTCATAGTATAACCTTTGGGGATGGAGTTGAGGATGTGTGTGTGCACATGGTTGCACACACAGTGTGAGTCTGATATTCAGACAAAATTAGTGGAACATGGAGTACTTCTCTGCTCAGAGGGGCTCACTCTTGCATATATAGAAAGAGATATAAAAATCAAGCCAGTATAAACTAAAATCATAGGATAATAGGTAGTTTGAAACCAAAATTACATTTGGAATGGGCCAATAGCATATTTTTCCTTGATATGTGCAAACGTTTGTGAACTTGGCAGAAGAAATAGTGTTTCAACTCCTCCCACTGAGTACTCTAATTAACCATTTTCCCAACAAACCTTCCTCAATTAGTTTTTTCCCCTCCCACCATAACATGAAGCAACATTGAATGAGTCTATCTTATGGTTAAAGTCAAAAGCCAAGTTAATTATCCCAAATTGCACTGAACAGAGCTCAATTTTATCAGTAACATGTCAAGTACATCAATCAGACATGACTTTCCTAAATGTGTATCCTGATCCCAGTTATCTGTCTTGCAATTATCCCAATTTTCAGAGACCACAATTACGCACTGAAGAAATTATAATCCATATGAGTGGGTAATGGGATCTTGTCATTGAAGAGAAATTATCTGTGTCGAGGCCATTACTCCCATTTAGCACACAAACTTGAATGTGCAGCATGTGTTAAAGGACGTCATAACCGATTGAACAGCAGGCTCACTTTGTCAAGTCATGCTACAGTGTTTACATCACAGAGCCACAATGAACTCTGCCCTGCTGTTTATTTATAATGTGGAATTATAAGTAAAGCACGCACCTCACTCAATAGTGAACAGAAAAAGGGAAAGCAAGTTATTCTAACTTGGTAATTATTTAAGGTTCAGTATTGAGTATTGCTGCTCAGTCATGTCCAGAATTCCAGAGAAGGGGACAATGACAGGGCCTCTATCTATCTATCTATCTATCTATCTATCATCTATCTATCTATCTCCCTCCCTCCCATTCACACTGTCACCCAACTGTTGTTAATCCAAGTCCCAAGACCTCAGTATGACAGCCCTCCTACAGCATCTTCAGTTTCTGTTTTACGATCTCCTTTCTTGTTTCTTCATGGGCCCTTGCAGTTTGGAAGGCTTCCATCAGCATTTTATATCCCTTTCCCCAAATAGCTTATAGCTATGCAGCTGCTGCTAACTTGTCCCTCCCCCTCCAGGGTAGTGGTGAAACTTTGCCTCCTCTCCCAAAAACCAACCTGGGGGTGGGGACATATGTCCTCTTTTACAGAGGACATGCCTCTATTTGAAAGCCTGCCCAGTCGATATCCAGTTTAAAGAACAATCAAAAGGAAGAGCTGGCCCTTGAAGTTGCTGATCAACAGCACCTGGACAGCAGACTGCTTAGGAAGGCACACTGGCCAACTCATCACAGTCTTCCCTACTATGGTGAGATGTACTATATCTATATTTAAATTCTGAAAATTCTTTCTAAATTGCATATGAATATATCATATGCAAAATGTGTGTGTGTGTGTGTGTGTGTGTGTGTGTGTGTGAGAGAGAGAGAGAGAGAGAGAGAGAGAGAGAGAGAGAGAGAGAATTGGCTGGCAGAGGTGAGGAGAGAAAAAGACTTTGCCTTCTGTGAAATGGGTTTCTCTTAGTGCTGAAAGCTGGGGCTCAAAGTAGTTGGTTAATATGTTGGGGCTCAGACCCCCCACCTCTGCCTTGTACTCGGTCTTTAGGGAAGTTACTTGTCCTTCATGACCAGCCACTCCTCTCATGTGGTAGTGCCTAGAACAGTTCCTCAAATTACTACATGCACCCCCTGGCCCCAAAAGGTTGCCTAGCTCTGGCTTGATGACTATTCAATCTGATTTGCACTAACTTCCATGCAGTCATGTATGATGTCGTGGATCCATTTGTCAGTAGTGTAAATAGGCTCATAGTGAACTAGCCCATAGACTCCAGGAAAAGAGGAGTCCCAACAGCATTGTGAGAGAATAAAAGCACCTACTATTCTTCTTCTTTCCCTGCAGCTCTTAATGGAACTGGCGTCTTCTTTGGGTATGGAAAAACCCTGAAGAGCAGCTATCCAATTATATATTTTCAGGATTTGAATTGAGTCTTACGTATATCTATGATAAAGTACCTTCCACTAAATTTAATGTGCTTTACTGCTAAGAGTTACAAAGCATTGTTCTAGAGCCCAACCTCAGTTCACAACGTCACAGTGCTCTTAACCACCCAGAGTTTGATCCCCACAGATAGTGTTAGCTATGTCTGCTTGGTCTAGAGTCTGCCCCATAAAAGCTGCACCCATAGCCAGTGGCGTAGTGGTAAATTTGGAAGTGCAGGCACTCACCCAGACAATTCTTATAGCCACACCTCCAAGAAGAGTCCAAAAATCCAGGCATCTGTGTTGATCCATTTCAACAAGCCAGTTCTAGCAGTTCTCATCTGGAAACCTTCTGCCAGTTTGTGCTGACAATACTTGGCTAGATGAATCAATGGCAGATTCCTACTTTTCTAAACCTCCTTAGGTTTGGCAGTAGACTTGGATGATATTGTATGTATTCTGGTCTTTCATGGAATGAAGTCATGCTTCTGAAATCTCACAGGATAGCCATGAATAAAATACATGTCTATCATCTCCATGTCCCATTGCTGTTCCAGTTTTCAGTCTACAAGTAATGTTCATATCCTTTCATAGACCCAACTGAGTAACAGAATTCCACATTCTATTTTTTAAGGAAATTTAAGGAAATATGAGTGTGTGTTTTGAGCGTACAACAGTATTTATTTATTTATTTATTTACTGCATTTCCAACAGTCTACCAGTATCTCTACTAGTATCTCTACTATTGACATTTAGGCATGGAAAAGAAGGCTGTTAGCCTATCTGGAGAAAGTGCTGAAATCACAAGTAAGCCAGAATTGTATTTAAGAAGAAGTATAATGAACAGAGATGGATGCTTGGCCACAGCATACAATATATGTTTTACCATCCTGCTAAATGACTTTCAGAGTTGTTTTCCTGCTAATGAATCCTTGTGGGAATCCAAGAAGGTGACCTCCATAAAAGCAAAGCAAAAGCAAAACAAGTGTCCTGCTTTAAAATTAAACCAACCGAAAAACTATGCTTTCAGTCTGAAGGAATGAATGTTAACACTTTATGGTGGTAGCAATCTGGCTTGGATTCCTTCTTCTGAGTGGGGATAATCCTGAGTTTAAAGGCAACTGGCGCCATTAGTAGAAACCAGTTTAGCAAGTGTGCATTGTCCTCATCATACTTTTGAAGTTGACAATATGTTTACCCAGCCATGGTCTGGCACCACCATCATGTTCCTAAAAAGCCTTGCACATTTAAATGCATTCATATGTTTATCTTGCATACTGCAAGCATATTCATTGTTGGCTAGTACTGGGAATCCCTTCCCCACAACCCAAGCTCAGTCCAGTGTGTGCTGGGGCATTTGAATTTCCATATCTTCATGCTGTCTCTCTCTCTCTCTCTCTGGTTTTGTTTTGTTTTGTTTGCTGTGTGCTCAAGTGCTTACCTCTATTTTGAGGGGAACTCTGCATCTTGATAGTTATGTGTAAAGATGCCCCATTTTCATACCTTTTTAGCAAACAGAGTAACTTGGGGGGGGGGTGTATCAGATCTCTCACTAGCATGCGATTACCTTAAACGTTTTGTGGAATAAATTTTGTCTCTTCATATCCCCATTTGTGGGGAATAAGTACAAATGCCCCATTTTCAGATATTTATTGTTATTTCATACACTTGTATAACATTTCAAGTCTCTAGGTCACGTATCAGCAACCATTTTGGGTCAGTGAGCACATTTTAAATTTTGAGAGAGTGGGAGCTTTTCTACATTAAGGGAAATCCCATTGTTTATCCATCGCTGTTGTGCTTCCCCTTTCTTTGATGGGATTGATATGAACTGGATTACACAGGAGGAGAGGGGTGAGGGAAAGCCCTGCCACTGTTTCCTGGGCTCCTTTAAAAGGCAGACACAATTGAATTGAGGGAGATCCTCCTTCCCTCCCTGGCATGTGTGCAAAGGAGGCGGGGTTTCTTGCTGTCTGTTTCTTCACAGCCCACAGGAAAGCCAGGACTTACTTCTGAGTAGAAGTAAGATTTTGTTGTAAGTTCACAACTCTCATTACATTTATTTGGGAGTAAGCCTCATTGAACACAGTGGGACACATCTAAATAGACACATGGGGATTGGATCTGCCTCCATTTGTTGCAGGGAGGCATTTTACCTAGGCTGACCATCTGAAAAGGAGGACAGGACTCATGTAACTTTAACAGTTGTAGAGAAAAGGGAATTTTGGCCAGTGTCATTTGTATGCAATTAGTTCCTGGTGAAATTCCCTCTTCATCACAACAGTTAAAGTTGCAGGGGCCCTGTCTTCTTTTGTATATGGTCACTCTAGTACAGTGCCTGCACCTTTAACTGTTGTGATGAAGAGGGAATTTCACCAGGAACTAATTGCATACAAATGACACTGGCTGAAATTCCCTTTTCTCTACAACTGTTAAAGTTACAGGAGCCCTGTCCTCCTTTTCATATGGTCAGCCTAATTTTACCCTCTTTTCCTTCCGTTCAAAGTCCTTCCTCTGCAGGTTCATAACGCAATGCGAGCTTTACATGATGCTGATTTCATGCCGTTATGGGTTTATTATTCCAGTTTAGCTGTATTGTATTATACAATGGAATTGGGGGGTGGGGGGAGCTACAGGAGATCTCCTGTTTGAGCACAATGTCATCAATTTGACCCGGAAACTTCCGTGAGTGGCCAGAAATGTGTGTCCTCTAAATAGCTCATTTAGTGAACATCAAAGTGCTCTCACAAAATGGCTGCCACGGGGGCATCTTGCCTATTCATAAAATGGCTACTAAGGTGGGCATGGCCAGTCAAAGGACACCTATTTCCTAGAAGCCAAACTGGTGAAACTCAAAGAAAAATAAGTTGCCAAAAACAAGACAGAAGTGGGGGCTGAGCTCCAAAACACAAAAACACCCTTTTGAACCCAAATAAAGATGGTGCTCAAGAGCACTATGTTACAGGCCCCAGCTCTAGGTCATGTCATAATGTCTCTGCAATTTAAATACTTGTACAAGACTAAGTGCCTTTATGATATAATAGTAAATGACAGTTGTATTTTACAAGCAAGAATTTATTTATTTATTTATTTATTTACCTAAAATATTTTATACTTTCTGTTACGTACAACATATCCAGCCAGTTAACAATAATAAAACTATGCTGCAAATATAAATTAGGCTAAAAGTGTCAATTATACAATATAACTAGTAGCCATGCTTTTTTAAAAAATTAAAAAAGCATAAGACAGAGGTTATACTCAATAAATGTCAAGGCAAATATAGAAGAGGGTTGAACTTGATGGCCTTATAGGCCCCTTCCAACTCTACTATAATTCTATGATTCTAAGTCTCCAACCTATGTGTAAACTGTAACAAGGTCAGCACATGTTTTATTTCTGGGGAAGGGTATTCCAGAGATTGGATGCTACCAGAAAAAAGGGCCGTTTTCTGGTAGTCACCAGATGGACATCTGTAAAATATGGCACAACCATATTTTGTGAAGATGATTGCAGCAATCAGAAAGGTCTATATAGAAGAAAATGTTCTCTTAGATGTCCTGGTCCCAAGTTGTTTAGGGCTTTATAGATTATTATTAAAACCTGGCCTAGAAGTAAATTGGCAGCCAGTGCAACAAAGAGCCTATCTACACTACTGCTTTAAAATGGTTTAAAATGGTTTAAAATGGTTTATTACAGTTTTGAGGACTGTCGGGGACCAGGACACACTCCATATACAGTTTTCAAAATGTTTTCAAAGTGTTTTATCCTGCGTGTGTAGATAGGCTCAAAGTGTTATATGGCAGCACCTAGGCACATCAACGATGTTGCTGCTGCATTCTGCACTAGTTGCAGTTTCCAGATCACGAAAAAGGACAGCCCCACACAGAGCACATTACAGTAGTCTAGATGGGGAGGTTACCAATGCATACATTACAATGATTAAGACTTCCCTGTCTGGGAACAGCCGTAGTTGGTGCATCAGCTAAAGGTGGTAAAAGATGGTGCTTTGTAGCACAATTGCTAGGGGCTGGACAAATATCACTCAGTGCTACTTGCTGTAATCAGTCCTGTAAATAGGAGTGAAACCATAACAATATGGTGCCTCTCTATCTCATCACACAGATGGTTCAAGAGGACTCCATGGTCAATGGTACCAAAGACACTGAGTAAATGTAACAGGAATGCACTCCCCCATCCCTCTCCCGATAAAGGTCATCCATCAATTCAGTCCCAAAACCAAGCCTAAAACCAAGCTAAAATAGGTCTATGCACGTTCTTGGCTATCACTGCCCTCTCCTCACAACTAAATATGCATGCAACATTTCTATTTTCTGAGTGAGGTACATTTAGGCATTTAGGGATGCATTTTTGTCTTCCTTATTTCTTGCGCGAAACTTAGAAGTATCCCCCTACAAGCATCTCTAGTGATCAGACAGTCTTATCTAAAAATTTCAGGTTCCTAGCTAGTGTAGGTGTAAGCTTAAACATCTGGGGATACAATTTCATTTTCATTATCTCATTTAGGGCAGCAATCTAAAATCGCATAGTACTCACATTTTTTCAAGTAAAAGAGGCCCCTTGGATTACATGCATGCCATTTATTTTTTAGCCGTAGGGAAGCATCCAAACAATCAGTATCCACCCCAAGTCAGCCAGTGAGCAAGACCATATGTGGAAACATTTATATTAGTTACAGACCTTTGGCTCATGGAGATACATATCCAACAAAGCTGTCAAATTTGGATATTTCTGCTTCAAAAATGTCTTTCCTTGAAAAGAGTTATTGCTGAGGGATTGGGTAGCACAAGGATAATGAGATATAGAGTCTTTGGCCTTAAGGTTACTTTTACTAATCCAACAGAAATCTAAAGCAACTGAAAGTTATTTAACAGCGGTGGCCAATGTGTAATAAGCAATGAGCTTTCCAGTGTCTTAATAGCAAGAGTCAAAGCAGGAAAGCAATCAGCATGGACAAAATGCTTGGCACTGTCATGAGCAAGGTGGAAGAGTGCAAATATAAGTCTCCCTATCTCTGGTGACCATCTATCTATATCAGCTGTGGCCAAACTGTCTCCTTCACAGATTTAGGTCTTCTTTAGGCACAGTGGTGGATCCCTCCATTTTGCTGAATGGGAATGATCACACACATTTGTGTCAATTTCAGAAGTTACAGTGCAGGCATAATGGGGGCAGATAAGCATTCACGTTAGGGTGGCCATTGACACAGCACCAAAAAAAAAGAAGAAATGTATCACCAAAACAGAGGACGAAAGAGGAATCCGATTTGCATAACATTTCCATTGGCTAATGAGAGAACCGAATAGATGAATATTTAGAATGAATTACAACCATTTAAGTAGAAATGCAATACATCTCAGCATAGTGAGAAAGGTTGTGACCAGATGACCTGGGTGCCTGTTCAATCTCCTGTCCAGATGCTAAATGTTGATGGGCAACTTCAAGGTCCTGCATGCTCTTCCTTTTTATTGGCTCTTTATCTTTAAAGCCACCTTAAACAACCTTTCAAATACAGGATGCTTTTAAATAAAGGACTGCCCTCCTTCAATTAGAGAACTGTACTCTGTAAAGGGGGACATATGGCTGCTCTAATTTACATATATAAGGCTGCAATCCTATGCATGTTTAGACAGGAAAAGCCCTACATCTCTCAGGATCCCCCAACCAGTCATGCTGTCTGGAAAATAGTGGGAGTTGTAAGATTTTTTTTCAATATAAACATGCATAGGATTGCGGCCTATTAGTGTCTCTTATGTGGGCTGGCTCTCTAACTCACAAGACACAGGCAGCTTTCATACAGGTGAAATACAGTCCCTGGGAAGCTAATGAAAGTAAACTGCATTAAAAACAAGAAGACTATAAGTGAGCATCTCTCTCTCTCTCTCTCTCCCAATTTCCTCTCCCATCCATACACTGAGATGGAGCAGGAGAAGATGGTGATGTTCCTTCTAAAATGACAAGGAAGAACTCTTGAGTGAAGTTCTAGAGAACAACTGCAGCAGGGACTCAAGAAAATCAGGGATTCATGTAGCCCAGGAAACAGCTAAAATGTGATGGTGGCAGCTACGATGTAGCGCTCCTACTAATGGTGAATGTTACAGCTTCTGTTTTTACTAATTGAACACAAAGACTTGGGAATTTGAGTATTGGATAGTATTTATCATTGTGATCAACGCCAGGCTATCACAATACCCAGGTTAGCTGGAATATAAGTACTAGATCTGAACAACAGTGATAAACAAATGGAATAACTATGGGCAAGCTCAGCACAGCTCCAGATGGAATCGGGTTGGTATTTACCGTTTTTCTTGGACCCCCTCTAGATGGATTCCATTTGATGCCTGTTCCTCCGATTATGCGCATCTTCTCGGAAGCGCTTTATCGTAAATGCTTGTATGCAGGACGTAATTGAGCACGTGACCTTACCGGTTGTTTCAAATGCGCTTTACAAGTAGTTAATGCGGAGAATCGCTTGTTCACATAGTCAAAATGCGCTTTAACGGCCGGAGCAAAATAAAACTCGCTATTTAACGCGCATTCAATAATGCGCATAATCGGAGAGAAAACATGCCTTTACGCCCGATTTGCACTCCGTTCTTGTAGAGGTAAAAAAAATTATGTGCCTTGAAAGAGCTTTAAATGCCTCTTGTAGAGGCAGCCTTAGTGAGCATTCGGATAAAGCTTGCCTGTTTTCCAAGAGTGGTCTTCTAGCTCATCATGTTGACACATGTATGCTGAGGGTGCCAATCCGGGCAGACATCTTTTTTCCCCCAAGGTTGTCCCTCGGAATGATGCTAACATTATTCTTGAACTTAGAAAGGAACGCTGTTGGACTGTTCAGCCACTCCTTGAAGTGCTGGCAAAGTGTTTTGGTGTAAAAAGAAAATTAGAAATCCTTCAAAAAGTTTTACCATTCACCAAGCCCCTTAAAGTTATTCCAGTGTTCAGGGGGCATTTTTGTTCTCCACCCCTGAAAATGATGGAAACATCTGAGCCAAACATTTCAGATGAGAGCTATAGGACAGCATTCTGTGATCACTGAGCATGCTGAGTCTTCTTTGGATAATTTTAGGAAGGGTGCCCCCCTTAGGTTTTGTTTTTTTTTTTTGTCCTAAAGTTGTTTTTTTACTTCTGAAAACCTTTGAGATCCTCCAGCATGCAAATAACCCCTCTTGTTTCTCAATATTTCTGTTTGGGCTACACAAGCATCATAAGAACTCAGCATCTGGCTTGCTATGAATATATATATATATATATATATATATATATATATATATAGTGGTGGATGCTGAAGAACAGTAGAGACTATAGAGTAGGACAACCTGGTCACTCTAGTATAGCTAGGGTAGGGCTGCTGCAGCTTTAATTGTTGTGATAAAGAGGGAATTTCACCAGGAGCTGCATGCATACAAATGACACATGCTGAAATTCACTTTTCAATACAACTGTTAAAGATACAGAAGCCCTGTCCTCCTTTCCTTATGGTCACCCTACTATAGAGAAGTCACTCTCGTAACACTTCTGTGTTAAGTTCCTCAAGTGACCCAAAAGTTAGGATTTACCTAATGTTTTAATCAGGGTGAGGGGAGCTTCATTTCCAGAGCTCTCAGTCTGATACTTTTAACTATCACCAAATTAAACTGTATGCAAAAATCAATTTGGGCACAATATAACTGGATAATGAAACAAGAACCAAATGGCATCTGAAGGAGAGGCAGGAAAGAGTTCCACTGTGCTTCAAAAGAATAAAATCCAGTGCTTAATCTGATGCAAACGTAATTACTTTTAGTTAAACAAAAGGCGAGAAGAAACATAAAAGTTGACATTTGGGGCATTTAATACCTTTTGGAGAAGCAAGCAATTAGATTTTCATCATATAACACATCCTGCCGCCTTTGGAGCAAGTTGAGGAGGGGTCTCTTTGCTTTCCGAAATGAATCTCAGCACCAGCTGCTTCAATGCTAAATGCAAGTATCTCCCTTTAGCTTTTGCATTCTCAATCTGGCTCCTTCTCCCCCTCCCCTGCCACCGCTTTTTCCTGCTTTTGATTCTCAGGACCTCTTGTACGAAATTGTTCTTGCTCAATTAACCTGCTTCACAACTTGTCTGTTGTCTTTCTGCCTTGATCCATCTTGCTTCTCTAATACCCATTTTATCTTGACATCATTTTTTTTATCAGCCTGCAAGGATAAATTCTGGCTGATCCATGAAAGAACGAAGAATGGAAAGAATTTCTGCCGCATTCATCCTATCCTTATTTACGGGTACTACCCTAAGATGACCATATGAAAAGGAGGACAGGGCTCCTGTATCTTTAACAGTTGTATTGAAAAGGTAATGTCAGCAGATGTCATTTGTATGCATGCAGCAACTGGAGAAATTCCCTCTTCATCACAACAGTTAAAGCTGCAGGAGCCCTGCACTCTTTTGTATCTGGTCACTCTAATATAGCTAGGGTAGGGCTCCTGCAGCTTTAACAGTTGTGATAAAGAGGGAATTACACCAGGTGATGCATGCAGACAAATGACACCAGCTGAAATTCACTTTTCTATTCAACTGTTAAAGATATAGGAGCCCTGTCCTCCTTTCCATATGGTCACCTTATACTTTGAACTCTGACATAAATTCGAACAGGGGGAGCAGTAGGAGGGCAGGCAATTTTCCTTTCCTCTTTGTTTTCAGACCACATTGGATTATTCACCAGGGCATATACATCTATAAGGGTCAAACTACACAATGCATTTTTTATTTGTAGCTGGCAGCTCCATATGGGTTTTTTTTCCAGGTGAAGGTCTTTTCTAGTCCAGTGGTTTGAGATCCTTTTAATTGGTGATGTTAGGGAATGAACCTGGAACCTTCTGTATGTGAAGGTTCTAAAAGAGTAGCTGTTAATCTTTTGCAACAGCAATAATACAGTCTCATTGCATCTTGAAACAGCATATTTTATGGTGACATGAGTGTTGATAGGAAAAAGTATTTACAGCCAAGAGTCTCTTCATCAAATGCATCCTATCAAAGTGTCATGCTGCTTAAGGCATGGATCTTTACCATCAAACAGATGACTTACCATGTCAGTTCTCTCTACTTCCAGCAGTCTAGCGTTCATCCCATACACAAAACACGATTGGAGGAAACCATATGGCATGGTTTGCTTCCTTGACTTACACCAGATACTGCTTAATACCTTTTTGCTACGACACGTTATATTTAAGCTGTCATGTGGAACTAGGATGACCATATGAAAAGGAAGACAGGGCTCCAGTATCTTTAACAGTTGTACTGAAAAGGAAATTTCAGCCGGTGTCATTTCTATGCATGCAGCACCTGGTAAAATTCCCTCTTCATCTCAACAGTTAAAGCTGTAGAAGTATAGCTAGAGTGACCAGATGCAAAAGAGGGCAGGGTTCCTGCAGCTTTAACTGTTGTGATGAACAGGGAATTTCACTAGGTGCTGTATGCATACAAATGACACCTGTTGAAATTCCCTTTTCCTGTTAAAGATACAGGAGTTCTGTTCTCCTTTTCATATGGTCACTCTAGCTGGGACAATTATTTTCTTTACAACAGAGGTGGGCAACCATAATCCAGTGGGAAGCCGGAGGACCCACCATCCAGGCCTGATATCCCACCCTTTTGATGCCATTTGGTTCCTGGAACCGGCTTCCTTTGTCCTGTGCCTTCTTCCACTGGGGTAAGGGGACAGGACAGGTGTAGCTTTGGTTCTTGGTGACCATATCAGGAGGATGGTCCTTAGTCCCTGCCCCATGCCTTTTTCACTGGGGCCAGAAGAGCAAACCTCCATGGGCTAGAATGCGCGCAGTGACCAGAGGTTACCTTCCCCTGCCTTACTGTTCTGCAAGTTGAGCTCTGCTGCATGTTACAAACGTGTGAAGAGGATGCTAAAAACAGAGGCCATGCCTGAAACTAAAATTCCTGGGCTTTTCTTCTGGCATTATGATCAGTATAATGATACAGCACCAAAGAGAACATAACACAAAGTTTAAGCAATAACAAACCTGGCATGTGTACAAAAGGTCCCAGTCATTTATTTGCCAACTGCAGCCTTCACAAAAGATCTGAGCCGGCATATGAAATGATGCCACCGTGGATCTGCCCTTGGCATGTATTCCTCTGCTGACATCTGGGTAAAGGTTTTGGGAGCTGCTGTCAAATCAATGAATCCATACAAACAGCAGCTCTGTTCTACATTATCATCAATTACTGACAATCCTGCTGACATCCATCTGTCAGGTTTTGATGCTGATACGAAAAAATGAGCATTGTAATTACATATTGGTGTAAGAAATGATCAACTATATAGTCCGTAAACCACTGCACACAATGCAGGGTTGGCTGAAAAAACACAGCCACACTTAGACGGCACTGCCTCCCACTGACTTTAATGCAACTTGCTTGCATAGAATGATGGGTGAAACTGCATTCTTAGTGAATGAAGGCTGCTTCTAGACATATGTAATTTAAGTGGCAAGCCACACTGGAGAACTGGATTCACCTGGTTTGGGTCAGAAATACAGTGAAATACAACCATCCCAGCATGGAAAGCACAGGAAAATCTTTTTGCTTAGAGCTGAAGGGGCAGGACTTGCACTCAGGACTGGTTGTGGCAGTCACACGGCCCTTTCCCCAGCGCAGTTCCCCAAATTAAACATACACATACCTTAAAAAAAAAAAAAATTTAAGCCATAATCATATATACAATTATCTGGAAGTAACTCGCATTGAACTCAATAGGATCTACTTCTGAGCAGGCAGGTATAGAATTGCATTGCTAGTTCTTAAGCAGGGGAAAGATGTTAAGAGGAAGATCATGAGGAAACACTGTTGGAGAAGGAAGTTGCTACTTCTATGTTTAAGATGGTGATATAGATAGGGTGACCAGATAAAATCCAGGTCAGGGCTCATGTAACTTTAACAGTTGTAGAGAAAAGGGAATCTCAGCCAGTGTCATTTGTATGCCATTAGTTCCTAGTGAAATTCCCTCTTCATCACAACAGTTAAAGGTGCATGCACTATACTAGAGTGACCATATACAAAAGAAGGCAGGGCCCCTGCAACTTTAACTGTTTTGATGAAGAGGGAATTTCACCAGGAACTAATTGCATACAAATGACACTGGCTGAAATTCCCTTTTCTCTACAACTGTTAAAGTTACATGAGCCCTGACCTGGATTTTATCTGGTCACCCTAGATATAGAGTATAACAGTATTTTTCCTAACAGCTTTTTGGATGTTTAATGCCTCTCTCTCACTCCCTTCCCCTTATTTAAACAGTATAACTTTTGAATATGCATTTTGACTTCTCCCATAAGGCAAAATGAAGCGGATTCTCATCATTACATCAACTTTATTTTACCAGTGTTGTTTTCACTCCATCACACCAGCGATTTAGTACACTCTCGCCATGCCTGGTGTGTGGATTTGCAGCACGGTACTCACATGACACCATGCCTGTCCTGCTGACACCCACCTCTTCCCCAGCCTTTCCTAGAATGCTAAAAGTCTGGATTATTTCTCTAAGCGTGTTTAATGCACCCCAAGCCTCCATGTAGTTTTAAAGGAACTGGGGGCTTGAATGGATTGCATCAGGCCCTGGTAGGGAAAAGCAATCTCCCACAGCAGCCGGCTCCAAGCTTTAGTATGAAACCCAAACCCTGCATCCCAAGCTCTAAAGCATTTTTTTTTAAAAAAAATACAATGCCTGAATTTCTGCAGAGACAGGATTGTACTCCCTCAATACCCCCAAAGAGCCAGACTAAAGGGTCATTCCATTTTTGCCTGGCAGAAAGACGGTCTGATTGAAGTGCTCATCTGACAGTACCTGACTGGAGGGAGAAAGAGAAGGGGAGGGGAGAGGAGAGGAGAGGAGAGCAAAGGAGCGAAAGAGCAGCTCTTCAGGTGAAAGGGATCATAAGCTTGATGCGCTGCTGCCTCAGAGGTAAAAAACCACGGAGGCAAACCAGGAGGGGAAATTAGTTGTGATGGAGGACTCTCAACAGTTCAACATATGTCTGTCCTCAGGGGTTACAAACAAAGTGTTAGTCACACGTTTAAGCTGGTTGATCTCAAACCACAATGGAGCATTCACGCCTTTAATGTTGTGTAAATGGGGGTTTTAGAGCCCCCATTCACACAAGTTTGGAAATATGCAATTTCCGGTGCGGCCATTGTTGCGCACAATGTCGGCTCCCAACAACGACAGGCGGCTGTCGGGCAATTGCCAAACCACAAGGCAGTCAAAGAGCAAGCGGCAGGGCTCTGCAAGCTGTAAACTCACCCAGAGTGACTTGAAAATGGAGGGCCTAGAAATGAGATCAAGATGTAACTCATTTGATATAAGCAACACTGAAATAACTGAACACAGCAAAATTAGGCTAATTCCTATTTCCAGTCATTCCCTCTATTTCCAATGTTCAGGGTGAGTGTCATTGCTTAGGTAGCCAGAACAGTACAACCCACAGACAAAAGGCATACATCTGCAGACTTGGAGAAACCCCAGGGTTTGCAGAAGCACAAATATATAATTCCTAAGAGGAGAAACCTCAAAGTCAGCCCAATGAGGTTAGTAGCCAACGAATATTGACTGTCTGTTAGGGGGAAAGAGAGAAAAACTGGGTGTGAGGGTGTCACAAGGTATGCCCCCTCCACCAAGGGGGACATGTTTCTTTCTCTTATTTTCCTCCTAAAAGAAGAACAAAATGTAAATGCAGCAGCTATGAACTTTATTGATCATTACTGCAGCACAAGATCATTCAAGTCAGTAGTTTCAGGATCAGACTCACTTCTTGGGAATTGTAGTAAGTAGCTGCAGGATAAGGCAAAACATCTCTGGAACAATACTGGTAAGTGGCTGCAGGACCCAGGATGAATGGTCACAGAGTGAGGTAAGTATCTACAGGTTCAGACTGGATGCCTCTAGCGTAATGTTGGTAAGTATTGATTGGATCAGGATGAAGAGCCACAATATGGATTAGTAGCTGCAGGGTTAGGGTGAAATTCAATACAGTGGTAAAGTAAGTTGCTTCAGGATTAGAGAGATAATAATGTTAGATGTAGATACACATTTGAAGAGTCCGTATGATCTGTTACTGTGCTTTCTGCAGAATTGAGGAAGTCTTTTCTTGTCAACTTGTTCTTGTGTGTTCCTGACTGCACTGAAAGGTCTCTCCCTTGTCTCCTAGCAGCCATTCCTTTGATTCAGCTCTTTTACCTTCTAGGACGCCATCTGCACTTTCCCCTTCCTACTACCCCCTTCTTTACCTTCTTTACCTTCTATTCATTGTTCATTTCCAGTTGCTCTTTCCAGCCACTTCTCCTGAGTATCTTTGCTCCAGCCCTGTCATTCTTCTCTCTACCCTGAGCATGCTTTTTTCCTGTGCTTCTGCCCTGCCTCCTCCTCCTTCCTCAGCATCCTTGAGCCATTTAAAGAGCTCCTGCCCTGATTCCCTTTCCTTTCTGTTTAACCAAGCCTGACAGAGGCTGGCTACTGTTGCTGGGAAACCAGGAAAAGCTGGGGATTATACATTGACCCCCTAATGGTTCCTTATTGGCAGGGGGGAGGAGAGGGAACGGAATGGAATATTGTGAAAGAGAAGACAGTCAAATGTTCACTGGAACAGTGCACTGGAGCATTCCACAGCAGTATTTTGTTGCAGGTAGGGATGTCTCAAGCACCCGACTGGGTCTGGGAGTCCAGCAGATCCAATCTAATTGGGCAGTCCTGACACATAACTATAACAACCCAGGAACAGGGCATTGCAAGTGTAGGAGGCAAGAAAATAAAGAGGTGATAGAACTGTATGGAGTGAAAAATGGGCCATATTTATTGGATATGCAATGGGGCTTCCTGGGGCCTACTCCTCTATGCCAGCCTTAGCCAGGCAATGTAATCAGGCAAAACATTCTTTACCTGCTGGATGTCAATTATAGAATTGGCACCTCTCAGGATTTCCCATTTGGGGAAAGTGGGGACATCTCCTGTCACACACACCCATGCCGTGAAACTCTAGGTGTGCAAGGGGAGATGGCCCCACAGCCAATCCTTATCCCCCCCCCACTGGGGCCACAAAACCCTTAGCAGGGGGCCTTTAGGCATCACCTGTCACCACCAACGATGCCTCAGAATTATCACCATCCCTCTCCAGACAAACAAAGCCTGCCCAAACCAGCCTACCTAGGGGAATGTGACCAACTGGACCAAAAGAAAACCCACCAAATCAACCTAAGATGCTCCCACCCCACTTACAGTGTGAAGCAGGCAAAAAGATGCACAGCACAGCCAAAAATTCCTCCTTGACCCTCAAAAGAGCAACCAGAAAAGGTCCCCACACTGCATACAGGGAGGAAGGGAGCTGCACTTAGAAGACGCCGTTAGGAGGGCTGCACAGGCTAATGATGCCCTGTAAGATCCTCCTCCAGCCAGTGGCACCACCAAACCCCATCAATAGTGGGGTTCACTCATGTGTCTCCTCATTCCAGGGAGATTGTGGAGTAGGAGATTTGCTGGGTTGTTTAGGAAACTGGAAGAGATGAACATGCGAGAAGCAGCATGCTTGCTCACTGCTGTGCAGCCACAATTAACTATGGGTTGGTTAACCCATAGTTAGCTGGTACACGCAAATGAGGTCACTGTCTGTGTGCCAATCATTGGTAGAAGATGTAATGCATCAAAGCAATGCAGACACACAATTGTGCAGTGAACGATTTCACAACTTTAATGAACCATTTACAATAAACTCATTGGGAGGTAATTTAACAACACCACTTTTACAATTAAATATAGTGCTTTAGCATGCAAATGCTGCCCATTAATTCCATGTCAGTATGGAAAATGAAGTGAACTGAAGGGATTCTGATACATGAAAGTCATCTCAGTAATTTCTCATCACTCCACGGTGCTCTTAAGCAGCGTAATGAAAGAATGAATTGATTTAAACAACATTTTGTTGGAGCAATGGTGTTTGTGGAATTAAATTAACTTGATGGTTTGTTGTGAGAGCCAGGCCTGGAATGGCATTATATTGCTTCTGAAATTAATTTCTTTCCTTCTCTAGAGTTGTTTTTGTTCCTGGAGTCTTCTCCTCCTCCCATGTTTATTTCCATAACATCAGGAAAGGACTTCAGCACAAGACTTTCAGCTGTCATCACTTCTTTAGAATGAATACGAATATGCTTACTCACATCCACATTGTTTGAATTTTTAGAGATGCTAAAATCTGCAGGGATTGTGTAAAACTGGCTTTAACTCTCTAGGAAAAAAATGCAGCCTCTTGCGTCTAGGGATGGACACATCTGTCAAGTTCAATTCCATTCAGTTTCTACTTCTTCCAACATCAAGTTAGTTCCATCCCATTTCCACATCACTTTGCATTTCCCCCCGAAAAAGCCTGCATGAAAATGTATACATATTGTCATGTACATTTCTCCTAAAAAAGCATTTTGTATGCTTTTCCAAACATATACACCTTTTTCCAACCAATTTCCCCCGATATAATGTGTTTTTGTGTTCTCTTTCCTCGTTATATGCATTTTGTGCACACTTTCCCCTAATAGATGCATTTTATGTACATGTTTCTGTATTGTATGCATTTTTGACACATTCTTCAATTTGTGAAATAGGCTGCGAAATAAATAAAAGGTATGAATATTGCCATATAACTATGTTCTAATTCATGTGCAGGTTTGGGAAGTGGGAATTTGGTAAGGGTGGGATTGGGACCCCAGATGGGACAGTTTTGATCACATGGCTGTAGGTTCTGAAGCCATGTTCTAAATAATATGAAAAATAATATATCCACCTCCTACTGGTGTGTTTGATGGAGGGTAGGGTGACCATATGAAAAGGAAGACAGGGCTACTGTATCTTTAATAGTTGTACAGAAAAGGGAATTTCAGCAAGTGTCATTTGTATGCATGCAGCACCTGGTGAAATTCCCTCTTCATCACAACAGTTAAAGCTGCAGGAGACCTGCCCTCTTTTTTATCTGATCACTCTAGTATAGCTCCTGCTGCTTTACCTGTTGTGATGAAGAGGGAATTTCACCAGGTTCTGCATGCATACAAATGACACCTGCTGAAACTCCCTTCTCTATGCAACTGTTAAAGATACAGGAACCCTGTCCTCCTTTCCATATGGTCACCCTAATGGAGGGAGGAGTATTAGCAACATCCAAATGTCAGGGTGGTGACTTCTCTCCTGAGGAACTATTAAATAGAGTTTGCAAGAGATGAGATTAAAGTTTTAAGACTAGCTGATTTGAATAGGTTATGAAGCCTTCCAAACTGCTACCGGTGTGTTTCTGAGCCCAATTCAAAGTGCTGGTTTTGACTTTTAAAGACTTTAATGGGTTGAAACCAAGTTACTTGAAGGACCGCCCTCACCCATATCAGTCTGCCCATATTTCAAGATCAGAAAGAGAGGTCCTTCTCATTTGCCCATCTGTTTGAGCAATTAGGTGGGTGATCACATTGGAGAAGGCTTTCTCTCCAGTGGCAAGCAGCCATCAGAGGTCCACCATGCTCTGTCATTGCAGGTTTTTATGAAGGCCTTGAAAAACTTATTTTTCTGTGGCCTTCTCTTGATATGACTGCTGTTGTTGCTGCTATTACCATTGTTGTTGCTGCTGGTTTTATTGTTGGCTTTTATTGTTATTTTTATTGGACCACAACTCGCACCATTCCCAACCCTAATTGACCGTGCTGGCTGGGTATAGTGGGGATTGTAGCCTAACAGATTTGGAGGATACCACTTGGGAAGAGTGATCTACCCAGAGTGACAGCAAATGTCCAAGACTGTAGACGTGACATTTACACACCACTGCTTAGGAATGGCAGCTACTGAACCTTTTTCATATAAAGCTTGGGCTCTACCATTAGTCAATTGCTTTCCCTTCATTTGAAATCAAAATAAATTAATGAATTACACAAATTAGAATATTGTCTTCCCTTTCCCCCACTTATTTACAATGGCTTGTTTTCTCCTTGTGCCCTAACTCTACATCAGTCTACTTTTGTGTCTAGAATTAATTTGGAATCTGAAAGGAACAGCATAAGTCAAAATAACTTTTGGTGTGTCATAAGGGATATAATTGTTTCATTCTCACACAGTGCTCTACAATGGATAGATTTGCCTGAATCCCCCATTAAATCATCTAAGAGGCCAAACCTGCTGAAACGAAAATGTTCTCCTCTGGAAAATTTAAAGCATTAACTTCCTCTTCATTTCATTTTTTTTTTTTTATGGCGAAGGGTTTACAACTAGATTGCACGGCTCTGGGATGATTAATTTAATGCATTTTTTCTTTTGTTCTTTGATCAACTTAGTGCATTTACAATCCTGATTTAATTGCTCGTTTTTTAAAAAAACATCGTCTGCTGCCTATCTCGTTGTATAGCCCACTTCAGGCTGTAAAATCTGCACAAGAAATTGCTTTGTTGGTCTGAGTTTATTGGACGGTATACATCTACCTATCATTAAGGGAAAATATAATGCTTCTGCCCCCTTTAAATGTCACCTCTGTGGATCATGAGCTCTGTAAATTATCAGTCTTTGAGTAATGATAGAAACTTCATTATCAGAGAAGTCCTGCTAGATCGTATTATTTGGCTTGAATAGATTCTTACATCTAACCTATCAGGGTTTAAATGTAAGGCAGTTTTCTCTGACTGCAAAGGAGAAGTATTTCAGCTGGCAGCAATGGTGTTTGTATTAGTTCCTGAATGATTTGATATTGCAGAAATGTAGAATCAGAAAGAATAGAGACTATTAAAATGGATTAATTCATGCCAGTTCAGAGGATTGCAGCTACTCCAGCATAGACGTGTGCTCGAAGGATACCCTGTTCAGCTCGAAGGATACCCTGTTCACCAACACAGGGACAGCTCTGGACTCATGCACAGAGTTGCTCCTCCTTTATAGTAAAATGAGTGACCTCTTTCTGATAAAGAAGGTCTTGTAAATCAGGGCTTCAGAGCTTACCTATATGAGTGATTTATTGTACACTCATGATTGACCACTCACGGATGTTTGCTGGTTCATCACTTGACGCTGTCAACCTCCAGGATGTCTCTTCGCTAAACAAACAAAACCCAGAGATAATCCAATATCTAAAATAATCACAGGATTAATTCTGCAACTAGATGGCAATGTTTCATAGAATCATAGAATAGTATAGTTGGAAGGTGCCTATAAGGCCATTGAGTCCAAACTAGGGGTGTGCACTGGATCGGGTCCAATCCACGATCCAGATCCGATCCAGGGGAAATTGGATACAATTATCAGATTTCTGATCACCCCGCTGGATCATCCGATCCAATCCGATCTGATCTGGAAAGGACCCGATCCAGATCAGAATGGATTGGAGGATTGGCGGGCGCCCGCTGGCGCCCGCCCCCACTTCCATTGGCAGGCGCCAGGAGGCACCCGCTGATGGAAGCGGACAACGGGGGCAGGTAAGCAGGGGGAGGGGGGCCACTTACCTGCCGAGGCCGTCCGCTCCCCTCCACCGCTGGCCACTACTGCAAGCACACTTCCCGGCCTGCCCCTAGGTAGAGTGCCAGGCGGCGTGCTACCCAGGGGCAGGCCATGAAGCCTGCTCACAGTAGTGGCCAGTGGCGGAGAGGAGTGGACGGCCCCGGCAGGTAAGGAGGGGGAGGGTGCTTACCTGCCGGGGCCGTCCACAGCGGACGGCCCCGGGAGGTAAGAACCGCGAGGGGGGAGGAGGGAGTTAGCCCCCCCGCCACCATTTTTCCCCATAGACTTGCATTGGGGGAAAGCTTTCTTTCCCCCAATGCAAGTCTATGGGGAAAACAAAAATGTCAGCCGATCCAAAAATCGGATGTCCGATTTTTGGATCAGGATCGGGTCCGATCCGGTCTGGGGGGCCTCCGATTTTGTCCAATCTGATCCGGGACACAATTGGAGGTCCCGATTCGGGTCCCAATCCGATCCGGGGGATCCATGCACACCCCTAGTCCAAACCCCTGTTCAATGTTTCATTGAGCTTTAGTAAGCATTGGCCAAAGGGAAAGGTTTCAATTGAAAATCACGTGATCATGTCTGAAAGAACCTGTAGTGAATGCGGAAACGCCCAAGAAAAAAAAAGCCTGGTAAGGGTAGGGTGACCATATTTTGGAAACCAAAAAGGAGGACAACATGGTCGGCTCCCTAGGGGGCATGCCCACCAACATGTCTGGCCCCAGGGGGCATGTCCAACACCAAGGGGGTGTGCCCACCTGAACATAGCCTTGGTCACATATCTGATTTTACAGCACACAATTAAGACAAATCTGGTCAACATCTTAATGTTAAAATCACTGAAATAAAGAACAATGTATCTGAAATTGACTTCACTTATTCCTACTTTTGTAGATTTGCTGTACTTTGAAGCTTTTGCTATAACCTGTGTGATACATTCTCCCCTTCCCTCAAATATCTTTTCTGACTGTATCCTCACTCCACTGCAAACTGCTGCTGCTGCTTTTAACAGGGCTTGCTGCCAGCTGGCTGGCTGGCTTTTTTATTTTTAAATTTCAATTTTTTTTAACCTTGTGTATGATTGTCACAAGTTTCTCTACTCTAACAATAGGGTGGGTGTTATGGGCGGCAGACACTACTTCACCCATTCACACTTCTCACTTATATACATTAGCTTCTCAAGGCTTGCGTGTTGACACCACTTCTCACATACAGATTTTGAACTCCTGTCTACTTCCTGCACAAACATGTGACTCTGAGACCCTCTTTCTAATGCCCTGCGTTGCTTGCCAGCACCATAGGGCTAAGTTACAACAGGTGTCTCTGGGTTGTCTGTGCAACCTCTCTCTCTACATCATTGCAGCCAAACCAAAGCCTTCAGCCTCAAACAGTCTCCCTCTCTCTCTCTCACTCTGCCAAAATTTCCCAATAGTTCAGCTGGGCCGCACACTTGTGGACAGGGGTATTGCTTATTGTTTGATCATGTCTGGGGAATCTTACTTTAAAAACACCTCCGCCGCCAGCCACCTCCACCTCCTCTCCTCCTGCACACCTGCTCGACTCTGATGCACTCTTAAAACACTCTGGGTGGCAAGCCAGCCTCTCAAGGCCAAGTTACAGGTGAATCCAGGTTGCCTTCAGCCTCTCTCTGCCTTATGCCAGCCAGCCGACATCTCCATCTTCTATCCTCAAACAATCCCCTCCTCTCTCTCTGCCAAAGTCTCTCAACGGTCTAGCCAGGCTGTGCACTTGTACCCTGTGGCTGGGGGTAGGGTGCCAGCTTATAGCTTGGTCACATCTGGTGACTCTTGTTTTAAAAAAACTCCACCACCAGCCACTTTTGTCTGCACCAACATTGAACTCTTAAGATGCTCTTAAAAGGCTCTGTGTGGCACGCCAGCCTCTCAGGGCTAAGCTACAGCCATCTCTGAGTTGTAACTGTCTGAAACTGATGCCAGCCAAAGCTTCCAACCAGCCAACGCCTGCACCAACACTTGATTCTGAGACACTCTGTGAAAGGCTCTGTGTGTTCAGCTACAGCTATCTCTGAGTTGTGTCTTCAGTCTAATTCTGTATCTAAGAGATATGCCAGCCAACCCAAGCCACAAATCTATTTTTCTCCAACACGCACTTCAAACATTCTGCATTGCATGCCAGCAGTGCAGGCAGAGCCTAGCTCACAAGTGAACAAAGTGAAATGGAAGGGAAGGGGTAGCAAAGCAAAGCAAAGCAAAGACATGCCAGGTTCCAACATCTGCATCAACAGGACATCCACAAAGATGAGAGCCTCTCTCTTGACTGGCACCTCACTGTTGGTCGTGAAAGTTTTTCTCTAAGAATGACCCTACATCGCCCATGATGTGGAACTCTGAGAAAAAGGCCTTTGGCCTGTTCCATTTTGCCCTGTGGGCTGCTTTGACTGACCTCTCCTTTCCCACATTTTGATCTGTGGACACCTCGCCTCTGCTGAGCTCCAGGTGCCTGACTGCCCACCAAATCTGCAACAGGAAAGGTGCCCTGCTTGCCCAGCACTTCTTAATTAAAAACTTGAGATTCCCTTGATACCAAGAGCTGAAAATTCTCAAGGTGCAATACCCTAAAGAGGAGGTTTGACAACCTGAGTTTGAAGAATATAGTTCCAGCGGTTTCTTAAAAATATATATTTTAAAATCTCAAACTTTACAAAATTCCTAAAAATCAATGGATGAACAGATCTGTTTCAAACTTAGCAAACTTAGCCTTACCTGAGATCTATCATGGTGCCAGGATTCATTTCTTTATCTTTAAAAATGACAGTTAAAAAAAAAAACTCAAACTTTAACAAAAATCCTAAAAATCAACAGATGAATGGATCTGCTTCAAATTTGGCATGGCTAAAGCCCTTAAAGCTATCATGGTGCCAAGTTTCATCTATTTATCTTTAAAAATGGCAGAGCTGTAAGCGTTTTTGTTAATTCTCATTAAAGTAGAGCTGTCCTTTGGCTGGGAAGGATAGGAAAAATCCAGATTTTTCGTCAAATTTCATAATTTCTCCCCTTCCCGGATTTGTTAACAAAAATCCTGACAAATTCAGTTTTTTCCTGTCATATGGTCACTCTAGGTAAGGGGGTGGGTTTTTTCCTTAATATAGAGACACTCGCAGAATCTCAGGCCTGAAGGCCAATTATAACTGTCCTGGGATTTTAATCCAGTTTTTCAGGGTTCCATTGAATCCTTGCACCCTTCCCTTGGCCTTGCCCCCTAACCACTGTTAATTTGTTGGTTTCCCTGCTTTTGCATAGGGCTTTTTACCCCATCCTAAATGTTTGAAATGCTTGTACTAAGGTTTAATTACTGGCAGTAAGGGTGCAATCCTATGCACGTTTAGACAGAAAAAAGTCCTACAGCTCCCTGCATTTCCCAGTCAGCCATCCTGCCTGTGGAATGCTGGGAACTGTAGGACTTTTTTCTGTTTACACATGCATAGGATTAAGCTAAATCATGGTAGTATTTTTGGTATTTTGTCCCTGCCTTTGCCTTTGCCCCTGCCCCATTTTGCCTTCAGCACTGCCCACCAGTGCAACCCCTGAGGGCTTCTCCCAAATTGGCCCTTGGCCTGAAAGAGATTCAACACCTATGCTGTAAGAGTGTGGTGTCACCAGGACAGGATTTGGTGAAGACATCCAGAGCCCTACTCAGCAGAATGAGCAAGAGAGCTGCCAGATGTAACAGGGCCTGCTTATGACATTTTTAAGTAAGTGAAGTAACAGGGCCTTCTCTGCTGTGGCACGCTGGCTGTGGAATAAGCTCCCTAGAGAGGTTCACCTGGCACATACATTATACTCTTTTAGACGCCAGGTGAAGACCTTTTATTTTCTCAGTATTTTAACAGCTTATTAGACTAATTTTTAACTTTGCTGTTTTAAATTTGTATTTTAAATCTATATTGCTTCTTGGTTTTATGCTGCTTGTGTTCTTATATACTATGTTTTCATGCTGTTGTTATTTTATATTTTGAATAATTGTTATGGTTTTAATTTTTGTGAACTGCCCAGGGAGCTTCGGCTATTGGGTGGTATAAAAATGCAATCAATAAATAAATATCAATAATATGATCCAAAGAGGAGGGGTGTGAGACTCTGTAGTCCAGAGCCTAAAATTATTTTACCTCACCACTGTCTGGAAATATTTCACCCCACACCCCAACAGCTAGATTACAACTAGATTTCAGTCACCATACTAGAAACAGCTAGATGTCAGTTCCCATAATAGAAAGAAACCTAGTCAGTATTTCATTTCATCTATTACATTTTTATACTGCCCCATAGCTGAAGCTCTCTGGGTGGTTCTCAAAAATTCATTACAATGAAGTGTGGCTATATATTTGAATGGTGGTGCCATGATGCCTAAAAAAACATAATAGTGCATCCTGGCATACATCTCTCAAGGAAAAAGTACTCTCTCATATTCCAGTTTGAATATTGTCAACTATGAACATGTATAAATACTACTCTTGCATTAATTAGAGATTTAGCACTTCCTAGGGGCAGCCTGAAATGAGCAGCTCCGCCAAGCAGCCTCCTTCCAGAAATGAGCAGTTTCAGGTTGCCCCAGAAGTGTTAAATTGCCATTGCGCGGCAGAAGAGTATTGATGGGGGCATAAGCGGCCCATTGCATTCTGCCCCAGGGTCTGTTTTCCATGGATGGAAGGGGTCTGCTCACAAAAATATATCTCCATCTAATTTTCGAGGATCCCTTCTTGCACTAGAACCCTTGGCCCTCTGTGTAGCATTTCCAGGGGGCTGGAGGGACTGCCATGGGGAGGAAGGGAGAAGTCTGCTTCCACTAGCCCAGTTGTATGCACCTATAGCTGGACCCAAACCAATCATGACTGCATGGGTTCAGACCAAATAGCCATCAAGTCCAGCATTCTGCTTCTGGTGGCAATTGCATCTGGAAACATCATAAACAACATGCTTTCTGCTGCTATTTGACTCCAGCATGTATTACAGAGAAATATATGCTGCCTGAAAATCTTGAGATAATAGTTATTGATAAGCAGGCTTCAGATCCTCAATAACAATATTCTCTTTTTTAAATATATATATACTGCCAGCAATAAATAGAGTTGCAAGAAATATATATATATATATATATATATATATCCATGCCATTGCCACAGGCATGCCCTGTGTACTATAAAAGATTACACGCTGCTACATTCTTTGTACAAAAGCAATGATTATTGTGAAGATATTAATAATGGGATTTCACAACTATAATTCCCCACTTTTTAAGATGAATGTCTGCCGAGACTTTGTACAGCTTCCATTTTCCACTCAGATTTTTCTTTGTCAGCTTAAGGCAGATTTAGCACTAATCCTGAGTGCTTTTAATAGTAAACAGCTTCATTAAGATATATTTTCCCTTTTCTTGACAAAAGGTACAACACACACACCCAAAATCCGCCCAGAGACAGTCACTACAAAAATAAATGCCATGGAAAAAGGTTATGAAAATGTTCTTAGGAGTAGGAGGAAGAGACCAGTAATTTCCCCCAGCTCCCTTCCCACATGAATGTAATATCTTCTTCTTCTTCTTCTTCTTCTTCTTCTTCTTCTTCTTCTTCTTCTTCTTCTTCTTCTTCTCTCTCTGTGTGTGTGTGTGTGTATGTATATATATAATGGAATCGTATTTGATAATGGCTCAAATGTATTGATAAAGGCTTAGACTGTGATCCTATGGCCCCTTGAATCGCAGACCTCCCTCTCTGCTCTTGCTGCTCCACTGTCAGTGCTCTGATGACAGGAATGACAATGGGCGGATGTGGGGAGGGGGCCTAGAGGCTCTGTATCCAAAGCTCTTTCATTCCCCAGACACACACACACACACACAGACTGGAAAGCGGGACAAACTGGAACCAATGGGAAGCAGTGGAGGCTGGTGGCTTTTATTTCAACGGGGCTATTACTCCTTTGGAGTTCTGGCAGGTTCTGACTGAAACCCAGAATGGATTCACAGCCCTGCCGAAATCAGAGCCACCAGCCTCCACTGATGGGAAGGGAAATTAAGAAGGAACCCACTGAGAAAGAGAGGAAAAGGGGGAATCCCCCCTCCACCTTTCACTCTAGCATGAGCCCAGCAGAGTGTTGAATTTGGTGGCAACTACGCCACACATCTCCACTGCCTAGGATGGTCAGATTGCAAAACCCATGGTCTAGCCCTGATACGTAGCCCTCCTCTTCATCATCATGTCTTGGCTATATTATTTGACAATACCCCAGGTTTTCTGTGATGCAACTACTGTTCTCTCATCTTCCAGTATATGCTGCATCATTGCATGGGTTGACCTGAAAGGTTGATCTTGCCTTCAGCAGAAACATGAGATGGTATAACCTTTGGTCCTATCCAGCTATGCTAGTTACGAAGTAGCTGAGATTGGTTACAACTTCCTTTGAACATCTGACAAGGATACCATCCGATCCAGGTTGACTTCATGGACCATTTGTACTTTGAACCTGTGTTCAAAGCCTTTGTATGGAAGGAAAGAATTTTGAGGCGGGTTCTTGGTATTCCTCAGTCCAAACATTTTCTTTGTATTTCATCCATACCAAGACTTTGTGGTCTTTGGATGGAGGTGGGGGTGTAACACTCCTTGGGAGAGCTGCTGTCCTGAAAAGCAGCCTAGAAATATTATAAATAAACAAATAAATAAATAGGGATCTAGGAGTTCATTTGCCAGCTCTAATAAGGTATCTTGTGGCAAGTCAATATATCTTTACTTCTCTTCCTTGGTTTTGGAACAGTGACAGAGATGCTGTAGTTCATAGGGCTCCTGAAAAGGAGAAGGAGAGAAGGATTTGCAAAGTATTCTGCCTATATAAAAAAATACTACACAAATACTAAATGAAGAAAGAGAATGTCATACCCAGCAACAAGTGCCCATGCTTTATGTTCTAACTGAATGGGTAGATGGGTATTTGGGGGGGGGGGTAAGGAAGCTCCTTCCTTCCTTCCCCTTTTGTTCTAAGCTGACAGCAAACATAATGACTGGGATTCGTGAATGGGAACCTTGAATTCTGCATCTCCTATTCAGCTTTAAAAGTTAGGGGAAGAAATCATACATGATGCATGCTTTGGCACACCAGATAAGATGAAAGTATTTTTTCCATCTATTTCTGTTCTTCTGTGCTAGGGGTGGGGAATGTGTGGCCCTGCAGCTATTGCTGGAATCCAGTCCCTATCAGCCCCAGCCAGCATGGTCAATGGTCAGTGATGATGGGAGATGTAGAGGGCCACAGGTTCCTCCAGAAGATATTCATTTCATTATATCATTTTGGCGGGAGGGGGGATTCAAATTTCAGGCATGGGATCCATTCCAGATCAGGACTGCACCAGGGGGGCAAAGGGTTCAAAGCCTGTTATCCTCCCCACTACCACCCTTGGCTAAGGTCCATGCTTACTTTTGAGTAAGTCCATCCTTATTTTTGAGTAAGGAAAAAAGAGTTGGCTGCTAGCTATCTGCTTTCGGTTTCTTTGTGGGATTATGATGAGCCCCTTTACACAGTGGACACATGGTTTGAATAAAGGAAAGTCCTTGCGAGGACTCTATACATTTCCGTATATTTCAATTTACACCCATTAGATGGCGCTGTCATTATAGTGCTACACCTGCAGTTTTCACAGCTGATGGTTCAGAATAATACCCCTTTTCTCATTATGTCTGATTTTTTGAAAACAGGATAAAAGGGAGAATGCGCAGGAGACATCATGCAAATGGCACACAAACTTCTGTGAGTAACTAATCACAAGTGTGTAATAAATAGTTCATGTAGAAAAATGCTCAGAGAATTGGGTAACAGATGAATAACTAGAAAAACTTTCTCTCCCTCCCTCCCTCATTGTAAAGCATTCATTTTTAGAACCTTGGTTTTGGTGAGGTGTTTTTTTCCCTAAGATCAAAAGACAAACAGAGGGGGATATAGATGACACTGAGGGTTTAGTTTTACCATCATGGGTGATTAGTGTAAAAAGGTGCTGAATCCAAGAGAAAGTACATATTCGCTAGGAGTGCTAATATGTTTTCCAGTGGGTTATGTGTCATGCATGGTACTTTCCCTCTCAAGGGCTCTAGATTAGTTAGTCAGTAGGTATACCTGAATGACTTGATTGCATTAGGAATTGAGAGGGGAGCAGACTATGTGAACATTCCAGAGATCTGCTGTTCAAAGGAGAAGGAGCCAACCAGTCCTATGATCTATGTAAATGAAGGTCAGTGAGTGTACATTTGCTATTTTCCTGCCCTAGTGATTAAGCCACCATCAGGCAAAATGGAGATTTTGGAATCAAGGTAGAAAAATATTCAAAATGATGATGAAGGTTGCCCGCTTGGCAACACAAACATGACTCGAATTATGGAGGATGAAAATAGATGCAGGCTACAGTTTTACAAACCTCTTATTCAAGAATAACATTGAAGTTAGATCTATAAACAATAACGAGACTGCTCATATAATGTTTTATATGAAAGCTTTGCTCAGTGGAAAGCCCATAGCTCAGTGATAGCGCAAATGCTCCACATGCAGAAGACTCCAACAAAAATCCCAAGTGTCTCCAAGCAGGGCTGGGAAAAGACTGTCTCTGAAACCTTGAAGAGCTACTGCCAGTCAGTGTAGACAATATTTATGTATTTATTTATTACATACTGTACAATAGCCAAAGCTCTCTGGGTGGTAAATGCTGAACTTTAAAGACCAATGGTTTGATTCAGTATATGGTACCTTCTTAGAGAGACTGGTCACTGACTATGCATAGAGAGCTAGAGCCCCAGCAATATCTTCATCTCAGTTCTGGATACATCTCGGCACAGACTACACACCATCAATCCTAGAACATGATACTTTAGTATTTAACATACAAAAAAAGGGTAGGGGGACAGGGTCTCCTGCCACAAGGGATCTCCAGCATAAATTTCAAAAATGGAGAAGACCGCAAAAGAAGGGAAGGGATACTTTCTGGCCTAAAAATGCTACATCTGGTGCCTCCCTTTTGAAAGTGTTGCTGGTCCTACTAAGGCTGGTCAGCAAAGGGTCCTAAATGACGGCATTAAAAAAAATCAGCAGTCCTTGTCTTCATCACTAAATGTAGAAATACAGAGGAGGGGCCTTCCATAGCCAAAGCGGTAGGGGTAAGTAATATGGAAGGGATCAGTGGGGCAGTAGCAGTGCCGGCTCCAAGTTTCTGAGGGCCCACAGGCTAGACACGTTCAGTGAGTCCCCTGCATCAGAGAGCCTATCTTCTCACCATCATTGTCACAAGCTGGCATTGCTCCTCATCCTCTTTCTCAGCTTCACTACCACTTGCTTGCTTGACAGGCAGGGAGCCAGCAAGCATGTAGACAGTGGCACCTGCTGCTTCTCGTTCTCACCTCTACTGTGGTCTGGGCCAGAGCAAGAGGCAGATGAACCAGGTTGTAATGGTGAAGAGGGTTCTTGCCAGTGGGCCCCTGCTGCAGGGGTGTGGGCCCTTGGTAGTTGCCCAACCATGCCTACCTTTGACAATGGCCCTGGGAAGTAGTAACAGCAGGGACAATTAAAGAGCACAGAATGTTAGTGCATGGTTTAAGTAGCTCTCCTCCCTGATTCCTTCAGGCCCTCCTTCCTCCAATACACAGGTTTGCTGCAGAGATATGTAAACACCCTATGATGCATTGCACAGAACTGCAATGACACACTTTTAATTATATCTGCTCCTCATAAGTTTCCCTCAATTTGCATTTCCCTGTTTATGTTTTACAATCTTGGCGTTGCTGGAGTGAATTTGTATACATAGTTCATTGTCTTGTTTACAAGATAAACCCAATCAGAAGTCTGCTATTAACCCAATTCATTTACAGGAGGTGTTTCTAAGCAAAGTTAGATTATGGCAATTGTTCATCATTAATTTTGTTAATCGATGTTTATTCATTTGTATTACCTTGTAAACAAGGCACTGTATTATACAGTAGACACACTGCCAAACTTCAGATGCTGCCTAATGTCCTCATTTTATTATGTATAATCACAACACTTCCAAGAACCCATGACTAATATCCTTGAGGCAGAATTCTTTGTGAATTTTGAAGAACTGAGACGCTGGGCTTTGAAACCAATTCCGAATATTACAAATCTTCACCTACATCAGAACCTAGAGAAAATGAAAAGTGAATTATTGAGGCAAATAGCTTAGCAAGATTCAGGAAAAAGGAAGGATTAGACACGTATGAATTCTGTAAGAAAAACATCTGCAGTTACACTAGACAGGATAAAATTACAAGGTCTACTAGTCCCTATGCTTCAAGGCATAAGCTGATCTGCAGCTTGAGTCAGGAATACATTTCCCCCCCGTGGGAATTTATAATGCAATTATTTGCATTATATGAGTTTTAAACCTTCCCCTGATAAATTCACAATGCACCACCAAAGACATGATACCACAATCATCTGCCAGTCTGTTTTGGTAAGGATTCCACAGACTGGCGTGTTTAAGCGGGACGAATATCTCCTGTACCTCTTCAATAAACTTGGGGTTTCTATGCTCCTATGGAAGTCTAAACAGGAAGTCTGACAGCATGGCCTTATGCCTGTTTATTTCGAACCTGGTTCAGTAGGGCCAACTTTAATGTAAGCGTGCATGGGGTTGCAGTCCAAGAGATAAAAGAATGAGTACATGTACTGAAAATTCAAAATAAAGGAAAATGCTCTTACATAGAAGGTTATGCTGCCACGGGACTACTAATATTTTATCACCTAATGATTTTCCACAATTAGTACCACATTATTCCCAAGGATCTTTATATCAGTCTTATGTCTATTTTATGAACCCCATAATATATTTATTCTAAAAGAATAATAGAGGCACTCAGCCTACACACATACATGCACACGCACATGCACACACACACAAAAGGAGGAGAGCATCCAACACAGGTCAGAAAAAGGAGAAACAGGTTCTTTGTTGCACAAAAGGCAGCATCATGCTGGTGCACATTGCTTGATCACTCCCAAAGCAAGTGGGAGCAGCTAAACAACCCAGGGTCCCTAGGTTGTTTCATGTTTAATCTTGAACCAAAATTTATAGTTTGTTTATCTCATAACTAGCAAGAGAAATAACCCAAGGTTTGTAGCATTGTTTCTTTGGCTTTCCAGGGGAGAGACAAGCCAGAGGTCTGGGTTTAGATACAATGCTAAACAAACCTAGATTGGAGCATCCCTGAGTTGTTTAGCCACTTCTGCTTGCAATTTGTCAACATGCACCAGCATGCTGCCTCCTGCACAACAAACTAGGCTTTAAAAAATCCAGGATTGTTGTGATCTGTGATTTGAGCTATTGTTTCCTGATGCTCATTGGCCCCTTAGGATTTTACTTATTTATTGGTTTGAAATATTTTCATACCACCATTTGAGGCAAAACTTCCTTAAGGTGATTCACAACATAAAAAATATAAAACAAACTCCAATGAGAAAAATAAATATCAACATTCACTCATTTAAAAGTAGACAGATCTTTAAGACCCATTTGGAAATAGCCAGGGAGAGCCAGACACATCTCCCATGATAGGATATTCCATAAGGATGGGGCCAACACGGTAAAGATCATCTCTCTCCTGCCCACCAACCTAATAAATCTCAATGGTGGACATGTGAGTAGGGCTTCAGTGGCCAATCTTGGAGCCCAAGCAAATTAATTGACATGCCGGTAGTCCTTCAAATAACCTGGTCCAAAACCATATGTAATCAATAGGGATGTGCACTGGATCGGACCCGATCCACGATCCGAGTCCGGTCCAGTGGGAAATCGGATAAATTATCCGATTTCCGATCCCGCAGCTGGATCGGCCGATCCAATCCGAACCGGTCCGAAAAAGCTCCGAACCGGTTCGGCGGATCGGCGGATCGGCGGGCGCCCACTGGCGCCCACCGCCGCTTCCATTGGCGGGCGCCAGCGGGCGCCCGCCGATGAAAGTGGACAGCGGGGGGGGGAGGAGGGGGGCACTTACCTTCTCGGCCCGGTGGCTCCCGTCCGGCGCCGGCGCCTACTACTACTAGCAGGCTCCGCGGCCTGCTCTAGGGTGGCGCGACGGGTGATGTCATCACCCGGAGCGCTACTCTAGAGCAGGCCGCGGAGCCTGCTGGAAGTAGTAGGCGCCGGCGCCGGACGGGAGCCGCCGGGCCAGAAAGGTAAGGAGGGGGTGCGTGGAGGGGAGGAGGGGGCGCGCGGAGGGGGGAGGGGGGCCCTTACCTTTCCGGCCCGGCGGCTCCCGTCCGGCGCCGGCGCCTACTACTCCCAGCAGGCTCCGTGGCCTGCTCTAGGATGGCGCGCCGGGTGATGTCATCACCCGGCGCGCTACTCTAGAGCAGGCCGCGGAGCCTGCTGGAAGTAGTAGGCGCCGGCGCCGGACGGGAGCCGCCGGGCCGGAAAGGTAAGGAGGGGGTGCGTGGAGGGGAGGAGGGGGCGCGCGGAGGGGGGAGGGGGGCCCTTACCTTTCCGGCCCGGCGGCTCCCGTCCGGCGCCGGCGCCTACTACTCCCAGCAGGCTCCGCGGCCTGCTCTAGGATGGCGCGCCGGGTGATGTCATCACCCGGCGCGCTACTCTAGAGCAGGCCGCGGAGCCTGCTGGAAGTAGTAGGCGCCGGCGCCGGACGGGAGCCGCCGGGCCGGAAAGGTAAGGAGGGGGTGCGTGGAGGGGAGGAGGGGGCGCGCGGAGGGGGGAGGGGGGCCCTTACCTGCCCGGCCCGGCGGCTCCCGTCCGGCGCCGGCGCCTACTACTCCCAGCAGGCTCCGCGGCCTGCTCTAGGATGGCGCGCCGGGTGATGTCATCACCCGGCGCGCTACTCTAGAGCAGGCCGCGGAGCCTGCTGGAAGTAGTAGGCGCCGGCGCCGGACGGGAGCCGCCGGGCCGGAAAGGTAAGGAGGGGGTGCGTGGAGGGGAGGAGGGGGCGCGCGGAGGGGGGAGGGGGGCCCTTACCTGCCCGGCCCGGCGGCTCCCGTCCGGCGCCGGCGCCTACTACTCCCAGCAGGCTCCGCGGCCTGCTCTAGGATGGCGCGCCGGGTGATGTCATCACCCGGCGCGCTACTCGAGAGTAGGCCGCGGAGCCCGCTGGTAGTAGCCGCCGGCGCCGGACGGGCCGAGAAGGTAAGCAGTGGCGGGGAAGGGGGCTTACCCCCCCCCCCCGGAGCCGTCCGCTTCTATCCGCTGGCGCCCGCGGGCGCCAGCGGATGGAAGCGGGCGGCCCCAGGGGGGGTAGGGAGCGCGGGGGAGGGGGTTTACCTGCCGGGGCCGTCCACAGCGGACGGCCCCGGGGGGGGAGGGAGTTAGGCCCCCCCTTACCCACCCGCCGCCATTTTTTCCTCATAGACTTGCATTGCAATGCAAGTCTATGGGGAAAAAAATGGCGGCCGATCCAAAAATGTACGATTTTTGGGTCGGGATCGGACTCGATCCGGTCCGGGGGGCCTCCGATTTTGTCCGAACCGGTCCGGGACAAAATTGGAGGTCCCGATCCGGGTCCCGATCCGATCCGGGGGGTCCGTGCACACCCCTAGTAATCAAAAGCACTTTAAATTGGGCCTGGAAATACCCTGGCAATCAATGCAGTTGGTAAATAATTGGTAGTATATGCCCTGCTAACCACTCACAGGCTGCAGTACAGTTTCAAGGTGGCTTGTTAATCACAGCAACAAGTCACCTCACAGGCATTCATATGTCATGATAAGGCATGGCTTGAATAGTCACAATGGTGGCCACTGGCCAGCACACAACACAAACCACTGTAAATTTATTAAAGGAAAACAGAGGGGGAGGAAAGGCAGAGGGCTGGATCGCATGATCGTCAGCACCCACTATGGTTTAGATAATCCCTAGTAAGCCCTGACAACCCTGTGATCCAGTACTCTGTCTCCTTCCCCTGTCTTCTATGTACCATTCATTCCACCTTTGTATGGCCTTATCACTTCTCCCCTCCCATCAAAACATTTAGGAATAATGTTTCCATTTATAGTCTCTGGATGGGTATTTGTCCCTTCCTCCCATTTTAGCTTGTTGCCCCTGGAATACAGTAATTGCATGCATCAGTGTGAAGTTCCTAAACTTTCTGTGCTCATCTCTTGATTCAATCAATGTACTAAGATGATATTACCAACAATAAACTATTAGTCTGTGCTACTATTTAGTTGAAAGAAGTTGCTACCTCCAACAGATGTCTTCAAAAAGTTGTCTGTTTGAGGATACTCTTATTTTGACCAGTTAATTGACTGAAAGTAGCTTTTACTTGGTTGATTGCCTTCATTTAAACTTATAGTCACGGAACTTTAGCCTGTGGACTTTTTTCTCATTTCTTTCACACCTCTTTATAGGTGTGCATCAACTCCACAAAAATCAATATTCATTGATAGAAATTCTTCAGAAACCATCCAAAGATTGCACAATTTGAAAGATAGGAGTTAAGAAAAGTAACAGGTGGGTCATGCAATCTATCAATCACTGTTGCTAAGTAATATCCATCTATTTTACTGGAACACAGGTGTCACTGAAATGGATGAAGATGACACAATTACATGCCCTGAACAAGCAAGAGAAATTCACATGCAGAAGCAGCCCTGTGGCATCCATCATGGCACCCACTGAACTGGTTGGATGTGTCTTTTAATGCAGATGGGGATGCACACCCTAATTTTGAGATACTTTATTTACATAGAAATGTCTATGCTGTCCTTTTAGTACCTATGTACAACAATTTTAAATCACAATTGATTACTCATTTTCTTTTATCTATGTTTAACTTTTGTTTGTTTGTTTGTTTTACTTCTGTAATATTCTGTATATTTTCTTTCTGTTATATTGTGATGACCTAGGGTGATAAAGAATAAAAATGAACTCACATAACACAATACATTCAATAAAATATAAGAAAAATACAGCAAAAGCAGAAATCACAGTTCAGTACAGCCTTTCATGAAAAGTTGAGTATTAGCAAGGCAAATGCCTGATGGAATAAAGATGTCTTCATCAACTGATAAAAGATAGCCAGAGAGGGTGGGATGGCAGCATTTCATAGAGCATGGTAGTACAGAAGGAGGTGATCCCTCAGGTATCCGAACCAAAGTGACTGATTAGTTTAAAGGCCGAGTTTGATTGTGCCTGGAAACAAATTGGCAGCCTGTATGGGTGTTACAAGATACGACTAATAATGCCCTTGGGGTGTGTCTACTAACACTTTAGCTGCTACATTCTGGACCAGCTGCAGTAAGCCAATCTTGATAGAACCAAGATATAGAACATAATAACAGTCCCAATGTGTTTCCAGGGAGGCAGAGGTTTGTAAGGATTCAAATTAAGCAATGAACACACTGGAAAGTTCCTCTTTAAACTTGGTTTATTCAAAGGAAGACGATAAATCACCCAAAACATAAGAGGAAAGAAAACTGATACATAAACTCACATCCCTTCTGTTGCTGAAGAACCCTGAATCAGCACAGCCAAAGGTCTTAAATCAGTATGCCAGGGCACACTTCACAATCCTAGCCCATAGTGAGGTTTATCTTGGAGGGAGTCCTTTGGGTTTTTATTCCATCCACCAGTGACTGCCATGTAAATTGCCTATTCATCAAGGAGGTGTTTTGGCCTAACAGGTAACACACACCTGACACTGAGTAGCTCCTTATTTCTAGCCCAAAAGTCCTGGCCCCAGGTACAGCTAAGACTTGGGCATATTGTATGCATCAAATCCTAATGTCCTTGCCACAAAAAGGTCTTATGGTGGGTCCCACTACACACACCAGCCTAAGCAGGGCAACGATACTCCTGGCTACCACTATGACCCCCTACGTTCTTATCTTTTTTCCATTGAACTTGATCAACTCTCATACAGGCTCTGGTATTCTTGTATCTACTAAATCACTGCCCTAATAATGTGCCATAACATTAAATATCTTTCTTCCCAACTGTCAAAGGCAAGATATACCGATAGTGTTACATTTTATTGACATACTGGTGACAAATCAAATCAATTGTTTTGCCCAGTGGTCACTAAAGCTGTCATGTAGTCTTCATGCTTTGAGAGATGGGGAACTATGAAGTGAGACAGATTGAATGAAATCATATCAATATTAAAGCCCTGTAAAGGTTTGATGAGAACAGACCCTTGATATTCTGAGATGGGTTCATCAATTTGAGCACTCAGTGAAATATAGTATGGAGATAAATTTGAGATAAATGTTCTATGAGAAAAATAGAATCATAAAACTCTTTATGTGTATGAATGGTCTCTTCAAATGCTGAATAAATGATGCTGCAGAAACCTTGCTGAGTCTTGCTAATGAGCTTCTAACTTCATTATTAGTGCAACCTTCCAGTTAGTCCAGATCAAACAACTGGTACCCTGCAGATGTTTTGGACTACAATTCCCATCATCCTTGACCATTTGTCCCTCTAGCTGGGGCTGATGGGAGCTGTAGTCCAAAACATCTGAAGGGCACCAGGTTGGGGAAGCTGATTTAACTAAGAAGAACAAGCAGCTGGAAATGGTACTTTGCATGTAGCTTATACACCCAGACACTAGGAGTGCAAAGGCTGATAAACATCCAAAGTCAACCCAAAAAGGAGAAAAACATCTCAGGATGCAAAGATTTTATTTGTGGAAAGCCCAATTCATTTCAACCTCTTTTTTATTTTTAAGGCCTTCTTAAAGGGGTTATAAAATGGTCTGCAGAGATTCTTAGAACCAAATATTTCTTGCTATAATTCACTGGCGACTATCCTGCTCACACATTGTTTTGTGCAGCCAGGGGCATCTGCTAGTAAATATTCACAACATGAGGCAAATTAACTAGTATTAGATTAGCTAGGCCTTAGCTGGAGAAGACTTTCTACTGAAGAAGCAGCTGCAGAGCGGGTGAATCATTCCCTCCTTGTTACACTGCAAACGCATCCACACTTGTGGCGCTATGCTTCAATATTTGTTAAATTTCTTCTTCCATTGACATTAGGATGACTTTTTTCTCAGCAATGTTTGTCAAGTTACCAGGTCATTATATTTCCTTCTCCCTCCCTCCGCTGGCACCCCCACCCCCAATCAATCCTACTGTAAGCTGCCTCTTGCTTTTGGAAAAAGTAATCTCTGAGAGGCTGGTGTGTAAACACAGCAGCAAATCAGCTACAGGGAATGAATCAAATGAGCACCAAGGATGAAATACCTATCAAATTTTAAAACCCTGCCAGACTATGTTTTCCGTAGTTTTCATGTTCCAACTGTGTCTGGGAAAATGCTATTTACTGTTCCTGTCTGAATTTCTTTTATTTTAGATTTTAGGCAATGTCAAAATCTGTCAAAACAACATACATGTTTAGCTGACAAGACATTGTTATGTACAGCCATTATAAAAACTAGTGTTTTCCCCTGGCTTAAAGGGTGTCTTATTTGATTATTTGTTTATTTTATTACATTTCTATACGGCCCAATAGTCAAAGCTTTCTAGATGGTTCACAAAAATTAAAACCATAAAATCCAACATGAGAAAACATAATATAAAACCTTTAAAAGATCAAAATGGAAAAACCACAGTAAAACCCAGCAGCAGTGTAAAGATTAAGAAGATAGAGCACACATGTCATGACAATGTAATTCAATAACTAGTTTTGATCTTCCAGGAAGTATGAAAATCAAAAGGCTCTGCTTTAAAAGAAGCCTTGTATCACAGCTAATCTGCACTTGTAGACCACAGAAAAATTTAAATGGATGACCATTTTACAATAGATTCCACCAAATTTCAACAACCAAGGGCCACCTCAGATGCTTACAGGAAGTAGGATACAATGGAGGAGGCCATTTTGTTGCTTGCCCTCAAGCATCTTACCATGAGAAGTATAATGCTTCTGAACTCAGATGCTGCATTCTTAGCTATCATGAAAAAATAGCCATTACCGGACTTCCAGTCATTTGTCATCCATATTTAAAGCCATCTATGCTAGAAGCCATCACCAGATTTGTTGGCAATGAAAAGGCCCTAGTCCATGACATCCTGAGGACAATGGAAGCAGTGGGGTAAAGCAAGGGCCAATGTTAGATGGAGAAAATGAGGTCAGGTTAAGATAGAAGAACTGGAGAAAACAGTGGTGGATCAGAGGGCAGGGCTACCAAGGCCAATATCGGGACCTGGGCAGGTTCATATTGTTACAGGTGGTCTTTTAAATAATGTGGTCACAAACTGTTCCAAGGCTTTATAAAGTTTGAAACCAGCAATGTAAATGGAGCCCAAAAACAAATAAACAGCCAATGCAATGTTTTCATGTAATATGATCAGGATGATACACACACCCCACAATCATCCCAGTGGCTGCATTTTTTAGCAGTTGAAGTTTCTGAACTGTTTATAAAGACAGCACTACGCAGAGCGCATGTAATCAGAATGTGCGTCAGTGAAACAAGATCTGCTTTCTCCTGATAGGGTCACAGCTTGCGAACCAGCCTGTTAATAAAAGGCACTCCAGGCCACCAATGCTGCTTGTATAGATAACACCAAGTTCAGGAGAACTCCAAGCTTGCATAACTGACTTTTCAGGGAGAAGTCAAACACATCTAAGACCAGTTGCAAACCTCAATCTTCCTTCCCTCTGCTTTCTTTTTACCCGGAAAGGAAGGTTCCTCTGCTAGACCAACAATTTAAACATTCTTTTTTAACAACATTCCAAATCCAAACATATAAGGAGCACCCACAACTGTATACATTGTCCTGAGTATGCCCTTTTCCTCTCAATTTCCAGTCATCATAAAATAGCATAGGCAGAGTGGTTGCAAATCAAAGCAATGAGCTGTCTCAAATTATAGCTGTTTTTTAAAAGCTCCTCCAATTAGCTTTACAGTGTTTTCTTTTTGAATTTCCACTGTGATGTCATTTGTGCTGGGTAAAAAAAAATCAGTGGAAAGCAGCTTTACTTTGAGGCAATGGTACTGAGCACTTAGCATTTCAAATTCAGTCTGTGCATGCAATAATTCTCACATGTGACCCCCAGCTTTGTAGACATGTGCAATCACTGGATTGATCAGCAGGGGCCCAATATCACACTTGAACTAAGGACCATAAACCCTATGGGCAGCCCTACAAAGCTGGCCACAGGGAGGGGCAGTACAAAAAGTACTCTTTGCCCAGGGCGCTATTTATCCTAGGGCCAGCCCTGCTGATATGGGTCTTTTTCACATCATGCTTTTAGAGAGCTTTAAGGCCTGCTGATCAATCCAGTGAATTCTAAAGTTCTTCATCAAGAACTATCAACAGTTGCAGCTATCAATGACATCAATACCCTAAGCATACCCACCAACCGTTGTGTACCTACTGAATACCCAACAGCCCAACTCTCAAACCTCTATAAGAGGTGGATGACTAAATACGTGTCTCTTTCCCATTGAATGCCTCCATTGCTTTTAAGAGTTCTCTGTGGTAATGGAAAATATGACTGCCATGGGAACTTCTTTGAAGGAGCAAGGAACACATTCTTCCAGCCATTTACCTGCATACATGTTGGCATATTGGAGGAGCTGAATTTGTGCAGCATGAGTGCTTATGTAAAGCACTGACAAACAATGAATATAAGCAAGTACACCTCCTGGCCTGGACACAGTGCCCACTAAGATAAAACTTTTAAACGTTGTTTTTTTTTCTTTTTTTGCTTGTTAGTGCAGTGATGAGCAGAAGGTAGATCAGAATCTACTGGTAGATCTCTGAATTATTTACAAAAGATCTGCAAGGGTAGAGTGACCAGATAAAATCCAGGTCAGGGCTCATGTAACTTTATCAGTTGTAGAGAAAAGGGAATTTCAGCCAGTGTCATTTGTATGCAATTAAGTCCTGGTGAAATTCCCTCTTCATCACAACAGTTAAAGTTGCAGGGGCCCTGCCTTCTTTTGTATATGGTCACTCTAGTATAGTGCCTGCACCTTTAACTGTGGTGATGAAGAGGGAATATCACCAGGAACTAATTGCATACAAATGACACTGGCTGAAATTCCCTTTTCTCTACAACTGATAAAGTTACATGAGCCCTGACCTGGATTTTATCTGGTCAGCCTATGCAAGGGTTTCTAACTCCCAGTTGCCTAACAATTGCAAAAACAAACATCCTCCCCCATCCCTCCCCACAAAACAATTAGGTTGCTGCAAAAGAATGAGGGAATACCAGGGGGGCAGCAATACGGCATTGCTTTTGCTACTGATTCCCCCCAAAACCTGCAGCAGTGACCATATTACATGGCAGAAGTGAGTGCGGGCTTCCAGGCTGGAAACTTCACAGTGCCAATGACACACAGCCATAAATATCAAGCGACTGAAAACCTCCCAAAGCATTTTTGTTTGTTTTCTGGCAGCTTCATACACTATTGTAGCTTTGAAAGCCTGTAGCTGTGCATCTGCATAGCTACAGTTCATTGAATTTATGCATTATGCACAATAACTGTCCTTACTTTCGTTTGAGAATCAGACTTAAATGTCACCATGGTGGCCATTACTAAACACTCACCTGGGACTCACATCCTGCCCTGTATTCTCACGCCCACCCTGCACTGAGATACGCCCCTAACTATGCCCACTCTCTTAACTCCAACTGAAGCCACCATTAACATGCACATATTGTGGTGACATCAGAGCAAAATAAAAAACAGTAGTAAAACAACACATCGAAAATGCACAGCTTTGCGGGTATTAACATGATGAGGCTGTGAATTGGTGGCTGCATCATAGAAAAAACACAGCACAACTGTGCAGTCACGACAGAATATACACAGCATATGGGAGTGGATTTTTGTGTGAAAGGACTTTTGAGCTTGGTTGTGTATCAGTCACAAAACACTTGGCTGAGCATGTATTCAGAGGTACCCTGTTCCTTGATGCTTAGGATATACCTGTCTACCTGAGTCATTACTTGTACTTGGCTCCTGTTGGTGGGTCACAGGGTTCTAGCAAAAACTAAGTAGATCTTTCAAGTCTGAAATCCTCCACCTTCACAGAAAAAAAAGAGGGAATAGTCTTTCACTCGATGCAAGCCTCTACAGCAAGATTTGAACAATTGTTTTGCTTGTATAAATGGTTTGTTACAGGTACAGGATCCATGCTTGTGTTAAGCAGAGTGGGGGAAGCAGAGGTATAACTCTCAAACAGCATTATCATCTGTGTACAGCTTGTGAACACAGCACAAACCCTGAGGTGTCACTTCTCTTCTGAAGCAGCTGTTTGCTTTACACCTGTAACAATCCAAGGTGATCAGAGAATGAGATCAATGGCTGTTTTGTTTGCAATGCAGATTGGTTTAATAAAAATAAATCATTGCCTAGTTGGTTTGAATGAGTGGGGGTTCCATTTTCCCTGCTTGTGCCCCGTAAGTATGGAATTCATTCTGATACAGGAGGAAGAGGGCAAGCAAAATTCCTGATGCATCATCCTGTAATGTCATGTTTATAGAAACATAATTCCGAGGAGCATGAATAAAAGATAATTCAGTGCATATGTCACCCCTCTATATGGGAAAAGGTTTGATTTGATATTTATTTGAAGAAGGCTCCTGGTGATTGTCTATTGTCATAGCATTAGATGAGAAGAGAATGCGAGTGACTCTTTGAATGTGACAGCGGCAACAAGGAGAGCCTGCAGTCATGTCTTGTTAATTTACTGTGGAGGAGAATGTCACATTTACATTTCAAATTATCTCCCTGAACTGCTCACAACTTGCTAGGATTAGCTGGAGTTTTAAGCCATCAAGATCCAGGTTTTTATTGTTTATGAAGACCATGCTAATCCTTTCCTCCTCCCACCATTTCCCCCTTGACACCCCTCATCTCCCACTTCTCCAAAAACAAAACTAATAGTCTCCAGAACCAAGCATTAAAGGAAGTTGTCACGCTTCTAAGTAAATACAGGGTGATTATTCAAGCAGCACACAGGGGGGAAATGACATGTCACTTTCTCTCCCCATCCCTTCTGCTTTTGCAGGCTGGCCTCAGCAAGATGGTGGAGTTTTTTTGCCAGCGCAATCTGTAAGGATGTAGCTGCATGAATCCTGTCACAGTTGTTCACACACACATTAGGGCCGTCAGTTGTAAGTGCTTCCCCACAGACCTCCTCTTCCATGCTGGCCTGAACATTCCCACTTTTATAGTGCAATGCTATATTTGCCTACTCAGAAGTAAGCCCCATTGAGTTTAATGGGACTTACTTCCAGGTAAGTGTTTACAGAATTGCAGACTTAATCTGTATCCCAGTTTCGAAACTGAGTTTTCATTTTGATTGAAGTGATAAACCCATGTCTGAACAGAACCACTTCAGACTAAAGGCAGATAAGCACTTAGAATATCCCCAGTGTATCAAAAAGGGGGTGACAGCTATAAAATCATGGAGGTTTGCAGGCCTAGGACCAAACTTCATACAGAGCTGTAGCACTCATTCACTGAAGTGGTATAGTGCAATTGTGCATTTCTATGCTGGAATTGAAGCTGTAACTTGTTTCCAAACCCACAATTGCAAATTCGTCCAATAGTGTACAATGGTGTACACCATTGCAAAAATTCAGTATAAAATGCCCAGGAATAATAATAATAATAATAATAATAATAATAATAATAATAATAATTTATATACCACCCCATAGCCAAAGCTGTCTGGGCAGTTTACAAAAATTTAAACACTGAACATTAAAAAGTCATATACAAAATTTAAAAACATAAAACAGTTGACATTTAAAACATTTTAAACTTTTAAGCCTGGCCACAAAGTCAGTTAAACCCTCAACATATGCTGTTCAAATGCCTGGGACAAAAGAAAAGTTTTGACCTGGCGCCGAAAAGATAACAGTGTTGGCGCCAGGCAGGCCTCATCGGGGAGATCATTCCATAATTGGGGGGCCACTACAGAGAAGGCCCTCTCCCTTGTTGCCGCCCTCCAAGCTATCCTCAGAGTAGGCACCCAGAGGAGGACCTTTGATGTTGAGCATAGTGTATGGGTAGGTTCATGGCGGGAAAGGTGTTCCATCAGGTATTGTGGTCCCAAGCCATGTAAGGCTTTATAGGTTAGAACCAGCACCTTGAATAGGGCTTGGAAACATACAGACAGCCAATGCAAGGGGGCCAGAATCGGTCTTATATGTTCGAACCTTCTGGTCCCTGTACCAATCTGGCTGCTACATTTTGCACAAGCTGCAGCTTCCGAACCGTCTTCAAAGGCAGCCCCATGTAGAGCGCATTGCAGTAACCTAATTTGGAGGTTACCAGAGCATAGACAACTGAAGCCAGGTTATCCCTGTCCAGATAGGAGCGTAGCTGGGCCACCAACCAAAGTTGGTAGAAGGTACTCCGTGCCACCGAGGCCACCTGCGCCTCAAGTGACAGAGATAGTTCTAGGAAAACCCCCAAGCTACGAACCTGCTCCTTCAGGGGGAGTGCGACCCCATCCAGAACAGGTTGAACACCCTCCATCCGGTCAGAGGAACCCCCCACTAACAGCATCTCAGTCTTATCTGGATTGAGTTTCAGTTTATTAGCTCTCATCCAGTCCATTGTCGCAGCCAAGCACTGGTTCAATACATCCACAGCCTCACCTGATGAAGATGAACAGGAGAAATAGAGTTGTGTGTCATCGTACTGATGACAACGCACTCCAAAAGTCTGGATGACCGCACCCAACGGTTTCATGTAGATGTTGGACAGCATGGGAGACAAGACTGACCCCTGCAGAACCCCATACTGGAGAATCCATGGGGCCAAGCAATGTCCCCCAAGCACCACCTTCTGGAGACGAACTGTCAAGTAGGAGTGGGACCACTGCAATGCAGTGCCTCCCACTCCCAACTCAGCCAGTCGTGCCAGAAGGATACCATGGTCGATGGTATCAAAAGCTGCTGAGAGATCAAGGAGAATCAACAGAGTCACACTTCCCCTGTCCTTCTTCCAACATAGGTCATCATACAGGGCGACCAAGGCTATTTCCATGCCAAAACCAGGCCTGAAACCTGACTGAAATGGATCCAGATAATCAGTCTCATCCAAGAGTGTCTGGAGCTGGCCAGCAACCACCCACTCAAGGACCTTGCCCAGGAATGGAGCATTTGCCACCGGCCTATAGTTATTAAGATTTTCTGGGGCAAGGGAAGCTTTCTTCGGGATTATGCAATATCACCGGCCATGAATTCCACTGGGCACTTTCTCCTGATCCTCAAGAGTAAGGTGACCATATGAAAAGGAGGACACGCCTTCTCTGTCTTTAACAGTTGTATTGGAAAGGGAATGCCAGCAGGTGTCATTTGTGTGCATACAGCACCTGGTGAAATTGGTTAAAGCTGCAAGAGCCCTGCCTAGTGTGATCAGATACAAAAGAGGGCAGGACTCCTGCAGCTTTAACCATTGTGATGAAGAGGGAATTTCACCAGGTGCTGCACACATACAAATGACACCTGCTAAAATTCCCTTTTCAATACAACTGTTAAGCCCTATCCTCTTTTTCATATGGTCACCCTACCCAAGGGGAGGACATTCAAGGCACAATCATACAACTAGTATCACCTGATTGGTGATACTAGTTGTATGAACCAACAGATCACTCATGATTAATGAACAAAACCTCAAAACCATGCATTCATTAGATAGTCTGACAGATCTGTTAGAATGTAGCCTAATCACAGGTGTAGTTGATAACTAATTAGCAATGTAAGTATGAGTTTGCAGAATGTATTGGAATCAATGGGAGACTACTACATAAAAAGGCCCAAAAGAAGAATTCCCCTATGGGCAAGTTTTGTGCCATGGGTGACCAGCTCTGGAGCATATCTGTTAGTGCAGTGGGATTCCCAGTAAGTGAAAGGGTATATGTCCTTTGTGTCTGCCTGTTCCTTTCCATATTTTTCTCTGCTGTTAATATTTTGTCTCTCCCTCTAAATAAAACCAGAGAAAGGAACTCACCTGGTGTTTGCTTTGTTCAGATTTTAAAGAACCTCTGCCCTTGGCAGAACACTAGGGACCCAGAGTATTTTTCATCTTCCTGTCTGCGAGGACACTGACACTTCTTAAAGTCTCTTTTTCTGTGTATCAGTGTGTTACCATAAATCTATTTCTATAGAGGAGATCTAGTAGAAGAATCTAGAAGAAGAAACATCCATGTCCTAACAAGAATACTTGGAGTTTTATCTCCAATTATTTGCCTACAATAATAATAATTTTACATAAAATTATATATAAAGATGTAACCTGGGCGTTGGCCTTGGTTTATCAATTTATTAATTCCCTGCAGAAATCCATCTCTGTTTCTCCCAATTATTTTTGAAAGAAAGCACCACAAGGCCCTTCTAAAGAGTCTCTTTGTTTCCACCATGATGCAGTCCTATGCATGTCGACCCAGAAATGAGCCCCAGTGAGTTCAATGGGGTTTGCTTTCATTCATGTTAATGGATGAAAGTATTGTAGGGACGTGCAAGCCAGCAAAACTCACCAAAGTTGTCCACAGTCCATCTCGAGTTCATATTAGATTGCAAGCTTTGATTTTTCTTTTTCTTTTCATGTGAAAATCCATTCGTATTTCCGTGCATATTTTTTGAAATGGAGACATCAGTTGCGTGCATCTTTGAAATACCTCTGTTTTTCTCCCATGGATTAAAGCGTGTTGTGTTATTTTTTTTTTAAAAGCCCTCACTTTTCAAATGTATGCATGTTATCAAACACATTGGTCTTGGCTTGCAAATCACATTGCAAGCTTGGAAATGTATGGACTTTGACTGCATATTGCATCCCAGTCCTTGTTCAGTACGGAACGTATGAACTGGGTAAATCCTGATCAAAAATTAACTGAAAGGAAATTAATATACATTCCCATGAGATTGCTATTTTACAGTTCAGTCCTATTCATGACTTCTCAGGAGAAAGATCTGTTAGTTCAGCAGGACTTACATAGGATTGCAGTCTTATGGTGCCATTCTATGAATTAGATGCCCATTGGACATATCCGAGCCTTCCTTCCATCCTATGCCATGCAGGGCAGGAGGAACAACAGAGGGTTTTCATCTCCTGTTCTTCCTTAAATATATTTTTAGGTTAGATGGACCTCTGAGCCTGTCTAACTCTTGCTGAGAGTGGAGACAGAAGCTGAGAGATTTGTGGATCGCTTTCATCCCTGCCCACTACACTGTCCCGAAACACCCATTTTCCTGAGAGGAAGAGCCACTGCAGAGATTTCTGTGGCAGCTGGGAAGGGGAGAGGTGATGCAGATGGCTCTGACCATCCTCTAAGGTCAGAGCTCTATCTCTTCCTCAAAGGAGCCAATCTGCAGCTTCCTCTTGCCTCTCAGATGCTGTCTAGGGACCATAGGGTTGCTCTCCTCGGGTGCAAGCCTATGCATATTTATTCAGTAAAAATGTCCTATAGCTCCCAGCATCCCTCTAGCCAGCCATGGTAGCTGGGGCATCCTGGGAATTGTAGGACTTTTTCTGCTCTAAGCATGCATAGGAGAGCACCCTTAGTGTATTTTCCCCCTTCAACAGCTTTTCACTTTAAAAAAAATGCTGTAAATGTTAATACAGCCTTATTTTATCATATTGTATTATTTTACACCGTTTCCAAACTCGTTGTGCATGTATGTGCTATATAAATACAATTATCTATTCTTAAAGATGACCTTTACATGCTTCTCATTCTTTTAGCAATGCTTTTATAGATGACATTCACTATCAGAAGTTTCCTTTTAAATCTCAAATCTTTGTCATACCCCAATCTGATGCTCTTTAAAGAATTTCTGCAGCAAAAGTATGCCTATTATACTTTTTTTTACAGAATCAAAGATTTCCTTGCTAAAGACTAAAATGAATTCAGCCTAGATTTATAGAACTATTTTCAAAGTGTTCAAAATAAGGATTTCTTTAAACAACAACAATCCTCCTAACACGTGAAACAGAAATGAATAAATATCAGTTTCTACTAGTGTTCATGTTTTCAAAGTTGTTATTGTGAAAAGGGATTTGGGCAAGTTACTTTTCATCATGCTTCATTACTAATTGTGCTGCCAATGGAGCCATCCATAAAAGGTACACCAGCACTAGTGTGGAAATGGCCTATGGTTGCCATATCATCAATCGTGTACCCCACATAGTCACAGCTTTTGGGTGTTTCTGATGTCTCAGAAAACATATATGGAGCTTCTCTACATGAGCAATTTATTGCACACTCATATTTGGCCACTCACAGAAGTTTATGGATCCTTTACATGATGCCATCAAATTCCAGGATGTCTCCCATGCTTTTCCCTGTTAATCTCGCTTTTTGTTTTTTTTAATGGAGTTAATGCAGTATTTCAAATAATCACAGGATGTCCCTAGCATGTAAAGCTAAGGTAGCACTATAATTCCACCACTAAATGGCGCTGTCTCATTGAGCATAATAGCACTGCCAGGAGGGGAAGCTTTCAATTAAAAATCACATGGTTGCCATTTAAAGGAACCAGTTGTGAACGTGGAAAGACTCCTGAAGAAGAAACCCTGGTAAGAGAAAGGTGCTGTTTTTATCCTTAACCTATGAATATACACCTATGACTATACATAGATAATAATAATAATAATAATAATAATAATAATAATAAATGATAATAGCGAGCAAATAGAATTGAGACCATGGTGCATGCATGGAATAAAGGATTTAACCCTTTTTGTTCCATACCACAGTCCTGCTGAAAATCATCATTCCCCAAAGCTGCCTTTAGCCCCATGGGTAATAGCAGCTTCAAGAGTGGATCAAATTTCTTTGGGGTCATAGTGTGTGGGGGGAGAAGGTTACACAATGGTCCTGATCCTTCTTCTCCACCCCACCCCACAATTGCTTACTTGGTTTTTTTTAAATGTATGCAAGTTGCTTGAAGACAATTGATGTAACGGACTATTGGACCAAAACACTAAATCTCATATGAAATGTGGGAACAAAGAGACTGCCTAGATCTTGATCTACAACTATGTATTGTCCTATAGTGTGGGGGGGGGGGGGGAGAAAGCTAAGATACTATTCTCTGTAGGGTCCTTTTCATTAGATACATCTGTGATCCATTGTGCCATAGAAAAAACCCTTCAGAATAAGAACAGTTTAGTTGAACTATGCAGTCAATTTTACAGGTGGATCTCCACAAGCCTTATGGAATATCTTATAGGATGGTACTTTGAATAGCCTCCTCCTAAGCTTACATGATTTTATTATATTCAAACAAAACAAACCTAAGTGGGGTCATAAGATGCAGAGCAGCAGCCCCACCCCCCACTGTGAGCAATGAGGGGAATTTCACTATGTCATCTCCAGGCTGGCATCATTGACAGGCCCACTGCTGGAGCCCCTGGGGATATCTGTGATATTTTCAGTCCAAAGCTGATGGTGCCTCATTCCTGAAAGGAACCATTTGGGGGGTTTCTGACCTCTGTCAGGAGCACTGCTAGCAGTAGTTTTCCCCGCCACGGGAACCTTCCATAGGCAGAACAGGGCTGCTGGGCTGGATGGAGGTCTTTCCCCATTGGTGGAGCCACTCTCCCTGTTATGGGGCACCTATGCCTAATCCTAAACCTCTCCAGCAAACTAATTTTGGGAGTTAGCACTGATAATTATTATATCCCTTTTCCTACTTAAGAGTCTGAAGAGAGAAGCTGCTCTCCTGGAACAAGCACTTTTATGATTCCCGAACACCAACTTTCTAAGGATTTTGTAGAAACTAATAGCTTATGTCTTAAAGGTAGTATTCAATTAGTTGTGGAGCAGACAATGTGCAGACAATTTGGGGATTTAGTCTGGTGCAGACAATGCCTTTAGAAAGCCTCAATGGAAACTTTAACAAAAAAAGAAAAAAAGAAGACAACTCAAGTTATTCTAACTTTAGCCTATAGCACTTTTGGAGGTAATACTTTCTTCAAAGAACTAATTAACTAATTAATTAGCCAATCCTAACAGAACTCTCTAGATGTACCTCACAAGTACTACAGAGGTTTTATTTTCAATTGAGCAAGCTGCTGGAAATATTCCGTTGCAGTACTGGGAATACACAGCCGTCTCTCCCGTGTCAGTTCAGTTCATGTCTTTCTGTTCCAACTTTGCTTTCATTTTATGAAAGAGTTTAAAATTATGTCAGAAGCCAATGCAAATAAAATCTCATTTTCTGATATGTCCTGTCCTCCAATATTCTTAAAACAATGGTTCCCTGGCCATTGTCTTAAGGATTTCCCTTTCTCAAGAAAAACCACTTTGGACATCACTTGAGTTAGTGTCCCTATGATAGTGACCCACCATGCCAGTAGGTAGCTCCCATGTTGATGGTCAGCTCTTCCACTTCTCTCTCTCTCTCTTCCTTATCTTGTTTGTTTCTGCTGGTCAACGGAGACAGATGAGGCCTGCAAGAAGAGGACAATGGTAGCAGAAGTAACAGCTGTGGAGGTGGTAGAGTCACACTGCAGCATTATGGGAAATTACAATGGCTGTTGCCTGGTGCTCATTAGAGAAGTGTCAACAAAGATGGCCCACACCAGTAGCATAGGCAGGGTAGGCCCCTTAGCACCTGCTGATACTGAGCCTGGAGGTATATTGGAACTACAAGTAAAATAAATAAAAGGAAACTGGCTCAATCAGATTTAATGAACATTTTCACTGCTGGTAAAAAGAGCTCCTCCTTCATCAAATTTGAGCGTTTAAAAAAGGGGTAAAAGTTTTCACAGCAGGGCAGGTTGAACTCCGTCCCCAACAATTACCACCCCATTCAGGCAGAAGCCACACTCCTCCCATCCCGTGCCATTCGTTTAGAGCAGGTAGAGCAACTTGTTTCCCTCCATATGTTTTGGCCTACAATTCTCATTAGCCCTAACGAGCATAACCAATGGTGAGGGACTGTGATTGTCATAGGCAAAAGCATCTAGAGGCCACAAGTTGTTCACCCTTGATTTAGAGTAAGAGCAATGTAATGCAGAAAGCACAGTATCTCCATGAATGAGAACCCTTTACATCCTAGTCTCCTGAGAACAAGCTTTCTTGTGAATGGACTCTGAATTTCTGCTGCTATCTAGAAGAAATTATGTATCCTTTTAAAAGTACTACAGCTCATCACCCCCTAAGTGCCTTGGCTACATATATAAGAATGCTTGACCCTCTATTCTATAGTACGATAGTTTGGATGACATATTAGGCAATGGAGGAGGGAATAGCACACTCATCGTGTGTTATTTTCCCGGTGCCCGACACACAACATGTTGCCCCTCCCCCATCGCACAGCTGGAAGTCCCAGCATCCTTCTGGGTTGCTGGTGCTCCTCCCTCCCTCCTCCTTTAGTCCTCCGGCCCTATCCCATCATGCACTTCAAGTTCTGCCAGCTGTATAGGAGCATCTGGGGATTTTCGGTCACTCCTGCCGGGGAACTCTATGACCGCCTGGAATAGTACATGGAGAGAAGGAGATCCCGACACACAACATTTTAATCAATGGGTTTCAGGATAAGCAACAGAGCAGCCCATTGTTAAATTCACCAAAATAGTGTGCTGTCAGTTATGTGTCCATTGTGTGTCGCCTGACACACAACACAATAATCAACACAACTGACAGTTGCCTCTCTCCCCCACCCGGTTGATTAGCGTGCTGTCCGAACTCAGCCAGTATCTTCTGAGGGATGTGCATTGTGTAACTGAAAAAGAGTGAGTAGAGACTGCAAGGTTGGTGTTTCTGTATTCTTTCTGTTGGTGAATTGCATTCTGGTCAGGATCTGCACTACTGCATTAAAGTAGTTTATAATGGTATTGACAACTCTTGGACCCAGGACACATTCCATATACCATTTTAAAAACGTTTTCAAAGTGTTTTATCCTATTTGGTGTAGATCTGTCCCAGAGATTCTGTGTAGACTGTAGGAACTTTTAAAGTTTGTTTCTGTTCCCTAATGATTTCCTAGCAGATTCTTCTTTGTGGCTCCTCAGGCTGAATTATTGAATCATAGCATGTCGTTTATAATCAATAGATTCTATATTGAAAAGATTTTTGTGTAAGTTTTGATCAATGCAAATATCATTTGTTATTTGTCCCTTGTGAATGGTGTTTTGTTGCACTGCTTGGTTTGGAAATGTGAAAAAAGTTATGTGAAAAAAGTTTTTAATCAATAGTGATTATTGTATAAAGAGTTAATTCGTGTTTTTATATGTGTTTTTATTGTAGAGTGCCCTTGAGGAAGGGTTTTTTTATAACCCGAATCGTGTCAGGCTTTGAATAAAAGACATCACAATCTTCCAACTAGCAGTGCTCTTTTGTGTTAAAGCACTTGGAAGGTACCCTCCTTCAGTCTGCATGGTGCATTCCCACCTCATTTGTTTGGTTTAAATATTACAAAATGCCATAAACCTCCAGTGACTGAATTCAAAAGGAAAACAAACCCTGGATAAAACACTAACATCCCTGGAGTTCTCACTGCTCGGAAAACTTCAGTGGATGTAACAGTCTGAAAGTGTGCATGGAATATTAAGAGGGGAAAAGCAAGAGATTTTATAGGCTATGGTCTTGAAAAGCACTTGAAACCTGTCTGGTTATACTGTCAGGATCACATTTGCTGATGCGCGGGATGTGTACTGTAATATAATTAGAAGCCAAGGAGAGAAAATCACCTAATAGACATTATCATATGTTAAATAAAATAGAAGGTAGCTGCATTGTTGCATGTCAGCATTCAGGAACTTTTTTAAAAAACTTCTAGTATATACTGCTTTTCTTTCCTCTCAGGATATTTGATTGTTTCCATTTACATAGATTTTTTTAAAAAATGAGAGAGAATATTTCCTTTCACACTCCTCCTCTATTCCACTTCATTGCTTTGGAAATAAATAATCACAGTGCATTTATAGCTTAAGGGACCAACTTCCCCCAAGCAGAAGTGTTGATTGTATTATTTTAAAGATATGGTATGGAATCTCTCAATAGTTCCTGCTTGCTACTCACAGTTCATTAAGCTGAATGTCCCTTACTGAAGTTATTTTTCCCCTAAGAAAAAAGAGCAGCAAAAAGCATCAGTGTGTAGCATTTAAATCTTCTTCACTAACACCTTCCTTATTCATTTTTGTAGATTTTAGTTATCTCAGTCAATAATATTAAAGAAAGATGAACATTTTTGCTGAGCATACCTAATAGCATTGTTTTCTTAAATGCCTTTTAATATGTAATTCATTCATTTGGTTTAATCTGATTAAATTCCAACATGCAGGCATTTTACTAAAGGTGTCAGTTTTTAGAGTGTGTTAAATGAAAGGTGTGGAAAGTGTTGTATTGTGAGAGCTCCAAAACACTAAAGACAAATAGTTGAAGCTTCTTTATTCCAGGTATTAACCATCAAACTATTAAAAGAGGGGATTTCAGGTGGAAAAGAGGGGGGAGGTTTGATCCTTCCCTGCCGGAGCACAGTAACCCCAATCCAAATTTAGGTGAGGCATACTTACACTAAAGTAAAGCGAGTGGGGGAGAGGTCCCCACTTACCTGTCGGGGCCGTCCACTTCCACCCACTGGTCCCTTCTACTGAGAAACAGGCTTCGCAGCCTGCCTTTCAGTAGAGTGCTGGGTGATGACGTCACCCGGAGCTCTACTGAGAGGCAGGCCGCGAAGCCTGTTTCTCAGTAGAAGGGACCAGTGGATGGCAGCGGACGGAAGTGGATGGCACCAGCAGGTAAGGAGCGCGAGTGGGGGGGAGGAACAGGGAGGGAAGGGGAGTTCGGTCCCCACTCACCCGCCCCCATGTTTTCCGCATAGGCTTGCATTGGGGGAGAGCTTTCTTTCCCCCAATGCAAGCCTATGGCGAAAACACCTAAAATGGTGTCCGATCAAAAAATCGGACGTCCAATTTTCGTATCCAAATCGGATCCGATCTGATTTGCGGGACCTCCGATTTTGTCCGATCCGATCCAGGGCAAAATCTGAGGTCCCGATTCCGATATGATTTTTCCTCCCATGCACACCCCTGAAGCTTACCTTCTTCTCCCCTGTCCAAGGAATATTAACCCCAGTTGACATTACAAAATTATCTAACATCATCTTTAGCACATGCAGGTGGCCACCTACTCCACTGAGAACATTGATCAGGCAGGAGCCCTGGCTGGCTATTTTGTACAAGAGGTAATAGAGTGCAGTCATCGGTGCCAATGAGATGACTGGTAGCATTAGTAAATGGATCAAAATGAGTAGCGGCTAGGTGCCCAGCATGCCATATTTGGCCATGTGTAGCTGGATCATATTGAGCAGGACCCAGATGCTGGGCATTCCATATTCAGGTATAAGTTTATACAGGTACTGCCCTATGCTGTCAAGCATCTTAAGGGTAAAGTGAATCTCAGATCGCCTTTCTGAAGGATGCCTAGTTTCTTCACAAAAAAAACCACATTGCATTCCTGGTTCCTTGGCTGATTCCATAATGGCAATCTGTATACCCCTTACAGTTTTTTTGTTTGTATGTTTCTGTTGTACTCTGTGTATCACATCTGATTGTAGAGAGGTATCTGGTTTAGGCATCTCTAGTCCAGCAATATTGAACTTCCCACACTTGACTTTCTAACTCAAATGTTTCTAGACTTTTAGAGCAGTGCTCTGAATTCCAGCTGTAATCCTGATACATGGCTATCCAGCCTCTGCTGGAATTCAGTAGACCACTCTAAAAGTAGCAAATGTAACAAATGAAGGGCAGGTGTAATATGATACAGAGTAGGGTGTGCAGAGTGGGTCTTCTTCACCCTGAAATTTGGGGCAGAGCTCTGTTGAGGTGATTCTCCACCCCAATTTCTGGAGCAGGTCCCTCTCTCAACTCCACCAGATAGTTTGGTGAAAAACCGCTCCGTTTTCAGGTAACCGTTATATTATCGTCAATGGGAATTAACAGAAATGCTTACAGCTCCCTCAGTTTTAAAGATAAACACATGAAAATTGGCACTGTGACAGGTTCTAAAGAGGGCTTTAGGTATGCCAAGTTTGGAGCAGATCCCTACATGCAGGGATCTATGGAGAATTTTTAAAGTCCAAACTCAAATGTCCTCTCAGGCACCTCTCTTGCCTTGATCTGTATGGTGAGGGAGAGGGAAATGAAGCAGTGGGATAAAACTGCTTAGCACAATAATAAATAAGTAAATATGAATTTATGCCACAATAGCACATGAATATGCCACAACAGCAGCACACAGCTTGCCCATCTTCAGAGAGGACAGGAAAGCAGCTTGCAGGAGGAGGAGGAGGAGGAGGCACCCCACACACACACTGTCAGTCAGGCACATTGAAGTGAGTCGAGTCAAGGCAACAACAGCTTTCCTACAGGAGGCTATGTGACTTGGAGGAGGAGGACAACGATGATGAGGAACCCTCCCCTGCACTAGAAGCCCAGCCAGCCAATAGGAGTAATAGCTTAACTGAGATAAAGAGCCTGCCTGACTCAGGTCTGTAGAAGCTTACTCACTCACAATGCCAGTCCAGCAGCACTTTGACACTGTGGCTAACTTCTATGAGTTCAAGCAGAAACTGTTGTGATTAATGGCTGTCTCTGAAAAATGTAGATAGCCGAGTCCGAGAAAACCATCCATTGGTCAAAGCCAAGGTTGTAGTCCGAAGTTGATTTGAATAATTTTGGAATCACAAGGCATTGAAGCATCATCAGAAGTCCGGTCCAATGGGTCAGGATACATCCAGGCAAGAACAAGGTTACAGGGCAACACAGAAGAATGGTCAGGATACAGTCCAAGGGTCAGACAAGTCTAGACATGAACACAAAGCTGAGCAGCACAGAGTAAACGCAACAACACCAGATACTAACATTACTTCCAGCAATCTGGCTGAGTGTTGGCCAGACTTTTATGGGAAGTGGACTAATTACCTATTGCTGTCAGCTGCATTGAATCTCAGCCGGTCTCCACCTGCTTCCATGAAGTGTCACGCCCCCAACACTTCCAGGATCAGCTGTTCCCTCTCTCTGGCTGATTCCTTAACTGACTCACAAGAAGAAACATGCAACTAACCATCCCTACACTCCCTCTCCCCCCATGGCCAGAACCAGCAGAAGCAGTGTTTCCCACACCTCATGATGGAATGTTATCAAAGTGTGCGTTATTAATTGTGTACTGCTTGTGTGCACTGCACAACCCTAAAACACACAAACATACAGGTACAAGAAGACACTTGTCACTTGAGCCTTCCCAGCAGCACTTGGTTTCAAAGTTATAAGTGTCTTCTTTGAGGAAGGAGAGCTACATCACGTCAAACTGTTAAGGGGAAATTATTATTAATAATAATAATAATAATAATAATAATAATAACAACAACAAAACACAAAACGGTCCTGTTCCTTATTGGGAGGTTTTCAATTAAAAGTAGAAGATCAAATGCTCTGCAGATGTTCACGGTTATCAGATCTTTCCAGAGCAGAGCTCACACACACACACACCCAGTGCAGAGTATAGCAAAAGCTACAGCGCCTTAAGCTATAGTGATTTGTACAGGGCACTGAGGCATAATTCTGACTCCAGGGATAAAAGGTTGGGAAACAACTGGAATAGCTAGAGGTGGAATGATTAATGAAGGTTTTCTGATACTCTAGACATCTGTGGATTGAGTGAATAGGGAGAGAGAGAGAGAGAGAGAGAGAGAGAGAGAGAGAGAATATTATATTATTTCTTTGTGAATCAGATTGATCCTTTTCAAAATCTATTGAGTTACTGAAATAATTTGGTTTAGCGTCAGGATACAATATACTTTAAAAATATATCAGAGTCATGGGATTGAATATAAGAAGAAATAAAGATTGGATGGCTACATCTTCTTGGAAGAGCACCTCAATTAGATACCTTGGTACCTGGATCACTAAAGTAACTCAAAGATTTATATCAGGAGTAGGCAACTTGTGGCCCTCCAGATGTTTTGGCCTACAACTCTCATCATGGGAGTTATAGGCCCCATCAGCTGGAGGATCGTAAGTTGCCCACCCCAATTTACATTAATATAATAATGACAAACATTTATGAGAAATCAAACAAGATATGAAGAGACAGGTTCAGTTAAAGATTTCTTGGTTGGAGTAGAATTTCTGTTCTGATAATTAACGTATTGCTTAAGTTTTTGAGTTTGAGTTTGAATATCCCATCTCAAGTTACTGTTCCAATACTAGCAAACTAGTAAAACGTAATATTAGGTTTTTGTCCGGATGCATACGCATCCAAAAGTAGCTGCCAACATCTTATATAAGTTAACAAAGCCTGGAGATCTGGCTTTTCCTTATGTGAAAGGATACGCACATACAGCTACCCTGGGACATTTAAGTATGTGGTTTAGCTAGGACAAGTCATTCTTATTGGAAGAACAAAGACTTCCAATACTATACTTTAAGAATATAGTATTGGATGAAAACAAACTTGTTTACCATCAAATCTAAATGGTAACAGTGTTTTGTATTTCATAGAATCACAGATTCATAGAATCAAAGAATAGTAGAGTTGGAAGGGGCCTATAAGGCCATCGAGTCCAACCCCCTGCTCAATGCAGAAATCTACCTTAAAGCATCCCTGACAGATGGTTGTCCAGCTGCCTCTTGAATGCCTCTAATGTGGGAGAGCCCACGACCTCCCTAGGTAATTGATTTCATTGTCATATTGCTCTAACAGTCAGGAAGTTTTTCCTGATGTCCAGCCGGAATCTGTTTTCCTGTAACTTGAGCTCATTATTCCATGTATCAAGAAGAGATCCTGGCCCTCCTCTGTGTGACAACCTTTCAGGTATTTGAAGAGTGCTATCATGTTTCCCCTCAATCTTCTCTTCTCCAGGCTAAACATGCCTAATTCTTCCAATCTCTCCTCATAGGGCTTTGTTTCCAGACCCCTAATCATCCTCGTTCCCCTCCTCTGAATACGCTCCAGATTGTCTGCATCCTTCTTGAAGTGTGGTGCCCAGAACTGGACTCAATACTCAAGATGGGGCTGAATAGAGGGGAACCAGTACCTCGTACGATTGGAAGCTATACTTCTATTAATGCAGCCCAAAATAGCATTTGCTTTTTTCGCAGCCACGTCACACTGTTGGCTCATATCCAAGATCCTTCTCTCTTGTTGTATTGATTAGCCAAGTATCCCCCATCTTGTAACTGTGCATTTGGTTTTTTTTCCCTAAGTGTAGAACTTGGAATTTATCCCTATTAAATTTTATTCTGTTGATTTCAGCCTGGCGCTCCAGTCTATCAAGATCACTTTGGAGTTTGTTTCTGTCTTCCAGGGTATTAGCGATCCCACCCAATTTTGTGTCATCTGCAAATTTGATAAGCATTCCCTGCACCTCCTCGTCCAAATCATTAATAAAAATGTTGAAGAGCACTGGGCCCAGGACTGAGCCCTGCGGTACCCCGCTCGTTACCTCCCCCCTGTGTGAAAAGGTACCATTGATAAGCACTCTTTGAATTCAATTCTGTAGCCAACTGTGGATCCACCTAATAATTGTTCCATCTAGCCCACTTTTCACTAGTTTGTTAATCAGAATGTCATGGGACACTTTGTTTAAAGCTTTGCTGAAGTCAAGATATACTATATCCACAGCATTCCCACAGTCCACAAGGGAGGTTACCTGATCAAAAAATGAGATCAGATTAATCTGATAGGATTTGTTCCTGCCTTGTTTTCAAGGTGTTTACAGATTGACTTCTTTATAATTTGTTCCAAAATTTTCCCAGGGATGGATGTCAGATTGACTGGTCTGTAGTTCCCAGGTTCCTCCTTTTTGCCCTTTTTGCAGATTGAGACAACATTAGCCTTCCTCCAATCATCCGGCACTTCACCCATCTTCCATGATTTCGCAAGGATAATAGAGAGTGGTTCTTTTTTATATATATAAGTAATTTTATTAAATCTGTGCCCCAGGGAGACAGCACACCTGGCAAGTTCTTGGGTCTTCGCGACATACTTTGGTTTCAATCCCACGCAGCAGGGAGTCTCCCAGAACTACTGCTCTTCTCTTCTTCTTGGTTGACTGACCTTCTGCCTCTTGCTCACTGTTGCACGGGGTCTCCTGTAATTCTTCCTCTGCAGGCTGTCCTCCAGTCTCTTCCTCCAATAGCTGCAAGCAGTTCCAGAACTTTAATGGTTCTAGGGTGACCAGATTTTGGAAACCAAAATCCAGATCCAAAATGGCCGCCCAAAGGGGGCATGCAGCGCCCACGAGATTGTGTTGGGACTTCAGGTCCCATCGACCCCAGTAACATGCCCAAACCACCCCAGTTGGTGTTGGACTACAACCCCCATCATCCTTAGGGATGATGGTATCTAGGTCTTTTTAGAGCGGGGCATCAGGCTGCTCCAGGAGCAAAAAGCTTCCACCCCAGCGCTCACTTGTTCCCCCTCCTCCCTGTTCAAAGCACCGGGCGCCAAGCCCCTCGCGGGCGACACTCACCTGGGCTCATATGATTCGCTCACTTGCGCCGCTGCTGCTGCTGCTGCCCTGCATCGCCTCGCAGAAGGAAGTGAGGGCGCCCAGCTCAGATGTCCCATCGTCTCCCTCCCAAACCAGCCCTGGAGCCGGCTCGCTTGGGGCGGTGCCGAGGAAACTTCCCCCTGGGCGGGCGAGGCAGACTGTCACCTCTCCTCGGCACATTTCCTCCAGCCCCTCCTGGCGATCTTCTAGGCCAGAGCGATGGTGCTTCCTCCAGGCCAAGCTGAGCAGTTTTTAGTCCTGCGCCGTCGCTCTGGCCTAGAAGAAGTCCCAGATCGCCCGGGGGATGCGCTGGAGGAAGTGTGCTGAGGAGGGGTGACAGTCTGCTTCGCCCACCCAGGGTGAAGTTTCCTCGGCGGCACGCCAAGCGTGCCGGCTCCAGGGCTGGTTTGGGGGGGGGACGATGGGACACCTGAGCTGGGTGCCCTCACTTACTCCTGTGAAGCGACGAGGGGCAGCAGCGGCGGCGGTGCGAGCGAGCGAGCGACATGAGCCCAGGTGAGTATCGCCTGCGAGGGGCTTGGCGCGGTGGTGCTTTGAACAGGGAGGAGGGGGAGCGCTCCAGATCCAGCCGACCGTTTCCCCGGAAGTTTGCCCCCAGGGCCCAGTCGGCCCAGATCGCCCCAGTTTTCCCAGTTAGGACCGGGAAACCCCTGGTGATCTGGTCACCCTGAATGGTTCCACTGGTGCAGAGTGTCTTCTAGTGCTTCTGCTACTAACTGTCACCCTTTTCCAAGGAGTTTCCTCTTCGTTAGTTTTTCCTCATCTCAGCATTCTCCACTTCTGCTGTTGCTCTTCAATCTCTTGAGCTTCTTGTTGCTGTCGCAGTTCCACCATTCTGTCTAAGAATTCTTCGCCTTCTCTTATTCCTTGAAGGGTGGACACTCGCTGCTCAAGTGCTTTCACTTTTTCTTCCAATAGTGCAACCAGCTTGCATTTGTTGCGGGTTTAAGCCATGTTGACCTCAGGCAGGAACACGAACATTGCACACACTTTGCAGGCACCACCACTAGAGACTCCTTTCCGTCCATAGTCTCCATTTTTGCTTTGTTTCTGCCTTCCAATTGTGTTGGAATTTTGTTAAGGACCTCCCCCTTGTCCTCCCCTGGCGAACTCCCCCTGCCAAACCCATCTTAACCAGTTTGGTCTATCCTGACCTACAGAAGGAGTGTAACTGGTGTATTTTTGTTTACTATATGCCACCTAGCACAGTGTTGGGGCTCATCTTGACAATGGTACATTGCTGCCGCGAGCCCCAAACCCCTGTGTTTCCACTTCTTCCCGTTATCCCCATGTGAAGGAGCAAGTGCGGGGGTTGCATGTGAGGAGGAGTGCCTGTGTACTAGGGTGCTTGCGCCTCCTCAAGTCCAAGGGTTGTTGGTTTTTTACCTTTTCTTCGGAGTAGGCACTGCGCTCGTGCACTGGGGTGCCCGCTCCTCGTGTCCCAGGGTTTTTTTACTTTTTTCGGCTTCTCCCCACACTGGAGAAGCGCAGGATGGGCCAGCGGCCATTCGGCTTACTGGCCCTCCCCCTTCCCCCTGTCTGGGCAGATGGTGACAAATCAGGGTTTGCCATCTGCCTAGACATGCCTCCAAAGCAGCTCCAGAGCAAGGCGACAGATGGCAGTTGCCATTGTTGCCTTACTCCAAGAGAAAAAAGTTGGGATAAATCCCCAACTTTTTTAATATGGAACTTCAGGGGAAATCCCTGGGATGTCTCTGCAATGGCTGCTACATCATATAAATGACCTAGTGCCACTGCAAATTCACCCAGGGGCTTTCCCCTCATCAAGACAGGGCCTTGGACATCTTGAGTTGTATCTAATGGTAGCTTCCCACAAGTTGGAGTGAAAGTGTTTTGTACTTTTTGCCAATCCCCCATCACCACCACCATCACCATGGCAACTGCAGCACTCTGTACCTTATTGCTATGTGCTAGGAAGACAGCTTGCTAAAATGTTTGTGAATCAGTCCTGAATTGAGACTTTTTTGTAACCATGATGCATCAAGGTTTACGCATCACATCCTCGTTTGATGTAAATGGATGTATTAGAACTGCTTGGACTTGGCATAGGAAAAATGCAAACGGGATATGGACCATGTGTGTTGGACCATATACCTTCTCACAATCTTACAATCATCTTGTCAACTTGAACAAGCCATTTCGCCTCATGGAAAAATTGCTTCCCTGCCTTATTGCTCTCCATGTGTGTTCCTGCCAAGTTTAGGCTGCTAAGGAACAGCCTTTCTTAACTTTTTTAATCTCTTGGAAATTGAGTGAGAGGGTTTATTTTTTGTACTTTGCCACTTTCTGCTGTCATGTTATTTCATGAGGATTATATTTCTTATTGCGAACTAGCCACCTATATGCAGTGCTGAGGGATGCATCGTTGCTTTTGGTTTCTTCCCAAAGCTTTTGATCATTCTCAGAGGCTAGAGAGATCATGAATATACTACAGAAGAAACGGAAGAATCATAGTTGCATAAAATGATCAGAGGCTGTTTGAAGAAATGTTCTTAAATCCGCCAATTAATGTCTAATCAGTAAAGAATGAATGACAGCCTGATCCTACGCCCCGGCGCTCCGCTGATGAAGTGCGTAATAGTCTCCATTCTAATAAAACTGCTGCCTCACGCTGGAAGCTTAAGTGCTGGTCCATTGCCATACTTGTGTGGCACTCAGGAGATGGGGGAGTAGACGGAATAAATAGGCTATAAATGGTCCTCGCAGTGAAACTCCTCCAGAGGCACACAAAGGGGAAACACCTCAATGGATCCAATTGTAACTGGATACTGAGTTGTAATAAGCGATTCAACTGGGTCAGCCATGTTAGTCTGTAGTATGAAAACAAAAAGAGTTTGTGGCATCTTAACGCCTAATGGTGTTTATTATTAAGGCATGAGCTTTTGTGGGCTAAACCCATTTTGTCAGATGCCGGGATGGATAGAAACAAGATGGAAAAGTCAGTTATATGCAGATAATAAGAGAAAATCTTGACATACCTGATTCTGACTGGCTGATCAATTATCGATATATCATTCAACTGTATACACTCCTTACATGTAAAGCTATAACTGCTAGGGTTGGGGGAGAATTTTGTTCAGTTTGGATTCCAATAAGAACGACCAAGTCTGCACTTTTGGATTCAATATGTGAAATGGAACACAGTATCCTTCTGTATTTGCACCTCAGAATTTTGAACAGATATGCATGCTGAAAATGCACATATTAGGAGATAGTACGTGCAAAAAATGTGTACATTAGGGGAAAGTCTGGATGTTAGGAAAATATGAGTGATAAAATGTACAAAAGGGTATTATATTAAGAGAAATCACTTGGAGAAACGTGTATATTAGGGAAACTTGTATACAAAAATACATACATTAGCAGAAATGCACACAAAAATGCATATGAATATTCATGCTGACTTTAAAAAGAAAAAAAGTCACAAACTGATGTGGAAACAGGATGGTGCGTCCTGAAGATGGGAAAAATGAGAAACTGAGAGAAGCTAACATTGACAGATTCGTCCATTCCTACTTACTACTAGATTTTGCCTACTTTGTTATACAGCCTTACCAACTATGAGGGCATCAGAGTATTCCAGTTCCTAGTGTGATGACTTATGTGGATGGGAAGTTATTCACCAGGTTTCTTACACAACACAACCGGAATCAAGCCACACTTGCTGTATTATGTGTGACTTTGTTTCTGTGTAGGAATGGGGAGAGAGGAAATATATTGGTGGCAGGACTAACAAAGAATGGGGCCAGGCAGGGACAAGGTATCATTGATGCCTGTGGAATGCCTACGATGCCTGATGGAACGCCTTTCCCGACACGAACCTACCCGTACACTATGCTCAGCATCTAAGGTCCTCCTCTGGGTGCCTACTCCGAGGGAAGCTCAGAGGATGTAAACAAGGGAGAGGGCCTTCTCAGTGGTGGCCCCCCAATTATGGAATGATCTTCCCGATGAGGTCCGCCTGACACCAACATTATCTTTTCGGCACCAGATCAAGACTTTTCTCCCAGGCATTTAACAATATGTAATGAGCTTCATTGATCCTGGATCTGTTTTTATAGTTGTTTATGAAGTTGTTTTTAGAGGTCTGTTTCTGTGTATGTTACATGTTTTTGTGGTTTTAAATGTTGTATATTGTTTTTAATCATTTTAATCTTATGTAAACCACCCCAGAGAACTGCGGATATGGGGTGGTATAAAAACGTAATAATTATTTATGTATTTATTTATTTATTTATTTTATTGCATTTGTATACCGCCCCATAGCTGAAGCTCTCTGGGCTGTTTACATAAGATTTTTTTTGTGAAGATGTGAATAATAATAATAATAATAATAATAATAATAATAATATGTCCTAGATACACATTTATCCTTCACTCTGCCATATATTGTGTCCTTCGAAAACTTCAAGGATGTGATAACTCTCTATGGAGGTTGTCCGAGTTCAGTTTAACTTTTTCAAAATCCACTGCATCTATGGAAGTTGTTATTGATTCACAGTTGTCATATCATCTGTGGGCTACCAGTCTGAGTTAAACCGATCTTTTAATTAGAATGGGAACTAGTAATCATTTAGGGTTTCTCCATGTAGTGTTTCCCCATGATTAATAATTCAATTGTTATTCTTAACGTTGTGACCCAGCTACAAGACCAGAAGTCTAGACAATTTTTCTTTGTACAGCATCCATGCTTATACACAAGACCGAACAAAAGAGTAGTGAAAAGCTAGACTGCTACTATCATTAATTATACTAGGCCTCTCTTAGGATTTTATTATAACTCAGAGGTAGGAAAATTAAACTCTTGATAATAATTTCATGAGCACTGAGCTTCATGAATGCACATCAAGACAAAGACAGATAATCACTGGTCTGACAGGTGATTGCTAAAAGCAGATGTTGCTACTGTTTGTGGTTATGGTAGCACGCTAGCAATTAGCATGCCCTTCGCAGGACTGCCTTAGAAATTAGCATCCCTTTGTATTTGCCATACAGTATGTACAAAGTCCAGGGACATTGAGGTCAAGGGACATTGAGGTCAAGGGACATTGAGGTCAAGACATGCAGAGACCGAGATACTGGGAACAGTGCTGGCACTCATGGTCCTGTGATGAACCAACCTTCCCCCCTCCCTTCTAGAGGTGTCTCTGAACAACAACAACAACAACAGCAACAACAGCAACCACCACCATGGATAGGCTGCTGTAGAGACCAAAATCTACATTTGCATACTCATTTCAGGCTGACTCAGCCTCATAGGAATCATATGGAGGGGCAATAGTGCAGCTCAGGAAAGTGGCAAGGGAGATTATAAGTGTGTGTGTGTGTGTGTTTTCTCTTGCATGTAAATGAAGGTTTCATTAATTAATGCTGGAGGGGGGGAAAGCTTTGAGATCCTTGAAATAAAAGATCTGAAAAACTGCAAAGCATTATGCTGATGAAGTCAAGAGTCATTTCCCCTCCCCATCATTAACTCTCAATGACTAAGCAGAATACAAATGAGAAAGCAATGTCTTCTCTTGATCCAGTACTTGTCATCCACCAGTGATGACAATGCGTTAATAGATGGAGTAACTGCGTTTTGCCCAACATCTCGGTTGGTCTGTCTTTTATCATTATTCACAGATTTGATTAATGAGGCACTTGTCAATGGACCTGAGCATTTTCACAGGTTGGACTCCTCTTATGCGCTCTGCAGGTAAGAGCCTACATTGGAATTATACCATAATGCTTCCATTAAAGAGGGTTTTGAGGAAGAAGGGTGCTTCTAGGTATACAAAATCACAACAGCTAGCATTCATCACCAGTTATTACCTATGGCTTTAAAAAAGAAAGAAAGAGTCTACTGCAAGGCAGAACTCCACGTTTCTCCATTCACCCAAAAAGGTGGGCCCGTAAGAGAGTTTATAAAATACACCCCACAATAACAACAGCATTATGCTTAAATTACAGTGACATGAATTATTATGCAATTGTTTCGAATCCTATCACCTACCCACGAGCTAAAAGGTCTATTAGAGCTAATGAGATTGGTAGATGTGGCATTATTATGGGAGCAACGGAAGAGATGCATAAAACACAAAAGCGGGAGCACAGTCTTAACCATTTTCCTTGTTGAAATGGAGACATTACCTTTGCACGGAGCATCTGTCTAAATAAAAGACAAAGTGCTGCTTCAGGCACTAAATTATCATGTTTAAGGACAGAAGCTGGACACCTACCAGCTATTCAGAGGAATGCTAACTAGATGGAAGGTTCCCCTGAGTGCTCTTGCAGGCACCTGCCACTCTTTGAAAAACGGCCAATAGAAGTATTAATGATGGTCCTTGCCAATTTCATCTTTAGGCTTGACAGGTACAAAAAGCATCTCTCTTCTTCCTTTGTTGGAGAAGAAAATATAGAAAGCAACAATTACTTCATTGTTGGCAAACGTTTGCTCTCTTAAGAGTCACACTCTGTGCTCTGTAGCAAATATTATTCAGAGTTTGAAAATACAAGTGATGAGCCAAGATCTATCACTAGGCTGGCCTAGTGAGCAATGACTAGGACTAAGATCTGGCAGATCCGATTTTCAAGTCTATCACTGCAGAGATATTTTCCCCCCCGGGGACTTGCAAAACAGTTTCTTATACATGAAGAACAGAAGCCTAGCTTGGAGGCTGGTTATGAAAGCGAGCACAGAACTATGAGCTCCATGGGAAAGGGCTTTGCTTATGTTACTGTAAAACAGGGATGCAGAACTTCAGTTCTTGGGGGCCAAGTCTGGCCCTCTCTGTGGCTTCTCCAGAAGGCTATCCCCCTGCCCTCTCCCCAACTACTAATCATTTGGTGGTTTCTTGGCTTTTGTGTAGGACTTTTCCCCATTCAAAGAGGTTGAAATGCTTCTCCCAAGGTTTAGTTACTGTCCACAGAGCTTCAAGTTAAGACATGCTGGTATTTTTTGTTTGTTTGTTTGTTTGGCCCTGCCCAGAAACTGGAATATGGCCTCCTGAGAGCTTATCCAAAGGCTGCCAACCCTATACACACTTACCTGGGAATAAGCCCCATTACTTCTAAGGAAACATTGATCAGGTTGCATGGTTAAGTTTCTTTGAGTTGAAGATCATGCCAAATATGGAGGCATATGGGTGGGGCAGATGAGAAGCAAGAGGATGTCTTTATTTAGATTTTCAATTTTTAATATGAATAAAAATCCTAACAGAGATTTTGTTTGTTTATATAGTTGATTAAAGTTCAGTATATTTTATATGTGCTGAACCAATGAAGTCAGAAGTAAGCACTACTGCTTTCTTTTGTTGGATATTGAGACTTTATTAGCATTGAATTTTGAGACTTTATTAGCTATTTCTTTGTTTCAGTTGTCTGAGTTTTATGATAGAATTTTTAACCAGCATTAGCTTGTATCAATATAAACAATAGAAAGCAAGATATAAATATATGGGCCATGACTATACATTCCCTTTGGGGGCTGACATGATGACCTCCTACTCAAAATTTACCACTACTAACGAAAGAACCAGGATGAGTTTCAGTTGGTGCAGCTCGAGAACGTTGACAAGGTGCTCGGACAGGTTCGTGCAACCACTTCCATATTGGATTCTTGCCCCTCTTGCCTAATAGAAGCTAGCAGGGATGGAACAACTGGCTGGGCCAGGGAAGTGATTAATGCCTCTTTACAAGAGGGAGTGGTCCCAGGCCTCCTGAAAGAGGCGGCAGTGAGACCACTCCTAAAGAAATCTTCCCTGGACACTGAAAATCTTAATAACTACAGGCCAGTAACAAATGTTCCATTCCTGGGCAAGGTCCTGGAGCCAGCTCCAGGCACTCTTGGATGAGACTGATTATCTGGATCCATTTCAGTCGGGTTTCAGGCCTGGTTTTGGTACGGAAACAGCCTTGGTCGCCCTGTATGATGACCTATGTCGGGAGAAAGATGGGGAGTGTGACTCTGTTGATTCTCCTTGATCTCTCAGCGGCTTTCGATACCATTGACCATGGTATCCTTCTGGGACGACTGGCTGAGTTGGGAGTGGGAGGCACTGCATTGCAGTGGTTCTGCTCCTACTTGGGGGGTCGGCTCCAGAAGGTGGTGCTTGGGGAACATTGCTCAGCCCTGTGGATTCTTCAGTATGGGGTTCCGCAGGGGTCAGTTTTGTCCCCCATGCTGTTCAACATCTACATGAAACCGTTGAGTGCAGTCATCCGGAGTTTTGGAGTGCGTTGTCATCAGTACGCTGATGACACGCAGCTCTATTTCTCCTTTTCATCTTCATCAGGTGAGGCTGTGGATGTGCTGAACCAGTGCTTGGCTGCGACAATGGACTGGATGAGGGCTAATAAACTGAAACTCAATCCAGACAAGACAGAGACGCTGTTAGTGGGTGGTTCCTCTGACTGGATGGAGGGTGTTCAACCTGTTCTGGATGGGGTCGCACTCCCCCTGAAGGAGCAGGTTCTTAGCTTGGGGGTTCTCCTAGAACTATCTCTGTCACTTGAGGCGCAGGTGGCCTCAGTGGCACGGAGTGCCTTCTACCAACTTTGGTTGGTAGCCCAGCTACGTCCCTATCTGGACAGGGATAACCTGGCTTCAGTTGTCCATGCTCTGGTAACCTCCAAGTTAGATTACTGCAATGCACTCTACGTGGGGCTGCCTTTGAAAGTGGTTCGGAAGCTGCAGCTTGTGCAAAATGCAGCGGCCAGACTGATAACTGGAACCAGTAGGTTCGAACATATAAGACCTACTCTGGCCCGCTTGCATTGGCTGCCTGTATGTTTCCGAGCCCGATTCAAGGTGCTGGTTTTAACCTATAATGCCTTACACAGCTTGGGACCACAATACCTGATGGAACACCTTTCTCGACATGAACCTACCCGAACACTATGTTCAACATCTAAGGCCCTCCTCCAAGTGCCTCCTCCGAGGGAAGCTCGGAGGTCAGCAACAAGAGAGAGGGCCTTCTCTGTGGTGGCCCCCCAATTGTGGAACGATCTCCCCGACGAGGCCCACCTGGTGCCAACATTGTTATCTTTTCGGCACCAGGTCAAGACTTTCCTCTTCTCTCAGGCATTTGGCAATATCTGAGGAGCCTGGGTTTGTTTTGTTTTTGTAGCTTTTTTGAAGTGTTGTAGTGGTTTTTAAATGTACGGATTGTGTGTATGTTGTATGTTTTTGCTGTTTTAATTTTTGTATATTGTTTTTAATTGTTTTTAATCCTATGTAAACCGCCCAGAGAGCTTCGGCTATGGGGCGGTATACAAATGTAATAAATAAATAAAATAAATACATAAATGATGGGGAGGTGCCTTGCTTCTGCTTCCTTTCCCTCTGATGGCCTCAGCAGATACCTTTATGATACCTTTATAATATTTTGAGTTGAAAATATACTTATTCTGACACAACAGACACATAGTTGTTCATGGGGCAGATTACCACCCAGGGCTACATTGGAAAATAGCTTTTCATTTTGCTTATTCTGTTTTTCTACCACTCCATAGCCAAAGCTCTCTGGGCGGTTCACAAAGATTGAAAACCATCAAAATATATTATACAAAGTGCAAACACATTGACATAAAACATATAAACAGACAGCACACACATGGACTTTTAAAAACCTTAAAGAGGTAGCAATGGCTGTTGCTGCCTCCCTCCTCACAGGATAGTTGATTCCAATGACTTCTCTGAAGGGGGGAAGAGGAGGGGGGAAGCAGCAACAGCTAGAGATGGTGATGCCAATGATTCTCCTCTTGGGCTACTCCTGCTGCATAGTAGTCATGACCAGGTTGTAGAACCAGGGCCAGATCATTCTGCAATGGGCCCCAAACTCTGCCACAACACTGAACTCACACATGACATCTGGGCATGCACACACTGTCCAGTTTTAGGCACAACAATGCAGAACCTTTAGTAGAAATCATTTTCTATGCTTTGCAGGAAGCAAATTATTAATACCTTTCCCATGGCAGAGAACTCAAATACAACACAAGCATCCATTTCATTTGGATGGTCTAATTATGGAATGTTCTCTGTACAAGGGTCCACCTGGCACCCATTGTGTTGACCTTTCCATGCTAGGCAAAGACCATTCCACTTCCTCAGGCATTTCACATGCTGATTGTTTTTTAACTGTCTTTTCAGATCTTGCTGACTCTTGGTTCTTGCATTTTTACGGTTGTTTGAATCTGTTTTATTTGTATTTTCTTTGTTTTTATGTAAACAGATTTAGGGTTTTTATTTTTAATTAAAGAGTGGTTTAAAAATACCTTAAATAACTCAATAAAACATCTGCACAGGGCTAAGCAGTCAGTTGGAAAGAAGACAACTGTACAAACACATGTAATAAAAGTATAAATTATGAACTGATTAATTGTTCAAAACAGAAAAACCCATTTCTTCCCCACCCCCACATACCTTAGATGAGTTATAGTGATTCTGACAAATGCTGACTATTTATAGAACTAGGAGGAAAAGAACAGTCAATAGCATGTTTTCTTCTTTCTGTTTTGCAGTCATGCTTCAACTTTGACCTGGAAGGACTATTTCTAGTAGCAAGAATATTTCCCCATCACTATAGGCTGTCTAGTCTTTTATCTGCACATCACAATTTGATTTGCATGATGAGCAGAAACGTTGACTTGTACAGAGTAGTTGCCATCTTAAAAATCCCCTTAAAAAAAAAAGGTGTGTGAAAATTCACATCTGCTCTCCAGTCTTTATTTTGGAGAGTGGACAAGTAAACAAAAAGGCAACAAGGATGATCAGGGGTCTGGAAACAAAGCTCTGTGAGGAGAGATTGAAAGAACTGGGCATGTTTAGCCTGGAGAAGAGAAGATTGAGGGGAGACATGCTAGCACACTTCAAATACTTGAAAGTCTGTCACACGGAGGAGGGCCAGGATCTCTTCCCAATCAACCCAGAGTGAAAGATGTGGAATAATAGGCTCAAGTTACAGGAAACCAGATTCCGGCTGGACATCAGGAAAAACTTCCTGACTGTTAGAGCAGTACGACAATGGAACAATTACCTAGGGAGGTTGTGGGCTCTCCCACACTAGAGGCATTCAAGAGGCAGCTGGACAACCATCTGTCAGATAGGCTTTAAAGTGAATTCCTGCACTGAGCAGGGGGTTGGACTCGATGGCCTTACATGCCCCTTTCAACTCTCCTATTCTATGATTCTATGAAAGACCACGTCGCCTATTCAGGGGCCTGTTTAATCATGCTGCTTTTCCTGCACACAGCAGGAGATTGTGGCACATTCCATTTTTTTTTTAAAAAGTTGGATTAAAATGGGTCTATTTTGTGACGGAAATACGAGTGGAAACAGCGGGAGGTGGACAATATAATCTAAAGGACACCCACACATCCATAAGTGGGCAGTAGCGAGTGTGCGATAAAACACTTGTCTGATGAGCCTCAAATATGATACAGGATAGCAAAATTGGAGGATTATAGACAAGGCCAGCCCTGTCATTAGGCAGGATCAGGCAGTAGTTGGTTTGAGGTGTCATGAAAGGGCAGCCCATCTATCCATTTCACAGTCTTATTTATCCACCTATTTTGCTAAACTATGTCATATATATTGCAATGTCTAAGAAAGACACGCATGTGCAGTAGTGCAAATTAGTGTTTACTAAGAAAAGTGAAACATACATGTGTATAATTCAGAATGAGGAAGCCCACATGTTCTGAAAAAGTATGATAAGTGCCAAGATGGTAATGAATGAAAATGAAATGAAATTGATTGAAAGAATGTTAGTCTGGATGCATCCTCAGAGCTTTAAAAGTGCTTGTGAAAAGGAAATGTGTACATGACTTATGCTTCTGTTTTTTGCACTTCCAGTGTAATGTGTGTAACTGGTACATGTCTCTTGCAGTAAGTGCAAGAGACATGTACCAGTTCCTATGTACCAATAGGAAACTGCCTTATAGGGAGTCAGACCATTGTTCCATCAAGCCTAGTATTGTCAACACTGACTGGCAGCAGCTCTACAGTGTTTCAGGCAGAAATTTTTGCAGCCCTACATGTAGATGCTGTGGACACAAGCAAAGCATGTGCTCTACCATTGAGCCATGGCTCTTTCCCAAATACATGAGGAAGTGAAACCTGGTTGGATAAGGGGGAGGAGTTAACTTCTCCCAGATATGTCACCAGAGTTTCTTGTGCAGCACCTAGCTTGACTAGAGGGGTAGGGAGTGGGATAGCCTTGTTCTATAGGGTTTCCATCTCCCTGGTCAGATATCCCATCCAACAATCAACAAGTTTTGAGTCTCTGAACCTGGTGTTGGGCATCCAAGATAGGACTGAGATTCTGTTGGTGTACCACCCATCTATCTGCCTAACAGTCCCCCTGCCTGAATTAACAGAGGTGGTCCCAAGTGTAGTATGGAGAAACCCAAGGCTTGCAGACTTGGGGGACTAATATTCAGGCTGCGACTACTTTGTCAAGAGTGGCTCAGGATTTCATGGCCACCATGTCAACCATGAGCTTGTCTCAGATAATATCTGGCCCAACATATGGCAAGGCACACTTTGGATCTGGTTTTCTCTGCTGGATTGAGGGGCATTATCTGTGGGTGGAGGAGACAATAGTGATTCCATTAGCGTAGACAGATCATTTTCTGATCAGTTTTGACCTTCAGGCTATCTATAACCTCTGCAGCATGGGGAACAAAGTATGATGGTTTGCACCTGAAAGCTGTTGAATTCAGCTTTTCTAAAGGGGATTTCCCTGCAGGCTTAATTGATGTTCCTACAAAGGCCCTGGTCTCTGCTTGGAATGAGGGGATGATCCAGGCTATCAATATGATTGCTCCCAAATGTGCTTGATTCAGTTGTAGAACAATGTCAGCTCCTTGGTATTCTAAAGAGCTGAGGGAGATGAAATGAGAGCACAAATGGTGGAAGACTTGTAACAAATATAGTCGAACACAGGTTAGAATCCATTTTTAATCTTATTCTATGGTGGTAATGGTGGCCAAGAAATATTCCTTCTCTGCCAACTGCTCAGTGTCATCCACCAGAACTTTTTGGGGGTGGTTAAAGGCCTCTTGGATGTAGGCCCAAGAACACAACCGCTCAAACCCTCACAGGCCCGCTATGAGCAATTTACTGGACATTTTGCAGCTAAAGTCATGCTATCCATGCCAAATTGGATACAATTGTTCTGACAGAATCTGAAATGGATGAGGCTAGTGCACCATCTAGTTATGTTTCATTATGGATACATTTCAGCTTGTACCACCTGAGGATGTGGACAAACTGCTTGAACATGTTGGCCAACTACATGCTCTTTAGATCATTGTCCATCCTGCTTGTGACATCTACCAGAGCTGGGCTGGGTATCTGGACCTCTAAGATGCTGAGGTCCCTACAGCTTTGAAAGAAGCAGTGGTGAAGCCCTCATTGAAGAAACCAAATTTAGATCCTATGGTTTTGGATAACTACCACCCTGTGTCAAATTTGTCATTGTTGTTGTCAGTTTAATTTATACCCCACCTCTCTACTAAATACCCTATGAAACAATGGCTGATGGCCTTGCAACTCCAAGCAGTGTTGGATTATACTGATTATTTAGATCCATTCCATCTAGTTATAAGATGGAAACGGCCTTGGTCACACTGCTTGCTTACTATGCCAGGGAATGGATGGGCAAAGTACAACCCTGTTGTTTCTTCTGGTCCTCTCAGTGGCTTTCAATACCATAGACCATGAGATCATTCTGGATTGTTTGTCTAGGTTGAACTTAGGAAGCACAGTATTAGAATGATTCCAATCCCTCTGGATATTAGAAGATGATGCTAGAGGACAATTTCATCCCATGGCTGTTACCCTATGGGATGCTGCAAGGTTCCATCCTGTCCCCCATGCTTTTAAAAATCTACATGAAACCCCTGGGGGAAGTCGTCAGGAGGTTTGGGCTGAAGTGTAATCAATATGCGGATGATACTCATCTCTACCTCTCCTTTCTATCTACATGTCCTAGGGAGGCTTTTGAACTCATGAACCAATGTCCAGAGACTGTTTTAGGGTGGATAAAGGTAAACAAGCTGAGACTTAATCCAGAGAAGCTGGGGATACAGTGGGTTGGGAAACCACCTAATCTGGATGGAGGTTTACAACTGGTCTTAGATTGGCTTACAGCCCCCTGGACTCTGCGCTACTTGGGAAAGCTCAGGTAGGTCTAGTATCTAGCAGTGCATTTTACCAGCTTAGGCTGATACACCAGCTGTGGCCCTGTCTGGAGAGGATGAATTTTGTCTCAGATATACTGTGCATGCACTGGTGACATCCAGGCTGGATTACTGTTCAAACAGACTGAACTTTTAAATAGCCCGACATCTGCCCTTGTTACACTCTCTTGCAGTTTGGGGCCAAGTCAGAACCTAAAATATATATTTTTAACGTGACTGAAATAGTGAATGAAGTGTCTGTTCATCTGTTTGCATGTTCTGACAGAAAGGCAATAAATTCACCACCTCACCTGTTAGTCTAAATCCATCTTCTGAGGCAAGTCCTTAAGCTGCTACAAGTCTCTTTCTTATTATTGCTGCAACAGACCATAGAATCATAGAATAGTAGAGTTGGAAGGGGCCTATAAAGTCATTGAGTCCAACCCTCTGCTCAATGCAGGAATCCACCTTAAAACATCTCTGACACATGGTTATCCAGCTGCCTCTTGAATGCCTCTAATGTGGAAGAGCCCACAACCTCCATAGGTAATTGTTCCATTGTTGTAGTGCTCTAACAGTCAGGAAGTTTTTCCTGATGTCCAGCCAGAATCTGGCTTCCTGTAACTTGAGCCCATTATTCCACGTCCTGCACTCTGGGATGATCAGGAAGAGATCCTGGCCCTCCTCTGTGTGACAACATTTCAAGTATTTGAAGAGTGCTATCATTGTCTCCCCTCAGTCTTCTCCAGGCTAAACATGCCCAGTTCTTTCAATCTCTCCTCATAGGGCTTTGTTTCCAGACCCCTGATCATCCTCGTTGCCCTCCTCTGAACACACTCCAGCTTTTCTGCATCCTTCTTGAAGTGTGGTGCCCAGAACTGGATGCAATACTCAAGATGAGGCCTAGCCAGTGCCATATAGAGGGGAGACCAACATGGCTACTCCCTCTCAAAATTTCATCTTGTGAGGATAACTGCTGGATTTTCCAGAATTTACTTGAATTCAGGGCTATTATTATTAGTAGTAGTAGTAGTATTGCACTTAAGAAGTGAGTACATACAAACTGCAAGGCTCGGCACCTTGCCTGATCTAGATGCAGTACTCAAAGCACTAAAAGCACAGGCCCTGAATTCTAGTCTCTGACGCCAAGAAATCCAATGCAAACATACCAGCAGTGTTGCATTAATGGAAGACCTCAAGTACTGGCAGCTAAGGGTCACTCACCATTACAAGATGACCATCAATGGGTCTTCCTGATGAAAGCACAACACCTAGCAAGCTGCCAGCGATTTTTCTTCTATAGCAATAACGCCCACTTGGTCACAACTCTGATGGTTTCACCTTCATTTCATTTAATAATAATATACTCTTCAGGCAATACATTTCTTTCACTAGTTGATTACTTCACTTCTGAGGTAGTTAATAAAAGTAATCAGACTTTGGGCTTTTCTGCTGTGATACCACCTAAGGCATGCAATAACCATTCCGAAACAGACTACCTGCCGAGCTTTAATGCTTAATTAAGTAATGTTTGAGTGTTAAATATTAAACTTGTAATGTTGAAATGCTTTGTTGGTGCTCAATGTGGATAAAAGTACAGGTTGTTACAGGATGAAGGCATAAAGCTTAGTGTAGCTTTCCAAAAAGGGGGATTACAGCCCTGCCCAAAACTGATATCCTAAAACGGCCCCACTTGAATGCTCAGGGGACATAACTTATAGTTCTGTTAATCCATGATCCCACTGCTGCCCAAAGTCTGTGGAAACATGTTGTCTCTGTAGACGAGTTCTTGTAAATCTCTTCTTGTCGACGGATTTAGTTCGCTGATTGTCAGCCATGAGATACTTCATAAAACAACTCACAGAGGAATATAGCCTTCTGCCTCAGCCTTTTACTAGATAGGTTGTTACACTAGATAACCTTTTAATGACTGCATTCCATTTTAACTTGACTCTAGAGACGTAATCAAAAGAAAGTAAAGCTCTTGCCTTAATATGATGCATTTTTCATATTGCATCTCAAGCAGCAAATTAGTAAAGATTGATCATTTTTGTAGTCTGATATGCCAGTGCCCCTAGATCATGGAAATTTGCATGGCACTTCTGGAAGGAGTTAGCAGCATGGAATTTTCTTGCATGGAAGTGGAATACTTGGTGTGCATATTTTCCTTTCACTCAAAACAGAAGTTGTCCAATGAGTTCCAATACATCCACGACCACAAAAGAAATGCTTGCCAGGAAAATTAAATTCTCAAAACCCAATCAATCATGTGGCAAATTCTTTTTGACAGGAGAAAAAAAGATATTCTTTCTACAGCAAAACAAAAAACAGTGTTAACACTAAACAACAGGAAAAGCTAGACACCAATAGCCATTGTATTGGTATAATGATATGATTCTTGCTTAGAATGCAAGAGGTCCCAGGTTCAAATCCTCAAAGGGGAATAGAATGATTGTTCCTTTAGATTTTTATGGGAGTGTGATGTGTGGTAAAGAACATATTTTGCAAACAAAAGGCTTCAAATTCTGTTCCTGACATCTCCATCTACCTGGAGGTCAGGTAGCAGGACTGAGAAAGACCTCTGCTTTGAAAGCTGCTGTGAGTTGGCATAGACCAATATTCCCCAAACTGGCGCCCTCCAAAAGTTGTGGAGTACAACTCCCATCATCTCTAACCATTGGCCATGCTGGCTATGGTTGATGGGAGTTGGAGTCCAAAACATGTGGAGGATACCACATTGGGGAAGAGTGAAATAGTCAGTACTGTACTAGGTCAACACATGTTATACAAATCAGTATAAGGGAGTTTACTTAGACCAGATGTGGGAAACTTCACTGGTCCTGAGGGCCACTTTCCAAACCTCAGACCAATGCAAGCCACACTCTTACCACTTCTGGTGCACTGCCCAAAACAATATGGTGGGTTGCTGCTGAGGTTTGGCAATGAATAACTATGGAGGCTTTGAAAGGACAAATTCAGCTACCTAAATGTGTTCATTTGAAGCCTCCATAGCAGTTTACCACTGAAATCCGATGGCAAATCATGAATTTATTTTGGGGCAGTATGACAGCAGGACCTCACCAGAGAATGGGGGGGGGGGGGCACATGCAGCCTATGGGCCATATGTTGCCCACCCCTGATGTAGAGGTTTGCAACTTTCAAATGTGTAAAACAAGCCTTGATTTGAGGACAGCATCTGCCCATCTGAAGCTTCTACTTGTAATCGAGGAGTGGGGAACCCATGGCCCTCCAGATGTTGTTGGATTGTGCTTCCTATCACTTCTGGCCAGCATAGCCAAATGGATTTGCTGTTTGGGATGTCAGAGGAATCTGCCACAGGTTCATTTGAGTTTAGATTTCTATGAATCCATCCTGCAGATTCTGCAGTGGAGTCGCTTCTTTGTGGACCAGTTAGCGACCATTTCTTTTAAATTGGGGGGGGGGGGTGCAAATTTCAGTATAACCCTTGGTTTGTTTCAATTCAATTCACACCTCAGGGAAGAGATGGGTCGTAAGAAGACATCTGGATGTCAAAACAGTGGGTGCCTGTCTAATGACAATTCGGTAATGCCTGCCAGAGGGTGGGTGCTGCAACACCAAATGCTCTGTTGTAAGTGCTCCTGAGGGGAAGCTCAGGACCATGTGGCACCTTGCTCTATGGACTCCCAAAATAGGGACCCAACATTGATCCCCATATTTCAAAGAAAAAATACAGAATCAGTCATTAAGCCAATTATATTTTTATATGGTGGAAGTGCCACAAAATAAAGCTTAATGTCCCCCATCCCAGCTACTGTAGTCCCGATGAATCATAGAATCATAGAATAGTAGAGTTGGAATGGGCCTAAAAGGTCATCAAGTCCAACCCCCTGCTCAGGGATGCTTTAAGGTGCAGGAATTCACCTTAAAGCATCCCTGACAGATGATTGTCCAGCTGCCTCTTGAATGCCTCTAGTGTGGAAGAGCCCACAACCTCCCTAGGTAATTGATTCCATTGTCGTAGTGCTCTAACAGTCAGGATGTTTTTCCTGATGTCTAGCCAGAATCTGGCTTCCTGTAACTTGAGCCCATTATTCAGTGTCCTGCACACTGGGTTAATCGAGAAGAGATCCTGGCCCTTTTTAATTGTTTTAATCCTATGTAAACTGCCCAGAGAGCTTTGGCTATGGGGCGGTATGCAAGTGTAATAAATAAATAAATAAACCTTTCAAGTATTTGAAGAGTGCTATCATATCTCCCCTCAATCTTCTCTTCTCCAGGCTAAACATGCCCAGTTCTTTCAGTTTCTCCTTATAGGGCTTTGTTTCCAGACCCCTGATCATCCTTGTTGCCCTCCTCTGAACACGCTCCAGCTTGACTGCATTCTTCTTGAAGTGCGGTGCCCAGAACTGCATGCAACACTCAAGATGGGGCCTAACCAGTGCCAAATAGAGGGCAACCACCCCCTTCAAGCTGCTATCAGCCCTGTGGGGGAAGCTCCCATTGGTGTCAACAGGTTAAATTCCCTTTCTACATGCCACCCATATTTAATCTGCAGTATATAGCAGATCATACAGTTTTACTGTTAATCAATAATTGTTATTGCATTGTTTTATTGTTGTAGTTTATTGATATATTTGTCAGGTAATTATATTGTATCTTCACCACTTTGATAAATTTGTGGCAAGTGGTATATAAACTTGTGTAATAAATAAATAAGATGCCCTCAGTGGGGGACCCTCCTTGATTTTCCTCCCCTTTCTTGCCACTGTCATCGCAACCCATTTTCTTGACCTTTCCCTCTAGGACCAGTCTGCACCACTGCCCAGAGGAAGAGTGCAAAGCAAGTGGAGGCTGCTGCTCCTTCTTCCTGACTTGGTCACAGGTCACACACGATGTGCAAATCAGCAAAACTAGAGCTTGCCAAAGTTCTCCAGATTCCATCTTGAAGCTCATTCCAACTCAAGTCCACATCACATTGTGCACTTCGTTTATTTCTTTTGGCTGGATGAGTCTGTGACAGGGAACTAAAAGCACCCAATCTTGAACCATTGTTCCCTTGCCTCCAGGTAGTATGGGGCTCCCTTGCACCTGTGGTGACTAGAATCATCAGTAAAAAAAGTAGGGGCTCATCTACACCTAAGGGTGTAGCAGGACGAAGGGGGGATGACAGACTTACCTGTTTCCGCAATCCTCCCCCAGTGTCTATAAAGCCACGCCATATCCTTGAAGGGAAGAGGGTCATTGCAGGCACCATTTTTTATTTTATTTAATTGAAGAGGGACTGGTTGCATGGTGAAAAAGTAAGTATAATCCCCCTGCCAAATTCCACACCCAACCCCCCCACCCCGCCATCCCAGGGGTGGCGAGATTAGTGCCCCCACCCTCGTGGGCACAGAGCTGCCCCACGCAGCTCCGTCCCCATTTGAGGATCCAGGAGCCCACACCACACCAGCCGCAGTCCTCAGGGTTGTCCTGGGGCCGTGGAAAAACCGAGACATCCCCGGTTTCAGTTATCCCGGGGAAAGTCTCTGGTCATCCGCGGATGCACAGGGATGACCTACAGACTACCCCAGGATAACTGCATGGTGTAGACATGGCCTAGGTTCTCCATCTACTTAGAGCCTGAATATATCCAGGTCTTCAAGTCAAGTACTTTGTCCATTTGGGCACACTCACACCGCTATGCCCAAAACTGAATGTTTTGCCGTGGGGCCTAAGTATCACATTTATACAGAGAAAAGTACAACATTCAAACAGCAGAACAAATGCCTATTCTTGTTCTTTGTTCCTAAGAGAGGATGTGAGTTATTTACAACCATGTACTCTGTGATTCATATCATAAAGGTTTCTTGTTATTGTCTTGCTATTGTTTCCTCACTGGCCTGTACTTTGTTAACATACATAGATCCTTTATTCTGCAAATTATCCATGAATATTTGTAGCAATTTCACAAAGGTATTGTGTGAATAATAAAAGGTTGTGTGTGTTTTTCAAAATGGCTGAGATATCACTTCCAATGCAAACATTCTCATGAATATATTTAATAGAACCCAGTGTTTGTGATGCTAATGTGTATTAGCATTTTTGTAAACAAAGCCTTGCTCACCTGAATGCTCACAGAAAGGTGAATAAATAGGTCATGAATACCATCAAAGTTAATAGATTCCGAACACAGTAAATTCTCAATAGTAGTCCTGGAAAAGCATACACACTTTCCTTATCTTGGTCTAGAAGTGAAAGTCATAGTTTTCCTCCTACTTAGGTTTTGAGAAAGAAACAAAATAGATGCCTAGAAACAATATATTTTGAGAATGACAATAGTAGCAAATGGCTTTTGTAGTGTAGTGGCTTATGAAGCATGTGAAACCCGTTGGCTGGTACATGCAGATATATTTTATGAAGTCTAGCTTCATTTTAATGCCACACTTGTTCTATTACAGAACAACTTGTTCTATTATCACTAATGACAATATATTTTAATGCAGGGTGGAGGCGAAATTCATTTGATTTTAATACAAACAGACCTACATTCACCCTTACAGAACTAATACATTATCCTTTGATTTTTGCACTTGTCCAAATTTTGTGTTGCAGTCCTCTGATCAAAATATGTGTACAAAAGTCTGTATGATAGAGAAAATTGCATACCAAAATGTGTACAGTAGAGGATGTTGCATACACAAATGCATACAAATTGTCATGCAGGCTTACTTTTTAAAAAAAGTCATAAACTGATACAAAAAAGAGATGGAAGAATTTGTACTTGAAAAAATATGAACGATATAGAAAGTAGGGATAGATGACTCACCTGCGTCTAGCTCCATGAAGCTGCTGCTGCCCCCTGTAGTCGTGATGCCATACAAGTTCCTTTGCTGCTCAGCAAGTGCCCAACGAAGCCGTGGGAACTGCCTGCACAACAATGGTTGCTCCAGAAATTGCATATTTCCAAACCAGCTAACATGGCATCTGTAAAGGCCCATTTACACAACATGAAAGGGGTCAATGCTCCATTCAAGCCTTTAATGTTGCAGAAATGGGTCCTTTATAGCCACCATTTCTGCAACTTTGAAAATACACCATTTCCGGAGCTGCCATCGTTGCACACAGTGGTGGCTCCAGTTGAGGGCGGCTGGCTGCCGGGGGGTTGCTGAACCACAGGGCACTTGAAGAATGGGCCAGTGAATGCCCTGTGCCACACCAACCTCAGTCTGGGCATGGGCGCTGGAGAGACCACTGCTCTTCTGGACCCAATCAGACATCCCACATAGAAAGTGAAATGGCTTAGTCCATCCTATATGTACATTATCAGCCAAATAGACATGGTATCAGCATATCATTGTGCCTATTTGTTGACCTCTACTAACTTTTGACCTTTTTCCATTTAGATCACATTTTCGACCTTGTTCAATGGCATTCGGTACCTGCCACATTACAACAGATTCCTCCCGCAGTTATGGCTGCTAGAGATGTGTGGTATACAATGCCATGTTAATTACATTTCGATCAATTTTCTCATGCTAAATTGGTTCAATGGGGAAACCAATATGAAAATGTTTTTGTGGCAAATGTGGATGGATACGTTATTTCTACCTTGGATCCACTACTAGGTGCAGATGATGAGTTTTTGTCATGCTCAGCTTCGCGCGTGGGTCTTGCGGTAAAGGCACATCAAAAGCCCCTTGGTCCATTGACTCTATCAGAGATACAGCAGCTAGAGGTTGACTTTAACTCAAAAGTTTAATGAGAGAGACTCTCCCAGTTACAACTCTGGCAGTCTTCAAACATAACATAAACAACTGGGGGAATAGCTCAATTGCTAGGATAATTTTCTCCCCTTTGCTCTTATGGCATGAACTGACAATGGGCAGGTAAGTAATCCCCCCACAGTTTGTTTCAGCAGCAGCCCCTGAAGAAACAGTGCCCACAGCTGCCAAACCTTTCGCTGCTGTTTCCTCCCAGTACCTTTCCAAGAGACGCTGACTCCTCCCAGCTTTTGCAGTAAAGTTTTTTGAGGCTTTTTCAGAGTTTCTCCTTAAAGGGGGCAATGTAGGAAGAGCTGAAGGTTCATACTCTCCCCAGCACATTGTTTGGCTCCGTCCAGGAGTTTAGAGGAGCAGCGGCTGGCATTTTAATCCAGTCCCCACAATATACTCTCGTAAAATATTTGAGGTCCAGAGATTTTCTCTGTTGATATGTGATTTTGAAGTATTGGATTAACATAATAATTTGGGTAGACATTCAGATTCTTGTGCAAAAAAAATGTAGGCACTATTTTCAAAATGGCAGACAGTTTTCTTTAGGTCACTAGTTTTCATCAACCACAGAAGTTACTATCTTGTGTTTGGTATCAAATTATAGGTTTTCAGGGTCAAGGAGCTCAAAGAATATGTTATTTTAATTCTCAGAGTACTCCTTCCACCATTTTCCAAGATGCTGCTGAAATGTCTCATTGTCTCATTTACTTGACAAATCAACATACAAATGTGATTTTGGCTTTACAATATAGGTTTTTTTGGGGTCAAGGAGGTCAACAACGGCATTAATTATGATGGAAAGGCTGTCCTTCCACCATTTTTAAAAATGGCATCCAAACATTGATTGATATATGCAATCATATTTACTGGGTTCTTCTCTGTTCAGGTTTGGTGAAATGAAAAATATGAAACTATGACTGAAAAGGCTGGAACTAGTGTTCTCTTGACAACTCTTCATTGTCAGGGACACATGGCACTCATGGTACAGCTCTTGTGCTCTTTCAGAATTGCTGTGGTGGAGTAGGGCCTGGCAAGCCAACAATGGCCCTGTTCAGACAACACGTTAAACCATGATGGTTAAGCATTTTGAGCTAAACAATGGGCCTGTTCAGATGACTCTTCAGGTCCTGTGGTTAGCGACATTGTGGTTCTCTGGGATTAGCACTAACCACAAGCCATGCTGTCACACACAACACTTTAAGCCTGCTGGAGACGATATGACTGTGGTTATTGAGTGAGCAGGGTTTAGCAAAACACATTGCACAAGACAGGTTAACCCCTGCTGCTTAACCAAAAGCCTTAACCAACAGGGTTTAAGGTGTCTTCTAAACAGGCCCATATTATATAAAGACTTACTAAAACATAAAAAATACAGACATATTAAAGCAGTTTAACATAAGCGTTTTTGCAGTTATTTTCCAAACATTTACAAAAATTTGTACATTTGACCACTGTGTTTTGACACAGATATCTCATTGTACCACAAACCTTACAGTTACATACACATAAAAGATCCGTTTGGCAGGAAGTTCAAGAACTTTTTTGGTCATAGGACATCATTATCATTTTCTCAACCGCAATCACATGTGTCTACGTTTGGATGAACTCTCTCTAAGAGGCACATACATCTTCTTACCAGATGAAATGTGCTTGTGATATGCCCTCTTATAGAGCATGATGTGGGAGGAAGCTCACTGATTGGTACAGATCTTTTATACTCATTAAAATGCAGACTGTCAAAAGTGTCACATTTTGATTGAAGTTTCCAGACGTGTGCAAGGTACTTCTCCACTTCCTCAAAATGACAATTATCAGGTGTTTTCCCAAATTTGATAAGGTATTTTGTTGGTTTGGCACTTAGAGTTCTAACTTCATCCCAATTTTGCTCATTTCGTCATCTCCTGTTAGAATATAAGCCTTTATGACCACTCTTGACATCTGTGGACCTAACTTTTTGAAGAGTTCATGAACTGGAATGGAGCGACGATTCTACCCTGTTCCAAAACATACCCACAACTGAAATATACCTTTGGAAACCCAGCTGGACATAAATTAAAGAAACAAGATGACATCAGTATCATTCAAAAGCACAACAACTCTCTCTGTACCATTGTAAACTGCCCGGTTTATATGTGGAACAATTCTTAGGTCAGCCTCTTCCAATGAATTCTTTAGTTGTTCAAGAACTTGAGTCCCTTCTCTTGTGAATTGAACTGCAGGTTCCAACTCATCATCAATGACTGAACCACTAGATACCAGTGGACATATAGCTTTTCCTGCTTCCTCTTGCACTCTTGTTCATGCTAATTTCTGCAGATTTGTCTCGTTTAAGGTAGATGACCAGAATTTTTCAAGCTAACAGGTATTGGTGTATTGCTTTCGATTACAGTCAGATCTACTGTACCACTGGTAGATTCTCTTATCCTCCTGCATTCCTTTACTGACAGCTGCAAATAGCTGTTGAAAACAAAATGAAATTCTTGAAGAGAACATACAGATGTTGATCCCTTGACTACATTGTTAACAACTTCTCCAAAGTTTTTCGTTGCTGACATCTTAACCATTCTTACTTGGGACATAAAGCTACCTACAGCAGTGGTTTTCAATGGTGAATTCAAAATCCTCAGGGGAGAGATGCTCCTCGAGCTATGCTATGGGAATGTGTTTTGCTGGTTTTGTAGGTGCATTACCATCAAACGATGTATGTGTTGACAGTACATCACGCTCCATAATTTTCTCTATTGAGTCTCCCCTTTCTTTCGTAATCTCCATATCTCTATGTGCTTGATCAATTACTTTCTTAGTTATAAGTTTGGATGTAGTAGGCTCTGGGATGCTTTTTCTAGCAAAAGATAGTAGCTTTACTTTAGAGATTGTGTCTGACAGCTTTTTCTTTTTTGATATAAATCTCTCCTGCCTGAGGTGCTGATACAGGTCTGAACCATGCCTTAAGACATCAAGAATTCGATCCTTTATAATATCATTCATATATTGTTTTGTTACAAAGCTGTGAAGCCACACTGACTCAGTTACTTCATATGGATTTCCATGCTGTTGAATGAAATCTAGGAGTCGTGCAACATTTTTATCAAAATGCTCACCTTTTCCCCCAGAAGATCGTGATGGGGTATGGTAACACATTAATCAACTAAATCAGAAATGGTAAGCTCTCAAAACAAATTGCCTATCATCAAAACTCAGCAATCTAATTACTTACATGTGTTTGCCCAACGATACCTTTTGAACTTTTCTGGGACTTTGAATGGTTTTCTCCAACTTCATATCAGGTGCTATAGCACTTAATCTTCCCTCTTTATCCTTCACAACAAAATGTCCTTCAATGAATTTTTGGTAAAGGAAGGGGTTCTCATGCTCCAGTGTCTTTATTCTCTCCAGGTAACAACTGCCATACCATAGGTAATTGATGCAGTCAAAAGTCATGAAAAATGGGAAGCAAAGACTGCACAGTTTCAATATGTAGATTCCAGTTACCATCACAATTATCAACAATCAAGTTTTTCACTAGGGAAACTATCTTGAGGAAGACTTCTCAGTTCTTACACAGTTCAGATTTCTCTCCACACTCTTTAACAAAAGCTTCAAACTTCGTTCTCAGATATTCAACCTTCCCACTTAGTGCATCAAACATTTTGTGAGCTTTATTTTGTTTTGGTCTCTTAGGTCAAGTACATTCTGCACTTTGAATGACTTCCACAAACACTGATTTGCACCAAAAGCATCCCACTGTGTTTGCATTGCCTCTGATATTATTATCATACCTTGGAAAGACCAAACATCTAATGAGTTCCATTCAGTACAGACTGAATAGTTTTATTGCTAAAACATTCTGCGTCAATAAGGGCATCATCCATGCCACTTCCACAGATATATTTTCCTGCACACCTTAATGCTACTTTTGTCATATGGAACATGCCCATCATGGGATACAGATCAGTGAATTCTTCTGGACTAGACAAAAAAAGTCTGTTACAATATGAAAAAAAACCTTCATCACAGAAAACTGGTAGGACAGGCTGGTCTTCGTTGGACATGAACATTTTGAATGTTTTTTAGAGCTGTATACACAGTCACATAGTCAGTAAGTGGATGTAGTATAACTGGCAAGAAACCAACCCTTGACAATGGAACTGTATCCTTGGAGATTGTGGCACAAATTCCACACCATGTAGGAACTTTCTTTTTTTATTCATTTGACAGACCACACCTAAAAAGCGTTATGAAAAAATCATTTGTAGATGCTTTTGCAACAACATCATCAGAAAACATTATATCCATATCACCTGAGACAATGAAGGCCTCTGGAAGACTACGTCAAATGACTGGACTGTAGTAATTTTTCACCTTCTGACATGGCAAGTCTGAAACAAGTTTGCAGCTCCATTTTTCTATGCCTGTTGCTGCTATCAGGCCTGTTTAGATGATGTGCTAAGCCATGGTTAGGCTTCCCTTTTGCAGAGAATGGTTAGTGAGCAAGTTTAAACCATGATTATGTAGCCCCATGGTTAGGAATGGTTCACATGACACATTAAGCCATAATGAGCCTGTTCAGAAGCCGCCTTAACCATAGAGCCTGAAGTGTCATCTGAACGCTCATACTGAGAAAAAAGATAAAAATTTGAACCAATAGTAGTAGCTGACTAGTACATAAAATAAAATATACTCAAATATCATTCCTTTTTAAATTAATGATGTAATAAACCATAATATTTTAGCATATATCATGAAAAAATGACCTTATAAGCTACACATTTTAATTAAATGGCCTATTGTAGAGATGTGTTTGGGCACCATTTTAAAAATTGTGGAAGGACAGCCTTTCCATCATAATTAATGCCATTGTTGACCTCCTAGACCCAAAAAAAACCTAGTTTAAAGCCAAAATTTGTATGTTGATTTGTCAAGTAAATGAGAAAATGAGACAACATCTCAGCACCATCTTGGAAGATGGTGGAAGGAGTACTCTGACAATTAAAATAACATATTCTTTGAACTCCTTGACCCCAAAAACCTATAATTTGATACCAAACACAGGATAGTTACTTCTGTGGTTGATGAAAGCTAGTGAACTAAAGAAAATTGTTCGCCATTTTGAAGATAGTGCCTAAAAAAGTTTTGCACAAGAATCAGATTGTCTACCCAAATTATTATGTTAATCCAATACCTCAAGAGCACTTATCAGCAGAGAAAATCTCTGGGCCTCAAAATTTTTAGGGGAGTATATTGTGGGAACAGGATTATTTCTCTTGTAAAAAGCTGTTTGCCTTTCTTCTCTTGTTTCCCTCGCTCCACCAGACATGCTCTCTGTTTGTCTCTCTCTCTCTTGCTTCTCCATCTCTTCCCCCTTATCTCTTTTTCTCCTCTTTTCTCCAGTACTCCCTGGCCTTTCCTACTACTAAGGCTCTCACCCCCCTCCCTCCTATAGGTATCTGTCATCACAGTGATTAACGCACTCCTCAAGCCTGTGCTGACCAGAACTGCCATTCAGTTGGCTGCTGGTGCTGCCTAAAGCTGTCCTAGTCCAGCCAAACTCAATGAGCTTCTTGTTTGGAAGGGTGAGGGGCTCCCTGGCAATGATGTGCTAGGGCTGATGGGTGTTGTGTAAAAGCCCCGCCAATCCCTCACAGTGCCAAATATGATTTCCCTGTTATGGATGAATGGCAATACTTGCAACTGCAGCATTTGTTAACATCTAGGTTTGGCCCTGTGGCTCTTACAGCTTCAAAGTCTCCTTCACTATTGGAAGCACTTACTGAGGCTAATCAGTTAGTTCAACCCACAATCCATGTTTATAAATACTCATTATTGGTGAATAAATATGATACACAGGGTCTTAAGCACCAATGGAATAGGGAAGTGGACAATCCTATCTTGCCTAATCATAGAATCATAGAGTAGTAGATTTGGAAGGGGCCTATAAGGCCATTGAGTCCAACCCCCTGCTCAATGAAGGAATCCACCTGACAGATGGCTGTCCAGCTGCCTCTTGAATGCCTCAATGGATCAACGCTTTAGTGTCTGTATCCAAAGTGTCTATGGATCTCAGGTTAAATATTATTCAGCAAAAAGTCTTGTTCCATATCTATTGGACACCACAGTCTCTTTCAAAAGGGTTTGTCTAAGTTGGCTAATTGCTGGAAGTGTAACACAGCTAATGCTTTTTTAATCACATGCTTTGGCAATTCCCAATAGCTCCCTCTTTTTTGGAGGAAATTATTATATGAATAAACCTTGTATTGGAAACACTCTTTAATATTTACTGATGTACATGTCTTCTTAAATTATCCACCTTCTTCCTAGAAGTTAACACACAGTCAGTATAAATGGATTTTCCATAACCTTTTGACAGGTAAAAGACAGCACTGATATTACAGCATTGGAAGGAAAAACACTCACCTCCAATAATGAAATGGATTGAGAGCCTAACAGTGCTTTCAACATTTGAACAGGTAGTATATAGATGCCACTTGTGAATGGATACTTATATGGATATTTGGTCTGCCTTTGTTGAAGTTTATGAATAAGTCTTCGAAAGCTGCCTTTTATATATATATATATATATATATATATGAACATTTCATATGCATATTTGATATATTCAAATCTATGTAGACAAAACCAAAAGGTTCAAGTACCATGACCAGTATCAAATGAATGTCATTCCACAAACTCAAACAGTGCTAGCAGAGCTCTGCTGAATCTTTCTGTTGCCCATTCCACTTGCACTACCGGTTCTACAAGCAGTTGTGCAACTTACTTCACAATGGGTTGCAAAATAGTTGCACAAGAGCTATGAGCAACTGGTTGCAACTTTTTATGCAACTTGCTCCATAATGGGTTGCACTAACATAAAGCATAAGCTTACCAAACCATGTTTGTGTAAATGTAACTTGAGTTGGATTCTTCTCTTGCACTGTTTCCTCTAGCACAACATCATTTGTACCAATGGAGTAACACCGGTGGATACTGCCCAGTGTACTTTCTTTTGACAATAGAAATCTCAAGCTGACAATACTATGTAAATATGTAAATTTATTTCGGCACAGGCGTTGGGAGACATCCCAGTATTAATTAAAAGCATAACATCCCATATTTCAAACAAGTGCTCAGGATGAAAATTAACGATCCATCTTACTGTAGAGCGAGGTCATAATCACTCCAGGAAAAACCAAGGATACGAAGCATTAGTAGATAGACACTAGAGAACAAAAAAACCCTCAGAACCCCCAGGTACAAGGAAATTCTGGGAAACTATTGTTTATATATTTATTTAAATGTATTTTTGAATTGCCCTCTGGGGCTTGAGGTGATTTACAGTAAAACCATACAGAGAATAAAATGCAACAGTTTCAAAGAACTGAAAACAAAGCCATCAGTTACATACATTAGAGTAAAACAGGAGAACCATCTAAAATTAAGGAGCAGCATTAAGCATTGAAAGCTCAGAGACATCTAAAGGCCAATAACAAGAAAGCCAATCAAGCTTCCCTGGGGAGAGGCTTCTACAATCAGTATGCTGCTACACAAAAGGGCCTGTCTCAGGTCCACACCAGCCTTGCCTCCCTATGAGGTGAGACACATACCCACTCTGTAATCCCAAGAAAATCAGCAGGAAACCCAACTTGTGTCAAATGTAATGATCTTGCTCTTAGCTCAAGGCAACATTCAGATTTTCTCTCATTTGTCGGGATCTACCGCTGCTAGATCTATTAAGCTAGAAAATGCAAAACCGTGGAGAAAATCTGGAGAAATATGAAAGCATGATACATGCAAAAAGCACTACACTTCTTTCCAAGACTAGCAGATGTCTTTTGTATGGAATGGGAAGTGTAAAGCTTCCTCTTATATCAGTAATTCTTGTGTACACTAGGGCTAATTAAGATAAGTGCTCACTGTACACCAGCATTGACTCACTAGAAAAGCAACCTGTATTTTGATGACATTTTAAAAATATATCTTTATGCTAGACAGAAACAAGGATGCTCTGAAATATATGTTATCTGAAATATATAATGTGAAGGGAAGTAGGAGGGTTCCCTAACTCCCAACAGCATAGGCAGGGACAACAGTTTGCTTGGATTGAACACCAACCCAACTGAAAAAGGAATACCTGTACATATTTACCCAAAATGTTCCAAATATTCAATTTCAGCATAGGACAAGGGCTTTTTAACACTGAGGTGTTGTGCAGGTTTGTTTGAGACCTACAGAGACAAAGTAAAAAGGTCAGGCCTTAGAGGCCTGGGGTTATCCTGTTGGGAGGATAACCCCAGTTAAGTTTCATTTCTTCAAAGCTCAAACAGTTCTTTCTGTTTTGGGGAAAGAGGATATAAAAAAAAGAAAAGAAAGCCAGCCAGAGAGAGCAGCAGGGAAAGACAAGAACTTGAGGAAGAAGCAGATGGAAAAGCCTAAATTCACCTAGGGTAAAAGAACTTCCATTTTGCAACTTTCATTCTTTCAATGCCTTAATATTACAGCTTTATTGACGAAATACCTTCAATTATAATTTTCTCCTCTTAATATATTAGTAATTTTTGTGTACAACCTAAAGTGTCTGGTGTGCCAATCACCCCATGTCTACAGACTAGACCCCACGTTACTGGGAAGAGGAAGGTAAAAATGGAAAGGTGGGACTCTTACAGAGGCAAGAGATCCTGAAAAGGGTTGCCCAGAGGTCCGGGACATAGAAGGAACCCTGACAGGGAGACACACACAATTATATCATCTGTTTCTGATATCAGCCTTCAATCTCTATACTAACTGATAGTCATGAGTTATAACTGAGTCATGCATGGACCTAAGCTGAATACCTTGAACAACCCTATTTTTCTTAATTTTAAGGAGAAAACATGCATACAGTTAAACATATTAAGGACACTATCCAATGGAGCACTGAGGTCCTGCTGATTCCATTGCACACAGACACACCACCAATATCTATATGAAGCCATTGGGAGCGGTCATCAGGAGATTTGGGGCCAGGTGTTACCAGTATGCTGATGACACCCAGCTGTATTTCTCTGTAACATCTGGATTAGGAGAGGCCGTGCACATTCTGAACCGGTGCCTGGATACAGTTATGGCTTGAATGAGGGCTAATAAACTGAGGCTGAATCCCAATAAGACAGAGACCCTGTGGATTGGTGGTTCCCAGGTCCAGGAATTGGGATGTTTGCCTGTTCTAGATAGGAATGCACTCCCTCTGAAGGAGCAGATCCATAGTTTGGGGGTGCTCCTGGACCCATCTTTGTTACTGGAGACCCAGGTGGCCTCAGTGACCCGGAGCACCCATTATTAACTTTGGTTGGTACGCCAGCTATGCCCATTCAGGATAGGGATAGCCTAGCCATGGTCATTCATGCACTTGCAACCTCACAATTAGACTACTGCAACATGCTCTATGTGGGGCTACCCTTGTGTGTGGTTCAAAAGCTACAGCTTGTGCAGAATGCAGCAGCAAGGGTGCTCACTTGGACACCTAGCTCTACCCACATAAAACCAGTGTTAAAAGAACTGCACTGGCTGCCTGTTAGCTACCAAGCCACGTACAAGGTTATGCTATTATCTTATAAAGCCCTAAACAACTTGGGACCAGGATACCTAGCAGACCGCCTTCCCTTATATATACCCAGACAACATTTACGATCATCAGAGGAGGTCCTGCTTGCCATTCCAACATGAACAGACTGTTGTCATGAAGTACTTTGAAGGCAGGTCTTCTCTGTAGTGGCACCCACCCTCTGGAAAATCCTCCCTCGAGTGGTTCGGGAGGCAGAAAATGTAACATCCTTCAAATGCCTCCTGAAAACGTATCTTTTCAGACAAGCTTTCCCTGGACTATAGCTTATTCTGGTTTTATATGATATTTCAAATTTCTAAAGTTTTAAATCTTGATGTTTGTATAGGCTGACCATATGAAAAGGAGGACAGGGCTCCTGTATCTTTAACAGTTTCATAGAAAAGGGAATTTGAGCAGGTGTCATTTGTATATATGCAGAACCTGGTGAAATTCCCTCTTCATCACAAAGTTAAAGCTGCAGAAGCCCTGCCTTCTTTTGTACATGGTCAAGAGACAGAACTCCTGCAGCTTTAACTGTTATGATAAAGAGGGAATTTCACCAGGTTATGTATGCATAAACAACACCTGCTGAAATTCCCTGTCCTTTGCAACTGTTAAAGATACAGGAGCCCTGTCCTCCCTTTCATATGATCACCCTATGTTTGTGTATCATGGTTTTAATTGTAAACTGCCCAGAGAGCCTTGGCTGATGGGCAGTATAAATATGTAATAATAAATAAATAAATCCATTTTTCAAGCAAGACCCACTACTTGTGCAACAGTGAGGTGCAGAGATTTTCTCTGCTGATATGTGATCTTGAAGTATTTGATTAACATAATAATTTGGGTAGACATTCTGATTCTTGTGCAAATCTTTTTTTAAGCGCTATTTTCAAAATGGCAGACAGTTTTCTTTAGGTCGCTAGTTTTCATCAACCACAGAAGTTACTGTCTTGTGTTTGGTATCAAATTATAGGTTTTCAGGGTCAAGGAGTTCAAAGAATATGTTATTTTAATTGTCGGTGTACTCCTTCCACCATCTTCCAAGATGGCACTGAAATGTTGTCTTATTTTCTCATTTTCTCATTTACTTGACAAATCAACTTACAAATGTGACTTTGGCTTCAAACTATAGGGTTTTTTGGGTCAAGGAGGTCAACAACGGCATTAATTATGATGGAACTGCTATCCTTCCACTATTTTTTAAAATGGCATCCAAACATTTATCGATATATGCAATCATATTTACTGGGTTCTTCTCTGTTCAGGTTTGGTGAAATGAAAAATATGAAACTATGACTGAAAAGGCTGGAACTAGTGTTCTCTTGATAATTTTGATTTCCAGGATAACTCTTCATTATCAGGGACACATGGCACTCATTATACAGCTCTTGTGCTCTTTCAGAATTGCTGTGGTAGAGTAGGGCCTGGCAAGCCAACAGTGGCCCTGTTCAGGCAACACGTTAAACCATGACGGTTAAGCATTTTGAGCTAAACAATGGGCCTGTTCAAATGATACTTCAGGCTCTGTGGTTAGCAAAACTGTATTTCTCTGGAGTTTGCACTAACCACAAGCTGTGCTGTCACACACAACACTTTAAGCCATGGATAGAGCCGCTAACCCTGCTGCAAATGGTCTGACTGTGGCTATTGAGTGAGTAGGGTTTAGCAAACACATTACACAAGACACCTTAAACCGTGCTTCTTAACCAAAAGCCTTAACCAGCAGGGTTTAAGGTATTTTCTGAACAGGCCCATAGTATCTAAAAACTTACTAAAACATAAAAAAAATACAGAAATATTAAAGCAGTTTAACATAAGTGTTTTCGCAGTTATTTTCCAAACATTTACAAAAGATAGTAACTTAGGGTGACCAGATTATGACAATCAAAATCCCGGACACCCCCCCGCCACCCGCCCCACCCAAAACAACCCCCCCACCGTGCGCCCGCGCTGCCCCCCCCACCCGCGCCACGCTGCGCCGCGCCGCCCTGCGCTCCTTACCTGGCCGTCCGCTTCCCTCCGGTGCTCAGAATCTACTGAGAAACAGGCTTCCTGGCCTGTCTCTCAGTACGCGCCGGGTGATGACGTCATCACCTGGCACGCTACTGAGGGACAGGCCGCGAAGCCTGTTTCTCAGTAGATTCCGAGCACCGAGGGAAGCGGACGCCCCAGCAGGTAAGTGCCTTGCGCTGCCCGCCTCCCGCCACCGCTGCGTGACCCCCCGCCCCCCCCGGTTTCCCCCCGCTGCCCCCCGGTTGCCCCGGATCGACCTAGGTTTCCAGGTTAGGACCGGGAAACCCCAGGCCATCTGGACACCCTATAGTAACTCCTGTGTTTAACAAAAAGTAGCGACCAAAAGTAAATTGTCCACCATTTTTAAAATAGCACCTAAAAAAGTTTCACACAAAAATCAGACTGTCTACCCAAATTATTGTGTTAATCCAGTACCTCAAGATCACATATCAGCAGAGAAAATCTCTGGACCTCAAATTTTTTATGGGGGTATATTGTGGGGACAGCATTATAGTACTTCCAGGAAGAACTGGAAATGACTCGAAATGCTTGTTCCTGGAATGGCAGGTCAGCGGAGCTTGAACCTCAGGAAGTGCCTTGCATGTGAGACATCTGAATACTCCCACAAACCAACCTAATCTCCTAGTTTCTTTCATGACATAGGAGGCACCATCACAGGCCATTAGACAGTTTCATAGTCCACTGTTTTATGCCAGAGCATGACCCCTTTAAATGTATTGCGGCTTCACTTTTGGGCAGGGTCTCTGTCATTCATTGCTCCCTATATGAGCTAGGAACATAAGACTTCAGTGAGCCTTGGTTCAATGCCTGCTGTTCCTGAGAGCTATCTCAGACCATGCAGCATCCTAGTCTGACCACCTGTTATTTGCTCCCTGCTCCTGCTGTACCTTGTTGCCTATTCCTGATTTCTCACTACTCCATTTTAGTTTCCCCAGATATTACACAGCACCCCATGGGTTCATCCTTTATCCAGTGTGGCAAACAAAAACAGAGATGGGAGGAAACAAAAGAATGCAAGCTGCCAGCTGGCCTCTCCCAATGTCCAACACATTTGATGCATGGAAGCTGCCCTATATATCCCATGAAATAGATGCCATGCCACACACAGCCCCTCATCCCATAAATGTAAAATATTGTTTGCTCTTAAATATCTGCTGAAATTTACTGAAAGACTTCCAATACCAATGACCTGGGAGAAAGACTTTTTCCTTAATATTAATAGTTCTTCAGGATCTTAAATGGGATTAGATACTTAACTGTAATTATCCTTACCTTCATTCAGGAGCTAAAATTTATCTTTAATTTGGAGTTAGTGAATAACTTCCCTCAGGGATAACTTGACATAAACTGGGGCAGGGTTTTTTTCACCTTTTTATGGTACAGAACCCAGACAAATCTATTCTAGCCATGGAGAAGTGAAAGATCTATTTCCTGAGATCAAATGGGGTTAGGTGACAGGAGACCTCGGTTCATATTTTCCCTCTCCATGGTCCTTGGGATGTGAAATGAATTCTCTTTTGCTTGCCTCTCTTAATGAAACAATGGGTTTTGAAGTGATTTGAGTTTGGGTTTGTGGCAACGTGTTAACGATGTTAACGAGTTAAAGATGCACCCCCACCCCCTGTGCTTAAAAACATCCTCCCTTTTTCGTAAAAGGTCTGAGGTTTCAGAAAGGTTTGGTGCCTGAGTATGTATTCCCCCATTCAGTCTTAGCTGAGAAAAGCAGTTTTACTGACACATTAGCTTTTTTAGCTTAGAAAATAGTGAGTAAGAGGTCATGATAGAGGTGTATAACATTATGCATGGTGTGGAGAAAGTAGATAGGAAGAAAAACATCTCCCATAATATTAGAACCTGGGTTATCCAATGAAGTTGAATGGTGGGAGGTTCGGGACAGACAAAAGGAAGAACTTCTTCACACAGTGCATAGTTAAGCTATGGAATTCATGGAGGATAAGGCGATCAATGGCTACTTGTTGTGATGGCTATATACTATCTCCAGTATCTGAATGCCAGTTTTGGGGAACGAAAGCAGAAGGGTGCTATTGAGCTCATGTCCTGCTTGTGGGCTTCCCATGGGCATCTGATTGGCCACTATGGAAATACAGTGCTGAACTAGATAGGCCTTTGGTACAACATGCCTCTTCATATGTTATTGTATTAGCAGTTCATTCTGTGCTGTGGGTGTCGACGACACTCAAACTGGCAGGCCTGCAGTGCCAATTTATTCCAATCTGAAAGCAGGGATGAGATGTTACCTGTGCCAAGAAATGGTCCCATATTGTATTTGATTAGTTACATAGCTTCCTCCATGGATTAATTACCAGAATTTTTTCGTGCAGCAGCTGGCACAGATCCAGCCTCCGGGCAGCCTTTCTCACTGAGTAGCTTTTAACGCCTTAAAAGCAGGATAATTTTTCACGTATCTCAGTTCGGTTCCCTGTCTGCGCCTTACACAATTGTTCCTCTCATGATACAGATGGCATTTGTTTGCTTCAGTCAAGGCTTTCAGTTCATAAAATTCAAAAAACCAGGGATTGTTGTTGTTGTTTCAATGTGTCTTTGTGTCAGCCCAATGTGTGCTAAAAGTACATTCAACAACAATTAGATGTGGTCTAAGTGCAGAGTTTAACATAAAGTTAGGGCAAAATGAAAGCATTCCTTCTTCCCTTGTGGAAGTAACTTTAACACTATGCAGTGTCAAGAAGTTAAGAAATGAAATGGAAGGCCCTAAAAATGGAAGTAAAGCTGCTGCCCAACTCATAACTTCTTTAAAACTTAGTTTATAAATATACACGTCATGAGAAGAGAAGCATAAAAAGAATGTGCAGCCATGGCCAGTGTAGATGAATGCTGTGGTTCCTGGCTGCCACCACAAATACAGGAAACTCTCTTATACAAAGTCAGACTTTTTGTCCACCTAGCTCAGTATTGCCTATACCGGGTGGCAGCAATTCTCCCAGGTTTCAGATAGGAGTCTTCCTCAGCAGTCCTTGGAGCTGCCAGGGACTGAACATGAGATCTTTTGACTACAAATCATGTGTGCTACCACTGAGCTATTGCCCAACCCTTCCAAAGCAGCAGTTGGGAGCGGGCAGTTTATGTACCTCAGATGCTACACATAAGCAGCCCCAGAGGGCCAACCCATATGATTCTAAACTGGGTGAGGCAACATTTTCAGGCCCATGGGCCCAATTGATCTTTTTTTGTTCAGGGCTGCAGGCAAAATTTACATTTGGGGGGCCTGCAGGCACATTGTATTAGTCCTGGGCCAAATCCTACCTCCTCTTTTCAGGAACTTTCTCTCTCCCTGTGAAAGAGGCATTGTTTTTTTTTCTGCCTCTTTCACAGCAAGGGCGACAGGGTTTCCACAGGCCTTTTTTAAGTGTAGCCAATGGCTGAGAGACCTTTTTCATAGTTTTTTTGGGGGGGAGCGGGGGTTGTTGTTGTTTTTTAACACCTCTTCCCTCGGCATTTAGAGGACCCAAGCGTTCTTAGTGAATTCCTATTGGAGACCATGTGACCTCACCCTCTCCAATAAGCATTCAGGAAGAATACTTGGACTCCTGGAAAAGCCATGGGTGTTTAAAAAAAAGAATAGAAAGAAAGAAGATCCCTCAACAACTGGCTACATTGAAAAAGGTATGTGGAAACCCTGTCCCCTTCCCCAAGGAGAAAATAAACCAAAATTCTCACCTTTCCCAGCTTCATTTGCCCAATTTTTCATTTCCCCACCCCACCCCTCACGAAATGCCAAAAATGGAATTGTCACATTTTTTGGCACAGCACTACATTTTATCACTCCCCTTTTGGGCTTCCCCCTCCTCCCCCTTTTTCCCACTGAAGTTTTCCTTCCCTGCCACCTCTCCTTTCTTATTCCCACCACTGCTGCTTCTGCCTCCTGCCACGCTCACCTCAGCAGTGAGGAAAAAGCAAATCTCCTGATCAGCTGACCTTAGATATTGAACGCAGCAAGAGGCAAAAGGTGGGGCGAGGGGGGAGTCCTGACAGGTGCACTTGGGGGCCTTGGCAGGCACCAGGATGCCTGCAGGCCCTGGGTTGCCAGCCCCTGCTCTAGAAGCACTCCTGTTCAACACTCAGTCCATGTCTCTTCCTGAAACTATCAAGCCATGCAAATATGAATCATTCTCTTTCAAAATACTTTCTGCCAGCAGGTACAGTGTGGTGCTCACCTCAAAAACTCAGCACTATAGTTCAAGATGCACTTATCTGACATTTAATATAATGTCTTTATGCCTTCCTATCATCCTCTCTCTCTCTCTCTCTCTCTGGGACATATAGACACACTTGCCTCTTCTTCTTTCACACAATATCCTTTACTGTATTCCTTTATAGCTCCTGAAATATACACCATTAAAGGGGAGTCATCCTGGGATTTACCTGAGCTTTAATAGTTCTTGCAGTTTATCCCTAAAGAGAGTGAAATTAATCTCTCAATTTTATGGCAATCAGAGGGCTCAGTGGTCTTTCCAAAAAAAAAAAAAAAACCTGCTAGTCTAAGCGTTTTAAAACTTGAGCTCTCTGCACTATTTGGTGGGTTCTTTTCAGTTCTTTTCTTGGGTTTATACACTGCCAATCCTTATGGTTTAGAGAAGGACTGCACAACCCTTTTGGCTCTGAGAACCACATATGATGCATAGTCAGGGGTGATGCACATGCAGGCACATGCATGCGTATACACACACACACACACACACACACCAGCAATCCTGATACATGTCGCTCGCTCCTTGCTGCACATCAGTTACCAGCGAAGAGTTATCCATATCGGAATCACTGGGGGAGGGAATTCAGTTGTGGAGGTGGTTGAGGCTCTAGTGTGTGTGGGGAGGAAGCTAATTTAGACCTTGGGGTGCAGGAGATTGTGTACTCTTGGTTTAGAGTAAATTATCATTTTTAAACCCAAATCAGAAGTAGAAAACTATAATACTTCGATGGAAAAAGCTGGAACATAAGAAAAATAAGCCTGGCAACTTCTTGACCATGTTCCTTGGACTCAAAGGCAGCAACTGACATCACGGGTGTTCAGGTATAGCTTGACTGTGCTGACCTATCTGGGAGATAGCCTATCTCAGATAGGACAGAATGGCTGAAGACTGTATGCATGGCCTCACAGTCAAACTACATTCCTGCAGTTTGAAACCCAATGGAAGCTTTTTCCCCCCTCTGGATATGCAAACCAAACGGATCTCTCTTGGTGAAAAAAATCAGCAATAAGGTGGTTCCATTGGAAAGCAGAGGGCTTTGCCCTAGAAATACAGGCTAGGACCCAGATTGTATCAGACAATTGTGCTCTGAAAGAGTTACAAGGAATGTAACAAGTAAAGTCAATTGGACTCCAGGTTATTCTCAGTGCTAAGATGCACCACCTTGCAAGATGCCCAAGCCAGGGGGCAGGGGGGGGGGGGGATGAGCTGCTTCCCAAACTCCAAGGCAGTTATATGGTTTGAAACAGAGGGATGAAAAACCTTGGAAAGTGGACCCAGGCTGGGACAAAACAAAGAGAACCATGTTTTGGTTCTGGAGAATGAAAATATAGCTCAGGTGGGGTCACTACTTCTTGATTAATTTACAAGCTCCATCACACCTACTTTTTTTTTGGGGGGGGGGGGGTATAATCCGCACTTTACACCTTTGGTTCATTAGCATGACGACCACCGGTCCTTTTCACATGCTTTCGTTGTTGCACTATTTTGATGTTGTTTTAGTTTGTTTAATTAGTTTTATGTATTTTATCATATTTTATATTTACTGCTATTCCCTGCCTCGATCCAAACGGAGAGGCGGGTAAGAAATATATTTATTATTATGATGATGATTATTATTCTTTTCATCTTCGCCGGCTCGCACTTCCTTGTATTGCCACTATACCAGCAAAATCTCTTTTCACTTATTTATTTATTTATTACATTTGTTTATTACATTATTACATTTGTATACCACCCCATAGCCGAAGCTCTCTGGGCGGTTTACATAGGATTAAAAACAATTAAAAACAATATACAAAAATTAAAACAGCAAAAACATACAACATACACACAATCTGTACATTTAAAAACCACTACAACACTTCAAAAAGCTACAAAAACAAAACAAAACAAACCCAGGCAAAAACCTGGGTGCCTGCCCCGCCCCTTCTCCTTCCCCCTGCAGTTCATTGGCTGTTGTGGTTGTGATGGACATTGTGATGGATTTGCATCCCCCCCCCCTTGATCTGGTTTTGTAGTCTAGCATTTAAGCGATTTAGGGTTTTATCGGCTGGACGATGTTGCTGCCATTCAAGGTGTGATAATGCTGAAATGGATGGATGAGAGTGGATGAAAGTGGGGTTGTAAATGAAAGCAAGGGCAGATAGGAGTGAGGGTGTAGTAGCACAAGTCTGCTGGAGCATCTCATACAGCAGGGGGGGGAGGGAATTTGAAACAGTTGGATGAGGGAGCAATGCGAGTGAGGTTGAAGCAGCGAAAATCCATTAATTGGACCGACTCAGCATGCATCCCCAAGCAGACTGAGAAAAGAAATTCAAAGAGCGAGCTGGAGGAAAACTATCCCCACCCTTCTCTTTTATCAGCAAGACCATCCTTCAATGAACATGCCCCCATAAAAGCTGTACGTTCTGACATAGCGCAAGGATGACAATACATGGTGACAGAAGAGCGGTTTTATCCCACATGGAGATAAAATACCTCACTTTCCCCGCCCTAGAAAAACATGGAAATGGAGGGCAAAAAGTGAGATGACTGCAGGACAGGGACGACATTGTGTGAGGGTCGTGGGGCAAAACTGGTGTGATGCAGCTCTATATCTATCTAGCTATAAAAAGCAGTGCAGTACAATATTCAAACCAACAGGTGTCATCAAAGGTGTTCAGGTTGCACTTGAATACATGGCAATCAGGCAAGCATTTGCATGTTTCCACAGGTACAGAGAGAAACTCACTTTATGTTAGAAAGAAGCTTGTATACACTGTGGATCCTGACAGCTTTTCAGGCTGTTCCTCCTGGAAACAAAATGGATTAGTGTGCCAAGGTGTCAGGGTAATGCCAATTAAATACATAGTGCACAGTACACATGTCAGACATACAGGATATCTGAAGCTCCACAGTAACAGTTCACTGAAACAAACACGCCGTGAATTGTATAAAACTCTAGTTCATATACATTGTACCACAATTTTACTTTTTGGGCTGTTATAGCCATAGGCTACATTCCAAAAGGACGCATGGTTAGCTCTGCACACATTAGGAATGTTGCCCTCTTTTTACCTAACTCGAGCTTTCTCCCTGTCCTGTAATGCTGTTTGTGTGTGTGTGTGTTTGAAATTCAGGAAAGTATGTAAAGCAGTTTGTGATTCAATAAACTGTTTTGGGCGGAAGGAGCCCAGGTGTCCAGTAGGGTCAAGCAACCTACTTCACGTGGCACAACTAGGAGGGGGAATGGCAAGACTTTTAAAACTGTTGTTTCTAGCAGAGAGAGGATGCTTCAGGCAGAAAAAATGTGATAGGCTGGCACTGGAAAGTGAGTGAGAAACCTGATTATACACAAAGATGTTCCCCAGATCAATGTCATAGTTTAGCATAGCCATTTTCCTTCTTAGTATGTTCAGCTCCAGTTCTCAACAATAAGAAGATACTTTGTCATTCTGAAGTATCAATAGATCGCTAATATTGAATTAGGCTTATGGTCCTAATGAAGACTACTGTTGGGTTCGGATGTAACACTAAATGATGGTTCATTGTTCCATTCATGAGTCTTGAACTCATGTGCTCTTCCCCCACCCACACCTCTTTCCACACCACAAGAAGATTGGAAACTTTTGCCTTTGTTCTCAACTAACCATGGTTTATGTACGAATCTAGAACTGTGGCTAGTTTTAAATATGGTTTTGGGAAAGAAGCCAAGATCTGAAGACACAGATTGAAATGGGCTGGTTTTCCTAGGCCATAATTAAAACTAACAACCATTTCTCCATGTTAAGGCATAATGGCAAAAAGAGGTTAGTTAAAAATGGAAGCAAAAGTTTCTGATTTCCACCGCTCATAACTACACTGGGGAAGGAAGAAGAGAGAGCTCATGAATCTGGAGATCATTCACATCACACTAAAACATATTTAGGCTGTATTTAGGTGCAACACTGTGAAATGCTTAGTGAACATGAACTGTCACAAGCTATGGAACTTAGATAAAAAAAATCTATTTGATGCCATAGGCAGCATTTGTCTTTTAGTTTCAAAGATATGAAGAGGACAAAATAAAAGCCAAAGAAGTCTTACCTGCCTACTGTAAAACAAGTTAAAGTATAAAGGAACCAAGGAAAATGTAGAAAAAGGAAAAGATGCCGGTATAGTCACGATAGGATGATATGTCATTTCCACAACTTTCTTCTTGTGCACCATATAATCCAGTGACAAATATGGGTAGTATGTATCTCTTTTTCCTTCAAGGAGTACATTCAATCTATTATTGAAGCCATTTCACACAAACGATCTTAGAAATGTAAAACCATATCAAGGTAACATTTCAGTGATAAAATATTTCTGTGATAAAATAGTCAAGCATTACTATTCTGAAAACTTCTAGAAAACTTGGTTCCAGGAATAGTTTGGAGCACATGTTGATCACCCAGTGATTTTTCCCTGTTGGAAGTAAACCATTGTCAATTTATGGCCTTCCAACTATTTTCCCAGTAGCTGAACAAAGTAGAATAGCAAACAATGATACATTCTCTTTTCTATTTTTCTTCTGCAAAGAACTTGCCATCTCTATTTTTAACTACTCCTGTCTTTCAGATTTATTTATTTTATTCCATTTATACCTTGTGGTGTAGTGAATTCCATAATTTAACTATGTGCTATGTGAAGAAGTACTTTCTCTTTCAGCCTCAGGCCAAATTCTATTCTGGGGAAGCTTTGGGGCCCATATTTCAGGGGTGGATAGGGCTGAAAGCAAAATGGAAAAATGCAAAAAGGTAGGGCCAAAGTATCAGTACTGTCAATAACTAATCCTTAGGAAAGGCATTGTAGAATGGCAGGAAAACCTGCATAAAAGCTGCGAAACCACCAAACAGTCAGTGATTGAGGAAAAGAAGATGGTGCCATCTGGGTTCTTCACCCCTGGTCTACAGCACATTGCATCATTCATTTTTGATAAGAATTTACCAAGATTCATGAAGTTCATATTTAGGAAAGAAAGACTGTGAGAGTTGAAGAAAACCTTTGAATATGGGAGAAAGTGAAACTGACAGATGCCTCTATCCTAATTCTGATCACAGAAAGGACACTCCCAGCATTTGCCAATGTAAAGGGCAGGCACGTTTTACTGATCCGCCCCTGCAGCCCCTAATAATCTGCTCCAGGTGTTGGAGGAACATCAAGAACAGCATGGGAGGCTGCAGCTGGGAGGGTGAAAATCACCTCTTGCCTTCCATTAACATGAGTCTTCACTGTGTTGAAGGCCATTCTATTCATGGAAGGTCACCTTTGGATCCATCCCATCATTCAATTATCCACTGTTTTGATGTGTATCTGTCATTTTGTGTGATTTGACATATATTTGTCATTTTGTGAGTTTAAGGGAAGGCTATAAAGCAGAAATCTCTTTTCTTTAATCTATTTTTTAAAATATCCTCTTTTTTAAAAAAAGGAAAACCCATCCAACAGCAATTAAGTGTATTATTTTTGCATCACCTGCCCCATTTTCCCTAAAGTAGCCAAAAGAAAAAAGTCCTACCTTCACTCACTTTCTGAAAGAGAGAGAGAAAGAGAGGTGGGGAGGTCTTAACGAAACACAATTTCCTATGCTTCACAAGCTTTGCTTTCAATCTACAGGACATTTTAAAATATTTCAACAGCTCCGTTCCAAGCTGTGATTATCTGCAAAACTCAAAATGAAGCACATTTACTGTCTAATGCTTGCTGCATCTCATCTTTTTTTTTCTAAATTCATCACTTCATTTCCTGTTGGGTTCCTGTGTTTCAACATGTGCCCTTGACAGCCTGCTAGTCAGTCCAAACCATTAACTCAGCAGGATATCTCCATGCACAGGCAACTGAAAGGGTATTAATGGCCCTGTCTATACATCTATAGACAGTTGGAGCTGACCTTAACAACTCTCGCGAAATCTCCAAATATCATGCAAAGTGGAAGCTGAATAAAAGGCCTGGCACTTGATATTCATCCCTATTTGCACAGTGATGCTTGTTCAAATTACTTTTTAAAAGTCCATCAACTCTTCTAGGACAGATGAGGACTGTGCTGAACTGTCTCTGGTGCCGTCCCAATGTACTGCTTCCGCAAGAATTTCTTAGTTCTAAAGAAGCATGTTTCAGTCCAACATGCTAATGATAAAAAACAAAGTTAAGGGCAATAAAAATGTACAAAATTTAATACAAAACAAATAAATTAAAAATAACAGTATTTTTTTTTACATAGGAGCACTTGTGGTTCCAAATTTTATATCCAATGAAATGCTAAAATAGTGCTTCCTTCACTTGAAGAAAGTACTGTTTTAGTATTTTGTGTACAAGAGCACATGTACAAAAAGATCAGAAGAAGAAAAAAAGACAAAGAATCATAAGCAACAGAAAGAAAATGAAGGGTGACCAACTGTCAGGATTTCCCCAGATTTGTCCTGGTTTTTGTTGTATCCTGGGTGTCAGGGGGGATTTTCTGTAATTTCCTATAATCTCCTGGAATGACATGCTTTCCCCTTTAAGGCCACCATTAGCATGGTGGGGGTATGATGCACTTTCTGGAGATGTGTCATTCTCCCCCACTGCTCCAATCAGGGAAATGAGTCATTCCCAGACATTATAGAAAAGGGCCCTATTGGAGCAGTGTGTTGGTGGGAATGACATTCTTTCCCCACCTCCACTCCAATCAGGGCATTTAAGGCGGCAGGCAGGAATGAAGCACCTTCTGGAGGTAACAGAAAGACGCTTTCCCAGCCCCCCCCCAACTAGGTGTCCTCTTTTTTGATTTCCCAAATATGGTCACCCTACTATTCCCATTACTGAAATAACCACAGTATCTTCAGAGACTGGGCCTTGAAGTAGGCTTGAGACCTTGTTCCTGTTTTTTTAGAAATTCATCATGAAGGAAAAGGAACAGAACAGAACACAGTAAATGGAAGGTTACAGGAAATCTCCAAGGGGTATTTTGCATACTGTAGACACCCCACCAATATTGGTGGTTCCCCAACAGGACTAAAATGATCCTCCTTCAAATGTAGGATGATGCCTGCAGAAAGAAATTTCATTTGTGGAACATTTCCCCACATCATAGCTACCATCAGGTAAATGTCAGCACTGTTCTGTTCTTCGCGATTTCAGCAGAAACAGTCATCATCATTGAAAAGTGAAAATGAGAGTTGTCCTAGGCAGGATCTATACTACTGCTTTAAAATAGTTTGTTACTGTAGTGACAACTGTTGGGGGCCAGGACACACTTTATATACAGTTTTCAAACCATTTTCAAAGTGACATATCCTGCTTGGTGAAGATCTGGCTCTTCACAACATTTTTATGTGAAATATATTTTACAGTATATTTTAGATCCTTCAAAATCAGTCCAACTACAGTTTGGAATAATGAAGAAAGACAGCTAAAGTTCTGTATAAGATATATGACATGAAAATAGATGTTTGATTATGAGTGGCAATAGGAAAGTGGGATGCATTGACATTTATAGATATGTTTAAATGAAGCCAAAAGGGACCAATGTATAGAGGAACACAAGTAAAGCCAAGTCCAAGTGATTAATTTAAAATGTATAGCAAATTATACCCCCAAAAAAGATTATTTAACCCAATTGGAAGATTTGACCTTATCCTTACATTGTTGATAGTCATTATCAAAACCCATGTTCTTTTTAGAAATGTTAAGATTGGTTATAATGGATTACAGTTCAAATCCTAGGATACAGAGATAATTAATAAATTAAAGTATGCCCAGATGCATATAGACCAGAATAAACGGAAGTTATTATTCATTGCCAAAGGTTACTGTGCACCCAATTAAAGTTTACGTAGGACACAATCAAAGATCATGAATGCAAACTATTTGAAACTTTTGAAAGATATTGCATGATTAATGCTTAGGAAAATCATTGGTTATTTAATATTTTTAGAAATTGAAGGAATGTAATATATTTCCACTATATAGGACATTTGCAAAATATGACCTTCAATTAACATTTTCTCCTTTAATATTCCTATTGGTTCACTGGTGCTATATGAGAAGTTTTTCTCTTTAATGTTAGTTCTACTGAGAGTAGACCCATTGAAATTAATGGGGTTCAGGACTATCAGTGGATACAACCCTTAGCTATTCACTCTGATCCAGATAGGCACTGCATGTGCAAAAACAGGTATCTATATATACACCACACGTAGGATTGAAATTCCACAAGCAGAACACTTGGTTTCAGGCCATATCAAGCGTCTGGGGCTACATACATGGCTGCCTTCACTGAAACAGGTACCAAAATAGAGGTCACTGTTGTCAGTTCTGACGGTACCAGTCAGATATAGAATCTCTCTCCCCAAACAGGTGGTTTGTGCTGTCAGCATGGCTTGAATAGGAGATGAAGCAGGCTTGCCGAATTTTAAAAAAGGAGTTTGTTTTATTTAACTCCTAACTAACTTTTAATTGGAATTCAGGACACTGCCTTAGACCAAGTCAGGCCATTGGTCCATCACACTGGGTGTTGTCTACAGTACATGTGTGCAATGTGAAGCCAGCAGGCCACATCTGACCCTCAATTGCTCTCCATACAACTTACACACACACACACAGCCAACATATTCCATACCTTTGGGTGACTTAATTAAGCCACTGCCAGTATGGGGGGGAAAGACTGACTGGAAGGCAGTGAGGTGCAGCAGAGTGCAGTGGCTAGAGCAACACATCGTCTTTAGGAGCGAAGCGCTACATGCCACACTCTGTGGTTCGTGTCTTTCTGATGATCTCTTATTTTTGTTCGCAACAGTGGCAGTACAGGAGACATCGGAGTCATCAGGGGCAGCATGACTGCTTGAGAGAGACAATAAATGGTGAAGGAATGGTGAATGAAGCAGAGAGAGGGAGGGAGTGTGTGTATCTGAACGGAAAGGAAAAGAAATGGATAGGCCAACCTGCTATTGGATTTGACCTTGTCTGCTGATGCTGATATGTAGCCCCTGATATTTTCCCACAACATCATGAGGATCTTGACCCCCAAAAAGTTATCCGCCTCTGATCTATAATAACTGGCAGCAACTCACCCAGAGCCTGGGCCTGGGCCCTTTGTCATGTGAAACAGGCAGTCTACCACAGAAGTTCAGTCCTTTCCTGGTAGAAGCACCTCTTGCAGAGTCCACTTCCTGTTCCTACTACCTAAATCTTTTCCTATTTCCCCTGCTTACTTGCTCAGACGATTTGAGAACAGACTTCTTGTTACAAACAATGAAGTTAGTTGTCGCCTATCATTCTTGTTTTCCTGCTGTCTGATTGTTGACCTCAAGAGCAGCCTTCAAGAAATTTAAATCTCAAATGTGGATGCCCCCTTAAATCCAGAAATAAATGAAAATGCTACACCAAGCCTGCCCAATTAGTTGAACTGTCTACATGTGCTGCAGTACTCACAGGCTGACTCCTAATTGAATGACACTGCTTGTTCTCTGTTAGTGATCTGGGTCTGTAAACTACCACAAGTAAGAATAGTATGTGGCTGGTCTCACATGTTAGTTGGATGCCAGAAGTATAAGTTGCACTTCCTGATTTTTGCATGCCTGAGGTAGAAAATGAACTTAGGGCACAATCCTATGTATGTTTAGACAGAAGAAAAAGTCCTACTACTCCCAGCATGGCTGACTGGAGAATGCTGGGAGTCATAGGATATGTTTCTGTCTAAACATGCATAGGATTGTACTCTTATTGATCAATTTAACTTAGCTGCCTGCCATATAATCCCAGGTTTCAGGGTGAGGTACATACATCCAAAGTAAAACTCAATAAAATTCAGTGAAATACTTAAGAGCAGTCACAAACACAGCATGATCTAGAGCACCCAGGGTGCCTACACTAGTAAAACAAACTCCCCACTATGGAAGAGCCCCTTCCAGTGAATGGAAGGCATGAAGAGGACATGGTGGAGAGCGCAGGGCCAACAAGTGCAGCCTCGCCTCCCCTCCTCATGTCATTTGCTTCATGTGTGTTGAAAGGCCCAAACTAGGGGTCAACATGGGGTCAAAAAACAGACTTTACTCTTTTTTATTTCATTTCCCCTCTAGAATAGGCACAGGGGGTCCATTCCAGATCAGGCCCATGGTGGGGGAAATGGATAAATCCCCCCTATCCCGATCCAGCTCAGGGGCCCTGGACCTACTCTAGAATAAAAAATGAAAAAGAGAGTTGGTAGTATCGAATGGTGACCACCCATGGGCAGCCAGCTCTGCCAATTCCGTTGCTGAAGCAGCCCCATACAGTTTGTGCCAAGGAGATTTAGCGCTTCCGGGGGCAACCCAAAGTGAGCGGAATCACTCATTTCTGGAATGAGGCACATTGACAGATCTCACATTTTATTTCATTTCTTTTATTGAATTCCTATGCCACCCCATGGCTGAAGCTTTCTAGGTGGCTGACAAAACACAGAACGGACAGGCAATGGTGGATACTGCCTGTAGCTGCTGGAAAGGGATTTAAAGTAGTGTCTGTTTTGCCCCTTACCTTGCAGTTCATTCTTCACCACTAACCAGTTAACATTTGAAACTGTTCCAAGAAATAAGAGGGTTCCTTAGCAACCTCTTCACATATTGCACTTTAAAATAACACTAGATCCCACCTGGTCTTCCAGATTGCACTCACTACTCCAATCTATCATTTACTTCTTTTCCCAAAGCCACAGAATATTAAACTATAGACTGGCTTGGATCTTTTGATCAGCCCTAGTGGCCTTTGTTCTCCCATCTCTCCAATATTATTTATGTATACAGCACCATCAACGTACATGGAGTTTTACAGTAGAAGCAAAAGAAAAAAGCAGAGACCTGTCCCAAGAAACTTGCTATCTCAAGACTGAATATGATTTGAGAACAAAGAGAAAGGAATAATGGAAGAGGCAAGAAAAGAATGCCAGCAAATGCATGAATTTAAGACTTTGATATAATTGGGATGAAGATTAGAGGGTTAAATGAGAGCTTCACAGGGCTTTAAGGGGGCGAGAGTTAGAGCATGCTTAGTAGCCCCGGAATGCAAAGTAGCAGGTGGAAAAGGAAAAAACAGAACGCCAGAGAGAGGAGTGAAATGCCCTGCTTGGAGGGAATATGGCTGTCTGGAAGCCTAAACAGGATTGCTTCTTTTAGGAAGAAGGATACACTGCAACATTTTGTTGTCGGTCCCACTTGTACAGTCTACTCATCTGATCAGCTAAGCTAGTGAGCCACTCCTCAATGTTAAGAGTAGGGACTCAGTGGTAGAAATGTGTGGACATTGCTACTTTTGTCCGTGTTTTGTACATTGTCAGAAGACTTTCGTTCTGCCATCCACTCATTGACGGTCTAGAGGAGGCGTTTACCAGAATTTCGTTTTACTCATGCTGATTAGCATATTCCTGCAAGTGTACAGCGGTGAACATAACACAGGGAGATTGGTATAGGGGCAAATATTCCTTTAAGTATCTGGACTATAAGCTATGTATGACCTTAAAGGTAAATACCAACACTTTGAATTGTGCTCAAACATAGAGGTCCCTATGAGCATTCAATTGTACTCATGTGGGAGCCCATTCACACAATCCAGAACCTTGAGTAGACTATTGTGTAGAAGCCCCTATGCGTGTAGAACTGTGTGCTTGTAGGGATCCTTTTAAGAACATAAGAACATAAGAAGAGCCATGCTGGATCAGACCAAATATCCATCTAGTCCAGCACTGTTCACACAGTGACCAACCAGCTATTGACCAGGAACCCACCAGCATGGCACAGGTGCAACAGCACCCTCCCACCTATGTTCCCCAGCAGCTGGTTTATATGGGCTTGCTGCCTCTGATACTGGAGGTAGCACACAGCCATCAGGACTAGTAGCCACTGATAGCCTTCTCCAGGAATTTATCCAACCCCCTTTTAGAGCCATCCAAATTGGTGGCCATCATTACATCTTGTGGTAGTGAATTCCATATTCCATTTGAATACTTTTCTTGTATTCAAATGAATGTGCTGACGTCTGGGGGCATAGCCAGAGGGCTGTGCCAATACTGGGGACAAGGCCAGTGGGGATCCACCTCCACCACAAAAAATGCATTCATTGAATGCATGGAGGAGAGCATCTGAATAAGATTCATGTTAGAACAGCCCATCTGTGCCTGGTGAGATGTCAGATGGTTCTACTTCCTAAAGCAAGAAAAACTGGAAGGGAATACAATAAAGCAGGCAAAGGAGGAGGAGGAGGAGCTAACTGGCTCTCTCCTTCTGTTGTATATATCTCACTCCTTAGCAGCTAATTTTCCCTAGGAATTGGGAAGAGAAGCTGGAGAGAAAATTAGCAGAGAATTTTGTAGAGATAAACAATAGGCTGGCCAGACGCTTCTTCTTCCCGCATGTTTAACTATGATCTTCTTCTGCTTTCTTTGCTTGTCAGCATGGGAGCTTTCAGAATCCTTAACTAACGATCCAGGCTCTTCTCCTGTGGCAAGTATAACTTGTAGCTCGACTTGAGAATGTCACCTGGGCCCATAAATGCAGTCTACAAATGTCTCCCTGTCATCTTAACACCTCTTAACACCTCCTAAGTTCTGTTTTCATTAAGCTTACTCTCCAGATTGGCAAGTACTTTAATGTATTTGCATTTGGCTCATATATTAATCCCTGAAATTATATGACATTTTGTCTACATCTATCTATAAATGATTACTTAGTAGCTTATGTATCATTCTAAGCTTATCCGCTATGAGTTAAACAATATTTCTCTTATTTGCAACATGCAAAATAATGCCAAGAGTAATAGAGCCACTTGAAAATAAAAGAGTAATGGTCTTTGTGTGTGTGTGTTTTAAAATAACCTAATGGCCCTGAAGGATGCTAATTTAAGGTTCCCAAACAGTTTTCAATTTTAATACACAAGTTCACTAGCAACCCAGGTTCACATTGTAACCAGTATGACAATACTTCCTGGCACTTTGACATAAAGGAGTAAATTTTAATCTTTTCTTATGTCTATTTCAATTCAATTTTTATCTTATTAACTACAGCGCTTTGCTGGGCTCCTTCGGGCACCTCATTTGTTCATTTTGTCTCTCAGCTTGAAATCTCACTCAGAACTAACAACTCAATATCAAAATAAACATGTGTCTCATAGCTATGCCTTTACTTTAAAGTAGGTGCAGAGCCCCAATCCAGATATTAAATATCTCCACTACACCCCACCCTAGGGCCCTGATCTGAATTGAGACCTTTCACCTATTCTAGAGGGAAAATGAAAAAAGCATAGCTGTAAGACACAGTTTTAAAGTCGTATTTGTTTGGGCCCTTAACATCCATTCCTCTGCAGTGCACTAATGGTTATGTAGGCAGAGACCCAAAAGGAAATGGTCACTATCTCTACCATACAGGAGCAGGAATTTTCAGCAGTGGTAGTCACGGCAACAAGTTTTCCTCCTTTCCTATTTATTTATTTATTTATTTAGAATTTTTTAGGAGTCCTTTTAGGGTACAAAATCCTCTTCTGGTGGTTCACAAGATCAAAAACAGTACAGGAACAAACCCATAGAACAGAGATGGACACTTTAGAAACTGGGGGCCAATTTCAACCCCTCAGACACACACATAATTAGTAGTTTGCCACTGAACCTTGGTGGCAAACTGTGGCTCTGGATATTTTCAAGCTAAATTTAGCCTTTTTAAGCCATCGTCATAGTTAGTGGCAAACTACTGATTGTTTTGCCTAGGCTGACCATCTGAAAAGGAGGACAGGGCTCATGTAACTTTAACAGTTGTAGAGAAATGGGAATTTCAGCTAGTGTCATTTGTATGCAATTAGTTCCTGGTGATATTCCCTCTTCATCACAACAGTTAAAGGTGCAGGCACTATACTAGAGTGACCATATACAAAAGAAGGCAGGGCCCCTGCAACTTTAACTGTTGTGATGAAGAGGGAATTTCACCAGGGACTAATTGCATACAAATGACACTGGCTGAAATTCCCTTTTCTCTACAACTGTTAAAGTTACATGAGCCCTGTCCTCCTTTTCAGATGGTCAGCCTAGTTTTGCCGCCACTGCCACACTAGCAAATTCAGGCACTGTGGGGGCCACACTTCAGGTTGGGATACATGTGGTCCATGTGCTTCATGTTGCCCATCCCTAGGCTGACCATATGAAAAGGAGGACAGGGCTCCTGTAACTTTAACAGTTGTAGAGAAAAGGGAATTTCAGCCAATGTCATTTGTATGCAATTAGTTCCTGGTGATATTCCCTCTTCATCACAACAGTTAAAGTTGCAGGCACTATATTAGAGTGACCATATACAAAAGAAGGCAGGGCCCCTGCAACTTTAACTGTTGTGATGAAGAGGGAATTTCACCAGGAACTAATTGCATACAAATGACATTGGCTGAAATTCCCTTTTCTCTACAACTGTTAAAGTTACAGGAGCCCTGTCCTCCTTTTCATATGATCAGCCTACCCATCCCCTGCCATAGAAAATATTTTTACTACAAGATCTGGAATAGAGGCTTTCATCAATCCTTCATTGTTTTAGTCCTTATTTGTGGGTAATTTCAAGAGCATTACTTGTTCAGAATGCCCCTGTTGATACTTTGGAGAATCTGTTGGTGGCTACCAGTCACAGTAATGTATCTGATCCGACTCCCCTAGCAGGGGCTGGGACAAGGTATATTTGTGCCTAAGGAACTGTTATCCCACTGATTAACATGAGTCACAGTTCCCAGGAAACCTAACTGCAGAGGCTCTATTGAAATGAAGCTCTGCTCATTTCAATAGGATTGCAAAGGAAAAGTCCTAAGTGGGGTGCCCTATAGGTCAGATCTGTCTGTCAGCTGCCCTTAACAATGCCCCAGATCCACCATCTGAAGAAGCCGACATCTCTCTACATTATAGGGTCACCTCTGTATCAGAAATATCCATGTTAATTAAGTCTGCCTATGTACTGTTACCATGAATCTTTTCTTTGGCTTCATTTTTCTCTTCTTCACCAATGGCAAATCTCTATTACATGCAGAGATTTTTAAAAAGCCAAATTATTTCTTTAACTGATCTAGAAAATGTGAACCATCCCTACAATGTGACACTTTCCACTGCTACTGTGCTGCAATTTCATAGAGTTGAAAGGATCAAACACTATTTAAGAAATTTCAAGAGTAAGAAATTCCATCCATTATCAACCACTATAAAACTGACACAATTGAGACCACAATGTAAGAGAAGCAAATAGCATCTTGTATAAAAGTACATATGGGTCCATTTGACTATATTACAAAGGTGAATGTCTCAAGGGGATAGTAAAATGAAGACAAACATAGAATGCCTCTATGGGCCGGTCTGCACATAATGCTAAGCCACAGTGTTAATTAACTTACAGAGATTCACAGCACATAGCACCACTTTGGAATGCACCATGGTTTGTCGTCTCGTGCAAACCCAGGCAGTGTGAGTTATGCAAGAGTTAAACAATGGGTTGTTCTAGAATTATCTGAGGGTTGTCTAACCATTCACATCACTCACACTGACTATACATATTGGCTTTGCTTAATTCAGTAACTACCACTGGTGATGTATATTCTCCAGTAATACTATAATCCTTTCTATGTATGTTAGTTCTGTACTTGATCCATGGTAAAAGCTACTGAGAAGACAGGCTGAATTCCTGAACAAAAAGACTGAGGCTTGTATCTTCCTTCTACAAATGGAAGGTTTCCTTCTGTTCAAGGAAAGGTTGGAGATCCAGCAGAAGATCCCACTGTTGGAATGGGGAAGCAGACTTAGAGCCTATCTACACAGTACCTTGGAACATTTTAAATAGTATTTTGAAAGGTTCAAAATAGGTGCATTTCAAAATGTCTTAGGCCACATTAAGGAGTACTCACGTTACAGGAGAAAAATTCTTCAGTCTTCAAAGCGGTGTGAGCGGTCTCACACCCTTCTGTCCGTCTCTTTCTGTTTCGTTTTTACAATGAGTTTAGGGCAAGGCATTGTGGGTGCTGTAATTCACTCGCCCACTTCCTCCTTAGTTCCCCTTTCTTCCCCACCAATCAATGGCTAAGCATTTGGGCACTGGTAAATGAAGCACTGCCCCCACAAATCACAAACAGTAAGGAAGGACACATTGTTTTACTTAAAACAATTTATTAAAAGTAAAAACCGTTGTATATAGCTGAAGTGAGTTTTTAAAAAAACCAGGTATACAATGTTCAACGGAGTGCGTCATATGGCCCAAAGAATTTTCGTAACCCTTATAAAATGTTACAAAGCTAGTGTGTAGATCGGCTCCCAGCCAATTCCTCCCTGCCCCTGCAGCCCCTCACATTATTCGAGGGAAGGGACTGTAGTTCAGTGATAGAGAACATGCTTTGCATGCAAAATGTCTCAGGTTCAATCCCCCACAACTCCAGGTAGGGCAGGGAAAACTGCCTGAAACCCTGGAGAGCCCTGTCAGTCAGTGTCAACCGTACTAGGCTAGATGGACCAATGAACTGACTCTGTATAAGGCTATTTAGTATGATGCTATCTTCCTAGTCTTGATACTTTCCCAACCTTTTGCAGAAGATTTTGGATGCTGTAACTCATTGCAGGAGGAAGGGACAGTTGGTGAAAGCTGTTTGACCTCCTTCTCTGGTGGGACCATCCTGTAAGCACAGCTAGATCTACACTACTGTTTTATAGTGGTATTGAAGTCCACTGATAACTGTTAGGGCACGGTCCACATTCCATACACCACTTTCGTATGCTATTTCCTGCTTTTTATTCCACATTTGAAATGATTTGACACAAGGTATAGATCTGGTCCAGAACTCTACTCAAGGGACACTCCCACTAGTGGAAGGGAATCTGGGATTCATACTTGAAAATACAGTCCCTTTGGGAAACCAGGGAATCTGGATGGGGTTGGAAGGTAGTAGTTACCCAGAGGACCTTCTCTTCTGCCGCTCCCAGACTGTGGAATGACCTGCTGGAGGAGACTCGTCAACTTAATAGTCTTTTAGAATTTAAGAAAGCTATAAAGACTGTTCTCTTCCGGCAGGCATATCCAGTGGAATTTTAGAATGTTTTAAGGATGTTTTTAGGATGTTTTAGGATTTTTTATGCAGTTTTTATAATATGTGTCATGTTTTAATCAGTTTTATGTATTTTATCATGTTGTTGTTCCCCGCCTCGATCCAGACGGAGAGGCAGGTAAGAAATAAATTGTTATTATTATTATCAAATGAAAGGTTTTGTGCCTGTGGCCAAATCTACACCTTGTGTCAAATCATGACAATCTCATAATGGTAACACTATATCCTGCTTGAGCATTTATACCGCGGAGGATGCACAATGACATTTTTGCAGCATTTTGGATAATGTGGAATAAAAAGCAGGTGTAATGTACCTCAACAGTTATCAGTGCATTTCAATACCACTATAAAGCAGTAGTGTAGATCTAGCCTGAATCTTGCTTGTGTAGCAACATTCTACATGACAAAACAACTGGAAACTAGTTTCAATCCTTTAGTTTTGTACATACATTGCAACACTGAAAACTTTAAAGTTTTATCCAGATGTACAGCCTTTCTAAGGGTGGCTTGTATTGTGCACTTGTGATGGCTCATTCAAAGTAATTTGCAGGTCATCCTCCAGAGCCTCTCCCATGCTTCACTGTTTTTGTTTTGTTTTGTTTTAGATCAAGGAAGGTGCAGTATTTTTCAGAATGGTATTATATTTATAGTGTATAATTGTGCAATTCCACTATGCCACAGCACAATCTAGTGACTGTATAATGAAACATATAGAAAGACAGACAAAGAAAGCCCCGGAAAAAAAACATATGTAAAGAAGCCAATCTTAATCTCACAAACAATCCAGAAACAGAAGCTTGGTAAAGCTGCAAGATAAAAGTTTCATGGCGATATCTTCTCCCATTGTAGCAGTAAATTGTAAGTAAGCAGGTATACATATACGTACATCTCAGAAGAAGTATTAAGAACTAGCAAGAGTGTTTGGTGCAGTAATCACTCATTTGGATCTTGTTCCATCTGTGAATGAGCAGAAATTTCATAGGAATTGACACTGTCCATTTACATAGGAAGCTTCTATATCCCAGCTTCTGCACAGCTTTGGCATTCCCGGCCATAGTCCTATATGCATTAGTTACATCACAGTTGGATGACAGTAATACATTCTATGCTGGTCTATCCTTGTGGGCCACTTGGAAACTTCACAAGGTGCAGAATGCTGCTGCTTAAAATCTCAACTGGGAAAAAGTACTGGCATCATGAGGGTTGAACTGCCTGCCCTTGCTCTAGATCAGCCTGGGTTCTCTCTTGACCTGGTGGATCTCAGATACATCCATTCAAGTTTAGGAAACAAGCTAGTTGAAAAGAGCAAGAAGGAGTTTACTCGTCTTAATTGATCACTCTACTTGGAAGCCCGGAGTCTTCTGTTGCCACAGACAGTCACAGAATGCAATGAAAACACAGGAGGAGCTTGTGACATGCACACTTTCTTTCTTTTGAGTGACCTGAATTAGATTGCCAGCCATGAGATTAATTCATCACCAAGCACACTGAAAGAAAGGCCTGGGTTTCTCTTTGTGCCACTGCTGCCCATTCTGCCTGAACTCGGCACTTCGCATGTGGTTGTTGCAACGAGATCTGTTGTCTGACAGACAGTGACAAATAATCAGGAGGAATCCTTCTGATGAGTTCAGATCTTCTCTTGTGCTTCAAACTGGCTTCAGTCCCAGCATGCCTTTCTTGTAACCAGAAACCTAGACTCTGGATTCGCACAAAGGGCAGCTGGATCGGGAAGAGAAATGGGTCAGTTCTTGTGACTTAATAAGGAGCAGTAAGCAACATGAGTGGGGCTTCATGTAGCCATGATCCTAAGGCCATTTGCAGCCGGAAATGTCTGATGGAAACTGATGGGACTAATTCCGAATAAAGCGCTTGAGGGTTTCTTCCTCCAGAAGACTAGGAGGAAGTATATGGGGCTAGAATTACAAGCTGCACAGAGAGATGTTGGAAGTCTTATGTATAGTTGGAAAAGCTTGTTTGAGTTTGGGCCAACCAATCCATTTTATCATTGTGGGGAGAATGGCTCATATTAGCTAAATGGAATTTTGAACTGAACATGGTGCATCCATTGCTAGAATGCATATGTTGCCATTTAGTTAATCTTCATCTATAATTTCACTCCATGTTAAACCTTCTATCTCCAGTCTTTCAACAGTGCCAAGATGAAATGTCAACACTTTTTTTGTTAATAGAAGAGTTCTCTCTAGGAACATACTTTATCTTTCTTCGTTCAGTTTAAATTTTTATAAACATTTGTGTTGAGTTCCAATTTTATTTTTGATTTGTTTGTTTTTTACCCCCAGGGCTTTCCTATGAACCCTGTGATTTTTAGAAGCCAGTTGTTTACATTTGTTAATTGTAAAGCGTCTCAGGACATCATGGTTTGGGGGACAATATACAAATGTCAGTTCTTTTTGCTGCAGGATAAGAAAAGAAATGCTACTTATGTAACATTGTGTTAGAGACTGAAAAGGACAAAGTACTTCTAAGTTAAAGTTTACTACCTTTATCCCTGAAGTCGAACCAGCCGAAACGCTGAACTCGGGTGGTGACATTTGCAATTATTTTGAAATATCCATACACACCACAAGGGATAACATTTTAAAAAAAACAAAAGAGGAGGCCAAAACAGATTAACCCATATGAAGGACAGCTCTTCTTTCCGTGATTCGCCTAAACATCTACAATGGCAAAAATAAGAATGATTGGTGGACATATCTATCATGCACATTTTGTTATCAAAACTCTTAGCAGCAATAAGACGCTACACAAGGCAGGAAGGAGTAGACAGGAGGAAGTGCTCAGCAGCCGGTTCACACAAGATATGATCATTTATATCAGAGGTTCAGAACCTCATCCCCAGGGAGCAAATCCAGGATGCAATACCCCCTTTCTGCTGGTCCCACCTCCTTTTTTCCAGGCACCAATTGCTTGGTGGTTTCCAGATTTTGTGGAGTTTTCCCCCCATTCTTGAAGTTTGAAATGTCTCTACTCAAGTTTAGTTACTGGCAAGAAGAGCTTTAAGCTTAAATAAATAAAATAAATACTAGTAGTTTTGGGTTTGGCCCACCCCTTTTGCATTTGGCCCAGCCCACCACTAGAACGAATATAATAATAATAATAATAATAATAATAATAATAATAATAATATTTATAACTCGCCTCTCCCTCCGGATCGAGGCAGGGAACAACAATAAATATAAAATACGAAGACCACAATAGATGAATACATCATTAAAAACATCTTAAAATTCAACTGGATAGGCCTGCCGGAAGAGAGCAGTCTTCATGGCTCTCTTAAATTCATGAAGACTGCTAATTTGTCGAATCTTCTCCAGCAGACCATTCCACAGTCTGGGAGCGGTAGAAGAGAAGGTCCTCTGGGTAACACTCGTCAGCCTAGTTCTGGCTGATTTGAGTAAGTTCTTCCCAGAGGACCTGTGCGTGCGGGGTGGATTATACGGAAGAAGGTAATCCTGTAGGTAACCCGGACCCAAACCATGTAGGGCTTTAAAGGTAATAACCAACACTTTATACTTCGCCCGGAAACTGATTGGCAGCCAATGAAGTGATTTTAAAACTGGTGTTATGTGGTCACCCCTAGATGTACCGGTAACCAACCTGGCTGCCATATTTTGAACAAGTTGAAGTTTCCAGACTAGGTACAAAGGTAGCCCTATGTACAGCGCATTGCAGAAGTCAAGTCTCGAAGTTACCAGCGTGTGTACTACCGTCTTTAGGTCTTCCAACTCTAGGAAGGGGCACAGCTGGCGTATCAGCTGAAGCTGATAGTAGGCACTCCTGGCCGTTGCGTCTATCTGGGCTGTCATTTGGAGCGACGGATCCAGGAGTACTCCCAAGCTGCGAACGCAGTCTTTCAGGGGGAGTGCAACCCCATCCAGAACTGGTTGACACACCTCCAAACCTAGCATTGTGGCCCTTGACAGCAAGCACCTCCATCTTGTCTGGATTCAGCACTCTGCAATGGCATTCGGCCCTCAGGCTGAAAGAGCTTCAACAGCTCTGGTCTACGTGTCATTTGAGCCTTATATTTGCCCTTCTGAAACCTACCTTCCAGGTAACTGAGGGTGCTGGTTCAGCCTTACTGTGTAGTCCATCCATCTTATACTAGTGTTAGGCCCATGTCGCCATTGGCACTAGTAGTCCTGCTCCTTTCCTGCATTTTTGCCCCTCAGTCCCTTCACCACAGAGGGGCTCATGAAAAATGCAAACATGGCTCATGCATGTTGAATCCACCTCCCAAATTTGCATGTGGGACAACCTACCCTCTCCCTTCTGTGTCCTGATTGGCCACCTCTGTTCCTTTCCCTGTCCCCACTGGCAGTGACAGCTTTAATTTTGTGAACTGCCCAGAGAGCTTCAGTTATTAAGCAGTATAGAAATTAAATAAATAAATACACCACATGGCTGTACCCAGGCCCGCCTTCACACCTGACTGATTCTCCAGGCCGGGCTGTCTGTCATCCTGCTGGCAGCAGGGCTGCCCTGCCAGTTTGGTGCCGAGGAAATTAATTGCTATTAAAGCTCGATCTTTGAACTTTTTTCTGTAGACATGCAAAATTTCCAGCATGTCTGCACTGCTCAAGCTTCAGTTTAAAATAAAGATGAGCAAAATCAGTCTGGTAGATCTTGAGTAATAAGCCTTACACTACTGTATTCTGAAATAAGATTCCTCAACTAAATAATCAACAAGGGGTCCTATTGCCACTCCCTTTGCCTCTTCTTTGACAAACAGACCACAGGCAGTTTAACTCACTCTACTGAATTTTCTTTGCTGTTGTAATAAACCCATCAAACTTAAGGTTGTTCTTGATCTCAGGCTTCTGACTCTCAGATCATAATCCTGTCTACATGGGGCCACTTTGCATTTCCCATGCACTGAGAGTGGAAACATGAGACTCACTTGCACTTCCTTGCTGCCCACTCCCATTGTGCTTTTGCCTGCAGATGTATATTGTCTCCACACTAAGAGAACAGACATCTCCCTCTCACCACCAACAACCTTGACACAAAACCCAGAAGGGGAAGCATGAGTCATGCTTCTTTCACTTGCTATGTCTATGTAACATCTGAAGCAGCCCTGCATTCCTTCAATTTCAATGGAATTGGCTTTCAAGTAAATGGGTTTCAGATTGCTGCCTAAGCCACTTCTATGGGAGGGAGGTGGGTGTGCATAGACTCCCTTTGAATGCAGAGGGACTTACTTCAGCACAAGCATGTGTAGGATTGGGCTGCAGAACCATTGGTATAATTTCTTGAAAAGTCAAGGGCCAAGACAAATGAGCACATTCTTGACAAAGTTCATATGCACTTTGCTTCTGTACAGGAAAGGTGGCAGGAGTGATGCCAAAGAGAGAGGGATAGTCTTCTGAGGGTTGTTTTTAAATAGCAGAGTTCTTATATAACAACTACCCTTGGTGGTGGTGTTTTCTTCTGAATAGTGCCCAAATCAAATAGCACTGGCAAGGGAAAGAAAAGTACCTCAGTTATTTACTGATATTCAAAAGCCAATACCGCCATCTCAGTAATGTTACTTTTTCCTTAGACAATTCTTCACAGGACCTGCAGTCTGAGCTGCATTGTCTCTAACTACTATTCAGCACACTTCACACCACACAGTGGAAATAAATCCAAACCTGATGGAATCCTCGCAAAGCATTGTGGGACCTTACTAGCTAAATACAAAAAGGACTCATGCTATCCATTATACAACATTGGCAGAGGCTGCTGCGGAGGATCATTTTGCCATTAATATAAAGTGCTGGGAGCATAATTTGTTCTTTTAATCAATAATGGAGCAACTGATAAATGTTTCTTTTCTTAGCCCTTGTTTGAGACCACAGAGCTAATACATTTTGCGAGTGTGTAAGTACAGGAGAAAAACAGCCAAAGGCCATTGGTTTGGGATTTTAAGTACCAAGAAATTAATCTTCACATTCACTTTTATTTTAAATGAAAAATGCTCAACCTCACACCTTTCTGGTACATCATAGACAATGTGTATTTTACAAAAATGAAAAGAGTGTGTTCTTGCTAATGGGAATGAATGTGTTTCAAAAAAAAATTCTAATCAATTTAAAGTCAGATTTCAAACAAAGAAGAAGATGACAAGAAGAAAAGTCAAACTCCTGGGAGAGAAAGGGTTGTTTTATTCCTTTTTTTAAAACCTTTGCTGGCACCTGTGTACTGAGATCAACAGTACAAATGAAACTCCTCCTGATCAGTTACCCTCCTAAGACCAATAGAACAGCCAAAGCAGCAATAAGTATTGAAAATTGCACAATGTAACCCAATTACAGTGTATTATTTATGGAAGTGTACTACAGGTAAGAATATAGTACAAGTTGAATAGGAGGAAACAATAGAAAATACTTTGATTAAGGAATTGGAGATGTGCTCTTGTTTTATTGAAAAAGGCAAGATGTTTCGAATAACACTTTCAGGGCATGAAGCAAAACCCCGTAGGATTGGTTACATGATTCAAGGATAGCAACTAACCCTTGTAGGTATTGATCAAGAGTCATTACCATCGAAAGGCCATTTGGAGCACTGCATAAATGTAATCTGACAGCCGTTCAACCGGATCCATAAAAGCCATGATGCATGCCAGCGGTGGCCCAGAGTTGCTGATGCAGGAGACAGCTGGAGGTCTGCAAGAGAATTAAAAGTGATGTCCCAAGAACCAAGAATTAACTGACATGTTTGGGTTGGAGAATCCTTGCTACTGTTATGAGTTGTAATCTTTTTTTAACCATTTTTTTGTCTGCAAAATTACAGTTCTTGAGAAGGTGTTCACCATTATGCCATATTCCTTGATCTTCCGCGTTGCTTGCCCGCTTCCCATGAATGAACACTTCTCTACAGAATGGTACTTTAGTGTCATTGAGAATATAATACTGCAGTGACTTCTAAAATGCTGCACACAGTTCATGCTCTGTGTAGAACACTTTTATTTTATTTCATTTTTTATTTATTAAATGTATACCACACCTTTCCAGGAAAAGTAATGTTCAGGGGGGCTAACAATAAAATACAGTTGATATAAAATTATAACTAAACTATAATTAATTGATATAATTATAATTAAAATGCATCTATTAAAATGCATCAATACAAAAAAAATAAATTTACAGCACTCACCATATAAAAACCTGCTTTAGCAACATGTCACCTTAAAAAATAAAAGTCTGTCTGAATAAAAATATGTTCATCTGCTGGTGGAAAGGCAACAGAGTGATCCTACTAGTTCAGCTGGGGTAGATTGTTCTTAGATATGTATCTTTTCAAGGAACGTGTGAGGTGTGATGCTGCAGGAGAGATGTGCATCCTTCTGTACCACTGATGCAGATCAGGACTTTGACATAAGATAGGAGACCCTAACTTTTCTCCCACTGCACTCTCAATCACACAGAGGTGGCCAATTCTACTGAGGAAAGCTTCTATTGGTGCTGATAGGACTAAACTTTTATTTTGTTCCTTAGACTGATAGGTGTCCCTGCAGATTCCATGTAGGCAATTGAGCATGGTGGAGTTACTTGCTCCAAACTGTACTGGACAAATCAAGAGCAGAGGAGGAGATGCTGTTGCTACTAATTAGAGATGCTGATGAAACATGCTGGTCTTAGGCCTAAAAGAAGAGGTAAGCTTGCAAACCCCTGAACTCTTCTCTATCTTAGATTAAAATCAGAGTCAGAGACGAATTTTCAGTTCCATCTTCTGTTTAACTCAAATGCTTTGCATAACCATCTCTCCTAGCTATGGAAAGCTGTCACAACATCCAGGGATGTGATAAACCTGTCAAATGGAGGGGAAGGAAAGATTAAATTCAGACTGGCCTGGAAAGGGGCTGAGCCATTTCCTAATTTGGGATGAAATGGACAGCTTATTTATGTGCTAATCAGATATGATCTTTACTGCTCTTGCTAAGACTTTGCTTACTTTTTAAATAAGAAGATTTGGTGGTGTATGAATTTAGATAATCTCCACCAGCAAGCAAAGGCAAAGTATTTTTTTAAGTGTTTTATAAACTCATTGCTCCATGTTTGTCACTGCTGCATCTGTGATTACTTCAGTGCAGGCTTACTGGTGGTGAATATAGCTATTATTTATAATGATCCTCTTCAAAATCTGACATTAATGTTTGTTTATTTCCCAAGCCTGTTACATATGGGTATTGATTGTTCATAAATGTCAAGCTGTGCAAACGGCTTGATAACATACTGCTCTGGTACATGGGGCTAAGCACCTGGGCAGCCTGTGGCCTGGTTTTCAATGCTCAGTTTCTAGGCTTTGTTTATTTAGTGGGGAGGGAAAGAGCACGGATAAAGAACAGAAGCAACCCATCCCATATGAATTTCTATTTTTCACTGCAGCAAGTTTCCTATTCCTGATCTGGCGTGTTTGAGACTGTTTAAAATGTGTCTAAGTCATAAAGGAGAGCTTGAATGGATTTTATTACCTTTTTTCCAAATCTAGACAAAAATATGGATATATTGGAGGTCTGGATCAATAACCCAAAGGTGTTAATCCACTTTTCATTCTACCAGCTTTAATAAGAATTCAATAATTATTTTCGCTGTGCTGGACTGGTGTTTGTTTGTATTATGCTCCTGAACATACAACATGGAAGTTAAATCTACTGAAATGATTTTCTTTCTTCTTTCCACCCCAGTCATTGAGTGATGGGATATAAAGACCGAATTAGACACTGTAGAGGATATATGGATACTGCGAGTCCACATCTTCCCTATGTGTCTCCTTGATAATAATAATTTTAAAAAATAGTAAAAGAAATATGTGACATATGATATTCTGCTCAATGCTATTCCAGACCCATTTCGGATGGCTTTGTGTCCTAGGGTAAAATCCAGTCTAAGCCCTACTTCGAATAGATGCATTGAAACGAATGGAATTTAAGTTGGTTGTGACATGGAATGGTCAGTGGCATGATTATGAATGTGGCATGGTCAGACCTCTCGAGATAGGGCATAGCTGGAATGCCCACTTAAAGCAAATTTAAAAAAAAACATCCCTGGCCACCATGGTGAGCTTCCCCAGTTAGCACTAAGTCTAGGAGGACTTTTTAAACTGCATTCTTGGTCCTTCATGGAGAGTGCAACTCCATCAAAGTCCAACTATAAATCTCCATCCAGAATAGTCAGTTTCCCTACCCACAGTATATCTAATTTGTCTGGATTAAGTCTCAGCATTTTTACCCCCACCCACCCCAAAACCACCACCAGTCACTACTTCAAGAGTTGTACAACCTCCCTAGGATTAATAGATGAAAATGAGAGGTAGAACTTAGTATAACCTGCAGACTGATGACACTTCAGCCCAGACCACTGAATGACTACCTCTAGTGGTTTCATGAAAATGTTGACAAGATGGAACTTTGTGGCTCCCCATAAACCAAAGGGCATGGGGTAGAGCAGATATCCTCCAGCATCACCTTCTGAGATCATTCATCTACTAGAACATCCTGCATCCTGAACCCAAATCAGATAAATGATCAATGACATCATGGCTGATGGTACTGAAATAGGGTGACTATATGGAAAGAAGGACAGGGCTGCTGTATCTTAACAGCTGTATTGAAAGGGGAATTTCAGCAGGTGTCATTGGTATGCATGCAGCACCTGGTGAAATTCCCTCTTCATCAGAACAGTTAATGCTGCAGGAGCTATACTAGAGTGACCAGATACAAAAGAGGGCAGGGCTCCTGCTACGTTAACTGTTGTGATGAAGAGGGAATTTCACCAGTTGCTGCATGCATACAAATGACACCTGCTGAAATTCCCTTTTTTACACAACTATAAAGATACAGGAGCCCTGTCTTGCTTTCCATATGTTCACCCTATACTGAAAGCCACTGAAAAGTGAATAGTGTAAGTCATTAACTATGGTGACCAAGGGTGCTTCCATTCCAAAACTAGGCCTGAAACTAGATTGGAATGGATATAAATTGGAGCTTGCACTACCGCATAAGGATGATGGAGGACACAGATACCCCATAATAAACCGTGCAACCTAATGAAGACAAAACAATAAATGATCACAGAAGTGGCAGTGAGGTGTAATCCTGAGTTCAGTCAACTGTGTTGTGGTCATGGATTCCAATTCCAATATCTCTTGCAGCACACTTGTATCAGACAAAGTCCATTGTTCCTTTTTTACCTTGAAGCCTGGGTCAAATTCCTCTCATTCCACCAGACTGCTGAATCTTCAGCTGCTTTACTACATATATCTTACACTCAAAGGTGAGCAGGATACTTATAAAATTGTGTGAACATTTCTGCTCATTCCACTGGGCTGGCAAACTCACAATAATATCCTGCTTGATCATTTCTTCACTGAAGTGCATTAAACAGCTAACTGCAGCACCATGTCTTCGAAGATATTGTTGAAATATAAGTTATGGGGAAGCTTATATTTAGGGCTAAAACTAGGCTGACCATATGAAAAGGAGGACAGGGTTCCTGTATCTTTAACAGTCGTAGAGAAAAGAGAATTTCAGCCAGTGTCATTTGTATGCAATTAGTCCCTGGTGAAATTCCCTCTTCATCACAACAGTTAAAGTTGCAGGGGCCATGCCTTCTTTTGTATATGGTCACTCTAGTATAGTGCCTGCACCTTTAACTGTAGTGATGAAGAGGGAATTTCACCAGGAACTAATTGCATACAAATAACACTGGCTGAAATTCCTTTTTCTCTACAACTTTTAAAGTTACATGAGCCCTGTCCTCCTTTTCATATGGTCAGCCTAGCTAAAACAGACTATTCCTTTCAATGTGGGCCTAGCAGTGATGTTGCTAATTAAAATTATTTTTATTCCAGAGTGGAGTGGGGGCAATCCAGATGGGGGGCCTTGCACCTACTCTAGAGTGAAAATGAACAGAAGATGCAGCTGCTGGACACACATTGAAAAGGATGTCTGTCTGGAACCTTAGAAAGAAACATTTTTGAATAAGGGAGACAGAGCATTTATCGTAGGAATGTTACAGCAATAAGGTTCCTTCCCTTCCACCAACGCCAGAAAAAAAGTCTCTTACTATATCCATAGAGTGACATTCCCATTGCTTTTCCTGCTGCATGCTTATTTTTATTACATTCAATGGTGGGTTCAGCCAGGTGATGTAAATTTAATCAAATAAAACTAATTAAACAGATTTGGGGGTCATTGTTTTCTTTCCCCCACCCAAATTTTAGGGCAGGCTGGATACATTGCTGCCACAGAACTACCTACCTGGTAATGTATCTGTGTTTATATACACTATTTAAAAAGAAAAGATAAAATGCATTGCTTTCCCCATCCTCTGTTACATATTTTAATAGAAGAAACAATCAGTGCAACCAAATACAAGTCTAATGTTCTCTGGTTAAACTTCCTTTGTATTGCATCTGTTTGCTTATTATTTGTTAAATGTATGGCTACTACATGTCCTGGGTGGGGAGCGGACAGTATTTCTTCAAGGATGGTGCAACATTGCCCCCATGTGTTCTCACATATGAATTAGGTTTCTTCTGGATTTGTGATTCATTTCCAATAGTAATACATACAGCAGTTCAGGGGTTCCAAATAAAATTTCCCCTGCTACGACTTATTTGAACTCAGTTGGAGAATGAGCCCCCATTACGATTTATTGGAAATCAATACAGGTAATGCTCACTGTGCTAAATGATCTTAATCAGTATGACACTGTCACAGTGATTCATTTAATATTTCTGTCCTATGGGCAATAATTTCCTAGTTAGTGGCCATTCTATTATTCTCTCTTAATCGGTGTTCTCTCCTAGCCTCTCCATCATCCATTGACTCATTGTGAGAATTCAAGATACTTCTGAGGGCCGGTCTACACAGTCCTTTGGAACATTTTAAAAAGTATTTTAAAACATTCCAAATAGGTGCATTCTAAAACGTCTTAGGCCACATTACTGAGTACTCACGTTACAGGAGAACAGTCTTCCGTCTTTAAAGCGGTGTGTGCAGTCACACACTGTTCTGCCCTGTCTCTTTCTCTTTCATTTTTCAATGAGTTTAGGGCAAGGCATTGTGGGGGTTGTAGTTCAGTTACCCACTTCCTTCTTAGTTCCTCTGTCATTCTCTAGTGAGTATAGGGCTAAGAATTGTGGGTGTTGTAGTTCACTGGTCCATTTCCTCTTTCTTCCCCACCAGTCAACTGCTAAGCATTTGGGCACCAGTAAAGGAAGCACTGCCCCATGAATCACAAACGGTAAGGAAGGACACATTATTTTACTTAAAACGATTTATTAAAAGTGAAACCGTTGTATATAACTGAAGTGAATTTTAAAAAACCTCAGATATGCAACGTTATAGGGAGTGCGTCATGTGGCCCAAAGAGTTTTCATAACCCTTATAAAACGTCAAAAACCTCGTATGTAGATTGGCCCTGAGTCTCATTTTCCTTCCCTCTTTTCAAAATTCATTATCTCAGACCTGAGCATGACATCCTAAAATCCTCCTTTTTCCCCTTTTTCCCTCCCCCCTCACTTTTTCTTTTGGTTTTTAAAAGGATGGGGGCATACAACTTACAACACTTTTGCTGAACATCTCAAATACATCTGTCTAAACCAAATTTAACACCATGAAGGATAGACTTGGTTTATTTACACTAGGACCTCATTGGTTCGGTATCTGTCCATTTCAAGGCCATAAAGCAGCATGATATTAGGATACCAAATATTGTTAGTACAAAGGTCATATTTTCAGATTGGACAGTTAAGACCACTCTGTCATACATCCATCATTTGTGATAGAGCTTAGGAATTAGTCTGCAAAGAACTCCCTGAATTAAAAGCTTTGACTTTAATATACTGCAGGCTGACCTCCCAGCATGCCCTTTATCTATCTGCAACATTTTTCTCTCCCCACCCCAATATTTTCCTCTTTTGGGGGGTTGGTCTGAATAAAGGTATCATTTCATCCCCTTTCCTCGAAATTAAGCCTGGTGCCAAGTATGCTCATGCTTTATCCCCTCACTCTACTTCTAACATGGAGAAATGCAGGAAGAATATCAGGGAGTTGGCAAACTCTGCTCAGAGCAGTGTAGGCTGCCCCCTTTCCTTCTTCTTCCCTCAGCCAGCAGCACCTTCTACTGCATATGGCAGGGGCTCAATGCTCCAGGTTAGCATGACATTGGTCTCTCATGATGCTTCTGATATGGCCTGGAAACAAAGAGAGAGAGACCCTGTGACTACTTGGTAGCTAGGCAACCCTACATGATATGCACTAGGGGTTCCACCCCACCTGTCCTTTGAAAACCAACTTCATGCTTCACCTGGCCTGAATAGCTAGCTATAAAAAGATAGCAGTAATGATGCTATGGGAGAGGCAGAGCAGTGTCATGATTAAGAAAGTTGGTGCCATGAGGTTCACTGGGTGACATTGGCTTGTTCGCTTATGAACTTCAGCTCCAGAGAGGGTATGTGCAAGGCCTCGAAAGCCAACAAGAAAGATGCTCATCTGGGATTAGAATGGGAGCTTGCTTTCTGGGTCTAATCAGATAGGCATGAACTGCTTCCTAACTAAGCACTCATTCCTATGATATTAGAGTCAGAGGCACGGTTGTCTTTTCTTTGTGTCTCTACTCTCTATTACACTGTAACATGTGTATATGGGAAACTAAGCCACCCAGTGGTGATGTTATGAATAATCATGCCATCCCATATGATATTCTTTATATGAACTTAGGGATGGGAGAGCCAGAGATGTTCAAGCTCAATGAAATTCTCCAAACTTTATATCAAAGCTTAGATCAGTTCTCTCCCATTCTCGTTTACAACCTGGTTTTTCTTTTCTTTTTTTCAGTCCATTCAAATGGGAAAAGTACATATTTTTCAGAAGTGCAGCCCCATTGACTAAAGCATGAAAATGCACAACTCTGAAAATGCACAACTTAAAGCTTCCATTAAAGCATGCAGATGCAAATATTTAAAAGTGTGCTCCTCCTCATGCCCACCATTGGCTAAGCCAGAGAGGCAGGCGAACAAGGCAGATCAAGAGGAGAAGCTGCTCTAGGGGCCTCTTGTCAGTGTCCCCTGCTTTGATGTGGGGCATCGACAGATATTCAACCATGCCTACCCTTGACATCAGTCCTGCCAGTACATTTAGCAGAAATGTCCCACAAGGGCTTGACTTTTCATAAACGGTCAGAGCTGATGTGTTCCTCTCAGAATAAAAAAGCAGGATAGTTCTCTGCAGATGCCATTTCTTTGCCTCCTTCATTATAACACATTCAAAACCTTCGCAATACATTCCCTTGCAATATTAGGACATAGGACCTTATGCCTTATTCCAAGTCAGACCGTTGGTCCACCTAGTGGACGCTGATGTTCTCTCTACACTAAGAGCAATGGAGACTGGTGATTCCAATTTTGGAGGGGCTGTAAATCCATTCTAGATTTTCTGGGTGGTTCTGACTAAGGCCCTTTCCACACCAGGCAAAACGCTTGGAATGGCCCCCGGCTGCTCCCTGTGAGTCCAAATGAAGCACAGGGAGTCCCGGGGGGAGCGGCAGGCACAGGATTTTTCTGGGCAAACCCAAACCAGAAAAATCCTGCGGAAAACTGGGCCCACCCATCCCAGGCGCAGCCATGCTTACTTGTAAGTAAGCGAGGCTGCAAACTAGCACAGAGCCGCACTGCGCAGCTCCGTGCCCAGTAGGAGAGGGGGTGGCACCCATTTTGTCACCTCCAGGAGGGCAGGGAGGGGGACTGCGAGCACACGCTGTTGTTGTTGTTTTTAACCCACCTTTTTCAGAGGAGCGCTTGTGGTTTCTCCATGGATCCAGCAGGGTGAGGGGGGAATGGCCACCTGGACTTGCGTCGCACTTCCTGGCGTGTATTGGGCCTCAAAACCAGAATGGAGTCATAGCCCCACCAAAATCAGAGCCACCAGCCTCCACAGACTGACAGGCAGCTGCTCTCCAGGTTGCCATAGAGGGCTCTTTCCCAGCCCTACATGGAGATGCCAGGGACCTTTGCCATGCAAGGCCTGTGCTCGACCACTATGTTATGGATATCCACGCTGTGGTGATTGGCTAGCCATGTCAGCACAGCCTATCCATTTTCTGCAAGAGACAGAGCAGCTCAGTCCTACTTAATCATTCTGGGATGTGGCTTAGCACCAAGGTCACATGTATGAGACTAATTAAAAGGCTATGGTCCCCATCAAAGGTGTAATCAAGGCAATTTGCTTCCAAACATAATCAAGAAACTGTGTAAGGAGAGCTTACCCATAAGAAGCACTTTTTCATGTGGAAAATTAATTGAAATCTATGACTGATTTCCCCACCCCGCCCTCTTCTGTGAGATTCAAATAAAGCTTTATCAAAATGTGCTTTTATGTGTAATTGGTGCTTTTGAGCTTGGAGAGGCTACCTGAAATTAGACACACATCTACTTCTGTCTCCGCACCCAGCACACACACACACTGGGAGAGACTGCATCAACCTTCATTTATTTTTTTAAAAAAAGAAAGGGAAAATAGAAAGAGTGACCTAGAGGCTGGGAGGGACCTCCAGCATGCATAAAACAATTAGCATTTTATAAAGAAAAACCTTAATCTGAGGTAGCAACCAACACCCTCTACCTTTTTGAATTCAACAACAAATAGCTTTCCTGAATGCTAAATAGACAGGAGACTGTTGGAAGACTCACAGCCTTTTGTTTTCATCTGTGCTTTGGATCACGGATGAAATTCCTTATAGGAATAAAAAGGTGAGGAAAGGTGAGCTGCAAAGTAAAACTGACAACTGAGCCAAAATCTGGTCTATTTGTAGAATCAGTTTTCGAGGGCAGATGAAATTTGCCCACCGCCATGGCTATGATGGGTCCTGCCAGCTGGACTTTGGGGAAACTACAAAAAGAAACTCGGCTTTTTTATGTTTTAACCAACAGAATTCACAATTCATGGACAAAGCACATTCATCCCTCGGACTGTGCACATCTTTAAATGTTGCGATGCAGTTCTTGGCTCCAAAATTGAGTATATTATGGGAATTTGCATACAAAAAAACTGTTCTAGTGGAAAGTGCATCCATAAATACATATATTAGGTGAAATGCATATGACAATAAATTTAAGGTTTTGTGCATGTTTTTAAAAAAGTTGGAGTGGAATAACCCTTGTGTTTTATTTTGGTGCAGGGAAAGTCTGGATTATTTTCCCCTCTCACTTTTGTTGGGGGCGTGAGCTAAAGGAGGCGTGAGCTGACGAAAGGGGAGGGAGGGCGGTTCTCCTCCTCCAGGACATCATTGTATGGAGTTGTGCTCAGTCAGTTGAATTGACTTTTTAGTGCTCCAAACCACTATCCCCATTGCCAGCAGAAACAGCCCAGATGAAACCTTAAATCAGTCATCGCTAGATAACAAAGCCAGAACGAAGGGAGAAAGAGCCCACGCCCATCAGAGTACCACAACCGATGAACTAGAGGAGGAAGGAGAAGGGGCAGGGTAGAGTGGAAGAGCAAACAAGTGAAAACCCAATTAAAAGGAACTGTGTGTGATGGAGCCCTTGATGTGCTTATGAAACAGAGGTATAAAACACGGAGGTAAACCAGAGGGGGGAAAAGGTGTGATAGAGCCCTTTATCTCCCACAGTATTCCCTACATCCCAAACACATTTTTTTCACCCAAACTCAGATACTATATATGAGCTTGGCTGGGATAAAAGTGCTTGGGGAAACAGGCTATGGAGAGGTAAGGAGCAAGTAAAGGGACTAATTTGGGGGAAATTTTCATTTGGCCCCTATTTTTAGGCAAACCAACATAATTCACAATTCGTGGACAGAGCACGTTGGGCTGTGCACATCTCTGAATGTTATGATGCAGTTCTTGGCTCCAAAATTGCATACAAAAGTGGGTATATTATGGGAAATTGCATACAAAGATTGTGTCTGTGGAAATTACGTACAAAAATAAATATATTAGGAGAACTGCATATGAAAATAAATGTGATTTTTTTTTGTGCATGCTTTTTAAAAAAACTTCCCAGACTGATGTGGAAATAGGATAGAATAATCATGACCTTAACAGATGTGGAACTGATCTGGAGAGAAGTAAACAGATTCATACATCCCTACCTCACACCACTTTTGTTTTAAAAAGGGCACATCGGAACAGGCCCAATGAAAACTGATTAAAACAATAAAACAATACATTAAAATACAACAAAAACTTAACAGCTCTGTTAAATTTAACTGTTACTTCTCCCCACTTACTTTCTTCAGAGGTGTTGAAATTTGGTAGTATGCATTGATTAAAAGCCAAATGACTCTGACTCTCAAGGATGGCACAAACAGAAGAATTTTTGCAATGTTTTACACATTTGGCTACAATGAATTTGGCAGAATGAGGAGTCAAAGGAGTCAAGGGGGCTGTGTGCCCAGTCAACAGATAATGTCGATGAATATAGAGAGAGGGTTTGAGGAGAGGAAAGCAATGGGAAAAAATACACCATTTTGTCTTTGAAATGTTAGCTAGGGTCTATCAATGGATTGATACACTTCTTGGTTTCTCTGCCTGCTTGAGACAGCAAAACAGAAGGTTTGTGAAGCACCTGGCAGACCACAAGGCATTCTTGGGGGACTGTTCTTGGCTTGGTGGTTACAAGCCCCCCTTGGCCTAGTTCCAATTGATGCTCACACACACTTAGAGAGAGAGAGAGAGAAATGTCTAAATCCAGGCATCAATATTAAGAATGCCCATCAAAAAACGGGAAGGACAATTTGGGCACAGGGAAGAACATTTGAAAGAGTTAATTACCCTGGTGTCTCCTCATCATCATAGCTGCTTACACCAGACTTAAAATATTCTGCTTACCACCCCACAGCATTCTAAGACCAAACAAAAACTTGCCCTATGGAAATATCACTCTTGATTTTCTGAACTTTGGGAAGAACTTCCCATGGCTGATATCGTGCCATACCTATTCTGTAGTAGAACACTAGAATGCTGGCTGGAGGACAATATGGTTTGAATTGTAAAGGGCTATCTTAGGAAAAGTCTCTTCCAGTCTCTTTCACACTACAGCCAAAAGAGAGAGAGAGAATGCAAAAACATGAGGAAAAAGAGGACAGAGATTTGCATTAAAATTGCATATGCTAATTCATATGCATAAATGCAAATTTAGCAGTGGTTATTATAATTTAAATAGAAATTCAGCAAATCTCACTATAATGCAGAAGATTGGGATGGAGGTGTCCTGTGGGCTTGCCTGTTTCCTCTGTTGTCCATGTGCTAACTTGTGATGGGCAACAGTTTTTTATAGTTCCTTATCTTTAAAATGGAATTGGAAAGGTCAGCTCTTCAAATAGAGATGCTTTCAAAGAGAGGACTATCTTTTGTAAAAGAGGACACATGGCCAGCCTGACTCTCCTCTATTCATCATAAACCTTGGCTGAAATTGTATTTGAGTTGGACTATCATTTAGAACAGTGGTGGGGAATGTGCTGTCCTCTAGATGTTATTGGACTGCAACTCCCATCAGCCCTTGCCAGCATTTCATGGTGAGGGTTATTGGGAACTGCAGCCCAACAACCTCTGGAAAGCCACATGTTCCCCATCCCTGATTTAGAAGCATCACACTGATAAAGTTAGGTTTGAAGGGATTCTGGCCATTTAGTCAGAGTATATTTGAATCTGGAATAAAGGATTTCCATTTATTTTTCAAATTTTAAAAAAGAAGAAGGTTACATGCAGAGTATGTTTTGAAGGGGTCATTCAGTTTCTTTTACAATACATTTCCCCCATCAAACTGTAGGATTCCTGTCAAAACGTCAGCATTTGGTGTATATGTATGTATGGAAACATGAGGCATTTCCAAAGATATAAATTCTTGGAAATCTGAGTTTCCATTTCAGGAATCTAGCACATTCTCATGCCTGCCTCATTCTCAAAGCATATTTCATGGGAATTTCATCGTGAGTGGCTCTCATCCCTACACACAGCAAAATACTGTTGGGGAATGTCAGTACTACAGGTCACACAGAATTACTGGTACAAAAAAACCAGGCTTTTAAGAAACGGACATTATATTTTCATTCAGCAAGAAGGTCTACAATCGTTTTTCTTTTCTGTTGGTTTGCTTCTGAAAGGTTTGTAAATGCTGAACTCACACATAAAAATACTAACAAAGCACCAACAGTGCCTAGAAGAGGCACCAACTTTCCATCTTCTTTACTGTAAAATTTTATCCAGCAAGAAAGTGGCTTGTTGGATTAATGCAATGTCTTGTCGCGTTTAAGGGAGCTAGTTGTAAATCCAACTGAGGCAAGACACAGACACACAAAATGCATCTCAACTTTCATCTTTTAAAGAATGAATGCGCAATTTGCAACAAATCTAAATGGTGGAGTCGACAGTTCAAAGTAATGGGTGGTATTCATTCTCTAGCTGAGCTATTCTGAGGAATATGGGTAATATGATAAATAGTGTTTGCATCTTTCTAAGAGTAATGCATATTAGATATGCAAAGGGGTTATTCATATGAAGAAAGCAGTCGATGGATTCAGCAGTAACGATGAATCTCAAGGTTTATGTACTGTGGAGGCCATTCCACATGATAAAAGCAACCCAGCCAAAGGGGACATAATCCAAGCAATAGTGTAGCTGGGAACAGTATCACACAAGGATATCGTTCATGTAATTAGGAAAACAAGTAATGAAACAATGAAGCAACCAAGCAACTAATCATTGTGACTATCCCATTCAATCAAAATGGCACTATTTTGAGATTGAGTTTTACTTTAGTTTCTCACAAAATAAAGTCCCTCACCAAAGACTCTGGAACAAACTTAGCAGTCGTGGAATACGGAGAGCAACTGGTTTAAGAACAGAAAGCAGAGAGTAGGAATAAATGGTAAATTCTCCCAATGGAGGGAAGTAAATAGTGGGGTCCCACAGGATCTGTATTGAGACCAATTCTTTTCAACTTGTTCATAAATGATCTGGAATTAGGAGTGAGCAGTGAAGTGGCCAAGTTTGCCAATTATTTAAGGTGGTTAAAACAAAAAGGGATTATGAGGAGCTCCAAAAGGAGCTCTCCAAGCAAGGAGAGTGGGCATCCAAAGAGCAGATGCAGCACAATGTAAGCATGTGTAAAGTGATGCTCGTTGGGACAAGAAACCCAACTTCAAGTATAACCCGATGGGATCTGAGCTAGCAGTTAATGACCTATAAAGGGTTTTTGGAGTTGTGGTGGACAGCTCAATGAAAATGTCAATGGCAACTGTAAAGAAGGCAAACTCCATGTTAGCCATTATAAGAAAAGGAATTGAGAATAAAACTGCCAATATCATACTGCCTTTATCCAAATCTATGGTGTGAACACACTTAGAATACTGTGTACAGTTTTGTTCACCACACCTAAAAATATTTTGTAGAGCTGGAAAAAGTGCAGAAAAGCGCAACTAAAATGATCGAGGGAATGGAGCATCTTCCCAATGATGGAAGGTTGCAACAGCTGGAATTGTTCAGATTGGGAAAAGGAGGCTAAGGGAAGATCTGGTAGAGGTGTACAAAATTATGCATGGTGTGGAGAATGTGAACAGGGAGACATTTTTGCCCCTCTTCCATAATACTAGAACCTGTGGTCCATCCCATGAAGCTGATTGCTGGGAGGTTCGGGACAGATAAAAGCAAGTACTTCTTTGCACACCCCATAGTTAAACTCTGGAACGAAGATCACCAATTACAATAGCTTTAAAAGGGAGAGAAGGCTATCAATGGAAACTAGTCTTGATGGCTAAGTGTAACCTCCAGTTTCAGAGACAGTAAGCCTGTATACATTAGTTGTTGGGGAACATGGGTGGGAGGGTGCTGTTGCACCATGTCTTCCTTGTGATTCTCTGGTCAACAGCTGGTTGGCCACTGTGTGAACAGAGTGCTGGACTAGCTAGACCTTTGGTCTGATCCAGCACGGGTCCTCTCACTTTCTTATGTTCTTAAAATGCAACAATTTAGCATTGGTTCACATCCATCTTTGATCTTTGCTATGTGAATATCTGGGCAAGCATTTATTTATTTTACTTATTTGAACCGTAAGATGACAGTAGAGCAAACTAGATAATTTGATGTTTACCATAACTGTTCCGTAAATGACTATGCCCATTCTACCTTGCAATCCCTTGTGGCTGAAATTTCCTCCCTCAACACCTACATGACAATATCTGTCTGCCTGCCTTTCCTCTCTCCTTCCCGCCCTCCCTCCTCAAAATCCACCTATTACTTAAAGTGTATTGTTCAAGAACACACCCTAATTAATATCTCCAATGGCACAAAAGTGCATTTAACTGTATTTGAGCACATAGATCCTGGATGAGAGCTAATAAACTGAAACTCAATCCAGACAAGACTGAGACGTTGTTAGTGGGTGGTTCTGCTGACCGGATGGAGGGTCTCCAACCTGTTCTGGATGGGGTTGCACTCCCCTTGAAGGAGCGGGTTCGTAGCTTGGGGGTTCTCCTAGAACCATTGCTGTCACTTGAGGCTCAGGTGGCCTCAGTGGCACAGAGTGCCTTCTACCAACTTCGGTTGGTGGCCCAGCTACGTCCCTATCTGGACAGGGATAACCTGGCTTCAGTTGTCCATGCTCTGGTAACCTCTAAGTTAGATTACTGCAATGCACTCTACATGGGGCTGCCTTTGAAGACGGTTCGGAAGCTGCAGCTTGTGCAAAATGCAGCAGCCAGATTGATAACTGAAACCAGAAGGTTCGAGCATATAAGACCTACTCTGGCCCGCTTGCATTGGCTGCCTGTATGTTTCAGAGCCTGATTCAAGGTGCTGGTTTTAACCTATAAAGCCTTACACAGCTTGGGACCACAATATCTGACGGAACGCCTTTCCCAACATGAACCTACCCGAACACTACGTTCAGCATCTAAGGCCCTCCTCCGAGTGCCTACTCTGAGGGAAGCTCGGAGGTCGGCAACAAGGAAGAGGGCCTTCTCTATGGTGGCCTCCCAATTGTGGAACGATCTCCCTGACGAGGCCCGCCTGGCGCCAACATTGTTATCTTTTCGGCGCCAGGTCAAGACTTTCCTCTTCTCTCAGGCATTTGGCAATATCTGAGGAGCCTGGGTTTGTTTTTGTTTTTGTAGCTTTTTTGGACTGTTGTAGCGGTTTTAAATGTATGTGTGTATTGTATGTATGTTGTATGTTTTTGCTGTTTTTTGTATATTGTTTTTAATTGTTTTACTCCTATGTAAACCACCCAGAGAGCTTCAGCTATGGGGCGGTATACAAATGTAATAAATAAATAAATAAAATAAATAGATCCAACATCACATGATCCAATGCCACGCAAGCAGAATTTTGGTCATGCAATGGTAGCTTCCCTTGCTCAACTTTTTCCTACAGCCCCTCACTCATACATGAAGATCTGCTCTGAAGAATTTAGCAACCCACAAGAGTAGATTTGGAAGTCCATGGGGATCAGCAAGGGAAAGGGGGAATTCAGTCCACCAGTGGCATCTGTTCCATTAACAGAAGGATTCCATTGCATAAAAACTAGAGGTGTGCAGAGCAGGTCTGCTCCTCCCCAAAATTCGGGGTGGAGCTACAATGGCTGCCTCTACAAAAGAGGTTTAAAGCTCTTTCAAGGCACTTTAAAAAATTTACCTCTACAAGAACGGAGCGCAAATCGGGCGTTGAGGCGCGTTATCTCTCCGATTATGCGCATTATCGAATGCGCGTTAAATCGCGAGTTTTATTTTGCTCCGGCTGTTAAAGCGCATTTTGCCTATGTGAACAAGCGCTTGTGCGCATTAACTACTTGGAAAGTGCATTTTGGACATCCGTTAATGCGCTTCGCCGCCTCTCGCCGCCTCTCGTGCAGAGGTATTAGGTGTAAATGCGCTTCAGCGATGATGCGCATAATCGCCTAACCGGGCACAAAAGCGAATCCTTGTGGAGGGGACCAATGAGGTGCTTCTCCTCTCTGATTTTTGGAAGGGGTCCCTCTCCTCGTACCATCAGTTTACCCATCAGTAAACTGCTCCATTTTCAGCTAACCACGCTGTTATCGTAAATGGGAATTAACAAAAATGCTTACATCTCTGTCATTTTTAAAGATACAGAGATGAAACTTGGCATCCCAGTAGCTCTTAAGTAGGGCTTTAGTCAGGCCATTTGAAGGAGATCACTTCATCCCTTGATTTTTAGGACTTTTTTAAGCTTCCCCCTTCAAACCATTCCCCCTCAACACCCCCATACACACACACACACACTTCAGATGCATTTCATCTTCTCTCAAGAGAGCTTGCAGAAGTTTCAGAAACTAGAAACCTCCTACAAAAATTGAAGTCCCCTATCTCCATGTGTGGAACAAGAAAACACACACACACACACACACACACAGGCCCCCTCCACAAGGATGCGCTTTTGCGCCCGGTTCCGGGATTATGCGCATTATCGCGGAGGCGCATTTACGCCTAATCCCTCTGCACGGGAGGCGGCGAGAGGCGGCGAAGCGCATTAATTCATGTCCAAAAAGCGCTTTAGAAGACGTTAACGCGCATAATCGCTTGTTCACACCGCGATAATGCGCTTTAACGGCCGGAGAAAAATAAAAGTCGCTATTTAACGCGCATTCGAAAATGCGCATTATCGGGGAAATAACGCGCCTGTACGCCCGTTTTGCGCTCCGCTGGTGTGGAGGTAAAATTTATAATGAGCCTCTAAGGCTCATTAAACGTCTCGTGTGGAGGAGGCCACACTCAATAACACACAAAGGGGAGCTTGGACAGACATAGAGAGAGAAAAGAAACCTTCAGCAAAGAAAGCTGACTCTGGCCATGTGGGAGAGGGAGAGATGTTTCTCCTAGTTCACCCCCGCCCAAAATTAGGCGCTCCCTTTTCTCTGCTCCTGCTGCTGGTCCTTCTGAAGTGCAGGAGAAGAAGTCGGGTGTGAGCCGTCTTGAGGCTCCCCCTGCATTCTCTCCTTCAAAATTCAAGTCTAGTGCCTGGGATCATTTTTCTTTGGTGGCAGAGGATCTCAGGTATGCTAGATCTTAAGAAGCTGCACCCCTTTCAAGCCAGCGGCCAGTGTCAGGCTGGCAGCAGCAGCAGTGGCAGTGCAGTAGGCAAGGCACAGAAGCAGGCCATGCTGGACCAGTGGGGCAAGGGCAGAGCGAGTTTCAAAATGCCCCCAGATAGGAAGGTGCTAGGGAAAGCTGATGGAACTTTCCCATTTCCAAGATATTCAATCAGCCTCAGCCACTTTGTGAAAGAACAGTGCTATGGGCTCTTTCTTTTTATATAATTGCAAGCCCTCCTCCTAAGCAATGTGATTGGAGGTGGGACACGGAGGAGACTGTGGCTATTGGTTAGCCATAAATGTCAATTGCAAAACTACCCCTCCCTCACCCCTCAGGGACAGTGTCTTCCTAATATGGAAATGTTCAGTTAGTTGTCCATCCACATAAAATGACCCCTCATGTTGCCTAAAAAAATCTTCAGAGCCCTTCAGATCCATTCAGGGTTCTGAACGATCTTCTAACCGCACTGTTGGTTTCCGACAGTTTTGAAACCACCCGCACTGTGATTTCAGAGGTCCATCGGAGGTCCATCGGAACCCCCCCCCCATTTTCGGTGCAGAGCACACACCCCTAATACAAACTATTTATCCCTTGCTTCTCCCTGTCTTTCCTTCCCACATTAATGTACCCCCATGTCTGAGATTTAGAGCCTTCTACATAAGACTTTTATTGTACACTTGTGATTTCTCACTCACAATAGTTTTTGGGTCCTTTACATGGCAGCAGCATCCTCCAAGGCCTCTCCCATGCTTTGCGACCATTGTCATTAATGAGGGAAGTCTCACATCTTTTTTTCTGAATAGTGTTATAGAAACCTAGTGTAATTGTGCAATTCTGCTAAACCACAGTACCATCTAGTAGTTGTGCAAAGAAATATACAGAAAGAGAGAAGAAACCCCTCAGGAAAAAAAAATGTGTGAAGGAGCCAATCCTAACTCCACAAAGAATCCAGAAGGAGAAGCCTCAGTAAAGGTGTACGTTAAAAACCTAATGTAGAAAAGCCCTCTGGTTGTAATCCTTAGGGCAGGACCTAGTTTTTTTTATTGTTCTTGTTTTTGTTACTCTGTAAATTTTACTCTGTGGGGCAAAATGGAGGATTGTTGGGTTTTATTGAAGTGCAACATTTGAGAGAGAAACAAATATTACTTTGAGAAATATAAAGCTGTATGTTGGTTATTATTATAGAAGAAGAGAGGCAAATATCCTATTTTGATTGGCTGTGATGATGACAGAACGTCACTGTGATTGGATATCTTTCCAGAGATGGGTCTGGACAGTGGGGTACCATAAGCAGTTAAGACAGCTGAAAAGATGGAGCAGTTAGGACAGTTGGAAGCTGGGGCCTGACTAGAAAGTAAATGAGAAGTTGTTGTCTATCCTGGTGTAATTGTTTGATTTTGTGAGAATTAGTGAGGTTGTTATTACTATTTACATGTTGTTACATATCCAACTTTCAAGGTCACAAAAAAGTTGCCTTTGTTTACATATAGATACTGGAAAACAGAGGGAAACCCCTCAAGTGGTAGCAGGAAGCTGGTAACATCAGCATTTGACCTCTCACCCGCAATGAGAGGTCTTCACGGAGGCATCTTTATAGTGATGGTGCCATATAAAGAAGAAATAATAATGATATGTAAAGGAATGACTCAGCTTTTTCACACCACATTATGCAGTGTGAGAACCAGGAACTAGAAACTGAACTTGTGCTAAAATACCTTCGTTTAGAATCTTGTTAAAAATCTTGTTTCAGCAAGTGGCCTTGAAGACTCTGAATCTCTCTGCCTTACTTACCCATCTGGTACACTGGAATATTGTTTAAAATGCTCAGGAGCGTGTATGAAGATTAATGAAGCAAGTGTGATAGATCACACTAATGGCCACCTTTCGGGGCAAGTCTGCCATTCCAGTCTAAGGTATGAGATAGTGTGTCATTCTAGTATGCACTAGGGGCTTGTCTTCATGAGGGGTTTGCCCTGGGGTAGATCCGCAGTGGCAACAGGTCATCTATATGGTGCAGCTGCCATCACGAAGCCATCCAGGGGCAAACCCCTGAAGCTCCGCTTTAAAAAAGTCAGTTACTTACTCTGATATTTTCCTCCCAGCAAGGTACAAACTCGCATTTGCCATCTGTTGCCTTGTCCCACTGTTACAGCAGAGGCCTGGCCTGGCCAATAGCAACCACTGATTGGTGGCAGCCAGCAGGACAGGGGAGGGGGCTGTCCAGCGAGCCAAATGGCTGCTGAACTGCCACTGTGCCTCCACCGGACCAGCAAGCACCGCTATTAAATAAAAAGTAAAAACAAAATAAAAAAGTTTTTGGCTGGACGGGGGAAACAGCGGGGGGATGGCAGAATGGGGGTTGGCAGGGGGGAGGCGGCAGCCCAGCAAACCGAATGGCCACCGGTCCGCCTTTGCTCATTAAAACAAAACAGTAAAACAAACAAACAAAATTGAGAAGCTGACTTCCCCCTCCAGGACTCCTTTCTTTTTGGCCGCAGGGAGGAGGAAAACACTGGTGGGTGGGTATGGGTGGGTGGGTGGAGGAATGGGATGCTGGGGCGGGGTGGCCCAGTGAGGTTTAAAACCCCGCATTTGCACTCCTTTGCATGGGTATTACCCTGGAGGAGTGCAATTGCGGGATGTCAGATAAAGAAGTGCCAAAGCGACCTCGTATAGACACAGCCTAGAGCTCCATGACTTAGTGTGGCTTCTGCCAGTGGTCTGAGTGTCAAAGCAGCAGCAACACAACTCTGAGGAGGCAACAAGAGTTCAGCCCTCACTCTATTCCACAGGCAGGACCATGGGCCATCCGAACCCTAACCTGGTGTGCCATAAACTTCAGCTGCCTCCACCTCTTGTGGCACCTGTGTTGCCGTTGGCCACCTATGATATAACATTGTTGCACACCAGTTATGTAATAACAATGTTAAGAGAAAATCATATTCTCTTCTGGAATCACTTTTTAAAGCTAGGTATGTTCAGACACTGACTCTCGTGCTGTGGTCTTTGTCCCTGGGTCACATTACATTTGCATGTGTCTGTTTTCCAGCAGGAGGAGTGTTTCCCAGATCTGCTTCCACAAATTTAGACAGTATACATCTTTGCACCCACTTTATGGCATGGGTAGGTGTGATCATCTGTGGTTTCAAATACTGATAGGAAAAGAATCACCTTCAAATTATCTGGGCAACTAGAATAGTGATGCTTGTCTTGTCTTTATTAGAAGTATTTCATATAACAAAAGATTATAGCCACTATACCTGCAGGTTGTTTCCTCAGGATCTAAGAATTCACACACCAGCAGCATGAATAGATATTGTTCTACTGTTCAAAATGCTCACTCAAACAGTCCAAACCTCCCAAATTCATAAGTCTTAGAACTTAATTGATACCTTCAAGAAAGCACCTTGGAGCTTTCTTGTCATAGAAAACAGGCAGACACTGAACACCTGGCAGAAGTTTTACAGCCAGGCATTTCTGATGGCAGCCAGCCAATCAGACAAAGAAGAAAAAGTCTTCCTTTCAAGAGGACATGATACATATGGTATCACCTACCCACCTGGGCTAACTGTCAGTTTACCAGAAGTTAAACTGTAGTGGTGGGAATGCCCTGATTTATCTCAGTTGCTGATCTTTGTGGTGCAGGGAACCCATCTTGAGAGGTTGACAAAGATCCTTATCAAAGGTACTGTCATCTTTCAGGTGCGATTTGATGTGTCGGGAGCTTAGCTTTAATAATTTGTGAACCTGATGCTGTACATAAAGAACTACCCTTCACCACAATGCACAGCCCGATGCATTCATAGAGTGATCCTATCTACACAAGCAGGATATAACACTTTGAAAACGTTTTGAAAACTGTATATGGAGTGTGTCCTGGGCCCCAACAGTTGTCACTACGTTTATAAACCGTTTTAAACCATTTTAAAGCAGTAATGTAGATAGGCTCAGTTCTAGCTCCCATACGTTCACAGAGGTCCACTCTTACTTTTCTTGCAGTCCCTCATAACAACAGAGCATCTTGGGGAACTCTTAAGATGCAAAGTAGAGCCAGGGCTCCTGTGCCCTTATCAGTTTTGCAGAAGAGGGAATGTCAGCAGATGCAGCTTTTCTAACCTGGCATGATATTGTGCACTGTCTCCCTAAGAGATAGATAAGTGTTTTTTCAAGGGGTAAGCAAAGGTCCAATGTGAACAGCAGCTGAACCTGGGCAAATCCCTCGTATAACCCAAACAAGGTGTCATTAGAAGAGCAAGAATGTGAATTAGAGTATGGCTTGGAATGGCACTGCAGCATGGGGCTAGAGGGCATTAACCCTTTTCCCTGTGACACAGCCCCAGTCTACATTAACCTCACTTACAGCTGCTTTTACTAACAGCAACAACAACAACACTCCAGAAACCGGCAGCATTATGTCTACTCTGGCTCAGAGGTATTCTCTGCTTGCTTTAACTTGTGACCTTTATAGCTGCCTTTGCCTTTTCCCCAAGACCTTGTGCCTTCCCCATACTGGGCAGGTGCTGGGTCAGACAGTTCCCTCAAACTGAACCAAGTCCATGAGTTAACCATACAAATTGTGAACAATTGCTCTATTGTAATAGGCCTTGGATGGCTGCAATAACATTCTATTATGTACAAAGAATTATTTTTGATAACTGATACCAACCAGTAGCTGGCCCCTTAGCTCTACTGTTGAACTGTCGCTGCTCCGGCAGCCATCATCACTGGACAACTATTCAGAGCAATCATTCATAGATAGATAGATAGATAGATAGATAGATAGATAGATAGATAGATAGAATTTGTAGACCACCCTTCATCTAAACATGGACTTCAGGGCACTATACAAATATAACAAAGTTAAACATTACAATTACAAGGTTTAAACAAGCAAGCAAACATCATGGCAATCAAATTAAGAGGCAATACGCAATGAAATTATAACTAGCAGAGTATAATATTAGTAATTAAGATGCTTGGGCAAATAACAATGCTTTGACTTGGTGCTGAAAATAATATAATGGTGCCAGTACACTTCTTTAGGGAGAGCATTCATAGTGCCACTGCAGAAAAGGCCCTCTCCTGTGTGCATATATTATGCATCTCTCCTATTGATGGGGCTTAGAGAAGGGCCTCATCTGGTGGATGATCTTAATGTATAGAAAGAAGCAGTCCTTCCAATATTTGGGTCCTAAACTATTGAATGCTTTAAAGGTTGGTATTAGTACCTTGACCTGGGCTTAGAAGCAAACAAGCAACCACTGTAATCCTTCACACTTGGTGTAATAAGGTGCACCTAATTAAACCAATCACAATTCTTCAGAAGTTAAAGCTTGCAAATCAACTTCAAGGGGAACCCCACAGATGCAACACATTTCACTAATTCACCATATTAGGCTATTCCCATCCAGGAAGAGCTGCAGGTGGTGAACCAGACAAAGCTGGTAAAATGTGTTCTGTGCCATTGGGTCTCAAGTGACAACATTGGATCGTGGAGCATCCCCAGTCTTCTTGCAGTGGAAAAGGGGAAGAGAAGCCTGACTGAAACTGAGTCTGTTTTCCCTTTGAAACAAATAAAATAATGGAAGCTGGCTGTCGAAGGGAAGCACACACCCTTCAAAGAAAAACAAAGCATAAAGAAATAAATAGTTTGCAAGAGAGGGAAAGCCTTCCTGGGTTCATTATTTTGCCATTGCTGTTTTCTTTTAAAAGGCTATGTCAACGCCTATGTGAGACTGCAAATACTGGTTAATTAGGACATTAAAGCAAAAGCGTACATACACGTATGACCCAAAAATACGAAGATTGTGTGGGAACCGTGTGTGTGCGTGTGTTTGGGGTTGGGAAGCCAGAAAATTATGTTGTGGTAAGTCATATCCACTATCCACTCTTGTGCTCATGATAGCTGCTCTGCCCTCCCTCCCCCTCCCCCACACATATAGCTCTCTCTGTCATCTCGGTGGATTTAGCTGGAAGGAGACTTGCACATAACCAGCAACTTCCTGTTGTATAGTCTGACCATTTGAAAAGGAGGACGGGGCTCCTGTAACTTTAACAGTTGTAGAGAAAAGGGAATTTCAGCCAGTGTCATTTGTATGTAATTAGTTCCTGGTGAAATTCCCTCTTCATCACAACAGTTAAAGTTGCAGGCACTATACTAGAGTGATCATATACAAAAGAAGGCAGGGCCCCTGCAACTTTAACTGTTGTGATGAAGAGGGAATTTCACCAGGAACTAATTGCCAACAAATGACACTGGCTGAAATTCCCTTTTCTCTACAACTGTTAAAGTTACAGGAGCCCTGTCCTCCTTTTCAGATGGTCAGCCTACTGTTGTAGTCAGAGTGCTGCATTCCCAGCAACAGAGTGTGACCTGGAGGGAAGATGGGTGTCTTGCCTTCATCCAAAGGGTCACAGCAAGGATAGACATCCTGGTCCTGGGGCCCTCCAGATGTTATGTACTACAACTCCCATAATCCCTGACTATTGGCGATGCTGATTGAGGCGTACGGCTGGAGGGCACCAAGTTGCCTTCCCCCTAGATGCAGAGTGTCTACGTTCCTCAGAATAAGAACCATCTGTATTTTGTGCAAGCAAAAAATTGCCTTTCAAAGGCAGCACATACATCCGAGTGTGTTCATATTATCAATATTCCAATAGCCAAACAGGAGATGAAGCAGGACAAGCATTTCTGCAGGTCCTTGTCATCCTGAGGTCTGTTTCTTCTCTCCCCCACCCCCCAAAACTGCCAGCCACCCAGCAACACACACACTCATACGCTTCCTTTTTTTCTTTTTTTCTTTCTGCAGAACTGTCTGCAATAGCCTTGACCTCAGTCTCCTAAGAACAGTAAGCAGCCAATACCCAAATTCATCATCAAGAAAGAATAGGTGGACCTTGTCACAAAATGGCTGCACCCTGGGTGGGGGGTTGCGGAATAATGCCATAAAAATAATAAAATTGCCGTAGGTGGCCTTAAAAAAGGGGAGCACCAGAAGTAACTCTCCCTCCTATTAATATTTAATTAAACTATTTAAAGACTCTTGCACCCTGAGCTGATTAAGCTGTTTTTAAGTTAAAGAACAAATTCAGTTATTCAATTTGACCTAATTTAAGCCATTTAATGTGCCCCATTTGTACTGTACGGTAACTGAATGAATATCATTAACTAGTTTTGCTCAAGGCAAAGAATCAGGAAAAAAAGCCTCCTTGGCACACATTGAATACATTTTCTACCCCTTGGATCAGTACAAATTTTGTAGAGCTCTTTAAACCGTCAGGAATAGGCTGACCATATGAAAAGGAGGACAGGGCTCATGTAACTTTAACAGTTATAGAGAAAAGGGAATTTCAGCCAGTGTCATTTGTATGCAATTAGTTCCTGGTGAAATTCCCTCTTCATCACAACAATTAAAGTTGCAGGCATTATACTAGAGTGACCATATACACAAGAAGGCAGGGCCCCTGCAACTTTAACTGTTGTGATAAAGAGGGAATTTCACCAGGAACTAATTGCATACAAATGACACTGGCTGAAATTCCCTTTTCTCTATAACTGTTAAAGTTACATGAGCCCTGTCCTCCTTTTCATATGGTCAGCCTAGTAAGGATGCATCCTAACTCCTTAAGGTCTTAGCTCATTGGAAGTACTCAGACATTCAACTTCGAACTGCACTGTGTTGAGGTTCAAATACGTAAAGGAAAGAAGCAAACATTCAGCACAAAGCCCCAATTTGTCCTTGAACTGGGGCAGACTGGGTGTGTGAGCTATTTGACAATTGCCTGGTGGGCCAGATGGCTGGCAATGGCTATTCCCATGACTTAACATAACTTGGGGCTGTTTGATTGTAAAAAAACACACAGCAGGAGAGATTTGGATCAGCACTGCAATATGCCCTCTCTCTCTGTTTACCAGGGATGGTCTCTGTTGCTTGGTACCTATCCCTGGCAATTCAATATCTATCAGTGTTGTCCTTATGTCAGTCATTTATGGATGTCAGGGCAGGCTGTTGCAGAATCAAGAGATGTGTTAATAACTATACAAGGGTATCCTTATTTACATCAGTGAAAAGTTGGGGAGATGTGTTCCAAATTGAGGGAAACAAAGCGCCATCATGGCAATGACTTCAAATTTGACAGGAGATTCTAGGTGTCTGTGACAAACAAGTCATAGAATGCAACTAATATGGTCTCTGACCAAAACAGAAAAAATCTTTAAGATCTGTAGAATCTAATGGGAAGTGGGCTGCTGATCGGTTTGGTACTGTTTTATAATTGCACACATTTATTAACCCAGGGGCATAGATCATACACTTTAGGGGTGTCTGCACTCTATTCTTCTTTCATTATATCACAACTTCACAAGAATTTTTCAGTTCTGGAGTTGTACCTTTGGAACTGAGAATGGATTGGCAACCAATGAAATTTTATCTGCTGACTTGTTTTTTGTTTCGTTTTTAGTATATGATACGTTACTGAATACATCCAGGCCTCTTATCAACCATATGAAAGCTGTGTGAGGCAAGCCTGAATGGTAGAGAATGTGAGATCATTGTAAGGGAGTCAAAAAAAGGGACCCCTCTTAAATCAATTTTGTAGTTCCTCTGAATGTCACAATTGATTCCATTTGGAGCTTCCATTATTCTCTATGATTACACAAGAGGTTTTACAAACAGCCAGTTTTGCACCACATAATGGTTCCTGGCTTTGAAAGAGCCATAAAGGTCTGTAAGTGTATATGACTATCATATAAGAAAGGACTTTGTAAAAAGTATTTCCACCCCCACCCCCTCGAGAATGACCCCAGAAGGAATAAAAAAATATATACCTTCCTGGCCTTTCTGCAACCCCCAGTGAAAAATATTGATGGGGAATGAAGAAATAACATATCATGAAGATAGTGGCCCTAAATGGATTGTAGCTGAGTGGACATGGAACACTACCTTCCACTAAAGAGTGTAGTTCAGATATCTGAACATCATTGTGACTTTCCGAAGATTCCATTCTGGGATATAAAATCTATGCAATAAATGAAGCATTCATACCTTTGGGGAAAAGAAATTAAGGGTGCAAATATGCTCAGCATTTGGCTAGCTGAAGAGCTGTAGGAAGTGGCATAAGTACTGCTCTACTAACAAAGAGAGAAGCCCACTGGTGGGACAACCATTAAAACACTGGAGGACTTCCAGCGTGTCTGCGGAAAGCTCTGCAGATGTGAATGTCACCCACCAGCGGTATTCCATTGGTGTTTCAGTGTCATGTTGGAGCCTCCAAGATGGGACCAAAACTACACCAGCCCTGGAGCTGGCAAAGTAATCCCCTCCCATAGGCATCAGTGGAGAGAAATAAAATATATATGTTCCTCACCACCTCCTACCCTGGCAATAGTGAGTCAGTAGGGCTAAGGAAGTGGTGGTAGCTCTGCCACAGAACCTCCCACCACCACTATGGGATTGCTGGGCCTGTAGATGAGCAGAGGACTCCTAAGCATGTTTACTCAGAAATACGTTCCACTTCATTCAATGGGATTTACTCCCCATTTGGGATTGCATCCTCATAAAAGCAAAACCACGAAGTAAAAGCCAAACCTAAAAGCCAAACTACAAACAGCCTTGCACTGTTCTCATTCATCTATCCCCTTGGCAAAGCCTATTAAGACAAAACTGCCGTGAAAAGATATTGGATATTGAATATCCAATATCATTCCTCCCCCTCCCCCCTGCAATCATGGAGTAAACTCATCAGTGAAGACCTCCTTTCTCTGAGAGGCAGTGTAGGAAGGGGAGGGAAACATCATTTTTATGACTCCCATAAGGTGTGTGATGATTGCCAAATACTGCTATAATACTTTGATCACACAAGGCAATTAAGTAATCTTTCTGACTCAGGAAATTTCACCCCTGGCCCCAGCATATATGTCCTTCCCTCTAGGAAGCGTGGGAGAGGCAGATGCACATCCCTGGCCATGCATAACATGTTTAGTGTGAACCAAGGCCTGGACATATAAAATATAAATGCTTTGAACCCACTTACACATTCCATCTGATACAAAAAGGGGAGTGGATGAGCTAGTTGGGAATGGGGCTACTCATGTTTGAGTGGAAAACTTCATCTACACAATTGTTAAGGTGCAGGGGACTTGTCCTCCTTTGCCTTTGGACATCCTACTAGTTGTAGGGAGGGAAAGGTATTAGATCCTCCAGAAGGAATAGGAGATGTGCAGAACACACACCTCCTTATCTCTCACTACCAATGCCCCCTTCCCATGTATCCTAAACAATGTTGCTCTTTCCATGGCTCCTTCCACACGAATTTGGAGTTCCTCTAGGATACTATACAGGTGATGTGTGCCCCCTTGAGAGATGCATAGTTTGCATGGTGTGTTTACATATACTCTTAGGAGCCACGTAAGCAAAAGCTGTTCCATGGAAATTATCCACCGTGGGCTAAATCATGGATTTGCCGGCAACCACACCATTAGGGATAAATGTAAAGAGGAGGCTTTGGAGCCTCCTGGAGAGTTAAGTCTAACATGCTGTACTTTTCACCCAAAGTTTTCTCAACTACTATGGACCTGTTCAGATGACACACTAAGCCATGGTTAGGCTGCTAACCCTTTTGCAGCAAATAGTTAGCAAACATGTTTAAACTATGATTATGTAGCCACTGTGGTTAGGAATGGTTCACGTGACATGCTAAGCCATAATGTTTAGCTCAAAATACTTAACCACTGTGGCTTAGTGTGTCATCTGAATAGGGTCTGTGTGCTAGAAGTCAATAAGTAAGAACAGAAGAAGAACCATGCTGGATCAGACCAATGGTCCATTTAGTGCAGCATTCTGTTCATACAGGTGCCAACCAGCTGTCAACCAGGGACCCACAAACAGAACATGGGTGCAAGAGCACCCTCCTGCCCGTGTTCCCCAGCAACTAGTGTATATAGACTTATTGCCTCTGATACTGGAGATACTAAGACTTTTCTATGTGCAGCTAGATGCAAGGTAGCACTGTGGTAGCTGCACACAACTAGATCCTTTGCTTATTAGCCTGTAATACATTAAACCTGGTCTACCTACTACTTGTCTCATATGAAAGAAACCAAAAGTTTCATATGCCGGATTTCCATACCACCACCACAACTAGCAATAATGCTGATTATAAGAGAAATTTAAATTTGACACACACCTGCCTATTGCTTCCACAACAGAACATCATCCACAGCCTCTTTCAACTGGGAAGTGAAATTCCAATTTCTTTCAACAGAAAGAAATCCCGCTATGGAACTCTGGATCCCTCGAAGATGAAGAAAACCTACAGTGAGTCGAGTTATTATCGTGTTATTTTTGCCTAAGGAGCTGAAAGAAATATGTGAGTTTCAGGTGTCTAATTTAACATCTAATTGAAATCTTTTTTGGAGGCTCTCTGGGAATAGAATTTGTGCTCTATTAAAGAACTGCCAGTTTCCTTAAGATTGCCCATGTGATTTACGTAAACAGAGACACCTCTGAGGGAGAAAATCATTTTCATTTGCAGCCCCTGCACGTTCCAATTAAAGGGGCAAAGAATCTAATGCTCATATTAATAACTGGAACATTTTGCCAGAGGCTGTTTTGGAAGGGAACACAGTAAATAAAACACCCTAACTTGATAATTCCAAAAGGCTATTAAACGCTGGGCATTTTGTCCCTTTATTTAATACATGGGAGATAGAGTGGACTAAAAGGCTAGATCTGCCCCCTCCTGACCTCTATTTTTACATTACTTGGGGCTATTTGCAACCCTTGCTTATTTTTAAATTATATAACAGATGTTTTTCTCTCCTCCGCCCCCATACTGAAACTGTTGGATGTTAAAGGGATAACTGACAAATGCAATCTGCAGCTGCAAAATGAAAAAAAATGTATAGGGAAAGAGGGTGCTGATCAGCGGAGGGTGGTGGTTCTGATTTCAGTGGGGTGGTGAATCCATTCTGGGTTTCAGCCAGACCCAGCCAGAACTCTAAAGGAGCTATCCAAATTGCTGAACTCTATTCCCCCCCCCCCCCCACAAAAAATGGTTTCAGCTCCTTAGATAGCTGCTTTAGAGCTCTGGGTGGTTTGAACTGAAACCCAGAATGGATTCACAGCCCCACTGAAATCAGAGCCACCAGCTTCCACTGGTTCCAATCCAAAGTACATGAGATCACAGTAGGATGGCCATTTCTCCTATTTTACCAAGGACGCTCCTCTGTTTAAAGGGCTTTCCAGTCCAAGTCCAGTTTATAGATGAAGAACCTAAAGAATGGAGAACTGCAGGGGCCTTTAAATTGCACATCAACAGTTAGCATCTGGACAGCAGACAGAGCAGGCACACAGGACGCTGTCCTCCCTGCTATGGTGAGCTGTATTATATTTCTATTTAAATTGCAGTAATGATCTCCAAAGAAGTTAGCATGTAAACATTTTATGCAAGTCTATGTCCTCTTTTTTGGGTGATGCATTTCGTCTCTTTGGGGGATGTGCAAATGGCCACTCTACATCAGAGAGAAAAACATCAGTATGTGTCATGGTTAAGAAAGGGAAAAATTCAAAGAAATCCCCACTCATGTCCCTCTCTCCTACATCATCTGAGCATTCAGCATGCATGAGAAGGGGCTCCGTGCATGTACCAACACCTATGTGAGGAGTTCTTCTACACAAGGGTGAATTCTAGCCAGCTGAGATCCACCTTACAAACAGGTCTTCTATTAGATCCTCTTCTCATGTTCACCAAAGCACAGAGGAGCAGTGCTGGCAGAAGGCATTGCTAGCATATGAGGCCCCGTGACCATTTCATGGATTCTTTGCATCACCCAAAGCCAAAATGGTATAATAGGGTGTTGGGCTTGGGCTGTATTTAAATCCATGTTCAGGGACAAACTGTCAAGATGTAAGGCATGAGAGCAATCTCCTGACCAATTGATAATTAAATTTATGTCTACTGAAACTTTGCAGTGGGGAAGGAGATGGATGTACTTGCCATTTCTTTGCAGACCTTCTCTCCAATCAAAACCAAAATCACTCTCCCAGTTGCTTTTCCTCCAATATGATGTGTGGATCCCCACATCTTCCCCCCCCCCAATGCTTCATATTTCATGACAGGACCAGGACAATGTGGGGCACCTTTGCTGGTCCCAGACATTCCATCCTGCCCTTCTGGATTTAGACCTGAAAGAACAAGGAAAAGTGTGGTGCATGGAGGGTAAGGCCTTTCTACACATAAGGGTGTAGAGGGAGAGAGGGGGCAATCCCAGACTTACCTGCTTCTGGGATCGTCCTCCAGCTTCTAAACAGAAGCGTGATGTCCTGGAAGGGAAGAGGGATGTCGCGCCAGCCATTTTTTTTAAAGGAACTGGAGACGGGCGCACAATTGTGCTCCTCTGAAAATGTGAGTTAAAATAAAAAAGCCCCACCCACACTCTCCACCCCACCCCCAATGTCCCTGGACTCCCTCCAGCCCAGCTTCTTCCCTCTTGCTGACCCCTGCTACTCACAGGGAAGGTGGAAGAATCCAGGACGGGTGCCCACATTGCCAACAGTCCTCAGGATCAGCCCGGGACCATGGGGAAAATTGGGTTAACAAAGGTCTCAGTTGTCCCGGGAAAATAGAGGGGTCATCCCTGCCTGCTCCCGGGATCCCCTGTGCATGATTTGGATGCACAGGGATGACCCAGGGACGACCCAGGGAAAAATCCTTGGTTTAGACATGACCTAAGTTGCAAGCAAGGACAATTTGTGGCATTGCACAACAACATTACTCATCATGGAGCGTGTCGGTTAAGGTGTAAGACTTCACTTTCATTTTCCTGGCATTGTGGAGCTTAAGCCAAGATGAGATAGCCTTAACTCTGGTCTTAAACTGGTGTGGGGGGAATGCGTTATCACTGAGTTATAATATTTATCATGTAAACAAAAATCACCACATGGGAAACATTGCTTCCTTGAGATCATAATGGGGGTGTTAAAGCTGTCGTCCTCCGTTCAATACACATCTTTTGTCATACTAATCATTAGAATCTAGTGCTAGCATTCAATTTCAGACAGAAGCAATCTTCAAATTGCAACTCTTACATAGAATGATTAAATTAAAAACGAAAACAAAAAAACCCTCCTCTAAAATGAACATTGGCTCTGGTTCATCTGTCATGAAACTTAATGAGCTGAAATAAGTTTGCAAGCATTCTATGTCTCCTCTCACTTCTTTTTTTTTTTTAATGGAATTCTGATGGAAAAAAGGCAATTTTAATCAGAAACATATAATGATTGCTGCTAATTGAGCTCTTCTGCTCCTATTTGGTGAATTACGTCACTACATAGTTAACTTCCACTCTGTTATGGAGCTACATTTTGAGTGTGTTTCTGTGTGTGTCTGTGTATGGCTTCTAAAGCAGTACTTTTCAAACCAGTCTCTTAGGCTTAGAAGCTTTTCAGGGATGCCTTAATAAAAAAGCTCAAGAATGGTGAACTGAGGTCCCCTGAAAGGCAGTTGGCCATCACTAGTGATCTTCCACAGTTGTGCATCTAGAAAACCCTGGACGTAATGCTCTTACTGGGGGTGGCCATGTGTATTATTTCAGTTGTAAAGCACACCATTAACATTTCTTGTCTTTCCGCATCCCAGTGCTTTACAGCTTCTTCTACATGCTTCATATGTTTGAGCAAAATAACTAGCAAAACTAACAGTTTGCCATCTCTGATAGATATATACAAAGAGAGAGAGAGAGAGAGAGGATCAGAGAAACCAGAGTTGGCAAACCGTTGTTTTACTTAGAGTGTGTGCAGTTCTTGATTTTGAATTCATTCGAATTTCAATAAGTTGGATGTTCTTGGGAGCTGCCCCTTTTCAGCATGCAACTCCTTTGCAGAGGGAACTGCACTGGCTGCCTTAAACCTTAAACCTGGGCCAGGTTTAAGGTTTAGTACTAGTGTACAAAGCCCTAAGCCACTTGGGACAGGATACCTGAGAGAACGCCTTCTCCTTTATCAACTTGCCCGATTGCTGAGATCATTAGATGACATGTTCCTTGTGGTTCCATGTTGACCTATGGTCCGATTGGAGTCCACCATGAGAAGAGCCTTCAGTGTAGTGGCCCCCTTCTTATGAAACTCCCTGCCATTGGAGGTCAGGCAGGTGCCAACATTGTATCATTTTCGGCACCTCCTGAAAACATTATTGTTCCAAGAACAATAGGCGAAGCTGGTAAAAGGCATTCCGAGCCTCAGTGGAGCCTCTTATGTATCCAAGAGCAACCCCAAACTACAAAAAGCTGTAAAAACAATACCATCATGACTGCAGGAATAAACAGTTGAGCTGTTTCCTGCTGCCCCCCCCCCCATCACCTACCACTCTCTGTGTGGTCATTTGGAAGCCCCCAGGGCTGTGGAACCCAAGACTTTTCCCAAGATCCAAGCCTAGCCACAGCACTGATCTTCCACTTGAACCTGCAGGTGTGGGAGTGTGCAAGTCTGTTTTGGGGTGTACTCTCAGTTGATGTGGGGTGCCAATGAGACCCGCTGCCACAGGCCTGGCAGTGCCTTGCATAACCTGGACATGCACCTTAGTACATGCCCCAGAATCTTTGCAGGATGTCCATGGCAGATGATCAATAGTTTCTTAGCAAATGGATGTAGAAAAGATTCCTTGAACACAGAAACTCCTAAAGGATCTGTAATGGAATTAGTTGTTTAAAATTATCATTAGTGTGAGGACTGTTTTATCCTGTGAGAGATGCAGGCTAGCAGAACATTTTGAGACCCATCAAGGGAAAAATGGGCCACCTTTATCATTGTAGAGAAACAAGCATTGGCTAAAGTTAGAAACAAACAGGAAAGTGATGTGCTTTTGGCAATTGACTTATTATATTATATAACAGCACATCATAAAGCAGAAGCTCTTCCAACAAAGAGCATAATTATTGTGATGAGTTTATTTTTAAAAATATAATTTAAAAGGTGAGCTGCTAGTTCAAAATAGTTCCCCTAGGCTCTTCCTACATTCTTGTGTTTCTCCATGGAAGCATAATTTAAACTCTTGTTGGGGAAGATTAGAAAAGGATGCTTAAATAAACATGTGGTGGGCTGATGCTACCAATGTTTTGTTGCACTGAGGAATGAACAAGTGCCTAGAATCCAAACAAGCCTGCTAATCAAAGGAGGCTTTGGAACACCATAAGCCAGACACAGCCATGGTGCCATTCAGATTTCTCTACAATTTTCATCTGTTCCTGCTCTTGCTGGATTGCCTCCTCCTGCACCTCCCCACCTGGGAAAGGTGGTCATTGAACTATCACAGAGGACAGTCCTCTATTTGAGAGCTGCCATAGGATTGTCCTCTATTTTGAAGGTGTCCTCGATTTGCAGGGCTGTCGAGTCCAAGTCCAGTATAAAGTATAAAGATAAAGAACCATCCAAAGGCAGAGCAGAGTCTTGGAGTGGCCCATGAACAGCACCCGGACATCCCACTGACCAAGGAACATGGATAACCTGGTCACAGTACTATGTTTCTATGGCCCTGTCAGAAGACACCTTAAACCACGGTTTTCACCATGGTGAATAAGGCAAAAAGCCTTATTCACCATGGTTAAAGCTGCGGTTTAAGGTGTCTTCTGAACAGGGCCTATGTGTTTTCATAAAAGGGCCATGCTGGGTTTGCATTGCTTTAAACTTGTTTTACAGTTGTATTTAGGAAGATTTTATATTAATATTTTACATTTTAATTTTTTTATGTGAACTTGGGAGGCCTTTGCTCTCAAGGGTGGCATATAAATGGCATAAATAAATAAATGTGACATTTTGACATTACTGCCTTGTAGGGAGAGAGAGAAATGCACATAGTTATAATAAATAACTAATAAATACTTCTTCCAGCCAAGCAGCATTTCAAGACCATGCTTGGCCCTGACAGTTTGGGTCATGAATATGTATATTTAATATTTTTAAAACTCACATTAAATATGTCCTCCTCTTTCTTCCTTGTTGTTTCTCAAAAGAGGTAGACGGTTCTTTCCATTAGCCATACTTGGCTCTAAGTAGTACATCATAGTGCAATACAAAATCTAGGACACGTGCTGGAAGCTACATGGGGTATAGGTACATTTGAAGTGAGCTTGTGTTTGTCTAACACCTGGGTGTCATTTTTCCACAAGTATAACTGACTTTGGCCTACATCTCACCTTCCCCAATGGGGGGGGGGAGGGGGAATGCACAGCAAGATGGTTTTACTCACACTCAGGATTTAAATGTTCTCTGTACTTGGGGTGGGACTTTTCCCCTTCAAATCCAGTTTGACATACATAATAGCATATTCGTAATTTTTTCCTCAGAACAACAGTCCCTATAGCCTTAACCCTGAGGAGGGCCCAAAAATTCAGGCAGCTGTGTTGATCCATATCAACAAACCAGTTCTAGTAGTTTTATCTCCACTAGCAGCTGGGCTTTGGTAAAGCTCATGGGTCTTAACTGCCATTCAAGACCAGGTCACCACAAAATACTATGCATTACAATAGGGAGCAGTATATTGTTGTTGGGAAAATGCATTTATCCTCAAATACTGGCTCAGTTCAGACAATACACTTCTCAACAGTGGTTGTAGAACTCCGCTGTGCAGTTTTTGCACCACTGTTGAGAAATGTGTTGTCTGGCGGGAAAACCCCACACAGTGGTGGAGGTTTTTTTGGAAAACACTCCATGCAGAATATCCACATTGTGCAGAGGAGAGTTTCTGCACAACCATTATATTGCATATTGTGTGGTGGGCTCCATGGAGTTTTCTGCTGCGTTGAGTTGACTTTTCCCACTGGCTACAGGGTTCCTTGTCAAGAGCGGCGAAAGGAGCAAGTGCCGCTCTAGGAGAGCCGGCAGGATTGTTGTTGTTGTTGTTTTCCAGCAATGGCTGATGGGATACCATCGGGAGGACTGGGGGAGGAGAGAGGGTGCAGGAACTGACAATCAAATGTTGTGATGGATTTTACTCAACTCCACGGTAGCCCACAGTCACAGAACTAAAAACTCAACCATTGAGTGGAGTTTTCACACTGTGTTGACTAACGTGTCGTCTGAACTGAGCCACTGAGAATTGCATCTAAGCTCAGAAGGACCAGGGATTTTTGAGAGAGGTGGCAGATGATGTCAATGTCCCTACTTTTTAAAAAAAAAGTCCTGGCACTGCATCCCTGTGGTTTGCTGTGGTTTGACTAAACCTCTGGACAGACACCCAGGAAGTGTTTTGCTTTCCCCTATAGTAAACACTTGTCAGACTGCCTTGAATTAGCTATCCCTAATGGCTCTATACTATCATTTATCCTGCAACTGAGATTGGTTACTCAGAGAAGTTTGTGGGTCCCTTACATGACATCATCAACTTCCAGCACCTCTCCTGTGTTTTCCAAGCTTAATTTGGAATGGAAATAATAAGCTAACAAAAAGATCCGCTATGAGTTGTACGTGAAAAGAAGGTGCGCTATATATACAGCCACTAGATGGCATTGTGGTTAATGATACATATAGATCTTACAGATAAATGGGAGAAATGGTGGTTAGGGGGAAGGTTAGTAAAGGGCTGATTTTATCTCACAAAGAATCCAAAAGCAGAAGTCTTGATAAAATCATGGGGCAAAAAGCTTCAATGTGGAGAAGCTCCGAGATACAATCCAGTAAGGATTGAAGCAGTTCACCTGCATAAGGGGAAAGGAGAAATGGTCTGGCCTTTGCCACTAGGGCTTATTTTGGAGAGCTTTTTCTCCCTCCCAGCCTTATGTGTCAGTGATTTCAAAATGGGGACAAGATCCAGACATCTTACTCACTATGCTACTATAGTTGTTTTCCAGCTAGGGAAAATAAGCTACTTACCTGAATTCTGACAGATTTGATCACCACTAGTACATAAGGTAGTGCTACAGCTTCTCAAGTGATGCAAAGGCATACCCATGCCACTTTAATGGCTCAGTCTATGTTGGGTCCTTAGAATGAGCGGGACATTGTTGAGTGAAGGGCAACCTGCTCTCAGATTGTCCATACCTGCCTGGCCTGCTCAGTGCTTCTTTTGCCTACAAAACTCTAGCCCTGATATTATGACTAAGAATACATTGGTTCCACGCAAGAAGTAAACTAATACCAATTTCAGCTATATTGAAGTACCCTGTGGCAAAGCTTTTCTATTGTTTATTTTTACACTGAAGGCCAAGAGTCTGACCATATAAATCACATCAGGATGCAGTCTGTGTTTTGTCCGCAAATGCCTTGGTGCATTAGACCTAACTGCCTCTTTGATTATTGCAGTACAAAACGGAGATATACTTTGAGTTGCTTCGTGGATGGAAGAGGCTGAATAGAACAACCGTTGAGCGAACGGGGCCAGCTCTGCCATGCAGCACAGTGAAGTGACCTGTTTCAGGTGACACCTGGGGGTGGGGGCAGAAATCTCTTGAGCTGCTGCTGCCTCTGAATGGCACCACAACAACCAGGACAAGGGAAGGAAACGTAATCCCTCTGTCATATTCAAAATGTCACTTCTTATTTGTAAATCTCATTACTAATGCACACAATGTGTCACATTACTTTCAATCACTAATGTAGGAAGGTGGAAGCGAACCTTTGCGGGGAGGGTGGACATGTTAAACAAAAGCAAGTGCTGTCCTTCCCCATCCTGACTGGGTGCCATTATGTGAGAGCATAATCAGTCAACGCTCCTGCTTCTGATCCTGGTTGATCAAGAAACTCTTTCTGAGGTACAAAAATTGAGGGGGAGTTGACAGCCTTCTGCCTCAGTGGGAGATTCCACAAGAGCTTGTAGGGTTTCATTAAGATCTAGCCATGATCTCACAGCTGGTTTAGGCTGCTAAAACAGTACTAGGGGAGGATGATCCTAATTAAGCTGCTAATTACATTCTCAGTGGAGGTGATTAATTAGAAATGGGGCTGCCTTGGATGCTGCCAATGGCACCATACAGAGAGATATAATTGAAGAGGCATTGATATCAAAAAGCTGCAAAGGATTTGGATCCCACCTTGTTTACTGCCACAGAGCAAGGCCTCTTTGGATAATACACTGGTATAATCCTGGATTCTACCTGCAGCCCAGCATAATGAATTTGTAAATCAGGCAATTCTGTTTTCTTGGGGGTGGGGGAACAGATTAGATTAGATTAGATTAGATAGATGATAGATAGATAGATAGATAGATAGATAGATGATAGATAGATAGATAGATGATAGATAGATAGATAGATAGATAGATAGATAGATAGATGATAGATAGAGATAGATAGATAGATAGATGATAGATAGATAGATAGATAGATAGATAGATAGATAGATAGATAGATGATAGATACCAAATTATGAGCAGCTCGCAGTTACTGAATCACTGAACATTGTTCATTGAGTCACTTCATTAAGTAATTATGAAGCACCAACACCGTAATCCCTCTTTTATGAAAAGAAAAAGAAAAAAGCCACAAATAACATGAATCCAACCACAACTCATAAAAGTGATAAACTTGACCATCTTGGCCATATCTGTCCTTATCCCAATCCACAGGGCTGCTTTTGAGCTCAATGTGAGCAAGTCATGCTGTGTTTGAAACCCCTTTGGATACGAAATGTGATGGTAGGGTAGATGGCAATTGAGGCAGGAAGGCATCGTTCCCAAGTACTGGGAAGTCAATCTGAATGAGATACCCATTAGAAAACTCAGCAACGCTGAGTTGTGTATGCATAGAACAGAATGGATTGGATCCAGATACTTTATTCCACCAATGGCAGAATGCAGAATGGATCTTCTATGTCCTCTCCTCTTCCTTGCACCACCACCCCATGTACCTCCAGATTTGCTCCAGAGGATAGCAGTTGGAGGGTGCTGTAGAAGAGGCTAGATGAAGAATAAAGAAACTGGATCCATCCCCATGTTTTGACTGTAAACAACAACACACATACATCTTAGCCCTGCCTAACAATGTTATTTTGAAACACGTCTACACATCCTAGGCCAGATCTACACTTTGTGTCAAATCATTATGATTTTGGAATAAAAAGCAGGATATAACACTATGGCTGCATTCGGACAACACATTAGTCAATGGTGGGTTGAGTAGCCAACTCACAGTTGGTTATTTTGTGAGTGCTCCCCACACAACATATTCCTTCACAACTGTGGGTGGTTGAGGCTGGCATTGAGTGGACTAATAGTCAACCCAGCATTTGACTGACACAGCCTCTGCCCCTCTCCCCACTCTCCCTCCTCCCTCAGTCCTCCCAGTTCTATCTCAGCAGCCTCTGCAAGTTGCACCAGTTGTAGCAGAGTGGCAGCCGCCACTTTGGTCGCTCTTGCTGCCTGCCTCTATGGGCTTGTGTTTTAACCCACATGCCATTAACCCACTCACGCCTCCACACAACATTTTAAACAACTGGCTTCAAGCTAAACAACTTGCAAGCCAGTTGTTTCTCTCAGTTGCTTATTTGGGTGGAATAGCCTACCGTCAGTAGCTTGTGAGCGGTGTGTTACCCTCCACACAACACAATAAGCAACACAACTGACGATTGTTACCCCCCCCAGTTGCTTAATGTGTTGTCCGAATGCAGCCTATGAAAGCAGTATATGGAATGTGCCCCAACAGTTATCAGTGGACTTCAATAACACTATAAAGCAGTAGTAGATCTAGCCCTCATATTACATTTTGATCCATGGAAGAAAGGATTAACAAATTAGCAATCAGTAGCCCAGCAATGTCCCATCTACACATTTTCTGTAACAACTAAAGGTCTTTGCTCTACCCCTTATTCTGGTTTTACAGGTTTGCATTTTAGCCAGTTGGCTGATACCATATCAGAAGAGGAAAATTACAGAACAAAACAATGCATGTTTACCCAGAAGCAAATCCCACTCTGTTGAATGGGACTCACTCCAAGATACATCTGTATAGGATTGCAGCCTTACAGTGTGATCCTATGCATGTTTGCTTAGAGGTAAGTCCCATTGTATCCAATGGAGCTCACTCCCAGGTAAGTGTGCATAGAATTGCAGACTTAGTTTACTGGACTTGCCTTCCAGCATAGCATCAGGCGTTTATTTTTTTAAAAGAGCATGTTTCTAGTCCCTTGGATCTGAAAGACGGACACTTTCCATCGATATGACTTCGCACTGGCGGCAGTTGTGTTACATGACGCTGCCGCCAGTGCGAAGCCATCTAGGGGCAAAGGCCCTTTGCTCCGATTTTAAAAAGTCGGCCATTTACCCTGACTTTTTTTAGATCGAAGTGGGTTGGCCAGGGAAGGGAGTGGAACAGCGAGCCAAAAGCTCTCTGCACCACCTCCGCAGTCCTCCCCCACCCATTTTTTAAAAACAAAAAACAAAAAAACCTTACCAGAGAGTAGGGGAGCCAATGCTCCCAGCTGCCCTTCCAGCTGATGCTGGGCAGACGCAGGCGCAGCAGCAGCAACAACAACAGGAAAAGCCGCCGTGGCGCTCCTGCCGTGAAGACTGGCAGCAGCAGTGTCAATGTGCGGCGCGCCAACTGCTGCTGCTGCAGCGCACCGGAAGAGGTGCCGTGAAAAGGCAGCCACAGCCACAGCAAATTATGGTAGCCTGGGTTTCTAAACTCCTCCCTGTCAGCATCTCTGACCTCTACCTTAATTTCTTCTCAAGTCCAGGGAAAACAAAATAACACAGGGTACACTTTCAAATATCCAACTAGAGCTCTCCAATAGCATGAAGCAAGGCATTTTATTCCTGTCACCTAGAAAATTTTGTTTGACTCAGAAGACATTTAAAACAGAATAATAATTTGGCAGTGTCTGTTCAGTGTGCAAAACACTAGTGCTTTGTCGCAAGATATATTATACCAGTGCCTACTGCTAATATGTTCACTGAAAAATTCGTAGAGGTCAAAAAGAACTCTTTCAGCATTGAGGATTTGGCATGAAGAATGTCTTTGAGTGAAATAAGCAGAGAAGAGCCCCCGCTACGGCAAATCAAATGGGGCATCTCATAAAAGCCTAATAGATAACACAGTTGTCATTATCATTTTTAAAATCACCATAAAGCAACAATTGAAAGATAATTCCAATATGGTTCCTAGTACTGTGCAAGGCTCCAGCATCGAATTCGAAATTCGAAGCACAGAGGCCATTCTATGGAAGCTCCATCATAAAATGGCGGATCCACCATTTTATGATGGAGCTACCATAAAATGGCCTCCATGCTTCGAATTAGAAATTCAGTGCTGGAGCTTTGCACATCCCTACCATCCACCCATATTACGCAATATGGTGATCACATTTTTTTATTTTATTTAGTACATTTCTAATGTGCCCAATGATAGGCTGACCATCTGAAAAGGAGGACAGGGCTCATGTAACTTTAACAGTTGTAGAGAAAAGGGAATTTCAGCCAGTGTCATTTGTATGCAATTAGTTCCTGGTGAAATTCCCTCTTCATCACAACTGTTAAAGTTGCAGGGGCCCTGCCTTCTTTTGTATATGGTCCCTCTAGTATAGTGCCTGCAACTTTAACTGTTGTGATGAAGAGGGAATTTCACCAGGAACTAATTGCATACAAATGACACTGGCTGAAATTCCCTTTTCTCTACAACTGTTAAAGTTACATGAGCCCTGTCCTCCTTTTCATATGGTCAGCCTACCCAATGACTAAAGTCCTCTGGGTAGATCACAACCGGATAAAAACGAAAATGCCATTTTAAAACACAAGTTAAAAATATAATCTTCAATACAAATATTTAAAAGAATAAAATATAGTGTAATGCAAAACAATAGACAATACAGAAATCAATAAAACAGCCATAATAACCTAGAACTAGGTCTCTAAAATGCATAGGAGAAAAGAAAGGTCTTTGCCTGGTGCTGAAAAGATAACAGCATAGAGTCAAGGAAAACGTCTTTGGGGAGTTTATTCCATAAATGGGATGCCACTACTGAGAAGGCCCTCAGGTCTTGTAGCCACCCACCTAGTTTCCTTTGTCGGGGTCACATGGAGGAGAATCTCTGAAGATGTCCTAAGGGCCCGAGTAGGTACATGTAGGAGAAGATGTGCATTTACTGGAGTACCTTTATTGTATAATTGTAGTGATCTCCCATCCTTTAAAACACATTCTGCTCATGCTGGTGTTTTCCAATGGCTGCAGCTTTCAGCCACAGCTACTACTAATGGGATGGGAAGCTACCATATCAGGTGAGAAGACTGTGATGCTACATTTCAGCCCTCACCGATAACTAAATTAATGCCTATGTTTACTTCAGAACTAAACCTGCTACGAACACAGATTGTCAATTAGTGCAAATGTTTACCTAAAAGAGAGACATGTTGTTCCCTGTGAATTAGTTTAAAAGCATTTTCATGAGGGATGCAAATAACCTAATGCAGGGTTTCTTTTGACATTGTGAATATGGTTTGCATGCAGTGTAGCTGTCTAATTAGAAACAGGATGGATGCACTTTCTCCTATTCCTATGATAACGCTTTGTTTCATTTATGTATTTATTATGTATAAAATCAACATTCAATCAATGACTAATTACTGTGGTCTTGTCATAGAAGGACAGACCCTTTTAGGCATACCTTACCCTGGAAGTATGTTCTCTCACATGTTAAAGTCATGGAGGCATAGTGGAATTAAGAGACATTTGAACTGTCAAAAAATCAGGGCAGTGAAGGTAGCTCCAGATTCAGGTACCTCACAAGATGTTTCAGTAATTGGGTTGTTTCCAACCATGGCCATCAGCCAGCAGTACAGAAACTGTTGATATATTGTTTTCCTCTCTTCCTGCAGCTGGGGGACTCTCCAGAGCAGATTTGGGGGGGACACGGGGGCTGCAGGAGAGGAAGGGAGCAAGGGGAAATCCCACAGGATGAGCGGACATCTGCTCACATGACTTTGGATTTAGGATTGTTATGTCATGTTATTTATGCATTTATTGCATTTCTAGACCGCCCAATAGACAAAGATTTCTGGGTGGCTCACAAAAATGAAAAAAAAAATAGTCCAATACAACATGATAAAACATAAAATGAAACCTTTAAACGTTTTTAAACAAAGCAAAAACCAGAGAAAACACCAGCAGCAGTGTTGAAATCTAAAAACACAATAATACATTTACAAACAAAACTGAATTATTTTTTTTAAGGTTTTTCCATGGCACTGAAAAGCCCACCATGGGAGCACAAGGCAAGCCCTCCTGGGGAGAGAATTCCACAGCGGGGCTACCACCACTTCGTAGGCACCCACCTCACCCCATTTGGTGGGGGCAGATGTCAGATCATTTAAATGTTTGATTAGGCTGACCAGATAAAATCCAGGTCAGGGCTCATGTAACTTTAACAGTTATAGAGAAAAGGGAATTTCAGCCAGTGTCGTTTCTATGCAATTAGTTCCTGGTGAAATTCCCTCTTCATCACAACTGTTAAAGTTGCAGGCACTATACCAGAGTGACCCTATACAAAAGAAGGCAGGGCCCCTGCAACTTTAACTGTTGCGATGAAGAGGGGATTTCATCAGGAACTAATTGCATACAAATGACACTGGCTGAAATTCCCTTTTCTCTACAACTGTTAAAGTTACATGAGCCCTGACCTGGATTTTATCTGATCACCCTATGTTTGATCATCATCTAAATCCAGATTTCTAAGGAAAGGAGATAGGAGAAAGAATGCCACCATCGTACATCTAAACCTAAGTTTCCTGGTTTAGCAAGATGGAGAGTGAGTGGCACCTTATGCTTTCAGGAGGTTATGGCTCTGCAAGGATGCCAGATGAGAGACGATCTTGCCTGCATTATAGTCAATTGAAGGTCAAAGGTGTGGTGTTCATTTGTTGAACTACTACCAAATAAGGCTCAGCTTGCATGTACCTTTTGCTGTGTGAGAGCTACTCTCAGTCCAGCTATTTGTAATGCAACAGGCCACCAGAGCCACTAGGTATTACCTGCCTGGGATGTAAACATCATGATAAACCACATGTGCTGAGGTCTTTTCATGTACCTGTTCTGGCACAGGAACAGCTGTGGAAGCAGCTGTATTCATGCCACTAAAGGTACTGAGAGGGCTTAAGTAGTGAACCTAATGTTGACACAGCTGTGGGTTACTTAAATGACTATCTCTAGCCTTTGTAAATAATCTTTCTCATCTCATGCTCTCCATGAGCACATATGGGAGAGAGTTTTGCCCGTATGCCAGCCTCTTAGATCACCTTTTTTTTATTTGTTAGTGCACAAAAATGTGCACCATTGATGTTTCACACTAGTCCAGTGCAAACTTACACACAAATTCTGGCTGCACATTTGTGTTATTAAAGGCAGATGACCCAACATGCCCTTTAGGATGTTTTTAGGATGTTTTTAGGATGTTTTGATGCAGTTTTAATAATGTGTGTCATGTTTTAATCAGTTTTATGTATTTTATTATATTGTTGTTCCCCGCCTCGATCCAAACGGAGAGGAGGGTAAGAAATAAATGATGATGATGATGATGATTACTGAGATCTAGATCCCAACAGACTCCTTGGAGCTCTGCTTAGTCTGTGACCAATGAGTTTGAACCAGTGTTGTGCCGAAACCCCACTTCACAACTTCCAAAGATGGTGTTCTTTTTCTGCCTGTTTCGTTGGGATGTCAGAGAAATTTCTCGGGGTTCAGGGCTTTCATTATTGTAGGGAGATAGCTGGGGAGGGTGCACTCTTTATTTTACCATTCCCCCCTCCTGCTCTATTGTGTCCATGCAGCTTCTCCAACTGCTTGAGCTTCCTGGAAATCTCCCTAGAAGACTTAACCAGGACTTCCTCCCTTGAGGCTTTCCTGTACTGCATGTTGAGTGCCTAAAAGCTGAACAAGGCATTGTGGTTCTTCCTCTTCTGGTTTTTCTTCTTCTTGTCAAGAGGACTTTTAATAGCAACCAAAAATGCTCCTCTCAGCTTTCAGGCACTGCTGTATTTTGGGGCCCTCCTGCTCATTCAGCTGAGTGGGGCCCTGGATGTCTGCCCCCAGAAACCACCACTGAAAGCAGGTTCTTTCATGCTGACCTGCTGAGAGAGAATGGCTTACCTAAAGGTCACCGAGTGAGTTTAGGGTAGAGGCAAGATTTGAAGTGGAGTTTTCTGGATCAAAGCTCTTTTGTTTAGCCCGAGATCTTTGTCAATTTATTTATTTATTTATTTATTCATTCATTACATGTATATCCCATCTTTTTTCCTCCAAGACATCCAAGGCATGTACATAAGGCTCCTCATCTCCAAGACAACAGCAATCCTGTGAGGTAGGCTGGGCCGAGAGTCCGTGACTTTCCAAAGTCACCCAGTGAACTCCCATAGCTGAGTGGGGACTAGAACCCCAACCTCTCGACTCCCACTCCAACACTCTAGCCACTACACCACACTGGGTCTCATAGGCCAGTCATGGGCCAAAGGTACAGCACAGAGTTGCAGTGAGATTGGTGCATGCAGCCAGTTGTCTGAAAACCCTCTTCCAAATGCAAGGCTTTCCCTGCCAGACTGACCCTCACCCACACTGATGGGGATATTTAGAGTAGCTTGTGATCCCATAAGAGGAAATGCACTTAATAACAAAAGAGAGGGAGACGAAAATGAGACAGTGTGCTAGACACACACACACTCGCACATGGCTACACATTTTCCTGGATACTAGCCACACAGTTATAAAGCTTTGTTTTATGAGAACCCACCTTATTTAGGGCAATGAAGCTGTAACAAAGCTCTGTCCTTGAGTAGTCAGGGAATCATATTTTTCAAACTGAAGTCTCCTTGAAAATCTCAAGGAAGAAAAATACGTACACAACTACAGCGAAGAGACAACGAAGTGTCGCAACTGAAGAAGACAAACATACCCATACATATTCCTTGGTCAGATAGATTCTTCATCCATGCCAAAAGAAAATCTCCTAATTGGAAGTAATTGATTACCTGGATAAAAGCCCAGTAAAAATTGTTAGGAAATAAGCTACAGCATCCTTCCCCAGCCTGGTGCCCTCCAGATGTGTTGGACTAAAGCTTCTATCACCCCTAGCCAGCATGGCCATTGGCTAAGCTGGCCAGGGATGATGGGACTTGTAATCGAGGTTGGGGAAGGCTGAACTACAGTGTGTTTAATTGTTTTCTGGTAGCTCAAAGCAAAGACCTTCAAACAATACTACAAGGAAAGGTATGGAAATGGAAAAACAAGGTTTCAGAAAGCCTAATACAAACAAGGTTGATTTCACAAAAGTAAAATAACATCAAACATTTATCTAAGATGTTGATGGAAGCCTAATGTCTGTAGCAGCACCCACACTCTGGAAAACGCTCCCTCATCTGGTTTGGAAGGCGGAAAATGTAATAGTTTTTAAACACCTCCTAAAAATGTACCTCTTCACACAGGCTTTCCCTGGACTGTCATTTATCTGATTTTATATTGCACTTTTACCTTTTAACATTTTAAATTTACTGTATACTTTGTACTTCTGTGGTTTTAATTGTGTACTGCCTCAGCTATCAGGCAGTATAAAATGTAATAAATACATAAAATTAAATAAATAATGTTTATGTTCATGCACAAATGGAAGTCCTCTTCCAAAAAGGAGACAGAGGGCAGAAAGAGACCTGAGATCATCTAGAGTTTGATTAGGGGAGTCTAGTTAGTTCAGTCATTGCGTTCAAATGCTGAGTTATCCTAGCAGGAGTGGGCAGGCAGGAACCAGCAGGCTTGCTCATTCATGGTTACCCAGGGCTTGTGTAAACCCTGGTAGCCGTGATATGCAAACCAAGCATATGAGTGCTTCAGCATTATAGTCAGGGTGCATACAGCCTCTAATGAATGACAACAACAGAATTATTTGAACTTTAAAGGATCAAAGATTGGAGGGGGATGGACTATGGGAGTGTGGTATTCCTGCTTATTTACCAGTGTGAATACTTTTCTATAAGGCCTTTCCCATGCAGGCAACACCTTCCACCACACACACTGTAACACTGCGACCAGGATTTTCACTTCAAGTCTAACATCTTTACTTCTCGAGATGTGAGGACACAGTGGTGTTTTATTCTGACATATATTATTCTCTTATCACTTTTACCCTTTGGTAGCCATGAGGCATAGGATTTTGAAAAGCAAAGAAGTATTTATTACTTACAAAATTAAGGTGTTAAACAGTAAATAACCACTTTATTCTCTTGCACATAAATAATTGACTTACAGTAATATCACTTTAAAACCTTCTATAAATTCTCTCTGACACATACATCCTATAAACACGAATCCTAAACACTATATATATCTCCTCACAAGCCCTATCTATCTCTTCCCTATCTCTTCCCTGTTCATTCCCTATCTAAACTCCACAGGCACTGCTCCCTGTTTATATATCACACACCATTTCTCTAATCACACACTCACACAGCACTCACTCAATCATCTCACACGTGCAAATACAACATAGAACATACCTACTATCACTCATACCACTCACACTCTAGACCGATTTACCACAAAAATACAGTCATAACATTAATGTGTGTGTGTGTGCACACGCGTGCAACATCACAGTGAGTATCATGATTGTACCCCAAACACTATTCCGAACCTGCCTATGATACTCAACACTCGACACAGCACCCAGAATTGTAATTGAAATATTTTAGCATTTCTCTTTTATTTTTCCCAGTTGAAACAAAAATGGGAAGGGACCAAACCAAGATGAAAAACAATACATGCAGCTTTTAAAGTAGATGGGAACACAGGGTTGTGTCCAATGTTCATTCATTCATTCATTCATTCATTCATTTCTATACCACCCAATAGCCAAAATTCTCTGGGGAATTCAACCCAAAAATATAACATAGCAAAAACATAACATAAAATCTTCAACATACAACATTTTTAAACAACCCCATTGTTAGGCTGACCAGATAAAATCCAGGTCAGGGCTCATGTAACTTTAACAGTTGTAAAGAAAAGGGAATTTCAGCCAGTGTCATTTGTATGCAATTAGTTCCTGGTGAAATTCCCTCTTCATCACAACAGCATGCACTATACTAGAGTGACTATATACAAAAGAAGGCAGGGCCCCTGCAACTTTAACTGTTGTGATGAAGAGGGAATTTCATCAGGAACTAATTGCATACAAATGACACTGGCTGAAATTCCCTTTTCTCTACAACTGTTAAAGTTATGTGAGCCCTGACCTGGATTTTATCTGGTCAGCCTACCCATTGTATTCCATCAAACGACTGAGAGAAGAGGAAAGTCTTAACCCTGTGCCAAAAGATGACAATGTTAGTGCCAGGCAGACCTCTGTGGGGAGAGCATTCTCCAATGGGGAGGGGGGCTACCACTGAGAAAGCTTTGAGGAGAGTAACAAAGGAAGGGGGTGAGGTGGCATCCTAGCACCATGCAGGTGCTCAGGGTGTTTGGGCATGAGAGACAGCAAGGGAGCATCAGCCATCATTTAAGAGAAGTGGAAACCTCTGAGCAAGTGAAGGAGGGAGAGGAAGAGTAAGGTAGGCTACAGACAAGATAAGACCAAAAGATCAGTTCTGATTCGTGCTGTGCCAAAATGTTCTCCCACATATTTTTCAACCATTTTCATTCAATTTGATGGAAAAGAATTTGCTTTTGAAAAGAAATTGAAAGGAGAAGAGGTTTTGTAGACATTCTCATGGATTGAGTTCAGGGTTCTTGTGCTTACCTTGTTTATGCAGTGGCTGATGAGTATGCAAGAGTGTCCTGTATTTCATTGTACAATCATCTCTCCAGAGGTCTGTAACCTTCTTGACTTCCTGCACTTCACGCCCAGGTGAAGAAATTGTGAGGTAATTTTGTCCATAGGGCTTTTTCAGATTAGGAAGCGCAGGCAGCTTGGGGAACTGCAGAGCAATGGAGAGATGTGTACTAGAAAGAAAAGGAGGGTAAAAACACTCAGCCACCTCAAAGTGATTAGGTAAGGTCAAAAGCACCACCCAAAAAAAATCAAAATAAAAATGTTGTGAGAATGACACAGAAAAATGGAAGCCTGTTTCATGAGGGAAAAAAACTCTCAGGAAAATGGAGGTCATATTTTTGCACTTTACTAGCTCCACCTCTTCCCTGGAGGTAGATGCAACACTGCTCACACACACACACACACATACACACCTGCTACAGGGCTTGCAGGGAAGAAATGGTATTATCAGCCCCTGCATTAGAGAAAAGATGTATCCACAATCACCACTCAGAGGCCATGTCTATACCAGCGATTTTCCCTGGGGTTGTCCCTGGGTCATCCCTGTGCCTCTAAATGACACACAGGGGATCTCAGGAGCAACCGGGGATGACTCAGGGACAACCTCGGGGAAACTCTGGGATAGTGGAGGAGGTGGATATCCCAGTTTTCCCACCATCCCAGGGTGTGAAATGGGCATGGGGAGGAAGCAATTCTGCCATCCCCAGAATGGCGGGGGGGCATGGGGGGGTTCTAGGCTGACCATATGAAAAGGAGGACAGGGCTCATGTAACTTTAACAGTTGTAGAGAAAAGGGAGTTTCAGCCAGTGCCATTTGTATGCAATTAGTCCCTGGTGAAATTCCCTCTTCATCACAAAGTTAAAGTTGCAGGGGCCCTGACTTCTTTTGTATATGGTCACTCTAGTATAGTACCTGCAACTTTAACTTCTCCCTACCTGTGAGAAACTGTCGGAGAATTTCTCCTCCCCCTGGAAAAATGTGGTGAAATTGTTCCTCCAGATTTGTTTGTTGTGAGAGGCCTTTTGCACTTGTCTCTTGTTCTGAAGAGTAGGACTGGTGTTTTTGTTGCTCGCCTGCTTTTAATATCCTTTTCCTTCAGGGCAGGCATCAAGGCTGTAGGGATCAATGCATAGCAAATTCTCCCTGATGTAACTTCAGCCACTTTTCCCTGCGCATCCAATTATTGCTCCCTTTGTCTCACCAGCTACTAATGTGACAAAAATGTGCGGTCATGCCTGAAACTTTTTGCACTGTAGTAACAAAGACAAATATTAGGATGTTCTATTAACTAAGGGATAATGGAAGCCTGATGGTGCTTTATGAGGTAGAAATCTAAATCCGATGTGGCTAAAAGGAGTCCAGAAGGCTTCCCCCCCCCCCCAGAGAGTGGGACATATTTTTAATGAGAAAAACAGCACAAGTATTCTGTTGTCACCATTCAAGGTATTGTAATAAGAAATCCTGTTTTTAGAGCTACAGTCAGCCAAAAGGCATGTTCGGGTGGGGAAGGAAGCTCATCACTGCATCTCTTCTGGATTAAACCCAGCTAACCAGACTTCAAATCCCAAAAGCATATTCCTTTAGCTTAGCCTTGTGAGGCATGATAAAAAGGTCATAATAAGTGGGGGCTGTTCATCTGCATAATACATTTGTATCATTTGCATGCCAGTTTCATGGTGACTGCACCTCGAAAAGGATATTGCATAGCTGGGAGAGGTGCAGAAAAGGGCAACCAAAATGATAAAGAGGCTGGAGCAGCTCCACTATGAGGAACGGTTACAATATTTGGGACTTTTTCACTTAGAAAAAAAGGCGGATACTGAGGGATTTGAAAGAGGTGTGAAACATTAGGCATGATGTGGAGAAAGAGAAGGGGTTTTCCCCACTCTCATAATACTATAATCACAAGTCATCCGATAAAGCTGAACGTTGGGGGATTCAAGACAAATAAAACGAAGGACTTCTTCATTCATGCAGCACATTATAAAATTTGTTACCAACAAGTGTGGTGATGAGGACTGCCAACTTGAATCGTGTTCAGAGGGGTTAGTGGAGGATAAGGCTATCAATGGCCACCTTGAGTCCCAGTATTGGGGGAAAAGGTGGGCTATAAATATAATAATGATAACCATTGTTGTCATCATCATCATCATGATGGTTTTTTTATATTCTTTACAGTTTATAAACACACACACACATCTTGCTTCTCAGTACTCAATAACAGTTGCTGGGGAACGTGAGTGTGAAGGTGCTATTGCATTTAAGTTCTGCTTGTGGGCTTCCTGTGGGCACCTCATTGGCCACTCTGTGAACAGAATGCTGGACTAGAGGGACCCTTAATCTGATCCAGCACAGCTTTTCTTAGGTTAATATGAATCTCAATCATGTCTCCCAGCTGTAATTTTGTATCCTATGGCAAATTTCAACAGAAAAATAAGGTGAACCTCATCTCCTAAGGGCTGATTTAGGACATGAAGGTTTTAAAAGAGGGCCACCCTTAACTACATGCTCAGATGAATCCACAATTTCTAGAAGCTTACATCACAATTCCATTCTCCCTCCCATGAGTTTGTTGTATGGGTGGGAGAGGCCTAAATCATGGATGAGGAACTGAAATGGATGGTAGGATGCATGACCACCCATCCAATCCATCCCAATCCTACATGGGCAAGATGATCATCTGGTCCCAGCTGGTGATTCAATTGGAGCCTACCTTCACTTGCCCCTCTGCCTTCCCTCCTTAAGGGGAGCATGGGGCAGGCAAAGCCACCATGAGGAGGCAAGGCACCACGTGGAATAGCACTCCCCAACCCAGTGCTTCACCCATCCTGCACCTTCCCACATTAGGGAGGAAATTGGGCAGGTGAAGCATTTAGCACACCACTCACCTTTCCAATTGGGAGGGTGAGTGATGCACTAAGTAAGCGGAACCCCCAATGTTATTTCCAATTGTTGATCAGAAAAAATAGCAGGGATCAATTAACAGCCTCTCCCTAGTAGCACTGAAGGCACAGGGTTTAGGGGAGGGTCCCTGTTTGAGGCCTTCCAGGTTGGCCTGATGGGCAAAACTGGCCTGCAGGCCAGATGTTCCACATGCCTGATGTAAATGAACAGACTGCTTGTCAATCACTAGGTTATTGTCTTGGCTGGCCAAGACATTTTGCTGCCTGAGGCAAAGAACAAGATGGCACCCCCACCCAGTTCATGTACAAAAGCTGACTGGATTGGCAAATGAATCTGTCTTTTATATTGATGATGGGCTAGCGGGTTAGCTTAGGGGGTGCAGAGTAGGCTGCAGGTGTGTTCCCCAGCACCTTGCTGACACCTCCCAGCATCTCCCTCCTAAGGCCACTGCCACATTTTTCCTATTGACTAGGGCTACTAAAACTGCTTCAGTTACAGAGCTTGGCTTGAAACTAGACTGATATAGATCTAGAAAAATGTTTTCATTCAACCACATGCTTAGCCTTTTTGCCCCAAAAGGAACATCTGCCCTCTGAACCATTCACCAAATCCCACACCAAGATTATGTCAAACTCCAGGTGCAATAGGGCAACACTTGCTCCTCGTCAGAGCATAGAGTAGGTGGAGCAAAGGCAGGATGATACCATTGTGCCAGAAGGAATGTTTATCATTGTTACAATACATAAAGCTGCTATGTAGACAGGAATTCATGTAGAAAATATGTCACTGGAACTGTATGCGCATAGGCCTGTAAATGACTCAACTAGGCTGACCAGATAAAATCCAAGTCAGGGCTCATGTAACTTTAACAGTTGTAGAGAAAAGGGAATTTCAGCAGGTGTCATTTGTATGCAGTTAGTTCCTGGTGAAATTCCCTCTTCATCACAACAGTTAAAGTTGCAGGCACTATACTACAGTGACAGTATACAAAAGAAGGCAGGGCCCCTGCAACTTTAACTGCTGTGATGAAGAGGGAATATCACCAGAAACTAATTGCATACAAATGACACTTGCTGAAATTCCCTTTTCTCTACAACTGTTAAAGTTACATGGGCCCTGTCCTCCTTTTCATATGGTCACCCTAGACTCAGCTGTATTGTTGGTCATTAGCACAAATGTATCTGTCTAACATAGTGAAAATGATGGCCATGATAAAGCCCATTTGCTTTATGTTGGATGCCATAGTGATGCCATTTTGTGCACCATAGCAACAATGCATTTTGTTTCAGATGGAGGTGTTTGACCTTTACATTTGCATACACACACACACACACACACACACACACACACATTTTTCCTCTTCTGTCTTTCCACCCACTGTCCAAACAATCATGTGTTCCTTCTTTGCATATACCTACTGTGGCTTCTTGTTTCTCCCTCTGTAATCTAATGTGTGCCTTGTTCCCTGTTTTTCATCCAGAAACTGTGATGGGAAACACACTGACAGTTCTCTTTGTATCTCACAGGTGAAACATTCTGTTTATTTCTGTTTGATAATTCAAGCATAGAAAATGTTGCTGTTTTTTCCCAAAGGAATCTATTTGGGGGACCTTGGCTTTTCATCACCTTGTCTACAAGGAGAAAAAGAATTCACATCATATGAGAAAAATACGATATATGCTCCAAGAAAATAAGCATGTAGTGAAAGCACAGTGTCTCTTTGAAACACCATTATTATTAATGTAATATTTCCTTTGTGTGCTTGATGCTTTCTTGGGATGTGGGAGCAGGTTTGTCATTTTCCATTTAGGATTTAAGCTTGCAAGAATGTGTTCACTTTTACTGTAAAATAATAATAATAGAAAAATACCTTTAAAAATATTTTACAATAGTGAGCGACTTTGACCCTTTCTCTACAGACAATGACTCCCGTTATGCTTCGAAAAAGCAGGACAACGTTGATATGATGAAAGAAAAAACAAAGAGGAACGATCTAAATGAAGATCTTCCATTTTTTCCAAGCATATTAGTCAGCATTCTTATGATTTATAGGACTGCAAACTCACATATAGGTTGGCATCAAGCTCTAATTGTCAGTGGCATCTGAAACAGATGAGGTTATGGGGGTATTGAACCATTCTCTGGACTCAGTAATGGGATGGATGAGGGGGAGTAAACTAAATTCTAGCATGACAGAAGTACTGTGGGTAGGTGGTTCATGAGTCCAGAAAGTGGGTGTTCATCTAGTTCAGGATGGGAGTGCTCCGTAATCCAACCTTAGCACTAGAGACCCACGCAGTCATGATGGCTCAAAGCACATTTTACCAATTTTGGCTGTGGATTTTCGAAAACTGGAATAGCTTGGTCACAGGGATCCAAACTCTGGAAATGTCCACATTGGATAACATGTTGGGCTGTCCTTGAAAAAGGTTTTGACGCTCCAGGTGATACAGAATGTAGCTGCTCAAATTCTGGCTTGTTTATCTAGATCAGGGGTATTTAACCTCAGGTCTGCATGCCAAATCTGTCCTGCCTGCAGTGCCAATCTGTTCCTCCAGGGTTCCCCAAATAGCTGCTCCCCTTCCCTAGCCCACCCCCTTTGCCCCAACCACCAATCATTTGGTGGTTTCCCAGTTTTTGCATGTTTTTCCCATTCTAAAAGGTTGAATGCCTTTCTTAAAGCATTATTATTATTATTATTATTATTATTATTATTATTATTTTATTATATCCCACCTTTTCCCAATACTGGGACTCAAGGTGACTTACAAATTAAAACATGTACAGTTAAAACAAACAGAAATATATAAAACAGAAATATATAAAAAATAAAAATATAATTAAACATGGTACAATTTTAAAATGTTTAAAACATTTTAAAACATTTAAATACAATTAATTTTTAAAAATCCAAGCTATAAACAGCACATCCACAGAGGTCTCAACTACTCCCCAAAGGCCTGCTGAAACAGAAAAGTTTTAGCCTGGCATCTACTGGCAGTAAGAACATTAAGCTAAAATATGCTGGTATTTCAGATATCTTTTGGTGCTTTGGCCAGCACCATCACTGCATTGAAGCAAGCAAGGGCTTCTCCAATTTTAATTTGGCCCATGGGCTCAAAGAAGTTTGACACCGCTGATCTAGCTGGACAAACTAATTCTGGAGACAGAATCAGATACACTATATTGTTTCCCTGATTGCTACTAAGCCCAATTCAAGGTGCTGGTGCTTACCTTTAAAGCCTAAATAGCTTGAGGCCCAAATATCCCATACCAGCCTGCCCAAGCACAAAGATAATTAGAGAAGGCCCTTTCCCAAGGCCTAATCCCATACAATCCGCCCCACACACTCAGGTCCTCTGGGAAGAACTTATTACTAGGGTGACCAGATGGGGCGATCCGGGCCAACTGGGGGGCGGCGGGGGCAAACCGGGGCAGCGGGGGGGTCATGCAGCGGTGGCGGGAGGCGGGTGGGTGGTGCGAGGCGGGCGGCGCGAGGCACTTACCTGCTGGGGCGTCCGCTTCCCTCCGGTGCTCTGAATCTACTGAGAAACAGGCTTCGCGGCCTGTCCCTCAGTAGCGCGCCAGGTGATGATGGGGCGGGAGGGCGGGCGGGCGGGGGGGCATGAGGGCGGCGCGGGCAGGCGGCGCAAGGCGGGCTGGCAGTGCGGCGCGGTGCGGGCGGGGGGCGGGCGGGATGCGCGGTGCGGGCAGGGGGGAGGGGGCGCGGGCGCGCACTGGGGGGGTTGTTTTGGGTGGGGGGGTGGCGGGGGGGTCCGGGATTTTGGTTCTCAAAATCTGGTCACCCTACTTATTACAGTCAGCCAAGACTAGGCTGACATCCGTTACCAAGAGGACCTTCTCTTCTGTCGCTCTCAGACTGTGGAACGACCTGCCGAAAGAGATCCACCAACTTACCAGTCTTCTAGAATTTAAGAGAGCGATAAAGACTGATCTGTTCCAGCAGGCCTACCCAGTCGAATTTTAAGACTTTGTTGATTTAAATAATGTATTAACTTTATATGCTTTTCATTTATTATTATTATTGAGAGAAGTGTGCTTTGCATTCACAAAAGGGAAGACATTCTCTGTGGTGGCACCCCAGCTTCAGAATGTCCTCTCAAAGTAGATATGACTGGCACCAACTCTGTATTCTTTCAGGACCAGGTCATTTGTCCAGGAATTTGAAATTAACAGTATTGTTTGCTAGGATAGTCATACCTCTCAATTTTATTGTACTGAATTCATTTTTATTATGTTTTAATATACTTGTCGTTGTTGTCATTGTACTCCTCATTTTTAAAAACATTCCCTGAGATCCCTGGTGGATGAAAGGCCATTTAGACATCTTAAAATATATATATTTAAATAAATAAATAATGTGTGTTTACTCTCACCATGAATGGACATCTCTGCCCTCTTCTGTATCCGCACACAGCTGAGTCAATTCTGCAAGAGCTATTTCTTTGAAAGTAAGAGGTATGCAGCACCATTAACCAATAAGGTTGCAATCCTGTGCATGTTTAGATAGGGAAAAAAAGTCCTACAACTCCCAGTATTCCCCAGTCAGCTATGCTGAATGGGGAATGCTGGGAGATGTAGGGGTTTTTTTCCTGTGTAAACATGCATAGGATTGCACCCTAAGAGAACAAAAGAGAATTCAGACTGTCTGAATTCTGAGCTGTCACTAGCCATTTTAACAGTGTATTAAGCAAGAATACTGAATATCTGGAGCAAGAGCAAAATATTAAAATGCACTGTCCCTGATCCCCAACTTCCATGCATTCGTAAGTTTTGTGGTTTTGATTTATTTTTTCTATGTTATGTTTCAATTAACATTTTGTTTTTAATCCAGATTTTATTGTTAGCCGACTTGAGTTCCATTCTTTGGCAGTAAGGTGGAATATAAATTAAATCAATCAATCAATTCGCTGTGTTGATAGGACTGTAGCCAAAATGTTGCAACCCTATTTCAGTTCACATAAAGGACTATGGATGGCAGCATAGAATCTTGCCATAGAATGTAAATGTCAGGCCAGTAGAGGCTGGTGGCTCCTATGTTGGTGGGGCAGTGAATCTGCTCTAAAGGATAACTCTAAAGGAGCTGTCCAAAGTGCTTAACCCTAAAGGACCACCAGCGCCCACTGCTTCAGGCCCTTTGCTTAATTATTAAAAGCTGGCAGACATCTCTCTCTCTCTCTCTCTTTTCATTGCCAAGCACTTTGCATTGCTGTTGAGCCATACAATATTCAGCCTTTCATTTGATGAAAATGTAATGAAAGGAGATGCATCGAACAGCGCACTACTAGCTTAATATATGATTCCTTTGGACAAGCAAAAGTCACTTTCATTGTAAAGCAGCTGTTCCAGTTCACGTAGTTCTACTGAACACAACTAATGAGTAGCTTCATAAACAAACACTGCAGTATGGCAGGTCACAATGGAAGGGTTATGCCCTAATAATTATTTATAACCCGCCTCTCCCTCCGGATCGAGGCAGGGAACAACAATAAATATAAAATACAAAGACCACAATAGATGAGATATTAAAAACAAATAAAAAAGCATACCATCATAAATTGAAATAAGTATTTTTTTAAAGTAGTTTTGGGGAACCAAATCTTTCTCTAAAGTACTCAATGAGCACTTTGAATGCTGCCAAGTTGTGTATTTTTGTCCTTACTTTGGAAGAAGATGGGAAGGGGGGGGGGGAATCACCTCAGTGCAGCCAGCAAAGGGAATTGTTTTACCTTCCCCCTGGCTAGGTGGTAATTGACTCATTATTTTGAGCTGTAGTACTCAACTTGCCAAGATCCAAACGCACAAGACTAGCCTATAGAACATGGGACAAAGCAGACCCCAAACATGAAATCAAGAAAGAAAAACGGACCAGAGGCAGAAGACTTAAGCTATGTGAGATCATTCAACTGGAAAGCACTTCCCCCTCCCCCCCCAGCTCAGTTTTACAGCTCAGAATTTCTGCTGCCAGTATCTCAAACAGCTAACAAAGTGATAACAGCAAGGAGGGGATGGCGCAAAGTAGATTTGTGTCTCTGAGGAATGTATGTACTGTGCCTCATCATCAACTGTCACTCAGAACTCTGTTTCTGCCTGCAGAACACTTTCCTTTCAAAAACAGATCCAATTTGACATGCCCATTCTGTCCCTTGACCTGTCCGTCATATTGCTGAACCTCCTTTCAGATCCCCATCCTCACCTGAAGGCCAATGTTCGATCACTGATGTGAAAAGCTCATAGGGGCCACTCATCAGCAACAACCCAACAGAGGGCAATATCAGAATTGCTCAACTTGATGTAAGCATTGACTTTTAAATCTTCATATGTACTGAGTAGTGTTGCAGAAAAGAATGGCAAGATAACCCATATATATATATATATATATATATATAATCTTAAGAAATCTCCAATTGTCCAAAGCAATTATCTTCCCCTTCAGCATAAAGCATAATGAAATAGGGCCTTAAAATACTCCAGTTTCAAAACAGTCAATTGGACAGTTGCCAGAAGGACTTCTAGTTTAATTACCAGGGAGTTAGGGGCATATCCAACTGTCAACAGGTGCCATCTCCTGAGTTTGTTTACAGTGCCATAGGCTATAGATTCAGGGCCATCCCTATCATTCAGCTAGAGATGGGAAAACTCAAACCTGAGGGCCAAATTTCCAAATAGTCATGCCCCCTTCCCCAGGCCCTACTCCTTTCGCCCCAATCACCAATGATTTGATGGTTTCTCAGCTTTTGTGAGGTATTTTTCCCCATTTTAAACGATTGAAATGCCTCTCCTAAGGCTTAGTTCCTGGCAGGTAGTGCTTTAAGCTACAGTATGCTGGCATTTTTGGCTCCACCCCTTTTTTCAGCCTTGCCCACCCCTGGAAAGAGCTTCTCCAGAATTGAAATTGTCCACAGACTGAAATAATTTCCCCACCCCTGCATTAGGCAGAGTGAAGCAGCTGCCTCAAGCTGCAGGTCCTGGAGGGAGTCGGAAGCAAGGCACCGGAGGACAGAGGTGTGTGTGACCCATGAACTGCCCAGATCCCCCTAAGCTATCCTGCTGCCCTCAGGTGCTCTGGAGAGTGCTGCCCCTTCATCAGTTTTGAAGTAAGGTTCAACTGCCAGTCCCATCAATTGTATATGTGAAATAGGAGGGAGCACAATCTTGACCTTTGCTTCAGGCAGCAAAATATCATGGACTCACCCTGGCCAGAGCTGTGGAGCCCAGTGCCTCCAATTTTGGTGAGGCTGTGAAGCCATTCTGGGTTTCACTCAAAACCAGACAGAGCTCTCAAGGAGCTATCTAGGGTGCTGAACCTGGGTTGGGAATAGTGTTCAGAACCTTAGCAAGCACCTTCAGAGTTCTGGCTGGTTCTAACTGAAAACCAGAATAGTTTCACCAAAATCAGAGCCACCAGCCTCCACTGGGCCAGAGTATCACACTGTCACAGTGGCTTATTTCCTCAGCACTGAATACTCTTTTCTTGATGCCTTTGAGCATAAGACTGTGTAGCAATTTGCCCTTGGTTGTTATCATAGCATAAATCCAATACATTAAAAGTTATTCCTTGTGTTTGCCTTCCGTCTCTAGATAGATTTTGTCACAGTAGCATTTCCTGCTTACGCCATTCCTTGCTCATCTGACCATACGAGAGAAAAATATGACTCTTCCATGGTTCAGCAGTAGCAGATGCCAACAACCTACTACATTTGAAAACGTGCACCCACTCAGTTGAATCACAACACTTCTGCTCATCTGACCATTACTATTTCCTGCAGAGGGTGGGTCAAAATCCTACATTTCCAGCTTTATGCACATATGCACACACACAGCCTTGTTATGACAAAATCGATAAAGTTCTATGTTCTGGTTCTGCTTAATGTTATAGTCTATTTCTGTTTTTCCCAGGAGCTGTTCAAGAATTTAATGGAAGACATTAATTAAACTATGCTATGAATTCTGACCTCATAATGTGGAATATTTTCCACATGTTTTGGCCTTGTTCATGTGGTAATATTCCCCCCCCCCCCGTGGTATCTTTTCATGCAGTCAGGAGTCCTGTCTGAACACCCATGTAAAGCCAATGTGCATACAGTTCTACTGACACAATCTCTGTTCTGATTAGGGCTGTCGGAGAAATCCACAACAGAACCGAATGAATTCAGATTTTGTTCAATCTGATCTGTGGATTCTGCAGTGGATCAGCTTTTTCCGTCAGGCAGAGTCCACGAACTTATGAACTGTTTTCCTAACCTTCGGAAATTTTGCACAAATTTTGTTGTAAAACTATGCAAACAGTTTTTTTAAAAAACAGTCCCAAATGTGCATTTCCTCCATAGGCTAAAGTGTAAAACATGTATTTGGGGGGTATTCGCGCATATGCGCAAATTCAGAAACTGGGGGTGGAATCCAATTCCATCGACAGGAATCCAATTCCTGACCTCGACAGGGCACCACCCTGTCGAGGTCAGGGTGGTGCCCATGAGCACGGTTCCATTGACGTCTTTTAATCATTCATATCCACAAATATGGTGACATGAATAGGATTCTTCTGTCTGCTTTGTGTCACACTATAAGTTGCACGATATGGGTCAATCTGTGGAAACCTTAATATGTATTATGGCTATTGGATATTATATAGGGGCACTGCCTCGATGTAAGCAAGGAAAGAAAGTCAATATCCATTCTCTTTGCTCAGGCTGCAGTCCTATATGCACTTGCTTGGGAACAAGACACATTTGATTCAGTGGGACTTACTTCCACATAAACGTACATAATGGGTTGGATCCCAATTTGGTCATACTTAATATTAGACCAAATGAAATCAACATAACTTAAGTAAATTAGGACCAACTCATGTGCCACTGATTTCAGTGGGACTGCTATGGGACTTCTATGAGTAAATATGAATCCAACCCAAGTTCTGGTTGAACATTTCCAAGGAAATTATGTATGCATACAAATTATATTGGAGTCACAGTCACATTTTTTCCTGCCATTGGGTGAGCCTAATGCCCTCCTAGGTTCAATATATAAAAATCAGGCACATATTCCCAGTGATCCCAATATTTAGTCATCCATCATTGTGTTTCTACCATTCCTTGATCAGAGTTCTATGGCATCTGAGCAAAACCATCAAAAACAGGCATCATATAGTCTTTGATTTCACCTTAACTAGCCCTAAAGGCCAATAATATTTATTTATTTATTATTTATTTATTTATTTATTACACATATATACCGCTCAACAACTGAAGCTATAGTAGAATGTAGAATGGTGATGCTACCTTGAGTTAGAATACTGAGAGCAGAGTGATCATATTTTGCAAAACTGAATTTGGTATGCCGCTTGGCTGGCTTCCATGAGTTATCTGTGAGGTGACTTGTGGTTGCAGTCTGTTGTTATTTGCCCTTCCTCTCCTTCTCCCTTGCTGATTAAAGATGCCCATTGAGGATATCTTGTCTTGTACCATGGGTTGGTACAGTAACAGTTTTTCACTTTGATCTTTGACTTTTGTATGATGGGGGAAAGTGATTATATCACGACGGTCACTAAATTTATGATCGATACAAAATGCAAGCCTTTTTTTCCTCCAGACTGATCCATTCCAATGACCTGATGAAGCACATCAATATTTTATTTTGTTTTGTTTTTCAAAACACCTCTGAACTGAAGCTGTTTCCTTATTTCATGCCCTGCTTAAGTTCCCTGGGGATGACAGATTAATTTAATTAGTTTTATTGAACTGCCTAGTTGCTTTTATTGGCAAAGCCACTCATACGAGGCCTCCTACAAATTTCTCTGGAGGATAGCTCCATCCTATTGGCCCATTTTTCAAATTAAAGTAAATTTATTGCTGCGCCTTGTGTTATTTTCAGCCGTAGTCTGTGCCATTAAACTCACATTTGTACAGCACCTTCATGGCCACTTATACGGAGAGATTTGAAGTCAGATGCGCTGCTGTCTGCCACCCCCAACCCACCCCCAGCCCCCAGCATGATTAACGAATAATAGGAAGCAAATAGATATTGCCAAATGGACTGTGAACTACAAAACACTGCTCAACATTCACTGGGGAATTCAGTGGCGCTGGCCACAAAACAGCTCAACAGATGCCAATCGGATGCCACCTGGATACAGAAGACTAGTCAGTCAGTTCCCAGCTTCCTGTTTTCTTTGGTTTCTCTAAGCAGCCTGTGCAAATCAACAGTATTAAAGTGCTTGGTTTGCATACAAGTGCTTAGGTTTCTTAGATACAGTTGATACTGAGATACACTTCTAACACTTCAGATCAAAGAATACAGGTTTCCCTGCTGAAACCAAAGACAAGAAAGAGACAACTACACTGGCGATACCATCGGAGATAGCTCTAATCCACTCCATCATCACCACACACAATGTGAATATTAAATACCTGGTGTCTGATGTACACGTAATGCTTGCAGTGTGGGCAACCATAACATGAGTGGCCTTTTCTGCAGTAGTCTTCACCACAGGCCTTTTCTGTGGTGGCCCCCAAATTGAGGAATGGTCCCCCTAGAGAGGTCCACCTGGCATTCATTCATTTATATATTTATTTATTGCATTTATATCCCACCTCTTTTCCTCCAAGGAACATAATCCTCCTCTTCTCCATTTCATCCTCATAACAACAACCCTGTGAGATAGGCTGGGCTGAGAGTCTGTGACTGACCCAAAATCATCCAGTGAGTTTCCTTGTTTTAAATTTGCCCCACAGGTGGAAACAAAAAGATCTTTTCTTATTTACCAATAAACCCATAGATACCCTGTTCCTTGTTGTTGTTTCCTCTCAGTTTGATTTTATTAAATCCAAATGGTTAGTTCGAGGTGGCAAAATAAAGAAATTAGAAATGTGATACAACTGAAAGCCATCTTTTTCTGTGTTAAAGCTCTGGAAATCTTTGCTCTTTAAGTGGAATTTTTTGCAGGCCATTATCTCATAATGTGAACTGAAGTCTTTGGGTTTTTTAAAAGCAGAAACTACACCATGCAAAAGCTAGTGATTTGTTTCGAAACCCATTTTCTCCCAGGAGTGGCTGCCTTCCATTGAGTCAATCTAGCCCAGTATTGTCAACACTGACTGGCAGCAGTTTTCAGGCTGAGTAAGTGGAGGCTGGTGGGTCCAAGATCAGTGGGGCTCTGAATCGATTCTGGGTTTCAGTCAGAACCAACCAAAGTATTGAAGGACCTATCCAAGGTGCTGAACGTGTTTGGGGAATAGGGTTTAGCACCAGATTCAGCACCATGGGTAGCTCCATTTGAGAGCTGACTGAAACCCAGAATGGATTCGCAGCCCCACTGACATTGGAGCCAGCCACCTCCACTGGGCAGAAGCCTTTCCCAGCCATACCTGGACATGCCAGGAATTAAAGCTGCAACCTTATGCATAAATAGTCTGTGTTCTACCATGAGCTATGGCCCCACCCAGGTCGCTGCAGCTAATTACTTATCACACACACACATCAATATATATATATATATATATATATATATATATATATGTGTGTGTGTGTGTGTGTGTGTGTGTGTGTGTGAGAGAGAGAGAGAGAGAGAGAGATTCACACCTCTATACACACACACACACACACACACACACACACACACGTATGTCAGGCCCAGTGCAAAGTCTCTTCCCACCTGTGGTGAGAGAAAAGATGCACAACCCCATCGCACTCCTGCATCCCCCCACTTCCTTTTCTTATCCTGCCCCCCCTTACCTTTACTTTTGTCACCACCACTGCCATATCAGCACTATGAAGAGCTGTGTGATTGGAAAAAGCAGCCCTGAGCCTCTTCTGATACTTTGTGGCGCTCCCACGGGAGTTCGCCAAGCTCCCACTGGAACTTGCATGGCTCTCTCAAGAGCTGCAGAGCCGCTTTCTTCAGCCACACATGGCAAGGGAAAGAGAGGGAGGGTGGGTGGTTTTATGCCATGGCAAAAAAGCAGCTGGTGGGGCTCTCCAGAGCACCCACTGGAGGCTGTGGTGGCAGGGGTGGGGGGAGCACAGTGGCACAATTTGCCATTCATCCTGTTCTGCCACCTATATAGGTGCCTCACCCTGCTTCATGGCTGGGCCGGCCGTGTCTCTGAAGATGGACATCACCAGTAGTGGGAGATGGATGTCAGTGTAGACAGTGCTGGCTCCAGGAGGTTCATGGGGGCTTGGGAAAAATACCCTTTTGTGTGTGTTCTCCTCAGTTCTGTTCCTATTCCCTGTTCACTTGCCCTTCCTGCTGGACCACATTTATTTATTTGTTTGTTTGTTTGTTTGTTTATTTTATAGACCACGAATACAATAAAAAAATTCAGCGGTATCAAAGCTCTCAGCAGTACCTCAGCCCAGAGGGAAAGCGCAAGGCAAGTGAAGGAAGGTACTGTATCTCAGCCTTCCCCAACTTGGTGCCCTCCAGATGTTTTGGACTACACTGCCCCACATTCCTGGCCATTTGTTATTATGGCTGGCGCCGATGGGAACTGAAATGCAAAACATCTGGAGGGTCCCAGATTGAGAAAAGCTGCTCTATCTTCTCACTCTCCTCACTGCTTGCACGGCCTGAGGGAGAAGGTGAACAGGCAGTGATAGCAAGAAGCACCAGTGGCAGGGTCAAGAGGATTTTGGCACTGCAGGTATGTAGGCCTTGGCAGAGGCCCAGCAATGCTAACCCCTGAGTGTAGAAAAGCAGAGTGGCTGGGCTACATGCTGAGAAGCTGAAAATCAGCTTATATACCTTTGAAGAGTGAATAATAGTGGCAGGCTATTGTACAGTTTCCAAACATTTACTCTTCATTCCTCTCAGCTGTTCCCTTTGCCAGCTTCTGGGAGCAGAAATGCTACCACAGGGAGCAGAGCGGAGTGTTTGCTCTCCTTTCACTCATTCCCTTCCCCACCCCTGCTTCCTCTGCCTCAGCCCCCTGTGACTGACTGATGCTCAGTTCTGCCTGAAGGACAAGGACAAGTGAGGTGCTGAGCGCCAATCAGTGGAGCGTGCCACGTGGGGTAATTGGAAAACACATTGCTTCTGGAATGAGACGAGGACATTACTCTTCATAGAATGCGGTTGGGCAATGCAAACTTGACATGGCCATTTTCAAAGGCTGATTTAAAGAGCCCATCCATTTAGCGTTTATCAAGGAGATAAGCCTGAGCTACCCAGCTTAATCCAGAGCAGAACATTGCTAAGACCATGGGGGTATTCAGATTTATGATGCTGTGTTAGAGCAAAAACCTACTTGGCGGCCTGTTTGGCACTCCAGACCTCTTTCATGCATTTACACAACCTCATGCAGAGTTAACAGTATCCTTAAGAACAATTTGTGGCTCTCCAGATGTTTTGGCCCACATCTCCCATCAGCCAATGATGAGGGAGGATTGGAGTCTTAAGCCACAACATCTGGAGAGCCAGCAGTTACCAACCCCTACTTAAGAAATTGGCCTGTTTTAAGATTATAACCAAATATGTTTTCATGTGATATCCCAACGTTTGAAAAAAAAATGTATGCCCCATAAGCAGACTTACCAAAGAGATAATATTACTGCAGTTCCCTGAGCAGCAAAACCCTTCTGTCTCTGTGCACTGTTTATACCTTGTCTGTTTCTGTTTCATCCCATCTGTTTCTATTGAAATTTAGATTGTAAGCATTTAAGGGCAGAGTCATCCCTGTTTTGTGTGTGTATGTTAAGTAACATATATCATAATTATCTTTTTCAACTGGGCATCATCATCAACAGGTTCAGTGCTAGAAGAAGTAAAGTGACAATAAACAAAGGAATACTTTTCACCTTGATATTTGGGTGACCCATCCATAATCCTACAAGAAGGAAAAGCTACACATTTAAATACGTAAATACATATTAAGTAAAAGCCAGGATCTATACTTCTGGTATTAAAAAATTAGTGCCTTTAGGCCAAACAATGTTGGCTTTTAGGCAAGCTTGAACCCCCGTACCTTTCTTTTTATACTGGTGATAAATATACCAAGATACGTCAGATGTGTCTTTACATTTTGGATGCCCCTTAGTAACAAGATGACACACAGAAATCAGTTTATAAATTTCCAGGGCAATCTTCAAAGCAGTTAAGAGGTGCTTCCTTCTTTGCAATTCCATATACTTCCATGAATGACTACCCCAGTGCAGGCACTTTGATTATTTTGCCTTAATTAACTTGATAATTACAGCCCTGCTGCAATATTTCTGTATCTTTATGTATTGTCAGCATTTACTGTAGCCACAGGATGGCTTAATATCATCCGTTTGGTATCGGGCCACCCAGCATTCTTCTAGCCTTCTGAATAGACAGTCGTTAGCTGATAATGAGACTTCATGCCAGTGGAATGTTGATCTGTGATCCTGCTGTGCCCTATAGGACACAATCCCTCCATACTGAGATACATCATATGGAATTGTATTCCCGTGAATGGATTGTGGTTTGTTACATGATAGGAGGCCTCTGTAGCTAAACGGCTAAGAGCCGAACTAGGCATTGCACTAATCACATAGTGTGTAGTTGGTGCTTGTCTTCCATTGTTTCACTCCAATGCAAGCGTGTGTGGCAGCAATTTAGATTGGGACCACTGCACAGTGGGAGGGGAAGATTAAACCTTTCCCCTCATACATCATTTTCCCATGGAAAAAGATAAATGTCTCCACTGGCATCAACAGTTTTTCTCTTTTTTAACACCACTGCCTCACAGAGGAAGAGGGTAGAATTTCAGAGGGAATGGGTGGGGGAGGTTTAATCCTGGTTCTGTGTTTGTGTCCTGGTTCTGATCTGAATTGGGACCACATGTGCCAACACTAGAGGAAACAAAATGCTAACCTTCAGCAACACCGTTAGTGTAACATGTACGATGGCTCTAAGGTATAAAACCAAATTTCAGTATCTAGTTCAAGATTCTCACAACTTATGGGAGCGCATTATGAATATTATTGTCATGTGAGGGGTATCATCATAAGCATTAAAATAGAGCCAGCCTATCATAATGATTAAGAAGAATGATCCATCCAGCAAGTAAGTTCACATTCTTCTCCATTTCCCTGCTATTCATTCCTGACCTGGCATGGGGAATCAGGGGGCTTGAGAACCATGTTGTTAGACTCCCATTTCCATCATCCTTGACCATTGGCCATGATGTTTGGGGTTGATGGAATTTGGCCACGATATTTGGGGTTGATGGAATTTGGAGTCCAAAAAGACTTCACACTTTACCCACCCGTGCCCAAACATGTCAAAAGAATGAAGAATTAATAAATTAAGCACACTAAAAAACTATCAAGCTCAATATTCATGTTCATATTGCTCAGATTTATATCCTATCTTCTTCCAAGGCTTGTTGCATTTTATTCTCACAACAGCCTTGTAATGTAGGTCAAGCTGAGAGACTGGCCATGCAGTGAGCCTCATAGCTGAGTGGGAATTTGGAGCCGGGGGGTGGGGGAAGCTAATCTAAAATCAGTTGTTTAGCTGCTACACCACAGTGATTCAATGTGCTTTTAAAATAGAGTGAAACAGAAGAGCTTCACTTGCAGCCCGCCAGATAAACCAAGATCTTTAAGGCCACCTTCACTCAGGGGTGATGTTGATAGGAAAAGAAGTGCATTGTTTTGAATGTGTGTGTTTTTTTTAATCCCAAAATACGTTAAAAAAACTTTCACAAAAACAAAGCTAATATTAATCTCTCTAGGGACTGACTGTGCAGATAATCATTTACCAGACCATTGGAGTGGCTTATGCAAATTCTAGTGGTTTTACAAGAGGAAGAAATGTTGTTTTATTTTTCATTACTGTCCCGTTATTACAGTCATTACTCTGAGCACAATTCATTGTGTAGCAAGCCAGCTTACCCTATAAGACCTTTATGAAAGAGCCTAATTTTTTTTAAAAAATGAGCGTTCAGGCAATAATAAATAATCAACGTAATCATTGTTAATGTCTTGCCCTTCTACATCACCTCCCATTAGAGAAAGTGAAAGAGCACCACGGAGTTGAAAAATGGTATTTTGCACAGTTTCTTGGGTGCCAACCTTTACCATCCTCACTAGCAAAACACCCATAGTGATGACAGATTGTGTTCAGAGGCAGGGCTTGTATATGAGAAGCAACCCCAAGAGAGTCTAGCCCCTGCAGGTTCCTTGCCAATGGGCACTTACTCTTTCAGGAGGAACATAGGTTTAATCTTACCCAGTGGACGCTGGTGACTCCTATGTCACTGGGATAGTGAATCTGCTCCAGGTTTCAGTCAGAACACTAAAGGAGCTTATCCAAGTTGAGGAAGCACCTTGGATAGTTCCTTTAGATTTCTGACTGAAACCCAGAGCGGATTCACCACCCCACTGACATCAGAGCCACCAACCTCCACTGATCATACCCCAACATAGTTCCCAAATAAACCAATTTACTTTTCTCTATAAGTGTGGATAGCAACCATTCATTTCTATGGGAGAAAATAAAGGTATGATTAGATTAGGTCAGCGCCTGGCAATCCCCCTAGACATTGAGAGCCAAGCCTGCTCCGATCCACATACTCATTTCTGTTTCTTGGTCACTCTAGAGCAGGGGTGGCCAGAAAGTAGATCTAGATCTACTGGCAGATCCCTAAGTAGTTTGCATTAGATTGGCAAGGATTTCTGATTGCCAATTATTTCACAATAGCAGCTTCAAAATGCCTCTCCTCGCTGCCTTAAATTAGAACGTTGGGATCACCAGGAGTGAGTTTTTGTGTGGAAAGACTGTGAGCTTAGTTCACTTGTGCTACTCAGTTCCTGAGCTCAGGGCCAATGCAGACATAACTTTAAATCCTTATCTACCAGAGGCATCTTTTTCTTTTCTTTTTTACTCTAGAGTAGGCACAGGGGGCTGATGTGGATTGGGACCCTAACACAGGGGAGGGAAAGGAAGTTTTTAAGATAAAGATGTTTAATTTGATGAGTATGTGTTTTCCACCAGGTTCTGGTTGGTGGTTGGTGGATCTCAGGGCTCTAGTCAACAAATCAAGTTAGAAGTGTGCTCTCCCCTGCTCTAGAGGAAGGTTGGGAACCGTGGGGCAGGGCTGGCAAATGCAAGAAAGTTGTGTGTAGGGCCATCACATGCACCCCGTCTCTCTTACCCATGTTTTTGTACTATTTTCAAGCATAACACTTGAATAGGGAGGGAGGAATGAGAGAGAGAGAGAGAGAGAGAGAGAGAGAGAGAGAGAGAGAGAGAGAATCTACACTACTGCTTTAAAATGGTCTAAAACAGTTTAAAGTGGTTTATAAAAGTTTTGAGAACTGTTGCGGCCCCGGATACACTCCATATATAGTTTTCAAAACATTTTCAAAGTGTTTTATCTTGCGTGTGTAGATAGGCTCAGAGAGAGAGAGAGAGAGAGATCATGGGTGAATCTCCTGGGCCAGGATGTTACATATCAGAAGAATAACTTCATCCCAAAAGCATTTGATCCAACTCACCTGGTATTCTATGGCTAAAATAAATGTGACATCAATGTAGCAATTCAGATCAGCAGAGAGCTACAGGGAATACTCTCAGACGTTTGTTCCAGTTCCTTATGAAAGAAAAGAAGATCCTGAACCAGAATACTGGAGGTTTAGACAGTGATAAACTAATATGTGTTGTTATATTCTGCATTGCCTGGCAGGGGCTTCAGAATGATGGATATGGGTGCTGCTTTCTCCAAGCATAATATGGATTTATTTTATAAAATTTAGCCTTTTTTTACTCCTGAAATGAAAGATATATCATTCAATGTGTGTGTGTGGGTGGGTGGTGTGTGGTTGTCTGTATGGGGTGGGGGCATTATATCATTCTTAGATTATAGGCTAGAACTATACTACTGCTTTATAGATGTATTGAAGTGCACTAATAACTGTTGGGGCACAATCCACATTCCATGTACAGCTTTCATTGTGTTAATTTCTAATTTTTATTCGTAATTATTTGACACAAAGTGTAGATCTCACCTATGTTCCTAAACATCCTTCCTGTTGAAATCAATGGGACGTACTTACAAGTGAATGCTTTTAAGGTAAGAGTGTTTGGTCAACATTTCTGGCTATATGCAAGCTGTGGTTTGAACTATCATCAATATCAGGCAGTGAAGGGAGTAATTAAAAAACCACACCACAAGCCAATTGAGCCAAAGTAATGCAAATCTATGTATGTTTCCTCAAATGTGGGTCCCTCAGTGTTCAAAGTAACTTATTCCCAGATTGAATAATGCATAGGACTGAAAACATTGAAATGTGTTGTATCCAACCCTGACCATGAACCAGTGGAATGTAAACTGTTGGCAGAACTGTTTTTCACTCCCTGCTGCAGCCTCTCCCCACCCTCCCCACAGCCCTCAAATCTTGTCTGGAGGCTTGGGGGATCCTCCGCAGCAGATTTGGGAGGTGTGCAGGGGACTGCAGGGGGAAAGAGAGGAAGGGGAAATCCCATCACGCAACAGACGTCCACTCGCATATTGCTGGATTTAAGCCTCTGGCTCCTTTGCCCCCCCCCCCAAACACACCCACAGCAAAGCAGATGACAACAATAGAATCTCCAGACAGTAAAAGGAGACCATTCAAAGTCAAAGCAAATAAAACAGGGTTATGACTCAGAGAGAACATAAATCCATTCTCCCTTCAGGAAAATCTAGTTCAAATCCATCCGAAGACAATGGTAATAATTAGTGATGCCGCTGAATTTCATAATTAGTCTGCTCCGTTTGTTGAACCGTTTGTAATGCTCGCCTTTTTAATGAGCATGGACTGACAGTGTACAACTTCGCTATTAAGTTCAGAATTAATTGCAAGTTTGATCATGCAGCAGTCTACATCTAAGCAATGTCTTTTCTGCACATGTGCTGCATTGGTTGGATTAACCCTTTCCTTGCCTTATCCAGTGCTGCTTCCCTCGTCATCATCATTGCCACTTGGGCTCTGGGAGAAAGGGGAGGATCCAGCAGTGCCCCCCCCCCAAAAAAATGCTAGTTGTCCTATGACTTCCGAAGCAGGTTCCTTCATCATTCCTGCCATCTTCACTGCTCTTGCTCCAAGGAGGCACTACATGATTTCAAACTCTAGGTCCCAAGATGCACTTTGATATTGCGCAGATGCAAAAGCTTGTTTACCCAGAACAAGAGTTCACTTTAAGGGAGAGCTCTTATCAAATCCTATATGGGCGAGTTTGTTATTTTCCAAGTGAATAACGAATTCACTCATGGTAAGTTTGCTCATCACTAGTCATAAGACATCGACAAGTATTTGGGTGTCTGCATAAAAATGATGAGTTGATATTGCTCACTAATTCAATCATGTGCAAAATATCCCAATTTACAAAATACTTTGCAATTATAAGATCATTAGTCCTCATAAGAGCCCTGTGAGGTCAGCTGGACTTAGTGACAGTGGCTGTCCTGAGACCATTAGGTTTTAAAGAAGAACCAGGTTTTGAACCCAAGTTGTGACATGTGTGCCTAGCATCTTTTCTGAGATGGCTTTGCATGAATAACAAGGAGCCATCTATGCAGGCTCCACAGAAATATAGGAAGCTGCCTGATTATACTGCTCAGACTGTTTGTCCATTTATCCTAAGATTTCCACTCCGACTGACAGTGGTGGCTCTCCATCATTTCAGACAACTTTCCAATCACCTGCAGCCTGATCTTTTGAACTGGAGTCAAAGGTGCTGGAGATTAGATCTGACCGTGGCCTTCCAAATGCAAAGCATGTGCCCTTCCACTGAACTCCATTCAATGAAGATGTGTGGCTTTAAAAGAAATAGCCATGGAGAGAAGAACAGCCTTGCATCTTGCATTTCTAGTAACGACCACAGAACAGGAAGCCTTTTTTCTTAGTGATTGGCAACACTTAATGAGTAGTTCTGAATATATGGCAACAGCAAGGATAAGGTGCACTGCAGGAACAAATCTACTAGGACCTGTGGCTCTTGCCCTACACTCATTCCCTGTGCTGCTACTGGAAGTGGGGGAATATTTCAGTAGGATGGGTTATATAGTGCGTGCCTATGCACCTTTAATTGGAAGTATGCTCAGTGAGGCTTGCTCTCTGTTTTAAGCTTTAGAGATCAAACGCAGATCAAGCCCTACATTCTTGTGTACTGGACTGTGAGTCCTATGGATGTTTACTCTGATGTGCGTGCCATGGAGAATAATGGAGCTTTCTCCCAAGCAAACAGATAAAGCAGAAGTGTTGAATTTTTTCAGCCCAAATTCCATTTTGGAGGTGCTCCCAGGTGCTGCATCCCAGTGGTGGGCAGGGCTAAAAGCAAAAGGGTGGGGCCAAAACTGCCAGCATATTGTAGCTTAAAGCTCTTACCGTTGATAAATAAGGCCCTTTCTACACCATAGGGATGTAGAGGGCAGAGAACAGGTGATCCCGGAAGTAGCTGCTTCCAGGATCGGCGCTCTCAATGTACATGTGAAGTGTGACGGCCTGTGCTGCTCCCGGGCTGTCACACCATCACGGGCGCCATTTCCCCCCCCCCCCAAAAAAAACATCAGAGAAGAGCACTCCTGCACTCCAACAAAAAACGTAAGTGCCAAAAAAAAAAAAAACCATGGGGAAATCGTGCCACCCACCCACCATCCTAGGGATGGCAGGCTTCCTTTCCACCCCTCCCCTGATGAGTACGGAGCCGTCCGGTGCGGTTCTATGCCTATTTTGCTGCTACGCTTACTCGTGGTCCTGGCACCACAGAAAAATTGGGATTTTTCAGGTTTCTGTTATCCCTGGACAATCCGGGGCCGCCTCCCCCCACCCCGGGAGTCCCTGTGTGTCATTTGGACTCACAGGGACCAGCCGGGGCCATCCCAGGTGAAACACCTGGTGTGGAAAGGTCCTATGTCTTAAGAGAGGTATGCCAACTTTTTAGAATAGGGAAAAAGCTGCACAAAAGCTGGGAAACCACCAAATGTTTTGTGGTCAAGGGAAAGGGGACATGGCCTAGAAAAGAGGTGCGGCCAGCAGGGGAAACTTGGGGACAGTGGGGGCTGGTGGCTCTGATGTCACTGGGGCAGTAAATCTGCTCCGGGTTTCAGTCAGGACCACTCAGAACTCTAAAGGAGTGATCAAAGGTATCTTCTGACTGACACACACAACAGATTCACTGCTCCATTGACATCAATGCCACCAGCCTCTACTGCCTTGAGGAAAAGTTTGGGACCTCGGACCAGAGGTTCTGTGCTCCTGAGACAGAGGATTCCATCTCAACAGGTCATGGATGTTCCTGACTTTTCCTGGTTTGCACCACTGGTTTCCTCAGTATGGGGATCACATGAATCATTATATATATATATATATATATATAAAATCTCCTAATAAACAGTAGTAATAACAGCAACCTTATTCAGAAGAGTTTCTTAAGCAGAAAAAAGGCCAAAGATCTGATTTTCTTTTTCCATCCTGGAAGGTCCAAAGAGAGTTTCTGAAAATGATTCATTGAAGCAGAAACTACTTTCTTTTCCTTTGAAAAATATGCATTTTTCTGCCCTGCTCATCCATCCAAGTTCCTTGTAATGAGGTTACTTGAGGCTATCATTCATTAAGCTTTGCTGATCATCAGCAGATTGTGTAGAATCAATTTATGCTTCCCCAAATGGGAGTCTTCCTCCCCACTGTTTAAGCCAAATGAGGAATGCCACCGCTGAATCATGGAGGCAGGTCAGCTGAGGATTAGCATGCTTTCAATTACACAGTTATTAATTCCATTAAACAATGAAAAATGTAGCGTGGCCCTGGCAACAGGCTTCCCATTATAAGTGATGTACTTGAACATTACGCTGTGATCCTTACAGCCCACTATATTTTTAGCAACCTGCAAAAAACAAAACGAGACAAATACTTGAATCGCCAAAGGAAAGCAGCATTGCACAATTATGTAGAGAAAACACACACATACAGTTGTGTCTGCAAATGGACAATTTCCACTCACATGGCAGAGAAGAATTGTTCTACGCATACACTCCTCCCTACTGCATATATAATACCCAAAGCACATGTTAAAGACAGTGACTGGATTCACACAACCTACTAACCCACACTCACTTGAGTGGTTGAGTTTGGGTTGCTGATGAACTGTGGGTTGTTTGTTGAACTATGGATTAGTGTGCTGTGGGAACCCAGGACATTTTCCACTGGGTGGATTGTGAACCATGCAGCATGACTTATTTTTCTCAAACAAGCTTCCTTGAGAACCCATGATTTGTTGTTGGGTTGTTCAGGGTGGTTAACAAGCCACCCTGCATAAAATGATCTGGGTTCAGATAACACATTAGCCAATAGTTCAATAAACAACCCATAGTTCAACAACAACCCACACTCAACCACTGAGTGTGGGTTAGCATGTTGTGTGAACAGCCCCATTTTTTCCTTTGTTAGTGTTTACCCATACACTAAGTGCAGGGGCCTCGATCAGGATTTAGAGGGTTAACCCTTTCCCATCTGCTGGGGTCCTGATCTTGGTCAGGGCCTTCGCACCTGCAATGTATTTTACAAAACAAGAGCACAGGAAGCTGTCTTACAATGAGTCAGGCCATTGGTCCCTCTAGCCCAGTATTGTCAACTCTGACTAGCACCGGCTTTCCAGGTTTTGGGGCAGGATTCTTTCCTAGAACAAACAAAACAGGAAATGTATCCCAACTCTGAACTAAATAGTGATAAAATAATTGAGATAGGCAAACTGGTGAAGATAAAAAATATATATACAGAACTATCTGATAATATTTTAGCTATGCAGGCTAAATACATACGTTAAATGACAACTGAGGAAAATGCAATACTGTTGTGCTATAATATCCAACAGTAACAAAAAAAGTACCTACTTCCTAAATATATATTAAACATGCAAATATGTGTTAAAATGTTTTTTTAAACAAATATATATTGTTTGTATATTCACAGATGGATGCTCTGCAGTGTCCTATATTGTTTATGGTTGTAAATTTGTGAGGAACTTGGATTGTAATATATATATATATATATATATATATATATATATATATGCAAGCCTTTTTATCTTTGTATATACCTTTTTACATACTAGACTAGGCTGACCAGATAAAATCCAGGCTGGGGCTCATGTAACTTTAACAGTTGTAGAGCAAAGGGAATTTCAGCCAGTGTCATTTGTATGCAATTAGTTCCTGGTGAAATTCCCTCTTCATCACAACAGTTAAAATTGCAGGCACTATACTAGAGTGACCATATACAAAAGAAGGCAGGGCCCCTGCAACTTTAACTGTTGTGATGAAGAGGGGATTTCACCAGGAACTAACTGCATACAAATGACCCTGGCTGAAATTCCCTTTGCTCTACAAATGTTAAAGTTACATGAGCCCTGACGTGGATTTTATCTGGTCACCCTATACTAGACCATTTTATGTGCTAGACCACTGACAGAGACTTTAGGTCAAAACTAATTTGTTTTGCTTGACACTGGTTACTCCTGCTATTGTTGGATATTCCAGCAGAACACTCACATTTTCCTCATATGCCTTTTAATGTATGCTTTTACCCTGCATAGATAAAATACTAACAGATATTTCTGTATATTTTTTTACCTTCACCAATTTGCCTATCCCAATAGTTTTATCAGGATTCTTTCCCAACCTTACCCAGAGATGCGGGAAATCAAACCCAGGACCTTCAGCAGGTGCTCTACCACTGAGATATGGCCCATCCCTTGATGATCCAGCAAAACAAATGAATCACTATATGGCAATATATATTGCAGACATGGGAGTGGGGTGTGATCCAGACAAGGACCACACTGGGGGGAAAGAGTTAAAGACCCCTAAGGCCCTACTCCTGCACTTACTCTAGAGCAAAACAAAAAAGGAATAGCTGCTAGCTGAATTTTTAAAGCAATATGTGCTTTGGCCCGAAGTCATTGCATGTGCAAGTTATTTCTGCATAGGCCTATAGGCATGGTAGCCCTATGTCTATTGTGCTTTATATGGAAGGGAAAGATAAATAATAATGGGTTATACTTTGAGTGGACCCATTGAAGTCAATGAGGCTTAAGTCTTCTGTAGGAAAGAATCCCATTCTTAGTAAAATTCTATTGTCACCACAGTCAATAAAACCGAATATTTGCCTCCTTTCTTCTTTCATAATAGCCGACACATCAATTAATATTTCTCAAAATATCTATGCAACATTAACAATAACCAACAAACCATCATTTCGCGACAAGCTTCAGTTGGAGCTAGCTAAAAAGGCTCCCTGGATTGTGGTGGACATTTTTGATAAATCCCCAAACTCAGACAACACAGATGGTGTACATGGGAAAAGTCAAAACATGTTGGTAATCACCAGAAAGCGGAACATAAACAAACATGCACAGAATGGGTAAAGAATCTTCGTATTCTCAAAAATAAGTCTCAAATCTGTAAATATATGTAGGGTGACCATATGAAAATTGAGTACAGGACCCCCCTGTATCTTTAACAGTTGTATAGAAAAGAGAATTTCAGCAAGTCATTGGTATGCATGCAGGACCTGCTGATATTCCCTCTTCATCACAACAGTTAAAGCTGCAGGAGCCCTGCCTTCTTGACCAGATACAAAACGGCAGGGCACCTGCAGCTTTAACTGTTGTGACGTAGAGGGAATTTCACCAAGTCCTGCATGCATACAAATGACACCTGCTGAAATCCCTTTTTCTGAACAACTGTTAAAGCTGCAGGAGCCCTGTCCTCCTTTTCATATGGTCACCCTAAATATGTGGTACTTGAAATTTGGAAGAACACATTTATGTTCAGAATTAATTAGCAAGCACAACAAGTAAGGAATCTCAATTTTTTAAAAAGAAATTGACACAATGCTTTCCATGTATCTCCTATGTGGAAGCACTTTTGATCACATTCCAATCAACAACAGATGCATTCTTTTTTTGACTATGATTTATCTACGTAATTTATACATCCAGACTCTCTCAATTGTTAGAAAATTTCTCCTTAGGCTGTTGTGCTCCAATGGTCCCACAACTTACCCATGCTATGTTAATGAATGGAATCAATGGCCTGGTTCGGACGACACGATAATCAATGGGGGTGGGGGAACAATCGTCAGTTGTGTTGCTTATTGTGTCATGTGGAGGGCAGCACACAACGCACACACAACTGACAGTATGCTATTTGGGGCACTTAAACAATGGAGAAAAACAATGGGCTGCTCAGTTGTTTATCCCGAACTTCATTGTTTAAAATGTCGTGTGGAAGGAACTCCCCTCTCTCCATGTACTATTCCATTTGGTCATAGAGTTCTCCGGTCGGAGCAGCCGAAACCACCCCCCTGGCTGTTCCTATATAGCCAGCAGAACTTTCAGGGCATGCTGGATACAGCCGGAGGACTGAGGAAGGTGGAACGGAGGAGACACAGCAGCCCAGAAGGATGCCGGGACTTTCAGCCGTGCAACGGGGGGAGGGGCAACATGTCGTGTGGTGGGTGCTACCCCACCACCACCAAAATAACTCACGGTCAGTACGCTATTTCCCCCTCCGTTGCCTAAAGTGTCATCCGAATTCACCCAATCTGTTTCCTTTTCCTGTTGATTAGTGATCTTGTTGTATTGTTTCCTTTTCTTGGCTGCCTGTATCTTTAACTTGATTTCAAAACAAAATTCCATGTTGTTGTTTTTAAAAAAGTGTGCACACAGTCAGGTGCAGCAGCACATGTTTTTGTGGGTATTGTGGTGGTGCACATTTGTGATACTAAACCCTGAAGCGCAATCAGCCACACCAATCACTCTTCATTACAGCTACAGTGCTCTGTTTCACTCAGCTGTTGTGAATTCCAAGTGGCTTCTCAAATTCCTTATCAACTTCATGAATTACTGAGAGAAAAGAGATAATTGGGACTAGACCTAGAAGAACTGTACCCTGTGCCAATGTGCATTCTTTGAAAACAACAAAAAGAAGGATACTACATTGCAATCTTCTTATGTCTGATAGCAGAGGCATGTGTTGCATCTCTATTGATCTGAAGAATTCTTCTTTGCTTCAAAAGAGGGTTGTCCCACTTTTTGATTATAGGCAGTTCCTCTTGTATATTGGTAATGGACAGCTGATACTGGACTTATTCACTCATTACATTTTTAGCTGCAAAAGCTAAGGTGTTTTATATGTACACCTAAGATGGAAACGTGTGAATGCAACTGACAAATGTTTGTGCATAGTTTATCTTACAGATATACACATCACTGCTGCAATTGGCTGCATACCGCTATTGGAGGTACTAGATTTGCCCATGTGTAATGTCTAAACAACCCTCAAGTAAGGTGATCAACAGCCCTGTGCTGTTGAATACAGAAGTAAGTCATGGCCAATTTGATTTATTTATTTGATTTATACCCTGTCTTTCTACCAAAAAATGATACTCAGGGTAGGGTGACCACATGAAAAGAAGTTCAGGACTCCTGTATCTTTAACAGTTGTAGAGAAAGGGGAATTTCAGCAGGTGTCATTTGTATGTATGCAGCGCCAGGTGAAATTCCCTCTTCATCACAACAGTTAAAGCTGCAGAAGCCCTGCCTAGCATGTCCAGTTACAGAAGAGGGCATGGCTCCTGCAGCTTTAACTGTTGTGATGAAGAGGGAATTTCACCAGGAGCTGCATGCATACAAATGACACCTGCTGAAATTCCCCTTTCTATACAACTGCTAAAGATACAGGAGCCCTGTCCTCCTTTTCATATGGTCACCCTAACTTAGGGTAGCACTCAACCAATGGACTCTAATCAAATGGAGCACAAGCATAACTTGGATAGTTGCACCCAGTTCTACTTTGTACAGTTTCATGTAGCTAGTCCTTATACTCCTTCTGATTGCTAGGCAAAATATGTATATTTTTCTATTACATTCCGCTCCAAGATCTGCGTGGATTTTGGTAATTGGCCAAACCTTTACAAAGCATTAATGAAGCAGACAGAATTTCTATTCCTACTTTTTTTTTACTGTATCTTCAGGCAGAGGCAAGACAATATTATAATATCTTGCTTTTTAAAATACCTTATAATATTAAATTGTACAAAATAGATATTATATCTTTTCATTGGAATGATTCTCTAAAACCCCTAGAATATCTTGAAGAATTTGAGCCACCACATAAGCATTAAATAAAGGAAGGCAAAATTTCTACACACACACACACACCACACACAGATATAGCCTAAATTAAGACTAGTTCCTGTCATTATTCAGGGCTGGTAAAGCCTGAAAGGGTTAATCCTAAAAACCAATGGTGAGTTTCCTTCTGCACCATCTGAAGTGGGGAACATAGTCACAGTCAGTTAGTCACATCAATGAGTACATCTGTGAGCTAAACAAACAGCTTCCCTGTTTGCCTCCTTTTTATGACACAAAGCAGTCAAAGAAACATCCACAACCGTTGACACTTGAATCTCTATTTTCGTGCAAATTTATCAGTAGGAAGCAAAACCCTCCATCACCCAGGTAGGTCCCAATGCTATCCTATATATCCAAATGCAAGTTCTTGTTGTTTTTCATTTGAGAAATTGCATGTGCAGACTTCAGTAGCAGGATAGAAATGGCAGCATAGCCTAACCAATTGTAAACCTATTGTAAAGAGTCTGGATGCTGCATTGTCTTAAGTGGTCTTTACAAAACTGGCCCAAGATCTACTCAATAAATCCTAGATATTCTTTTTTTAAAAAAAAAGATAAATCATATTGTGTGTATTATTAGTAAATGCAGGACTATGTTGTACCATGTTTATCCATGCTTACATACTATAGAAGATACATACATACATACATACATAATCTTACATACACACCAGTCATGTAATGGCCAGTTCAGGGTAACTCTAAGGCACATGGTGAAATAGAATCTCCAGGTGTTCAGATCCACTTAAGCCATTACAAAACACTTCTAACCTTCTAAATTAGAATTAGAAGACACTTAGAGTGAAATCATAAGCCTATCTACTGAGAAGTAATTTCTATGGAGTTTAATAGGACTTACTCCCAGGTAAGTGTATATAGGGTTGTAGCCTTAATGTATTCTCATGTGCCCCCCCACACACACACACACACTTTACCTTCTTTCCTTATTTTTATATTCTATTGGTGTTTTTATTTGAGCCCTATCAGTACCACTGTAATTCAAAAAAATGTTTAAGAAAAATTAGAGTTGAAAAATAAAATCAGAATCTCCGGTAGAGGTTTGAAATTAAGTTCTTTTAAAGGCCATTGTTTGCCAAAGACTGAGGGGTTACTCATTGTACATCATTTATCTCTGCCCCTTCCCTGTTCTGTCTCTTCTTGACAGCAGACTTCTAGTAAAGGAGCGTATCTGTTCTATACAACATTACTGGCTCAATGTTTAATGGTGAGCCTATCTACACTACTGCTTTAAAATGGTTTAAAACGGTTTATAACAGTTTTGAGAACTGTTGGGGGCCCAGGGCACAGAGCCTATCTACACTACTGCTTTAAAATGGTTTATAACAGTTTTAAACCAGTTAAACTGGTTAAACTGGTTAATAATGGTTATTAACCGGTTTAAAACTGTTATAAACCATTTTAAAGCAGTAGTATAGATAAGCTCACACTTCATATACAGTTTTCAAAATGTTTTCAAAGTGTTTTATCCTGCGTGTGTAGATAGGCTCGGTATCATTAAGCATATTTTTCATTACTCATACTATTTTTTTTTCACATGCACATTGCAGGGACTCACATTTTATTCGACTCCACAAGTAACCAGACCTCATTGGCTGAAAACCACTCTGCAGCAGAGGTTCGTACCAAACAACTTTGAGTGTCAAATGAAGTCACCACCAGATCAATGGAGACTTAAAACCAACTTGGGTCTGCCCTTCATGGGTCATAGAATCATAGAATCATAGAATAGTAGAGTTGGAAGGGGCCTATAAGGCCATTGAGTCCAGCCCCCTGCTCAATGCAGGAAACCACCTTAAAGCATATCTGAAAGATGGCTGTCCAGCTGCATCTTGAAGGCCTCTAGTGTGGGAGACCCCACAATCTCCCTAGATAATTTGTTCCATTGTCGTACTGCTCTAACAGTCAGGAAGTTTTTCCTGATATCTAGCTGGAATTTGGCCTCCTGTAACATGAGCCCGTTATTCCCTGTCCTGCACTCTGGAATGATCGAGAAAAGATTCTGGCCCTCCTCTGTGTGACAACCTTTCAAGTATTTGAAAGGTTTTCTGTGTCCACTTCTCCCTCCACAGGCCCCCATGCACCCTCCACATCTGGGTGGCCCTCCCAAACAGATGTGGAGGGTGTACAGGAGGGTTCAGGGAAGAGGAGGCAGAAGCCCCATTCCACAAGTTGTCTTCTTCCACTGCTTGGAATGAAGAAGCTGGAACCAACTGCATAAAATTAACTTATCAAACACATGTATATACATAAATTTGCAGATAAGGCTTAGGAGACCATGAGAATTAAAATTGGCAATTGATGCTGATAAATGACCATGTGGTTACATGCTAAAGACGAAAAAACATGCCACGCTTATGTGAAAAAGCAATGGCATTACAACAGGGTTGAAGACCTATGGCCCATGGGCATAATCCAGCCTGTAGGGCACCCCAATCTGGTCTATGCCTTCTCTTGGAGTTGCTTCAGGAGGTGAGGCTTAGACTGCAAGCCCCACCCCCTGGAAGAAACCCCTCCAAGGGCATCCCCTCAGAGGGGTTTCCAGACTTGGATCTGACTGGAGAGAGCAGCAGGACTGTGGGGTGGCCTGGGATTTCTCCATAATGGGATGAAAAGAAAAGAAAAGGAGGGGCTGTAGCTCAGTGTGGGGAGAGGCCATAGCTCAGTGTGATAGAGCACATGCTTTGCATGCAGAAGGTCCCAGGTTTGATTCCCAGATTCTCCAGCTAGGGTGAGGAAACGAATCCCACCTGAAACCCCGGAGAGCTGCTGCCAGTCAGTGTCAACAATATTGGGCTAGATAGACCAATGGTCTGACTCAGTACAAGCTTCCTATGTTCCTAGGAGGGGACAGGGCCACACCTCCCAATATCATCCGGCCAGTGGGGTGTTGGGTTATTTGGCCCCCACCCCAAAAGCAATTCTGCATTTCTGCATCACAATTACGATGAGCTTCTGAAGATTTAATCTCCTGCCTTTTCTGTGGCTCTTCTTTTTACTCCATCTCAAGCATTAAATGTTCCATGTGTTTTTCTCCACTGTCTTGCTCCTAGCAATCTGTCACATGTCTATGCGCACAAGCATATAGATGCACACAAATTCAGAGCTCTTCCTGGAGGTATGGTGCTGAACAGGTGGCAGCTGCAATACAATAAAATGACTTGCTGTGTGGTGAGCACATTACAGCACCTTGCCACCACAAATAACTTGTTTCTGCATGTTTGTGGTCAATTGCTACACATAAATCACTGAGCACTCAATAAGTGTTGTCACAGTGCATTTTAAAGTGACCTCCATGGAGCACTTGGAGTATGTGGTTGTAAATACTTGCTGGTTGACCATACTTAAAATGTGGTAATGGGTGACCAGAAGGAGAAATCCAGACTGCATTTCTAACACACTGCACTCATGAAAATCTAATCATATTTAAGGCTTTAAAGCATAATTGATGCCAGACAATAAATAAATCACATTGCCATTTTTTCAAATGCAGACAAAGGGTTGGATCCAGGATCTGCTTTCTATTGATGGAAGGGGTCTACTCACAGATTTTCAAGAATTGCCTCTCCTTCCTTGCATTTACTTTAGCAGGAGCTTCTGTCCCTCTTTGTAGCATTTTCAGTAGGCTAGAGAGGCTGCCATAGGGAAGGGAGTAGCATGGAAATCTGCTTCCGCCAGCTGCGTAGCACGTGCCTAAATCTGGTCCAACCCTACATAAACAAATGAAATTTCTTTACAGAGAGGGTTAAGTACTGCACTATGTGTGGTGTGTAAGATCTGGCCCTTCCTAAAAAGCCTGAAAATTAACAGTGCAGCCAATCCACAGCAGAGCTTTCCATAGGAATAGCAATTAAAAATAAATGAGTTTAAAACGACAGAATTAAGTAATTCAGACCTGCCCCTTTGAAAGCAGACAGTGGGTAGGTGCTTTATATAGGTCCCCACCCACTGCTTACTCCAAATCTCATGACACCTGTTGGGATCAGGCCAAACTACTCCAAACTCCAGAGGAAATAGTTTTCCAGCAGCACCTTATGATATTCTGCAGTAAATGCTTCACCATTATGTCATAAACATACCCTGGCAACCAGAGGGGTTGAATACAAAACACAAAGGTGGATGTAACAGATTTTGATTAAAATTTGACATGGCCCTGGGGATCAGATAAAATGGCTTTGTGATGTAAATGAGGCCCCCTGGCTATTAGCTGGCTATTTCTCTTCTACTTTAGTTGTACTTCTTCTCTAAGGGCATGCCTTATACACATTAGGTTCCATATTAAATCCACAACTTTTCTTATTTAAGAGATCTCAAAAAGGAAGAGTATGAAGGATTTCTGGCTGAGATCCCGCGATGCTGATATTGACACTTCTGGCACAAATGTAATGTTAGTATTGCTCAGCCAGTGAACTTTACAATGTCATGCTATTTTAAACTGCAAAGCAAACAAATTCCAAGTTTTCAGTGTAGACGCTGCAGAGGTGAGCAACTTGTGTTAGAGTGACCAGATAAAATCCAGGTCAGGGCTCATGTAACTTTAACAGTTGTAGAGAAAAGGGAATTTCAGCCAGTGTCATTTGTATGCAATTAGTTCCTGGTGAAATTCCCTCTTCATCACAACAGTTAAAGTTGCAGGGGCCCTGCCTTCTTTTGTATATGGTCACTCTAGTATAGTGCATGCACCTTTAACTGTTGTGATGAAGTGGGAATTTCACCAGGAACTAATTGCATACAAATGACACCGGCTGAAATTCCCTTTTCTCTACAACTGTTAAAATTACATGAGCCCTGACCTGGATTTTATCTGGTCAGCCTAACTTGTGTCCCTCCAGAGGTTTTGGCCTACAACTCCCATTAGCCTTCGTTGGCACAGCCAATGGTGAGGAACCATGGGAGTTATAGGCCAAAACATCTGGAAGGCCACACATTTCCTATTAACTTCTGACCCTAAATCGCTACATGGAAGTAAGGTTCATTGAAATCAGTGGGACTCATACCCTGTTAATACGTTTGAATTATGGTATTAAGCAGTCTCATTTATTTTATTAGGCCTGCTCTAGAGAAAAAGTTCCTGTGGATTTCAGCCTTAAAAGGGGGAAAAGACAAACATCACAGAATCAATATGTGGGCACAACTTAGCAGCATGAATATGAAGCTGAGTGATCATATGCTTCTTATTTTCATAGGGCCCATGGGAGAAATGGACCCACTCTATGCACATTTCTCAGCATATTTTGCAACTGCTCATATAAATTTCAAGTCCGATTTTATAACCTACAAAGCAAATGCAAAAGCAAAATATCTTTCAAAAGCATGGAAGGAAAATGCCCAAGGCCCTCATTTTAGAAACAAGAATAAAATATTAAGCCAATGTGAACTTGAAATGTCTTCCTGCATTGCTTTAGACAAATACTAAAAAGACTGAAAAGAGTCTGGATACAAAGTCATTGCCAGCTATCACAGTTTCTTCTTGTCTTGGCTACCTAAGAGACAAATGATAGTACTGTATCAAGAAACACAGTGCCACTTAGAGTAAAATAAAGCTACCTCACAGTTAATTTGGTCACACAACTCTCACATGAAAATCATTCTTCACTGAAAATGCTATTGAAAAATGCCATCATAATAGCAATATGTTGTTGCTCATTGTGTGTAATGCAACTTGATCCAAATAGTCAGCCTTTTAAACATAGTCTTAAATCCAAGTGTCATTCTTCACATAGCTCTAGTCAGAAAATTGCACTGATCAGCTGCAGAGGGAAGCAGGCAGGCCTAGATTTTCAGAGCAGACCTATGCGTGCAGCTATATTGGAGCCAGTGTTCTCTTGGACTCAGAACACTGGCATTCCATTCAGAGTTCTCCTGCACATATCGCATTCATTTCAACTGAGCTTGTGCAAGAAAACATCCCAATGCAATGTGCCCTAACTAGGCCAAGACCATTAACCTAAGTGTGTGCTTCCTTGAGCCCCTCATTTCTCAAGAGCCCCAACCGAAAAGACTGACCCAACTTTATCAGTCAATCCTAATATTTGCTGTTAACATGGATCAAAAAATGTGATGACATACTTACAGACTTATATTGCTCTGCTTCTCCCAGGAGCTCACTTAAAGCCATATCGCTGAAAGTTTACTCCTCGGCCTGAATGTTGAGCATATGGCCTAGTTCTGTCCAGCAGTAGATTTGTAATTTAGCCCTTTGATTGCCTTTTCTATCATTCTTTTTCATGTTCTGGTTCTCACAGCATTTTTTGTCATAGAATTGCTTCCATCGACAGACAGTGACTCTGGGATGAAGAGAGGTGACCTGATATATTCAAGCAAGGTCATATAGCCAAGCAGGAACTGATTTGATCACCCCATAGTTCATCTTCTCATTCTCTTTTTCAGATACTGAGAGAATCATGGCTTGTTTGCCTGAGAAGATGTCTCTTCAGATGATATCAACTATTAACAATTCTTCCCTGATACAGCCGGGATTTTCTTTGCTGAACTTTGATGGCCAAGTTTTCTTGTTTGGACAGAAAGGCTGGCCAAAGAGGTCCTGTCCTACTGGGGTTTTCCTCCTGGATTTCAAAAAGGAAGAACTCAAACTGAAGCCAGCCTTCTTCTCCAAGGATTCCTGCTACCTTCCTCCTCTACGATACCCTGCAACCTGTACACTCAAAGGTGGTACAGTGCAGTCTGAGAAATGCCAGTATATAATCCATGGAGGGAAAACACCAAACAATGAACTTTCTGATAAACTGTATGTCATGAGCATGGTCAACAAGAATAACAAGAAGATCACATTTGATTGTATTGAGAAAGAATTAGTTGGGGAGGTCCCTGAAGCCAGATATGGCCATTCCATGAATGTGGTTCACAGTCAAGATAAAAATATGATTGTTATAATTGGAGGAAGATCATACATGGCTCTTGGACAGAGGACAACCGAAAACTGGAACAGTGTGGTCGACTGTGTGCCTTATATATTCCTAGTTGACCCTGAATTTGGATGTTCTACTTCCTATGCTCTCCCAGAACTTCAGAGTGGATTCTCTTTTCATATCTCTCTTGCCAGAAATGATACCATCTATATCATAGGAGGCCATTCCATTGAAAATAACACCAGACCCCCAAATCTCTATAAGATAAAAATTGACCTTCCCTTAGGCAGCCCAGCTGTGAACTGCTGTGTCTTGCCTGGTGGGATTTCTGTGTCCAGTGCCATCATGACCCAGACCAAAGACCAGGAATTTGTCATAGTGGGAGGTTACCATTCTGACAACCAGAAGAGGATGGTTTGTAATACAATCACTCTAGAAGATAACACGATAGAGATAGTGGAAAGGGAGGCACCGGAATGGACTCCAGAAATCAAGCACTGCAAAATCTGGTTTGGGAGTGATGTGGGAAATGGAAATATACTATTCGGCATTCCAGGAGACAACCGGCATCTAATTTCAGAAGCAAACTACTTTTACATGTTGAGATGTCAAGGAGAACGTGATCAGGACTCAGAACAGTTGACACAAGTGTGCAGTCAGAGTTCAACAGAAGATGCAGGAGAATCTACTCCTTTTGAAGATTCAGAGGAGTTCACTTTCAGCTTTGACATGAATGATATTGACACCTATAATGAAGATGATGAGGAAGATGAGTCAGAAGGAGGATACTGGATTACCTGCTCTGCAGGCTGTGATATTGATATCAACACCTGGGTGCCCTTGTACTCAACAGAACTCAACAAGCCAGCCATGATCTACTGCTCCAATGGAGATGGCCACTGGGTCCATGCTCAATGTATGGACCTATCTGAGAACATGCTTATCCACCTTTCACAGGTAAATGTCAAGTACTTCTGCACTGAACATGTCAGTTTGGCCAGGGGACTGCAAACTCCCAAGGAGACTCCTCCACTGGAAAAGAAAACCATGAAAGCATTGCGCAGGAAAAAACCATTGAAAATAATCACTCCTGCAAAAAGGTCCTTTATTCGGAAGCTGTTTGAATAGGTTCACAACAGTGGGTCATATTTTGGTATGCAAAGCTGAGATCCCAAATCATAGAGCAGTTACAACTCAAATAGTTTTTAGAGTTTTAATGGTGTTTTGGTTCCATTTATTGTTTCCAATCATTTGGTTTTTCAAAGTCATTTGGTTTGGTCTTTAAATTATGAATGTATGTATCATTCCCAGTCAAGACCAATGTGGCACCATTTTAGATGTTATTAGAAATGCATACTACTGAATTGGTATGGCTTTGCAACGCTGTTATTACGCTCAATAACGTTACCACTTCTGGGATCCTGATAGAAGTCAAAACTCTCTAAAGCAAGGGTAAGGAACCTTAGGCCCACAAGACAAATCCAGTCCTCCTGGGATTCCAATCTGGCCATGTCCCCTTTTCCTGGCCACTCCCCCTTTCCCCGACCACCAATCATTTGGTAGTTCTCCAGCTTTCACATATTTTCCCTTCATTCTAAAAGGTGGAAATGGCACATAGGAAGCTGCCTTATACTGAGTAAAACCATTGGTCCAGCATTGTCAACACTGACTGGCAGCAGCTCTCAAGGGTTTCAGGCATGAGATTTTCCTGCCCTACCTGTAGATACCAGGGGATCTTCTGCATGTAATGCATGTGCTCTATCACTGAGCTTTACGCCAAACCATGCTGGTATTTTTGTATTTTAGCCCTGCCCCTTTTGCCATTGGCCCTACCCACCACTGGAACGTGGCCTACAAGAACTTCTACGAAATGGAATTTGGCCCTCAGACTGAAAGAGCTTCCCCACCACTGCTGTAAAGCAATGCTAGAACCATGTTAGGTCTGGGGCATTGTGAGGTGCGAAATGGAGGCCAGGTTGCCAACACACTTGCTGCTACCACTTGTAGCAAGAAGCCTTAAGGAGGAAAAGAGAAAGTTGCTGATGGGTAGCCTTCCCCACAAGAAGCTGTTGAGGAATTTCTCCTTCCCACCCAACACCACCAGTGAAATTGTACCCTCAATTTCACTACCTACAAATAAGGTTTATAATGTCATGAGCCCATTTTCACTCAGCTCCAATATGCATAGTACGAGGCATCATTTACCAACTCACTCACACAAAGATACATGCCCAACTTGGTGTTGAATAACCTCCTACAATTGTGGGACAAGGCTTTCTCTGCAATTTTTCCAGGTTATAGAATTCCCTGCAAAGAGAGGTTTGCTTCTCTCTCTCTCTCTCTCTCTCTCTCTCTCTCTCTCTCTGTGGGTGTGTGTGGGTGTGTGTGTGTGTGTGTGTGTGTGTGTGTGTGTAAGGAACATAGGAAGTTCCCCTATACCAAGTCAGGTCATTTAGTTCAGACTGTTTTCCCCAAGAGTGGGGAACCCAGGGAGCATGTTGGGGGCTGCATGAAAACAGTGGATGGGACCAAAACCCAAAGTGGATTCTACACTGCAGCAGCTCTACAGACGGGGGTGTTTCCCAGTCCTTCTTGAAGATGCCAGGTATCAAAACCTGTGACTTCTTCATGCAAAGCATGTACTGTACCACTGAGCTTCAGCAATTCCTGTTGGCTTTCTATCACCTGTCTAAGGCCAGATCTACACCAAACAGGATATAACATTTTGAAAGCGGTTTGAAAATTATCAGAATGTCTCCTGGGCCCCAACAGTTGTCAATACAATTATAAACCATTACAAAGCAGTAGTGTAGACCCTACCTAAAATAGCATTTGGCTCGCCAGTTAGATGAATTGCCCTAAACTGACCCTTTTGTTTAGGGTTGTTTTTCCTGCTGTAACCATCTCTGATTCATTTTTGGTTTATCTTTTGCATTGCTGTATATGATGTGAGCCTTCCCTCAGCATTGTTTTAGAGTGGAAGGGCAGAATATCAATATTTTAAATAAATAAATAAATAAATAATAGCTATGTCATGTCCAGTGGAAAGAAGCCGACTTGTTCCTACATCATACAAGGGGAACATATAAATGACAGTGAAATAGTCCGACAGGGGCACAGGCCTTACCTTAGCTTACAATAGAAAAAAACTGATTTTATTTTACTTTTCCAAGAGAAGAGGGGCTTAGGATGAGGAGAATAAAGCCTGGCCAGATAACTGAGGTTTGAGGCATGAGAGCAGTTTGTACGGCTGTCTTAATACACATGCACAAATGCCATTACATGCCTCCTTTCTTAACAGACGGACATGATTGTCATTCACCCATTTGATAGGCTGACCATATTTTGGAAATCAAAAAGGAGGACAACATGGCCGCCCCAAGGGGGCATGCCCACCAACATGTCCAGCCCCCAAGGGGGCGTGCCCACCAACATGTCCAGCCCCCAAGGGGGCGTGCCCACCCAAACATGGCCTTGGTCACATGTCTGATTTCATAGTACACAATTAAGACAAACCTGTTCTACATAACATCTTAACGTTAAAATCACTGAAATAAAGAACAAATGAGACATTCAATGTATCTGAAATTAACTTCATACACTCCTACTTTTGTAGCTTTTGCTGTACTTTGAAGCTATTGCTATGCTCTGTGTGATACAGTCTCCCCTTCCCTCAAATATCTTTTCTGACTGCAAATCCTTCACTGGATGACCATAGTCTCACCTTTCCTAACATTTAACACTCTTTCTTTTCTCATTTAACCTCTATGTAGTCCTTGTGGGGTTGTAGCAATATGCTTTCACAATTGATCACATGGAGTCCACTGAGTATCTGAAGCAGTCCTATGGTTTTGTGATACCAGTGTCATAGATTATGTTTGCATAGCTGTAGCTAGCAATACAGCATTTGTTTATTCATGCCCAACTCCTGTCAGACTCCAATCAGCTGATTAAATATATCTCAGAAGGCAATACAGATTTCCTTGTTGAATAAAAAGTGCTTTAAAAAACGTTTAGCTGCTCTCTTACTTTCCAGTTTCTCTGTGATCGTTTACTGTAGCAAAGTAAAATAATAGCATGCATATTTCATTGATATGGCCATTCTGTCTAAATTCAGAATTTAGCACAGGTAATTTTTGTAATCCCTAGAGCCCTCAATCAAGTCCATGCTCTGCTTTTGTTTTAAAGCTGTGTCAATGCGCACAGCTTACTATGACTTCCTTGGGTATGCTTTTCATAGGTTTCCCCAGATGGTCTTAAGAAGGTCAACAGACATCAATGTTAATCCTTCCTACAAGTGAAAAGTTTTCTTGGTTAAACAATAGCTAATAGCAAATTCAGTTCATTACAGTTATCTAATTTTTCTTGTTGTCATTGCTGATAATACCTGTCAAAATAAGAAGTTGCTATTGCACAGAAAGAAAAGGAAACTTTTTTTTGCAGACACAAATACATATTTACCCTCTTTAGATAAATGTATAATATTGGTTGAACCATATGGAGAAATCATAAAGATGAAAAGCCTGTGCTATGTGGCATGCCCATCAAGGACCTATTCTTTCTTCATTATTAAATATTTATATTACCAATTTCCCCATCTCTCCAAGATATTTGAAGTGGGTTACACACAAAAATTAAATTCTTAAAATCCAATAATCATCTAAAGCCATCCAAACCAAAGCAAGACCACCAAATCAACCCAAAAATAAAAATAAAAGCAGAACAATTCCAAATCCAGCACACACAAAAACCCCACCATTAAAAATAGCTATAACAATAACTAGAGCTCTATGGCCAAATAACCCTTACCTTTTCCTATAATCATCCCAGTCTCTCATATTAAGGAAACTTTGAACAGAGACTGACCAAACTAACTTTAAGGGAAGGGTATGAAACCTCAGACCCATGGGTCAAATCTGGCTGGCTGTTGTTCCCCAGATGGAAATTGCTCAAATGCACAAGGAACATAGATGTGCTGGGAATTAACATTGCAGCTGACAAAGGATATTTTGGTTTTTCAGAAGGCAACCAACCCATCACCCAAAAGACTCTTATGATATAATCCTACGCTTGTTTAGGCAGACTGGCTAGATGTTGTAGGACTTCCCCCCCCCCAATTAAACATGCATAGAATTGTGCCCTTCAATTGCTACTTCAGTGTTTCATAGCAATGGACAAGAATAGTCAGCACCTTATGGAATCAGTGGGCAATTTAGTGTGGTGGTGTTGGGCTAGGATTAATAAGGAATAATAGGGCATTTAAGGAACCTCATCTTGTTTACATACAGTGTCTTTCCTTGCATAACTGCACAAAAATAGAAGACAATTCCTGCTCAAAACACAGGGGAGTGGGGAGGGAGTTAGAGATAAATGCCCTAGCGAGATAGAACTTGCACATGTCTGTACCACTATAATATGGCTCTGCTGAAAAGAATTCTGCAGAACAGACACCAAGAAAACCTAATTTTACTGCCAGGGCTACCCAACATAATTTGAGTAAAGTTACATTTGTCTTTCCCTGATATTCTACCTTTTGAAGAGACCTATAGAATATTTGGAGTTAAGGCCTCCAGATGGTTCAGATTCCAACTCCCGCAATCCCTGACCACTGCCTGTGCTGGCTGGGGCTGCTGGGAGCTGTAGTCCAACACCATCTCAAGGGCACCAGGAAATAAGTTGCACTGAACTCAGTGGAACTTGCTTTTAAGTTGATGATTTTTTTAAGGCCAGGCTGAAAGTCACATTCAAGAGGGGAAATAACATCTGTAGCGTCATCACACTGGAGGTTTAATGCACATCTGCCACGACTTTGATCCACTTTTTCAGCACTGGACTAGTATGATGTTGTCCCTGTGGTGCTGTTCTCTCGCCCTGAGCGAGTCCAGCTCTGAAAAAGTGGATCAAAGTCGCGGCAGATGTGCATTAAACTTCCAGTGTGATGACGCTCTAAGTCTTTAAATGTGCTGTATATATAACCCTTTAAAAGTAGTCCATCTGACCTTTAAGGTAGCATGATAGAATTGTTTTCTGAAGAATCCTAGGTTTAAATGTTTGTGTTGCTGGGTGGTCTTGAATAAAATTACATTACGTTTCTACAGCTTTTAAAAACTTTATCATGCAGACCTACTGCAGCTTTTAAATACTTTATCATGCTGAAAAGAATCACAGGATCAGCCAGCCATACCAAGGACAATTCATACAACCATTAATGATGAATTTAACCCAGTTTTAAACTGAAGTCCTCAAAGCAGCTTGTAAAGTTGACACAAGCAGTTGTTTTCTTCAGATTCTTCTAGGTAGAATATGTCTTATGAATGCTCCAACATATATCTAGATCTGAGCATAAAAATACCCTGGAGCTGTAACATCTGAATTTATTTATTTATTTATTTATTGGATTTTCTACCCTGCTCTTCTACCCACAAGAATTCCCAGACAGGCTGACAAATTAAAACATATATCTAATAAAAATTCATACAATGACAAACAAACACAGAGGCTTATTGGTTATATTTGGGGTATTCAGCAATGCAATGCTGAGCAGCAAAAAAGAAAGGAAGAAAAATTATTCAAAAGTACAGTTTGGATCAAAGGAAAATATTCCTACCTGGGCTTCAAAAGACAAGCATCTAGGTGTGCCTTGCAATGCTTGGGGGGGGGATCATGCCATCACCCCAAAAATGCCTGGCTCCAGGACTGGGCCCGGCCCAGCCAGGCACCGCCGCACCCCTGCGCCCAGCAGCCACAGCTAGAAGTCTAAATTCGCCCAGCCTCTTCCAGCCTCTCTAGAGTGGTGATCGGCTTCTGGTGGGTGGCAGCCATGGCAGCGAATCACCAGAAGGCCAGACGGGCTGCGAAAAGGCTGGGAAGGCCGGTTTGGGGCACTTTCGGGTCTGGCCTTTCGAGGCCTGGCAAAGCCAGATCTGTTGTGCTAGAGGGTCGTTGCCATGGTGACAGCCCTCTAAGACCCCAGGGCTGGCTTTGCCAGGCCTCAGAAGGCCCGTTTCTTGCACTTCCAGGTTCGGCCTTCGGAGGCCTGGCGAAGCCGGATCTGATGTCAGAGGGCCGTCGCCATGGCAACAGCCCTCTGACTCCAGGGCTGGCTTTGCCAGGCCTCAGAAGGCCCATTTCGGGCACTTCCAGGTTTGGCCTTCTGAGGCCTGGCGAAACCAGCCCTGGGGTCCTAGAGGGCCATGGCAACGGCCCTCTAGCACAACTGATCTGGCTTTGCTAGGCCTCAGAAGGCCAAACTTGGAAGTGCACAAATTTTCCGGATTTGGGGACCAATTAAAGGATTTCCCCCCGGACCCGGATTTGCCCCCCTTTTCCCTGACATGTCCGGACAAAACCGGACTGATGGTCACCCTACATTTGGGGCATTCCAAATGATGATGTCTTCTATTGCATCCCTCCTGTGTTTTTTCTATTATGTAAATGCCAAATAGAAAGTGACTCATTTTTCATGTGACTGCAATTCAAACTGAAAATTACTCTATATGTCTTAGGGTTACCATATGGAAAGGAGGACAGGGCTCCTGTATCTTTAACAGTTGCATAGAAAAGGGAATTTTAGCAGGTGTCATTTGTATGCATGCAGCACCTGGTGAAATTCCCTCTTCATCACAACAGTTAAAGCTACAGGAGTTATACTAGAGTGACCAGATACAAAAGAGGGCAGGTGCTCTGACTGCCCCTGACACCTGTTTCCCTTGGCCCAAGAGGTGTCCTGTGCTGAATTTCACCAACCTACATCTGCAGGGCCTATGTGAAGAGTGGGCAATGATAAGCTTTGGGTGTTAGAGCAGCTGTGGGCGAAACATGAGGGGGGAATCCATAAAAGGGGAGGCTCCCAGCACTGTATTCCCCAGATGAGGGTTATTACAGATGTGTATCTGATCCCTCAGGTGGGAGTGAGATTTGTAATCCCTTGTCCTGAAAGGGCTTACTTTGGGAGGGTTGAGGACCAACGATGTAAATAGCAGTACTCAATAAACAAAACTTACTGCATCCAACACTTGCCTGAGTACGGTGCCTTAATGGAGATTATGGAAGATGGGTGCTTCAATGGGCCCCATAGGATGGGCATGCATCCTCTTTTACAGAGGACACTCTTCTATTTGAAGGTGTCCTCTATTTGAAGGGCTGCCCTGTCCAACTGCTGTGTGAAGATAAAGAACCATAAGAACTGTTGTCCATCAACAGCTCATGGACAGCAAACTGAACAGGCATGCACATAGGTCACCTGGTCACAGCTTTCTGGACCAGGTGAGATGGAGTGCAGTTCTATTTAAATTATAATAATTAGATTCTTGATGGGCATCTATACATAGAAATTAGTTTGTGCAAACTGATGTCCTCTGTTTTGAGAATTCATAAGTGGCCACCCTACCCCCAAGGGAGGAAGACACAAGAAGCTTTTATTGACACAGAGACTATGGCAAATGCATATACATACCTTCTTCCCAAGTCGCATGATGCTCAGAAAATGTCCCAAAGACTTTTGCAGAGAAAGGAATAAAAATTGTGCAGCTATTAGCCCTCCTGGGGCATATGATTCCCTCAACTAGTTAGAATTATGTGATGGGATGGGAGAGACCACACTCACTGTCATGTGACATCCTTGTGCCCAGCCCAGCAGCAGTCAACACATGGGGCTATTCACCCAACATGCTAGCCCACCCTCCGTCATTGAATGTAGGTTGTTGTTGAATTGTGGACTGTTTGTTGAATGATTAGCATGTTGTCATTTTCCACAGAGTGCCTTGTGAATCATGCAGCATGGCAGAATGTAGAATGTCTTTGCCGTTTTCTGCATCTTTTTAACATGTTTCCTCCTCATGGTCATGCTATAATTATTTTCCCTATCAAAGGTGCATTTCATCTGATCAAAATATTATACAATATAGACTCACAAAAATGCAGCTTGTGTATTTTGCTCTCTTTTGGGTATCCTACCTCCAATAATAAATAAATCAAATATTCCATTCTTTTGATTATAAATACTGCCTTTCAAGTGTTGAAAATGGACTTTTATAAAAACTTCATAGAAGGTGCGCGTTTGTTTTTGCTGGAGATATTTATTTCAGAATCCCCTTAAATTTGAAGTTGTTACGTAGTTTATACTCTTAACCATTGATCACTTGCAAGCGAATTCTCCCTGCCTATTTGACATCATGAAGGTGAGAGCAATTTCCCTTGAATGGGTGGTAAAAGCTGGAGAATGCTAATGCAGTTTTTAAGAGCACCTCCCGCCACTCCCCAAGTAGGGTCTTGATTTTGATCTCTCCCTTGCATCTATTCTAGAGTAAAAATGAAGGAAAGAAGTAGCTCCCTGCTAGATACAAATTTAAAGTAATGTCTGTTTTGAGGCATTTTGCTTGAGGAAAGATGGATTTACCAGCCTGTCTCCTTCCTGTTGGCATGTAAAGACCAGCTAGTGTGTGGCTTGCTGAGAACATCAGCCAATGTCTCAGATTCCATTTTGAATCAGGGTCCATCTCTGTGCGCAGGCAGATGGTTTCCAAAGGCCATAATAAAAACCATTAGCAGTCTTTTATTTTTCCTTCTCAGTTGCATTACTCAGAAGCACTCTCTTGTCTGAAAGCGTGACTCCTCCACGAAGGAAACAATTAAAGACCTCTCACAGCTCCTGAAGTTAAGCATGCAGGCATCTCCTTATCTGCAGCTTTCAGACTCAAGCTGCTCTGTATGCCCACACTTACCTGATTCAATCAGCACACAGTGATCATAATCAGATCGGGATGCAATTGTAACCAAGGCTGTGTTATGAATTTAGTCGTAACCCATATCCAAACTGCATTGTGCAGAACTGTTTCCACTTTGTGCCTGAGCTCCTGAAAAAACGGAGCTCTTCCTTCCTTCCTACCTGTACCTCAGCCTCCCCCAACCTGGCATCCATCAAATGTGCTGAACTAGAGCCCCCATGCTGGCTGGGGGTGATGGGTATTGTAATCCAGCCCATTGGAGGGCACCAGGTTGGGGGAAGCTGCTGTACCTCAAAGGGCTGCTCCCTGCTTAGGAGTATCAGACTTGAAATCACTGGTGGCTCCTTGTTTGATCTACTTGGGAACCTGCAGCAGCCCATTCCCTGTTCTTCCAGGTTCTCCTTTTTCCTCAAGTGTGTTTCACCAGGACTTCATTCCCTTCCTTGTTCTCTAAAGATAGAATACCCAGCATAACAATAGAAACAATTGTGCAAGAAAGAGGCTATGAATCAGGCTTCTGCACAGAGATGTAACTGCAATTCGAGGATCAGCAGAACAATTGTGAACTCTCCATCTGCCCAGGACCTAAAACCAAATCTAAGCTTCTGTTATTATCCCTCCCCCAGCAGAGGAAGTTACGGTCTTTCTTTCCCGTTCATACACTGTGCAGGAGAAGCAGAGGGAAGACACCACCCTCTCCTTCTCTCTCTTGAAATGTTAACTAGTTAAAGACAAAGCATGTGTGTTATGTACATTACAACAGAAGTTCAATAACTCAAAAGCCACTGCCAGTGGCCCAAAAAGTTCTAGATATATGGGATGGACAGATCTTTCGATGTAGGGTACAAGTGGGCAACTTGAGGTCCTCCAGATATTTCGGCCTATAACTCCCATGATCCTTCACTATTTGCTGTGCTGGTTTGGACAGACAGGATTTGTATGCCAAAATGTCTGGAGGTCCACAGGTTGCCCACCCCTGGTTTCTTGAGGCAGAGTAGATAGACACATGATCCTTCCTTTCCCCTTGTAAGAGGCCAGTGGAGAAAAAGGGCATTCAAACCTCATATAGACAGTCATCTAGCATACAACTGAATATGCAAAGGGTGAATTGGGATTGTGCCTGCTAGGACTTCAGCATCAACTTTCTATAAACATTGCTATATGTTGACAAGGTGTCGGCAACCAGGTGTCCTCCAGATGTTTTGGAGTACAACTCCCATTAGCCCCAGTCAGCATGATCAGAGAGTAGGGATTATAGGAATTGTAGTCAGTGGAGGCTGGTGGATCCGATTTTGGTGGGGCTGTGAATCCATTCTGGGTTTCAATCAAAACCTGCCAGAACTCTAAAAGAGCTACCCATGGTGCTGAACCTATTTTAGCGTTAGTATTCAGCACCTTGGATAGCTCTTTTAGAGTTCTGGCTGGTTCTGATTGAATCCCAGAGTGAATTCATAGCCCCACCAAATTCAGAGTCACCAGCCTCCACTGACTACAACTCCTATAATCCCTACTCTCTGATCATGCTGACTGGGGCTAATGGGAGTTGTACTCCAAAACATCTGGAGGGCCCCTGGTTGCCGACACCTTGTCAACATCTAGAGAGCACTACATAGTGTTTTTTATCCGTATTGGAGTGCACTGATAACTGGATTCTGAATACCACATTTCTAGCTTTATTTCCTGCTTTTGTTCTTTATTATCCAAAATACTGCAACAGATATTTTTGTGTGCACTGTGAGGTATAAATGTGCAAGAGGGAAATAAACATTACCATGATGGTATCATACTGATATGACATGAGGTGTAGATCTGGCCCAAGTTGCCTACCCCTGAGCTAGAATGAGCTCCGGAAAAATTGGTCCTGCAGGTTTCCACCATGTTAGTGGACAGCCAGTTGTCATGGGCTCCAATATCACCAAGTGACTCTTCAACCAGGCCCCCACCTACCTGACAAGTTTTGTAAATATTTGCAACTCTTTTAATTGCCAAGTGAACCATGAATATATATGCAGACAAGTGCATATATTCCCTTGTGTGTTTTTAAACATTAACATCCATAAGGGAGGGTCAAAACTAATATCTGGTCCACCATTTCATTTGGAGATATGTAGAGCAACATGTGAAACTGGGTTCACATCCTAGACCCAGAACTCCCTGTGACAGCTGTTAAGAATCTTGCAACAGTCTTCAGTCTAAGTTTGTACCACAGGGACTCATCTACCCTGCTGGAAACATTATGTGGGACAGCTCCTCTTTGCTCATGGCTCACCATGGCCTGAATTGTGTGGGTTGACATGGGAGCAGGATATATGTTTTTGCTTTAAGGTGGGCACTTGTGACTGTTGGTTCTTTCTCTTTCTGTGAGGGCCACCATGGAATCCAACCTCTGGGCACATGCATTCTTGATCTTCAGCATCATTGAGGGTGGAGGGATCTGGACAGCTTGACTCCATCTCTGGATTAGCTTCTCCTCATGGACATAGACTTTGCCGAAGGGAGACTCTACAGAGGGTGCAATGTGCTTTCTGCCCTCTGAGGCACTTGAAGAGGAGGGAGGAACGTTCCATTCTGATGAAGCAAGAGCCAGTGAGGTAAGGGGTCCTGGCTGTAACAGGGATTCTGGGGCATGCTCTCTGTTTTAAATATGGAAGATGCCGACTAGGCTGGAAGGTTCATGTTCATTTCTCTGGTGCTGTAGCTGACCTCTTTTTAGTTGAGTTCTGCTAAGCTGGCAGATTCTAATGCAGAGTAGGTACACAAATATCTCTCGGACATGGTCTTATTGACAAACACATATTTGGAACCCAAAAGGTAAGGAGGTCCTTTGGGGCAAAATGGACAAAAGAAATGATGAGTGGAAAAAGGGATAAGCACCGTATTCCATCCCTCATGGTTTCTCCACTCCTTACTGCCTTCTCCCTAGGACAGGGATGCAAGCGGTGCAAGCCATGGGCCACATACAGACCACCAGACTCACCTGACCTGCATCTGCCACTGCTGCAGCACTTCCTAACCCTTATTTATCTCTGATCTCTCATTAGAAATCAGAGACAAGCAAGGGATTCCCTTGCTAGCATTAGCATTGGAATCCCTTTCCCTGTCTCCAGTCTCTGGTGAGATATTGGAGATGAGCCGCAATTGTGTCAGATGCACTGGGACGGGAAGGAGACTGCAACCGTCTCCCTTCCCCAGCAACTCCAAAGCAGGTGTGGACGTCCCTACCCAGTGTGTGTTTGTGTGTGTGCCTCCCCCTGCCAGTGTGTGTGTGTCCCGCCAGTGTGTGTGTGTGTGCATGCGCACATGCCTCCCCATCTCCGTGTGTGTGTGTGTGTGTGTGTGTGTGTGTGTGTGTTGTGATCACCCATGCAGCCCCTGGACCCCTTTGTAGAACCAGATTTGGTTGCTGGCGGCAAAAAGGTTGTGCACTCCTGCCCTAGGAAAATCAACTAGCAAGCTTTTAAAGATGTGTATAATATGAAGTCAGTATGTTCTATCTCTCATTCCCCACTGAAGCTAGCAAAATGAGTAGGGATAGAATGTAGGAGTTCTGAAATTAGGGGCCTGGGGAATAAGAAGGCTGTCAGGGGCTGGAAGGTTGGGAAGGGAGTGTTAACATTCTCGCCCCCGCCCCACAATAATTTTCACAGCCCACCCATGCAGCTCAATGGCCTTCATCCATGGGATTTGTCCAAAGGAAACAACTATATGTGTTTTTCAATGAGTTTATTAAAAATGAAATAAAATGAACAGAAGAAAAATAAAATTCCTGGACAGTTTTTTAACATTTGAAAACATCATATTAACGGTATTAATGTCCATCAAGTCACCTCACAACTATCTGCCTCCTATCTTTTCCACAACCCCGTTAAATTAAAGTGACACTGGTAGGATTTCAATCAGTGAAATTAATGCCCTGAATTAATTAAATTAGCTTAAATCCAAGTTTCTTAGCTGTGGATCAGGCTGCCTGTTAGAACACCTTACATAAATCTTTAGACAATAAAACTGCAGGAAAAGATTGCCCTGGGGGGGGGGGGGGGGGAGTCAGTACAATTTAACAGCAACAAACGTTCTCAAGCAACAAGATGAGCATCTAGATGGAGAGGCGGGTAAGAAATAAATCGTTATTATTATTATTATTATAATTTAGAGTAGAAAGGAAATGTCATCTTGAAGTTGAGAATAATGCTAAGTGCTTACACCTATTCAAAACTGTTTCAAAGCCTCCCCCCCCCAAAAAAAAGGCTTCATAATAAGCCATTTGCCTAGTCATGAGTCAATACTAGAGCATCTCTTGGAAATCAAAAGAAAAATCACTGCCATACAGATGCATGCCTGTGTGCTTATTGTTTTTCTAGATACTCTCCACAAAAAGAATCACTTGCAGGAGTATTCTTTTTGTCTAAATGAGTTCAAAATCTCTCAAGTAACGGACACTTTTATTCAAATAATGTGACAAAGAGAACACAGAAGTAAATTCAAGTTTATACAAACAAAAGAAGCCCTCTATTTTCCTTGATAGCTTGTGCGTGCCAAAGAAACCTGACGTCATCCCTGCCAAAATGTCTTGGGGGTTTAATAGCGTAACTTGCAAACTAATACCTCAAATGAGAATATTTGACACTACTTGCTCTCCTAAGGCACACATGTTACAAAGAAGCTGTGTGGGTCAGATTGCTTGAATTTCTCTAAGGCATATATCGACTGAGTCATGTACAGCTTTATTCAGAAGAAGAAAAATCCTTACTCAGCCTTAATATTTGTTCTGTTGGCTCTAATAAGTTTCTGGCTCCATAAGTATTGCAGTATGCCCTGCAGAGCTATTTACACCTTCCTTAGACATGAAAAAAAAATAGTCTCCATGTACCAGGCTTTGCCAATGCATGGAAAAAGAGTGGGGGTACTGTAGATCCCAGAAAATGGGACAAAAAAGATGAAGAATTGGTAGTTCAGAGCTTCAAAGTTGTGAAACAGGTCTCTTGTACAAAATAAAGAGTACTCAATCGATTATGCCTTCTGGATTTGCTTTGCAAATAAAATATGGCCTTGCACAATGGGCCCTGATATCCCTTTAAACATCAACCAATTTTATTTATATTAAAATAAATATAAATGTTTCCATACAAAAAGGACCCTTAAAGTGGAATCGTGATCCACTACAAGAGTGTCAAGATGTAAGTGATGCATAGCCACATGGACACAGACCTGCAAAGGATGGATTTTTGATGTGATGGTGCATGATTATGGGAAACCAATACCTTCAAAGCAATCCCAGACTCAGCAGAATAGCTTCTGTTGCCTAGTAAAAGGTTGGTCTTGTGGATAAGATCTATAAGATGATTTTCTCTCATGAAACCTGCCCCAGTAAACTCTACTCAAGCCTGACCCCAAAATCGGGACCCCAAATATTGCTAGAAACATTGCCCAAATGTCTACCACTCAGCTCAAATCAATGTCTTAAGTTTTGGAAGTTCTTGTTCCCTTGTTCTGACTAACTCAACCTGTATCAGTAAAACAAACTCAAATAATAAGCATGCAAAATACTGTGATCATGTACACTATTGTAGACACAATATGAAATGAGGTATTATTTTCTGATCTGGAATCTGCTCCTGTACCAATAAAGTACTACCCTTCTAATCCCAATATGAATATCCTATTTAATATACTACATTTAATATTTCAAACAATAATATGATCAAGCACAATGTATTCACATTTTCAAACAATCCAGCTTGAACACATTATATGGCATTAAGTTCCATTCATTTCAGTGTGGCCTGATCCAGCAATGTGATCAATATGCCAACACAAACTATACACATTGACTGGGTTCAGACAACACGATAACTTAAGCTGACCAGATAAAATCCAGGTCAGGGCTCATGTAACTTTAACAGTTGTAGAGAAAAGGGAATTTCAGCCGGTGTCATTTGTATGCAATTAGTTCCTGGTGAAATTCCCTCTTCATCACAACAGTTAAAGTTGCAGGCACTATACTAGAGTGAACATATACAAAAGAAGGCAGTGCCTCTGCAACTTTAACTGTTGTGATGAAGAGGGAATATCACCAGGAACTAATTGCATAGAAATGACACCGGCTGAAACTCCCTTTTCTCTACAACTGTTAAAGTTACATGAGCCCTGTCCTCCTTTTCATATGGTCAGCCTACGATAACCCACACTCAAGGGTTGAGTATGGGTTGAGTATGGGTTGTTGAACTGTGGATTGTTGTTGAAACATGGATTGATTAAACCCAGTCACACTAACAAACTATTGTTTCTTAACTACAATCAACCCATGAAGAGAACCCATGGTTTGTTCTTGGGTTGTGAACTATAGGTTGTTCATGGTTAATAAATCATGGTTTACAGCTTTTAAAGTTGATGGGAACAATCATTCCCATAGCACATGACAATTAGAAAGCTAGTTTAGGGCATGGTATTAACTTCTTTGGAATGTGCTTAGGACCAGATGAAAATTACTAATGTGGTAAACCTTCTCTTAAAAAGTAAAGAATAACAGAGAATTTAAATATATGCACCCCCCAAAAAAAATCCCACATACCATATAATCAGTTGCAACACTAAAACATATTATGTTAAAAAAAAATACAACGAAAGGCATTCTTTTACAAAAATTAGAAGTTTAAGGAAACACTTTTTAGAACAACAAAAACTGGCTCGAAAAGAAACCCCATTAAAAGATAATAATATTGCTATTGCATCAATAGAATGATTTATTTAGAACTTGCCAACAAAATATAAAATAAAAAGCATATGCTGTAGTTGTCGGAACAGCCTAGATAGGCATCATGCTAGTGTATGAACAATTTTATAAATGCTGTAATGAGGGCTAGTCGATAAGCACCATTACAGATGTGTAAATTAAATTAGTCACAATCGAACAAGGCAGTTAAAAGAAAAGCTTGCATTGAAACAAGCTGAAATCGTTACAATGAATTCACTGGGACTTCTTGTTGTTAGTAATGGTGCTGCTGGTAGGAATGGAGTTAGGCATCAAAACCAGCAAGCCCACATCTCTCTCTCTCTCTTCTCTTCTCTCCCCCACCTGCTCCCCCCCCCCCCCCGCTCTGGTGATATCAGGTAAATATAAGCTGTGACATCATCACACTTCAAGTAGTCTTAACACAGTCCTTTGAAGTATATAAATAAACTACCCATTTACCAGACATTGAAAGTGAGACAGAAAAGTTACTGGTTGAATCAAGATTAGAGAACAGTAAAAACAAAACGTCCAGCTAGTTTGTTGAGTCTGATATGGCAGAAAAAGCTACTGTGTGATAGAAATGGTGGCTTTTATGCCAACTATAATATATATTTCATAGAACAAGTACTATGGGCCAGATGTTCAGTTATATATCTCATATCTACAATCCAGAATAATTTAGCTGCATTTAAGTCCCAGTCAAACCAATGGACAATTGACCACAATGAGCTTGTCTCATTAATTTTAATTGGACTTTAGCGTGACTGACTTTCTCTGGATTGACTCCAGATTTAGTCATATTTAGAACAGATCCAATGATTTCAGTGGGTCTGCTCTTAATATGGCTAAATCTGGATTCAATCCTATTCTTTTTAAATATATCCAACAATGAATGTACAGCTTCAGTGAAGTTAAGAAATCAATACTGTTGTTCTGATACACTTGTATTCCTACAGTTACCAGCTATTATAAAAAAAAAATGTAAAACACTTTACAGATGAAAGAGGTCCTTAAACATCTGATTTAAAAACACATACACTAGTTTAAAATGTTACATAGATTATTATTTCAGATCTACTTTTATGTTTGTTCAAGATTTGAAACTTTCGGAGCTGTTTAAGGTCTAAAGAGGCTTCCCAGCTATAACAGTTAAAATATTTAATCAATATTTGGAGCTTACACTACTAGACCTATATCTAAATGTCTCCATATTGTGGAAATCTTGAACTTGTAAGTAAAATATTCATTCAGGTCACCTATTCAAATAGATTCCCAGGGCAGCTAAAATATAGTTATAAAAGTAAAGTTTCCATTCTCTCCATGTATTATAATCCATATTTCATTACAAATGTTTCTAAACCTCATGAATTATAGCAAAACAAAAACAACTCTCCCCCCTTTCATAAAATATAATGAAATAAGAGTAAACGTACTACCTTCCTTTTCATACTCTTCTTACAAACTGGCTACTAAGCCACACCACTCTACTAGTACTCATTACCATATTCTGGAATCTGTTATCCAGAACAGCCCACCATCAAATGCCTTTCATCAAGGACAACACTCTTTACCACTCCATGTAAAAAAATGCTATTTTCACATTTGCATGCACCCCATTAAATGCAATTCAGCTTCAAGACCAATGCAAATTTTCCCCTCCACTTAAAATTCCATGGAATCAGTAATTTCCAAAGTGTCTTCCAGAGTCAAAAAATCTCCCTCACTCTGCACTGGATTGATTGTGAACCCCTGGCTTTTCAATGTATTATGAGCATTCATGAACTTCTGCAAATGCTTTGAAGTATACAGCCAATGGTGCTTTAAGACATCTTCCATTTCATAGCATTTTGACTGCCTGGCATTCATTTTTCGAAAGCGCCTAAACAGTTTGTTCCCAGACTCATTTCCCTCACTGGCCCAAGCACCAATGGAGCCATCTCTTTCTATAATTTCTGGAACATGGGCAAGAGTTTTGTGAAAGTAATTGGTAATCTTGCCATCATATCTGTACCTGAACTTTGTGGACAGCAACTCTGCAAAACGTTGAGAGTTGAAACTGTACTGGCATACCAGTTCTGGGCATTCCTTGGTGGGACATGAAGACCGCCAGACTGGTTTCATCTTAAGATAAAGGTGCATGAGCTCTCTGAGGGCTTCATGCCTCTCCTCACACTTGACCAGTTCACAAACTGCTTCCACAGTCTCCTCGGACATCAGCTTTCTAGCAAAATTTCCATTCATCCTTGTTACAGGCTTCAGGTTCATCTTCTTTCTGAGGTGTTTGTCAAGAGTTGACTGCCACCTCTTTCTCTCTTCTTTTGACGCATCAGGGTTTTTGTACACTTCGCCAATCTCAAACTGGAATATCTTGTAAAACTCAGCTGCATTGCCAATGTCACAGTGCAATGCATCTATCGACGGAACAGTCTCGATAAAAGGCTTGGCGGAAACTCCCTTCACTCGGTCACGTAGTTCATCAACAGTCTCGTGGTACGGGTTGGACCGCCACACCTCATACCGTTCCAAGTTTTCAGCATGACTCCTCGTTATGGAGTGAAGGATCAAGTTCTGAGAGGCTTCCAGGCGCGTCGCATCACAAAGTGTGCAAATGTAAGTAGAGCCAGAGGCTTCCAGGCCCTCTACTTCACGGACAAGCTTTTCATCATATCCAGTCCCTCTAAAAATGAATTTGAACATTCTGGGGATTCCAGCCATATCCAGTATCAACACACTGCTCTTCATGGCCTCTCTTTCTGTTACAAGAGGGCTGAGGATGGCCGTGAGTGTCTCATGGTCCGATTCATCAGCCAGCATAAGGCACAAAGGTTTGCAACAAAGCTCCGAGTTGGGCTTGCTTTCTTCAAAAATCTTTGTGCTCCCATTGTCATGAGCAACAGTGATGCTCATGAGGGTGAAAGAGAATCGAACTGCTTTCTCAGGGACAGGTGGGCCACAGCCATGCTTTTCACTAACATCCCCCATTCCATCACAGGACTCTTTAATCACCACAGTGAAGGGGCCTTTCAAATAGTCATCCAAGTCCTGAGTTTTCAACCCCTCTAGGATATCTTCTTCCATATCCATTAGGGCAGAAACCAAAGCTGCATCATAGCGAAATCTTTTCGCAATCGTGTCTACTGGGTAGTCATCAGCCAAATGTTGTATCCCTGAGAGCCCATCAATAATGCCTACCTCTGTGTTACTGGACACATTTTTCAAGGGTGGTTGCCACTCAAATGGATGGTACCCTGGTAGGAGGGATTTTTCAGATGTTCGGAGAGCATGCAATGGCTGGAAAATCTGTCTCCCTGTTATCGCTTTTACAGTCCTGTACATTTTATGGTATTGGCTACAGCTGAGAAAGGTGTTGACTCGGATTGCCAAACAAACAGCGGGATGGAGGCCTGATCCTTTTCCTTGCATTATAGCTTCCAACTCATCAGCTTGTCTGTGTTCATTTCTAGCTCTCAGAGCCAGTAGGAACAAAGTCAGACACACAGACTTTACATCTCCGCCTTCTTCTTTCTCAGCAAAAGCTTTTACTTGATGCTTGAGTTCTCTTAGCCGGTGCTTTTGAGCTCTCCGGGTCAGTGAGAGTAAGTGTTGTCTTGGCCTGCCACCTTTGTTGACGTACACATAGCCCTCTTCAACCTCTTTGTGCCTGGAAAGATGGTGGCAGTATTTTCCCAGAGTGACCTCTTCATGACAGACTTGCACGGGACATCTCACAGCCAGACTGTTGAGGATGCTCATGAAGGATTTCACAGGGCTCTCCAGATCAGTAGGAAAGCAAGGATAGCGACAGGATGGGCAATAGCTCCCCATAACTTTGAGACATTTAAGGATGCAGACTCTGCAGAATAAGTGCTTGCACATCGTTTCGACTGGGTCAGACAGGATGTGCTCACAGACCTGGCAAGAGATCGACTTTACAAAGTCCGCAGGATAGTCTACTGCAAGGATCTTGGTACTGAGGTGGATCTTCTTGCAGTTGGCAATCTTTTTCATTAAACCCTTGTGATTCACTTGTCTCATATTCCTCACACGCTTTATTTTTCTAGCACGTCCCGCAACAACCCTGAGCTTTTTGCTCAACTGTGGATTCAGGGCTTGCTTCTTTCTCTTAACTCCACGGAAGGAAGTGCCACAAACATCACAGCTCAATGAATGGGGACGCCACTCCATCGTGCCATTCCTTGGAAAATACACTTCACACGGGGAATTGCTGAATTTCCTTTGAACCACAGTCCAGCAGTTGTGGCAAAAATGAGTAGGGTGGATGGTGTCAATATCTCCTCTCACGTCAATCTTAAACACTTTGGCAAGAAGATCTGGCCAGGATGTAGCCCGTTTCTCTTTCTTTCTCAGAAGAGCCTGTGTCTCATCATCCACTGGCCCATGAACAGGGTGGCTTCTCTTGTAAGGGTCAGTTTTAAATGAGCCACCACAAATGCGGCAGAGGTGCTGTAGGTTGGCTTGATGAGCTTCAGCCTCTCTGTAATTTGTATGAAAGGCATCCTTATTTATTTCCTGTGTACTTTTGTTCAAGTCAGAGCCAGCTTCAAAGGGTGCTTGTTGTGACATTAAAGCAACCGCATCAGCCTGTTGCTCGGCGACTTTGTCCAGAGAGGCTGCCACTTTTCCTTTATTGTTGTTAGCCAGATGGCTGTCTTCAGGAAGTGGCTTTTCAAGTGATTTCACTTTGAACAGCTTGAATTTCCATTCAGAAAATTTCATATACGGTGGTTGGATTTGTTCTGACACAAAGCACAAGCTCATGCTTGGTGGCGGTGGGGGCGGCAGCATCTCCATCGTGGCAGATGTTGAATTGCCTGTGAGTGGGGAAAAGAGAGAGTAGAAGTTAGTAGGAGTTCAAGTAACAGGATGGGAAAGTGAATAAAAACAAATGCTACTGTTAAGTATCTCTCATTGATGAATAAGCCAGCATGCATCCCAGAGTGCAGGACGTGGAATAATGGGCTCAAGTTACAGGAAGCCAGATTCCGGCTGGACATCAGGAAAATCTTCCTGACTGTTAGAGCAGTACGACAATGAAACTAATTACCTAGGGAGGTTGTGAGCTCTTCCACACTAGAGGCATTCAAAAGGCAGCTGGACAACCATCTGTCAGGTATGCTTTAAGGTGGATTCCTGCATTGAGCAGGAGGTTGGACTCGATGGCCTTACAGGCCCCTTCCAACTCTACTATTCTGTGATTCTATGATAGCTAGCAAAATGCCCATCAAACATTGACTGTGGATACAAATGTATCATCTAGCGTAGGGATGGGAAAGTCCTTGCATAATGACCAGTTTCTTGGGGAAAGGTGAATAAATATATTGGCAGTGTTTTACCATGGAAATCCATTGTTGTATGGCTAAACATCTCTCTGAACACAGGACTAGCTGAGAGAAGGCCTTTTCAGTGTAGCTCTCCGTCTGTGGACTGCCCTCCCCAAACTGGCACCTTATATTATTATTTTTTCAGTGTAGGATGAAGACCTTCTATCTATATTCCCCCAAGCATTTAAGAATGGTTTTATTTGCTGCTGGTTTTACATACTAAATTGTTTTTGCCCTTTGCTGTTAGCTAGGCTGACCATATGAAAAGGAAGACAGTGCTCATGTAACTTTAACAGTTGTAGAGAAAAGGGAATTTCAGCCAGTGTCATTTGTATGCAATTAGTCCCTGGTGAAATTCCCTCTTCATCACAACAGTTAAAGTTGCAGGCACTATACTAGAGTGACCATATACAAAAGAAGGCAGGGCCCCTGCAACTTTAACTGTTGTGATGAAGAGGGAATATCACCAGGAACTAATTGCATACAAATGACACTGGCTGAAATCCCCTTTTCTCTACAACTGTTAAAGTTACATGAGCTCTGTCCTCCTTTTCATATGGTCAGCCTACTGTTAGCTTTATCTTGGTTTTATTATGTCCTGCTTTTCGCATTGTTCATGGTTTGTATTTTGGGCAAAATCCAACATAAGTCCTACTTTTAGAGTAGACCTATTTAAATAAATAGAACTTAAGTTGGTTCCATTTTCCATAACTTAAACCCCATTCATTTCAGGAGGTTTACTCTAAGTAGAACTTATGCTGGAAATTGCCCTGAATTTTTTTTTTAATTTATCTGTACACTAGTCAGAGATCTCCAGTTACTAAGCAGTCTAAAAGTGCAAATCAGTCAATCAATAACATGGAACGTAACAAGAAAGCTTAATAATCTGTACTCAGGTGGGTACATAAAAAGAGGCATCATTAGTCACACATATCCATTCCTTTGCAGAGTTGCGTTTGGGGAACCCAGTTCTGCTAGTTGGCAGCTGATTGGCTGGCACTTGTGACATCACAAAGCCCCCTCTCCAGAACAATTTTGCCATTTTTTTAAAAAGGCCTTTAAAATAAATGAATAAAGGTAACAGTTGAACTTTTGTTTTTTAAACACAGGAAGCCTTCTTAAAGAATGGGAACGGGCAAGGGAGACAAGAAAATCAGCAATGGAAGTCCTGGTTAAGTCTGTGCTGCCCATTACTTTATGAAGATGAAAGAAAGCAGAGCTCACGCTCAGAACGAAACAAAAATGGGAATTTGATTTGAAAGTACATCTCTGTGCGCTCTTAGAACGGATTCATTGTGGCCAAATGACATCCAATTATCAGATGAAAGAGATGAGGTTCTGTTTTAAAGCCATATAAAAATAGGTTTTATTTGCTAGTGCTGGGATCAAACCAACTTGCAACTGTTTTAAAGGGCTATTTTAGACCCCCAATTTTGCACATCTTGGACTCAATGGGTTCTAAGCAGCTTAACTCTACACAGAATTTTGCAGCCTGGTGGCCAAATGTTGAATATATTTACTCAGAGCTAAGTCCCACTATGTCAGGATCAGGCCTGTTCTCTCTTGTGTGGCAGAAGGGGTTGCGGGCAGGGGGGTCAAATTAGACTCAAAATCCAAAAAAGAAGGACCAGAAATTTACCAGTCAACACAGGAAGCAGAGAGGAGATTCTCCAAGGCTCTTCAGATAACAGCTTATCTGAAAGAATGCAGATGGCCCAGAGACCATCCTCCATCCTCCTGGGTTTGCTGGTAAATTTTTGGTCCTTCTTCTTCAGATTCTGAGTCTGATTGAGCCGCTGCAACCCCTTCCCCCACACTAGGGAGAACAGGCCTGATCCTGACACACTATGATAAATAGTATTTATCTTAGGAATGGGTGCATAGGAATGAAACTCCTGTGAACGTTTTCTCAGAAGCAAGCCCTGCTATGTTTGATGTACCTACTTTCATGCAAGTGTGTGTTGGGTTGCAATCTGAAAGTTTTGGAATTGCATCCCAATATAGAGATCCTCACATGCCACAAAAAGCTACACACATCCTGATGTACATTTGCCCTCATGCATCAACTGAACAGATGACCGATGTAGTACAGCTGACAGTTCCAACCATTGAAGGCAGAGGAGTCAAAAAGGGGGTAGCACTTCCTGGATTCACTCTACTACTCACATGTTCAACCTATGTGCCCTTGCAGAAGATAAATTGCACTGTGTATTAAACACCAGGGTGACCACCCATTGAGTCTTTCCAACAAGCGTAAGGTATTTGTGGGTCACAATAGCCCTATTCAGTCATTCAACAGGGGGCTAAATTCAACTTGTGAGGGGGAGGCACTCCAGCCCCACCGCTCTCCCTCTTCATGTCCATTGCTCTCTACTCATGCTTATCGCCCTCTTCTTATGAAGGGAGGCTGTCCTCTTTGGACAGCCTCCTCTGTCTGTGGGGGCCCTCCATGTGATTGAAGACCCTGCATTCTCAATCATGTGGAGAGCTCCTATGGACAGAGGACAGTTGACCTCTACCAGTAGAGGGCAGCAAACATGATGAAGGAGAAGGAAAGTGTTGTTGCTTTCACACACATCCTTTTAACTTCCTTGTAAACATTCTCTGAATAATCTCACACTGACATTCATGCTAATGCTGTGTCACCCAATCCCATGCAAACTTACTCAAAGGCAAGCTCCCCTAGATAAGTGTGCATGGGAGTTCAAATTTAGACTTCAAACTGGCATACTCCAGAGTAATTCCCATCAGCCCTAGCTAGCATGGCCAATGGTTGTGAATTCTGGGAGTTGTAGTCCAAAACATCTGGAAAACACCAAGTTGAGTGAGGCTGAAATATAGCTCCGGCTACATCCCACAAATTCTTCAAACTAGCTTATTTTGCATTTAGAACTTCTTAGTCGTGTGTGTGTGTGTGTGTTTTCATAGGGCTAATATAGTTTAAGTGAAAGTATGCCATTTTAAAAGATTTCTTGGTTTCAAGATCCATGTAATCACACTGACGATACCTTAAATCCCACCTCTAAACCAATAATAATAATAATAATAATAATAATAATTTATAACCCGCCTCTCCCTCCGGATCGAGGCGGGGAACAACAACAATATAAAACACAAGAATCACAAACAGTTAAATTAAAAAAAACAAGAAAAAATACAACATTAAAAACATCTTAAAATTCATCTGAATAGGCCTGCCGGTAGAGAGCAGTCTTGAAAGCAACAAGAAACAGCATCTGTATCCTCTCTTATTTAAACCAATGATTTCATGACAAGTATAACTTCTATACTGCAAAATAAATTGTCTCATAACTATCACATTATACCATGAAAAGTCTATCATCTAACCAAATATTCACCCTTTCTTCTTCAATATTGTAACATCCCTGGCTTCTAGTTCTCATAATAAATAACAGATAAGGCAGCAAAGCTATGTCAGGAATGTACCACTTCAGATTGCAGGTGTGGGCTCATGGGATTAATAGCACAATCTTAAACATGTTTACTCAATCAGTGGAAGCTGGTGGCTCCAATTTTGGTGGGGCACTGAATCCATCCAGGGTTTCCATGAGAACCAGCCAAAACTTTGAAAGAGCTGTCCAAAGTGCTGAACTTATCTCTAAAATAGGTTCAGTGCCATGGGTTGCTCCTTTAAAGTTCTGACTGGTTCTAACTGAAACACAGAATGGATTCAGAGCCCCACAGAAATCTGAGCCACCTGCCTCAGCCCACTATATTAAATTGGATTTACTCACTAGCAAGGGTGTTTAGGATTGCTCCTCATGGTCCTCAAACAGATGTGAGGGCAGAGAAGTGGGGGGACCAAAAATAGTGGAGGCAGGGGGGAAAATGGGTTTTTTTAAAAAAGTTTTTTCCCCTAAAGACAAAAAAAGTCCCTGAGGGTAAAATGGGTGGAGGGGGTTAGGAGCCCGATTTTTTTTTTCTGAGCCTTCATATTTTTACCTCCATGCAAAGATAAAAACACACTGAAAATGGTCATATTAGGAAGGGGGAGCCTATCTACACACGCAGGATAAAACACTTTGAAAATGTTCTGAAAACTGTATATGCAGTATATCCTGGGCCCCAACAGTTCTCAAAACTGTTATAAACCATTTTAAACTGTTTTAAACCATTTTAAAGCAGTAGTGTAGATAGGCTGACAGTTTTGAGAACTGTTGGGGCCCAGGACACACTCCATATACAGTTTTCAAAACGTTTTCAAAGTGTTTTATCCTGTGTGTGTAGATAGGCTCACAGATTCATGCTAGCTTATTGTAGTGAACCAGACTGCAGTGGATCTCATTAAATCAAAGTAGTTCATAACGTCATCTCACCTTGTCTCACCCTTCCACAATGAGTCATCCGTTATCACACACCTCGGCCTAATGCTTGCTGTGGTAATGCAGCACAGGAATTACACGAGATTGATTTCATCTCCTGACTAAGAAATGTTCAAACCTAAAATGGCAGCAGAAGATTTCCTAATCCCTATGGACTTGTCATCAAATTCTTTATCTAGTCTCAAGTAAGGGAGCTCCCATCTACTTGCTCGGAAGATTATTCAAAAGGTCTCACCATTAGGGATTTCTCCTCACACATTACATCTGCATCTATCTGTGCTCCCTTGGTTCTAATTAGCCTATATGAGACAATCCTAGCCAAGGCCACAAGCCTCTGGGAAGATCTCCTTTGCAAACTCCAAGGGAACAAATAGAAGCAGCCCAGGAGAACTTCCCACTGCATTATGGCCCAGGTGTTGAGCTGAACAGGGCAGTCACATATTGCTACAATTATCTCTATTTATTACCCACCAACTCACCCCACATTTTATGTGGCTTGACAAGGACAAAAATAATTCCAAAGTTATTTAATTCTTAATACTTTTCTAGGAAGTTTCTAGGAAGATTTTCTTTTCACTCAATGAAATTTGGATTGAGATACACAATCATATTTGCCTCTTTTTTTACAGGAAGTTAGTTTCACTACAAAATAGCAGATTGGTTATAGAAAACTGCTACTTTAACTGGCACTTCTGCTTTTGAATTGCACTCTCAGGCAAGCTGCATGAACCCTTTGGGGTCGGTTTTCTCCATAAAATCAACTCGATCATGTAGGGAAAGGTCTCCATTCTATTCAGATCAGACCATCTCTTGGCCTTTAAGACAGGTGTGATGACACACCTTTTCAATTTAGCCTTTTAAAATATGTAGTTTTAATGCTTGGGGCATTTTAATGTTCCTTTTTAAAAAAATGTTTAAAGGTTTATTGTTTTATATTGTTGTACACCACTTTGATGACATTTTAGAAGGTAAGGCAGCATATACATGTTAATAATAAATAAATAAGAGAAAACAAAAGCAACCAAAGCTTTGGAAGAGGGCACTCACTCAATCCAGTCTTAGAGCTCCCATAAGCAACTGGAAAATTGTAGTAAATTCTGTCCGCCTACCTTGTTCCCTCTCCCAGTTTGTGCAGTCGTTTGTATGTCTGCTCAGTTGGTTGACACCAAGGTCTTTCTCACACAAACACACACATATTCACATGCTTCCCCTTTCTCCCCTGTGCTTATAAAGCTCCTTGAGGTGGTGTTTATCTTATGGTAGCCCTGTCCCTCCCAACTCCCTGTACAGTTTAGTTCCTAACCACAAGTTGCTTACAATCATCCACAGTTGAGAAGTCCCAGCTCCAGCTGACACCTGGGGTTTCTTTACATGTGTGTTTTTACACGTCAAAGTTACACTGTTTATCAAAACAATGCCTTTCTGTTGGAGACCAGTAGGTCATGGACACATTCAAATTCTGCTATGTGTTTGCCAATATTTTTCTATCCGCAGGTATTAGAGCTTTTGCATGAGATAGAAAATCAGACTCCCAAATTAGAGTAATAGCTTAGACTAGGGAAGCCTTCCCCAACCTGGTGACCTTCAGATGTTTTGGATTACAACTCCCAGCACTCCTGACCACTTTTCATGCTGGCCAGGGCTGATGGGAATTGAAATCCAAAACAATTGGAGGGCCCCAGGTTGGAGAAGGGTAGACTACAGCATGAGCTGGGTGTTTTTGCTTTGAAATTTACTCAGGGATGAACTCAGTGGCTGACCTTCAAAAAAGTGGCATTTTTCAGAATCTATCTCTTGTATAATGAGGATAATAGTAGTGGCCTTCCTCACAGGGTTGTCTAAGGATTTCTAAGTAATGTTGTGTGAAGAATTTTAAAAATAATCTTTACAAATACTGTAACGTATTGTATTACTAAAGGCAACACTCCAATACGTGTTTATTTTTTTAAACGTATGTTTCAAAGGCATGTCAGCATGCATGAATCGATGCCATTGCACCATAGTAATACAGATGGGAATCAATTTGGATTTGGGGAAAATGAGAATACAAACTCCTCTGACTTAAAAAGCTGTATTCTGTTCTGAGCCTGGTCTAGATACATCCCAATTCATTAGGGTGACCAGATTTTGGAACCCAAAATCCCGGTCCCCCCCGCCAACAACCCCCCCCACCAAGACACCCCCCAAAACAAACCCCCCAAGTCACCCCCCCACCCAAAACAAACCCCCCACCAAGCCACCCAACCCCAAAAAACATCAGCCCGGACCTACCGGGGCAGGTTCTCTTCTGCTGCTGCCGCGCCGCCGCCGGGGCCGCTGCCGCGCCACCGCCGTGCCGCCGCCGCAACACCGCCGCCGGGGCTGCCGCCACGCCGCCACCGCCAGCGGGTCCCCCGCCGGCTCGTAAGGCCAGCGGCCGCGCGGAAGAGACAGGGGAGGGCCGGATCCAGAAGTGACGTAATCGGCCCTCCCCTGCCTCTTCCGCGCGGCCGCTGGCCTTACGAGCCAGTGGGGGACCCAGCGGCGGCGGCGCAGCGGCGGACCCGCCAGCGCCGGACCCGGCGGCGGCCTCACGCTCCTTACCCGCTTCCCTCCAGTGCTCGAATCTACTGAGAAACAGGCTTCACAGCCTGTCTCTCAGTATGCACCGGAGGGAAGCGGACGCCCCTGCGGGTAAGGAGCGTGAGGCGTGAGGGAAGGCACTTACCTGCTGGGGCGGCCCTTCCCGGGCTCCTCCGCCGCCACCGCCACTGGGTCTACCGCCGCTCCTTGCTTGCTGCCACCGCCACGTGACCCCCCGCCACCCCGGTTTGCCCCCCCGCCCCCCCCGGTTGGGCTGGTTCGCCCCTGGATTCCCGGTTAGGACCGGGAAATCCCGAGCCATGTGGACAGCCTACAATTCATGTCCAGCTGGAAATGGGCTTCATTCCTGCCCATCATAGTCAACCCTCACTGCCAAAACTTACCTTTTACAAAGGAGCAGGAAGAACCAGAGGTAAGAAGGGCTCACTATAGTCAGAAGAGGCCTTGCAGGCCTTTGTTAAATCCAAATGACAATAGCACCATTTTTTGTCAGAGGACAGGGGATTATAGTTTCCTTAGCTTCCCTATTTGAACTTGGAGGCAAAGGATACTACAATGTGGATAGGTTGGTGGGGCCCTGGAGGTAGAGCCCAGGGGGATAAAGGGGCCACAGCCAGTCAGTAAAGAGGTGGAACTTATGCATTAGATGTGGAGCCCAATAGTAAAGGGGTGAGATGACAGAAAACACTCTGTTCATTGGAAACATGAAGCTATTCCTTGTAATTACAAATCCTATCAGTGAGCAGTACATAAATTCATTAAACAAAAAACAATGTTAAGGCTCTACAGTGTGGGCTGACCAGATAAAATCCAGGTCAGGGCTCATGTAACTTTAACAGTTGTAGAGAAAAGGGAATTTCAGCCGGTGTCATTTGTATGCAATTAGTTCCTGGTGAAATTCCCTCTTCATCACAACAGTTAAAGGTGCAGGCACTATACTAGAGTGACCATATACAAAAGAAGGCAGGGCCCCTGCAACTTTAACTGTTGCGATGAAGAGGGAATTTCACCAGGAACTAATTGCATACAAATGACACTGGCTGAAATTCCCTTTTCTCCACAACTGTTAAAGTTACATGAGCCCTGACCTGGATTTTATCTGGTCACCCTACTCTACAGTTTTCAACCAAGCACCAAAAAGCAGGGAAATTGGGAGTTAAGGCTCACAAGCCTTAATGCCACATCGTCCCTAAGGAGGCAGAAAGTGCAAGTGAAATTCTCATTCTCCCAAAGCAGATAAACCATGAAGACAGGATAGAGAATATGATATGCAGAGGTGACTGTGGGGTTGTGGAAAACTCATGATGAACAACTTACGGCCCCCGACTTCTCTTTTTTTGTTTAGAGCAGCCCTTCCCCAACCTGCTGCCCTCCAAAGGTGTTGGACTACAACTCCCATCATTGCAGTCAGTATGTCCCATGGTCAGGAATGCTGGGACTTGTAATCTCAAACATCTGGAAGGAAGCAGGAGGGGGGGGAACACTGTTCTATATCCTTACCAAATACAGGGTCTGCGCAGTACTTTTCTCTCACACAGATCTCGCATATAGCACCATGCTTGATAACAAAAGGGGCACTATTCATTACAGATGTAGAACCAGAGCAAGTGCCAGGCACTTTCAACTTTTGGTCAACATCCTGCTTGTCAAAGAACCAATGTTTTTTTTCTTAAAATGTGTCTGCCTCCAAAAACACATCAAGGAGGGAGCCAGTATAGACTGCAATGATTAGAAAGAAAACTGCAGAGAGCTGCTTTTTAAATAAATATCAACAGGGCTGGCCCTGCCGTTAAGTATAGTGAGACAGTCACCTCAAGTGGTAGATGCTGCGAGGTAGCAGCAAGATGGAGGAGGAGAGGGTTCCCTGCACCTCCTAAGCTAGCCTACTGCTGTCAAATGTAGTGGAAGACACTGCTCCATCATCAGCATTGAAATATTCCACTGTCAGCCCATTCAGCTTTTGTACATGGAATGAGAGAAGGCACCCTCTTATCTTTCATTTAAAGCACTGACATATCTTGGGTCATCCCTGAATATCAACCACAGATTATTTGACTTGGAAACAGGATGGCAGAGCTCCTAACTTTCACTGTGTTCCTGCCCACTGCTTCTCCCCAACAAATCATCCCCAGTTGTTTTTTGCTTCACGGGTTTGCCCTTCTCCCTTTCTCTTGCTTTTGAAACTCTCCAAGCAAAAAGCTACTGAGGGGGGCAATTTGAAGTGGAGAAGTGAGAGCTGCTTTCATTTAGAAAAGAAGTGGCTGCCTGGGGCTATAGTAGGAGGTGGGGAGTCTTATCAGCATCTGAGTACTATCTGCCATTAGGCCTGTATGACTCTTGCTTGACTGCAGCAACAGAAGAGGAAAGCTAAGATGTATCTCAAAAGGGCATTCTGGTAGTAAATAATTGTAAGGGGGAAATGACACAGGCAAGGAATGGTATTGTAATCTTAGAGTTAACCATGGGTCTGCACAGTGCCAGGTTGCCCTCGCTGTTGCTAAAACCCAGCACTTTCTCTGTTATGGGGTGGCAGTGGCTAATCCCAATGCAAAGGGGGGGCACGGGGTTTCCAGCTGCCATCCAGCTTTCTGGCCTTCTCTCTGTTCAGGCAGACAGCAACCAATCAGTGGTCACCCTCTACCCAGTAATGGCTCTGCAGTGATGCTGGAGCGAGGTTAAATGGTAGAAGAGCCATGTTCACCTTGCTCCAGCCTAAAAGGTAATGTTAAGTCCCCAACTTTTTAAATGCGGAGCTTCGCAGGAAAGCCGATGCAGCGCCATCACACACACACCAGGAGATTGGAACCAGCAGAGTGAAAAATCCAAAGGGGAGTATATATGGAGGAGCAAGCCTGAAACTAAACACAAGACACTTGAAGTGAAGATGAGAAGAAAGAGGAAACCAGTCAGGAGAATAGTACAAAAAAGTAATACAATCTGAATGACGAACAGTAAATATCCAACAGGTAGCAGCCATTATAAACAGAATGTAATCTTTGGAGTAAAAGCAACAACAATAGTAGTCAATACAGAAAATAAGTATAAGTGAAGTAATCCTTAATTCCAGGTGTTTGAGCTTTGGCTATGGCTACTTCAAGGCTGAGGAGAAAGCGCTCTACACATAATCAGATACACCATTTGCTTTATTATGTCACATTTTCCAGAAATTCGCAGCACTGGTATTGCAAAGCAGGGCCTAGGACTGAGTCAGTTATGGTACAGAAATTTGACAACGTTTGCTGGGGGCAAAATATCTAATATCAGGCTTCAGATACAATAGAAGGCAGGGTCTCATAACCCTTAAAGAAAAGAAAGGAGAGAGAATTTTAATAAGTCTGCTTTGTCAAGTTGCACTACTGCACAAGTGAGAAAAAAAACTGTACCTGCCAAATATTCCCTGAGGGTACCAGACTTCTGTCCTTATAGTGCATATAATCACCCTGCATAGACGGGATTGTTTTGTACTTAATGGCAATTGATGCATTTCTTTTACATGAGTCAGTATGGTAGGACTCTGACACCAGTTTGGGTTAAACCACAAAACCATGAATGCTGTAACAGTTACCACAGTGTGGATGCCAAGTATTCGTTTGCTTTCCCTATTCAATTAGCACCATCATGTGGTGGACAGAATCTCTGCCTTGCGAAATGTCACAAGATATAGATATATATGGATATTTAGCAGGGGAAATTAAGAAGTTCAGCTTCTTAATTTCCCCTGCTAATCATAGATAGATAGATAGATAGATAGGATGGATATGGTGATATTTATTCAACAAACAGATCTTGTTATCTCAGTATAGGAACAACTTGACAGTCCATGGGTATACATAGTTCTCATACATAATAAATGTGCTTTTTATGGTTCCTTTAGTCAGTCTTATATGTTCAAATGTATCCATCACTATTTTACTCTGGTTTTCACTTTGGTGAAACAACATGCTAAGCAGCTTACGACTTTGGAGAAATGAGGAACACATTATAGTACTTGTTTACATGTGAAGTTAACAAGGCTGATATAAGGTTCCTTCCCCTCCCTGTCCACCCCATGAAGTCTCCTGAATAAAAATAAAAAATACCAATAGACTCAATAGTGGAGGAGGGCCCTGCATGAACAGCCCCATTCTCTTTCCTCATCATATTAATTGCAAAAGAACACCTGAGTTGGGCTAATAAAAGTTCTGATTCTGAAAAGAGATTAATACGGGTTGATGGAAGTAGTCTGGAGCAGATTTTTAGGCAACTTGGAGGACTTGAAGGGGAAGAAGAGAGGGAAAGTCTCACCACAGTAGTGGATGACCACTAGCGTGACGTTGGATTTAACCCTTTAATGCCCCCTTCATGCCCTTTTTATGCCCTATCTGGGGGATGTAAGGGATTACATATGGAATAAATCTCTCTGGGTACAACTATAATGCTACAACTGCATTCACAGGTGGCATATAATAGAACAGCTTGTAGTGTAGGCTAGCTGCAAAATAAGCAGAAGGAATCAATGCAGAGCAGTCATGTGCAGATTAGGAGGCAGAAGCAACTGAAGAGTTGTCTCTGAGTGAGGCTTGTTTGTTTTCTTCTTTTCATCATCAGTTACATTGTCTCTCCAGAATGGGCATTTTATCTTTGGGACCAGAAGAACTGATGCATGTTTTCCAGACAAGCTGCCTTATCTAAATACTTCACATCTGCTGTTAAAGGACCGTCTCTTGGAACCTTTGAGTCAGTCCACAAGATTCAGAATGTGCTTCTGTTTTTGCTGTAAATGAAAGGCCATTTGCAACTGTGTGATAGAAAGCATTGAATGAAATTGCCAATTCCATTCATAAAATACCCTTGATCAGCTAGCAAGTGAGAGCAAACCTACTGCCAAACTTGGCTGACTTCAAACCAACATCCTAGGCTTGAAGGCACAGCTGGTCCACTTGCCACATGTCATAACTGGTTGTATCTTGGTAGAAAGGCTACATGCACATAGTCCTCTTGGAGACAGGAGGATGGCATTCCTGTATCTTTAATAGTTGGGGTTATCTGACCCTTTCAAAGCTGGCTTGTAGCCATGACTCAGGACTGAACCTACATTATTGATCATGACTTTGAACATTGTTGTTCATGATTTTCACTGGACAGATGGGATGTGTGGTCCTCTTGATTACCCTGGCGCTTTGTTTAGTTTTCAGTACTATCAGCCATGACATTATTCTGGACTCCTTGTCTGGGTTAGGAGTGGATGGTATTACTTTGTGGTGATTCAATTCTATCTAGCAGACAATTTCCAGAAGGTAGCAGTGGGAGATTGTTGCTCTGAATGAGGGCAAAGAAACTCAAATCCAACATGGATAAGACAGAGATGTTGTCAGCCTCGGAAGAGGTGAACTGTTTATATGGAGTCATGTTCTCCTTGGAGATCAGGTGTGCAGCAGTGGCAGCAGGTGCCCATTGGGGCTGCTTGGGCAGGGGCACAGGGGTTAATTTCAGGCAGAGCGGTTGGTAAGAAAATAGAGGATTTGCAACAGCCAGAACCAATGGTAGCCAGAGGCACAATAGACAGACTAACTTCAAGAGACAAGCAACGTCAAGATCATGAGTGCAAAGAGAGCACCAATCTATGCATCACCACATACAATCTCTCCTTTGAATTCATATTTTTCAGCTTCAGTACATCCCATGGCTCAGAAAATCCAAACAGAGGCTAGGGTTAACAAGAAAAAGAATCTGAAAAGAATATTTTCAAGAATTCACTTTTTTAAAAAAAACAAACAAATAAGTTGGTTAGAGGTAGGGAGCCCCCACAATCACTCCTATGCCACCAGCACACTAGCTAAAACTATTTTAAAATAGAACTTATCAGATATCAACAGGAAAAAATGGGAGGGAGGGAGCAATTAAAAATACAAAAAATATTAGCAAGGAGTAAGGGATGCTCTATGTACTTTGCCTGAGTTCAGTGCCTTGTAACCCTGGGCTCTACTCCAAACTGGGCACACTCCTTCCCATTTTTTTTAAAATCCACTTTCCAGTCCCTATGGCTTAGGAATTATGTTCAGGGAAAGAATTCCCTCACTAAGGAACTTTGCTGGGTTGGGCGTGTTTACACTGTCAGCTTTGACAGCACCAATCACTTCTTTTAGGAAGGACTCCAGGCAACCGTATGCCCTCTTCACGCCACTGTTGTCCAAGGTGGTAGTGCCACCCATGAGTTTATTGTGGAGTTCTCTGTGTGCAGCAACATCCTTGTAAACTTTGGTCCAATGTGAAGACCACTGGATTGGGGTGGCAGAGGGGGGGATGTCTGTACTGATGTGTGGAATTTTGCAAGTTAGAGAACAAAATCTGCTTGCACAAATGATGACAGTGGCCAAGCCAGGATCTACACTACTACTTTATTTATTTATTTATTTATTTATTTATATACCACCCCATAGCCAAAGCTCTCTGGGCGGTTTACAAAGATTAAAACACTGAACATTAAAAACCGATATACAAAATTTAAAAGCATTAAAAGCATTAAAAAGCTATTCAAGGGTCAGTTAAAGAAAAAACTCAACATATGCTGTGAAATGCTGGGGAGAAAAGTCTTGACCTGGCGCTGAAAAGATAACAATGCTGGCTCCAGGTGAGTTTTGTCGGGAAGATTATTCCATAATTGGGGGGCCACCACTGAAAAGGCCCTCTCCCTTGTTGCCATCCTCGAAGCTTCCCTCGGAGTAGGCACTCGGAGGACATTAGATGTTGAACGTAGTGTATGGGTAAGTTCATGTCGGGAGAGGCGTTCCATCAGGTATTGTGATTCCAAGCCATGTAAGGCTTTATAGGTTAAAACTACCACCTTGAATCGGGCACAGACATATACAGGCAACCAATGCAAGCCGGCCAGTTATATGGTCGAACCTTCTGGTTCCTGTTATCAATCTGGCCACTGCATTTTGCACAAGCTGCAGCTTCTGAACCATCTTCAAAGGCAGCCCCACGTAGAGCGCATTGCAGTAATCTAACTTGGATAGGGTGACCAGATAAAATCCAGGTCAGGGCTCATGTAACTTTAACAGTTGTAGAGAAAAGGGAATTTCAGCCAGTGTCATTTGTATGCAATTAGTTCCTGGCGATATTCCCTCTTCATCACAACAGTTAAAGGTGCATGCACTATACTAGAGTCACCATATACAAAAGAAGGCAGGGCCTCTGCAACTTTAACTGTTGTGATGAAGAGGGAATATCACCAAGAACTAATTGCATACAAATGACACTGGCTGAAATTCCCTTTTCTCTACAACTGTTAAAGTTACATGAGCCCTGACCTGGATTTTATCTGGTCACCCTAAACTTGGAGGTTACCAGAGCATAGACAACTGAAGCCAGGTTATCTCTGTCCAGATAGGGGTGTAGCTGGGCCACTAACCGAAGTTGGTAGAAGGCACTCCATGCCACCGAGGCCACCTGAGCCACAAATGACAAAGATGGTTCTAGGAGAACTCCCAAGCTACGAACCTGTTCCTTCAGTAGGAATGCAACCCCATCCAGAACAGGTTGGACACCTTCTGTCTGGTCAGAAGAACCATCCACTAACAGCATCTCAGTCTTGTCTGGATTGAGTTTCAGTTTATTAGCTCTCATCCAGTCCGTTGTCGCAGCCAGGCACATCCGCAGCCTCACCTGAGGAAGATGAAAAAGAGAAACTGAGCTGCATATAATCAGCGTACTGATGACAACGTGCTCCAAAACTCCAGATGACCACACCCAACAGTTTCATGTAGATGTTGAACAGCATGGGGGACAAGACTGACCCCTGCGGAACCCCATACTGGAGAATCCACAGGGCCAAGCAATGTTTTCCAAGCACCACCTTCTGGAGCTGACCTGCCAAGTAGGTGCAGAACCACTGCAATGCAGTGCCTCCCACTCCCAATTCAGCCACTCGTCCCAGAAGGATACCATGGTCAATGGTATCAAAAGCCACTAAGAGATCAAGGAGAATCAACAGAGTCACACTCCCCCTGTCTTTCTCCCGACACAGGTCATCATACAGGGCAACCAAAACTGTTTCTGTGTCAAAACCAGGCCTGAAACCCGACTGAAATGGATCTAGATAATCAGTCTCATTCAAGAGTGTCTGGAGCTGGCTCGCAACCACTCACTCAAAGACCTTGCCCAGGAATGGAACATTTGCCACCAGCCCATAGTTATTAAGATTTTTCGAGTCCAGGAAAAAAATCTTCAGGAGTGGTCTCACTACTAGGGATGTGCACTGGATCGGACCCGATCCACGATCCGAGTCCGGTCCAGTGGGAAATCGGATAAATTATCCGATTTCCGATCCCGCAGCTGGATCGGCCGATCCAATCCGAACCGGTCCGAAAAAGCTCCGAACCGGTTCGGCGGATCGGCGGATTGGCGGGCGCCCACTGGCGCCCACCGCCGCTTCCATTGGCGGGCGCCAGCGGGCGCCCGCCGATGAAAGTGGACAGCGGGGGGGGGGAGGAGGGGGGCACTTACCTTCTCGGCCCGGTGGCTCCCGTCCGGCGCCGGCGCCTACTACTCCCAGCAGGCTCCGCGGCCTGCTCTAGGATGGCGCGCCGGGTGATGTCATCACCCGGCGCGCTACTCTAGAGCAGGCCGCGGAGCCTGCTGGTAGTAGTAGGCGCCGGCGCCGGACGGGAGCCGCCGGGCCGGAAAGGTAAGGAGGGGGTGCGTGGAGGGGAGGAGGGGGCGCGCGGAGGGGGGAGGGGGGCCCTTACCTTTCCGGCCCGGCGGCTCCCGTCCGGCGCCGGCGCCTACTATTCCCAGCAGGCTCCGCGGCCTGCTCTAGGATGGCGCGCCGGGTGATGTCATCACCCGGCGCGCTACTCTAGAGCAGGCCGCGGAGCCTGCTGGAAGTAGTAGGCGCCGGCGCCGGACGGGAGCCGCCGGGCCAGAAAGGTAAGGAGGGGGTGCGTGGAGGGGAGGAGGGGGCGCGCGGAGGGGGGAGGGGGGCCCTTACCTTTCCGGCCCGGCGGCTCCCGTCCGGCGCCGGCGCCTACTATTCCCAGCAGGCTCCGCGGCCTGCTCTAGGATGGCGCGCCGGGTGATGTCATCACCCGGCGCGCTACTCTAGAGCAGGCCGCGGAGCCTGCTGGAAGTAGTAGGCGCCGGCGCCGGACGGGAGCCGCCGGGCCGGAAAGGTAAGGAGGGGGTGCGTGGAGGGGAGGAGGGGGCGCGCGGAGGGGGGAGGGGGGCCCTTACCTTTCCGGCCCGGCGGCTCCCGTCCGGCGCCGGCGCCTACTATTCCCAGCAGGCTCCGCGGCCTGCTCTAGGATGGCGCGCCGGGTGATGTCATCACCCGGCGCGCTACTCTAGAGCAGGCCGCGGAGCCTGCTGGAAGTAGTAGGCGCCGGCGCCGGACGGGAGCCGCCGGGCCGGAAAGGTAAGGAGGGGGTGCGTGGAGGGGAGGAGGGGGCGCGCGGAGGGGGGAGGGGGGCCCTTACCTTTCCGGCCCGGCGGCTCCCGTCCGGCGCCGGCGCCTACTATTCCCAGCAGGCTCCGCGGCCTGCTCTAGGATGGCGCGCCGGGTGATGTCATCACCCGGCGCACTACTCTAGAGCAGGCCGCGGAGCCTGCTGGAAGTAGTAGGCGCCGGCGCCGGACGGGAGCCGCCGGGCCGGAAAGGTAAGGAGGGGGTGCGTGGAGGGGAGGAGGGGGCGCGCGGAGGGGGGAGGGGGGAGGAGGGGGCGCGCGGAGGGGGGAGGGGGGAGGGGGGCCCTTACCTGCCCGGCCCGGCGGCTCCCGTCCGGCGCCGGCGCCTACTACTACCAGCAGGCTCCGCGGCCTGCTCCAGGGTGGCGCGCCGGGTGATGTCATCACCCGGCGCGCTACTCGAGAGTAGGCCGCGGAGCCCGCTGGTAGTAGCCGCCGGCGCCGGACGTGCCGAGAAGGTAAGTGGCGGGGAAGGGGGCTTACCCCCCCCCCGGAGCCGTCCGCTTCTATCCGCTGGCGCCCGCGGGCGCCAGCGGATGGAACCAGGCGGCCCCAGGGGGGGTAGGGAGCGCGGGGGAGGGGGTTTACCTGCCGGGGCCGTCCACAGCGGACGGCCCCGGGGGGGGGGAGGGAGTTAGGCCCCCCCCTTACCCACCCGCCGCCATTTTTTCCTCATAGACTTGCATTGCAATGCAAGTCTATGGGGAAAAAAATGGCGGCCGATCCAAAAATTTCCGATTTTTGGATCGGGATCGGACTCGATCCGGTCTGGGGGGCCTCCGATTTTGTCCGAACCGGTCCGGGACAAAATTGGAGGTCCCGATCCGGGTCCCGATCCGATCCGGGGGGTCCGTGCACACCCCTACTCACTACCGCCTCTTTCAGATGACCTGGGACCACTCTCACAGAGAGGCATTAATCACTTCCCTGGCCCAGCCGGTTGTTCCATCCCTGCTAGCTTTTGTTAGCCAGGAGGAGCAAAGATCCAATACAGAGGTGGTTGTACGAACCTGTCCAAGTCCCTTGTCAACGTCCTCGAGCTGTACCAACTGAAACTCATCCAAGAAAACAGGACAAGGCTGTGCTCTGGATACCTTGCTTGATTCACCTGCTATAACACTGGAGTCTAAGTCCTGGCAGATGCCAACGATTTTATTCTGGAAGTGACTAGCAAATTCATTACAACTGGCATCAGATGGTTCTACCATGTCCTTGAGGCCGACATGTAATAGCCCCCGGACAACTCTGAAAAGCTCCACTGGGCGGCAAATTGATGACTTCATAGTGGCAGCAAGGTATTGGGTATTGTTGTTGTTGTTTTTGCTGCAATCACTGCCCCTGAATATACCTTACTATAGGCACTCACCAGTGTTTGATTATATCCACTAGGAGTTCGTCTCCATTTGCCCTCAAGCCAACTCCTATTTTGTTTCATCGCTCTCAGCTCTGGGGTATACCATGGAGCCATAAGAGCTCTACTCAGGAGAGGGCATTCAGGAGTAATCATGTCAACCAACCAGGTCATTTCTGCATTCCTCAGATCACTTGCACACCCGTTTTATTTCATCTAGGCTATTTGTTCCCAGGCTATATTGAGAGTGCTAGTGCAATAGTCGTAAACTGCCTAGAAACATATTATCTTCTCCCATATGAACCTACCTAACCCTTTTTTTCTTTCTTTTTTTGAATTTTTTAAATTTATTATACACACACAAAACAACAAAACATCAACATCAACTACCTACTAAAAGAGGGCCGTATACAAAGTTTAGGTGGTTCCAGGATTTCCCCCCTGCATATATAACCATCTTTATTCTTGTCACTAAACAAACAACCAATTTCCCCCCTCCTTTATCTTAACCCTTCTTAATCGTTGCATCCGCAGATAAACAGTTCATTTTTTTCTTGTCCCTTCAGATAGTCTATAAGAGGTTTCCATTCAGTCCTAAAACCAGATGTTGACTTTTCCCTTATAACTGACGCAAGTTTTGCCATCTCAGCCAGCTCCATAACTTTCAAAATCCATTAATCCATTTTGGGTAGCGCTGGACCTTTCCATTTTTGTGTTTATAACGATCTCGCTGCTGTCGACATATATAAGAATAAAGTCCCACAATTCCTTTTCATCTGACTGTCCATTAATCCCAAAAGAAAATATCCTGGCTTCAATTGTATATTAATCTTTTTAAAAATTGTATTAAGGAATGAATTTGTATCCAAAATACTTTTGCTTTCTTACAAGTCCACCATAGATGATAAAAAGTTCCTTCTTGTTCTTCACATTTCCAACACATTCCAGAAGATCCCTTATACATATTAGCTAATTTCGAAGGAAACATATACCATCTATACATCATCTTATAAAAATTCTCTTTAAGTCTGACATTCAAAGTAAACTTTAGGTCTTTTTACCACACATTTTCCCATTGTTCCATTGATATATTATATCCAAAGTTTTGTGCCCATTTTATCATACATTATTTCACTTGTTGTTCCTCCGTCTCAAATTTCAACAGTAACTTATAGACTTTTGAGATAACATGTTCATCACTTGTACAGAGTGCCCTCTCAAATTCATGTGGCTTGTTCTCTGTCCCTTATGAGATCAGACCGGTGGTTACAAGAGGCAGGGCTTTCTTAGTGGTGGTTCCAAAACTTCAGAATGCCTTTCCAAAGGAGAACACCAGGGTCCTTCTCTTTCTGTTTTTCAGACATCTATTGTAGAAGTGTCTGTTTCAACTGGGTCTTAGGCACAATCCTATGCCGCGATGACTGATGGAATGCCTCTCCCAACATAAACCTAAGCGAACACTGCAATCAACATCCAAGGGAAGCTCTGAAGGTGACAAGGAAGAGAGCAACTATGGGATGAGCTCCCCACTGAGGCCTACCTGGCACCAACACGATCATCTTTTCAGTACCAGGTTAAGACTGCCCTTTACTCCCAGGCATTTAATGGCATATGATGGGGCACCTATGCCAGCTGTCTTGAACAGATCTTTTATTGAAATTGTTTACTGAAATAGTTTGTAGCTGTTTAAATAGTTTTCCAATTTTTATGTTAAATGTTTTTAGATTATGTTTTATTATAATGTTGTATTATGTTTCGTAATATTTATAATGCTGCAGCTATATTTTTTGTGAATTATTGTGAACCGCCCAGAGAGCTTCAGCTATTGGGCAGTATAAAAATGAAATGATGATGATGATGATGATGAAGAAGAAAGCTCTACAGCTAAAAAAAAGTCTGAACATGCATAAGATTGTGATCTTAATAGTAAATCATTCTGCTTATTTTTAAGAAATGTCTCTAACTGCTAAATTTGTGTTATTTTTCAGGATTGCTGCTTTTCAAATTTATTGCTACATATTTTTAGTTATTTTATGTACTGCTTTGGTTTTAACTGTATCGTCATTATTTTTATTTATTTTTTCTATTGTCATACTGTTTGGGGGCCATGCCAGAGAGTGAAGGCCAAAACTAGCCTCAAAGAAAAACAAATCCATAGCTGCTGCAACTCTTTAAAGCAAGATATGCTCTATATAGCCTGCACCATTGACCTTGCTGCTGCATTTTAGAGTTACTGTACAGAGTTTTTGTAGATTAAAAATATATGTGAAGCTCTTCAGACACTCAAAAAGTACAGTGGTAATAATAATAATAATCCTTATTGTTGTCACCCACCTCTTATTTAGCTTCCATCTCCAAATTCAATCTGAAAGTTATCTCCATCAATTGCTGATGATTTTCAGATTGTCTACCCGGTTCCCAATACATTACAGTCATTTATTTTCATGTCAGACTCCAAGAATCGGCAAGGCTGGTTTTCAAAAGAAGTGCCACAAGATGGCACTATCAACATACAGAATGGCTATTTCTCTGTTGTGGCATCCCGGTTGTGGAATGCTTGTGGAATGCCCTCCTTGGAGCCTGACTGGCGCAGGTGGAGGAAGGAAGACAGATTGCTTTTAGGAGTTGTCTCTAGTGTTTCCTTAGCCTTTGTTAAAGCTAATCCTGGACAAAGAAATTGTCCTGGGCAACCTTAATCGGTACAAGGCTTTGCCCAGACATGCAGGCAGTCCACACTAATAGAAAACCATTTTTCAAAGAAAGCAGATGCCTGATACAAATTAAACAGGACTTAACTGGACATGAATGCTAAAAAAAAACTGGAGTGGGAAAGTTCAGTATCACATTGGTTTTGAGCCTCAAGGATAAACTAATCTGGAATAGGGATGTGCTGCGGATCGGATCCGATCCACGATCCGAATCCGATCCGCCCAAAAATTGGATAAAAATGATCCGATCCGATAATCATCCGATCTGATCCAATCCGAAGGGACCCGATCCGGATCGGAAAAAAACGGAAAATCGGACGCCATTTTGAATGCTTTTCCCCATAGCCTAGTATTGGGTTACAAAAACACCTATAACTTTTTCATTTTTAAAGATAGAAGGATGAAACTTGGGCACTTTGTAGATGGGTTAGGGGTGGTTATCTGTGAGAAATTTCAGAAAGATTGGTGCACGTATTTTGTGGCAATTAATTTTTTAATAAATAACCAGGAATGCCTATAACTTTTTCATTTTAAAGTTCAACAAATGAAACTTTGCCACATTGTAGGTGGTACATTGGGACCCATGTGTGCAAAATTTCAGAAACATAGGTGCTTGCCTTATGTGGCAATTCATTTTACAAAAATGGGTAGCAGTGGGGTAAATACAGTTATGCCTTCAACTTTTTTATCTTTAAAGATACAAACAGGAAACTTGTGCACATTACAGGTAACACTTTGCTTGATATGTGTGTGAAATTTCAGAAAGATAGGTCCAGGCATGTAGTGGCAAGCTATTTTTGAAACAATGAGGAAACGCCTATCATTTTTTTTATTTTAAAAGTTAGAAGTCTGAAAGTTGCTCACTTTGTAGATGGGTTAGGGGTAGTTATCTGTCAGAAATTTCAGAAAGTTAGGTCCAGGCATTTGGTGGCTATGAATTTTTTAGATTAAAAGTTACAAATGTTTTTCCACAGAGGCTTGGGCTGTCAATTGCACCCTGTCCCCCCTCCCCCTCCCTCTTTTATCTGTCAAAACTCCGTGTTGTTGTAACTTTTAATCTAAAAAATTAATAGCCACCAATCCGCCCAACCTCCGATCCGATCCGATCCAATCCACCAGGTCCGATCCCGATCCGCGATCCAATCCGGGGGATCAGTGCACATCCCTAATCTGGAAACTGGAACCCCGACCAGTTGATCCCAAGTTGTGTTAACTGGCTGTGGTTACTTGGTACTAAGAAGATGTGAGCTGCACGTGTTCCTGGCAGTTTCTCTTATTCATTATTACTTGCTCCAAGATTGAGTCCTAGCATCCACCACAAAGGCCATATAGGTCCATGGTGGGACATGTATGCAGGGGCTATATTATCACATTCTGGAATGGAAGCTTTCTGATAACTATCTCTGACTGCCTCTACACGAGAGGTTTAAAGCTCTTTCAAGTCTCATTAAAAATTTTACCTCTATATGAGCGGAGCGCAAATCAGGAGTTGAGGAGCGTTATCTATTCGATTATGCGCATTATCGAATGCGAGTTAAATAGCGAGTTTTATTTTGCTGCGGCCGTTAAAGCGCATTTTGACTATGTAAACAAGCGATTCTCCGCATTAACTACTTCTAAAGCGCATTTCAAACAACCGGTAAGGCCACCAGTTGTGCGCTCAATTACCTCCCGCGTACAGTCATTTACCATAAAGTGCTTCCGAGAAGATACGCATAATCGGAGAACCAGGCGTCAAACCAAATTCTTGTAGGGGGGATGAGAAAGTATTTTAAAACATGTCAGATTGTAATTGAACCACATTTTCCTATTACGTCCTCCAGAGCTTGATTGGTTGGTTGATATACTGTCTTAGAATCCTAAAGCTGTCATGTCAGATGTTTTGTTTGTACAAGGCCACTGGAATCCATTTTTAAAGAACAAGAACTACCCTCTCTGAACTGTTTGGCACAGCATGAGAGCCCATGGGTTATTTAATCCATAGGCTGTCAGGGACGAGCAGGAGAGAGCAGGTGTAGTGCCAGTACCAACCTCACCACTTCCACTTATATTCCTTCGTAAATTGCTTAGTCTTTCTTTGGATGGCCTGGCCTGGAGCAACGTCCCCCAACCTGATGCCTTTCAGATGTGTTGGACTACAATTTCCATCATTCGCTGCCAGCAAGGCAATCCAGAGGGAGAGCAACAGGTGGTTATGCAAGAGGCGGTAGATTCACCAAGGAAAAGCATTATCTGTTGCTGGACAGCCGCCGGGGTAAGGAGGATCAGGCCCTCTGGAAGTGGGACGAAGAGAAATAGCGAAGGGCGGGGTGGGGAGCACCAAAATGCGTGTTGAGGAAGGCTGGCTGCTAAGGGCCAAATTAAACATTGCTTTATCTAGCAGATGCGTCTATTTCTTTCTTTCTTTCCATATTTACAGGTGCAGGAGGACCAATCCAGATCGGGACCCTGCCGTATGTGGGGAGGGGGGACTTTTAAGATCCAGATCGGGGCCCTGAGCGTACTCTAGAGGGCAGGGGACAACTAACGAAGGCGGGGGAAAAGAGGCCTCTGCCAGACGCACAGAATTAAAGCCATGTGAACGCTATAGCCCCGCGGGGGGCGCTCTGGTGCGCTTTCCAACCTCTCCCGCGGCCCTTCTGTCGCCGTCTCGGCAGTGACGGAGGCGGAAACTTCTTTCCGTGTTATGCTTCCTTTCGTCGCCTCCCTTTTCCCGTCATTAGTCGGTTCTCGGGGCATTTTCACGGCTGGCCGATGAGTTGTCTCGGGGAGACGTGATAGCTGGGCTGAGGTAAGCGCGGCGCCCTCCTCTCTTTCTCCCCTTCCGCTCCCGAGGGGATTCCACACGCAAAGGGATTCGCCTCCAGCGCCAAGGAAACGGAGCCCTGCGCGCGGCTGCCGGTACACTCTGCCTCCTTCCTTCCCCCTTCCTAGTCTTGTTCCTCCCAGGGAGCCGCCTTGCGCTCGGGAGAGAGCCTAGGCCTAGCGAGCAGCTCCGTCTCCGAGCCCTGGTACCTGCCGAGCGAGCCTCGGAGGCCAGGTTTCCTTGGCCACTGGAGCTGCTCCTGGCCCCGCGGGTCGGCTTAGAAGACGCAGACCTTTTCAAGACTGCTCGGAATTCTCCGGACGCTCGTTCCGCCGCCTTCCGACGTTCAGGTCAGGGCAGCGGATGCGTGTTCAAAGCGCTTCCACCGCCTAAAGTTTGGAAAGCCGCACCTGCTTTCACCCCTCTTCAGCACATAGTGTGTCTCGGGCACTTTGGTCTCCTCGGGCCGCTGAATTATATCTGTGTAAAAGGCCACTATCGGAGCCCGTGTCTTCTTTTTGGGTGGGTGGGAAATCCGGATCCTTTCCTTATAGAGGTATCCGTAGATGCTCTTATGTAGCAAACCAGCTGTTGAAGGAGTTAAAATGTTCTTTCTTCCACCCCGTTGTTGCTTTGATTTTTGGAAGGAATGGTGGAGGCTTTTCCTTCGTAGTGACCAGTGGAAACTTTTCTCAAATAAAATAAAGGGATGAGCTGACCTTTTTTCCTGCCCCTCATCTTTCTCCTTAAGATCACATGCTCAGGTTTGCTATTTCTCAGATTTTCCCCTTCCCAACCTCCACTGTTCTCGTTCTGTCTGTGTTTGTCTGTCTCTCACACACATTGATTTCTTGAGTTGGAAGTTTGTTTCTTTCAACAAAGCAAAAAAGGGAAGCCTTCCAAGCCTGCGAGATGCTCCTGTGCTTCTCATCTAACTTCCCCACTGGGGTGATCTATACTGCTACTTACCAAAACAGAAATCACGTCTAATGGGATTAAAATGAAAGCAACTGTGGTGCAATGAAATAAACTTTTGCCACCGACTCAGGAAGGCCATACCCTTAAATTCTAGATAATATGGGGCAGAAGCTGGTTGTGGTTGCTTAATAATTTAAGAAAGTATTAGGACTAGGACTTCATGTGTTCCAGGTTTTTAGCTCTGGCACTTTAAAACAGTTCCCCAGGTTTCTTTGTTTGGGTATTTCTACTCCTTCCCAAAATTGTGCCCTTCCTCTGTTGTGTGTGTGTGTGTGTGTGTGTTTTTAAAACCTCTTGGTGGAATCCCTCAGTTCTCTCCCCAATTCCCAAGTAGCAGATTTAATTTCCTCACTGCTTTAGGAAACCCACCTTTTCAAATTAGCTTTCCTAATGCATTTGGTGGGTGGATCTTACTTTTATGTAACCCAGGGGAATTGCCGTAAATATATTGCTGACAGAAATTCTACTGATTCTGTTTCTAGTCTTGGGCATGACATCACCCTCCCACCCATGATCCCCAGCAACTGGTGTTCATAAGCTTACTGCTTCTGATACTACCAGAGGAAGCACAGAGACATCAAGACTGGCATTGATAACTTTTCCTTCAGGAATTTTTCCAACCCCCTTTTAAAACCATCCAAATTTTATGCAGATATGAAGTAACTCTGTATCCATATAAAATGATTAAAATTTCACTATCCCTGCTTAAACCAGCCTGTTATGTCACTAGTGATTTTCCTTTGTAGTTTTCTGGCAGATCACCAGCTTTTAACACTAATGCCTCATTGGAGGCCCTTGTTACTCCTTATTGGAGTAATTTTAGGCCACTAAAACAGAATTTTTAAAGGTGGCTCACAAGAAGAAATTATTTAAAATTCAGTTTAAAAAGTTAAAGGAAACAGTTCGGAAACACAGTTGTAGAGAGTCAAAACAATTTAAATCCAAAGCAGTATTTATTTCAGCACTGTGTAGGGTTGGTTGCCTTATGAGCTATGCATATTTAGAAAGAAATAAAGTCCAAAGCTTCCAGCATTCCCTAGCTGGCACAGCTGTTTTGGGGGATGCTGGGAGTTGTAGGACTTTTTTTTCTGTCTAAACATGCATAGAATTGTATCCTTAAGGATTTTTAGATAGGGAAAAAACAAACAAACTGCACCTTAGTTTGTTTCTAGACAATGATTGAAAGGCAGTGTGCACACTAAAGCCCTTCTGTATTGTGCTTTTGATACTGTCCCCTTGGAGGTATCTCAGCATTAGCAAGAGCTGGAGTTTCGGAACTTTAAGGGTAACAGCATTGTGTAGCACTGTGTTCATTACGTTGGCCTAGTTCTAGGGTTATAAATGATGGTTGGTAGGGTTTGACCAAGTTCAAGAGGTTACAATGTTGGCTAAAATAATTTACATGGATCCCTGAAAATCTGCAGATTACAGAGGGCACACCATTCTTCTATCTTAAGATTGCTTTGTCCCCTTGCCAGCCATGTACATATGATTCCAAATCGTAGAGTTGGGAGGAATGTTGGGGATCAGTTATTCCAGGGTGAGGGTGTAGTTCATGGGCAGCATGCAGCCTGGGGGGCAGGTCTCCTTTGTGGCCCACAGATGCCCTATCTGCCCCACCCCAAATTCCCTTTCCCTGCAACTCTTCTGCTCTACCTTTTTCTCTCTGGGATCTAAAATGGACTTTATGCCATTCTAACTTGATGTATTCTATAGTTAAGAAACCATAGAATTAAACTTTCTAGATTGGCAAAATGATATCTAGCTTTCTATACTCTGTGAGTTCCCTCTCAGTGTTATTCTTGAGGGAGAAATACTGAGTTTGGTAGCAGGGAAAGGGGGATTATGATCCTGATGAAGATCTTCCTGGGGTGGGAGGAGGTTGGGGGGATATTTGGAGGGTGACGTTTATTTGTGTGTAGGTGTGGCTCTGTGAGGGAGAGGGACAGTGTGTATGTGTGTCTTTGAGGGAGAGAGACTGAATGGAAAGGGAAGGCTAAGTGTATGTACTTATATATTTGAAGGTGGGAGGAAGGGGGGCTTGCATCCCCACCCACTGATGGGTTTGGGCACGTCCACTGCTGGCATGTAGCCCCAGACCTGCAGCCCAACACCACATGCATCCTTGAGGGCAAAAAGGTTGCCCATCCCTGTTCTAGTCCAAGCCACATCTTGATGCAGGATGCAGCTACAGTATCCCTGACAGATGGCTGCCCAGCCTCTGCTTAAATACCTCCAGTGAAGATGAACTCACCACCTCCCAGGCACTCTGTTCCACTGCCAAGCAACTCTCACTCTTCGTAAGTTTGGCCTAATGTTTAGCTAAACTCTGCTTCCCTGCAACTTCCAACCATTGGTTCTAGTCCTGCCCTCGGAAGCAACAGAGAGAAAGTCTGCTCCATCTTCTGCATGACAGCCTTTCAGATATTTGAAGACTGCTATCATGTCTCGCCTTAGTCTTCTGCCCCCCAGGCTGAACATAACTCAGCTCTTTCAACCATTCCTCACTCTGATCCCTTTAATCAAGCCCTGCTCTTCTAGATAAGGAGCTATAAGCTGGTACTCCCCTCTCCTTTTATACATAGGCAGATGGAATGGGGGATACAAGGATTGAGTATACATGGGAGTAAAAGCCTGGGCAGCCCACCACTTTGCTCGTTGATGCATGATTGCCATTATTTTAGTTGTAATGAAATGGCAAGCAATTAACCTTTTAAGTTTAAGAGGGTGGGCATTTTGAAAGTAAGAGTTGAGAAGCCTAGCTTTTTATCATTTAAGAGTGAATCCAAGTGTCCATTGTGTATAAAGTGGCCTGAAGTATACATGTGCTGACAGACTTGTGCAGTAGTATATGAGAAAAAAAGATATGTTAGTTGTATGCATGCTCAGTTCAAAAGACAATTCCAGAAGCTAGATGGAATAGTTTGGCTGTGTTAAACAATGCAAGTTAATTGCATTAGCTGGATTCAAATGTAACACTAAGCCACTGTGGGCTGTGTTTGAGATCTAGCATGTTTAGCCCGGGGGGGGGGGGGGGGGGGGGCTAAAATCCCTGTCCATGATCAGTGAACAAACCACCCCGGTACCCACCCTCTCCAGTGGGGGTAAGGGCCCCAGGTGTTGCTTTCCGTGTCCATTGATAAAGCTGACCACTCCGTGGAATACTCCCATCTTCCACAGAGACAATCACCTAGAGTGTCCGCAACTTACAGCAGTGCTCTAGGCAGCACGGTCAGATTCTATGATCGCTATTGCATAACAAAGCTGGAGCATCCAGCGCATGCCTTTTCCCGCTGCAACAGTTGCTGGGATAAGCGGCGGTGGCAGCAGGAGAGCAATGCGTGAACTTCAGAGCAGGGATGGGTAAGTAATCCATGGCACATCAGTATGTGAGAGACACACGTGTCATGGTTTTCCTACCCTTCCCCTCTCCATAGTTCCCCTACCTACCCATCATGATTGACTGAATAGGGCCATTGCCTTTTAGCCCTGTCTGCAAATTATAGAGCAAATTAATGTAAAGCATGGTGCAATCCTATGTCAGTTTACTCAGAAATAAACTTACTCAAAAGTAAGATTTAGAACACAATCCTATGCTCATTTACTTAGGAGTAAGTCCCATTGAACTCAATGTGGCTTACCTCTGAGTAAACATATATAGGATTGATATAGGATTGAATTGTGAAGATATCAATAAATGCTAAATTTATTGTACCATTTTACAGACAAGCCATCATTTATTTATTTATTTATTACATTTGTATACCGCCCCATAGCCGAAGCTCTCTGGGCGGTTTACATAGGATTAAAACAATTAAAAACAATATACAAAAATTAAAACAGCAAAAACATACAACATACACACAATCTGTACATTTAAAAACCACTTCAACACTTCAGAAAACTACAAAAACAAAACAAACTAAACCAGGCTCCTCAGATATTGCCAAATGCCTGAGAGAAGAGGAAAGTCTTGACCTGGAGCCGAAAAGATAACAATGTTGGCGCCAGGCGGGCCTCGTCGGGGAGATCGTTCCACAATTGGGGAGCCACCACAGAGCAGGCCCTCTCTCTTGTTGCCAACCTCCGAGCTTCCCTCGGAGTAGGCACTCAGAGGAGGGCCTTAGATGTTGAATGTAGTGTTCGGGTATGTTCATGTCGGGAAAGGCGTTCCATCAGGTATTGTGGTCCCAAGCTGTGTAAGGCTTTATAGGTTAAAACCAGCACCTTGAACCGGGCTCGGAAACATACAGGCAGCCAATGCAAGCGGGCCAGAGTAGGACTTATATGTTCGAACCTACTGGTTCCAGTTATCAATCTGGCCGCTGCATTTTGCACAAGCTGCAGCTTCCGAACCACCTTCAAAGGCAGCCCCACGTAGAGTGCATTGCAGTAATCTAACTTGGAGGTTACCAGAGCATGGACAACTGAAGCCAGGTTATCCCTGTCCAGATAGGGACGTAGCTGGGCCACCAACCAAAGTTGGTAGAAGGCACTCCGTGCCACAGAGGCCACCTGCGCCTCAAGTGACAGAGATGGTTCTAGGAGAAACCCCAAGCTACATCACTCAGGAAGTACTTTAAAACAATATATAATTTTATCTTAAGGTTGTTCATGGAACTTGTATAAACCTATTCCTCTTTGATCCACATGCTGAGTCTGTCGCCTTGACGTGCAGCATAATCTACAACAGGTTCCTGTTGAACAGGATACACTTGTATCATGTACATTTAATTTTCTTGATGGAAAATGCTTGGCTAGTTGAAATACGACTAAAAAAAACCCCAATCACCAGTTTAGATGTGTATTTAATAATGTATAATTATTAGATACACACAATATCCTTAAAAACCCAGCTGCATCTTTCTATAGAGGTAAAAATAAATTGAGTACAAAGATGCTGATTGTTTCTCATGCATCTATTTATCTAGTGATTCAATCCATATTTCTGGAACTGAGTTAGACTATGTAGAGATAAATGTATTATGAGCTGGGCAGTTGGAGGTCTCCTGAATTACGAACACCTTTACATATAATCTTAAATCCTACATTGTATATTTTGTCAGATTATCTGATATCTTCCATAACCTTCACCTGGCCACAGTTCACAAAACAGTTTTGTATAGTGAGTCATAGGTAAGAGAAATGTTGATGGCAACTGTGTATTAAATTGTTAAGAGGCAGCAATAGCTTTTAAAATTACTGTTGAAATTTATTTTTAAATATATTTTTGTTTTATTTTATATGATTTTTTGTAAGCTACTTTGAGAACTTGAGTTGAGTCTAAGATGTAATAAATTTATAATGATTTATTTATTTATATGCATGTATTTCCTATACTATAGGAGGTTCTAATAATGGGGAAAATACTCTTAACTGGGTTTGCATCATGATAAACTGTTGTGGCTTATGACCCATCTCAGTGTCAACGTGGCTTACCATGACAGCTGACCCTGGCGCCGGTAATTCAGCACTGGTTTTTTTCCCCGCCAACAAACCACCCTCAGAACCCATGGCTTATAGTAGGGTTGTTGATTATATTTTGTTATCAGAGTGGTTTGTAAAGACTGAACCCGGTACTATAGTTGGTACCAAGCAGCTACAGAGCTGCTTGGCAATAGTTTCAAAAAAGCCCATGCCACTTACCGCAGTCTCACCAGTGATTGCCCCTCCACCAGTGCCCAAACAGCACTTTGGAAGGTCTGTCACTTGTTTGCCACCCTTTTTTTCCCAATGCCTCAGACTTGTGCAAATGGGGTTGTGTTTTTTTATTACTGCCAGTCTTTCGCAAAATCACTGATTTGGTTGTTTGCTGTGTATAGTCTAGTCAATTCCCCTTTACGTTTCAGCTACCAAAGAGAGTTCTGAAGTGGAATAGAGTGGGGAGGGGGCTGGGTTGAGGAGACAAGATGGGTTGTGCTACAAAGCTGTTATGTCAAAAATGAGAAACTATGGTTAATGGCTTCCAAGCAAACCAAAATATGAGCCCATGCTTGAAAGCAGGCTTCCTATTCTTGGCTTGTTTGGGAGCCATTAGCCATAGTTCTCAGTTTGCTCATAGTGGAAGATATGCTTAACTGTGGCTTCCTGGCTTTGCTCACCTGCTCACACAGTGAAGTGGCAGCAAAGGGGCTTTGTGCAGAAGCACGACATGCATATGCTGGATTATTAAGGCAGGATTTGAACATGCAAATGCCAATTTATCAAATTGTTAGTGAACGTAGTACAATCTCTAATTTTATAGAGAAAGGGTTGGTTAAATTTGGTATAATTGTTGGACTCTTAATGTTCTGTAAAAGGGATTTCATTCCTGCTCTTTCTAGGAAGAGACTATAATGTTGCTTTAAAGTGATTATTTATGCAGTCAGAATTAGTTGGAGGAACAACTTTTTGAAACTCACAGTATCAGGTAACTGACAGATATGAGGTGGTCCATCCATTCTTCACTTTTAAATTAGTATAACATAGGTTACACTGTGTATAGCTGGGAAGTAATTTCATGTTCTTGGTTCCTATTCCCTCCATTCGAACTTCCTGCCTTTCTGTTGTCTTAATCACCTGGTTATACATGCAATTTTCTTGAAGCAATTTGATAACGGAAATTGTGTGTTTATTTCTAGCTTAGATTAGTATTTGAATGTTGAAACAAAGAATAAAATTTAAACATCATAATCACAGAAATCTCTTAAAGACAATAGATACAAGATCTGCTTAATTGCATTCTGTTCCTTTGTTTATCTGAAACAGAAATTGAAACTAATCTAAGCCTTTCTGTTGTTTCTTAAACAAAGATGGGGATTTCCCTAATTGGTAATGATATCTATCAGAAATTGAAGCATGTCAACATGACTTTCCAGTACTGTGTACATAAAGAATGCTGTGGTTTAGTCCCATACACTGAGGGCTGCTTCATATGTCATATTAAAAGATTATACCTTCCAACATTTCGTCGTGGAAAATAGGGACACTCCCATGCTTGAATTTGTGTGGCTGGGTGAGCAGTTTGGCAGTTCAGTAACATGGCTTACTGAACAGTGGTGTGACTCACAGAATCTAGTCTCAAACATGCCAGTTGGAACTAAAAGTTGGAACTAAAAGTATATGGACACAGATGGCTCCAGATGGCACAAGTAGTGAAGTATGAAGAGAGAAAGAAACACAATATATGCATTTATACTGTTCGGAGAACTTTGGTCCCATTTTACAGCTGGGAAACACTGAGGCTCAGTAATAAATGACTAGCCAAAGGTCAATATGTGAATTCATGGCTGAAATTCTTGAGAAGAAACAAGTAACAATAGAATGCCTCTCAGTGTTTGCAGAATATGCTGAACAATTGCAGCATCCCCTTTCAACACACCCTTGGAATTAAAAAGAGTAGGGTGCAGAGTGTTGGCACATCTTCCATACAGATTAAAGCCCCAACACTCTCCCTTTAATAGTTAAGTATTAATTCTACCACGATTGCCAGGAAACAACAACTAAAGAACATATAATCCTATTCCCTTCCACACAGCAATCCATTTCTCACTTTCCTTCCCTTATGTAGTAATTCTTAATAAAAATAAGTTATTTCTTCCAGCAACTCACCTCCCCACCTTCGCTGTCTTTTTGTAGCCTTGCCTAGTTTCCACACTTCTGTCCCATTCCCTGATTCTGTTTCTGCTAGGGCAGCTCAGGAGCCTTATGTCTATTAAAGGCTGGATCCAGGAATGTGAAAAGTGCTTCTGACCCTGCAGGAGGCACATTCCTTTAAGCACGTGCTTAGTCAAGATTTTAAGTACAATGACTGGGCCTACTACCATTTACTGTCACATATATTCTCCCCTCCTTTAAAACCACAAAATGCCCTTCTTGTTTCCTTTTTTTCCGTTAAAGAAGACCCTTCTAATTTTTCTAAAGTTTTCATGAAGCACTGTCAATACATTACAGGAGATGTTGTAAGCCAGAAAGCATTTCCCCTGTCAAAATGCCTGCCCTTTGTGTTCACCTCTCTTTCCAGCTCTGGAGATGCAGAGAGAGCTCAGTGTGCCAATAGGGAAAGAATCAAATATTCATTAAAACTAAAGACTTTAAGGGAAGAACCAGTAAATGTATTTAAATACATGTTGCATATCTAATAAGTGTCTCCTGCCAACAAAACAGCATCTGCTAATGTGTCAGATTCCCCTTCACTTGTGTTCCCCCCTAATCTGCTCCGGATGGTAAGAGGACCCTATGGATAGTAAAGGGCACCCTCTGAGGGAGGGTGAAGAGAGCAAGGCAAAGTCTCATTGTATGAGCAGATTTCTGCTCGTATAACATTGGATTTAAGCCACCATGTTTGTTTCTTTGCTTGCTTCGGACCACATGACTTATCGTGATCAACAAAATGTGACCAACAATTATAATTTTGTTATGACCATAATCTTTAGGGTATTGAAGTTACACACTGCAGTATATACTGTAATTTGGTAGGCAGTTCATGTTATGCCTATCTGGGGCTTCAGCTGCCATCAGAATGCATAGCACAAAACAAAACTTTTTAAAAAGAAGGAGGTATGTGATGCATGTAAGGGTCTCCTATAAAGGTCATGGCCCCTAGAGGTCACTGGGTCCAGATTTTTCCAAGGGCTCCCAAGGCACCATCTACTAACACCTACTGATTTGTAGAGAGCAATAGGAGTTTCTCTTCATATCCTTAGCACTTGGGGTAAGATATGCCAACTTTAAAATCCACCCAGATCAGAGTATAGGAGTAGGGGGGTGACCACCATCCATCAAACTCGTAACCACGCCCCTTTTTCAAAAGTGACAGGTGCCCCGCCCCTTTGGAGACCAGAAGGCCCGCCCTAGGTGGAAGTCCTGCCGCCGGATGTCCCGCCCCGGAAAGAGAGATCACCTGACAGGGGTCATAGGGTCATGGGCGCCCCCTAGCGGAGTCATGTGACCCCTCTAACAACTCCCCAGGCTACCCTGGACCAATAGGAAAGGGTTTTAGAGCTGTAACTGGTTGGGGGCAGAAAATGCCACTCTTGGGTGGTATTTTCAACCGTCCCCGGATGGCCCAGCGGGATCATGTACCCCATCTAACAACTACCCAGGCTGCCCTGGACCAATAGGAAAGGGTTTTAGAGCTGTAACTGGTTGGGGGCAGAAAATGCCACCCTTGGGTGGTATTTTCAACCGTCCCCCGGATTGGCCCAGCGGGGTCATGTGGTTTCCAGTTTGAATTCAGACACATTAGAGAAAGTAGATCCTGCCTGCAGACCCCAGATTCAGAAAGTTCAAGAGAGTAAGTAGAACTTGCTTTGTCTCCCAAACTGGTGGCAAACTCTAATAAATACATCCTTGTGTGTGCTAACCAAGTTTTGCTTCCCATAGTAGAGCCTCCCACTGCAAGAAGTGTCTACCTGAAACCTGCTAGCTGCATTAAGGCAGACAAAATTTTGTTTTTGTTTTTAAAATAGAAATGTGTTGCTCAATCTATGTTGAATGTATCAAAAAAAAGCATTATGTTCAAGTGGCAGTGTGAGTCTTTGGCCCTCATTTTTTTAACACTCTGTTGCTGCTTCTGCCTTTTTTTGCTTGTATTATCAAATATATCTTTATTGGTGCAAATAATAACATAAACGTTTTATTACTATTTTTCAATGTCCAGGTCTGGGGAAATACACGAAATGCAGGTAATGTTGACAGCCCGTGAAGTGTCAGTGTTAAAGTTCTCATAAAGCACCACACACACCATGTTCCTGTCTAAAAACAAAGACAAGTTTTTTTAGTAATCAACAGTCACCCTCGACACACTACTGAGCACAAAATTAATAGAAAAAAATACTTACTGATGTGCCTCCTTTGCCACAATCTGCATTTGAGTCACGGAAAGCCAAAAGAATCTTTTTTAAAAGTGTATTTCTTTTGGTAGACTATGCTCACAACAATAAAGAGCCATGGCAGTGCGGGGGACAGAGCGGGGGTGGGGAAGAGAATAAAGAAAGTAACTGGAAACAACCATTAAAACTTCCCTCCTTTTCCACCATTGCCATCTGTCCCCCAATATGGTAATACCTAAACATTTTACTTAGAGTAACTAGACACACAATGCAAATTATTATTTCTGATTAAATGTACTTCAGCTCAGTTAAAAGATATATTGACTGCTGAAAGGATCATTTTCTTTTATCAGTACTAAAAAAAGTGTGTTGCTCAAGATTTACTAATTAATTACAGTTGTTCCTAAAAGTTAGTATGGCATTGTCTCTGGAATCAGCTCTACTTACAATGCTGAGAACATGCATATTCTCCAGTTTTGTCCTACCTAAATAATTCTGCACACAGTTATACGCTGTTAAGTTCTATTCAGTTAAATTGGCTTAAGTAACAACTCTGTTCAAAACTGCAGCCTTGAAATGCTTCCACTGAGACATTTGTCCAAGTCTGCAGTAGCCAAGAAAACCTGACTATTCTGATATGTTATAGTTTAATACAGATACACATGCATAGATGCAGCAAATACTGAGTATATGAAACGGTTTAAGCAGAAAACATGTCTGAGCAAGTAAAACAGGGGTTGCTTCTACACCGTCTGATCCCCCTTGTAAAACACCACCTATTGGCCAGTGGAGCGAAGGGGTGTAGTTACAGGACCACGTGGGGCCTGCAGGGCCAATCCACAGAGGGGACATTACCATTACTGCGCATGGCAGGGGCTAAAACCACAACCCAGGGGTCTTCTGCATGGGGGGCAAGTTCTTAGGGGGGCACATGACCCCGCTGGGCCAATCCGGGGGACGGTTGAAAATACCACCCAAGGGTGGCATTTTCTGCCCCCAACCAGTTACAGCTCTAAAACCCTTTCCTATTGGTCCAGGGTAGCCTGGGGAGTTGTTAGAGGGGTCACATGACTCCGCTGGGCCAACCCGGGCCGGTCTTGGAAATACCCCCATGTTGGAGTATTTCTGCCCCCAACCAGTTACAGCTCTAAAACCCTTTCCTATTGGTCCAGGGCAGCCTGGGTAGTTGTTAGAGGGGGTACATGATCCCGCTGGGCCAATCCGGGGGACGGTTGAAAATACCACCCAAGAGTGGTATTTTCTGCCCCCAACCAGTTGCAGCTCTAAAACTCTTTCCTATTGGTCCAGGGTAGCCTGGGGAGTTGTTAGAGGGGTCACATTACTCCGCTAGGGGGCGCCCATGACCCTATGACCCCTGTCAGGTGATCTCTCTTTCCGGGGCGGGACATCCGGCGGCGGGACTTCCACCTAGGGCGGGCCTTCCGGTCTCCAAAGGGGCAGGGCACCTGTCATAGGGATTCATTGCATAGCACTTCCCCACTGAGAAACCATACTTGCCCATAGGGATTCATTGGACAGAACTTGCCCATAGGGATCCATTGCATAGCACTTGCCCATAGGGATTCATTGGACAGAACTTGCCCATAGGGTTTCATTGCATAGCACTTGCCCATGGGGATTCATTGGACAGAACTTGCCCATAGGGATTCATTGCGTAGCACTTGCCCATTGAGAAACCATACTTGCCCATAGGGATTCATTGGACAGCCCTTTTCCATAGAGTTCTATGGAAAAGTGCTGTCCAATGAATCCCTATGGGCAAGTATGGTTTCTCAATGGGAAGGTGCTATGCAATGAATCCCTATGGGCAAGTGCCATGCAATGAATCCCTATGGGCAAGTGCTGTCCAATGAATCCCTATGGGCAAGTGCTGTCCAATGAATCCCTATGGGCAAGTGCTATGCATTGAATCCCTGTGGGCAAGTGCTATGCAATGAATCCCTTTAAACCCCCCTCCCCACGAATGTCCCTTTCTCTGCCCAGAGCAGTTGCTACAGAGAAGTAAATCAGGAAGCTGCCTCCTCCCCCTCCGTGCTCAGCTCCTCTGTGCGCGCCCCCTTCTTCTCCACCTGCGATGGGTGGGTAGGTGGGAGACAGAGCTGCCTCCAAGGGGAAGCTCCCACCCAGTCCCCAATGTTGGACTTTGCCATTTGAATGTCTGCCTGATGCTGATGCTGATGCTGCTGATGCTACTGTCTTGAAGATCCTACCTGCGAGGAGCGCGCGCCGCCCTTCTCGCGCAAGCTATGGGACTTGTGCTTTTCCCCAAGGGGAAACTCCCAGCCAGTCCCCAACATTGCCTTTACAACAACACGGAGTTTTGACAGATAAAAGAGGGAGGGGTAGGCAGGGGAGGGGTGTGCAATTGACAGCCCAAGCCTCTGTGGAAAAACTTTTGTAACTTTTAATCTAAAAAATCCATAGCCATCAAATGCCTGGACCTATCATTCTGAAATTTCTGACAGATAACTACCCCTAACCCATCTACAAAGTGAGCAAGTTTCATGTGTGTAACTTTAAAAATGAAAAAGTTATAGGTGTTTCTTTCCTCATTGTTTCAAAAATTAATTGCCACACAAGGCAACCACCTATGTTTCTGAAATTTCACACACATATCAAGCCAAGTGTTACCTGTAATGTGCCCAAGTTTCCTGTTTGTATCTTTAAAAATAAAAAAGTGGGAGGCATAACTGTATTTACCCCACTACTACCCATTTTTCTAAAATTAATTGCCACACAAGGCAAGCACCTATGTTTCTGAAATTTCACACACTTAGGTCCTAAGGTACTACCTACAATGTGGCAAAGGTTCAAGTGTGTAACTTTAAAAATGACAAAGTTATAGGCATTCCTGGTTATTTATTAAAAAATTAATTGCTACAAAATGCATGCACCAATCTTTCTGAAATTTCTCACAGATAACTATCCCTAACCATTCTACAATGTACCCAAGTTTCATCCTTCTATCTTTAAAAATGAAAAAGTTATAGGCGTTTTTGTAAAACAATACTTGGCTATGGGAAAAATCATTCAAAATGGCGTCCGATCCGGATCGGACATCCGATCCGCGGATCGGAATCGGATCCAATCTGATCCGATCATCCTCCGATCCGATCCGACCCCCAGGTCCGATTCCGATCCGCTGTCCGATCCAGGGGGGTCAGTGCACATCCCTAATAATAATAGTTCTAAAAACCTAACATATGTTTGCTTTCAATAACTTCTCTCCATCCTTTCTCATTCACATGCTGTCTTTGATCCTAGTCACTAACTAAATTAAGTAGCTAACTCTGACCCCTAATTCCTCTCACTATCTCTCTCCGTTTCAATTCACTCTTTCCCTGATCTCTGCCTAGCTGTTCCTGTTCTTGTAGTGGATGTTCTTCAGCTGTGACACTAACTCTACCAGTCCATTCTGGCCGTGGCTGTCAATCATTCCTCCACTCACCCTTCTGTTACAGGGGGAAAGACAGAGAAACTTTTAAAAAAGGGGAAGAATTGAACAGAAATTTTTTTTTGTTCTCAGGGCTTACAGGATGCAGCAGTGTTTACTTCTAGGAAGTACCACCTTTTCATTGACAGGCAGGGCCTTGGACAAGAATGACACCAAGGAGAGGGTTTTCCTTTAGCTCCCAGACTGAGTGTGGAAGAAAGCCTCTTAGCCCTAACTAATGCTAATAATAATAATAATAATAATAATAATAATAATAATATATTTTTTAAATGAATGTACATTCAACAGTCAAGTAAATGTGGCTACAGTTGAAGCTCTAGTGATATTTTAATTGCTGATGTTATCATTTAGCATTTAATAGCAGAAACTAGCCCACTTCAAGAACATTTTCTGGAGGAAGTATTTTCCTAATATTGTACTTTGGAGTCAGAAAATGTTTATCATGCTTTTTCTGAAGGCAATACACTAAAGACAGTAGAAGGTGCTTGTAGCCTTTGGGCTAGATAGAGCACATAGCATTTAATGTATCTAATAAAATGAGAGATGCCATTATGAGGTAATGAGGGCATTCCTAAAGGGAAAACAATGTGTGCATAGCGATGGGAATCTCTAATTTCTTAGAAATACTGAATAGAATGAATCATGAATGCAAAATCCCCTCCATTTAAAGTAAAACTAGAGCTCCTTGTTCAGGAAATTCCCACAAAAACAAGCAGTAATATGCAGCACCGATCATTAAACCTACAATGACACTTTAATACAATTCCCATTATTTCAATATCCTTCCACAAGTTATCAGTTCATATCTCTGGCAAAAGTGATCTGTCTCTTCCCCAGCAGGCTGCTCAATGGGGAGGAAAAGAGAGAGGAAGGGGGGAGAGAAAGAGAAAGGGCAGTGGCTCAACCCACCTTTGACTCTGGCCCTGCTAAGGACTGGCTTCCGCCTTGCCGCCAATGGGTTTTTCGATAGATTACCCTAAGGAAAGGACATGAGGATCCCTGGAGGCATAAACATCTAATTGTATGCTACCTGTAAAATTCTTCTATGGCATTCTTGAGAAGGGAAACCGCAAGCAACTTCAGTACAGTTGAAGATAAAATGGCAATCTTGATTTATGCAGTATTGTAAAAGAAACGATTTAAACATAGGTTATTGTATATAATGCTCACACTTGCTTACATATGCATTAATCCTTTTCTCTTTTACATTTTAGTGTAGACAGGAGAGCCCTTTGAATCCAGTCAAATCAGCATATTTGACAACTACCTTTTTAAAAATAAATTGTACTAGTAGTAGTATTTCAGCCAGAAAGGAACTGGCTAAGCCCCTTCCTTTGACTGATGATGATGATTTTTCTCACTAGTCCGTAGTAAAGAAGAACCCAGTAGCGGGGGGGGGGGGGGGGGGATTTATCTTGTCTGTCCTGTCTTCTCTTACTTTTCAGACTGGTTTTATCCATTGACTGTAATCCTTATTGCTAATAACTGTTAGCCATATTGCAGCGTCTGATAACACAGTTGCAGCTCAGCATCAAAATAGTATAAGGTAATTTTACTTATTCACTGATAGGTAGCCAAGGGTCTTATCAAATAATTAGAAGTTTATGCTAGGGAAAAATTCTGTCGCCGTAAATATCAGCTGTGGCAAAAAGTAAAGTTGGCGATATTGAGGGACTATTCGGGAATGATATTCTGCCTTTCAAGCAAAATGTATTTCAAAATGCTGTTCATTTAAACCTTTATCAAGCAACATTTTACATTTGTGGGCTTTATCTGTCCAAATGCACCTCGGAAACAAACCTTACTGCTTTCTTTCCTAACGCAATGGTTCCTTTGTGTCCCTGTACAGTATGATTTGTAAATATTTATGTTCTGACCTGTACACAATAATATCTGTTTGCATCTCTGTTTGCATCTCTGAGTTGGATGGGGGGATTCTTTAAAAAAAAGTATTTTATTTCATTTTCACAAAAGGAATAGAATGGAGAAACAGGCTGTTTTGCACAGCAGATGGTCCCTTCTGTGCAAAATTTCCCCATCGAGAGCAATGAGTGTGCTTGACAATAAGAGAGCCCCATGCCCCACCTGAGTTCGGTCTCCCTCTGTGAGATTTATATCCTGGCACTGGTGTACTGTGTAACACCATATCCTATGCTCTGTTGTGCCAACTTGAGCGAGATGGTTGTCGATGTGGGGGAGACTTATTTTTTTTAAAAAAAACTTCTCCCCTGTTGAAGTCAAAGGGAGGGAAATACTTTCCACCAGGTCTTGGACTTGTGTAAAGTTTTGCCCTCAACATAGGTATAGCTGCACCATAGTGATAAATTATGATGCTGCAAATGTAGTTAATTTGCAGCACCATCCCTTGGTGTTAATTTATCTCTCTCTCTCTCTCTCTCTCTCTCTCTCTCTCGCCCTTAGGTTACCCTCTGGCACGCTACAAATTACTATGAGTCTGCTACATAGTCACACCAGCTTTGAAAACAGTGATCAGGAGAGTGGCTGCTGTGCAGCCATGGCCAGTGCTTGCAGCGCTGGAGCCAAAGAGGACAGCATCAATGCCAGTGTCAGCAATGGCACTGGTGGAACACTCTCAAACTCTTTCATGGAGGAAACCCAGGGCTATGATGTGGAGTTTGACCCACCACTGGAAAGTAAATATGAATGCCCTATCTGTTTAATGGCTCTCCGGGAAGCAGTGCAGACACCATGTGGACACCGTTTCTGCAAAGCTTGCATTGTCAAATCCATAAGGTAAAGAATGGTTTATCGGAACAAGTAGCTGAGATCCTTAAGTTGCAATTAAGGATGGTGCTCACTATTGTAAAGGAAAGGTTTCCGAGGTGTTGGTTTGAAGATTATGTGTATTTGCTACCACTGAACAAAGTAACTGAGTTTGTGACCTATCTCCAAGCTATAAATTGATCAGTTCTATGCATATTACCAATGCTACGTTGAGCACAGCAAATGGACTGCAATTTTAAGGAGGAAGAAACTCTCAATAAGCTTAGGATTTCACGCAGAATTTTCTTATGTAGTGTCAGGTCTATGGATTGATCAAGTTTCTCAGGTAACAATAAGACAATGACATGGTTTGCATGGTACAGCTTATCGTGAGTTATTTAATCCATGATAAGCCATGGCACCTGCAGTCACCACTTTGCATACCCAACCTCCGTTCAGGATTTGTCATGTCGTGCAAACCCAGCAAGCATGGGTTACGTGAGAGTTAAACAATCTTCATATAACCCTGAAATAGACCATGGGTTATGCAAAGGTTGTTTAGCCCTCACATAACCCACACTAGCTGGGTTCATATGACACAACAACCACCAAGCGGAAGTTGGGTATATAAAATGGTAGCCGCACATACTGCACCCTCACAGTTGGTTAAATAATCCACAGTGGGTTGTCATGTTGTATGAACCAGCCCAGTGTGTCTTTCAGTGATGGCTCTGACAAAGACTTTCTTTGTAAACTTCTAAAAATTTAAAGTGACATTTCTTTGTGAACAAAGCTAAAGGTATCAACTATAAATCTTGCAAGAGAACTTCAAGCAGTCTGCTTGTTATCCTAGCCACTACAATCAATATTTATAGTCAACCAATCATAAGAGATCAATACCAATCTCTGTGTATTAATCTGAAAGTTAAGTATTTTCATGTAAACTTAAGCCTGAATTTTGCAGCTGAAAGTTAGGTTGCTTTTATGCAACTGTGGTCCAACAGCTACTTCAGCTGTATTATAAACCGGATATTTGTAACAGATTTTGTGTGAACTGATTTTGTTTTCAACTATTTTATTTTTCCACTTAAGTAGTAGGCTCCTGAGTCATAGTCTCTATTCCATTAAAAAAAATGAAGCTATTTTAACAAGTTCCTCTTGAGGTTCAAAACAGGTACTGCTGGAGACAGATGTTGACTGATTGAATCTTGAGCATAAGCTTCCTTTCCCCCCTTCAACTGAAAAACAGTCCAATATTTCATCTTGTCCAAATGTATCTGTAAATTTAGTAGACTAACCCTAAATGCAGTGGCGGCTAGTGGCCAATCTGACTGGTAGGTTGGAAAGAAGTTCAGCAGAGGCAGAACCAAGAAGTCATGGAAGCAGGGCCAACATTGTGCAGATTTGCTTTTAAAGACTTAAAAATTGGGCAACCAGCCAGCATAGGGATTTTTTAAAGACATAACATGTTGCAGATGCATTATAAACCAGTATATGATTTCTCCACACTAACAAGTGCATTATAAGCCAGTTCATGATTTCTCCAGATTAAAATATGCTTTATAAGCCATTTTGTGATTTCTCCAGAATCCCAAATGCAATATAAGCTACTTTATGATTTCTCTAGAATTCCTAATGCATTATAAGCTACTTTGATTTCTCCAGATTAACATATGCATTATATATTCCATTAAAACACTTTTACATACGTTGGGCTGAGCTGGCTCCTCAAAATAGAAAAACAGCAAGCAAGCAACTCTCGCCCCACCCTTCAGTCTCTATTTTTCCCAGTGTTTCATTGGCTGAGCCAAGCTAGCCAGTAAGCTAGCCAGCAATGCACTCTGGGAGATCAACCTGTCACCCAGTAGATCCCTTCTCTTGCACAAGAAAGGGGTCTACTGTGACTGGCTGGCTCAGCATGAGTGGTGCCATTTTTAAAAAAATGATCCCTGATTCAGAGGGTTGCACCCCATCTTGGTGGACTCAGAAACCCTTTCTCCTGGGGAAAGACTTTGCACATGCTTGTGCAGTTTTAAAAAAGAAGCTGCCATGCTGGGAATGGAAGTTCCCAATGCATCAGCAGCAGGAGGAATAGAGCAGCAGCAGAAGAGCAGCTGGCTGCTGAAAAGGGAAGCCTGTGGCAGCAGGGCAGTTTTTGTTAAGGGAGGTGGGTAACGTCAGCACACCCCCAGCCCATGAGATGTACCATGTTTAGTACATGTGGTCCAACTTGTGAATGGGGTGTTGGGCTATACTATCTCACCCATGGATGCACTGAGTAGGTCACACCCAGAGAAACATGACAGGAACTTCACTTGTGCAATGGCCCAGTACCGCACACCCCCAAACGCCGCTCCTGGAACTCTCTGGAGTGGTGTGGAATGGACATGGGGCACTGCAGCAGGACATTGGGGGTCTGCCCTGCATGAACAGAAATGCCTTCCTGATCATACAAGACATCTTTTGGATCCAAGGCAGATGTCTTCCTATGCATAAAGCATCTTACTACAGATGAAGAATATGATACCTGCAAGTAGAATTGATGTTAAAAGATATACATGTTTCTTCTTTTCAACAGAGATGCTGGACATAAATGTCCTGTAGACAATGAAATTTTACTAGAAAATCAACTCTTTCCTGACAACTTTGCAAAACGGGAAATCCTCTCACTGATGGTGAAATGTCCAAACAAGGGGTGTAATCAGAAGATGGAACTAAGGCATTTAGAGGTGGGCACTTTAAGGATTTTTTTCTTCCGAGTCGCAACCCAATTCTATGCTCTTCTGGCATGTGTCAACAAAGCATAGAACCCTGTACAAACTTTTTAGAAATAGCATAAGGAGACACCTTATGCCCACTCCCTATTTTGGCATGCTAGTCATAATAATTGATGATGGCCTTTGCATCGGGCCCCATGTGGCATTGGATCAAATCTGTAGTAATATCAGAATAAAGCAGCAAAGAGGGTTTCAGGGATTGTGAAGGCTCTGACCCTTTTTGTATTGCATAAGCCTGTTCATTGAATTTTAAGTATAAAGTCTGTTTCTCTTAATATGAAATAAGCAAATAATAATAATAATCATTCCCACCTCTCCCTTTGGATCGAGGCAGGAACAACATTAGTACAATACAAAATAGATCGAATACATAAAGTTAATTTAAAGAGCATATAAAACAATCAAGACATCTTAAAATTCTTGGGTTAATATTCATCTGGGTAGGCCTGCCAGAAGAGGCTAGTTTTTATAGCTGTGTTAAACTCAGAGAGAGTATTAAGTTGATGAATCTCCTCCGGCAGGCCATTCCAAAGCCGGGGTGACAGAAGAAAAAGTCCTCTGGGTAACAGTTGTCAGCCTAGTTTTGGCTGACTGAAGGAAGTTCTCCCAAGAGTACCTGAATGTACAGGGCAGATTGTACGGGAAAAGGCGATCCCACAGGTAACCTGGACCCAAACCACGTAGGGCTTTAAAAGTAATAACCAACACTTTGTACTAATTGGCAACCAGAGGAGTGATTTTAATGTTGGTGTAACATGCTCACCTCAAGATGTACCAGTGACCAACCTGGCTGCCATATTTTGAACTAACTGAAGTTTCCAAACTAGGTACAATGGTAACCCTATGTACAGCGCATTGCAGAAGTCGAGCCTTGAGGTTACCAGCGCATGCACTACTGTTTTTAGGTCTTCCAATTCTAGGAAAGGGAGCAGCTGGCTCAACAGCCAAAGCTGATAGTAGGCATTCCTGGCTGTCACATCTATCTGGGCTGTCATTTGGAGCAACGGGTCCAGGAGCACCCCCAAGCTGCAAACACAGTCTTTCAGGGGAGTGTAGCCCCATCCAAAACTGGTTTACACATCTCCAAACCCAGGCCACAATCCTTGACAGCAAGCATCTCTGTCTTGTCTGGATTTAGCTTCAGTTTGTTTTTCCTCATCCAGCCCATTACTGCCTTCAAGCATTCATTCAGAGGAGACACACTATCCTTAGCTGATGCTTTTACCAAAGGTATAGCGAACTATATTAGGTGTCATCAGCATACTGATAGCACCCTGCCCCATGCCTCCGGATGATCTCTCCTAGCAGTTTCATGTAGCTGTTAAGCAGCATTGGGGATAAGATGGCGCCTTGTGGTAAGCCATACAACAGCTCCTTTTTTGAGGAGCAACTATCCCCAAACATCACCATCTGGAACCTACCCAAGAGGTAGGACTGGAATCACTGGAGCCCGGTGCCCCCGATTCCCCATCCCCTCAGGCATTCCAGAAGGATACCATGGTCGATGGTATCAAAAGCCGCTGAGAGGTCCCAAAGTACCAGCAGGGGCACACTCCCCCTGTTGATACTCATGCGGAGATCATCCACTAAGGCGACCATAGCTGTCTCAACTCCGAATCCCGCTCTAATGCCTTTTCTGTTGCTGCTCCTCTACAGGACCATCAGTTACATTGTGGCTTTGCTTCAGAGAAATGTCCCCAATGCCAAGAATTTTTTCAGAAGAATCAGCTACAAGAACACTTGAAGCTACAGTGTCCTCGGCGACAAGTATTTTGTCCAAACTGTGCTAAGGATATGACTTATGAGGACAAAGAGGTATTTTTTTAATATAAATGATATTATTTCATTTTTGTTCTAAAGTACATATTTTTGTTAACATATAACCAAAACATCAGTAGTATGCAACACTTGCAGTTTGTCTTACGTCATTCACCAAATCTGGTATTAGATACAGGAGATTTCGAGGTGAGAGATAAGCTTGTAAAATAAGTTTCATTTTCTGTTGCTACCGGTAATGTTTCTGTTTCAATTTCCAGTCTTCCTGGCTATTATTCCCTTCCTGACTAGTGGATGCTGGTCAGTGGAACCTGTATTAACAAACGTTATGAAGGGAAGCCACATTTCCATGAACTGGTTCTTTTTCATTGTTCATCCATTTGATCTATTTATGCTTTTGTAATTCTTCTGCTAAAGCTAACGTCCAGATTTTAGAAAATAATCCACCATTGTATATCCTCAAGATGTTTTGCAATATTGAGCTATGTTCATCCCTGCTGCCACTAATAGCAACACAATTAGTTCTTTATGCAGTAGCTGATTTTTGTCAAAAACAGATTACTAGTCCAACAGCAGGATGCTGTATATTCTTCACGTATCTACCACATATAGAAGAAAGTGCCTCTAAATTGACATCTCCAACATTGTGTGATCTTTGTTGATATGATTTAATTTCACTAGTGCTATATGTCACCTGTGTATGAGTTTTAAGTGGAGTTCTCTAATTGTAGCAGAATCAGTTTCTGCAATCTGAGCCCCAGGCTGAGTTCAGACAACGCAATAGTCAATGGTGGGGTAATAATCAATAAGTCTGTGCAAACTTTGAGCCTCAGATATCCAAATCTGAGGTACAGAGGCCATTTTCTCGTGGATCCACCATTTTATGATGGATCTGCCATTTTCTCACATAGCCTTAGTCCCCCGTACAACCTACAAACCCCACCATGCAGTTCCTGGGAGGTCTGGACTTACCAGAACCCAAGAATAGAGGGCATCCATGTCGTTGGCGCTGCCATTGTCCACTACTCAGCGCAATCAGCCTCTTTCCCGGCGCAAGATCAGTTGGCGCAATCTCGCCCTGCGTCCCTGCGAGATCGGCTGGCTGGCTGATCTTGCGGAGACAGCAGGTGAGATTGCTCTGGGAAGAAGGACACAATCATGCCGGGAAGAAGGAGGCCGGTTGCACTGGGAAGGAGGCCGATCGCAACGAGGAGTGGGCAATGATGGTGCCAACAATATGGATGCCCTGTGTTCTTGGTCTCCGGTAAATCCAGCCCTCCCAGGCACTGCATGCTGGGGTTGTAGGCTGTATGGGGGCCTAGGGTTGTGCAAGGAAATGGTGGATCCGTCATAAAATAGTGGATTTGCCAGAAAATGGCCTCCGAGATTCGAACTTCAAATCCGAAGCTCGAACTAGCACAGCCCTAATAATGAACTTGCTGATTGTTTATCTAGGGGGTACACCCCACACAACATGATAAACAACCATGGTGTGGATTAGGATCAGCATTGAGTTGACTATTAGTCCACACTGAGTTGACTCACTCATCCCCATCTTCCCCTCTCAGTTCTTGCACTAGTATCCCATCAGCTATTGCTGCCGAAAATCTATCCTGCCTGCTGTACTAGATTGCCAGCCAGTGCTTTAACCCTCTTGCCTTGCAACTCTATGGCTGGTGAAATAACCAACAGTGGCCAAGGAAATAACCAGTGGTGCTCTCCCCACAACACAGTGGCTCAATTCGAACGACACAATAAACAACTGGTGTGGGGGAAACAATCGTCAGTTGTTTTGACTATCGTGTTATCCGAATGCTGCCATAGTCAACTCAGTGCTGATCCTAATCCACACCACAGTTGATTATTTATTACCATGTTGTGGGGGGAGTACCCCCTAGATGAACAACTGTAAAATTGATTATTACCCCACCATTGACTATCGTGTCGTCCGAATTGAGCCAATAACTCTGCACAGCATTGGTTATTTGCGTTAGTTATTTCAGCCAAATAACCAGCCATTGGTTAAAAAACTCCCTCTAAAACCCGTGATGGGGTTAATAACCAACCGTCAACTACTCCACCATTGTTATCATATTGTCTGAACCCAATCCCAGTATCCCCTTCCTATACCATTTTAAATACTCTTGTTTTCCCACTTTGATGCATGATAAGCCAGCTGGGTATGCAAGGCATTATGCTGTTAAGTTTGTTTTGTGAGTTGAGACTTTTGCTTTCAAAGATTATTAGTGACCTGATTGCCTCATTCCTGTGTATTGATTATTTTATAATTGAAGTATAAGAGACCAATTTGCTCTATTATCTTGTAATTTCTCTTTTATTTTTTCAGTTTTTAAAACATATAACTCTTCATAAACTTGTCAAGATCATGGTGCTTGTCCTCTTAATGAAGCATTGATAATTTTTTGCTCAGTTTAGGAGAAGATGCTTTCTTCTCTGATAAGAAATGGTCTTAATATTTGCAATTCGCAGAACAATATCCATTAGGAAGATATTCACAAGGAATTGACCCAAACAAACAAACAAAAAAGATTTTTACATTCCCCTAACAGTTGAATTTTTAACATACAAAGAGATATTTATCACCTAAATGTTTATTTTGTCTTTTTAAAATAAAGTATAGAGATAAGTTATATCTCCCAATTCCTTCTTTCAACCATTTCTTTTCCCACTTAGCTTAAATTGTGTCTTACTTTTGAACCTCAGGCATTTCATTTAACGTTGTGAACTTTCATTTTTGTCATGCATTTTGTCTCAAGATTTTAAGTGTCAAGTTTGACACTTTTAGTCAAAATGTAACAAAAGTTTTCATTCAGTTCCATTTGTAAGAAAAAAATATTTTTGAAGGGCTTTTAAAGATAGAATAGTGGGTTGTTCTTTTAAAGTTATCTCTCTTTTGGGCTTTCTATGTAAAACCACCACTGCCCTGACTTAACCTGAGTACACATGGTCCCAAACTGTGATGTCCTTACTGTTCAATAGCACCACTTTTATTTATAGAGTTGAGCAGCCATGAGGGCAAACGCTTAAATGACAAGACACTTCTAGATCACTACTTAGTGGCCAAGAATATAAGTTAACCATCTTTGATTTAATCTATTTTAGAACTATATTGAGCCTGTTCAGAGGACATGCTAAGCCATGGTTAGCCCACTATGGTTTTGCAGCAAATGGTTAGTGAGCGTGTTTAAACTGTGATTATGTAGCCACCATGGTTAAGAACGGTTCACAAAACATGCCAAGTTATGGTTCACAGAACACGGTAAACCATAATGTTTAGCTCAAAATGTTTAACCACCATGGCTTAGTGTGTCGTCTGAACAGGGTCATTGTGATATTATGCTTGAAAAGTATATTTGGATGTCTCAGAAAATATAGCTTAATGTAAGATTCCTAAACACCAATCAAGGATTTAATATCATTAAGCCAAATTTAACGAAGTTATGCTGTTCTGAAAAAAATGTGTGCTTCATTAAATAGTATTTCAGTGCACTTTTGTGCAATGGATTTACCTATTACTATTTTTTTCTAATGCAAAAAGGGGATGAGAGAAAGGGAACTGCATTGTAGATCACAATACATTTAATAATACATATGGTCTATTCACCTTCTTTCACTTAAATTAATTTTCATTTACTTTTTTTTGTTTTCACTAAAATGAAGGTTCATGATGAGATCTGTCCTTTAGCGAATGTCTTCTGTGAATATTGTAATACAGCACTAATTAGAGAACAGGTAAGAGATTCTTTCTTGTTTCTCCTCTCCCCACACATATCCTAGTCTGATAGCAATGTAGTTTTTCTAATATATATATTATTTACAATGTATGTATAGGAATGTGGGTGGGAAATTAGCTGCAGTGAGGACTGTATTCACACAACACACTAACCTACACTCAGTGGTTGAGTGTGGGTTGTTGAACCGTGGGTTGTTTGCTGAACTGTGGGTTAGTGTGTTGTCTGAACCCAGGACATTTTCCGCAGGTTGGCTTGTTAACCATGCAGTGTGGCTTATTTTTCCTCAAAAAAACACCTTGAGAATCCATGGTTTTTTGTTGGGTTGGTCAGAGTAGTTAATAAGCCACACTGCATGGGTTAACAAACCATCCTGTGGAAAATGTCCTGGGTTCAGATAACACGCAACCTCATGGTTCAGAGAACAAGCCACGATTCAACAGCAACCCACACTCAGCTTCATCTGAAAGGTGTCATAAAAATCTTAAATAAAGCAACATATAGTATTTGCTATGAATGTTGCTATGAATGTTGCTTTATTTAAGATTTTTATGACACCTTTCAGCTGAAGCTGAATGTGGGTTGCTGTTGAATCGTGGCTTGTTCTCTGAACCATGAGGTTGCGTGTTATCTGAAAATTATTATTCCAAAATAACTTTGCTGATTTATAGTGAGATAATTTCTGTTGTAGTATGAGTTATACACATCTAAGAATTAGCAATCGGTGGCCTACACTTCAGAATAAAATGTAGGACATTGATTACTAATTCTTAGATGTGTTATTATCTGCCCCCTAAGTTGCAAAAGACAGTGTTTAAGAAATCTCCTTTTTTTCTTCCTTTAGCTACCTAATCACTATGATAATGATTGCCCTACTGCTCCAGTACCATGTACTTACAGTTGCTTTGGATGTCCAGAAAAAGTAAGTTACAGCTCATTTCCCATACATGTCTACTCTGTTGTAAGGCTCATTGTCTTCAATGGGGTGTACTGTCAGGCAAGCCAGTATAGGATTGTAGCCTTAAGAGTTTTTATTTGCCATGCCTCTTTATTTTGGTTAAAATTGGTAAGAACACAAGAAGAGCCAAGCTGGATCAGACCAAAGGCCTATCCAGTTCAGCATTATGTTCCCATATTAGTTCCCATTGCCATAATCAGGTCATAAGTGCAACAGTACTCTCCCACTTGTATTCTCCAGAAATTGGCAATGAGAAGCATACTGCCTTTGACACTGGAGGTAATGCATGGCCAAATATCCATTGATAACCATGAAATCTTCTATTAAGCCTAGTGCCCTGTTGTATTTGAACTGGGAAACAGTTTCGGAACAAAGCCAGTATATGACACAGATTGTAAACATGGGTTAATATTCTGCCTTGTTCCAAAGCTGTTAACCATAGTGTTGGTGCTAATGGAAAGGGCTTTTTCTTGCACAAGATGGGGCACCCAGTCTTCTCTAACACCCACCCACCTATTGCAGCCCTCCATGCCATATCCCATACTGTTCCTGGAATGTCCTCCAGTGCCGCTTTTTCGATGGCTGTAGTAAGTGAGGGGAAAGAATGAAAATCAGGTGCCCCGCCTTGCGCAAGTGAAAGTACTTTCCACTAGTATACAGGTGGGCAACTTATGGCCCTTTAGAGGTTTTGGCCTTCAACCCATCATCCCATTGGTTATGCTGACTAGGAGTGATGGGCACTGAAGGCCAAGACAATCAGAGGGCCACAAGTTGCCTGCTCCTGCCCTAGCGCAAATTGGATACAACCTATTGTGTCCTAATTTGAATAAAATGGGACACTATCATTAATGAAACATTTCCCGGCTTGTCTAAAGGAATTAAGGGACTGCACATGTGGACAAAAGGCATGCTCATATCTTGACTCATTAAGCTGAGATTCAATCAAATTAAAATGTTCCAAGCTGTTGTGGGTGCTGGAAAACAAAATTTCAGTTTGACTCCAAAAGATGACTCAGTTCAGTAACTTAATTCTGCAAATTGTCATTATATACATTTGTTGAATATTCGTTGGCTTTCATTTTACTGGGGTTTTCTTTGCTAACAGTCAGAGCTAGGTTTTTACTTGAAGTTCACATAAATCAATATGATTCTTTTCTGTACTGAGTTCTATTTCTTTTGTTGTGATAATTAATTACAGGTAAAATGAAGGTTTGCAATTCTGGGGTTTTCCAGTTTGTATGCCACAGTCATGCTGTGAAGTGAGACTTGAGCCCCTGAACTTGGAATCAGGTTGCACATGTAGTATTCTGATATCTCAAATTTTATTCTGTGTGTTCTGTGGAACATTTTAAAAGGCACTGATGAACTGCACTGAGAGTAGGGTGGCCACATAGCCTACTTTGCAGAGGACAGTTTTCCATTTGAAGTCATCTCTATTTCAGGGGTGGGCAACTTCTTGGAGCCATTTCCACCACCAACCCAGTGCCAAAACTTCTAAAAACGAATTAAAATATGGTGTCTGTAGTGGCTTATGTGGTGCCAAAAGGGTGCAAATGAGTTAGTTTACAAGCTAATTTTGACCCTTTGGTGCTCCATAGCCATCATGGATGCCTGTTTCCCCCCCCCCCCAAAAAAAACATATGTCAAAAATGGATTTGGGGGAATTGGCCTTAGAAAACTATATTCCATGTTTCAAATACATTTTGCAGATCTCTAATAAGTCATAACTGTTTTGAGATTATTTGAAAACTAGCAGTGTAAAATAAATAAGATGATTAGGCATGTATTTACCTGCACTGTATAAAAATAGTTTATATTCTGTCTTGATGTACTTCAGTAGGCAAAGTAGTTCTGGAAATAAAATCGATCAAGAAAGAGTTTTTTATAGTAAGGCAAATTGTTTTTTAAAAAACAGGTTTTTCCCCCTCTTCCTCTCTTTGAGGGCTTTCCTCCTAATTCATGTGAGGATTTTTTGCAAGGAGCTACTTACTCTAGATAAGGGTGGATATAAAACATGACTAGAGCCTGGAAAGATGACCAGTCCTTCCTTTCTTCAAGTCAGAGAAATGTTGCTTCCAGTTTGCATGTTTTCAAATCTGTTTCCACAAGCATGTGTGCTAGAAAGTTGTTTTTAGTGAGTGACAGTTCTGATGAATTCCAGATTTTTCTAAAGAAAGTGTTCTTTAGAAAAGCTTTACTGTGTGAAATGACATAGGTCAAAGAATACAGTGGTGGTTTGTGTCAGTGTGATACTGATATTGCAGTTTCTGAATATCTCTAAATAATTTATTTATACTTGGGGTGGGAGCGTTTCTTAGACCTTAAACTGCTTCCCAGGAAAAGCATTTGAACTGCTTCAATTCTGTTAATTTTTTGTAAATTATGGCCAGTTATCCTTTTCAATATAGCATTTTCCCTTCTCCATTAAGATTCAGCACTTGATTCTTTCTAGTCAAAGAAAATGCTTATGAAGCTGTGCATGTTTTTATTTAATTGCAGATGCAGAGAAATGAGTTGGCACGCCATATGCAAGAGTTCACTCAGGTTCATATGAGAATGATGGCTCAGACTCTCCGGAGTATCATCAGTATTACTACCCCAACTTCCATAAACTTCCCTGGAGGTTTACCCTTTGACCCATCACTGTTCTCTCAAGCTTTGACAGCCTCATGTGAATGTAGCCCCGAAGTGCAGAACTTCAAGGAGACCATTCAGCAATTGGAAGGTCGCTTGGTAAGACAAGATCATCAAATTCGAGAACTCATTGCAAAGATGGAGACCCAAAACACCCAAATGGGGGATCTCAAATGCACCATCCGAAATCTAGAGGAGAAGATTACTGAAATACAAGCACAGCAGTGTAATGGTATTTTCATATGGAAGATTGAGAATTTCAGTATTTATCTGAAAGCCCAAGAAGAAGAAAGGCCCGTTGTGATCCACAGCCCAGGTTTCTATACAGGAAAACCTGGCTACAAACTTTGTATGCGTCTACACATCCAGTTGCCAAGTGCTCAGCGCTGTGCTAACTATATTTCCCTTTTTGTTCACACTATGCTAGGAGAGTATGACAGTCATCTACCTTGGCCATTCCAAGGCACTATACGACTTTCTATTCTGGATCAAACAGAAGGGCCTACTAGACACAACCATGAAGAAGTAATGGAAACCAAGCCTGAGCTACTAGCCTTCCAGCGTCCAACAACCTATCGCAACCCAAAAGGTTTTGGATATGTGACTTTTATGCAGTTGCAGGCACTAAAACAAAGAACATATATAAAAGACGACACCCTCCTTGTACGCTGTGAGGCTTTAACACGTTTGGATGTAACCAGTCTCCGAAGGGAGGGTTTTCAGCCTCGTAGCACAGACGGGACAGCGTAGTCCACCAATCTTCAGTTTTTTGTCTTTCATTGTGATAACTTCTGCAAATGAATAAAGGGATTCATGAACATTGCAACTCCTAAAAATGAATAAAGGGATTCGTGACAATTGCAGATCTCTGAAACAGAAATAAAACTGCCATTCTGAGAAATGGCATGTTTTTCAGGGAATGGAAAGTGTTGCCTCTTTACTATTTAGAATATAACGGAATGATGCTGTGCACCCTGTTCATAATAAGTAAGCTACAAAACTGACTACTGTGCGATCAGGAAATATTTATTTGTTTAATGCTTGCATTAGAGCAGTACTATTTCTATTATGGTGGATGGATCAAATTTGACTTTTATTTGCTTGTGGCAATGGCTACAGAATTTAAATCCATTGTATCTGCATCTCAGAGGAGCAAAATTATTTGAATACTTGACCTGATAGGTTAGTGGGGGCTTTAAGATGAGAGTAAATGTTGACCCAGGACATTGTGCTAAGTAAGCCTTCAGAGTGTCATAGTAGAAAGAAAGGACATGTGTAACTACTAAATGTGGTTTATAACCCTGGGCAGGAAGCTCAGTACTCAGTTTGCCATGCACCTTTTTAGAAATCCGAAGCAGGCTTCAGCTTTACATTGGTAGACTTTTCTTCACCGCTCCCTTCCCAGGGAATTTAGTATTGACAGTCAAGTTTTATTGTTTGTGCCCAATAGCCATTACAGATTTAATACTGAGAATCCATTCTCAACTGCTGCTAGTATGGTGGTATGTATAGATGTTTTTGATATATCTGAAAAGAGAAGCTTAATGATTCACTGGCCTCGTTAACTTACCCCTTCATTGTAATAATTGAAGAGGTATCCACTTGTCCTTGTCTTCACCCATTTGCCTTTCTACGTGGATGTTTTGTTTGCACTGTTAATCTCATTGCTGGTCCAATTGCATTTTTGCACTTAAAATGATGGCTTTTAGTGTTGACGTAGAGTTGTACAAATGTTCTATTTCATTTTGTATCAGAAAGTATAGATGCTAGAAGCAAATGGAAATCTGTTTCCTTGATATTGAATTTTCCCTCTTAGCTGGCTCTTCACAGTCAAAAAGTTGGCTGATCTGATTAGAGTGAAGGGTGTTGCATCTGAGCCATACCTGTCCTAAATATGAATAGTATACGTAAGAAAGCTCTTTTTCTGTCCATTATTCTGATCTGTGCACAGTGATCAACATAGAAGGTGCTAGACTGGTGCACAATCAGTTGGCCTGCATGTCCTGTGAAAGTTGTAAATTTTGCAAGGGAAAACCTCTGGTCCAAGTTCAGTGGTGCTGGCATTCCAGTTGGTAGATAACTATAGTACCCCCAACAGTAACTCTGTGACTTTTACACAAAGGATAGTATGACCACTAGCACAATGGGAAGTTAGTGCTTCCTAGAGCAGCTGGAAACTAGCCCCAAACAGCAGTTACACAATGAAGGGTGTAGAAGGGCGCTACATTGATCTGCCCCATTCCAGAAAATTCTGGCTTTGACTGTTTTTGGGGTTGCTCTGAAAAACGCTAGCTTCCTGTCACACTAGTGGGCATTCCCATTAGCACCACCTCATGAGCAGTGGTGGAATGCCAGCTTTCACTACTGCCCAATGAAAAATACCACCATGGTCAAAGATAGCTGAGTGATCAGCTTGGCTCTCATGTAGGAAAAAGTAAAGGCATCCTCCATATTGAAATGAAGAGGAGGGTCCAACAAAGTCATAGTATTTGAGATCCCAGTCAGTGCAACCCTCACTAGTGCTATAAATGAATATGTAGCTTACGGGAGGGGGGGGGGGTTTATTTGATATTTCTTTCATACTGACAAGACCATCCAATGCAATGTTCAAATGAGTACAATTTTTAAATACGCATTATCATTAGGATTCCAGACTGGAGACAAGACCTATTCTGTTACAAGATGTCCCAAGCATTTGGCAGGCAAATGAAGCATTCTTAAGCACAATGACAGCAGAGTATTCACTGCTAAATTGTGCATGTAAAATGAGTAAAATAATTCAGATTGAATTATTGGCTGGTAGTTTTTGTAATATCAAATACTCTAGTACTTTTCATCTTCTACCTTCTGCTTTATTTTTTCATCACTGTGCATGAACAAAGACTTATGGAGCCTGTTCCAAACAGTTGTTTTGCCTGTACTGAAATCTGCATTATTTTAAAGAGCCAGATGTCTATTCAGAGTACAGACATTTAGACGTGCCACTTTATGCACTAGAAGTTTCTATGTTCCACTTTCTTATGAAAAGGCACAATATTTTCTACCTACAACGGAGCGGATCTTGGATTTTTTGTATAAAGAAGAAGAACCCTAATGCAGCAATCCTATACTCACTTGGGAGCTCAGTGGGACTTCTAAGTAAATTTATATAGGATTGTGCTGTACAAGCTAAGAAGGAAATGCTCATAACGTTTCATATATAAATACTTCCCGTAATGCTATTGCTGATATTGCTGTCCACTGCTACTCAATTCATTGCATTTTCATAACAGGTTGTCCTGAAAGAATACAAACTTCTTGACAGGAAAAGGCAGCCATGTTCCTTCTTCCCAAGCTGTCCAGTTAGAGCCTTTGGTTTTGGATAATTTCTTAGTGCAGAAACTAAACCTTAATGAACAATAATTTCTCATCTAGTTAATGAATGAGTCCTCTTGCAGATTCAGATTTTTCAGTTGCAGAGTTTTCAATTGCCATCTCAGATTCCTGGATTTATCAGTCCCTCTAATGAAGAAAAAAAAAGTTGTGTTTTTTGGTTGTTGTTTTGGAGCTGGTTATTGTTTGCAGGTTTTAAAAAACAGCTGTAGGTCAGTGTCCAATGCAACACTACTGCTAACATAAATGGCATTGCATTAGCATATAGTATATCTAGTGCAATGCCAGTAGCAATTGCTGTCTGACAAGTTTTTTGGGGGAACCTATCGCAAGTGCTATTGGTGCTGCGCTAGAGATACTTTACACTAGTGTAGTGTCATTTATGTTAATGACTTAAGTCCCAGGTAAATGTGTATAGGATTGCAACTTCAGCAACTTCAGCTGAACTTTTTAAAATATATATATACTCCACTTAAATTGAGAAATACCTTGATGTCATTTCTTTGCACTGGCTTTAGTGTTTTCCTTCCTTCCTTTCCTTTTTTCCATGTGTGTTGTGTTTTTTGATTGTAAGGCAGTAAGCAGGGCTCTCTTGTCTCTGATTCAGTGTTTTATGTTGCACAACACCTTTGGATTTCTTTAGAAATTTAAGAAATAACAAAAATGATTGTTATTACATCTGTCGATGCTCACTAATGAAAATTTAGTGGTGTGAAAAATGTTCCATGGTGGCAGTTGTCTACAGTGAAATATATACAAAGCTTTTGTATAAGAGGTGGCACCTAACAAGAAGTGACATGTAAGGTGAAAGGAAATAAAGAGTGCACCTGACCGTAGCCCAGAACCCTGCATATGCAAACATGGTTTCCACTGCTTCCTATAACAGATAAAGTTTGAGAATGAGATGCTTCCTCTTACCTTGTATGCCAAAAGAGAGTGCTGTTTGCAAGTACAGGACTAGATCACAATTTTAGTGCCTATGCAGTATTGTCACTGTTTCAAATTTATTTCTAAAAGATACATGATATGGGGAGATACGTTTGAAGAAGAGGAATGCTGTCTTTGTGAACTGAAGCACATCTAAAGATTGGTACTTCCTGAATTTGGGGGATATAGAATTGGAAACAAGCCTTTTTATTTTTCTGACATTTTAAAATTATTTTTATTATAAGATGATGAAGCATCCTTTTGGGTACAAGCGTAAATTCCATGTAGCTGTACAGGCAGAGTGCCTCCCAAAAGAAGTGCCTTTTTAGTTAAGACAGGGTGTCTCTTTGTCTTATGATGCTATGACATAACCCAGCAGATTAGTATCACTGGTGACAAGGAGACACTAAACTATTTTCACACAGTATCAGTTCTACTAGTTCCTCCGAATAAGAGTTAACTGAATATATTTTGTAACTAATGCACAAGCCTGTATATAATAATAAACTAATTATGCCATTATACTGTTAACTTCTTCTTTTTCTGGACAGTGTTTGCAAAAACCTTATGCCAAAGTCTTGTAGATGTGGGCTCAAATCTATGCAGGCAGCAAAGTGTGTGTTTATAACAACAGGATCCTACTAGCACCGTTCTATTACATTGTTCCCCAACGTAGCACCCTCCAGATCTGCTGGGCTAAAATTCACATCGGGCTGTAGTCAAAAACATCAGGCGGGCACCAGTTTGGAGAAGGCTATTCTAGTGTTTCTCTTTTAGTACAGCTTTTTATCATTTTTGAGTGTGTTTAATCATTCCAAGTGAGCTAAAAATACCATTATTTTCAGTGCATTTGTTACAGGAAATAATGTATTTGTTTCTTCCAGCGGAAGAAATGAAATGGTTCCTCAATTACATGTTTGTCATAATGGATAAATGACATTAGCATTGCCATATCAGCTTCTTCTCTAAATATTTCTTTGCTATTAAAAAAAGAGTTTATCTTCATGGCTTCCTCTTTTGACCACAAAAGGAAATCTTGGAGGAATTGAGTCTTTTCCTGCTTGCCTGCGGTAAAGTGTACACTGGGTACCCCTCACATATTCATTAAAAACAAAATACTGTCAAACCATTTGAGTTATACGGATTAATGAGAAAAAATGCAGGGCTGAGGAACTTCTGGCCTTCCAGATAATGTAGGACTGCAATTCCCATCATCCCTGACCCATGTTGGCTGGGGCAGATGAGGGTTGGAGTAAAACAACATCTGGACAGCCACAGGTTCTGGCTCTAGTACCACATAAATGCTACTAACAACATTTAGACTGAAGAGAGTTTCTCCCAGACCATCTAGCCACTAACAATTTATATTGTGCATCTGAAGTGTCTCAGTTTGAGGAAAGTGAGAATCTACATTTTGTCTTGCAATTGTGGTGAAATGACCAAGAGCATGGCAATAAGCAATAGTAGTTCTCTTGAGTTTTAAGAAGTTGGGAAAATAGGCATAGACCAGCCTTGCAAGCAGGTCCAGAAATGACCTATACATGTCTATATTAGCAGTGCATCAAAGCTGTACTGCTTCCTTGGTCAGAAGAGAAATGTGTGGGAAGGTGCTCCCCTCCTATAAATCCCAGGAGAGGGGAACAGCTTGAATTTTGGTTCTAGAATATTCCAGAATGTATGCAGACGCAGCAGCACACATTGACTAGCCTCATGTTCCCATATGCCTAAGTCATATATGACCCATCAATGGACTAAGGCTGGGCGGGATGGAGAACCAACCAAGTTCCTTAGATAAGATTCCTATTTGCCATGGGAGACCAGGACAGTGGCTATTTAAAACTCCGATATACAAGAATATATTTATGTCTTATGTCTAGTTTTAAGGGCAGCGGTAGTAAATATTCTTACTATTAATATTTACTACCACTTAAATATTAATCTTTGTAAACTGCCCAGAGAGCTTTGGCTATGGGGTGGTATATAAATGTAAATCATCATCATAATCATCTTAAATATTCAGGACTCCTGAGTTGTTGGCTATTGCTGGTGATACCAATTGGCAGTGGTTTTATCAGAGATTTATCCTGGGAGCTTCTGCATGCAAACCAAATGTTATGCTTAGTCTCGCCACCAATTAGAAAGCAGGCAGCAACCTGGAGCTACCAGGATCAGTCCCCAATATCAATAGGTAGGACTGGAAACATTCCTGCCTGAAACCCTGGAGAGCTGTTGCCAGTCAGTGTCAATAATATTGGGCTTGATGGACCGATGGCCTGACCGGATATAAGCCAGCTTCCTATGTTCTAAGACAAAAGACTTGTGCGTTCATTAGTAGTGTAAAGATGAATGCATGGAGGGGGAGACAAGGGCTGCCCCCCATACACAACCTCTGCATGTTGCCCCTATGTGGATACTGCAATTGTTCACAGGCTCAGATGAACGTATGTGGGAGATTGGGATTCCACCCCTTGGCTTCCATGTGTTCAACTGGATGAGCAAGTAAATGGCTAAGGTTAAAATCTAGGGGAAAGAATGGGGAAGGGACATCCAACCTGATGCTATATATTCTAGAGTAAACAGTTTGAAGAACACATCACCTGCCGTTGCGAAAGTGAAGCAAGTATTTGACTATGCCTGAAGAACTTCACGTATTCAATCACTGATCAATTTCAAGTTTAAAACGTTGAAACAGATAAACTGATTTTTAGAAAACACACACTATGCCTGCCTATTTTAAAAAATAAGCCATTTGATATGAGGCTTGTTACTGGCTGCTGTTTTTCACCTGAGCAGGGAGGAAGTTGGACTTCTAGCGTAGAATCCCCCAAAAGCATTTATTGGAAGCATTTGTGCCTACTGAAAATAAAGCTAGCACCAGAGGGCAGTGTTGCTCTACTAAACTGTCCGAAAAGTAATAGGCTTTGCAGAGCTGTGTGCAATGGTAATTTAGCAACGCAAACGAAAGGGTTTTTTTAAAAAATTCTGTTCAGTAACTTAATTGCTACCCTGTTTAACTAAACACATGCTCACTGTAAACCATGAAATTCCCCCTTGCAGCACTTGGCAAATAGATAGAAAAGTAGTTAGATATTAATGTTTCCTTTTCACGTTGAGATTGCACGTTTTAATCTAATGATGGGGGTAAAGGCAATCCAGCTATCGAGGATATATAGCATTACAGTCACAAGGGGAAAAAACTTTAAATGCACTCTGAACACTTCAGGGAACCCTCCAGGAACGCCATCTCTTCAACTTCTTAACAGGTGCTTAAAACTAGAGTGGGATAGATAGATGATGATAGATGATAGATAGATAGATAGATGATAGATAGATAGATAGATAGATAGATAGGGTTAAAATTCAGCACCAGGACAGAAACATTGCATCTGCCTGATGCAACCTGGATTCTCTTCCAGACACATTTGAGTCAGGCACTTGGCAATGGCATCAGTTCTGTTCAGCTGTTTGTGCCGCAAGCCTGAGCAAGCCTTTTGATGCTTCAGACAGACATTCCACCAATTAGAAACTTTTAAAAAAATGTAAAGCAGGTTCCAGACTTCACTGTTGGCCAACATTTTGTGTGGCAAGGTCCTCAAGTTTCTTGAGCTCTTGGCTAGGGAGAAAACACTGCTATGAACCCCAAGCTGCCTTTAAAGAAAGCAATCCAGTTGAAGAGCTCCTAAAATGGTTGGCATTCCCCACCCAAAGGACAAATGGGAAAGCATTTTGCCATACTATAGATTGGAAGTTCAATGCATTTTGGTGAAGGCAATGTCTTTATTGAAAGTTTCCAGGAAAGAAGGAACCATTCTTCCCCACTTCCAGGAAAAGTGTTTGGAGGGTATAGTTAACAAAAGCATGATTGGAAGATAGGTTTCCCTTGTCTTTTCTATGCCAAACAAGTGTTTTCTCCCATTTATCTCCAAATTAGAGAGAAGGCAAAAATGATCTTCCAGTGATACATGGTAAATATGTTAAGCCTGAATGGCTTTATTTCAGCAGGAAATTGGTTCATGTTGGTCAATGTTTTAGAATAATTGATAATATATTGCATTTATACGACATTAAGAACATTTGGTTCTTCTTGTTGTATCCAATAAGCAATGGGCTGTTCGCCTTCTTACTATCCCTTCGGAGCAGTAAGCTTCGCAGTAGTGTACTAAAAAGCTTGGACTGCTCCTTAGTTTAGAGCTGTCTTGAAGCAGAGCTAGAGTTGTATTGGCGTAACACACACACATTAAGACAATTCCATGAGTGGTGTCCTGGGCTAAAAATTTGAACCGCACAATCCCAGTGCAAATAAAGGAGGGAGTGATTGGTATGGACAGGGCTACGGGCTTTTAATGCTCCAGTGAGGTGGATGTAATAATGAGACCTTCGATAACAATGTTCCAAGGTCTGTGTGTGCTCATGAATACACAGAATGGGAATATCCAGGCATTTCCCCTCCTTCATGCAGTTAGCCCTGCTTTCTCCTCACATGTTCTATCTGTCCCTCTGTTAAACCCCTGCTGCCAACAGTGCTGCCCTCCATACATTGGGGGACTGCAGTCTGCAGCAGAGAGACTGTACTTGCGTAGGCTCCCCACACAACTTAGGGTGCCTCTACAAGAGCGATTTAAAGCTCTTTCAAGGCGCATTACAGATTTTACCTCTACAAGAGCGGAGCGCAAATCAGGGATTGAGGCATTTTTTATCTCCACTTATGCGCATTATCGAATGCGCGCTAAATAGCGAGTTAAAATTTACTGCGGGAGTTAAAGCACCTTATGGCCATGTAAACATGTGATTCTCCACATGGAAACACCTTTAAAGCGCGTTTCATACAGCCCGTAATGTGCTTCACCGCCTCTCGTGAATAGGTATTAGGAGTAAATGCGCTTATCCATAAATGTGCATAATCGGGCAACCGTGCATCAAAGTGAAATCTTGTAGAGTGGACCTTAGAATTATGTGCAACCTTTCCCCCTATGGAGGCCAGCAATGGGAATACAATGGAGGTGTGGACCTAACTTATGCATCCTCACTTCCTCCCCTCACATGAGAAGAATGCCTGAGTAGGACTAGTATCTGGTATATATTTAGAACTAGAATGCAATAAACTAGAATAAGCACTATTAGATGTGATTCTATTCTCCACCCACCCCCAAAAGAATCACACAGAATAATTCATATGTCCTCAGTCTAGAAGATCAAGGTGATTCATTTAGTAGGGCAGCCAAGATCTGTTTTTTCCTTTTCCTTTTCTTTCTTTCTTTCCGGGTGTTTGTTTGTTTGTTTTTTGGCCCAAGCTGAGGAGAAAAAAACCCGAGAGAGGAAGATGGCAAGTCATGCCCAAATGTGCTTCCAAATGCAGCCCCTGCTGTGAGGCACCTGCTGCTAGTGATGACAGAGCATTATTAGTATGGGATTTATGAGCTGTGCCTAGATTAAAAATTAATAGAGAAACCAGCTTCTTTCAACTTTTGTAGGAGACTGCATTTGTGTAAAAAAAAAAAAAAAAAACCCAACCCTAAGGCATTCATACTGCTTAGGAAATAGAGAGGGGAATCTTTCTCTAAAAAAGAATAACTTGTGGTTGAGGCCCCCTTTAAAGGAATCCATGTTCCATACCATGCATTTAGAAGTTTCTAGAAAGAACTTAAAGTAGCATCCATTCAGTGCCAGGACTAGCCCTATCTTTAGGTAGAGGCAGCTGTCTTAAGATTTTGGGTGTCTTGAAAAGGCAGCAAATGGTTTGTTGTTATTTATTGCTATGGAAGAGGTACTTGGGATTTGGGCCTCAGGTACTGAGAAATCCGTACATCTGCCTTCCTAAACTCAGTGGCCCTTTATCAGATATAATGCTAAATCATGGTTTAACCTAATGTGAATGCCTTGGATTCATGTTTTTCACCCTCCCCTTCTCTTCCTGAGGCACAGTGATAAACAAGTTAAACATAACTGCAAGGACAAACTGTGATTAGTTTAAACTATGGCTTACCAGTAAGACAGAATAAACCACTGTTTGATCTTGGCTTGTTTCACCACAGTTTAGCACTAGAGACTCTAATCTGGTCATGGCTCAGGCTTACACTCTCTCCCCTGTAGATGGGCCAGAGAGATTGGAAGCATTGGTTTCCTGTTCTAAACTAACCATGGTTTATCATATCTGAACTGAGTTGAACTGTGGTTAGTTGTAACTAGTTTGTCCAAAGAAGACTTCAAACTATGACTGATGACCCTGTCTTGTTCAGAGAAACCATAATTAAAACCAAGTGTAGTTTCTCATTTAGACATAATTACAAATTATGGTTAGTTTAAAACAGAAACCTAATGTTTTGGATCTCTCTTGCAACCACTCTAGAGATTGAAGGACTATACATCCCTGGGCTCATTCATGTAGCACTGAGCTGTGGTTTAAGCATTGCATCTGAAATGGGCCACTCCAGGGGTATCTCAAAGGAAATAAGTATTTAGCTTTTATCCTGGTGGATTTTCCACACCTTTAGTTGTGCATGCTAGTGTTGCCCTCTGTCCTAGTGGGGGGGGGGGGGGGGGAGTAGCCTAGACCAGATGGAACACTCACAAGCCACACATTGTTACACCTTGCAGAGCACAGTGGCCAACTTGCACATCTTGGCTTGGTGTCAAAAGCCCTCAATAAGTGATACATCAGACACTTGCAGCAGGCTGCTGGGTGGGGAAGGAGGAAAAGGGGTAGTCATAAAGAGAGTCCATTACTAGCAAGCAGTCCCTGAGAGATTAACCCCAAAGGAACGTGATGACAGAAAATAGGAGGGAGGGATGAGAGCCAGTGATACATATTCATTATTGTATTTATATCCTGCATTTTTTCCTCTTGCAAGGAACCCAAGGTGGCATACATGGGCCACCTCTTCTCCATTTTATCCTCTCAATAACGCTGTGAGGTAGGTTAGGCTGCATCAGTGACTGGCCCAAAGTCACCCAGTGAGCTTCATGGCCAAGTGGAGACTAGAACCTGGATCTCCTGAGCCCCAACCAACACTAACCACTATACTGGCTCTATGCAATAACCAACCTCTGTACCAAGTCTCTGGAACAACAAAGCTGGAAACACAAGGTATGCCAGCTAGGTGAAAAAATCTCCATGCTGCGTTCGGACAGCCCTGTTACCTGATGGTGGCGGGAGCCAAAACCAGCCCAGGAGACTCCTGTACTACTCCAGACTTGTGTTAGACAACATGCATTTCAAACCTGCCATGATACTCTACTGTCAACCTTGCTGGTTTCCTATCAATTCTCAATTGTTAGAATTGAGTAGTTAGAAGTGGCAGGAAAGTCACTTACCCAGTTCGTACGATCATGATGGCTGAAACAAGCCATTGTGGCTTACTGCAGATATTGCAGATGCTGGCTGGATTTCTCCAATTACCCACATTAGCATGGCTTGCCATGTCATCTGAACCCCAATGGCATGGCTTGTTTGGGGTGGGCTACAACCCTTAAAAAAATCCATGGGCTGATGTTTGTTTAGTTGTTGCTGCCCACCCCAAACAAGCCATGCCACCCGGGTTTGGACAACACAGCAAACTGCACCAATATAATTAGGGCAATCCAGCTGTCATGCATGACAGCTGCAACAAACCACAGAGGCTTGTCTCCGCCAGTGATCGTGCAAAGCAGGTCATTGTGTGAAGTCAAATGCTGCCTCTAGGAACATTAGAAGCTGCCTTATACCAGGTCGGACTCTATCTAGTCCAGTATTGTCTAGTCTGACTGGCAGCTTCTCACCAGGGCAGACTTACCCAACCTGATGCCCTCCAGATGTATTGGATCACAACACTGGTTGGGGATGATGGGAATTGTAGTCCAACACATCCAGAGGATGCCAAATTGAGGAAGGCTACTCTAGGGTCTCCAGCAGGATCTTTTCCATCACAGATGCTACCGAGTCCTTTAACTGGAAATGCTAGGGCTTGCACCTAGGAAAAGTCTGCTTGCAGCACATGTTCTCTGGTAGAATTATGGTTCCTCCCTTCTGTTTGGTCACTGTTAATCTATACCAGTATTTCCTGGGAGACAAGGTCATGGTTCTGGAGAAGGGACATGCAAGGTTTTAAGGGAGGGGAAACTGCAGCTATGTGGTGTTACTGCAGATCCATGATTATGTTTGCAAATGGAGATGAGGACAGGTCCTGATGGTGCAGCACATGATGCTCAGCTCAGGATTAAACTGAAATGATGTGCCCCGTGACTGCCAGGTGTACTTCACCTAAGTTCCTTCAGTCTGATAAGTCTCCTTGACTGTGAAAAGTGGGGAAAGTAGAATGGTATAAGGCTATGAGGTAAGTATTAGGTCCCCCCCCCCCCCCAAGGTTTGGTTGAATCCCAAACGGAATTGAGCTGCTTTGCACAAATTCAGGTGATATCCAAATCAAACCAGGGGGGAAATCGCATTTCCTTACCGTCGCTTCTCCACCCCCATGTTTGTCTGTCAATACTTCTTCATTCTGCCCTGAGGGGAAAGAGGAAGTAAACAAAGACCATGTGGCCCATTCACGAGCCGTTTTAATCGCAAATTCCATTTTATTTTTTAAAAGGTCAGATTAAAAGGGGTCTATTTTGCAATGGAAAAAGGCGTGGAAGGAGTGGCAGGCACACGGTAGGCAGATGTCGCCGACTGAAGGATGTGTGCACAGGTAATAAAACGCTTGTCTGATGAACCTCTGAAACTGGACACACCTGAAGATTCGGAAGACCAGAGATAGAAATAGCGTGTCTCCAAAAACCAATCATTTCTCTCCAAGCTCTCAAGCTACAAAAACACCAGGGGATGGGAAGAGGGCGTAGGTTTGTGACTGGCAGCTCTAGCTTCTAATCAGTTTTATTAGGGTTCTCTAATACCAGTTCTTGAGGGAAGGGATGTTAAGACTAAACTATTGCATGACTGAACAGTGCTCTTTGCTGATTCTCTCCTAGGAGCAGGGGTGTTTAATGAGGACTGTGGGACAGAGGAGGGCATTGGGACTTGCTTGAAAAATGTTGGATGTTCAAGTCCTCCTGTCTCTGCCACTATATGCTCTACATCCATCATCCTCGCATCTTTATGCAGCTTTGGTGCCAATTGATGCCAATTGGGTCAAAAACAGGCCTTGATTATTTTTTTCATTCACCAGAACTCATTAGTCCCTGAACCCATCCTGAAATGTTGCAGGTTTCTTGCCTAGGGACACATTTATGACATATGCCATTCTCATAGGAATTACCAAAACAAAAACAAAAAATTGAGATTGGTAAGGGGAAGGGACCCCCCTCCCCAAAACACTTCCCTTCCACAAAAAATGTTGAGTCTATGCTTCTGAAATTTTTGCAGGTTTCTTACATGGGGCATGCCATTTTTATAACAATTGCCCACAAAGAAGGTAGGGTGATTAGCACTTCCTTGTTTTTGAAACCCCCAAACTGAAAGGCTGCTCTTGCACATAGCTCCATGCACCTAGTCATCTGAAACTTGCCAAGTGTGAGCCCCTCAGAAGGAGAAATAATCCTTGCAAATTTCATCCAATTTTGAGAAATAAAAATTATCAGTAGATCTTTAAATACACACACACATCCCTACCTCATATGGGTCCTGTGCCTTTGATTGTCAATGAATTGTAATGAACAGGAAATAGAGGTTTAGCCATTTGTTAATTTCCAGTGGTAGCCATAAAGTTTTGGGTTTCCAAATCAAGGTCTGGATCCAAGTTGGAGCAGGCAGTCTCTGTATCAGTCTGAGCTGAACTGGACTGTTTTCTGAATTACCAAATTGGGGCCCAAACTAATCCTATGATCAGTGCACAACCCTTGTAACTGTACCTACCGGTATTAGAAACAGTGGAAGACAGATGTATTTCTGTACCTACGTGGGGTTGAGAAGGTTGAGGGTAGGGCTGTGCATCACTTCGGATCCAAATCCCGAATCCGAAGTGAATTGGGGTGATTCGGACCGCCCTAAAACAGATCTGAAGCAGATCGGTGAGGCCCAAATCTATCAGAATCGAATCGGTTTGGTCCAAATCAATCCAGATCGATCCGGATGCCATTTTAAGTGTTCTTCCCTATAGCGCCTATAACTTTTCTATTTTTAAAGATAGAAACATGAAAGTTGGGGACCTTGCAGATGGCTTGGAGCTACTCGTGTGAAACAAATTTCAGAAACTTAGGTGCAGATGTTGCTAGGAATTTTTAAAAATGCAATTTACCTAAGTGCTATAACTTTCTCATTTTTGAAGATACACATATGTAAGTTGGGGACCTCACAGATGGGCTGTAAATACTCATGTGTGGCAAATTTCAGACACAGAGGTGCAGGCGTTTTCTCACAAGGATTTTTTACTTTAAAAGTTAATTTTTCAAGAGAACAGTTAAAGCAGCCACTCAAAGCCAAGAGCCATTTGTGAAGAAGGTGTGTATTCAGAAGATCGTACTATCCATTCAAGTGCAAGCTTTGAGTGGCTGCTTTAACTGTTCTCCTGAAAAATTCAATTTTTAAAGTAAAAATTCCTTGCAAGGAAACACCTGCACCTGTGTCTGAAATTTGCCACACGAGTACCTATAGCCCATTTGTGAGGTCCCCAACTTTCATGTGTGCATCTTCAAAAATGAGAAAGTTACAGCACTTAGGAAAATTGCAGTTTAAAAAATTCCTTGCGAGTAAACGTCTGCACCTACGTTTCTGAAATTTGTCACACTTGAGTAGCTCCAGGCCATCTGCAAGGTCCCCAAGTTTAATGTTTCTATCTTTAAAAATGAAAAAGTTATAGGCGTTTATTTCTCCCAATGCAAGTCTACGGGGAAAACGAGTCATCCAAATCTCAATTTGGAGGTCCGAATCTCATTTCGGATCGGACCCGAAGCAAATCAGGCCTGATTTGGAAGTGACAGATTGGGAACCGAAGCGAATCGGGTGGTCCGTGCACAGCCCTAGTTGAGGGCCAAACTAGGTAACCTTTAATATGCAGCATGCGTTGGTACTTTTTTCTTCCTCCAAAGTAAGCACCATGGACCCAGCTGGGACCCACCTGTGGGGTAAGGGGGCTTTGACCCTTTGCTGTTCCCAAAACCCACTGTTGTGGGCCAGATCCAGAGTGGACCCCCTGTGCCTACAATTTGCAAAGTAAAGAAGCCCCTATTTGCTTACTTTCGCATGAGAAAAAAACCCTACTGCATGCTATGTATTAAAGGGAATCTGTAGTTTGGTTTTGAGTGTGTAGTATAAAGGGGTAATGAAATGCAGGGGGGCAGATCTCAGAAGATTAAAGCAACTGAAAGCAAAGGAACGTGAGAAGATGCAGGTCAGTTGTCAAACTGAGATGTCGATGGCTAGATTTCCATCTTTTGTGGTGTGTGAGAAAGCAGAAGTCTCTGAAGTGGGTCTCAAAAGTATTTTGCATGAATATGTAAAATGAAAGCTGTCAACAAAGGTCCCATTATGATTTTGACGAAGCTGATCCAACAGGTTCCTATTTGTTATTGGTTACTTTTGTTACCTCATTCCACTGCCTTCTCTCTTTGTGAGTATGGCACCAGCCTTTAAAAGTAAAACTCCCTTATTAAGCTAATACTTGCCATCTACTAAAACAATATGCACAGGGGCAACATACTTGGAAAACTCTATCTACTTACATTAAACATATGAATTCAAGCCAAAACCAGGAATGGATTTGTAATGTAAAGCAACAGGACAAACTGTGTGGGGTTTTCAGCTTTTTGTAGCATGAAGGATGCAAGCCTTGGCAAAGCTTTTTTACATGAGATTTGTTGTGCATTCGTCATTCCCTACTCATGGCTGTTTTGGGGTTCTTTAGTTTCGTTTCTGTTTTTTTAGGGAAAATAGGGTATTATTTCTGATGGTGAAAGGAAGCGTAATTTCCTCTTGTGCATTTGTGCTATTCTGCTCTACCAGTGCCACCTAGAGGTTATGTAGCGGGAAAGGAAACTCTCCTTGTGTAGTGCTTGGATCTCAATTCTGTGATATACCCAAAAGTAGATGCAGCGGGTTGACAGCCTTGTGTAGAAAACATCAATCTCTGTAGAATGTGCATCTGAGATTCAGGCTGCAAGACTAGGACTTGCTTAGTACTTATTTATAGGGATGTGTATCGTATCATTCTGATGTCCAATAACGATATGATAATGGCATTATCAGAAATCCGATTAATGATAACAATACTGATCCCCTCCGATATTATCAGTTCTGATAATTTTCGGTCCAATAATATCAGATTTTATTGGATTATCGGACCGCCATTTAAATAAACCTATAACCTGTATCTTATAAGTTTGAGACTTGAAATGTGCCCACAGTGTTTATCGGATATGCCTATATATGTGTATTAAATTTCAGAACAATCCCTCAACCCCTGTAATTTATATGAATATTTGAAACGTCATTTAACTTTTGACAGCTCTGAGTTTGAACGCACATGGCTTTAGCTGTCATTCAGACTCAGAGCTGTCAAAAGTTAAACGATGTTTCAAATATTCATATAAAATACAGGTGTGGAGGGATTGTTCTTAAATTTAACACACATGCCTAACATCCTTCCAACTCCACTGTCAGCGATTTTAAAGTCTCTTCCGTTTACTCACAAGTAAATTTGTGAACTGTTCCACATTTACTTTAAAATCGCTTTAAAATCGCTGACAGTGGAGTTGGAAGGATGTTAGGCAAGTGTGTTAAATTTCAGAACAATCCCTCCGCCCTTGTATTTTATATGAATATTTGAAAGATCGTGGTTCTGGTTTGACATCTGTCAGTGTCAAAGACCTATCAAAGCAGCCAGAACCACGAATTTCAAAAATTCATATAAAATATAGGGGTGGGGGGATTGTTCTGAAATTTTTCACACATGACTAACATCCTTCCAACTCCACTGTCAGCGATTTTCAAGTTTCAAACTTTTAAAATAACAATGTTACAGCAGGGGGTGGGGCTTTGGGGGACCCCCTATAACTTTTTTTATTTTAAAAGATAGAGACATGAAATTTGGGGAGCCAAGACTAGCTACATCCCATCTGCAAAGTCCAAAAAGTTTCATGTCTCTACCTTTTAAAATAAAGAAGTTACACCCATTTATTAAGTTCTTCAAGTCTTGTCTATATTCCTTTTTTTAAAATAACTCCCGTACTTTATCAGTTTGAGACTTGAAACTGGCCCACAGTGTTTATGGGATATGCCTAAGTATGTGTATTAAATTTTAGAGCAATCCCTCCACCCCTGTATTTTATATGAATATTTGAAACATCGTTTAACTTTTGACAGCTCTGCACGTGGCTTTAGCTGTCATTGACTCAGAGCTGTCAAAAGTTAAACGATGTTTCAAATATTCATATAAAATACAGGGGTGGAGGGATTGTTCTGAAATTTAACACACATAGGCATATCCATAAGCACTGTGACCAAGTTTCAAGTCTGTAACTTTTAAAATACAGAAGTTTTAGGCATTTCTGTCTGAAAAAGCAGCTCTATAGGGCAAAATAGGGATCCGAATTAAATATCGGATATCCGATAATTATTGGATATCCAATCCGATTGGATACAAAAACTTCCGAAATTATCGGATCCGAAATTTTTTTATATCGGAATTTCTGATAACAATACGATAAGATAATTTCGGGCATGCACATCCCTACTTATTTATCCTTTACTTGGAGTCTTAATTGGTGCTTATAGGGCCAGGTCATGCACACACAAAAATCTCTACAAATTTTATTCAGCAGGGTATTTGGTATAATCAAAGCCCTTTTTGTGATTCAATACCTAGTTGGGAATAAAGAAGCAATTTATTTAAGAACTATATATGTTTATAAGCCTTTGGTTTTGTTTACATTGGCCTGCATGAATATTTTCCCATGTTAGAGAGGAGAATTCAACAATGCTTTTTCATTGCAAACTTATTGTCCATGTGGTTCAGGGGATTTAGAGAGACTAATGCATGACTTATTATGTTGCAATTTCTACTGGGGAATTAGGAAAAAAAGGATTACACCTCTATTATGTACATTGCCTGGCAGAGGCAATTTGTTTTATGCATTTTATTGTTTAGTCGACATCAGCCCTGTAGTTACTGAAAAGGTTGTTAACTGGGCTCTAAAATGCAACAGGGAAAAAGTAACATGTTCTTGATTTGTCTTCACATTGGTGTAATACCGCTGTGTGTTTTTCTATATAATGTATCTTGTATGCTCAATCTGTTCATGGACTTGCTTTGAATAAAAGTCCTTTTCCAGTTTAATAGCTAAATTCATCACATCAGAACTGTGCTAATGTACCAACAGCAAACCTTTCTCTCTGCCTCTATAAGTCTTAGGTGATTCCTTCTCCTTAATTTCATCAAGGCAGAAATGGATGCCTTGTGTATTTTCTGCTTCCATAAAAAGGTAATTGTTGCAAAACAAACATTACACACAAGAAAAATATGGCATTACACTGGATTTTTGAAACAAAAACATCTATTCCAATTACCAATGGGCTCATGGCCCCATTCATACCATGGGGAAGCAGGGGAAAGAGACCAGCCTCCCCTCACCCCCACCCCCCACTAATACCATGGTGACTTGGATTCGCAAAGGTACTTGGAAATAGATGTGATGGAAGAGTTACATTCCTTGAAATAGGAACCCTGACGTCCAAGGCAACAGCACCAACCAGCTTCCAGAAAGCGATTCCCTCTGTCTGGGTACGGAGGTTTGTGGGAGAGGCAAGAACAAAAGCGTGGATGGAACTACCTGCTCCTTGCATCAGACACCACTATCCCAGCTGTGTATGGAAATTTTGTAAAGTAGGAGAGTGGCTTTGAAAGGGGAGTCCTTCACCAGTTGAAGGACTTCTATATACAATGCAATCTCATTATGAAGCATCTTTCATTCCTGATGCTCAAGGAAACCATGTCCAGAGAGGTCACTGCCTACTTGAACTACTCCAGCCTGTCCTCCAGATGTTTTGGATTTCAACTCCCATCAGCCCCTGCCACCCTGGCCAATGGTCAAGAATGCTGGGAGTTGTCATCCGAAACACCAGGAGGACACCAGTTTTGGGAAGGTTGAGCTACACGGTTATAGAAGCACCCCACTACTGTCAGATGCTTAGCGGCTCACCACTGGTGTTCTTTGGTGACCATTGGGCAGGCAGCTCACAGATGAACTCCTGAGAGCCTGAAGAAGAGCCCCTTCTCTAACGGAGTCTCCTGGACTCTAAATGCTTAGATAATTCTTTGGAATATACATAAGTGATCCCTGAGGAGAGGAGGGCTGAAAAGGAAACCTCAAAAGAACCCACAGCTTAGCTGTAGGGCTTTGTCTGTTGGCTAGCAGCTTTGTCTCCAGATCTTGCCACTGAATGAGGCCAAGCTCATTCAGTCAGACGCAGCGCTACTCCACACAGCTCCAAGGCCGAAGACTGGCCACACCGTTGCTCCATTCCCGTCCCTGCAGTTCAGGCTCGCACGGTACTTCAGTACAAACCGATCGGCGCTGCCGTTTCAAGCAACAGCCCACTGCAAAACCTTTGCAGGCTGGCTTCCTGTATTAACCACAGGGTGTGGCAGGGGGAAAGTGCACTTGCCTGTACTCATCCGCCCTGATCTGCATGGCAGAACGAGATGAGGTTTATAGCTCACCGCTCTCTGGATGACTCTGAAAAGGGACGAGAACAGAGAGGGGAAAGAGCAACTCAGGGTTGAAAAAGAGCTCTAAGAAATCCAGAGGGAACAGGGACAGGTGGGCTTGTACCTTTGTTGAAAAACAAAAAACGAATAAGCCCCAGAAAATGAGAACCTGAAAGATAATATTTCCCAAAACATGTTAGCCTCAGGACATGGTATGCAGATCCCATGCCGGAACGTTGAATTCTCTACTGCTCTCAGAAAGCAATGCCTAGAGAAACAACGGTTCGCTTAGTGCACGTGAGCCTCCTCCTCCTCCTCGGTGCAGCATTTCAGCAGACAGATGTACAGTTCCGTTCTGTAGGTTCCTGCATGGTTGGCGTCCCCAGCCCCTCTGGTCCATCTGCTATACTGGGCTCACTGGAACACTGCCTGTGGTTTAAGGTGGGCTGCAAGAGGAGACATGTGTCCCCGCTGTCAGGCTCTTCCACCACCATCCCTGAGTGCATAATGGAAGCCATGGCCAACAGCTGGATATCGGAGTGAGCATTGGCAACAGTGTGGCGACGGATGCTCCCGCATTTCTCCAGGTACGCTTCGCCTTCCTGCTCCGTCAGGGGGGTCAGGGCAGTCTCACTGACTTGCCGCGTTGCCACAGGGTGCGAAGCGAAGCTCAGCCCATTGGGTCTGGAACGGGGTCTGGAATACCTTCTCTCTGGAACATAAAAAGGAAGGCATGCAGATTAATTATGGACTGTGTACAGATCCAAGAGCAGGTGGCAGTGCAACCTTTCAGAGAATTTGCCCAGCTCTCTATCCAGAGAACTTCGGCTACGGGGCAGTATATAAATGCAATTAATAATAATAATAATAATAATAATAATAATAATTTGGTTCCACATGCAGGATACAACACATCTCTGTATGAAGGTGCACAAGTAAAAGCATATCAACCTCCCTAGAAAGGGATAGACTTTTTTTTTTTACCTACACAATCCTCCTACCCAAATTCTATGTTGAGAATAAAAACCTATGTAATCCTTTCTTCAATAGATATGCAGTAGAAAAATAGAAAGTAGAAGAAAAGGAAGGTCATAATTACTTCTTTTTTATGTCTGTATATAAATTAATTCTCTGGCATTTATAGTTTTTATTGTTTTTAAAAATGCACCAAGAGACTCTGGAGGTTATACTTATTTGCATAACATTACAGTCGTCGTAATATTTTTTTATCCAAGGAATGATGCAAGGACAGAGGGGAGCCTGAGCTTCCTGCATTTTCTCATAGTTTCATCCTGTCTTTGCATTACTCTGGCCAGATGAGGAGAGGACTCCAAGTTACAGCAGGCTTGTGAAGTTACGGCAATGTGGAGATTAGGTTGCATTACAGTAGCACGAATCCTCTTCACAAGGCCCTCCTCATATGGGGCTAAACATGTATGCAGAGCAGGAGTCTGCCAACGGAGAGCCCGCGGTTGGTACATGGTGATCCCAGTCAACAGCTGTACAAAGGTAGCTTCTCTTTTTCAGAGGTCTGCACTGAACACACAGGGGCGGGGCCAGCAGGTGCAGTTCCATCGCCCCTCCGTGCTTTACAGAACGAGAAGCAACTGGCAAAAAGACCTTAACTCAGGCCAACCCTGCACCATTGTAGCGTTGGCAGCATAGGGAGAAAAGAGCATGGGTGACGGGGCGCAAGCGGTCCGTTGAGTTGGAACCCTATTCCCCTCCAGGGGTAGATCTTCTTCTCCCTTGTCAGTTATGAAGTTACATCAGCAAAATAGCGATCATAAGGAAAATACAGGAGAAAATGGAGAGTCCCAGACGTTAGCTCCTTCACCCCAACCTAAAATACATTACTGTTGGCGCGGTAAAGCCAGTATTATTGTCAGGAAAGAGAGGAGAGAGATTCGTAACAAGGCGCACTGAGTAAATATCCACCAAATACTGGGAATCATCAACCTGATCAAGGTTGGGGAAGTGCAACCAGAAGCTGTGTCATCTTGGTGGGGATCCTACCAGGGCCAGCTCCAGGTTTCCCTTCCCCAAATGAGTCCACCTACACTGCCATCGTCACCAGCTGCTACGGCTCATCATCACCTTTCCCATCATTGCTATCGCTTTACTTCCCAGGCAAAAAGCAAGGAGGCAGTGACATTTACTGCTCCTTCTCACCACCACTGTTGCCTGGTCTAGAGAGAGAGGCGGGAGAACAAGCAGAATGCAATGGTGAAGAAGAGGAGCAAGTCCAAGGGATTCTGGTCAGAGGGCCTTGTTGGGGTATTGTCCCTCGGCAGATGCCCTGGGTCCTCCTGCACGTGAAACTCTTGCTTTCCCACTGGCTACAGTTCCGCAAAGGACCCTTTTGTACATGGTTTGGGCCCCCGGGAGTGAGGATGTGTGACATGGGGAGTGGGGGTTCGTGAGATTACAGAGCCCTAAGGTGTGTCCGCCTTTGCCTGCTCCTCTGGCTGAGGGTGCAGCTTGGTAGAGTGTAAGAACTAGGTGAGAGTCCCTCTGCTGTATCCTTTATTCATCTGGATCATGGTGTTCTGCCTTGGGAGCAACTTCTTGTGTGCCATCTTTCTTGCCCAGACAAGGCCCATTCAACTCAAGAGCATCAACTGCAGCATGACCAGTGTCTGTGTGTAAGCACTGGTGCCACAGCACAACAAACCCTTCTATGGGAAAGATCTATGCTCTGTTGGTTCCATGTGCAGACCTTCTAGCCACTGGGCTATGGAGCTGCCCAGTTCAATTGCACTGGCACTTCTTCATGATATGTCTGGCTCTGGCTGTTTCTCAGATAAAAGAAACCTGATGTTCTATAGGATCTGAATCTCTCTCAGGGGAAAGGCTGGAGGTTGTGGATGAAGGCTTGGTTGCTGCCCCCATCTATTAGCCTATGCTGTTTGCTGTGCTGAAGGAATGCACTGTGGGCTCTTACTAGTGGTATACTTTGCATTGTGGTGGAAGAGACACATAACATCATGTAATTTGTGCCAGCACTGCATATTGATGGGTGCCTTCTATGCATGGAGAGCATCATTGGTAAGTGATCTTGTGATTAGTGGGGGTGGAGTTGTTAGAGGTACTATGGGAGTTTAACATGCAACATTCAGCATATTCAATGATGGGCTTCACAGGGGTGTAGCCATAACATCTGACTGAGAGCCATCTATAATTTCCAAAATATACTGAACGAGCAGGCAGACGTCCGGCTTGTAGAATCTACTTTGCTTTTTACTAGGACCCCGAGATCCACTAACTGGAATCCGATGCAAAAGACATGCACGTCGAATTAAAGAATTATGAGCCCCATGAATTTGTTTCAAGTACCAGAGCTGAATGGAGTTTACAGTCCTTGCACACACAAACCACTCTTGGTTACCCCAGTCTTTCTTAAATTCAGTCGCATAATTTAAGGCACAGAGTTGATTTTGTTGCTGCTATTATTCAATAACTGGAAGTCAGAAATCCTTGCCAGTCTACTGCAGATCACCTAGAGATTTATTGGCAGATCCAGATCAGCTTTATGCCCAGCCCTGCTATGCAGCTCTCTGGGGACTGCATCACATCCTTTCCCTTCCATCTCTTCAGCAAGGAGGCTCCAGGTGTGTGCTGCATCAGGAATGACCAACAGCACTGCACCACTGAAGGTGACGCTAACAGTCCCAGCTAGCAGGTGAAAGGAAATGAGAGCTAGGAAAGGAGGTAGGGCACACATCTTTCGAGCTTTATTTTTAAAAAATGTGCCACCCACTCTTGGGTGGGAGAAAGAACTGTAATTAAGGCTTTGTTTGCAAAGCTCTTGGAAAAGTTACAGCAATCCTCGTGTCCATTAGCAGATTAACCTACTGCACAATTTTCTAACCACCATATCAGGCACCTTGGCTTTGAATGTTACAACAAGCAAATGAGCTCTAAGCTTAGCATTGTCTGCATGTGCGGTCCCAGGGATTCACCTAAGTATAGGTTTACTCAGTTCCGTTATCTTCTTTGATTTAACTTTTAGGCATGTTTTCTAAGCAAGCCTCTCCCCCACATTTAAAATTATGAAAGGTAAAGATTTCACGGTGAGCTAAGAAGGAAAATGCAATGCAGTGCTCTGCTTTATTGTCAGTTTTGTTCAGGATGGAGTCTGCTGCAGTGCTGCTAAAAAGTGGCTTTTCAAAGCAAAAGTACAAATACCATGGCTTGGATCCAGAATCGCCCTTCTGCAAAAAGAAGGGCTCCTTCTGTGAACAAATATCCTGTAGAGGCTCCGGCTGAAGGAAGTAGAGGGGAAGGAAGGAATTTTCACCAATTTTGCACTAAAATGGATTCCTAAACACAGTTCCTTCCCTGCAAAATCCACATTTTTGTCATAACGTAATAGTTTCATATATATTGTTCCATGGAGTAAAAAGCTAAACTGAGATCACCAACAGGCATCATAGCAGCATAGTATCTAATAGTAATGTGCAAGTGGCAGACAGCAGCATATTTTCCCAAGAGTTTACAATTTGATTGCCACCCATTTAGTGTGTGAATTTTGGGGGAAGTCCATGAGCAAGTTATGCACAAGGCCCCTTCAAGAAAAGCCGGTTCTCCTCGGCCCTTACGTACAAAGGGATGGGAAAGGCTGCACCATAGAAAAGATTTTGCCTAGGGATTAGAGACCACTTAATTTTTTAATTCCACATCTCTGACTATGAGTTTCACCGACTTGTAATGCTTGCTTTAAAAAATATGGGGTGCATCTCTCTCTCTCCCACACACAGTTCCTTTAAGCCTTAGATTTAATCTAAGCCATAGAACAACTCCCACCTGGCCAATGCTCCAGCATTGATTGCTGCTCCTCCAGCATTAGCAGGATAGGAGGGAAACATCTCCCCCCCCCTCCCCCCCACTGCCACTTCTTCCAGCCCGGTGTCTGAAATGTTGATAAATGTAATTTATCCAGGCTTCTAACTACAATTGGTGTCTTTCGGAAAGCTACACTTCCTACTGCTCCAGGCACTTGGGAGGATGACAGAGAAACTCAAACCTCCTTCCCTAAACCATACGGGGTGGAATGGGAAGAGAGAACGAGATGCAGACGCTTCCAGAGCTACATTCAACAGGTAAGGGGGGGAGTGAGTTCATGGCCGGGGTGGGTGGAGGTGTGACAATCAAGTTTTAAACTCTTGGGAAAAGAAGAACTTTTCTAAGCATTCTCTAGTGTTCCTTGTAATTGCTGATGCCGATCCACACCAAGTCTGGGTGAACATGCCTGTTTCTATTAGGGGTTATGAAGTAAACTCTTCCCAAGCCTTGATTTCCGGCTTTGATACAGATACTGTGAAATCACAAAGTCCCTCTATTGTGCCTTTGCACACAAAAAGTTACAGCAAGCAACATTTCTCCCACACAGCGAGTCTCCCTCTGGTACTTCAAAAGCCGCACACAGTGAGGTTGACAGACTGCATTCCAGACAATAGGTCTTTTGCTCCTGTCTTTTCAGGAGCAAAGGGAAGATATTCCTATGGTTGTCACTGTACTGCACATCTCTTCCCCTCCTGGGCGTTCAGCAGGAAATTCATATTGCTGTCATTGTTCGTGCGAAGAATTGTTGCTGGCGGAGCAGCAGAGTTCTGCATTCCATCACTGAGAAAGCCAAATTCTGACAATGGATTATCAAATGGCTGAAATAATGGGGTGCAGGTCAGGGGAGGAAACGTTACGATGAATAGCTCTTAACTGCAGAACCAGCCACCTGTAGTGCTGATGCCAAAGTAAGGGCATATTCCTAGCAAGTGGATTAGAAACAGAGGCACGGCCAGAAACCATCCCTCTCCTTAACGTCTATTTCAGGGCATGTATGGCCTAGGGTCCAAACCCCTCAAAGCCTGTAAGATGTTGAACAAGAGGGCCTGTCCAGCCTTTGCCCGTCCTCATCAGACACTCTGCAATACAGCAGTAGCACAAGTGTAGATGTATGGGGGGTGGGGGGTGGGGGGGAGAGGTTAGTATAGTTGCACTGGTGCCTGAACTGAGATTTCAGTTTTAGGGCTAAACTACCCTTTAGCATCATTTATACTAAAAATAAAATAAAAGGAAGTATACTTAAACTGGCCACTCTTATTCTGAAAAAGGAGCTGTGTGGGGCCTCAATCCACAGCATGCTCTTGCTCCTGCACTGTTTTCCTGCTGGAAATCCCACCTCAACTGCAGTAAATGCCACCTTCAGAAGCAAATGGCAGCAGGAGGGGATTTGGGGTAGGAAACAGATTCAGGCCCTCCCCCAGATCAGGCCCCTGTGCAGCGGCTTTTCCTTCAAATAAAAGTAGCCAATATAAGCATTCTTTTTTAAAGCGCAAACGGCATGTGCAGCTTGATCGTTAACACCAAATGTATATTTCCAATTACTGGGACCCTTAGCAGACCAGGTCACACAATCAGCCTGGTTGTTGCAATTAGGGATGTTGTAGGCGCCCGCCAGAGTCCGAAAGTCTGACGGACTCCCCTGCATCCACTCCCTCTGGACCCAGTCAGGTGCCCACGACGTGCTCACAGACCCACGCTCCAAGCACCCATGAAGCCTGATGCTAGCCATCCACCCTCATCCGGAGTCTCCACTGTGCGCCACAATGGAGGATCTGGGAATTATGTATCTCCCCCATCCCATTGCATAAATGGGGCCTTTATAGCTGCCATTTACACAATGGCGGGAAAGGGCTGCCGTCAGGCCTTGCCGAGACTCAAAAGAAGTTCACGCAGCCCAACGAGCAGGGGCGGATGGCGGTGGGGGTTCGAGCATCCAACAAATTGGACACGGGTGAGTATGCCCATCCCTAGACTTGCAGTGGAATGTGGAAAGCTTATGAGAGAAACGCAAGGTAGTAGAAACACTATGGACATAGAGGAAAAGAAGGAGAGAGAGAGAGAGAGAGAGAGAGAGAGAGAGAGAGAGAAAAGAAAGGAAACTTCCAACTTAAAAAAACAGGTTCTCCCATGCTTTTCAGGTTTTTTGGGTAAAGTTTCTTGTAGATTGTTGGGTTTATTTATTTCAAATCAGATGAGATGAGCTGAATAGATGTACTCTGCTAGCCAGGCTCAGATTCCACTTTTCAAAATTAGATTTTGCAATAGCTTCTCGTGTATCTCATTTGTTCAAAGGTCTCAACTCATTGCTTCCAACAATCCCTTCCAACTTGGAGCAGCAGCAATAAAAAGCAGCTGGAAAAAGTGTGTCTTGAAGGCAAATGTATTCTAAAATCCAATAGTGGCTAAGCGGAAGCAGCCAAGCCAGGAGAAAACAAAACACTGAAAGCTTTGTTCCATAGCCCTGTACGCTACGGCTGTCGTATTCTTTTGCTACTGCCAGACATTCAGCAAATTGTTGCTCTTTGGCTAAAGCAACAAGAGGAAAGAGATCAACAGGTTCAACCGAGCAGAAAAGAGATGAGACTAAAAATAGACAGCAGGCTAGAACTGGGCACCAAAGTTTTGAAAAGGGGAAGAACTTGCATGGCTTTTGACCCCGTCATCTCACAGAGTCACATTAGCTGATGCCAGTATGATTAAACGTCCTGCACTGAGCTATTCACTTCTGCTATTATATTGGACTCATGTCACCTGAGTAATGTCCAGTCCCCAAACCCTACATCACAGACTGTTTTCAACGTGGTCCTTTAGCTACTAGCCTACAGAAAATGTATAATCCACATGGTGAGCCATGTCAAACAGTTGGCCACATGGAGAAAGCCAGCATAGTCATAAGAAAATAGGAAGAGCCATGCTGGTTCAGACCAAAGGCTGATCTAGGCCAGTGTTTATTTATTTGTTTATTATTATTTTGCACAGTGGCCAAACAGATGCCTATGGGAAGCCCACAAGCAGAACATGAGTGCACAGCAGTGTTCCTCAGCAACCACCACAGAGAGGCATACTACCTCTGATACTGGAAACTAAATCCCCACACAGTAGCTGAAGATGTGCTTGAGTTGTAAGAAAATTAAGCAAAGGCTGAGATTAGTAAAATGGTATGACGGAATGGTAAGAAGAGGAGCAAAAGCACTAAACGTATAAAAAAGGAGACACAGAGGTGAAATCTGTTAAGGAAAAACAAATGGATTCAGAGTTTTGGCTTCACAAATCGCTCCTCACAGAAGGTGTATCGGAATGCAAGATCCACAGCCACAAACTCATGCAAGATCACAGAAAGAGTAGTGATTACAAGAGCAAGAAAACAACGCTTTTGAAAAGAAGCGATCATGAGTAACTCAGATTCAAAACAATTAAATGAGTACCAATAAAGGGGATGGGGCACAGAAAAATTGTTGGGTGTACGGAAGGAGAAATTAAGAAAACACCAGCAGGTTGCAGAAACAGAAAGCCAATAAACCTGCAAGAAAAGGCGGGAGAGGGGTAAAAATGAAATTGACAACGGAACTCAAGAACAGACAAAGGAACTTTCTATCCAAACATGTAGCAAATACCTGCTCCAAAGACACCTACCACAGGAGGAATGGGTAGGGCATCCAGGGTAGTGCCCACCACCACCAAAGTGCCATAAACCAGAGGTTCCTTCAGCACAGTTCTTAACACTTGCTGGAAAAGTCTAGCTGATGGGCCTGTCCAGATAACACACTAAGCCATGATTAAGCCATTAACCCTTTTGCAGCAAATGGTTAGTGAGTGTATTTAAACTGTGCTTAGGTAGCCGCCATGGCTGGGGATGGTTCACAAGACATAATGTTTAGCTCAAAATGCTTAACCACCGTGGCTTAGCGTGTCGTCTGAACAGGATCAGTGAGAATAGCTTGGTCTTCAATCCTGAATTTCCCCTTTCTTCCAAGCTCTGATGCTCAAAGCAAACACAATCCACGTGATGCTTGCAGTCTGCAGCTGCCTCAACAAGAACAGCTTGATCAACAGGGATCGAGATGTGGAATTAGCTACATAGCATCAGAAGTTTCTGACATCTTCATTCAAAATGCATTGAGTTATTTCATATTTACACCACCTAAAACACAGTGGAAGTTTTTCTTCAAACTGCCAGTAGGTGGAGATATGGCTCAACTCTGCTGTCAGGGATCCTGAAGTCAAAGGCACAACAACAGTGATGGGGGCTCGAAGGGGCTAAAAGATTTCCCACCCAGTGAGTCCTCTCCAGTAACAGCTAGGAAAAGAAGCACGTCACATTAAACGTCATACAAAGGTCTTACAATCGTTTATTATTCTATAGGATTAGAGCAACCAGCCCTCAACACATCACATCTTTTTTCACCCACATATGTTAAATAACAAACTAGAGAACCACAAAATTCGCATCTGTGGCTCATTTAGCCTTTGACCACGTTGCATGTAATCCACCGAAATTTTTATTTGGCTTTTTAACTGCCAAATAAAATTAAAAATCTAGTAGCTGTTACTTGCAAGATGCCTCTTGTAATGTTCCTATTTAAAAAGAAAAGGGCACCAACCATCCTCAATCCTGGCTGCAGCATCACCCCAATCCCAGAAACCATCCTTTTCCCTTTGAAACTCTTTAAAACCCTATGATGATGGCTCCTGCCCTTTACTCCTCCATCCTCACCACACACAAAAGCCATCTAGTTGTGACAAAGCATCTGGAATTTGAACGAGGGGAGGAGGAGGAGGAGGAAAAAGTGGCTAACTCCTCCATAGTCAAGGCCAATATCCAAAACTGATCTCTGCTGGGGTTCCCCATCCCTTTTCTCAAAAATACAGGGGCTGCCATAAAGCCTTGGGCCTAGATGGTATATGTATGCAGCATTGTCAAGACATGCCAGGAACTACATGGGTTGTGTAGTTCCCATGCTTCCCCCAATCCCTAGAAGCTGCCATGATAAAGTACAGCAGTGACCAGGTACAGTGGCATGCATGTCTTGGGGTACAAGAGGTTGTGGTAATGGGAAGGTTGCTAATCACCATCACTGGAAGGCAAATAGGCATCATTGGAAGGAAAATAGGGCCTCAATCTGGAACAGGTCTAAAATTAAAATGGGTTCATTTCTAATGTCCAGCAGAGATTCTTCAGATTAATCAATTTTAGCTGGCATTAATTTGAATCAGAGAGGGATGGGTCTACCCACAGCTAGCCTCTGTTATCCCAAACTATTACTGTCACTCAGATTTTCCCCTCCTCATCCTTGTACTTCTTCCTGGCTTGCCACAGTTCACAGCCAGTGTCCACATGCCAATTTGGACCTCCTTTCTTGGCTTGGAAGCAGGTATATCTATCACTATGCTACAGAGGCACACCCTAGTTCTCACAAGCTACTCCCACACTTGCATTTGGGCAATCCTGCATAAGGAATACCTGCATTAAATGGTCAGGTTTTTCCCCATAGCCATGATGTCTTAAATTAATAGATGTGTGGGTGGGTGTGGAGAGTTTTCAAGCCGTGTCCAGTACGCTACCAGCTTTCCAAATGCAGGCCCACAGTGGCTTTTCAGTGACATGGCACCATGAATCTTGCACATGCGCCTACGTGGTGTTGAGGGAACACATGCCGTCTAAATAGAAGGCAAATGTGATTATTTTGAATCCACAAGTTGTTCAAGGCCATAGAGTACATAAAACTGCACTTTATGACACTAATCCCTTGGTTTATTGGCAGCCAAGAGACAACAGGGAGGTTTCACAAGAGTCACATGGCTACCTTTCAAACAAACAATTTCAGCAACAGCCAAGTCCCTGTACACTTTGTCTTATTTTCCTTTTGAGGGAGAAGGGTCATGCTTTTATAAGCTGTGAACAGCAAGCAGCTCAGTGATTATGTTTGCACTGGGAGAGATATACTGAGTTACTCAAGACATGCGTTTAGAGCTGCTCAGATTTTGCGCAGCAATTAGATATGGTGCTACCACCATTTTGCTTTTTGAGCTGTTAGGTAGCCAGCCTCATAAAGGTGGCTCACCTAAAGACACAGAAAATCTATAGGAAATCAGCCAACATCTCCCAGAAATTGAGCTTTTAGGGTGTAAGAGAAGCTTAGCCTTGTGAGTCACACACACATCTGGCATTTCGTTCCAACTGACTGCCAACTTCATGCATACAGAACCAGCACATGAGCTAAAACAAAGACCAATACAATGTTGACTACATATAACCCTACATGGGAAGATTCTTTCTCACAGATAGCTTCATTTTTATATAAGAAACAAAGCAGGGAAACAAAGAATAGCCAGGGCAAAAAAAAATATGCAGCTTAGGTTTGGTGGAGGTGGAAACCACAAAGCCCTATCCACTGAACAACTCATGTAGAGCTAGAATGGTGTAGTGGTTCGAGTGTTGGACTAGGGCTGGAGAGACCCAGGTTCTAGACCTCACTCGGTGACTTTGAGTCAGTCACTGACTCTCAGCCTAACCTACCACACAGAGTTGTCATGGGGATAAAATGGAAAGGAAGAAGAGGACCACATTTTCTCTTGGGTTCCTTACAAGAGGAAAAAGAGTGGGAAAATAATAATAATAATAATAATAATAATAATAATAACAACAACGGGAAAAGGTCACAATTATCCCATTAGTCACCTCAGTCACCGGCATCACATAAAAAAACTATACAGAAAACCTTCAGAAACTGGGCCTACCAAAATACATCCACACCAACATCCAGAAAGCAGTCATACTTAAAACATGCTCAATTGTCAGGAAATTCCTGAATCTGTAAAAGACAGCATGACTTGGCAAAGCCCATCATGTCTGTCTAGAAAAACCACCATGAGCAAGAAAGAGATGAAATAATAATAAATGTATACACATTCAATTAGATCTGAAGAGACATATGGACTCACAACTTGAAGAGACTAGGAGTGTTGGAGTCCGAACACTTATGGATGGCCACAAGTTCCCCACTTCAGGGCTAAATACACCCTGCTGACATTATTGCCATTTCCTTGCTGACAACATAGCACCGAGAAGGGCAGTCCACAGAGATCACAACTTAACATAGCTGCAATAGAGTCAAAGCCTATATTACACCACTTGCTGGGGAATATGGGCGGGAGGGTGCTGTTGCACATGTGTCCAGCTTGTGGGTTCCTGGTCAGCAGCTTGTTAGCCAATGTGTGAACAGAATGCTGTACTAAACAGGTCCTTGGTCTGATCCAGCATGGCTCTTATGTTCTTACCAGCTCTCCCAGGTGATCAGATGGGTCACCTGGGAATAGATACCGAATGATACTGTGTAAACCAGAGGCGTGCACATCCAGAAATGGACAAGCCAATGGACATCAGGTAAGTTATCTTAAAGGCCAAAGGAAGGTAGAGCAGCTAAACAGTTTAGATTCTAGGAATGAGTAGTACTTAGAGGTTTTTGTTAGTTTCTTTTTTTAATCAGATTTTAATCACCTACAGAAGCAGCTTGTAAAGAGTGAAAGTCTCATTATTACTCAATTAGACCATAGAAAAAGAAACAAAGGTTACTTGCATACACACAAATTATGTTTCTGCTTGTATTGTTTAGTATTGATATAAGATTTTAATCTCTTTCTTGCACAAAATGCATACTGATTAGATCTTCTTGGGTGTACAGACAGACGGTACTTTTAAAGAGAGTTACAAGTGATGTGATAGAGGCATCACTGTTTGTGTGCACACTTTTATTTTGTCCCACTGTTCAATCTGCTTTTTGCATTGCAACAATACAAAAACATCACTGGGACGAGAACACACGTTTGGAACGGATTGCCTTTTTAATACAGCCTTCTACATCGGAAACAAAGTTTTGTCTGCCTCCGACTTCGATTTATACTATCTACCTGGCACAGTTTCCCAAGCTACACTGATCTGAAAAAGGGCCTGAGTATCAACACATTTCAACACGATGCCTCTTACCCAGGGCACAGGTACTGCCAGGAAAGCAGTGTTCTTCGCTCAAACCGAGGTATGGGGAGACCACCAGTTTAACAAGCTCCTCCAGTTGCATGAAGGCCTTACTGGGACCGGTAGGTTCATGGACTCCCTGTAACAAAAAACATCAAACACTCATTTCAGCAGATACGTCAAGTATGCATACAAACATATACATTTCCTTTACAATAGCTTCAGTAGAATATATAATTTTGTTCTGGGTTTTTTTTTTTTAAGTAATGGGAATAAAGAAAAAGGAAGTCTAGTACATAGGCCATGTTCAGGGTTCCAGTCAGCCAACTAAGATCTCCTCAGGACAGTCTCAAGCAGGTCATTCTAATCTCCCTCCCTATCTGGTTTTCCATCATGTTCATCATTTTGCAATGGACATTCAATGTTCTGTGGCTCCTGATCATGTGCGGTCCTTACTAGGCTATTAGTGGGGGTAGCCCCTACATTATGGGGGTGGGGTTAGTGTTGCTGCAAACTTCGTTTTTTCTCCCTCTCTCGTAATACTAGAACTAGAAATTCAGGACAGATAAAAGGAAGGAATTTTTCGCACAGTGCAAAGTTAATTTATGGAATTCACTTCCACAAGATGTAGTGATGGTCACCGATTTGGATGGCTTTAAAGGGAGATTGGCCAAATTCATGGAGAAGCTATCAATAGCTACTACTCCTGATGGCTATGTACAACCTCTAGTATCAGAGGCAGTATGCCTATGTATGCCAGTTACTGGGGAACATGGCCAGGAGGATGCTGTGCATTCATATCCTTCTTGTGAGGTTTCCCACGGGCAGCTGATTTGTCACTGCATGAACAGAACACTGGACTTGATGAACTCTTGGTCTGATCCAGCACAGCTCTTCTTATGTTCTCAGAGTTTTCCCAAATATGCCACTACCTCCATCTTGTTTCTCAGTGCCCACATTAAAATCTCCATGACAGTATCACAGTGTCAGAGAAGAGCAAAATAGAACCTGAATCAGCCATTCTAATTCCCTAAATACTGAAGGTCTTATAAATGTACACCCATTTTCAGTGACCCTATGGGTTCCAACTAAGGTAGACTTTTCTAGCCAAAGTGCCCCATGAAATGACCTGCTACTGAGAATGCCCTGGTGTGTTCACCAACTGAACCGGGTATGCCGGTGTAAGCTAATGGAGCATCCCTAGAAGAGTGATAGGATCTCATGGACTGATGCTATGGTAATTGTTTTCAGGGCAGTTCAATAAAAACATGAAACTCAGAAGGCAAAGGAAGTCGAATGTGGCAAGCTTTTTTTCCCCAGTAGCTTATGACAGAAGGGATAAAGCAATGGCTCCCTGCTTACTCAGGAGCACTATTTGGGAAGAGAGGATAAAGCCACGGCACTGTAGAACATCTGGGAGTTTGGCTCGGCCTGCACATTAGGGAGCCAATCACAGCCCAGGGCAGCTTTGCAGGGGCCTTCAGGGCAGACCAGACGGAAAATATACATTTAGGCCTGAGCAACAGACCTGGCATTGCTATTTGCGACTTCCCCACCCACCCATTCCAAAAAGGGGGGGGGGGTGTCTTCTTGCTAGGAGCAAGGTAGCTATGGACAAGCCACTGATTGATGTGGCTGGGAAGGAATTTGTGGCTGGGAAGGGATTTTACCTCTATGCGCAATTGGCATAACACGTTGTAGCCAATTTTCTTCACCCATCCAGATCTGTGTGTTTATTTATTGCCTACGCTCCCCATGATCCACACAACTGTGGCAGCTGTGGGCCTAAGGCACTGAAATAGCCTTAGGAATAAGCAATTGAAGAGATTGTGGATAGCCTTCCTACTAAGTAGGACTTATCTAACTATCCACATAGATGAAGATGGGAAACAAAAAAAATGTAAAAAAGAATGCTGTGGTATCTTAACTACTAACAACTGCATTGTACCATAAGTGTTTGTGAGTCAGATCCATGAAAAAGTATCGGCAATGAAATTGTATCCTACAAAATGGGGAGACCTTGGGTAGTTTGTAACAGGGATAGTTTTTCATTTGGAGGATACTACCTTTGTAGGCAAAACTTGTTTAGTAGTATCTCTTTATTAAATTGTTTGGAAGCCAGAACTTAGTCAATGTACCTTCTGCAACAATTACTCAGTTACATCCTTCTAGAATGCACAGGTTGTCCTGTTTCCTCAAGTATAGACAAACCTCTCCAGGGCTCCCCCACCCCCTCATTCATTAGTCCTCTAAACACAGCACATATAAGAGGCAGAAGTTGATCACTCCCCACCTGTAAAATCAGTAGCATCTGGACAATAGAAGGTGGGAGGTTGCTTTGGATCCGAGGAAGAATCTCATCCAACTTGACTCTTAGCAAGACCAAGTCACGGAAGCCGAGCAAGGCAATCTGGCGGATAGTCAATTCTTGACCCTGTGCACATTCACACGCACCCCCCCCCCCCCCACACACACACACAGAGAGAAAACATAATAGGAAAAATAGCATCCATTGGCACAGGGGTACATCCAACTGTATTTGCGAACTGCCACAAACTTAATGTTTAATACAAAGCATGTGATGGGCTAATACATGTTATCACAGAAGAACTGGGGAACGAGGGAGTCCCAAGAACATAAAGTAGAATAGAGCTGGTTAAATTAAAAGAAATATGCCTGGCCCTCTTGAGGAACTGTGTACCTGGCCTCAAGAATGCAGGTAGAGAGATTTTATAGCAAACAACTGGTGTTAGGAATGTGGGAGCAGGAATACTTCGCAAATATGTAGGCAAAGCATTCTATAAGAGGTACCCTTCCCAAACTTTCAACAACAGCACAAAAAGGAATCCTTAGCTTTATCAAAATCCATAGCCTAGTTTGTTATCCCACACCTTCAGTTCCATTTTTATATTTGTAAGACTATTGCAAGAGACCAAATTTTGCAGTATATTAGCAAACTTTAACCACTCTCAAAACAGATCCAGTGTTTCATTACCCATTCTTATTAGTAAAAATGCAGAGTTATCTATTGCATTAACCAAGCAGATGCCAAGATTAACGTTCAAACTCCCCCCCCCCCCATGCACTTGCTTCCAATGTTTTTTCAGGAGCCAGTTTGAAGCCTTTTTCCCCCCAACCAAGCTAAACTGTGCCCTCTACTATCCATGGAAGTTGTGGTATAGCTAACCAATCCACAACTAGTGAAGCAAATCTCTACCTGGGGGAATAAATGTTTGTTAATCATCAGTTCATAATGTAGTTAATGATACAACTGACAAGTTCATAAAAATGCAAAGTAAGAATAAAAGCCAATGACTCGGATGTCAGTCTTGCTGTTATAAAAATGCTTTGCCCTCTTTAAAGCATAAGATGGCAGTTTTTATGAGCACATAGAGAAGTCTGCACAGAATTGTACAAAGAATGGCATGGAATTTCTGGATGGTTATGACATTAACTCTGTGAACTCATGTGCTTTATTTAGCTCAATTACTTTATCTTATAGAATTACAAGAGTGTTCAGAAACTGAAGCTAGAGCAAAATGCAGCAACAAGATTGCTTTCTGATGCGTGCTTTGTTGTCCCTATCACATCAGTCTTGAATCAACTGCATTAGCTGCCAATTTGCTTCCTAACACAATTCAAGGTGCTGTTCCTTATCTATAAATCCCTAAATGATCTCGAGCCAGGATACCTCAAGAACCACTTCCTCCTAAATGAACTTGCCCACTGTTTGAAATCTTCTTTGGACACCGTTCTCTGAGTCCCACCACCAAGAGAGGTTAAGTTGTTGAGAATACGGGATAGGGCCTTGTCTGTGGCAGCACCACATCTGTAGAACTCTCTCCTAAAGGAAGTTAGGGTGGCCCCTTCTCTGTTGAGTTTTAGGTGGATTGTTAACATGTTTTTGTTCTACATGGCTTTTTAACATTTTAAATACCTTAGCTCCGCACATAGGAGAAAGTGCAACCTTAGTCCTACTTAGAGTAGACCTACTGAAAGAAAAGGAACTTAATTTAGTCATAACTAACTTAAGGCCGATTCATTTCAGTGACTTTACTCTAAGTAGGCCTTATGGTGGATTTGCCCTCTGTTTTTAAGATTCTCTCCTGCTCTCAATTTCTACAGTTGATGCTGTCTTAAAGTTTTAAATTGTATGTGTATAGGTGTGGGTGTTAAGTTAATGTTTGAAGTTTTTAAATTATTGCAAGTTGTAAGTCACCTTGGGGGCCCTATCTCGGCTGAAAGGAGACTCATAAATTTACAAATACATAAATAAAGTTAACACCTACGTGCGGTAGTAGGTAAAAACAATGATAGCGGGCTTTACTCAGGAAGGATCCAGATATTATCTCAGGATGGAGGGTGCACATTTGAAAGGGATAGCAGGAACATTCCACCAGACCTGCTGAAAGACCTCCCTCATAAAGTCTCTTCCTCCCTCAACAGTCATCACCAGCAGCCATTCCAGCAGGCTGAGCCAAGGGAGATGTGGCATGGTTCTGTTCTCTCTGTCTCTCTCTCCAGCTCCTCTAAAGAATTAATTAACTTCCCCATTTCTTTTCCCTTGCGCGTGGTGTCCTTTTAGATTGTTTAATTGATTATATGTTTAATTGATTATATGCAAGCTGCTCTGGGAAATTTTTTGGCTGAGGAGTGGCATAAAAATTCTTCAAACATGTAAGTAAATAAATTTGTTGAGAGGTTCTGAGGCAACAGGCAGCGGAGACTGGTGGCTCCAATGTCATGGGGCAGGGAATCCACTCTGGATTCCAGTCAGAACCACTCAGAACTCTAAAAGAGCCACCCAAGGTGCTGAGCTCTATCCCCCAAATACATTCAGTACCTTGGACAGCTCCTAACTGAGGTCTGGGCCAGATCTACACCAAGCAGGATAAAACACTTTGAAAACATTTTTAAAACTGTATCTGGAGTGTGTCCTGGGCCCCAACAGTTGTCAAAAATGTTATAAACCGTTTTAAAGCAATAATGTAGATCCTACCCTGGAGTGGATTCACTGTCCCACTGACAATGGAGCCACCAGCCTCTACTGATAACAGGAGTATGTGGCATATGGGCAGGTGAGAACTGGGCAGGGGGAAAGAGTGGTTAACCCTCTTACACCCATCGATTCTCACCTACAAGTGTAACTACTATTCAAAGTCAATTTTGTCCAAGTTGTGCTCACTTCTGTTTTGGAATCTGGCTAGAGGGAAAATAAAATCTTTGAACCGAAGGGAACTTCTGGTGAAGGATCATTGGGTTAAGTACATTCCTCCTAACTACAGTTCCTCCAACTACTCATGTTAGTGCTATGAAGTAAACAACAGGGTTGGAAACCCATTTCCTTCATAATCTCGAGTTCCTCACATCATTCAGTGTTACAAGCACCCAGCATTTTCCCTAACAGTCTTCAGGAACTGACTTAGCAAAACAAACAATCCTATCAAAATAAGATTGTACGCTCAGGCTTCCCAAGAGCCTTCTAGGCTTGCAAGTTTCTGCCACCAGCTTTGTAAAATTTAACAGCATATCTAGCCCAGAATAACCTTTGTGAAACATAATGATCAAAGCCATGCCATGATGATTGTATTTCTCCTCTACACTCACATCCCTCCCAAAATTGATTTCAAAGAAGGAAAACTATACAGCAAGCTTAATGATCTCGGATACGTTTTAACAAGTTAATTCCCCAAGTTTTAAGTTGTAACTAAATTCCATTTTAAAGATTACACATGCAATGACAGCCATGGACTTTTTAAATCCCTGGGACGACCCAGTGTGCTAGTCACTGTAGCCTGAATGTTCCCGTTTGGCTCTTCCTGCCAGCCAGAAAGGCTAAACAACCCAGGCACACTTCATCCCAAGGTTATCATGATGGCCACCCCTGGAACTGCAGCTTGCCCCTTCCCCAACAACTTAGAGCTAAAACCCAGGGTTGTCACTGCCATTGGAAGGAGGAACCAAGGAGGAGCATTCATGACAGGGTGACTAAGATGTTGGCTCATTCATGACAAGCCAGGGTTTTTTAAAAAATTGGGCTGTCATTGTGTGCAAACTGGGCCATAATCTCACACCAAATTTTATGCTTGTCTAGCTATGCGGTTTTAAAGAAATCAAAACCTTATCCTAAATAATCTGTGAAGAAGCATGCCCTGTTAAAAATAATGGGACTTACATCCAGAGACATTTATTTAGGATAGGAGACATTCATACAGAACTGTTCATTTATCTTTGATTCACAAGAGGCAGAGATGTGGGCCAACTGTTACAGTTTACATTTAATCCCATCATTAGCGTCTAGTTGTGTGGTCCAATGCAGACAGACAGGAATCTAGTACTGAGACTAAAACAGAACAACAAGTTTTTTCCTCCTACATCCCCTTTTCAGCTACCCAAATTTCTATTTCTCAGGGACTCTCTTTTCTATGTGGACCTCAGATAACCATTTGGGGATCATAGGGGTACAGTGCACATGCATTATTGATAACCATTTAATTCCATATTGTTACAACTTTTGTTACAGCATTACTTCTTTAAGTCCCTAAATTGGGACAAAATTTAAAACAGCAGTTAACTTCACCGAAAGATATTCCTGCATGTTCAATCATGACTTTATTTAGGCAGTGGGGACGTAAAACTACTGTGGCCTAACACTGCATGGAAAAGATTGCTTGTCAGTGAGATTTTGACAAGTTCCATATGATTATGAAATGTCCATAGGTTTATCTCAATTTTAGCAAAGCTTCTGATAAAATTCCCTACCATATTTTGATTAGCAAACTGCGTCAATGAGGGCTAGATTATAATATCATCAGGTAGATTCACAGCTATATTTCAAAAACTGCTAAAAATACATTAATGGTTCTTCATCAAATTGGAGGGTAGTTTCGAAAAAGATGCCCCAGGGCTATGTCCTGCACCCATATTCTTCAACATTTGCATTAATGACTTATGGCATAGTCCTATGCATGTTTAGACAGAAAAATGTCCTACAATACCCAGCATTCCCCAACCAGCATGTATAGGAACTGTGTCCTTAGAGGGCTTCCAACCAAGGCTTGCATTGTCACAGATTTTGTGGGAGAAGGGTTCCAGATGCCACTGTGTTCCGTCTGTAACCCTCCCATATTCCCCCCCCAATTCTTTCATCTTTTTTCTTGAAACAGAAAATCCAATAAGGAGCACAAGACCAAATAGCTGCACAATTACTTTTGAAGGCTATCACCAAGATCTGCCCATCAGGAAGTACCCTTTGATGAAGGGATGGAGGGAACCTTTATCAAATTTGCAGATGACACAAACTTGTGAAGGATAGCTAACCTCTCAAAAGACTAGAATTCAACAATAAAATATTTTGAATAAAATTCAAAAACTGCACCAAAACAAACAATATGAAATGTAATGGAGACAATACAAAGGGCAGTACCCAATGCTGCCTGTCCACCAGCAGGGCCCATGGCTGCTTCTGTTCCATGAGCGGCCAGCTCTGCCAATTCCCTTCCACAAGCAGTGCCCACCACTTGCAGAACAGAGATTTAGCACTTGAGGATGCAAGTCCTGAAATGAGCAGAAATGCTCATTTCTGGAATGGGGCAGGAGCTCCCTTCCCTTATGTGACACAGCCCAAAGTTCTGAAGGTGGGGTGGGGTGGGGGGGGAAACACAGGTATAGGATACCTGTCTTGGCAGTAGTACATGTGAAAAGCAGTTTGGGATTGAGTCAACCACAAGCTGACCCTGAATCAGCAGTATGACACAGCTGCAAAAAGAAAAGGTGAATGCAATTTTAGGCTGCCTTAGTAAAACCATAGTTTCCAAGTCATGAGAAGTAATAGTTTCTCCTTATTCTGCCCTAATTGGACCCTAATTTTGTGTGGCACACTTAAAAGAGGGATAGATACAAATTGGAACAGATTCAGAAGACGACAGCAAAGATGGTCAGCAATATCGAAAACAAGTTCTATAAGGAAGGATTGAAGGGCATGGTTATGTTTAGCCTAGAGAAGAGGACTGAGGGAGGGCAGGATAGCGCTCCTCTCTGTGACAGTCCTTCAGGTATTTAAAGAATGCAAAAACTTGTCTCTGCTGCCATGGCGGGCAGGATGAGATCTAATGAGCTTAAGTTACAGGAAGGTAGATCCTAGTTGAACATTAGGAGAAATGCGCTTATAGTAGTAGGGGAAATTCAACCAATTCCTGGGGGAGGGAGGCTCTTTCCCTTGCTGGAGTTCTTCAAATAGAAGCTGGACAGCCACCTGTTGGGGATGCTCTAACTCTGGATTTCCTGCATTGAGTAGATGACCTCCAGGGCCCCCTCCAGCTCTATGATTAAGAGCTTGCACTGTGAGTTGAATTTTTTATCATGTGTCTTCAACTTTATACTGTACTGTATTTAAAATGTGGCGATGCTGACATGTAACTACAAGCCAGATTCCAACAACAGCAAATTGAGCTTTTCAACAAAGAAATTAGCTACACTTAATTTTGCAATTTCATCAGGTGGTTGGCTTCAACGAGTACAAATGTCTTGTGTACTGAAACAAGTCACTATTAATTTTTATCACCAGGTCTGTTCTCACATCTTTCCTATGCCAATAACTCAAATTTTAGCAAAAGTCTAACACCCTTTCTTTGTCACTGAAGCTTCATATATACTCAACTAGCTGATATACCAGGTGTTGCTCAGGCCCCCTAAGATATATGTCTGCAAGATAATCATCTTAAAGTAGTAGGCTGGTGCTAGGCCTGTGAGTTAACTTTTAAAGAAATTAAATTGCCCAAGGCATGCAGGGAGTTGTAGGCGTAAGCTGAGGCTAGAATGGAATGGTGGGTGGGGTTAGTGGCAGTTGGAGAAAGTCAGGTAGAAGGAGAACAAAGACTGTTAGTGATAGGTCAGGGAAGTGGGAGCTGAGTTAGGATTGAGAGATAGTGACCTGGCTTGCACATAGTGACCTGGTTTGCTAACCCATACTTTATTTTAAATCAGCCACTCTGCATGTCAGTACTACACCTCCTAGCATGCCTTTGGCTGCCCGCAGGTGTCCGTGTCCTCTGAGAGGCGCTTCCCTCCTCTCATTGCTAGGGTGACCAGATAAAATCCAGGTCAGGGCTCATGTAACTTTAACAGTTGTAGAGAAAAGGGAATTTCAGCCAGTGTCATTTGTATGCAATTACTTCCTGGTGAAATTCCCTCTTCGTCACAACAGTTAAAGGTGCATGCACTATCCTAGAGTGACCATATACAAAAGAAGGCAGGGCCCCTGCAACTTTAACTGTTGTGATAAAGAGAGAATTTCACCAGGAACTAATTGCATACAAATGACTCTGGCTGAAATTCCCTTTTCTCTACAACTGTTAAAGTTACATGAGCCCTGACCTGGATTTTATCTGGTCACCCTACTCATTGCCAATGTTGCTCTTCAATAGAGCATTGTGGAGTTGTATTGCTGAGAAGGGAAGGGAAGTGGCTGTCAGGGATCACGCCTAGCTCTGGATAAATCCTGCTGGCATTGCCTCAGCCTGTGCTTCTCGCCCACAACGTGTTCCATCAGGAGCCTATACTGAAGGCCTGGGGCCGGCCGTGTACTTCTCCCCTTCATTAGGCCTGTTTCTGGGCATGCACAGAGTGCCTCCCTTTCCTGCCTCCTAAGAGCGAAGACCACGCATGCACTTCTCCCAAATTCTGAGAAAACAGCGATATCAGGATAGGGTGCCTTTGAGCAAGTTTGGCCCCTCAAAGTCACACTGTTGTATTTAGTTACAATTTTAAAACCATGCAGAGGGTGGAAGGAGGCACCACAAATGGACGCAGCCCGTTTATGTGGGTTGTTTCCTTTTATGTTGACTGCTCAACCCCAACCTTAGGAGCTGGGGTTGTAAAAGACATGCAGCAGTAACCCGCCCATGCATTCACAATGGCCACCAAAAGCCAGTAAGTCTGGCCTCCCACCCAAGGCACACTGGGAGTTCCACCCAAGCCATACTGGGAGTTGTAGGCAAAAGCCTTGGTTTTTATTAAATTCTTTAAAAATATTTAAAACCCAAAATTCTGTGTTTTTAGCTTTTTCTGGTACATTGTACAGCCAGACCTATCAGCATGCCAAATTTCAAGTTTCTAACTCATCTGTAAGTGGGTAAACATTTTCGGACATACATCGCACACACATGCTTTCCGCTTGATAGGGTTAAAGCCTCAGTAGTCCCAGAACATGTATATGTATGTTTATTATTTATATTAACATTTTTTTAGGCTGCCTTTAAGGGTGAACCCTTTCTTTCCATTAAAACTGAACCACTTTCTGGTTCCAACCCGACCTGAAATGTAAACCTTTTCAATCTTGCTCTGTTCCCATTTTTAGTCATCTGTGGATCATCCTTATAATCTCCAACACTATACTAGTGGATCCTAATCTACCATTTGGGCATCCTCAATATGAACATAAGAAGAGCCATGCTGGATCAGACCAATTGTCCATCTACAGCATTCTGTTCCCACAGTGGCCAACCAGCTTACTACCAGGAACCCACAAGCAGGACAAAGTGCAACAGCACCCTCCCGCCCATGTTCCCCAGCAACTGATGTATACAGGCTTACTGCCTCTGATACTGGAGGTAGCACATAGCCATCACAACTAATAGCCTGCTCTTCCAGGAATTCATCCAACCCCCTTTTAAAGCCATCCAAATCAGTGGCGTCACCACATCTTGTGGTAGTGAATTCCATAGTTTAAGTTTGCGCTGTGTGAAGAAGTACTTCCTTTTATCTGTCCTGAATTTCATACCAATCAGCTTCATGGGATGACCCCAGGTTCTAGTATTATGGGAGAGGGAGAAAAATGTCTCCCTATCTATATTCTCCACACCATACATAATTTTGTACACCTCTATCAGGTATCCCTTTAGCCTCCTTTTTTCCAACCTAAATAATCTCAGCTGTTGTAACCTTCCCTCATGGGGGACATACTCCGGTCCCTTGATCATTTTAGTTGCCTTTTTCTGTACTTTTTCAAGCTCTACAATATATATATTTTAGCAGTGGTGACCAAAATTGAACACAGTATTCTAAGTGTGGTCGCACCATAGATTTGTATAAAGGCAGTATGATACTGGTAGTTTTATTCTCAATTCCTTTTCTAATAATGCTGAACATGGAGTTTGCATTCTTTACAATGGCCACAGAGGTTGACATTTTTGTGGAGCTGTCCACCACAACCCCAAGAACTCTTTCTACGTCAGTAACGGACAGCTCAGATCCCATCAGATTATTCTGAAATTGGGATTTTTTGTCCCAATGTGCATCATTTTACACTTGCTTACATTGAACCATATCTGCCATTTGGATGCCCACTCCTCCAGCTTGGGGAGATCCTTCTGGAGCGCCTCATAATACCTTTTTGTTTCAACCACCTTAAATAATTTGGTGTCATTGGCAAACTTGGACACTTCACTGCTCACTCTTAATTCTAGATCTTTTATGAACAAATTGTAAAGAATTAGAGTACAGATACAGATCCCAGTGGGACTCCACTATTTACTGCCCTCCATTGGGAGAATTTACCATTTATTCCTACTCTCTGCTTTCTGTTCTTTATCCAGTTGCTGATCCATACGAGGGTCTCTCCCTTTATTCCATGACTGCTAAGTTTGTTCCGGAGTCTTTGGTGAGCGACTTTGTCAAAAGCCTTTTGGAAGTCCAAGTAAAAAATGTCCACCACATCTCCCCTGTCTGCATGTCTATTAACATTCTCAAACAACTCTAAAAGATTAGTGAGACAGGACTTACCTTTGCAGAAGCCATGTTGATTCTTTTTCAGAAGGACTTGTTCTTCTATATACTTACAAATTTTGTCTTTACTAATGCTTTCAACCAGTTTACATGTAACAGATATTAAACTAGTCAGCCTGTAATTTCCCAGATCCCCTCTGGATCCCTTTTTAAAAATTGGTGTTACATTGGCCATCTTCCAGTCCTCTGGTACAGAGGAGTTTAGGGACATGTTGCATCTTTTGGTTAGAAGATCAGCAATTTAAGTTCTTTGAGAACTCTAAGATGGATACCATCTGGGCCTGGTGATTTATTCACTTTCAGTTTGTCAATTAGGTTGAGAACATCACCTTTTGTCACCAATGTCAGTTCAGGCACAGGCATCTGTCCTGTATCTTCTGCAGTGAACACTGATGTGAAGAGTTCATTCAGCTTCTCAGCAATCTCCCTGTCCTCCTTTAGTATTCCCTTAACTCCATTGTCATCCAGTGGTCCAACTGCTTCCCTAGCTGGTTTCCTGCTTCTGATATATTTAAAGAATTCTTTATTGTTGGTCTTGATATTGTTAGCAATATGCTCTTCAAAATGGTTTTTTCAACTCTTAGTTTTTGCTTGCATCGACTTTGTGCAAGTTTGTGCTCCCTTTTATTTTCCTCACTTGGGCAAGACTTCCATTTTCTGAGGGGAGCCTTCTTTTCTATAATAGCTTTCTTAACACTGCTAGTTAACCATGCCGGTGACCTCTTGGACTTGGTGATACCTTTTCTAACCTGTGGTATACAATTTAGCTGAGCTTCCATTATTGTGGTTTTGAAGGGATTAAACCCTCTTGACTATGCCTTTCAACTTCCTTTTTACCTGTTCCCTCATTTTAGAGACATTTCCTCTTTTGAAGTCTAATGTGACTGTGCTGGACTTCGTGAACATTTTCCCACCTAAATATAAATTTAATCTGATAGCACTGTGGTCACTGTTACCAACTGGTTCAACAACATTAATGTCCATACAGTCCAATTGATTAGTTGCCAGATTTGCACTCCCATCCAGAACACATTATAGCAAAAATTGGCAATTTGTGGCCCTCCCAATGTAACATTGGCCTACCACTCCCATTATCCTTCACCATTGGTTATACTGATTAAAACATCTGGAGGGCCTCAAGTTGTCCACTCCTCCATTATGTGGCAGCACATTTCACTGACATCATATCATATCAACAACAATTTATTGAAGGCAACCAAATACAGGTTTTAGCCAAGCAAGTACACAAACATTCTGCACAAAATATAAAAACGTGACATACAGAAGAAATAAATAAAGTGTTATAAAATGTTAAAACATACATGCACATGCAACTAAACCCTTACATCTCAAGGCAGGTCACATGAGTTTGTCTATGCTGGGCAGCCTTCACGGCAAATTTGGCTGTGTTAAACATTACAAGCCTGTCTGTACCTTATCCATATCACTGACAGTAGGAATCACCATTAAGAGCTTCTCTAGATATTTTTCCCTAGATGTGTCATACAATTTACAGTGTAGGATATAGTGTATGGTGTCCTTTACCTATTGGCTGCCACAGATGCATAGGTGCTGGTCTCTGGGAATTTTCTTGAATCTGCCCTCCAAAAAAATGGATTTCATTGTCTGGCAGCACAGGGCAGTAAATGCCCTTCGAAAAGGTGGATTTAGTTCAGACAAGTATCTCTCTATCCTGTGGTGCCCTTTTAAAAACGGGTAGCTATTAAAAAATCTGGAAAGGCAGATAGCCTCCTTATCCATTTTTGCAAATAGCTCTCGGAGATGTACTTTAATTTTATGTCTGCTAGAATAAATTCCAGCGGCAAGAAGGGCATCTGAATCGAGCCATATTTCTGTAGTAAAAATTTACTTTTAGCTATCCTGATGTTTTGAGATGGTGAATGTGCCTGCTCTGCTATGCACAGTTTAACCAATTCATTCACAGAATAATTCAGTTTTAAAAAATAATAAAAAATGGTACTCAAAATAAGGTATAAAACTGGCATTACACCTACTTCTGCTCGCAGATAGACTGTCGGCGTTCCTGGTGGCAGTCCCAATAAGATGCGTATAAAGGTATTCTGTACTGATTCCGAGTTGGCTCTGGAATACCCCAGATTTCTGCCCCATAAGTCATCTGAGGAATAACCTTGGCAGCAAAAACTCTTAGAGCTGGCAATACAAGGCTCCCACCCTTCACTCTGGCAAATTTCAACACTGACTATGTTGAACTTTGGCCTTTTAGTTTACTAACTTGCCAATGGCTATTCCATGAACCATTATGCACAAAACAAATCCCCAGACAGTTGAATCTATTGGAGTGTTCCAGGAGATGACAGTCTAAAAACCATTACACGCTTACCAAATACCATAACTTTGGTCTTAGCATAGTTCACTCTCAACTGTTCCTTACAGCATATATCCCCAAACAGTTTTCAAAGTCTCCTCATGCCTATTTGGGTTTGTGATAAAAGGACCATATCATTAGCATACAGCAATATATTCAGTTTCCGCAAACCAATAGCTACTGGGAAATTGGATTTGTCAGCTAGTTCAATGGTGTCATTCACACTGAGATTGAACATCAAGGGAGCTAACAAACAGCCTTGTCTTACACCTTTGGTTGAGTCAATTTCCCCAAACAGCTGGCCTTCCCTGCCTACCCTGACTTGAAGCTTGGTACCTGTGTACAAATTCTTGATTAAAGTCAACAGGCGCCTGTCCAACCCAAGTCTCCACAGTTTACTCCATAGGATCTCCCTATTTATCCCATCGAAGGCAGCGGTCAGATCAACAAAAGCTGCATATAGATATTTCCTTGGGACACCTGCATATTTTTCTCTCAGATGTTTTAGAACAAAGCATTGATCTATAGTTGACTTCCTGTGTCAGAAGCCTGCTTGTTCCTCACCAATAATATTGTTGTTGTCTACCCAGGCTTCAGCTTTATCCAAAAGATAGCGTGTACAATTTGGAAGCAACGTCCAAAAGACTGATTGGACAATAGTTGGCTGGGACAGATTTATCCCCTTTCTTAAAGATTGGGACAACTATACTTCGTTCCCATCACTTAGGTATTTAACCTGAAAAGTTAACATATGTGAAGAATTTCGCTAGTACAGGAGCCCACCAATTTAAATTGCCCAGAAACATCTCTGAGGGGAGCATATCTTCCCTGGGGGCTTTCTGTCTCTGTAGTCGGGATATTAAGCTGTTCATTTCATAAGTAATTACTGGGGACCATATAGGTATATCCTTAATATCAGGAAAGTGGATGGGTGCAAGAGTTCTTATCAGGCCTGGGTTGAAATCAAAGTTAAATACATGTTTAAAGTGAGTCTCCCAAGTCTTTGACAGAATGTGAGCATCTAGGCCATATTTCGTTTGCTTTAGTTTATGAGACAGTAGGTCCCAAAACTTCTTGGAGTCTTTACAGACTGTGGTACCTTCAATTTCTACCCACATTTGTGCATAAAAGGCTTGTTTGCTTTTCAGCAATTTCCTATAGAGGCAGCGTTCTCAGTCCATACCTTTATTGCAGAAGTAGTGACATTGGAGCTGACTTGCCTACACAGTGAGTGAAGATCTCATCTTGCCAATCTACATTCTGTATCAAACCATCTTGAAGATTGATGGCTTGGCTTATAGGGCAAGTTATTTGAACAGAGAGCACTTGCAAGTTGCACAAGATCATAATAGATGGGTAGTGGATCATAAGTCTCTTTTCCCAGCAACCTATTTCTAAGGATCATCATCTGTTTGCCAAGAAGAGTCTCCTCTGCTTTTGACTGGATATCAAGACACCATCTCAAACTCCTTTTCTCTTTATGCACAAGCCAGGCCTGTTAAAGTGACTTGAAAATCAGCCAACTCCAAGCACAATGGCTGATGGTCACTTGCCGGTTGGACTCCCACTATGAAATTGTTTATGCAAGTGGCACATTCAAAATTGCATAAGACATAATCTATGACACTCCCACCCTTAACAGAGGAGAATGTGAAATTCCCTGCTAACTTATCCTACCCGGTGCCATAACAAAAAAACAACCTAAATTTGTAGACTAACTTGAACATACAGATCCCTGCTTCATTAATTGTTTTGTCCATGGATTTCCTAAATGGGAATCTTCCTAAATGGCAGTATCTTCTAGGTTTAGGCCAAGCCTTGCACTGGCAATTATGTATGCATCGTCTATTCTGGCATTGAAATCTCCCATGACAATCATTAACGATGTAGGGAATTGCTGGTTAATTGTTTCCAGGTGGAACTCTAAAGTGTCCCATATATCTGATTTATAATCTCTAGAGCCTCTGGGTGGGATATACACATTTATGCAAATTAATTCAACCCCCTTTGACTTTTCAGTTGGATAGTATGGAAACAGGATGGGTTGGATTCAATATTCTGAATCTCTACATTTAAACTAGAAGCCACACCCAGGACAAGACCACCTCTGCTTCTTCCTTTCTTTTGGTCCTTCTTTGCTGGAACTGAAAATGTGCTAAATCCCTGTATTTCAATTTTTGAAGCCCAGGTCTCTGTAAACCAAAGAATTGAAATTTTAGCAGAAACTCTAGAAAGCCCACATCCCGTATCTTGTTATTCCACCCTGAAACATTCCATGACAGTAACTTTAATGATGTCCCTTGGGGTTCTTGGGGAGCCTTCCATGCAAGTTGTGAGGGCAGGGATTTAGCGTGCATGTTCTCTGGAAGTTCTCTCAGTCAATTCTTTCAAGGAGGGTATTTTGCTGAATCATTTGGGTGTCCTTTAGGTGTTTTGTGGGTATATCATATCAAATAAAAAAAAAACCTTATTTCTTTAATATTTAGAATACGTATGTAAATCACTGAATGACCATGAGAGAAGCTAAAGTCTTCCGAAATGTATGCAATTCACCTGCCTGCATTCCCACACATACCTTCTGTCATCTGCTGCAAGTACAGGAAAGAGAGAGAGAGAGAGAGAGAGAGAGAGAGAGAGACAGCATGGGAAGTTAGTATTTCTGTAGTAAGAAGCAAGCATTTCCATTTTTCCAAGCCTTTGGGGAAGCACCAGTTTGAAAAGGGTTTTGCAGGATACATTGGGCCTGTTCAGACAACACGCTAAGCCTTGATTAGGCCACAAACCTTTTTGCAGCAAATGGTTAGTGAGTGCGTTTAAACAGTGGTTATGTAGCCACAACAGTTAGGAATGGCTCACACGACACACTAAGTCATGGTCAAATGACATGCCAAACCATAATATTTAACTCAAAATGCTTAACCACTGTGGCGTAGCGCGTCATCTGAACAGGGTCAGTGAATTTTACCTAATGGCATTTTGGAACTTGACAAGAAAAATCAAGCACCCAATACTTGATTACCAAGGGCAGAAACAAAAGCAAAGAGAAAGTATGTAACCTTCTTAAGAATTCCATTCCGCAGGAAATTTATACTGCCAGTAACATCTCCTGCCCAGGCAAGGTTATTTCCTTGGTTCACAAGTTAGGTTGTTCAACTCCTTGAGAAAAGTATTATCTTTTAGTCCCTTACAGTGCCAAGTGGAATTAATGGGAAAAGATATTGGAAATTGTCTGCCTTCTTATCTCAAACTACCAGAAAGAATACAGTTCTTTTAAAATGCCCATGTAAAAGTTACTCAATAGTTAGGATTGTTAGCTCTGGCCAGCAAAGAATACTTAGGATTGTTGGTCCTTTATTGAAGCCAATTGAATCAGAGGCAAACACAGATTTATTTGCTTTTTCCTCTTCTCCTGGCAGTTCTAAAATCAGGAAGGTAGAGCGATTTAAGAGTTGCAAAATACACCTCGTACAAGTGTAAGAGCTTGCATCGTAGATTCTCACCAAAACTTTGATGAACTAATGCTGGTTTTCTATAAACCATGGCTTGGAAATCAAGAGCCAGCTATGGAAATAAGTGCCTCCTTCCTCTCCTCCTCTACTGTGGGCCACTGTGGGAACTGAATCCTGGACTAGATAGGTATTTGGTCTGATCCAGTATTCTCATGTTCCTCTCAGGTACAGTTTATTATTCTTCCAAAACAGAAGCTCTTGCACAATTTTCAATGTTTTCATAGGAACTAGAATGGTAGGAAGAATAGGATGCAAAGAATACAATTAAGAGGAAAGAGGATATGTGCAGAAGTCTTGAGGAAACCCCACAATTCTATGTTCTACGTTTTCGGTGCATGGCTGTCAATATACCACTGCCCTCAACTAGCCTATTAAGGCCACTGACTAGAGAATATTGGCTGGGGCAGGGGGATGTTGGGGGTTGTAGGACTTTCTTCTGCCTAAACATGCACAAGATTACACCCGAAAAGTATAATAATCTGTCCAAAAGTCTACAAAACTCTGCTTATCTCCTCTGCTTATTGAAAATTTCTTCCCTTTAGCAAGCAATGCTCATGTGTTCTGAAATTAATTTCCACCAATAATGAGAACTAGGACTTGATTTTAAGAATGAAACTCAAGTTCCAGGAACTGTGCACCACCATCTTCAACAATGGGGGGGAAATGCAAGATTCTAGATGCCATACTTTTCTCCACCCACCCTGCGCTGTCTCCCATTACCCAAACTTCTTGTTCCTAACCTAGAGTACAAGACTGCCCATCTTTGAGCAGAAGGGAACTCGTAAGGGAGGAGCAGTGGGATAAATACAACCCACCCAAACAATCTCAGACCACTGCCGCATGAACAGGATAGGTTCACATCATCAGGTCCACAAAGTGTTGTTCTCAGCTGACACATATATTATACATAGGTAGATAAAACTGATTGGGGGGGGGGGGGCAGGATGGAATATTACAAAATGAGGCCAGAACACCCAGGAATGCAACTGGATAGGTGTGTGTATCATGCAAAAATACCACAAGATCTACGCAAAAGAGTAAAAGTATCCTTGTTCTGTCTGCATCTATATACATGTTTACACTTGTGTGTATGTGAGTATATTTTATTTTGTGTGTATACTCCCGAATTAATAATGTTCTTTGAGCCTTTAACAACAAAAATATATGTGACAGCTGGGAACAACACATCTGACAAAGCAAATTCTGTCTCACAAAAGCTTGTGCCGTATATTATTTTTAAGGTGCCAACAGACTTTGCTGTTTAAATTCTAGCAGTCATACAGAGTTTTTACCCTATCAGAATTGACAGCAGGGCCTCTCACCTGCTCTCTACATATTTGCTGGACAAACAAGTTTAGCAGCACATCCGGTGAGATCTGTGGTTTTAAAGTTTAAACCTTTTTCTTTTAAGGCTTAAGTCCTCGGTGTCTCAACGGCTTTAGAGAAGAAACTCATGGCAAGTTTTAATGGTATTTTCCTCCCTGCTAAGCTTATATTTTAACTCCACTTACCTGAACAGGATAAAATATCGCCTGAAGTGTGGGAAGAGTTTCTGTGAAGAAGTGGTCCCAGATTTCAGATAATACATGGATGCGATTCTCTCCTAAACCAAGGGGGGGGGGGGGGGGGGGGAGAAGAACCATCTTTTAGGAAATAGGTCACTGTTACTCAGGTAGCCACTCTCATGACTAAACTATTATCTATTGAAGTAAGCCATCCAAATTTGTAGAAAGGCAGACCAGACACTGCAGCTATAGCTAAGTTTATTTTTGCACTCCTTCAAAAGATAAATAGATAAAGAGCTAGCTTCTCCCCAGAAACAAAAAAAACCCTGTCCTGCCTCAGGCTAAGGTCATATGAAAACTGTGAAACGTGGTTTAGCCTTTTGATAAGAAGCAAAGAAGGATTGTACATCTGCTCAACAGATAGACCCTATTACCAAGAGTCATGAGGAGTCTCATGAACTTTTAACTAAAAATACTAGCCCTGTTTAGGAAAGAGGGGAAGAAATAATCGTATTAATTCAGAATCAGAGCTTAGAAATTTGAGAAACTAACCTTGCTCTCATTGTTTAATTCAGGGCAAGTATATTCAGGGGCTTCCCTGAATCCTAACCAGTACTCGACAAGGAGTTCAGACAAGGGGTTCACTATCAGGGTTCCCGAGCATAAGGAAGTACCAATGCCTGACCTTTGGCCCATGGCAAGAAGTCTCCTCCTCTGCTAAATATTCTTAGTTAACAGTTGAATTTTATATTTTCAAAGATAGAGGAACTACAACTGCCTGCTACTTTCTTCTTCCCCAGTGGTCCTATGGGGCACTGAAACCTGAAACTATCACATCACCTGGCAGAGCCCAATCTGAACGTCTATAAACCCTCCTTCTCCATATCATCTTAAGACTCTGACAAGACAGAAATCCTGACCAACATCCAGTCAGCCCTTTTCTTCTCCTATCACCCCCCCTACACACACACACACTACACAGCCAATCTGCTTTTTATAATATCTTGCCTGATAAAAGAGATCTGTAGATGTCAACATATTAAACATTTTTGTGATCTTTGTGTTGGCCGAATAAAGGTATTTCACTATACACATCTTTTCTTATGGCCAATATGGCTGCCTTCATTTTCTGATTGTTTGTTTTCTGTATGTATGTTATTTGCTAAAGCAGGAACTGTGGGTGTGTCTTGTAAGTCCCATCCTCAAATTGGTATTGACACAGTATCTGCACTTCATCTTGTTGGAATTTGCACCCCTGTCTCTATTCTGGTGCATCAAGTCACACAAATGCTATTTTTAAGCATGACTCAAGTTGGATTGGGGCATAGAGGGACAGGCTTGGGGATTTCCCTTTCACAAGATTATGTAACCATCGGCATGGTACATTTCCTGTAACAAACAAACAAAGGGAATCGGTGTGTCACACAAACCAAGGAAGATCAAACATGACACAGTCTCATTAATCAAGTAGCTCTCATCTTCACCATAGGTATTGTAACTCCTTCAGTCCCCAGCTTTGCAAAGAATTTCTCAGTTCACAAGCCAACCAAAAGGTCATTTCTGAGATTTTGGCTGTAGCCATGGAACAGAAGAATCACAAATTTCTCTCCAAAATAAAGTTTCAACAGCCACAAACCAGCACCATTTGAATTTCCACATAAAGCTGAATGATTCAGAAGTCACTGCAAAGACTCTGCCAAACTGAGTTTTTATTTCCAATCTGGAATCATCAGTTTCCAGCTGCTGGGTGTTCTTCATGAGGCCAGAGGGCCATACAGATACAGATGCTTGCCCTGGCCTAAGACAGATGCGACACATTTTCCAAAGGACTGTGTCTTGCATCACAGGCCTCCAATTGGTTGCTGTCAATCTGGACACTGCAATATTATAACCCAATCCTTGGCTGGCTTCCAAATAAGTATACTCAGAATTGCAGCTGTAGTAACCTATGTCCCACTGATATTCAACACAATATTATTGCTTTCAAAACTAAATGTAGATTGTGAAACTCTCCCTAGGAGGAAGCCTATATTTTCCAGGTCTGAACTAGTTGGAATTCAATTTAGCAGGACTTTAATAATAACAACTTTGTCAGGCCCTAGAGCTATTGCATCACACCAGATCTACGTGCTGATGACACCCTAGGAGTAGATCAAATCTACTTTTATTTTATTTTTTAAATGTACAAAAGGAAACACAGCATATAGCTACAACCTGTTATCTGCGGAGCTCCTTTCCTCCTTGTGCTTTTGCAGGTTGGGGCACAAGTTAACAAGAAACATCCATGATGATACAGCAAGCCCATAATTGCAGCTTATTTGGTCATCTTTAACATGTCAGAATTGCTTCTGACTTTGTAAAATAGAAGAGGATCGATGCTTTTTCCCCTGTTCTGATTCATGCATGAGTAATATAGATACATGCATGCAAGCAGGCAGGCAACTCAAAATGTTTGTGGGCTAGTAACATTTCTTGTACTATTTGCATATCTGTCTGGGATAAAGCCACCTCCCACAACCACTGGAAGTCTGCCCAGATCTTTCTGGGGTTGACTTTCAAATGCTTCTCATATGTTTCTATCCAAGCCTTTCTCACTATAACCAAAAACCTGAGAATTGTTGTATACTAAGTTATGTATCCCAAGTCTTGATCTGATTAGAAGGTTAAGTACATACATATACGTACATTAGCTGGTCAACCTTCATCACCACCAAGTTCTAATTAAAAGTGGGTGAACAGAGGTGGCGTTTGCTAAATGGTAAATTACTATGATGTACATAACCACCTGGTAACCTGGCTCTCTTAATTGTTCTGCTGAGTGGCAAGGAAAAACGTTACCAAACTTCTGCTGATTTCTGTTCAGAAATCCCAGGAAACAATGGAGTCATGAGGCATCTTCTCATGACAATAAGGACATGCTCATCAGGTATGGCCATGCAGATACGTTATACGTAAGTTACCACTGGATTGTTTGTATTGCTTTTTTTGATCATGCAAAGACAGTTCCTCCCAGCTTTAAATCACATATATTTTATGATAATCAAGAGTAAAGTCTGTTGCTTGCACGTAACAGGATCTTAGGATACTTAGGGGGCACAATCCTATGCATGTTTAGAAAAAAAAAGGCCTACAACTCTCAGCATTCTCCAGCTAGTCATGCTGCCTAGGGAATGGTGGAAATTGTAGGACTTTTGTCTGTCTAAACATTCATAGGATTGTGTCCTTAGCCATGTGATTCAGAAGTGCTGTTTTCGTTCCACAAATCCATCCCACCGACCCAAGCCTCAAAAGATGCCTCACAAGGCTTTCTGGAGTCCAGTGCCCTGCCACAAAGCAGCCTCGCTCTACTTGCCTTCAGAAAGCTTAATCTTCTCCTCTACGAACAGCAAGCCTTTCACAAGGAGCTGGTTCTGCCAAAGAGAAAAAGAGAGAAAATTTGGCTTTCTCCTCAAAACTCAAAACATACACTTGATGATTTTGACTTCTAAGAACACTCTATGTGATGGATTCTCTCAATCAATATCTCATGACCCAGTACATTTTTGGTCAGCAGTATGGAATTTATATTTCAAAGCACAAACTACCAATGCAAGGTTCATATAGCCAAACCGTAAGGTCTGAGCTGCTAGCTTTTCCTCGTCTGGGGAGAAAAGTATTTTCAGTTTTGTAAAATGCCCAGACAACGTATGTCGATGGCTGGCCATATAAATAAAGTTAGTAAGTAGGTAATTTGTTAGCAAATAAATGCTATTCATGCACATGATTAATCAAAAGCAACCTCTGCATTCTAGATCAATCCAGACATGCTGCAGCTCTTAATATGCCATCAAATCCATAAGCACTGCCAAGATAGTTTGTACAAATGGAGCAGATTTAGAACACACATGCAACACTACAGGCAGGGACTTTATCTCTGCAACCCCCAAACCCATATTCCACATATATAGTAAGTTCCTCAGAATTACAGGAAAAAACAGTTACTGCACAATCTACAGTAACTGTTTTTAGGACCTTTGCTCTAATCTTTTTTAGCAGCTACTGTAAATAAGGCTACTTGATTAGTTACATAAGGATCCATATCTACAAGTAGTTTATGCATCCGATCAACTGAAGTTCTATCAGACAGTCCTCCCAGCAGAGGTACAAGAAATCATTTCCTAAGACTGGCACACATTTCACAAATTGTGGTACAACACATGACAAAAACCTCATTTTTTTTCTATCCTGAAAAACGTAAGAGCCAAGCTGCCTCAGACCAAGGGTCCCTCTAGTCCAGCATTCTGTTCACACAGTGGCCAACCAACTGCCTGTGGGAATCCACAAGTAGGACATGAGTACAACAGCACCCTCCCACTCATGTTCCTCAACCACTGGTATAGAAGGGCATACTCTGCCTCTGATACTGGAGGTAGTATATAGCTATCAGGACTACTAGACATTGATAGCCTTATCTTCCATGAATTTGTCCAACTTTAAGTCATCCAAAGCGATCCAGAATGAAAATGAGTCAAACAAATCACTTTAGTAATGTCTACTGCTATAGTATTTACGCTAAGGGTTTGTTGCTCAAATAGAGAAATGGCTTTCCTCCTTTGCTCAGACTTACTCTCTCTCACACACACACATAAACACACACACACACACCATGGGTTCAAGACTAACCTTAATTAACTGGAACAGATGGATAGATACTCTTTTTGTAAGCAAGCTTACAGAGGGGAAGTGGACAAGACAGATTTGCCAGATATCATTCAGCAGTTTATTTTTTATCAAGGAAGAAAGTCACAATTGACTACATAAACAACTACTGCCCTGTATATTTGTAACAAACCAAAGGAGAGGAATGAAGCCAGGAAGAAGAAAAACCACACAAATGTTCTAAATGTTGAGCATCTGTGAGAAATAAGGTATTTCCATTTTTAGAAATGCATCTATTTGCTTGCAGTACATTCTTTCTAAAGATCTATATTTATTCTGAAGGGCTATAAAGTATATGCCAACTTAATTAAAGGAGAGGAGGAATTTGGGATTAAAGTGAGAAATTACTAGAGACAGTCTCACTTAAAGTAATTCAAGGTTTGTTTTTCTTGATAAATAGAAGTTGGTGTCTCCTTTTAATGGCAGGTCATTTCTGAGAATTTTTTTTTAAATTAGCAATTATTTAAGATACCAAAAATATTTGTCTAGGAAAATGTAAACAAGTTAAAGCTATGATCATCTTATGTTTTTTTAGAAAGCCATTCGCACATGCCCACGGTTTCATGATTTGATATTATGCTTCCCCCCAAAGGATGTAGGAACTCAGTGTAACAATATTTTATGATAAGACGCTTGAATAAGGTGGGAGTGAAGCAACAATCAAAGCAAAAGTGCAGTGGGAGAAGAACATAAGAGGCCTCGGCTGCCAAAGATACACTGTAAAGCAGTAGATAATACTTGAAGTTCGGCCGGGGTGGGTAACGACAAAGTAGTCAAGCTATCTCCAGATCTTTAAAAAAATCAAGATTGTGAGGGAACCATGCCCACCACCCGTCACACCAGTGACACTAATTTACCAAAGTTTCCATCTCTGCAGGGCTTCATTTTCCCATACCCCACACACAGAGTAGCCAACGACCTAAATGAAAAAATCTGTGCCCATTTGAAAGCACATGACCTACTCTGTACTCAGAACGGTGGAAAATGTGTTTCCACTCCACCACCTACATCTCCAAGGAAAATACAGAGCAGTTATGTAATTATGTTTCTCTGAAGGTGGAGAAAGCTGTCCTTGGCTAGTCAGATTGAATAATTCTAAGAACTTCTAAACCTGCAGCAGTGATGTGTGAATCAGAAAAAAGTCGAGCTCACTGAAATTCTCCGAACTACATCTTGTAGCTCATCCCAACTCAAGTCCATATCAGATTGCGACCTTTGTTTTTTTATTTTTGCATGAAAATCTGGGCATATTTTTGTGTATGTTTTTCTAAACGTATGCAACAATTGTTCACATTTTGGAAATGTGCATTCTTCTCTCATTGATCAAAGCGTATTTGTTCACATTGTTCAAAAGTACACATTTTTTCATGCACATTTTTCAAATGTATGCATGCTGTTGAATGCATTTTGGGGGTCCGTAACTCACATTGCAAATTGGAAATGTACAGACTTCAACTGCAGACTCCGTCAAAGTCCATGTTCACTTTGGAAGGTGCAAACTGTGTAAACCCTGATAAAAAATGAACTGAAATGAATTTCTCATACATCCCTAACCTGCATGCTCAGGTAGTTATAAAATCGTGCCATTGTTACAGCCAATGAAGGCAAACTTTCTGAAGGCAATCCCACAAACTTCCAGTCAGCAAGAAAGAGTTCTAAACAAATGAGTAAAGATGGGTAGATGTTGCACATTCCAGTCATTTGAACTAGACAGACTGATGCGCCTTCTTCAGTTTGACAAGCGCCAGTAGCTCATTTGCTACAGCATTTGGATTAGACAGGTGGAAATGCTATGGGCTGGTCTTGTCTCATCTCACTATCATTAGAAAATGAAGGCTGGGCAATTCCATGTCTGAAATAGTTTCATACTTGGTCACAACATGGAACCTCTGACTTTGCCCATAACTCTGCAACCCTAACCCTTCGTTTAAGTTTGTGATAAATGGAGAAAATTTGGGATTCCATGTGGTGAGTGAGTTGATGCACCCAATCAGATTCCCACATGGAGCAGTTTTGAGCATGATTCCATTTCTAGTAATCGTCTTGGACATCTATGTTTGTAGGTTTTATTGATCAAGAGTCAGGGGCATTATGCACATAATGGAGCACTTTGGAACAGGGAGACTTTCCCATTTACTTTCATGAAGGAGATTTTTTTTTTTTTACCATGACTGAGTTAACATTTGTTTAGAAGTAAGAACACTGCATTGGTTAACACAGTCTGAGGCTTTCCCAGGGGGAAAAAATCAGATAACTTGAAATTGATAGGAAGCTCTAGAAATGAGTGACCCTGTTCAGATGACATGCTAAACCACAGTGGTTAAGCATTTTGATCTAAACATTATGGCTTGTGTGTCGTGTGAGCCATGACTTAACCTATCATGAGAACCATTCCTAACCATGGTGGTTACATAACCAGAGTTTTAACACACTCACTAACCATTTGCTACACCAGGGTTAGCAACCTAGCCATGGCTTAGCATGTTGTCAGAACAGGCCCACTAGTTGTTCTACTAACTATAGCATAGGATTATTTATGGAATTATACATTTCACTAGCTAGAAAAGCTCTTTAGACTTAAATTTGTGATTTGATCTCCTTTTCATTAACTCTTCTCACAAAATGCTATTGCAAAAATGCAAGAGTATATTTCCGGACAGGGAATGTTCTTCTATGCAATAGTGAGTAATTCCAAATATTTTGGTGAGCTATAACAACTAAGTGGGTGTTCAAGAGTTACACAAATGATAATGCAGCGTCTACATTTTCCTCTCTTTTCTCCTTCAAAATGCTCCACTTTCCTAATTCCTATGTAGTAAGATCATTTCTTTAAGAACACACACACTTTCCGTAGTGTGTTGGCTCTTTGCTTTCAACTGAGTATTATAACTGCTAAAGATAAAGTGATCACATACAGCATAGCTTAGCCTTTCTATGAGTCCAGTTCCTTAGAATAATCTTCATCTAGGAAAAGATGAAATATTCATTGTAGAATACAATCTATAGTAAAAATAAAAGGTTATCAGATAAGTTCACTTTCCTGAGATAAGAAGTGAGCAAGTCCCAGCTCTGAAGTCATATTATTACCACCACCTAGTCAGTGGCATGTTTGCTGTTGAAATGACATTAGCGGATTTCCATTCTTAAGTACTCCCGCCATCTCTAGAAGTCTAGTCTGGAGGAGAGTTCAGAGTTCCCTGCACCAAACTGCATGTATGCAGCCTCCGGAATGCAAGGACCTATTGATTGGGGACATCAATCCACCACTGGTATTGAAAAAAGAAATACAGCTGGACATCTGGAACTGCCCCCTAAAATTATGTACAAAGAGCTCCATTTTCGGAGAATAGATTGAAGGGACATTGATAAATGTTCATTCACCCACATAACTCTCCATATTCCACTTTCAATTGTTTTTTCCTAACCCAATACATCTTTGGCAGTATGTTATACTGCTTCTGTGCCTCTGCTAGTTCTATTGCACTAGTTCCTATTGCAGCCACCAATAAAACAGGAACTAGAGGTTCCTAAAATAAGCATAGAAATGAACATCAACACTCATTTCCAGAACTGGGCAAATAAGGGAAGTTCCCCTAACCATTCTGGAAATAAGCATTGCTTATTGTTACCGTATTTTTCAGGAGCTGCTAGCTCCTGTTGTGCTAGCACGACAAGCCTTTTGGTCTGGATGTTTGCAGGAACCCAAGATATACAATTCAATTCAGATGCAATGGCAATCCATGGTTTGCCATTATGAACACAAGCCAGGATTCTCAAACCATGGGATCCTAGTTTGCAACTAAACTAGATATAAAGCTTCTACTCTGCTCTCCTCAGAGTCTGTGCTGATCATGCTCATAACCACAAACTATGGTTTGCCATTATATCTGAACCAAGTCATATTCTTTCACATATTTGGTTTTCCACACTATTTCAGCCAACTGTGATGCCTCCCAATCCCCAAGTCATCTCTTTTCCTAGGATCTATTTTGACAGCAAGAGTTATGCAAGTACCCTTTTTCTTTGAGGAAAAAACACAACAAGATAGAAGGGAAAGTGATTCAGAGATGAATTTATCTGGTTTGTCTGAAGAGCTAAATAGGTTGAAATACTAAACACTGATGTCTGCTATAGATCAAAAATAGATCATGCCTCATCTCCTGCCCTAAAAACTGGGAGCTCCTGACGATTTCTCTTTGCATTATCCACATTTTCATGCAACGATAATACAGGATGCTGCAGATACTGGCTTACTGTGAATGAGCTGTGTGCTGGTGGACACAGCCCATTCACTCTTTCTTGGCTTGTCTTGCTAGCACAAGTGGCTAAACAAACCAGCAATGGTTTGGTTAACATGCTATCTGTACCAGGGTTCCTGGCTTGATGTTTTCAAGGTTTGTTCTTAGTTAACGAATCCTGGCTTATGAATGGACAATAAGCCAGGATCCCCAGTTTGGACATGCTAAAAAAGTAAAGAAAAAGTCAGTCCTGATTTGTTTAGACAACTGCGCTAGGGCAATGAACCAAGTGGGAGTGAACAGGCTGCATGCACCAGCGCACAACTTATTTACAGTTAGCCAGGATTCTTCAGAATCCTAGCTTCATCATTCTGTGGAAATGCAACCATTGTTTTAGGTGCTTTTCAAGAAACTGAGTGAAGTTTGAGGTAACTTACATATTTAATCAAGCTACTAGCCAATGTTTGAAGGAAAACTTTTTTGTTATTCTCTTTTATCCCCTCACACACCAGAATCAAATAGTCAACAGATGTATCTTTAACTCACAGTAACATCAGTTAAAATTGGCTCTCTTTAATTAATCCACTAAGGCTACCATGGTGAAGCCCCATCTGCCTTGTGGATTGCCATTTCAAATTTATACTACAAAATGGCATGCAATAAGGTATCTACAGAAAACGATCACATCCAGCTACTTGTATAGTAATGGCACAACATAAAATCAGTTTTGGTAAGCTTAGGAATTTTTATAGCTTTTCTTTCCTCTCTTTCTGACCACGAAAGAACAAAATACAGTGAAATCGTGTTGCTATGATAAGCTCTGTCTGAATAGTGACACTGACAACAGTTCTATGGTGTGATTGTTGCAGGAAACATTAGCATTACACCAGTGTTCTCTGAAGCAAATACATATTTGACTTCTAAGAGTGTACATGCATTTTAGACACCCATATACAAGTTTCTGGGAAAACAAATTGGCCCTGGTTTCCCAGATCCATGTGTGTTTAAAGATGATTATACATATATTTTGCCTCCATGCGCTATGTTTTACTGATGGCAAGTGACATCAGCATAACACCGTTTCCTGCAACCTTCATAACATTCACCTCCCCGAATAAATGCAAAACCAGAAACTATCAGCATCTTTTTGGATTCATGTAGATAATGAGAGCCACTTTTCCTGTAGTTAAAGACGATCTACAAGAAGTGTGCATCACCAGTCAGAAGGAACCAACACTCTTTCACTTTGACTCATGTATTGTCTCCCGTCCAGTTTGAAAATTATGGTTGCTCTGCAGACTAAGCAGATTTCAGAAAGCGGTGCCAAACTCCTGGAAAGACTTCTTATATGAGATTTCCACGCACGGTTTCAAAGCCACAAACAGAATGTATACTAATGCATACTAGGAACATTTTATCTAATGTTCATTCCACATAAAATTAGCACAAATGTGTGCTTGAGTTGCAGTTTTCATCTCACTACCATTTCATTCTTTTCCAAAAAGGTGGGTAAGAGGAAAGTACCATCATCACAGCACGAATCCTTAGTGAGCAAGTTGAGTCAAAGGTAGGGTGACCATAAGAAAAGGAGGACAGGGCTCCTGATTCTTTAACAGTTGCATAGAAAAGGGGATTTCAGCTGGTATCATTTCTAGGCATGCAGCGCCTGGTGAAATTCCCTCTCCATCACAACAGTTAAAGCTTCAGGAGCGACTGAAAGATAAGGAAATAATTAAGTTAAGAAAGTGGATGGAAAATTTGAAGGATAATGAGCAAATTAAAGAGCTATTGATAGGTCAAAAATCAGCATGGTTTAAATGTATACAATTAGGGAAATGGACTCAGGAATGGAGATTGAAAAATAAAAAGTGTAGAAATAATACAAGATTTGAAGAATTAATAGAGTCAAAAGGTAGGAAAGAAGAAAAGGAAATTAAGAAAGGGTTGACTAGTGAGATATATAAATTATTGATAGAGGAAGAATTTCAAAATTCACTTAAAGCAATAAAAAAGGTATGGGAAGAGGACGTAAATGGAGAAATTAAGGAATATAACTGGGAGAGGTTGTGGAACGCAAGAATGTTAAAATTGTTATCGATCAGAATTAAGGAGAATTTTTATAAGGTATTGTGGAGATGGTATCTAACACCGGTTAGATTTCACCAGATAGACAAAAAAATATCTAAAAAGTGTTGGAGGGGATGCCAGGAGGTTGGAACTTATTACCATATGTGGTGGAGCTGTGAATATGTACAAAAATTTTGGAAAAGGGTATTTAAAGAAATAAGTGAAATAATCGGAAGTAAAGTGGAACTAAACCCGAAGCTCGCTCTACTAGCAATATGGGATAGAGGGGAAGAGGACAAAAATAAGAGAGAATTGATAAACAACCTCCTGACTCCTGTTAGACTAATGATTGCAAAAAATTGGAAAGGACAAGGAAGCTATACAATAGAAGAATGGTATAAAGAAATATGGGATATGGCTTTGAATGATATGCTAACCTGTAAAATGAAATTGAAAAGGGGAATGTCCAGTAAAAATGATTTTGGGGAAATATGGAGCCCCCTATTGGAATATGTCTTAAGATCGGGGAAGGGACAAACACCTTCAAAAGAGTCGATAAATTTCTGGATAGAATAAAAGATTAAGAGAAGGTCTCATGGAGTGGGGGTGCACGGGGGGGATTGTCGAGGGTTATGTATGTATTTTATGTTATTATTATGTTGAAAATAATAAAATTATTTCAAAAAAAAAAAAAAAAGCTTCAGGAGCTATACTAGCATGATCAGATACAAAAGAGGGAAGGACTTCTGCAGCTTTAACTGTGGTGAGGAAGAGGGAATTTCACCAGGTGCTGCATGCATATCAAAGGCACCTGCTGAAATTCCCTTTTCTATACAACAGTTAAAGATACATGAGCCCTGTCCTCATTTCCATATGGTCACCCCAGTCAAAGGAAAATTTCTGTCTAGGAATGCCCACTTCTGGTATACCATCATGGAAGCCTATTGTTCCCTCTCACCTTTCTGAGAACAACATAAGGAACCACTCTGAAAAGCAACAGTAATGTATTCACTTCTTTGATTTATCCCTACCTTTCCACCAAAGAAATGGTGTTTAAGGCGGATAACAATAAAAAGAACCAAAATTTAATACATATTTTTTAAAAATTAGTTAAAACCAGCAAAAAATAAAAAATAAAAAGCACTGTTAAAAGAACACAAACAGCACCCAACCCAACAGACCAGCTTAGATGCCAAAGGCCTACTTGGATTTTTTTTTTAAAAGCCTTCCATTTCATTTTATTTATTACATTTCTATGCCATCTTATAGCCGAAGCTCTCTGGGTGGTTCACAAAAATTAAAAACCATTAAACTCCATTAAATCAAATATAAAACCATTCACGTAAGGACATAGAACACAACAACAAATCTCTAAATCTAAAACAGTTTTAAACAAAAGACAATGCAGGACCTGCTCAAAAGACTCGTTATATGCTGCCAGCGGAAGAACAGCAGAGCGGAAGCAAACCTGGGACCAGCCAATAAGTTCTAAAGCCTGGGAGCAGCTACTGAAAAGGCCCTCTATCACTTCCCCACCAAACACGCTTCTGATGGTGGCAGGACCAAGAAAAGGGCCTCCCCCTAAAATATTAAAACCCAGGAAGCTTCATACAGGAGAAGGTGGTTTTTCAGGCAACATGGTCTCAAGCTCTACAGGGCTTTATAGGTCATAACCTATAGAACAGAAAGCATCTCAAAGTAACTTCCTTTTGCAGAGAAGTTTTTTTCTTTAGATTTAACATAGTTGCTTTGACACAAATCACCTTGCTAGTCGTGCCATTGTGTTGATTAGCAGCAATTGAATGGGGCTTCAGCCAAGATAAACCAAGGTTTACTTCTGAACCCTCTCAGTAAACTGAGTGGTCTACCCTTGTTTTAGCCTTTGGTGCCACACAAACAATGCTGTTCATAAAACTATGCAGCTCTTTGTTCAAAATCCAAGATCTTTCACAGAAGAGATCACCAAATCCAGAGCCATCCAAATTGCTTACAGAGCAGCAGTAAGAGGCAAAGTTAGCTTCAAAAGAACAATCCAAAAGATAAAAAGAGCACAAGTTTGGAATGCTTTAAATGTTCCATTAAAGGAAAAGAAGTTACCTGGAAGTAGTCCGTGATGAAGGATCCAAGTTCACTCTTCAACAGTTGCCTAAAAAGAAGTGGATCATGTATCATGAAAATGCCCACAGGAAATATCCACAAGACAATTGCTTTTTACTGAACTCCACAAAACACCGTTATATCAATAAGGTTTGCAAGTGATTTTGAAGTAATTTTCTTTATATTTTGCATGTTTCACCATAGTACATCTTGTGGAGGCCAATGAAAGAAACAGCACTAGGTAGGTAGCTCACTGCCTTAACCCAGTACAGCTTTTGTTACCGGCAGGTTCGGAATAAAACTCTAAATGGATTCACAGCCCCACCGAAATCAGAGTCACCAGTCTCCACCGAATCAAAAGTAAGTCCCATTAAGTTCATGACATTCACTTTAATCCTAGGTAAGTAGGTCCAGGATTGCAACTCAAGCCTTTGCATTTCCTAAATAGCTTTAAGAACACTCCAAATAGAATCAGTTATATTCCAATTCTACGTTTTGCTTATGAGAAAATAATGTTGCTGTACTATTACAGGATCACGAACCATGGCAGATCAACACATCACTTTTCTTCTTGCAGCACACAGTGGCCTATTTTGCCAATGTTGATCCAACAAATATAAGGGATGTGAGGGACCCAATTTTGGTGCTAAATTCCCATATTAGAGAGCTTGACAAGTTATGAGCCGCCATTCCCTAGCCATTGGTCATTCCTTTCCTCCTTTGCCACTTTTTTTTTTAAATACCAACCTATTAACTGGGTGACAAAGCTCCTTGATGGACATGAGAACTAAAGAATAACAATTATCTTCCTAGCACTAGTTGGTCAAGGCCTCACAGCCATTTTTCTTAATGAACTCACTATTCATGTTCTAGTTTTTTACACACACTACTAGCAAATCTTGACAAACTTACCAGTCACCATGTCAAAATAAAGTTTACTATGCCATAGGTTTTAATGGACTGGAGCACACTTCATTCAGATGTGTCAAGGGAGCTTCAGTCCATGAAAGCTTATGTCATAATAACCTTTGTTAGGTACCTCAAAACTCTTGGTTGTTTTTGCTGCAACAGATCCAAGCTGCTACTCCTCTGGAAATTATTCCAAAGTAATATCTTAGTCTGCTGTTGGATATCTCTACGAACTCCATCAGACAAGCGTTTTATTGGATATTTATTACTGGGCACTCATGGTTTTTCGTGGACCCCTCCCATGACGTTGTCTGCCTCCCACGAGCCTCCCACCCCCTCTAGCCTTCTTCGCGCCACAAAAAACACCCCAGTGAGTCCGATTTATTTTAAAGACAAAAGTTGCCGCTATCTCCTGCTGTGTGCAGGACAAGCAGCACAATCAAAACAGCCCACTGAATGGACCTCGTGCACGTTGTTTACTTCCTCTTTCAAAAGAGGAAGTAATGAGGGACAAATGCCCGGGCGGAGAAGCGACGGTAAGGAAATGTAATTTCCTCCCGTGTGATGATGCTCTACATCTGACCTATTTAGTCAAATGAACTTGGGCCTTTTTCTTCCGTATACTTGGTCTTATAATTCAGTCACACCAATTACACAACTGGAGAAACACATCTTGCCAACACAGAAAGTACTCAAAAACATATTTTAATCTATAAGAGGAACTGGTGTACAACTTTCCTTTCTAAGACTACATTTGACGCATACATTAAGAAAACAGCTTGGGGAGGTGGGGGTAAATTTGATTCCAGCAAAGGCTCATAAAGCAATTTGTCAAAGCATGCAAAAGCAGTTGTCTTATTCAGGTGATATAAAAAGCAGTGAACAGAATTTTATGAAACCTTCATTTTTAAATCAAGATCTTGTGGGAGGAATTCCATGCTTTATAGTTTATAGATTTGTTTTCAAGTAGGACAAAAAGGGCACAAAAAAGCTTTATGCTACCACAGAAAATGTTAGAGCTATTCCTAACTTAGTGCACAATTTAACTTAACTCCAGCAGCAGCATGCAACGCTCTGATAACCTTTTGTCAGAGCATCTTGGCTTCCCCTGTGTTGATAATGTTCAAGCCAAGTTCACAGAGTTGGGTAGGGAGAAGCCATCGAGGAGAGAAAGGAAAAAGAGGTCACCTCTTATGGTTACTGAGCTTGTGGGTAGCGTTTTAAAAGCCACGATCAAACAAACCAAAGTTTGTTCCCATTTTCTAGAGCAAACTCTTGTCCAGTCTCTACACTAGGAAATCTTTTTACACAAACATGTCTTACACAGGTTTGTTTAAATAAACTTAGTATTAGATTGGTTTGAAATTTTGCACAATTGTAGACCTCATCAGAATAAGCAGTTTATAATAGCGGAAGCTTTTTTACGACTCACCTTAAATAAAGGGACACTTCTATGCCGTTTTAATAATGCAGAATAGCTTCTATGAACCTATTCAGAGGAGAGTGCAGATTGCCACTGGTAACCCGTCCCATTTGTCTTACAATGTGTATCAGCTTCCTAGCATTGAAGATATTTCCGTACAGTGTGACAGGGGTACAGTGGGCCATACCAGGTCCAAAGGAGCCTGATAAGGCTGCAGGACATGTATTTGATAGCTATGTTCTAAACGTTATAGCGAGTGGGTGAAGAATTTTCCCCAGGAGTGTTGCTATCAGAAACAGAGGGGGTCAAATGCTGACCTCTATAATCCATTAACCTGAGAAGAGCCATGCTGGATGAGATCAAGGGTCCATCCAGTCCAGCATTCTGTTCATAGTGAGAAGCCCACAAGCAGGGCATGAATGCAGTCGTATCCTTCCGCCCCAGTCCCCCAGCAACTGGTGTACATAGGCATACCGCCTGATTCTGGAGGTAGCATACAGCCATCAGGACCACTAGCCATTGATAGCCTTCTCCTCGAGGTATTTATCTAACCCCCTTTTAAAACCATCCATCTTGTGGTAGCGAATGCCATAGTTTAACTATGCACTGTGTGAAGAAGTACTCACTGGGACACCTAGCTATGCTCACATAAAACCTGTCTTAAAAGAACTGCATTGGCTGCCTGTTAGCTATCGAGCTACATACAAGGTTATGTTATTATCCTAGAAACCTTAAAAAACTTGGGACCAGCATACCTAGCAGACCACCTTCTTTTATATACACCCAGATGACATGTACAGTCTTCAGAGGTGGTCTTGCTAGTCATTCCGAAACAAACAGAATGTCGCCATGAAGAACCTCGACGGCGGACCTTCTCTGTAGCAGCACCCGCCATCTGCAAAACCCTCCCTCATGCAGTTTGGGAAGCAGAAAATGTAACATCCTTTAAACTCCTCCTGAAAACGTATCTTTTCACACAGGCTTTCCCTGGGCTGTAACTATATATATATATATATATATATATATATGTTATTTTTAACTTTTAAAGTTTATATTATGTTTTAACTTGCTGTATTTTATGTTATTAATTGTGAACTGTCCAGAGAACTCCAGCTATTGGGCAGTATACAAATGTAATAAATAAATAAAATTTTATCTTTCATGAATCTCTCACCAATCAGCTTCAAGGGATGACCCTGGGAATCCAATATTATGAGAAAGGGGAAATTTTGTACTCCTCTATCATGTCTCCTTTTACTCACCTTTTTTCTAAGCTAAATAGTCCTAGACACTGTTAGCATGTCGTCTGAACAGGATCATTGTAATTTTTCCTCATGAGAGAGTTGCTCCAGCCCTTTGATCATTTGATTGTCTCTTTCTGCACGTTTTTCAACTGTACAATATCCTTTTCTAGGTGTTGTGACCAGAACTGTACACAGCATTCCAAGAACTTTTCTGGAGCTGAAGGCTATGATGGCATTGTGCTACCTCCAGTATCATAAGTATTATGCCTATTTACACCAGTTGCTGATGAACATGGGCGGGAGGGTGCTGTAGCACTAGTGTCCTTCTTGTGGTTTCCTGGCCGACAGCTGTTGGCCACTGTGTGAACAGAATGGTGGACTAGATGGACCCTTGGTCTGACCCAGAATGGCTCTTTTTATTTCTACACAAGGCTGTTAATCCGCTATGTCCACTTTCGGTTCTTCACAGAACTGAGAGCCAAGCACTACATGAGGAGTGTCTCCTTTCCTGCTTTTCCACTACATAACCTCTAAGTTAGTGCTGTGCTGACTCCTGCCCACTGTTTTTGGGAACTTTTTTTCTCCCTGCAAAAGAGATATTTTTGGGTTTTGCCTCTTTTGCAGGGAGGGGGAGAATTTTACCTTTGCAGGAGGGGAGGGTTTCAACATACCTTTTTAAAGTGTAGCTGGTTGTTGAAGGATATTCTATTTTTTTTTATTAAAAAAAAACACCTCCAGCACTTGGAGGAGCCTAACAGTTCTTCCAGAATGCCTATTGGAGACCATGCAACCTTGCCCTCTCTAATAGGCATCCAGTAAGACCTCTAGGCTCCTGCAAGTGCCGAGGGTGTTTTTAAATAAATAAAAAAGAAGAGGATACAGTTACTGATCCATAAGAGGGCTTCTCCATTTATTCCATGACTGCTACATTTACTCAGAAGACTTTAGTAAGGGACTTTATCAAAAGGCAGGCCAAATAAACAGTCTCTACTGGATCACCTCTGTCCACATGTTTATTGACACTCTCAAAGAACTCTAAAACATAAGTGAGTCAGGACTTACCACTGTGGAAGCCATGTTGATTCCTTTTCAGCAGGGTTTATCCTTCTATGTACTTACTAATTTTATATGCAATACTGCTTTCAACAAATTTAAGTTAACCAGCCTGTAATTTCCTGGTCCCCCCATCCCCAGATCCTTTTTTTTAAATTGGCATTATGTTGGCCATTCTACAGTCCTCTGGTACAGAGGCTGATCCGAGGGACATTGCATATTTTTGTCAGAAGATCAGCAATTTCATACTTTAGTTCTTTAAGAACTCTAAGATAGATACCATCTGGGCCCAGTGATATATTAGCTTTCAATTTACCAATTAAGGCCTAGAACTTCATCTTTTGTCACACAAGTATCCGTCCTAATTTTTTTGTAGTGAAGACAGATGAAAATAATTTATTCAGCTTCTCTGCAATCTCCTTATCTTCCTTTAGTACTCCTCCAACTGCTTCCATGGCTGGTTTCCTGCTTCTGATATATTTAAAGAACTCTTTATGTTGTTAGTTATATGCTCCTCAAAATGCTTTTTTGCATTACTGCTATAGACATAAATCATCAATTCACAGCAGTTAGGATAAGACTCTAATCCGGCTCCCCATTTTCCTATGTAGAATCATTTTGTATATGACAATCCTTATGCTTACTGCACTTTTGTATTGATTTGTCACCACAGTGTCATGATTCATTCATAGTGTCAGACACCTTGAACTTACCAATAACACAATGGCAGGTTATGAATCTAATAAAGAAACCAATAGGTATGTGCACACAACTCAGAGTTGCACCACCTGTTCTGTATCAAGCAGGCTATTCCATCCAGCAGAGTAAGAGCAACATACCTGACATTTTCGTTGAGGGTGTAGAGTTCATTGTTCTGCAAGCCTCCCCCTTTGAATACATTGATCACTGCTGTTTGAACACTGCCAAATAGAAGTGAGACAGTTAGGGCTGCGGTAAATAACGAACATCAGTATGATTTACACCAAGCAATAAAATTGTAATCAAGAACCATGTAAACATATCAATAAGGAGAGGAGATTAATTATCCTTAAACTGCTTCTGCTTTTTTCTTCCTCTCTGGAATCAGCAGACTTGTTTGCCTATGGCTACCAATAAGTAACAAGAGCAGAAAACACAGCTTATACACATGCCAAGGGACTAATACACACACAGAGTGAAGTTATAACCTGCCGCCACTCTGCAGCTCTTATCCAGAGATGTTACATGACCACTGCATCGACTTGCTGAGCAGCAAGAAACATATTGGAATTTTTTGCCATCACATATTCAAACTTAGCCTTGCAAATATGAAGGCTAGAAACTTAAAATGACAGGATATACTGAATATCACAATAGAGCACTAGCTAAAAGATTTATTCCGTATGGCCCGCAGTCTGCAAATTTCCTACTCCTGCAGTACTGCATAGTCAATCACAGTGAAGCTATTCTAATAGGGGGTTTCCCCCAAGAAAAGTTGGGAAATGTCCTCTAAAATAAGTGAGGAGGGTGAGGAACAGACCACTGAAATCGGGAGACTAAGACAGTTTTTGCAAAGTTCAGAAATAGACTTAGTGGCACCAATCCTGTGTGCATCTATTTACACCAAGTTTGGGCAGCTTGTGGCCCTCCGAATGTTTTGCCTACAGATACATGCACATTCAGACATGTGAAAGAGGCCAACAACATGTGAAGAGACTAATACAGGCAGCTTCATGGATCGAAATGGTTGGGCTCACCTGTTCCATGCAGAGTTGGAGCTGAGCTGCAGAGATTGCCGAGTAGCCAGGAACCGTGGCAAGTCACTCAGCACCGGAGAGCTCATGAAACGTGGCCGGGGCCTCCGGAACGAGCCCATCTTCTGAAAGGGGAAAGCAAGAGCTGGAACTATAGTGGAATCCTTGGTCATCGGTTCAGATGGAAAGGGCCCAGGAAATAGTTTCATGGGGGGGGGGGGGGGGGGGGGAACAACAATAAGAGATGCCCTTGTGCCCTTCAGAATTAGAATTCAACCTGTTGCAAGAGAAAAAGAAATAGGTCAGCAAAAGCATTCTGTATATAAAATATATGCGTTTTTTAAAACATGTGTATCCCGTCCCAAAATCATTGGGATTTCAGGGCGGTTGTCATGATGCAGTTATATAGAAGGACATGAACTCCCGGAGTCCCTGGATTCTGTTGCATCTACTGCTAGTGCAACAGACTTGCAATGCCAAGTAGCCCTTGTGATTCAACGTGTCATGCTAAAAAGCCCTTTGCATTAAAATACAACTTCAGTTTTATTGAAAGCTTATTTTAAATATTAATACATAAGGATTCAGACTACTTTAAAACACTAGAAATACCATCTCTCTGCCCTTCTTAAAGGCTGTACTATGTCACCAAGAAAAGAGCATATAAAGAAAGAAAATAGAAAAAGGATGAAGGGAAATTCCACACACAACAGGGAACTATACAATCTATTTGCTCAAACAATTTTTATCTGCACTGAACTTCTCCCTGATTATTTTTTTAAACAGATGCCTTACAGCACAAGGAGTCTCCACTGACTAGGGATGATTCCTCCCCACCCACTTGCAACCCCACAACACAGCCCAAGTTGGTCGGGGGAGAGGGGCTGCCCCAAAGCCTCTAGGGGGAAAAGAGATTCAGGAGGCAGCTTGGGGTGGGAAAAATCTATTGTGTGAGCAGCCTTTCCACTTGCACAACCCAGAATGGTGGAAAGTCGCCCACTTCTGATCAGCTGCTCCAGGCTGAGCATGTGAAGGAAGAAAGTAAAAAAGGATGCAGATCATTTCACATGTGTGCTTTTTTTTTTCTTCCAAAATGTACTTTTGCAAAAGCCAAAATCGCTTGACCCCAATGAGATAAGACTTCAGCGTGCAATGCAAAGGTCCTGACCATTGTTGCCAGTGGAAATTTCCTCTGCAGCCAGGACACATGCCTCTCCTGCTGACAGTTCGCATTGTCAATTATGCCAAAAGGGATTTATTGTGTTACCCAGTCTGGTTTTGTTTTGACTTATAAATATAGTTCTGGGTCAGAGCTAGACAATTGGCATTTTAGATTTCTGTATGTTTATTTTAAAATCAGCAGCAGCAGGAAGCAACTGAAAGTCAGGCAGAGAGCTGGCCAGTATTGTCCGGGGGGGGGGGGGGGGGTGTTAATGCTGTGGTTCAGATCATGGGCTGAAGTCCTTGGTTCATATCTTAGCCCAGGAGGAACTCAAACTGACCTTAGGGAAGCTACTCACTTTGAGCTTCTGTCTTATCACCGCTCCATCTGCAACATGGGGACAATGCTGGCCTATATTGCTTGGTTGCTGTAGGTATAATTGAGCTAAATAAATGCATAGCACTTGGCTACTGTATTTATATAGCACTTTTATTACGTCAAAACCCAGGCCATATTACAGTCAAATAAACGTATACATTTCATACTTCAACACTGATGGAGACTTTTTCCTTTTCATGAATCAGTCATAGAAAGCTTTTATATCTGGATACTGGCTATTGAAAAGTTCAAATGAGACCCCTCAGTTTTCAAGTGAGAGAGCATAACTTCTGGGGCTCATTTATTATTTTGAAAAGTGGGTACAACAATATCACTAGCTTTGATTTTATACTGGATGTCAAAATGGTGTAACATCCTAGCTGACGTTGGCTTGGTTGTCAACTGTATACTATCTGGTATAATACTAGAACCTGGGGTCATCCCATGAAGCTGATTTGTGGGAGTTTCAGGACAAATAAAAGGAAGTACTTCTTCACACGGCACACAGTTAAACTATGGAACTTACTTCCATAGGATGTAGTGATGGCCACCAATTTGGATGACTTTAAAAGGGGGTTGAATAAATTCCTGGAGGAGAAAGCTATCAATGACTACTAGCCCTAATGGTTTTATGCTCCCTCCAGTATCCGAGGTAGTGAGTCTGTGTGCACCAGTTGCTGGGGAACATGGGTGGGAGGGTGCTGTTGCACCATGTCCTGCTTTGTTGGTCCCTGGTCGACAGCTGGTTGGCCACTGTATGAACAGAGTGCTGGACTTGGTGGACCCTCGGTCTGATCCAGGATGGCACTTCTGATGTTCTTAAAATTACCAGATATAAAATGTAAGATCAATATAAGATAAAAAGGGCACAATAATATTTACAAAAATCACAACAGAAATAGTACCTAGCCCCTACTGAGAGCCTGTGACATATGGAAAGAGGACAATATAGATGGTACTTTTATTTTTAAAATAATGGTATTTTGATGGTAATTTTATTTTTAAAAGACAATTTTGTCTTGATGCGAACAGGCTGCACAGCACACAGCACTTTACAACTAGTAAGATATGTTCCATTTATATCAAAGAGACTTCCCCCCCCCCCTAAGTGTAGCTACGCTACCCATGCACTATGGTCTTGATCCAAAAAGGATCCTCCACACTCAGCATTTACACATGCTGTAGTTTTTGTACTTAAAACAACTTGTTCCGAGTAGACATGCATAGGATTGAATTGAAAATCAAGCAGCAGCAATGATCAAATGAATAAAAGAACACACACAAACAAGCAAGGAAGTTGTTAATTGTAGAATGCACAAATGTTTTGCACAGGAAATGCTGCAGTCCCATCTCCCCCACCCCCTATGTTCCAATTTTGAAAAGGTTGCAATCCTCTACACACTGATTTGGGAGTAAGACCCACTGCACTCAATGGAACTTCCTAAATAGACACACATAGAATTGAATTGAAAATCAAGCAGTGGAGTAAGAGAACACAGACAGGCAGGCAGACAGACACACACACAGAGCCAACAAGAAAATAAGTTGTAAATTGTAGGATTATTATTCTGTTGAAAAGAAAAGGAAATCTTTACCACCTCCACCCCCAAGGTTCCAATTTTTAAAATGTTGCAAATCATCTGCATGCTTACCTGGGAGTAAGACCCATTGCATTCAATGGAGCTTACTTCTGAGTAGACTGTTAGCACTGTTAAGAGAATCCATGAGGCAGGCAGTGGATTACTTTTGAGTAGACTGCTAGCACTGTTAAGGGAATCCACACACACACAAAGCAAGCAAGCAAGGAAGTTTTTAATTTAATTGTAGGAGTATTCTTGTGCTGGAAAGAAAAGGAAATCTTTACTTCCAGGATTCCCCCACCCACACACCCCAGGCTCCAATTTTGAAAATGCTGCAATCATCTACAGGCTTACCCGGGAGTAAGACCCACTGCATTCAATGGAACCTACTTCTGAGTAGACTATCAGCACTGTTAAGGAAATCTAGTAGGCAGTCAGTCACTCCCCCTGGCCTCTCAATGTTCTAATCTGAGGGAGCTCCATTGGTTACCATGGGAGCTCATAAATAAATCGTATTTAAAAGCAAACTAAAGGGAATTTTAAGAAAAGAAGACCTATTCCATCAACTCTAAGGTAAAAGGAAGAGGACATCATTGGAATTTTAATTATTTAAGCTGACAATTCATACAGAGAGGTGGGCACAAATGGTCGCCAATACAAAACTCAGCTACCAAAGTTAGTCTGAGAGGTTCCCCCCTTTTTTTACTTTAAACTGCCCTCCTTCCCTCAATCTTTCACCAATCTTCTTGAAATTTTCAGGTTATGTAAAGCCAACATTTCTTTCTGGCACATGTCAATTTCAGGAAGATTGGTGAAACATTTTCAATTTTATGAATATTAGAATGACCACCACCCCAATTACCACTTTAACATGGTGGAATGTTTTTTACTGAGTGATCTTAACAAGAGACTCACAACTGTGAGTCTCTCTCTCCCTCTCCCTCTCTCTCTCCCTTTTGTAGACCACAGTAAGCCCAGAATAGGTAGACCAGTCTCAAGAATCTTCTGTCTTGTGTCACTTAAGCATTTACAGAATACTTCAGAGCCACTCTGAATTACCTAGTTCCACAGAGCTTTGGTTTCCCACACATTCAATGACAACCATACTTCCCTTCGCAGTATTGAGTTCATCTCACTCAAAGTTCCCAGGCTCTGTTCTGAATGCTGCTCTATCTACAAAGGCATCGCTTAGTAATTTGCTGGCCAAGCCCATTCCACTTATGCTTTAATGTGTTATTTAGAAAGAGGTATTACACTTGTGGTTGAGAGTCATGATTATAGTAATAGGGTTTTCTGGAACCTTCTTGGCATCCTGGCACTTTTGGCTACCAGGAATTTACAGCATATAACAACGTTGGGCAATTTGCATTTGACCATTTGCTGCAAAAGCGTAAGGAATCGATGTTCTTAAAGACACACACTTTAGTCAAAGGCAATTTTCATCAATGATTTTCAAATGTTTCCTCAGTCAGCTGAATTTCTTCCTGCAACCACAATAGCACTAATGAAAACAGCTAAGCAGTAGAACCTGAAGCCTATTTTTCACAGGAGGATACATGTCTCCAATTGGCACTTTCTCCAGCTGGTCACATCCAAGTTTCTTTTGCCCTTAAGAGTTTACATTTTAATTGAACAAATTATTAGACATGTCCCATCAAGTAATCCACTCTATATATCAAAATAATTCTATATACCAGCAGTTGGGTGGATTCAGCTCATTCAAGCTACACAGCAGCCTCCACCCATGCTGTTCTTGTGGTCAGTTGCAAGAATCCATACATAGAGCTTTTCTACATGAGGCTGTTATCGACTTTCGATTTCATCACAGAATTGAAATAGGTGCACTACATGGACCATTTTCTTTCCTGCATTTCCACTACAAAACCTCTAGGCACTGTGAGATAGTAGAATAGCACAAATACACAAGTGTAAAAGTGGTTTCTTTCACTTTCACTATTAAATGCCACATTTCCCCCCTCTAAAAAAAACTCCCCGAAAGTGCTGGTTAGACACAGAGGTAAAACTAACGGATCACAATGTCATCTAAAGAAATGGTAAACAACCATGAGTAGGGAATGATAAGCACATGATAAATGCCTTATGTAGAAAAGCCCATATATAGTAAGCATATACAACTCATGCAAACCCATTCATGCAAACATGGTAGATAGTAGGCGACAAAGGAAGATGCTTTTCATGTTTATGATTTCCAACTAAGAAAGTACCAACATGTTTTTGAAAAGAGATCCATAGTTATTCCCTAGATTTCTTTGGTTGAATTCACTCCTTTTACTAGCATCTGGTTATCCTTCCTTCCTTTCTGCTGACTCAGATTTGTTCATAAGGGCAATCTGTTAGGAAACCTGAACACAAAGAATCATGCAACAGTACAGAAGACTAAAATAAAGAGCCTCCCAACTCCTATGCCGCCTTCCCCAATGTGGTGCCCTCCAGATGTTTTGGACCAACTCCCATCTACCCCAGTCAGCATGGTCATGGTCAGTGGTCCTGGGAGTTGATGTTTTGGACTATAACTCCAGCCCCCCTGATCAATGACCATGCTGATTGGGGAAGATGGGGGTTGGTCCAAAATATTTGGAGTAGCTTCCTTTGCATTTAGGATAATAATTGCAAATAGAGGAACTAGGAGGAACGTAGAAAGTTCTTCCTTTTCACAAAAAATCCACCCCTCCCTCAGAATTATAAATAGTGTGACTTTCTGGGTTTGAAGGGTTTGGTCTGGGTGTTTTGTTTTTTATATACTAAGAAAACAAAACAAAAACCAACCACTTCCAGGACTTGTTACTGGTTTGTCTGCCTTTGTCTATTGTTATGCATATAGCACTAGTAGGCATGACACATTACAGAGTTCCACAGGTAGAAGATAGGTAAGTATCTGTCTCCAAGGAGCTTATAATCTACAATATCTAATTCTGAAAAGTAACCAACAAGGTCCCACACATATTAGCTCCTCATAGCCATTTTTTCAGGTAGTTAATTGTTCACTTCTGAACATGTCTCCAAAAATTCTCTTAGGTTTGGAGGGAGCATACACCAGCAAAGTGAAATAGAAAAAATTACCTAGCTCATTTAAAGTCAGAAAAACTCTGACCCTATCCTACCAAACAAACAACCTGCAGAACACGTTTTTGAGTTCTTGGTTGCGCTTCTTATTCGCTTTGTCATAGTCAGGACAAGAAGCATTAATTCCTTCAAAAAGCAGCACCACAACTGAGGTTTACCATAAAAGTAAAAGATGTCTTGTAGTGCTTAAATATAGTCCAAATAAATGCACACCAAAGTGCCATATTATACCCATTCTTATGAATGTTTTCCTGGTACAAAGTACTATCGAGTTCAGTACAACTAATGTCAAGGTAAGGATGCATAGGAGTGCAACCATTATTTTAAAAAAACAAGTTTAAGTGCAGATGCAGTACCCACACCAGATATCACAAACCCGGACAAATTTTGACACAGAAATTCCCCAAAGCTGCACTATAATTAGGTGAGTAAGCGAACCTACACCTTTTTTCCTGTATCATATCATATCTAATCTTGATCTGAAATTCTCATTCCACTTCTTGTTAATAATTTGCTAAGCCTTTATTTCAACTTTTGCCTTATTTATTTTATTTCAAGCAGCAGGCCTTGATAGCTAAGTATCATCTTTACTAAACCTATATACAAAGACACTGCACTTCTTATTATATCTTGCAATTATTTGGGACTTCAGCTCTGAGAGTCAGTGACTTGTGACAACATATATGGACAGAGATGTATTACCACAAACAGAGCTCTAAAACGCCATCCAAAGAAACACTACCTTTACACACACACACAATTTGTTGTTGTTTTTAAGAACACCGTTATATGCCAAGCCACTTTTCAAAATTGGATATGTTTCAAAAACAGTTTGAAATAGGAGATGCTATTAAAAAAAACAATGAGGTGGGGAGGTCATAGAAGCCCTTGGGCATTCTCATAGGTGCTCTCTGCATTGTGCTCTTAATAACTGCCCAAAGATGCAATTACCTGAACTTTTAAAAGCCTGCTAACAACCCATGGGTGTAACTAAATCAGGTTTCCCTAAGTCCTTGATGCCAAAGCAAATAAACAGTTCTGAAACACTGCTCACTCAAAATGCTACAGGACAGACAAAAGCCTGCTTTGCCCACACATATCTTTAATAGTGACTGTAGCTTATCAGCCTATGCACATTTAACCTGGGAGTAAGTCCCACTGGAGTCAACTATACTCCTTTTTAACAATGTCTTTTAGAAGTCTTCCCTGCCGGGTCGCCTGCAGGCAAGTGGCTATTTACAAGCCTGGTATAAATTAAAGTGTTTTGCTTTTCTTTCTTTTTTTCCTTGGATTCCCATTTTACATCCCCACACCCCAAAACAGCACTGTCTGGAAGGTTTCAGTATTTAGGGACAGGTTTTCAAAAAGTGTAATCGATCCAAGGGACATGAATCGACTTTCTGGATTTTTAAAGTATCAGGCAGTTCATTTCCATCCATTTGGATCATGCAAGAAAGAATCAGCCTAAAATCATGCTTGCCTTTCAAAGCAAGTAAAATTTTAACTAGGTATGTATGTAACTAATAAAATCTTTGGTTCAGCGCTGATAAGATAGTCTCCAAACAGATGTTTATTTCCTAAACACATTTTTAAAAATTAACAGTTATTTTCTCACATGGTTTTACAAGCACATGTAAATGTTTGCCATTGACCAATTTTATACATGCATTTGTATAGGGCGACCAAATGAAAAGGAGGTCAGGGCTTCTGCATCTTTAACAGTTGTATAGAAAAGGGAATTTCAGCAGGTATCATTTGTATGCATGCAGCATCTGGTGAAATTCCCTCTTCATCGCAACAGTTAAAGCTGCAGCAGCCCTGCCCTGTTTTGTATCTGGTCACTCTACAAAAGAGCTCCTGTAGCTTTAACTCTTGTGTTGAAGAGAGAATTTCACCAGCTGCTGCATGCATACAAATGACACCTACTGAAATTCCCTTTTCTATGCAACTGTTAAACTTACAGGAGCCTTGTCCTCCTTTTCATATGGTCACCCTACATTTGTGTACAGTCAGCTGTGATAATGTGCACTCCTGTATGAACTTGCCCCGAGCCTACGTTCATCATCTGAAGTCTTGTCACATGCCCAGCTCTTAAGTAGGTGAGGTTTGGGGAGACCAGAGAGGGGCCTTCTGTGTAGCACATCCCAGTTGTGGAAATTGTTTTTGGAATTGTTGTACAATAAAATAATAACAATAATAAAATACATCAGCTCAATCACCAGTGAATGGAGGGGCGATCTAGAAACACATTAAACAAAGAAATAAAAAATAGAACATGTTCTAAGTATAGTATATATACTGCCAACTACTTTTCAAAGCAAGCCAAACCAGTAGTTTATTTTCAGTTTATTTTCCCTCCCACACATGGGTATTCCTGGTCCAGTTCTCTGGCTACAAAAAGGAAGATGGGAAAGAAGTCTAAAGAGAACCACATGGCTCGTTATGCTCTCCCACTGAATGCACTCAAAATTTTACAAGATACTCAAATAGGCTGCAATTGTAGTTCAAATATAATCCTAAAGAGAGCTAGAAATAGGAACGTTAATAGCTTAAGAAGCAATGCTTAAGGATCCTTTGAAAAACACATGTACTTTGAATGTGAAAATTGAAAAAAACCCAGTTCCATATATCCCATAGGGCATCATTGAGAAGAGAATTGTTCAATTTCATATATATTTATTAATGCACATTATGTGCTCACTGATTTTCAGGCAGTGAAGATCGGTGGAATAAGAAATAAGTCACATTATCTATAGATATTGGCAGAAGCTACAAGATTCATCTCCATCAGGGCATCAATTGGATTGCTAAGAACTATCCATTCGGGTACAGCCACTGTATGCAAGTACAGTGGAATCCCTTCTAATTAGGGTTTCCAGCTGTCAGCCAAGAAACATTGACTGTCCCTTTAAAAAGTCCTTAAGCAGCAAAACAGCCTGCATGTACTGGGCTTTCTGAACCATTTTTTCAGGAGCCCCTATGACTGAGGCAGAATCAAGGTTTATAAAAATCAATCATTTCTTTTTCTTTTTTTTAATGGATTTTTTAAACATTTAATATTTTTTTATTATTTAAATCACATTTCAATTTTAAAAAAAAGAATTATTAAAAAAAAACAGAGCCTAGGTCAAAGATATTGACTGGGTTCAGATGACATGATAACCAACAGTGGGTTAAATAGTCAACGGTTGGTTATTGTGTCATCCGTAGGGACTTTTTCACACCACGGTTGGTTATTCGGCTGAAATAACCAACACAAATAACCAGTGCTGTGCAGAGTTGATTATTTGAACAACTGTTGGTTATAGTGTCATGTGGTGGGCACTGTCGACTATTTCGTCGCACACAACTGGTTATTTTCAGCGACTACAGAGTCCCTTGGCAAGAGAAACCAAAGCAGCAGCAACTGTTCTAGTCCAGCCAGCAGAACTCGCAATAGCTGATGGGATACCAGCTGGAGGACTGAGGGGGTAAGAAAGGTGGGGGATGTGTCAATCAAATACACCATTGACTCATAGTCAACTCGACGCTGGCCTTAATCCACACCATGATTGATTATAATCATGTCGTGTGGGGAATACCCCCTCGATAATTAACTGTGGAGTTGACTATTAACCTACCATTGACTATTTTGTTGTCCGAACTCAGCCATAATCATGAATACTAATTATACAACTTCTAATAATAATCTATGAATATGTTAACAGCAGTTTTGGAGATGGGAGAAAACTTGATCAGTCGTATTCTGCACTGCAGGTGGTGTATAGAACTGCATGTGCTCTCTCTTTCTCAGAGCCTTGCCCATCTCTAAGTGCAAAGACAGAGAATGTCAACAAATAGAGAATTTGGGGAGATGGAAAAGGTCTGAAAAAGGAGGAGGGATCTGGATATAATTGCAAGGGATAGGGGATGGGAATAGAAAGTGAATCCAAAAGTGAATATATTCATGCAGTCCTGACTCCTGAGGAAACTTTTGCTGCAGGGAAATACCTAGCATGGCAGCAGCAGGCCATAAAAGAGATCCAATTTGAGAATATTTTGTTTCTATACCTGCTGTGGTTGTAACTACCTAACTTTTATATATATATATTTTAAAAAGACGTTACATTCATCTAAAAACTGAAATAACTAACTATTCAAAATCTCTGTGTGTGTGTGTGTGTGTGTGTTGTTAATGTTGTTGTTTGTTGAGTAAAAAAAACTAACCAGAACAATAAACTATCTTATTAGTACCAAAGTCTGTTTAATGGTGATTTGGGCACATCATGACAAAAATATCATGATTAATGAACATTTGGAACTGGTTCATCTCCTGAGTGACTTTACAAGTTCATTCTTCTTTAATACCAAATGACCAAATTATTCCATTTTTGATGAAAATTAATCTGAAAACAATTCAGAATAATTGCTTAGCATGCACCTACCTTCTAATGAAGCTTATATCTCCGAATATGTATTAAAGTTATATTAAACAATAATGCACTTCTACTAAAATGGTGATTAAATAGAATCTTCCTCACTAGTGATTTAAACTGTGATTAAAATCAGTAAAATTGGGTCCTTCAGAGAAATGATTTAAATCATGATTTCAAGCAATTTGATTTAAACCAAATCAACTCTGGGCAGAGTAAAGCAACAAAACTTTTTTTTGTACAATAAAACAAAGGGGTGAAACAGGAACTCAGGGTTAACAGCAGAAATACTCCTTCTAACATTTTAGGAGGAAATAGCAAAGTGTTTACCAGCCTTATTAAAAATACACATTAGTGTAGTTTGCACAAAACAACTTACAGGTTGTTTAAAAAGCAAACAAACAGCATGAATTAGCCAGCATACTAATTCTTGCTGCTCAATCACTCCCACTTGTCTCCTTCTGCAAGTGGGAGAGACTAAACAACCCAGGGACTCGCCATCCCTGGGCTGTTTAGCGTGATGTTCGAACCAGGAACTCTGGATAGTCTCTTCTTCAATAACCCACAGTTGGGTCCTAGAATTTAAAACCATTGTGTGTCACCAAGTTAAAAGGATTAACAAAATATGACATGTAGCCTCAATGGTTAAATTAACAGAAATTGTGCATTTACGTCAGTGGTGGGCAGCTTGTGACCATCCAGATGTGCTGCACTAGATGGAGCCTTGGTCTGATCCCACGTGGCTCTTCTTATGTTCGTATGTTTTGGTCTATAACTCTCATGAGTGAGAGTGAGCATAGCTAATGGTGAGGGATGATAGGAGATGTGCCCCCCCACTGAAGTTTTGTCCTATAAGTTGTCCATCACTGATACATAAAGCCAAACACACACACTGAACAATTTTAGATGCCTATTATTTATTATATGAAACAACAATATTGATATTAATGAGTGTAGAGCATTTGCATTATAACATAATACATGCATCCTAGATTAATTAGTTGTTTTGTGCGCATTTATAATGATTGAAAATCAGGAAATTAGTATGAAGTGGTTATAAAAGGTTGACTTGTAATAACTGAGTGTGTTTGTTTCCATTTATCTATGGCTATTTGCATAATGTATTTGTGATGCATTTGCAAGGTTTGTATGTTTTCTAGATTTACAATTTTAAAAAATTAAACACAGAGAGAGATGTGAAAATATGATGTTTGCTATATGGCTGAAGTCAGCAAGTAGGTTTGCCGAGAAGCCACTCTTGAGAGATGCTGGTGGTCGTAGTCATGCCACACACCCTAGGGTGACCTGTTACCAAGTCCTAATACTGCAGACCTCACTCCTTCTGGCCCTAGTTCATTTCTAGAGTCTGCCCCAATGGGGAATTGGACAGATTTTGCCCTGAGGCCTCCAGCTGCTGGCTATATGAAATATACAAGATAGAATTCTAAGACGATAAGATTTGGATCAGGCCAAAAACAGACTACCTCACCCAGTACCACCCAACCCACAACAGTAGCCAGCCAGCTGCCCCAGGAAGTTAATAAGCAAGGCACAGTGATGATATCTAACAATGGAGTATCCATGTTCAGAGACAGAATATTTCTGAATACCAGATGCCAGCAGATACAGCTCTTATGACTATTAGTCATTCATAGATGAATTCGGCACACACAAAAGCTGCCCAATCATTTCCAGAGTCAACTAAGGCACACTTTTCAAGCCACATCAAGCTTGCTAAAAAAAAAAGCTGCCTTGGTGTTGGAGCCACTCCATGCAACAAACCATTTCATATGGACTGACTTGTCAAAGATACCAGCCTGCACCACACGGAAAGCTTGTCACTGCTAGCTTGCAGATTTATTTTAATCAGTTCTATCCCACTTGCAAACAATTAAAAGATGAACAAGGTTTTAAAAATCAATCCAGGCTCAAAAACATGTAAAAACACATCAGCATAAAAATCCACAGAGATCACATAAAAACAGTCACAACCAAACTTTTTTTAAAGGAAGTTATTCAGAGATGGAATGCTACACCTGTAATGCCCTCACTGAAAAGGCCCTATTCCCGGTACCCACCAACTGGATCTTCGCTAGTGATGGGGCAGAAAGAAGGGTCTCTAAAGCTGCTAAGAAGCAGAGCTCAGGTGGATTCATACAGGTATAAGCAGTCCTTCATGAAAACTGGTCCTAAGCTGTCAGCACTTTAAACTGAGCCAAGAAATGAACTGGTAAACAAACAATGCAATTAGTGTGCAATAGGTGTAACATTCTGATTGATTGCTTCTACCAGCATCCCAACAGCCACATTTTGAACCAGTTGCCAAACTGCCCTTAAAGTGGCCCACAGAGAGAACTTAAGTAGTCCAGACTGGATATAACCAGTACATAAGTGGCCAAGGATAGATTTGCTTCTTCCGTGGGGGGTTGCAGTTAGGGAACCAGATAAAGCTAGTAAAAGGCACTCCAAGTCACCAGTGAGGGTACTATCAGGTCCAGAAGAACCCCAAAGCTGCACACATAGTTCTTTAAGGGTTGTGCATCCAGAACGGCTTGCACATCTCTACTCAGGTCCAAAGAATTTCCAGTCAACAGCATCTCCATCTGTCTGGATTGAGTTTGTTTCCCCTCATCCAGACCACAGCTGCCAAAGGGTTGCATCCAACATTAGTCTACCTTAAATCCCATTCATTTTGATGGGTCTACTCTAAGTAGGCTTAACACTGGATGCAACCCAAACATTCCTGGGGTCTGTCTAAACACTTGGGAAAGACCCGGGGTGGGGTGGCATCAATTATACAATGACGCTGCAATCACGCACCTACCCTGAGGCTTTCTGCCGAAGCTGAGGAAAAAAGTCAAGGATTTACCCTGACTTTTTTCTCCGGAGCGAGGAGAGAATACACAAGACAGCGTCAAGACAGCCCCAAAGCCTCGCTCTGGAATCGCAACAGAGGTGTGGCCAGGCGGTGCCTAGTGGAAGACAACGTTTTGCCCACTCCTGCTCTAGACAACAATCCACATACTTGTCATACGCAAACTGCAACTTATGTTAGTCCTTTTGACAGATCCTTCCACTTCATATATGTATTCTATATATAGTGAGGACTCTGAAAAATAAGGATTATTTTGAAGCTGAGATGGTTTGCATTTTCCTTATTTATTTTGTTTACATTTAGGTATGCACTAGTGAGGGGGAAAGCATATTTTCATAAATTTAGAATCCAGTCAAAGGAAATACTGTGTTGCTGTAATTTAATCCCATATCCAATTTCATAAATTGTTACTACCCATCAATTATTTTGCAGTGCCATACAAGACTAACAGTGCAATCCTAAGAATGTTACTTCAAAAGTTAGTCACTGTGTTCAATAGAGCTTACTCCCTTGAAACTGTTATCAGGTTTCAAAAATAAGGTTTTTGCCTCAGGGCACCCCTTTTTTTAGGTAATCAATTAGAAAAACATTCTCACTGTTTGAGAACATTCTTTGAAATGTTTATGCCATCCCATTCCCTCCTTCAAAAGGTTAACTTACAACAAAACCCTAAACATGTCCATAGTAAGCCCCATTAAGTTCAAAGTGGGTATAGGATTGCAGCCTATGTGCAAAAGGTTATATGCAGAAATTTAATTCCCTCACCATTTTCTTTAAACATAAAGCGCTGACTATTGTGCAAGTACTGCTCTAAAGAATTTGATTTGAGAAAGAGAAATAAAAGGAAGACCAAGTTGGCTGCAAGAAATGCCTTGCTAAAGTTATCAGCGTTGCTGATAGTGCTTCACATTAGCTAAGCCATGGAAAGTTATTCAAAAGAGATCTGATTTTTTTTCTGTAAAGCAACACAAAAATCCCATAAACCAAAACACATTCCATTCCTAACACTATCACATGAAAGTAACCTAATATAGTTCCCTTACCTTTAGGTCATACTGAAAAGCAAACATCTGCCTCTCAAGGAACCAGAGTGAAAACTGCAGCAGCATACAGCTGCAAGTGGGAAGAGACAGAAGTAGGATGCCCCTTCCCATAGCTCCTCCCCTCAATTGCCCAAAGTAAGCAGGCGGCCAGTTGGCAGCCAAGGAGAGAAGAAGATTAAGATTGGCTGGACTTCAGGACAAAAGGAATGCAGGAAGAGCCAGCCAAGAAACTCAGCAATATGTATTCTATGACCCGGAGGAAACGCAAGGACTATTATTCAACAGAAACAATAATAAGCATGTGAAAGAGGCTCATGTTAGAATGGGTAAGTGCCAGACCAGAGTGTCATTATTTGACACCAACAGCAGAATTCCTTAACTGCTGTAAGGCAGGCAAGAATTCAACAGGTGAAGGTTTTCCCCATCACATCATCTCCACGCTTCAAGAGGCTTCACCTGCTGAATTTCTGCTTCTCAGCTGGTAAAGGTGCAAAAGGTTCACTGAGAAAACAAACGGAGGCAATCCTTGACAAAACCCATTGCTAGTGACCTGAGCTCTTCTCCATCATATGCCAAGGTTGCAGAAACAGCATAGGAAACCCGTGTCCTAAATCATAGGACTACAACTCCAATCAATCCCCAGCCAGAAGGGCCAGTGGTCAGGAATGATGGGAACTGTGATTCAGAACTTCTGAAGAGCATCAGGTTGAGAAAGGCCTATAGCAGTTGGCAGTTAAAAGCCTTTGCCAGGAGATACGCTCTGGAATTTGTCACCCCAGGATGCCAAGTTGCTATAATTCAGACCAGCCTTCCTGGTGTACTCCAGATGTTTGAGACTACACCTCCCTGCTTTCTTGACCATTGGCCACGCTGGCTGGGGCTGATGGTCCAAAACATCTGGAGGGCACCAGATTAGGGAATGTTGACCATTACTGGGGAGCAAAGGTTCCCTGACTGTTTGGCTCTCCGGATTTAGCATTATCAATCATTGCTGATGCTAATGCTGCAGTCCGTTTTGCTGCTGGTTTACTTATTGTTTTTGCTCTTACAATGCTATGTGCTGGTATGTCATTACTGTATTTTATTTCATAGGGTGACACCTAATGTCATATCTACAGAAGTCTTTTCGTGCAGAAGGATTTCGCCTTCCTCTCCTCCCCCTCCATCTCCACATATTGCTATCTGCTCCAGATCTGATAGGGGCATGCGGGAGGCTGTGAAGGGGGAACTTGTTTCATTAGCAGTGTTTGTTCTGCTGGTGGACAGACACAGTAGGATACAACCTACTATAGTTATGTGGTTAGTTGCCTTAAATGTACCTTTGGGTCACTAAAGCAGTGTATAAAATATAAATAAATTGCCTTGTAAAAACAATATTAGCCACACCTATGTGTCATCACCAGTTATACAAACAGGTACAATTACACATCATGGGGCCAGGATTGATTTGATGCAGAAGTACTTTTCCTTCGTAGAGACCCATTTGTTTTGGTGCTTTTGTCCCATTCCAAGAGTACATAGATTCATCTGCAGCAGCAGTCTGTGGTACAAGGTAGGCTGCTTGTCTTCTAAAACATTATTCATTGGGCTACACTAATTCTCACTGATCTCACTAAAATGATAAACTCAGCAAAATGGAGAGCAACCAGTCACTCATGTGTACATAATAATAATAATAATAATAATAATAATAATAATTTATAATCCGCCTCTCCCTCCGGATCGAGGCGGGGAACAACAACAATATAAAATACAAGAATCACAAAACAGTCTAAAAAAATTAAAAAAGAAAAAACGAAAAAAAATCATTAAAAACATCTTAAAATTCATCTGGATAGGCCTGCCAGATGAGAGCAGTCTTCATGACTCTCTTAAATTCATGAAGACTGTCTAATCTCCTCTGGCAGACCATTCCACAGTCTTGGAGCGGTGGAAGAGAAGGTCCTCTGGGTAACACTCATCAGCCTAGTTCTGGCTGATTTGAGTAAGTTCTTCCCAGAGGACCTAAGTGTGCGAGGCGGATTGTACGGGGGAAGGCTATCCCGCAGGTAACCTGGACCCAAATCACGTAGGGCTTTAAAGGTAATAACCAACACTTTATACTTCGCCCGTAAACTGATTGGCAGCCAATGAAGCGATTTTAAAACTGGTGTAATGTGGTCACCCCTAGATGTACCGGTGACCAACCTGGCTACCATATTTTGAACAAGTTGAAGTTTCCGGACTAGGCACAAAGGTAGCCCTATGTACAGCGCATTGTAGAAGTCGAGCCTCGAAGTTACCAGTGCGTGCACTACCGTCTTTAGGTCTTCCAACTCTAGGAAGGGGCGCAGCTGGCGTATCAGCCGAAGCTGATAGTAGGCACTCCTGGCCGTTGCATCTATCTGAGCTGTCATTTGGAGTGACGGATCCAGGAGTACCCCCAAGCTGCGAACACAGTCTTTCGGGGGGGTGTAACCCCATCCAGAACCTCCAGAACCCCATCCACACCTCCAAACCCAGGTTGGGGCCTTTGACAGCGAGCACCTCCATCTTGTCTGGATTCAGCTTCAGTTTGTTTTTCCTCATCCAGCCCATTACCGCCTCCAAGCATTCATTCAGAGGAGACACACTATCCTTAGCTGACGATGTTGTCGAAGGCATAGAGAAATATATTTGGGTGTCATCCGTGTATTGATAGCACCCCGCCCCATGCCTCCCGATGATCTCTCCCAGCGGTTTCATGTAAATGTTGAACAGCATTGGGGAAAGGATGGCACCTTGTGGTACACCACATAGCAACTCCTTTTTTGAAGAGCAGCTATCCCCAAGCATCACCATCTGGAACCTGCCCGAGAGATAGGATCGGAACCACTGAAGCACAGTGCCCTGATTCCCAATTCCCCCAGGCGCTCCAGAAGGATACCATGGTCAATGGTATCAAAAGCCGCTGAGAGGTCCAGGAGTACCAACAGGGACACACTCCCCCTGTCAATACTGAGGCGTATATCATCCACTAAGGCGACCAAAGTGGTCTCAACTCCGTATCCTGCCCTGAAGCCGGTTTGAAATGGGTCTAGAAAATCAGTATCATCCAAGACTGCCTGGAGTTGGAAGGCAACTTGCCCAAAAATTGGAGGTTTGATACTGGCCTGTAGTTATTAAGGTCCAGGGGATCCAGGGAGGGCTTTTTTAGAAGCGGCCTTACCACCGCCTCTTTTAAACATGATGGAAAACTCCCCTCCCTGAGAGATGCATTAATGATATGTTGTAGATGTGATCTAACTGCATCTCCTCCCTGGACGACCAGCCAAGAAGGACAGGGATCGAGAGGGCAAGTTGTCCTCTTCACACATCCAAGTACCTTGTCCACGTCCTCGGTACTCACCAACTGAAACTGATAAAGTGTAATCCTACTCGCGGAGTCGCTGGACACTCCACTGTCAGCCTCTACTATAACAATGGCATCTAAGTCGGCTCTTATCCGAGAGATTTTATCTGTGAAATGATCGTTAAAGGCATCACAGCCAACTACCGAAGGCTCTAAAATCGGATTCAGGGGAGAAGGTGCCTGGGTTAGACCCCTCACCACCCTGAACAGTTCTGCTGGACATGAATTCGCAGACGCAATGCGCTCAGAGAAGAAAGCTTTCTTCACTGCACGTATTACCACCCCATAGGAACAAAGATGTTCTCTATATCATGTCTTGTCGGATATAAGTCGAGTTTTCCGCCGTCGGGCTCCAGTCGTCCTTTCTGCTTCAACTCCCTGAGGTCTTCCGTATACCAGGGCGCCCTATTAGAAGCGGGTCGTAGAGGACATTTGGGGGCGATCGTGTCGATAGCCCTAGTTAGGTCTTGATTCCATCTATTGACCAGGGATTCTACAGGATCGTTGATGATACCAGCCATAGAACCCTCCAAGGCTTTCTGGAATCCAGAAGGATCAATCAGCCTTCGAGGGCGGACCATCTTAATAGGTCCGCCACCCCTGCAGGGGCAGGTGGTAGCCGTGATACTAACCCTGACCAGAAAATGGTCTGTCCATGACAATTCGGAGGTATTCATTACCTCCGCCCACAGATCCGTCTGTTCAGAACTGAAAACAGCATCGAGGGTGTAACCTGCTGAATGTGTGGGTCCACAGACCAATTGGGATAGGCCCATGTTTGTCACGGATGCCATGAACTCCCGAGCTCCACCTGACAAACCGGCCCCGAATGAGATGTTGAAGTCGCCCAGGACCAAAAGCCTGGGCGAATCCAACACCAGCTCCGAGACCAGTTCCATAAGCTCGGCCAGGGAGTCTGATAGGCAGCGGGGTGGCCAGTACACTAACAGAATCCCTAGTCTATCCCTGGCCTTCAGACTCAGGTACACACATTCAATATGATTCAATTCCCGGACAGGATGTCTGGTCAGGTTAAGATTGTTTTTGTAGACCACAGCTACTCCACCACCACCCCCCGCCCACTTTCCCTCACCTGCTCACTAACACAGTACCCAGCTGGGAGAGTCTGGGCCCATCTTGGGCCACTGTCATCTCCCAGCCAGGTCTCTGTGAAGCATGCCAGGTCGGCCTCCTCTTCTGTAAGGAGGTCATAGATTATGTTTGTTTTGTTTTTAACCGACCTGGCATTGCATAAGAGCAAGGAGAGGTTCTGTGGGTGGCCTGGAACGTTCCCCAAGGTCCCCGGGGTAGCAGGGCGACCGGAAGGTAAGATGGGTGTTAGATATCCATCTCTCCTTCCCCTGTAACGGCATTTCGCCCTGCTATCGCCATATCTCCCTCTGCCCCACACAACAGATATTTCCGCTCCCAGACACATTCCAGTCACCTTTAAGTTGTCCCGTCTCTCTCTCTCTCTCTCTCTCTCTCGAGAGAGAGAGAGAGAGAGAGAGAGAGAGAGAGAGAGAAAGAGAGCGAGTGGGGGAAGTGCGACGGGTCTTCTGCACTTTCCTTTCTCCCCCACTCACGTTGTTACTTCTCTTTAGCCACCAGCCGGCCGCTCATGGCTGCCTCCAAAATGTACACAGCATTAGGAGCCAGCGTGCAAAACATCCATCACATCTGAGTGGTATCAACCAGGTTTTACTTTGAGTCACTGTGACAAAGTTAAAGCAAGGCACAAAAAGGAAGTCTGCACAAAATGAAACCAGAGGAAAGCATCTGCATCTATCTCAACAGAGCTTGGTTCCCAAACACCACACCAGCCTTCTTCATTTGATTTCAGTCCTGAACACATTTAATAGGAAGCTAATCCCATTAATGCTTATCCGATAAGCACACTTAGGGTTCACATCCTTGTGAACACTTTAAGCCTACCCACTGCCTAAGCTCAAGGTAGTCAACACTCAGCCTGCATGTACCCAACCTATTGATGCCACCCGCCCTCCAAAACAAGCTAAATTTGTCCTTTTTTAAGCCTCTATAGCATTTTCCTGCCGAAATTTGGCAGCAAACTGCTAGGAGGGACATTGCCTTTGGTGGTGCAGTGGCAGGACTGTGGGCAACATGGGGAGCTGGAAGTAGGAATTGGTCCCTCGAACCCCCCTCAAAGTTGCCCACCCTGGCCCAAGCCAATATTTCTCAAGGTGCCCAATAGGTGTCCTTAAAGAGACACAGAAAATTCCTTGGGAGCTGAGAACGCCTCCCTATTTAATGTCTTGAACAGACTGTGGCAACACAGAGTAAAAGCCACACTTCTAATTAGTATGTTATATAGCAGGCTCTTTACCATCTGCTTACTCTCCCTCCCTTTCTCTATCATCATATTTGGAACAGATTCTGGACTCTTTATCACAAACCACATTTGTAATAATGCTACTTTCAATATTTTTGGCATCGCCTTTCGACTATAAAGTAAACATTTCCCCCGTTTATTTCAACTGAAAGATATTTCAGTTAATTCATCCCAATTAATAAATTTAATGTAACTTCTGGCTTTGGTTCAAAGATATTTGCACAACACAAGGCACTGGGAGACATTAGTAACATGTTCAACGAAACAGGGGCTGGTAACATGTGGTCCTCCAGATGTTTTGGCCTACAACTCCCGTTATTCCTCATCACTGACTAAGACTGATGGACATTGTAGGAAACACATCCGGAGAGCCACAAGTTGGCCATCCCTGGGATAAAACCACCCACGTGTTAGCAATCTGTGCTGTGGTGGGCTCCCTGACCCTGCCATCCGATACCAACGGTTCTGGCAGGCGGGATGAAGGGGAATCGGACAGCAGGCAAGCTGTCCAATGACAGCAGCCATACCCTATGCCTCTGCCAATCCTATTGAGGCAAAATTCAATAAAGTTGTGACCATTTAATAACCCATCTAAGTCTGCATGTCTGGTTTGTTCCGTTCATTCCCTGCAAGGACCCAGTTAGACGTTGCGCCACACAAAGCCATTAATGCTCAGCAATGGTGGTCTAGAATGATGATGACTTTGATGACCAAAGGCCAACAGATTATGATTGGGGGAGCAAGACTTTTTCTTTACTACAATCAGGCAGCTGGAAGTAATAGATCTGCCTTCTGGTTAGAAATCTGCATTCCTGCCAAATAGCTTCATTGAGCTGGAAGTTGAGGGAGATGGATTCATTTTTGTTCTCTTAAAACCACACGAAAGCATTTAATTCAAACTCTGAGATTGATGTGCTGCAATCCTCCAACAATTCATTTGTTGTTATCCATTCGTTTACTGGTCAGAAGGGATAATGGGAGAAAGGATAGCAAGAAATGTTTTGGAGGGATACCCACTATCATTTGCTCCTCTGTAGAGACATCCCTGTCATAAAGGGGACTGATAATTTAGTTATCGGAGCAAATTCAGGTGGATCTGCAATATCCCAGACTTTTAAAACTAGTGCTTAATAGAAGATACCTTCTATTTCAGTTTCTAGAAATATATATATATATATATATATATTCGATATTTACTTCCAAACAATATCGTGAACATGCAACATATGAGAGGCCCTTCTCTGAAGTGGCCCCACACCTTTGGAACAAGTTGCCATTAGAGGTCCATTAGGCTCCATCATTGCAGGCTTTTAAGAAGGCCTTGAAAACATACTGTATTATCTTAGCCTTCTCCTGATATGATTGCTGCTGCTACTGCTGTTTTTATTGTTAGTTTTTATTACTGTTTTTATTGTGTTTACATTTTTATCGCTTTTAATATTTTAATGCTTCCATGTTTTGTTGCTGTAAGACGTGTTAGGAGGGCTTCTGCCTTGAAAGGCGGCCAAGAAATATTTTAAATGAATAAATATTACTTTTCCACACAAAATTTATTTACTATCAGATAATATGATAGGAAGTTAAAAAAAGTGTTGGTCTAAAAAAGGCAGACAATTAAGCATATATTCTATTTAAGAGAGAGAGAGAAATAGGAAAATTTGAGACAAAAAACCCAGTAACATTTAACGATTCTCACAGGAAAAGCACAGAAACCTAACACAGGTTCACATTGACAATATTAAAAAAATCATCTCTGGATCTGTATATGCAGACCCTTCACAGCAACAAAAAAAACCCAGACCAAAAAGTCATCAATTAACTATAGTTTACCAATTCATCCAAACCAGGATATTAAACAATGTGTTGCACAAACAGTTCTGCGCACGGCACTTCACAAGGCATTCCAACTGCTTCTTGCACTAGCTGTGCTAGTCATGATAGCAGTTGTGCTACCACTAGCAGAACTTTTCCACTATTATAATGTTGGATATAATCCAGAACTAGCCACAACCTGGTCTAATGAAGTGTAATGGAGTGGTGAGACACCTCGTGCAATGATTTGCAGAACAGCTTGTGCAGAGGCCTCATGGAACGTCTTGTGGTTTAATATTCTGGCTTGTTCCAAAGCAAATAATCATAGTTATCTGGGAATGTAGTTAATAGAAGATTTCCTGGTTTGATTGTTCCCGATGCAGAGAGGAGTGAAGGGGCTGCATGTGCAGCCAAAAGCCTTATTCATATCTTAGTTTATTAAGCCAAAATTATTGTAGAAAATTTTAGCACAGACTCAATTTCAGTATGCAAGTAAAAAAATCTCAGGAAGCACAAACAATTACAAGTTTAAATAAGATATATCTGATTGGACCCAGAGGACAGATCGTAGAGGCTAAATGAACTTTTCTGGACACTTGGTGAAAATCTAGTAAAAGAACCTAGTAAAAAAAGATACAGAGTGACTGCTCAACTCATCAACTGATTCAGTACATCGTCTATTTCAAAAACACCAGTATAAGAAAGGAAATCATATCCATTTAAAATTTATTTGCTCATTTAGTTTTTCAATTAGAAAATGATGAATAGCAAAATGGTCTGTTTTAGATAGTTTTAAAGCAGTGACGGGGTACTACAGTCTCAAAATTGTTGGACTAAAACTCAGCCTAGTCAGCACAGCCAATAGTGTGGAATGATGGGAACTGATGTCCAAAGACATCTGGAGGGCAACAAATTCCCAGCCCCTATTTTAAGGAATGGTGAAATGAAAATCATTTAAAGAAAATAATATCTCCCCTACTAACAGAAAAAGAAAAAAACCCTACAAAACAACAAAACAGGATTAAAACACCCAGAGTTTATTCCAAACAAATGGTATCCATTCCATTCAGAGGGGCAGTGAGCCCCCATGCTAAACTTCATGTCTTACACTAGGGCCCTGTCTTGATGGTGGTGCGTTGGCGCTGTGAGGCCTAGGGCTTCCGCATTTGCACTCCTTCCCAGCATCTGAATGAGAGGGAGCGCAAGTGTGGATTTGCCGCCACCACGCCGAGCATCAGCACCCATCCACCTAAGCCGAAAGGGGAGGAAGAAAGGGACATGCAGCGCCCAGACCCGGCTCTCCTGCCTCAAACCTCCCAGTGGCAGCAGCGGCAGCAACTGCAGCATGCCCCTCACCTTGGCTTCCAAGTGTCCCCTGCACCCTCGAGGGAGATGTATCAGGGCTGCCCTGTAGATCCACCTCCCAGTGCACGGCAGCCTTTTTTGTTTGTGTTTTTTAGTTTATTAAAAAAAAACAGGGGGAGGCGGTCCATCCCCTTCCCTATCCAGCCGATGGCGACCAATCAGGGATCGCCATTGGCTGTGGCACGCCTCCACAGCAGTTCTGGAACAAGGCAACAGATGGCAGATGCCTTGTCGCCTTGCTGCAAGCAAAAGAAGTCAGGGTAAGTGCCCAGCTTTTTTTAAGCGGAGCTTCAGGGGTTTGCTCCTGGAGGGGTTCGGGATGGCGGCTGCATCATATAGATGACCTGCTGCCACTGTGGATCCACCCCGGGGCAAACCCCTCATCAAGATGTACCCTAGTATATTCCTGGACTGAATGTAGCATAATGTTTGGTGGTAGCTATGTATATTGAGAGGAAAGTTGTGCTGATTTTCAGACCCATTACCAAATTTACCAAATGGCCAAAGGGAGGGAAGTTCTGGCATCCTCTTGTGCCTTTAACAGACTTTTATATGTAGAACTCCAATAATGCTTTTCACTGCATGGAGATAAGCATTCACCTTTTGAAAACCACCCTGGGAATCTGCTGAAGGGTGAGGCATAAATCAATATACAATAAAACATTATCACTTGCTGATGTCTGTGAATCAAATCCTTGTTAAAAGAATGGGAACAAGGGTAAGGTTTTAAAAGTGACTACATGTCTGAAGAATAAAGAAGTCTCACCACAGCAATTCATTAGGTTGCCAACTTCTGCTTTTTTACCATTCCTGTTCCTGTAACAGGGTTTTGTATGCAAACTGATTTCTGAGTAATCATGTACACACCTCTGTTTCATCACCTGCACTAAAAAAAAAAACCTAAGAGAAAATAGACATTGTGTAGAGTTCAGCAATGGCGACATCAATATTCCAATGTACAAGGCACCAGTATTTTTCCTGCTGTTACAGCTGTGTGGTGCTTTTGATTTGTTTTTAAACTAATAAACCAGATTTCATTACGATCCCATTTCATTATACGGTGGAGTTCATGAAAGTAATTCTGGAAAACAGATTAGAAGAAAGGTTATCTCAAAAGCCAGGGTGCTATTAAGATAAAAACAACCACAGCTAGAATTTCTAATTAAGCTATTGAATAACAAGGTATCTCCCTCTTGAAGTGCAAAGATTCCATTGAAATCACAGCATAAGCTTTCCAACAAAACACTTGAGGGAGTCCATCTCAAAGTAGCTGGGAGCACATCTTGACTTTGCTAGAGAGCTCAAGCATTTTATCCTACTTCCTGCCTTGAATCCTTATCACTTGTTAATTTTGTTCAATAGGTAAACTATTGGGCCATACAGCCACCTACTAATGTTTGTAGCATTAGAATAATTATGAACTCGAACCTGAAAGACTTTTGTGAACATTCTGGTTCAGACATAAACCATCTGGCATTCAAGGGCATGTACAACCTCTCAGCACAAGCATATCAGTCCCCACAAGCAGGCTGACCACTCAGGCCCCTGGTGCAGCAGAGGGGACAATGAGGGTTTTGTGGTGCTAAAAATCTCTTTGCAAGTAGAAAATCAGGGTGTGCGCTTTGCTAGAACTTTTTCTGCCTGATGTGCTGGGGGTGGGGCTGGGGGTTTCACTTGCAGGGAGCATTAAAAACTTCAGCTTATTCTGATACAGGTGTAGACTATGCCTGAGGGAATGCAGCATCAACATATGAGGGCCAAAACAAACATTACTTCAAATCTGTTTCCAGCAGCTATCTTCCCCCCCTTTTTACTCTGGAGTAGTTGCAGTGGATCCGATAACAAGGGGATTCCTCTTGGTGCCTTTTCCCAACCCCCACCCTGATAGGCTAGGCGGTGGGACTTGGAGAGGGACTCCATGAAGGGAGCCCAAGGCTCTGTTGTCCAGATGGACAACTTCTACAGGCCAGATTAGACCCTGGACCTGAGGTTGCCCACACATGATGTACAATGATAATTTTAATGACATCTGTGGCTGTTATGAAGTCAAACATGATTAAGTATTAGAAAGTACAATGCAGAAGAACCCAAGACTCGTGTGTGTGTGTGTGTGTGGCTGATTTAGGGCACAGCCTTATTCAGTTACATGCAGAAGCATCTGTACACTCATGGTGTATGATTCAATTACAAGAAACATTTTTCAGAGGTATTCGTCTGCATGCATATTTGGAACCAAATGGTCAGAGGCTTTTCTGAAAAGGACAGCATTAAAAAACATGGGAGAAAGCCTCAACATCCTATAAAAGCACAAACATAACTATAATTTAATTCAAAAATAGAAAAAATCACATCAACATTAAATATGTTCAAGTGGGGGTTACTAAGCAGCTAATTGGAGAATAATGCAGAAGCAAACTTCAGGGATGCAATCCTATATCCACTTACCTACAAGTAAGTTCCATTGAACTCAGGACCCTTACTTCTGAGTAAAACTACAGGATTGCACTGTTAACTTAGTCATGCATAAAATAAAAAAATTCAGTCAGTTTAGGCACCTCGTCTGTATGAGATCAGACTATCAATGCCAATGAAATTTTTCCAGAGCCCTCAATTGTATTAGTCAGCTCAGGAAATTGATAAATACTTTCTCCAGTCCTATAATACTAAATGTAATGAGGCCACATTTCCTCTGCCCTGAAATGGCAGAAGCCATTTAGGAAAGACAGCACAGAGTTAATGAGGAAATTATGCACAGAGCATCTTACATTATAGTGGAATCCTTTGCTAGGCCAGTGAGATAATTCCATCCTGCTAAACTGTTAGTCACATTTTTAAAACAGGGATGGATGAAACTCCATTCAATCTTAATTTGGAATAGACCCAGTCTTTATGAGCTCTTTCAGAGCCTTCTTGAAAGAGGCTTGGGCTTGATTCTGAGACTTTTCTGAAAGCTTCACCCACCCATCTCACTCCCCTCCTTTTTCAAATTTACCTGCATTGGGTAAGAGACAGAAACCGTCAGCAGCAAGGCTGGGATAACTAGAACCAAAGTGAGCTGATAATGAGCCGAGTTTGGATCAGCTCATAAAAGACTCAGTTTTTCTGTTATGGCAAGGACTTCCACCATGCATGCTTTTAAACCATCACAAACGAGGCCAACCAGATCTCATTCAAAGGCCTATCTCCATTCCTTGCAAACATCCCATCACTTCTACACATTGGTCTAAAATTGTATTAAAGATATAGGTGAATACACTACAATTAAGATGCATAAATATGTACAATAGTAATAATAATATATATTAATGAAATACTACATTTCCAATTGTAGACACAAGTTCTGGACTGTTAAGGATCTTTGTTGACTATTAATAGTTGGTGGAAAACAGAACAGTCATGTATATTGGCATTCCTAAGAGCTGATTTTAAGACTGAATGATGCATTTATTTATTTTAATCTATCATCTTCCCACTAAAAATAGTACTAAAATCAATTACAAATTTTAAGCACAGATTAATCAGGGATAGTATTTAACAGCTAGCCTGGTAGCAATAGAGAACTAGGAATTACATGCAGATGAGTCCTTCCTACACAACCCCTACAGAAATCGGGATGACAGACAAACCCGCAATGGAATCAAATTTCTATGAATCCAACCTGCAGTTTCTGCAACAGTCTGGCTTTTCCCAAGTTGCACAGAATACACAAGCTTGGGAACCAGGGTTTTTTTCCTTGTTTTTGTTTTTTTTTACTTTCCAGAATTTTGTACAAACTTAGTCATAGAAAAATATGTAAACTAAAAAACACCAGCTGAAAAACCATAGGCTAAAGCATTGGGGGGGAGGGGAGTTTGCACATTTTCACAATTGTACATTTGTGTAAATTTATGAAATTGGGAAAAAGAACTCTGATTCCATCAGTGGCACCTGACAATCCATGAAACAGAGACAGAACGCATTTTACAAAATCCATACATCCCTACACAGAAACCAAGCAGACTTCTAGAGAAGTGAATCCATCCCTCCTCCATCAGACCATTTGGAGAAAGGAGATTTTAAAAATTAGTTTGCTAAGAGACTACCAATTTGTATTCCCATGTTGGCTGCTATGAAAGGGGGCTTTCCTTCCTCCATGACCACCATGGAAACAAATGGAGGCTTCTAGTTAGTAAGATGCAGGCTTTTACCAAGCTAGTAAAAATAAAAAATGAACTTTTGCTGGCTCACTGACAAAGCTGTTTTAACATAACAAAAAGGTCAATTCATGTGCAATTCACAGATATGTTGTTGCATTTTATATTACTGCTGTAAAATTATTTTTACTGCTAATTACTAGGCAATATCCACCAGAGACCAGCTACATGGGACAGCTCTGGTGTCTGTTGTGCAAGCAGCCCCCACCACTTGAACAACAGCAATTTAGTGCTTCCGGGGGCAACCCGAAATGGGAGAAAAATGTCATTTCTGGAATGGGACACATCACCATAGTTCTAGTAAGTTTGACTGTCAGCACCATAAACCTAAGATCGTGAAACCTAGACACCTGAAACATGGCATACATAATGAGACCCTAGGAGTATGCACTGCCAGATTATTTGGGTTTTAAAATACATTAATTTGAATTAATGTAAATGTTTTTGCATGTTTGAGGCCTGCAGTACCACCTTCAGTCACGAGGTGAAAATGACCCTGCCTCACAGCTTTGGAGGCAATATACAGTCTGAAGCTAGGAAGGAATGGTCTGAGGCACAGAGTTATATGGCAGCCAACCCGGAATGAAATGGACAGATCACTCCCTCAGGGGACTGTTGGAGTACGTCATGGAAGGAGCCATTCCTAGGGGTGCCAGCAGCTGTGATTTCACTCTGACTGAGTGGGTAGAATGTGTCCAACATTAGGCAGCTGCCAAAGGTTTATTGTAGGCTTCACTGTATCAGAACAAGTGTAATTCCAACCCATGTGAAGTTGGGTCTCTTCACTAGCATTTGCTTATATTTCGGGAATTGGACCAAGGAAGGAATTATCACTTAGTCACAGGGGTGACATGAAGAGTTGGCATGTTTCATCACTTACAATCCAGCAGGGGGTACATCAACAAACCCCTGGATCTGCTCCCGCTCTCCACATTGCCAGCTGCTTGCTCACTAAGCAGCTGTATTGGGCCCAGAGGGGCAAGTAGCAAGCAAACAATAGCAGTGGTAAGAAGAAGGAGCAATAGCTGCCACTCTCTGCTTGCTTATCGGCTCTTTCTCTCTGGGACAAAAGCAGATAGCAGCAATGAGGAGGAGCATCTGTAGCTGACAATAATGGCAGAAGAAGGAAGTAGCACCACTGAGGGCCACTTGCCCAACGGCCACCTCGAAACCTGGAGCTGGCACTGCTCTGCCATGAAGCTAACTGGGTCAAAGTTGCACTCTCTCATAAGAACGTAAGAAGAGCCATGCTGGATCAGACCAAGTGTCCATGTAGCCCAGTATTCTGTTCACACAGTGGCCAACCAGCTGACTGAGGAAACTCAGAAGCAGGACACAGGTGCAACAGCACCCTCCCACCCATACCTCAGGAATTGGTGTATATAGGATTACTGCCTAACCTACCTCGGAGAATCATTACCGGACGACCTCCACATGTATCACCTTTGCACTTCTTGGAAAACAAGACATACTTGTTTCCAAATTATTTTTTAAAACTGGTGTAAGGTCACAGCAGACCTCTGACAAAAAGGATCAGATGCACTTTTCCAATGCATCCGATTTTCACAACAGACTAATGGAGCACCTAACACCTTCTACCGACTACTGTCTGTTGAGCCACACAGGGCAGCACAACCATGCCTACGCTGTCTGGTGCCTCAAGCAGTAGACGAACAAACAGACTTGCTAGCTTCAACTGGCCGCTATCATCTGAAATTCAGAAAGAAATTAAGTTTACCCCCATGCTGTGAAAAACTGTAAAACTCAAAAGCTGTGAAAAACTTCATTTGCCAATTCCTGCGTATTGTTAAAAATGCAAGAACAGACCAATCCAGTTTTTATTGGTCAGTTGGCAATCTTATCACTCAATGATCTAATTGACAAGTCAGTCCACTACAAACTTACATGCCCACACAAGTTCTCAGTGCACCCATCCCAGTATACATGACTATCTGTGATGATTGCTAAAGAAATGTGGTTTGCAGGCTGAATCATGGTATTTGCTCCCAGTACCCAGAAAGCAGGTGCCAAGAAGTGCCCCCACTCCCATTTTCCAAGGTATCAGGACATTTCCCATTGTTGCCCAACAATGTACAGTGAGAACACACCAAAGTTTCTTTTTGGACCTGCGCCAAAACACTATGGTTGAACTGTACATTGACTTCCCCCTTCATACAACCTGTGGCTAGTCACATCCACATAATGTGTGCATGGCAAGCCCTAGAGAGATACCGTGTCCAAGACTGTGGTGCATTGCTGGCTGCACAAAATTGAAACCTTCTACACCACAAAATTGCAGAGTTGTCTATAAATACGCTCCACACTTGCTGCTAACAAACAAAAATACACAAGAGTGAGGCTGAAACGTCAGCACAAGTTTAGTCATTTAGAGACTAGCAATGCTGCGGGCTGGGGGGGTATCCTCTATGTTTTGATGCTCATTTCCCCCTCCCAAGCCTTTCAGACTGTGCCACCCGCAGAATCTGCATAAAGAAATTTGCATTTGCGTCTGTCTCAAGCCAAGATGCAACTCTTTGCAAACCTTGGGGAGTTTTCAACATGCTAGAGGGAAATGAAAAGGGGGAAAAAGCTCTGTGACGGATTGTAGGAAGCGCAAAAATATTGTTTTAAAAAATTAAGATTCTGTTAAGGAATAAAACCCTTCAATTATCTACGCCTCCCGAGCGCCGAGACCCCAGGCGGCTCATTAGTTAACAAAAAACGTTCCACTTTTCGTTCACCAAATCAGCCAGCTAAGCGAATTCACACAGTGATTGAGAAGAGAATTATTTTAAAAAAAAAATGGGGGAAAGCCTGCCAGGTTTCTTAACTAACTGCAAGTCTCCAGTCTCAGTACAGCTGGCTACGCTCTTAATTAAAGTCATTTAGCAAAACGAAAAAGAGAACATTATCTCGTCGCTGTCCCCACCCACTCTGGTTTCGGAATTTAGCTGCTCCCCCGGGAAAAGGACTCAAAAAACGGAGGTGTGCACACGACGGCAGATCAGTCTGAAGAACATTTCTAGCAGATAGAAGAAAGGCAGAAAGACAGACAGACAGACAGACAGACAGAAAGAAAGAAGCATGTTCTGTCTTGCTGCGTCTAAGGCGGAAACCCTAAGCACGGTTACAAGCGAGTAAGCACTACCAACACAGAGGGACCAGGTTCCGAGTAAACAAGCAAGAGAATAGCATCTGGCTACATGGCTGCGATCCGATGCATTTTTGGGGGGAGGGAAAGATCGCGCTGGCTTCAGCAGGGCTTTTTTCCGATGAAACGTGGATAGGATGGGGCTGCACAAAGGAACTGGGGAAACTTGCTCCTGGGGGGGGGGGGTCTATCTTTTATTTTTGTTTTGCTTGAGAACCCAACCTGTGTCACGAACAGCGCGATCCTGAGCACTAGGGTTTAGCGGGACTGCGCTCAGCGGGACTTACTTCTGAGTAAACACACATAGGTTTGCACTGGAAGTCTCCCGCCACAACAAACGGAAAGGAATACGCGATGAAAGCTTTTAAAAAGGAAAAAGAAGTCTCTCCCCGCTACTAGATCAGGCACGACACAAATCAATCTCCTCCCCTCTTTCTCTCTCTCTTTCTCTCTCTCGTTTTGCAAATAACTCTGTTGGTAGAGATAAATATCTTGTTAGCGCAACCCAAAAAGACCGTTTGTAAAGCGACAACCTTGCAATTATCTCCTCCTTCAAACGAGACGTAACGCTGCTGACAGACTGATTTGGAATCAATCGGCAGCCGTTGCTCTGGAAACCGCAGCTGCTCCAAGATCTCACCAGGACGAATGCGCGCGCCCCCCCCCAACTCCTCCCACTCCTTTTCAACTCAAGGGGAAGTTATTACCTTACCATCATCCCCTTCCATCCCGTCTCCTTTACATTCCGAGATGAAATGAGAGGCGCAAGCCGACGTCCCACGCAGCCCTTTTAAACAGAGCTAGAGCGCCGCTTTTGGGAGAGTGGGAAAACAGAGGTGACTCCGGGAGTTGCAATAGGTCGAGTAAGGAGGAAGGTCCTCCCCAGCGTTCTCTTTGCGAGTTTGCACCAGGAATCGGCAGGGGCATCCATCCCTCTTCTACCCGGTTTGCTGATCTGGCATAATTCAGAGACAAGTATACAGTCAGAGTCGGCCCAATATTAGGCTGACCATATGAAAAGGAGGACAGGGCTCATGTTACTTTAACAGTTGTAGAGTAAAGGGAATTTCAGCCAGTGTCATTTGTATGCAATTAGTTCCTGGTGAAATCCCCTCTTCATCACAACAGTTAAAGTTGCAGGGGCCCTGCCTTCTTTTGTATATGGTCACTCTAGTATAGTGCCTGCACCTTTAACTGTTGTGATGAAGAGGGGATTTCACCAGGAACTAATTGCATACAAATGACACTGGCTGAAATTCCCTTTTCTCTACAACTGTTAAAGTTACATGAGCCCTGTCCTCCTTTTCATATGGTCAGCCTACCCAATATACTTTTCTGCCTGAGGCAAGGGCGAGGCGGGGGCGGGGCATGATAGAGGTGTAAAAAGCTATGCATGGTGTGGAGAGACATTTTTCTCCCTCTCACATGATACTAGAACCCGGGGTCATCCCTTGAAGCTGATTGGTGAGAGATTCAGGACAGATAAAAGGAAGTACTTCTTCACACAGCGCATAGTTAAATTATATGGAGTTCGCTACCACAAGGTGTGATGGGCACCAATTTGGATGGCTTTAAAAGGGGATTGGCCAAATTCATGGACCATAAGGCTATAAATGGCTATGTGCTACCTGTGCCGGATGACTGGAAAAGGGGCAAAAAGGAAGAACCTGGGAACTACAGACCAGTCAGTCTGACATCCATCCCTGGGAAAATCTTGGAACAGATTATAAAGAAGTAAATCTGTAAACACCTTGAAAACAGTGCATTGATTACTGGAAGCCAGCATGGATTTGTCAAGAACAAATCCTGTCAGACTAATCTGATCTCATTTTTTGATCGGGTAACCTCCCTTGTGGACTGGGAATGCAAAGCTTTTGACAAAGTGCCCCATAACATTCTGATTAACAAACTAGTGAAAAGTGGGCTAGATGGAACAACTGTGAGGTGGATCCACAGTTGGCTCCAGAATCGGAATCAAAGAGTGCTTAACAATGGAACCTTTTCACACTGGGTGGGAAGTAATGAGCGGGGTACCACAGGGCTCAGTCCTAAGCCCAGTACTCTTCAACATTTTTATTAATGATTTGGACGAGGAGGTGCAGGGAATGTGTCTCAAATTTGCTGATGACACAAAATTGGGTGGGATCGCTTATACCATGGACGAAAGAAACAAACTCCAAAATGATCTTATTTATTATTTATTTATTTTATTTATTTTATTCCATTTATATACTGCCCCATAGCTGAAGCTCTCTGGGCAGTTTACAAAAATTAAAAACATAGAACATTAAAAACACCAATATACAAAATTTAAAACCATAAAGCATAAAAACAAGTTATAATTACAATATCTGAGTCAAAGCACAACAACAACACAAAACCCTCATCTTATGCTGTTAAATGCCTGGGAGAAGAGGAAAGTCTTGACCTGGTGCCGAAAAGATAACAATGTTGGCACCAGGCGAGCCTCGTCAGGGAGATCATTCCATAATTGGGGGCCACCACTGAAAAGGCCCTCTCCCTTGTTGCCACCCTCCGTGCTTCCCTTGTAGTAGGCAACCGGAGGAGGACCTTAGATGTGGATCATAGTGTATGGGTAGGTTCGTATCGGGAAACGCGTTCCATCAGGTATTGTGGTCCCAAGCCGTCTAAGGCTTTATAGGTTAGAACCAGCACCATGAATTGGGCTCGGAAACATATAGGCAGCCAATGTAAGTGGGCCAGAATAGGTCTTATATGCTCAAACCTTCTGGTTCCTGTTATCAATCTGGCCGCTGCATTTTGCACAAACTGCAGCTTTTGAACTGTCTTCAAAGGCAGCCCCACGTAGAGTGCAATTTAGTAATCCAATTTAGAGATTACCAGAGTGTAGACAACTGAAGGCAGGTTATCCCTGTCCAGATAGAGGCGTAGCTGGGCCACCAACGGAAGTTGGTAGAAGACACTCTGTGCCACCAAGGCCACCTGAGCCTCAAGTGACAGAGATAGTTCTAGGAGAACCTCCAAGCTACGAAACCGCTCCTTCAAGGGGAATGCAATTGAGTTTCAGTTTGCTAGCCCTCATCCAGTCCATTGTCGCAGCAAGGCACTGGTTCAGCACATCCACAGCCTCACCTGCTGAAGATGAAAAGAAGAAATAGAGTTGTGTGTCATCAGCATACTGATGACAACGCACTCCAAAACTCTGGATGACCGCACCCAACGGTTTCATGTAGATGTTGAACAGCATGGAGGACAAGACTGACCCCTGAGGGACTCATACTGGAGTATCCATGGGGCCGAGCAATGTCCCCCAAGCACCACCTTCTGGAGCCGCCCCGCCAAGTAGGAGCGGAGCCACTGCAATGCAGTGCCTCCCACTCCCAACTCAGCCAGTCGTCCCAGAAGGATACCATGGTGGATGGTATCGAAAGCCACTGAAATCAAGGAGAACCAACAGAGTCACACTCCCCCTGTCTTCCTCCCGACATAGGTCATCATACAGGGCGACCAAGGCTGTTTCCGTGCCAAAACCAGACCTGAAGCCGGACTGAAATGGATCCAGATAATCAGTCTCATCCAAGAGTGTCTGGAGCTGGCTTGCAACCACTCGCTTAAGGACCCTGCCCAGGAACAGAACATTTGCCACCGGTCTATAGTTATTAAGATTTTCGGGGTCTAGGGAAGATTTCTTCAGGAGTAGTCTCACTACCGCCTCCTTCAAACGGTCTGGGACCACTCCCTCTCGTAGAGAGGCATTGATCACTTCCCTGGCCCATCCGGCTGTTCCATCCCTGCTAGCTTTTATTAGCCAAGAGGGGCAAGGATCCAATATGGAAGTGGTTGCACGAACCTGTCCAAGCACCTTGTCAACATCCTCGAGCTGCACCAACTAAAACTCATCCAAGAAAACAGAACAAGCCTGTGCTCTGGACACCTCGCTAGATTCACCGGCTATAATACTGGAGTCTAAGTTCTGGCGGATGCCCAAGACTTTATTCTGGAAGTGCCTAGCAAATTCAGTACAGCGGGCCTTAGATGGTTGTACCACATCCTTGCCCCCAGACAACTTTGAAAAGCTCCGCTGGGCGGCAGATTAATGATTTGATAGTGGCAGCAAAGTATTGCTTTTTTGCCACCCTCCCTGCCCCTGAATATACCTTATTATAGGCACTTACCAGTGTTTGATTGCATCCATCAGGAGTTCGTCTTCATCTGCCCTCAAGCCATCTCCTATTTTGTTTCATAGCTCTCAGCTCTGGGATATACTATGGAGCTGTACAAGCTCTACACAGGAGAGGGCGCTCAGGAGCAATCGTGTCAACCACCCGGGTCATTTCTGCATTCCACAGATCAACCAGGGTTTCGACAGGAGAGCCAGCCCTATCAGCCGGAAAACTCCCCAGAGCCCTCTGGAAACCATCTGGATCCATTAGTCTTCGGGGGCAGACCATCTTAATAAGTCCCCCACCCTTGCAGAGGGGAAAAGCTGCTGTAAGTCTAAACCTCAGCAAGCAGTGATCTGACCATGACAAAGGGACTGATGTAAAGTCCTCTACTTTCAGATCACTATCTCCATGTCCAGTTGCGAAAACCAGGTCTAGAGTATGCCCTGCTACATGCGTTGAGCTGATGGCATGTTGGGACAGTCCCATGGTTGTCATGGAGACCATCAAATCCTAAGCTGCCCTGGATAAGGTGCCCTCAGCATGAATGTTGACATCCCCCAGAACCAACAGTCTGGGGGATCTCAGCAGTACACCCGAGACCACCTCTGTCAGCTCACCTAGGGAGTCCGTTGAGCAGCAGAGTGGGCGGTACACCAACAGAATCCCTAATCTGTCCCGCTGACCCAACACAAGGTGCAAACACTCCAGACCAGTAGTCGCATGGACAGGGGGCATGCAGAGGGAGATGGAGTTCTTATAGACCACAGCAACCCCCTCCCTGGCCCTCAGGTCTACCCTGATGCTGAGCCAAGTATCCTGGTGGGCATAACTGGGAGAGGCTCACTCCTCCCTGCTCACCCACCCAGGTCTTGGTTATACATGCCAGATCAGCTGCCCCATCCACAATTAAATCGTAGATGAGGGAGGTCTTATTATGTACCGATCTGGCATTTAAAAGCAGCATCCGGAGGGCTGGCTGATAGGGCAACCAACAAACATGTGGTTGCAAAGAGGACTGGAAGATGACACAGCCATTAACTGTCTGAGCCCCGTTCCCCTTACCTGGCACGTCCTCCTCACAACGCCATATCTCCCTCTACCCGCCACTACCCTGATTGGGGGCCCCTCAAATCCCCCCACTTGGCTCTGTATCCTCCCTCCCAGGCTTAATAGACTGGAAAGCTGGGCTGAAAACAACAGAATGAAATTTAATAGGGATAAATGCCAAGTTCTACACCTAGAAAAAATAAACCAAATGCACAGTTTCAAGATGGGGGTTCCTTGGCTAATCAATACAACAAGCGAGAAGGATCTTGGAATTGTTGTAGATCACAAGCTCAATATGAGCCAACAGTATGATGTGGATGCAAAAAAAGCAAATGATAGAAGTATAGTGTCCAAATCGTGTGAGGTACTGGTTCCCCTCTATTCAGCACTGGTTTGGCCCCATCTTGAGTATTGCGCCTAGTTCTGGGCACCAAACTTCAAGAAGGATGCAGACAATCTGGAGCGAGGAGGGCAACGAGGATGATTAGAGGTCTGGAAACAAAGCCCTACAAGGAGAGATTGAAAGAACTAGGCATGTTTAGCCTGGAGAAGAGAAGATTGAGGGGAAACATTATAGTGCTCTTCAAATTCTTGAAAGGTTGTCACACAGAGGAGGGCCAGGATCTCTTCTCGATATGTGGAATAATGGGCTCAAGTTACAGGAAGCCAGATTCCAGCTGGACATCAGGAAAAACTTCCTGACTGTTAGAGCAATATGACAATGGAACCAATTACCTAAGGGTGTCGTGGGCTCTCCCACATTAGAGGCATTCAAGAGGCAGCTGGACAACCATCTGTCAGGGATGCTTTAAGGTAGATTCCTGCATTGAGCAGGGGGTTGGACTCGATGGCCTTATAGGCCCCTTCCAACTCTACTATTCTATGATTCCAGTATCAGAAGCAGTATGACTATGTACACTAGTTGCTGGGGAACATGGGCAGGAGGATACTGTTGCAGTCATTTCTTGCTTGTGGGTTTCCCCTAGCTATCAGTTTGGCTAGGGTTTGAACAGAATGCTGTAGGTGGGCCGTTGGTCTGATCCATCATGGCTCTTCTTATATTCTTATACAACCTGCACAAACACCACTCCATTCCACACAGAAAAGCCATCTGGAGAGGTAATTGATTCCTACTTCAACACTAGGCTGACCATATGAAAAGGAGGACAGGGATCATGTAACTTTAACAGTTAATGAGAAAAGGGAATTTCAGCCAGCATCATTTGTATGCAATTAGTACCTGGTGAAATCACCTCTTCATCAAAGCAATTAAAGTTGCAGGCACTATACTAGAGTGACCAGATACAAGAAGGCAGGGCCCCTGCAACTTTAACAGTTGTGATGAAGAGGGAATATCACCAGGAATTAATTGCATACAAATGACACCGGCCGAAATTCCCTTTTCTCTACAACTGTTAAAGTTACACGAGCCCTGTCCTCCTTTTCATATGGTCAGCCTATTCAACACTGGTATTGGGATAGGTTCCTCCACCACTCCTGAAGCCAGCAGGCTAGCTTATGGGGTGCATGATAGACTGGGTGGCACATACCGCTATGTTCTCCAAGCGAGAAGAATGCCTGATGGGCTCAGGAGGAACAGCTAGTGAACTGCCACTGCTGCCCCCCAGCACCTGCCATCTGAAGCAGTTGCCTCACTCTGCCTAATAGTAGGGCCAGCCCTGTATACAGTACTACACTGAGTTCAACCCGTTTTCTGAAAATATATGTATTTGATTGAGTTGCGCTAGCAAAGATGGAAGGAAGCAGAACCCAACAAAGTTTGGTAAGACCCTTCCCCAATCAGGTGCTCTTCAAATGTGCTAGACTACAGCTTCCATTGTCCCCTGGCAGCATGACCTGGCTAGCCATGATAGGACTTGTTGACTAACACATTTGGAGGCCATCAGGTTGAGGGAGGCTGAGTGTACCACTCCCCTTGTTTTTGCAACATTTGTGGAATCAGAGCGTATTTGCCGTTATTTAGCAGTTAGTAGTGCAATTCTATATCTATTCAGTAGTTAGTCACATTAATTTCAATAAGATTTACTTGAAGATAAGTATAGCCTTTAGTCCTAGGTGTTTCAGTGAGACTGCCAGTGCAATCCTATGCATGCCTACTCAGAGGAAAGTTTGTATTCGCTGTGTCCAGCCCCACTGAGTCTTACTCCCAAGTAAGTGTATTGAGGATTATAGTTTAATGCTGTAGTTTAATGACATCAGTGTGGGTTGCTACCAAATTAACATGAATAGGATTAGGCCTTTTACTTCATGTTAAATGTGCACAGAAAGACAGTAGTGGCATATTAGGGTGACCAGATAAAATCCAGGTCAGGGCTCATGTAACTTTAACTGTTGTAGAAAAAAGGGAATTTCTGCCAGTGTCATTTGTATGCAATTAGTTCCTGGTGAAATTCCCTCTTCATCACAACAGTTAAAGGTGCATCACTATACTAGAGTGACCATATACAAAAGAAGGCAGGGCCCCTGCAACTTTAACTGTTGTGATGAAGAGGGAATTTCACCAGGTACTAATTGCATACAAATAGCACTGGCTGAAATTCCATTTTCTCTACAACTGTTAAAGTTACATGAGCCTGACCTGGATTTTATCTGGCCAGCCTATCCAGGCACATCTAACTTGGGGTAGGGCCACTCTAGTATATTGAAATGCTCTGCCTCCTGTGTATGTTATCATTGCTGAGAAGTAGAACGATAGCACATTTAACATGCAATCCTATGCATGTTTAAGCAGAAAAATCCTACAACTCCCAGCATTCCCCAGCCCCTACAAATCCCCAGTTCTTTTGTCTAAACACGCATAGGATTGCACTTGAAATGATAAAAACATAATTTTCTCATAATTATTTTTGCAATGTTTCTGGTTTTTTACAGTGGTGGCTCATCTCTCCGTGTTTTGAGGGTCAATTGAATAAAAATTTGCAGGTATCATGTAAGTAATTAATTTGATGCTATAGGGGCAATCAAGTTGAGTCAAAGTCTGAATGTATGCTTTTTGATGGGAAAATAATTTGGCCAGGATACAGGTGGGTTTGACTGCTGTGAAATATATATTTTGCTACAGCAAATGTGTGGAGATCACATTATTGGTTTGATACCTCACATACTCCAATTTTGTCTTAAACTGAATTTATTTATTTATTGCATTTCTGTACCGCTTAATAGCCGAAGCTCTCTGGGCGGCTGACAAAAATCAAAACCATAAGTACAATTTAAAGTATAAAACTTAAACCGCAATGTAAAAACACAATATAAAAGTACAATATAAAAGTACAACCGGAATAAAGCCAAGCAGCAATACAAAGATTGAAAATACAGATTTAAAAAAGACTAAGATGGTAAAATGTTAAAATAGTGGGGAAATAAAATAAAAAAGGTCTTCACCTGGCATCAAAAAGAGTATAACGTCAGTGCCAGGCAAACCTCTCTAGGGAGCTCATTCCACAGCTCATTTTATGGACTTGAGCAAGTCTCTGCATTCGGACAATTCAACAGCTGTTTTATCTAGGGGGTACTCCCCACATGACATGATAATAATCAACCATGGTGTGGATTAGGGTCAGCATTGAGCTGACTATTAGTCCAGGTTGAATTGACGCACTCATCCCCCACCTTCTCTTCTCCCACAGTCCTCCCGCTAGTATCCCATCAACCATTGCTGCTGAAAAACTATCCTGCTGGCTGGACTAGAATGGCAGTTGCCACTTTGACCGCTCTTGCCTTCGACTGAGCGGCCAACTAAATAACCAAAGATGGCTGACAAAATAACCAACGGTGCCCGCCACACATGATAACCAACAGTGTTTCCACTAGCCAACTCTGCACAGTGTTGGTTCTTTGCGTGGATTATTTCAATCAAATAACCTACCATTGGTTAAAAAAATCCCTCCACACAACACGATAACCCACGGTGAGTTAAATAACCAGCCACTGACTATTTAAACCACCATTGGTTATTGTGTTGTCTGAACCCAGTCCCTTGCTTCTATCTAGTCTGGCATTCTCTTTCCAACAATAGCCAGACAAATATTTTCTGGAGAACAGCAGCTCTCTCCTATGATTTATGCCTAGCATCTGGTATTCAGGGCATTGGGGTGCAGGAGAGTGAGAGGGATCTGTGTATTTTATTTGGTTGTATGAACCTGTCTCTGTATGGGGGGAGGGGGGAGGAAGAAATGTCTGTGTGTTTTGTCACTTCTCAAGCTTTAGTGTCCTGTTACCATCTCTAAAATTGATAAATGTTTCTTAGGCTGTTATCACATGGGCGGTTTTAAACACACCTACCTTGACTTTGCTCCACTTCTTCAGCACTGGGCTCACATGATGTCGTCCCCATCCTGCTGCTCTCTCGCCCTAAGGTCACAGTTTTTAGTTTCTGTTTTGATTTATCCCTGAACAGGCAAAGTCCAAAACAGGCAAAGTTCAACAGGCCAAGCTGAGGTATCACAGCAATACCGACCACATGTGATTCAAAATGCTAGACTCGAATATGAAACGGAGAGGGAACCTGCAGAACCAACCCGGAGGGAAACAGTAGGTGTGATAAAGCTCTTAGAGCCGATCTACATGCTAGGTTTTTAACGTTTTATAAGGGTCACGAAAACTCTTTGGGCCACATGACGCACTCCCTATAACGTTGTATATCTGAGATTTTTTAAAACTCACTTCATTTATATACAACGGTTTCACTTTTGATAAATCATTTTAAGTAAAATAATGTGTCCTTCCTTACCGTTTGTGATTCATGGGGGCAGTGCTTCGTTTACTGGTGCCCAAATGCTTAGCAGTTGATTGGTGAGGAAGAAAGCGGGGCTAAGGAGGAAGTGGGTGAGTGAACTACAACACCCACAATTCTTAGCCCTATACTCGCTAGGGAATGACAGAGGAACAAAGGAGGAAGTGGGTGACTGAACTACAACGCCCACAATGCCTTGCCCTAACCTCATTGTAAAAACGAAAGAGAAAGAGACAGGGCAGAAGAGTGTGTGACCGCACACACCGCTTTAAAGACTGAACAATTTTTCTCCTGTAACGTGAGTATTCAGTAATGTGGCCTAAGATGTTTTAGAACACACCTATTTGGAACGTTTTAAAATACTATTTAAAATGTTCCAAGGTACTGTGTAGATAGGTTCTTAGAAAGTCTTCTACAGACTTAATTTGTTAGTCTAATGCGGAGGTTGGCAACCTGATGCCATAGCCCCCATCAGAACTTCAAGGTGCATCCACCTGACCCCCATTGCCCCCCACACCCATCGCCACTTCTGTTCCTGCTTCTTCCTACCATCATGCTCAGCAAAGCAGGAAGGAAGCAAGAAGTTGGTGGACTTCCTTGTTCCTGAGGTGAGTGTGGTGGTAGGAAGAAGTGGCAGCAGAAAACAGATTGTGTGGGGCAGAACTGGGCAGAAAGAAAGCAGTAGCTGCAGGCAGGAGAATCAGTGGGTGGGGGGAAGTGGTGGCAAAGGCATGCCCAAGCAGCAGAGGAGGAGCAGTGTGGCGTTAGGTGGCAGCGGAGAAGGGAAGAAAATCCTAAGCAGGGAATGGGGGGGAAGGGAATTCAGGTAAGGAGGGGCAAGAAAAGAGGGAATGTATTTGCAGGCCTGGGGGTGGAGGAAATAACTACTGCATCCATGGGCTCACAGAGGTTGCCTGCCCTAGTCTAAAGAGTGAAATGATCTCTAATTTTATGGAATTGGGCAAGAGACTGTTGTAGGTTATTTCAGGTGGATTGTGACACAGTTGTACTCTGAATTCTGTTCATTTGTTGGGGGCCCAACACCGTGCACGGAAAGTAGCCATGATGTACACATTATGTGAACAGAGTGGTTTTTTTCATAGGTTCCACCAGGGTACAGAAATAAAGAAAACAAAGGATGTCTGGCATTTCTATTTAAATACAAGACCACGTGACTTCAGTGTGTGCAGCCAGTTAGGTAGCTTTGTGACTATGCACCTTTATGGAGTGAATAAAACCATTGAGATCAAAGGAATTTTTCAGTTGTTGTAGCTGTAAAGATTTTGTGTGCTTTTATGTGCCTGTCCTGTCATGAATAGCAAAAGGACATAATCTTCCCATGGGAACTCCAGGTTGTATAATACATACTGACTTATTCATTTATGTAAGGTATTTATATACTGCTTTTTAGGCAAGTATATAAAATATTAAAATAATAAGCATTTAAAAACTCTCGAGTAAACAGTCAAGACAAATGACAGGAAAACATGTTTTGAAAGTCAAATCTCCCTTCTCCCTCAGGACAAGATGGTCTTCTTCAAGCAGGCCAGTGGTGGCAGTTGAGGGTGGTAGGGCAGCTTCAGCAGGAACAACAGGTGCCTGATATTTTGCAACTCCCCAGACTGTTCTGTCCTTTCTCTTTTCTCTCCCTCAGGGCAAGATGGTCCTTGAGAAGTCCTGTCACACCAAGGGTAAAATCCCATGACTAACATAAGTATCATTCATTTCAATGGGTTTACTCTAACTAGGACTTATGTTGGATTTTACCCCAAGAACATACTGAGGCCTTATCTACACCAAACAGGATATTGCACTATGAAAGTGGTATATAAAAAGCAGAAGCCACACCAAGCAGGATATAGTGGTATGAAAGTGGTATATGGTATGTATCAATGGGCCCCAACAGTTGTCAGTGCACTTCAATACTTCTATAAATCAGTAGTGTGGCTCCTGCATTTTATATACCGCTTTCATAGTGCAATATCCTGCTTGGTGTAAATTAGGCCTGAGTCCAGGAGTAATCTAAATTCCTAGGAGAAGTACTTCTGAGTGCCAGCCTGAAAGGGCACAAACTAGGGATGTGCATAGTATCTGATCCGATACCCAATTCCGATTAAAATTGGAGAAAATCGGACCTCCGATCCTGGTTCCGATACGAGAATTTTGGTTTTAGATTTTTCCCGATACGATATTTTTTCTCCGATTCATATCGGGAAAAATCAGAAAATCAGATGCCATTTTGAATGCTTTTCCCCATGGCCTAGTATTGTGTTACAAAAATGTCTATAACTTTTTCATTTTTAAAGATAGAAGGATGAAACTTAGGCACTTTGTAGATGGGCTAGGGGTAGTTATCTGTGAGAAATTTCAGAAAGATTGGTGCAGGCAATTTTTGGCAATGATTTTTTAAAATAACAAACCAGGAATACCTATAACTTTTTCATTTTTAAAGTTCCACATATGAATCTTTGCCATATTGCAGGTGGTATATTGGGACCCATGTGTGTGAAATTTCAGAAACATAGGTGCTTGCCTTGTGTGGAAATTAAGTTTAGAAAAATGGGTAGCAGTGGGGTAAATACAGTTATGCTTTCAACTTTTTTATTTTAAAAGATACAAACAGGAAATTTGGGCACATTACAGGTACCACTTTGGTTGATATGTGTGACAAATTTCAGAAAGATAGGTCCAGGCATGTAGTGGCAAGGTATTTTTGAAACAATGAGGAAAGAAACGCCTATACCTTTTTAATTTTTAAAGTTTGAAGCCTGAAAGTTGCTCACTTTGTAGATGGGTTAGGGGTAGTTATCTGTGGGAAATTTCAGAAAGATAGGTCCAGGCATTTGGTGGCTATGAATTTTTTAGATTAAAAGTTACAAAAGTTTTTCCACAAAGACTTGAGCTATCAATCGCACCTCCCTCCCCCGCCTCCCCCTCCCTCTGTTATCTGTCAAAACTCCATGTTGTTGTAACTTTTAATCTAAAAAAATCATAGCCACCAAATGCCTGGACCCATCTTTCTGAAATTTCTCACAGATAACTACCCCTAACCCATCTACAAAGTGAGCAACTTTCAGGCTTCAAACTTTAAAAATTAAAAAGGTATAGGCGTTTCTTTCCTCAGTTTTCAAAAATACCTTGCCACTACACTTTTGAAGCTATGTTTCCGAAATTTCTCCACATTAGACATACCTCTTTGGTTGACATGTGTGACAAATTTCTTGACAAATGGGAGGATCCACATCTGCCCATGTTTTTTCAATTGAATTTGACGGAGATCATCTTAGAGAAAAATTATTTCCGATTCTCAAATCAATTTTACTTTCAAGTAAAAGGAGTTGCCATGGGTAGTCCATTCGCACCAAGTGCGGCAAATTTGTTCATGGCCCACCTTGAAGACACCATTATATGTAATACTGAGTTTAATCCTTATTACCAATACATATTATTCTACAAATGTTTCATCGATGACATTTTTGTGATTTTTACCGATTAACATAAGGTCAGCAATTTTTTGCAATGGATGAATACTATCCACGAGACCATTAAATTTTCTGGCCATACTGATAAGAAACAGATTGCATTTCTAGACACCACTGTATATTGAGATCACAACAGATTGTTCATTAAATCAATTACTAAACCAACGGACAGGAAGTCACTTCTACATTTTTCATCGTTCCATTCAGTTCAGCTTCGTAATATTCTACCATTTAGTCAATTTCTTCATTTAAAAAGGAATTCTTCATGTCCGGAAGATTATTCTATGATGTCAATACAGATTAGACGTCAATTTCATGATTGAGGATATCCTTCTCCAATAATACATAAGGCTGAAGAACGAGTTGCAGCAATATCACGTCAGTCCCTACTGCAGAATCAAGAGGGGGAAGTCGCCAACAGACTGACATGCACTCTGACATATTCGAAGTGGGTGCGACCCATTAAAAAAATCATTAAGACACACTGGCATATTGTGGAAGAGATACCAGGTTGTACTAATATTCCATATTTTGGCTTGAAACGCACCAGGAACTTGAGAGATATGCTGGTGCATTCTGACTTTGATCCACCTTCCAACATACTCTGTGTGACTCAGGGGCATTATAAATGCGCTGGATGTTCCATATGCCCATTAGCACTTCAGACTAAGATATTTCAATATCCAAGAGACCATAGGCTTTTTAGATTAAAGCATTTTTCGAATTGTGCAACTAAATGGGTGGTTTATCTCATAATTTGCCCATGTGGACTATTATACACAGGCAAAACTTCAAGATGTATTGGAATGCGTATTATGGAACATCGCTCAAAATTAAAACATCAAGTTGCTGAAGCACCTCTCGTCCAACTTTTTCAGGACAAGGAGCACAGATATGATGACTTCCGTTTTGTGGTGACAGAAAGAATTTATCCCCACAAATACAATTGGCATGATCATGACAATATTCTTTTGAGAAAAGAAGCTGAATGAATTTTTAAACTTGGCACTGTACAACCACATGGTTTAAATGTCAGTCAGGGTTTTTCCCCTTTTCTGAGTAAATAATCCGTAAGTATTAGGGGGAGCCTTACCAGTGGTGTTTTCGCCAGGCTCCTGGTGCAAGTCGTTACGTCAGGTCTTTACTGGCTCCACCCCTCAATAAACTATTTAGACAGCTGCAGCAAACGTACATGAGGAATTTGGGCTCTCACCAGAAGTAAAGCTATTATCTTAAAACAAGGGAAAATTAAGGCTGGTGCAGGGCAGGTTCACTGTTTATTCTCTGAAGTGGCAGCTAGTAGTGTTGACATGTAGATAGTTAATCTAAGGTAGGGTGTCCAGATCGCCAGAGGTTTCCCGGTCCTAACCGGGAAACCTAGGCCGATCCGGGCCAACTGGGGGGCAGCAGGGGAAAACCAGGGTGGCGGGGGGTCACGCGGCAGTGGCAGTGAGCGGCGACGAGCGGCTGTAGACCCGGCGGCAGCGGCGGTGGAGGAGCCCGGGAAGCGGCCGCCCCAGCAGGTAAGTGCCCCCCCTCGCACCTCGCGCTCCTTACCTGCAGGGGCGGCCGCTTCCCTCCGGAGCGCGAGGCACGAGGGGGAGCACTTACCTGCTGGGGTGGCCGCTTCCCGGGCTCCTGCGCCGCCACTGCCGCCACTGCCGCCAAGGAGGCCAGAGGCCGCGCGGAAGAGATGTGAGAGGGCCGGATCCGGAAGTGATGTAATCGGCCCTCTCCCACCTCTTCCGCACGGCCTCTGGCCTTACGAGCCCGGCAGTGGTGGTGTAGGAAGACCCGCCGGTGGCGGGGGACCTGGGGGCGGCGGCTGACCCAGCGGGGGCGGCAGCGGAGGACCCGGCGCGGGTGGTGGAGGAAGAGAACCCGGTAGGTCCAGGCTGGTGTTTTTGGGGGGGGGTTGGTGGGGGCGTTGTTTTGGGGGGGTGGGGGGTGGCGGTGGGGACCGGGATTTTGGTTTCCATAATCTGGTCAACCTAATCTAAGGGTTACTTTTGTATTACACAGACTGCAATTTGGCAGATGAAGGGCAAGCCCTAATCATAAATAAGAGATTAGTTTTCCTCTAATAAATCCTCCTTGTTTGTGTACATATGGTGGTGAGTTTTGTGTACAGTAATTATTTTGTTTTGAAAAACCAAACTGAGTTCTGTTTCACAACAATTTTTATTGAGCATTGTTAAGCCTCTGTGTGTTCCTTTTCAGAAGATGATACATTATAATATCTGATGAAGAGGATCTCTTGAAACAGGAGTATTAATCCGGATAATATGTAATTAATATGTAATAATAGCATAGATGTAATAATAGCATAGATGCATTTGTTATATTAGGGGTGTTAACTCTGTTGGGACATACTGAATTATCCCTGTTGTACACATAAGTGGTTCAATTGTTAGCATTTATTTGTTTGGTGATTGCCGGTTTAATTGGTGTAATCTACAACAGTGACCTTGAATGTGTTAGAATGGTGTGTGCATTATACACCCAGAGAATTTATTTTACAGTATGTTTGTGATTAAACAATTTAATATTGTAAAAGATCTTATTGCTTTTTGTATGTGTATTTCACAGCATACATTATAGTTTCAATTTACATAGAGAGTATATATTCTATGTTGCTGACTTGGTGACATACTGTCAGTATTACAGCAGTTGTGTGCCAAAGGCACTTGTTTGCAGATCCGATTTTAATTGGACTTCCTGATATCCGATACAAAGGGGCTCGGATTTTCCGATCCGATTTTTTTTTTTTAACTAAAGTTCCGATTCCGATCCGATTTTTTGGGTCCATGCACATCCCTAGCACAAACCCATAGAGTATCAGAAAACTATGCTTGGCAAAAGCTATGCAGGATTTAAAGTTTCTTACTTTCATCTGCAAAATTTTATATCAGGTTTGCAGTTGCAGTTGCAAATGTTGTATGTTATTAACATTAGCTGTTAATGTTCAAGGAATGGGATGGATTCTCCAAACTTGCTTGCCTTTCCTAGCTACACACGGTGTACACAGAGGAAGATAAACTCATCACTTAGGGAAGTAGTTTTGAAATTTAAACCATCTTGAATTCTGGAATCAGAGATAAGGCAGAAGCACCCTTGGGCGATCTGAGCTTGCTGAACTGCATGGCTTGCTTTGATTCTACTTTGAGATTAGCATTGCCTGTATGGTTTGTAGCTCTTGAAAATGTGGATTCAACAGGTTGTTACGAAAATATCTTAAGCCTTTGGTACTCTGTTTTCTTTGACCCTACAAAGGCTGTCCTGATCCTTTCATCACTCAGGGAAGAGAAAGACAGAAAAATATTATCCTAAGAGAGGAGTGGATGTTTTGACGATTAACAGGAAAGGCAGTGGTTTAAAAACAACAAAGATGACAGACACCGCATCTGAATTCAAGAATTCAGCATTGACAGCTGAAACTCATGCCAACAGGGCAGCTACAAAATCAGCATCACGGAAAATGTGCCAGAGGTTTCATTGAGCACAAGTAGGTAAAACAAGTGGGAATAGAAGAAATCCTACAGTGGTATACTGCTTGGAACACACTGGATAACAAAGCCCTGAATTATTGCTGAAGTGTGCTTAGAGAGGCTTTCTGGGCTACTTCAAGTCAACATGTTCTCTTATTAATTAGAATTGCTCTGTTTCCACAGTTAAGCCGCTCTCGTGTTATGCACTGAGCGCAGATTTACAAGCATCCTTAGAAATCCCATCCTTGGGTAATGCAGATGACTATATCCCCTCTAAAATTTTAAGATCTTCCGATTAGGTCATGCTCCAGATTCCATCTTATAAAAAGGCAAGCTTTAGCCTCTATGTTTTCCCCCCACAAAGGCAGGCTAAATAACTCTTTTTTTTTCCAGATCTTGGTGTTTTGTGCTTTGCCATTTTGTATATGCATTCAGCTGCTTTTATGATTGCTGTTTCATTCATGTCCTCTTCCAAGATTGGTGTCATAATCTTAGACGAGGAGAGGAAAAGGAGGGAGTGCCAATGGGCGGGGAGGGAAGAGACAAGGAGAGGTCAGGATACACCATGTCTTGTGGCCTCTCCAGCCCTGCCCCTGCCACTGTGACTCACCTAGATGTCTAGTGGAAAAGTCTTAAAGGAGGATGGAGAGGTGAAAATCACCTCTATCGCTGCTCCTGCCCTGCAGGAGGCTTCCGTGTAGTGTGTGGTAACCCAATAGGGTTAAACCTTTATTATTGATTTATTTAAAATATGTTTATACTACCTTTCTAAAACCAACTAAGGCAGTGTACAACAAATTCCAAAAATAAAAGAGTAATCAGATAATCATAGTTAAAAAAATAAAAGCAACAATTAAGAACCATGATAGCAATTTGAAAAGCCAGCATAAATACACAAACCATAACTCAGTTATCCATTGAAATTCACACGTCTCTGAATTTTGCAATAGAAAAATGCATATATTAGGGAAAGTACAAGCAAACATACATATTTTAATGAAAATAACATTGGAAATGCATCACGTTAGGAAAATTGCTTGCAAAAATGTATATGTTAGACAAAATAGTCTACAAAAATTATGTATTAGGAGAAATGAACACAAAATGAATATTTTCATATGGACTTTAAAAATCATTCTTAAATTTTAGGAGAAACTGAAGTTAAGTTCTGAAAAATGAGAAACCAAAATTGACAAATTCACCCATCCCTACAAGTGCTCTTCCCCTTGTGCTTTCTTGGGCCATTGAGTCACATAACTGATATTAAAGGCTATCAACAATCATTTTTGGGTCTTAAGAGGCATTGCCTCAGGGCAACCCACACTGATAGTTCTGTCCTGAGAAATTATAGACTTAGGGTGCAATCCTATGCATGTTTAGACTGAAAGAAGGCTTAAAGAAATGCCTGATCGGGACACACTGGGAGTTATAGGCCCTTTTTCTGTCTAAACATGCATAGGATTGTGCCTTTAAGAATTACAGAGTTGAAGGGATCCAGAGTGGCCATCCAGACCAATCCCAAAGTCTTTGTTTGCCTAGAATATGAGTAGAAGAAAAGTGGAGAGGGGACATGGGCATACATGCAAGCTCTGCGCCCGATGTCCTCACGCTCCTGGCTGTGCTAGAACTCCTGCTGTGCTAGACATTTAGTTCAAAGATCTGAAAAGGGTTGTGTAAGTTTAACTGAACAGGTAAATGCAAGTGTACTATTTGAGATAAATTAAGCTTATAGTTGTTGCCAGAATTTTTTTTAAAAAACAATTTAAAATATGATGTCGTTTAACTGTTGTTTGTTTTCATTTAGGCTGACTTTTAATTTTCTTGTGAGTCGTATCTTTTTATTATAAGCTACTTGAGCCTGATTTTATCATAGAAATATGGGATATAAATGCTCATAAATAATAGTTTTAAGTTGGGGGGGGGAGTTTTATTTATTTCTGATGGGCTTGTAGATGTTTCATCCCAGTATGATGATGGCTGGTGAGTGTGAGCATGCTGTACATTCTTCCTGGTACAGAAGAGGCAGGACATATTGGAGACTTGAGGCTCATTTGTCAGGCCAAGGTACCAGCATTGCTACATGTGGAACAAGAAAACAAATAGGAAACTATCTTAGAACAAGGAATGAATTCCCACTGGCCATCCCTCATACTGCATAGGCCACTGACTCAAGCCTTGCTGAACGTCAATCCAAGTAATGTTGTTCAAACTTTTTTCAAGAGGACACATGTTATCTGGGCCTCAGACTATATTCTAACTGTCCTTCCAAACTGTAGAACTATGGAGGTGAATCTGACCAGCTGTTATATTCATGTCACTGCTTAAGATTCCATGCACAAGAAAGCAAAATGCCACAGTCTTCTATTTAGACTTCCATAAAACAGAGTTTGGGGGAGAGATAAGAGATAAGAAGGCAAGAAGAGATCTTCAGCAATGAGAGAAGCATTTTGATGGGGCAGTATCCAACGCTTACACTCCTGCCGATTCTCCTGCATCCTGCTGATTCCCCTCCACAAGCAAGTGTTTATGAAGGGAGATTTGGCGTTTCTGGGGGCAACCCGAAACAAGTGTTTCCGCTTGTTTGGGGGCATCCTTTAGGAAGGGCTGAATCTCCCTTGTGTGAGTAGTGGGCCCTGGCTGCACAACAGAATTGGTAGGGGCATAAGCACCCTGTTGGATACTGCTCATGGCTTCCAAATAATGATGTATCATCAACAAGAAAAGACTTTTAACCCAAGTCATACTACAGCATCCGGAGAAGGTCAGAATAACCTGTGGTTAAACAAGAAAAAGAAGTGATTCAGGGTAAAGTATAAAATGAAAAAGGGAAGCTGCGTCAGGAACAAGGTTTAATAGAGGGTTGTGTGTCTTGAATTCTCCTGATTGGAATTTATGTATTAATCACAGCTGTTTTGTTCCTGGTGATTTACTTCTGACACTTATCCACAAAGAAAAGTACTATTGTATCCAACAAGATCCACTTTCTTTCTTATAAAATGAGTTGAGGCTTTGTTAGCTGCCCACACCCAAAGCCAAGAAGTGTACCAGTGGAGAACACCCCCCCCCAAAAGTTAGACTATAGCCCAATGTACCTTTTTCCTCTTGTGATGGTATGGACCTTGCATAGTCACAGTACTCCTTCATTGAGGTATGCGTGTGAAACAATACCTATTAAAAAAAAAAACCCAGTTTTCAAGCATTGTCCCTGGCGGTAAATTTTCTGTTAATTGTGAATAAACATGAGCCTAGGTTTTAGGTTATAATGGTTTAGACCAGTGGCTTATTATATGCAAACTGCACCATCAGTAGCAGAATATATACTGGTTGTAACACTTCCTTCCCTGCCAGTTTACGGCTAGAGAAAGTACTAGAAATACTTTAATCACATTGGAGTTTGGGAAAGATCATAAGCAGAAGTTACCAAAGGAGATAGAAAAAGTTCCCTCAGGAGCTAAACAGCAGAAGCTAGTGTTTCTGAAGATAAAGGCAGCAATTGTCTACCCTCAACACATAAAAAGACCCATGCTGGATCAGACCTAGGGTCCAAGATTCTATTCACACAGTGGCCAACCAGCTGCCTGTGGGTAGGGTGACCATATGGACGGAGAACAGGGCTCCTGTATCTTTATCCGTTAAAGCTGCAGGATCCCTGCCCTCTTTTGTATCTGGTCAAGAGGGCAGGGCTCCTGCAACTTTAACTGTTGTGATGAAGAGGGAATTTTACCATGTGCTGCATGCATACAAATTACACTTGCTGAAATTCCTTTTTCTGTACAACTGTTAAAGATACAGGAGCCCTGTCCTCCTTTCCATATGGTCACTCTAGCTGTGGGTAGCCCACAAGGTGGACAGGAGTGTAACAGCAACATCCCACATGTTCCTCAGCAACTGGTATACAGAGGCATACTGCCCAGTGTCAGCACAAGCTGTCCTGCTGCCTAAAGTGGGAAAGCACACATCTGCCACCCTCACATTCCACATTGTCACTCCATCTGTGTCCCTCCCTTCTTGTGGCAATTTCCAGGGCTACCCCTTCCACAATGCCTGGCTCTGAGGAAAGCCAACTCTGAAGAGCTGTACTGGCTGCCTTTCCAGGTGTTGTATCTAAACCTGCTCCCCTTGGGCAATGAGAAGGACTGTCAGACGATAATTCAGAGTCAGTTTCTGAGGCTGAAGAAATGGCACAAGAGACATCCCAGTCTGTACCAGGAGTGGGGAAGTTGCTTCCATGGACTCTTCCCCAGCTGCGAATGAACTTTTGCCAGCTCTTATCTCTGATGGTGTAAATAACCCCCAAGCTGAGAATCAGGCGTCTTCTGAGGAGGAGGGCATGAAAAGCCTGGTAGATGTGAGATTCCGTATTTATTTTATTTATTTATTTATTTTATTACTTTTGTATACCACCCAATAGCCGAAGCTCTCTGGGCAGTTCACATATGATTAAAACAATTAAAAACAATATACAAAAATTAAAACAGCAAAAACATACAATATACACATACATTAAAAACCACTATAATAACTTTTAAAAGCTATAAGCCTAAAAATAAAACAAACCCAGGCTCATCAGATATTGCTAAATGCCTGAGAGAAGAGGAAAGTCTTGACCTGCCGCCGAAAAGATAACAATGTTGGAGCCAGGTGGGCCTTGTCAGGGAGATTGTTCCACAATTGGGGGGCTACCACAGAGAAGGCCCTCTCCCTTGTTGCTGACCTCCGAGCTTCCCTCGGAGTAGGCACTTGGAGGAGGACCTTAGATGTTGAGTGTACTGTATGGGTAGGTTCGTGTCGGGAAAGGCGTTCCATCAGATATTGTGGTCCCAAGCTGTGTAAGGCTTTATAGATTAAAACCAGCACCTTGAATCGGGCTCGGAAACATACAGGCAGCCAATGTAAGCAGGCCAAAGTAGGTCTTATATGCTCAAACCTTCTGGTCCCAGTTATCAATCTGGCCGCTGCAATTTGCACAAGCTGCAACTTCCAAACCGTCTTCAAAGGCAGCCCCACGTAGAGTGCATTGCAGTAATCTAACTTGGAGGTTACCAGAGCATGGACAACTGAAGCCAGGTTATCCCTGTCCAGATAGGGGCATAGCTGAGCCACCAACCGAAGTTGGTAGAAGGCACTCCGTGCCACTGAGGCCACCTGAGCCTCAAGTGACAGAGATGGTTCTAGGAGAACCCCCAAGCTACGAACCTGCTCCTTCAGGGGGAGTGCAACCCCATCCAGAACTAGTTGAAGACCCTCTATCCGGTCAGCAGAACCACCCACTAACAGCGTCTCAGTCTTGTCTGGATTGAGTTTAAGTTTATTAGCCCTCATCCAGTCCATTGTCGCAGCCAGGAACCAGTTCAGCACATCCACAGCCTCACCTGATGGAGATGAAAAGGAGAAGTAGAGCTGCGTGTCATCAGCGTACTGATGACAACACACTCCAAACTCCGGATGACCGCACTCAACTGTTTTATGTAGATGTTAAACAGCATGGGGACAAGACTGACCCCTGCGGAACCCCATACTGGAGAATCCACGGGGCCGAGCAATGTTCCCGTAGGAGGGAAAGGCGGGCTGAGTCAAAGGAAAGGCAAAGGCAGTTGGCCATGGTGATTGCTCGGAAACGGCTTGGTCAGAACCAGTCTCCCTGAAGGCGTGCTGAAAGAAATGGGCTTTCCCTTTCCTTGAAAGAACAACTGGTTCGCTTACTTTGCACAATCCTGCCTAGACTCCCTTCAGCTGGGAGAAGATGTTTATTGTCTGAATAAAGCTTTGTGGATTCCATGGCAGACTTCTTTATTGTCTTCAAATAAAGCAAGGGGAAAGAGGGACACGACACCAACTGATGTGGCTCTTCAGAGCAGTAGCCTGCTACTTTCTTTGATACACATACACAGTTGTGGCAGTGACAATGAGGTAGGAAGAGGGGTGGGAGACACGGCAGTGTCAGCAAAAGGGTGAGTTGGCTGGTGGCATGCTGCCACCGCCAGTTCTTGGGGGAGGGACATGCACAATTTTCCATTCATCCCTTTCTGTTGCCTGAGGTGGGGGATTCACCTCACTTCATCAGAGGGCCAGCCTTGATACTGTCTCTGATACTGGAGATAGTATATAGCCATCAGGATTGTAGACATTGATAGTCTTATCCTCCATGAACGTTTTATCCCCTTCTGAAGCCAATTCAAATTGGTGGCCATCCCTACATCTTTTGGTAATGAATAATTTAACTGTGCCCTTACTTGAGAGTAAGCCCCATTGAACTTAATGGAATTTTCTCCGGAATAGATTGTGCTGTAAAGAAGAAAATAAATCTAGGAAGATAGAACTACAAGGCCTCTTACTGTCCTCTGTTGTATCCCCTTTGCCTCCATTATTTCATTAGAGGAAAGCATATTTGGACAGACATATACTACTTTCTTTTTCACTTGGGGTGCCTCCATACTAATCCTTGAGTCTCTTTGATATGTAAGAACACAAGAAGAGCCCTGCTGGATCAGATCAAGGGTCCATCTAGTCCAGCACTCTGTTCACACAGTGGCCAACCAGCTGTCGACTGGAACCCACAAGAAGTACACGGATGTAACAGCACCCTCCCACCCATGTTCCCCAGCAACTGGTGTATACAGACTTAGTGCCTCTGATACCGGAGGTAGCACAAAGCTTTGCATGTAACATGGATATTTGTCATTTCTGGCATGCTTCTGGTAAAAACAATGGAAGTAGATGCTATGAGTGAGAAGAAATATTAGACTGTTTAGAATACTCCACCAATATAATTGCAAAAGAAGCTTAAACAGCCATTAGTTCAATCAGTCAGTTCCTACCTGTCAGCTGTATTATTAATTGGGACATTGAACTCACCTCTGGTAATCTCAAGAAGTATTTCAAAACTGTTTCGAAGAGACAGTTTAAATGTTGTTAGATGATGATTTTGTGAAGACACACAGTTAAGGCATTGGTTTCTTGGCAAGCGATGCCGGATCATTATGATCCCCTTCTGAGTTGCTTCATCTGTAGCAGCTGCTCAGAAACAGTTTCAAGGAAGGGAGGGAGATTCTAAACAGCTTTTACCTAATTCTTCCGAACTCTAGGTCAGTTTCAAAAAAATTTCTTATGTGGAACTATAGAAAGGAAATACTGGTTAGGTGTGTATTTCACACCTAACCAGCTTTATATAATCCAAAGCCTGCAAGATCTGATTGTGCAAAGGAATCTCCCCTCTTAAAAATCTTGTGTGCGTGTGTATGTGTATCCCAGATGCTGACACCTCTGTTGTGAAACAATCATGCTCGAACTGCTGATTGCAAGTTCAGCTTGTTTTGCTAACATGGCCAAGAGATGGGATTGAGTGGGAGGTGTGGAACCTTTAGCAAGCTGAGGCTAATAGTGGCTGAGTTCGGATGACACTTTAGACAATGGAGGGGGGAAGAGGCAACTGTCCATTGTGTTGATTGTTGCGTTGGGGGGGGGGGGGACACAACAGACAGTATATTATTTAACAACGGGGAAAAACAACAGGCTGCTCCGCTGTTTATTGGAATCCGTTGCTTATCATGAGGCTGGGACTTTCAGCTGCGCAACGGGGGAGGGGCAACGTGTCATGCATCAAGCACCACAAAAATAACGAACGGTCAGTTGCCTCTTCCCCCTCCATTGCCTAAAGTGTCGTCCGAACTCAGCCAGTGATACATAATCTGTTATTTGTTGTCATTTTACAGACCCATTTACACCCAAATAAATGTGGATAAGGCTGCAACCTTAGAGACCCCCCCACCCATATATAAAGCATACCTTGTTCCTACTTTAGATACATTTTTCTCTTTTACATTCCTTCCCTTTTCATCCCTCACAAGCATTTTCTTTTGTTATGTTACACTTGAATGGTCTCATGAAGGGAGTGGAAGAATCAGGGAGAATGAGTGTGACATTGCTCCACACTTCCATCTTTTGTTTCCTGTTAGGTCAAAGAAGTTTAAATTTCCTGAAATTGTTACTTGCCTTTCTCCTCCTCTTTTCACAGCATTGCAGAACGTACAGTTTAAGGCCAGGGCTTAAACTGTAGGCACCTGACTCAGCTATGTAAAGGCAGCGAACAACAAAGATTCCTGGCACTTTTGGAAGAGGTACTCAGAGACAGTTCTGCAACTCACCCGACTAGCTGATAACTTCTCCATTTCAAGGGACAGGATCAAGAGACAACTTATCTCCATAAGCCTCCCAGGGTATAGATACGGTTGCCAATAGGAGGAGGTAAAGAAGCAGATAGTGAGGTGCTACAAAGGCCACATGGTTGGCGTATGCACAGGCCGGCTAGTCTGTGGCTGACTAGACATATTGGTCTAAACCTGTCAGATTCCATTTTGAACTGCAAATTCCATCCTGTAGTGCAGAGGCTGCTGATTCCTAGAAGACACTGCTATGAATTGGCCTTAACATCCCATAAGCATTCTCTATCCTGAACATGACCTTTCCTGGGAAGAAACCATCAAGCCTCTCTCAACTTATGGAGCTGAGTCCTCACTTCCATAAATATGGACATCTTTGACATTCTATGTTTGTTTTTCACACTGCTCTAAAATGCCCATATTCAACCTGGGACAATTAATGCAGAATGATCATTAGTTCAGAATGCAAGTATAAACTAGGCTTTTCTCCTTGAATGCTGTTGCAAGATTCTTTGTGCAAAACTGTTTGGAAAATTTGGAACTTCTTTCCATACTCCAGTGGACTAATAGCATTCTGCCATACCCTTAGTGTCAAGTCTCTGGTCTCTCAGGCAAGCACAAATTCTGGTAAACTGACACAAGACATCCAAATCAGGGAGGCTTCTTTAATGGAGGAAATCCTACAGCAAAGCCTAATGATTACACACTTCAGAAATCATGTAGCTGATGGTCAGTAGTTATAGGCTCCATGAAATTCCAGAACAGGCAAAAGCATATCACTACTACTGTGATGAGATCCCCATCAATGTGATTTCCTTGTTGCCATCTCCATGTTTCTGAACACAAGGGAAGGTCAATCCAAATGATCAATTGCTTTCAGAATGTTTTTAAAATTAAAAAAAAAAAAACAAGCTGGGAGGCCTAAACTGGATTAGAACTACAGTGCATGGAGAGAGGAGTTTTAACCCCTTCTTCACTGTTATGAACCTAGAAAAAACCCCATGGCAAATAACAATCATTTAGGAATCTCATTAACACAAATGGTACCTTTCTTTCTTTCTTTCTTTCTTTCTTTCTTTCTTTCTTTTTACCATTACTAGCATGCTGGGGGAGTGAGGAATCAGGATCATGGTGATGAAGGGAGGGCTACTGATCCAATTCAGTGGGTCCTATGCTTGGTTTTATTGTTTTAAAACCCTCATGTCACTTTAAGCAATGTATTCAAAGTAATGTGTAGCAAGGACCTTGAATGGACAACTTTTGTTTAGCATATGCAATAGCAGGTCTACCCTGAGTACCACGATTTCCATTTTGAGTTGAGCTCTGAAGGCCCAATTAGATGCGTGTTTAAGCCCAAATCTGCCAAATCACATAGAGAACAGGGGGCTGATTTAAACTTCAAAAGGGTGAACATACTTGACAACTACCTGTCAATTATGCTTTAAGGTGGATTCCTGCATTGAGCAGGGGGTTGGACTCGATGGCCCTATAGGCCCCTTCCAACTCTACTATTCTATAATTCTACCACAAGGCAGTGAGGTGACTGTCTCAGGGAGCTAATATTAGGTGTCATGAAAGTGAAGCAAATCATTAGCTCTTTAAAGTATTATTGTTGTGTTTTTCCTCCCAGAAAGAAGCACTTATTGGATTTTCTATCTCAGGTGCCAAAACAACATGACCAGTTTTATTGTGCAACTTGACCTGGGGAAGGAGGCTCCATTTGCTATTCCACCTTAGGGAGCACAATCTCTTGGGCCAGTCCTGGTGAACAGGCAGGAATGCTGAAGCATCCTCTCCTGAAATGCACCTCCCTATGGTGCTAGTCCATAAGATGAACTTTTTCTCCATCTGTCTGCAATACTGGAAGTGAGTCTGGCTGGGAGAAAAGAGTCTGAGCTAAAGGACGGCAGAAAGGTAAACCATAGTAATCTGTGCACCTTAAAATTGGAACCCCAACCTCCCCCTTCTTCTTATTCTTCTTTTCTGAGAAGAGCAAGAGGAGAGACGTGAAAACAGAACCAAGATTGTTGAAATTTGTTAGATTCTAAATATTAGAGTTAGGTAGGTGTTATATGCAACACAGACCATGTTTCAATGTTATGGAGATACTATATGGAAACATATTCTGAGTCTTTAGACCAGTTTTCCTTACCCTGGTGGCCTCTAGTTGGTTTGGACTTCAACTCCCATCAGCCCCAGCCAGCATGCTCAATGGTCAAGAATGCTGGGAGTTATAGTCCAAAACATCTGTAGGGGACCAGCTTGGGGAATACTGCTTTAGACCATATTGATATTAGCCATATCTCCTTCACTTTCTATGTGAGGGCTGAAATGTATGGTCTCACAATTGTCTTATCTAGTTTGGGCCAATAACTTGAGAGATGTATGGCTTGCCCAAAGCCATCCAGTTCATTGGCTGAACTGTGTGCTTGGCTATTGTCTGCCCAAATTCAACACTATACTCACTGGACCATGCCGAATCCACGTGTAATCCAAAAGCTTTTCCTGTGGACAAACATTCTTATTTACTGTTCTACAAAGAAGCTGGGTTATGTAATATTTCCATATGAATCTATTGTCCAGAAGCTGAGTAACTAAGTGAGCTATGGCCCAAGAAATCCTGCATGCCACATAAACTTAGAAAGATAAGGAAGTGCACAGCTAGAGTGCGCATAGCACCATCACAATGAGATGCCATTGTTTACGGAACAAACAAAAAATCACATGTAAGCAGATAGTCAGTCTGGATAAGTAAATAAGAAAGGCTAGGGCTTAAGGCTGAGAGTGAACAATAGCCCCGGAAGACTGCACGCCACCCCCTTTGACCAGACTTCCATCCAGGAAACTCAAGCCGCAATATAGTCGTCCTGTATCCTGTCCTCTCTCTAAGGGCATTGATTCAATGAGAGTTAATCATATTGGCCATGCTTTCCTGTACATGTTGCAGGCTGCCGATACTGAACAGAGTTAGGGTAGGAAATGTTCCTTGAGTTAAGGACTCCTCTGCACAGTTGAGTTAAGGACTCCTCTGCACAGTTTGAAAAAGGATAAAGAGGAACTCAAAGACGAACATTTGGGATACAGAACAGAATGAGCAGAGGAAGCTGCCTTAAACAGAATCAGACCTGCTAATTTATCTACTATTTAAACTGCCAGTAGCTCTCCAGGGTTTCAAGCAGAGATCCTTGCTGGGGACTGGACCTGTGAACTTCACCATACAAAATATGTGCTCTGTCCACTGAAATTAATACCATCCCCAGCTCTGGTGTCTTCGCTTCCCACGTCCCTTACCCCATGCATCAGCAAAATGGAGCAGAGTCTTTTGTGGACAATGGAGTGGCCAGAATTAATATGGATAAAAACTCTTGTGCTTTTAATCATTCCTTTATTGATTAAAATTCTGTTCAGGTTCTTTATCCCAGGGCAATGTAATATAACTATTTATATAGAATCATGTACGATATAGAAACAACAATAAAATTACAACAAGAGAGAAAAGGCATAAAAACTGTTCAACCGGTAATCAATCTAAACTCAATTTAGACTGAATTGTAATTTATTTATGTATTCAATCTAAGCAAACAGAAAACACTGCAATTTGTGTAGAGAAAAGGATTTTACTGATTACAGCTTCTTTCACCAAAGCAGCATCATAATGAGAGAAGCTACATGACTGCTTAGATAAGGGGTTCTGTGACATTTTGCACCGCTCATTGCCATCACTTTGCAAACAAAAGACAGAAAATTTAGATCTTTTCTGGAGGGATTCAGGAACACCTTCTTTGCGAATTATGCAAGGACAGACTCACTGAAGTTAATCAGCTTACTTTTCAAGAAGCAAGAACTCATCTTAAGAACTCATTGTCGTTGGCCTGGGTAAGCATTGTGGAGGCCATGGGCACCAATGCACCCCGAACACCTTTCTTGGTACTCACCAAAGTGCCCTCCCCCTCCCAATTTCAATAGTAAAATTAGGGCACAATCCTATGGGATCTGCCCTTGATGCTCATAAGCCCCTGAATTCAGGAGCATCCCATGCAGAGTAGGAGGCACAGCAGAGATAACAATTGCCTCCGCCATGCCTCCCGTTTTGCATTTTAGCTAGATGGCTTTTTTTGCCCATCTAACTGGGGCACTGCAGAGGGGGAGGGAAGGAGGCTGGAGAGGCCTGAGGATCCTGTGTAAGCCGGCCTCTCCGTTCCCGTGCCCTCTCTGCCCACAGAAATGTCCCCTTACCCCCTCTACAAGGTTGCTTTTGTGACCTTGGAGAGGCAGTTTGTGCCGGGTGTGAAGGGGAAGGGGAGAGGAGCGCGCATTCTCAGCTCAGAGCGCTGTCTCCGATCTCAGTTCCGGGAATCCGAAATATCCTATGGCCCCTGAGACCTTGTCCAGAGAGGCCATAGGATTGCTTCCTATCAACCACCCCTTCCCACCAGCTACTCTTTTTGCTCCATAGGTGGGAAATTGGAGGCTTGATTAAAATGCCTATATTTTCCCCCTCCCATGTAGAGAAAATGGAAATTCAGGGGGAAATGCAGATCAGGCACACAAGGGTGAGCCATCCGCAGGCTGTGTGCTGCTTACCCAATCAAATTAACAGACCACCTGTGGCTGTATTTTGCACAGTCACACACACGCACGCACACCTTGGGAAATCAATCAGAGACCTCGCAGTGCAATGTGTCATTTAGCCCTAACCTGCATGCCTGTCAATTGAAATGAAATACACACTATTCTGTCTTACTCTAAGGAGATAACCTTGTCTCCTACATAGCAATACTGGCATCTTTCAGTGGAAATAATATCTAAGTAGAGCATTTTGAGAGGAAAAAAGATGACTGGCTATATTCTCACCTCCATTTGTAGAAAGTGGAGCAACACACTATTGCTATTTTTACATTTCCTAGCAGGAAGAAAGAGAGGAAAAACAACTACCGACTCTGCTTTCCTGAGCTAAACCAAACACTGTGTAACGATAAGCCATAGGGATTTGTGCTTCCCGAAATGACACTTCAGCAAAAATTGTGAATGTGTTTGTGTGCATATATTTCTCAATGAAAATGCAATGTACTTTTCCACAAGATGTAAACACACTACTTCCTTTGCACAATGCTGTTAATCTTTTACTTGTCCCATCAAGCATCCTCCATTCACTAGTCTTCCATTCACATAGCCTGATGTGCCTTCTTGTCTGAAAAAATCATATCAAAGAGGATAGGACTGAAGTGGCTCATGTCCACTTAATACAGAATACAAGAGCATCTATACCAGAGATGAGGGATGTGTTATCCTCCAGATGTTGTTGGACCACAATTCCCATCATGCCACACCATTTGCTATGCTGCCTTGGGCTGGTGGGAGTTTGCAGCCCACTAACATCCGAAGGGTCACATGTTCCCCACCCCAATTGATATTGTATTTCAAATGTTGGAGGGAAATATTCCTTGCATTGACACAGACAATACATATAAGGAGAAACCCTTCAACACAATTAGATTAGCTGCAGGCAACCTGGTGCCCTCTAGGTGTTTTGGACTACAACTTACATAATTCCTGTCCATTGGCCATATTGGCTGGGACTGATGGGAGTTGTAGTCCAAAACATATGGAGGGCACCAGGTTGCCTGCCCCCAATCTAGATTATATTGAATGATTCTAGATGGTGCAGCAGGCACACATTTTCTTTTCAAAGTGATGGGACCCTTAATGGAAAGGGGTACATTAACCAGACAATAAGGAAACAATTTCTTCGCCTAGCAATACGTATATATTAAGACTGATTGTGCCTTCCGATGTCCCCTGATGCGAGTCCCAGAACCCTGTGACAAGTTTCCCTTTGTTGAATAATGTTTTGAATTAAAGTACTGTGTATAATACCCTCATTGTGACAAATGAAATCAGCTTCTTCACTCAATGTACCAGCCAGAGAAAAACAAAAGCGTAACATCCCAAGGTCTGGCTCAGAAAGATCAAAACAAAGGGAGATGTTCCAGATTTCTTCCCTGAAACAGAGGGAATCTCGGGACCTGCTCCAGTTGGTTCCCCCACCCCCACAGGGCTAACTGACATTAACTGCTTTGTGAGAAAGAAGTACCAAGAGAGACAGAAGCAAGGAAAAGGAGAATTGGGGCCTACCTTCGCTCTTGTCCTGTTGGCAGTCTACTTGGTTTTTCTTTTTTCCTTTTCCCTCCTCATCCCCTTTCCTTGTGTGTCGTGTCTTTTTAGATTGAAAGCCTGTGTGCTGGGACTGTCTTTTTTGCTTATTGATTGTAGCTTCCTGGAGGCTATTTTGGGGGAGGGGGCTGCGAAGGGGGATTTTAAAAAAATGTAAATAAATAAATAAATGCCGGATTCCCAAACCAATAACACAATACAAAAAGTAAAATGAGAATTGCAGTCTACTTCCGAATGAACTGTGCACCTAATTAGAGGTGATGGTTGCTCTGGTACTGATGTGTTTTGTGACCTCGGTCAAGTCACTGGAAATAATTGGTGCATGCCTGCATAACAATAATCTCTTTCATCTAGGGATGCTGGAGACCATGGTTGTTGCTCTTATTTTTTCTTCCACTGATCTTAAGTGGCTAGTTTATGTATGTTTCAATTACTCATATCTCTGCAAGGCTCTTGGGATTCAGCCAGCAAAAAATCTAAACTAATGAATTCATAAATGAGGAAATGGCCAACTGTAGGCATCCTGGCATCCACTAGATTCTGGATCTGATGTAGCCTTGCAAATAACAATGGGGAGGGGGAGACATTCCTGTTTGCCTCTCCATCTTCTCTACTCCTTCCCCCACCCACCCCATGCAGTGGGGGCAGGTGACTCCCATGTCAGCGGGGCAGTAAATCCGCTCCAGGTTTCAGTCAGAACTAATCAGAACTCTAAAGGAGCTATCCAAAGTGAAAGGCACCCCTGGAAAGCTCCTTTAAAGTTTTGACTGAAACCCGGAGCGGATTCACTGCCCCACTGACATTGGAGCCACCAGCCTCCACTGCCCCATTTCCCTGTCATCACAGTCCAAAAGTTTTATTTCTCTTACATGCCAGAAAAGAGATGCAGAATTCAGAACCAGCAGCCTCAGTGCTCCACTGCATGTCCCCAGTCAAGAAACCATAGCAAGAGTTTTGGCTATTTGTTTTTATTTTGTTTTGTTTCAAATAGGTCACCTTTACGGGTAGAACCTCTCAAGGCAGCATACAAGATAAAAATATATAGATGTGCCATAAGCAACAAGAAAATTGCTAAATACATATTCAGTAAAATACTATGAAAACAGATAGCACCAATAAAACCTGCATCCCACAGGTTATGGAAAGGCCAGCAAAAAAACAAGTGGGGTTACCTGAAGGCCTACAAAGACGAGGCTTGACAAACCACTGCTGAAAGTTGATTCCAGCAACACAGGGGCACCATTGAAAAGGCAGTTGTACTCAGCAACCGAACTGCCATTGGCAGCGGGCAGGTGAGAAGGGCCTTTGTGAGATAAGGGGATAACTGAGATTTGCAGCAGAGACTGCATTCCATTGTCCTTCCCCAACTGGGTGAAAATGAGCGGTTTGAGTACATATTCAGCTGTGATGGCACTCCATGGTTTCTGAGTCAGTGCAGCACTATGGCAGTTTCCAGACTCAGCCACTCACTTGGAGGCAACTGTGACTCATCCCAGGAGAGCAGAGGAGTGACAAATTGATATATAGCCGTACTATGCCAACATCTCCTCCCAATGTCCCTGACTCATTTCTCCCTTCCAACGCCACTCCATGAGTCTTGAGCCCCAAGCAGTTGCTAATTATGATAAAATCCCTGATTTGGGAATGGGAATTAGGATAATGAATTGATACACAGTGGTTACTAATTTCCGCTCTGAACAAAATGCCTGTATTAATTTTTGCTAAGCAAGCTTCATTTACTATGTAATAGACTGTGGTTAGGATAAAACATCCATCCAAACATCTGGCATAATCTGTTCCTCTGGAAAAAGATAGATTTTTTTTCATCTAATATATTGCGTACGTGTCTGTTTGGGCAGCAGCCAGAAAGTTTTGGAACATTGATTTTGTCTCTTTGGGGTGAACACAGGCTAAAGCCTTTGTGGGGAGGTTAGTTTTCAATGTTACAAGGTGAAGTAGCATGTATAGATTTTTTAAAAACCACAACATTTTAGTCATCTTGCTGGAATGAACTGGTCTCCCTGGGTAGCTGGTTGTTTAAAAAACATTGTAATCTCTGTATGGGTAAAGTCTATCTGAGCCCTGTATGGTAGGGTGACCAACTGTCAGGATTTTCCCGGATTTGTCCTGGTTTTTGTTCTTATATGGGTGTCAGGGGGGGTTTTCTGTAATTTTCTATAATGTCCTGGAATGACACACTTCCCCCTTTAAGACTTTCAGTGTGACAGAGGGGAATGATGCACTTTCTGGAGGCCCCTATTGGAGCAGTGGGGGGGGGCAGGAATGACATGCTTTCCTCTCCTCCTCTCCAATCGGGGCCGTTAAGGCCCCGATTGGAGTGGAGGAGGGAAAAGCGTGCTTTCTGGGGACTTTGGAAAACATGTCATTCACAACGGCCATGCTAACGGCAGCTGCCAATAGCGTGGCGGGGTAAATGACGTGCTTTCCAGAGGCCCTGTAAAGCACAATCTCCCTGCCCACACTGGGTGTCCTCTTTTTTGGTTTCTCGAATATGGTCACCCTAATGTATGGTAATTGTGCAGGAAATTCCTTTTTAGGCTCATTTGTCTTCTGTCGCCATTCAGATACACATTTCACATGCACAATCATATATACAGGGCTTCTGGGTAAGCACATGCATCCCAAATTCGGGGCCACAGCAATTCGGGAGGGAGTATTTAAGTTTCCCCCCTCCTGTTTTCATGTTGAGATTCCACCACCACCCATTGCAGTGAATGGTTAAAAAAAGGAAGAAAAAATAAGTTTTTTCTTTCTTTTAAAAGATTTGGCAATTTGGGAGCAGGGATTTTGGCATGAAAGCAGGAGGGGGCAAAAGCTTAAATTCCCCTCTCTCAAATCACTATTGGGGTGCACATGCTTAGCCATCTGTAAATCAATCATACATACATTCATAGCTGTACTAACTCTGCCCACAAAGGATAAAGCTGGTTGCTTTTAAATAGGCTGACCATATGAAAAGGAGGACAGGGACCATGTGACTTTAACAGTTGTAGAGAAAAGGGAATTTCAGCCAGTGTCATTTGTATGCAATTAGTTCCTGGTGAAATTCCCTCTTCATCACAACAGTTAAAGTTGCAGGGCCCCTGCCTTCTTTTGTATATAGTCATTCTAGTATAGTGCCTGCAACTTTAACTGTAATGATGAAAAGGGAATTTCACCAGGAACTAATTGCATACAAATGACACTGGCTGAATTTCCCATTTCTCTACAACTGTTAAAGTTACATGACCCCTGACCTCCTTTTCATATGGTCAACCTATTTTAAATGAAGTGCAGAGCTGGAGGAGGATGGGCAGAAGGCACTCCAAGGAACTCCTGGGTTTTTCCCCACTTTTGCCAAGCATCTCCTTAGGCCTTTCCAACTAAACATGCACAAGCCACTCTGCTTGGTTCAGATGTCACAACAGCAAGCCACCTTGGCAACAAGCCATGGGTTCTCCGGAAGTCACGACAAGCCATTCTGAAACTAGCAAGAATGACAACCCATCATGGATTGTCATGTCATCACGCACAGCAGGTCGTTCATATACTACTCTTATATGCTGAGCTTAAGTACACGCACAAGTAGGCTGACCATATGAAAAGGAGGTCAGGGGTCATGTAACTTAAACAGTTGTAGAGAAAAGGGAATTTCAACCAGTGTCATTTGTATGCAATTAGTTCCTGGTGAAATTCCCTCTTCATCACAACAGTTAAAGTTGCAGGCACTATACCAGAGTGACCATATACAAAAAAAAAAAAAGAAAAAAACGTCCTAAGAAATTATATAATTGACCATTTGCTGTTCAATTTGGTGGACGGACTTTCCATCTGTGGCAGCTGCCTTATGGGATGGGTGGGCCTGCAACTCCATGCACTAGAGCTGAATTGTCTAGATTAAAACTATTTTAAGAGAGAAATGAGGAAATAAAACAGCTGAAGTAACAGGGATATGGCTCCCTAGAACTCAATATCCACATTTGAGTCACATTGATTTAAAAGTCCAGCTGTTTATTTCAAACTTTGTTCAGAATGAGCAATAGTGCTCAATTTTATTTAGTCCCAATGGAGTTTTACTTGGGAAACCGGATCACAGCAGTATAAGAATGTCCCATGGGTGGGTAGACTTGCGACACCTAGTGGTAAAGTCTGGAGGTGATGGGGTTCACAAATAAACAGGATATTGATATTTATTTAATATACTGTGTGTCATTTATATATCCTAGTTCTATTGTGTTTAATATTTATTTCAATGGACTAATTATAGTTGTTTCCAATGTGTGCATGCGCTCAGGAGCCTAACAACATGTAAAATACGATGACAGAATCATCATTAAATATTATTTTACATTTTGATCCTGCCCTTACTTGAAGACTTTCAGGGCAACCATTTATTTATTTAAAGGTCACCTTTTAAGGGTAGAACCCTCTCATGCATAGTTCCCTCTCACACATCCACAGTAATCTTGAGGGTGAGGGTAGACTGAGAAATGGTAAATGGCCCAAGGTCAACCAATGAGCATCATGGTTAGACAAAGAAGCTCAAAACACATGTAAAGGACTGTCACCGCCCATATGAACCTGCGCACTCATTAAGATCTGCCAGACAGGCAGGCTCTTTTTCTTTCCCTGCTGATGTGTGGTTGATGGGAAGGCATGTTAGCAGTGTTCAGGTACATAAAGGGGTGCCACAGGGAGGATGGTCAAGAACTATTTTCCATTTCCACAGAAATTAGACCGCAAAATAATGGGTATAAGTTACAGCTACCTAGATTTCAGTTAAATATAAGGAAAAACTTCCTGACAGTAAGATATACAGCAGTGGAACAGTCTACCTATGGAGGTTGTGGGTTCTCCATCTCTGGAGGTTTTTAAGAAGAGGCTGAACAGCCACCTCTCATGGATGGTTTAACTGATTTCCTGCGCATTGCAGAGGGTTGGACTAGATGATCCTTGCGGTCCCTTCCAACTCCACATTTCTATGATTCTAAGATGGAGACGCAGGAAAGAGCTTTCTCCATTGCTGTCCCTAGGGTTTGGAACACTGGTCTTATCTCTTCTCTGAAGCTTTCCTGCCATCTTGTGAAGAATGAGTTATGTTGATTTAATTGCCTGTGCTCCTACCTTTTAATGTTCAAATTGCTTTTGAAACATTATTGCTTCTAAAACCGATTGTACACCTGCCTGAGCTTTGTTGCAGCTTAAATGGAAGGGTTGGATATAAATACATTTAATAAATAATAACAGGTTTGAACCTAATTCTCCCCAATTCTAACCCAATACTCTGTCAACCTACCACTCTGAAATTTCCAAGGAAGTAAATCCTGAGTGTTTAGAGTGTAGGTGGGACTAGGTGTCTATGTTCTCCTTTGAGAGAAAAGTGTTTCCTGCAGGGTTGACTTCTGCAGATATTCAGTGAGTCTAGATGACCCAAAGGTAAACTATAACTGCTGTCCTCCTTTGAAACTAGTGTTGCAGGCCTTTGCAGTACTAGCTAAGAAGTTTTGGACTGCTCATATCTGTAGTGATTCTGTACTACAAGGTCCATAAGTGATTTTAGGGAACATTTGCTTCTAACATGAGCAGCACTGCCATGGCCAATTTCCTGTACTAATTCTCTCTGATATGTGTGTTTTGAACAGTTTAACAACATGTCCAGATAGTAGCTTTTGTCGCTTCTGTACAAAATATAATCACATTAAAAAATCTGCACATAAATTCTCTCCGTTATGCAAATCTAGTATCCATGTGCATAATTTATTCTGCTTTAGTTAATTGTAAGGCTGGTGAATGCATGGAACAACCCTTACATCAAACACATGAATTATCAATGTATTATTTCAATGTTTAGGGAGTTAACCAATGCATGGGGTGGGACTACATAGCCTGGCCCTTTGCCTATGTCATCATCTCACTGGCTTCATCCCCAACACCTGCACATTCAGTGCAACATTTCAAAGGTAGTCTGTGTGAGTGCAGCAATATGCACATATGCTCTCCACCTGATTGGGAACTTCACTCACGTAGGACTCTGGTTGGGTAGAGAGTCTCCGTGCACAGTTTCCCATTTTAAACATTGCGCTGAACATGTGCATGTCAGGGAAGCATGGCCCTCTAGAGCAGCCTAGCTTTTCCACCCATGAGTTGGGAAAGGAGTCATATCCCACTAAATTAAGAAATGTAAAAAGTTTTTAAAAGTTTCTTCTGAGCAAGCACTAAGAATGTTACTTTGTTCATTTTGTCTTTGCTGTTTCTGTTTTTCACTGGAAGATTTTTTAAAAAACAACAACAACCTGTCTCAGTTTCCCTTTTAATCCCAAGTCAATTTTCGCCTTCCTTCTCCTCAGATCTTGGCTTGGTTCTCTAATTCGTCAATTGCAGAGAGTGCAATAAACTATGTTCCGAGGAAAACAGAAACCTGCTTTCATTCACTTTTTATTAAACTGAAACATTTCTATTGATCGGAGGCTGCAATACCAATTCTCCCAAACTCAAGCTCAGTTGAGTACTTAATCGATCTGATTGTGTCTTATCCTTCTGTAAAGGACCATATTATTAAAGTTGGAGGTATTAATTAAACTTTCTGAAGGACCTGGACATTTTGGATTAAGATTTGAAGCAGATATGTATTAAAACTGTAAGTCAAACTGTTAATTGCTTTATAACTCCCCACCCTTCCAGAATGGTGAAAATTTAAAGAGAGGTAGGTGTGTTAGTCTATTGCAGAAAAACAACAGAGTCTTGTGGCACTTTAAAGCCTAACAAATATATTTTGGTATAAGATTTTGTAGACATTGTCCGCTTCATCAGACATGAACTATAGAGACCTGGATTCAAATCCCCATTCAGCCATGAAGCACTTTGGTGATCTCTACACAGTAACTACGGAAGCTACTCTATAGGGAACTTCAGTGGCGCAGGATCCTGTTTGGATAGAGAGCCTATGTCCCATTTCGAACGTTGAGTAGTATACAGTGTTAGTTCTACATAGAGTGGACACATTGAAATGAATGGGCCTTAAGTTAGAGCATAATCCTATGCATATTTATACAGAAATAAGTCCTACAACATATGGCATTCCCCAGCCATCCAAACTGGGACTTTTTTCTGTCTAATCATGTACAGGATCACACCCTTAGTCACAACTAATGGGTCTACTCCATGTAGAACTAGCATTAGATACTCATTGCGCTGAGCACGCATGTGTCAAGCAACTCTATGGCTCAATTCAGATGACACGATAGTCAATGGTGGGGTAATAATCAACTTTACAGTTGTTCAACTAGGGGGTACTCCCCACACAATATGGTAATAAATAATCAACTGTGGTGTGGATTAGGATCAGCGCTGAGTTGACTATGGCAGCATTCGGATGACACAATATTCAAAACAACTGACGATTGTTTCCCCCACACCAGTTGTTTATTGTGTCATCCGAATTGAGCCTATGTGTTTAATGAACATGGAAATATGCATTCAGCATTTGTGAGAAGCGCCATTCTGCCACCCCCGGCTAACGGCTTGGGGGTGGGGAGGCTTTTGTGGCCAGTGGGGGGAAGAGAGCAGACGTGCCTGCCCCTGATTGGTGTAGTGGGTTTTGTGGCGCCACTTGAAGGGGATGGGGGAAGGCTATATAAGTGCAAGCCTCCCTCTCCTTCTTCCTCTTTCTCCACGCGGCTCCCTCCCTATTCTCAGTGTGGGTCTGCCGGTTGCCTATTGGGGCCAAGTAGGATTTTTTTACTCATGGTCTGAATTGGTCATGAGTTTTGTTGCCTACTCCATACTGTGAGATGGGTTAGGGTGTAGCTAAATAGGAGAATTGGCTATGCACTTAACTGGGTCGCATTTCAATCTGGCGGATAGGAAGGGGCATTCAGAGAGGTACAGATAATTGGTAAGCATTCACAGGCACTGTTCTGGTGACTAGTAATTCCTGAGGCTTCCAGCTTTGAGCCCAGCGGCCTGTCTTGGGAGATAAGGGTTACCTTTGAGACCGACGCTTCTCACCTACCCAGAGCGTTGCGGCCTGGGGGGAGGCGACACAGGAAGGTCTCCCTCCCCGAAAGGGGCAGCACGTGGAGAGGTGGAGTTATTCCACCTACTCACGGGCAAGAATGGCTCGCCCGAACCGGGGGGAAAGAGGGCCTGTGGATAGGCTTATACTGGATGCCCCTTAGGAACCCCTTTGCAGATCTTTCAATAAATGTGGCCCTTATTTAAATCCATTTCATGTGTCTGACTCTTCATTTACACCCTCCGCCCGCAAAGATGCATTATGGGCGCACAGCTGTATACACATGACATGAGATGGTATGTAGGTGAAAGAGATTGTAGTATGTTACAAGTTTGTTCTGACCTGGTTTGCACATAACCGACAAATCGTGGGTTGATTAATTAACCCATATTTTGCCGGGTTGTTAGGTTAACTTTGGGTTGTTTAACCCACAATTAAGCCATAGTGTCCAGGCCAATTGGAGGTTGTATACTCAAAATGGCAGTGGAACACACTGGGCAGATGATGCAGCAAATTGTGAATTAACTGACAATTTGCCACCTTTATGTACAAACAGGGTTACTGAGTCTTAATAAGTTTTGCTTGGGGTCTACTTCTGACAGTTTCTACATGCCACTGGCTTTAGCTGGTTAAATTGGGATTTCATATATAAGTGGATACCTATGCATATGAAGAACTGGTTTTTCCATCACACACCACTGCTGTTACCTGTCTGGTGTGGTCTTGGAGCCTCTATAACAACAGTTCATAGAAAGCGAGCTTTACATTTTTTTTATCAAAAATTTGCATCTAAAATCCATTTGCTTTGAATTATTGACGACTCCATTTTTAACGGTAACAGCGCGAAGAAACTTTACATTGCATGGGCATAGAAGTCCAATTACGATTTCCATATTATTTTCTTCTAACATCAATCATCAACATAATCATCATCATTTTTCCTTTTAAAAAATGCTGCAGTTATTTTGAGACTGCAACAATAATCAGATCAGTGAGAGCTCCCTCACATGGAGTTATAAGTGCACAATAATCAACAATTCACTTCTTTGACTTTGATTTTGTCATGTGTAAAAACAAATAACGAAATGTGAAGGTGGGTAGAATTAAGGTATTAACCACTGTTCACTGTAGTTGCGGCCCACTCATGAACACATTTGCTTGTAATATCACTGCTGAGGCCATCAGAGGGAAAGGAAGCAGCAGCCAGGCATCTCTCCATCGTGCCTGGATCTGTATGAGGCTATTAGAGGGAGATGGAAAGGAAGCAGCTGCTGAACTTTGCAACTAAGAATCGAGGGCCTGAATTTGCTCCCCCCCCCCAATCCCCTTTCCTTTTGTGTCAGGTTTTTTTAGATTGTAAGCCTGTGGGCAGGGACTGTCCTAAGAAATACTTTTGTAAGCCGCCTTGAGAGCCTTTTTTTGGCTAAAGGGCGGGATATAAGTGCTAAAATAAAAATAAATAAATAAATAAATAAATAATAAAATTCACTGAGAATGGTGGGATTTGAGTTCCTTGTAAGTGTGCTTAGAATTGTCTGAAATTGATCCACACTTCAATTTTGGAATAATCTCTTGTCACATGCAGGTTTACTTAGGATCTTATTGGATGTAGAGTGGCATATAAATCTTGTAAATATTGGATTGCTGAAATCAACTAAAATAGCTGTTCATGTTTCATTTTACATATGTTTGAAAGCCAGTAACAACATGGCTGGTCCTAAATTGAAAAGCACTATTCAGGAAGGTTTAGCACAGCTTGTACTAGATGGGAGCCACTAACGTTTAGAGTTTTCTTCATGGTAACACTAAATTCATCGCATCCCAATTGTACAGAAATAAAGGGCTTGAAGCCCTGCCAACTTTCAGCATCTGGTAGCTCTTATGGAATGTTACATCTGTGCACAATAACGTCAGGGAATTGAGCACTCCTGGAATTATAGGTCCCATTGACCTGGTTCGCACATAAAGGCAATTCATGGATTGCTTAACTATAGCTATAGGATTCCAATAATAGTCATTTTTTCAAAAGGGTGGTCTATGGGAGGTTGGCTTACACAATCCACTGGGAAGCTTTCCTACTCAAGCACCATTGAAATGCATTTAAGTTATGCAAGGCCACTGTGCTCTTCCTGAATTCTATCCATTTCAGTGGGAATGGTTTGTGACCCATAGGACAGTACTATCTGCTATCTATCATGGTCCCCCTTTCCATCTGAGGTGCCTCGTGGTGAGGCTCTCTTTAAATCATACCCAAAAGGCTGGGGAGATAACATCACAAAGATGGGGGAACACATTTCTGGCTCAGGATTTCAGGCATGCAATTTGATAACAGCCCAAGGACTAAATGATCATAGGAAGAGGTAATGTACACTCTGCAAACCAACACCAGCAAATATGAGCTACTAATCTCTGCAAAGCAAACACAGCTCAAAGAGAAAAAGGAAGAGAGCAGGGTGGGAAGACAACACAAGACCTTGATAAAGAAATCTCCTTCAGCTATTGCAATCAATAAGGAGGCATCCCTGCAAATTACCCAACCCGGATCAATGAGTTCAAATTACCCTAACAGCAAGTCCATCATAGCAAGATGCTAAATGCGAAAGTCTTGTTCTCATGACAGCAAGGAACTTTCAATCAATAGACATTCAAGCCATGCTGTTAATTAGCCTCATTTGTACGTATCTTCAATTTGGAAATGTTTGGGGCTTATTTAGTAATTATAAGCATCACTGATGGCTTGAGGGAAATATTGCAAATAGTATTAGTACCACATTATGAGATGAGTGATATGGTGGCAGCAAGTGTCTTCGTTGAACAAGCCAAGTATTTGAGGATGGAAGCACTCCAAGTCAATGAAATAATGTATTGCAAAGGTTATGCAGCCAAAAAGATTATTAAGACTGAAATCCTATATATGCTTACTTGGGATTAAGTCTCAATAGGATTTACTTCTGAGTTGACATATATAGGATTGCACTGTAAACTGACCATAGGAATCTACTGCCATGCAGCAGTGATCAAATCAAGCATAGAGTAAATAGAACAATGGCCCATACCACCACCAGGCTGTCATCTGTTGCAACCAAAGCACTACTTAATGTACAGTAAATAAAGCATCAGCTAACTATGCAGATAAGTACAGGTACAATGTTATGCAATACAATTTTGTGCTGTTCAATTAAAACTCAAACTCACTTTCAAAGAAGTAGATTGCTACACGCAAAGCCAGGTCCGCTAAACCCACAACAGCCATGGCAATGGTCAGGACTTGCCTGCCTATATTTGGATTTGCTGCAGAGCCAAATAATTGTTTGGATAAATAATTTTGAATCTTGCAAGTAGAGAAATATTAGTTTTAACTGGCTGGGTACTGTTTATTTTATTGTGTATTTTGTAGTTTAAACACTGTGAACTGCCCAGAGAGCTTTGGCTATTGGATGGTATAGACATGTAATAAATAAATAAATATTAAGAGATGGGTTGACTTGTTGGGTGCTGATTATTTCCTTTTGTGGGGGGTTTACATTATATATTTCTAACATTTTGTTTTCCAGTAGAATCATTCAAGACAGTTACAATACTTCAACTTAACACATATATTGTGTATCGACAGTTGCTGGCTGGAACCTATTTCAGTAATTGATAGATAGTATCCAACTTCTTTGGAAAATCTCGATAGAGTTCATTTGTCCCTCCCATTGCAACTTATAACTTGTTATTTTATGCATTACCATGGCAGTTCAAATCATGTTTTTTCCATTGTACCAGAGATTATATGTATGATCGCCAAGCTTTTGCTGAGAGGATCCCTGCAGCTATTAACATATTAATCACCATCACCACGAAATCTCTAGGGATCTGATCTTTAATATCACCCAGGAGCATAGTTGTTGGGGTTAATTGCAACTCATAGCCTGTAATTTCTCTCATGCTGTTTATGATCTTCTTCCAATATTCCTTAAAGGATTACAATGTCACCATATATGGGCAAATGTTCCTCTACTATTATATCTCCAGCATCTATCTGTTAAAACTGGGAACATCCTAGAGATCCTGGCTGTTGTATAATACCACATATATATTGTTGTGGTATTATACACAATGGTTTTGTTTTTATGTTATGTTTTTATGTTATGTTGTTTCATGTTATTTTTTAATCAAGATGCTGGGCAATATCCAAGTGTGTTATTCTGCTAGCACAAATGATGCACTAGTGGAAACTAGAGTCTGAACAAAGCACAAGAGGTGAATCCAACTAATGTTAAGTTTGCGCAAGCGTGGTTGTGCAAGCAGCAGTGCAGGCAGTTGCGCAAAAAAAAAGATTCAGCAGAGCTCCAGTAACGCTACTTGAGTTTGTGAAATTCAGTTACAAGATGGGGGATACTTGGCTCAGCAATACTACAAGCAAGAAGGATCTTGGAATTGTTGTAGATCACAAGCTGAATATGGCCTAATAGTGCGATGCACTGCAAAAAAAGTAAATGATATTTTGGGATGCGTTAATAGAAGTATAGCTTCCAAATCGCACGAGGTACTGGTTCCGCTCTATTTGGCACTGGTTAGGCCTCATGTTGAGTATTGTGTCCAGTTTTGTGCAACACACTTCAAGAAGGATGCAGACAAGCTGGAAGGGGTTCAGAGGAGGGCAATGAGGGGGAATCAGGGGTCTGGAAACAAAGCCCTATGAGGAAAGACTGAAAGAACTGGGAATGTTGAGCCTTGAGAAGAGAAGTCTGAGGGGAGACATGATAGCACTCTTCAAATACTTGAAAGATTGTCATATAGAAGAGGGCCAGGATCTGTTCTTGATCATCCCAGAGTGTAGGACATGGAATAATGGGCTCAAGTTACAGGAAGCCAGATTCCAGCTAGACATCAGGAAAAATTTCCTGACTGAGAAGTACAACAATGAAACCCATTACCTAGGTAAGTGGTGGATTCTCCCACACTAGAGACATTCAAGATGCAGCTGGGCACCCATATGTCAGGTATGCTTTAAGGTAGATTCCTGCATTGAGCAGGGGGTTGGACTTGATGGCCTTATAGGCCCTTTCCAACATTATTCTATGGTTCTAAATGACTCTGTTGTGTACTGCCCACTGTTTTTAATCTGTATTTTGTTATTGCTAGCTACCTTGAGAATCATTTTTGGTGGACAGGCTATAAATCTAGTAAATAAACAAAATATGCCACACAGGTAACAATGAACTATGTACTATCCTTCCTTGTTTGGATACAATCAAGGAACTTCACAGCATCAGGAGGGAACCTACAAGTTCAATCTCCACAAATCAATATTGTTTATGATCAAGTTATGGTAAACTGCACACTACACAAATTTTTGATTTGGAAATCATGAAGCTTTCATATCCACTAATCAATCTTAACTCAATTGTGTGACAATTTTTTGCATATGAAGGCTTTCTACAAAATGCCTGCCCTCCTCCTCTCACATTGCACAGTTGTCCTTAAAGTCTCTTTAATGTTTTAAAGGAATCCACATAAGTAGTCCCTCCCCACAGCTGATCAATCTTAATTAATTTCAAGAGGCCAGAGATGGTAAATTGATGCCCTCAAACAGCTCCCTGAGGAATCCCATTTTCTACTGCTCATTAAAAAAAGAAAAAGGAAAGAAAGAAAAAAATAGGATTATACTTTTTACAGGGTTTCTTCTGCTATTGCAGAGGATCTAAAAGTTGAAATATAAAGCAGTTCTGCAAACATGAGCCTAGTCCCTTAAGTAAGTCCTGCATCTCCAATGCAGTGCAAACAATATTTGCATGTTTGGTAGTAGGACACATTCTTTGATTTGTTTCAGGGGGGAACGCAGACCCATTCCACACTGCAAAGGTATCATCAGAAAGTCCAGCTCATATGGGAAAAGTGCATGGTGTGGGATCTCAATGGTGGCATCATCTGTCCCAAAATCAGAAGCAATGATGATGTTGGAACCTGTGCTGTGAGTACTCTGAGGTGGTGCATGCTTCTGTTGTTACCTTCATGTCATCTCAGCCCATGACATAGGAGGGAGCCATACTACAGTGCTTCCATGCAACAGAAATAAAGTCAGAAGGTCACACATGGCATCTACTGCTTCAATCCATGTAACTTGTAGGCTAGCTCTTGTAAGACCAGGGCAGGATCTACACTGCTGTTTTAAAGCGCTTTAAAGTGCTTTATAACAGTAGTGACAACTGTTGGGGCCCAGGACACACTCCAAAACAGTTGTCAGTACTGTTATAAAGCGCTTTAAAGCAGAAGTGTAGATCCGTCCCTACTGTTCTCATTGGGATTTCTAAGGGAACACACATAGGATGAGGTGCACATCTTTCCCAGTCGGGATTTTGAATTGTTAGCAGTAGCATAATTAGGGGTGAACACAGTGGGATGCTCAGTGGCACAGCCATGACTAGGCAGGTAAGGTACAAGCAGCATGCTACCTGTTGGAAAAACAACAACCAAACAATCAGAGAACAGTTTCTTCGTTGCTAAAATTAAGGCCCATCCGAAGCACAGAACGTATTAACAATGGGTATATTATCATTTTCTAATGCCAGGAATGGACCATAGCTCCGTATTTGAGAACATGTCAGCTTCTGTGTTCCTATAGGAAAGAAAGGATCCAACATGTCTTATTAATAGTGCCTGTGCTTGCTAAAAATATGCTGGCTGGTCTCACTAACACCTTTGTTTCTCCTTCCGTCAATACTTTAAACTAATACGGGTGCAATCCAATCCATGCTTAGACAGAAAGTCCTACAGTTCTCAGCATGTCCTAGCAATCCATGCTAGCTGGCAGGGGTGCTGGGAGTTGTAGGACGTTATTCTGTCGGATCGCGCCTGTTTTATTAGTTTAAGTATCTCGTAGTTCAGTCGTGCAAAATATACGCAGAGACCTACGTGAATGAATCCTGTTTTAAAAAGTGCCAGTGTATAAATAATGCGGGAGGAAACGAGTTAATCGAATTCCATTGTAAACCTCTCAGGACTACAACTCCCAGAATGCAAACCAGCTCAATTAGTTACCATGTGACTAAAGCAAGTCTTTTCTAATGATGGCATGTTGCTCATCACATGATAGGGGAAATATGGCTGCGATGGATGAGGAACAGTTTGCGGCGCTTCAGACCTTATTGAAAGTAAGTACTTACATTTTAATTTTGGGATGATATTGTTTGCTGCAACATCTCTCAGCCCTGATGATATTTAATGGTGTGAAGCCTTCTGGCGTAAAAGGTGTTACTGAAAAGCGCTTATTTATCATTTGCAAGTGGCACTTCTAATTTTCCAAAGAGCTATGCAGTTTTGTATCTGCTGGGTTACCTTCACAATAACTGCGTGCCGAAACTGCGTGAAGGGGTCATTCTTTGCTGATATTTTTTTAGCTGTTTAAAGCATTTCTACCCTCCTCTTCAGATGAAAATGCTGCCAGAGGCGCTTCCAGTTCATTAAAAAAAAATGACAGCCCCTGCTCATGTTTGCAATCAAAACGAAATAATACAAAAGGGAAAAGAGATGGAGAGGAAAACAAGCAAACTGAGGCACCCGTTTGTTCTTAAAGTTTCAAGTTTAGCCAAGGCTCTTCAATTAAGTTGATGGTAGATGCCAAATTGGAGCAGAGATCTCAAATCATATTGAAGGCCAAAGTATGACATAAGATTATTTCTTTCTCTTTTTTTTTTAAAAAAAGAGCTGTTAATGAGTAGAATCATATGTTATTTTCAGTTGGTTTACTTAAGTAGGTGTTGACATATAAGGGTAATTTCCCTTCCCCCTCAAATAGTATTATGCTTTAGATTATTAACAGCATAATGCTATGCATTTTCACTCTTAGAAGCAAGTCCCCATTGTATTCAATGGGCAGAATCAAACAGGGCATTTTGGCCACTACTGATTCTCTTGTTCCCCATTGATTCTGTTGTGTGAGCAGGACACACAGAGATTTACAGTTTCCCAGAGGAAGCCCTGAAACAAGCGGAAACACTTGTTTCTCGATTGGATAGATCAGCTAAGATCCTTTATACAAGCTCCACTGCCCTGTTCCAGAAATGGAAGAGTTAAATCTTTGTTCCGCAAGTGGCTTTGTTCCGGCTTGTTGTCACAATTGGCAGGGTGTAAGGGAACTGAGGAGCTGTTAGCACCCTGTTGGATTCCGCCCAACAGAACATACTGCTGGGTAATTCTGAATAAGGTTATGGACTTCACTTGTGATGTATGAACAGAAAGTAGCAGCAGATACCATAGCACAGCCTTCCCCAACTGGGTGATCTCCAGATGTGCTGGACTGCAACTCCCAGGATTCCCAGCATGCATGGCCAATTCTCATGCTGCTTGGGAATCATGGGAGTTGCAGTTCAGTACATCTAGAGCCCACCAGGATGGGGGAGGCTGATGTTGATGGTCAGTCCCTTTTGTTTTCTTTTATATTAAGAGGTATAGTACCTCTGTAGTTATATTTAACTGTTATGGCTAACTGCAGTAATATAGATTCATTTCCCATTAGTTAGACTTAAATATATTTAAGCTAATAGCTATCGCTACAGGCTATGTTTTGAAAAAGACCACTGTTTGTTTTTCTTCGCCAGGCTTCGTCAAAGGATGTTGTCCGGCAGTTATGCCAGGAGTGCTTTTCAAGTTCAGTGAGTGGCTCAGACAAACTGACTGAGAGCACCTCTGCCTCTCTTTCAGTTGCAACAAATGAAGCAAATCAGGTAAGAAACTGATGGACATTTCTGATTTAGACTGCAATCCTATAAACACACTTTCTGGGGGTGAGTCTCATTGAACTCAGTGGAACATCTGGATAGATGTACATAGCATTATTAGTGAAGTTCTGGGTTGTTGTTGTTTTCTTGTTTTGACACATCCTGAGGAAGGAGGGGTGGGTGAGATCTAAAGCAGGAGTGTTGAGCTTCAGGCCTGTAAGCCACAGCTGGGTCAACTAGGATCCTAACCCAGCCCTTCTAGATGATTATGCCATTTTCCACTGGTTCCACCCCCTTTCTGCTGAGCACTTGGTGGTTTCTCAGCTTTTGCGTGATCCCCCCCCCCAATTCTAAAAGGTTGAAATGCCTCTCCTAAGTTACTGGCAGGAGGACCTTTAAGCTAAAATATGCTGGTACTTTTAGCCTTGCCCCCCTTTTGCCTTTGGCTCCACCCACCCCTGAGACCACCTCCAAAATTGAATTTGGCCCTTGGGGTAAAAGAGGTTCAGCACCCCTGGTCTAAAGAATGAGCAGCAGGAGCAAAGGAAGGAAGAGCATTAAGCTCTTCCTGCAAGAACAGAAGGGCAGAGAGCAGGCTTTAAGGGCTGAGAACTGGATCCAGATGAGGAACTGAGCTGACATGGATCAGACAGTAGAGTGTGAATGTGTGGCATTGCATGGTAGGGCTGGGTGGAAGGCAAGAAAGAGGTTGGGATGTTTTCTCGGCATCATGGTTGAAAGTAATATGAAGCCCTTCATCTCTTTCTTTTGCCTTCTCCTTACAGTTAATCCGTTCTTTGCACAACCTTACAAGGCACACAGTTTACCATGGCCTGACATCTCCAGAAGAAATTCTTTCCCTCTTTCCAGAAGGATTTCACCAGAACCTTAAAAACCTCCTGACCAAGATAATACTGGAAAATGTGTAAGTGGCGGGTTTGTGATTTTGGACAAAGAACAATGTAATTGGTCTGGTTTGAACGTCATGCCAGCCCACGGTTAAAGAAATTTAACTTGGGTTTGGCATGATGTCTGAATTGACAAACAGTAGTTCTGTCTGTCACTCTACCTCTGTCTGGATACAGTTACATCCAGAGATGAGAGTGGTCAAGAGTTGAAAAATGAAAGCAGGCAGCCCTAAATGATGTGGTGTCTGTATGTTTAGAAGTATGAGGTCTGAATTGAAGTTTAAGCAATGTAAGATTTTCGGCATCATGATGTTTAACAACTGTGTCTTCAGATTATGGAATTCTGTACAAAAGCAGCACTAATCCAGACAGAAGAGCATTTTTGAGTATTTATAAAAAGCATGGTACATGCCAATTCCAAAATTAGTGAAATGTCTTCTTGTTGCTTTGACAGGGGTAATAATAATAAGTAATAATATTTAATAATAATAGGGAATTACACAAGGATGAGTAAAACCTGTGTAAGGTTAGAGAGCAGTTGGGATCTGCCCAGGTTGATTTTGATTATATTACTTTCCGCAAGTATTTTGAATAGGTTCTAGGTCTTCAAATTAGAGATCATTTCTAGTATATATTTGGGGAATTTGTAAAGGTATTGTTCCATTCTTATTTTTAGGTAGCATACCGCACAAGCATCTGCTCTGTGTACGTGGAATTACTAGCATATGTTTCTAAAAAACTGCTAACTCCCATTGAATATGTGTTCCCTATTTAGCCAAAACCCCATAAAAACGAGGCCATGTTCACATGTCCCTTTAAATCAGGAAGCATGGCTTTTTAAACCATAATGTGAACAAGCTGTGTGCTAGTGAGCAACCCATTTACTCTCACTTTTTCCCATACATAAGTGGCTGAACAAACCAGGCATGGATAGCTTAGTGTGATGTCTGAACCTGGAATTAGGGTTAATTGCTCCCATTCAAGCCAGGATTTATAAACCAGAACCTAGGTTTAGACTAGGGTTTGTTGTTAGTTTACAAATGTTGGCTTGTTTGAGCATAATAAGCCATGATCCCATGTTCAGATATCATACTAAATTATCCTTGTCTGGTTTGTTCACTTGCTCTTATGAATGGGAGGACTGAAGCATGCAGAAGCATGCAGCTCCTTCACAGTGTGGCTTAATAAGCCAAGTTTCCAGGCTTAAAATGTCTGGCAGACATGATCATTGTCCAACATAATAAGACTTCTGAATCTGAAGTAAAGCTCATTTGTCATCTCCAAATGCAATGGAAGTTTAATTGTTTTGGCTTCCAAGGAAATTCACTGGGAATCGTACCTCTATGAAGGCATTAGGATATCAACAGAATTCTTGTTACTCTTGACAAATATAAATCTTGGTTTGAGGGGTGGAGAGCCAGGGTTGCTAAACTGATTTTAACAGCCTTGCAACAGTCCCCTGCTCCATTCACCTAATGCTCTGTGTGCCTCAGTTCCTTACACAGTACAACACTATGGTAGTGGCATACCTTTTTGCCTTAAAGACAGAAGTGGGGGGACCTGGAAGTGAGCCTCAGATTATGATCTTAATGTCCAAATAGGTAAATATGTTGGGACCTTTATAATGGTCAGTTTGCTGAAACTGTAGTTGCAACTAAAATCTCTTGTGTATTAAGCTCCTTCAGACATTATGCCTGCAAAACAAGGGGGTTGGGTAAAATAGTTTTCCCGACTCCACCTCTAGTTTCTGCCACTATTCTTGTGTTTAGAAGACAAATGGTCATAGTCTGCATGTTATCTTCTCCTCTTTTCAGCTCTGCTTGGAGAAACGAAGCACAAGCCAGTCAGAGTAAGTAATGGGTCATGTGCTGGAATGACTTGCATTTCCAAAAATTATTTCCACTAGATTTAATAAATATTATCAGACTTCTTTAGTGTCACCTGCCCCTTGGGTTGTCTTCACAGTGTCAAAGTGACACATCGTAGCTTGGGGCTACTTCACACAAGGCAAATGTCCTACACTGGAATTGTTTCCTATACCCTATAAGTTGTGAATAATGCACATCTCTGCCTTTTTTGGCATTGGAATTGCCATGGGTTGCCATTTGTTTATGCAGCATATCCTTGTTGCACATAGAGTACATGCAGAATCCTTTGTGCAAGAAATGTTGTCTTGTAAAGCAAAGTAGATGTTCTACACTTGCTGCGTAGGGAGCGGGGTCCCTTCATCGGAGATGCACCAAATCGTTGCTGGCTGACCATAAAATGTCTGTCGCCCAGTATGGGCAAGAATGATGTAGGTTCTAGATTAGCACAGGGTTTCTTGCATCTTTTGGAGGGTGGGATTTCTCTCCCCACCACCTTTAACTGTTTTTGTGCCTTGAGTGCCCGACATTTAAGGAAAGACATTTAAGTTTTTTTTTTGGGGGGGGTGAACGTCATAATATATCCAGAGCTAGTGTAGCTTTTTGGCTAAGTGAGTGAGCAGTGAACCTGTTGGTCCCCAGTTCAAATTTTACCTTTTGTGACATTCCCAAGTTTCTGGAAGCCGCTATTGCTAATTGTATTGTAATATGGAGAAAATTATATTGGCCTACCTCACAGGTAAGGATTACTACAATCATGTTTGTGAAGCACCTTCGACATTTAATTTTTTTTCTATACCACTCCTTCATTGCCAAAGCAATCCCAGGGGGTGTACATAAAATTATGAAACATATAATTATAAAACCAATTAAGCCAGGGTTTAAAACCTGCAAATTAAAACAATATAAAATAGATTGTGAAGTTAATTTTAAAATTTCATCATACTCCTCAAAACGCCTGGACAAACAGGAATGTTTTAATTTGGCGCCAAGAAGAAAACAGTGTTGACCCCAATCTTACCTCCCTCGGGAGGGCATTCCAAAGTTGAGACAGAGACAGAGAAGGACCTCTCTTTTGTAGATGCATAGTGCATTTCTCCCAGTGTGGGTACATGGAGAAGATGGGCAGGATGGTACATAAAATGCTTTGTAAATTCTATTGTTGTTGAAAGGGTTTATTTCCAAACAGAGATGGAGTGTGTGTGTGTGTGTGTGGGGGGGGGTGTTATACTGAGTCAGATTAATGGTCCCGCAATCCGAGTATGTCTGGCATAAATTTGTTATACAGCTACTAATATTCTGACTGGCAGCTGCTATTCTCAGATGTTCTCTGCTTGAAACGCTATTTCCTAGCTCTGTTGCTTGTCTGACATCCTTCCTTCTGACCAGGATCCTTCTATGTGGAAAGTGTGTGCTCCATGACCTTGCAAACTGATTTTCTGGCTGTTGATAAGAGGCATGGTGTAGACTGCTGAGGGCAATTTGGGAGAGAGCAGTAAGAGAGAAGCACAAAATTTATTTTATTTATTCCATTTATATACCGGCCCATAGCCAAAGCTCTCTGGGCGGTTTACAACAATTAAAAACATTGAACAATTAAAACACTGATATACAAAAATTAAAAGCATAAAGCATAAAAACAAGTTAAAATTACAATATCCTTCTGGGTCAAAGTACAACAACACAAAAACCCTCATCATATGCTGTTAAATGCCTGGGAGAAGAGGAAAGTCTTGACCTGGCGCCGAAAAGATAACAACGTTGGCGCCAGGCGAGCCTCGTCGGGGAGATCATTCCATAATTGGGGGGCCACCACTGAAAAGGCCCTTTCCCTTGTTGTCACCCTCCGTGCCTCCCTTGGAGTAGGCAACCGGAGGAGGACCTTCGATGTGGATCGTAGTGTACGGGTAGGTTTGTGTCGGGAGAGGCGTTCCATCAGGTATTGTGGTCCCAAGATGTATAAGGCTTTATAGGTTAGAACCAGCACCTTGAATTGGGCTCGGAAACGTATAGGCAGCCAATGCAAGCGGGCCAGAGTAGGTCTTATATGCTCGAACCTTCTGGTTCCTGTTATCACTCTGGCCGCTGCATTTTGCACAAGCTGCAGCTTCTGAACCGTCTTCAAAGGCAGCCCCAAGTAGAGTGCATTGCAGTAATCCAATTTAAAGATTACCAGAGCATAGACAACTGAAGCCAGGTTATCCCTGTCCAGATAGGAGCGTAGCTGGGCCACCAACCGAAGTTGGTAAAAGGCACTCCGTGCCACTGAGGCCACCTGAGCCTCAAGTGACAAAGATAGTTCTAGGAGAACCCCCAAGCTACGAACCCGCTCCTTCAGGGGGAGTGCAACCCCATCCAGAAAAGGTTGAACACCCTCCATCCCCCCATCCAGAACAGGTTGAACACCCTCCATTGAACCACCCACTAACAGCGTCTCAGTCTTGTCTGGATTGAGTTTCAGTTTGTTAGCCCTCATCCAGTCTATTGTCGCAGCCAGGCACTGGTTCAGCACATCCACAGCCTCACCTGTTGAAGATGAGAAGGAGAAATAGAGTTGTGTGTCAAAAAACAAAACCCTGTCATCAGTCAGCCCACTAAGCCACATGGCATGCTATTCATTAGTAAAAGATGTGGAACGAATGTCACAGAGCAAAGCAAGAAAACTACTAAACCATAATTCTTAATGCTATTGTTGTTTGCTTATATAGCACCCTCAGTGTACATAGTGCTTTGCGGAGTATAACAGGACAGGTCCCCGCCCCAAGGAGTTTACAGTCTAAAACTGACCACATGAGAAACAGAGAAAGGGGAGGCAACTAAATTAATCCTAAATTAAGTTAGGAGGTTTGCAAAAAGAGCAGTTTCCCATCCCCTTTCCCCCACAGCTGTATCCCATCCCACATTGTTCAGGGGTAGTCCCCAATGGTCCAGAGAGGCTTTTCAGGGGCAAGAAACATTGCCTTCCATGAACTTACGTTAACCTATTGTAGGAACTCATGTGGTTGTTTCAGCTGCATGTCCCTCAGCTTCGTTACAGGCTGAGTTTAAGTAGAAGCGTGGGAAACTTGCTCTTGGTTCATCATTTTACTGTAAAATGGCTCACCATTTTACTGTTAGTGGTTAGCCAGCACAAAGCCTCAATGTTGGTTGTAGAGGATGTTGATTCTTGAGCAGTTTTCTAGGTTGCTTTTGACTCTTCCAGCTCGCACATATGGTGGCTGTGATGTGATGGCTGCAAGGGCTGGCAGGGAAAAATAAATGGCAGCTTCTTCCATAACGCCACCGTGGATAAACTCTGCCCTCCAGTCCTGCCCTGTTGTTGGCTACATTATTCTTGTTTGCATAATGTTGAGAGAGAAAAGGAAACCGTTGTAGGTGCTTTTAATGGCATGGGATCCATTATTGTTATTTCTATCAGGTGCAGAATTGGGAGCCTGGGGAGGATGAGGAAACTGCAGAGAGCCTGAATGAATGATTTGACTCTTACATTCCTGTGGAAGTTTAGAGGTTAAAAATAAAATTTTGCATAGCGTGTAGAAATATGAAGGAGGGGGATCCGTGGGGGAAAACACCGCAATTCTTTTCTGGGATTTCACATCTTTAATGGTGTGGAGAAAGCGGATAGAGAGATGTTCCCATTTTCTCCCACCTCTGTTTCATACTACTAGAATCTAAGGTAATCAATGAAACTGTTTGACAGGTGGTTGAAGATGGACATGGGGAAATACATTTTCACTAAGTGCATAATAATTTTAGTGAACTTCTACAGGACGCGGTGGCTTTCTTGGCTGGCTTTAAAAGGAGATTAGACAGAATTATGGCAGACAAGCCTGTCAGTGGCTCCTAGTCATGACGGCTGTATGCAGCCTCCAGACAACACGCCTTCAAGCCCTGTTTGTGGGTTTCCCATCAGCAGCTGGTTGGCCACTCTGGGAAGCAGAATGTTAGATGAAACCGCCCTCTTGTGTGATCCAGCACAGCTCTTCTTATGTCCTTAGATAGCTCCTTGTCCCAAGGTGTTTCCAAGCATGTGCAGTGGGGAAATTAGCTAAAGCCACAGACCTCAGTGTGTTACAAATGGTTGTAATTATTTACTATTCTTACCTGAGAGCAACTGTTAGTTCAGAAAATCCACCACACCTTTGTGCCCGTGTAGTGATACAGGCTTTCCACTTTAGACGAAGTCAGCATGATCCACGAATAGTTGGTGGGCAAAGCTTTATGGATTCCCAAATCTGAGATACAAGCTTTTGGCTCAGTTCAGACAACATGTTTCTCAGCGGTGGTTTTAGAACTCCATAGTGGAATTTTTACACCACCGTTGAGAAATGTGTTGTCTGGCTGGAAAACTCCACGCAATGGTGGCGTTTTTTGGGAAAACACTCCACACAGAATATCCATGCGGTGCAGAGGAGAGTTCCTGCACAACCATTATGTGGTGTGTTGTGTGGTGGGCTCTGTGGAGTTTTCTGTTGCATTGAGTTGACTTTCCCACCGGCTTCAGAGTTCCCTGGCAAGAGCAGACAAAGGAGCAAGTGCCACTCTAGAAGAGACTCTGGGATTGTGTTTTTTTTCCAGCAGTGGCAGATGGGATACCATTGGGAGGACCGGGGAGGAGAAAGGGCGGAGGAACTGTCAATAAAATGTCATGATAGATTTTACTCAACTCCACGGTAGCCCACAGTCACACAATGGTGGAGTTAGAACACATTTTGTGGGGAGTACGCCCTAAAAACTCAACCGTTGAGTGGCGTTTTCACACTGAGTTGACTAATGTGTTGTCTGAACTGAGCCTTTGACACTCTTCCCATTTAGATTCTAAATGGCATTCTGGGGACTAGATTTCAATAGTGCTGAACAGCAAATTGCTGCTGGTGCCTGCACAGCAAAAGAAATGTGAATATAATAAGAGCTAAGATGGGAATTCTCAATGTAGTGATGCTAGGATTTTGTTGTATTTTATTTTAGAATTAGGAGGGACTAAAGAACCCAATGCTTCTTTTCATCCATCCGGCCCCATCAGTACATGCTTTTAGGAAAACCCTGAAGATGCATCTATCTTCTTTGTCCGTTACTTGATTGTGTTTTATTGGACTATTCTTGATTTTTAGACCCGTTGGATCTTTGATTGGGGCCAGCTGTGTGTATCCCATTCTTTGGGAGGGGAATTTTAAGTGTGTAGGTTTGGAAGCAAGTCCCATTGAGCTCAGGGTTGCAGAACCTAGCCCTGGGGCCCAAATCCAGCCCTCTGGACTTCCCCAGATGTCCACGTCCCCCGTTCCCTGACCCCACTCTCTTTCCCCCAACCACTGTTCATTTGACGGTTTCCTGGCTGCTGTACAGTTTGTTCCCCACTCGAAAAGGTTGAAATGCATCCGTAAAGGCTTAGTTATTGGCAGGAAGAACTTTAATCTGAAATATACTGGTATTTTTGCTCCACCCCTTTCAGCCTTTCCCATCGCTGGAATGCAGCCGGCAAGAGCTTCTCTGAAATGGAATTTGGTAAACCCCCCCTCCCCCGGCCTAGTTTGGGGTTGTAATCTGAAGGACTATCTGGGATTTCTTGCTTTGCAAGTGTTTGGACTCATGCTGCTTTTTGCAACTTGAATCCATTAGCTCTGCTCTGCTAGAAATAAGGTCAGGCTGATCTTCAGGAGTCATCCATCAAATGGAAGTGTCCCTGGGGCGCCAAGAAATTGATGAGGCCCCCGGAGGTTGCTATCCCATGCACGTGCGCTACTTCAGCATCCTTTTGTTAGCAGGCACCTCAACTGCAGTTCATGTTCTTTCCATTGGTTGGCTTTCAGGACCTGATTTATCTTTGGCTGCCAGCTAAACTGATACCCACAACCTCTCTTAAATTGGAAATGTGTTGTGGGGGATTGCTGGAAGGGATGCTTAAAATGGGTGTGTGTGTGTGTGTATGTGCATGTGCATGTGTGAGAGAAGCAGGCTACAAGTCAGTTCAGCTAGGTGTGATGGAAGACTAAATATGTTTAAAGAAAATGAGAACCAAGTCATATTGTACTTGTCTGTGTCTATTTTTAAAGGTTCTTTGACAGTGAGTACATAATGCTTTGATGTGTTGCAGTCAGGATTTATTCTTTTGATTCTATTCAAGTGTGGAATTTGGCATTTGAAGAAGAGCAGCTGTTTTACAGAATTAAGTTCCTAGTCCTTATGGATGTGAAGAGTGTCTTGACAAAGAGGCGGGGCTTGTCTAATTCTTATTGTATTAACACTCTTGTGTTGGGATATTTTAGTCATCTTGAGATGGCGCTCTCTTAAGTATGCACTCCAGATGTACCAGAAAATTAGTTCTGAACAAATTGCAAGATTTTGTTTAGAAGTATAAAGAGCTACCATTCAAGAAGAAATCAGAGTATGGCTTTCAAGCAAAGATTTACACTGAGAAAATGTTTACAACCTTCTGGCTCTGATTTGTTCTATGGTGGGCCACTGCATCCTTTTGCAACTCTTCTGGCGATACTTTAGGTTTCTGGTGTTGCTTTGATCACTCTCCTTCAGTTGAGCAAATATATAGAGATCCATTCAAAAGAACTTGTCAAGTCTGGGCTCCCACTATTGTGGGGACAAGACAGAGGCAGAGTTCATTTCCTGTTGTTGTACCAGGCCAAGCCAGACACCTCTTGCTTTGCTAGAAGTGAAGACTTGCTTGACCTTTGGCATTCTCATGATAAGCGGGACTCTTTTTAGCTCAGCTTGGTTTCTTTGTATAGTGTGTCTAACTTGGCGGAATTCAAAGACAATGGGTTTTTTTTCCTGAGGGAGTAAAGTCCATGCAGTGATCAGTACTGGTAAAACATTTTTAGGTGGAATCCTTTACATGTTTAGAGAGAGAAAAAGTCCTGCACTTCCCCCGTTGTTGGCTGGGTCATGGTGGGAGTGGTAGGACTATTTTCTGTCTAAGCGTATGTAGGACTGCACCCTTAAATTCTTCAAACATCAGCATTAGATATTTAGAAGCCGCCCCTGCACAGATATTTAGAATGCACCTTAATATAGATGTTGTGAACAAAGCTGTTAGGACTTTTGGATAGCGCTGGGTGTATTCTTTTGCCCCAAATTCTGTACTAAGGAATTCCAAATTCTTCAACTAAGGGAAAAACAAATGGGACCTGCAACAAAATGTTGCAGAGTGGAGTGTACCTGTTCAGGATGTTCATTCTCTTTTTCCGGGCCCAATAGTTAATCAGCATTCCACTCCCACTGAGTATGCTCAGTCCTCACTAGGCTGTTCCGTAGTCTCACTCCCAGAGCATGATTTTTCTACAGTTTTGTTTGTACTTCTCCAAACCCTGCAGATACCTCCCTGCTGTTCGTGGGAGGTGTTACTTTGGCTACATAAGGATTGGCCCGTCGAGAATTGAATTCGCTATTAGTATATCTAATTGTAAGAGTGCAATTCTATACATGTCTAAGAAGTAAGCCCCCTTGAGTTCAGCTCTATTCCGAGAAATGGAATATGTATGTGTTGATGATCTTTGCCCAACATGTTTTGCTTCCAAATGCTCAGAAACGGTCCCAGCAAGGGTTTAGCATGGCCGAGGGCAACGGAGGCAGGAAAAGCCGCAGAGGCTGTGTGCTGCTGAGCAGCAGGAGCTAAATAACAAATGTACTGGAATGGGAAGGGGAAAAACATTAAATGTATTGAACTAGCTAGTATTCAGCTAGTAATATTGATTCTGGTTTCATTCCATCTATCCCGTTGTTGCCTATAGCTATAAGAGCTGAAAGTCTGTTTCTATAGAAAAGTTAATATTCAAGTACATGGACTACGTTCAGCTCTAGATGCCACACTGGGGCCAGATCTACATTAAGCAGGATATAACACTTTGGAAGTGGTTTGAAAACGGTATATGGAATGTGTCCTGGGCCCTAACAGTTGTCAATATTGTTATAAAGCAGTAGGGTAGATCCTACCTGGGCTTCATTGTGGTACTGGGCTGCATGACCCGAGGGCCCTTCCAGAATGAATAATTCTCCAAGGGTGTGTTGTGAGGCACTTTGAGAAACCCAACCAGCCACTTCCTCCTCAAAAAGTCACGGTATCGCGGAGTCGTTTTACTGCGTTCGTTTTAGTTCAAGCGGCTCCCGTGCGCTTGATCTGCAATGTGCCCTCTTTCCTCCACATTAAATCCTGGGCATGCCACTGTGACCGGCCCATGACATGGTCAAGGGGTGGGACTGCTCCCTCCCCCCAGTCATTCCTTTTCCTAGCCTGTTCCATTGAGAGCCATAATTATGTGCTTCCTTATTGCTGCGTTACTCATTTCTCTGCCGTTGTGTTATTTAGCTTCTCTGATGCTGTGTACTCCACTTCTCTGATGTTGTGTTATTTGGTTTTACTGATGTTTGGAGTAAATATGGGTAGGAAGCTATAATTCAGTGGCAGTTTGCTGGAATGGGGTGAAATTGGGGTGGTGGGTTGTTCTCATGGGGAGCCTTCATACCCTGTCCAAAGTATTGGGGTTTTTTACTTCCTCAAGGAAAATTGAGCCGTTTTCCCTCTATCGCACCATTTCCTCCCGTTCGGACATTCCTTCTGTTTCAATTTTTCCTTTGGAACATTTCCTCATATCTGAAATTGCATTTCTAGAGTTACAAACAGGGAGATTTTAAACCTTTCCTTTGCCGTTGCACAACTGCACATCTCCAGTTTATCAAGTGGAGATTTGTAGTTCCCTCCCATCCTGTTCATGCAGCCAGTAGCAAGAGGAGACAGGAGAGGGGCAGGTAACAAGCTTCTCTCATTGATGACATTGGTTCTACTGCTCCCCGCCCCCCGAAGTATGTTTTTCCTGGCACTGAAAAGCCGGACTTTAGAGACAGCTGGCTCCACTGTATGGCATTGCCAGAGCAGAGCCGATTTCATCATGCTACGGAGAATAAGGGCAATGCGCTTTCCTCCCGCGCTTGTGAAGATGGGGGCCAAATCTTTGGTATTTGGAAACTGGATGCAATTATGTAAAGCAGTCTAGGTATTGTGGGAGAAAAGCTGAATAGGAAATATTATTTTATTTATTATTATTTTTTATCTTGTGAGCATATGAATCTGCCTTGTACTGACTGAGACTGTTGGTCTGTCATGCACTATTTAATAGTATTTTCACTCTGACAAGTCGATCCCAGGTCTCTTTCCAACTGGAAATGAGCCTGGGGACTAAATCGCTAGTCTTCTGCACATAAACCTGCCTTATATTCTGTCATATTATTTGCCTCTCCAACTCAGTGCTCTCTTCCCTGACTGAGAGTGTCTCTCCAGGCTTAGGTTTTCCATCTGATCCTTTTACCTGGGGCCTCCAGGGATTGAACCTGGGACCTTCTGCATGCCAAGCAGATGTTCTGCTATTGAGCTGTGGTCTACATGCAGGTGTTCTGCTGTTGAGCTATGGGTCTTCCCATGCTTGCAGGGGGTGGGGGTGACTTCATTTAAAAGCTACAGTTCCACAATTAACTTGGGAGCTCTTCGCGCTCTTATTTGGGCAAACATTTGTTGCAGCCATTCAAATGTGAACCAAGGGAGACTCTTTCTCACCCAGATACTGCCTTGAAGAGCACCGGAACTGTTTCATGGCCAGCAGTAGCAGTGTGCTGATAGGTTCATGACAAAGGTTTGTGTCCGTTAATTCCATGGGCATGCCATCTTAATTCTAGTTTCCCTGCCCCGGCTGGTGGATATGGACTGGAGAGTGGACATCAAGACCTCCTCGGACAGTATCAGCAGAATGGCTGTCCCTACCTGCTTGCTACAGCTGAAGGTATGGTATTGCTTATTGACTAGGTATTCGTATAAAAACTTGTTTTGCTCTTTTTCTGCTTCATAAAGAGAAACAGTCAGTTTCTTTCTCTTTCTCTCCAGTCTATGTGTTTTTTTCAGATAATGGCAGTTTTTTTCTCCCAGAGACTCAAAGAGTTAACTGTAGCGTGGAGGTGGGCAACCTTTTTGCCTCTGATTGCCATGTGTCTCAGACAGTGGGTTGAGGGGCACACATGCATGCACACAGACATGTTTGTGCACACTCACTCCTGCCCCTCAATCTCCCCCTGTGGGCATGAGGAAGGGTTTAAACCTTCCCTCATCACACCTGCCACCTGCCGCAGTCCGATCAAAAGATGCCAAGGTGAAAAGATACCATAGTTGGCACCTCTCACATACCAATGGGGAGGGTTTTCCACAAAGTGGGCACCAACTTCCAGGTTGCCGCCAGATGGCAATCTGCAGCTTGTGTTACCACCAGCAAGGCCTCCTCTAATGCTTTTAATGTACTGGACTGGATCCAAACTAATGCCCTACAAATTGGGAACCCAGTCGTAGGGAAGACTAACTGGGTTTATCTGGACATGGTTACAACCTTCAGATTTTTCCACTCAACATAGGAAGGTCAGTGATTGGGAGTGGGGTGCGCGGTGGCACTTACATCCCCTCCACACTTATAGTTTATGAATGCCTGAGTTAATTGCTCTTGGTTCTCATTGAAATCAGTAGAACATCAGTTAGCCATTGATTTTAATGGGATGTAAGTGTGACTAACTTAATGTGGATCAAACCCACTGTCTTCTTTCATTCACATCTTGAGAATTAGTGGGTGAGACTTTTATTCAGCCATGGGAGCTCCGCAGCTACCGCAAAGTAGGAAACTAGTACCTTATTGCACAGGAAAGAGCCACACCATTGCTACTAAGCCACGTTCACTCAAAGCTGAAAGATACACTGTGGCAGCCTGCCCAGAGAAGAGGCACCAGCTGGTTGGCCTCTGCTAGGACCTGAGTCACTCCTTTTTGAAGCATGGCTAAATGAACTGAAATTCAGGGATGTTTCGAAACAAGTAAAAACAACATCCTCTGGAGTTTCTGACATTTACCACAGAGTTTGCTTGGGTTGGGAGAATGCTGTGCAGTAGAGAAGGTGCTTGGTGTTCTGAGAGGATATGGAAATATTAGGTGTTTCCATCCCTCCCCAAATCAGCTTCTGGGGAGGTGGTTTTCACAGTAGTTTTTAAGCTCTGTTTTTCTTCCAGATTCAGGAAGATGCTTCCTTGTGTGGGAATGACTTCACAACCTCTGCATTGACAGTAGAGCTGAATAAACAAGCATTGGACACTATGCTAGATGGCCTGGGAAGGATTCGGGACCAGCTTTCTGCTATTGCAAATAAATAATCCTCTGACTAAAGAATTGCAGGAACCATTTACATGCAGAAAAGAACCTTCTTATTTTGGATATGATATTTTACAAACAAGCCATCTTTTTTGTTTCTCCATAACCAAATCATTTTTTTAATAGTTTGGTCTTTTTAAACAACATGTTTTCAGCAGCAGCAAAGGCTTCAACATGTTCTTGGTCTGGTGCCCGAAATAAGTCCCTAATGTCAATCATGACCTCAGCTTGTCTGTATTCCTAGAGAGGCTCATAACTCAGCTTAATCACAAAGCTTGTAACAGGAAAGAGAAGCAGCCAATGAAGTGGACTCTGTCTCCTCACTCTGAAATTAGGGAACTGAAAGCATGAATGTAGCTGAGGAGGTGTGTGCTGAGGAGTATGGGATATGAGACTTTCCTCTTCGCTGAGGCACAGCTTTTGAAATGAATATCTGTGGTGCAGTGTGTTCTGCCAGAGATTGCTGCAAAAATGCCTTCTGTGAACTCAATTTGAAGTTAAAGGGTTGGAATGAATTTAGTAGCAAGTAGTTCCCACATTGTAATGGAAAAGAGAGTTTTTATCACTTTGCGTTGGATTTAACTGGATGTGGGAGGCTCCGTAAGAGACTTGGATGTTCCAAAAAAAGGTTGCTAACGGCAACTGGTTCCACTGCATTGCTTATGAAATATGAAGTGGTCCATTAAAAAAAACCTGGACATGATGGATTTCTGTTTGTTCTGAATAAATTATTCTCCCCCCCCCCCAAGATAACACGAAAAGGATAGAAAAACACACACTAAGTCTCCACACAAAAATCACAAACACAATGCAAATGTTAATATGCTTATATTGCCCTCACAACCACATAAATATGCAAACAGGTACAACAGAATATCAATATAAGAAGGTTTCAATTCTACATGGTTTTCAAGTTCATTTGAAAATAGTTTGTAATTCCTTGGGGAAAATATCTTTTCTTGGCTTTTTATCAGTTTCCAACTTGAGTTGTCAGCTGTAAAATCCTCCCACTCGTTTTGTGATAAATGTGATCATTGCAGGGGCTCAGCCTGTGGAAAAGTCTTGCTGGTCTTGCTGCTTATACCAACTCACATAGGTCTTGCTGCTTATACCAACTCAAATAAGAAACATGCCCTACTACTCGGAGCCCAGTAGCACTCATCAACCCAGTCACTCGCGCTTCTGCAGCGCATGCAAGCCATTTCCAGCTTCCCCCATATTTTACTTCCTCAATGGGAAGCTTTTGGGATTTTCACATTACAAGCAGTCACCCGGAGTGGTTCAAATGAGAGGACTGATGTGTCAGTGTTTTGTAATGAGCATAATAAGCTGAACGTTTATAAGAAGTTTCCTATCAGGAGATACTTGTGTTTCTTTAAGTGTTGGTTTTCTCTCTTGGGGGAGAGGTGTCACAAGCGCTATAAAGTTTCAGGTGCTTTCATTCTTTCCTTGGGTGGTGGTGTAAACAAGAAACTGCTAGTCATATTCTGCTTGAGAACAGCAGTGCCTGGTGTAGACTTACCAGGAAGTAGTAAGCTAGGGAGTCGTAGGCATTCTTTAAGAGCTTAACATGCCAATTTAAAGCTGTAAGTCCCACTGCTTTCAATGGAAATTCTTTCCAAGTAAGGTTGCTCCCAGATAGTTCTTCACACAAAAAAAGTTATCACTGCTACTAATCTAAGTAGACTAATGGGTCACCATGGGTCCACATCAGTGCCTGTAGCACTAAATTCACCAACTACATTCCCTCTGATTCTTCTTTAGTGCTTTAGTCACTGGGAGAAGCCATTGTCTGGACTCAGATTTAACTTATATCAAGAAATAAGATCCATCCTTTCTGAAACAAAAGCCAATCCCAGCCCATTTTGACCCTGACACAGGCCATCTTTGCTTGTATCCTCCCTGCAGTGAAGCAGACAACTATAAAAGCTTCCTTTTGTTTGGACCGCTGCCCTTGCTTCTGGGCCACCTTGGGAAGGATGCTCTCCCACTCGAGGTGTGCCCAATGAAATGTTTAACATCTCCTTTAAACCTGCAAAGGCAATGTGCCTCCCTGTCCTGTAGACACCAAGCAGGATATAACACTTTGAAAATGGTATGTGGAGTGTGTCCTGGGCCCCAACAGTTGTCAGCACTGTTACAAACCGTTTTAAAACATTAGTATAGATCCTGCCACCATGTGATCTCTCCTACCAAAGCAAATGAGTCAACGGGTGGGATAGATAATACCAGACATTGTAAAGCAGCTGGAAGCATTGGAGTTTGGTGGCTCCTATGTCAGTGGGGCAGTGAATCTGCTCTGAGTTTCACCTTGGATAGCTCCTTTAGACTTCTGACTGAAACTGGAGTGGATTCTCTGCCCTGCTGACATAAGAACCGCTAGCCTCCACTGTATGAAAGAATATATTGTTTGCCCTTCCTCCTTTCCGCCCTGCCTTCTGGTGAAGGAGCACCTTTATAGAAGCATCCTGACCTAACAAAGCTGTCATAATTCTTGTTATTAATGAAATTATTTATGCAGTTGCACAAAATGAAGCATTATGACCCTGTTCAGATGACACACTAAGCCACAGTGGTTACGCATTTTGAGCTAAACGTTATGGCATAGTGTGTGTGGTGTGAACCATTCCTAAACGTGGTTACATAACCACAGTTTAAACATGCTCACTAACCATTTGCTGCAAAAGGGTTAGCAGCCTAGCCATGGCTTAGTGTGTTGTCCAAAGAGGCCCATAGAAAAGTGGGGTAGGGGCGGGAGTCTACAAGATGAACCAAAAATGTTTTGAGTTAGTGAGCATGCTGGCTGAGGCATGCTGGGAATTGTAGGTTTTATTCTGACTAAACATGCATACGATTTGGCTCTTAATGTTTTAATACTTAATATTTATCTAACTCCTGTAGAGAAGCGGATGGCAACCTGGTGCCCTCCAGATGTTTTTGACTGAAAGAACTAGGCATGTTTAGCCTGGAGAAGAGAAGATTGAGGGAGACATTATAGCACTCTTCAAATACTTGAAAGGTTATCACACAGAGGAGGGCCAGGATCTCTTCTTGATCATCCCAGAACGCAGGACATGGAATAATGGGCTCAAGTTACAGGAAAACAGATTCTGGCTGTACATCAGGAAAAACTTCCTGACTGTTAGACCAATACGACAATGGAACCAATTACCTAGTAATGTGGGCTCTCCCACATTAGAGGCATTCAAGAGGCAGCTGGGCAACCATCTGCCAGAGATGCTTTAAGGTAGATTCCTGCATTGAGCAGGGGGTTGGACTCGATGGCCTTATAGGCCCCTTCCAACTCTACTACATGATTCTATGACTACAACTCCCATCATCCCTGACGGTTGGTCATGCTGGCTGGAGCTGCTGGGGGTTGCAGTTCAAATCTTTCCGCTCAGCCATGCTTTAGGGTGTCCTATCTTGTAGATAGTTAGTCCCCTTACTTCAGGAACTGAAGCAGCTCCCTTGTGCTGATTCCGACAATGGGTCCATCTAGTCCAGTATTGCGGGCACTGACCAGCAGCAGCTCTTCAAAGTTTTGGAGATGCTGATTCCACACGCAACCATTTGCTCGCAAAACACATGCTCTACACCTGAATTATTATTTGCCCTGCCCGAAATGAGCCATAAGATAGGATAGTTTGGCCCCATCCAGACTTCTATTCAGTCACAGCCTTCTTAACATGTGGGGCCAGTTCTTCCTTCCACAGTTGCTAAATCTTAAGTGTAAGAGAGCATGCATATATCTGCCCTGGATCCTTTTTTTAATCATGCATTTTGCTGCCTTCCTCTGAAAACCTTTTTTGTTTTTTGCATTCCTTACTTTAATGCTATGCTATTAATTACACTCATTTCCCTGCACCCTTCCCTCTTGGAGGGCAGTTTTGTGCATAAAATGGTTGGCTGATTTATTTTCTGTAAATCCTTCTGAAGATGGAGTCGCTCGAGCTTTATTGAACAACTGTCTCCCACTTGATGTAACTTGATTAAGGTTTAATAATTCAGCTGCCGATAGGCTTGACGCTTTCCCGTAACCACATTGTGGATACACCAACCACCAGGGCTGGCGAGCTCGGCTCCTTCCGGAGCGGCGTTCCGCTTTACATGCTCTCTGTACCCTAAGGCAATTTGAGAGGCGGTTAATCGTGCTAATATGTTGTGTTTATATGGCATCTATTCAACAGCTATTAAGCCAGCTCTGCAAATGGGGAAGCTGAACCGCACGAGCTGTGGAGCAATTTGTCAAAGAGTTCTGTTCCAAAGGATTGATGACGGGCCTCGGAGGGACATGGTGCTGACCCGGCCCAAGAGACATCACTTGAGGAGGGAACGCTCTCCCCTTTGGCACGTCCATTGCAGCTCGCTCCAAGATGTAATTGTCTGACAAAGGTGTGCTGACAAATGTCTCAGTGAGGCTGGAGGGGAGGGGGGGGAGAACATGGGCTCTTTTTGCTGTTGACTACAATGTCCATCAACCTCAGCCGACATAGCCAATGTTAAAGGATGATGGGAGTTTCAGCCCAACAACCTTCCCCTCTCCGCAATAATAATAATGATGATGATGATGATGATGATGATGATAATAATAATAATAATAATAATATATTTATTTATTATCCACCTCTCCCTCCGGATCGAAGCGAGGAACAACATCAAGCATAAAGTACACAAACTGATTAAAAGCACATAAAACCAATATATCATTAAAATACCAATAAAACACCAATAACACACTTAAAATTCATCTGGGTAGGCCTGCCGGAAGAGATCAGTCTTTATAGCTCTTTTAAATTCTTGAAGACTGGTGAGTTGGCGGATCTCTCCCGGCAGGTCATTCCACAATCTGGGAGCGGCAGAAGAGAAGGTCCTCTGGGTAATGGTTGTCAACCTAGTTTTTGTTGACTGTAGTAAATTCTTCCCAGAGGACCTGAGCATGCGGAGCGGATTGTATGGGAGAAGGCAATCCCGTAGGTAACCTGGACCCAAACCATGTAGGGCTTTAAAGGTAATGACCAACACTTTGTACTTCGCCTGGAAACTAATTGGCAGCCAGTGGAGTTAGATCAACGTAGAAAGGCAGAATTTGGATGGGAGGAAAGACATGACATATGGAAAGGAGGACAGGGCTTCTGTATCTTTAACAGTTGCATAGAAAAGGGAATTTCAGCAGGTGTCATTTGTATGCATGTGGCACCTGGTGAAATTCCCTCTTCATCACAACAATTAAAACTGCAGGAGCCCTGTCCTCTTTTGTATCTGGTCACTCTACTATAGATCCTGCAGCTTTAACTGTTGTGATGAAGAGGGAATTTCACCAGGTGCTACATGCATAGAAATGACACCTGCTGAAATTCCCTTTTCTATGCAATTCTTAAAGATACAGGAGCCCTGTCCTCCTTTCCATATGGTCACCCTATTCTGTCTTCCTAATTTCTCTCAGGGTTTTCTGTTCTCCTACTGACAGTAATTACAGCTCTGCCTCTCCTTTTGTTTCCTGACTCCACTCCTTTTATATTTATTTATAATTCTTTTATCGAGGGATGTGTACATAGTGCTGGAAGATATATGCAGCACCTCACAAAATGGGTCTAATATCATACTTGCAAATAGTTATGGAGCTGATGGTGGCCCACCCAGCTGCTGTGCTTGCCTGTGCCTGCCTGACCTTCTATTTCAGGACAGCTGACCACATCCTCTCCTTTCCTAAGGGATTACTGGCACTTGTAAGGTAGAGAGCACCAGGTGTGGAACTGTTCTTGTGCTGCACTGTGTTTAAGATATCTTATGACATGTACATAGGGCTGTGATCTTATGAGGGAGCAAGCTACATGTGACATGTTGATGTATGTAGTAAAGTTCATGGGGCTACCATCTTGGTTTGCAGATGGTAGGTGAAAGGGAGTGCTTAATGGTTTTCTCTTTGAATCATTTTTCTACTCAAAACCAACCCCAACCCCAACTGCTTCTTGCTTCTGAGGGAAGATTTATGGATATTAGGATTTCTCCCCCTGCTGGGAGAAATGTGGCAGCAAAGGGTTATTTTCCCCTGTTTGCTCTTGTGCTCAAGATTGTAGCAGTTTGAGCCACTTTTTCTTTTCCTTTTCTGGGTAATTTTCCTCTCAACCATGAAATTTGCCTGGGGTAAGTAGCATTTGCGTACAGCTTGAGGGAATGAGTGATACGTTGCTCCTGTCTTACATGCAGCTTTTTCTACCTAGAGAAAAATCTGCATGTAAGGCAGCCTTTGTAGTGCTGCATTGTGTTAATGCAGTGCTATGTTGGCTCAAGTATTTATTTTCTAGTCTTTCAATTAGTTCTTAGAAAGGCCTTGAAGGAATCAAAAGCCTTAAAGGACTTGAGCTGCCCATGTGAGAGCGAGCAAGCTGTATACACGACTTGTGCACAGGTGTCATGCCATAGCCTTACCTGGGAGCCATGGCTACTTTATAAATACAAGTATAATAATATGCAACTATAAAAAAATGCACATGCAACTATAAAAATGCACAAAACATTTTAAAGTCCCTTTGATTTCAATGGGAAATATTTAGGTGTTGTGCTCAAATCTCTCCCATTCAAACCAATGGGAATAAAATTGCTTACATTTGCCACCAAAGGTTACAGAAGGACTATAGTTCAGTGGTAAAGCACATGCTTGCCTTAGAAAGGGCCAAATTTCCATCCCTTGATATCTCCAGCATGGGCTGTCTGAAAACCCATCAGTGTAGACCAGGTATGGGTAACTTTCTTTAGGTAACTGACCACATTTTCTTGGGCGAGTAAAGCCACACAATCATGGTGGGTATAGCCAAATTGAAAATGGGTGGGGACACCCCTTTTCTCGCCATTATCCATGCCTTCATTCATTGTCTTTTTCACACACAAGCCCCATCCCCCTTCATTGATTCCCTCTGCCCCTTCTCTCTCATGCACACCATTCATCCATTTATTGTCATACACAATCACAATTGTCCAGGCCCCTGAGCATGGTGCCAGGGGAGATACACAACCAGATGGAATGGCTTCATTTATGGCTTGCAGGATAAATGGCTTCATTTATCCTGCAAGGTAACTTTAATTAAATAATAATAAACTCAAAATATTGAGCCATATATGACCTGGAAGCTGGTTGTCTCCTACCTGTTCTTATTGCATCTAACTCTGGCCCAAAATCAGTTCACACCTCCATTTTCACCACTCAATGACTGCCTCATAAAACATTAGCTCACACAATGTGAAATGGCCATTACAGGTCCCTTTCATAACTTCTGAACTTGCCCCCTCCCCACCCCCAATGCAATATTTTTGGATGGGAAGCATCGCTCACATTCTTCTGGCAAGCTTCCGAGTGATGTATGCGCTTGTGTGAATCTGCCCAGAGCTTCCACTTGCTTTATAATAGAGAAAAGTTTATGGATCAGTGTCAGAGCAGGCCTGCAAATCCGGCAGATCTCTGCATCCAGTCTTGTCTTGCGCTTCAATTACATCTCACTCATAAATATTCCAAGAGAGAATGGATGAACCAGATGGCAGAAGGTGGGAATGAAGGAGACAAAGAAGCAGTTTTACAAAGTGCATTTGCGCCTTCCACATTTTCCCCAGAAGATGGCTCCCTTGGACTCCTAATTTTACTGCAGACTCTCCTAGAAGCAGAGCTGGTAGTGGACATGGGGTGTGTGTGAAGTGAAGCTATGTCAGGTGCCTGTCCTTAGCTCCTTCATTTCAAGCCACTCCCAAACTGTGAAATAAGGAACAAAGCAGCTTATTTACCACTTTAACAAATGCCTTTTATCGGGTCATTTGCCTGTGGAGGAATTAAGCAAAGTGTCCTGTGAAGCCATGTTAGTGCACAGCTTTCAAAATAATATGTGGCCCATGATTGGTCTTTTGCAAGGGAAAGGAGGCCGTCTAAGTGCAAAGCTTTCCATTTGCAGCCCTGCCTCAGTGCAGGTGCTGCTATGTTTGTGCTTGGCACCCACAACATTAGAATTGTTCTAAACAAACAAAATTGTGGTTTGTTTAATCAATACAACTGTATTCTTTGTGCATGCATAGGGTGGGAAGGGCTTCTAAACTAGGGTTGCACAACTTGTGACATGTCAAGCTGAACTGACACCCACCTGTCTTGTGTGACCACCTTCTAGGGCTCCAATGTATTTCCTGGGTTTTGCTGCTGCGTGGGACTGCAAAAATTGGGTGACAGTGAAAGCACCAGGCAGGCTGCAGTGTACAGTTGACTGTCTGTATTTATCTTGGTGGATTGTAAGAGCTCCTCTAAATGAGCGATTTATTGCATGCTCATGATTGACCACTCATGGAAGTTTGCGGGTCCATTACATGACGTGATCAACAACCAAGACGTCTCCCGCTCTATCCCCTGGAAATCCCACTTTTAGAAGAACCACAGATAATGTGGTAATATCTGAAAAAAAGCGTGATCTCCCAGTGTGTAAATTCAGCATTGTGCAATAATTTCCCCACTAGATGGCACTGTCTCAATAAAAGTGAACAGAGCACGCAGAGTATTCAAATCAAACCATGAGGCCACCCATGTAATTGACCCAATTGCAATCTCAGAAAGAAAGTGGAAATATAATATAGAAAAGCTTTAAGTCATGCAGGCATTCTCAAAATGGTAGTCTGATGGCCAGAATTGTGTTTGCTACACAATTCAATACCCTTACCAGACACTACAATGAAGTCTCCACATAGTTGCTAACTAATTTGTTACATACGACCAGTGGTCCCCAACCTTTTGGGGCCTGCAGGCAAACTTGGGATTTTTGATAGAGTGTTGTGAGAATTGCTACAAAATGGTTGCAGTGGAAGAGTGGCCAGTCCCAAAACGCTGGGGGAAAAAACCCTCTCTTTGTGAAAGAGACAGAATACACAAAGAGATAAACACACAGAGAGAGAACCAAGAAAGTACAGAGAAACAGAAACAATGCACAAAAGAAAAGACACAGAGGGGAGAGAGCACATTTCTCCCATGCAAGTGAATGGAGTGACTTCTCCATTCATTTGCATGGGGATGAGGGTGGAGAAGCTGCACTCCTGAAAAATGGCTGAGGGGAAGTCACACGGGATTCTTGGTGGGCTTGCCTGCTGAGTGCCCTGACCTGGCCTCATCTGGGAACTGGCTCCTGCAGGTGCTGCATTGGCAATGCCAATGCTAGGAGAAATAATGCTCTATTCAAGTGTGGAATACCTTTCTGTCCTGACTTTAAAATTTTACGTCTTTTTCTCAGGAGTGAATCTTTACCAGCCCTCAATTCAGATATGGCAGGGTTTCAAGGTGCCATTTAAAATATCTTCGTGGGCCACCTCTGGTCCTGGGCTTCTGTTTGACCATCGTGAAGGATATTTTATTTGTAATAGTTTGTTTCTTTCCCCCACCCACCACCTCCATTTCTTTCTCGAATGCCTTTACCAGCTTGGGTGGCGTTTCTTGTTTTCCGTTTTGCTTCCCTTGAGACTGTTCCTGGGAACAAGAATTCTTCCCCTCCTGTTCCTCATCTCTGTCACGGAGGGTTTGTAATGGCACCAGTGGCGAGTTCATCTTCTCTGCAGTTTGTTTTTCAGGTTGACAGTGTCCCTTTATGCTGATGAGAAAACGGAAGTTCAGTGCCAACTACTAGGAGCAGAATTATAATAGCATCCATTACGGTTGTTAAGCAGAATCTGCCAGTGGTTCTGTTTGCAATTTAAAGGCGATAACTCAGCTATGCAAATAAGATTCAGGAAGCAAACTGCATTTTAAAAAATCAGGTCCTCAAATGAGGTGTGTATGTGTTTTACACAATGGGAGAGAGAGTAAAAGTACCATCTATCAGAAAATTGTCCTGTGCAAACCCCATGTAAATGAATGGGAGCAATGCAAGACCAAGATCGTTCCAATATGTGGGATCCAACAGCAAAGGGGGGGGGGGGTGGAATCAGTTCCAACAAATGTGGGGAAAAGCTGGGGCCAGCCCTCAGGAAAGCCATGAGGAGTTGGGGGCTCACCCGTGGCCAAGAATCCCCCCTACTTCTCCATCCTCAACAGAAGTGAAGCTTAAATAACATAAGCAGACCACAGGCCCATCTAGTCCAGCATTCTGTTCACACAGGGGCCAACCCAATGCCTATGGAAAGGCAGCAAGCAATCCTGCCAGTTGGATTGCTCTTTAAATAAATCAACTGATAGTTATTAACGCTCACAGGATTATAGTATGATAGTCCTACTAAGGACATATACCTGCATCTGTTCACATTTGTCTTTTTTAGCCTTGTCCCTCTTTCATCGCTCTCCTCTCCATGCGTTGTCTCCAGTTCAGCCCAATCCTACACATATTTTCTTGAGAGTGGGCTCATTGAACTCAATGGACTGGTTCACACGATCAAACAAGCCACCATAGTTTAAATAACCCATCAATCCCATGGCCTATTTTGGGATTATTTGCGGGTTATTTCCCCCTCAAACAAGCCATGCTGCCCAGGTTTGCATGACATGGCAAGCCACGTCCGGCCAGGCAATTCGGTTAATGGTGCCCGGCATGCACCGCAAATTTAAGCAAGCCATGTGGCTTGTTTTGATTGTGCAAACTGGGTCAGTGAAGCTTATTTCTGAGTAGACATGTATAGGATTGGACTCCTTGGAGCCAGGACCTTGGAGCAAGGCTTATGATGTTCCATGAAGCATCATGTATGTCAGAGTGCACAAGGTTTTTTTTGGCCCTGAGTGCTCTCCCCCACCCCAAACAGTCCTGATGCAGGTTGTTCTTCTGCTAGCAGCAAGGAAAAAGCAACCTGTAGGAACTTGGTAGGGGAGGGACTACAGTTGCAAAAGGGGTGTCAGAGCTCCTGCAGAGGCTTTGCAGGTTGTGCACCCTGAAACGATGTTATGAGCAACAACATTTAGCTTGAGAGCCATTGTCCCAGGGCATTGTTCCTACAGCATTCACACTAATGCTCTATCTTTTCTCATCTAATTTTAAATAGATTCTTTATGTAGATATTTTAAATTTATTTTTGTCCCCATGCCCCAAACTTTTGGGAATGAGATGGACTGGCAATTTATGTATAAAGAGGAGGGGGGTCAGCTTGCTAGTTTAATAGCATCCAAATATGAGTTGTGCTAAGTAACACATTTGATCCACCTGCTTATGTGGTTTCCCTGCTTAACTGAAAAAGATGGCTTGAGTGGCCACTGTTATTCTTTGATCTCTTAACACGGACTGGCATTGGCAAGCATAAAAATGCTGCTAGGATGTCACCAGGAAGAAAGCATGCGTAAGTCAAAGAGAGATCAATAATCAAGGGGCTTGTGCTGAAATCCACAGAGCTAAGGATGTTTAAATTGATGAATGTATTTTAAATCAACACATATCTCTTTATTTGTAGCAGTTGGAGGGAGGAGCTGGGATGTGCACAGCCATCTGTTTCTTAGGATTGTTTTTTCCTGGGCACAGATGGCAAACATCAAACGCTGAAAGTGTTCCCATGTAGAACAGCAGCAATATGCGCATTCCTAGACACAGGTTTCCACCCATGGGTTTCCCATGACCTTGTTTTTCACAAGAAGACAGCATGCCAGATTAGTGGGCTGGGGCTGACTCTAATGGGAGAGCTTGCCAGATTTCTCTACAACAATTGAAGGAGAAAAGGAATTCATTTGTTTTCCATAACCAAGCTTAGATTTACTTACAAAGGGCACCGGAGGATTATTAGTCACTGAATATTTCCATACAAATTGCTCTCCTGCTTCTAGAAACCGAAGACATCAACTGGAGAGGGTGACATTAGGGAATGGGGACATTAAAGTAATCAAGACATTATTCTCTTGGAGAAATCCGAAACATGGAAGGTGACTTACACCAGGTCAAACCGTTGTTCCATCTAGTTCAGTATTATTTGTACCGGCCTTCCACAACCTGGGGCCCTCCAGATGTTTTGGATTTCAAGTCCATTCAGCCCCATCCAGCAGGCCAATGGTCAGGAATGCTGGGAGTTGTAGTCCAAAACACTGAAGGGCACCAAGATGGGGAAAGCTGATCTACACTGACCAGCAGCAGCTCTCCAGAGCTTCAGACGGTTTATTTCCTAGGCCTACCTGGAGATGCCAGGGACTGAACCTAATACCTTCTGCATGCAAGAATGTACTCTACTGCTGACTATCAGTGTTTGAACTTGATTGCCACCTGGGTGGTGGAAAGAATGATGATCTGGAGGCTGATACAAGCCAAATTGGCCATGTGAGCACAGACAGGACAATGGAACGTACCCAATAGTGACTCCTCCTTTCCAAAATTCTTTATGAATCATCTCCAGCAATGTTATCAGGAAATACTATAAATGTTTCTATTCTGCCTGCTTAGAAATAGCAGGGCAGCTGTAATCTTTTGCAGTAACAGTTTTACACAGAAGTAAGTTTGTCGGATTTCAGTGGGTCTTACTTTCTAACAAGTGTGTTTAGGATTGCAGTGTCCGCAATTCTCAAGTACTAGATGGTACAACATATAGCGAACATTTTCTGGGTTCTAGACTCAAAGCATTTATCACCATTCCTGGCTGCAGGGGATATGAGGAAGATGTTTGGAATTATCAACATTTCACCGACCACTTTTGGCCTCTAGTTCTTCCTCTCCCCTGTCCCCCAATTAGGGCTGACATTCTCTCTGTCAATCTCATACAAACCAGTGAAAATGGTCTCTCTCTCTCTCTCTCTCTCTCTCTCTCTCTCTCTCTCACACACACACACACACACACACACACACACACACACACACGGAGATGCAAGTCAAATAAACAATCATATTACATGCTTAGCTCCCATGCTTAGCTACAAGGATGGCTGCACTTTGCTTGTAATGAATTGCTGCTTTATTATTTCATCACTACCAAAAGGACACCTTAATTAATTAATTTTACTAGGGAGACAGAGAACCTAGCCATATCTGAGTGGCAAATGGAGAAAGCAATTTTATAAGCTCATTACGCCCCTCTCTGCTGAATTCATCTAAGGAGCCACAAAGTTTACCAGTGCCTGAAAGACAATTTGACTTTCAGGTAAAGAAATCCGATCGGTCACAGTTCTTGGGCAAAGCAAGGCAAGGCGACTTGGAGGAAAAAATCCAAATTGCATGTTGTATCTTTTGAAAATAACTGAGCATGCAAAAAAAAACCTGACACACTGTGATGAGCATAGGGATGCTGAAAAGACGAAAGGAGCTCAGGGAACACTGATACTCAAGTTACCCAACTGCAAGTCACCCTCCATCATCCCTCTCCCCCATGTGACCATCAGGGTTAGCCATCAATTTCTCATTTTATCTAATGAATGCAATATTAAGCCATGCGTACCTCACAGGGGAACTAGGACAAGTTCTGCTTTGCAGTTGTATAAGCATCTTTTCTAAAGCTGCCCAGAGCCCTGACAAATTATTAGCCCATAGCTGTGGGGCAGGGAAGGACAATTGTGTGAGATGTAAACATGTTTGGTAGTGAATGATTAGAAGATCTTGTTACTTGTGCCGACTGCTGCTTAACAAGAGCGGTTGCCACAGTGGTGCATTTCTCCCTTCCACTCTCCAGGTCTCATAGCAGCTGAACTATCTTGAAGATGTTTTATTAAACAACTGTGTGATTGAAATAAGCTAATGGGTATCAATGCTTCCAGTATAAGGGGCCCAGGGGGGTGTCTCTACGCCACCACTTTGCAGCTGCTCCCTCCCCAAAACCCCGCAGCATTGCTGCTGTGGGGCAGGAACGCTAAATCTAAATGGCAGGAGGGAGTGTGGGCTATTCAGCGGCCATCCTGCTTGTCAAGCCTGCCTCCTGCCCAATGCCCTGCACTTCTGGGCTTACCCTGCACTGGGAACTGCCCCTATGAATACCCCCTAACCAAAGCCACTCCTGACAGATGGGAGAAACAACGTGGTGGTATTGGAGCAAACGGAAAAGTTGCGGTAAAAGGACTCCACGAGAAAGCACAGTTTTGAAGGTAAAACACCAGTGTGGCTGCAAGTTGGCGGCTGTGTTCTATAAACAATGCCATGCCAATGTGCAGCCACTATGGCTTATATAGGGCATATAGATAAGCCCCAGGATAATATACAAACCAAGGCTCCATACGGCTTTCCCAAGTAGGGCTTCTTCCTAGGAGCCACAAATTATTTTTATTAGTAGTACCATATATGTTTAGTATATGAGAAACTTATATGAATTCCATCTATAAAGCACCTTACACTTTAAACTTGCACACCCAGTGTCTCGGGCACTTCTGTTAGTATAACGTGCACCTCATAATGCAGCCTCCCCCAAAGTAGCACCCTTCAGATGTGTTGGACGGCAGCTCTCCCATTATTCCTACCCAACAAGACAATGATCATCTAACACATCTGCAGGTGCCCCTTTGGCTCTATACTATATACTATGCAATAGTATAGGCTGATTGATACTTGCTGTTTCCAGGTTAGGGGAAAGGTATTACCTGCCACTGAAAACAACGAGACTTCTGAGTAGCTGTGTATAGAATTGCACAGTCAGTGGCCTAGCAAGCAGTAGGTGCCTTTTACGTCTTGTACAAGGGACATATGTATATGCTGAGAGTGAAAACAGAAGGAAAGCCTAAGCAACTCAGAGGAAAGCAGTCGGCAACCCAGTGTCCTCCAGGTCTTTTGGATTACAATGCCCATGACCACTGGCCATGGTGGCTGGGCTGATGGGAAATCCAATAGTACATTGGAGCCTTAAAAAGAAATAAAAATAAGAGGATTCTTGAACTAAAATCGGAGTTGTTTTGCAAAGACATATGTTATCTTTCTGCTTCTACAGCTACCTGCGGCACCTCCTTTTCTGAGGCCTGCTTGACAAGCTGGTTTCCCTTGCAGTTCATTTTTGTCTGTAAGAGGAAACGGTTGTAACTAGAGCAGGAGCCGGATTGCATCTGGCACGATGAATATGGCAGATCTTTTCGGCGCCAGGTCAAGACTTTCCTCTTCTCTCAGGCATTTGGCAATATCTGAGGAGCCTGGGTTTGTTTTGTTTTGTTTTTGTAGCTTTTTGAAGTGTTGAAGTGGTTTTAAATGTACAGATTGTGTGTATGTTGTATGTTTTTGCTGTTTTAATTTTTGTATATTGTTTTTAATTGTTTTTAATCCTATGTAAACCGCCCAGAGAGCTTCGGCTGTGGGGCGGTATACAAATGTAATAAATAAAGTCAAGGGAACAAATCCCTTAATTTCATCTGCCTACCCTCTCCTTTTCTCTCTCTTATTATGACTCTCCTTGCACAGAGAAGGAGAGTCAGCTGGGGCTTGGAGGAGAACCTCGTTTGCACACCGTGCACCATCATGATTGGGGTGGCGAGCAGCGCATGAAGCGAATGACTCACACCTGTGCATAAAACCAGAAAAGACAAGAAGGGCCAGGAGACAGCACATGAGTGATCATTGATCCTTTCCTGGAGTTTATAGATATAACAGACTGAACAAAAGAACTGTAGGCATTCAGGAGCCTGTAGCAATCACTCCAAACCATGCACAGCTCTACTGCATCAGTGCTGTCATGCTTTGGTAAGCTTGGTTGTCAGAATATATCTTGGAGTGTTACAAAAACCTGCAAAACCAGTTTGACCAGGACTGGAGCCCTGTACATGCATGCATCACATGTACAACAATTGTGTGGAGTAGGTGGGGCCAGCTCGTGTTGGCTCCACCATCACCCCCAATCCAATCTGGGTTGGATCCAGATTCAAGATGGATCAACTTTGCTCAGGGAAGTGGACTTCCCCTGCCCTTCTTTCCCCCAGGGGCCCCTCTATGCCTCTGAAAATGCTCCACAGAAGCTTGATTCACACTATTATGGCTGAGGAAATAAGCCATGGTGGTTTGTTTCCCACAACGTGTGTGCTGGTAATGTGTTTGGGGGGGGGATTAGCATAATTACCATGGCAGCATGGCTTGTGTTGTGAGAATTGGCCAGGGTAAGTTGTTGCCATGGGTAATAAGCCTCTGAGAACACATGGGCTGTTGTAGAGCTTTGGATGGCTCGTTACCTATGGCAACAAGCCACCCTGGCCAGGTTCGCATTATGATGAACAGCGCTGCTGAGGGTAATTATACTAATTCCCCTGGAATCCAACTGGCATGTGCAGGGTGGTTAACAAGCCACCATGGTTTATTAACCACCCTGCGATTGTGTGAACCAAATCAGAAAGTCAAAGGACCCTGCTGAATGGGATGAGCTGTGGTGTGTGAGGATCTCCAAAAATTAGATGGAAGGACTTTGCATAAGCAGAGCCTTTCCTCTCGCAGAAGGTCCCCTCCTCTTGAGAAAGGCAAATCCCAGATCTAACCCTCTGTGCATAAAGTGAGGCAGCCAAACATGCATAGGCACTCCACCTGATCAGGTGGGACCCCCAATCATTCAGGAGCATGTTTGTGTACTGTCGGCAGTTTTGCTCTGCAACGCCATCTCTAAGGCTCTGGAAAGTGATCACCTCTGTACTGCCCACCGGAGGATGCTTATCTATAGAAAGTCACAGAACCTGACCCCCTCATTCAGACAGCATGTGAGCTCTGTGCTTTTAACATTCTTCTTTGTAGACCTGTTAAGTGGATAAAATGAAAGCTAGGAGGAATGGTGAAGATTTCGCTGCATATTTCTTAGCTCAAAATGTGTTTGGATGAGAAGAAAGGCATTCTTGGCATTGCTAACTGGATCAAGGCTGGAGCTGAATTAACTAACACACAGCTTTGTTTTCACAGCTGGTCTATCCTGTTCTCCAGATCGCCTTTTTTTGTGCAGTGCTCACTCCATAGGTTTTATCCAGAACTGGGTGGGTATACTGAGAGAGCAGCGCAGCTTTTCGGCTCCTTTAAAGACGCCACTGCACCATCAAAGGGCTTCTCCCGACCCCAGTGCTGCAGGGTTTCCATTGGATTTGTAGACATGGACACAGCCCGGTCCGTTTTACAAAGAGATATTTGGCAAGCCTGAATCATGACAATGTCAGGAGTAAAGCAGAGACGCCTAGCAGCCAAATCTCTGCGTGAAGAAGCAATTTGTCAAGGGCCATCAGAGAGAGGTTACTGAGGGTTAGCCAGAGTTGAAAGGCTTCAGACATTAGAAGCTGAGCTATCAACCCAGTTCAGGTCAAGGGCTAGAGACAGGTCAGAAAACCAGAGGCTGGAAATTAAAACCAGAGTCTAGAAGTCAAAGCAAATCAAAATGGCAAGAGGTTAACCTGAGGCAGAAACCAGAGCCAGGAATGGAGACAGAGCAGTGGGAACGGTGCGTGAATCAAATGCAAGGTAAAGCAGGGGTGGAGAACCTATGGCCTTCCAGATGTTGTTGGATTCTAACTCCCATAACCCCTGATCATTAGCAATGCTGACTGGGGTTGGGGCCTAGAGTCCAACAATATCTGAAGGGTCACAGGTTCCCAATCCATGTTGTTGTACAGGGACTGTGGCAATGCTTTACAGTGCCCAGAATTAATGGCACTATTGCTGCTAGTCAGTAATATTTATTTCATGCTGCTAATACTGATCATAATAATGGAAATGCCACAGCTTTATTGAAAAGGCCATTTCAAGGACACAGTGCCAGCTTATAATTTTGCAGATAAAGCCATAACAAACTTAAAGTTAAAAAATAAATAAAAATAAGTCAATATTATCTTGCAGATTTCATGCTCAAAGTCAACTGTGAGTGATTTCTAAAATGAATGGGGCTATGGCCTAGGAGATGAACACTTCTGGGGCTGGGTTCACATGCTGCAGCCATAGTGACAAGCAAATGGAAGAGGGCATTCACCAGGTCAAGGGCTAGAGACAGGTCAGAAAACCAGAGGCTGGAAATTAAAACCAGAGTCTAGAAGTCAAAGCAAATCAAAATGGCAAGAGGTTAACCTGAGGCAGAAACCAGAGCCAGGAATGGAGACAGAGCAGTGGGAACGGTGCGTGAATCAAATGCAAGGTAAAGCAGGGGTGGAGAACCTATGGCCTTCCAGATGTTGTTGGATTCTAACTCCCATAACCCCTGATCATTAGTGAGTAAGACACATGGCTTTTCCTGACATGTGGAACCATGCACATCCTTGTGAAGGAGATTTGAGATGTGTAGGCTTCCCCCCTTTGGGGAATTATGCAAAGTGTTTTTCATTGCTTTGGTTGCCTTCTTCTTTATCCCAGATGTGTAGAAGTGTAGAAGTGGCCAGCTGTGATTCCTCAGCAAGAAGAGCCCAGGCTCAGGAGAGTTCCTTTCGCAGGTATCAGTTGAGCTTTGGTTAACATTCATCATGATTAATAGACATTATTCCTGATAAACATTGACATATACTTATTGTCCATGATGCCTTAAGAGAAGATGGGAAACATGGCCCTCCAGATGTTGTTGGACTCAAACTCCCAACAGCCCCAGTCAGCGTACACATGCTAAAGAATTATGGGAGTGAGTCCAACAACATCTGGAGAAGCACACATTCCTCACACCTGTTATAACGTTATTTCTGATTTAGTTATTCTTAACATGAGCAATGGTCCATCTTTGGACCATATTGCTTTGCTCACCTATATCAGGTCAATGGCCATTCACAGGTCAATACTCACCTTTACTGAATTCTGAACTGCACTGATTTCTCCTTATGTTTTACGCAGTTACTTATTTGAAGATGCATTGCCATATCACAGTCATAAATATGGAAAGGACTAGAAGGTCATCAGGTTGTTTCAAGTGAGACGTTTCATTCATCTTCTCCATCTTCCCCTACAGAATAGCCCACATAATTCATTCAGGAACACCTGCATTATCTAGGAATCTTCTTCCTTTGCTTTCATTTTTCTTCAGCTGTGGAATAACTTGTTGACCAGACATGCATATTTAAGCCTGAGGCTGCAATCCTATGTGTGCACGCACCTGGAAATAGACCATATTGGACATAATGGGACTTATTTGCGGGTAAAGATGCATAAAGAAATAGATTGGGGCCTGGTTACCATCTTCTCCTGTATGAGCCTACCCAAACCTTTCTCCATCTGAGAAGGATCTTGGAATTGTTGTAGATCACAAGATGAATATGATCCAACAGTGTGATGTGGTTGCAAAATAAAAGCAAATACTATTTTGCGGTGCCTTAATAGAAGTATAGCTTCCAAATCGTGCGAGGTATCCTGGTTCGACACTGGTTAGGCCTCATCTTGAGTATTGCATCCAGTTCTTGACACCACACTGCAAAAAGGATGCAGACAAGCTGGAGGGGGTTCAGAGGAGGGCAACGAGATGGTCCATCTCCCTCTGCAGGCTCCCTGTCCATGTGACTACTGGTCTGGAGTGTTTGCACCTTGTGTTGGGTCAGCGGGACAGATTAGGGATTCTGTTGGTGTATCACCCACCCTGCTGCTCAATGGACTCCCTAGGTGAGCTGACGGAGGTGGTCTCAGGTGTACTGCTGAGATCCCCCAGGCTGTTGGTTCTGGGGGATGTCAACATTCATGCTGAGGGCACCTTATCCGGGGCAGCTCAGGATTTCATGGTCTCCATGACAACCATGGGACTGTCCCAACATGCCATTGGCCCAACGCATGTAGCAGGGCATACTCTAGACATGGTTTTCGCAACTGGACATGGAGATGGTGATCTGAAAGTAGAGGACTTTACATCAGTCCCTTTGTCATGGTCAGATCACTGCTTGCTGAGGTTTAGACTTACAGTGGCTTTTCCCCTCTGCAAGGATGGGGGACCCATTAAGAGGGTCCGCCCCCGGAGACTAATAGATCCAGATGGTTTCCAAAGGGCTCTGGGGAGTTTTCCGGCAGATAGGGCTGGCTCTCCTGTCGAAACCCTGGTTGATCTGTGGAATGCAGAAATGAACTGAGCAGTTGACATGACTGCTCCTGAGCGCCCTCTCCTGTGTAGAGCTCGTAGAGCTCCATGGTATACCCCAGAGCTGAGAGCTATGAAACAAAATAGGAGATGGCTTCATAGCAGGTGGAGACGAACTCCTGATGGATGCAATCAAACGCTGGTAAGTGCTTATGGTAAGCTGTATTCAGGGGCAGTGAGGGCAGCAAAAAAACAATACTTTGCTGCCACTATTCAATCATCAACCTGCCGCCCAGCAGAGCTTTTCAGAGTTGTCCGGGGGCTTTTACATGCTGGCCCCAAGGACATGGTAGAACCATCTGAGGCCTGCTGTAATACATTTGCTGGGCACTTCCAGAATAAAATTTCTGGCATCCGTCAGGACTTAGACTCCAGTGTTATAGCAGATGAATCTAGTGAGGTGTCCAGAGCACAGGCTTGTCCTGTTTTCTTGGATGAGTTTCAGTTGATACAGCTCGAGGACATTGACAAAGTGCTTGGACAGGTTCGTGCAACCACCTCTGTATTGGATCCTTGCCCCTCTTGGCTAATAAAAGCTAGCAGGGATGGAACAGCCGGATGGGCCAGGGAAGTGATCAATGCCTCTCTACGAGAGGGAGTGGTCCCAGACCGTTTGAAGGAGGCGGTAGTGAGACCACTCCTGAAGAAATCTTCCCTAGACCCCGAAAATCTTAATAACTATAGACCAGTGGCAAATATTCCATTCCTGGGCAAGGTCCTTGAGCGAATGGTTGCGAGCCAGCTCCAGACACTCTTGGATGAGACTGATTATCTGGATCCATTTCAGTCGGGTTTCAGGCCTGGTTTTGGCACAGAAACAGCCTTGGTCGCCCTGTATGATGACCTATGTCGGGAGAAAGACAGGGGGAGTGTGACTCTGTTGTTTCTCCTTGATCTTTCAGTGGCTTTCGATACCATCGACCATGGTATCCTTCTGGGATGACTGGCTGAGTTGGGAGTGGGAGGCACTGCATTGCAGTGGTTCCACTCCTACTTGACAGGTCGGCTCCAGAAGGTGGTGCTGGGGAGACATTGCTCGGCCCCGTGGATTCTCCAGTATGGGTTTCTGCAGAGGTCAGTTTTGTCCCCCATGCTGTTCAACATCTACATGAAACCGTTGGGTGCGGTCATATGGAGTTTTGGAGTGCATTGTCATCAGTACACTGATGACACGCAACTCTATTTCTCCTTTTCATCTTCAGCAGGTGAGGCTGTGGATGTGCTGAACCAGTGCCTGCGACAATGGACTGGATGAGGGCTAATAAACTGAAACTCAATCCAGACAAGACTGAGACACTGTCAGTGGGTGGTTCCGCTGACCGGATGGAGGGTGTTCAACCTGTTCTGAATGGGGTTGCACTCCCCTTGAAGGAGCGGGTTCGTAGCTTGGGGGTTCTCCTAGAACCATCTCTGTCACTTGAGGCGCAGGTGGCCTCAGTGGCACGGAGTGCCTTCTACCAACTTCGGTTGGTGGCCCAGCTACGTCCCTATCTGGACAGGGATAACCTGGCTTCAGTTGTCCATGCTCTGGTAACCTCCAAGTTAGATTACTGCAATGCACTCTACATAGGGCTGCCTTTGAAGGTGGTTCGGAAGCTGCAGCTTGTGCAAAATGCAGCGGCCAGATTGATAACTGGAACCAGTAGGTTCGAACATATGAGACCTACTCTGGCCCGCTTGCATTGGCTGCCTATATGTTTCCGAGCCCGGTTCAAGGTGCTGGTTTTAACCTATAAAGCCTTACACGGCTTGGGACCACAATACCTGATGGAACGCCTTTCCCGACATGAACCTACCCGAACACTACGTTCAACATCTAAGGCCCTCCTCCGAGTGCCTCCTCCGAGGGAGGCTCGGAGGTCAGCAACAAGAGAGAGGGCCTTCTCTGTGGTGGCTTCCCAATTGTGGAACGATCTCCCCGACGAGGCCCGCCTGGCGCCAACATTGTTATCTTTTCGGCGCCAGGTCAAGACTTTCCTCTTCTCTCAGGCATTTGGCAATATCTGAGGAGTCTGGGTTTGTTTTGTTTTGCTTTGTTTTTGTAGTTTTTGAAGTGTTGATGTGGTTTTTAAATGTATAGATTGTGTGTATGTTGTATGTTTTTGCTGTTTTAATTTTTGTATATTGTTTTTAATTGTTTTTAATCCTATGTAAACCGCCTAGAGAGCTTCGGCTATGGGGCGGTATACAAATGTAATAAATAAATAAATAAATAAATATAAATGGAATTAAATAAATAAATAAATAACCAAAAACTGTTCCCCGAAGCTTGCTGTGTTACCCTCCTTTTGTGTGTGGATGGTGCCATGTTGGCTGTCTATGTATACTGCTGTTTTAAAGTGCTTTAAAGCACTTTATAACAGTTGTGACAACTGTTTTGAAGTGTGTCCTGGGCCCCAACAGTTGTCACTATGTTATAAAGCGCTTTAAAACAGCAATGTAGATCCTGTCTTAGATAACTGGTTTAGGGTTGCAGAAATATGACCCTCCGGAAGTTCTTCAGATGACCATGACCCCAACTACCGATCATTCAGTGGCCTCCCAGCACTTGTACAGTTTTTACTGCATTCTGGGTGAAATACTTCTCCTAAAGCTTAGTTACCAGCAGTAGGAGCTCTAAGTTAAAATATACCAGTCCTTTTTGTACTTTTGCCACTGTCCCTTGTGCCTTCAGTCCTTCCCACCACTGAAATGCGGCCCCCGAAAGCATCTCCTAAATGGAATTTGGTCCTCAGGCTAAAAACGTTATGCACCCCTGGTATATGATGATGATGAAGATGATGATGAAGATGAGGATGTCAATGATGACGTCGCTGTCCACCAACTCTGTTAAAATCCATGCCAAAGCTTTTCAGCACTGGGGTAGAGGCCACCCCCCAATGAGAGAGCAATTGAAAAGTGATCCAATCTAAATGAATGAATGGGGTTGCCCGACTCGTACAACATATGAAAGTAGCCTTTCCCATGGCAGTGGTCTGCTGGATCACCCTAGTGTAAAATTGTTTCTTTCTCACACATCCTGCCAGGGCCGTGCACCACTTCCTGAGCACCCTCCCTGCCAGTGCCTCCAACACTTTTGCCTGTACTCAGCCCACTGCCAAACAAAAACCTGACAAATTCGCAGCCTGAGGTGGTATTGCTGCTTTATCGCTCAGTCCTTGCATCAGCGCCTCCGCCTTTGAAAATAATCCAGATCATCTTCCCCTGCTTCGTATTTTCTTTTTTGTCTCAGTGGGCCCTTGTTCATGCCTTGTTAGCACATTTTCAGCCGTTCTGAAGAATGCTTTGAAAGGCGGTCCTGCCACCGGAGCCCGGCGCTGGAACACTTTGATGTTAATCCCAGCTTTATGTGTCTACATGACAGTACTTCGGACAGGCTGGTGTTCTCTCATCACCTGGCGAGTGACACCATCAATAATGACTCCAATCACTGCTGTTTTTCTTTCTGACAGTGGCTGAAAGTTTTAAGGCGACAGCATGGGGAAGAGACCACTCCGATGTGGGGCTCCTATGGACAAATGATGGACTGCACGACACCCATCAGGAGGCTCCAGGAAAAGGATATGAAAGCATTTGCGTCTAAGGAACAGTTCATAACATTCAGTAGATGCAAGTTGCAAAGCTTTTCCCAGACTGTATCATACAGGGCCAGCCCTACCATAAGGCAAAGAGATGGCTGCCTCAGACAGCTTGATACTGAGGGCAGAGAGCAGCAGGAAGGTGTTGGAGGGTAGGGCTGTGAGCTTTCTAAACTGGCCTGTTGATCTCGGGTGTAGTAGAGGATACTGACCCATCGCCAGTGATGAAGTAAGATTTAACTGCCAGAACAATTGCTTTATATAGATGGAATTAGAGCTGGGCACCATCTTCAGCTGAGGCAGCAAAATATCTTGCACTAGCACTGGTATCATGTCAAGCTGCAAGTGGGATGCTGTATCTTAATTTGTGTGTGTATGTGTGTACATACACCAACCCATGCACACATGCACACGCACCTACAGACAATCTCCCTGCACATAGAAAACAAGCAAGTCAGGAAGAGAGGTTCATTCTAGCCCTTTACTGTGGGTTCGGCTCTTGATTCTTCCATAATTCTCCATTTACCTAGCTTTCAATATCCTTCCCTGGCTTATTCCATTGAATTTTTTAAAAGACTTTCTTTTGAAGTAGACTAACTTACATAAATGAAACAAACATCTGGAAGACCTTTGATAAGAAAACTGAATTTCTTTGTCATTGGACCAATTAAGTGCTCCGGAGCGGTCTGAGGAGAAAGGAATTGCTCTCACTAACAGAAGCTGGTCAAGTAATGTGCTTTTCACTGTTTAGACCCTATTACTTCTTGGAGTTTGGCCCAACTTCCAACTAATCACTCTAGCCTCACTCCAGTTTAAAGTATGCCAGGGAACATAATCCACTGAAGATCCATCCTGAGAGCTCAGAGGCACTAAAGCTGAGGCATTAGGCACTTTAACAAAACTCTGTGCCAAAAAAATTGCTTACTTCTCTGAGGAGTTTTCCAGACATGGAGGAACAAAATCACTCATTGCCCAGTCCTTGATTTTTTTATTTTTTTTTACTGTGCCTCAGCTCCTATCTGCCATGCTCCAAAGCACTGGAATGCTAAACCAGAGCAATTTAATGTGTGTTCTGACAGAACACAGCAGTTTCAAGAGACCATCCTCTATCCAGCTATGAATGACTACATTTGTTTTTCTGGCAGAATTTTAGTGTCCAGAACAGCTACCCACAGGCAGGGATTCAACAGGTAACCCTCTCCCTACCATTGGATCTCTGTCTCTGGGAGAGTTGCACTTGTACTTCTGCCTGTCATGCCAACACTGAATGTGTCTGTCATCATGAAGCCCATGTCTTTTGCCATTGTCACCTTATCCTCAGCGGGGCAGATTGAGGTCTGCTTCATACAGGTATGTACGAGTTTTATTTATTTATTTATTGCATTTTTATACCGCCCCATAGCCGAAGCTCTCTGGGCGGTTTTGACCTACCAAGCAGAATGGACCCCCACCGATTATGGCAGCTTTTGGTGACCTGATAAACCTGATTTTGATGCCTGGGTGGAGGAGGGAGGGTGTGAAAATTGTTAAACACCTAACAGTGTGGCTTATGTCTAGCTTAATGTTCAGGGTTGGTATACACAGGAGCACAGGAAGCTGCCTTATACTGAGTCAGACCATTGGTTCATCTTGCCCAGTATTGTGAACACTGACTGGCAGTGGATCTCCAGTGTTTCAGACAGGTGTTTTTCCTGCCCTACCTGGAGATGCCGGGAATTGAACCTGGGACCTTCTGCACGCAAAGCAGGTGCTCTACCACTGAGCTAGGCAAGGCCTTTGCTTCATCTGAAGAATGGGATCAAAATCATTCTTGTGGAACCAGTGCAAGGGCAGTGTTTCTCCCCACTACACAGTCTAGATTTGTTGAAGGATTCAGCCAGACAGGACTGGATGAAAATAGAACCAAGCTGCAATCTGTGTAACGGAGCTGGCATTTTTATTTATGCATCTGTTTTGGCCCTGCATTGCGCTAAGGTGCCTGATGCCTCCCCTTTAATTGCTGCTAAACTCTCAGGATCATCAGTGGATTAGATTGTCTGGCCTGGTTTAGACTGGACTGCGAGTGATTAGCTGAAGGGTAGCTGAGGCTCCAAGAGGTGAGAGGGTGAAAAGCACATCATTGGATCAGTTGCGGAGAGTGCAGAAGCTTCCCATTCAAATCGCAGAGATAGCAGGATGCAAAGTCGGAACAAAAGGGTTGGGCTGAGATTGAGAGCTTACACATGTTCACCTACAGCAGATGCTCCTATAAGAGGTATCAACACATCTATTTGTCTTCCTTGAATCTCTCAGCAGGTGCTTTTTACGTTTGACATAACAACACAACACATTCCATCTTCTGCCAGTCTGACTTATGCAAGTGGAAAAGTCTTTACTCCTGGCAGTTAAGCAGCTCATCTGCAAAACATCTTTCTCTGCCCCAGAGACCTCTGCTGCTGTTCCAGAGGGCAATTTCAGCGTTCACACCTACAGTAGCTGCAACTGAACCTGACGATGGAGCACAAAGAGTCTTGCTCTCATGCAGAGCTCCCAAGAGTGCGTATTTCCATTCATTTTAAGGAACATTCCTGGCCCAATGGAAAGCTGGGTTAAGAGGAAATGCACCGTGGAAGTGTTCGTTAGCTTTTAGTCACAACGTTAGCACCATGAGTCGAGGGAGATGGAGTAATCTTTTCTTTTGCAGTAGGTAAAATGTTGAGCCAGAGTGTGTGATAGCACTAGTTATTTTCCCTGAATATGTCCCAAGCAAAAGTGGTACCATTCACAACATAACTTGGAGTCATGGGTTACAGCTCTCTCCTTTGGTTATAGGAAAGTGAGTTCTTCCATAATACCTGGCATCTGAAGCAGACATTGTGAGTCTTTGGATCTGCTAACTTGGAAGGGCTTTGTCCTAGTGGATTCACTATCTCAGGGTGCGCACCCATGAGCAGAACTGTAGCTGAGGAATGGGGCGAGATGGAACCCAGCCAGCCAACAGATCTATTAATGCAGAGGCTGTGGGCTACTTTTGGCCCTCCAGATGTTCAGGGCATTTCCCATCAGCCTTGGCCAGCATAGCCAATGGTGAGGGATTATGGGAGTTGTAGGGCAAAAAATCTGGAGGGCCACAAGTTACCCACCCCTGGATTAAGGGCTGATTCTTCTGATGTTCTTTGCAAGTACAAAGTGCACCTGAAAAAGAGCTCAAGCAGACTGTTCTAGCCCTACAGTGAGGTCTCCGTCTCAGGCAGCAGATGCAGAAGGGCAGGAAATGATGGCAAACTGTTGGAGGACAGAGCTGTGGGCTTCACACAGCCTGCTTTGCACCCCTCAGCTAGTCTGCTCTCCTCAGCAAGAGTCAGTAAGTAAGATTCAACTGTCAGTCTAGTTGACTTTTGTATATGAAATGGGAAGGAAAACGCCATCCATAGCAGAAAAATGTCTTGCCCTGTCCTTGTCTAGGAGAAATTGCAGTAAGGAAAGATGACTGGTTTCTGATCAGTGCTTAAATGATAGGAGAGGTCGGTGAGGCCCTTAATGAAATCTACAACTCCCATTCCCTGAGTTGTTGCGAAATCACAGCTTTCCTATAGTCTTCTAAAAACAGCTATGGAAGCTACTGGCACCACTGTAATTCGAACACTTTTTCAAATCCTAATTTAACAATGAAATCACCCTTCAGGGAAACTGGGTCTGGTTCTCCCACCCCATCCCCTTTTTGGCTGATCCTCATTTTTTTCATTAGCCTTCCAGCAGGCAGCCTCCTGGGGTTCTAGTTGCCTGGAACACTGAGCAAGATTTGTAACCCCAACAAGCAAGCTGCAGTTTCCATTGATTCCAGTCTTTGGCTGCTGTGTCTGCAATATTATGAAAAGCCAGTAGAAAGAGACAAATTGGGGCAACACTTTTATTTGGGATAGCTGGTGCAATAAACCATGCAGTGTGTTCTAAATGACCGTGAGAGATTATTTTGCTAATTTTGGTACCAAATCATCCTTTTAATTTTAATTTTACTTTTTGCTCCTTGGCTTAAAATCTGTCCTGACAATAACTTAAGCCTCATTGACTTGACCACTCTTCTTATTGGTTTCTGAGCCTGAATCTATGCCGTTTCTGTTGCTTAGGAAACATAGCAGGGAGAGAGGGAACGTCTATTCTGTGGAGAGAAAAGAGCAATAACATTTCATATAACTTCTGCTGACAGTGACAGCCTCAAACCTGAAGGGGATTGAGGGCAAAGATCTAATTTTGCAATAGGATGATATCCAGTTTTTCTATTATTATGCTGGGTCAGAAGATCTCTGCTTTGTCAAAGTCAGCTTTGGTTCTGGTGAAAGGGACTGGATAAAGATTTGCCTCAAAAAGCAGGGCTGATTTCTACAGAAAAGGTTAATGCAGGCAGTAATGACGAGAAGCATAAAAAGATATGTCATTTATACCTATACTCCACTGGCATGAGAAAGCTTGTTATCTCAAGCAAGTTTCCTTTTTTGACTCTTGCTTTTTTCTTTTTTATTCCTCATAAAAATAATTAAGCAATATTATCATTATGCCATATGGCACATAAGCACGTGCGTACACACTTACTCACTTACTCGCTCACTTACTCACACAGAGGGCCTGTTCGCACGATCAAATAAGCCACTGTGAGTTATTTGAGGATTGTTTCCCCTTCAAACAAGCCATGCTGCCTGGGTTCAGATGACAAACAAGCTGCGTCCAGGTGGCTAATTAAGGAAATGACATCCAGCATGCAACACTGATTAAAACAAGCCACTGTGGCTTAATTTGGTTGTGGGAACTGAGTCACACAGTTTTAATTAAGCAATGGGTTTTGTCACCTTTTACCTACATGCCTAGTTCTTTGGTCCACTTTAAGTCAATGACATAGTGTTACATTTTGAAGTGCAGGCACTGATCATGACTGTTCTCATAACCATTCCCCATTATTATTATTATTATTATTATTATTATTATTATTTATTACACTTATATACCGCCCCATAGCCGAAGCTCTCTGGGCGGTTTACAAAAATTTAAAAGATTGAGCATTAAAAAGACAATATACAAAATTTAAAACCATAAACATGAAACAGCTGTCATTAAAACACTTTAAAACATTTTAACTGTTAAGCCTGGCCACAATATCAATCAAAACCTCAACTTGAGCAGTTAAAATGCCTGGGAGAAAAGAAAAGTTTTGAACTGATGCCGAAACGATAACAGTGTTGGCGCCAGTCGGGTCTCATCGGGGAGATTATTCCATAATTGAGGGGCCACCACAGTGAGGGCCCTCTCCCTTGTTGCTGTCCTCTGAGCTTCCCTCAGAGTAGATACCTGGAGGAGGACCTTTGATGTTGAGTGTACTGTATGGGTAGGTTCATGTCAGGAAAGATGTTCCATCAGGTATTGTGGTCCCAAACCGTGTAAGGCTTTATAGGTTAAAACCAGCCCCTTGAATTGGGCTCAGAAACATACAGGCAGCCAATGCAAGCGGTCCAGAATTGGTCTTATATGCTCAAACCTTCTGGTCCCTGTTACCAGTCTGGCTGCTGCATTCTGCACAAGTTGCAGCTTCCGAACCGTCTTCAAAGGCAGCCCCACGTAGAGCGCATTGCAGTAATCTAACTTGGAGGTTACCAGAGCATAGACAACTGAAGCCAGGTTATCCCTGTCCAGATAGGGGTGTAGCTGGGCCACCAGCCGAAGTTGGTAGAAGGCACTCCATGCCACCGAGGCTAACTGAGCCTCAAGTGACAGAGATGTTTCTAGGAGAACCCCCAAGCTACGAACCCGCTCCTTCAGGGGGAGTGCAACCCCATCCAGAACAGGTTGAACATCCTCCATCCGGTCAGCAGAACCACCCACTAACAGCATCTCAGTCTTGTCTGGATTGAGTTTCAGTTTGTTAGCCCTCATCCAGTCCATTGTCGCAGCCAGGCACTGGTTCAGCACATCCACAGCCTCACCTGATGAAGATGAAAGGAGAAGTAGAGTTGCGTGTCATCAGTGTACTGATGACAACACACTCCAAAACTCTGGATGACCGCACCCAACGGTTTCATGTAGATGTTCAACAGCATGGGGGACAAAACTGACCCCTGCGGAACCCCATACTGTAGAATCCATGGGGCTGAGCAATGTCTCCCCAGTACCACCTTCTGGAGCTGACCTGTCAAGTAGGAATGGAACCACTGCAATGCAGTGCCTACCACTCCCAACTCAGCCAGTCGTGCCAGAAGGATACCATGGTCGATGGTATCGAAAGCCGCTGAGACATCAAGGAGAATCAACAGAGTCACACTCCCCCTGTCCCTGTCCCGACATAGGTCATCATACAGGGTGACCAAGGCTGTTTCTGTGCCAAAACCAGGCCTGAAACCTGACTGAAATGGATCCAGATAATCAGTCTCATCCAAGAGTGTCTGGAGCTGGCCGGCAACTACCCGCTCAAGGACCTTGCCCAGGAATGGAACATTTGCCACCAGCCTATAGTTATTAAGATTTTCTTGGTCCAGGGAAGCTTTCTTCAGGAGTGGTCTCACTACTGCCTCTTTCAGGAGGTCTGGGACCACTCCCTCTCGTAGAGAGGCATTAATCACTTCCCTGGCCCAGCCAGCTGTTCTATCCTTGCTAGCTTTTATAAGCCAAGAGGGGCAAGGATCCAATACAGAGGTGACTGCACGAACCTGTCCAAGCACCTTGTCCACGTCATCGAGCTGTACCAACTGAAACTCATCCAAGAAAACAGAACAAACCTGTGCTCTGGACACCTCACTAGATTCACCTGCTATAACACTGGAGTCTAAGTCCTGGTGGATGCCAAAGATTTTATCCTGGAAGTGCCTAGCAAATATATTACAGCGGGCCTCAGATGGTTCTATCGTGTCCTTGGGGCCAGCATGTAGAAGCCCCCGGACAACTCTGAAAAGCTCCGCTGGGCGGCAGATAGATGATTTAATAGTGGCAGCAAAGTATTGTTTTTGTGCTGCCCTCACTGCCCCTGAATACAGCTTACCTTAGGCACTTACCAGTGTTTCATTGCATCCATTAGGAGTTCCTCTCCATCTGCCCTCAAGCCGTCTCCTATTTTGTTTCATCACTCTCAGCTCCAGGGTATACCACGGAGCTGTACAAGCTCTACACAAGAGAGTGTGCTCAGGGGTAATCGTGTTAACCACCCGCGTCATTTCTGCATTCCACAGATCAACCAGGGTTTCGACAGGAGAGCCAGCCCTATCAGCCGGAAAACTCCCCAGAGCCCTCTGGAAACCATCCGGATCCATTAGCCTCTGGGACCAGACCATCTTAATGGGTCCTCCACGCTTGCAGAGGGGGAAAGCTGCTGTAAGTCTAAACCTCAGCAGGTGGTGATCTGACCATGACAGAGGGGTTGATGTAAAGCCCCCCACTTTCAGATCACCATCTCCATGTCCAATGGAAAAAATCAGGTCTAGAGTGTGCCCCGCTACATGCGTCGGGCCAGTGGCATGTTGGGACAATCCCATGGTTGTCATGGAAACCATGAAATCCTGAGCCGACCCAGATAAAGTGCCCTTGGCATGAATGTTGACATCCCCCAGAAACAACAGTCTGGGGGACCTTAACAGTGCACCCAAGACCACCTCTGTCAGCTCAGCTAGGGAGTCTGTTGAGCAGCGGGGTGGGCGGTACACCAACAGAATTCCTAATCTGTCCCGTTGGCCCAACACAAGGTGCAAACACTCCAGACCAGTAGTCACATGGACAGGGAGCCTGCAGAGGGAGATGGAATTCCTATAGACGACAGCAACCCCCCCACCCCGGGCCCTCAAGTCTACCCTGATGCTGAACCAAGTACCCCGGTGGGCATAACTGGGAGAGACTATCTCCTCCCTGCTCTCCCACCCAGGTCTCGGTAATGCAAGCCAGATCGGCTACCTCATCCACTATTAGATCATGGATGGGGGAGGTCTTTTTTGCACCGATCTGGCATTTAAAAGCAGCATCCGGAGACCCGAGGGCTGACTGATAGGGCAACCAACAGACCTGTGGATGTGAGGGGGACCAGAACAAGGCACAGGCATTAACAGTCTGGGCCATTTTCCCCTTACCTGGCAAGTCCTCACAACGTCATATCTCCCTCTATCCGTAACTACACCGATTGGGCCCCCCTCAGATCCCCCCCACTTGGCCCTGTATCCTCCCTCCCAGGCATATCTTACAAGCAGCAGGCAGCAGGCGGCACCCTCTCCTCCCCTGACAGTAGGCCTCCCTCTCCTGCAGTTGGTGGTTCTCCCAGGCCCCCTCAGCCAGCCAGCTTATATATCCCTCCCAGGAAGGGAGGGGGATAGATGGAACAGTCCACAGCAGCTGGCTCAGTACCTGGGTGAGTCCAAATATCCAGCAACAAACAAATATCTATTTCAACAAACCAGTCCTAGCAGTTTTCATCTCCACCAGGAGCAGGTCTTTTGTAAAGCTAATGGGTCTTCATTGCCCATTCAAGACCAGGCCACTCCAAAGTACTTTGCATTACAACAGGAAACAATATATTGTTGCTGGGAAACAGATATCCCTCAAAGCAACTGTGTGGATTGCAGCTAAACTCAGAGGGAACAGGGAAATCTGAAAGGGGATGTCAGATGACATCAAGGCCCCTGCTGATCCCAATGTGCAGGCACTCCATTCCTGTGAATACTGGCTCCACAATTTCTCTGGGCCAAAACAGACATTACTTAAAATTTGTCTAGCAGCTACGTCTTTTGTTCAGCACCTACCTACCCCCAACGATTTGGATGAGTAGGTGTAAGATCCCCACTTTGGATCAGGACCCTGCTATGGGGGGGGCACCTAGTCTGGAGTAAAAAGGAAAAGGAAAAAAAAGGACATGGCTGTTGGACACAGATTTAAAATAGTGTCTGTTTGGCTTTGGCTTTATAATGGAGGTGGGAAATGTGTGGCCCTCCAGATGTCACTAGACTGCAATTCCCAGCATAGCCAATAGTGAGAGATGATGAGAGTTGTGGTCTGTTGGGCCACATTTTTCCCATCCCTGGTTTATAACTAGAGCTTTTCAATTGTGGATCTAGTGAGCTAGCCAGACATATTGGTGATGTCGAGGTGGAAAAAACCTCTTCTTATGGTGCCCCTAGTCTGTTTTTTTCACCCACAATGATCACCAGTGCTGGTCACCTTCTGGAAAACAGATCAGGCAGCTGGCACTTTTTAATTGAAAAGGTGATGATCCTGAACATATCTCTCCCCCCCCCCCCATAACAAAAAATATGTTGCTACGGGGAGATGGCAAGGGTCTTATTGTGGATCCATGTACAGTATGTGGAGGCCTTGATGCCATTCTGGTTTGCTGTGATGCGTTGCTTCTAGTTAGCACTCACTCAGCTTGCGAAATCTTGTGGGAAGACAAGCAGCAGCCAGACACATCAGGGCTATTGGCTTTATGCAACAGGCAGTGGAGAGAAGCCAGCTGGGGAATCCACAAAAGAATGTTGTCAGGAGTCATTGATCTTAGCACTAAAACCACCCAAAGTCTTCAGCCAAGTCACATATTTTGCCATCAGAAGACTACATCATGGAAATTGTACTCTGCCATTCATTTTCTTAATTTATTTCAGAAGTTTTGGAGGCTCACAGGGTTTGGAATGCATTGAGAAGGAATCGGCTGCTAGAGACATACTTGGGAGCCTTCTGAAGACAGAGAGCAGATATTTTTAAATGCTTGCAAACATAAGGACTAGAAACTTGCTCCTTTTTTCTTTTTTCAATCAATAATATTATTTCTAAAACCTGAGATTTGGGTATGAAGTTCTGTTCATCAGTAAAGACAAGGCTTTTTTCTTTGTTATGACACTTTTAGACCCAATAACCCATATTTCTTGCATAGAAAGGGCATAGGTAACAAAGGATTCAGAGGAATATCATGTGAACATGGCATATTAACTATTTTCTAACATGCTTATTAAAGGCATGGCCTTGTTTCCTATTGATTGGGAAACAGTTTCATCCTCTGGTCTTGGGCCGCCTCTAGACAGCTTCTCTTCCATGTCGCGCCGGCGTTGGCAGGTGGCACAACGTGAAATTGCGCTCCTTGCATCTCTCTACATGCAAGGAGCACGACGGCAGGCTTTCCAGCCGCCGCCGCACCCGCCAAGCGGCATTTAAAGTAAGTTTCTTTAATTTTTTCTGGGGTGGGGAAGTAGGGCAGGTGATCAGCGGCAGGAAGGGGTTTTTTTAACGTTTTATTTTTTATTTATTTTACTTTAAACGTGGGGTGGGGAAGTAGGGTGGGTGGTCGGCTGCAGGAAGTGGGGGTTTTTTACGTTTTTTATTTATTTATTTTATTTTAAACATGGGGTAGGGAAGAAGGGGGTTGTTTTGTTTTTTATTTATTTTACGGGAGAAGGGAGGGAGGTCTGTGGAGGGGTGGAGGTGGTCCAGCGAGCTTATGGCTCGCTGGACAAACCCCTTCCTGCCCAGCCCTGGAAACCAATCAGTGGTCGCCATAGACTGGGCAGGCCTCTGAGAAGCTCCAGAGCAACAGCGACAGACAGCAAAAGCTGTTGTCTTGTCGCTCAATCCTAAAAAAGTCAGACTAAATGCCCAACTTTTTAAATGCGGAGCTTTGGGTCTTTGCCCCTAGATGGCTTCGGATTGGGGGCAGCGTCATGTAATGCAACTGCTGCCATTCTGAAGCCACAGCGACGGATACTGTCCGTCTAGAGGCACCCTTGTTTTCAGTCTCACTTTCCAGTAATAATCACCTGCACTTCAGCTGTTTTTGGCTGCTAAACACCCCAGAAATATTAATAGGAATCCGAGACAGGGGGAACAATTTCATAGCACAAATTCAAATGCACTTACTCACTACTCCTGCACATGTTGCCTATGAAAGATTTAGGTCCCCTCTACAGGGATTCGCTTTTGCGCCTGGTTAGGCAATTATGTGCATCATCGCTGAAGCGCATTTACTCCTAATACCTCTGCACGAGAGGGGAGAGGGGAGGGGGAAGGTAGGGCGGGCAGGCGCCTGTCTCTTTAAGGCAGGTCCCTGCGAGTTGTTATGCTGGAGAGCGATGGAACTGACCGGGCGATTGAATGAAACGGAGCAAGGGGGGGGACAGGGCAAGAAAAAGGGAAAAGGTAGCTGGAAGACGGAGAGAGAGAGAGAGAGAGAGGTCAGCGGGAGCCCGGTAGGAGCGGAGCCAGGAGCCGAGCGGGGGAGCCAGCAGCAGCAGCAGCAGCAGCACTCGGGAGGCAGGGCGCACCGGCTTCACATCCCGCCGCAAAATAAAACTCGCTATTTAATGCGCATTCGATAATGCGCATAATAGGAGGGATAGCACGCCTCTACGCCCGATTTGCGCTCCGTCCTTGTAGAGGTAAATTTTTTAAAGCGCCTTGAAAGAGCTTTAAACCTCTCTTGTAGAGGCAGCCTTACTTACAACCTCTGATATAGATACTCCAGTTTTGTTTCCTCTCCTTTGCAGTATCATGCTTTAAAAAGGCTAATATGACTGTGTCTGACTTCAGTCTACTTACTGTGTCTGTTTTACTGCTGCTATTTGTATATTACTTTCGTTTTATTCATTAAAATGGATATTCTGCCAGGACTTCCCATGCACTCTCCACATCTGCTCCTAAGGGTCCCTCAACCCTCCAGAAAAGATTTGGAGGGAGTGGTTGGGGCAGGGGAAGGGAAGGAGGAGAAAAGGAATACTTGTGTTGTAGCAGAGTTTTGCCTGGCAGCAGGAAGGGAGGGTCAGTCTGTAGGCTGGGATGTTCTTAAATGAACATTGCAGTTGAATCACTGACAGAAAAAAGATGGAAGCAGTGGGAAAACACAGGAGGGCTACGAGTTGGAAGACACCCCACCCTACCATAAATACCATCAATGAAGCAGGGCAACGGGGCGATAAAAACACTCATCTGGAAGCACCATATAATACAATGCATTGACTGAGTTGTGTTTCTAGGGACAGCTTCAGTTTTGATGGAAGGTCAGTATAGCAAGGTGCCCTGTGGTGTGTGTGTGTGTGTGTGTGAAATGTCCACATCAAATTGAGGATTTGGTGCATTGCCTTTTGAAATGTCCCCTTTTTAGTGACATTAGAGTTAAACTTATTGCTGCTGTTCTAGGATGTCATGAGTTTGCTTCAGATGAAGAAACAGTCTGTTATTTGCTGAATGCAGCAACTACCTATAGAGTACCAACAGTTGCACTAACAGCAAAGAAAATCAGAGGATATTTTGGAGGAACATGAGGCCTAGGGTTCGCATTCTACTGTATATGTATTTCCCTTTGATATGCTATTACTTCTATTATGACCTTTGGTTTGTACAATAAATGTGTCATTATGGATATAATGCATTATATTAGCATGACTGGCTACTATAATGGAATGGATCTATCATATATCAGGAGATCTTCTCCTACTCTGAGGACAGCTCTGTCTAAATGTAACCATAAAATACAACACAGTAAAACAGAATATATGTTCATGTTGCTGCCACTTCAACTTAGGCCTTTATCACATGTACCATTCCCCCCCCCCCCCCAGTTTGCTTCTGTGGGTTCCCCCTCTGTTTCCTATGCAAACCTAGTGTTTTGAATCACATGTGGTCGGTTTTGCTCCGATACCTCAGCTCAGCCTGTTGAACTTGCCTGAAACGGACTTTGCCCGTTCAGGGTTAAATCGAAACAGAAACTAAAAACGGAGCACTCAGGGCGCAAGAACAGTGCGAGGGGGACAACGTCATGCAAGTCCCACGCTGAAGATGTGGATCAAAGTTGCCATGAGTGTGCTTAAAACCATGCATGTGATAATGGCCTGACAGATCACTCTTTCATCCTACCTGAACTTCTTGTAGTCCCTGATTATCACAAGTTAATCACATTTATTCAAAGCCAACATTACTCGGGATAAAATAGCCCGTCTTTCCAACAGCCTGTGCAAACACTGTATTTTTTATCTAAAGTGGCAAAGTCAACCATCTCTATTTCGCAGGGATTTAAAGCCTTAATTCTATCCTAAATGTTTGCATAACACTTTGAATTCCCTCAGAGTGTCGGAGTAAAGCTCTTGTAGCGGGCCCTTCAAGCTTGGAAGATCGATTTTTTAAAAAGCGTGTGGGGAGAGAGGAGGAATGAATCTTTATCGCAAGAGTTTCTAGAGACAAAGCTGTTCCACACTGACATACTAAGCAGCAATAGCCTTGTGCTCCTCTTTGATCACTTCCCCCTAGATCCAAATGCTATGCCATGAGCAAACTCTCAATTCTGGAAATCAGTTCTGAATTTTAAAATGTCAGGGCCCATTAATTGACGGCACTGCCAACCTCTATTCTTTCCTTTGGTTCCAATCCACACCCACTCCACCATCTCCGTCCCCGCTTCCTTCTCATACTTGAGCTGGGAGTCTGACTGAGTCAAATGTTCAAAACAGCCTTCAAAATACAAACACACATAAACACTTTGTAACTAATATATCCAATCAGAACATGAAAAAAGAGAGGCGTCATTCTTTGTCTCCTGTCAGAAATGATGCCTCTCAAGGGCTCTCGCGCAATTCTTTCTCCCAATCCCCTCCTCTCCCCTCCTGCTTTAATTGGAAAACATTGGTTTGCTTGTAGTCCGGAGGAGGGGGGGGAAAAGCAGTACACACTTCATGCATTTCAAAGAGCAGTTGTCAAAGTAACTGGGCTAGGGATGTTATTTATCGGTCTTCTCCCCCTTGAAAAACTGTGGTTGAAATGGACTTTCAGAGTATAAAATGGGCCCATATTATTCCTCCCCTAGCTACCAGTCAGCCAGCTGCACTCCCCAGGTGCTGAGAAACTCGAGGGCAGGCTTGCTTTAGGCCTGCAGGCCGCAGGCTGGCTGTGTTTGTGATTAACGAGCAGCCGCTGGCAGATGCAGCTTATCTTGAGAACGCACAAAGGCAGCGGGTAAGCAGGCATGAAATGTGCACATTTTTCACCCGCAGTGCCATGGCTGAGCTGGGAAGGTGGAAGGCAGAGATTTTTCATGCCTTCGCCACAGAATGCCAGATATCCATGGGACACGACAGCACATCAGAGATCTGAGGGCAGTTTTCACTGAGCTAGAGAAAATGAGCCTTCTGCTCAACTGAGCCTCTCTCACAAGAGGAGGTTCAACATTTTCACTTTGGAAAATTAAAAGGAGGGCGGAGAGGAACGATTTCTTGATCCCATGACAGTTGGGTGGTAAAACCAAAATCAAATTTGGGACCCAGGAAAATTGCATGAGGCAGAAGATGGCAGACTAAAATAAAATTATTTAGAAATTGGATTAACAGTAAAAATCATCCAAGGATGGGCCTGTTCAGACAACACGCAAAGCCATGGTTAGGCCACTAACCCTTTTGCAGCAGATGAGCATGTTTAAACGTGGTTATGTAGCCTCTATGGTTAGGAATGGTTCACACGACATGCTAAGCATAATGTTTAGCTCAAAATGCTTGACCATTGTGGCTTAGTGTGTTGTCTGAAGAGGGTTGATGAAAACCAGTGCAGAACTTTGCAGATTGATAACAAAGGCACTGTTAAGAAGAGAACTGATATTGGTTCTCACTCACAAGGCTAACCTCAAGACAACTTGAGGGCTATTGGGTTTATGAGTTTGGAACAATGTACATGCATATATTTATGGGACTCATGAAATAGATTAATTAGGAAATTGGAAGTCTTATAATCAGGGTTGAATCCAGATTTAATCATAGATAAAGTAATTGCCCTGTTGACATCAGTGGGACTTAAGTTACTCATGACTAAGTTAAATCTTATTTATTTCAGTGAGGCACCTCTAAGTATCACTAAATATGGATCCAATCCTCAATATATTACCCTGAATTAATGCTTTTTTTCCAAATTAAGTTTGAGTCTTTGACAGAGCATGGGGTACTAATCGACAGGAACATCATGAATAAAATTCAGTAATTCCTATTTTCTGGAATAGTACCTCCCATACATGCTCAGCAGGCTTGTTGGTTATTAATGCCCCATCTCAGACATCATGATTACAGCTTGTAAAGTTTTGTCAATAATTTTTTAAGTTCAAACTTCTTAGAGTCTTTCCAGATGATTGTTCTGATTTTCTCAATAACCAGGTAGGGCACGCTCTTTCCTTTCTGTTTTGTTGAAATTTCACAATAAAAGAATAATTTAAAAAATCTGAAGAAGGCATGATTGGCTTTAAATCAATGTTTGTATGAGTGTGTGTGTGTTCATTGAAAGTGTGTTTGTGCACATACATGTATCTATTAGAACTAACAGTATGCATTGTGCATCAAAGGGTTAAGAAGAAGGGCAGGCCCCTGCCCCAAGAGGCTTACAAACTAAAATGAAGCCTACAATCCTTGCCTGCCTTTGTTTTATTAATATTTTAATGTCCATTAGGATAGTGGCAAGCTGTGCTTAATAATGATAAATGGCAGTGCCTTAAATGTGATTAATGAACTGTAGGGTTAATGTGGGCTCTTGACTGACTGAGATTGTCAGACGAGATTACGGGAAACACCCATCATATCTCCACATCCTTGTCAGCCTCAACATTTTAAGCAGAACACATTTGGGATGCTAATAAAACAATTGAACTCATTAATATTTCACAATTTCTTTGAGACTGCGTAGTGCACACTATTTCTTCCCCTGGTCATTTTCACAATGGGCCATTAGTTCCCAAACTCTCATTAACATGTACAGTCTCAAGGGCCCTCAGTTCTCACCCCACAAAAGTTTAATTAATCTGGAGAATGCAAGACCTGGGTGCACAGGTTACCCCTCACTCCACCACCCGCCGGTCTCCATTTCCCTTCCTACAAACTAGAAATGAGAATACATTTATTTTTAATGTAGAGGTAAGATGAAAGAAAATGTGTTACAGATCAGAAGCTGCAACTATTCCATCTAATTAACTTTACCTGAATTTTCAAAGGAAGGGGGGGGGGGAGAGAAAAGATCCAAAAATAATTTCATTCTGCTTTCTTCCCCCTACTTTTAGTCATCTTGCATTTGATGCACTATTAATATAGAGGTAGCAGGGATAATTCTTTAAATTCTGCACCCCAAATATATCATCAAAGAGCATTGCTGAACTCATTTTAAGACAATGCATTTCACATCTCCCAGTTGCTATTTTCCCTCTTTCATTCACATTCATTTAGAAGATAATTAAGTTTTTCTATGACTGCAGTGCAATTAATTCTCCACTCACTTTAAGGCTGCCTCTACAAGAGAGGTTTAAAGCTCTTTCAAGGCGCTTTAAAAAATTTACCTCTACAAGAACGGAGCGCAAATCGGGCGTAGAGGCACGTTATCTCTCCGATTATGCGCATTATCGAATGCGCATTAAATCACGAGTTTTATTTTGCTCCGGCCGTTAAAGCGCATTTTGACTATGTGAACAAGCGCTTATGCGCATTAACTACTTGTAAAGCGCATTTTGGTCATCCGTTAATGCGCTTCGCCGCCTCTTGTGCAGAGGTATTAGGTGTAAATGCACTTCAGCAATTATGCGCATAATCGCCTAACCGGGCACAAAAGCGAATCCTTGTAGAGGGGACCTTGGTATACATGCAAGGAATCCTTGCTCTTAGCATGGGATAGTTTGCCTGAAGCTGCATCATCTCAAACAAAAGAGAGGCAGCAATCTCTTTGTGCATTCTTTTTGCTGTTATCCTAGGCTGTATCCTCAAGTTTATTTCTAGTGTGAAAAAGGATTACAAAGAATAGATAGATAGATAGACAGAATGGTTCTCCTGATTGCCCTCCCTTTGTCCCCAATATGGTACATTCAAATTTTACCATTTGTTCAAATGGTCAGTTCAGACATGCATGTAATCAGTTAATTTCTCTACACTTGATGACTTGCATCTGAATGTGTGAACAGACTCATCTGAAATGTTGGAACAAGAGGAAGTGATAAGAGGTGCATCCATGATGTTAAATCTCTAATGGCTCGTTCTTACTAGCAAATAATCACTTGAAGTTACATCAATTAGATTAGGGATGAGCAGAAAGTAGATCTCTAGATGGTTTGGACTAGGGCTGTGCACCGTTTCAGTTCCAAATCTCAATCCCAAACTGAAGCAGGGCAATTCAGACTGAAAGTGGTACTTTACAGCTACAACATTAGATCTATGTAAATACAGAGCCCCCATCTTCCTTACAAATGGTGGCTTGCATGGAGGACGGATGGCTTCCAGGCATGACCAGGTCCAGTAAGTCCTTGCTGCTTGTGTGGCTTGGTGGCCAGGGGAGCAGCTCACCATGTTTGGGGGCAAGCGGAGGGGGAGTCCAACAGATTCCTGGTTGGCCTTGCACCCGGCTTTCCTGGGCTCCTGCAAAGCAGCTAGTCATCTCCTGATGTGCAGTTGCTCAGCAGGCACCCATTAAACTGCAACATCCGAGCCACTTCAGATATCCAGATCTCGCTTCAGATCCAGATCCAAAGAGAGTCAGACCGAGTCAGAAGTGGGTCGATGCCAATCAGGCCTGATTTGGAAGCTCCGAATCAGCCTCTGAAGCATGTGTGTGTGTGTGTGGGGGGGGGGGGTTCTTGCACAGCTCTAGTTTGGACTTCAAGTCCCTGCATTCATAGAATCATAGAATCAGGCTGACCATATTTTAGAAACCAAAAAGGAGGACAATATGGCCGCCCTCAAGGAGGCATGCCCACCCCAACATGTCCAGCCCCAAGGTGGCGTGGTCTTGGTCACATGTCTAATTCTACACTTCACAATTAAGACATAATGTGTTCTACATAATATGTTAATATTAAAATCACTGAAACAAAGAACAAGCGAGACATTCAATGTATCAGAAATTAACATTTATTTTTAGTTTCTGTACAAATTTTAAGACTTTTCTTCCTCCCAATATGCCCCGGAATATTTTTCACTGCATCTTATTTTTCTTCAAAGGTGTGGGGGTGTTTAACAGGAAATGCACGGTAAAAAATCCTTACAAGACATTTTCTTGTCATTATATTGCAGCTGTAATTTACGCTTTCTTTTTGGCATTCTGAATGTATTTCTGCAAAGTTTTTATTGAATTACAGACCAGGACAGAATCTAAAAGTCAATAAAGCAAGATATCATTGAGCATCTCTGAATCCTACAATTAAGCCAATGTACTGTTGTGTAGGCTGACCATATGAAAAGGAGGACAGGGCTTCTGTATCTTTAACAGTTTCATAGAAAAGGGAATTTCAGCAGGTGTCATTTGTATATATGCAGAACCTGGGGAAATTCCCTCTTCATCACAAAGTTAAAGCTGCAGAAGCCCTGCCCTCTTTTGTACATGATCAAGAGACAGGGCTCCTGCAGCTTTAACTGTTGTGATGAAGAGGGAATTTCACCAGGTTATGTATGCATACAAACAACACCTGCTGAAATTCCCTGTCCTTTGCAACTGTTAAAGATACAGGAGCCCTGTCCTCCTTTTCATATGGTCACCCTACTGTTGTGAAATGCAGTTGGAGTTTGGAAAAAGGGGAAAAGAAGGGGCAGGATTACGACATCACCACTTGCCTGGTTTATTTTACAAACACATCTCTTAAAAACAAAAGTGGGTTACATCACCATCAAAGAAATCAAATACTGAGATTTCAGGCAGGCATTGTGACACACTCCCAATGACACCTTTGCAACCATAAAGGCTAGAATACATTTTTTAAAAAAAGAAAAGCTCATATTCTCAGTTGGCTGGACTCTGGGTCCAGCAGTATCTCATTCTGCATTTGTGGCTATTACAAACAGGTCAGATCCCCAGTCCAATTGCTAGTCCCCACCACAGCAGACACATGGAAGCAAATTCACAGGCAAGTTCCTTTTAAGTGCAATATCAAACACTTGGCTTATTTCAGATTTATTGTGATTTTCATCACCTAGTTCTTTACCAGTAATCTAATAGAAGTATTATACTGAAGAGGCTAACAGCAAGACTTCCAGAACACAGTACTGCATTAGTATAGGGATTTTAAGCATGATTATTTCAGAAGCAGATTAGATTCAAGACTCAAGAACATTTTACATGACAACTGTATCACGTGCAAGTGAAATAACCAAAGTTATTCTCTTGTCTGAAAAGCAAAAGCAGCTTTAAAGTAGAGTGATCATATGAAAAGGAGGAAAGGGCTCCTGTATCTTTAACAGTTGCATAAAAAAGGGAATTTCAGCAGGTACCATTTGTATGCATGCAGCACCTGGTGTAATTCCCTCTTCATCACAACAGTTAAAGCTGCAGGAGCACTGCCCTCTTTTGTCGAGTGACCAGATATTCCTGTGTATAAACAAAAGGCAAATGGGGAATTCTGTAGGGGTTATTCAAGAGAAAGAACCTTAGTTCTGTACAGTTAATTGACTCTTTATGTGCAGCCTATTCCATACCCCTTTAAGGAATAGTCAAGAGTTGCCTACCTATGTATACTACCCTTGCATTCAGTTAAGCCATATTATAAGATGCCAGGACTCTCATTAAACTGTGACTGTTTTACACTGTAAAGACAACTAGTTTAGATATAGTCCTTTTGCCCATGCTACATACACATTCATTCTCTGAAAGTCAAAATTGCCCATGCTTCAACATGAAATTTTCTGTCTGCATGCCAAAAAAGCAACAAGAGTGGGACCTGCTGCACAAGATAAAAAAATTCTCTCATTCCCAGAAAGAGGCAGCAGCTGTAGGATATCATAATGTATTATTGTTTTTGAGGTAATTGTATTGTAGGGGGAGAAACCAACTCCCCTCCCATGTACGTATGCAGGCAGCCATACAGTGGCTGCATTCAGACAACACGATAGTCAATGGTGGGGTAATAATCAACTTTACAGTTGTTCATCTAGGGGGTATTCCCCACACAACATGGTAATAAATAATCAACCGTGGTGTACATTAGGATCAGCGCTGTGTTGACTGTGGCAGCATTCGGACGACATGATAGTCAATACAACTGACAATAATTCCACCCCCACCCCCAGGTTGATTATTGTGTTGTCTGAATGCAGCCAGTGAGTTAGAGAGAGCTTTATAGCAATTTACAGTGCAATCCTATACATGCCTACTATCAAGTAAAACCCAGTAAATTCAGTGGGACTTATTCCCATGAAAGTGTATATAGGATTGTAGCCTTAGTAACTATGCATGCACTGTATCAATTTACCATGCAAAGTAAGAAAACAGGGCTAAAACAGGAGATTGATCCCTCACCCCCAATTTCACATTCAACTCCTTTGATCAGCTGACAACTTTCCCATGTCCCATGCCCAGCACATAATTACAGGCAGCAAAGGCTGTGAGCTTCTCCAACCAGTCCCTGCCAATTATGTGGACTGGAAAGCACAATTGTAGCTTCAAGGCCCCAAGGCACTATGGTGAGCTCAATGGGTGCACTCTCGGACCCCAAAAAGTGGATTCTGGAGTTACTGGTATCCTTCTGTAGGTTTTCCATCCCTGACAAGTTAATTTAGTGCTGTGCTGTCCCACATCCACCTGCCCTTCCTCTCCTTTTTAAAATTATTTTTATTTTAAATTATTTTTAGGCTGCTTTTAAGGATAGAACCCATTGGAATTGTTGAGCAATTACATGCGCACAAAGGGTAGGGTGGGGAGAAATGACCCAAATCGAATTAAGCATAAGAACGTAAGAAGTGCCATGCTAGTCCATCTAGTCCCACACTCTGTCACACAGTGGCCGACCAACTGTCGACCAGGAACCAACAAATCAGGACATGGTGCAACAGCACCCTCCCACCCATATTCCCCAGCAACTGGTGCACACAGGCTTACTGCCTCGGATATTGGAGGGAGCACATAGCCATCAGTAGCCATTGATAATCTTCTCCTCCAGCAATTCACCCATAAAAATATGAAGAGAAAGTGAAAAACTGAACAAACACACACACACATTTTACACTATTCAGTAACTGGATACAATAGCGCAAAACAGAATGCATGCCAGCAGCACTTCTTTTAACACAAGGAGACACTTGGCCAGATCTACACTAAGCAGGATATGACACTTTGAAAACGGTTTCAAAACTGTATATGGAGTGTGTCCTGGGCCCTAACAGTTGTCGCTACTGTGATAACCTGTTTTAAAGCAGTAGCATAGATCCTGCCAAGCACACTTTTCAATAATCATCACCTTTGCCACCATGCTCTCCCAATTCCATGTTAACAGCAGAAAGTTTATCATGTGGAATACTGTTATTGTTTTATCAAGCCATTTCTTAAAAGGGTTAGGGTCTTGCCACACCAATAATACAGCTGCGCCACAAATTCATATTTGTTCCTCATTTGATACACACTGTCTGACTTCCACCAAGACAGAGCCTCCACTGATTCACATTTCTGCAGCACTCAAATCAAAACTTTATATCAGGATATTGGAAAGTAATAGCACACAAACAGAATTTGGCATATAATATGTAGAACTTGGCTAAACTGACAGAAAAGCAATAATACCAATAACAATGAGGAGGAGGAGAAGGATGGAAGAATACATTACCTTCAACAATAAGGGAATGGTTATATGAAGAACTGACTGGTCTCCTATGTGAATACTCTAAAAGAAGGAGTATTTTCAGTATGAAATCTAAATTAAAGTTGCAGGAGCCCTGCCCTCTTGAGCAGATACAAAAGAGGGCAGGGCTCTTGTAGTGTTAACTGTTGCAAAAGTATAGAGCCAGGAAGGGGTTTCCAGGATATTTCTTTGGGAGAAAATAAAAGTAATCCAGCTACAACTCACATGCAAGGAAGGGGTGGAGGGAGATTCAAGAAGCGTTTTTTAAAATTTATTTGATTGGGAGAAAATAAAAGTAATCCAGCTACAACTCACGTGCAAGGAAGGGGTGGGGGAGCCAAGAGAGATTTTTTTAGGATTTATTTAATTGGGAGAAAATGAAATTACAGCCCAGATTCGATTTTATTATTTCCTGGGACAAAATAAATGTACAGACCTGCTGGGAAGGCAGGGGAGCCAGTGCAGAGTGAGCAGAGAAACAGAGGTTCTTCTTCGTGGTCTCTGTGCATCACACATATGGGCTCACGCCGGCGCCGAGCCTCATTCGGGAAACTTCCATAGCTAGCCTAGCGTTTTTGGCGGGAACCCCTCCCCCCACCATCCCACCGCGCATGCTCCGGGTTCCCGCCTACCTCAGTTCTTCTTCGACCGCTGGTGGAATAGCCTCGCGGGAGACTTCCTCCGACGTTCCTGTCGGTAGTATACTTCTGAAAGAGAAATTTGTTTATAGTTAGTTAGCTTAGCGTTAAGTTTTTTGTCTTGTTAGTTTTAAAAAAAAAAAATTAAATTAGAATAGTTTTAGATAGTTAGGAGTAACTCCTGGTGGCCTTGTCTGTCGCGTTATGGCGCAGGCCGCCTTATTTAAACATTGTTCGAGGTGCAAGGCCAAGTTGACTCTGACTGATGGCCATTCGTTATGCCTCATATGCCTGGGTGAGGGCCATGTCGTAGAAACATGCCCGCATTGCATGTCCTTTTCCCGCCAAACGCGTCGGAATAGAGCGGACAGGTTAAGGAGCCTACTCTGGAGTAGTGCCCTTTCGGCGGTGGACAAGCAGAAAGGAAAGTCTCCAAGACGAGACAGTCAGGCGGAAAAGGCCCAATCGACCTCTGGGGAGCGCAAGCAAACGCTGGTCAGCCGCTCAAGCCCAGCATCGCCCAGCACCACTCTGCAAGTAGTGGGTGCTCAAGGGCATGGGGTTGTGGAATCGCCATCACCAACCCAACCCCCGGCAAAAAGACAGCCGAAGCTGAAACACAGAGAAAAGTCGAAATCCGCCAGGTCTTCGGGATCGAAGCCGGCGGCGGCTGCATCTTCGGCATCGAAAAGACCGGCGTCGACATCGCCGTCGGCATCGAAGCCGAAAAAGACTAAATCCTCGACCTCGACATATCAGCCGACGTCGAAACACATTTCATCGGCACCGGCGTCGACACCATTGCCATCGACACCGACAAATCGACCGACGTCGACCCCGGTACCGCCTGCTTCGGTACCGCGGGATTCTCGCCGAAGCAACCCAAGTGATAGAGCAGCATCGTTACCGCCCTGGCCACACCGTTCGCCTTACAGCCAACAGGAGATCTCCTCTGAGTTGGATATATCGGAGATCATAACGGTGGACCAGCTCGACTCCGAGGGCCTCCCGGGTGCCGATACCGAGCGCATCGATGCCGTGCACTCGCCGCCATTAGACTATGACGTCGAGCCAAATCTACCACCTTCGCCTGGCTCGCACAGATCGAGGATTTCTGCTGCTCGATCCCGATCTCCTGTCAGATCATGCTCACAGGATTGGGAGGCGTGCTCTACTCGTACTCAGGATACTTCACGTCTCCGAACGCGGAAGCGCTATCGCTTTGACCCGTATACGGGTAAGCGGATTCTCCCTCTCGCCGCTACTGAGCGAATGTCCTCTGGAGGACAGCAGCTGTCGATACCGACGAGACGCGACCCTTCACCGGTATCGATGGAAGACTACGCCTCTGATACTTCATCCATCCCGTCTCCACCACCTACAGCGCCATCTCCGCCTGAGGGGGTTGTAACTTCGGACAGAGTATCACCGTCGTTGGAGTTGGGAGCGTTCTCTGACCAAATGCAACGCATGGCGCAGTCACTAGGTCTTGACTTGCAACAGCCTAAGGAACCGCTGAAGGACAAGATCTACGACGTCATGTATTTGGATCCGACTCCCCAACCTACATTACCAGTAGTGCCTACCCTATTACAGACATTACAAGAGTCTTGGACAAACCCAGCTACAGCAGGTCCTACGTCGAGAAGACTGGACGCTTTGTATAAGGTCCAGGAATCAGATGCACCTTTTTTGTTCATTCACCCAAAACCCAACTCCATAGTGGTGGAGTCATCAGTGGGTAGAATGGGAAAATCCCATACCGCTCCGACAGATAAGGAGGGACGAAAGCTCGATGCGGTAGGCCGGAAAATTTACTCTTCGGCAGCACTGGGATTCAAGGTTGCCAACTACCAAGCTACCATGGCCCGGTATCAACTTTTTTTATGGGAAAAAATTTCAACACTTACGGACTTCTTACCAGATGACCAGCGAGAGCTTGCTAGAGTGTTTCAGGCGGAGGCAACCAGGCTGTCAAGACAACAACTTGCGACTGCGAACCATCAGACGGATTGCACAGCTAAATCAATGATGGGAGCAATCGCCTTGCGCCGTCACGCCTGGCTTAGATCGTCGAACTTGCCTGTGGAGACAAAGACTAGAATTGAGGATCTCCCCTTTGACGGGGAGGGACTCTTCCATGCCACTACGGATACAACAATGGATGTCATCCACAAGGCAAAAATGACGGCAAGAAAGATGAGTGTGCCCTCTCACCAGCAACACCAGCAACAGGCACGTCCACGTCGTTGGTATCGGCCGCTCCCGTATCAGCCACGTCAGCAGCAAGACCGGGCACAACGTTTTCAGTCCCAACAACCGCATTCATCTTACCAGTCGCGAAAACCGTCCACTCGCTTCACTAAGCCACGGAAACAGGACTTTGGAGCGAAACGTCGTCTTTGACTCCTCCAAAGTACGTCACAGGGGGGTAGCCAGTTACAACAGGCTCTTGCCCTTCCTGGCGGCATGGGAGAAGATTACCGCTGATCGCTGGATACTCTCTACCATAGCTGAGGGATACCTTATCGAATTCATAACCTCCCCACCGCTGGGCATCGTGCGATGCACACAGCCGTCCGTAGTTCTTCTTCAAGAAGTTACAACACTCCTACACAAAAAAGCGATCACGAAGGTCCCCACAAAATTGATAAAAGCGGGTTTTTACTCGCGCTATTTCATGGTTCCAAAAAAGGACGGAGGCCTCCGTCCAATTATGGACCTCAGAAAACTGAACAAATATATACAGCCAAAGAAGTTTCGCATGGTCACATTAGCCCAAATCCTGCTGTTATTGAAACGAAACAGATGGTTCACGTTAGTGGACCTCAAAGACGTGTACTTCCACATCCCGGTGCATCCCGTACATCAGAAGTTCTTGCGCTTCCTAATCGGGCATCAGGCGTACCAATTCGCAGTGCTGCCTTTCGGTCTACGAACAGCGCCGCGTGTTTTTACAAAATGTATGGCGGCGGTATGCGCCCATCTCAGAAATCAAGATATCGAAATATACCCATACCTGGACGATTGGCTAATCGTATCGACGTCTCGGTCTCAAGTTTGCAGCGATCTTCAAGTAGTCACGTCATGCCTCGCCGATCTCAGCCTGCAAGTGAACACAGAAAAATCAGTTTTTCAACCTACAAAAAACCTTCAATTCATAGGAGTGTGTCTCGATTCCGAGTTAGGGCGCGCGTTTCTTCCTGTCGAGCGCAGAAGACGGATCCAAGCCCTGGCCACCCGTCTCCGTTACAACCGCAGGACAACGGCGTTCGCGGTACTGCGACTACTGGGCCTAATGGCTTCTTCGGTGTTTGTCGTCCGGTGGGCCCGCTTACACATGCGCCCGCTTCAGCAAGTCCTGCTCCGGCATTACGATCCAGAGCAAAATCCACACAAGACAATACTTACCCTTCCAGCTACCGTCGTTCCGTCTCTGGAATGGTGGTCGGTCATGACTCATCTGTCCCAGGGCATACCTTTTCATCAACGAGAACCATCTCGAGTCCTCACCACCGATGCCTCGCTAGAAGGTTGGGGGGCTCACGTCAAGGACCTAAAAATGCAAGGAAAGTGGTCACGCACAGAGAAGGCCCTGCACATCAATGTGCTAGAATTGTTGGCAGTGAAAAGAGCGTTACGTGCGTTTCTCCCCGAGTTACAGGGTCACCACGTTCAACTACTCTCCGACAATACGGCTGTAGTATGGTATATAAACAAGGAGGGAGGAACACGTTCGTCCCATCTCCTCAATCTGACACTAGACATTTTCCATTGGGCCATACGTCACCACATATGCCTCTCCGCACTACACATTGCGGGAACAGACAACGAAAAGGCGGACGTACTCAGCTGAGAATTCTCCGAAACCCACGAGTGGGAACTGGCCGTAGACGTTGTGTCCGCTTTGTTCCACAAATGGGGTGTTCCAGTAGTAGACCTGTTTGCAACCTCTGCCAACGCAGTCTGCCAGAGTTACTGTTCTCGGGCGGGGATTGGACCTGCATCTCTCGGAGATGCATTCCAGTGGGACTGGTCCAAAGGCTTCCTATATATCTTTCCGCCATTCCCATTGATCGCTCGGACAGTGGCCAGAGCGAGCCGATGTTCGATGGATGCCATAGTGGTGACTCCCTGGTGGCCACGACAACCGTGGTTCACTTCACTAACTCAACTGGCTCGGGGGCAGTTCTGGCATCTCCCAAAGATCCCACACCTGTTATCCAAGAACAGCGGAATGATCCTGCACCCCGACTTACAGTCCCTGAAGCTCACAGCTTGGAGGATTCAACCAAATGGCAGTCACTTACACTGCCACCAGGCTTAAAAGCTATCTTTGAAGTGTCCATAAAGCCTTCTACTAGAGCTTCATATACTAGAAATCTGTATTCACTTCACTCAACTGGATTGAAATGGTCGTCACTCCGAGTATACTTGGCAGCTATCTCCCGATACCACGATAAGGTCAATGGGTTCTCTATCTTTACACACCCAGTTACCACAACATTCCTGAAAGGTCTTCGGAATATGTTCCCACAAATAAGACCCGTTACGCCCCAATGGAGCTTATCGTTGGTACTCACTGCCCTCACAGGAAAACCATTCGAGCCTATGGCCACGGTTCACATTCGTTTGTTGACTCTAAAAACAGTGTTCCTAGTCGCCATCACGTCGGCCAGACGGGCGTCAGAACTGGCGGCGTTAATGGCCCATCCCCCTTACACGCAATTTTTTCCAGATAAAGTGGTTTTACGTCCTGGCCCGTCATTTGTTCCCAAAGTTTCCTCCTCGTTCCACGTTAACCAGGATATCGTTCTTCCAACTTTTTTTAAGGGCCCTGCGGACCCTCTTTGTTCCACGTTGCATACCCTCGACGTTAGAAGGGCGTTAGCTTTTTATAAAGACAGATCTGCACAGTTCAGAAAATCTGACAAGTTGTTTGTTTGTTACAGTGGGAAGACTAAAGGATTGGCTGTATCCTCTCAGCGCCTTTCCCACTGGATTGTTGACGCCATCGTACTGGCTTACCAAGTGCTCGGAAAAACACCGCCACAGTCTTTTTCTGCACATTCTACAAGGGGACAAGCAACCTCGGCCGCTCTGTCCCATGGGTCCTTAATCCCGGACATTTGTAAAGCCGCGACGTGGTCCAACGCTTCAACCTTTGTGAAGCACTACAGACTGGATACGAGGGCGGTCAAGGACGCATCCTTCGGGAGAGCTGTCCTTTCATCCATCTGCCATTGACTTCCAGCGTGCACACCCTCCTCCGGTAAGTACTGCTAATTAATCGCCCATATGTGTGATGCACAGAGACCACGAAGAAGAAATGCAGGTTGCTTACCTGTAACAGTAGTTCTTCGAGTGGTCATCTGTGCAGTCACACAACCCACCCACCATCCCCTCTCTGCAACGCTGTCGTTGTACAGGAGGTTTTTTCTCTGCCGGTATGCTCCTGAGATGGTTACCTTGGTTGCGAGGCCATTGCGGTCTCAGGGAACTGAGGTAGGCGGGAACCCGGAGCATGCGCGGTGGGATGGTGGGGGGAGGGGTTCCCGCCAAAAACGCTAGGCTAGCTATGGAAGTTTCCCGAATGAGGCTCGGCGCCGGCGCGAGCCCATATGTGTGACTGCACAGATGACCACTCGAAGAACTACTGTTACAGGTAAGCAACCTGCATTTCCCAATTGCTGCCTCAAATTGATGGTTGTGTGGGAGAGGCTTGCAGCAGGCACGTTGTGTTGTATGGGCGGGGCTTAGAGCCGGCATTTCAAAAATGTGGAAAGAAGCATTTCAAGCCCCTCCTATGTTTGCATCCAGGTTTATTCTTGCTCTAAGTCATAGCATCAACCAAGAGAGACCCAGATAGAAGTGTGGGTGGGGCTTAGGGCTTCTTCTTGGCTGTCACTGTGCCGGCAGCTAAGAAAAGGCTAGAATGGCTGTGCAGGAGGGTGCGTTTCCCCAGACACTGCAAGGAAAATCGGGATTTTCCCCCGGATCCAATTCCCCCCCCCCCAATTTCCGGACATGTCTGGGGGAATCCAGACTTATGGTCACCTGACATAGAATAGTAGAGTTGGAAGGGACCTATAAGGCCATAGAGTCCAACCCCCTGCTCAATGACCTTTGGCTATGCTGAAAGGGACTTCTGGGAGTTGAAGTCCAAACCATCTGGAGAACTACCTTCTGGCCTCCTGTAAATTAGATATTGTATATGCATGAATAAACTGACATTTATTTTCAAGTAGCAATTGTTGAAACCACCCTAAACTTAAAGCATAATGTGATCATCAATTGTGAGCATCATTTGCAATTTATTGGAGGAACAAGATCATCGTTTTTCTAAACAGGCTTGCATACACAAGCATGTTCTCTCACTAGGAGTTTATTAATTCTTGAATGGGGTGCAGTATATAAATATTGTATGTAAATAAATAAATAATTTAACTAATTCGTAGTGGTACGGAAGTCTAGAGAGTGGGCGCTAATGACACGAAAGGTCCTATTCCGAGCCATGATGGACCAAACCTCTGACATTTTGGGTGCCACCAGGAGTATCTCCTGATGAGTGTAGCAACTGAGCAGGCAGGTAGGGGATCAGGGAATCTCTTAAGTGTCCTGGTCTTGAGTTGCTTAGGTGAGGAAGCTTGCTTATTGCCCAGGCATCTGTGTAAAGCATGCATTGGTCAGCGTGGCATTGGTTGGTTAATTCTTCACAAGACTTTGATTCCTGACTGGTAAAAGTTTTTTGTTTTCACAACAGCTGAATTCACATCCTGTAATTCACATTACAGGATGCATGCCCTGCTATGAGTAGCCATAGTACTATTTTGTAAGTTACATACCTCAATTTTTTTAAAGTTCAAGTCAATTTCAGCAACATATATCAACCATTATACATCAAGCAGCTACCTTCTCATGCCCCTAGTCTGAAGGATAAAGATCACACAGGCACAAAATTAACACAGAAGTGTAGCATATTCCCAGGTCATCATTACTTTCAAGTAAATGTATTTAGATATCATAATGAATTTAGATGATCATTTATGATTGGAATAAAATGTTGCCATTTTCCCTGGCATTTTCTCCTGGTGAAGATTTCTTGTGATTAGGCATCAGATTCAGGTTTCACTCTGTCCTGAAGAATGATGAAAAGTAAGCAAACAAACCATAACCATGCAGCAGTTTATTATATGAATCACAAGACAATTTCACCATAAGAGAATGAGAGAGGAAAGTTACCAAATGATAAATTATTCACAGAAATTGTTATATAAATTGACCTTTGCAGGAAGGGGTACTCAAGCATATGGGGAAAACATGGCCTTTTGGTATTCTCCCTGAAGGAAAAAGATTCTGCTTCGTTAAGAGCAAGAATTAAATCCATGTTTCTGAGATGTCTGCTCCTTCCTCCAGAATCTTGTACAGCATTATAGTAATTCAGATTGCCCTGGCCTACATAGATCATTGCCAGAAAAATCTCCTTGAGCTGGAAATTCCATTCAGAGTTGTAAATGGAGTTGTTCAGGGAATTTTTAAAAATGAAATCAGTCAACCCAGAAATGCAGTGGAAAAGAATGGTGCTGAGAGTGGTCTGCTCACGATCTATTTTTGCCTTCGAAATAAAATTTGGATTCTCTGTAAGCCAACAAGCATTTATGGGTATGGTGAAGTTAAGCACCAGTTAAATGGAACAGGAAGCAAAGCTCCTCCCACTTTGGCTTTAAGGTTTTGAACCTAATCTCCCTTGACCCTATACAGGTTGAATATTTATAAGGACTCAGTTATTATTGATAAACTAAACAGGTGGTTATGAAGAAATACTGATATTATATTCTAGAAATAACAATAAATCCATAGCAAAGAACTGTGATGTGCTTTACTGTTACTTGTATCCATGTTCAGATATTATATTAATCCAATGGTTTCTGCTTAAAAATGAACAGATATAGAATGAACTGGTATGACTGTAAGGATCCAAATATAGCTATCCATTTTGGCTATCTACCTTTATCAAGCTTAAAGAAGTGGAAAGTGAGGTAAGAAATAATAGAAAGCTTCTAGCGAAGATGTTCAGATATCTTCTGGGATGCATTTAATAATATTAAGAGTGAAACTAATGGCTTTACATGTTTTGCTTGGGAACATACATGAGACTCCCTGTGTTAATTAATGAGACTCCCTGTGTTTATTAGCAGTGGGGTAGGTGATGTGGATTTCCTGCATTGTGACTTAGGCCTATGTGTGTTCAATACATCTTACTCCAGGTAAATAAGTGTTCGACTCCAGCCTTAGATACCAAAATGTCTTGTGCTATCCCTGATGACATCTGAAAACAATTTGGAAGAAATTCCTTCTATACATTAACTTTGTTTGAAAGTAATGTTCAATTAAACTGAATTTATAACCAGTAAGCTTTATGACTGAGCAGGGATTTGAACGAGGGTCGTCCTGATCGAATTCTCGCACTGTATTTACTATACTGCACTGGCTCTGAATTGCCTAGATTGCTATCTCCAAATCAGAATACACGTTCAAACCAAGAACACTATGAGGATGAGGATGATGTATAACTCATCAGCACAGTAGAATAAAGACACACACCCTCAAGAATATACCATACATCAAACATTTAGTAGACAGCTTATCAACAGCTCAGCAACAGCAGGAGGCACATAATCAGCCTGCAGTCTGTGAAATCTCAGCACCCTTCATAAGCATCTGCATGTGGTTAGTCCAACACCACTGAGAAGTTATATTAATATCAATTAAGCAAACAAAACAACTTTCTACCCTACCTGCAGCAACACAAATTTGGAATATGTTCTTATAAAGCAAACGTGATGTTTGCACGTTATATGGATTCCAGAGAACTGGTGAAGCAATGTCTTATCTACCTAAACTCCTTTAACGTTGGGGTGGTGGTGGTTTTGTCTTTCAAATCGATGCAGTTGATCCTTGTAGAGCTGAGGATATAAACTGTGAACATTCTGTTTTTCCTGTTTGCCTTAAGATATGCATAAAAGAAAACCATTTCTGTTATTGTGCTTAAATTACTTGTCACCTAAAGTAAACTTGAGATGATCTTCTATCAGACAGTTATAAAGGTCTTTTATCACTGTTTTTAAAACGTGTCTCTATGTGTTTAAGGTACAGATGATTCCGAGTGCACCTGTGGTTTCTAAAGAAGATGCCAAGGCCTAATTCACACAAACAGAAGGCCAGCTGGTAAAGCTTCTGGACTGTACCACTTCATATCTCAGGTGGGGGGGAGGTACATAAGTGAACACACCTGCATTTCACATAAAATCCACACACAGAGAGAAAACAAGCAGTCAAAGAGAAGGTTTCAAGCCTAACCATTTTCCTGATAGGATATATTTTTTCCATGGGAAAGCACACAATCTCCCACCTGCAGCCTAAAGTGATGCAGTCCTGTGTTCATTTTGTCACTTCATCTGTTAGTGTGTATTGGACAGTATCATTTTCCAAGTGTGTAATATGACTAATCATCTGAAAGGGAACCTGAAAGATTGATGGTATGTATGGAAATCACTGGGCATATCTTCAGTTTCCAACATGTCTGATCAGAAAATAGTAGCAGTAAATCCCTAGCCAGCCTCAGGTTGTCTGTCAAGGGACCCCTGGGATACTTAAGGTTTGGCTTATGACAACTATTTCCAGAGAGGGTGAGGGGGAAAATACATTGTGTGTACAAGCCATTAGAAATGTTGACTATACATGCTTGCAATGAATGGAAACAACATAAAAGCAATTTTGCTCTTGGCTACCTCTATTAATTTCAAAAAGAACCTTGCAGGAGAAAGTCTTGATGGATTGTGCTCTTTACTATGATTATTGCAAAACTGTTTTGTCAAGGAGATATTTGTAATGAAAATGGAAGCTATTTGCTGTATAAAGAAAGGGTGTCTTGTTTTAGAAGTGAATTATGTTGGTGAAATGGTCAAGGCATCCTGTTGTTGTGTTGAATAATTGTTGGACATACCTTTGCTACCAAAGGATCAGTCACGCTTAAACCAAGCGGATTTATGGGACACAGTAAGAACTTTTACTATGGTCAGCAAATGGGATATGGAGCTTTATCTACCTTAAGGCCACCAGTTTAAAGTAGTTGCTTTTTCCAAGCCATTGGGCAAGTGTAAAAGGTATTCTTTCAGAATTGATTTTCATATTATAGAACTACAATGGGATTTCATGGGATTTCCTTTCTGGTCACTTTTTAGGGGATGCCTGAGAGTGCTTCTGAATGTGGTACTTACTATCCTATGTTTACAATAAGCATAGATTCCTAATACATCTGCACATTGCTGGTTACCATCATTTGGTCAACAATTTGACACTGTGACATACAATCCTGATAATATCAGTGACATATATCTTTTAATTGCACTTCCCTTATTAATAGGGCTGTTCAGATGTGATGGCCGCAAATCATGGATTAATTAACCCAAGATTTGCCATGGTGCGTGCTGGGCACATTCCACAGCATTTTTCAATATTCAACCCCCCATTGGTCCGATCCTGGGCACTATAGGTTTATTGTGGGTTTTAACAATCCATAGTTAACCTAACTACTAACTGTAGCTGATCTGTGGGATTTTTAACCCATAGTAACCTAAAGTGTCCAGGTTTGTATATCATGGAATGAACCCAGTATGCACTGTGGCAAATCATGGGTTAATTAACCCAAGGTTTGCTGCCATAATGGGTGAACCAGGTCACTGAGTCCACTAACACTCAATCTCATGTTATAAGGATGATGTGGCTGCAGCTTTCTTGTAGCTGGATGCTACGCCATTCTAATGCATGAGTGTCATGTCATAGATTATAAAATGAGGATGACATTGACATTGGAGCTCTCCATATGTATGCACTGTACACAATTCCTTACTTCAAATCTTACTAGAGAGCAATGGGGAAATGGAAACCACCATTGGCACTAGTTAACTTATGAATCTGCACTAAAGAGGTGGATTGACCTAAGAAAAATGCCCTGTGAAGCATTCTGTGCTGCAATCATAGTATTTATGCATGGACCAAAATATAAAGGGAACTAGTGACATTGGTAGCCACAGGCTGCCTAAAGGTGGCACAAGTGGTACTTCTGGTACTTTCACACCAGGCCACGCATTTGTCATTGGCCACACACACTTCTTTGCTTTTTCTCTCAAGTACCCACTAAACAGGTAAACACGATCAAAATGCAGCTCCACATTATTAAAGTTCAGATTTCTGTCAGCATCAATCCATCATGTCCCAAGCTAGCTGCCATACTAAACAGACAAACATGTCACTACCAGGCAGCAGATGAAGCCCCCAAACTCTCATCAAGTTTGGTCCCAAAGCCTGATAATCAGTTGTCCCTCACCCCACCCTTTGCTTCATTCTTCACAACTAATGGATTGACTATGTGTCCTCAAGAAGTTCTGCCTGGAGTTTGTTTATTGATTTATAACATTTCTATACCACCCAATACTTGAAGCTCTCTGGGCAGTTCACAGCAGTTAAAACCATAAAATACAAGTCAATAAAATACAATATAAAAATTTAAAACTACAGCATAGAAATAAAAATCACAACCAAATGGAAGCTAACAGCAGTGCAAGGATTTAAAATACCATACCAGATATAAAACAGAAACTGAAAAACTAAAATGGCTGGGCAAATTAAAAGGCTTTCACGTGGTGCCAAAAGGGTCACAAAGTAGGCACTAATGTAGGCACAATGACAGAGCAATAACCCCTCAGGACCGCCTTCTGGAATCGGCCATCCAAGTAGGAGCAGAACCACTGCAGTCCAGTATCTCCAGTTCCTCTTTGGGAAGCTCATTCTACAACTGAGGTGCCACAGTAGAAAAGGCCCACTACTTAGTAGCTACCCACCTCACTTCCTTTAGTGGACGCTCCCAGAGAAGGACTGATCCTAGAGTCCAGGCAGGTGTATATGGGAAGAGATGTTCCTTCAGGCAACCTGGCCCCAAGCCATTTAGGGCTTTGAATATTAATACCAGCATTTTGAATCAGACTGGTAGCCAAAGCAGATGGAAAAGTACTGGCATAATACAATCTTGTTCCCCAGCTTTAGACCAGCTGAAGTTTCCAGAATATTATCAAAGGCAATCCCACGTATAACACATTGCAGTAAACCTAATGAGAAGGTATCAGAGCATGGATATCTGTAGCTAGATTATCTCTGTCCAGATAAGGGCATAGTTGGTATGTAGGCCTAAATTGATAAAAGGTGCTGCATGCCACTGAGTCCACCTGTGCCTTTAGTGACAGTTCTGGATCCAAGAGCAATCCCAATCTACGAACCTGATCCTTTAAGGGGAGCGTAACCCCTCCGAAACTGGTTGAACATCCCTTAACTGGGCAGATAAACCACTCACTAACAATACCTCCATCTTCTGGATTGAGTCTTAGTTTATTGGCCCTCATCCAGTCCATTACTACACATAGGCACTGGTTCAGAACATGCACCGCCTCACCTGAATTTAATAGGAGAGAAAGAGCTGGGTATCATCTGCATATTGGTAACACCTCAGTCCATATTTCTGGATTCCCTCCCCAGGTGGTTTTATGTAGATGTTGAACAGTTTGGAAGATAAAATAGAGCCCTCTGGCACCCACATACCTGCGAAAGACAAAGCAATAATCTCTCAGCACTACCTCCTGGAATTAGCCATCGAAGCAGGAGTGGAACCACTCTAGTGCAGCATCTCCAACTCCCAACCCAGATAGCATATCCAGAAGGATACCATGTCGATGGTATTGAAAGCTGCTGAGTGGTCCGAGAAAATCAACATGACATACACACACACCCCATACCACTCCTGGCAAAAGTCATCCCACAGGGCAACCAAGACAGTTTGGCTTCCAACACCAGGCCTGAACTCTGATTGAAATGGATCTAGATAATCAGTTCAAAAGTGCCTGGAGTTGACCGGCAACCATCTGCTCAAGTACCTATCCCAGGAAAGGGATATTAGTAACTGGCCTATAGTTGTTCCTTCCTTTACTTCTCTTCCTTTATGCTAATGTTTGTATATGTGTACAGGGCCAGCCTTAAGTGTCAAGGTTACTTTATGTACAAGTTTCAACCCCCTGGAAACCCACTCTTTGGGCCCCATTTATATAATCAGCACCATCAAGTGATAAAGTTCTTCCTCCGTTGCTAGGTTGACCATATGAAAAGGAGGACAGGGCTCATGTAACTTTAACAGTTGTAGAGAAAAGGGAATTTCAGCCAGTGTCATTTGTATGCAATTAGTCCCTGGTGAAATTCCCTCTTCATCACAACAGTTAAAGCTGCAGGCACTATACTAGAGTGACCATATACAAAAGAAGGCAGGGGCCCTGCAACTTTAACTGTTGTGATGAAGAGGGAATTTCACCAGGAACTAATTGCATACAAATGACACTGGCTGAAATTCCCTTTTCTCTACAACTGTTAAAGTTACATGAGCCCTGTTCTTCTTTTCATATGGCCAGCCTATCCTTTGCCATGTCAGTGGGGAGATTGTATTTTTCACTGCTCCCCATGGAGAAAGTCTGTATGTCGAAAAAGTACATGTCAGAAATGGCTGAGTTGTCCTGACGTGTTGTTTCCTATATGCGGGGAATGTGTTTATTACTGATTGTATAAACTGGATGTAATTGTCATACTATAAAAGAACACTTGCCATGAAATTTGGATGGCACAACTGGGAAATAAAGGACATTGCCAGGCCCTGAGGGTTAAAAGATGGCAACTTAAGCACTCTGACATCACCTGAGTGACTCAAATGCCATGATACATTTTCTTCCTCCTTTAAAGTTGTCCATTCAAGCCTGTTTAAGGCACTTTGGTAAAACTATATACTCAATTGCCAGTTTTTCTGCTGCGGTTAAATGGATTATTACTTCTTCTGGTGTTGATGCATGACTGCATGCAATTTAAAAATAAAAGAAACCTACCCTTTGATTTTAAAGGGGATACTTAATAAAGGGTTGTAAATTTTCCTTACGAAAGCTCTTACTTGATTTACTAGAAATCAATAAACCATCTTTCCAGAGAATCCAGCACATCAAAGCTTGTGGGGCCTTTGGCCCTCTTGACTGACAGGTAATCTAGCCTGAAAGATTATATTGATCGTAAACAGCTTTCTACACACAACTTGCACACCTCACTGCTATGCAACAATAAATGTATTGCTTAGGATGTAAACATGAAAACGTATATATAGTAAAGCAGCTGGCAAGACAGGGATAAATATACTTCTTTAATTTATATCAAACGTCTCGACTCCCACCATCACCAGTGACAGTTAGCTGAAACACAGCCACCCAGAGCGGCCATTATAAAATGTTATTGCTGTGGATGGAACTCCAGGATTGCAAGAGAAGTACAGTAAATGTTGTCATCCTCCAGGCCATTTGGAGTCTATGAACCTATCTACACACGCAGGATACAACATGTTGAAAACGTTTTGAAAACTGTATACGGAATGTGTCTTGGGCCCCAACAGTTGTCACTACTGTTATAAACCGTTTTAAACCATTTTAAAGCAGTAGTGTAGATAGGCAGGCTCTATGTCTGAGTTTGGATGATCAGTGGGGGAAACAACTCAGTGTCGGTTGTTTTCTCCTTTCCTGCGCGAACCGGTCTCTTGACAGGGACTACCCTAATTACTGATGCTGTCTTCCAGGTTGCTGTGTCATCTGAACCCGGTGCATAGTATGGGCATCGTGCATTTTCACCCACCCTACAACCAATGGCTTGTGCCAGGTTTGGATGACATGGCAACCCGTGACGTGGTAATTAGGGTAATCCTGGTCACCTGACTGGCACGCACAGGGTTGGGGGAACAAACCAACGCTTCATTGTTTCCCCCACTGATCATCTGATTAACCCATAGGTGTCCCGTCTCTAACTCAACCCCCCACCCTGCACTTTTTGCAAAGATTGCTGTATTAGACCGTTGTTCTGTTGGACCCGTTACTATCTCTGAAAGGCTGTGGCCATCAGAATTAAAGTGTTTTTGACACCAGTAGTTCTGTCTCCTATTATAGTTGAATTATGGTTTATTAATCTTGTACAAAGATCAGGGGTGCTTTTGCCAACATATTCCTGTGGCAACCAGGGTGCTTGCACTCAATAACATGTATTACACTGTTAAATTTGGAACTGATATTCTATTTAATAAGACTTATCTTTCCATTTGGCAGGCTTTTGAATGTTGTTGTTTCATGCAGATAAGCACAGCTAAAGCACCGTCACTGGATGTTAAGTGCTGTGATACGATGGGGCTTTTGATTTCTGCTTTCACAAGAAGCTTGCACAGATTTAGAGCCGATCTACACACTAGCTTTGTAACGTTTTATAAGGGTTACGAAAACTCTTTGGGCCACATGACGCACTCCCTTGAACATTGTATACCCAAGGTTTTTTAAAACTCACTTCAGCTATATACAACAGTTTTTACTTTTAATAAATTGTTTTAAGTAAAATAATGTGTCCTTACTTACCATTTGTGATTTGTGGGGGCAGTGCTTCGTTTACCAGCGCCCAAATGCTTAGCCGTTGATTGGTGGGGAAGAAAGAGGGGCTAAGAAGGAAGTGGGCAAGTGAACTACAACACCCACAATGCTTAGCCCTATACTCATTGTAAAAACGGAACAGAAGGAGATGGACCGAAGGGGGTGAGACTGCACACACCGCTTTGAAGACTGAAGAATTTTTCTCCTGTAACGTAAGTACTCCTTAATGTGGCCTAAGACGTTTTGGAACGCACCTATTTGGAACGTTTTAAAATACTATTTAAAACGTTCCAAGATACTGTGTAGATAGGCTCTTGGTGGCTGGCAGAAGGCAACAACATGCGGCTTGTTCATAGACCATATATAGGGAATGTAAAAATGGAATCATCTGTGAGTTCAGTCAGTAAGTACTTGTGAATTCTATTAAGTGGTGGTTTTCTGAATTAACACAATACTTCGGTGGGGTAAAAGTCAAACTAATGGTAGTCCCACATTTAAACGCAGATCAAACAATCACATGACTAGCAACATTAGCAAAGCTGCTTCTCTGTATAGCATCTAGTTTTTCCAAGAGGCCTGCATAATATTTACGGATATTGCAGTAAAGCAGCCAGTATGTGACCAAGAGGTGGAGGGCATCAGGGCTGTGCAGAGCTGGTAATATGCTCAGGCCAAATGGGAAGTGTGTGCCCCCCATTTCAAAAAAGGAGGACAACATGGCCACCCCAAGGGGGCGTATCCACCAATATGTCCGTTCTACACAACACCTTCATATTAAACCTGTTCTTCAACACCTCAAGGCACATATATCCCCGCCCTTTATGTGGCATGGCCCACTGGAGCTTGTAGTCTGATTAGGCTGACCATATGAAAAGGAGGACAGGGCTCATATAACTTTAACAGTTGTAGATAAAAGGGAATTTCAGCAGGTGTCATTTGTATGCAATTAGTTCCTGGTGAAATTCCCTCTTCATCACAGCCGTTAAAGTTGCAGCAGCCTTGCCTTCTTTTGTATCTGGTCACTCTAGTATAGAGCCTGCAACTTTAACGGTTATGATGAAGAGGGAATTTCACCAGATACTAATTGCATGCCAGCTGAAATTCCCCTTTCTCTACAACTGTTAAAGTTACATGAGCCTTGTCCTCCTTTTCATATGGTCACCCTAAGACTGACCGTGGTGTTCACGACGGATGGCTTCTGTGCTGTTTCTGCAAGGTGGGCTCCTCGCTTCTCGATGGGCCACTTACGCTATGGAAGCAGTAGTGTAAGCTGGGGGGGGAACCTCCTCGTCGGAGTGCCCCCTCAAAATCGTGGGTCAACTGCCCCCCCGCCCCCCCTCTGCACAGCCCTGGGGGGCATTTAAGAAGGGCAGGGAGAAATCACCCCATGGCCCATTTCAAACCACACTATTAGTCTTCAGGTACTGGTTGCTGGCAAACAAGGTCCAGCTCTACCATGAAGCTGGGTTCAGGGTCCAAATATGGGTTGGAGGAGAAGAAGATGGAAGTTTATTTGATCATGCAGACCTGAGAGGGGCCCCAGGCTGGCTGAGGGGAAAAATTAGGTTAAACTATATATCGTTCTTGAACATGTATGCAAATATATTTCCCCATGTCCCTATGGGGTGTCCAGATCTTAGCAGATTTACTGGTAGGGTGGCCATGACATGAGTCCTACTTTACTATGAGCAGTCCTCTATTTGGAGGTGTCCTCTACCTAAAGGGCTGTCCAGTCCAAGCCTGGTTTAAAGATAAAGAATCATAAGAATGGAGAACTGCTGGGGCCTTGAAGTTGCTCATCAACAGTTAGGACTTAGGACTGCAAACTGAGCAGGCACCTGGCTCACCTGATCACAGCCGTCTCCCACGCAGGTCTGCCCAGCACCAGCACTGTCAGCTTTCCGGCGCCAAGTTAAGACTGCTCTCTACAACCAGGCATTTAATGGAATATGATGGGGCATTTATGCCAGTCATTTAAACCGATCTGGTATTTTATTAAAACTGTTTTAGCTGCCTAAATTATTTTAAATTTTGTATACGTACATTTTTATGCTGTATTTTTATATTGTATTTTATTATTTGCTCCGTTTTTCTGGTGCGCTTCTCTTTTTTGCTGATGCACAAGTAGCCACCACATTTACTGGAGCCAATCTGTTAAATCTGAGCTAAAAATGCTGCTCCACTTTCATTGCGGCCCTATTTGCAAACCATGACAGTGGAACAGTATTTTTTGCAACGTTCTCAGGGTCCAGGAGAAATTCCTAACATTTTTAGCCCCTGGAGGTGGCTTACCTTGAGTGGTGGAGGCAGCAACAGCAGTTGTTTGTGTGGCCGCATTCGGACAACACTTGAGGCAATGGAGGATGGAGGAGGCAATGCACTTCAGAGGTACTCTCCACATGGCATGTTGCCCCTCCCCCATCACCAGGTTGAAAGTCCCGGCTACCTTCTGGGCGGCTGGTGCTCCTCCCTCCCTCCTCCCTCAATCCTCCTGGCCCTATCCCATCATGCATTGCAAGTTCTGCTGGCTGTACAGGATTGGCTGAGGTGCTTTCAGCAGCTCCTGACGGAGAACTCTATGACCTTCCAGATTAGTGCACTCGATGGGGGAGATTACACAATGGAGCTGGCCACATGACATGTTAATCAATGGGTCTCCGGATAAGCGATGGAGCAGTCCGCTGTTTTTCCCCATTGCTTAATTCCAGAAAATAATGTACTGTTGGTAATGTGCTGATTGTGTTTTGCCCCTCCAGGCGACACAGTAATCAACACAACAGATGATTGCCTCTTTACCCCCCCCCCAATTGATTATCGTGTCGTCCGAACCCAGCCTGTGTGTTCTTCTTAGAACTAGTGCTCTGCCACCGCTTGACGCTGCAATTCTGTGTCTTAGGGCCCTCCAACATTCCCCCACAATGCCTCTGGAAGGGTTCTCTGTCACAAAGTAGTGTAATTTTGGAGGCAGCGTGTGTGTTTGTGGAGGGAGACGGCTTCCCCATTCCCCAAAATCACTGAAATTGTCCCCTCAACATCTGCTACCTACAAATGGAAAGGCAACACCTTTCCATTTCAGCCCAGCTTTAAAAACTCAAACATACCAGTAAAGATTAGTTTCCAATTATAACTCACCAGAAAAAAAGGGGGGATGCATTTGCAAGCAAGCTAGCAAAATGGATTCCATGGAACTCTGAGCCATTAGTGTGCAATCAAGCAAACAAGAAAGGCCTTATTATTTCCTAACTTTGCTTTCCATCAAGATTTTTTGCTCCCAAATTATTTAAAGGCAGAAGTCTTGATTAAAAACATTTCTTGCCCTTATGTACAGCGTATGATGAAAGAGACAATTAAAGGGGAATTTTCACGCACATAGGAAAGCCCTGTTCTGACAGGGGCCATGAGAGGGCATTGCTGAAATGCTAATAAAGGCAAAATGTACAAGCTGCACCAGACAGTCTATGTTAAAATACTATTGAGACTCAGAAATAAGGAAGGAAAATAAAGGCATCTTCACTGCATTTGATAAATAAACTAATCTCCCCCCCCCTCTTTTTTACACACAGCTTTAGATAATTCGACATTTTTTAAAGGCTGCAATCCTATGCCCACTTACCTGGAAGTAAGTGCCATTGAATTCAATGGGAAGCTTCAGAGTAGACATCTATAGGATTGCACTACTGTTAATGATGTTTAACAGTAATAAAATTTGGGAGAGTATGATTATATCAAAACTTACTCAGCAAGTCTAGCAAGCAAAATAACTTTATTTTAAGAAAGATATTGTGGCAGGGGAGTGGGAGTTGGAACAGATCTCTGATTCCCTACTCCGAAATCAGAGCCCTGTCTCTGACAGTGGATCAGGGAATCTGAACTACCCTATGGCCCCTCAGATACTGTCTCGGGACCATAGGACTGCTCTCTACATGTATTGGCATATTGTATTTATCGAATTGTATAGGTGATTATAAACTGCTTTGAATGTCATTTTTGGTGGAAAGGCAAGTTACAACTCAAATAAACAATAAATAAATATTCATTCTTTCATTAGATTGTGAGCTCCTATTTAGAATGTTTTGCTGTAGCTGTTCCACAAACATATTGGTGACAGACTAAGTAATCTTGTGATTTTGTTATACTCTGTATGCTATTCTTTTTGTTGCCTTTTAAAACTTTATTTCAAAATAAAATAAAATGTCACGATTAAAAAAAAGTAGAACATGTAAAAAGCACAAAACATATATCAGAACCTAGCCAAGTATGACAAATGTTTGCTGATCTTTTAACATTGCAACACTGGGCACAATTATAGAAAGCTCACAAAGTGACAACAAACTGAATATAATATGAAACATTTCCAGGTTTTGGCAGATAACATTAACCAGGCAAGGATTTAATCTCAAACGTTCTACTTCATTTTTATATAAAACTGACAGCAAAGTGAAATAGGAGCCCACGTAGATTTAAAGGGGGAGTCTGTTTCTGCAGGATGATAGGGATGGAAAATAGGGGCTTGAGCTGAGAAAATTTGCAGTATTCTCAGTCAAGCTGCCAAAATATATAGAGAACACATGCAGCTAGAGAAAATGAAGGCCCCAGGCACACATAGCAGCAGCAAATTGTGGATTAATTAACCCATTATTTGCCATGGAGCATGCCGGGTGTGTGCTACCGCCATTTTGCATATGCAACCTCTGATCGGGTTGACTGGCGGTTGATCGAACTTGAACACTATGGGTTAATCGTGGGTTAAAGAATCCACAGTTAACCTAACAACTGTCATCAATTAACCCCTGATTTGCCACCATTTTGTGTGAACCAGGTCTTGAAGAGGATTTGGGAGTAATGGGGCATTTTCGCTCAGAAAAGAACACCCGTGGTGATACCCTGCATTTGCATGCCTTGCAGGAAAGTCTTGAACTGGGATCCTATAACTAGCCACATTCAGCACAATGTGAACATTAGGTTTCAGTACTAGCAGTCATTGGGAAAAGGAAATTGGTAACAGTGGAGTAGAGCATGAGACTCAGTGTTGCTGTGGACATTATTTGGAAATACAAAAAGAAGTCTGTACAAAGTCTTTGTGTGCTTTCAAGTAACATCTGAAACAGTAACTGTCATGTTGGCAACTATGCGTCTAGACAGCATATTTCAGAGGTTCACTATTTTTGATGTTACCGAACAGCATTGAAAAAGGATTCAAGTCTGCTTTGCTTGTTTTGTAACTTCCAGTTAATGTCCAAAGGTCTTGTTGCTTGGTCCCCCCCCCCCCATTTTCCCCCTCAGTTTGTTCTGTTAAGTTTCTGAAATGTATTTATTTGACTAGATTTTTTAAAATCTGCTTTTTGAAACTGAAACCTAAGTTCTTTAAGTGTGTTGAAGGTTATTGTTTCTGAGTGTTTTCTTGGCTGTATATCTTATGAAATTAATTACTATGGTGTCTCACTTTAGACACGTTCTTCCACTCCTCTCCCCCACCCTCTTCTCCTCTCTGGACCATGAGCTCCTTCCATCTACCTAGCAGTTTGAGTATATTGCTGGATTCAGCCCTGAACCTGGATGCCCAGGTTTTGGATGCGGCCAGGAGTGTGTATGCATAGTTGAGGCTACTTGAAATATTTCATTCTCTCATGTGAGCCTGCCTGGGTCTTACAATCTTTGGGAGGGGCTATTGTCTTGGTTCCCCAAATATCATTAAGTATGACTGGTGGGAACATGAGAGGCCTTCTTGATAACCACTCCCAGCTCTTTAACTCCCTTCTGAGAGAGGCTAGCCTGGCTCCCTCTCTGTTGTCCTTCTGCAAATCAGGAAATTCAACCTATGTTGGATGGGGTTACACTCCCCGGAAGACTCAGGCTCGCAGTTTGAGTGTACACCTGGACTCAGCCCTGAACCTGGATGCCCAGATTTTGGAAGGGGCCAGGGATGCTGCAGTTGAAGCTAGTGCACCAGCTGTGCTTCTTTCTAGAGATATAGGCAAAGAAGTTTTTATTCAGGGATGGCTTGGCATGTCAGCTGGTCTGTTTCTGAAGGGTTTTTTAATTTGTTGGATGTGGCCTATTTCTTTTATTGTTTTCATGGATCTATTTGTATGTTACGTTTTACTTAAGATTTTGTTTTGAACCTGTATTTTATTATTAGCTATTTCTTGAGTACTGTTTTCGGTGGAAAGCCAGGAAGTAAATAAATTAAACAAATAAATAAAATAAATGTATAACTACTCCCTGAATCACGTAGAAGAAGAGAGAAGTAGCTATGTGCAGCTCCCAGCTGACAAACCATATTTTGGCAATTGGGCATTATGACATCTGAACTCGGCTAATGTCTTTCAAATTGCTTTAATCAGCACCACTGTGACCTAGATGGCGCTGATCCAATGTACTGGATGGCAATTCTTCTAGAAGACCTAAAAATAACAAGTGAGCTACAGCCATACAAGAAAATTGTGCTGATCGGCTAGGGAGAGCAATGTACCTGTTTTTTCTCAACCATCTGTTATGTGACCAGCTCCAGCTGGGTAGCAGTGGAGCTATAACAAAACCATACTTCGGTGTGATTCAGTTTTAAATGTTAAAACTATTGGGACGCAAACAGAGGCTTGAGAATTTGGGTATGTTTAGCTTTATAATGCCAGCTGACATGCTACTCAGGAAAAGACATCCCCGCCTCCCTGCTTTCACTAGAATTGCATCCATTACTGCAACTGTTTCTGTATCTTCCCAGGCAAGAAGTAGGGGGACCAGAGATTCTTGTGGGGCAACATCATGGGGAGGGGGCAAATAGACAGCTGCATGAGGATTAAGAGTATGAACTGTCATTATTGAGCTGGCGCTTCTGAGGCTGCCAAGAGACCACCAATCTAAACAAAAGCTAGGGAAGGCTTAGAACGGATGTTATGGCCATTGCACACAAGAGGATGTGAATGTATTTTATGTTTCCTCACTACAAAAGCCTCCTCTCTCCTGAAATGACAAAGCTTTATTTTTTTTAAAAAAAGTTAGGGAACTTTTTAAAAGCAGTTTGACATTTCTCAGCACTGCTAGAACCAAATAAAAAAGTGGGGGAGAACCACTGAAGAAAACTCTAAATGCATAGTTTCTGGCAAGTCTGTAAATAGAGCGGCTGGACCACAGCCAACATCTATCTTGAGATGATGATTATAAAGTGGTTAATTAGTAATGGGGGAGTGTGTAATGAAGAGAGTACACTCTCAAAAGAAAGCTGGATGTATTCAGCAGATGCACAGGTTAATAATGGTGACTCATTTGCCTTAGGACATGTCTCCAGCAGCTCAGTTTTATTTACTGGAGCTCCAGAGCAACACATCCTAAAGCAGTGTAGAACAATTCTATAGAACATCTTAAAATCACACATTAAAATTAATAGCAAATTGCTAGCTATGAAACATGTCCAACTAAATGTTAGAAAGAACATCTTGATGAGATGAGCTGTTTGACAGTGGAACAGATTGCCTTTTAAGGTGGTGAGGCCCTCTTTCTTTGAGAGGCTTTCAAGCAGATTGATGGCAAGGGATCAGGGATCTTGTAGCAGCGGATTTTCTGCATTGGTTGTAGGTAGGCTAGAGGACCTGTGAGGTCAATTCCAACACTATGTATAAATATGAATATGTATAATGTGCCATTGAGAATAGCACAATGAACTGTGCTAGTCTGTGCACCTCAACTCATTTCTGGGGACTGATTGTTCCTGATTGCCAATATACTTCCTGTTTTCTTTGTGTGGAACTTAAGCCCTTATCAGATGTTTTCAATGTGTGTATAATGGACACCAATGGAAAGTGCAGCAGGCTCTGCCCCCTGAAGTATCCATGTTCCATTTCATTGTGCTGTCATAAAATCCCCACATGTGTACAACTGTACTGTGAGACAAATATGCAATATGGCATGGGTGCCTATGCATTAAAAAAAACACCTCATACTAGGAATGTCTTAAGTGTGCCTGAAGTAGCTCTTTGGATCCTGGCCTATATAAACAACTACAATGCTTTAGGGAAAGAAATGTAACTAATGCATTGCAGGAAAAATAAAAAAGTATTTATGCATTACTATTTAAAATAAGGTTTTAAACCTCCTGAGGTTTGCACTAAATCCTGTTACGAAATGCTAAAATTCTCAGCATTCCACAAAATTTATAGCCCCTTCAGGGGTTTAATGTTTCCACATTAGAGTGCATAATATTAAGATAGATGAATATGAAAATATAACTGTCTTTTGAAGGGCATTTTAGCATCAACCAAATGTGCACACTACTGTGACATGCTAGACTATTATGTCCTGTTGCCAAGCAATTTCCTACATTGCAAATGGAAAAGCATAGTCCCCTTATACTGCCCTATTAATACCTTATTCACATTTCCAAAAATGTCCTTCTCTAGTAATCAAATGCATACTTAGCTTAAACGGTGTGTGTGTGGAAACATACCTTAAAACAAACAAACAAACAATCCTTTAAAAAAGCATTTATTTTAACAGTCCAAATCAAAATACCTCAACACAAATGTACATATATATATACATCCTAAAGACATGTGTTGTATAGAAAAGATAGTTATTAGAAAAGAAGACAGGGCAGTCAAATAAAGCCTATGAGCTCAGTACCTTAGGGTCAAACTACATGTTACTTTAAAGATGTAGCTTGCAGCTATGTCTCCCCACCTCTTTAACTTAAAAGTTAAGCACGGAGACCAGATCAGGACCCTATCACAGGGAAAGGGGATTTAACCATTTCCCTCTGCTATGCTCCCGATTGAGATTGGATCCCTATGCTTAGTTCTGAAGTAAGTTAGATTTAGTTTGACCTTAATTTCAGTGGTTGAGGGCTATCTAGGGATTTACGAGAATTTTATTTCTGTTTGCAAATCACTCAAAAATTCCAAAAAAGTTCACATATTCCCAATATTGCATTTGTATTTGCAAAATGTGCTCTTTAAAAACACTCACAACTTTAAAAAATGCACAACTTTTAAATGTGGTAAATGTTGTAAAGTCTACAATGTGTAGGTACATGTTTGTAAAGTACTAGTATGTGCCTCTGCTTCATACTTTCTATTGATGCCTACAAATGATGGTGTATATGTAGAAATGAGCTTTCTGTGTAACATTTAAATCTGTCACAATCTCATCCAGCAAACACTACAAAGAGTAAAACAGATATTTTTGAAAATATTTCTCACATATAGGGCATTTCCTGATGAACTACAGCTCTGAAATTTGATACCTGTGAAGTCCAAGACACTTCAGATCACCAGCAAAATATGAAAATGGGGCATTTGTATTCATATTTAAATGGGAAAATGCAAGCATAGCACCAGTAGTTAAAGCATTTTAGGCACCCAGAAAACTGAATTTTGGCACTTGTGTACCCTGAAATACTCTAGAATAGTTGGAGAGAAAGAGATATCTGTATATCTTTCTGTAGAAAACACTGAGCTCAAAATACATAGCCAAATGGTTAAAACTACTTGCACACTAGGTAGGAAGCTGAAATTGGTTACAGTCACAGCCCAAGACACGCTTATTACTACAAAAGTCTGAAAGGGAAACTTTTTGGAATTTTAACCATTGGGAGGGAGGTTGAAATTAAGTACCTCATAATGACCAAATTAACCTCAAAACAGGATGTTTAAAATACCTAGTCATCAAAAACATGAGCATAAAGTTTACCTCATAACAGAATCCAGGATTCAAGCAGAAAGCAAGACAAACTGTGAGTAGGAAAGAATGTTGTGCTGTAGAAGTTTCACTGCCTCTTCAGGCTGAGACTTTGAGTGAGCTTTTCTACACGAGGCTGTTAATCTGCCATATCTAATTTCAGTTTTGTCACATAATTAAGACATGAACTCTACACAGAGCATTTCCCTTCCTGCTTTTCCATTACACAATCTCTAGGTGGTGCTGTGCAATGGCAGAATAATATAGTTACACAAGTAGGAAAATACAGTTTTTTCTGCTTTCAGAAATAGTATTCCATTTTCCCTGCTCTAAAATCCCCCAGGGAAGTCCTTTTAAAAAACAGAAGCAAAACTGAGGGTGTCGTTGTCATCTAAAGAACCCGTAAGCAACTGTGAGTAAATAATGAACAACACACAATAAATACCTTGGGTAGAAAAGCTCTGCGTGTGAGGGACTTCTAGTACCAACCATCACCACCAATCAATACTTGTAAAACACAAGCTTCATTTACTAGTATATTATATACATACTTACAGTCATAAATACACATTTAAAAAAAACACCACAGAGATGTTTTCAAATACAGGTGTATATCTAGGCACATGTGTATATATTATATTCTGACACATGCACATAGTAAATACCCTTAAAATACCTTAAAAGCATAACATGTTATAGAAAGAGTCAAGGTGAATCTGTACTGAAATGTCAGGACTGTTCCCATGAACTCAGAATACAACATTCAAAGTCTAGCATGGTTAAGGCCATTGGCAGCTTCTTCTTCTTCTTCTCGTCATTCCCTTGAAATGAATGTTGGATGGGTGTCTGCACAGCTCTAGCTCATTTCAACAGGGCACATACTGGGAAAGCTACCCAGTGCACTGCAGTCAGCATGGAGAAGGAGCTCAGGTAACTCTGAACTTCTTAGGTCTGGTCCAAGCCCAAGCAGACATCCAGAAGAACTTCATAAATAACCATCTACACTTCCCTGGCAGAAACTGAATTCATGAGAGAGTCACTTTGCTCAGCTATAACTTCATGTAGCATACTGTGACAGTCGATACTGGCAATGGTGCTTCTTGTTCGACTACTGTCCATAGTCCCTGGACTTCTTGCCACTGCAGCATCTGCGCTCACCACACTCCCAGTCCGTGATCGATAAGGAGGGAGGTCTATATGATTCTGGGATTCTGTTTCTGAGGAATAAGGAGGTGGAGGAAGATCAAACCATGGGGGTCTGCTGCAAGGTATAAATGAAATGGCATGTGACTAGATGCATGAAGAAAACATGGAGTACCAAAGTTTTACTCTACCAAGTTATCAAGTTACTGTACTGGAGGAAGGATGCATACAAAACATACAGCCCATGACTAGTCAAGCCACTGGGGAAGTAAACCTGCTGTCGCATATGAACTAATAACTTTTTATCCAGCACTGAGCTCCTGGAAAATGGTTTCTGGCTGTGCACAGTACTGACTGGTTGGTGCCTGTGACATCAAAAAACTAATTTCCCCATCCCTGAAGTGATTTTGCAAGTCTCTTAAATTTTATTTTATTTTTTAGAATAAAATGACAAATTGATGTTTCAATTCATGTATTTCAAGCACTGCTTACAGAAATATATTTTTGAATGTAGGATGGCATGCCTGAAGCAGGGGAAGAGGTACATAACTGAACAACAACTCAAATTGCTGTTAAGTACCATTTGTCAAACGCATTGTAAATATGTGTGTGTATGGGGGAGGGAGAGCTAGGCTCAGTCTGTCACAGAAAGAAAGATAATTGCTAGACCCATTTAAAGGTACATTTGTAAGCACCCAAACAGAAATAATACATTTGGCATTTATGTAGCAAGATATCTTTAAGATCTTGGCTCCCCCCAATATAAAAATGTAATATTAACTGTACATTTTGCACAAGCTAATATTGAGCTAAAGAACATTTCATTCTGTGAAATGCTGGTCATTCTTCCTAGCCCCAGGACAGCAGTGATGAAGTACTGGACTGCTGGACCAAGTCCAAGGCATGTTTGAAATCTATCAACTTTATGAAAGCTGCTGCCTGCTGCCACCCATCACCACAATCACCACTGAAACCAATGCTGCTCTAAGTAGCAAAGCCAAGAAACAAGTTAACTGGCTCCCTATTTCTAAAAAGCATAGTTGTAGTTGAGTAGCTCCCACTACGCGCAAATAAAAATTTATTGTATCCGTGTGTGATGATGAAGCAGACCTGCCACCAATTTTCAAGAGCTTAATTTTAAAGTCTGGAGAAACTAAGCCAAATTTCAGAATCAATACGTGAAGTCACTAACTGATCATTAGCTGCCACAATTAACTGTGAACAAAGAATGCTCCAGGCTAAATCTTTTTGAAAACAATTTTTTTTGGGGGGAAGGTGCAATCAATGAGCTTTTTTACTCATCTGATGCAAGGGATCCAGATGTCTTTTCTCAAGGTAACACTTCTGTTGTATGGACACTGCACTTTTTCTAGAGTGTAAACCTTAGTATTTTGTTGCTGGGAAATACAATTTCTCCTCCCACCAGTGGGAATTGTGGCTGTAAGTGCTCTGCAGAACAAGGTTGCAGAAATCTCATGGGCACTTTAGTGATGCCATTAATGGTGAATGACAACTCCCTTCCCCCTTGCTTGTGTGCGATCTTTTAAAAGTTTAATATAGTTTTAAATTATTTATTTAGAGGTTGAGCATTTCCATGGTGTACCATTTGAATGCAGAAGTAGTTGTGTAGCCCTTGAAGGAAAAGGGATGAACAGCAAGTAAAAACTGAAGGAGGCCAGTGTTAGCTCCAGATTTTTTGGGGGTGGGGGGCTTGTGCAAGATACCCCCAATGGGCCTTCTACCCTAAGTGAGCCTGCTTTCTCACCACCACTGACACCAGCTCCTCCTCCTCTTTCTTGTCATGGCTACCATTTGCTTGCTTGACAGGTAGAGAGCCAGTGAGTAAGGAGGCCATGGCATCTCCTGCTCCTCCTTCTCACCACTGCCATTGTCTGGGCCAGAGCAAGAGGCAGGTGAACAAGCAGGTTGCAATGATGAAAAGGAGGAACAAGTCCAGGAGGTCTTGTCAGTGGGCCTCTGCTGAAGTGTGAGCCCTTTGCAGGTGCCCAACCATGACTACTCCAGATGCCAGGCCTGATGGAGGCTATCCTCTCTCCAACCCCTAGCAATCACACCAGCCCATTTTGCAGAGTTTGTATTTTTTAGACTTTGTTTAGTTTTTCAAAGGCTCTACACTCTTCTGTTCCCACAGTAGTGCACACGTCTCTCTTGATTTTTAAAAAGTAGCAGCAAACCCAACCTTTTATAATAAGACTTTCTTTCCTCTCTATTATGTGGGGATAGAATATTACATTACTGGGGCTAGACCAAGGCTACCTGGAGCATAACACAAAGGCGAGGAGAATCACTTAGAATGATCTTTAAACTTAAGTAACCCCAAGGGTTACAATAGTAAGCATTACCATTTTTCTCTCTCTCCATATATTTACATTGTATTCTAATAGAGGAAAGACCATTTTTCAAACATTGGATTCTAAACTGACTGTTTGAAGCTAGACTTAATACAGTAGACATTCAAGGACTCGGTAGTACCAGCTAGTTATTGGGTCCAAATAACTAAAAATTACAGCACTGTGTGAGGCACCTAAAGACAAACATCAATATCAATGGTATAAGAATGGCATGGGAATGTTTATGGGAAAACAATCACATTGAATGTTGTGTGCCAGAATAGCAGTATACCCAGAATTGACAATGCTAAAGAGTTTAGAAACGACAGCCGTTTTATATTGATTCAGTGCCAGACTGCATGCATGCTGAACATACCTTTGGTCTAGCACAGCTTCCGAATAAGATGGTGGGGAGTCTAAATCTTGTGGCCTATGGTAGGCCTGGTTGGACATGTACTGGACCCCATTGTTGACATTGTAGGTGACGCTGCACTGATGTGGATGATCGAGGACAACCAACCGGGAGAGGAGGACGGGGTGCTGCAATCGATGTACCGGGAGAGTCATGAGGTTGTTGCGTTTTCGCTGGTGGTGCAAGACAAGGGCGAGGAGGGCCACTACCAGTACAAAAATGGCTGAGCTGCCAATAATTGCATAGGTAATGCTGGGATAGAAGATCAGCTGAGGCTCTGTGGTCACATAATTCTGGCTGCTGTCAGCTTCTACAAGGGAGAGGGAAGGAAAAGGGTAAGATTAGCCTCGTCGGAAGAGTGGCTGCACTTCTTTTCCCAAGATGTATTCTTGCTAATAGACCGCTGCCTGGCTGGCTTCCCAGTGAGTTTTCCTCCTCCTTTAAGAAGTGTAGAAAATGAGTTTATCAAGAACATACGCACACAAAATGGAGACCAGCTGACTGAAATTGTACATTTCCTATCGCCTGCCTCAGACATTTTTACTTTGAACAGATGTGCTCAGTGACTGTGGAGGGAAAGAAAACTCAACAGGAAAGACAGGAAGATTTTTTTTAGCTTTGGAGCAGCACTTGTGATTTAGCTTTCAGTAAACAGTTGAGTAGGAAAAATCACATCCTGTTGCCATGCAGTAAGGCTTAGGACAGAATTTGTCTTGCTTGAATCCCAGCACAATGCTAATCCAGCATATATACAATCAGCAGCCCACCAGCCCTACCTACCTTTGGTACAGTTTCTCAGTCTACGTACTTGCAGGTAAATCTTCCTTGCTATAGGCCAGCCTTTTCCAACTTGGTAACCAACATCATCCCCAGACAGAATGATTACACTGGCTGGGGATGATGGGAGTTGCAGTTTAATATTTCTGGAGGGCACCAGGTTGGAGAAAGCTGCTAAACACAATCAGGAGAATAACTGCTTACAATTCTGTTAATCACTGGTTTTGACCATGCGGTGCCAACCTCTGTCATCTTCCCCACAGGAAACAAACTGTTCCATTGCATTTTTAAAAAAATAAAAAAGAGTATTTTGTTTAACAAAACCAAAGGGATGGAGGTAAGGAAAATAATTATGAAGGATTAAATCCATTCATACACCCCCTCCCCTTTTTGTTTTTGACTACACTGTATAAAGGCAGTTGTTAAAGCCCTTTTGAGACTGGTATGCAACAGGCCCTATGATACAGATCATTAGGATATCAGCTGGTAACAAAGAGAAATTCAGACATTTCAATGGCTTTATGAAGACTGAAAATGGTTTCCTGGGATTCAACAAGAAGCTCTTTGCCCAAATATCCTAAAGCCAAAATCTAGCCTCCCTCTCTGTTTTAGCATTTCAGAACTACAGCTCCCTACTTGGCAAAATGCAAGCTGCACATTCCATGGCAACTTCAAAAATTTCCCAGTCAGAAAAGATAGTGGATTTTAAATATATTCCATTATTTAAATTCAAACGTCTGTATTTAAATAATGCTTACCTAGCTAGCTATGGAAGATAGAAAAAAGATTTGGGGACTTAAGTCATACTTTGTTGGGTCTCTCTGAAGAAATGCGAAGTATGCATCACTAATGTCCTGTGGCACTATTCATAAGAAATGTCTTACCTGCTATAGACCAGTTGAAGGCTTCCTAAGGAACCCCATGTTTTCTGATTCTCACATTATCTCCTTTAACTTGAAATAATTTTGAGTAAAGAAAGATCAATGTGAGACATCCACTCATCTCAGCAGAACTCAGTTGCTGCTATTGTTGCCTCTTCTTACAGACCCACCACCACATGGGTCTGTAAGAAGAAAAAAGAAATGGAACAGCCATTCAGATTGTTGTGCAATTGCACGATGACAATTAAGGGCTGACGTGTGAGAATGAATCCACAAATACTGCCATCTTTATTAACATTTACATGAAACTACTTTGGAGCACCCATGAGTAAGGTACCACCAATATGCTAACGACAGTCAGCTCCACTGCCGTTTGTCACCTGACATCAAAGAAGCAGTTGAAACCTTTGACTGCTGCCTGGGTTTTGATAATGGATTGGAGGGGGAGGATGAACAGATGGAGGCTAGGTCAGACAGTATGGTTAGTGGAAATCCTGGAAGGAATTTTGCTGCCCCTAAAGGATCAGGTTCATAGCTTGGGAGTGTACCTCTATCCTATGCTGACCCTTGATCCTCAGGTGGTGATGGTGGCTAGAAGTACTTTTGTACAATTTCACTTGGTGTACTGGCTGCAACCCTTCCTGAGACAGTGGCCCAGTTTGCGCAACAAGACAGCCCATCATGGGTTAATTTACTCTCAAGGAGCTGCAGTGCGTGCCACCTGCCATTATGAATACGCAAACCTTGAATGGAGATTGTCATGTTATGGGAACCTGGCTGACGGGGAAAAATTTGAGGAGTTACAATTATTTTGTTGGTCACATCAGTCACCGGCATCATATAAAAATGTTTTACAGAAAACCTTTAGAAACTGGGCCGACCAAAATACATCCACACCAACATCCAGAAAGCAACCATACTTAAAACATGCAATAGTCAGGAAATTTCTGAATCAGTAAATGACAGCAGGACTTGGCAAAGCCCACGTCATGTTCATCTAGAAGAATAACTCATGCAATTTGCTCACTCCTTTAACCAAATATCTTTTGCAGTGACCAGCTCGACAGAATGAGATGGCAAGCAGTGTTGCATGAATTCTACACACACACCAGCACGTGTGTGTGTGTGTGTGTGTAGCAGGGGAATGCCATGTATTCTGGCCAAGCACCTTAAGGGATACTGCACAAAACAATATGCATTATGCCATTTGCACTAAATCCATACAAAATAACTGTATTCTTAGAACTGGTGTCTGGCACTGTCATGTTCCCAGTACTGGTGGCAGGGACAGAGAGCAGGTGGTGCATTGCTTGTACCCCAAGGTGCAAAATGCAGCCCTCCCCTATTTGTACCAACCTTTAGTAGTCCCCAGGAGGGAAGGTTCATACATGTTGCTTGTGAGTTGCTCTCTCTGGATGATGGCAATTGGATATAGCACACTATATGTAGCAGGAGATGGAAATAAGAGCTCTGGCAGCATTTTGTCTTGATACTCAATTTACAATTTCAGAGAAATATATGGCCTTTTAGTTCTGCTCTAATAATTCTCAGCAAATGTTTATATATCGCAGACGAAGTGACTGAATTACATTTCCTGGTAATGCAGGTGGAGCATTTCTCTGTGAAGAGCCAGGTTTGACACGGGGAAATGTATAGTACTATTTGCTCTGTTTTACGACAAAGGAAAGTGTGGACAAGCTGAATTAACTCCAACTCATGCAGCGCCCATTCTTCTCTGGTTTCCTTAGCAAGACCAATGTATTCTAATGGCACTTCGTAGAGCAAGTTCATCAAAAACACTTTTGCCTATTAAACCTCATTATCTGGAAACATGCTGAGTGTACAGACTAGAGGCTTTGAAGAGAAAAAGTATGTATAAAAGGTCTGTGAATAGTTAAAACTGAACAGAAGGCTGATAATGGAAAACATTACAGGGCACACTCATAAGACTGTTTTATTAACCATGAACAAATTACACCATCTTAAAATTATTAAAAAGGTCTAGGACACTGGAATTGGAGAGGCCATTACTTTGTCTGTCTCAAGCCTCTGCACCAGCCCAGCTGTTTCACACTTCATAAGGGCTAAAAGCGTCTGAAATACATAATGGGGGCAGGCATCTGCAGCTTTAATGAACACAAGTAGCTGTCCATCTCCAACAAAAGATACCACTTTAACAGCACATTTAAATTCCAATAGGTTCAAAGATGTGATTGCTGCTTAGAAGGTTACAGGGGGTGATAAAAACCAAATCACTAAGGCTGCAGGTTAGCACATTTTCTTCTTGTATTGAAGCAGTATCCAGAACAGCTCGATCAGAGCTCTATGTGGCCCCTTGGCTTCTGTCATTTCTTAATTCTTCATAACCCATTACGACAATGTAAAGTGTGTGTGGATTCTCAGAGATAAACTCAGAGGACAGGTAGGGATGACAGCTCCTGCTCAAAGACTCATAACAAATCCAGATTGAAGAACTCTATTCTTCAGTAACTTCTGCACTTAGTTGGCTCTAGACACAGTACTGATCTTATTACTTAGGGCTAGGTGGAAATGGACTCTCTCTGAATCCTGAATATATAAGTCAGAGGCAGGTGGCAGCCTAATCAGGAAGGTTTTTAGAGGGTGCTGTACATCCTGTTAGATAGCTAAGGAAATCCTGGACTTCTGCAATGCGCTGTACATAGAGCTACCTTTGTGCCTAGTCCGGAAACTTCAATTAGTTCAAAATATGGCAGCCAGGTTGGTCACCGGTACACCTAGGGGTGACCACATAACACCAATCTTAAAATCACTCCACTGGCTGCCCATTAGTTTCCGGGCGACGTATAAAGTGTTGGTTATTACCTTTAAAGCCCTACATGGTTTGGGTCCAGGTTACCTGCGGGATTGCCTTCTCCCGTATAATCCGCCCCGCACACTCAGGTCCTCTGGGAAGAATTTACTCCAGTCAGCCAGAACTAGGCTGACGAGTGTTACCCAGAGGACCTTCTCTTCTGCCGCTCCCAGGCTGTGGAATGGCCTGCCGGAGGAGATTCGACAAATTAGCAGTCTTCTGGAATTTAAGAAAGCCGTGAAGACTGTTCTCTTCCGGCAGGCCTATCCAGTTTAATTTTAAGATGTTTTTAATAATGTATTTGTTTTTATCGGTTTTAACGGTTTATCTATTTTATTGTTTTATATTTATATTTGGTGTTGTTCCCCGCCTCGATCTAGATGGAGAGGCGGGTTAGAAATGAAATGAAATAAATAAATAAATAAATAAATTATTGTAATAATAGTAAGCACTGGACAGTATAGTGGACTGAATTTGCTTTCTCTTTGAGACGTCTCAGCTGAACCTGAGGGCTGACATAGTGCTTTGTGACCCACACATCCTGATGGTGCTTTAAAGGTTATGGAGAAAATCTAGGTGAGTTTTTTCCTTGAATGAATCACTGGAATGTTTGTCAGACCCCCAGTTACGGCAAGCTATGTCAACAACAGGGAGCTGCTGTTTGTCCTCCACTTAGTTATTGCCATCCATCAAATTAGTCCTCATAATTAGGGGTGTGCACGGACCCCCCGGATCGGATCGGGACCCGGATCGGGACCTCCAATTTTGTCCCGGACCGGTTCGGACAAAATCGGAGGCCCCCCGGACCGGATCGAGTCCGATCCCGATCCAAAAATCGGAAATTTTTGGATCGGCCGCCATTTTTTTCCCCATAGACTTGCATTGCAATGCAAGTCTATGAGGAAAAAATGGCGGCGGGTGGGTAAGGGGGGGCCTAACTCCCTCCCCCCCCCCGGGGCCGTCCGCTGTGGACGGCCCCGGCAGGTAAACCCCCTCCCCCGCGCTCCCTACCCCCCCTGGGGCCGCCTGCTTCCATCCGCTGGCGCCCGCGGGCGCCAGCGGATAGAAGCGGACGGCTCCGGGGGGGGGGGTAAGCCCCCTTCCCCGCCACTTACCTTCTCGGCACGTCCGGCGCCGGCGGCTACTACCAGCGGGCTCCGCGGCCTACTCTCGAGTAGCGCGCCGGGTGATGACATCACCCGGCGCGCCACCCTGGAGCAGGCCGCGGAGCCTGCTGGTAGTAGTAGGCGCCGGCGCCGGACGGGAGCCGCCGGGCCGGGCAGGTAAGGGCCCCCCTCCCCCCTCCCCCCTCCGCGCGCCCCCTCCTCCCCTCCACGCACCCCCTCCTTACCTTTCCGGCCCGGCGGCTCCCGTCCGGCGCCGGCGCCTACTACTTCCAGCAGGCTCCGCGGCCTGCTCTAGAGTAGTGCGCCGGGTGATGACATCACCCGGCGCGCCATCCTAGAGCAGGCCGCGGAGCCTGCTGGGAATAGTAGGCGCCGGCGCCGGACGGGAGCCGCCGGGCCGGAAAGGTAAGGGCCCCCCTCCCCCCTCCCCCCTCCGCGCGCCCCCTCCTCCCCTCCACGCACCCCCTCCTTACCTTTCCGGCCCGGCGGCTCCCGTCCGGCGCCGGCGCCTACTACTTCCAGCAGGCTCCGCGGCCTGCTCTAGAGTAGTGCGCCGGGTGATGACATCACCCGGCGCGCCATCCTAGAGCAGGCCGCGGAGCCTGCTGGGAATAGTAGGCGCCGGCGCCGGACGGGAGCCGCCGGGCCGGAAAGGTAAGGGCCCCCCTCCCCCCTCCGCGCGCCCCCTCCTCCCCTCCACGCACCCCCTCCTTACCTTTCCGGCCCGGCGGCTCCCGTCCGGCGCCGGCGCCTACTACTTCCAGCAGGCTCCGCGGCCTGCTCTAGAGTAGCGCGCCGGGTGATGATATCACCCGGCGCGCCATCCTAGAGCAGGCCGCGGAGCCTGCTGGGAATAGTAGGCGCCGGCGCCGGACGGGAGCCGCCGGGCCGGAAAGGTAAGGGCCCCCCTCCCCCCTCCGCGCGCCCCCTCCTCCCCTCCACGCACCCCCTCCTTACCTTTCCGGCCCGGCGGCTCCCGTCCGGCGCCGGCGCCTACTACTACCAGCAGGCTCCGCGGCCTGCTCTAGAGTAGCGCGCCGGGTGATGACATCACCCGGCGCGCCACCCTAGAGCAGGCCGCGGAGCCTGCTGGGAATAGTAGGCGCCGGCGCCGGACGGGAGCCGCCGGGCCGGAAAGGTAAGGGCCCCCCTCCCCCCTCCCCCCTCCGCGCGCCCCCTCCTCCCCTCCACGCACCCCCTCCTTACCTTCCCGGCCCGGTGGCTCCCGTCCGGCGCTGGCGCCTACTACTACCAGCAGGCTCCGCGGCCTGCTCTAGAGTAGCGCGCCGGGTGATGACATCACCCGGCGCGCCACCCTAGAGCAGGCCGCGGAGCCTGCTAGTAGTAGTAGGCGCCGGCGCCGGACGGGAGCCACCGGGCCGAGAAGGTAAGTGCCCCCCTCCTCCCCCCCCCGCTGTCCACTTTCATCGGCGGGCGCCCGCTGGCGCCCGCCAATGGAAGCGGCGGTGGGCGCCAGTGGGCGCCCGCCGATCCGCCGATCCGCCGAACCGGTTCGGAGCTTTTTCGGACCGGTTCGGATTGGATCGGCCGATCCAGCTGCGGGATCGGAAATCGGATAATTTATCCGATTTCCCACTGGACCGGACTCGGATCGTGGATCGGGTCCGATCCAGTGCACATCCCTACTCATAATTCCCAATATGACTTCCTCCTCATATCCGTAGCCAAGAACATTAATTTTCTTTAATATTATACAGGTAGTTTGGCTGTACTGATCCATTTATTGAGGGGTTATCGATTTATTTATTCTTTTGAAGTAGATTGATAAGAGAGAGCAATTAACTGCACATATTGTCCAAGGCATTCCAGCAGAAAGCAACCCTAAAAATATATGCAGCAGAATGAAGGGATATACATATGCACCTAAACTAGCTTTGGATATTTGTAGTGGCAGCCCAAAATTGATCCATGTCTACAAAATGCAAAATGTAACTCACAGAAATTTATCTAGTCCAGTATTTCGATTCCAATGGTGTATAGCTGGACACCTCTGAAAGATCGTGAGGAAGGCAATAAAGGCGATGGCCACTTCCTATTATTTGTTTCCAGCATTTGTGATGTTGCGGTACAGAAAAGGACAACTGAAATGGCCATGGGGCTGGGAAGATTACAACAGCTGGGTTGGTTTAACTTGGAAAAAAAGAGGGTATGGGGAGGCATGAGAGAGGCGTACAAAATTCACACAAGGATGCTGCAGGCACCTTACTGAGTCCGGGAGTCCAACGGACTCCCCCGGATTCCCCCCCCCCCCCCCGGATCCAGTCGGATGCTCACAGCACGTTTGCGGACTCGTGCGGCCTGACGAGCGCTTGCCAGCTGTCCACCCTTGTCCAGAGCCTCCACTGTGTACCACAATGGAGGTTCCAGTAATTTCGTCCCCCCTGTTGCATAAATGGTGGCCATAAAAGCCCTATTTATGCAAGAGTAAAGGCACAAACGCTCCATCTTCCATAGATTTGTCTAACTGTTTTTATTAATCTCTGAGATCTGTAAGACCTGGATATATAGTGTGAAGTTGTGACAGTCATTAAGAAAAACATTTCTCAATGCATTGCCAATCATTAATTTAGTCTGCATCACGTAAAGCCTTTCTTGCACACTGACTGCACTTTGCAAGACCAATGCTAGTTGCTGCACAGTTCATTTCAGCAGTTGCTTAGCACTGCGGGATGATTGCATACTGACTCATCAAAATGAAGACTCAGAACTTCACCTTTCACCTTCTCTCCTTTTTATTTCTTACAATGCTGGATAATTATCCCAAGCACCTCTTTCTGTCCCAGTTTCAGTGTGGAAGAAAAAGAAGGGGAAGATCAGCAAAGTGTGAAAATAAGCCAAGAACACATGAATGTTAAGTTGCAGTTCTAAAATTAAATTTAAGAGCTATAAAAGGGACGACTTTGATAACATCAAGAGATGCACATGATGTGCCTGTCATTTCACAATGCTTAAATGATTCATCACCAGAAAAAGTTTCGTGAGGTAGGCTAGGACAGCAGCGCTGCTGGAACAATTCACACAACCATCTCAGCCCTGACAGTTGTAGGGAAAACGCAAACCATGCTGGCTTGCATGCCAATCTGGACATATGTCAGCCCAGTTTCTGTGTGATCTTTCCTTTACTATAGGCTACCCAGAGAATGCCATGACTGACTGGGGCTTGTACTTAGCTCTCTCAGCTCCAAACCACACTTTATTTAGAAACACAGAGGATTGCAATTGCTTTACAAATGACAATGTTCCTTAATGAAGAACTCTGATATACCATTTTCCCAACGTGCAGGGGCTTTCCAGATGTCACCTGGTCAGAAGTATACTTGGCTTACAAGATCAACACCAGATTTCAAACCTCATGAGTGATGCGTAAAGGTAATCCGGTGGGACAAACACAGAGGTGAGGAAAGCATATGCCAGGGAAATCCTTCGGCACAGGAAGCACTGCCACTTGATGTTCCATATACATATAGTATTCTGAGTTGACACAGAAACAACATAGCTGACATTATATAACAAATTAACTAATAGAGAGATATTATGTCAGTACTATAGGCTATTGGTTCATATGGGATGGAAGGCAGAGTGATAATAAGACTCAGTTACAATCCAAGGGCTTAATGAGCCAGCAGAGTCAGCTGCAGTTGGCAAGAAATACTGCTAGCTTAAGCGTGATTTAGATATACTGTAAAGTGTATTTTAACCCACTTTTAAATGTAGAGTAGTCATTCAAAGGCTATTTTCAGGAAGGGCTGTTTTAAAAAAACTGCTAACACATCTATCTGCTCTGGTATATTACTTTGATGAACACCATTCTTTTCAAGAAATGCTCAAGGGAAGAGATGCAGTTAGATAAGCAGTCCATATGGTTTCATTCTCCAAAAGGATAGTGTCAGGATGATTTAGAAATGTTCAGCGTCCTGTGAACAAGGTCGGAAATCAGCCCAGAAAGTAGGAACAAACATAATCTGTTAGGTCACCCAAGGCTTGTTCAGATGCTGTTTGACATCTATTTTATTTTATAAATAAAGTCATCCAGATATTTGGGTTAAAGTGGCATCCATATGCAGATGATATTCAACGCTGCCTCTGGATGGGATTGCACTTCCCCTGAAAGACCAACTCTGCAGCTTAGGAGTACTCCAGGATTCAATACTGTTGGTGGAAGTTCAGATGGTATCAGTGACTAGGAGTGTCTTTTATCAGCTTAGACTGATTCACCAGCTATGGCCCTATCTAGAGAAAGCAGATCTTGCAAGTCATACATGCCCTGCTTATACTGATACTAGATTACTGTAATAAAGTCTATGCAGGACTGCGGCTGAAGATGGCTTTGAAGCTTTGGAGTGTGCATTTATTTATGGAAGCCAGTCAACCAGAGCACATAATACACAATTTGTATCAGTTCTGCTGGTTGTCAATTTCCTTTCAGACCGATTTAAGGTGTTCATAGTTGCCTTTAAAGCCCTGAAAGGGCTGAGACCACATTATCTGAAGAACCGCCTGGACCCATATGAACCTGCCCAGACTTTAAAGATCAGCCTCAGGACAGGCTGTTTGTGGACCTGCCATCAAGAAGTAGTAGATTGATGGACACTAGTGACAGGACCTTTTCAGTGGTCCTGTCACTAGTGAAGACCTTTTTCATTCCAAATTGCTTTTACTTGATATTTTAGTGGCAAATTGTATTTAGTATTAACTTAGTGTTAAGTTATTTTTTTTTACATTTTATACTTTGCTGCTTGTTTTTATATTAATATTTTTGTGGATATTGCTTGATTACTGCTGCTATAAGATTTTTTAGGTGTTTTAGTGTTTTATATATTTTGGTTTTAGGATTTGTAATAGGTTATAACTGAATGCTTATGTTGTGAACCACCTTGGGAGGGTTAATCCCTGAAAGGTGTTCCATAAATGCTAAAATTAACTTCTAATTACAACTGTACAATAATTATACTATTTATTATCTACATAGCTCCTACAAGTAAAACTTATGCAAAAACCTCATTACCAAGTTATGCAAGGGGGAGTTTATCCCCTCCTCTTATCATATCGTAAAAGTTACTATTCAAAATAGGAGGATTATTAGAAAACCGGAACACCCAATTTGCAAACAAATGCATATCAGCAGTGCAGCAAGTAATATTTGTCTGTGAATGTCATCATCAATGTTGCTCCTGGAAGAAAACTGACAAAATGTGAGAAGAGGAAACAGAAACCTCTCTTAAGACTCATAGAATGTATATACGGCAATACAAGAGACAGATAAAAGAAGCAAGCTACACAATGGCAAACAGAAGCTACATCAACCTTTGGATATGTGCTTTTAATTTTGTTTGGTTTAACTATATTGTTTAACTACATTATTTTAAAAATACAACAAAAACCTTTAACAAACGGGGCTTTGTTGGGTTTGTATGGGAATGGAGTTTCAAAATTATTGAGTTTGTTCCTTCTCTCTGAACATGTTGCAAGTGATGGGGGTAGTGCCATAAATAAATCACTTAATATAAGGGGCTTGACAGGCATACTTGACCTTTTTCATATCTACCAACTAATTTGTAACTATGCATATCTGTTCTTCCTAGTGCCAGTAGGACAGCTGACAACTGAGAGTACGCATTGTCCTAGTGGCAGTAGGGTCCTTGAAACTAAAACATTATTCAGGAACAAGGATGCTTGCCTGAAAGGAGGCAGGATTTGGGGGACTTTCATTAGATAATTTTCTGCTTCCAAATTACAATAATCCAGGGAGGATTTCTTAGGTTCATTGTAAGCCCCAGTGGTGTCTTCTAACCTGGCATGCAATTGCAGCTAAGGCAGTAACATATTGGGTGGGAAAAGCATGTCACCTTCACCAAGTGGTGATCAGATGCCACTTGGTGCATGATATCTGGCATACCTTTGAGCCATCATTACAGCTCTAACTCCCCTCCCACTGGTGGAGAATGGAGTAGATTGTGACCCCAGATAGCTAAATGGTTTCAGGGATGAGTACTGTTTTTGCTGTCTTGGACTGGATCAAACATTCCACTTTGGGCAGAGCAACCAACAGAGTGTGAACAAGCCAGCTCATCATGCTTTAAGCAGCAAGAGGGCTCCTGGCTCTTACCTCCTACCCATTGTCAGCCCCTGCCTCCTTGATGAAGTTATTCTCTATTCAGTCCTGGGACACTGATCCAAGTTCAAAAGCACATTTGGCTAACGAATTGCCCCTCAGGTCCAAATTGTTTGTGGCACAGCTAAATGAAGTATTAGTTAAAAGGCCCTGTCTTCTGCCAGGGAGGAAGAGTACAAGGGTCGTAGGGCCTCTCAGGCCCTTTGCCTGTTCAACCCTTCCAAATCTAAGGATTCTGAATGCATGTAGAGACCCTGGTGGGATTCACAGCACCATAGCTTTGGAGGCTTTCTGAGTTATATTAAAGAAATTTGCAGAGCAGCTCCCTTGATGTCAGCTTGCACATTTCTTAGCCTTCAGTGGTAGAACATTCTTAAACATGGCTGTTCTACTACACCCTAATAACCTTCCACTCAGGGAATATACTGCTGCTACACAGGCTTCTCTACTGAAACTATGGAGGGGGGAAAAAGAATATGTTGTTACTCTATGATAAATTTCCCATTCTTTGTAGGGTATCTCACCCTTGCAGAATGAAGATTAGGTGATGTTTATTTATTTACTGGCAGCACAGTATCTGTGTATGAGTGTAAAAGGTCTCATGCCTCACATCGAAGGCCTGCAATTCTCATACACGAGGGAAAATTCTCACATGCCCGAGAGCAGTGCATGGAATTGCATGCTATTATTTAATAGCTTCAGAAGCTATTAAAACTCCACCACAAAGCACTTCTAAGATTTATGACCACATAACATAACAGTTCATTTCAGAACACACTTAGGTGTTGTAATGTACAGTTTTGAAAATGGAAATTATCCCCAAAGGCAAGTTACCATAAGTGGCCATACAGCATGACATATCAAAGCTTGCTTTATTTGGGTGCTCTACTATGCACGAGTAGTCATTATGGTCAGGAACTTTAACTTTCCACGTACATTTTTATAACAGTATAGCAATACATAAGCAACAAAATAATGTTCTTAGAGGATATAAGATGCACACTTTACAGACTCCCAGAGAAAGAAAGCTAAGTTGGCTAATACAGAAAGTTAACACAATGTTATCCCTCATTGTTAGCACAACAGGGCAATTCGTAATTTCCTACTGGTTTACCACAACAACTGAGACATCCTAACATCAGAAAATAGCACTTATGTACCAAAACAAAAATGATTTTTGAATTTAATTCGCACAGAAGAGAGCTTCATCATGCCTGAAATTCAAATATATCTTTAATTAGAAACATCATAAGTCTAACTACCCAAGAGAGAAAAATGGGTTTCCATTGTTTTCAATTCTGACTGGTTTTCACTAACAATTATTATTATTCATTCTGAAGAATTATTTTAAAAATGTAACCATCCTGAACCTATAGGCCTGGCAAGATATAAATTAAAATAAAATAAAAACAACCCTCCTGCTTAAGATGCAGAATTGGAACACCGGTTCTAGATAGTTTATCATACACCCATTACTTTGAGAGAGAGACTGCCCAATTATTTTGCTATAGGATTAGTATGTAAAATTGTTGACTAGAAAAAAGATTCCTTCAGGGGAAGGGGTCCTATAAGGTGGTTTCTTCCTTTAAAAAAGAATTAGAATTCCTTCCAATAAAGAATAGTTAAAATGGAGACAAATACCCTAACCTAAGTAATCTAATGTCCAGGTTGAAATTCTGAGACGCCTTAATACATAGGAAAGTCCAACTGGATCAAACCAAGGGTCCATCTAGTCCAGCCTTGTGTTCACACGGTGACCAATCAATTGCTTGTGGGAAACTCATAAGTAGGATGAGTAGAACAGCAACCCCCCACTCATTTCCCCAGCAACTGGTGTATTTCGCTATATTGCCTCTGATACTGGAGTTAGCATATAGCTATCATGACTAATAGCCATCAATAGCTTTATGCCCCATTAATTTGTTTAATCTCCTTTTTCATGACTTGACATTTGCATATTTTACTCAGTTATTTGCAAGCTTTCAGCGTTACCCCTTTTAGTAAAGATCCCTGTTCAAGCATCCTCTTATGTAGGATCTAATGCGTACACAGGTTTCCTAGTAAGCAGGGACTTGCTCGTTTGTTTCGATATTAAGGCCAGTTCTGTTTATGAAAGGAGAAAAGAACAGTGTCCCAAGTATCCAAAAGAGCAATCTTCCTATATCACTAAGGAGACCTTCTTCCCTAACAGTCATACTTGGTGTGATGCCATTCCTGAATTAGTGATATCACTGAAACGTCAAAACAGGTTTCAAGGATTCATCATGTTCACCTCAAAGCAAGCATTATGACCCCCAAATTGTCATGCCACCCAGCCTGCCACAAAACCCTCCTATATATCCACTGTCACATAACACTCCCACATTCCTGACTTACTACACTGCCGCTGAACTTCCACCAGTAGCAAGATGTCATTCCCACCCTCCCTTCTCCAGTGTCTTGAAAATATAGATTTCCCAAGAGCTTCAGAAGTCTTTGTAGCCTTTCAGAAAACTTTGGCCCTTTATACACCATAGGGGTGTAGAGGGCAATTCCGGAAGTACCTAATTCACACCATCAGCGCACAGGGAGGGAGGGCAATCCTGAAGTACCTAATACACACCATCGGTGCACAAGGACCAGACGGGGGCCATCCCAGGCAAAAAGCCTGGTGTGGAAAGGGCCTATATTTCAATCGGGGGTTACATCTGGCCTGGCAAATTGCTATGCAGAGTAATAGGTACTGAAGGGGAAGGGGAGGCCTTTTCTTCCCTTCCTCTTACCTGTTAGCAGTGACACTAGAGTGCCAAAGAGGAGGGGATCTGGGAGGGATCAGTAAGTGGAAAGGGTCTTATTATATAGGAAGAAGCTTAGATGATCTTATTGCTGGGCACAGGCTAAACTTCGATTCCCCTGGAAATAAAATAAGCCATTTCCCAAAAAATCATTAATTGGATGGGTTATTTCTAAGGCACTTTGATGTGAGCTCAGGTAGAGTGAAGCTTGCCTATCAACATACTTAATGTAGCTTGAATAAATGAAGGCAACTTCATGCATCTGAACTGAGTGGGCCTGGGTTAAACATCCTATTTACACAATAAAGTTGCTATAGAATTTTGACCTTCTAAAGGCTGATGAAGAGAGCCATGCCCAATTGAACTAACTGAAGATGCAATAGTGGAAGGAAGAAAATGTTGACTAATTGTGCTTTGTATTAGCTTTGTAACTGTATGGCTCATAATCAAACATGACTGTGAACTCTTTACAGGGTTGCAGATTTACATTGCTCTGCTTATATATACAATAGTGGATACACAACCTGTGGGCCACATGCACCTCCCATGACGCCTAACATTATCCAATTTTTTTTTATTTTTTCCCACACAAAACCAACAAAACATCCACAACAACACACCAAAAGAGGACAATATACTGAGTTACAGTGGATTCCCAATTTTCTCCCCAGCAAAGACATGAAAATATATGCTTCTTGCACCTAAACCAAGACAGATTTCTCCCCTCTCTTTTACCTTAACCCCTACTTCTATTCGTTGGATCCACAGATAAACAGTTTATTTTTTTTCTTGCTCCTTCACAAAGTCTATAAGGGGTTTCCATTCACTTCTAAATCTATCTGTTGACTTTTCTCTAATTATTGACGTAAGTTTTGGCATCTCCGCCATCTCCAATATCTTCAACATCCATTCATCCATTGTAGGTAACATTGTACTTTTCCATTTTTGCACATATAGGAGTCTCACCACTATCGTCATATGTAACACTAGAGTTCCACAATTCTTTTTCATCTGATCGTCCATTAATCCCAAAAGAAAGTATTCCGGTTTCAATTGTATATTGATCTTTAATATTTTTTGCATTAATGAATGAATCTGTATCCAAACGTTTTTTGCTCTTTTACAAGTCCACCATGCATGATAACATGTTCCTTGTTGCTCTTCACATTTCCAGCATGTTCCCGAGGCCCCCTTGTACATTTTGGCTAATTCTGAAGGAGACATATGCCATCTAAACTTCATTTTATAGAAGTTCTCTTTAAGTTGAATACGTAATGTGAATTTTAGATCTTTTAACCACATATTTTCCCATTGATTCATTGATATATTATATCCAAAGTTTTGTGCCCATTTTATCATACACCCCTAACATTATAAATGTAGTCTGAGTTTTATTCACTGCTTCCTGCTTCCGGAAGGATCCTCTAGGAACCAGCGTTCAGAGGACCTACATCTCAGAGTACATCTAGGAACAGAACCAACACTCAGAGGACCTACCCTCTGAGTGCTGGAGGCCCAGAGGATCCTCTAGGAGACACTCTGGAAGCAGCTATTATAAGGCTGTATGACCCTCAGAGTGCTGCTGCTGCTGCTGCTGCTGCTGCTGCCGATGCCAGGAGAGTGCCAGGAGTGAGCCCTTCAAAAGGCCTGGTCAAGGTGGAAGGGTGGTGCTTGAGGAAGTTTGTCTGTGTGTGTATGTGTGGGGAAAGGGTGTGTATGCTTGTGGGAGAAAGGTGTATGTACTTATGAGTGTGTGCACACATATGCAGCCCCCAGCCCCTCATCTGATACCATATGTGGTCCTTGGGGCCAAAAGATTGTGGATTCCTGGTTTATAAGCTGTGCTTTGGATTCAAAATGTGATTCTGCTAATACATAAAGAATTGAGCAGTATCTTGGTTAAAGTACAATGTTATTTTATTTTAAGTACTACTTACAAAGCAAATCTTTCAGCCACTATACCTGACTCTTATTAGTACAACAGCTGGTCAGTGTTCCTCCACTAAGTCTTTACACTATAGAAAACATGAAATAAGGCCCAATATTAGGATGGTTGATCTATTTGAGGAAATAGTTTTCAGCCTGTTTTGGATGGAATCTTTACATTGAAAGGGTGATTTGTTTATTTCATCTTAAATAAAATAAGATGAAATAAACTAAACCAGGGCAGTTAATTTGCAGGGAATCAGTCAACAATGTCAAAGCAATTATTGTGGGGTGTAAGTCTGGAGCTTGTTTTCAATATCTCATGTGTGCAGCTTAACTAATGAGTTGCAGCTCTGTGATGAAGATCGAGCTCTGAGACTTTGCTGCAGCAATGAAATATGAAGTGCAATCAATTTTAGCTGGTTTGGACTTTTGGCTAGCTGGCCAGTCTACATCAGCTTGGTGTTGTCCTCAGATGCATATCTTAAATGCACAGGAATCACCACTAATTTTAATGGAGGAACTTAACCTTCGTGGGAATAGTAATGTGTGCCTAGGTTGGCCCATTTCAGTAAAATTAATGGGAAAGCATTTGATGCAGAGTACTCCAAATGTACATTTAAGGTCCTGTACTCAAACCCAATCACTGGATCAGACTGCAGGTAATTCTAACCCCAAACAAACTTAACAATAAGTTATTCAAAAATGAGGGATTAAGCAACCAGGGAGAATGGGCAACTCTTTGTGATATTTTTAGATGTGAGGATGAAGGGAATCATGTTTAACTGCTACTCCTGATACCAAAAGAAGTAGCAATAGTATTGTAGCTTGTCGTTATATGAATTTGAAGAGGATTAAGACTTTTAAGCCAATGATACAGCTTAGAATCCTTCTGCGTATTGCCACTGCTGGAACCCACCTCCATTCCTACTAGCACATATAACAAGCCAATCACTTTTGCACCCTGCCAACAGTCTGCACCATCTGGCCAACTCTCTTCTCCTTGCCAAGACAGGCTCAGGGAGACTGTCTGCAAGTGAAACTTGCAACTGCATGTCTTGGAAAAGGGGTGGGAGATAGCGTATGATGGCAGAGATGAGACTAACCCTCCTCAGCAGCTGATCTGCCTCCATTTATTAAACATGAATGGGATTTCCAAGAGATAGGCAATTCCATTCCCACATAAATTTTTGATCTAAGAAAAAATGTTCCCCACTTCTTATGCTCGTAATAATGGATGCTTCTGGACAGATTAGCAAACTCACTGAGGCCCTTGCAACGCTGTCACAAAGAGTAGGTACACTTAATATTACTATATCAGCATGAATGCTTTATGAATCTCTGGCTAGTGGCAGAGTAGAAGTGCCATTAACATGTCATTGGGATGTGTGTGTTCAAGTATAATTAATTATACACTGATAGCAGAGACAATTTTCTCTAATAGATTCTCATTTTGCTAGTCAAATACATAAATGAATTATTACAAAATGACACACATTCCTATCCATTTCCTCGCCAGCACAAGAAAGACCCCATGTTAGGTCAAGTTCAAAATGTCTCCTACTTAAACAGGAAAAGAATCTACCAAGTGCTTGACATAAATACAGCCTCATCCCAATGCCAGTTTCATTAGACCACTTATACACAATCGGCAATTCCATAAATTGTAAAACTTTACAAGCAAATCACGGGTGCATAAAAGGACTCGACTTTTGAAACAATGTGTAAAGATAACTTGGATTTCTTTTGTGGATGGATTCAGTGAAGCATGTCTGGCAGTAAATCAAGATATTACAATACCTGGGACTCTATCCAAGCTCCTTATTCCCCATTTGATGTACACACTGCATGAAGATTCAGTCTCGCTTCAGTGAGTTCTCACAGAAATAAATTAAGCAAAAGATTGCTTTAATTACAGAATGGAGAAAACTGCTTCACTTGGCAGGAAGTTTCTTTTTCTTTTTCATTGCTCACAATGAAAGCGTGATTGCAGTGAATATATCAAAGCCTGTTCCCTTGCAGGGAAACTGCTTCCTTTCTGACCATAAAATTAACTGGACACTACTGAAGACAAAATAGTGGTCCAGGTTGATCATTAGCAGTGCTTCTCTTATTTTCCTAATGGAAACAAGTATACATCTACCACAGACCTGCACAACCTGTGACCCATCGCAGCTGAACACTATGAAGAACAGGAGGGTATACCAGTCATAATTTATTGAGGCTTTGGTAAGGCTACATTGGGCTCTGTAGGTCACAATTTGTGCAGAGCAACTCTAGAATAGAGGAGAACAGTGTCACATTTAAAAGCAACACAACCAATGTATCTAAAGTGTTAGTCTGAGGCACAAATAGTACATCATACACAGAACAGGTACAAATCCATTGATTACTATAATGGCACAGTCTCCCAACTATTTCAATAGAGGCTTGGGCAGGAAATCTATTCATGCTCTATTTAAACTAGTGGAAAACGCTTGGTAGGAGTGCCTGGTGCATTGTGTCATAAACCATATGATTGTTGCTGACATGTTTCAAATTCAGTGCTAAATCCAGTTTAAAGGGGTATGAATGATTAACACACAAGAAGGAGCCCCCCCCCCCCCCCCGTGCACATTGGCACATTCTGGGTTTGGGTTCAGTGTTTCGTGTTAATATGAAGAAATCTAATAGAATTCTGGCTAAAGCCTGAGAATACCATTTTACTCCTTGTATCAAAAACCATATAATACCACATTTTGTGCACACTGACCAGTTTCAGACATTTTATCTGGGAAAAAGTGGATATGGTAATGAGAAACTAAGAAAATTAATGTGCAATCAGTGTTTGAGTAACAAAAGTCGGAATTGTTTCGCACCGATCAAAAATATTATGACATTATTAAGATGACAGACTTTAATTCATATAATTTACAGAATGAGCACTGCAAATTTCTGTACAATAATCACTTGAATCTGACTAATGCTAGTTAAGCATAGTCATTGCCTAGTGTGAGCTTAGAGGATTCCCAAATGCTCCCATTGCTGTCCACCTGTGAGAACAACTAGGTTGGTGGGCATAATGGAAAGGGCTTTAAGCAGAGGCCCCACGTTCATGGAATGCTTTGCCAGTGGGAGTAAGTCAGGCCTTTTAAAAGGCCCTAACTTGTATTACATAAAATTTCCTGAAATAGGATTTTATTGCGTTGGTGAATTTTTTAAATAGTTTTAGCTGCAATTATTTACTGGATCTTAGTGCTTTTTCTGAGCTGGATTTTTTAGGGTTATTACTGGTTTTTATTTGTTCTTGGTTTTTAGTATTATGGTTTTATCGTCTTTAAAGCTTATTGCTATGTATATTGCATATTGATGCTGGAAGCCATCTTGGGAGGCTTTTCACTCTACGAAGTGGCGTGTGTGTGTGTATAATAAATTGCCAGCAAACCACAACCATAGAAAATATTCTGTTTCCCTTCATGCAACAAACAATTTCTTGTTTCCCTTCTCATTTTCCATCCTGGACTGTATAACTACAGTACCTCTGAGTAACTGTACAGCTTCTTTATTTAAGCACTGAACAAATGCACCCCTGTCTCCTCACACATTGAGAATTCAGAAACAGGTTTCCTCTTAAACATATGCTGAGCCCAGGACATTCACTACAAAGGCTGAGTCCACAGTCATTTCCCTCTAATAAACACTCAACTCCTGGCTTTTCCTCTCTTTGCCAGAATATCCCTGTTCTAGCAGCCCAGTTCACAAAATCAACATCTCTCTCCCTTGCCCCATCTCAATAAAATGACTTTTTTTAGAAAGCTAACCAGCATAGTGGAAGAAGGCAATTTGTCATTTTCAATGTTCATATTTGACTGATGTAATTTATCATTAAGGGAGCAGGTGATGCGGAGAAACTCTTCCTCTGGCCATGTTCCTCATGCTGTCCATCCCAACCTTTGCAAAATTGTGCTGTAGCTCCAGATGACTTTTCTCCAATCTTGGTGGGTAGGGAAAAGCAGAATGAACCAGCCAACTTGCATTTAACATTGATGTTTTGGGAAAGACAGTTTGGGGAGTGGGGGCAGGGGGCTGATACGCCAGCTGCGCCCCTTCCTAGAGTTGGAAGACCTAAAGTTGGTGGTGCACGCGCTGGTAACTTCGAAGCTCGACTTCTGCAATGCGCTGTACATAGGGCTACCTCTATGCCTAGTCCGGAAACTTCAACTAGTTCAAAATATGGCAGCCAGGTTGGTCACCGGTACATCTAGGGGTGACCATATTACGCCAGCTTTAAAATCGCTCCACTGGCTGCCAATTAGTTTCCGGGCGAAGTATAAAGTGTTGGTTATTACCTTTAAAGCCCTACATGGTTTGGGTCCAGGTTACCTGCGGGATCGCCTTCTCCCATACAATCCGTCCCGCACGCTCAGGTCCTCTGGGAAGAACTTACTGCAGTCGGCCAAGACTAGGCTGACAACCGTTACCCAGAGGACCTTCTCTTCTGCCGCTCCCAGACTGTGGAATGACCTGCCGGAGGAGACTCGTCAACTTAACAGTCTTTTAGAATTTAAGAAAGCCATAAAGACTGTTCTCTTCCGGCAGGCATATCCAGTGGAATTTTAGAATGTTTTAAGGATGTTTTTAGGATGTTTTAGGATTTTTATGCAGTTTTAATAATATGTGTCATGTTTTAATCAGTTTTATGTATTTTATCATGTTGTTGTTCCCCGCCTCGATCCAGACGGAGAGGCGGGTAAGAAATAAATTGTTATTATTATTATTATTATTATTATTAAACCAGTAATTCTGCCAGTTTCTTTGTTAAATTCAATGACAACTTGTAGTTATGTAATCAGCAACAATAATATTTGGCTAATATTACCATATTATATAAAGAATATATAAATATATATAAAATTTTGGTAGGCAATTCCTTTGTAATGCCTATTTCCTGTGCTTCAGCATTAGCTACCTGTGTCTGCATGTGTAAGTGTATACATTTTTTTTTAAAAAAAACCCCATATTTTCATATAAAATAAACACATAGACATGCGGCTTCTTTAAAATTCAAATAACGGGGATTTTCCTTGTCATCTCAGATGAATTCAGACAGTTGAAAGTAAAGTTGACACTGTTGGCCATCATCATCACATGGACCCGACTTCTTGTATTAAGCAACATCTACTGTGACAAAGGCCTTACTTCTTACATACATATTTCAAGGAACATTCACATAACCCTACACTAGTTTGTTATGGATGAATTCATTTGCAAGGTTCTCTAACACAAATTTCTTTAACCATCCTTGTAAACGACATAAAAACCCATCACTGTGCAATGGTTTAATTATCCGGACTGTGGGAATACAAACAGGCAACACTGTTGAAATAGTACTGCCTACTGCCTGGCAACAAAATGCCCGTGATTTTCCTGGCATGAAGTGTACATAAAGCAACTTCTGAACCAAATATACAGATTTGGGGAGAAAGAAGAGAGAGTTAATGAATACTGATCCCTGGATCATTAGGATATGAGCAATTTCTTTACTTTCTTCTCTTCATCATGGCTCACTGGCATTTTACTGATACATAAATCGCCTAAGACTTCAAATAAAGTTCAACAAAGTGATTTTAAAAAGCATTATGGGTCAATTCTGGCCTTGGACAAATGACTAACCACAATTACAAATGTCCAAGCTGCATCATCAATATCAGAAGTTAGTTCTTAATTGCAAACAGCTGTTTTTTTTAAAAAAATCCTCAGATATTAAGAAGTTTGCTTTATTTTGAGAGAGCTCTTACAGGGAAACATCAAGAACTGGGGGGGGGGGGTATAAACGTATAAAGCTAGCAGGGCTCAGGAAATTATATATAGCCCCAGAGTACTCTGCTAGTGAAAAATGGAACATGAAATGTCATTTTCATATCCTGGTGTACAGCTTATTTTCGTGGAAATTTTATAATAGTTTTGAGGGGATTAAAACAAAAAGCAGCTTCCACAGCTAAGCCAGCTAAAAGTTTAATTAAATACAATTGCTTGCTGTGCTTGCCTTCCCAAGCTGCCTCATGCATATTCATCACTGTAATTACAGCAGTATTAAAAAAAAAAGAAGAAGAGATCCCACAACTAATTATGCCACACTCCTTGCCTTCTACACATGCCTGGAATTTTTTACATAATTACTACTTAAATTAATTGCAAGTTTGTTAATTTTTGCACTTTGTCCTTTCATGCTAATTTGAAATTTGGTTCCCCCCCACACCTCTTTTCAAGTGATACATGACGGTTTACCTCAGAAAAACTGAACACCAAGATGCCTTCTAATTACTTGCAATAGTAAGATACATGCTGTGTTGTAAACTTCAGCCCCTCACATAGTGTTTGCAATCCCAAATATAGCATTTGTAAGTCATGTTGTTACATGCCCTCCCTTTCAGTTTTCAAATTCCAATGGCGCTCTATTCCTTGACTGCCACAGTTTGAGTCTATCTTGTTCTTCCACTGCAGCAGCATTTGATTTGGGTATGAGGGGCTGCAGCCCAAAGGGAAAATCATATTAGTGCACTTAGGGTCTTGGCCATGAACTATTTTTAACCTTGGGGATTTATTAAAAGAAAAATAATGTAACCATCTCAAAAGTGTGCCATCACCACTAAGCCATTTTTAAGATGGAGGTAGCTTGTATTAGGGTTAAGAGCCTTTTAAATGCATGTACAATCCATCTACAATGCATGAAACTCAGAAGCCTGTATACTTCTTCACAAACAAGGAAGGATAGACTTTTGCCTATTTTGTATCTTTCAGCTGTAAGTACCAATAGTGATCTGAACTGGCAAAGGCACATAAGCAAACCTGCTGCAGTAAAAACAGTCATTTGGGAAGACAACTCCAATAACATTAGTAACCCCGAGCCATGTAAATATGGCTCGGGGATCCTACAGCCATGTCCATTATTAGCAGCAGCGGCCACCCAAACTGACTGCTATGACAGGGGAAAAATGGGATTTTAATGAGCAAAGCAAACACCAATTTCTCATCTTAAATAAAGCTCCTAAGTGCAATGCAAATAGATACATTAGCAAAGATGGCTTGGGAACAATTATAAATAATAATATAAAATGAAGTGCATGCTTATTGCATAGAAGTTGAATCAACCACACAATTCTTCTGTGATTAGGTGCTTTAAGATTACAGCTTGGACCCCCTCTAGATGGATTCCGTTTGACGCCTGTTCCTCCGATTATACGCATCTTCTCGGAAGCGCTTTATCGTAAATGCTTGTATGCAGGAGGTAATTGAGCACTCAACAGGTGACCTTACCGGTTGTGTCAAATGCGCTTTACAAGTAGTTAATGCGGAGAATCGCTTGTTCACATAGTCAAAATGCGCTTTAACGGCTGGAGCAAAATAAAACTCGCTATTTAACGCGCATTCGATAATGCGCATAATCGGAGAGAAAATGCGCCTCTACGCCTGATTTGCGCTCCGTTCTTGTAGAGATAAAAATTTTAATGCGCCTTGAAAGAGTTTTAAATGCCTCTTGTAGAGGCAGCCTTAGATTCTATGTTGCACTTCATGTGGGGTGGGGAATTCTGCCAATTTCCCATTCTATTTGCAACTCCCTTCACCAAGGATCCCCAATGCCCAGGAGCAGATTTTAGGGGGCAAACAGACTGCCTAAAGTAGGCCAGTCCACCTTTTCAGGACTATTCTAGCCAGAGAACATGGCCCCACCATCATCCTCTGCTGAGTCCTTAGCAGAATGTCCATCTCTACAGCCTTGCAGAAGTTAAAGAGCCAAATTTCACATTATGTTCCACAGTCATCTCCTCCAGGAAGTGCAGAGCTGATCACATGATCACACTACTGGTCTTATCAGCCTACATGAAGCTTTAATTGTCTTTAGCTTCCTGCTGAGACAAGTTCCTCCTATTGTCCTAGTAGGAGAAAGCGCCAGCAGGACCCACTTGCAGCTATCCAAGGTCCTGTTTTCATCTAAACTCAGATTAAGAGGACTAGAGCCTTGACCTTGCTTACAGTGGGTAGCTTGCATACATGAACTGCAAGTTATTTTTTTTACTAGCTTACACTTACACAGCCACTCTGAGTCATTCTTTTTCTGCACCAACATCTTCGTGTACTTATTGCAACGCTTAAACATCTAGGCTTTGAGCATAACCACAGAAATGCCATGTTCATGCAGCAACACAAACTTTGCTTCCTCATGTATTCAAATATAGCTGCTAACTGCATTCACCAGAAGTTTTTTCTTTTTTAAAAATAAAATATATGAAAAACTATATGAAAAGGCCCAGTTACACTATTTCTTGTCTCAGAAATAATAACTACCTGCCAGTGTATTTTTAGAAATCTCCTTGGATGTTATACAAAAGACAAAAAGACAAAACAAACAACTATTACTACTTCTGTAGCATTACTTTTAATTTACAAAGTATTTCACAATCTTAGTATTGACCTTCACAATGACTCTTTGATTTTTTTTAAGAAGTCATTTTACAGATAAGGAACTGAAGCTGTGAGACTGACTCACCCAAGGCCCTGCAATGAATTGTGTCAGAAATGTGAAGCCATGTCTCCCAGGGTATACCGAATATCCATAGATGCATTAGATATTAGCTCTTCTGTGTTCCCATAGATTCCACACAAGGAAATCATTTTTCAATATTCATACAATAATTTGAATAGTTTAATCTTTTCCATAACAGAAGATATATCCGGGTCATCTATGGTTTTCTCTTACACATAAAAGTTCATCAAGCACCGGGGGTTAAATTTAATGTGTACAGATACTTATAAATTGTTTAAGTAGAACTCTGTTGGTACAAGTTCACAATCTTTGTTCTTGTACATCTGAGACTTGTCTTCTATTCCTACAATTCCTGTTGCTTCAGAAAACCCTATCATAGACTAACTCGGGCTTCACTCTAGCAACAGGTAAGAAGCTTAGCAGCCTGTGGAGGAAGCAAGGAAGAAGCATGGAAGAAAATATTAATAGAGGTGAGTTGAAAGCATAGGTGACTTGAATGTTCTTGGTTCTTGAAAACATTTGGCAATGGCAGAAAGCACTATCCACTTTGGTGATTTTTCAGCAGGCACTGTGAAAACATATATATGAATTTGCCCATTCATAGAGAACAATGCTAATCCAGGGAGCATGGTACTTACTCTCATTTGGATTCTTGATGTTGTAAACTAGCCAAATCTGACAGGCTACATAGTGTTGTGACATTACCATGAATTGGCTGGATCACTATTCCCAAGAAGACAATGACAACCCATTTTTCCAAAAAAAGGGAAAGAAAAAAAGATGCTGAACAAATAGGGATTGAACAAGCAGTGAACAGGCATCAAACAATGATGCATGTATGTAATAGATGGGTTCATTTCAGCTCACCTAAATCACAATTTTCACTACAGATCTAAACAGGTGAAGATTCGCTACTGCGCTAGCCATTCAATAGATTAGTTAAAAATGACTACAGCTTATCATAAAGCCAAGGGTAGTTTTTATCCAAGCATTTCCTGCCTTTTTAAAGCCACTATTTTAGTGCTCTTAATTCTCCCTATTGATGCCCCGGCCACAATTTCCCCCCAGCTGTAATGACTCTCAGGTATTTCCACCTAATAATGAAAATAGTTGTTGAAAAATTTATAGCACAATTCTATATATGTCTGCTCAGCAGTAAGAGCTGCTGAGTTTAGCTGGACTTATTCACAAGTGTAAACATGATTGCAGCCTTATTATCTTGTTTCTCTTTCATTTTTTACCCTACTATCTGAAGAAGTGAGGTCTCCATCTCAGAGATGTTCAGTAGCCAACGAATATTTTTTTTCCATTAGACAAGTCTTAACATGGTATGTGAGCTGAGAAAATTCATTTTGGAAATTAATCTTCCCGCCTGAAATCTGATAGCTTCCTATCTTCTTTCACAATTAATACAATTTTCTCTGTCCACTTAATGGAATTAACTAAAGGCTTCTCATGAATTATATAACTTGATAAAACATGCAGTTACATTATAAATCACTTTAAAGTGAGGGTTTAGTAAACACTACACTGGACAGCCAAGGTATTAAACCACAAGCCTCTGACTCTTATCACACAAAACCAAGTTAAACTAGTTACTATTTATAAACCTGGCTCTATTTTAGGAACCACGATAAAGAAGACATGCCCTTTTACTACATTCCTCTGTGTCATCCTGAGGCTTAAGGCAGTAAGGCTATAATCCTATCTATATTTACCTGTGAGCAAGTACCATTGAACGCACTGGTGTTGCTTCTGTGTAGATCTATGTAACATTGCAATGTAAGAGTTTTGAAAACAAACACCTCTTTACCACCACCATTCATCATTTGGCTGGCACTCTGAAGATCTCATTTATCATAAAATTGGTGTTTTTCTTACTCATCTGATTTAACTCTGTATAACCAATATAAGCCAATATCATTGTTGCTGTAATATGAAAGATGCAGAGTATTGCAAATGATCAATCACATTTATATTAGAAATAGTTGCAGTACTAGTTATGTTAATATGTGGAGTTTTTTTAAACCCTTTCCCATTATTAAAAGGAAAAGTAGTTCAAATATTTTGAAATGTTAAGAGAAAAATTGTAGCCTTGCTGCAGTTATCCATGTGCAATATTCATGTTCCTGCCTGACATCAACATGGCATACACCTGCAACAAGTGCAAGCTGGTTGCACTATTGGAAGAAAAAGTGAAAGTACTTGAGCGGCGAGTGGGAATAAGAGAGGTGAAGAATTCCTAGACAGAACGGTGGAACTGCAACAGGAACAAGAAGCGCAAGAGATTGAAGAGCAACAGCAAGCCAAAGCAGAAGTGGAGAATGCTGAGATGAGGAAAGCCAACAAAAAGGAAACTCCTTGGAAAAGGGTGACAATTAGGAGCAGAAGAACTAGAAGACACTCTCCACCAGTGGAATCATTAGAGTTATGCAACTGCTTTCAGCTACTGGAGGATGAGACTGGAGGACAGCCTGCAGAGGAAGATTTACAGGGGACCCCGTGCAACAGTGAGCAAGAGGCAGAAAGTCAACTAAGTAGAAGAGAAGAGTAGTTGTTGTGGGAGACTCTCTGTTGTGTAGGATTGAAACCCAAAACCCAAGTATGTCGTGAAGACCCATGGACTCGCTAGGTATGCTGTCTCCCTGGAGCACAGATTAGAGATGTGACTGAAGGGTTGCCAAAGCTCATGAAGCCCATTGACACATATCCTTTCCTTCTCATCCATGTGGGAACAAATGATATTGCCAAGTGGAGCGACGAAGAAATCGCATCAGACTTTGAAGCGCTGGGAAAGAAACTCAAGAACTTTGGGGCCCAGATAGTTTCCTCATCCATCCTCCCAGTTCTTGTTAGACGATTAGAAAGGGAAAGAAAAATATTCCAGGTGAATGACTGGCTACGAAGTTGGTGCCAACATGAGATATTCGGATTCTGGGACCACAAGCTATGCTACTTGGAAGATGGACTGCTGGCAAGGGGTGGGTTGCACCTCACAAGGGATCAGAATAATGTGTTTGGCAACAGCATGAAGAACTTCATCAGGAGGGCTTTAAACTGAATCCTATGGGGGCGGGAGTTGTAAACTTGGAGGCAACAACGGATGAAGGCTTATGCACCATAACAGAGAGAACAGCTCCAATAGTGCCCCAAAATAGTGTTCACAACAATGTAGGAAAGAAGCCAGACTACAAAGAACATGGTCTTTGATGTCTATATACTAATGCCCAGAGTATGGGAAACAAACAGAATGAACTTGAACTCTTAATACATGAAGGCAAATACAACTTGATAGGTATAACTGAAACTTGGTGGGATGACTCCCATGACTGGAATATAGCATTTGAAGGATATAACTTGTACAAAAAGAACAGAAGAAATAGAAAAGGAGCTGGAGTTGCACTATATGTTAAAAATACTTATCCCTGCACAGAAATACAAGAGGATGAGCCTGGGAGCCCCATCGAGAGTATCTGGATTAAAATAAATGGAGCAAGGAATAAAAGGAGTTGATAGTCGGAGTCTACTACCGACCACCCAATCAAGGAGAAGATGAGGATAAAACTTTTGAAAAGCAAATTGCCAGTGTTTCAAGGAAATCCGATGTAGTAGTAATGGGGGACTTCAATCACCCCAATATCTGTTGGGAGACAAATTCTGCCAAAAGTGGCCCCTCCAAGAAATTTCTGACATGTGTGGCTGATAACTTTCTCCTACAGAAAATAGAGGAACTAGAGGAACGGCTATCCTTTCTTGATACTGACCGATAGGGAGCTTAGTGGATAAAGTGGCAGTTACAGGAACTCTGGGGGAAAGTGACCATGTTGTACTTGAGTTCTTGATTTTTAAGGAAGCAAAAGCTGAGTGTAGCCATATACATACTCTGGATTTCAGGAAAGCTGATTTTAATAAACTCAGAACTATGATAAGTAAGAACCCATGGCAAGTGACCCTAATGAGAAAAGGAGTCCAAGATGGGTGGGAGTTTTTTAAAAAAGAAATTTTAAAGGCACAATTACAAACAATTCCAACAAGGAAAAAAGATAGAAGACAACAGAAGAAACCAATGTAGCTCCTCAAAAAGCTTAGAGATGACCTGAAAATAAAAAAGGATACATATAGGAAGTGGAAGGAAGGCCAGGCTACAAAAGAAGAGTACAAACAAGTAGCACAGAAGTGCCGAAATGGTGTCGGGAAGGCTAAAACTGAGAATGAGCTGAGGCTAGTGAGGGATGCTAAAAACAATAAAAAGGCTTTTTATTCTATTCACAAAAGATATGTGAATAGCAAAAGACAGAGGAAAGAACTGTTGGGTCAACTGCTTAATAAGGATGACAAATTGGTAACAGATGACAAAGAAAAGGCTGAAGTGCTCAATTCCTACTTTGGCTCAGTCTTCTCCCAAAAACAGGTCTATGACCCCCCCCCCCCCCCCGGAAATAGAGAAGCACAAGCTGAAGGGGCAGGATTGCAGTTTGAGATTAATAAACAAATGGTCAAGGAACACCTACTTTCTTTGAATGAGTTCAAATCTCCAGGGCCTGACAAATTGCATCCTAGAGTAATAAAGGAGCTGGCAGAAGAACTCTCAGAACCACTGTCCATTATCTTTGTGAAATCATGGAAGACGGGTGAAGTGCCGGATGACTGGAGGAGGGCTAACGTTGTCCCTATCTTCAAAAAGGGCAAAAAGGAGGAACCTGGGAACTATAGACTGGTTAGTCTGACATCCACCCCTGGGAAAATTTTGGAACAGATTATAAAGAAGTCAATCTGTAAGCACCTTGGAAACAATGCAGTGATTACTAGAAGCCAGCATAAATTTGTCAAGAACAAATCCTGTCAGACTAATCTGATCTCATTTTTTGATCAGGTAACCTCCCTTGTGGACTGTGGGAATGCTGTGGACATAGTATATCTTGACTTTAGCAAAGCTTTTGACAAAGTGCCCCATGACATTCTGATTCACAAGCTAGTGAAAAGTGGGCTAGATGGAACAACTATTGGGTGGATCCACAGTTGGCTACAGAATTGGACTCAAAGAGTGCTTATCAATGGTATCTTTTCACACTGGGGGGAGGTAATGAGCAGGGTACCGCAGGGATCAGATCTGGGAACAGTGTTCTTCAACATTTTTATTAATGATTTGGATGAGGAGGTGCAGGGAATGCTTAGCAAATTTGCAGATGACACAAAATTGGGTGGGATCACAAACACCCTGGAAGACAGAAACAAACTTCAAAGTGATCTTGATAGACTGGAGCGCTGGGCTGAAAACAACAGAATGAAATTTAATAGGGATAAATGCCAAGTTCTACACCTAGGAAAAAGAAACCAAATCCACAGTTACAAGATGGGGGATACTTGGCTCAGCAATACGGCAAGCAAGAAGGATCTTGGAATTGTTGTAGATCACAAGCTCAATATGAGCCAACAGTGTGATGTGGCTGCAAAAAAAGCAAATGCTATTTTGGGCTGCATTAATAGAAGTATAGCTTCCAAATCGTGCGAGGTACTGGTTTCCCTCTATTCGGCACTGGTTAGGCCCCATCTTGAGTATTGTGTCCAGTTCTGGGCACCACACTTCAAGAAGGATGCAGACAATCTGGAGCGTGTTCAGAGGAGGGCAACAAGGATGATCAGGGATCTGGAAACAAAGCCCTATGAGGAGAGACTGAAAGAACTGGGCATGCTTAGTCTGGAGAAGAGAAGATTGAGGGGAGATATGATAGCACTCTTCAAATACTTGAAAGGTTGTCACACAGAGGAGGGCCAGGATCTCTTCTCAATCAATCCAGAGTGCAGGATACGGAATAATGGGCTCAAATTACAGGAAGCCAGATTCCGTCAGGACATCAGGAAAAACTTCCTGACTGTTAGAGCAGTACGACAATGGAAACAATTACCTAGGAAGGCCCTTGGCTCTCCCACACTAGAGGCATTCAAGAGGCAGCTGGACAACTATATGTCAGGCATGCTTCAAGGTGGATTCCTGCATCGAGTAGGGGGTTGGACTTGATGGCCTTGTAGCCCCCTTCCAACTCTATTATTCTATGATTCCAAGATTGTATGTTCTGATAATCTCTTGGTTAGATTACTGCAATGTGTTATATGTGGGGCTGCCTTTTAAAATACTAAAATTGGTCCAAAACAGGGCAGCAGGACTGGCCAAAGTGACCAGATTATGCAACATTGGCTCCCAGTCCATGTCCGAGCCAGATTCGAAATGCTAGTATTAACTTTCAAAGCCCTAAATGCCTTGGGGACAGGTTATCTGAAGAATCTTCTCCTCCCATATCTCCTGTCCTGGACCGTACAATCATCATCAGTGGTCCATCACTGGTAGTCCCTGCCAAAGGAAGTGATGAAGGTAGAAACCAGGAAGAAGGCCTTTTCTGCTGTGGCTTCCTGGCTGTGGAATGAGCTTTCTAGAGAAGCTCGCATGGGGGCTATGTTGTACTCTTTCCAGCTCCAGGTGAAGACCTTTTAATTTTCCCAAAGATTTTAACATTTTAGCATCTTAGTCTTTTAGCTCTCTGTTTTAAATCTGCCATTATATTTTAAACCTCTGCATTGCTGCTAGGTTTTATTCTGGTTGTACCTTTATATGGTAGTTTTAAGCAATTATTATATTTTATGCGGTATTTTATGGTTTTAATTTTTGTGAACTGCCCAGAGAGCTTCAGCTATTGGACAGTATAGAAATGGAATACATAAATAAATACAGAATGCACACGTGGCCCTTTAGCAGTTGTTGTACTGCAACTCCCATCAGCCCTAGCCAGCAAAGCCAATGCTGAAGGATGATGGGAAGTGAAGTACAAGAATGTCAGAAGGACCACAAGTTTTTGCCATCCCTGATTTACAGCTACAACTTTAAAATTCAAGTAAATAATGCTCTTTTAAATAGGAATATTTTAGCTGGGAACTGTGAACATAACTGAGCTATGAAATAATGAAGAACAATTAAGCGTAGTGTGGTTTGCTCAGGCTCTGCCTTTTGCTAAGGTTTTACGGATGAATGAAAAAATTCATTAATTCTTTATATGGTGACATGGCAGAGCAACTTAGTTTACTCTGTGTTGGGTATGAAACTGTATTAATGTCCCCAGAGTATGCTGCTTCTTTAAAAGGTTTTGCAATATTTCTGGTACATGATCCAATTGAAAGCACAATACGAAAAATGTTCTCTTCAAATGTACATAAATTACTATAAGGATTCCAAAATTATTTTACAAGAAAACAAACCAAATAGTAAGCCCACAAGTATAAAATCTGAAGATAAAAATACATCAAATGTCTCTGGTCTTGGCTTAATGTGTCTACATATTCATTTTTTTGCTCACCTCATTGACAGATGGAACTTTGGGAGCTTCCAATTTTTTTTTCATACAAAGCACTACTAAAGGAAAAAAAAAACTCACTGCACCATCATTTGTCACAATAATTGTAAATTACCTTTTAAAAATACTTAACACAACCAAGGATGAATTAACATAACCGAGGCTGAATTAGTTTTACACTTCATATCCTTTAGTCTGTTTTCAAAAGGTTACTTTCTTTTTAAACACACACACACACTGAAAAGAGTCTATTATCATCTTTCCTCCATCAAAGAAAACACACACGCATACACACATTATTGGAACACTCAAAAGTTTTGCACCCATGTTTATTGTTCTGCCGCTGGGTTATCCTGTACCTATTAAATTTGGAAAGCATTTAGGCTAAAGCAATTTTAAGTTTATGATCCTGGAGGTTTTAAAAAAGAAAATGTTAATGAAATATGTGCTGCTTACAGCAAACTATAGCAAACTGCTAGCCCAGCGGGAGGCATTTTCATTAATACAGCTTGTTCGAATAAAAACAAATGCAATTTCCCCTGATCTGTCAAGCAGCTGTTCTGCAGTGAGAATGCGAGAAAAAAAGAATATGCACACAAACCTAGAAAAAAATATTTTCAGAATAGGTATATCAGGACATAAGCAATGCCATCCATCGATCTTTCACCACACTGGCATATATTCAATGCCTACCATAGTATTGAGTGAACATACGCAGGAAGTGTTCATTCTTTTTACAAGAAACATTTGCTTCACAGAAGAAATGCACAACAGCTTGCCTCTTTGGTCATGGGATCGCTTCTACAGTACACATGGTTTGTAGTCCAACCTCTGAACTTTTCAGATCCAAAATTAACCCTTCCCTGTTTATTGCATATCATCCTGGTTATAATGCTCTAGAGATTTCAGATTTTAAAGGCCTATGGTTGGCTCGTTTTTTAATTGTTGAAATAAATGTCCCTATTTCCCTCCTTATCTGGAAATCTGCTGCACTGATCTCTGTTCAATAAAGAGGTTTACATTCCATTGCCAGAGCTGAGCTTCAGGCATTTTCTGCAACCTATGGTGACGTACCAATGCTTTCATTTTCAAGTACAGAATGCCACCTGATTCTAACCTTCTAACCTGTTCTCTATAAAAACAAACTTTCAACTCAATGAACGATACAGAGTGGGGGAGGCGGGGAGTTGGGCCTGATCGACAGGCCTGCAGGGGATTGTTGAGCATGTCAAAGCACATCTATCTAGATGGAAATAAGATAACTGCTTTGCTTCAGGTTAGACCACTGAACAGTGTTTAATGGGAGAAAAAGCAAACATGATAAGAGAATAAAAGCAAAAGAAGAAAAGCTCCAGATCTGCTACAATCTGAGTTGTGTCTCAAAACAAAGACAACAAGCTTGCAGTTATTCTACACAGGTTTCCTCCCCACATATTTCAGATTTTCACTCAGCCTGGATTCCATCCCTATTTTCTATTTTTACTTCTCCTGGGTCACACTGACAGGGTCACACTGACTGCATATGTGAATAAGCCTCAGGCTCACCAGCAGTCTTCTTCCCATTCCACCTCTGGTGCAGCCGGAAGGTTGGATGCGTTTGTTTCTATTTTAAGCTAACCACAGCACAGTTAGTATTTGAACCTGGACAAAATAGGGTTAGTCTTAAATATAGTTTACTGAAAGAAGCCAACTTCAAGCCTTAGTTTATGTAGCTCTCTTCTCCACACACAACACATTGCCCAAACAGCCTAGAGCGGAGACAGCATGCTTAATGGGTATGAAATGCTGACTGATTGTCGCGGGGGGTGGAAACCAGGAAAAATGGGATAGAGTATCCTGGAAGAGGTGTAGGGGGATTTTTCAGGTGACTTTTATTTAAGGGACACTGAATACAGGCTGCAGTTCCTGCATCAATGTTCCCTAAATTCCCCACTCCAGTAGGTGAAAAGGAGGATATGAAGATAGACACTCAGAATGATTGATTTTACTCACACTCACGAACTCAATGAAACTGTTATTGCTTTAAAACATTTATTAAAACAATTTAAGGAAGTTAAAAATTAAACAAACACACGAACCTCTCCATTCAGCTAAGCAAATTAAAGAATGTACTCACACGTCTGGTAGATTTCTTGAAAACATAGACAAACATTCATACAGACTCTGTGAAGATGCTTTACTCCACAGAGGAACTTCCATTCTCTCAGGCAACTAAGGAGTCACTGAGGCCTACATGTTAGGCTCAGAGCAACGTCCTGGATGTCATGCCTGTGTGAAAGGAAAGACGTCATGGTTCCTGTTGACCAGACTTAAATAAACTCTCTAAAAACAAAGACCTCCCTCTTAATTTATTCTGAAATGGTCAAATCTATTGGTCCATGTCATAATTTAGACTATCCTTCTTCCAAGAATATACCCTCCGCCTCTGACGTAGTTGTTTGTGACAACGAAAGGTCAAATTCCCTTTTCTTTGTGGTCAACTGTCTGATTTACTTCTCTGTTCTTATGGACCCGGGGATTTTCTAACCACAACTTCACATGTTCTTAACCCTAGACTTCTCACATAGTTCCCCTAAAAGGAATATATAAGGTTGATATAAGTCACAAATTTATATGACTAGTATCTTTGCATAATACCACGTCACACATCTTTCATGAGTAATACCCTTAAGCAACATGAGTAAAATCTTTGAGCAATTTCAAATCATATTTCCAAATCTTTCTCTATCAGATCTTATCCAAATTGAAGCAGCTAACTCCTGATAACAGTGTTCCATGTGTGTTTACCTACTTTCCCCTTTGTCCCCCCCACCCCAGCATTCAATAACCCCCCATGTCTCCCCTGTGCCCCAGTACAATAACACAGAAAAGCAAATAATAAAAAGTTCCTACAGAGGGCATGGCTGAAGAGGAGCACCCCACATTGCAACATTTTGTTGCAGGCTCCACTTGTAGTTAAGATTAACCACAGTTTATCCAGGTTCAGACATTAACATTAAACTGTGGTCAATAGATAACTGAAGTGAAAACTTCCAATTTTCTCATGGACATGCTGGAAGGAGGGAATACATAAGCCTAAGGTTCATTTGTGCTACAATAAACAATAGTTTATTGTTACATTAAAAAAAATCATTGTGACCCAGGAGAAGGGAAATTAGAATCCAAGCTGAGTAGAGTGGATCCAAGCTGAGTAAAGCTTTGAAATATGTTGAGAGAGAACCTATGGAGAATATCCATATAATTGTGATGTGCATAAACACTGTGGCCACATTTGGATATCACTTTAAACCATGATGGGTTAATAAGCTACTCACATTTTGTTATTTTGAAAATAAGCTACTGTTATCTCTCACACAATCAGACAAATAAGCTACTGTGCATAATCGGAGTCATCCCACCACCCCGTCCTGCTGCAGTCCTCCCGCCCTAGCACTGGCACTGTTTCACCCATTGACAACATTGAAGCAGCCTGTTTTAACTTTCCACAATATCCCATTAAGAGGGGAGAGATGTGGAGTAAAGTACAGGGGCTTAATTCTGCGCTTCCAGAATCACCCTGACAATGATGTGGTGGCTTTAAAGTGATGGAAATTGTAGGACTAGGACAAAATTTCATATGTACCCTCCCTAGTCAGGAGGCATCAGATGCACCACCTAGTCAGGAGGCATCAGATGTACCACCTGCGTGATTACACACAAAGGAGCAAACCCTGCAGGTGCATCAAAAAGGGGATGCTGCAAATAAACTCTTGGAAGTTTGCAGGATTTGGACAAAACTTCATACACAGCCTCCCCTAGCAGGATGCATATGAGGCCCACTGAAAACCCTGTGCACTATCAGTATTGATATAAATATAATTTCTCCAATGATGTTGGCAGCTCCTAGCAGCCTTTAACAGGGAAAGGCCTCCTTTTGCCAAAGAGACATGGTTTAAGCCTCTGGGACTAATCTCATCAAAGATATTAATTTTTAGCCCCAGTGTTCACAAGGTTTCCCATGGTCAGATGACTCGAGAGTCCTTCCTTTGAAATAACCCTTACAGTGCTAAATAGATTCGTCACCTTGTAAAATTAAAGAATCAAGATCTGTACAGTTTAGCATTTCAAAGAATCATTACTCTAAGGACTAAGGGAATCATTTTGGTCAGGTTTGGCCATTTGCATTTGACAATCATCTCAAGCAAGGGTTTTCCAGATGAAAGGACATTTAGTAATTGCTCTGAAACACATGGTTTGCCATGGATATGTCTAAGTGATTCTATGAGCTTGTCTTTATGGAATCAATTTCATTTTATGGAGGTATTAAAAAAAAGAAAAAGGATTCAGAAAGGACTTTTTCATCACATTCAACTTAGGACGCATGGATTCAAATTACATAGATTTTAATTTCATTTAGTAGCAGCAATTTGTAAGGCAAGATCAAAAACTTGTGAAGCTATGTGGAGGTGTTTGAAGCAGAAATATACAAATTTCCTGTTCTAATCATGGCTCCCTGCATTGTTCCCAATGGCCCTTCAAATTTCAAGAGTGTTTTTTGGACAGTACTCAGGGACAAGCTGCTACAATGGAAAAGGAGGTCTGTACACACAGGAATTCCCTAGCATGGCACTTTAGATTCCAGCTTCTGTGGTTGAGAACTCCATACACTTGCGTGACAATATACCTATGTCAGGGGAAATTTCAGTTTAAGTTGTTTAAAGAAATGGACAAAAGTTTGAGTGTCCAGAAGGACTGAACAGCCAGCTGAAGTTAATAATCAGATGAAGTAGGTTTTTTCTATGCTGCTGAAAAGGTCAAGCAGATAGTGAGAATCTTTCTGGAAGGATAAGGTAATTGACTGTGCTGAGCCAAGGTTCAGAAATATGTATTTAAGTCAGCTTATAGAAATGGCTGTTGTGGGTCAGGCTGGAGATTTTGTGGAACGGAGGCTGGTGAATGAGAGATTGATGGAGGTCTATGCTATGCTATAGCTATAAGGAAAAAGCCTGTATTATCTGGAGGGACCAGTTGCCTTGTATATATTTATATTATTGGAACACAGTAAAGGACTTGTATTATACACCATCTTGCTGAGTGTGAGTATTCCTTCTACTGCTTGGACTTATTTCTGGACTTTACGCTTACTAAGCGAAGAGGGAGAGCTTTTCTCTCCCCAACAACCTAGCCCAAAAATAAAGTTTATTTTAATATTATTAACATTATTTTAAATTATTTATTAACTTTTAAAACCCCTATTCTTTACACATCAAAGGAGGCCATATGGAAGACTTTCCTTTAAGTACCACGTCCACACATGTCATGTCCATGAGGCTGAAAGTCAAAACCAGAATTTCAAGTTACATTCGGACACAAGCTGGAAGCCTGTGAATCTTTTAGAAGGCTGACATAATAGGTTTTCTGCAGCCAGTCCTGGTTAATAACCACTCTTTACGATTTTGTACCAGTTTAAGTTTCCAAATGGTTTAAAGGTCTTAAAAATACAGGTATACCAAATGGCGCATGGAATATCTAGCAATGATTCTTCCTTCAAATCAGTGAGAAAAAAACAAAACCAAACCACATTCTACTTCCAACCTGCTTCCTGGCGCTTGTTGTGTTGCTTCAACACTGGCTGAACTATAAGGCCATGTCTACACCAGGGATTTATCCTGGGGTCATCTCTAGGTTGTCCCCGTGCGTCGTCATGATGCACAGGGGATCCCAGGGGCAACCGGGGATGACCCTGGGATAGCGGAAACCGGGGATATCCAATTTTTTCCGCCGTCCTGGGTCGAAAAACGGGCACAGAGCCACGTGGGGTGGCTCTGTGCCCCTGGGGGTGGGGAAAGCAATTTCACCATGCCCAGGGTGCCAAGGGGAGGGGGTTGGGAGCATTTTTTTTTACCTTCCCTCTTTGGGCGGGAAAAAAAAAGGTGCCTGCAGCATCCCTTTTTTCTTCTGGGACATCGCACAGTGGTGTAGATGTCTTGGGAGGATAGTGGAAGCAGCTAAGTCTACGATCCTCCCCCTCCTTCCCTCTTCGCCGTTAGATGTAGATGAGCCCTAAATATGGTAAAGCTTTCAGGTACCAAATCATAATTACTTTAAAAGTACATTAATTGTGCAGAAGGGTTGAAATGGATCCGTAGTTTATTGTTCACAGACTACTATAAAACTCAGTAATTATTCCAGCCTCTGTACTTTCCGCTTGGCCTTTTAAGACGAGAAAGTTATGCACTTCAAGGTAATTTTTCTGACCCCATTTGTTTTGATTTTTCAGCTTGACTAATCACTCGCTTGAAAGGAAGATACAAAATGACACTAATGCAATCATTTTTTCAAGGTTTGAGCTGCTGACCATTTCATCATGCCCAAGTTTTGTCAGGTTTTCAAAATGGAAATTGAATAGCTTCAGCATTCATATATTCCAAATAATACTTGAAATAATATGCATCCAGAAAAATATCCGATACCTAAAGAGAGTATTCAATTCAAAGTGTTGGTGTTGACCTTTAAACCCCTATGGGCACAACATTATGTATGTTTAGACAAAAAAAAAAGTTCCACAACTCCCAGCATTCCCCTGCCAGTTGGGGAATGCTTGCAAGAATTTTTTTGCCTAAACATACATAGGTTTGTGCACTAAATGGCTTAGAACTAGAGTATCTAACGCAGGGGTGAACAACATGAGGCCTATGGACTGCATGCAGCCCTCACATCCACCCCCATTGTGACCCTGCTACCCCCAAAATTGTAATAAATAAGTAAATAAAATGAAAGGTTATTTGGGGCGGCCATTTTGACTCATTTTTCCTCCTTTTAGTGCTCTGTAGCTACAATAGAGCACCTTTTAGTGCTCTGTAGCCATTCCAGGCACCTTTACAAAGTTGTTTATTTATTTTGCATCACAGCGGGGAGGTATGGCTTGCAGAAGGGTTCTGGGAGGCCAAAATGGCCTCCGGATCTCCTAAAGTTCCTCACCCCTTAACTAAAGGTACATCTCCACCCATACTTACCTGCTTGGACCCTTAGGTCATCTTAGGAAGCTCTCTTCCGGGTGCCCTTGCAGAAAAAAGTTAGGTAGGTGGCTACAAGAGAGAGGGCCATTTGTATTATATTTTATTCTTGTATTGTATTTAACTGTTCGTAATACACCAAGAGAGCAATTGTTATTGGAGTGAAATATATAATAAATAACTATTTTAAAAATAATGAATCAACTGAACTCACTACACGCCGCCATACAGTTTAAGGTGTAAAAGAAACCCATCTCCTCTTTTTCAGCCAAGACTTCATGTTTTGTTACTGCCAGCTGATGCTCTTGAATTTCATGCAGCTGAGAAATTAACTTTATCCATAGAAAATGATGTGGTGGTTTGCAGAAAACTTCCAAATAGTTAAGGAAAATATCTGGACTCAAAATTTAATAGCAGTTCCTGTATGTTTCCTCCTAAATTTTAAACCTATTTATTGTTGTTGTTTTTAAAAGGGTTCCACATATTGTGGATATTCAAATGTTTTTGCTTCCTAACTCAAATCTTAGTTCCTTCCTTTAAGATATTCAAATGTTTTTGCTTCCTAACTCAAATCTTAGTTCCTTCCTTTAAGATCATGATGTCCCCCCCTCTTTCTATGCTTCTAGGTCCTGTGCGCCAGAATCATTGTTCCACTAGCAGAAGGATACTGACTTACATATCCTTGGTTCTCCTTTGCAGCCCCCTGTGCGCCCTCCAAATCTTTTCCAGAGGGTTTCGTAACCTGCTAGAGCTTATCTGAAGGGCATGCCGGGGGGCTACAAGAGAAGGAGAGGACACAGAAGTCCTGTTACACCAGTGGTGGAATGATGAATCTGGATCCAAGCCAATAGCTTGTGTGGTTTCAAGCTATAGAATCTGATCTATATCGGCTTGAATGAACATGCACATACAATACAACAGAATACTCAGAAGTCAACTCAGAAATAACAAATAGAGAAAAAACAAACAAACAAACAAAACAAACAAACAAACAAAAACAACGAGCTGTGTAGCACCATGGACTTTGCTAAGCTAGTCAATTAGATCAGCGTCATAGACTGCCTAGTTACTGAGAACAGGAAGCATGGATTCTTTAGTCTCAACTGAAAAAATGCGCATTTCAACTGGAGAGCTGTACATTTTCTCCTTGTCCTTAGTAAACATTCTTTTTTTCCAGGCTGACTTTACATTGCTTTCCTCTCACTTGTGGTTGGTATCTTCCCATTCAAAGGTAGCATCATATTGATGATGGCTAGGGCAAACTATGCTTTCTTAGGCCCTTTTATTCCAAAAGGTTTGAAAACTAAGCTTTTATTTGCAATACTTTACTAAAATTGGGCTTACAAATTAGAATGCTCTCACCTTATGGGGAACTTTATTTCATGGAAGCCCTTTTTCTAGAATCTGATTATTCACATTTTCCCTACAAGAATGTAGGGAAATAAAATATAAGGCAACAAACAGAGATTAAGTTACCTTCGCTTTATCCTCATTTACTTACAGCACAGAAGTAAAACAATGAATAGGGTGGTGGACAATTTTTTATTTTTTTTGGCATTAACATCCAGCCACATTCACTCCTCATGCTGCTGCCAATTGAAAACATGCAAATAAAAAAAGGCAAGGAGGAAGTACCCAGAAGGATATTGTATTTTTAACTTGTTTTTATGCTTTATGGTTTTAAATTCTGTATATCGGTGTTTTTGATGTTCAGTGTTTTACATTTTTGTAAACCACCCAGAGAGCTTTGGCTATGGGGCGGTACATAAATGGAGTAAAATAAAATAAATAAATAAATAAATAAATTGTAGGAAATGAATAAAAATCTATGAAGCAGCTACATCTCAAATGCAAACTATTTTTTAAGAATGCTACAAACTAAATTGATTTTGCAATCAATTCAAATTTTGTCAGCAGTGAGGGCTTAAAAAAACAAAGATATTTTTAATTTTAACAAGGTTTTTGTTGATGTTTTAAGATCAGTTTAATGAAAAAAAATGAAAGTTCTTTTACAGGAATTTGTTTTGATGAGAGATTCAACTGGGCCGCAAAAGTGGTTTTATGGCAGAATCTTTCTCCACGTCTGGGTTGGTTAGTTTGCAATGTTGTTTTTTAAAGTAAATTTCCTTCAGTCAAAATTTGAGACTTTTGGAAGAGCTATGCTGCAGCCTGCGGCACACGTCACTGTCTTCTTCAATTTATATTTAATTCAACGTGAACAATAATGCAACGAAATATTTTTTCTACAAACTATTTACCCTCTTCACCTTTTCCCTCTATTTCACCCTCTCCTCCTCCCTATCCGTCTCTTCAACTATTACATTGAGTTGATGAAAGAGAATAAAAAGCCATATCCAAATGATCAAATCTTGGCTTACTAAACAGAGATGTGAACAAACCTCCTGCACCAGTGGATTAAGATTTGTTTTGAGAAGAGTTATGATATAAATTGAATTCCTGGCTTCCCCGCATCTTCTCACTCGTGTGAAGGGAAAAGTGAAGCAGTTGTGTCCAGGTTCACAAAACTCATTCATATCTCAGCTTGTTAAGATTTGATTGTCTGAATGTGGCCAATGTGCTACTTAGAGAGCAATCCTATTGCCCCTAGACAGAGTCTGGGGGGGGCGGGCGGGCATAGGGCAGTTCAGATTCAGCGCTCCGACCTTGGAGCCAGGAATATGAGCTCCCCCGACTGCTTCCCCTTGCAGCCGGGCCTAGAGAGAACTGTGCTTGCTGCCTCTCTGAGGTCACCCTCAGAGAGGAGGGAAAGGGGGCATTCCGATGGGTGAGGAGGGAACTCGGGCGGCTGGGTTACGCCATATCCCAAGGCCTCTCCAGTTCCTTTCCTCCCATTCTGCAGAATCCCAGCTAGACAGGCGAAAAAGACCATATAGCCAAAATGCATTGGGTGTTCAGAGGATTGTGACCTTAATGTATCTATCCGTATTTCTTGTCCTACAGTAAGTGGGCATGTCAGTTCCCCATGCTTTCTCCTTGTGTCAAACCCCAATATGGAGCATCATAAACTATTTCATAGACTTATTCCTTAAGAGTGTTTCAGATTTGGAGGATTCTGGCTTAGTTGCAGGGGTTAGACTAGGCATATTTCAGAAGTGCTTCAGAACCCTATGGAAAACTCACTCAGGTTACAAAATGATAAAAAATGGAAGTGTTAAGTGCTGTGCTAAGACACCAATCACTACTGTGGTCCAAGTAAATGGTACACTTAATCCTGCAAGGCACAGGTTAGGAAGCCAGTTCTGTCCTGGAGTTCCAAGTAGACCTAGGGCAAAGCACTAGTTGGAGCTTCAGCAACCTAGTCTGATGAAAATATGAGTTGCTTACCTCATCACAATGTTTGAGGATGAACAATTAGAAACATTTTTGCTTATTTAAGAGTGCTACAGAAATTAATTCTAACTGGGTTAATAATTTTTATGCAGTTAGTCATCCATAAAATTTCATGATGTTACTACTCATATATTTAGCCTCACAGGAATAATATTTTGATAGTACATAAGAAGAAACTGACATAAGGTACACAATTAAAATGATTGCCCCAGTTATCATAAGCTTGTGCTTGAGGTAAGAACTCAAATTACTGCAGAATTTATTATTATTACATTTATATCCCACCATTTTTCCTCTCGCAAGGAACCCAAGGTGGCTTACATGGTCCTCTGCCTCCATTTTATCCTCACATCAATCCTATGAGATAGGTTAGGCTGAGAGTAAGCAACCGGCCCAAAGACATCCAATGAGCTTCATGCCATCCAATGAGTTTCATGCCGGAGGAGGGAATAGAACCCAGATCCCCCGAGTCCCAGTCCAACACTCTAACCACTACACCACAATGGATCTCACACTACCCCATAACTCAACTTGGTTCACAGATCGTCAAATATAATAATAATAATAATAACAACAACAACACCCAACCCAAAACAACCCCTACTCTATAATCTCCAAAATCACAATTAAAGCTATCATCTAGGTGACCTTTTTGAAAAAGATTTATTATGCCGTGATTTCTAGAAGGGCCAATCATGGATCAGAGACATACTACAATAGAGCTGGATGAAAGACCACTGAAATATGGATGCCATCACATCTTCATACATGACTGCTAGTAAGGGAATAACACTTAGTAACAGTTAACACTCCACCAGTCATACAGGAGAAAGACAACTGCTATTTATAACTGGTTGTCATCACTTATAGAAGGATTAGTTACAGTAAAAAGAGGCGACTTGCTTATGTATGAAGATCTGAGCACCTTTGTTAATAGGATTGCTTTCTTATTTGGTACAGTAGTATCAAGGGAAGCAAAAGCAAAAAAATCTGTCCCAAGGTTGTCATTTAGGGAGCAATCCTAAGGCCCTGCGACAGTGTCTTTGGGGACATAGGATATTTCAGTTTCCTGGATCCAAGGGCAGAGACAGCCACAAATAAATAAATACATAAATAAATAAATAAAATAAGGTGAATATTTAGCAACCTGGCCCAATTATTGGAGTGCAACCTTATAATTTAGCCCTGTCTGAAGCAGGAAATAATTGTTCTGAGTTAAGTAGATTAAATAGGAACATCTTATAAGCAAAAATGTTTGCTGATTATAACTGAAATAGGTGCACCAAAAATAGTATTTTCATGAAGGCTTCCCCCCCCCCCCCAAAAAAAAAGATTTGGACCCTTCTGCTATCCTACATACTCTGAGGATTATGTAACCTTTCATTCAGCTTCAAAAAGGCACATTCCTGCAAACCTCAGTGGATTATAGTCGCATGCTTACTGATAAACTATTTTAGTTCAGATGGATATGTTTTTAAGGCCAAGCCCAATTGTTTGAACAGAGAGGAAAAGCCACAGAAAACTTCAGCTAGATATCTTAGTCTCACTTTCCTTCTCCTCCTGTGCCAGGGGGGACTCAAGAACAGAATTGTCTGACAGAAGGTTGACCACTTGGGACCATCACCACTAGGAGAGAGAAAGAGAGAGAGAGAAAGAGAGAGAGAAAAAACTCCAATGGTGTACAAGCAGCTGAGTCAGCTCCGACACCAATTACTTGCATCCAGCGCCAGAAGGCATAACAAGATGGCAAAATAACAGAATCTTCCACTTCTAGCTGTTCCAGCTGCCATATGACAACCAAACAGGGAAATTTTGGAAAGAAAAAAAATAAGTGAGAAGAAAATAACTCTTTATAGACACCTGTTCATTTTGTATGATCCCCCACAAAGGGCACAGAAATATGGTGTGTGTGTGTGGGGGGGAAACATTTCCATAATCTGCGCCACATCACACTCTATGCATTCTACTATAGTAAGCAGGTAAGTTGCTCTATAGTGTTTCAACCTAGTCGTTTTGTGTGTTTCTTAATTTAAACCTTATTTAGGCATTCAAAAAGGAGCTAACATGAACACCTGAGCGAGGCTGCACTGTGTAGTCCTGCTCTGCCAATGTTGTGCACATTACATAGCCCCCCTCCCAGGTGCTCACACATAGAGTGCACACATCTGCAGGGAGGTGACCTATGTACCTACATCTGCTCTTCTGTGCCCAAAACGTACCATCGCTGAAAAGGACAGAACTACATGTCCTGCCTCCACCCTGAGTTTTCAAAGCTGACATTCTGCTTCTTTGAAACATAGTGACTGCGAAGACAGGAAGGAAACGTGGCTCTGTAGACCACAGTAGAATAAGTATTTGGGGGGATAAGAGTTGGGGGGGGGGGGAGAGTGAGGGCAAAGGAAGGTTAAGTGGCCTTGTCCTGCATAAACTTTTCAATTTTTTGGCAAAACACTTTCTTTTCTTTTTTTTTGCCACTGCCACCGCCACTACCAGGCTGCTGAATCTCAGCAGTAAGGTGACAGAGACTACCCCAGAGGCTGCAAGGCATGAGAGGGCTGTGTGTTCCCAATCTCTGCTCTAAGCTGACCATGGACGTCGTTTGTATCTTACATTCCCCACTCTGCTAGCTCACTCCAATTCTATTGGGAGTTGAGACCTACTGAAGCTCATTTAGAGTCGCAATTATACTGGCTGCTAAGGCAGTGCAGGCACCGCATCTATTGTCTGCTTTTTCTTCAAATTTATTTTATGGCTCTTTACATCTTAATAACTTCTGCAATTCCAGAACTGTTAATATCAATAGTGCAATAATAAATAATACTTGCCACAGGCATGGTTCATGTCTTTCACCAGAACAGTATGAGATGATTACATCTACTCCCTGTAGTCCTTTCTCGCCCGTTCCTATCTTTGCTTCCTATAATTACACATTTTCTTTCAAGCTTGAAATTACTGGAATGATACCTTCATCATTCCTTAAAGCTTACCATGCCTTTGTAGCATCAAAGGAAGCCATCTGAATAAACTGTTAAGATTTTATTTGTTTAAATATAAAAGCAAATGTATTTTTTCTGTTACTAAGAAGAAAAGTAAAAGAGAGATGACTTGATATCTCAAGTACTCTGAACAGTTGCCAAATCAAGTGCAGCTGGTAAGCACCTAAAGACCAAGGTCATTTGGTTTCTTCCCTGTGTGCTGGAAGGCATAGCAACACATGGGGAGATATGCAGCCAACGCTGTGATAGGTCCACAGTGCTATAAATGTACAGCATGTGGAGAAACAGTGTGGGTGATGATGATGGTGAATGTTAGTGGTAGGTTATGGTTGGTTGGAAGTATTGCTGAAGATATTAGAGGAATGTTTTGTTCTATGTAAATACTTGTAAAGTAAACTTAGTATAGTAGTTTAAAACACTGCTGTGTCTGAGTATTTACTGATTACCAGGACATCTGTCTGCTACCAGTGAGCTCTGCTGTTATTCCGCTGCTGTGTGCTTGCACTCTGTACATGCTCAGAGAGTGCAGTGCATCACAAACTCTGACAGGTTATGGGCCCAGCCTGCTAGGGCTGCTAGGGCTGCTAGGGCTACTAGAGCTGCAAGGCTACCCAAGGTGTCCAGAGTGTCCAGACAGCCTAGAGGACTCCCTGCGTGGTGGCAGAGCGTTGTGAGAATCCTGGAAGTGAAGAGTGACTTCTCAAATCTGCAGTCCAGTGAGTGTCGTTGCTGAGTGCCTTGGAGGGGCTGAAAGCTGAAAAGCAAGCAAGACATCTGTGTGCAGTAATTTGAGATGGCAGCAAGTATGTCGGCAGCTAATCTACCACTCAATCGTCTAAATGAAAACAATTATCTGGCTTGGAGCATTAAGATGGAACAATATCTAAGGAGAGAAGGTTTATGGACGGTTGTCTGTGACCCTCCAGCTCAGCCAGATGAAGAAGAGCAGAGAAACATAGAGAAAGCTTTGGCCAGCATTATCTTGTGTTTAGAAGATAACCAACTTGTTTATGTAAGGAGGCTGGTGTCCGTGCAGGAATGCTGGAAAACTCTCAGAGAGATTTATGTGAGAGAAACGGCAGCCAGCAAAGTTATGCTAACAAGAAAATTGTACAGAGCACAACTTGAACCAGGAGCCAGCATATCTGCACATTTAAGCATGATGAGGCAACTGTTTGCGGATCTGGAGGAGCACGGCATGTCTTTCACTGAATCCCACAAAGTGTACGTCGTTCTCAGCTCACTGGATGATTCGTGGGACAATCTTGTTTTGAGCCTGGAAGCAATGCAAGAATCCGAGCTCACGCTTCGTTTTCTGACCGGCCGATTGCTGGAAGAAGAAAAGAAGAGGCAAGAGAGGCAGACTGCCAAGCCTAGAGACACCCACGTTAAACAAGCAGCTTGTGAAGATAAGGAGAAAGTGTTTACAGTTCGGCGCTGTTTTCGTTGTGGTTTGCCCGGGCATCTGCGGAGAGATTGTCCCAACCAAACGAAGGAGAAAGCAGCAACAAGCAAGAAAAAATCTGCTAAACCGAAGGTCTCCGTAGTTAAAGCTGCAGAGAACAACCCAGAATGTACCTGGTTGATGGACAGTGGTTCCAGTCAGCATATTGTGAACAACCAGAGTTTGTTTACAAGTCTACATTCTGCTAGCCGGGACCATGTTACATTAGCAGATGGCAAATCTTCAGCTGTGACTGCAGAAGGTTGTGTATATGTGCCATGTATTGATAAAACTGTAAGCAAGGTTCTGTGTGTGCCAAGTTTGGAACACAATTTGTTAAGTGTATCTTGTTTGGATAAGGAAGGATATTGTGTATCATTCTCAAACAGCAAGTGTGAAGTGAGCAAACAAAACAATGTTGTAGCTTTAGGTGTACTTAGGAACAATCTTTATGAAATGTTGCCTAAAGGTCTAGAAACATCTAGAAATGTAAATTCTGTTATGAATAACACACCTTTGCATAATGATTGTGTGCATTTGCTGCATAGGAGACTTGCACATGTTGGGTTCCAAATACTGAAAAAAATGCCTGAAATGTGTGTAGGACTGAATGTAAAAGCCTGTGACAAATATCTAGACTGTACTGCATGTAAAGTGGCTAAATCCAAGGTTGCTCCAATCTGTAAGAAGAGTAACAGAGTTGCCACGGCAGCATTTGAGATAATACATGCAGATTTAATTGGTCCTATGACTGCAACATTAGGAGGGGCAAAGTATGCTTTAATTCTGGTGGATGACTACACTAGATATGGTTTTTGTTATGTGATGAAAAACAAAAGTGAAACGTTTACTGTTTTCAAAGATTGGCTGAGTTGGGTGGAGCGGAAATTCTCTACCAAAGTAAAGCAATTGCAAACAGACAGAGGGGGGGAGTTTATGGCTGAAACATTCCAAAAATGGCTTAGGCAGAAAGGAATTTCAGCAAGACGAACTGCTCCACACTCACCATGGCAAAATGGCGTTGCAGAAAGAAGGAATGGGGTTCTGCAAACAATGAAAGATGCCATGTTGACAGACTCTGGGTTGCATGCTCATTTTTGGGGAGAAGCAATGCTAACAGCTAATTACATTGCTAATAGGCTTTGGAGCTCAGCAATAGATAACACTCCATATTTCCTCATGTTTGGAAAGAAGCCATCCCTGGCTCATCTCAGAGTTTTTGGGAGTGATGCCTGGGTGAACATCCCCAAGGTAGCTAGGAGGAAAGGGCAGCCAAAAGCCAGGAAAATGAAATTCCTAGGCTATGCACCTAGTTCAAAAGCATACAGGTTTTATGCTGGAAATGGAAACATAGTAATTTCTAGATCAGCAAGTTTTCAGGAGCAGTGTGACTGGGAACGTTTGCACGGCAGTGAAGTGTGTTTGCCTATACAGGAAAACATAGGCAGATCACCACAGCCAGTAGAGAGACAAACAAACAGTTCCACAACTCTTTCAAGTCCTAAGAAGGAGGAGGAAGAGGAGGAGGAGGGAGAGAACAGAAATGTTTTTATTCCCAGACGGTCAGAAAGAAGTACAAAGGGAATACCTCCTGAGAGATATACGGCCAATGAAGTACGAGTGTGTCAAATATCTTATGAACCAGAGAACTATGCAGATGTTCAAAGATTGTCAAATCCAGAGAAAAATCTATGGTATGAGGCTATGGATGAGGAAATGGAAGCCATGGCAAAATACAATGTGTTTACCCCTACAATGCTACCAAAAGGTAAAAAAGTGGTTGGTTGTAGGTGGGTGTTCAAAAAGAAATTGCTGATGTCAGGAGAGACAATGTATAAGGCTAGACTTGTGGCAAAAGGGTTCACACAGGAAAAGAATGTGCACTATGATGAAACCTTTGCACCTACTGTGAAAGCTGAGTCAATGAGAGTAATGTTAACTCTAGCTGCAAAATATGATTGTCAGGTGAATCATTTTGATATAAAGACAGCATATTTGAATGCACCATTACAGGAAGAGATTTACATGGCTCAAATTCCTGGTTATGAGTCAAATGTGCCAGGCTCTGTGTACAAATTAAACAGAGCTATCTATGGTTTGAAGCAGTCAGCAAGGAATTGGAACCAGTGTTTGCATGAAGCATTGGAGTCAATGGGTTTCAAAAATGGAATGGCTGACCCATGTTTATATACAAAAGGTGTCAACAGTGAACAAATGTGGTTGTTATCTTTTGTGGATGATATATGTTTAATTTCAAAAACAAAAACTCAGGTTAAAGAATTTGCAGAGCAACTGAGTAAATATTTTGAATTAAAGGATTTGGGTCCAATCCATGACTACCTAGGAGTGGAAGTCACAAAGCAAAAAGGGGCTTATGTGTTAAGTCAAAAACAGAAAATCAAAAATCTGCTTGCAAAATTCCACATGGAGGAATGTAAAAGTGTTAAAACTCCCATGGTGGCTGGTTTTCAGTGTAATGACAGTGACACAGAATTTTGTGACAGAGACCTATACCAGTCAGCAATAGGAAGTCTACTCTATTTAGCTCAATGGTCTAGGCCAGATTTGGCTAATGCAGTTGGCATATTGAGCAGATTTGTGTCCAAACCAACGAATAGTGCCTGGCAAGCAGTTAAAAGAGTATTCAGGTACTTAAAAGGGACTATTGATGTGTCTTTAGAATTAAGACCATTGGACACATTATCACTAGAGTGTTACACAGACAGTGACTGGGCTGGTGACAGTCAAGACAGGAAATCCACCTCAGGAATTGTAATAAAACTGGGCAACAGTTTAGTGGGGTGGAAATCCAGAAAACAACGGTTAATTGCCCTGTCTACCTCAGAGGCTGAGTTTTCAGCATTGTCTGAGGCTTGTACAGAAATAATTTGGTTCATCCAGTTGCTGAAAGATATGAAATTGCAAGTGAAAACTCCAATTAAAGTTTTTGAAGACAATCAGACTTGCATTCATATGGCAAAGTCAGAAAGGGTGAACGCAAGGAGTAAACATGTTGATATTCGTTACTGCAACGTAAGACAAGCTGTACATGATGGATTGATTGAACTTGTTTATTGTAACACCGAGGTAAATGTGGCTGATGTATTCACAAAACCTTTGAATGTACAAAGACATGAACAATTGTCAAAACAGCTTGGAATGCTAGAATGTCAGACAGAATGAAAATGTTTGTTAGTTACAGAAAAAAGGAGGGGTGTTAAGATTTTATTTGTTTAAATATAAAAGCAAATGTATTTTTTCTGTTACTAAGAAGAAAAGTAAAAGAGAGATGACTTGATATCTCAAGTACTCTGAACAGTTGCCAAATCAAGTGCAGCTGGTAAGCACCTAAAGACCAAGGTCATTTGGTTTCTTCCCTGTGTGCTGGAAGGCATAGCAACACATGGGGAGATATGCAGCCAACGCTGTGATAGGTCCACAGTGCTATAAATGTACAGCATGTGGAGAAACAGTGTGGGTGATGATGATGGTGAATGTTAGTGGTAGGTTATGGTTGGTTGGAAGTATTGCTGAAGATATTAGAGGAATGTTTTGTTCTATGTAAATACTTGTAAAGTAAACTTAGTATAGTAGTTTAAAACACTGCTGTGTCTGAGTATTTACTGATTACCAGGACATCTGTCTGCTACCAGTGAGCTCTGCTGTTATTCCGCTGCTGTGTGCTTGCACTCTGTACATGCTCAGAGAGTGCAGTGCATCACAAACTCTGACATAAACACACTGTCAACAACAAACCCATGAAAGTATTAGATGTTAAGAAGCAACATTGCACAGAAGGCAGGCAGTAAAATCTTAGCAGAGGACAAATAACATTATTTGATGTTCTCTGCTCCCTGCAGTGTGACAGGAGCCAACCTTGATGGTGTTTATTTTAATTGTTAATGAATTCTGTACGCCGCCCTGTGATTTCATAATGAAGGGCGGTATAACACTATTCCAAATAAATAAAGAATAAATTAAGTCCACAAATCAGTTTTTCTCTGTTTTTATGACGCCTTAAGCCAAAAAACAGTCTCTTTAAAATCTCTTGATATAATTCATTCTCTTGTGATTTTCATACTGTGTTTGGACACCCTTTATTATAGTAAAGAGAAGTTACACCTAAGCCCATTTCCATTGTAAAAAGCAGTTCCTATGTTTTAAAAATTAGAGGCATTCCCAAGCCAAAAAGATAGTGAAGTAAACTTGACGTCAAAACAACACTTATCTTCCTGTGAGGAATGAGAGCTTGCATTACTAAGAAATGGATCAAGGAAGGAATGCTTTATACTCCAGGATGTACTTTGATGTTGACCATTGTTGGTAAATCTTGTTGTTAATGGAATCCTTTGTCAGCTGCATTGGGTAATTATCTGTCTCTTTCAAGGTATTTCCATGCTCCCTCCATTCATTATTTTAAATTTCAAACAGCAGATATAGCTGTCTTCCCCTCCACCTGCTTTTTAGCCCATAGAAAATGTCTATAACATTTTGTCAAATAAACATAATACAAACCACATGTTTTGGTGCGGTTACTACCATCTCTTTCTCCTTGTTTTGTAGTAACTTGTGTTAAGCTCAAGAACTCGAGATAAAGGGGCTACAGCCCAGACCATATGTCCAGTAAGCCTTGTTTATGAAGATACTGATTCCTTCAATAACAGAGACAGTTCTATCTGCAAAATTTATCCCACAATTCATACACTGAAGCATGTTTTTCCTACCATATCATATGTGGATAACATATGATATAGCTGAACTCCCAACAGCCCCAGACAGCATATAGACAGCTGCAGGATCCCAATCCCTCTAATATATAAAAGTGAAAACAGACCAAATCTTTTCCAAGGACACATTACCCATGTCTTCCCACTATGTCCTTATCCTGTTGTGTATATGTGGTCTTTTTGGTTTTGTTTGTTTTTATTCTTTTGTGAACCACTTCTGAATTTGTTTCAAATTGGGAACAGTTAATATTATTTAATAACAATATTTAATTTATTAATATAAATAATAATAAATAATATCACTAAAGTGCTGCCTGGTAGAGTGTTTCCATGACCAAAGGAGCTGGAGCACAGGATGTATACATGGGACCAAGATGGCAACTTGCCTGGATTATTCTCACCCAGGGCCTTCAAAGATCGGTACATTTGGATCAAAGGAACAGAGAGCTCTTTCCCAAAGGTAGAAAAAGCCTAACAATACAGGATGCTGTCAGTGATCTTTAGAAGTAAAGCAGCATAAGTGCTGGGGATACACAGCACAGTCTGTCATTGTAAAACAATAATTGTGAAGGAATGCAGGTCCGGCATCAAAAAGAGTTGGGAGGACTAAGTATCAAGCAATTGCATATGCTTCTTTACAGACCTCTGCACGCATACAAACCAAGGTTCTAATACAGAAATGGAGACAGCTTATCTGAACATTGTAACTCCTTTAATTAACAACTGTTAAGCATAGTAACGTTCTTCTGGGAATTTAGTAAGGTATCCTCCAATATAGTCTCTTCAACAGCCAAATACTCAGTGTCAGACAAGTTCTCCTACTATTTCTATAGCTAGGACTGTGTAAATACTCACTCTTCACACAAAAGGATTTGCTCTGGAGAAGTTGGCATTATAATATCAACAGCTTAAAGTGCCATTCTTTATCACCAGCACCCTACTTTGGAATCTGTTTTCACAGCAAAGCAGAATGCTGATGGAAGCAGACTAGGGATTCACACACTTTCCTTAAAGTAGGATAGTTCCAAAGTAATAATGACATGTTTTGGAGTACTAACAGCTTAGCAGTAAGGGCTAAATGAATGAAATTAAGTGTCACAGTTTGCATGGGAAAGCAAATAGTGGAATGGAAAATGTAGTCAGAATTTTCTAATACTCACATGCCAGCTAAGATTACATAAAGAGGTTAATCTTCATGTACAAAAATAAAATATACATGTACTATAAATGCACAACACACGTCTGTTTCCCTATATGAACTTATGGCAGGAACTCACAGCCATTTTTTGTTTTTTCTATCCATGAATACCACACATTTACATTTCTCCCCAGTCTGAAGTCACAAGGAGGAGGTGTATATTTGCAAGTGGAAATAGACAGGAAGGCAAGGTTTATACAGCCCTTTCTCTTCCTGCTTCTGACTTGCATGTCTTTTTCCCCAGAGTTTGTGAATGTCACCCCAAAGAACACATGAACCATTAGTGTACATATGTTATTTAAATCAATAATGTTATTTGCTCCTGAGCCAAGAACAAGCTATATATATATATATATATATGGAAGAACATTCTCTGTTTTTTTAATAATGTTGAAAAATTATTACTGGTCAGCAAATTTCCTCAATGCACACAATGCTTTGTGTTAGTCAGCCGCCCACTGAATCCTGATAAATTAAAACGTGTGTGGTACAGAAACGCTTCCCTACAATATATGAGCTGCTGACTAAACATCTGCAGAATGATCCTTGGGAAAAAAACCAATGTATCAAGGGAGCCGATTGTTAAAGATTTAACAAACTACCAAGGGACCGAACAGTTCAGAAGAACATGAATATATATATATATATATATATATATAGGGTATGGAAGCTCATACAAGATAGGGATTAATACCAGCCCAGGAATGGCTGGTGTTAAGTCTTTTGTCATCTTAGACTCCTCACCTGTCCTGCCTTGTCCCGCCAAACCATCTAGCCACACCTCTTATATGGTTTTATGCCTATGGCTCAACATCCTCCTTCTTTATCTCTGCATGCTAGCATGGAGGCTCCCATTCGTTCTTCAGTTCTCTATTTCCAAGAAGCAAAAGATGTACACCAAGGTAGTGTCAAGGATAAAAATCAACTTTGGTTGTAAAGCAACTCTGTTTTATTGAGCATAACGCAGCTGCATGGAGAGGGTCTTTCAGACAAAGAACTTCTCAACTAGCTGTGTGAAAAGCAGGTATATTTGTACATCTTAGTATCTTAACTAATTAGCAGTTGGTAAAATTCCGAAACAAAACAGATCAAGAAAACATATTCATTATACTTAATCAACAGGTGGCTCATAACTCTTCTAGCAATGTCAATTGACCTGGATGGTTAGGGTCTTGACAGTTAGAAATTCCAATTATGCATTACAGCACATTCAGGCACATCTCATCATGCAGTTCACTTACAAGAACCAAACTATATACAGAGGCCTACATACAGTGCAGGTATATCAAGGCTTGTGGCTTTGCTTTCTCAGTAGCATAATGAAAGAAAAGTCCCTTCTGGGAACATGGTTGGTCAGTGAGGTGTGCTGAAACTGCCAGTTAGAGTTGATGGTCTCAAAATCTAATCAATCTGGGGCTGTACTATGTTATTTAGAGCATATCAAAATAGGATGTATCAAAATAAGGCTTTGCTTATAATCTGGGGGAATGCAATGTTCATTCAGCATTGTCTCCCATACTGACTCACACACTGGATCCATTTCCACTGGCCACATCACACAAAAAGCAATTGCTCTTGCCACTGCTGCCTCATACTTGGAGAGTTGCTCCACCACCAAGGATAACCTCCAGCAGGTTGAAAACTGACAAAGAAGCTATACATTGTCCTGGCCTGATATACCATCCACAGTGAACTCTTAGGAAAGAATATAATTCTTACACATAGGGATATTCATATTACTAATGGCCCAGTTTGGACATAACAATAAGCAAGGGTTACCCTAGAACTCTGGTGCATGTTGTTCAATTGCTCTTGCTTGGCTCTTCCTGCATGCAGGAGTGGCTAAACAAACCATGGACTCTCTGTCCATAGTTTATCGTTACATGTGAACTGAGAATTCTGGTTTGTCTCTCCCCCAGTAAACCAGAGTTATAAGCCAATGGCATGACTCTGGCTTATCTGGAGAGAGATAAGCTAAAGTTCCTAGTTTGCACATAACAATGAATAAAACATGGATGGAAAGTCCATGGTTTGTTTAGCTGCTCTTGATTGCAAGAGGAGCCAAGCAACAGCGATTGGGCAACATGATATGCCAGAACACTGTTCAAGCATGATATGCCAGGGTCCCCCAGAATCCTGCCTTACTGTGATGTCCGAAATGGGCCACTTACTCATTATTATTATCATTTGATCAGGCTATGCCAATTATCAAGTTCCATAGGACAAGTCAGTGCTGTATCAGTGCATTGCACTGGTCTTGTGTGAGTCTAGCTTGGAAAATGGAGGGGGAGAAAGAAAGGGACCTATATTATGTCTCAGGCTACAACCGTATTGTTCAAGACAGGCCCAGCCATTAGCCTAAGAGTCTGCAAATCTCATACTCAGCTGAAAGCTATCATTATACATCTTTGGAAAGAAAATATAGCACGGCACCTTTATGCTCTATACTGAAGCTTAATGGATAAGATTGGGGGGAAATAACATCCTTCAGTGAACATTGAACCAATTTTGTATATATTCAAAGACCCATATGCTCAGATGTGTAAGAAAAAGGGGGAAATCTGAAACCATAGGAAATTACATAGGAAAGGAAATCAGTGAGGAGTATATTCAATGAAAATTGAATCTAAGTTACATATTGTGAAAAATACAAAACTCATAAATATTTATTCTATTAATGTCGCTTTTCTCTCTCCAGCAAACAGGACAAGAAATGCTGCTGGTCAATCAAGAAGCTGCTTTCCCATTCATATACATTTCCAAATGTCTTCGGGACACATCCCACATTCAGACATGTGAAGTACATATCTTACCATGTGTACACACCCTGGGATACGGCAAGTGGCAGCAGGTGATAGGAGCTGAGGAAACAGCATGCAGTTTCTGTCTTCCTCTGCACTATCTAGCCTCCATGCTATATATGGCACAATACTAGAATAAATTCAGATAACCTTCCTAGAGACCAATTCACAGGGAACAGAAGTCATTATGGCTCAGTTCAATCAATGCCATTTTTTTTAAAAAAAACCAAACTTGACCTGATATGCCATTTCTTTTTCTCAACGTCCTTAGCCTTTACCAAAGTACATGGTTTCAACAAAGAAATTCACAATGTGTGAGCTAGGATAAAATGGAATGTGCAAGCTGACGTAAAAAATGAATCTTTAGCTTCAGAGGTAAGGGATTTAGAGAGGAGGGCGCCAAGCTATTGAACTCTATAAAAGTGTTACAGTTTAAAACTTCCTTGCTTTTATTTTATGAGAAATTGACCATGATGATGGATTTTGACTGGCATAAACTAAGAAACCCATGGAAGGGGAAATAACCAGAGAGACCACCAAAGGACTGCAAACAGAAACCGAGTATACTTTCAACAGCAATTGGAAATGAAACAACAATAATGCAATGCGTTATAGAACCAGAATTTTCTCTCAGTATTTAACAACTTTGATTAGGGAGTTCTTTGTTCCTTTGACAGAATATTTTAGGGCTTTTTCATAAACCCTCTTCACACTAAACCAAAATATTATGAAAGTTTACCACTTTTCCGCCTGCCATTGCAGATGTGCCTTCAAAAGTATCTTGCTGTGCAAACATCAGCAGTTACTTATTATCATCTCCATGATGAGAAATTATTTGTTTACTGATTATTCATGCCATGTTGGGGTTTGTTTATTTATTTATTATCTAGGCGGTTGGACAGTTCACATAAATCCTATCCCAACAGTAATTGTGTTTGATTTTTAACAGCTGGATTTCCATTCTTCTCCCTGCCCACTTGCACCTCTCTCCTGCACAATTACAAGCATGTATGAGCGAAAACACCTTTGTGCTAAAAAGGGGCTGGCAGCTCTAAACTCTTGCAGGAATGGATCAAAATTCCATACACAGGTTCCCCTTGATGCACAAGTAAAACCCTGCATGACTACAAACATGTGCGAGTGAAAACACCTTTGCATCAAAAGGGGGGGGGCAAATCTAAACCCTTGGAAGTTTGCACAATGGGACAAAATTTAACACACAGGTTCCCCTTGTGAGGAGGCACCCAAGGCAGAACTAAACCCCTGCATGGCTATGCCTCTCTGTGGGAAACATGGGGGGTTGACACTTTGGAAGTTTGCAGAGCACATAGCCAGGGAGGAGTGAGGGCAGAGACGGGCAGAGAGCACAATCTGTTGCTAGGTGAATCCCAAACACAGAGATCACCCAAGAAGAGCAGAGTGGCGGCAGAGGTCCTGACCGCTCTTGCCAGGCGACTCTGTAGGCAATCTGTTTAAACCACTCTGGAGCATCAGATGGCATAAGCCATGGTGGTTAAAATAAACCTCATTGCAGATCATGGCTGATCAGGATAGCTTATTTTGGCTAAATAAATCACTGTGGTTGGGAAAAACTGCTCACAGATGGTACAATAAACTATCATCCGGCTAATTCAGAAAAATAAACCATCACGGCTTATCATGTCATGCGAACTCAGTCATTGGGTATCTTTTGTTATTACATTGTTATTTTTTCGGCGCCAGGTCAAGACTTTTGGCAATATCTGAGGTCAAGGCATTTGGCAATATCTGAGGAGCCTGGGTTTGTTTTTGTAGCTTTTTGAGTTGTTGCAGTGGTTTTAAATGTATGTGTGCATTGTGTGTATGCTGTATGTTTTTGCTATTTTAATTTTTGTATATTGTTTTTAATTGTTTTAATCCTATGTAAACCACCCAGAGAGCTTCGGCTATGGGGCGGTATACAAATGCAATAAATAAATATAAATAAATTATCTCCCACCATCTCTGACCATTGACCATGCTGGGTGGGATGATGAAAATTATCCAGACAGACATCTAGCCTTTCCCAGCCTTGCGTCCCCAGATGTTTACCATCATTGACCATGCTGGTTGGGAATGACAGAAATTGTATTCTGCCATCCTTGGGGGACTCAAGGGTAGGAAAGGCTGCATTAGTCCATCATACTTGGAACTTTTTGGTTCCCGCCCCTCTGTTCCAAACTCTCTTTTTAAAAAATTGTGCTTTAAATCTTCCAACCCTGCATTATAGACACCAATTTTACTTGTTTCTACCATCAATAATTTCACCGAAAAAAGTTGCAATGAATTATCCAGCTTCTCGGCAATCTCATTGTCCTCCTTTAATAATCCCTTTTGTTTTCCAGTGGCCCTGGATCAATGTCTAGAAGCAGTAGCAGGCTGGATGAGGCCCAATAAACTGAGACTGAATCCTGAGATGGAGGCACTATGGATTGGTGGTTCCCTTGTCTGGGAATTATGGTAATTACCTGTTGCATTCCTTCTGAAAATGTAGGTGTGTAGCATGGGGATGCTCTTAGATCTATCATTGTCTACAGAGGCACAAGTGGCTTTCACAACAAGGAGTGCCTTTTTCCAACTTTGGTACGTCAGCTACAGCCATTCCTGGACAGGGATAGCCTGGCTACAGTGATCCATGCACACATAATCTCATTACTGGACTCCTACAATGTGCTTTACATGGAGCTGTTTGTGAGGCTGGCCCAGAATTATAGCTAGTGCAAAATGCCACGGCTAGACTGCTGAATGGGACAGCCTCCTTGGAACACGTTATGCCAGTTCTGAAATAGTTGCACTGGGTGCCAATAAGCTACTGCGCCAAGTTCAAGGTGCACACATAAAGCCATAAGTCACTTGGGACCTGGATACCTGGTGGACTGTCCTGACCCTTTTGTGCCAGCACAGATATTAAAATTGAGAGGAGATGCTCTCTTGACAGTGCCGCATTTGCCTGGAGTTCAATATGAGGCAACCTGACAGAGAGCATTTTTGATACATTAACCCTGACTCTGGAACTCCCTCATATATGGCCACTACTGAGTCTTACAAGCTTTCTTCACTAACTAAAGACTCACCTGATTGCCCAGAGTTTTGACTGATTTTTTTTTCTGCATCATGTGAACTGTTATTTATCTGTTCTTTCCTGATGTTTGGTTGATGTTGTATGATTTTATTGTGTTTTATTGGTTGTACCTTGTTTTGGGATTATTTTATAATGAAAAGTGGAGAATAAATTTCATAACTAAATATTGCCCCTGTACCCCATCTGACTGGTTTCAGCAATGTTATCTAGCAACTTCTTCCAAGCTCCTCAAAGTCTTTTTGTTGTTGTCGTTCCTTGCTTTATTGTCTTAATGGAATTTGCTGTACCAGAATTTGGGCTGTTTCATATTTTCCTTATGTGGACTGGACTACTTTCTAAAAGGAATCTTTCTTGATTTTTATAGCATCTCTATGTTCATTAACTATGTTTTACCCTCCCTAAAGTGAAATATGCATTTAATTCCAGCTTCTATTTTTATGTTTTGAAATAACCTCCAAGTATCCTGAAGAGATTTTACCCTCTTAGCTCTTAGACTGGGTTCGGACAACACAATAAACAACGGTGGGTTAAACAGTCAACGGTGGGTAAAATAGTCAGTGGTTGGTTATTAACTTCTTTTATTACTAATCTTATCTTTGAAATGGTTCCTATTTTGTAATTATATATGGTGCCATTGGACCTTCCAGGCAACAGCACTGCAGTTGCTGTTCTCACATATTCCAACAACACTTAATATCATCCACTAGATCCTGGATGCTGCTCAGATTAAATCAAGGACCGCCATTTCTCTAGTGAGATAAATGACTAATTGGTTCCAAGGTATATTTATTGATCACATTCAGAAATGTTGTCTCTCTGTCATAACTTGAATGTACATTTACATGTGAGGTTAGGTGAAATCAACCATTGTTACAAAAAAAACTGTTTTGGCTGCCTTGATTTCTTTTTCCATCAGATGACTATCTTCAGTACTTTGATAAGAGCAGAAGGAGTTGCAAGAGTATGTACTCAAGTACAAACTTCTTTGGCATTTCCCTCCATAGAGATTCTGTGAAGGATTTTATTTCTCCTTTCTAGTTTATTGAACTTTATCCCCTTTTAATGATACAAAGCAATGTCATCTCCATATGCCCATCCTTGTCCTTTCTGTAGGTTTATATTCATGGAATAAACAAATTCCAATAATTCTTGCTGTTACACCAGTTTTGAGATATGCCTGCTATCTCCTTGTATAATACAAGCACCTCAATTCTCTTCTCTTGGCTTGGACACTTCTACTATTAGAATCCAGATATACAATGTCCCTCCGTAAATGTGCCACCAATAAAAGGAGGGCTCTGCCAAAGCCTCTGAGAGAGAGAGATGACTAAAGAACTCTAGGCCTGTGGGAAGAAATGCTGAGATTCAAAATTAGAAGGGGGAGAGTCTTCAGAATTAGGGACTGTGCTAGAGGCTGGATTGAATCCCCAAGCCACCAATAATTTTCTCTAATCCAGGTACTGAGCAGACTAAAATGCAAGACCTCTATTTCCCAATTTTCAGGGGGGAAAAGCCACCTTTATGCTAGCTTGGGTAAACTGTGACATATTTTCCTACACTATTTAGCTGAGTATAATGAAATATGTCTGGATGTTTCATTGGCTCAGAATATCAATTATCTTTTAAAAGTTATTATTACTACTAGATGTAGTAACAGTATTAGTAGTAATGCTAATCTTTCATTCTGCAAACCACAGATAAGTTTTTCCCCCGAGCATGATTTTCCAGTTCAAGGAAGAAGAGCCATGATTCCACAGGAGTTTTCAGCTCTGATGTTATATGGCTCATGAAAATGAACTGTTCATGCAAGCAGCTGATTGCACAAGTGGAGCTTGTTTTGATCATCAGAATATATTCTCAGACTGTTGGATCGCTTCAAGTGACCAAGAATAAATTCCTAATTAAAGGGAAAGAGAAAGAAAGGACTGGAATAACATCAAGAGAAAACCAACCCATCCATTAATCTGCCCTCTCTGAACTCTTCAACCACTGAAATATTCCTTCTCTTCACTACAGGCCTCCATCATTCAGTAAATGAAGGCCACCTACCGAGACACAGCTACTCCAAGGCACTCTACTTAAGGAGGCAAATGAAAAGCTTTTCAATGAATAGAAGAGGCAGAGGAAAGTTCTTTGAGACCAGTTAAACCTACTTGTGAATGAATGAGAGATGAATGAATGGCTGAATGAGTGAATTTTCTTTTAAGAATGGGAACTACTGGATTTGTATTTTAACAAGAACACCACATGCATGAAAGGAAATATGTTCATAGATATGCAACAGTTTAGCTAAACAAGATGTGTTTTAAAATGAGACAAATGCAAAGCAATTCTTGCACTCCTCTCTTGATGATGTTTTATATGCAGGTTACTAAGCTTTTACATATCTATGCCAATTAGTTTATTTTATTTCATTAGCACAACCAGAGTCTCCAAAATTTTGCAGAGCTGCAGTTGTACATGGATTGCAAAATCTGATTTCACCATTCACCACTCTCAGAATTCTGATAATTTCACCAAAAAGGCGCACATTTATACATTTTCTTCATAAAATCTAGAAAAGGTGACATATAACAGGTCAGAAACCTGAGTACATTTGTAGAGGAGGTTTCAGTCTTAGCCCTTCTTTCTCTCCCTCAGGATTCTAGTACTAACAGCATCCATGTGCCCTATCCCTACAACGCTATCCATCCATCATAGCAACAAGTACACAAATTGATAATTTAGGCTTGTCCGGTCTATATATTTCCAATCACAGAAAAGAGATTATAATTCTAAATATGCCAAGAAGAAAAAGGAACAGTAAAGTGAGGGCTAATATATGCCTAAAAGACAAAATGTGCAAGGAAATAACGGATGAAAAAGATAGAAGCGTCAATAGACCTCTGAGGGGACCGGCCTAAAAAGCATTTTACACAGTTTTGCTGTTAGGCAAAGATCACTTTTCCACAGACCTAGTGGCTCTGGGAAGCCTTAAAGACTCAGCAAGAAATAATTTTGCTGGCTTTTCTCCAGCCATCACTTGAGTGAGCGGGGGAAGGAGGGTGAGAATGGAAAGGAAAGTGTGGCAAATCTCCATGGAAAATTTGATAGCACCAGCTATTAAGTTGCGGCAGGAGAACTCTATGGTAACTAAATTTGTTCAAAACTCCAAACCAAGCCTTGGCAGTTAAGGGAGGGAACTTGTTCATAGTTGATCGCAAAAGATAGGCTTGTTCAAGATTTTGTCTCAGGCTGCAGTGCTTCAAGTTTAACCCAATGTGGCTGCAGTCTAAAAGAAAAGGCCTTGAATCTTTCGTTAGGCACATTAGAAACACTGGACACATGCTAGATAATAATTTATCTGTTACCATGGTTTGTCTGTGGATAAAATGCTATAGCTATTAAGTAAGAGTATCCCAATAAGTTTTCTGGTACAGCCACATTATTAGATTTGTTTGAATAGGAATATTCAGTAAATAGACTGTTGCAACTGCTGTGATTTGGAACAGGCTTTGCCATCCTGGTACATATTGGACTATAAAATGAATAGAGATGATGTGATGGGAGTTGTATTCCAACACATCTGGAGGGCACCAGGTTGCTGAAGGCTGATTCAGAAATGCTACTATCAATCAATCTTTATTGACAGTCAATAGACCATTAGAAAACAAGTTACAATATAACATTCAAAAATGTACTCAGTCAATGAGTACTACTAGTAACCTTTTCATTTCCAGCTGTGCTACTCAAAGGAAACTGGAAGAGAGTGCACAAATAAAACCCCCAAAAGAAGAGAGTGAGAATATGAATGAATGGTAACGACAAACATCAAACCATTCCTGTACAGGACTGAAATAACTGCTTGCTACATCTTTACTTGATGAACAAAGCCAGATTTCAAGGGTATTGTAAATAATAATATTCCAGGGTCTAAAGACCTGACCAATACTCCTCTGTCTCAAGCCTTTTAAGAAGATTGCTTCTCTCTCAGGCAAAGGTTGAACAGCTCTCCTATACTTTGAAAGGGAAACAGATTCCACCGCCCACCCACTAGAAACCTATTTCTAAAAGTGCTCAGGAAAAGGGAGATCATTACACTACTGCACCGTCTGGAGAGGTATCTAGCCCATGCATTTGCTGCAAGATGGCTTCCATTCAAACTGGAATAGGGAGGAACACAATACCAAAAAGGAATTTCTGTGCCAGAATGAATGCACTAATTGATCAAGATGGGCATTGCAAATAAAATATGAACCCTGAATCTCTTAGAAAAAAAAAAGCTGGATAATTATACTTACTGATATTTTTACATATTTTAATTATATTACATCTGATTATAATTATATTCCACAAAAGCTTATGCCACAATAAATGTGTTAAGTCTTTGAGCTTTACTACATGAGGCATTTACTGTGCTGTCCTCATTCCCTACCCATGGTTGTTTAGACAACCCTCCCCCTCCCTTTTGCTTTGGTTTTTAAACAGCACTTTGGGCAAAATTTTTAGAGCAGAGAAAATGTGGAATTATTTGTGAAAGCAAAAGAAAAAAATAGCTATTCGGCTATACCACAGTGCTACCTAGTGGTTATGTAGGGGAAAAGCAGGAAAGGAAATGTTCTTCATGCAGTATTTGAATCTCAATTCTGCAACAAAACTGAACATGGGTACAGCGGATAAATGGCCTCATGTAGAAAAGCTGTTTAAAGTGCCAAAAAAGACTCTCTCTTGTGATTATACTTAGAAACTGTTAGGACTTTACTTTTTTTGCTAGTGCAGACTTCTCCAACTTGGTGCCCTCCAGTTGTTTTGTACTACAACTTGCAGGATTCCTGACCTTTGGCCATTCTGCCTGGGTAGGGTGACCAGATTTTGGGAACCAAAATCCCGGTCACCCCCCCCCGCCACCCTACCCACCCAAAACAACCCCCCCACCATGCACCTGCGCCGCCCGCCCGCCTCGCGCCACCCAGCCACCCACGCCCGCACACCCGCCCACCTCGCGCCACCCGTGCCTGGCCGCCCGCCTCACGCCGCCCGTGCCCGGCCGCCCGCCTCGCGCCACCCGTGCCCGCACACCCGCCCGCCTCGCGCCCGCACACCCACCCGCCTCGCGCCGTCCGGCTGCCCGCCTTGCAGCCGCCCATGCAGGTAAGTGGGGGGGTCCTCCTCCTTCCGCCTCCCGCTCCTTACCTGCAGGGGCGTCCGCTTCCCTCCAGTGCTCGAATCTACTGAGAAACAGACTTCGCGGCCTGTCCCTCAGTAGAGCGCCGGGTGATGATGTCATCACCCGGCGCTCTACTGAGGGACAGGCCGCAAAGCCTGTATCTCATTAGATTTGAGCACCAGAGGGAAGCGGACGCCCATGCAGGTAAGTGGGGGGGGGGCTCCTCCTCCCGTCTCGCACTCCTTACCTGCAAGGGTTGTCCGCTTCCCTCCGGTGCTCAAATCTACTGAGAGACAGGCTTTGCGGCCTGTCCCTCAGTAGAGCGCCGGGTGATGATGTCATCACCTGGTGCGCCACTCTGGAGCAGGCCGCGAAGCCCGCTCGCAGTAGCAGCCAGCGCCGGTCGGGAAAGGACGTCCCTGCAAGGTAAGCGCACTGCCCGCCCCCCTCCCCCCCGCTCCCTGCTTACCTTGCAGGGACATCTGCTCCCGACTGGCGCCGGACAGGAGCGGATGTCCCTGCAAGGTAAGCGCGCCGTGCACCCCCCTGCCCCCTGCTTACCTTGCAGGGACATCCACTGCCATCCGGCGCCGGCTAGAACAAGCCCCGGATGGCGCAGGGGAGGAGGCCGGAACGACGCGTACCCGGAAGTGTGGGCGCGCGTCGTTCCGGCCGCCTCCCCTGCGCCATCCGGGGCTTGTTCTTGGCCAGCGCAACCGTGCTAGCCAATTACAAGCCCCACATGGCGCAGGGGAGGAGGCCGGAACGACGCGTACCCAGAATTGCGGGCGCACGTCGTTCCGGCCTCTTCCCCGGCCGATCTAGGCCTTGTTGTTGGCCGGTGCAGTAGCGCCGGCCAAGAACAAGACGTAGATGGCACAGGTGAGGCCCAATTTTCCGGACTTTGGGGGATATTCTGAAATTTCCCCCCGGATTCAAATTTGCCCCCCTTATTCCGGACTTGTCCGGGGGGATCCGGACGTCTGGTCACCCTATGCCTGGGGTTGATGTGATTTGACGTACCATAATACTTAAGGCCTGTGGAGGGCCTGTGCTAGTGTCTTGATTGAAGTACCATAATACTTAAAAGCGCTTAACTCTGGCTGGATTGTGCCCTTGATGTTCACTTAGGACTTAAAATCTCTTGTAATATGTAAGGAAGATGTTGCTTATTAGGTACCCCTAAATAAGCAGCAATTTTAAAAGACTAACAAAGCACATATCATTTTAGAAATGCTTGGACTTTACTTCCAACAAACTTAATGCAATATTGATCAATCAGTCTCCTGTTAACGATTAATAAAAGCAAACATATCTAAAACACGATTTAGTAGTGCTCCAATGGTTCTCAGCAGAACTGCATCATTTTATTAACAGCGAGGCACAGATTAAATTAACAGAATGAATATGCTTCGCATCTTAATAATAATAATAATAATAATAATAAGCACAGCAAAATACAGTATAAACAATGTCCTTTTCGATCAGTTTCTGCAAATGATCAGGAAAATTAAATATCATTCAAAAGAGATGAGGAGAATGAAGTTTTAGGCAAACATGATTAGACTTCTTTGGAAACCGGAACCCTGAACACCCACTTCTAAATACAGCAAGCTCTCAAAGGAAAAATTGGTAATATGCCATGAGCAACATGCCTTCCCAAAACTAATATTTTAATTTCAAACCTGAAAACATCTTTCATTTAAATGTCTATGAATATTTAAATGAAATGGACTGCAAGTGACAGGTAGAAGTTCAGAATTACAGAGGTTGTGACCATTTCATTTCTGTGTTTCTGTGTATGTATGAGTTAATAGTACAGCATGGTCTTGGATACATTAGGACCTACGGAACACTACTGAAGAGTGTTTGCTGACTAGAATAAGGACTGATTCACATTAGGGCCATGCACCCACCCTCCCCGATTTGCCTCGGAGGTCATGTTGGGAGCTCTGAAACAGCTGTGATTCGACTTGGGACATTTCAGGGCTTGCCAGCCTTGCTTCGGCACTGAAGCGAAAGTGAGTTTCAAGCCCCCCAAAGCAGTTTGGCCTTTGTGGGGTTCCTGGGTGCCAGCTGCAGTGCGGGCAACCCAGGAAAGCATGGGGCAAGGCCAACCAGGAGTCCATTGGACTGCCTGCCTGCTCTCTCCCCTCCCTCCCCCCACAAACCTGGAGCTGCCGGCGGTACTTACCTGCCCCCCTGTAGCACCAGGGAAAGTTGGCGCAACGCCCTGCTATGAGTCCAGGTGATTCCAATGGACTCACCTCCCATCACCTTCCTCCCCCTCCTGTCTCTCCCTGGTCACTGGGACTTACCTTGCCCTGCGTCCTCTTCTGTTGTGTTTCCCGTTCCCTCTAGCATTCCCATGTGCTAGCAAACTGACATAGGATACCCAGTCAGTGAGATTTCTTTTATTGGAGGAAATTCCACAGTAAAAAGCTTAATGGTTACACACTTCAGAAATACTTAAAGCTGTAGTCTTCAAGATAACATACAGTTAAAATGCTACTCACTACAATAACAACCTGGTTTCCCAGTTGCCATCTCAATGGTTCCAAAAATGGTTTCCAAACCTAACCAAAGGGGGGGGGGGAGATTCCGGATATGATCCTTCAGGCAATCACAATGGGAAATTCTTGAAAGGCTTAACAAACCATCCCAAGGGAGCTGGTCCAAACGCGGCCACACGTTGGTAACTCGGGGAACATGGACAAAGCTTAAACATGATCAAGGGGTGGGTAAAAATCTCAGGCACAAGAACTCCCATGCTTGTACTTTAGCACTGGGAACTTCCTGCCACCTCAGTCTGCAAAGAAAAATTCCAACAATAAAAATCAACCCCAGTCTACCCTTACACTAAGCAGCTGATAACACACACAATCACAGGGAAGGCACAAGGAGTTCGGTGATTCTGCTTTAGCATTAGGAACTCCCTGCCACCTGAGTCAGCAGAGGAAAAGTCCAACAGTCATAATCAATCCCAGCCTACCGCTACGCTGAGCTGACCACAAAACAAAACACCCAATCCACAGCAAATGCAACTTCAAACCTATGAAAAGCCTCACAATACTTTGCATGGCACAGTCCTTAGTAATCCAAAGTCCAAATAGGAGAGAGTCCATCAGCAGAGTGCTTTCAAAGTCCCAAATGGTGAACAGGGAGCAATTCCAGGTCATGAGCCGAAAGATTATCCTAGCGAAGGCTTCTTGCCTTTGCTGCAGCCTATAAAGGGAGGTATGGGCCTGCCTCAAGCCGCCCAACAGACAGGATTCTGGCCCGTAAGCCAGACCCATGTCCAAACAGAGGGGCGCTACTCAGCCCACCAAATTGACGCTACAAACTGAGTAACTCATTCAACAAGCCCCCCCCCCTTTCGAAACACTTTATCTGTTTCCCAGAGAAGTCTTACAGCTTCAAGGGCAAGACAAGGAGTGAGTGAAGCTACTCCCGCGAGAACTCTGACAGAGATAAGTTTGCATAGATTCTGACATTCCAACCTAGTTCTAATTAAATCTAACTGCAACTTGCAAGGCCTCTTGGCCTTGCTGAGACTTATACCTGATATCTTCCCTGATCGTGAGGGCTCTCCTTTTTTAATAGCTCTATGGCCACAAATTATGGCAAATGGCCCTTTATGGCCACCATAGTTTGCGGCCATACAGCTATTAAAAAAAGAGAGCCTCTGTGATTTTACCTTAAAATCGTGGCTTGACTCTCAGGGAAGAGGTCTCAGGGGAAGGTAACTCCTGGCAGCGGCACAGCGGCAGGAGATGACCAGAGAAGGAGAAGAGGAAAGAGGAGGTGACTCCCTGGGCTCACCTGGACTCATGGCTGGCTTTGCACCAGCTTTCCTGGGTGGGCGGGAGGAGTGGCCCAGCACCGTCCCAAACTGTCCCAAGGCACTCTGAGGCTTTGGTACTGACCCACTTTGGCCTTGGAGTGCCTCAGGGTGAATTGGTGCCACTCCAGATTCATACCAAGGCAGGCCAAATGAACCCACCTTGACTTGGATTTGGGCTTTGGCCCGAATCGGTGTACAGCCCTAATTCACATGTTGTCTTCATATTTTAATCCTCTGTCCACTTTGAAATGTTGGAGAAGAAAGCAGAATTCTCTTTGACACTAGCAGCTACATGTGAACAGGTCTGAAAAAGTTTGCAGGACAGGTTTACCTTACTTCGCCTGGATCTATGCTGTCAGAGGAGGGAGGAGCAGCTCTCTTCTCAGCAGCTCCTAGTCTTCTTTAATGCATTCATCTTTGCCTACTAGAGAAGAGAAGCTGCCTGAATAAGTGGCACATTGTACTTTCAAACAAAACTATGCATCACTGCCAAGAGGTGGCCTTACTCACCCATTATTTTAGCAATCCTTACAAGAACTCTATAAGGTAGACCAATATTGCTATCTCCGCATCTCATCTCAGATGGGAAGAAGAGGCTGAGAGATAGCGATTTGCCTACATCCACACAGTGAAATTTGAATGGGAGACTTCCAGGCTCACGCTTAGTCTCCTGTGCTGTGTTCTTCAAACAAAGAGAAGCAGAGTTGAAAAGGAAATATACTAATTGGATTACAAGCTGTCTGGCCTTGCAGAAGGGATCAGATTACACCTTCCCCAGAAATAAGGTACCAAAACACTGCAGCACACAATTTTGGCTGGAAGGTAAATACTCCTGCAAAGATTCCAGATTGCAAGGTATCCAGCAGCCAGACACAGCCCTGAGAATATAGCACCCTTGTGCTGATATTTATGGGGTGACAAATTAGGGAGAGAGATAGTACCTGCTGATTTTGTCATCCTCAAGCTTCGTATGTTCATGTCCCATTTGACAGAAATCTATTTGTATCCAAATAGCACTTGTAAATCAAGTGCTAGGTTCCTAGCACTTGGTTTACAGTAGATTCTATATACCTCTCTTTTTGTAGGATACAGATTGTGGGTGGGGGGTTTATACTTGCTGGACCTGATCTTGAACCATTAAGAACAGTGGTGAGGCATATGTTTATTTGTACATTTATGAATCTGCACAGGGCCAGTATGCAGAACGGGGAGGGTGAGAGAGAGACAGAAACACAGAGAGAGACAGACAGACAGAGAAGACGGCAAGAGTTTAGTTATCCACTGATAAGCCTGTTTTCTAAATGTGCCCCTTCTGGAGAAAAGCCATAAAAGCTAAATAAGAAATCTGAAGTCTGCATCCAGGGTAAATGCTATAGGTAGTGATCCTAAACCTGGTGAGGGCAGGCTTTGGCCATGAGGGTTGCATGCAGTGCTGGGTTCTGGGATGGGGGCTGCACACATATGCACACACATACACACATATGCACACACATACACACACCTAAGCATGCAGGGATGAGGAGGTTTAAGTTGGGATGAGAGGTGAGGTGGATCAGATTACTGTTTCCTCACTGCTATTAGCAGCGAGGAAACAGCAATCTAGGTATTATTATATTATATTTTATTTAGTACATTTATATCCCACCTATCTTCCATCATGGAATTCAAGGTGGTTCCATGCAGTTCCCAGGTGGGATCCCCTCCAATAACTGACCAGATCTGCTTAGCTTCAAGCAAGATAGCTGCCTTGTGCGCCTTCAGACCATGCCCTGGAACCTGAGAATCTGCATCAGGATTGCTGGTAGGAGCGTGAAGTTCAAGCCTGTCTTTTTTCACCCTGGTTTAAACCTCTCCTCCAACATTCATTGATCCTGATGCAAACCACTGTTTCCTCACTGTGATCTGTTCCCCACTCCCCAGAGGACAAAGTGGCTCTGCAGGCCACAAAGAGTGGCCAAGGGCTGCATGTGGGCCACAAGAACATAGGAAGCTGCCTTATACTGAGTCAGACCATTTGATCTATCTAGCCCAGTATGATCAACACTGACTGGCAGCAGCTCTCCAGAGTTTCATGCAGGAGTTTTTAGCTCTACCTGTGGATACCAGGGATTAAACCTGGGACCTTCTGCATGCAAATTATGTGTTCTACCACTGAGGCATGGCCATTATATAAACTTATGTGTCCTACATACATAGGCACTGATTTGGACTGGGGTGATTCCTACATTCAGCAGGGATTTGGACTTGATGGCCTTATAGGCCCCTTCCAACTCTACTATTCTATGCTGCGATGAGCAAGCACACATGGAAGGTGGGGAATTCAAAAGCACTTGATTGTGTTGTCCGAATTGATCCCCCCCCCTCCCCAAAAAAGTGGTTGCTAAATTTAATACTCTGTTCAAGCTATTTCGTTAGGCACAAGTATAAATCTTCTAAGTCTTTTCCACCACTCTGTAAGACTCTGTTCAAGGATGGTGTCATACAGGAAAATATTGCTGCCAAATATATCCTTTATGCCAAAAACAGTTCGGGGAACGGCTCTCTCTGTATTAAACACATTCTGAAAAGCATCAGCAGAATTACCCATGACACCTTCAGTAAATCAAACAAACAACACACAAGATGGTAAGCCTAGAAAAGAGAATATAGTAGCAAAGAGGGGGGGAGCCTAACCCACAGCTGGGCTAGGTGCTTTTACACCACTTTGTAAGATTCTGTTCAAAGATGGTGTCAAAGATGAAAATGTTGCTGCCAAATAGATTCTTTTTGCCAAAACCAGTTCCGGAAACATCTCCCTCTGTATTAAACACATTCTAAAAAGCATCTGCAGAATTACCCATGACACTTTCCGTAAATCAAATAAACAACACAAAGATGGTAAGCCTAGAAAAGAGAATATAGTAGCAGAGAGCTGGGGGAGGGGGGAGCCTAACCCATGGCTGGGCTAGGGGCTAAATTCCAAGGCTCAGCTGACCAGAATACACAGCCAGCTGCTAACAAAGTTTTGGTCAGCAAGTATGTTTTTACCATATCCTTAACTATAATTTGTCAATCTGGATAAGACATTGACCCTGTTCAGTTGACACACTAAGCCATGGTAGGTAAGCATTTTGAGCTAAACATTATGGTTTAGTGTGTTGTGTGAACCATTTCTAACCATAGTGGGTACATAAACACGGTTTAAACTTGCTCACTATCCATTTGCTGCAAAAGGGTTAGCAGCCTAACCATGTCTGAGTGTGTCGACTGAACAGACCCAATGAATAATAGCACTATTATATATAAACCCTCTGCAAAACCATGACTGACAAACAATCGTTTCTCAATGCAAACATCACGCTCAACCAGTTATGCTGCCTTAACCATGACTTAGGAAAATGTTAGAATTGAGCCTCAAACATCTCTTTTATTCCATTGTTTTGTTTTTATTTTTACCCCAAGCTATTTCTTTCTCAATGATACTGATTAAGTATAAGGCACAATAAAAGTGAGTGGAGTACCTCAGTATTTAATTTCCACTCTAAAGGTTGAATGGTGAATCCCTGATTAACAGAAAATTATACACCTATTGGTGTTTCATCAAGGAGCTCAGAACCTAAGTTGAAAATATGAGCAGTGTTATACAACCATTCATGCAGAGAGGCTGTTTGATAGCAGTAGTAATTATGGCACAAAGCTATGCAGATTTCCCCAGCAGACTCCCCCCACCCGCCATACACACCACTTACAGAAGAGAACATTTAATCTCTCTATTTTCTTCAGGGAGTGACTAGATGTTGTGGCAAACAGAGAGTGCAGCAAATAGTTGCAACTTTTTGTGCCTCAGTTGAAACAGACTCAAATGATTTCCCCTCCGAAAAACAGGGAGACAGGTAAATTTCTTCATGATGTTTTAGAAAGCAGAATTATAAGAGGCGGAAAGAAGACTCTTCTGCTTAAGAGGGTAAAGAAGATGACCAGTCCTGACCTGTGATGAACTATGTAGCCATGATTCTTCTGAACAAACTACAATAGGCTAACTTGTTGAAATGGCAATTACAGAACATTTGTTGTGCATCAGAACCTTTCAGATAACCAAATTTTACTGCTATCACTAGCCACTGAAGGAGAATAAATATGATTGATCCACACTGAGATGCTTACACAGTATGCAGAATATTTAAGCATTATACATGCTATCGGCTTTGGGTAGAAATGCCTTACTGAGGTCATCGAATAGGCTAGAGGCTGAACATTAATCACCATGCATCATGCTTTCATCTTCTGCACCTTAGGAGAGCTGGGAAAGGGAAAGGACAAGCAATAAAGCAAGGAGCTCCTACCTTTCCCCTTTCATGGTCATAGCTTCAGTGCTACTGTTGCTTTGATAAATGACTGGGAGCAAGTGGAGAAACTTAATGGCTTTACAACTTCTATTACTGGATTCCCTCCTGCCGAGAGCCAGCTCTCTTCCAGAAGGAAACCTGCTGGGCAATGTGCATTTGTTAGCCCAAAGACTGCACCAATAAGGCCTCAATCCCTGTAGGTGGCTCATAAAACAAACCAGAATACGTTAATTCCAACAAGAGTTCCTATAATCAAGCCCCTTCTAAATAAAATACAAATAAAACCAGAGAGAGATTCAAGTTATATTCTGAGACACAAGTTAGGCAACATCATTAAAAAAAATCTATTGGTGTATGGCAGTATAAGCATTTTGGTTATACTAAACTCTCTCTAAGAAGCCTGCAAATTCCTATATGTTTTAAGAGAACAGAGTTTAATAAAATGTACTAACATGCTTAACATGAATAGTGACATAAGGATTGATTGTCCCAAACTATCTGAGTAACAAAAGTGAAAGTTATTTTCCCAGCCATGAGTTATATTCCCAAAGCATTGTCAAAAGACATGCTACATTAATTATGTAGCATGCAGCTCCCCCTCTATTTTTAAAATACTCCAACAAAGTAATTAAATCCAGATTGGGACCATCACGAGTGGGAAGGGGAGATTCAATCCCTCTCACCTAGCTGTTTCCCTTTTAAAATCTCCTTCTTACAGGACAGTAAAGAAAAAAAGCCTCCCATGGCTTTCCAGGTAGGTTAGGAAAGAATCCTGTCTGAAATCCTGGAGAGCCACTGCCACTCAATGTCCACGTTTGCACAATTACCGCAGCTCTCCGTGGTCCTTTAACACATTGTGGCAGCATGTGCTGGCAGCCATTTTGAATATTCAATCGCTGGTGGCAGTTGCCATGATTTAACATGTCGTCCAAACGCAGGCAGCAGTATTTGTTTAACCCTCAAACAACCCCTGCTGTCCAAGCTCAGACTATACAACAAACCAAGGCAATGCTCCTGCTGAGGCGTGAATATTCAAAATGGCTGCCAGCACAGTTAAATAAGCCACAGTGAGCTGCACTGTTCATGCAAATTAGCCCAGTGTTGACAATACTTGGCCAAATAAACCAATGATCTCACTTAGTATAAAGCAGCTTCTTATGTATGATTTATTGTTATGAGAACTAGCTTTGGGCTTGTCCCCCTGTTTCCTCCTCTCCTCTGGCAGAGCCATCAGAAGTTCAGAAACTCTAACTTCTGTTTTCAATTACATTTATTGACCTGGCATGCTTCACAGAGACCTGGCTGGGAGATGACAGTGGCCCGACATGGGCGCAGGCTCTCCCAGCTGGATACTGTGTTAATGAGCAGGTGAGGAAAAGGGGGGGGGGCGGAGTAGCTGTGGTCTATAGGGATAATCTTAACCTGACCAGACTTCCTGTTTGTGAATTGAATCACATCGAGTGCATGTACCTGAGTCTGAAGACCAGGGATAGACTAGGGATTCTCTTAGTGTACCGGCCATCCCGCTGCCTATCGGACTCCCTGGCTGAGCTCACGGAACTGGTCTCGGAGCTGGTGTTGGATTCGAACAGGCTTTTGGTCCTGGGCGATTTCAACATCCCATTCGAGGCCGGTTTGTCAGGTGCAGCTCGGGAGTTCATGGCATCCATGACAACCATGGGCCTATCCCAATTGATCTCTGGACCCACACATTCAGCAAGTCACACCCTCAATGCTGTTTTCAGTTCCAAACAGACAGATCTGTGGGCAGAGGTAACAAATACCTCCATGTTGTCATGGACAGACCATTTTCTAGTCAGGGTTAGTATCACGGCTACCACCCGCCCCTGCAGGGGTGGTGGACCTATTAAAATGGTTCACCTTCGAAGGCTGATGGATCCTCTTGGATTCCAGAAAGACTTAGAGGGTACTATGCCTGGTATTGTCGACGATTCTCTAGAAACCCTGGTCAATAGATGGAATCAAGACCTTACTAGGGCAATCGACACGATCGCCCCCAAACGTCCTCTCCGATCCTCTTCTAACCAGGCGCCCTGGTACACAGAATACCTCAGGGAGTTGAAGCGGGAAGGACGATGACTGGAACGCCAATGGCGGAAAACTCGACTTATATTCGACAAGACACGACATGGAGAACATCTCCGTTCCTATGGAGTGGCAATACGTGCAGCGAAGAAAGCTTTGTTCTCTGCATGCATTGCATCTGCGAATTCACATCCAGCAGAACTGTTCAGGGTGGTGAGGGGTCTAACCTGGGAACCTTCCCCCCTGAATCCGATCTTAGAACCTTCAGTAGTTCGCTGTGATGCCTTTAACGATCATTTCACAGATAAAATCTCATGAATAAGAGCCGACTTCGATTTATTTATTTGTTTATTTATTTAATTCCATTTATATACTGCCTCATAGCCGAAGCTCTCTGGGCGGTTTACAAAAATTAAAAACACTGAACATTAAAAACACCGATGTACAAAATTTTAAATTATAAAGCATAAAAACAAGTTATAATTACAATATCCTTTAAAACAACCATTCTTGTTATAGCAGAGGCTGACGATGGAGTGTCCAGTGACTCCGCGAGTAGGATTACACTGGATCAGTTTCAGTTGGTGAGTACCGAGAACGTGGACAAGCTGCTTGGACAAGTGAGGAAGATGACTTGCCCTCTTGATCCCTGTCCTTCTTGGCTGGTCGCCCAAGGAGGAGATGCAGTTAGATCACAACTACAACATATCATTAATGCATCTCTCAGGGAGGGGAGTTTTCCATCATGTTTAAAAGAGGCGGTGTTACGACCGCATCTAAAGAAGCCCTCCCTGGACCTTAATAACTATAGACCGATATCCAATCTTCCATTTTTGGGCAAGGTGATTGAGAGGGCGGTTGCCTTCCAACTCCAAGCAGTTTTGGATGACACTGATTTTCTAGACCCATTTCAAACTGGCTTCAGATCAGGATACAGAGTTGAGACTGCTATGGTCGCCTTAGTGGATGATCTACGCCTGAGTATTGACAGGGGGAGTGTGTCCCTGTTGGTAATTTTGGACCTCTCAGTGGCATTCGATACCATCAACCATGGTATCCTTCTGGAACGCCTGAGGGGATTGGGAATCGGGGGCACTGTGCTTCAGTGGTTTGGGTCCTACTTCTCGGGCAGGTTCCGAATGGTGATGCTTGGGGATAGCTGCTCCACAAAGAAGGAGCTGCTGTGTGGCATACCACAAGGTGCCATCCTTTCCCCAATGCTGTTTAACATTTATATGAAACCACTGGGAGAGATCATCTGGAGGCATGGGGCGGGGTGCTATCAGTATGCTGATGACACCCAAATATATTTCTCTATGCCTTCGATAACAGTGTCAGCTAAGGACAGCGTGTCTCCTCTGAATGAATGCCTGGAGTCGGTAATGGGCAAGATGAGGAAAAACAAACTGAAGCTAAATCCAGACAAGATGGAGGTGCTTGCTGTCAAAGGCCACAACCTGTGTTTGGAGGTGTGTCAACCAGTTCTGGATGGGGTTACACTCCCCCTGAAAGACTGTGTTCGCAGCTTGGGGGTACTCCTGGATCCGTCGCTCCAAATGACAGCCTAGATAAATGCGACGGCCAGGAGTGCCTACTATCAGCTTCGGCTGACATGCCAGCTGCACCACTTCCTAGAGTTGGAAGACCTAAAGATGGTAGTGCACTCACAGGTAACTTCGAGGCTCGACTTCTGCAATGAGCTATACATAGGGCTACCTCTGTGCCTAGTCTGGAAACTTCAACTAGTTCAAAATATGGCAGCCAGGTTGGTCACTGGTACACCTAGGGGGGACCATATTAAACCAGCTTTAAAATCGCTCCACTGGCTGCCAGTTTCCAGGCAAAGTACGAAGTGTTGGTCATTACCTTTAAAGCCCTACATGGTTTGGGTCCAGGTTACCTGTGGGATCACCTTCTCCCATACAAACCGCCCCACACGCTCAGGTCCTCTGGGAAGAACTTACTACAGTTGGTCAAGACTAGGCTGACAACCATTACTCAGAGGACCTTTTCTTCTGCCGCTCCCAGACTGTGGAATGGCCTGCCAGAGGAGACTTGTCAACTTAACAGTCTTTTAGAATTTAAGAAAGCTATAAAGACTGTTCTCTTCTGGCAGGCATATCCAGTGGAATTTTAGAATGTTTTTAGGATGTTTTTATGATGTTTTAATGCAGTTTTAATAATGTGTGCCATATTTTAAGCAGCTTTATGTATTTTATCATATTTTATATTTACTGTTGTTCCCCACCTTGATCCAAACGTAGAGGCGGGTAAGAAATATATTATTATTATTATTATTATTATTATTACTTCTTAATCCTAAACTGTGGTTAAATTTGTGCTTTGAAACTGGTATACTTCAATAAGCTATAGCTTAGACTAACCACAGTTTACCCGGTTTCAGAAATCATGCTAAATTGCATTTAGTTAAAAATGGAAGCAAAAGCTTCTTTTTCTCATCACTGCAATGTCAAAGGAAGAGAGGAAAGCACAAAACCTTGTGTGTCATTCATGTGATAATAAGCCATAGGTTACCCTGTGTGAATGCAGCCACTGTCTTCTGTTCTTTAGAACTTTCCAAGGTAGTGGATTCCTTCAACTGATCAGAAACTCTGGCTTTCTTCTCACACTGGCTGGGTTCATACAACACAGCAACCTACATTCAAGAGTATAGGCCTGTTCAGACAACATGGTAAACCATGGGTAGGCCACTAACCCTTTTGCAGTAAATGGTTAGTGAGCATGTTTAAACTGTGGTTATGTAGCCACCATGGTTAGGAATGGTTCACACAACATGCTAAGCCATAATGTTTAGCTCAAACTGTTTAACCACCATGGCTTAGCGTTTTCCCTGAACAGGATCATGTGGGTTGTCGATGAACTCTAGGTTGTTGTATTGTTTAAGCCCAGCCACACTAACAAACCATGAACAACTCAAGAAAAGAGCTCATGGTTTGTTGTTGGGTTGTGATCTGTGGGTTGTTCCTAGTTAAAAACTCATGGTCTGTTAATATGGTTAGGTTCACAGAATGCAACAACTCATGTTTCAACAACAATCTATGCTTCAATGACAACCCAAACTCAACTTGAGTTTGGGTTGTCATGTTGTGATACCCCAGCCACTCTCTCCATGCCTACTTCCCAGCTGTTGGCTACCTGGTGATAAGAACATAAAAGGCTGGCCAAGTTCAGCATCCCATTTTCCACAGGGGCCAACCCAATGTCTATGGGAAGCCCACAAGAATGACATGAGGATAATATTCCTCTCCAGTTATTTCCCAGCAACTGTTATTCAGAGACATAATACCTCTGGTATTGGAGACAGCAGATAGCCATCAGGTTAAGTAGCCACTGCTAAGTTTTATTCTCTATGAATGTGTCCACTGCCGGATTTAGGATGCATTCATACAGGATAAATATGAGGCCCATGGCTTAGGCCTCATATTATGAGGGGCCTCTAAATATGTCAGAGATAGCTAAGATATATTATAATTGAAATCACTTTGACTTAAATATGTTGCAAAGTCTGGTGTGACTTACAGTAGAGTTGCCTTATATAGAGAAAGGCATGGCAACACTACATTTAGTACTGTAGGCAATAAATGCAGCCTAGAGAAATTTAAAAGACGTTCCAGTCAATTTACTTTATTAGTGGTTTTATACACATCTTCAGAGAAAGCTATCAAATACTATTTAACTACAAGCACTGCCTAATGCTGGGTGGTACCCTTCCATTGCCCTTTCGATTATAATGTAATACATATTTTTTAGTTTATTTTTATGGTACGGAGCCTCTGAATCTTGGCATGGCTTATGGCCTCAGCATGTCTTAACCAGCTCTGAATGTGTCTAATCCTCTTTAAAAGGCATCACACCATCAGCCATCATACAGCTTCATTCAATGAGCTCAGTTTATAATATGAGATAGGGAGAGAAAGTTCTCACTTTAAGTTATTTATTTTATTTGTGCTCCACTTTTCTATAAAAAAAATGGCAATCAAGGTGGCTATCCACACTATTCTATTTACTTCTATCATGTCCTTACCTTGCCTTTTGTTGTCTAAAGTGTCAGCTCAGCCATCAGTATTCTACCCATGATCATAACTAAGCTTTAGTGGGTAAATCTAGTATGTTTATTTAATTGGATTAAATACAATGACAGCAAAAAGAAAAAGAAAAAGGCCTAGTTTGCAAACGTGAAACTCAAAGCCCTCATGAAATCAGGATGGTGCTGCATGAGTAGAAGAGGTTCTATGATTTTGCTGCTAATCAAAAGCCAGTTTTGAGTGAAGCCTAAGGATATTGGAGAAATCCACAACGGAAACAAATGAGTTTGGATTTTTATGAATCCGACCCACAGATCCCACAGCTTTTCCCCATTTGGGTGGATTCTGCAGACTTGTGCGCTGTTAGTCTGACTTTCTGAAATTTTGCACAAATTTATTAATAGATAGGGTGACCAGATTTTGGGAACTAAAATCCCGGTCACCCCCCGCCACCCTACCCACCCAAAATAACCCCCCCACTGCGCGCCCGCGCCGCCCGCCTCGCGCCCGCCCGCCTTGCGCCACCCGCGCCTGCCCACCTCGCGCCGCCCGCGCCTGCCCACCTCGCGCCACCCAGCCGCCCGCCTCGCAGCCGCTCATGCAGGTAAGTGGGGGGGCCCTCCTCCTCCCGCCTTGCGCTCCTTACCTGCAGGGGCGTCCGCTTCCCTCCGGTGCTCAAATCTACTGAGAAACAGGCTTCGCAAAGCCTGTCTCTCAGTAGATTTGAGCACCGGAGGGAAGCGGACGCCCCAGCAGGTAAGTGCCTCGCGCCGCCACCACCGCGTGACCCCTCGCTGCCCCGGTTTGCCCCCGCCGCCCCCCGGTTGGCCTGGATCGCCCCAGGTTTCCCGATTAGGAATGGGAAACCCCAGGCGGTCTGGTCACCCTATTAATAGAAAAATACGCAAAGTTAATCTGGACAAAAATACGCATTTTCCCCATAGGCTAGTGTGAAAATGTGCATTTTGGAGGGAATCTGTGCATTTGGGAGGGAGGGTTGTGCATTTCTAAAGTGCAAATTTGCACAAGTGTGAATTTGCGTGAATTTAGGGAGGAATCCAACTCTGTTGATGAGTGGATGATGGAACAAAAGATGCCTGACAATCCGGGAAACGAAGACGAAATGGATTATATGAGCCTGACCTCAAGAAGTGCTCTGCTGTATAATCAGCCCCAGCAGTCTTTGCAACAATGAGCTAGTGGGGTATAGCAGTCAGAGTGTTGGACTAGGGTTGAGGATACCCAGTTTTAGGCCCCATTCTGCCATGAAGCTCACTTGGTGACTTTGGGCCAGTTGCTGACACTCAGCCTAACCTACCTCAAAGAGTTATTGTAAGGATAAAAATGGTGAGAAGAAAGATCATGTATACTGGCTTGGGCCCCTTGGAGGAAAGGCGGGATATAAATGTAACTAACAAACAATTGGGCCCCCACTACTGTCCACTTAAGGTCCATTCTTGAGTTATATGAGTCCCAAGAAATTATAAATGAACTGAAGCAATTTAAACATTTACTGACATTGGCTTTTGTTTTATATGCTCGTAAAATCTGGAGCTCCTTAAGAAACATTTTCACCCTATAATATTTCAATGCTAATAACTTAATGAGCCAAGAGAATAATCTGACTTGCGGGTAGGATGGTCTTTGCATTACATGAATGCAATCTTTTAACATTCAGTCAGGGTTCCAGAGGCTAAAATTATGTAAAAGATACCTGCAGTCAAGTTCATTTTTTTTGGCAGAACAATGAACAACAACTATAAAGTCATCTTAGTAAATTAAAACTCCTACAATTATTGAATTATAAATTACATCTCAAAAGTGTGCATATGCGTAAGCCAGTTCTGAAGTCAAACACATCCTTTATTTTTACATTAGGCATTCATGTGTTGCAGCAGGTACCCTCTCAGAAGAGACAGTTTCTAATGTGTGTGAGAGTGGGATATTTACAGTTTTTCTAAATACTTTAATTAAGTTTTTGAAGTCTGCTTCCTGATTTATAATCGGGGTATTTTTAATCTATCACACAGTTTTTAACTGATATACCAATTAACTAAATAGGGAAAAGTAAATTATAAACAAGGAAATATCTGGATTCCTCTCCTTTTTAACTTCAGAGCATACAAATCATGAGCAAAGGGGGAAACCACAATGTGTAACTAGTAAATCCACATTATTTCCATATTTAAAGCAAGTTACTAGAGAAGAAGGCAAAGCAGAGATAGTAGTATTTTATGCTGGATGCCAACAATTACTCATTCCCATCAGCATACAATGACCAGAATTGCATTAGCACAAATCAGTTTAATATATTGCATATATTAAAATCCACTTAAGTTTTATTTGGTGTGAAATCTAGTGTAATGAAAAGTCTGAACTGTCAAACCCATATGAGATCATAAGTACCTTACAGGCATCTGTTCTGGAAGTTTCCTTTTCCCACATTGCTATTCTACAGGGTTCACATATAGGAAGAACAGTAGCTTGCTTGTCCCCCCACCCACAGTGAAATACATCCTGTTAGCTACAGTGGTCAGTTTTGTGGTATGGAACTTTGCCAATGGCACCTTGATTCAAGGCACAAAATGTATTTCTCTTCAGAAGAAAACTTCCTTAATTCACACAGCATAAGTTGATCTTTGGAAGTTGCCTTATTTAAAACAGTTTTTTGAAAAACAGTTGTAAATCAGGAAAAATAAAAAATAAAAAATCAGTTACATTTCAATAAAATGTACAAATTACAAACTTCACTGAAAGCAAAAGAGAATGGTCTGGTTCACACGACACACTGGCCTCACCATGGACTATTTAACCCACAATGAGCCACAGTGTGTGAGCTCCATTGTGTCATGCAAACCCAGCCATCAGGGTTATGCATGGGTTAAACAACACTCTCATAACCCTAAAAGCAAACCTAGGGTTGTTTAATTCTCGCATAACACAACAGAACACTATTGGGGACTGCATATTCAAAATAGCACCTGGCAGTCACAAAAGTTAAATACCCTACTGGGAATGTTGTGTGTCGTGTTGAACCGAGTCACTATCTGAGCCGTTTCTGTTAAGTGTAAAATAACTTGTACAACAATATAACCTACTACTTATTGTTCAAAGAAAAGGCCAATTCAATGTTTCCATTGTCAACAAATTTAGTGTACTTGCAGATTATCCACAATCCAGCCATATAGAGCTGAAAGACCTAAAGACAAGCAAGCTACAAAAATCAGCTTCAAATTTAAAAACACACTGGCAAATTCAGAGGAATCAAAGTGACCATTTTCTACCTCAGCTGCTTGTGGTTCATACTCTAAGAGGGAAAGCCACAGTAGTTTCACCATAAAAGCAAAAATATGTCCTAGATTTGAACACAATGGCAGGGAATGTCATTTTTAAGGATCTGTTTCAGAAAACCTCATGAAGAGTGGAAAGAGATAACCCATTGCTGGAAATAATGTGGATGTGATAATGGTGTCAATACCTAGTGTAACACAACAGAAGGCCCAGAGATTTGCAAAGCAAACTATTCCAACCTTATCTCAAGAGACATTGAGGATGTTGGGGCATCTTAGGTGAGCAACCTCCAAAGAAACTAGAATAGCATCCAACATGCGAAGCAAACCAATCTGAAAACATTTTTTCTTCCATTTCTGGAAACAACTGAACTCTTCCCTTTAATGTCTTGACAGAACAGATTATGATAAATAGTAGAGGAATCCTTCTGAGGGGAGGGAGCAGCTTACAAAGCAACAAAAGAGTGTTGAATGATTCATGTTAATCCCTATAAAGTTTGCTCAAGAGAAGTGAGACAATGATGGAGACAGACACTCCCCACCCTTTTTACCAATGAACTATTCCTTGCTTTAAGCAAACAGTCTTCTCCAAAGCATATTCACAAAACTTTGAACCATCTAATCAAACAGGATTAGTCAATTTGCAAAAAGGAATGCATAATTGTGTGTTGTCTATATAAACTCAAAATTCTCCATTTTCCACCTGTAAGATAGTTGTATAATGACACATTGACTGCTATTTAATGATTAACTCAACCCAGGTGCTACTTTAAAAACCTTCACCGATTGCAGTATCTGCTTTGCATTTTGTAGAGATGTCCCCTAAAATGATGAATTCATTGTTAAAAAGAAAGAGGGAGAGAGAGTGGGGAAAATCTACTGAAGTACATTTTACTGTCTAAAAAATGGAATGAAACAGGCGAGAGAATGAGTTATCAGGAAAAATTATTTCCAGCTGATAAAACTTTCTGGAAGCAACTTCTGAGCACCAGATGTTATAATCAAGCTATTTGCGGCTACTAAAATATGCACAACTACAGGCTTGCTTTAATTAAGCATTCAGTGTCATTTCATTTGTAACTATTCTTAAGAATTTTCTTGCTTTTTATTTAGTCTGCCTTTAACTATTAAGTTCCAGATGTAGGCTGCATTTGGACTAAGCTGAGGTATAATAATTGCAAGTTAAGCTTCAGTTTACAGCCTACATAAATAATAAGCCAAAGACAGACTCAATAAAATGAAACTTACACAGCCAGAATTTGACTAAAAGGGAGCAGGATGCCTAAGCAATATTGTAGCCTTAAGTGCATTTCAATAGGCCATGTGAAAACGACTGGTAACAGGTTTATGGTGAGGAAGAATACACTGGAAGCTGTGTCAATTTTAGAATTAAAAAACTGGGGTATTTCATTACAAATTAGGGTCTCCCTACTCTATTTGACACCCATTTCTGGAACCTACAAACAGCAGGATTCTGATCCTAACCTCAAGTTTCTAGACAGGGTCATTCATGTTGTATGTTTTAAGAACTGAAGAGGAAAGTGGCACGGCTGTGGGTGAACTAAAAGTAGGTGCCCTGTATTCCGTGTGTTTCACTTATTTTCCTGGAACCTCGGCCATTTCTACATCATACAGGTGTAGAGAGAGGGGCGGCAATCCTGGAAGTACCTGTCAGGGAAAATTTCTGTATTAAGTTGAATAAAGGACTGGACAAGTTTTTGAGTGTCCAGGAAGACTGAACAGCCAGCTGCAGTCAATAATCAGATAGAATAGTTTTTTCTATACACTGTTAAAAAGGTCAGTAAGATAGGGAGATTCTTTCTGGAAGGTTGGTTAATTGACTGAGTGCTGAGTCAGGGTTCAGCAAATATGTATATAAGTTAGGGATATGAGAATGGCTGGTTGTTAGGCTGAAGGATTTGTGGACGGAGGCTGGTGGAATGAGAGATATATGGATGGAGAATTATGCTGTGTAATATCTACCTGGGAAATCTGAATTATCTGGAGAAACCAGTTGCCTGTATATAGATATTATTGGAACACAGTAAAGGACTTGTATTATACACTATACTGCTGGAGTGTGAGTATTTCTTTACTGCCAGGACTCAGCCAGAAAAACACGCTTACTCTGCTAAAGCAAATGGGGAGTGCTTCTCTCCCTAACAGTACCTGCATCCAAGATCGTCGCTCTAAGCCACATAGGAAGTGCAACATCCCGGGAGGAAGGAGGGACATCACGCCACCCACCATTTTTTTTAAAAGGATCCAAAGAGTGCACTTGCGCTCTTTTGCAAAGGTAGGTGTTTTTTTTGGTTTGGGTTTTTTTAAAAAACCAACCAGGCCCCCCCTCCCTCCGCCATCCATGGTTATTTCTGCTGCTGTGTTAACTCGGGAGTAAACGGGGCAATAGCCAGGCCGGCCGGCCACATCTCCCGTGGTCTCGGGCCATTCCTGGGAATATGGAAAGAATCGGGTTTCCCCCGGGATCCCGTATCCTGGGGGAAACCCGTGACTGTCCCCCACCCACCCCTGGGAGTCCCTGGGCGTCATTTGGACTCACAGGGACTACCTGCGGACGGTCCCAGATAAACAAGCCCGTGTAGAAACGGCCCTAGTGAGTAATCACTCCTTGCATGACTCAGCTCTTTGTTTATAAAGAGCTATTACTGAAGAGAAAGTTAGACCTCAGATGTATTTCCTCAAAACTTTCTCCAAAAGGCTACACTCCATAATTCTCCAATCAAACAGTTTATTTAAATCACATTTCATACTGGTAATACTGGTAATAATATTTTTCACTTAAGTCATAAACGAAAAGTTTGCCATCAATCATCAATCCTGTGGTGCCATGGTAGTTGGAGACTGGATCAAGGTGGAGGTCACACATTGTGTGCCCACATAAATGCATTATCATTTATTTGGATTGCTCATGTAGATGAAACATGTGATATTAATAGGTTCTCGAAATTGGAGCAGAGTTCCTGCTTCACTTGCTAAGTCTTCTTATGCTAATCTGCCAGAAATGTTTTCCACCATCTCCATCTGGTGAGAAGGCTCAAGAGTCTTGTTTTGAATTCAGATCTAGCAACTATTGTACACGCTCTGCAACCTCAAAGAATATTGCAGTGTACCATTATGTGGGCCTGCTTCTCGAGGTGACCTGAGCCAAAATAGAATGCTCTTTAAAAGTTAGCATCTTGAAGTGGCATAAAAGGCTCTGGTTTCCAATAGCCTTAAGGTACAATCCAAAGTAATGATTTGAACTATGAAGCTTTATGTGGTTTAATGGCTCAGAATGGAGCTTTTAGTGTTATAGTGTCCACACTGTGGAATTTCCTACCAGTACAAATGAGACATATGTTGACCCGTCTGATTTTTATCCCCTTTGTAAATGTACTTGCTCCAATAAGCATTTCTAGAAATGTAATATTCTCTTCGGTATATAGTAATAATATATATCATTTTGTTATGCTCTTAGACTATACTGTATTGTAAATGACTTAGAAATTTCTTTTTATGCAAGTGATTCATAAATATCATTAAATAAATAATAAATAAATGAATGAATGAAACACCAAAGCATACATATCATAAGAAGAATCCTGCAAGATCAGACCAAATATACAGATGCACATGTGAAGCCCGTAAGAAGGACTAGATTTTCCACTGCTCTTTTTCAGCAACTGGTATTCAGAGGCATGGTGCCTCTAATCCTGGAGGTAGTATAGAGCAGGCATGGGGAAACACTGGCCTGAGGGCCTAATCCAGCCCGCAGATGTTCTCCATCTGGTCTGCAGAGCCTTCTTAGATTCTTCCATGCCTGCCACCTCAGGAATCGTCTCTGTTATATCAAATCAGAGCAGAACAGCAGGAATTCCCCTTCATGCTGTTTGGTCTCTGGAATGTTACAATCTGCGTGAATTGATCTCTGTCAGCATTCTCACAGCAGAAGTGGGAGAGTGCCCCTACTCCCCACAAGCCACCTGCTTGCCTTGGTCTAGACAGAGAAGCTTTCTGTGAGAAATTGATAGAGAAAAGGTGAGGTTTGCAGAAGGGTCAGCCAGATTGAAGTGTTATTTTAATGACCATTCACCATTTTGGAGCGCTTCCTTTTTTTAAAACCACCCTGAATAACTTTGCATTATCTGCAAACTTGGCTACTTCACCGCTCACCTTAAATTCTAGATCATTTATGAACAAGTTAAAAAAAACAATCCCAAAACATATCCTTAGGGATGCCACTTCTCACATCCATTCATTGTAAGAACTGCCCATTTAGGCTGACAACTGTTACCCAGAGGACCTTTTCTTCTGTCACCCCAAGACTCTAGAATGGCCTGCTGGAGGAGATTCGTCAATTTAACACTCTCTCCAAGTTTAAGGCAGCTATAAAAACTAGCCTCTTCCGGCAGGCCCACCCAGATGAACTTTAAACCAAGAATTTTAAAATGTGTTGATTGTCTTATAAGTTCTTTTAATTGATTTTATGTATTTGATCCATATTGTATTATACTGATGTTGTTCCCCGCCTCGATCCAAAGGGAGAGGTGGGTAAGAAATTATTATTATTATTATTATTATTAATCTACTCTCTGCTTCCTATTCTTTACCAGTTACTGTCCCCTTATCCTACGACTGCTAAGTTTTCTCAGGAGCCTTTCTCAGAAGAGACTGGTGAAAGGGTAAGATTTTTGGGAGGTTGTGATTTGATCGCCAGGAGTTAAGATATTAAGGGGTTTGTCTAACTGAATTTAAAAATGCAATATCTTACTTTATCTCTCATATATCCTCAAGCATTAAGGATAGAGCAGCTTCAGGAAAAAGCGGAATATTTTGGCACTTATTTTTGGCATTGGTAATGATAGAGGACAAGAACATTTAAGTGCCACCACACTGTGGAATTATCAGAGATGTGGCATTTTCAACATACCCGTGAAATTGAGTTAGAAATCAGATACTGAAAGACTCGCCTGACTGGATAACATGCACATCGGTTGAGGGCTCTGCAATAACCATTATCAGATTCTACAATCTTTCTGTTAGCGTGAGCCTAGAAAACCGCTGATTCGAATGCAAGCATAAATACAAACTTGCATCTTTTAATGGAGTACTTATTTCTTCCACCTTAAGCAACTAGAAACCGGCTAAAAACAGAAAGTTAACACTGAAAGCCAGGCTGCAATCTCAGTAGAACTTAGTGGGGTTAATAGCCCCTCCCCCAATCCCCAGAAAATTTTGCATGGAGACGAAAAGCTGATCAGGAGGAGAATGTCTGCAATGCACGGTAACAGAATATGCAAACTAACAGTTAATGAGGCTTGCAGACCACCCAGCCAGTAATTGGGCAACAATGCTATCATTAAACTAATAACAGCATTGTGGGGATATTACCATGCTCGGCACTTTGTAAGCATCATTCAGAGTCAGTTAAGGAACAGATAAGCGTGGCAATAAAAAGGAAATGAGTTCACAATAGCCAAAGGGTTAAAGGTAAGAAGAGCTTTTAACAAGCATATGAGAGGGCACAGAGGTCCACCAGTGAAACATGAGACTGATGAAATTGCAGTCAGAATTTGCGGTGGCCTTTATTTGAAATCACACACACACACTATGTTAAACGTTTCCACAAAAAGAGGATGTAGCTATAAAATCACTGATAAGATTAAGGGTATATTGTCATACTTTGAATACACACACTGTTCTGATTTCAAGGAGGTAAAGACAGGTAGGATTGAGAAGAATTTTAAGAGTACAAATCCACACTAAATGTTTGCCAAAGAAATAATGTTATAAACTTTAAGGGCTCTGTTTAAAGTTTCCTTTCCTAGAACTGAACAGCATTTTTGTAATAGGTTTTTTAAAGGAACATATTCTCAGTATATGACAAAATGTGTAGAAGAGGGAATGCCCCACTAATAAACATGGATCAAGGTGAGACTTTTGAGCTGAGACATGTTTTCCCCCCTCAAAGTATTGAAAAGAGCATTGATCTCCACCCTTTGTGCATGTTTTGGCAGGGTGAGCAAAGGAAGAGAGAACTGGATCATTCTCACTAATAATGCGAGTACCAGCATGAAAAGGGCAAGAGTTCTAGCTTCATAGATTGGAAAAGGGACACTGGCATGGGTTGATAAAAGTAACTGCCATTTATATATTTCTGAAAAGAGTAGCAATGGGTCACAGACAGCAGAGACACAAATCAATTCCTTCATGATGTGTCCGCTGAATCAAAAACCACTCATTTCCGACCATTCCCTCACTTGGAGTGGAGTTTGTACATTACAAATTCAATATATTTGGTACAATATACATGGTACAAGTTACTTTAAGTCCGTTTTAATCCCATTGTGCAGAAAAACAAAATATTCATCCATTTTGTTCAAAACCTTAAAACCAGACACAAATGCAAGAAAGCAATATGCCCATTCATATGCTGTCCTAATGTTTTTTAAGCGAGGTTTTTAATAGCAGATCATGATATACAAGTTATAGCTAATGTCAATTCTCTTTCAGCCTAAGTGACATCCCTGCTGGAAGACTTCTCCTGGGAGGAAGAGCTGGAGGGCCAGGAAACACCTGCCACCAGCAATGCTTACGTGGAGCCTGAGCCCTCAGGAGTGATTATCATGAGGGCGTCACCTGTGGAGCACAAGGACTCTGCCTCAGAGGTGGAGATAGAGGAAACCCTAAACCCTTGGGAAAAGCACCACCTGAAAAGACAGATTTTCAGAAGAAATGCCAGGCTGAGCCAGAGGCCTCTTTGTGTGAAATGGTTTACTCACTCATCAGTCACTAACAGCTCACTGCTGAGGTGTGGCTCTGACTGCCTCTAAATAAAAACAGGAATGTAAGGCTGAGAGAGTTGTTGAAAGCATTGTGGCCAGACCTTCCTGAATCCAATTTCCCCTGCCTTGACTTGATTTCTGCCATGAGTCCTTCTGGACTGAACTATGCCTCTCCTTCTGCCTGCTCCTTGGAACCTTGCTGTCTGTTACCTGGACTGGACTGGATTCTGGCCCACCCGCCTGCCTGCCCCTTATCTGCTATATTGCCTAGGAAACTTGTTACCTGCGATTTGGACTATTGAGACCTTGCCTTTTGCTGATTTCTGTTTGTGTTGACCACCTTGGAACTCTTGGAACCTTCAACCTGTAACTGTTAGGCTGAGACTCTGGGCTGAGTTCAATTTCAGAGAAGCCATTGTGGGACACATTCTAGTGGTAGGTGGGGCTAATGGCAAAAGAGGTGGGATCAAGATACCAAACATACCAGCGTGGTTTTTAAGTTTAGAATTCTTACTGCCAGTAACTATGCCTCAAGAGAAACTTTACAACCTTTTAGAAGGGGGGGGGGGGATGGACAAAAGCTGCAAAACAACCAATCTATCAAAAGTCAGTGGGGAGGAAATGGGAGGATGAGGGAAGAAGAAATGGCCATCTGGGAAATCCCCGAGATTGGACAGGTCGGATTTAGTCCATGGGACTGAGGTTCAACACCCCTGGATTACAAGGCTGTGCTAATATTTCCACAGATCTCCTTTTTCAACACATGCAAACAGAAGATAAGGAACAACTAACATACCTATGAATCACAGCTGGAGTTTAAAAGTGGGGGCGGCGGTGAGGGGAGCAGATTGGTCTGAATCTATTGCTTCCAAGGGCACAATGTCATAACACACGTTATATAAGAGGAAAACCAGACAATTCATGTGTAAAGAAGGAAGTTATCCCAACCTCTGAGATAATGCTGCTGATTTAAGTCTCCAATGCTACCCTGCCTATTTTCACTGTCTCTCCCATTAATCTTATTAGGCTGGGAAATGGAAACACAAAATGCTAACTCTTTAACATGGAAGAAATCCCTTTATCATAGCCAGCAGTAGATTCATAATATTGCCATCTTTAAGTTTTTCATTCTCCCTTTCCCCTAACTCTTATATATCTGCAGTTTTTAAACTGTTTTCAAAAGGTTTTATGCATGTTTTTTAGTTTGGTAAAAGGTGAGCACTAAACACTCGTCTTAAAAAACACCAACAACTCCAAAATGGTGCCATCTTCCCTCAAGGTAATGCTCCACCATTTCAGGAAACTTTTTCTATCCAACACAAGTTCACATCTCCAGGTATTTATATATATATATATTTTAAAAAGATACGTGAATGAGTTTTTTGTCTGCTGCAAGGCTTTGGCTCCACCATTCTATTGCTATAGCGATAACAGGTTAACATCATGGTAACAAGTGAAGCAGCCGCTGTTCTGAAGGAAATTAATAATCTGTAAAAACTGTCCTTTGAGACAAAGCACACCTTAGTCCAAAGCCTGATATCTGCAAGTCACACACCTAGCTACAAAATGAAGATAATGTTTAGCAAGCCTAACAGTTTCAGAGGCTCGTTATGATTACAGGTTCATTTTAGCAATGTGTCCACTCTGCCCCACGTAGAACTTACAAGACTTTGTGACATTTGCAGAGAAGTTCTACGGAGGCAGTGCCTCACATTATTTCAATAAAGAAGCTTAGCAAGTGAGGATTGCTCTGAAATTGAACCATTAAACGGTGAAGACGTATTTGTTCAGACACCCCCTAAATAAAATTTGTATAACAAGGAGATGAGAAAGCGACAAGTTTTCACCCCAGGAAAAAGAAAAATGAGGATGAGAGTGTTTTCAGTATCGAGCTGTGAAAATCATGTTTTTACTTTGTACCTACCTTGAGCATTTCCACAGCTTTCCTCATCGCTGTTGTCCTGGCAGTTATTCTGATTGTCACACATAAAGCTTTTATCAATGCACAGGCCGTTCCGGCAGTGAAATCGGTCAGTAGAGCATAGCAAGGGATTTGCTGCTGTGAAAACAAAAGCATGACATTTTGTTCGAGCTTAAGGTTTCACCCTGATAGGAACAACTCCCAGGGTTAGTCCCCACCCAGTTTACAATTCAAATTTCAGTCAGGCAGTCTTCTATCTCCACTGTACTTTAGTAGAGTCAGTACTGCTGCTTAGGTATTGGTACCTTTCAAGATAGGCAATGCTACACAGAAGATAAAACCTCACAAGAACGGCTAGTAAGCGTGCAACCAAGCCGAACTGTCTGTACATTCTTTCCTTCTTTCCGTCTCTTTCCACTTCCTCTGTTTCCTCTATCTCCCCTCTGTCAAGTTCTAGACTGTAAGATCCCTGGAGCAGGGATCCTGCCCTTTCATACTAAGTGAAGTGCCATGAACACTGATGGCGCAGCATTGAAACCAGAGATGAGCTCATGGGAGTGGAAGGTCTCCTTCTTGCTTGAGAACTGAGAGCCAAAATACAAAGGTCTGCTTCCAGTCACATGAGGAATTACACACTCTGTTGTACAGCGCCTGACAATGTTCTTCTGTTAGCTCTTTGCACAACAGCCCATGGGGCAGCATCCCTGCCAGAACGTCTTCTGGTAGCACAACTCTGGATCTGATCCAATGTGCTCATGAACAACCTTCCAAGCCATTCTAAAGGCTTTGTCATTGAGACAATGCTTGTGTCAATAAGCTGGCTGCCTATAACTTTTTAATTTTAATCTGCCCCTTGGTTCTATGCCATGGGAATGTCTCGGAGCCTGCAGCAGTAGTTCTAAAGGCCACCACATCCTTGCACGCTTGTGTGAAATAGCCTAGGACAGGTCACTGCTAAACACATGTACTTTTGCTGCTTATCTATGTGCTGCAGAATCTTTATCCTGTGCCACTTTTCTCTGAACTTCCATTCTTAATGAAGAATATGAAATGAATATTATATTCAAAGCGTAAATTTAAATAGCCTTAGGAAAGTGGGATGACAATGTCCTTTAGCTTCATGATCTGCTTCAAAAAAAAATCTTGGTTTCAATTGCAGTAGGGATTACAGTTCTCAGACTCTGTGGCTTTCTGATATTTTTAAGTCAACCAAACACAAACAAAATGCTAAAGACTAGATGCATATAATCCATAGTGTAGAAACTGGAATTTCCGGCTCTCACAATCCTCTTTTAAAAGCGCTAAATCTGCACTTTACTGATGCATGGCAATGTGAGCGATAGTCCACAGCAAAAACTAGGAATCCATTGCTCAACAAAACAGCAAACATGTTCGAGACTGAGGCCTAGTTATCACAACACAAGTAAAAGACATTTATTCCCAACAGTGAAGGAATTACATTGCACTTACTTTCTTAGCATACCTAAATCTACTTTACTACTACATACCTTTGGACATAATACTAACCCATAGAATGGGTTTCTGAATTCTGGGTTTGTTAAACACAAACAACCCAGAAAGAGAACCCCATGGTTGTTGTTGCATTGTGAACTTTAGAGTTTTTAAACCATGGGTTGTTAATATGTGTGAATCCAGAACCGTGGGTCATTCATGGGTTGTTTGCTAGGCTACAGGAGCAATGGGCAGAAGTGATAGAAAATACCAGGCTCTCCAGATGCCAGTGCTACAGTGCCACAAAGGTAGAAGGATCACGTGAACTCAAAAAAGCAACTTCTCAACTCAATCAAACATTTAGTTTGCACGTATTTTCAAATGCTTGTCAGTGTATTTCCCTTGATAAGGAAGATGGAAGCAAATGGGAAGCAAGAAGCACCACACTGCCGGAACAATACATTTCTGATGAAATTACTTAGAGATGTTCCATGTTTTTCAACAACTTGAAAGTTCTTTTCTAACATTCAATCCAAAGAGTGTTGCTTGTTCAGTCATCAATACAAAAGATAGAAGCAATGCTATCATCACAAACATTTTCCTTTTCTTCTTGGATTTAAGAGTTTTGCAGAAAATTCAGGATAACAATTTTACTCTAAAACACTTGTTTTAAAAATATTTCATTTGTAATTCTGAAAAAGAAAAGCATTTCATAAAGTTTTTTTTTTAAAAATGTCCTGTTCTTTCACTGGGAAAATGTGTGGGTGGGGGGAGGGAGACGAGGGAAGATATGTTTTTTTTCCAGCTCTCCCCACTCCCCAGTTTTCATACTTCAAATGAGGTGGTAAATATGTGCTATAGGACCATATTTCATCGATTCTAAGACACACTTTTTCTCCCATGTTTACATCTGTAAAAACGGGGTGCATCTTAGAATCGATGGCGTCTTGCAATCGCGGGATTTTTCCGTGTTTTGCAGACGGCACTAGGGCACTGCATGCCCCCTCCCCCGCTACTCGCTCTAGCAGGTGTCGAGGGACTCCTCAAGGCCGGTCAGAAGTCCCCCCTCCCCACTCACCTTGATCACTGCTGCCTCGGCCTAGGAAGGCTTCAGTACTGGGAAGGAGGCCGCGATCTCGGGAGATCTCGGCCTCCTTCCCAGTACTGAAGCCTTCCCAGGCCAAGGCAGCAGTAATTAAGGTAAGTGGGGAGGGGGGTCTTGGGAGGGGGGGACTTGCAGGGCCCTAACCCTCCCCTCTCCCCACTTACCTTGATCGCTACTGCCTCGGCCTGGGAAGACTTCAGTACTGGGAAGGAGGCCGCGATCTCGCGATATCTCGGCCTCCTTCCCAGTACTGAAGCCTTCCCAGGCTGAGGAAGTAGTGATCAAGGTAAGTGGTGAGGGGCGACTTGGGAGGGGGAGGGGGAGGGGGGACTTGCGGGGCCCTAACCCTCTCACTCCCCACTCACCTCCATCTCCCGTCCTCGCTGCCGTCGTCGCTGGCAACGCCGCTGGCAACGCTCCCCTTGGCCTGGCAAGGCGTCGTTACTGGGAATCCAGTAACGATGCCTTGCCTGGCTGAGGCAGCAGGGATCAAGGTAAGGGGGGAGGGGGAGAGGGCAGGGGGGACTTGCGTGGCCCTAACCCTCTCCCTCCCCTACCGTCGTCCATCCTTGCCGCCGCTGCTCTAGGCCGCTGGCAACGCTCGCCTCGTTACTGGGAATGACGCCTTGCCAGGCCAAGGCGAGCACTGGTGTGGAGAGGAGGTGGCAGCGGCGAGGACGGGCAACGGCGATGGAGGTGAGTGGGGAGGGGGAAGGGGTGCTGAAATTAAGGTGCATCTTAGAATTGATGCAAAGCTTTTTCCCTGTTGGTGGCCCTGAGATTTAGGTGCTTCTTACAATTGATGGCGTCTTACATTCAGTGAAATACGGTACTTTAGACTGAAAGAGAGGGCTATACAATTGAATTTTCCTCCATACAGTTCCTTTTCTTGCATGTACAAGAAAACTCCTATGTTATAGAGAATTCTAGGCTGAACTGAGGTTTACCACCTGATCTGCTCTTTGCAAGAAAAAGGCCCAAGTATACTAATGAATAAAAAGTATTACCAACACTATATAGATACAGGAAATTATTTGATCTGGTCCAATCTGGGTTTTGGAAGTTTTGTTCAAAATAGATCTATGGTCTCTCTCTTTCTCTCTCTCTCTCTCTCTCTCTCTCTCTGCCAAACCTAAGAATTACAATTTAGGGTGCATTTGTGCAAAACCCTTTCTAGCCTGTTTGTTCAAGTATAGCCTAAAGTAAATTTCACTGTCCCTAAATCTTCTTCCAACTGCATTCTCTCTGGTGGGGATCCGTTCCCCAAGTTTCAGGAGACACAAGGGCAGGACAAACACAAAGGCTACTGAGAGATGACATATGTGAATAAATAAAAAGGTCAAAGATGTGAGTGCTTACAAGGAAATGTCAACAAGGGAGAAGGCAAATGTAAAAGAAAGTTTACTGTAAATCTTGCTCCTTTTGTTAGCTTACAAAAATGGTGCGCTATTCTTCTGTCCTTTAAATGCTTTTAAGAAAACCACATTCCAGCTTCCTCTAGCAAGGGTGTGTGCACCCAAAACATATTGAGATATCTATGTACCTTGCTTATAATTAACAAATATAACTATTCCTTACACTTAAAACTACTATTATTATTGTGGCCTTTTTCTTTACCACAGAGGAGGAAGAAATAAGCTGCTGAAAAATTCATGTGATATGACGGTAATTTTGAATTAAGGCCTCAAAATGTTTTTTCCTCACTGGATAGTGTTTCTCATATCCACCTCAAAGTACTGATACAGCTAAGCATGTTATTATTCAGTCATATTTACCAATTGTGGTAAAAGTATGTCTTGCACACACAGTGCTTACAAAGCCCAAAAGGGATTTTGATGCTTTTTTATTACAATTGAGATGCCACAGTCTTAGTGCTGCTCCATTACATGGGGTAAATGGCATCTTTTGTATTGGTTTCCTGCCAAATATAACCGGGGATCTGGACCTCCAGCTGGGATTTTCCCACCTTTATTGATCTTAGTGGCAACAGTTCTGCCAGCCACAGACTGCAGGCTGTATTACTGATGCTACAACAGGCAAAAAAGAACCCATTGTGTGTGTGTGTGTGTGTGTGTGTGTATATATATATATATATATATATATATGAAATAATTGAGAAGGTCAAGAAACACAGCACAACACAACATGGAGGGCATCTTAGAGGAATGAGGGTATGAAATAATAAAAATAAAAGAGGTAAGTAGCGGGAGGGAAAAGGAAAACACTGCAACACAGAATTGCACAGCAATATAATCTTTAAGGAGGGCAACCTGTGACATGTTTTTTAAATCACTACTATCGCACGAGGTACTAGTTCCCCTCTATTCGGCACTCGTTAGGCCCCATCTTGAGTATTGTGTCCAGTTCTGGGCACCACACTTCAAGAAGGATGCAGACAAGCTGGAGCATGTCAGAGGAGGGCAACAAGGTCTGGAAACAAAGCCCTATGAGGAGAGACTGAAAGAACTAGGCATGTTTAGCCGGGAGAAGAGAAGATTGAGGGGAGACATGATAGCACCCTTCAAATACTTGAAAGGTTATCACACAGAGGAGGGTCAGGATCTCTTCTCGATCAACCCAGAGTGCAGGACACGGAATAATGGGCTCAAGTTACAGGAAGCCAGATTCCAGCTGGACATCAGGTAAAACTTCCTGGCTGTTAGAGCGATACGACAATGGAACCAATTACCTAGGGAGGTTGTGGGCTCTCCCACACTAGAGGCATTCAAGAGGCAGCTGGACAACCATCTGTCAGGGATGCTTTAAGGTAGATTCCTGCATTGAGCAGGGGGTTGTGCTCGATGGCCTTATAGGCCCCTTCCAACTCTACTATTCTATGATTCTATGAACAGTATGCACTTCTCATACTAACATTTCTCTGATAAAACGTGTTCAAGGCCAAGGAATTGTCATTCTGAACTCCACCTGTTGCCATCTGCCCTATTTTGATCTTAGCATTTATAATAGGCCTGATAACAAAGCAAAGGGCATTTTAAACTTGAAACACAATGGGGTATTTTAAAACAGAATTGCATGAGAGATTAGCTACTTGGTCTACATAACCTTCAGGATTCCACAGAAGTGCTAGAATTTACAGACGTTTTCAGCTAGTTTCTGAATAGTTCAGCCACTAACAAAGCCAAATGTTAATGCTTATAAGCAGTAAACAACAGGGATGGTCATTCTGAATATGGGCCTTCATCTTAATTTGTTTACAAAATAAGGGGCAATGTTCCTCTGTGTGCAAGTAGACAGATACTTACTGCAATTTTCTTCATCGCTGCCGTCAGGACAATCCTCGAAACCATTGCATCGGAAGCGACCAATGATACAGTGAATTCCGCTTGCACAGGGAAAGAAGGTGGAGCCACATTTAGATTTGGCCTTTGCTGTAGAAAGAGGAAATGAAAGATCATGGATCATGAAAGAGCTCTACATCAGAAGTAGTCACAAAACTCTTACTTTTCTACATTAGGATGCTTTAGTTAAAAGGCTTAGTAACATATCTCAAAGTCAGGGAAGAATTTTGTGAAAAGCACTCACTTTGTTCTGCTGTGGTCTAAGGACGAATGCAATAAATGTCATTCATTCATAGTCACCCACTTCCACTTGCTTTGCTGATGACACACACTTCTAAAATAACTAACATTACATCATAAAGCTAGGGCACACTACAATGCTGCTGCTCTAGTCATTTCAAGATTTACAACATTTCCAAACCAGTTTTAACACACAGGATTCCCAAACGTGTATAAATTGTTTCTCAGCAGGATTCAATATTCTGATCGCCACACTCACCATGGCAAGTGTGACACTGTCCACTGGCAAATGTGATGAGCAGCCATCCTTCCTCCTAGTTGTGAGGCTGTATAGAAGGGCAGAAATCCTCATGGCAGTTGCCTTTGGAGACGGTTCAGAAAATTCAGTTGGTGCAGAATGTAGCCACCCAATTATTACTGGGAGTGAAATTATTCGATCACATAATGCCAATGCTGCGCCAGCTGCCCTGCATTTCTGAGCCCATTTAAAGTGCTGGTTTTGACCTTTAAAGCCTTAAACAGTTTGGAATCAAGTTACTTGAAGGACCATCTTCACCCATATCACCCTGCCTGCACTTAAAGATCAGAAAGAGAAACCCTTCTCATCTGCCCATCCATGCAAGCAGTGAGGTGGGTGACCTCATGTTAGACACCTTCTCTGTGGTGGCCCCACACCTTTGGAACAAGTTGCCATTGGAGGTCCATCATGCTCCATCACTGCAGTCTTTTAAGGCCTTGAAAGCATATTATTTTTACCTTGGTCTTCTCGTGATAGGACTGCTGTTGTTGCTGTTGCTGGTTTTATTTTTGGTTGTTATTGTTGTTTTTATTCCCATTTTAGTGTGTTCATGTTTTTATCACTTTTAACATTTTAACTGTTTTTATATATTTTATTGCTGTAAGCCACCTTGGGGGAGGGGGCTTCTGCCCTGAAAAGTGGCCAAGAAATATTTTAAATAAAATAAGTCAGAGTTGGAAGGAAAGTGGAGGGCTGTTCAGCAACGGCATAGCCAAGGTGTCTGGAAAGCCTTGGCCATCAGCTTCCAAGCTGCAATCTCCAAACTCCAACCCATCCACCTGCTGTCTTCCTGCTACAGAGCAGGAAGGCAGGTGGGTGGGCATTGGACAATACTGCCTAAAGTGCTCAGGTACCATCACGATGCTGTGCCACCTGGACGCTTTCCCTTGGTGATGAAGAAAGGTGATGGGGGTGGAGGAAGGGGCTGGATCTGTATGTGTGTGAAACTCTTTTGTATGTTTCCATCTCAGCTGCAGCTCCCTATTAATATGGAAGAGGCAAGGTGCCTCACTTAATTGTTGCATTTTTCTTTTGAAAACGAAGAAGAGTAAGAACAGAGTGCAAGCCTGTGCATTTTAATCAGAAATAAATCCTACTGTGATCAATAGGGCTTACTCTCTTGTAAGTGCATTTTTCATTTGAAAATTGTGGGGGCGGAGGTGGGAGGAAGAGTTCTGAGCAAGAGTTCACTTGAACATATGTGAAGATGAGTTGAGATCTCAAAAGTAAAGTACTGGACAGAGATACTCACAAATAGGTTGAAAATAGACTCAGAAGGGGGAAGATGAGCAGGGCAGTGGGGGAGAATATCCTGTGAGTTTTCAAGTAATTAGTAAGAGTAATTCTGTTCTGAGCATACCTGCAGCAAACATGCATAAGTATGGGTTGCAAAAATCTCAAATGTAAGAAACATATTCTAGCTCTATATTCAGCCATAGGTCCAGAGTGGGCAGAACACTTAACAAGCAAGGATTTCTTCTGAATTTTTAACCAGAAACAGGATGAGTGCATTTTCAAAATTAAAGAAACAAAAGTTATATTTTCAGAATGTTTAGGATTATTCCCCCCCCACACACACACACACACTGCTGAAATCAAAGCACATGTTCATGATCTGTTGTCTCACTGCTGCACTGACAAAAAAGGAAATTGTGAGAGATTTCTAATCCTATCTGAAAAAAGCATCATTCCAATCTGAAGGATGAAAATTGGACTTCTGTTTGAGATTAGCTGCCAGCAATTATACACCAAATTACTCCAAAGGTACAGACGAAATGCCATGCAAACGTTCTGCATTTATATGAACTTTGTTTGCTTTTTCAAGTTGAGAAGATTGCATTCTTTCCTTCACTTCTTTTCTACTAGTAACTACCTTACATCCCTTCACTTGCAGGGAGGGTGGATATGGGAACAAAGGGGTGGTAATGATGGGATTGGAGATTTATACAAATTTATATATTTTTTTCACTTAAAAATATTTTTTAAAAATGAAATCATTGTGACCAGATCCTTCTATAGTATTTCTAGGAATTGGTATTAGAATAACTGATCTGTAGTTACTGAGAGGTAAACTTTGTATCCAAACAGACAAGTCTTCCCAGCGTACGGTTCTTCATGGAATGCAGCAAGTAATTACAACTGGATCTGCCCCCAAACCATTATTTTGCCACTGGGTCTGACTGGTGGAATTCAAGGCTTTGGCAAAAAGAAGAAAGAAACAGATCCGCGCAAGCCAAATGTCTGCAGAAGAATAAGATTTAGAAAAACAGCATGAACTAGGCGCACTTGAGAGACTCTTACATCACAGACCAATCAGAACTACATTGTTTCTTGAACAAAGTGCCCTAAATGAAACATCACTAACAAGACATCCTCCTTCAAAAAAAGGTATTCTTTGAAAGACAAAGCGGTAGCATTTTTATTATTCTATGGCGTTTCAAGGTCATCGTAAAATTTTCCTAATCCCCTAATCAAGATCTATTCTGTACAGGTTCTGGCCTCTGGCAGATTTTTTTTTGCAGCCTAAAGTCATAGCTAGAAAGTAATACAGAAGTATTTATTTAGATACCTGGTGTATGATTGATTAATTCAATTCAGAAATGGCTAAACCAAACCTGTGATATTACAATAATATCTATGCATAGTGCAGCTGTTAGTGAATAGACAGATGGGCTTCCTTCTCTACCATTAAGTTTTTTCCTTGGATCAGATGAAAAGAAACTCATTCCTCTGGTGCAGATGTATATTTCTGTATCTAATACATTTGTACTAGAGCTGTGCACAAGTGGCCTTTCAAAATTCTCCACCTTATAAAGAAATTGGGGTGACAATTTCACCAAATTTCTCCAGGGGGAGGAGAAACTGTCCAGCAACTTCTCACAGGTAGGCATCACCATTGGCAAGGGTTTTTTTTTTTTTTCCTGATGGTTTGGTTGGGTTTTTTTGCACTGCCACTCCACTGCAAGTGGCAAGAGCATCAACTGTATTGGCAGCCTGGCCCCCATTTTGCATCCTCCACAATGCCTCACATACCTAGCATCACTCCAGGGCATTGAGGGGAGGGAATGCAGCCACCACAAATAATAATGGTGAAGAAAATGTGGAGAAAATTCTGAAAAGAGTCCTTTTATTTCTAGGGGGGTAAGAAAAGAAAAATCTCAGGACCCAATCACTGTGGGGTACTTAAGGGTACTGATTATATTTATCTTTCTATTACTCATCCCACCATTGCTCTACAGTCTCCCAGGCTGCCTGCACTTCCTGATTTGAAAAGGCCTTACGGGAAGAATAAATTCATGTCTTCCCCTGGGAGGAGAGTGTGGGAAGCCAAGGTGGCTATACGCTGTCAGAGAGATGACCGTACAATGAAAGACAGGACACTCACACACACTCCTCAGTCATCTCATAAGTAAGGGAAGCACAAGAACTCTGAACCAAACCCATGAGAATTTCTCTGAAATTTCTTCTTCTTTGAATTTCTTTTCAAAAGCAATTTCTTTTCTATCAATTTGAAGTAGAATGGGAGAAATTTTCATGGGAGAAATTTTCAGCACAGCACTAATTTGTACCCTATCACTTAGGGCAGAAACCTTTCAAGGTGGATTATGAGATTAAGAAAATTAAAGATAATTTTGAACCTGATGATATTGGATTCCTGCATAATTCATAGCACAGAATAATGGAGTTGGCAGGAGCCATTTAGGCCATCTAATCCAACCCCTGCTCAATGCAGGGATCCACTAAAGACCTTCTTAAGCAATTGTATGCAGTGGCAAAGTCATGTATAAGCCTCCAAAGGAACCATCTAAACAGCAGCAGTTTGATAAAATTTGGGAGACTATGATATGCAAAAATGTGTTCAGCAAGTGCAGCAAGCAAAGAATCCAGATATAAAAAATATTATGGTACAATGACTTCAGTTTATTATGCCTATGCTTTTCTCATTCTGATGAAGGGTGCAGAACCTCTGGCTCCAGAGGCACCCCAGTCTGGCCCGCACAGCTTCTCGGGGTAACATAAAACTGCAGTCTGAAAACAATGAACATGCATGCGTAAATCCCCACTCTATGAAGGTCACTAACGGAGAAATGGAGGCAAGGTTAAGATGGGGGGATATGAGGTAGCTTATTTATTGATTAATTTATTATTATATTTAAATCCCACAATTTTTCCTCCTGAGGCAGCTCACATAGTCCTCCTCCTCTCCATTTTATCCTAACAATCGTATGAAGTGGGTTAGGCTGATTGGCCCAAAGTCATCCAGTAAGCTTCATGGCTGAGTTGGGACTAGAACTCAGATCTCCCTAATTGCAGTTCACCACTCTAACCCCTCTTTCCGGTTAAGAAGCCAGAAAAGCCATTTGGCAACAATGCAGACAAAGATCATTTTCAGAGCTAAAGTGACTGCCACTGAACTGAAGGCTTCTCCAGTATCCACTGACAGGTAATAATGTATAAAGGATTTTTATTAAGCAGCAGCTACAGTAACTCTTAACTTGATTTAGTATCTTTCAAAAACAAAGCAATACCATTCCTTTATGGCACAGACCCTCTGCAGATGCATTAGTTCTTTGCTGCGATTGTAGAGCAGAAAATGAGACATATCAACTAAACGTCACTTGCACACCAACTACCATATTTTTCAATGCAGGATCCAAGGACAACACAGAAATAGGAGGCCATCATTCTGAAGAAAAGAGGAAATAAATTATCTGCAAGTTACTGCTATGACATACCAATTCCAGTAGTATAAAATTCTTATTCAGAAATACTTTTAAATACTACAACCTCTTGCAAATTTTAAATCAAACAGAACTATGAATACGAACATGGGGTTACACTACTACACTACTTTGTTCAGTAGCCTTGCAGGAGGAAAGATGACCATATATTGTGTTGAGTGAACATTTTACACTTGGTTTTTTAAACCTGCAGACTTGGAATCCTAGCGCCTCCATGATTTTTAAAAAATAAATCAGGGTTCTTAGAGCAGATTGACTATTCCGCTGCAAACTTTCTGAGGCCATATCCATATATTATCCCAAATTTTAATAGGTTCATTTTTCATGTATAAGGAGTTCTGATGTGGAGGAGCATTCAAACATGAAGCCTTTCCTAGAAGGTCAAGTCCTCTTTAGTATCAGCCCTCCATTCCACCTTCAACGCATGCCCTTCCTAAAGCAACAAAGGCCCATGTGCAAAGTAATGGTGGGCAGGAATAGTATACTTTAAGTACAGACTACTATAAACCTAAGAAACAATAAATACTATTCTATTGCTTGCTACAGAAAATGGTATTTCTCCAGGTATTGCCTCTTGTAGGATAAATCTTTCCCATAGGACAGGATTTTATAGAGGAGAGCATTAGAATATGGCTAGCTGCAGATTCATGATCCTAATATAACCAAAATAAACAAAAGTGTCACTGGTCCTTTTCGGTCATGATGTTCTAATCCCTCACAACCAATAAGCACCAACATGGCACCATTTGATGGGATGTAGCCATAAATGAAGGTCCCTGGGATTCAAACATGCCAAATGACTCCCTCCAGATGTTTTGGACTACAAAACTCCCATTTTCCCTGACCATTAGCTGTGCTGGTTGGGGCTGATGGGTATTGCAGACCAAAACATTCTGGAGGGATCCAGTTGGGAGAGGCTGCCCTAAGCATACAGGTGCCTGAGGTAAGACAAGACATTTTTTTCCTGTGACTCCGAAAGATCAACACCAATGGCATCTGCATAGGCCATGTCTCCACCACTAACACAAGCCCACTGTGTCATCAGAGCAGATAGCGTCAGGAGAAGTGAATTAAGAAAAGAGGGCAGGAGCAGAGGTAAGCAGCAAAGGAGTGCAGCTCCATCGTGGTCAATGATGGGCCGTTTAGTGAAGGGGCACAGCTGGCTCAGACAGGTGAGAGGGAAAAAGAGAGAAAAAAAGACATGTGGAAATCCATCAATAGAAGCAGCAGATCCTGAGGGGAAAACAGAGCAGCAACACTTGAATCCTTGCCTTTCCTCCCCCGTGTGGATATTAAAAGCATAATCATAAACAAAGCACAATTGTTTTCAGAGTTCTTTTCCCCTTAAAGACATAAATGGCCACACAATTTAAATGCACTCTACAACGTTTTCCACTTGCTGTTTATTTTATGAGCCTTTGTGCAAATCATCCTCCACCTGGGCAGGTGGGGAGGGGTAAACTTTCTCTATAAGTAGTAGTTTGTTATAACAGAGTACATGTTCCAGTACGGAAAACCAAACATTACACCATTGCCTTGGTTAACAGTGGAACAAATTACTATGTTGTGGGCATACAAAAAAAAGGTTTCCTTTTCTCTAAAGATTCATCAGTTTTATGTTGTTGTTATTCCTAGCAACAAACTTTTAAAAAAGTGTACAGCAAGGTAAAGACATGACATACAGCTCACACAGACAATTATAGATTCTTCTTACATATGGATAAACTGAGGGGCCTCTGTCTGGGGGTAAAGTCCCAGATAATTAGAAATCAGATGTTGAAATATTTCCGCCTGAACTATGCTATTTATTATAGGGCTTCTCCAAAAGATTTGTTAGAGCAGACATTATGTGACAAATCACCAATGGAAATAACGTCCTATATATTAACATTAGCAGAAACTTGTTTCACAAGAACTTTCGTAAGAAGTGTACAAAACAAGAAGAGGCTGTATCATGAACACCGATCTCAGCCAGATGATAATAATGATGATGAATTTGACTGATTACAACTTTGGTCCCCTTTTAAGTAGTAGCAACCATTTGGTGAACAGGTTCGTTATCCTGTGAAGAGACCTGTAATATTTCACTGTCACAGACTCATTCTTAACTTCTTCTTTTCCAGGCTTCCCCATGCTGAATTCCATCAGCTCTGCATTCCTCCGATGAGAAAAGAATTCCCATGAAATCAGCACCAAGAGACTTAATTTATCTGGTGCCTTGGACAGCTTTGGAGGATCTACTAGCTTAAATGCACCCTGTAACATGAAACACCAGCACAACTGCTATGAGAAAGGAAGCACATAATTTCCCTCCTATATTCATTTTTTCAGGGATCATCCAAAGAACATCAAAAACCTAAAGTAGTAGCAAAAGTAGAAGCAGCAGCAGTAGCGTGCTTTTTTTAAAAAAATCACAAGAGAGGCTAGAGGGGAAATAATATTTTAACTGGCTACCATCCTAAACCAAACCACAGAAGAGTGACTTGGCCAGCAGAGCTCGCTAAGGAGCTAGGATGGAGGGGGAGTCAGGAAGGAGCCTTTGGACCTCCTAGGGATGCCGCCTGCACCTTGTCTACGTTGCCCATATTCCATAGCTCAAAATAGTTTCTGGCAGATGCTCATGCAATCTTAACATTAAAACAAAAATTAGAATCCTCTCAAGAAAATATTTCCACAACGTCTCTTGTTCCATTGTCTAACTGTGCTCTTCCTTTCCACAAATAAAGTATTTTGAATCCATGTACAACTGTGTGGCAGGAAAGCAGTAATATAAAATGAACTGATGGTAGGATAATAAGGTCCAAACTGGATATTATGTGGCCTCGCGTATATCATTCTCTTGACTTTTTGAGAAAAACCAAAAGTAGTCTCACAAGGCTCTGAGTTGGAACAAAGAAACAGCTACTTAACACTTTCCCCTCCACATTTCTCCCCATGTATCATGTATCTTTTCCCTGATGGGTAAAAGAACCAACAGGGGAAGAGCAATTGTGAGTGGAATTTCTTCCACTCAAAATTAAAATGTAATGACATTTATAAGTTTCCTAACAATGAAAGTTCTCTGGGCCACTTACTACCCCTTTCCTGCTGCCTTTTTGTTTCCTGAACACCTCTGCCCTGCTGTTTGTTTGTTTTCTAAATATACCAGGAAAAAGGCATAGGTATCTTTTCTGCATGGAGAAAAAGCAGCTGTGTAGCGATATTGAGTAGAAAAAAACTTTACAGGAAACATTTAAGCCTTTGTCATTCTCCTGTTCAAATTCACAGCCTCCTGAGGCTTCTTTTGGATAAAAAAAAAAGTCAGTGGAACGATGCAAACGATTGCGTGTCACGTCTAGTTTAGCCCTAAGCTTCACATCTGCTTCAATCTACTCAACTCTGCTAAAAACAGACTTTTATTAAGTCTGGAAAATTCCAGCTTGACAGCACATGCAACATAAGCAAGAGCTAGGAAGTTCCCTGTATGCCAGCTGAAAATATATCCATTCTAGGCAATGGTGTCAGCGTTTCACACTGCATCTGGCCTCATGCACATGAAGACATCACAGCTGGGGTAGGGCTGAAGGGAGATGCTGCTTATTTCTTCAGGTTCCTTTAGGAATATAGGAATTTCTGCCCACTACTTCCAATTATCAGTGTTGTTTTTAAGGGAGTTCTACTTGAATCAAACTTTTGTCATTTTGGTTCAGTTCCTGGAAAACCGGCAGCCAGAATCAGAAGCCACAAGGGCTCAAGCAGACTGCATGAGCATATCTAACACACACTCCAAGACTACTGCAGATTAACCAACACCAACCCTATGAAGATCACAGTTGCTAGTATATTTCCTGAGCCTTTACAGTAGGGATGGCCAACCCCCACCCCAATGGGGGAGGGGGGAAATTGTTTTAAAATTGATGCCTATAGTGGCTATGGAGTGCCTAACTAGTCAAATTTAGTTTGTTTGCAAACTAAATATTGCCCTTTGGGCACTCCATAACTTCTATAGAGGCCGCAAATGGTTACATTTAGCTTGGAAACAAGCCACATTTAACCATCTAGTGCTACAGAGCAATTTGCCATTGAATTTTGGCAGCAAACGGATTATTTTGGCTTTCCCCCACCCCATGGACTACAACCTGCACTAAGGGGTGAGAATGGTCCCTGGACCTCAGGTAGTTGCATAGTCATGCTGTACAGTTTTATCATCAGAAACAGAAGCTTGCAAGGCTTTTAAAATTAGAGGCAGTGGAATTTAAAATAAAGTGGAATTCCTTTGTTCATTTCTCACACACCTTTACTCTCCCAGTAAGAAGGGGTGGGGGAAGTGGAGGAATCATATTTGACCTTGGTGTTGAATCCTCTCTGGGAAAGCTTTCTCCTAAATAAGATGTTCTAAAGTGGAGGCTCCCTATTTTCCTATCTAATCAAAGGGTAAAGTACATCATACACTAGATATGAACTGGGGCTAAACCTAGGATAGCAGCACAGTATAATATGGGAGGCAAAATTACGTCTTACTTTTGAAACCAGATATCATACCTCTATCAAGATAAATGATGGACTAAAGATGGAAATGAAATGAAAATCTGATAGTTTCCACATTGACAGAGATGTAGCCGTATCAAAAGAATTCAAGTTTGCACACTACACTGGAGTGGTTAAGTAAGGATGGAATATATCTGAGTGAGACAAGAACATGTAAGTAAAGTTTGAGAAGTTTGGGTCTTCATATTTTTTAAAGTACACTGTGTTAAGATGCAGGAAGACAAATTCTGCACCAGCTCCATTATACTGACTTATTCATGTAACTCATTTATATGTAGTGGAAAACGCAATCTGCTTCCAGGAGATTGCAGTGGTACTTATGCGAGTTACTGCACAGTCCAATGCTTGTCAGATAGCAGTGGGAAACACTGTTCATGGGTTCTGTTCATCTTGCTGGCAAGTCATTCAGTTCTACCTCAGCGCCACTTATCTAAAAATAGGGGGTATATTTATGTATCTCAGAGGGATGTCATTGTTTTAAATTAATGGTATTTATAAAATACTTCCAGTAGCTTGTACCAAGGACTATGCAAGTGCAATTTGACAGGAATAACTTGTTACTTTGCACAGCAACCTTCCAACTCCACAGGAAATAATGGGATCTTATTTTTTCAACATGTTATAGTCAAAAGTATGTACATCTCAATCACAATGTTGAGAGATAGTGTGGTGTTTCAATTAGTGCACTGGACTAGGACATCTGGGTTATTATTTCACAAAACTGGGTCGCTTTCTCTTTCCTTACTTGAACCCAGGACTCTTAGTTTAACCTTCCCCAACCTGGTGCCCTCAAGATGTTTTGGACTTCCATTAATCCCAGCTAGTTTGGCCAATAGTCAAAAATACTTGGAATTGTAGTCCAAAACATTGTGAGGGGACCAGGTTGTGAAAGGCTGGACTAATAGTAGGAGTACCAAGTTCAAATCCTCAGTCACTACCTCTCAGCTTAACCTATCTTGTTGTGAGATATGGGGAAGAAACATGAATACCATGCTGAGCTACTTGGTCTTGTGAATAGTTCAACAGATTTCCAAAGCATGTCAAAACTATGGCCACTTTCCTTGCTGTCCCAATTTTTAAAAAGGTTTTCTGGGAAGCAGCAAGTGATAGATTCAGCATTCACAAGTCACGTCACCATGAAAAGATGATGATAAATTAGATTGTGGCTTTACCACTACATTGTTACATAAAAATGACTACTGCACCTAGACATCCAGCCAGTTACCCATAAAGGCCCCTTTCTGGGATATTCAACTCTGTGCCAACTTACAAGATGGTCTCAACAGGCAAGAAAACCCCTCAAAAAGTCTTCCAATTATTTACCTACAGTTCTTCTACTGGTACTCTTCAATTGACAATATGGTAAAACTGTCTTCAGAAACGGAAATGGAAGAAGGAAAAAGAACGTTTTGAAAGAAAGCTGATCAAATCGTGATGAAAATGTTTTCATCCCTACTTCTGTTTCTATTCAAAGCAAAACTTATTATCAGTCTAAGATCCTTATAGTATAATACTTTCATTAACCCAACTCAAGACCACAGAAATGTGCAAGCTTCAAAATATCCATTTCTATTCATCATGCAAGATGTTACAAAAAGCAAGTTGGGGGGGGGGGGAAGGAATGCGAAGAGCGAAAGGCTTACTGGATGTGTACATAGTCAGATGCAGTCTGTCTACATCGTACATAGGGCTAAATTGGGGATGGGTCATCCCTGCACACCAGCCTTACTCAGAGACCTTTGTGTGTTGAGTGTGAAAGTCTACGTAAGTTTTTGTAAGTGTGTTTGGTCAAATGTGCTTGCACAGCTCCTGTAATCAGGATTCCTCATGAGGCCAGATGTAAGTGTGTTCAGCTGAACACACTTACAGGTCCCTATGCAGACCTTCATGCTCAATGTGCAAAGGTCCCTGAGGTATCCAAGTGCGGTGGGCATGTTTGGGGACAGTGTGTGCGTGCTCACACATAGTCCCAGTTTGACTGTAGCTGTGTTGGAGGTGAACACCTCCTTACCCCTAAAGTCTTAAGATACACTGAGGGGAAGGTTGCAGACATTCAAATTGGGTTCGGGAAGATGATGTGATTGCTTCAAATTTCAGTGCTGCTAAGACCACTGGGAACAAGAAGGTAGCAGGCAATTGTTGATCCTTCATTTCTGAAAATATAAAATCCAGCTATTAATTCAAAACTGTTTCCATCCTGGGCGAACTGGACAGATTCCTTGGGTGGTGGAAAACAGAAGTAGCGATCAACTAGACAGTCTTTATATTAATAAAGCTGGAGAAAATAATTAAATGTTGTGCTAGGTAAAAGAAACTCAATAGAAGCCAAATTGGTTGTTTTACCTAGTAGTTGGAGTAATTCATCATATGACTCTAAGCCCTCTATAAAAGTATCCATACATTTTTGACAGATTTGTTCTCCTTTAAGGAAACATTCTTCAAAGCCAAACACAATCATACTCAGTTTCATATTTGAAAGGCAGCTTGATTGCAGACATCAGCAGGAACATCTATGGTCTTATTGCAACCAGTTCACTATTCTTGCTGTTTTCTAAAGGCAGATTTGGTGCTTAATATCTTCTAAAGCTGTTTATTTCCTTATTAATGCTAGGCATTACTTTTCTTTCCCATTCACAAGAATAATCTTTTGACCAAATCATAGATATGATTCAGATTACCTCAATACCACCAAACTAGGCTACAAAACAGAACAGAAAAGAAATATGAATAAAAATCCCAAAAACTAGATAACATATATATTATCTAGGAGCAGAATTACCATGCTTCCATTACTGTCCTACCCACAAACTTCTCATCAGGATGAAATATGAGAAGCATACCAACATAAGCATAATTTCTCTTTGGTTGGAGTGTTTGGCTTTTTATATATTGTGCTTTTATACAATCCTTAAAATTCACTGGATATCTTTACTCTTGTTGCCTTGACGTGTCCAATGCTGGTCACAACACTTGTTCCACTGACACACATACATACAACTTATACGTATTTCTCTGGATCTTTATAACAAATGATTCTCATCAGCTCATTCTTTCCACGGGAAGCATTTATAAATCTTGGCCCTCCAGTATGAAATCCATGCATGGCTCCTTTTTCTAATAAACCAACCCGTTAAGAGACAACAGAGCATTCCCTACCTGGATCAATGTTGCTAATTTGCTTTGGCAAATTCCCATTTGTGTTGTAACTTCACCTATTTTGTATTAGAGTTGAACAGATGGCAGATGCTTTCTTTCTTAAACAAGGAAACACAAACTAGTGAACAGTCCCAGCATGCAATCCTCAATCATAATCCCAAAGAACTTTGAACATAATCATATATTACAGGCAATGTATATGCAAATGTACATACATACTGTGCACGGAGTTATGCCAAGTGGAAAATGCTATATACAGCAAAATAAAAAGGATTAATAGCACAATTCTATGCATGGTTACTCAGAATGTACATATGATTGCAACTCGAAACTGAAAGAAGCATCAGACTTCTGTTGTTCTGTTAAAGAGCCACCTACAATCTTTGCAGATGTTAATGATTAACTGAATTTGGATTCCTAGGCTACTGTGGGGCTGTTAGGGAGATCTGTGCTTCAGGCAATTGCCAGCTTTTTCAAATGTTACTATTACTTTAGAAGTCACATTTCTTAAGAAACAAAATGCTGCTTCCTTATTTTGCCTAGCAAAATGCGTGGCTCTGTATAGTGTCCTCAAGGCTGGCATACCAGAAAAGCAGCTCAAGCTACTTTACACCCATTACAAGTTTCTGAACATGAAATCAAGTCAGTAGCCTTTTACTCCAGCACAGGTAATACAAGCAAAATAACAGCAGTTATAATAATTGGAAGTCAAGATCATAAGCAACAATTAGATAAACCAAAATTGATTTGCCATCTACTCTCTGTTCTAGGCCCAAGTTTTATTGTTGTTGTTGTTTTTAAATGAGTCCGGTCTAAGTAAAACTTTTATCTGGCTTGAAGAAGTAAGCAATGATCAAGCTGATTTACTACTAGCCATATACAGTAGAGAGTGAAAAAGGCACACGTCTGTGTTAAGGAATTCAAGAGACTTTTGGACAAGGCATGCTGGAGTGGTGGGAAGAAAAGGATCATCTATTCCTTTTTTACAGCAGCATTTAAGGAATCAACGAGCAACATTTAACGCGGCAGTAAAAGCCTACTGTCATCTTCCACAGAAATTTTGAACCTTACTGCAGATTCTAAATCTAATAATACAGTTGCTCTCAAAGTTATCAGCATGAATTGAAACCCTGCCCCTTAATAGGTCCAGTCTAGGTGAAAAGATACTTCTTTAAGGGCTTGTCCAGACAATCTATTCAAGCTGAACACATTTTAACATATGTGGAATTATCCTGCATGTCTCAATTCAAAGGAAATAATGAAATAATATACAGTGCATACACAATAGTCAAGACAACGTGGAGGGCAGTGGTGGAATCTTATTACAGGATTAAAAAGAAAAACCTGGATGTACATGCCAACACTGAAGAGGGTCAAGCATTCAGCTTGGAAAAAGGCGACTCGTACCATGGGAACTGAAACGGAGTGATCTTATCAGTTTCACCTTGGCAGTTAGTCCAGTCAGATGTCCTGACAACTAAACTGGGGTTTCTGCTGGCTTTGCCTTAAGACTAATTGGTTCCCATCTCTTGTGACAACTTCTTCTTTATAAGCTCAGCATTTGTACAGGATATAGATATAGGGAGGAGAATGTGCACCACTGTGGCTATTGCACTTGTGGTGTGCTACTGAAACAAACAATGAGGGGTGGGAGGAAACCCAGCTCAAGGTGGTTTTTAATAACAAGAGGTGGAATTTGTTTATTAAATTCCATGTTCTTTCACATCTCATTTAATATCTTTAAAAAGGCACGTCGATTGAGGCTTTCATAATATAAAATCTATTTCAAATTAACTGATGAATTACAGAGTCATCCTACCAGTGGGTAGCAGAGGATCTGAAAGCAGAGCAACTGCCTTATCCAAAGCCCTGCTGGGCTTGTGCTGGCAAAGCCAAAAGGACTCTTTGTTTATATTTCCCTTTTTGGTTTTTCTTTGATGTTTTCCCTCCCATTGAAAGCAAAGGGAAGGAAATTGTGTATGCCAGCTCCAGGACTGGCAAACATCTCTGCCTGCGTAAGGGGCATGTCTTGGGACCAGGAGAGCTTTGGATCCTGTGGTTGCCTATAGCTGTGTACTGATTTTGTAAAATCCGTTCAGTTTGCAGTTTGTGGATTGTCAGGTGCCTTTCGTTCCATTGTCCATTCATTGCCAGAATCAGTTCCCCCCCCCCCAATTTCCTGAATTTGTGCAAATTCGCACTTGCAAAAATGCACAAATCCCCCCATGCATGTTTTCATACTTTAGCCTATGGGGGAAATGCACATTTTTGCCTGGTGGGTTTTTTTATTTTATGTATTTTTCTATGACTGAAGTTGTGAAAATTCCAAGAAGTAAAAAGACAAACAGAAACAGTCTGCAGAATCTGTGAAAGCCGAGAGAAGCTGGTCTGCTGTGGAATCCACGGGTCAGATTCATAGAAATCCAAACTCAATTGAATCAGTTGCGGATTTTTCCAACACCCCTAGTTGTATAGTATCACATGATCTGCCCACAACAGGTTTCCCTATCTGCCATTTCTCTCTATTGACATAAAAGAAACAAGCACCTCAGATGCTTTGGGGGGGGCATATGAAGTGGACATTTCTCCTCTAAGAGCGGACATCTGTCTCTGCAGTTGGAAAGAGAGATCCTATTTATCTCTATGGCTCTTGGGATATCTCAGACACAACAGGATTACAGCTTTAATTTGTTAAAACGTAGGTGATTAGCCAACTAAAATTCTTTAGTCACTTGTGGAAATTTCCTGCCTCTTTTCACTAAACATACTTTTAAAAACAGTTATACCAATAATTCAGAATATGGAGACAAAACTGGTATTAGTTTAGTTCAGAATTTTAATAGCATATCAAGTGTGTCACTTAATGCTTGAGATTGAAAGTATTCTTTGCTGAGCAACCCTTTAATTTTTGCTGCACGCTGAAATCTATTCATCTTCTGACAATCACACACACACACACACACACACACACACGTGTGTGTGTGTGGATATATATAATTATTAGTAGTACAATTTTCTATATGTTCTATTCCACTGAATTTGCGAGGCATCAAAACCTGTTGTGAATATATACAATACCAATGAGAGCTGTAAATGCTCTTGAATGGTTGGTGGTTTTCACATCAAAAGGTGGATAAAACATTATACCCTAAACTCAAAAGACACTTGAAAGTAGTTAGTAAAAGGAGCATTTTCAACAAGGACTTGCTCAACCCAGCTCTTTCATTATCACTGCAGGAATAACTAGAGAGAAAATGTAGTTTATGCGTGGGCAATTTTCTACACCATGGAGTTCTTTCCATACTTTTGGAACCAGGAACATTTGTACAATATTTTGAGTACAAAGAAAATGTTTGACTGCTAGGTCTAGAGACGTGAAAGTATGAAGCTTTATGAAGATAAAGGAAATACATGAAAATCTGCCCTAGTGGTGCATTTTGATAATGAGTTGTGAAGGCTTCCAGCTCTGTGGTAGAGGACTTGCTTTGCAAGTAATAAAGTCCCATGAAATCTGTCAAAGTTTTTAAGGTGTAAAAGTGCTGAGAAACACCCCTACCCAAGACCCAGATGAACCATTGACAATCAAAATAAATAACCAGCCTCCAACATACCAACTTGCCAACAGATCAGGGTAAGAAAGCCTTTAATTGTGGCAAGCAAGAACACTCAGAGAAGATTGCAATGCAGCTGAATTAGGCTACCAGAAAAATATGGAGTGGATTTTTGGGAGCATGTCCGTTCTCTAGATCTGAATGGCATTGGCAAGGGTCTGATACCATTTCCTCTTTTTTCCCTTTCTGAAAATACTGCAGATCTGGGAGGAGGGGGGAGGCACTGACTGCACCATTTTCAATCTTTCTCCTGTGCTGCTCAATGTTGTCTTTTAGTTTCTTTTCCTTTCCATGTGCAAAGCTGCTTCCCCTCATCTTTTGCTTTCCTCTTCCAGTACAATCCACCTATTGGAACTCAGCAGCAGCAGCTGTTATAGCACCATAGCAGTCCCGGCCTCTGCCTCTCAACCTGAGAATATATTCCTTCCAAATACATCCCATTTAAGAAACTCCTGCCAATTTGTTTCAATTGAAGGTAGATTATTTGGAAAGAAGGAAGATTTGCTCTTTAATGGCAGAATATTTTGAACGTCTAGACAGAAAAAGTCCTAAAAATCCCACCATGTCCCATAGCTGGCTGGGGTATACCGGGAGTTGTAGAACTTTTTTCTGTCTAAATATGCAGAGGACTACACCTTAAGTTGATTGGCTGACTGGATGGGAGAAGGCAGAGGGCAATTTCAAATCTTCCTTTTACTTCCTTCTGTTGTTTAACGCCTTCTTCCTTCTTTCTCTTCCTTTCCATCTCTTCCTCTGCATTCTGAGAACCACTTTCAACTGGCTTCTCTCACACTCCCTTCCATAGGGGGAAAAAGACAACTAACTCCCTTTGTTTTGTCCTCTGGAGGCTGAATAAGAAAACAAACAAAAGAAAAAGATTTGGTTGTGAAAGGGACTGCTGTAAGAAAGGAAGAAAAATCCAGTGTGGATTTCTTTGGGTGAGAAGGAAAGTCTGTGTTTCCTAGCTTTTTAAACCGTAGTCCTGAAAACAGCTGCTTGCTGTGTTGTGCTGTACTACAGACTCTCCCCTTACACACAAGACAATTGAATAGGGGTTAGGTGTCTCCACTTTCATCCACCTTAGCATTAAGGAAACAAATCTATTCCCTAAAACCCGGGAAGTCATTGCACAGAGCAGTCAGATAGTTATACATGCAATGCACTCAATGCAAAACACTAAATAGCCCACAAACCACTGCTGTTTTTCTCTCATTAAAGCACATAGGTAACTGTTTCTGCCTGTAGGGCTTTAAAAAATGTGTTGTGAAGTTGAGGGAGATTCGTTGCTAGTTTCCTGTAGTGTGGTGGAGAAGGGCTGTACTTCCCTTACTTCTTCCCTATTGCTGAATTTACACAGAGCTAGATGGATCACTGGTTTGACTCAGTGTCTCAATATAATGCAGCTTCATATATTCTATGAAGTAACATCTAATTATTCCAGTGATCTGTTTCCTTGGAATGGAAAAAGTCACAGCAATTTCTATCAGTTGGGAGGAGGGGGAATCCTTCTGCATTTTTCTTCATTACATGCCCTAAGGCAACATAAAGCACAGATACTACATCTGACTTGCAAGGGCTATGCCTGTTTAACCCCAGAACAACATGGCCATAAGGGACTCACCATATGGTGGCAGCAGTGGAGCAGGGACATGTAGTCCAGGTAAAATAAACTGGAATCTGCAAATAGCACATGGAACATATCTTCTCCATCCTTACTCCAATGTAGTTATCAGGTGCATCATGCATCAACAACTATTTTAATTTGAACATTTAAGGACCCAATTACTGGAAATAAAGCAATAAATCCAGCTTCATTTTCAGATCCCAAGTTCACTTTGCAGTGAAGACATGTACAAATACCTCCTTCTTACAACAAAAAATACAAAACGAACCATGAAGAAGCACATAACAGTATTCAGCAAATTTTTGCTTAGGTGTCCTAACCTTTAAATGTAATGGTCATAAACAGTAAAGATTAATGTCGCTGGTCACTGGGTGTCACTGTTGGTTTACAGACACATTTCTGAAAGCACACAGAGCTGGCAGGAAAAATCCCCCCCCCCCCCCAGGTTGGCAGGGTGGCGTGGTGGAGGTTATAATCAGAAATGTCTGGATATTTGGTACAACTTTAATTTTGGCTCTTATCATGTCAGGCAGTACGCTAGGATGATGTGCCATACTTTGAAAATGCACCATCTGCTGCTCGTTAGCTGACAAAGGAAGCAACCTACCAATTCTCTAAGTAGCTGTTGCTCATTAGCCGACAAAAGCCACTTTCAGTGCTCACATATTATTAGATTATTTTAGACAGATGAAGATTATATTTGATGAGGAAAGGAGGAGTAAAGGGGGGAAAAAACAGAGTACAAAGGGAAATTAACTATAGCAGCATGATCAGGATCTAACTCCCAGTGAAACTAATGACAAGATTCACTATTAAAGACCAGTGTGCCTGGGGCCTTGAGGGGGGAAAAAAACCTCCCAAGGATTTCAATTTTGTTGTTCACAAATCTTAACGAATAAATCTATTTCACAGTATTCATAAAGAAATTGAGTATTTCAAGCCTTTTCTCCATTAACTTTACTTTTGTCTCCTTGATGCTCCCTTTCACACTTCTTGTTTTGGCGCTCTCTCTCTCTCTCTCTCTCTCTCTCATACACACACACACACACACACACACACTGACTGACAGCTCTGGAGATTTGTCCTCTTCTTGGCCCCCTATTATTGTTGATCAACAGATACAGTGTGAACAAGAAGACAAATGCCTCACTAACATCTCAGAATGGACTTCATAAACCAGAGAATTAACGGCTTCCTCCAATTCCCTCTTTTCTCGATTTAGCCTGTCTTTTGTTTGAGATTTTGTATCTGTCAAGAATAATCTCAGCTTTTACTGCAGAAGGAGCACAGAAAGCATTCTAGGTCAAGCCTTTTCATCCTTCTTCAAGCAGCTTTCATAAGATACAAAACCAATCGCCACTTTTCATGCCTGTGTTGGATATTAGCAGCTATCCAAACCACTATTTGAAACAAGGTTAGGAGATACTCTATTTCAGGAGATACACAGGGCATGTCAAAACTAACTTACAAAAGAACATGGACAAAACAGAGAAAAGCATAGTGGTCACTGGAAGTGCATACTCAGGATCACTTGTGATGTCAATGTTAAGACATCAATATCCCAATAAACTTGTGTTTTTCTCCCATGAATCCATTTCTTGATGTTCAGGAATTAATAGTGACAGTGTGTGTATGCATGTGTGTGGGGGGGGGGGGAGTGTACCTTGCCTATGGGAACCAAAATACCTTGATAAAAGGACATACTTCTTCACACAGCACAAGGTTAAACTATGCATTTTACTAGCACAAGATGCAGTGATGACCATCAAATTGGATATGGCTTTAAAGAGGGATTAAACAAATTTATGCAGGATAAGGCTATCAATGGCTATTAGCTATGATGGCTATATATTGCCTCCAGTTCATGAGGCAGTATGCCTCTCAATACCAGCTAATGGGGAACGTGAATGGGAGAGTGCTACTGTATTCATGTCCTATTTGTGGGCTTCCCATTGGCATATGGTTGGCCACTGCAGGGACAGAAAGCTGTACTAGATGGGCTTTTGGTCTAAACCAGAATGGCTCTTTTAATATATTGCTATTTCAAGGGTAACACACTATGGGCCAATTCATATTTTTAAATCCATATCTAGCAGCAATGTCTTTTTCCATTTTTACTTGGGAGTACACATAGAACTCTTATCCAATCTTAAAAGCTCCCTCTCCATTTGGTCCCAATCTGGATCTAAAGCCCTGCACCTATTCTACAATAAAGATGAAGAAAAATGGTAGCTTCTAGATATGGATCATAATATTTTAGTCTTACGATTAGGTATATTTGTTATAAAGCGCTATGGACGAGTTATTTTATGCCAAGTATCCTCATACTCTCAAAGACTTCATACACACCATGCTATAGAAAGGAATAGGTAATATGGCTTAGGAAATGCAATATTTTGTATATCAGTCTTCTTCCAAATTGCTCAGAGGAGCCTATCTGGGGCCTCAAAGGAAACTTCCATCCAGGTTCTGCCCACCCAAGACCTGCTTTATTCCAGCCATGAGCTAAATCAGAAGCATGCAGTAGTCTTCCACATGGACATTTGGAAAAGTTTCTAAAAATATTTGCATACAAAAATAGACTATGGTATAACTGCAAACGTAACAACATTTACTCCGAAATAAGTCCTAATGATGAGACTTACTTCCCATGAATGAATGTAAAATTACAGCTTTCATATGTAACGTACATGGAACTCCTGCAATATAGTTTTTTTCTTTTACAAAAAAAATCACTTAATATATGGATGGAGTACTGGATTTGGACAGAGTAAGTCCAGATTTAAACTCTTGATCAACTATTAATGTCATCTTTCAAAAGTAAGTAAGAATTGCAAAAGGACTTTGTACACTGAAAAGAATAACAGAAATCAGACAGTTATTAGCTGTTATCATTGTTTACTAAGAGTATCTTAAAATACAGGTGAGAAGAAGTCAACCCTCAAAAGAGAGAGAAAGCACAATGAAGAGGGGAAAATATGTAGGATAACATAATTAAAAGGAACATAGAAATACAGGATGTAGTCTCACTAATCCATTGTTGGGGAAATCTGCTCTCTGTCCCAGCTGCATTTATCATTTTTCCTCCTCTAGAAATAAGTTGATAACATCTCTTAGTAAAGGAATGATCAACATATATGAACAAGTATAAATAACCTTAGGTTTTCTACACAGACTAAGACAAAACAGTGAATAGCAAAGGTATACAGAGTCCAAAAGTAAGCCCAAATTTACCTTCGCTTATGTAACAACTGGTTCATGGATTGAGAGCTATATTTCTACATTCATTTGAAACTGACCACCTAAAAACATTATCCAGCATTCCAGAGCAGTCATCTGCTGGCATTCCTTTTTATTATCCCCAATGCTGCATCCAAGGGCAGCTTCTTACATTAGATCTAAGGAGGACGGGGATAGACTTGGAGCAATTTGAACTTCACTTTTGAGTTCTCTGGCAATGTCCAAAAAGGATCTCTCCCACAATCAGATGTGTGTGGTCCAGATGTGAGTACAGCTCACACATCTCACCAAATTACTTTAAACACACAAAAGAAACACCCATGCTTTATATTCACAAATTCCATGTGATGCCACCTCAAATACAACAGGGAGTCCTCCTTGGGCACCTTTAGATCATCCTTCATCAGCCAACATGAAAAGTTGCACACTAAGGACCAATTAGCTCAAGCATCCAAGACAGAAATGCATGGTTTGCCAGAATGATTCTATACTGCTTTTCTAGAGATCATAGAAGAGATTTGCAGCAGTTAATGGCATAAGGAAGAAAAGACTGCATGGAATCAGCTTCATTAAGCAAGCTGGTTAATACAATGATTATACTTTATTTGATTTAGTACTGCCTTAAAGAGGTATATGTGAACACACCCTGAGTTCCAAGAGAAAGGCAGAAAAATACAGGAAGAATTACCCTAAGTATTGCAATTGGAAACATATATTTGTTCAATTTTCTCCAGAATTAGTGAGTTGTACTAATATCTCATAAGTCAGTTGAATTTTACTTACAGATCTTAAGAGCCCACAATGTTTCAAATGTATACCAATGCCCATGTATACCAATGCTAATGTATACCAAATGTATACCAATGCCCATGGGCAGAGCCCAATTGATTCTATTCCTAGTACCAATTCCATTTAACTGAAGAATGTATCTAAAAGGTTTGTGCTACCACATGTGCACTGGACTCTTGCTCATGAGTAGTTAAATCATAATTGCTAAGACAGTAGTTAATGCTACTCTTCAAGGAAGAAAATGCCACTACCTCTAATAAAAAAGTGGTTATTGAAGAACTTCTTTAAAAAGCCCACCTTGACCTTCTTATTTTTAAAAAATTCAATGCTGGTCGCAAACCTTACATTCTTAAGAAAAATTGCAATATATGTGATGGGCATTCAGCTTCAGTTCAGGCTGATGTTCTTGATCATGAATAATGGGCCTGTTCAGAGGACACCTTACACCCTGCTGGTTAAGGCTTTTGGTTAAGCAGCAGGGTTTAATGTGTCTTGTGCGATGCATTTTGCTAAACTCTGCTCAATCATCACAGTTGGACCCGTCTGCAGCAGGGTGAGCGGCTCTAACCATGGCTTAAAGTGTTGTGTGCGACAGCATGACTTATGGTTAGTGCTAACCCCAGAGAACCACAGTTTTACTAACCACCGAGCTTGAAGTGTTGTCTGAACAGGCCCAATGCGTTGGCAGGCTGAGATTCTAGTTGATTATCTTGGTCTAGAAATAAATGAGTAACATGACCTTGTTGATTCTTCTGAAGCTCTAAGCTTATTTACAAAGTATTGACCATCAAATTTTACTGGACCATTTATAAGATCTGATGGGGAGGTATGGCTATGCTCTTAAGATTGATCTAAATCAGCCTCCCCCAACGTGGGTCCCACTACACCATGCTGCATGGGGCTGATGGAAATTGGAGGCTAAAACGTTTGAAGAGGCCCCCTTTGAGAAAGGCTACTCAAAATCCTTCCACTCTCTATGGGACTAAAAAGTAGTGTCATTCTACCTCATAGGAGATGTTCTGTAGATTACTAAACTTTCCGTCTTGCACCTAGTACTACCTATAGGAAACCTAAGAGAAAGATTATCTAGGGATCTGAAGTGCTGAATCGTCAATATGCTAATAACTCTCAGCTCTATTTTAATTCAGGGTCAGGTGCAGAGGTTTAGGTCTGAGGCTAGCAACTGGAGATTGTAATGGACTGAATGGGAATAAATATACTGAAGTGAATTCATATGACCCAGAGGTAATGGTGGTAGGTGTCAATTGTGACCAGGGAATGTTGAACATGGTTGTGATGCAAGGAATCATCCACAAAAGACCAGGTCTTGATCTGATACTTCTTTTGGAAGTACTGTGATACGAAGCAGGACACTCTCAGTTATAGAACCACAGATATGGAATGCTCCCACCAGTTGGACCCATATCCCTAACTTTCTTAATTCTAAAAGATTCTTTTACAAGCATTTAGGACATTTTGTACTTTCAGGCATGTTAGAATGTATTACTTTTCCCCATTGATTTTATGTCATTAATGTTACAGTACTTGCCATTTTCCTCTATGTAAGAAGGAAAGTTATGCCATCATTTTACAGGCAGAAAGACAGTGTATAAAAGAAAAAAAAAGTCTGCAACCTTCTAAAGTTATTTGAAACACAAAATATATCAGCGTTGTCTCTTCTGTTTCTTTTACTTCACCTGTCAACTACAGGGCAGCGCAGGAAATGAATCACCTGCTTCCAGGCTCTTTTTCTTTCGTGTTAGTTTCAAATTTATTCATGAGATGTTAAGTTAGCAGACAAAGCTAGAAGAAGACAAAAGAGCAGGATGATTATCTCCGCTTCGTTGAAATAAAAATGACCAAGCTAAAGTATTTTAATAATCTAATCCAATTAGAAAAGAGGGGAAATAATAGTTCTGCAGAAACATCAACTGAAAATCCAAAGACTTAACCCAATCCAACTGAAGAAAACAGTTTTTATGAACTATTTAATTTTTTTGTTGAAAGTCACTGTATTCATTACCACCAGAATATTAGTGGATCCAAATCATTCTCAGTGACAAAAGAATATCCTGAATGAACTCTGTGGTCACTAGCTGGCTATTTCTGATTCATTCAAAAGCAAAACATAAGCCCTCTATCAATTGCCCATTTTGTGTGTGTGTGTGTGTGTGTGTGTGTGTGTGTGTTTGCTGATGGTGAAGAACGTGTAAGGAAGAGAAGAAAATTATATTAAACGGGAAATAAACTCTCCTTGGTGATTTTTTTTATTTACAAAGACACACAATTTTATTCTGCCAGGCTTCAGGAGAAGATTTTGGTCTTGAATACTGAGGATAGAAAGAATGTTGAATTGCACCTAATCTTGGCCAGAGTTGATTATCCCAGATCCCATAATGACAATCCCAGCACAGCTTAATTAAGATACAATTGTGAGCTGAAAAGGAAATCCAATCCACTTTTCGCTGTTAATGTTAATTCTTTGTTGTCCGAAGTTCAGGGCCACACAGCTCTAGGCAACTAACATTGCATCACAGTAGTGGCTTTGGTGCCATGGAATTTAATCACTAAATAGCTAATACAGAAGATAGAAAATATTTGCACGATGCATGGCACTCATTGGACTTCTGGTTTCCTTTTGCAAAACTGAGGCCAAAGAGCACATACATAATGCATGTGACAAATAAATGCAACCCCCTAACTTCCCTCCCCACAAAAAAAAAAAAAAATCCGATTCCAAGCTACAATTAATAGGGGAATAATATTAAACTCCCAGTGTTCAGCTGTCACAAGCTGGAAAGCCAGTTCATTCAAACAATCTGTTCTTAATAAGGATTGCAGTTTTAATAAATATTGTGCTTTATGGCCTAACTATAAAGCTTGTTATGCAAGCAAACAAGTTATAACAGAATACCGATGGCCATAGCAATGCAATTTCACAAGAACATGGTGCCATATTGGCATTTCACAGACATATTTTATAGCTGGCGAGACAGCCCAGTGTTCTTCAACATTTTTATTAATGATTTGGACGAGGAGGTGCAGGGGATGCTTATCAAATTTGCAGATGTCACAAAATTGAGTGGGTTTGCTAATACCCTGGAAGACAGAAACAAACTTCAAAGTGATCTTGATAGACTGGAGCACTGGGCTGAAAACAACAGGATGAAATTTAATAGGAATAAGTGCCAAGTTCTACACCTAGGAAAAAGAAACCAAATGCACAGTTACAAGATGGGGGATACTTGGCTCAGCAATACTACAAGAAAGAAGGATCTTGGAATTGTTGTAGATGACAAGCTGAATATGAGCCAACAGTGTGATGTGGCTGCAAAAAAAGCAAATGCTATTTTGAGCGGCATTAATAGAAGTACAGCTTCCAAATCACGTGAGGTACTGGTTCCCCTCTATTCGGCACTGATTAGGCCCCAACTTGAGTATTGTGTCCAGTTCTGGGCACCACACTTCAAGAAGGATGCAGACAAGCTGGAGCGTGTTCAGAGGAGGGCAACAAGGTCTGGAAACAAAGCCCTATGAGGAGAGACTGAAAGAATTAGGCATGTTTGCCGGGAGAAGAGAAGATTGAGGGGAGATATGATAGCACTCTTCAAATACTTGAAAGTCAGTCACATGGAGGAGGGCCAGGATCTCTTCTTGATCAACCCAGAATGCAGGACACGGAATAATGGGTTCAAGTTACAGCAAGCCAGATTCCAGCTGGACATCAAGAAAAACTTCCTGACTGTTACAGCAACACAACAATGGAACCAATTATCTAGGGAGGTTGGGGTTCTCCCACACTAGAGGCATTCAAGAGGCAGCTGGACAACCATCTGTCAGGCATGTTTTAAGGTGGATACCTGCACTGAGCAGGGGGTTGGACTCGATGGCCTTATAGGCCCCTTCCTACTCTACTATTCTATGATTCTATGAAATATTCAGAATAGGGGATTTATTTTTTATTTCAATAAACCTGTTTTTCTGTTTTGAGGAGGTGCTTCAACTGAATGTTTCTGATTTGAAATAAAGTCCTAGGAGATGGGGGGCGTCTAGCACTAACAATCAAAAGGCATTATGCGGCTTTTCCATATTTTCTGGTAAGAAAAATTACAGAAGTAGTGGTGGAAAAACACAAAAGGGCTAAAATGGAAGATGTCTTTGTCTGAACACCCATAAAATTTCATAAAAGAGGAAGGTCAATTGCACAATAAAAATAAAAGCTTTGTCTAGAAGCACCCAAAAAGAAATTACTGTTGATCAGAGAAGCACTTTGAGAGTTACATCAAACATATGAAAGAAACCAATTGAGGCTTAAAATCCTCACTGTAGAGATTCGTTGCTATCACAAAAGAATAAATACGTTGGCTAAAGATTTAAGGACAGTGGCCAACGTGAGAAGAACGATCTCCTTAGGTTCTGTTTCTCAACCAGATAATCCTACCAAGCAAATTAACTAGAGAACTCTGCTACCTTCCCAAGTGCAAACATCCCCAAATAATTCTGTCTCATAATTGCCTTATTTATGTTTCATTATTAAGCTATTAAAGGAAGCATAAAAACATAAAAAAACAAACAAACCTAAAGCAGATCTGTATACTTACAGAACTAATCGCTATGCTGGTGATGTGATGTGCATGATACAGCACTCCAAAAACAAAACAAACAACCACAAGTAACATATCTAGTTTATAATTTTAATAGATTTTTTAAAAAACTGAAATTTAATTTTTATGGCTTTAAATTTTTGAGAGAGAGAGAGAGAGAGAGAGAGAGAGAGAGAGAGTTGGGACAAAGAGATTTTAAAATGTGAAACATTTCAGTATAAAACACCAGCTTCATTACAAATAAGAATATTGTAGCTATAATATTTTAAATTTTAGGATCTTAATTTTTTAAAAAATATATATTAAAATGTATAAACTGGACACACTACTCGTTATCATTTGTTTCATTTCTGGACCAATTGTAGAACTCTTTTACTTATCTATAGCAAGTCAGCCAGTGTGGCGGGTTTGGGATTAGTGATGGATGAACTATCCCAGCTTAATTCGAAATTGAGCAATTTAGAAATATCATCCCAAATTAGCCTGAGACACAGGGAAGATCCCAGCCATATAAAATAAAGTAGAACAGGGTGTATCAGTTAATTCCTAATTTGGATAGGGAAGCACAGGTTGAAACACCAGTTTAGCCATGAAAGTCCTTAAACCTGCTACTTCCCCACCTCACTCCACCTCACTCCACCTCACAGGGTTGTTAGGTTATATGCCTTCCTATATTCCTTGGAAGAACGGAAAGATGCAAACATGCTAAGTTGTAATTACACCAGAAAGTAGTGAACAGTTACTCCAATTAGATAAATCATTGAGAAAGATGACACATTGGTGGACTACTAATCACTGAAATGCATCTTATATTTACATGGCTGAGCCTTGCTATTCAAGTATGAAAGGCAGCAAGCAAGTAGAGGATACTCACGGCATTCCTTCTCATCACTTTCGTCAAAGCAGTCTGGCAACCCATCACACTGCCAGGCTCCCGGAATACAACGGCCATTACTGCACATGAAGTTTCCAGGAATATTACATTCATTTGTGAAGTTATTCCAAGGCAACAGCTGTCCTTCTGTAACAAGAAGCAATAAAGTATACAGTATTTACAAATGCAGAAGCTGCTTTCACATCTGAAGTGACAGACAAAGTACAAGTACAGAATCAAGATGAAAAGTGTTAACAGAAAATGTAAACATCCAACGGATCAGTTTGACCTGAATCAAATTAATATTGAAAATGCTTCCTTTGTTCTAATGCTTTCAAGGAGTACTTTTTACCATCGTTCCAAAATGTCTGATTCCATATTCTGCTATCTCTGAATGACTAAGAGATAAGATGGTTTGGGAAACCAAGATAGTAAATTGTTCTGCTACATAAAGTTTTCTGCTATATAACACCAAACCAAATACCTGCTTCATGTGAACCTTTCCTAAAAACTGGAGACAGGACTGATAAATCCAGAGCAATCAAAGCCATGGACCTAAGCCTGCCTCAAGATGAGAACATTCTGTAACTCACTACCCTCACCTCCAGACCAAGGTGAAAGATATGGAGAATCGCAGTCATCCATTATTGTACAAGGTGTGGAGGAATGTGAAAAAGGGAAGGGGAATATGATCACATTGCTTGTAGCCTAGTTTGCTCAGATCTGTTCAGATTTACATTTAACAGATTTGGAGATTGAACAAGATCATCAGGTACTGGGGCCTGTACAACTTAAATTTTCCAGGAATATCTTGCAAAGCAAATCCTTATATCCCTAGATTGGCCTGGGAAGTTGGGGCAAGGCTCCAGTGCCCAATGATCTTGTTCAATATCCACTTGTTCACTTCAATCTTTTCCTGATAAATGGTTCAGTTAAAGTTATTGTTTATTTTGTTGTTATAGTTTATGTGAATTTAACTTTTGCACTGATGGTTAAATATGATCATAGAAGGGCTCAGGTTCCACTGTGGAAACAGATAATAGCAGGTTGCCGCGGGAGAGAACCCACAACCAGATATTTACTTTCTTGCTCAATTCGATAACTTAAAAATCACATCTTTGAATGTGAATGGGCTGGGCTCTATTATTGATTTATTAAAACCTGTATATCCCACCCTATATCACAAGGATATTAAGGCAGTGTACAGATAAAATCATGCATATAAAATAGAACAATAAATATATAATTCTAAAACAAATTAAACCATTAATATGTTCAAACCAATATGAAATTTTAAAACAGTAAAATCCAATTAAAACAAGACAGTGTGCAGGCTGGTGGATTTAGCCATCAAAGGCTTTATTAAAAAGCCATGTCTTAACCTGGCGCCGAAATGATGCCAGTGACAGAGCCAGTTGGGCCTCCAGGGGGAGGGCATTCCATAGCCACGGTGCCACGACAGAGAAATCCCTCTCCCATGTCCCACCAGAGCGTATATCTCACGTTGGTGGGGCATAGAGATGTGAAGGCCCGGAAAAAAACCAGAAAAATTCCCCCCAAAAAATGAGTTTTCCCATTTTTTTCGAAGCCTTTTTTGGTTCCCCCCCCCCTCAAAAAATTGAAAAAAATGAAGACAAAACATATTATGGAATGTTTTATTTTAGCATGATGCATAAAATGTTTAAGACAAGGTGTTTATATATTTACTTCTCCAAAAGATTTCTAAAAACTATGTACAGTATCAGATTATTACAATTTATGTGCACCGAGGACAAGCAAGTCCTAGGTTGCAAACTGAGACTACAGCTCTCAAATACAAGAACAAGATGCATTTCTGCCTCTAGGGGGCACTGCCATTGAAGCAGAGACAGAAACTGATAGTGATAGCTATAGCTCAGAAAATGAGTCTGAATAAATTTCATGCATATTCATTGCACCTTGGTCACCCTTTTTTCTCAGTTCTTTTTATGGGAATGGGTGCTTTATGTCTGCTTGACACTGTGGAGGACTAGCAGAGACATAAATAATATTCCTTCTAACTAATGTTAATAGTTTCTTCTGTTTGTTTTTTTAATTGTTTTTTGCCTGCTCCTCATAAACCAGCAAATCTAAACAGGTTCTTTACAGTTCAGGTGTTCCTTACAGTTCACGAGCTTGTAGCTCCATTTGTTTGTTTTTTTAAAAAGGTAAAAAATTTAAAAAGTAAATTCAATTTGTAATAATTGATTGATTGCAAAATACTTTTAATATACCAAATGTGATAATTTTATGCCAACCAACTTGTACATTTTATGTTCCTATAGTAACAAAGTGACTTCCAATCCGTAAAAAGTGCTAATATTGCATTTTTAAAAATTTTTCTGAAAATTTCTGTTCCCCCCCCCAAAAAAACGGAAAAAACGGTTTATTTTCCATGGCTTCAAAATTTATGGAAATTTTACATCTCTAGTGGGGCACGGAGAAGGGCTCCTTCGACAGATCTCAAGTCTTGGGCAGGCAGATATAGGGAGAGGTGCTCCCTCAAGTGTTGAGGTCCCAAATCATTCAGGGCTTTAAACGTCATTACTAACACCTTGAATTCCGACCCAAAACGTATTGGCAGTCAGTGCAATTCCTTTAAGAATTTATGGTCTCTATGAGATGTTCCAGTCAGCAGTCTAGCTGCTGGATTTTGCACTACCTGCAACTTCCGAGTCGTCTTCAAGGGCAGCCCCATTAAGGCAATTATCTTGCTAGAGAGAATTCTGCAGACATCTTCTAACAACCCCCTGAGGAGGGCCTTTGAGAGATCACAGGCCGAAACGCACTGGGCTTTGTAATTAAAAATGTTTGCATCCTGAGAACTTGTTTCTCCTTTTTTCTGACCTGTGATACTGTGAAAGCCAGTTTAGGAGAAGTGAAGATCTTCTAAGCATCTATCCTAAGGTCCTCTTTTCCCAAGTCTGGGAAAGAAAGCAGGCAAAAGCATATTAGAGGAAGCAGCAAGCAAGAAACAGAGCTAACTTCTTTGTTATCCCCTCCCAAAAATCTGCAATTTACTCTTCTCTTAAAACACACACACAGAGAGAAACGTCTCCTGCAACGCACATGGTTACTAATTACTTCATCCTCTTGAGCATCACTATTCCCAATTAAAATTAGTTTTCTATTGATTGATATCCAAGTCAAGACAGTTTGTAACTAACTTTGTCATTGATGTCTCATTTTTAATTGGGACAATTGACAAGCAGGTGTGTTATCAGGAGAAGAGATCACGTCTAGAGCAATAAATTACATAGATAATTAAAAGATGCATAAAAAATGAGCCTAATAATTGCTGTGTATAAAAATCTGCTTAAGGCACAATTCTATGCATATTTATTCAGAAAAAGTCTTACAACTCCCAGCATTCCCAAGCCAGCCATGCTGGCTCGGGAATGCCAGGAGTTGTTAAACTTTTTTGTACCTAAATATACATAGGATTGCACTTTTGTCTCAGCATATCCAAGGTCCTATCTTCTTCCCTACAAACATGTAAATTATGTATAATTATACAGTGAAGAGCTAAAACTAAAATAGTAAAAAATAATGCATGTAACTCTGTGTGTGTGTGTGTGTGTGTGTGTGTGTGTGTTTGTTTCTGTTTTTGTCAGTTATTATTTTTCATCTCAATTCATCTTTATCTTAACCAGTTTAGCATATCTACCCCAATTAAAAATATCAGATCTCTACAACTTTCTTTGTGGCTTCAGTTTTAGTGGAAGATACCAAAACAGGTTTCTGTTGTCAGTCAAAATAATGAGGCTTCTTCTTTGTTACTTATCAGCTAGGCTTCTTGGCCAACTATAATCTACCAATCATCATAAATTTGTCCGGGCTTACATCTGTGCCAAAAGATTAGAACAATTCCTTGCTCTCAGCTTCAAATTGGAAGATACAATCTTGGCTGCATTATGAACCATAGTTCCAAACTTTTAGCTCAGAGGAAGGAACCCAGGACTCTACAGACCTTCCTTTTTTCCTAGTGCACTTTGGGCTCAATATCAGGACCTAACCAACAAAAAATAATCTCTTGTTTTGCTAATGAAGGGCTGTAGCCAACAGCCTTTATGACGTCCACCCCTCCTTTTACTCAGGCTTTCCCCTATTATCCATGCCTAGGATAATAAGCTTAAGGACTGGGACGGCACAGTCAAATCAGCTCTACCCACTGACTTACCTAACTTTTTACCCGGCCACAATTAATGCTAAGTGTCTCGAATTTATTGTTATTATTAATTCTAAGTTGGGGAAGTGGGTTCTGGTTATTAGGTGCTCATGTATGAGGTAGCATAAACAAAAAGCAAACTGGCACATGGTTTAACTCAGTAACATAAAAGTTTATTGTTTACAATATGGTGTTTCAGAGTTACATATGTTATTTCTATTTACATAGATGATGTTGATTAGCCTAAGCCTTCCTCACTACCCCACTGAATCCTCCCTCCCGAACTAAGATTGTGCTCCACCGAACTCACATCCTATTTCCCCTAAACTAACTGTCAAAACAGAAAATAAACCCTCTAGTGACATCCCTCACTCACTCTCCCAGGTAGAACTAAAACATCCAATCACACACAAGCCCCATCCTCCCACAGTTAGCCCTTTCTTACCTGTTTATACAGTTACTTTAAAACTAAATACATTCATATAATATGATAAAACAGAATAACATAACAAGCATTTTTTTCCACACACACCTCAGCAAACAGAAGGAATCCTTCCATCCTCAGAAGGATCTCTGATCTTGCAGAGGTCTCCATTAATACCCACTGCTGTTCCAGTGAGTTCTTGGAATAGATTTTCAGGAGATTGCAGGAGAAATCAGCTTAAATTAGCCTCCTTCCATTACAGAGGCCTTATTGCAGGGGTCCCCAACCTTTTTGGACTGTGAGCACATTTGGGGATTTAAGAAACTGCTGTGGGCACCACCACAAAATGGCTCCCACAGAGGATGTGGCTAGTCACATACTGGTTGCCATGGGAATCTGGCTAGTCAAATGTATGCTAAAGAAATGATGGGGTCAGAGAAAAATAGCGAGGCTTGAAGGGAGGGAAAAGGGGTCGATGGGAGAAAGGGGGCAAGGCTAGAGAATAGAATGGGAGACAAAGAAGACTACCCTAATGTTTTACAAGGTTTTTGAAGGGGGTAGGGCGTGGAAAGCTTTGACAGCGCTGCTGGAAGACACCCATGGGCAGCATGGCACCTGTGTGCACTGCACTGGGAACCCCTGCTTTACTGGATCAAAAGCCCTTCCGCAAACAAAAGAGCACCATTGGTTACAACCCATGAGAACTACCATATTTGTCCTTAGTTCTTTTCTATGCCTTTCAAGGGACCACTTATGTTTCACTTATGGCTGAATAACTGATAGCTTTTATATTTTTAAATGAAAAGCAGCCACTGTTTGTTTACCATAACGAGCCTTGCTACAACCTCAGACTTTTCTTGCACTTGGCAAGATCTAACGTAATTAATTCTGCAAAGCATCTCATCCAATCCATTTTAAAACTGGAAATGCAGACTGTGGCTTTTCCATCATAGCCACCCAATATCTTCTCCCATTCCCCAATATTCATTCATATATAAACATGCTGTGCCAAAAAGTACTACATTTCAACATACATGCAATTATCTTAATTCTGTAATTCTAAATTATTCAGAAAAACTCCAGAATTAGTGGGACGGTTAATAATGGGATGGCTTTCCCTTGTGTTGAAGATAATTTGCCAACAATAACAACTGGGAGCCAAACTACATATTACACTAATAGCATGTAACTGAGGCTTCTTTTTTATTTTGTTATAAGTGGTCAATTCAGATCAGGACCAGGGAAGAGTTAAACCTTCCCCGACACATTATTTCCCCCTCACATTCCCCCTTCAAAGGGTTTTAAAAAAAAAAGAAAGAAAGAAAGAAGAAGAAGTCTGGATTGGAGTTGAGACTATTTTCTTTTTTTAACCCCTCTCTTCACAGGGAAGAATTCTGAGGGGAAATAGTGTGGGAGAGGAAAGTTTAATCCTTCCCTCCCAATCTGATCAGGATCACACACACTTACACTAGAATGAAAAAGGCTAGACTCAGTTACATGTTTCATGATTGCAGTAACATGCAGTTTGGCTCTCAGTGTACTTTATTTGCTATAAACATTATTTTAACCCTGGTTCATTACATACTATTGGAGGAACAGCTGTATAGTCAAATTTGGATCTTTCATATGCACGTACAAGATCCCAGGTTTTATCCTCATTATGTCCAGTGTGTGTGTGTGTGTGTGTGTGTGTGTGTGTATATATATATATAATAGCAGAGCTTGGAAAGCCTACTCCATAAAATCCTGGAGAAATGCTATCCATCAGTATAGACAGTTCTGGGCCTAGATGCTCTGTCTTGGTACGACATGTAAAGGCATGGGCTTGTCTAATGATCTATTGCAGCTTTCTCTCTCAGAGTACACCATTAGGGCCAATGTCAGAAGAAACCTGGAAGTTAACATCAAGCTCTGAGAATATGGTGTGTAGCTTATAGCAGTTAATTTGGAGACATAAATGTTTAATGCTTGTTAACTCAGCAGAAAAAGGCTCATGCATTCCATCATCAAAGAAGAAACAGCATGTTTACATTAATAGGTAGTTTCCAAGTTAATACAAGTGAACTTCAGAGAGCTTGCCAATCTTGATTGTCAAATATATCTTCCAAACACGAATGAAAATTATCTGACTACCCCTCAACCCTTCTGACTAATTTTAATCCTTTTTTCTACCTCTATTTACATTGCCTGTTGACTATACTGGAAATACCCAAGCCCAATTACAGATGCTACAATGTTTAGTTGTAAAACTAGTCGACAGGTATCAAAATAACACATTTGTTCACATAGTTAATATTACTATGAAATGCTTGAAATCCACAATCGAGAACTGGAGAGCTACCAAGTTCATTTCTACAAATCCTTTGCCTGTATACCCAAGGCAAATGCCACCCCAAAATTAACATGTCAGGGTCAAATCAGAAATAAAACAACTAATCCATGAAAAAAGGAAAGAAAAAAGAAAGGAATGTAAATGACAACACAATTCCTGCAATAATAGGTAAATTCAATGTAGGTCCTACTTAGAGGAGACTCATTGAAACCATGACTAACTTAAATTCCATTCATCCCAATGTGTCTTTTCTTAGGACTTACACTGGATTTTACTCAATACGTTTTGTTCTGTATTGGCATTATCCTGCTTGCGGGTTCCTGGTCAACATCTGGTTGGCTACTGTGTGAACAGTGCTGGACTAGATGGACCCTTGATCTGATCCAGAATGGCTCTTATGTTCTTAATATGCATGTTTAATTTCTTCTTTCCTTTCTTCTTGTGCCATTAAATACTAATTCCTTGCAGAAGTTAATTTCAAGACCTGGTTCTTAACTAGTATTTCAACCCCTGTTCATCACTCTCTCCACACAGCTATCCCAGATCACATTGCAGCTATGTTGAGGTACTTTGATTTAAGGCCATTTAATACTGTCAACAATGGAAATAATACTTAATTTTTGGCTACAGTTGGCTGTAGCATTTCACACTAGCAAAAGATCCACTGATCATCAGAGAGCCATCTAAGCAGCAGACTGGAATCTTTCCCAACTAGAATACATGCTCCCAGGGAAACGGAAAATGTTTCTTGTGATGTCTCTCCAGATATTATGCAGATTGTTATGGTAAAGACATCCCTTTTTAATTTGGGGTCGTTTTCTGGTCCCCTCCCCCCACAGCAAAATACTTAAGTATATATCAGTGACTTCTATCAAATTGGGTAAGAACTGCATCGACTGTTCCCAAAACATACAAAGTGCAGAGACATCCTGACTTATTTGCTACAGTTTTCTTGCTTCCTACTTATTGCTACCCTTCCTCAAGTCAGTGTCTTGCTGGTCAGAAGGAGTTAAGATTCTGAGCTCGAGTGCTGTTCTTTAAAAGCCAGCATGGTGTAATGGATAGTGTCAGACTCTGCAATCATCTCAAACGCAATGCATTTCAGTGGAGCCCATAAATGCATTCAGCTGTGAATCATCAAGCATTGAGTAATCAACTGGCATTGCATTACATGTAGTTCTGAACTTCCCCCTTATTTCTTAGAAATAAATGGGATATAACTATAGACTCAATTTTATTTCGACGGGATTTTCCCCTATTTTTTTTTTATTTAAACACTTTTTAAAAAATAAACACAATTGTGATAACAATTACACATCCATTTTATGTCAACTGCCTTGGGCTGTATATAAATGTCTAAAATAAGCAATCAAACAAATAAACATAGGGCAGTATCCAATGGTGTTATTCTGTAAAGTCAAGTAGTGCTAGCCAAATCATTCTACTGCACAAGGAGTTGTGCAAGCATAATGCACAACCGCCTGTGCAAACATAACTTTAGTTGGGTTCTCCTCGTGCGCATAGTTTTGAACCTCATTTCTGTTAGCATGTCATCTGTGCTAGCAGAATGACAGTTGGATACTGCCCATTAACCAATAACTATTAACAATAACAATACATTAGTTGAGATTAAGGATCGAAGTATAGTAATGACAACTACTCTACTCACACTTTAGAACACCCATTTCAGGTGTATGATAGAATACAGATGAACTAGAAAGGGCAAGGGAGAAGAAAAGAGAAACCAAGGCATAATTTCAACACCTGTACAAACTTAACTTAAACCTTGGGACAATGTTGTCTAGGAAGAGTTTTCACATTACTTGGACTTTTTTTTAATACTCTCATTCCTTTTCTCTGTGAGGTTTAATATTTTTTTTTAATATGAGAAGTATTATATGTCTATGAACTAAATAAATAGAAATCTGAGGGCACAGATGGTGAAGGTAAGAGTGTTGACTGTCTTCTATTTCATGACAATTTAACTGCACATCGTCTTCTGGATTGTGCCATATACTCCATAACTTTTTTTCAAAATAATATGTTCCTGTCATATTTTATTTCAGAACTTGCTCCATGGATTTGTGCACACATCACACAAAGTCAGATGCTTTCTGAATGGAAGAGTGTGCTCCCTAATGAATTCACTCACATACAAACATACACTTTATAAAAATTCCAAAATAGACATAAGAATCATTAATCCCAAAATGGGCCTTGCCTGGCTTAATCCCATGGCATGGCTCAGCTTCACAGTTGGAGATTCTTGGTGAAATCCCCAGCCTCAGGTTTTAAGCTGTCTCCACAGCAGCTGTTGCTCCTGCTTGGACAGAGACAAAAATAAACACAGGGACGAAACTCACAAGGGCCTCTTTAATGGCTGAGAGAAAACAGGGAACACGTGCCATTTGCAATACAAAGTTTATGTGGAGGCTGTAGATGGCCCCAAACCAATATAAAGCCCTACCCAAGCCAAAATGGCTAGAGCAGCAGAGAAGGGCAGAAGCTTGTTGCTTATTTAAGAAGCCATCTCCATGTGGTTGCCTAAAAGGAATATTTTTATCTCGACTGAGTGTAAAAGAATATGTTTGACAGAAGGGCTATGTGTTATCCAAATAAAAACTTTTTTTTAAAAAACCAAACAAGTACGGGTGGGGGTGGGGGGACTAGAGAAATACATATCAACTAGAGGATATAAACAGGTAAGGATGTAACTCATCTGCCCTGCATCCCTCTTCCAAAACCCCAACAACAACAACAACATTTCTGACTAAGCACCTAAGAGGCAGATTCTCTTCACAGCAACATTCAGACCCAAGACCATATAATTAATCATGTTAGGAGTATACTATTTCAGTATTCAGGCAGTCATGTTCTGGGGCTGCATTCATATTAACACAAATGAGCATCTTAAGTATTTCTGTAGGAAGGTATACAGGAGGACACACTTTACTTTTTAGGACATGTGTCAACAGAATAGGAGTACCATTTTCCCCATAAAAACCACCTCTGTTAAGTCATATGAGCATATCTCAAAATTATTCTTGGCTTTTCTAACAGTGCAGAAAGTCAAACTATATCTCTGAATTGGAAACAGTTGCTTCCCTGGTGTAAGGAGCAATTTCCCCTTGGAAGCCAAGTTATTGAGTCCCAGAAGCTTCATTTCGCAGCAAATTACAAGGACAACTCTAAAAAGAATCATATCTAAGGCAGCAATTATTGATCATATTTATTAGAATTTTCCTGAAATTAAGATATTTTGGAGAATAATTCTTGTCAGAATAAGAGACATAAGGTGACATAATTGTGTTATGCAAGATCAAGGGTTCTACAAGAAGATATGGAAATTAGGGCTGTGCATCGCCTCGGAGCTGAATCCCAAATCCAAGGTGAATTGGGGTGATTCGGAGGACCTTGAAACAGATCCAAAACGAAGTGAAACCAGTCCAAATCAGTTCGAAGCGAATTGGCAGTCTGAATCTATTCAGATTGATTCAGACCTTTTTTGATGAAATTATAAATTGGATTATAGTATAAACTCAGTGTGAAAAGAAAATTAAAAAAAGAAAATCTTTTTTAGAATTTTAAAGCCTTACTATGAAAGTTCCATTAGTATACTATTGGATAAATATAGTTTTTTTTTTTTAAAAAATGCAATTTGCTTTTTTGTTCACATGGGTTGGCTGTTCCTACACAAAGCACAGAAGGATACATTTTGAGCCCAAGTCATACACATCTGCCTACAGAAGACTGTCCCCTATGAGATAACTCGTAGTTTCTCAGTAGCAAAGGGAAAGTACTCTGTATAATGGAAGTTTTCCTAAAAAATGAAAATAGCAGCTTTGGAGGGGCAATTTTTGGCAGGACTATAACAGGAACGATTTAATTTTCCTTCCTTACACTCATGGCCATTACTGCTTGTCACACAACAAAAGATAACATGCCACATTTAGTTTGGTCCTCATTTCCCTAAATAAAGGGGGGAGCCAACATCTTATCAAGCCAGTGAAGTGCAGACATAATGTTGCACCATAGTGAATATTATCAAAGGAAAGGGTGAAATTGCATGGGTAAGAGTGCAAGACGTTGCAGCATGGTTCTGCAACACATCACAGTCGTAAGACTGGTAGCACCATGCCCTTCGAACAGGGGTGGGTAACATGAAGGCCCTTGTGGCCTTAAGTACAGACCCTTGTGCTGCTCAAATTTGGTGGCAGCAGCAGCAAATAAATTAGTTGTTGGCCCACAGAAATTCAGCAGCAAACCACTACAGAGACTCAAAAGTGTCAAAATGTAGCTATTGAATGTTGGCAACAAACCACCAGTTGTTGTTTTTTGCCAGGGGTACACCCTGGAGGGATGTATGGGGGACAGAAACTGGCCCTTGGACCGCCCAAGGTTGCCCCCTCTGCCTCAGAAAGAACACAGCTCTATGTTCCTTACTATGAATGTGATGGTAAGGGATGGGAATTGCTAAAATCAATACCAGCTATTCACTAACTTTTTCTCAAGTTCTTTTACATAAAACTAAAAGTCTATGTAGGTCAACACCCTGTTTCCCACAAGGACCAACCAGATTGCACTGGGAAGCTGGAATGCTTTAGAACCTTCTTCAGAGGTCATACTACCTCTGAATGTGAAGGTCCCATTTATGTATTGATTAATAGCCATTAACAGAACTACCCTCTGTGAATTTGCCTAAACCCATGTTAAACCTATTTAACCTAATGGTCTTCACTAAACCATGCGGCAGTAAATTTCACCACATGAATGCATGTAAAGGCGTATTCATGGGTCTCTAAATACATACCTAGAAATACATCTGTTGTTGTACATTTAATTCTCTGTCTATAGTATATTTTTTGTTTTTACGCCTGACTGAAGCGACTTGTTCTCTTAGCAAACATAATTCCTAACATTTTTATTGGCAACATAAAGGCATGCGGCTCAGATGTGATGAGAAATATAAAAAATGTGTGAACTCTAGTATCTACTCAAATATCTTGTTTCAAGACCAAACAGGGAAAATACATACTTATATATTTACAAAGAATTGACTAGGAGCTTAGGTAATACCTTGTGTGGACCTGATCAGTGCCTAGACAGACAGTGTGGTGTAGCGGCTAGAATGCGGACTGGGAGTTGGGAGATGCAGGTTCTAGTCCCCACTTGACCATGGAAGCTCACTGGGTGACTTTGGGCCAGTCACAGACTCTCAGCCCAACATATCTCACAGGGTTGTTGTTGTCAGGATAAAAATGGAGAGGAGGAGGGTTATGTACGCCACCTTGGGTTCCTCGGAGGAAAAAAGGTGGGATATAAATGTAATAAATAAATAAATAAATAAATAAATAAATAAATAAATAAAATAGATGGGAGATAGCCAATTGTGTCCCAGGGTAAGCAGAGACCAGCCAGCTCCTTTGTACACGCCTCAGCTGAGGACAATGAAGCAAAGGGGGAAATAGCCAACTTGGGGAGACTTCTGCCCCCTTAAATTCTTCCTAAATATGTTTTTGTATTTCTGTTAATCTTTGTGTACAGTCAAGCATACCTATATCTCTCTCTAGTCTCTTTTATCAGTGACCCTGTTTTGGATACAATTCTGTCAGTACTTAACCAGCTGAATTTGCTATTAATATATATTACATATATACCAGGGTAGGTATGTTTTCACACACACACATCCTACACACTGTATTTTGTGTTAGCAATTACATTGTCAAACTGCAATGGAAGAATATAGCTGGTTAAACTCTGCTGAACCAAAAAGAAATATTCATGGCTGTAATTTCAAGACATAAAAAGCACAAAAAAGCAAAATGTATAGAGGCTGTGAAGCTAGCACAACACTCAAGCGCTTAAGTTTCATAACTGACAAATCAGAACACACATATAAGTGATAGTTTCAAAGCTTATTCTCATGATAAATGGAAAAAAAATATAAGCTAACTAGGGAATGAGCTATCAAGAGTCCACAATTGCAAACTGAATTTCAAAAGGGGCTCAGCTAAGCCCACAAATGCTCAGAAAGCCTTTCACAGTATCAGGGCATTAATATTCTATGCCTGACATTAATTCCTTATTTCACAACATCCATATTTTAATATGTAAATGCAGTTTTATCAGTATTAATTATCTGAAACAGTAAAAAAACTAAGATAAACAGATAAAATAATGCATTGTATTTATCACATTATGTAAACAAAACTATTTCTGTAGCTGTGTCAAGAGCATAGTATCTTCTTACATACTCAGACCCTGAAGCCGCAGTGTAGTCATTGATTTTGCTGGGAGATATAACAATTATTCAAAATTGAACTATGGGGAAACCAAACCCCACAGCTATAATGTGAAAGGTGTAAACTAATAACTGGAAGACTACACAAATAAAATAGATTGTACTTCAAGTAATCAAATCTATTTCCTTGCTTGTTTAAGAAAAACAGTTATATGGAAGGATGCGAACTTTTGCCTACCATCACTCAAGTAAAAACAAATAAGTTGGTTTTTAAGATTACAGAACTGTTGTTTCTAGTCTATAATTTTCTAATTGGTAAGATCTTTGAATTTATGATAAAAACATGCTACTTTATGATACATCTCCCTTGGTAAACATACATTCATATAGTCATATGAACTATCTGTTGGAAGTCTGGAAGTAAATTTCTCCCACTTAACTGCAAGGCTGTGCAGAAAGCCAACCACAGGTCGATCAACTGTGGGTCAAACTACGCATCGACGGGGTTCACATGATCACTGCACCCCACCATGGCTTATTTAAGTCATGGTAGGTTGCCGCATGTGCTGGCCAGCCTTCTGAATATTCAAGCCACTCTGACTGATCATTGTGGTTTAACATGTCATTCAAACCCTGCAAGGGCTAAACAACCCTCAGATAAAACTTGGGCTGTTATAGGGTAATGCGAGGCTTAAGCAACGTTTTGAACTACAAGCCCAGCATTCCTGACTATTGGTCATACTGCTTGATACTATTGGAGAGTAAAGTGCCAAACATCTGTAAGGCACCAGCTTGAAGAAGCCTGTTCTAAAATACACTTAGGGGACCCAAACCAGATCGGGATCCTAGCATGGACGGTAGGTAACCCTTTGCTCATCACCGTAGTCCCAATTCAGGTCAGGTCCCATATGTCTTACATTTACATTTAAAAGAAATAGATTACTTTTGGCACTATACATTGCAGATACAGAGACCCCAATCTAGATGAGGATAACAGCAGGGAGCAATGGGTTAAAACCCCCTTACATCACACAATAGGTTCCCAATCCAGATCAGGTCTCCGGTTCTTACTTTAGATTAAAAATAAAAGAGGTAGCTACTATGTCTTTAAAATAATGTTTAGTTTGGCATATGCATACTTATTTGATCAGTATTCAACAATGTCGTTCTATTAATGCAAATTATATTTCACTAGTATAAGGGACATCTAGCACAATGCCAATGCTATTAGCTTGTGTGACGGGTTTCTGGGGAATTGCATTGTGCAAATAGTGCTATTGGCATTGAGATAGAGGTCCCTTATGCTAGCACAACATAATTTGCACTCGCAGAATGACATTGTTGAATACTTCCCTTGAAAGTAAGTCACATTAAATAAAGCAGAATTTATTTCTGAGTAAGTGAGCAAAGGATCAGAGTATTAAGCGTACACAACTCCGTAAACAATAGTTGGTAATTACAGGGCAAAATAGTGTTTCTCAATGAGATGAAAAGTAAATATCCATGCTGTTTGGTCATAAATATTTATAATTTGAGAACTGCACACATTGCAGAATTCAGCTGGTTAGAGTGGTTAAATTCCCACTGATTACAGTGTCATCCTTAAGAGCTTCCTGGATGATCCAGATGATATTGCTGGCCTTGGATCCAGTAGGAAGAATATAGCACTACACATACAACATATGACTTATTGAGGTGATTCAGTTGTAATGGTAGATCACGTTGGACGTTTACATGAGCAAATCTTGCCTGGCCCTTGGGCTTTTGTTTTTCTTCATTGTGTGCAGAAATTCTCTTCATGTTCTAATTCGAGGCAAATCATAGTTTCCATTTCATCTGAACCAGCAAGTTATGGTTTGCACTTGTCCCTCAAACCAGAATTAGAAATGATTCTGCCTGGCCTGAAAGGAGGGAAAGAGTAGGCCAGCACAACAAGGGAGAAAGGAAGGCACTGAGACACATAAAGCCCAATCAAGTAAATATCACCAAGCCACAGTTTGGTGTTAGGACTGAACCACGTTTATGTTCTATTTACCACATCTATATTTCTGTTTGTGTTCAGGTAGAAAGCAAAATACAGCGTTCTACTCATAGTTAAGAAACTACACTATAGTTTTAGCTTCCAGAAGTAAAGCAGGGAAACCGCGATTTAGAACTGCTTGTCCACTTTTGTTTGCTCACATGCTCAAGACACAGCTTTATAAGCTCACTATGTGCAGCAGCCTCCTGAGATGGAGCAACATCCATTTCCACAGTTCAGTAGTTTCCTGAAGTGGAACAATGACCCTAACTATGGTTTATCAATGATCTATGATAAATCAGACTTAACAGCAAACCATAGTGATTTATACATGAGCTTCAAACTGTGGTTTCAGATCCTGGTTTGCAAGTGCCAAACAAACCATGGTTTGGTTTATGGGTAGGTTCGGATTCAGACATTAAAACAAACCACCATTTCAAGTTATGTCTTATCCCAGACTTTATTTTACATAAAAAATAGGCTTGAGAAGCAGCTGTTGTTGTTTTATTTAAGTAAATGATATAAAAGTCAATGATGGAAGTTGAATCTTAAAAGAAGTGCTGCCACTTCTCTTATACACTGGATAGTCTAAAATGGTCTTCCTTCAAGATATGTGCACATTACCCCAAACCAAAGACAGTGTTCTTTTTGTTTTAGAATTACTGCTTTACTCATATGCAAATTTTGTCAATTAAATTGGTTGGCTAAGATTTCTTTAATTTGGTAACAGTACTAGTTTGGATAGGCAGCCATGATCCAGTTTTAAGAAATGATTGTATATCTTAAATTCAGATTTAGTTTTAAACCATGTTGAGAAAAAGACACTGGGGTTGGACCCAGACTCAGGACATGTCTACACCTAAGGGTGCAGATGGAGGGGGGAGGATCGCAGACTTGCCTGCTTCCGCGATCCTCCTCAGACGTCTACACCACCGCATGACATCCCCAAAGGAAAGAGGAATGTTGCGGGTGCCATTTTTTTAACTGAAGAGGACCCACAAGGCCCCTAGCTGTCGAAAGGTAACTTTTTAAAAACATAAACCACCCCAACCCCTCCCATCCTGGGGATGGCAAAATTGCTTCTCCCCCCCCCCCCCCAACCCCATGGGCACGGAGTCACCCTGCATATCTCTGTGCCAGTTTTAGGACCCAGGACAACAGAAAAACTGGGATAACCCCAGTTTCTGTTCTCCCGAGGTTCTCCCAGGGTCATCCCCAGGATCCCCTGTGCATCATGTGGACGCACAGGGACAACCTAGGGATGTGCCCGGGAAAAATCCCTGGTGTAGACATGACCTTAAGTCATGTCTACACCATTGAAGTCAATTAGATTTAATTAGTTGTGACTAAACCCCATTGATTTCAATTGCGTTATTCTACATCTGGCTCAGCCTACTATAGCTGAAACTATATAATTCAAAATAATTAATTTTTTAAAATTCAACTTATTCTTTTTAAAAAATTTTCTCGTCTTATTCACCAGCGTCCTTGTAAACCAAGGACTACAGAATATCGTACACTTCTAACATTCTTCTTTTTCTTTGGGCCAGACATAATTTATGGCCAAATGTATTGGTAATTAAAAGAAGAGACCAATCAGCCCACTTCCTATGTAGCCAAATGGTTCAGTAGTGGTACTTATCAAAGAGATATCTGTGAAGGAGTTGCAGCTTGCAATCCTGTGAATTCTTCTCTGGTAAGTATTCTCAACTTCTGAAGTCATTGTACTCAGAATTTCACAACATATTCAACAAACAACAAACAAGGGAAATACACGATTTTAGAATGGAGCAATTTTGTCCCTCTAACTCTTGAGAGGAATTTGAAGACATCTGGCATATTCCATAGAACTGCCCAAGCTACAATACAAAGATCTACACCCTGTACAGAAGCCTGTGAGAGTATATAACTGAAGTCTCTGGATTATGGCAATTGTTTTGTCAATATGTTCAGGTTATAAATTACACATTGAGGTAACAGCAATTTAAAATGGATAAAAACATACAATTATTTTATTTATTCTAACATAGCATAATCACTGGAAATAACTACCAAATATCTAGAAACTAATAGCATTCATAGTCACTTTTTGTAAAACATTAGATTCTCTCTCCTCTTTTTTAATGTGCTCTATTCAGCAATAAATTTAAGAAATGCATGCAAAATATAATGCAATTCAGTTATTGCCTGTCTGGATTCGATTTCAACTGCTTTCTGTAAGCAAATCAATAATAAAAATGAACAGTATTTGCATTTTGTCAATGGGAAACAAAACTATTATGAAGATGCACAGCAGGAATTATATTGAAGTCAGCCATATTCTTCTCACAGGAGTTTAATTTCACCTTATCTACTCCACTTATTCATCACTACAGAAGCCCCCACTGAAAGCAAATATATATCTCCATTACAATAGAAGGCATATTCAACCAATGCAGATCGGAAATAAACGTGTACTGTCACTGGAAGCATTTTGTGGCAGAGTAAGGGAAAAATAAGGGCTAATCTTATTGTGTGGTACAAATGACAAATACCAACCCACAAAAATGGCCACAACAAAATGCTAGTCAAGTATAGTATATAATATAATAATACAGGCTTCCAACCAGCAATGATATAACATAATGGCCTGCAGTATACAAAATGAGCCTCAAATTATGTTGTTTTAACTGATAGCTCCATTTTGCAAGGCAAAGAACAGGGAGGAAATAATGGAATGAAGAGCAGACAAAAAGATTGAGGCTGCAGAAATGAACTAAAATCACTAAAACAAAAACAACTAACTGAGTAATGTCCCAAGCAGTATGGGGGAGGGGAATTCCTCCAGAAAAAAAATGGAATCCAAAAATGTGCACAGAAACATTTATCTTATCTATACAAGGAAAATACATACACTAAAGCTGAGAAGAATCTGTCCATGCACTAAGAGGGCACTGAGGGCCAAAATAGACATTACTTTAAAGATTTAGTTAACAGCTACATCTCCCCCCCCCCCCCCATTTTTATGCTAGAGTAAGTGCAGGGTGTCCAATCTAGATTGGGACCCTATTGTGGTGACCATTAACCCTTCCCCCAACCCGTTAGCCCAATCCCAATCAGAGGCATGCACCTGTGAATTCTATAGCAAAGTAGTGAGCCACATGCTTTATGGATCACTATTTTCCAATAGAAACTGCAGGTAAAGGGGCCTAATCCAGTTCAGACTCATAGACGCTATTCAGATGACATACTAAGGTATGATTAGCCTGCCAACCTTTTTGCAGCAAATGGTTAGTGAACATGTTTAAACCATGATTGTGTAGCCACTATGGTTAGGAATAATTCACATGACATGCTGAGCCATAACGTTTAGCTCAAAATGCTTAACCACCATGGCTTAGTGTGTCATCTGAACAGTATGTGTGTGTTGGGATGAGGGGTAAAGTAGGCTGACCACATGGAAAGGAGGACAGTCCTTCTGTATTTTTAACAGTTGTATAGAAAAGGGAATTTCAGCAGGTGTCATTTGTATGCATGCAGCACCTGGTGAAATTCCCTCTTCATCCCAACAGTTAAAGCTGCAGGAGCCCTGCCGTCTTGACCAGATGCATATGGTCTTTTTGATATGGTCAGCCTAGGTAAAGACATCCCTACCTCCCATGCTTGGACCCCAATACAGATCAGGGCTACTTCGCTTACTCTAGAATAAAGAAGAAATTAAAGTAATATTTACTTTGTCCTTAAACACACTCTAACAATAACTTGGTCTTTATATAATGCTTTTCCTAAATTTTTGAAAAGCTTCAAATACAGTAAAATTCCATATACAACAACCTTGTAAAGAAGGCATGACTATCAGGTGATGGAGATAGTATAAAGGGTTCATTGTAATTTGTGGACTTTCTGATCCTGCTATTCAAACCCATAACCCATAATTATACAAGCCAAGCAAGTATAATTGCAAATAAGATTGACTTGGCTTCAAGACTGTCAGGTTGCTTTGAACCACTAAATATCTGAAAAAAATGTCAGAATAGTAGGTCTTCCACATGTAGTGCTCCCTCCTCAGCAGGATGTATATTAATTGGACTAAGAAAAAATATATTTCATTAGGTTTTTAGCCGAAAGAAGCAAACCAGAAGCTTGTCTGTTATGTAGATAGCAAATCATCTGGTCTGGTTTTGTGGAATGAATTTCAATTGTTACATCCTGAGGATGGAGACAAGGTATATGGCAGGGTGTGATCTACTTCATGTATGTATAAGCTACACGTAACATTTATTTTGGCTCTAAAATATAGGAACACAAAGCAAACCCACACATTCAAGTTCAGGCAGGCAGAAGATTGTATTGCATATAAACCATAGGTTGTTGACATTTTACCAGAAAAGAGACATTCACACACATAAATAGGCTAATCAAATTTCAAGTAAACAGGTGATCTGTCATTTTGGCCTTGTTTAGAGGTAATAACCTTTGTTTAACATTATGAGAACAAGCCGAGCATATCTTGGGCTCCCACACGTCCTCCTTTCTGGCATGGCTGCGAGAAGATCAGAAGTTTGTGCTTGTTTTTAATTAACCACAGTTATGCCCAAACCTGGATGGATGGTGTTAGTTTTAACTAACTTCAAGCCATACTTTATGAAGCTGGTTTGTTCATAGCCATAGTTTTGATTAACAACAATTTAGGGTTTGGACACAACACGAAACTGTGATTAATTTAAATAGGAACCAGGAATTTCCAATTTCCTCCTTGCAACCATGTTGGAAGAGGAGAGTTGAGCAGCAGCACATCAGCCCTGGTTTTGTGCATGTAAAAATACACCAGTTATGTCTGAACCAGGCCCTTGTGTCTGAACAAAACTATCTATCAAGGCAGCTTATTTTATTTTCCTGTGCCTTAGGGTGACTTCCCACGGGGTAAGGATCTTCTCTCTGTAAATGCTAATACTCTGTGACACAGTGTCACATCAGCTAACAAAGATGGTTGCATTAATTGTTAGAGCAGGAAAAAATATGAAGCATAGAGTTTAGGGTTCACAAGGAAGAAAGTCAGTGTCACATCATTTGAAATGGCAGCCATATCAATATTTTAAACTTATTGTGTCTCATCTAATCCAAGATTCGTTAAGCTCTGCACATGATCCATGTCCAAAACTGAGGCATCCAAGCATCAGAAAACAAGTCTTTAGAAACAAGTTTTCCACAGCTCCATGTGCTCAGTTCAGAAGCAGAGACCTGTATTACACCTCCTATAATTCCAGCTATTAACATGCCAAATGTAACAGGATACCCAGCAGTCAAAAAGCTTCCTCTGCAAGAGACACTGCATTAATAATTTAACTATTAATGGGCAAGTAACTGGAGTATTTTTTTTCCCTAAGGACTGGTGCTGTCCGTTACGTTGGCAGCATACGCGTCTTCCTTCAGATGTCATTTGAAGTAGAAGCATTCACCACGAAAGCCATAGAGCAAACATTGTTGTTTGAAAACTACAGTACACTTGTATAACCAACAGAGACTTATTTATACAATGGGAATTGGGAAATGATTAATGTGTGGAGTTTAAAGAACAAATATAATTTGAATAACTTAGATGAATAACACTCACAAATGCTGCAGAACATGATAAATGATTATAGGTTTTCCTACTATCTTCTAGCATCTCTAAAGCAATTAATGCCCCTCTGTTCCTATGCAATACACTCTATAATATACAGTGGAAGCAATTTATCGCTTTGAATAATCTACATAGATATTTCTGACTCAGGAAATCAACATGCAGCAAAATGTCTCACTGCATCAATTCTTTGTCTTCTGTCTTTCCTGATTAACATCTCAATAAAATACAGATGCAGCATATAAATTATGGAAAGGTAATACCAAACCAGAAGTCTGTGCATTACTCTTCTGGAGAAAAATATCCCAAATGCCTTTTAATTGTGAAGAAATGAATTGTTTTTAGAATTCTAAAATGATCAGTACCTTCTCTAAAGGAGCATGGATGAGCCTTACATTTCAATGCATAAACATCTAATTTTCCACTCCTGGTCATGAGTTTTCCAAAATGACAAATATTTGAAAAGGAATTGCTCTCAGGAAATGTTATGGATATAGTCAATTTTTTCTGTGTCATGATTTTTGCCTTTTTCTCATGCCAGACCTTGAAATCACACACACGTGACAGATACAAGTTCTTATTGCACTCCTCTGGAAATGCTTAGTAGAGTGCAATTTAGCAATATAGGTGCATTTAACTCAAGTAATATTTTTGGAAACACAGATGTCTCACTATTATCAATAATCATGAATCCAGGGTCCTGCATGACAGTGAATAAACAGAGTAATTTCTGAAGTACACAGAAATCCCAAGAATAATGGAAAGCATTCAGATTGCACCTCCGGATACTTTTAGTAGAAGAGCAGGGTACCATGGGTTGGATCTAGACTTGTGATCATCCGAGAACTGTTCACACTGGAGGAAAGTGACATGGTGATGATTTTTGCAGATGCCTCCTTTTCTTTGTAGTTCCCTAGAAAGCTGCTCCAGAGGGGCTGAGGAACACTCCAAAACAGCATGGGGGATGTGAGTGGGGAAAGGGGAGTCAGCGAAACCACTAACATACCCCCTTCCTTCAACTGAGAGCCTCTACAGGATCTTGGTTCCCTCTGGCAATGCAAGAAGCCCTTGTATTCTCAGGGCAGCATTCTGGATTCAACATACTACCACCAATAATTTTATTATTACAACTACAGTTTAAGGGACATAAAACATTAGTAATATTGGCAGGCTTATTCATTATGTCTTTGCCATTTTAACCAATCATTGGAATTCATTCATTCATTCATTACATTTCTATATGTTCCAATATACCTCAAGTTCTCTGATAGTGAGAGAAATATGATAAAACATGGCTTAAAATCTTTAAACATACACAAATGTAAACATATGCAACAGCTAAAAACAATTAACAATTAACTACCAGAACCCCCCAAAAAAACTAACAATAAAAGCCCCATCATATGCAGTCAAATGCTTGGGAGTAGAGGAAAGTCTTAACCAGGCGCCAAAACGATAACTATGTAGTGCCAGTCACTGGAAAGAGCATTCCACAATCAGGAGGCCAGCACCAAGAAGACCCTCTTCCTTGTTACCATCTCTTGAACTTCCCCTGGAGGAGGACTTAAGATGCTGATGATAGTGTACAGGTAGGTTCAAGGCACTCCCACTATGTCAAGAATTGTGGTCCTGAGCTATGTAAACCTTTATAGCTCAAAACCAGTACTCTCAATTGGGCTTGGAAACATGCAGGCAGCTAATGCAAACGGACCAGAATCAGTATTATCTGTCGCATTTTGCACAGCCTGCACCTTCTAAACTGTCTTCAAAGGCAGCCTTACAGAGGACATTGCAGTAATCTTAAATATTATAATGAAGAAAATCTTTAATAATCTGACTGCGTAAAGCTGCCAGCTGCTGATGACAACCACCACTACTACTATTATCATTGTTGTTTTTTTAAAATCTTTCATGAACTACTCCAGAAAACTCTGGATAACAGTGCAGTGTTTAAATAAATAAACCCAGATTAAGTGAATCATAAAGTTCCAGACTGACAACGGGATTGATTGAAGTGATACTGCCAACCTCTGCTAAAGACATGTCCTGTTACAAGCGACACCCTGTCAGCAAAAAAACTTTGCTAGCAGCTATGAATCACGATCAAACACTTAAAAAACATGGTAAAAAGTCTGCACTAGGAGATAAAAATCAAGCAACACCCTATCTAAATAAACATTACAGAACAAAGAGTGAAAACAGGGAGCAGCATGAAAGCTCTGAAATTCTGATGAGTGTAATGGAAATTAAGCAGGCAATTATTTGAGGACTTTTTCAGACCAGAATCCCTGTTAGTTTCACCACTTTTATGTTGGTGTGACTTCTTTGTTGATAATGGAGCTGTGCTGGTGTGACCAAATACATAAAAAGGCATTTATATAAACACACCCTTTGAAGCAAAGAAAATGAAAAAGAAACCCCTTTACATTCAGCAGGGATTTAAAAGCAGTAGCTTTTAATATCCCCCTTCCTTCCTAGAATGTCCTTCTCTCAAACTTCAAAGTTCTCCAGAAACAACATACAGCATTGGGGAATGCTTCTGGGGTACCCTATGTCAGAGATAAGAGCTTTCAACATGCTACACAGTCATGGCATCAGTTGATTCTGGTCTCTCCCCACCCCCATCCCCCCACCCCCTATTCAACTTCAGAAACAAGCTGCCAAAGTTATTTACATGATAAAAAGACACCAGTGCTAATGAGTGACAGACCCAAATGGACAGATTCTCAGCATACTTTACAGGACCATTAGCTCTCTATATCACCATTCCCCAACCATGGTGCCTTCCAGATCCGTTGGTTTACAAAGCACAGTGCCCAATAATGATTCATCCACTTGTAATCCAATGCATCTGGAGAATATTAGGTTGGGGAAGCTGATCTATACAAATCCATTTAAAATGCTATATTGGGATCTAGTGAAAGTAGAATGTTATTGCTTGCAAATGGACTTATTAATAGTTAGCTTAGGAAACTTCAGCTACCTGTCTCCCCCCATCTCCTCCCCCAAATAATGTTATTAGCAAGCTTCTCTTACAATTCTGATACTGGTTTAAGATTCAAATCAAAAAATTCACTGCACATATATTACGTAGAGAAGTTATCAACATGAAACTGAAGTGGCTGAAAAAGTGAGCAGCGTGTTCTGTGTGTCCTATCCTATTCAAATGTTTTTTGGAGCCAGGGCAGGGTCTTAGGTGACCTGACTTGGATCCAGGCCTTGAATAGATTCTCAGAGCTCAGCCACTGGAATAAAAGCACAGGTGGGCAAGTTGTGGTCCTCCAGATGTTTTGATTTACAACTCCCATCATCCCTCACATCACTGGCTATGCTGGCTACCGCTAATGAGAGAAGTTTCCCATCCCTAAACTAGAGAATTGAAACTGGAGCCTGAAGTGCAGCAAGAAGATTACACTGGCCTATTGACTAGGTAAAGACAGAAGCTTCCTAGTTGTTATACTAGGTCTGGATACAAGTAGGCATCATTCTGCCAGCAGATCAGAAGGGCTGTGAAGGAAAAGAACTGCCCATAGTAAAATAAGAAATCAGGAAAGAATTGCAAATTTCACAGATCAGAACTATACCACTAAAATAATTTACAAAACATAGTTAAAATTTCACAACAAAAGGTACAAACAAACATAGGTAAATTGGTAAACAAAAAATAAACCAATTTTAATAATCACAATGATATACAAAAGAGAGCTTCAGCTATTGGGTGGAATAAAAATTAATTAATTAATTAAATAAATAAATAAAATGTGTTGAAGCCAGATAAAAGCAATCATAACCCTCTTACAAATTTTCAATCTCAGATTACAAGGGTAATCTACTAAGGTTAATATTGCCAAAAATATTTTAAGTGGCTAGTGGATACTGTGAATACTTCTAGCTATATGGTAAGATTTATTTGAACTAAACTTGATGGGATCTTTAAAAAATGTGATTAGACTAGTGAAATGAAATTAATATTATTTTTACTTTATTCCCAGAAATCAACTTTCCTGAGTGGTATTAACTTCGATATTGGGTTCTCTGGATCCATGCTGAAACAATCATTTGAAGCTTTATAAATCTGCCACTGAAGAAGACTGTCTAGATTGCCCTTGAATATATTACCATGGATAGCTGAGAAAGATAGATGGGAATACAACTTACTGATAACAATTGGCTAAGTATAATTCAAACTATAAAATTGCCTCACTGAGTTGAACTATCAGAGAAACTCAGTATAATAAGCTGTTTTTTTGTTGATATCTAACACCGACACAACTAAATTGGATTTATTCAGTTAACAGGTTAACTGTACGGAAATGCAATGCATAACAAGCAGATCTTTATCATCAGTCTGCCCAGAATTACTGGAAGCAAATTTGGGCATTATTGCCCTTGTAATGAGCAGAATTGTGGGTTTATTCCCTTTCTTATGAGCCTATCTACACTACTGCTTTAAAACGGTTTATAACAGTTTTAAACCAGTTAATAGTTATTAACCGGTTTAAAACTGTTATAAACCATTTTAAAGCAGTAGTGTAGATAGGCTCTTAGTTTTGTTTAATGTTACTGATATTGATCTCATTTATAGACAAAAAATGTTGTGTCCCCCCTCTATCCAGGAATCGTTGATTAAGTGTTTAGATACTGTAGAAATGGATGTTAACTAGTCTATAAGTAGAAATATGGGAAACTGAAATGTAATTAATACTGCAGATAAATGAAATAGTTTTATTCTTTATTGGAGTAGTTACCGTGGTCACATAAATCTTGACAGTTCTTGTTGTAAACTGCCCAGAGAGCTTTGGCTACAGGGTGGTATAGGAAGAGGAAGAGGAAGAGGAAGAGGAAGAGGAAGAGGAGGAGGAGGAGGAGGAGGAAGAAGAAGAAGAAGAAGAAGAAGAAGAAGAAGAAGAAGAAGAAGAAGTTTGCTATCATTTTTCCTGTTTGTATAGGATTTGATAGTTTTGTAAAACAAAAAACATGTTTTTCTGCCTAATAATAATAATAGTAATAATAATAACATGCTAGATGGCAATGAACCTTTTGTAAATGTCAGCTTTGGAGATATCATAGGGAGCGATCCAATGGCCCCTAGACAATGTCTGTGGAGCCATAGGATACTTGCATTTCTGGATCTGAGGCTGGAGTTAATGCTCCAACCTAGGATCCAGGTATCTGGCTTCCAACCGCCCTCCCCCTGGCAGGCAACACAGAAAGAACCTCACCAGCTGCCTTTCTGAGATCAGGAATTCACCTCGGAGAGAGGGAAAAGGGAGCGTTCCGGTCAGTGGGGAGGGGATTGGAAAGGCTGGGTTACAAGCTATCTTGAGACCTATCCAACCTCCTTACCTTCACCTCCAATGTGCTAAATAGGTAAAAAGGCACATTTAGCAAAAATACAGAGTGGAAGGAGCAGAGAGGCAAAAAGGTGATGACTGCCTCCATCGCTCTCCCCGATTTGCACAGGAAGCTTGTAAACTTCGGAGGCTTACAAGCACTGAGGGTGTAAGTCATAGGATTGTGCCCATAATGCCTCTCATGAGAGTGTTGCACTGGAGGATTTTGCTTTTTTATTTTGTTATTATGTCATGATGAAAAAATTAAATCCTTTTTTTTAAAGTCATACATAGAGGTTATAAAGGAGATTATAAAGTTCAATTGGAGATCAGAAGAAGACAGAGAGAAAGTATTAATTCAGAAAACAGAAACTCAATGAACAAGAAACTATCTGCTTGTTCGTTGGATAGAAGAAAAAGAAATACTTTTAAGAGATAAAAGCCTAATGCAGAAAGGCGAAGCAGACAGAGAAAGAGGGAGGAAAGGAAAGATGCCCAGAGTCTTAGAGGAAAGAAAGAAACAGACCTGCTACAGCTGGAAGACTGGTTAAGATAGCTGAACCTATGACACTATGATATTGCTTGGTCAAGGAACTTTGAGATTAGCTGGAGGCTTTTATTCCTGTTCTTTATTACTCTGTTGGTCATAGGTTTTTGTGTGTGCATGTGTCTGTGCGTGCATGTGTGTATATCCATTCAGATTTTAAAAGTTTTCACATTTTCCCATTAAAATTTAAACTTCGTTATTTGAAATGTTGCAGTCTCTATTTGGGGTTACTACTCTATTATGTCCACTATCCAACACCCATACTCCCATACTTACTTTGCCTATTTTCTCTTCCATTTATGGAACAAGGAGTTGCTGGTCGGTGACAAGGGCCAATGTTGCACACTCCTTCACACACAAACCAAGGTAAGTCACTAGGCAAGGTGGGTTCCACCAACTCAGTCCATGACACCCAGTTCATACGCTAGAGACCCTGACATAGTCTTGAAACAGAGATGTTGCTAGCAGATTGTGCCCAAAAGAAATGATAGCAGCAACTTCTACCAATGACTGTGTAGCTTCTCTGTATCTCATATGGTTATCTGACAACCATGTCCACAATGAAATACCTTATGTAGCAAGATTCCAGATTCGAACGCACAGCAAATAGCAGCGCAAATGCTACATGCATTGTTCAGTGTCTGGGAGCTATTCATGCTTTAAGTCGCTTTTTTTTTTTACTTTCCACAAACAAACCTGCACTTTCATTTAAATGGAGAAAGATGAAAAGATACTATGGTTGATGCTGCCAGCTGTAATAATCTGCTTTGCACAATGCATGAAGAAATTTTCTTTGTAAAAAGAAATTAACAAGATAAACGAGACATTTTCCACTTCTCATTTCTTTTGACTGTAGGATATTGCTGCATGTCACGCCACAATACACCACCCATGCCAAAATAGTCACAATCACCTGTTTTCCTTGCCAAAATATGTTCTGCCAATTATTTTGCAACAGCTTCGCTAATGAAGATACATTTTGTGCCAGACTAATGTAACACTATAAGCATTATTTTGCAAAGCATTATTTTCTTGCTCCCATATTTTCTTTCTCAAATCATATCTGTGGAGCTTTAACCAGTGGAAGTCAGTTGTGTGTGTATATCTATATTTACATGTACACACCCAGAACTAGAATGATTACACTTTGTTTACTTCTCCAAGTAATTAAATATAGAAAGTTACAAGAGCTTTTGGTTACACAGCTAATATTTTTGAGCCATTCATCCCATTATTGTTCATGTGAATGCTTCAAAATGTAAATTTGCTAAGTTGCTGTAGGTTGTTTTATTTATATTTATTTACAGACTCTGCCCTCCACGTTATCTTCTATAAGAATATGATAGTGTAAGGCTTATTACTTGATATCTACCAGATTTATTTTGTTCATTTTTGTTTTAAACTGAAGCTAGAACAGTTTAAAACATGAGTGTAGATGTGAAGGAAATTTTGAAAGTTCAAAAAACGTTCAAACTTGACCTTTAATAGCAATTAATTTCCTCTGCACTGAATAGGCAGGGCATAGATAGCCATGTTTGGCCAATCAATGTGGCGCAAAGGTAGACCCAGAACACAGCCACACAGTTCATAGAATCATAGAATAGTAGAGTTGGAAGGGGCCTATAAGGCTACTGAGTCCAACCCTCTGCTCAGTGCAGGAATCCACATTAAAGTATAACTGGCACATTGTTGTCCAGCTGCATTTTAAATGCCTCTAGTGTGGGAGAGCCCACCACCTCCCTAGGTAATGGGTTCCATTGTCATATTGCTCTAACAGTCAGGAAGTTTTTCCTGATATTCAGTCGGAATCTGGCTTCCTGTAACTTGTGCCCGTTATTATTCCATGTTCTGCACTCTGGGATGATCGAGAAAAGATTCTGGTTCTCCTCTGTGTGACAACCTTTCAAGTATTTAAAGAGCACTACCATGTCTCCCCTCAGTCTTCCCTTCTCAAGGCTACATATGCATAGTTCTTTCAGTATCTCTTCATAGTGCTTTGTTTCCTGACCCCTGATCATCCTCGTTGCTCTCCTCTGAACCTCCCCCAGCTTGTCTGCATCCTTCTTGAAATGTGGTCCCCAGAACTGGATGCAGTACTCAAGATTAGGCCTTACCAGTCCAGAATAGAGAGGAACTTGTACTTCACGTGATTTGGAAGCTGCACTTCTATTAATGCAGCCCAAAATAGCATTTGCTTTTTTGCAGCCACATCACACTGTTGGCTTGTATTTAGCTTGCGATCTACAACAATTCCAAGATCTTTCTTATTTGTAATATTGCTGAGCCAAGTATCCCACATCTTGTAATTGTGTATTTGGTTTCTTTTACCTAGTTGGAGAACTTGACATTTATCCTTATTAAATATCATTCTGTTGTTTTCAGCCCAGCGCTCCAGCCTATCAAGATTACTTTGAACTTTGTTTCTGTCTTCCAAGGTATTAGCTATCTCACCCAATTTTGTGTCATCTGCAAACTTGATAAGCATTCCCTGTACCTTCTCATCCAAGTCATTAATAAAAACGTTGAAGCGCATTAGGCCCAGGACTGAGTCCTGGGGTACTCCGCTTGTTACCTCCCCCCCAGTTTGAGAAGGTACCATTGATAAGCACTCTTTGAGTCCAATTCAGTAGCCAACTGTGGATCCACCTAATAGTTGTTCACTTTTTAGCTATTTTGCTAATCAGAATATGATGAGGCACTTTGTTAAAAGCTTTGCTGAAATCAAGATATATTGTGTCCACAGAATTCCCATAGTCCACAAGAGTGGTTACGCAATCAAAAAATGAGATCAGGTTAGTCTGACAGGATTTGTTTTTGACAAATCAATGTTGGCTTCTAGTAATCACTGCATTATTTTCAAGGTGTTTACAGATTGACCTCTTTATTATCTGCTCCAAAAAAGTTATGCTGTCACTGCCAGCGGGGAGGGAGAAGGGATGGAGACTACCAATGGGCGCATTAGGGAGAAGAGGCTAGACCACATGTAAATTTCAGGTGGCGATTAACTATGCATGAGCCATATTTGCATAATTCATGAGCCCCACTGTGGTGAGGGACTAAAGGGCAAAACAGTGGGAAATGAGAAGGACAACTAGCGCTTATGGAGACCTGGGCTTTATACTAGTGATCTAAAGATATGACACAGAAGGAAAAGAGACTAGGAGATAGGAAATAAAAATGCAAACTGAAACTAAGATCTAGGGTCTGAAAGTTCCTGAAACAACCAACTAGAATGGAATCAGTTCAAATAGGAAAAGCCAGAAATTCTGCCAGCTGAGCTGGTAAGAATCACCCTGCTTTCTCCCTCTGCTGAAGTCTGACAGAATGTAATGGTCCCTGCCAGGTGACAGTAAATAGCGGGAGGAGCCTGATAGAGATGGCTTCTCAGCAGAACTGATGGAGTAGCACTACTTCCTTCACTCCCTTGCCACAGCGTGAATGATTACTGATGGCTGACAATTTTCATTTGGTCACCGTTAAGAGAAACTGTCAGTCACAATGATTCATGTAGCTCTGAACTAGACAGAGAACTTCCTTGTTATCTTTCTTGAACAAAGAGAAAACCTTGCACATTTAATACATATATAAACCACTTTTCTTCACAAAAGAAAAAGGACAGAGGTGGTCAAAGGGTTAAGAACAATAACTATTCTAAATAGTACTTGATTGCCTTTCCAACAGATATCACTGGCTTCCACTGTGCACCATCATACTTTTACTCATACTTTAGTTTATGAGCTGGCTCCCCCTCAGCAGCTTTAGCAACATAATCCTTGACCCATACACTCACACATGGCATGACAACCACAGATATTGATACCAATAGAAGACCATGCCAAGTGAATGCCTCCAGCTGCCAAATGGCACAAAACGCATCACAAGAAGCTCTCTGGAACATATCTGTGATAAAGGTCAAATTTTATACAGTCCAGCTTTTAAAACCCTGTGTTTGCTCCAATCTCTTATTAAGCAAGGATGGGGACTCATTACAGCAAAATGGGGCATTATCCTTCTCTGGACCTGTTGCTTTACACCCCATGGTATCTCCCATAGTATCTCTCTTAGCTGGACTTGGCTGAGGGAAAACTATTATATGGAGAGAGGCCCCAGGGATGTGTGTGTGTGTGTGTGTGTGTGTGAGAGAGAGAGAGAGAGAGAGAGAACTGAAGAATTTAGTAGTCGCATACACAACCCTTTTGCTGTAACAACTGAGCTTCCATCTCCTACTTTATCCATGATGGTGCTGTTGTTAATTTAAACAGACAAATCTTCCACTATGACAGACATCCACAATACTAAGGAACTGTAATTCCCAATACTGTGGGAAATATTCAATACACTAATTACAAGAGCTAACCCACATGACCTATTAAAAGTGGAAGTAATCTAATGATAAGTAATCTAATGATAAGCTTCACACCTGATTTGCCGACAGGGACAAGATTGATCAAGCATTGTGCCTGCAGAATAAGAAGGCCAGGCTACAAAAGAAGAGTGCAGACAGGTAGCACGGAAGTGCAGGAATGGCATCAGGAAGGCTAAAACTGAGAATGAGCTGAGATTAGTGAGGAATGCTCAAAGGAATACTCAAAGCAGCAAAATAAAAAAGCTTTCTTCAGGTATGTGCATAGTAAAAGACAGAGGAAAGAAATGGTGGTTCAACTGCTTAAGCAGTATGGAAAATTGATAAGAGATGATAAGGAAAAGGACGAAGTGCTCAATTCCTACTTTGGCTCAATCTTCTCTCGTGACCCCCCTAGCAAAAGTGAAGTACAAGCTAAAGGGGAAGGATTGCAGTTTGAGATTTCTTTGAACATGTTCAAATCTCCTAGAGTAATAAAGGAGCTGGCAGAAGTACTCTTAGAACCATTGTCTATTAACTTTGTAAAATCATGGAAGAGGGGTGAAGTGCCGGACGACTGGTAGAGAGCTAATGTTGTCCCTATCTTCAAAAAGGGCAAAAAGAAGGAACCTGGGAACTACAGACCAGTTAGTCTGACATCAATCCCTTGTAAAATTTTGGAGCAGATTATAAAGACGTCAATCTGTAAACACCCTGAGAACAACGCAGTGATTACTAGAAGCCAGCATGGATTTGTCAAGGACAAATCTTGCCAGACTAATCTGATCTCATTCTTTAATTGGGTAACCTCCCTTGTGGACTGTGGGAATGCTGTGGACATAATATATCTTGACTTCAATCCTAGGACCAGTGCTCTTCAACACTTTTATGAATGACTTGGATGAGGAGGAGCAGGGAATGCTTATCAAATTTGAAGATGACACAAAATTGGGTGGGATAGCTAATACCCTGGAAGACAGAAACAAACTTCAAAGTGAACTTGATAGGCTGGAGCACTGAGCTGAAAACAACATTATGAAATTTAATAAGGATAAATGCCAAGTTCAATACCTAGGAAAAAGAAACCAAATGCACAGTGACAAGATGGGGGCTACTTGGCTCAGCAATAATACAAGCAAGAAGGATCTTGGAATTGTTATAGATCACAAGCTGAATAAGAGCAAGTGCAACAGATATTCATGATAGTTGGAGTTATCATGCAATAAACATAGCTTTGAAAAGAGGCCCTTAAAAACTGAAAATACATCCAGTAATTTGAAAGAACAAAACAAAAAGGCCAGAAATAACAAAGAAAAAGAGAAAAAAAAATGCTTAGTGGAAGAACTGCCCTGAACTTTACCTTCTACATTCATGCTTTGCACTCTTAAAATAAACAAGAAATATATTATCCTAATCGCAAACAGATTTGTAAGTGGCAAATCACTATGAACAACCCTGTAGAAACTTACAAGCGTGGCTAGATCCAGTCTCCCATCTCCGCTTGGAATGCAGCTTCTGCAGCCAGGTAATTCAAACAGGGCCCACTGCCAGAAGAGTTCTCCCACCCCTGAGAACACTTTCTCCAAGGTCTCCTCAGCCTGAAGCTCGCCGTGTCAAGCACCATCACATGGAATGCTTCGTTTTAAAGGCAAATGCAACATATAGTTACGTATCTATACTGCTTAGTTGGTTTCTACAAAAAATAAAAGGCAAATAGGAGATGCATCTGAAGTGATACATAGATAAAATTAAGTTTGATTAGGTGTTATACTAAGCACCATGCTGACTGAAAGCAAAGTTCCCCCCTGAGAACACACCAGGCACTGTAGCCAAGAAAACAATTAATAAATTATATGGGCAAGTAATCCCTCTCAACCTCAGTTAGCACTTTAACATCCTGTCAGAGTGATCAAAGCTGCTTCTTCAATTTTCACATATAGTTTGACTCAGCTAATTACATAATAATATCCAATGAAGCAGATATTTCTCCACCAATCATACTTGGAAATTGGAAAGCAAGTGCCTCATGGCTAACCCAAGGCTCTTAACCAACTAAGAGGCCAGAATGTCCATTAAAGAAATTTACTAGAAAGGCTAAAAACTCCCCAGGCAGAATCTCAACAGTTCTATTATGAATCTTCTGGAAACTCATTTTGATTAGATTATATGTTCTACCATAATTTGTATAGAAGCCTGTCACTAACAAAACAGTAGGCTCTGCAGCTTGAATAGGGGGTAAATATACAGAATTAATTTAACATGAAGGAAGGACTGTGTCATCCAGTCATCTGCTATAGCAGAAGCCCTTTTAAATAAGGCTGGTTAACACAACTTTTTCCTATACTGAGGAAAGATAATCTGAAATGCTAAGCATTTTTTCTTGATTCCCATTGATTTCAGCAAGATGTCTAACGACTACAGCATGTATGGATGCCAATCCTTCAGGCTCAGTAGCAAATATCTATTGGACTATTGAATACCTGAGCAAAGGCACTTACAGTCTGGATAATTCAAAAGCAAAAGCCTGATACAAAGTATTTCACCAAGAGAGTTTTAGGTTAAGCAGGGGAACAATGATACTAATATTTCTTTTTCCTTGCAAAGTGCAATCTAATTAGGGGAAAGTGCAAGAAATTGTATAGCTATACTCAAGTTTAATTTATTACAAATCTAAACACTAAAGCAAACAGAACTTTTCTAGAAAGAAAAAAACATGGGAACTTGCTTTATACATGCATACAGGGTTGTAAACCAAGCTGCCTATATAAATGAGTAGGAATGGAACCATTTTTTAAAAGTTCCAAATACCTACAATAATTTCTAACACTCAAAATAAAAGGAGAAAGGGGACCACCACCACTTTCTACTGTACCAGGAGATCCAAAACACAGCCCTTGGAAAGAACTATCAAAGCAAAAGTCCCTTGCACTTCCTCACTGCTCCCTTCTACCTATTTTCTGAGGAAATTATTTCTATTTTCTTTATTTTTATAGCATGCAGCAAAAGGCCCAATGCCTTCTCCAACTCCTGGACAAGCTTGCATTTTATAAGCATAGCCAAGAGAGGATGGTACAGTTGCATATGACGGTACAGCAGTCAAAACACTGATTGATTGGTGAACCTGTCCACATGTGGTGATCACGTCTGGGAACAAGATCTTCAGAGATTAACAACAAGGCCAATGCAAACATTACCAAGAAATACAATACTTGCGATTTTGTGTGTTTTTCAAGAAGATTTACAATCCACATTTCAAAGATTTTATTTTACACTATTTAGCAGCAGCAAGAACAATAATTAAAATCCACTCAAGTCCAGCAGACTTATATATAAAGACCTGGTTTCAGAGGTTTTCAGATCATTTATTAATGGACAAGCTCACCTAATACATGGAAGTTGCTAGTTGCCATGCAAAACCTGAAGAAAAATGCAATATAGTATCCATTTTGTGGTATGTCAATCATACATTCCAGACAGATTAATATGAGATTCTGATGATCTACTAAAAGAAAATATTTACAGCTTTAGGGTTTTGTGATTCTATATTCTATGCATCCTGACTAAACTATGTCTGTATTTGACTTTTCCCTTTAAATTGTTTGGATTGTGTTTATCTCATGTACACTATTTAATTTTAAAATATAAAAATGAAGATAGATAGATAGATAGATAGATAGATAGATAGATGATAGAGATAGATAGATAGATAGATAGATAGATAGATAGATAGATAGACAGATAGATAACACTTATCAAGTACCATTCCCATGTCTCCCATCTTTAGCCTCACACGATGGCAACTGCTGACTCTGCAAGCAGGACTAAGAGCATTGTTAACTATGAATCAGTACAAATTCATAGTTCAAATCTTGTTTCACCATAAATTCACTAAGCAGCTTTCAGAAAGCTACTTGCTGCCAAAATTAGCCCTCCTTTGTAATATGGAGTATATAATCCTGACTTATCCTACGCTGTTGTAGTAAGGATTACAACAATGCATATACAGAACTTTGAACACTCTAAAGTGGTATGCAGAGCAGCCTTCCCCAACCTGGGCCCCTCCAGATGTTGTGGACTACTGCTCCCATCAACCCCAACCAGCATGGTCAACAGTGAGGGGGTTGTGGTTCACAGCATCTGGAGGGACCCAGGTTGGGAAAGGCTAATTTTATGTATTTATTATTTCATTTATATCCTGCCTTTTCCTTCTTGCAATGATCCAAAGGCAATTTACATGATCCTCTTTCTCTTCTTTTTTTGTAATCCTCACAACAACCCTGTGAGGTAAGTAAGGCTGAGGGTCAGTGACTAACCCAAAGTCACCACTGAGCTTCAAGGCTGAGTGGGGACTAGAACCCAGATCTCTCAAGTCCCAGTTCAACACCATTACACTACACTGTATTCAGTGTGTGATTCAGAATATAAAGGTCTCCAGGAGTTAGGTGCATATTCTGTAATGGATAGGTTTACATTCTCCCTTAAGTTGCAGGTCCACAGCTTGGAGACGCTCCTTAATCTATCACTGCTTCCAGATGCTCAGGAAGCAGCTGTGACTAGGTGTGCCTTTTACCAACTTTGGATGGTGCGCCTCCTTGAGAATACAGAAATGGCCATAGTTATTCGTGTTCTACTAAGCTCAAAACTGGAATACTGTAACACACCGTAGGGGGTTGGCCTTGAAGTGTTTAGAAACTTTGATTGATTCAAAATGCCACCACCAGGAAAAGGATATAACTGTGATCCTATCTGATCTGAATTGGTTACCCATTCATTTCCAGCCACAATTCAAAGTATCGGTTTTTACCCTTAAAGTGCTAAATTGCCTGTCCTAAATGGGTATCTTAAGGACTGCTTTCTCCCATATAAAAATATTAACTTTAACTGTGCCTTTTGTCAGGGATTGTATACGTCAGACTACAGGACCTGGTTCACACACAATGGCGACAAATGGTGATTTGCTGTGGTGCATGCCAATGTCTCTTTAAATATGCAACCTATGAACAGCCCAATTGAAGATTAGTTGTTAGGTTAACCTTGGGTTGTTTAATCCATGATTAACCCATAGTGTCTGGGTTTACATGGCACGGAACAGATCAGAGGATGCATAATCAAAACAGCGAAGGCATGCACCACAACAAATCATGGGTTCATTAACCCCCAATTTGCTGCAATTATGTCCAAACTGGCCCCAAGTGGAAAGACGAGGGAGGTTTGCATTCTATAATGTTCTATCAAAAGTAGAATTACCTGAGAAAATGTTCTGCTAGAAATGTTCTGCTCATTGTCATACCCCTCCCCCCGGAAGAATCCTCTTCAGAGGAAGAGCTAGAGTTCCCAGAGACAAACCACACTGGGAAGCAGGCCAGGCCAGGAGACTGGAAGGCAGTCCAGAAGGAGCCTGGGCCCTTGGGGGAGACAGTCATGGGCTCATCCCCGCAACAGGAAGGGAGAGCCCTTCTGAGACAGAGGCTCAGCAACCACCTAGCCCCAGGAAATGATAATGTCTCTTGAGACAGTGCAGAACAATCCCTGGAAGAAGTGCCTGATTGAAGCTACACTGCGCTGAGGAGGAGCCCCGCTGCGGTGGGCCTTCAAGCCTAGGGTGCGGGTGGAGCTGCCGCAGGTACAGATCTTGGTGGTAGTAGCAAATATTCAAACGAGAACTTTGAAGGCTGAAGTGGAGAAAGGTTCCATGTGAACAGTAGTTGAACATGGGTCAGTCGTTCCTAAGAGATAGGTGAATACTGTTCTGAAGGGATGGGCGATGGCCTCTGTTGTCCTCGGTCAATCGAAAGGGAGTCTTGGCTCAGATCCCCAAATCTGGAGTGGTGGAGACAGGCGCTGCAAAGCGTCCAATGCAGTAATGGGACCAATTCAGTAGAAGCCAGTGGGAGCCCCAGGGAGAGTTCTTTCATATGGAAGGCCATTATCACAGGGAGGACTTCTTCCAAAAGCCTCTGATGTTGTACAGCAGTGGGGCTCTGAAAGCTTCCACGTATAAGTCTTGGTTCTTAGCCAGGAGGGCTGCTGGTCCCTAATCGCCTTGCCTCTGACTATCTAGCCCTACCTCCACTGTACATCTTACAATTAGACCCTGATTTTCCTAGTGACTTTGCATTTGGACTCGTCTTTGCCTGATCCTGTACTTTTTTCCTTGAACCTTGCCGGCCCATCCTTTTTTGTACTCTTGGTGTAAAAATTTAAAGGCCTGGAGGGGGGAATGGAAAAATTTGGGGGGATTTTTTTATTCCATTTTTTTTCCGATAGACCATTTTGGTTTTCCCTAAAAAAGTTGGAAGATTGAAAAGCTTTGGATTATGAAATATTTTCTTTGAGAATAAGGCAAAGTATTTATATATTGTTAATCAGCCTTTAATCCCCCCCCCCCATATGAAAACTATGACATTTCAAAAACTATGTAATAAGAACACTTTTATAGAAATACTAGAGGTGTAAAATGTCTGGAAATAAATAATAAAGCCACGGGGAAAGCCTTTCTGTAAGGTTCCCATCATAGTTATTTCTTCATTCCTTATTAAAATTATTGACATAAAGTGTATTTTACTGATAGACATTTATGCTCAATTTCCCAACATGTGAGTATAGTCATCACTGTGTATTCTTGACAGTAAATGTGAATTCTTGAAAGTATGGATTTTGTTCAGAGTCCTGTTTCTGTTGCTGTAGCAGTAATCTAATGTAGTTCAAATCTATTCAGACAATAATTGCAAATTTACTGAGTTTACTTTTAAAGGTTTTAAAATATTATACATAAAATAACTTTAGAAACAGTCAGTCTTTATGTCCTTAAAGCAGCCCTCCCCAACCTGTTGCCTTCCAGATGATTTGGACTACAGTGCCCAGCATTCCTGACCATTGGCCATGCTGCCTGAGGCTGATGACAGCTAAAGTACAAAATATCTGGAGGGCACCAGATTGGGGAAGGCTGTCTTAAAGCAACACAGTGACTACAGATCTATACAGAGCACAAAAATATGTATTACTTATTTTTTAATTTCCCCCCAAATTTCCATTTTTTTCTAAAAAGTACCAGGAAAATTGCCTTTTTTTTCTCAATGGCCGCAAAATTTCCAGAAATGTTACATCTCAATCTTGATGTGAACCTGTTGGCTTGACCCCAGACTGTCTCTGATTTTGTGTAAGGACCTCCTCCAGCTTTGACCTCCACCACCACCTGTAAACGGGAGTTTTTGTATTGAAATACTAAATACATCCTTTCCGCTGCCACATGCTATAGCTATATGAAGTTATACAGCCCCAATAGAACTCTACCACATTATTTTGTTGGATGTATAGAGCAGCTGAAAGAGAACTACTTAAGTAAATTGACTCCCAAAACTGGCTTGGGAATATTCCCTAATATACCATGTATTCACAGAAAAACAGTATTCACAGGAATTAACCTCTAGTTGGTGGAAGAAGAGTTAGCAAGTTTGTAGGACTTTTTTCTAGCAGTAAGAAAGATGGCCTGTCAAACTTCTATTAAAGACAAATGATGCTAGTCTGTGACGTTTACCGTAGTCTATTTAAGTTAAAGGTCAGTAGGCAGTCTGAGGTACATCATGGGTAAACTATTTTAAAATTCTGTCTCCTGTTTCAATACATTGAAATATATTTCAATTGTACCATTTTTGCCAAGACAAATATCCTTCATTAAAAAAAAAATAGTAACTCTAAACTTTTGATACACAGAAGCTCAAGGTGTCTCGGCCTAAATTGCAGCTGCTGTCAAATCCAACTTTTAACAGGCTGCTTTAAATGTCTATTAACAAACCACTCAGTCACTGAAAAGCGGATACTACTGAAACAGGAGAACACGATGACAAACCAGGGACCTACAAAACTTGCAAAATCCATTTTACTTGGCATTAAGAAAAGCCTTGCCTGCAATTTCTTAACAAATACCATTTTTAACACTAAAACATAATACCACATATTATCTAGGCACAGATTCTCCTGTATTTAAGTAATGTATACAAAGGCAGAGTAACCCCACAAAATGGACTACTAGCTGTCCAATATACTGAATATACATAATGTGCAAGAGAGTTCTGCACTTCAATCACCGCATGAAAGCTTTAACCTGAATTGGAAAGAGCCTTGGACACCTAAATCTGATGTTAGAACGAAAATGCTCACACAAGCCAAATTAGAAGAGTTGCTTTACAAAGCTTTATAAATGGTTGTATTTTATGCAGTAGCAACAGGTTCCTAAGAGATTAAGTCAGCACCATTCTCACCATTAGGCAAGTTAGGAGGGTGGCCTCTATCTGGTGATGGATATTGAGGTACCATTCAGAGATGGCAAATTACAAATTATTTAGACTGTTTGCATTTTTGCTTCATGTACCACCTACATAAGTTAGCCTGTGTCTGTAGATCACCTGCAACTTCCTATACCATACATCGTCCCATGGCAATCAGAGAAAGATGTCTGCTGAGTCCCCAATCCATTTGGAGCAAAGTGGAAGTCACTTAGAAAAAGTTCACTCCTTCCAAACTGCAAATGTCAAGGAATCAGAAAACCTCACCAGTGGCTGTTCAGATATATAATACCTAACATAAAAGATAAATATCCTTCCCAACTGTGCACATAAATCAAAGCATACCCTAAAATATATTGGCTTACCTTTAATATAGCACACACCTACACTGTCACCTTATTAAAAGAAATAGATGTTTCAATAGGCACATCTGACTTGCTCAGCATTATTACTCATCTACAACTTCACATAGTGCTTCCTTGTCCTTTACATTATAAAAGCTAAATAGAGGTGCTGTTTGCTTTCACTAGCTCATTCACAGGCAACAGAAGTCTATCATATTACTCTCCCTTCTACCACAGGGTGTTGATAAAACTCTATCTTATAAGCCTTTGAAGTTACGATCTTGACTAGCAGTATACTTTTGCAATTTTTGTTGTTTCTGAGCAGGATATATCTCCTGTTGCTTCCAGTGTACAAAGAAGCAAGAACTGACATAACTTCAGTTAGTTTTGCTGTGCTAGTAAAAGGAAATCAACAGAAGAGGCAATACAATTTCACCCCAAGCTTTCTAGAAAAAGAACTGGAAAACACCAGGAACCAGGCACTATGGATAAACAGTTAAGAGGCAGACTATGCTATTTGTTTAAAACAATTCACTGAGCAGATAAATAGCTGTCCAGAAAAGGAATGGTCAGCTAATGGCCCACAGTTCAGATACAGACAGAGAAATAGGTTTATCTGCACTCCATCTTCCCAAATCAGTAACTGTACCAAATTTTATTAAGATGTAGGAACCTTATCCACAGTGTCACTCTTAAGAAAACTCAGAGGCCTAAAATGTGCTGATGATATTTCACCTTACTCCCAATCTTGGATAAACATGAAGAGCAATCTCCTGAGGAATCTCTCAGACCTTGGAACCGGCTTTGGAAAATTCAGAAAAGAACAAGATGTCTGGCTGCCAAGGCCAACCCATATTTATTTATTTGTGTGTCTTCAATCAAAGCTTGTGTGCCCCTGATAAAACAGTTTTCAAAAGCCACGAGAAAAAGTTCCATGTTACACTTTTCTTTACATTTCAAATGCAATTATCTGCTATGCCTGACATGTGCTCCAAAACTGAAGCCATTACTAAAAGGAGCACATATTTATTTGAAGAATCTGACCATCTGTGATGGTTGTTAAACAAAATACATTTCCAGCCTCTGGATGGCAATCTGAGAAGGAGGCCAAGATACAGCAGCCATCTGTTTCTGGTCTATCCAGATAAAATGTAGGGCAGTGGTTCTCAACATTTTGTTCACAGACCTCTTGAAATCGCCGGTGGTCTCAGTGGACCCACTTAACAGCTTTTGTTCTGTGGGCCACCTGAATGGAGCTCATGGACCACAGTTTGAAAACCTCTGATCTAGGGGACAGACTTTGTAAACTTGCTAATAGTTACAGCAAGATATTTAGAAACTCGCTGCTGCACCAACTTGCTGGGGCAGAAGTTTCTTGAGATAAATTTATGTACAATTATGCATGCATTTATTTTAAATTTAGTCTTGTTGATTGCAATGGAACTTCCATGTCAATGTGTTCAGAGTCACAGCTTTAGCTCCAATGAACGTTCAGTTGCTAATGTGGTAATATGAGGAATCACCTCCTATTAAAATCATGCTTGCCTAACCTTCACTTTCAGGTGTTAACTTTTCATGAAGACATGGTTTCAAGCAAGCAAGAAATCTACGAAAGACTCATAAAAGTCAGCATATGCAAATGAAACAAATGGATCATACAAGTAGTAAAATCAAACTTGTGTGTCAGAATTTCAAAACCTATCATAGCAGAACAAAAATACTGTATGGTTTTTCGTTTTGTTTTTTGTTGTGTCGTTTTTGGTAGCTATGTTAATCTGTTGGTACAAAAGATACTGTAGCACCTTATCAACTATAACAGGCGGCTTATAGAAAAAAAAGATGCCTTAATAAATTTGTTCCATCTTTGAAGGTGTCACACTATTCTTTGTGCACATCTACTAATCTCCACATCTTTTGTTAACACTGCATATACATGTGTTTTTATCACACCATGCTGAAAAGTGAAAAGAAAATATATTCTTACATAATTAAAAGGTCTATTCTAGCTTTTACCACCACCAGCCCAACCAAAACTATCAATTGAAAGATGAGATTTCCCTTAATTTCTGCCATTAACATAGTAGTCCCTAACTATAATGCACCCAAAATTAACAAAATAATTTTCATTACATAACATTTCCAGGTTAACTTTGCTGGTATACCTAATAAAACGCCATGAAATGTCCTGTATACATTCACAAGACCAGGAAGGGGTTGCCTCTCTTCCATTTTAACATTAAACACACTTGAACTTTTAATAATGTAATGAACTGCATTTTGCTCTCCAGGCCAATCTCCTCTTGTCTTTTGAGAGCCCTTGGAAAGATAAGGCTTTATAACACTGGTGAATTGTTATGTGTTTTTGAATTAGTTCTCTGGCTGCATTTTGATAAGCTCAGCAACAACAGTTGTGGTGCCAGGAAATAATAAATCATTATATGTTCTTAATAATATGCCAAGATTTCACATTTCCAATTATCTGTTTGTATATTGCTGTAATCATTGTAAATAATAAAATACAAAAATACAATAAAACAATAATATGCAAGATTTTTTTCATTATGAAAGATATTTAAACTAGAAGTCAGAGCTCTCCAAGTTCCTGAATTATAGCAACTAGTTTCCTGACCATTGGCAACGCTGGCTGAGGCTGAGGGAAGTTGAAGTCCAATATATTTGGAGAGTGCTATTTATTTATTAAATTTCTAATCTGCTCAATTACTAATTTTCCCTAGGCTGCCGGTCCAGTGCTGGTATTAGCATTCAAAGTCCTAAATGGCTTGGTGCCAGGTTATCTGAAGGAACACCTCCTCCCATATGTACCTGCACAGACCCTAAGATCATCCTCGGGGGTCCTTCTCCATGGGCCCTTGACAAAGAAAGTGGAGGGCATTCTCTGCTGTGGCACCTCAGCTGTGGAATGAGCTCCCCAGAGAGTTTCACCTGGCATCTACATTATACTCCTTTAGATGCCAGGTGAAGACCTTTTTATTTTCACAGTGTTTTAAGAGTTCTTCAGTTTGATTTTTAACCTTGCTGTTTAAATTTGTATTTTAAATCCCTATCAATTTCTGCATGGCTGCTCGGTTTTTATTCTGGTTGTGCTTTTATACTGTATTTTAAATATGTTTTTATACTGTTGTTGTTTTATATTTTGAGTGGTTTTTATGGTTTTCATTTTTGTAAACCAGTATAAAAATGCAGTAAATAAATAAATAAGCTGGGGAAGGCTGCTCTACAAGTATCATAATAATTCCAAGGATTCATTTTGGAAGACTTCAATATTTTTATTCCAAGCTAAACCTGTGCATCTACGGTAGTATCTAATAGGAGCTATGCGCACACGGCTGCAATATTGCGCTTCTGGGGACAAAGCCGACCTGCCCTTTCCAGAGACGGTTAATGCTTTTGCTCATTACTATATAGCCACCAAAATGAGATCTCAAATATTATCTCCTATTTTCCAGCTCCTATTTACTACAACACTCAGAAAAGTATAGCAAGACAGCATTTGAGGAGCCCAAAGAATAATGTCAGAAACAAACAGTGGAACAAAATAAGGATTTCCATTCTCCCTACACATCATCGTTAAAAGGTTGTTTACTATAAGAAAATGCACGTTAATTAATTCTCTGGCAAGATCAAAATTCATCTTTCTGATTCCCCCCTCCCCTCCTTTTTTTCGTCTCTTCATCATCACAGAGCTATTGAGCACCAAGTATAGCGACACAAAGCTAGGGTGCGTCTACACTTTAAAGAGTGTAAAGTTACTCTGGCAAGATGCCTGCACACAAGAAATGCACGTATATCAAATGCCAAACCCCAATCAGGACACTGATTTTGACAGGTACATGCCCACTCCTAAAAACATTCCTGCATGAGCAGTTTGGCAACTTTGACCCCATCATTTCTATTTCTTCAAAACATCCTAACCCAACTATGAAAATTAAGCATTTTTGTGATAAAAGCATTCATATGTAGCCTCATATTTGACACTTCCTCTATGTGTACACTTCACGTGTGTTTTTATTATAATATTCTAATTAATTATGTGATAAAGTTTTTCAACTGATGACCAATGATCTTTTGGTTAAGTATTAATCTGTTACATTAACTAGCATCAAACCCACTGGATTACCATTATCTTTATAGACAATTATATACTACTGATAATGTTTTGCAAAAAATAAAGATAATAATATGGGAGCTCTCAATTCTCTTATCCATTCAAAGTCTCCCTGTGCGATATTTAGATTATACACTGAAAGGATGCAAAATACCTTTCAATTTAGAGATGTGCAACTAATGACGTTTGGTATAGCTTTGAAAACCTGCTTTCTCAACTCTGTAACTCAAAGATAAGCATAATTAAGACTTCCTGCTGTCTAGAGATATTTGTTAATAGTGGGCTCTGAAATAAGAGCCACCACAATAAAGGACACTTATTTCAGAAATGGTTATGCTTTGTAACCCTTTATTATATACTAATGAACATATCCAGCTTCACACATGTTGGAACCCCACAGTTTGATACAGCGAGGTCTTCAAAGTTATGCAGCTGTCAATCAGACACATTGTTCCCGCCCCATCTGAGTGAAGCCATGGCAACTGGCACCCCTAGAGATGGTTCCTGCCATGGTGAACCCCATAGCCCCCTGAGGGGAGTGTCTCAGAGCAGGATGAGGAGGAAGCTATCCTTTAATACATAAATCTATCCTGCGATTAGGGAAGTTTGTCACCTAGTGACTGAAGATGGCACTGCAGGCTTCAAACACATGGATCCATTTAACTTCCCGATTAGACTACTGGTAACTTTCTGATTAGACTACTGCAACGCGCTCTACGTGGGGCTGCCCTTGAAGACGACTCGGAAGTGGCAGCTGGTGCAAAATGCAGCAGCTGAACTGCTCACCAGAACACCTTATGAAGACCATATCACACTGGTTTTAAAGGCATTGCATTGGCTGCCTATATACATGAACAGGTCATTACCAAGAAAGAAGCTAAACTATCAGAGAAGTTAATTGGCCATAATGTGATAATATGCTAGTGGAATAGTATAGAAATGGTGTAGAGCACCGTGTAAACATAAATACATTCAAAATATAATGACAAATTAAAAATAAAAAGATAGTCGAGCAAAATTGCTGATAAAAGCAACGAAGTTTTGTCTAATTTTGCACGCTCAAATTTTAAAAAATGTTGCATGTTCTATGGATCATTAGTTAATTTCAGTTGGATTCTCAAGACAGGTTATATTTTTTCAAAAGTAAAATATAAGACATGGATTAAACAATTAAAAATATAGCTTGAGAAATTCATAGCCATTAACTTGCATACGTAATATCTCTGATCTTCATCCTGTGATGCAATGTATCATCATGTTTGCAATAATACCTTTAGGACTAAAAAAAGGATATCAGCAGAGAGCTGAACTTCACAAAGGCCTGAACATAAAAGCAATTATTTTTTTAAAAAATTACAATTATTAAAATTGGAAGAAACAGTATGGCAACTGAATTTGATGAAAGGTGTGATGTCATTACATTCCAAAGAACTACTTCAGGAATATTTCAGCACTAGGTTGGCAAACAAACCCAAAGAGGACAAGATTCAGTTATTAATTGCTAATGCAACATTGTTGCAAAGTGAAATTCATTTCACTTGAACAATTGTCCTCAACTGAGGAGACATAACTTGTTATCATAAGGCTGCAAATATTTATGGGATAACATTTTGGGGGTGGGTGGGAAGTAAAGTTACTAAACTTGGTCAAACGATGTTGGTTGAATGGGCACAAATTCTGATCCTTCAACAATCATTGCTATTTTTTGTACAGTGACATCACCAGTTTACTTCTCACTATTGATACAATTCATCCCATGGTTTTCCAGTCTTCATATTCCCAAGTAACCAAATTAGTGAAAAAATACATTAGTTTACTACTGGAATTCTTACATGGTTATTCAGCATGTACCAATGTAAATCGCCCATTAACAATTTATTAGAGAAATACCTTTCACATATCCCAGACTATGATGGAACAAAACAATACAAATAGTTCTCGATAAGCAAAGAATACCTCTGAAATCCACAATTCTCTTTCTTCCAATGAGAGACTATAAGTGATTTTTATCAGATTTAATGTTCAACAGAGATCCAGAAAGGCAACAAAGATTTAGAGCAGAGCTTACATTTGATCAACCTCTGTGATGAAAGGCCATTAAGCTTGAACCTAAAGTGATCTATGAAGAACTGTACTGACACTTGGAGGAGTATGATAAATTTTTGGGATTGCATTGGTTGTGTCTTGGAAGACACAAGTAATAAGAGAGCTTTGGGAGATGCTCTTAACACAGTTCCTGACTTAGTCAGCAGAAAGGCATTCCAAGAAAATATTGTTGATTCTGCTCTCTCAAGGTAAAAATACAGAAAGACGTGGTAGCCTCTTGACTTTAGAGAAGATAAATAAACTGAAAGACGTTTTCAATAAGGTTATATCAATTATGCAACTGTTGACTTGGATGCCACTGAATACTACACAAAGTAAATAGAACTGGAAAAAAAATCTTCTTGACAGAAAAGCAAATTTAGAGATATCTAGAATAGCAAGACATGGGCTTTGCAGAAGTTCGTGGAAGTGAATAGGCTACAACAGAGGCTTCCATTCTGTGAACTCGATGCTCATGCGGCTGGAAGACTTCCCTTCTCCTCACCCCATATGCAGCCCTGAGAATTACCTCCCATGCTTTCCAAGCCTCCAAAGCAGGTTTTCAATGCCACAGCAGGCTGTAGAGTGAGGAATCAGTTAAAATCGCTTTCCTTTTTCCATCCACTGGCGTATCTAGTTTGTGGAGTTCCACTTTGCACAACTCCGGATCCAACCCTGTATCTTCAAAACTTGATAAAATGCAGAAGAACATCCTGAATGTATATCAAGCTGGACTGTTGTCCAATCAAGAAAAAGGAGAAGTTTGAAAATGACTGAGCATGAAGGGCACTTTCACATACAGCTTCTAAAACTAAGTTCAGAAATGAATAGAGAATATAACAGACATGCTATCAAACCAGAAAATACAAGGAAACTACTGATGTTAAGTAAGTATGACTTCAAAGACATAACTCTTGATTAATTGCTCCAAAATGAATCTCCTTTAAAAAGCAAACCTAAATTAAGGGACATTGTCAAATGGTATGGAGATTTCACTGCAGCTATTATTGATACAGCAAACGAAAAGATGGAAACAAAGGCCCTTTCTACACCATAGGGGCGTAGAAGGGGGAGGGAGGGAGGGCAATCCCGGAAGTACCTAATACACACCATCGGCACACAGGGAGCAGCTGGGGGCCAACCCAGGCAAGAAGCCTGGCGTGGAAAGGGCCATAGAACTACCAGTTGATTGCAAATTTAAGAGAATTTTTATTTAAGAGAAAACATCAACAATTTCAAATGAAAAAACAAAACAAAAAACAGGTGCTATACATGTACTGCTAGATCAGTATATTCTATTCTAAAGATTTGTAACTATTGCTCAAACAACAGGAATCTCAGATTCAGAATTTTTCCAGTATGACCTCTTTGCCTATCCATTTTTATGTTCCATATTCTGAGATCCAAACAAATCAGAGCTGTCAAGTTTATCAATTTTGCATTTCAATGCAATAAGCAACAACAAGTTATCATTAATAGAACAATATTTCTGAAAACGCTGGTTGCACACATTCATGAAGGAAGATTCACTGTCATTTAAGTTTCAGATAATGCTGAGGTAAAAAATTAGTTCAGACTGTGCTCAATGCTCTAGCACAGGCAATATAGCAGATGGTACAGATCTTTTAATGCTACTTTACTACTTGCTGAGTTTATCAGGTAGAAAACTGTACTTATTCATTAGCCAAATAAGAACATCCCAAATATGGGAGATTTAAAGTATTAAAATTCTGGCTTACGAAATATATGTCTCATTGATAATAATAATAATAATAATAATTTATTTCTTACCTACCTCTCCGTTTGGATCGAGGCGGGGAACATTACTTTTTGCTCATGCAATAATACTGTGATACTACTTCAATGGCAGAGGTAAAGGTATAGCATTGAAAATGGTTAATTGAAAGATTTCAAAGTTCTCTAAAAGAATGTAACAAAAGGTGACATCAAGGCACCTGGAAAGCCCCATTCAGAAGACACCTTAAACCACGGCTTTAACCACGGTGAATGCAGCTTTTTGCCTTATTCAACATGGCTAAAGCTGTGGTTTAAGATGTCTTGTGATTCAGCACATGAAAGAATTCTAGATGAACTTTTCAATCACAAAACTGCTACAGAAAAATCCTTTGTACACCCACAACTTTTGCCAGCATCTACTGTAAGAAAGGTATCAGTGTTATACAGAATTATCAAGTATAAATATAGACAGGAGATAAGTCATTCAGCTTCTATGAAAATGGAAAATCCAAGTGGGAAAGATGTGACCAGCAATAAGATATTTACCTCTAGCACCAGCATTACTGCTTAGTTTTATTAACGGAACTGTGAAAATCCTAAGTACAGTTAAAGTACTGCTGGGCTTGTTTGCAGTCATGAATATAAAACTTCTAGTTGTGTGAAATACTCCAATGGTGAAAATAATGTGTAAACTTGCATAGAGAAGGTTCTTAGAACAAGATGTTTTGCCAGCTTTCTCTCAAAGTGTAGTAAACAGTAGCCTTTCTGAAGTGTTCAAAAATCAATATGAAAAATGCTTTTCGTTGAACACAAACATAACCACAGTTCAATCGCTTTTTGGGAAATGTATGTATATATCATGTGTTGATACCACCAGAAGGTTCACTGGTTATGAGCTGAATTCCTCCAGATATGTTGTAAAAATGAATAAAATGTAGTGGTACTAACCCAAGTGTATCTGCAGCAGTAATATGCTACATCTGGGAGAGGAAACAGCTCAGTGGCAGAACATGTGTGCGACACACAAAAGATCCAGGTTCAATCCCTGTTATCTTCAGGTAGGCCTAGGAAAGAATTCTGCCTGAAATCCTAGAGAGCAACTACCAGTCAGACTAGATGAACCAATGGTCTAACTTAATATAAGGCAGCTTCCTATGTTCCTAAGTGTGGAGCTGCCCTATTCCTAGATTGCAGCCAGACTCAAAGAGCACTGACCCTAGTTGCGAAGGTTTAATACAGTATTCATATCTTCAGGTGATGAAATGCCTCTCTTCAAGTTACCTGGGGTGGGGTAGGGAGTTGCTCTCCAAGTCTGGTTCTTGCCACTCTGTGGTTTGGATTAGTTGGGTGGATCTGAACAAATGGGGAGTGTTCTTGCCTTAAGCAGGAGGCTGAAGAAGAGACTTCTGATCCCTCCTGACTTTGTGTTATCACTGAGTTGAGGTAGCCTTGCAGGTTGCTGTCTCCAGAAGCACAAACCATGTACTTCTTTTTACTAGAAATATGTTTAAATTGGTAGGCATCTCTTTTCTATCAAACAGGTCCCCCCCTTTCAGAGTTAGAAGTAAAGGAGGGCTGGGTGAAAGAACCCAAAACAAATCACTTCCAAAATCAGATCAACTGATGCTGGTCTGGCCCTTTCTGAGCTCACAAGTAACAGAGAGCTACAGAAATAAAGATTTCAGTCCAAATTCAAAGAAATTGAGAAATATCAACCAAAAAGTGACTCCTTAGGAGCGGGGGGGGGGGGGGGTGCACCACATTATCATCTGATAAAAATAAATAAAACTCCCTGACAGAATGTCATGACAAGAGAGATATGAAGAACTCTGAAACAAAGGAAAACTACTAAAATTGCATTTATGACCATGTGTGGCTAAGCAAAGGGTGGGGGAAGGGGCTCTCAATACTTTGGAATGCTCTAAAAAAGGGGGAGGAGAAAGTACTTTGTAAGAATTTTCTATATGTTTCTGTTATCCATGCAAGACAGCTGATCCAAAAGAACGAATGAGCGGAGCTGTTAGAAGAGACAGGAATTGTAAGCCACCTTGTTAAAATACTACATTAATGACCACCGATTTAACAAGATGGTTTCAACACAACAGAGCACAGGGACACCCCCACCCCCACCCCATCACCAAAGGGAGACCCAGCATGACTCTGTGACCAGGCTGGCTCTCAAGCAGTGGTAGGAAGATAAATATATATACATGCACACACGCAAAGAAATTTATACGTACTCCCCCGACCCCAATTGGGACTGCTGTAATGCAACAAGTAAGCAGCGTTGCCCGGGACTCCCCAGGCGACCTCAAAAGCAAGTGGAAGTAATTGCATTCCAAGTCATTGTCCCTATTGTGCCTGTGTTAGGATGCCCGTCGCGCACTTTTACAACCGAAGTGGGTACAGCTGCCCTTCCTCCTAAAAGTTCCAGACACCTCCCACCCCCGAAAGAAAGCCCGCACCTTCTCTCAACTTGAGGAGGAGGGGATACAAAGGGCGGGAGTGTGGAGGCTGAAGGGACGCTGCCGCCCAAGGCTCCCTCTAGCCTGAAGCAGGAGAGGTCCGCTCCATCGTGTGCTCCCCTTTCCCTTCCCCCACTTCACGCCTCCCCTCTCCACACACACGCCTTTTCCAGCCCCGCGCGGGAGCGGTTTTCTTTCCCGCCCCCAGCCCGACCGCTCAAGCCTCTCCACCCCCACTCCCTTCGCCCGGTTCCACTCACTCACCCGCCGAACCCAGAAGCAGCCACAGCAGCCACATTGCCCCAGCGCGACCGCTGCTTTGCAAAGTTTTGGGGCTCTCCCGAGCGCCTCTCGGCCCGAGCCCGGCCCAGGCCCAGGCTCCTGCTAAACAGGAGCGGGAGGAGGAGGCAGGGAAAGAGGAGGGCCAGGGGGAGGCTCCTTGCCAGCCAGCCGTCCGGACCCTCACGCCTGCTTTCACACACAGAGACACGCACGGCCTGCCGTTCTCTTCGCGGCGTGCCTGAGCCCTCCCACGTACCCACCCTGCCCTGCTGCGGCGCTCCAGTTTCCCGAACGCCAACCTGCTGTACACTCAGCATGGCGAGGAGCCATCCTATCGTCTTCCCTCCGCTCTTTCACAGGGGAAGGTGTCCGAGCCCATCTCTCGCCCCCAATCGTGTGCGCTCACTAACTTGGGTGTAAAAGCCCATCGGACTGAGCGGGAAGGGCTTCAGAGTAAAACGTGTTGTGGCCTAAGCATGCCTGTTTGGAAGTCAGATCCTAAGGCTGTAAGTCAGCCTGAAACACTGAACAGGGTTATTTGGGATGGAGTCCCCAATGAAGCACAAGAGGGCTTCTGGATATAAATGCATTGCAACTGGCTAAAGAAGTGTGGAGCATGCTCAAAAGCACTGTTTCCGTTTTGGAGGATTCTTGTACCTGAAAATAAGTTAGCATTCAAATCCTGTTCAGCACTGGCACATAATGATCTGGTTTCGTCATCAAAACAACCTACAGATTCACCACTCGTGAGGTGCAACTACAGTGGAAAAACATGGTTCCGAGGGCAGGGATCCTCTTGATTTCATAGGATTTTTACAAAGCGAGCCAAATCACAATCAAGTCACAGAGACATTGGCCTCTACGGATTGAACAAGAGAAATCATGGATCTGCCAATCATGGGTGCTGCCAGAGTGCAAGAATGTGGATTTGAGGCAGGGATCCTAGTGATTTTTACAAGAAAAATACCCCAAATCACCAGCGTATTATAGAACACATCTGCCTCCACAGACTGAACCACAAAAATCACAGTTCTACCACAGTGCAAAAACATGGATCTGAAGCAGGGATCCTCATGATTGTACGAAAAATACATAAAAACACTATCATATCACAAATCATATCTGCCTTCGCTGATTTTACCAGAAAAATAATGGATCCACAATTCATGGGCGTGGGCATGACACAAAACCATGGAACCATAGTCAAATCATAGATCACACGGTTCAGTAAACAGAAGTAAGACCACAGAAGTAAGCATGGGGTTGCAGAGCAATTCTTTTCAGTTTGCTGTTTTAGACTTTTTTAAAAAGCTTCTGAATGACCACACTATTAAAAATTAGTTCTATACCTGTTACTCAGAAGCAAGTCTTAGGGTGTCCAGATCGCCCAGGGTTTCCCAGTCCTAACCGGGAAACCTAGGCCGATCCGGGCCAACCAGGGGGCGGCAGGGGAAAACCAGGGTGGCGGGGGGTCATGCGGCGGTGGCGACGAGCGGCGGTAGACCCGGCGGCGGTGACAGTGGAGGAGCCCGGGAAGTGGCCACCCCAGCAGGTAAGTGCCCCCCCTCGCGCGTCCGCTTCCCTCTAGAGCGCGAGGAGCCCGGACGCCCACACAGGAGAGCTCCCCCGCCTCTTCCGCGCGGGCGTCCGGGCTCCTCGGGGCTCATCGCCATCGTGATGATCCCCAAGGAGGCCAGAGGCCGCGCGGAAGAGGCGGGAGAGAGCCGATTACATCACTTCCGGATCCGGCCCTCTCCCGTCACTTCCGCGCAGCCTCTGGCCTCCTTGGGGAGTCCCAACGAGGCCAGAGGCCGCGCGGAAGAGACGGGAGAGGGCCGGATCCGGAAGTGATGTAATCAGCCCTCTTCCGCGCGGCCTCTGGCCTTACGAGCCCGGCAGCGGCGGCGAAGGACCTGGCGGTGGTGGAGGAAGACCCAGCGGCAGCGGGGGACCTGGGGGCGGCGGCTGACCTGGCGGGGGCAGCAGCGGAGGACCTGGCGCGGGCGGCGGAAGAGAACCCGGTAGGTCCGGGCTGGTGTTTTGGGGTGGTGGTGGCTTGGTGGGGGAGGTTGTCTTGGGGGGGAGGTGGCGGGGGGGGGGACCGGGATTTGGGTTTCCAAAATCTGGTCACCCTAGTAAGTCTCTTTCTGTTCAATGGGATTTACTCAAAGGTAAGCCTGCATAGGATTTTAGTATGACTTGGATGTAAATGCAGTTGAAATCAATGGGATTTACTCTGGAGTAAGGAAACAGCAGATTTCTGTTTTATGAACTGGAGATGCACAGCTTCGCACGATCAAAGTAAAGGAAAATCGATCCTTCACAAATGCAAAGAGGTGGAAGATCGCACTTGTGAACTATCAGGAAAAGGTTTTAAGGGGGGGTTTAAAAATTCTTTAAAAATCAAGGGATGAACCAATCCGATTCAAACTTGGCATGCCGAAAGCTCTCCTGAAGACCTATCACCATGCCAAGTTTCAGCTATCTATAAAAATTGCGTAGATATAAGCATTTTGTTAATTAAGGCATGGACCTATCTTAGGGTGACCAGATTTCCCATGTACTGAACCAAGTTATTGATCCCATATTTGAGTGTTCCACTGCAGTACAAAAGTGTTGGTTTAAGAATATAAGGTAGGCTGACCAGATAAAATCCAGGTCGAGGCTCATGTAACTTTAACAGTTGTAGAGAAAAGGGAATTTCAGCCAGTGTCATTTGTATGCAATTGGGTCCTGGTGATATTCCCTCTTCATCACAACAGTTAAAGGTGCAGGCACTATACTAGAGTGACCATATACAAAAGAAGGCAGGGCCCCTGCAACTTTAACAGTTGTGATGAAGAAGGAATATCACCAGGAACTAACTGCATACAAATGACACTGGATGAAATTCCCTTTTCTGTACAACTGTTAAAGTTACATGAGCCCTGACCTGGATTTTATCTGGTCATCCTAATATAAGGAGTGCCATGCTGGATCACACAGTGTCCAACCAACTGTCGACCAGGGACCAACAAAGCAGGACATGGTACAACAGCACCCTCCCACCCATGTTCCCCAGCAACTGGGGCACACAGGCTCAGATACTGGAGGTAGCACATAACCATAGGTTGACCATATGAAAAGGAGGACAGGGCTCATGTAACTTTAACAGTTGTAGAGAAAAAGGAATTTCAGCCTGTGTCATTTCTATGCAATTAGTACCTGGTGAAATTCCCTCTTCATCACAACAGTTAAAGGTGCAGGCACTATACTACAGTGACCGTATACAAAAGAAGGCAGGGCCCCTGCAACTTTAACTGTTGTGCTGAAGAGGGAATTTCATCAGGAACTAATTGCATACAAATGACACTGGCTGAAATTCCCTTTTCTCTACAACTGTTAAAGTTATACAAGCCCTGTCCTCCTTTCCATATGGTCAGCCTACATAACCATCAAGGCTAGTAGCCATTGATAGCCTTCTCCAACAGGAATTTATCCACCCCCCCTTTTAAAGCTATCCAAATTGGTGGTCATCACTACATCTTGTGGTACTGAATTCCATAATTTAGTTAAGCACTGTGTGAAGAAGTACTTCCTTTTGCATGTCCTGAATCTCTGACAAATCAGCTTAATGGGATGACCCCGGGTTCTAGTATTTTGAGAGGAGAAAAATGTCTCTCTATCCACATTCTCCACACCATGCATAATTTTGTACACTTCTACCATGTCTCCCCTTAGTATCATTTTTTCCAAGCTAAACAATCCCAGCTGTTGTAACCTTCCCTCATAGGGGAAATGCTCCTGCCCCTGAACCAATTGTTGCCCTTTTCTGCACTGTTTCCAGCTCTATAATATCTTTTTTAGGTATGGTGATGAGAACTGTACACAGTATTCTAAATGTGGTCGCATCATAGATTTGTATAAAGGCAGTATGATACTGGCCGCTTTATTCTCAATTCCTTTTCTTATAATGCCTAACATGGAGTTTGCTTTCTTTACAGCTGCTGCACGCTAGGTTGATATTTTCATCGAGCTGTCCACCACAACCCCAAGATCTCTTTCTTGTTCGGTCACCACCAGCTCAGATCCCATCATGTTATACTTGAAGTGGGGGGGGGGGGGTTGCCCCGACGTTAGGCTGACCATATGAAAAGGAGGACAGGGCTTATATAACTTTAACAGTTGTAGAGCAAAGGGAATTTCAGCCAGTGTCATTTGTATGCAATTAGTTCCTGATGAAATTCCCTCTTCATCACAACAGTTAAAGTTGCAGGGGCCCTGCCTTCTTTTGTATACGGTCACTGTAGTATAGTGCCTGCAACTGTAACTGTTGTGATGAAGAGGGAATTTCACCAGGTACTAATTGCATAGAAATGACACAGGCTGAAATTCCTTTTTCTCTACAACTGTTAAAGTTACATGAGCCCTGTCCTCCTTTTCATAAGGTCAGCCTACCCAACGTGCATGATCTTACACTTGCTTACATTGAACCGCATCTGCCATTTGGATGCCTACTCTCCCAGCTTGGAGAGAGTGGGCTCTTCACAATCCCTTTGTGTTTTAACAACCTTAAATAATTTGGTGTCATCAGCAAATTTGGACATTTCACTGCTCACTCCTAATTCCAGATCATTTATGAAGAAGTTCAAAAGAATTGGTCCCAATACCAATCCCTGTGGACCCCACTTTTTACTTCCCTCCATTGGGAGAATTTACCACTTATCTGTTCTTTATCTGGTTACTGATCCATAAGAGGACCTCTCCTCTTATTCTATGACTGCTAAGTTTGTTTGACCAGAGGCTCACGTGGCCTGGCTCGTGGGGGGTGGGCACCAGCAGTGGTGGCACAAACGCTCACGGATTTTGCCCACCCCTAGAGAGAATTCCCCAAGTCGAGTGGCTCCTTTCAGAGAAGTATCACTTCAGAGAAATTTAGGATGTTGTGGAGGGCTTGTCAGGATCACACATACTTAAATTCACTTTGTAAGGTAAAGAGGCTGAGGGCTTTTTCTTACTTTTTCAAAGTGTAAAACGTATTTAAAAGCCTCAGCAGTTCCTCGAGGCCTGCAATTACTTAAGAGAAATTAAAGTGGAGGGATGCCAATTGAATCTTTTGCTGGGCAGAAGCTACTAAACTTCTACAGAAGCCAGTGGTTCCAGTTTGAGGCAACAAAATCAGATGCTGTGTGAAACACCAGTATTTCACATGGAGCTCTTCCTGCCCTTCCCTCTTCAAAATGTCATTGCAAGCAAGCTCCCAACAGTGGGCATGTAAGTGCAGAAAAGTAGAGGAGGGGGAGAAAAAATGAGCTGACAGTGTAATGAAACGTGACAGTCTCCCCTCTAGTTTAAAAGGCTGGTGCATTCATGCTACACTCCTATTAGGGCTCCAACACACCTACTTTTTCCCCCTTGGTTTGCCTCTGCAATTTTCACCTCTGTTTCATTAGCGCTTCAAGCTAATGGTCCCTTTCATGTGTGTTTGTGGTATTGCCACTGTACTAGTGAAATCTCCTTTAGGTTGTTTGCTCTCCTACTCCACCCTACCCTGCCCTTTCTTTCCCTTCTAGTTTATTGTTTCTTGTCTTTGATGGACATTGTGATGGACATGGGCACCTTCCCCCCTTGCTCTGGCTTTGTTGTCTAGTGTTTTACTGAATTAATGTTTCATTGGCAGGGTGCCTTTTCTGCGGGCAATGAGAGTGGCATTGGAGCAGCAAAAGTCCGTTCAACTGAGTCAGCACAAGCCCATTTGTTCGACACTGTATGCTGGAGGAGGATAACTGCCACACCCTCCTCTTTCATCAGCAAGACCTCCCTTCAAAGCACCTGCCCCCAACAAAGGACATAGTGGAAGGATGGCAATACAGGCCACATGGAGGAAATCAACCAGACTTTTCCTGCTCTAGTCTGCTAAAGGAAGGGTCCTAAGGCCTCCTTATTAACTACAAGGCTACTGAGCTTAGAGGGAAGAAGCAGGCTTGTATTAAGGCGCATGATGGCAATTGACGCAGCTCAAAAGATCTGGGGCCAGTACCCAGGTGGCCTATTCCTAATAACGCCCCTGCTCTCAAATAACCCATAATCTATTGTTGGGTTATGTGACAGTTGTTTAACCCTCCCACAACTCCCTCCACCCATGTTCATGTGACACAACAAGCCATGGCTGGGCACGGAATATTCAAAAAGGCTGTATGAGGTTGAGTACATCACAGCTTACCATGGCTTAAATAACCCACAATGGGCTATTACATCGTGTAAACCAGCTCAGTTTTCAGAATAAGTAGACAACCAGCTAATTATTCCCTAAGAGTTTCCTCTTCTCAAAACTATTGCCTACCTATTTTCCATGAACTAGGTTTGCACAACATAAAATAAACTGTATTTAATAAAGCCTGCCAACTGATTCTGGCTCCCTCCCCATTTGTCAGTGTGCCCAGCACAGGAAATGGTTGTAGTTTCCAAATACCTGTAGTTTGTGGCACTTTCCCATCACTTTATGTGACGAGCGCATTCTAAAACTACTCAAGCTCCTCAAAAATGAGGGATGGGATGGGAGAATCCTTTCCCTGGATTCAGGGGTGTGTGGTGTAGTTGGAACCATTCCCCCCTCCAATCTTGTTGCAGTCACTCAGCCATGTAGCATACATTGCTTACCAACTTCGGGATGATTCCCATACTGTTTGAATTGCTGGAAGAGTAAAGTGCTTGTGTGTTGTTGCTGAATTGTGTGCAGAGGGTAAAGGAGCCTGAAAAGGTGATAAAACAGAGGGGGGAAAGTAGGCTGACCATATGAAAAGGAGGACAGGGCTCCTGTATCTTTAACAGTTTCATAGAAAAGGGAATTTCAGCAGGTGTCATTGGTATATATGCAGAACCTGGTGAAATTCCCTCTTCATCACTAAGTTAAAGCTGCAGAAGCCCTGCCTTCTTTTGTACATGGTCAAGAGACAGGGCCCCTGCAACTTTAACTGTTGTGATGAAGAGGGAATTTCACCAGGAACTAATTGCATACAAATGACACTGGCTGAAATCCCCTTTGCTCTACAACTGTTAAAGTTACATGAGCCCTGTCCTCCTTTTCATATGGTCAGCCTAGGAAAAGGCTAACAGAAGGTGCAGAAAAACATGCATTGGTTCACAGGAAAAACAACAACAGTGCTTTGTGGGTACAGTGAAGGACAATGTAAATTAATTAAAACACTTCCACTCAACTTAGTGAGGAGCCAAAATACACGCCCCCTTCTTGTCTACACAGCCGTCACAGAACGTAGGATTCCAGCTGAGCTATGTTAATGTTTTGCTGGTGTAGACTGGCCGCCGGCATCATTGACTGAAATAATTATTCTGCCAGCCCGCATACATATGCCTTAAAAGAAGACAGTAAAGGGGTCAGTGCTCTTTTTGTGGCTAAATTACTGCTTTTGTTACAGATGAATTTTCAGGATATTCGATACAGGGCTAGTTCTGTAAATATGCATTATACATAAGTAGGATACCAAATGGCCTGGTTTCGTCAGGACAGGGAAATGTGCTGAATTATTCATAGCAGGCGAGAGAGCCCGCACAAGCATAGTGCCGAACTCTAGAAAAATATTTTATTTACTCCAATGCCCCCCAGTTATGAGTGACTGCAACTGCACAGAACTCTTGTAAGTCTATACATGGTTTGTGAAGTCAATTGCTATTTTCTTTGGTTTGGCATTGTGAGAATTTAAGGAAGCTCTAGAACAATACTTAATTCTATTACCGGTAGCAATGTTTATGGTAACATAGCCACTGAAGCTGCAATCCCTATATTTACTTAGGAGTAGGCCCCACCCACCTGATTAGAGCTTATATCTGAGAAAATATACATAGGATCAAGCTGCACATCACATTCTGGTCCTCCACTCCTTGTACCATTGCCCATTTTAAGGCAGGAACTTGGTGTTGCCAGTTAGAGGCCAAAAGGCCACAGGGGAGAATAGACCAGAGTCATCTGGAGAGAAACCTACTATGTATAAATGTTTCTGTGCTAATGCTAGAAGCCTCCGAGCCAAGTGGAAGACTTAAAATGCTTGGTTGTAAGGAGAACTTAGATATAGGCTGAATTCGGACGACATATTAGGCAATGGAGGGGGAAATAGCGTACTGACCGTGTGTTAGGCAGGCGGTGCTCCCCAAATGACACGCTGCAGCCAGCGCTGCTCTGCACTGGCAAACACACCGGTTGCTAAGAACGGACAGCGGCCATTTTGGTCCCAGCATCTCCTCCCTCCCCCTCCCTCAGTCCCTCAGCCGTATCTCAGCATGCGCCGTGAGTTCTGCCGGCTGTATAGAGCAGCCAGGGTTTTTTGGCTGCTCTGGCCGGCAGAACTCTATCCCCAAACGGAATAGTCCACGGAGAGAGGGGAGGCTCAGTTCGGACGACAATTTAAACAACAGGGCTTGGGGCTAAACAACATACAAGCCCATTGTTTCCCTCCTTTGTTTAAATTGCCTGATTAGCGTACTGTCAGTTGTGTGTGTGTGGTGTGTTACTCCCCACACGACACAATAATACAATGCCTAATATGTCGTCCGAATTGAGCCATAGTAAGCATAACAGAAATGTGATCGAACTGAGTGCCTTACCAAAGATTCCTGATCAAACTTAGCAATCGTGAGTTACGACTAGAACTCTTCTTATGGACAGATAGGCTGCATTCAGACAACACAACAATCAATGGTGGGTTAACAGTCAACTCTACGGTTGATTATCGAAGGAGTACTCCCCACACAACATGATTATAATCAATTGTGGTGTGGATTAAGGCCAGTGTTGAATTGACTTAGTCAATGGTGTGTTTGATTGACACATCCCCTGCCATCTCTCCCCCCCCAGTCCTCCCGCTGGTATCCCATCAGCCATTGTGAGTACTGCCAGCTGAACTAGAGCGGCAGCTGCCACTTTGGTTGCTCTTGCCAGGGGACTCTGTAGTTGCAAAAAATAGCCAACTGTGTGATGAAAAGTCAGTGGTGCCCGACACATAACATGATAACCAACATTTGTTCAAATAAACAACTCTGCACAGTGTTGGGTATTTGTGTTGGGTATTTCAGCCGAATAACCAACCATGGTTTGAAAAAGTCCTGACAGATGACACAATAACCATCCTTTGACTATTTAACCCACCGTTGGTTATCATGCTGCCTGAACCCAGTCATAATGGTTAAAGAATCAAAAGCAGTGAGTAGGAATAGTCAGTTCTCACAATGGAGGGATGTAAACAGCGGTATCTCCCAAGGATCTGAAATGGGACCAATGCTTTTCAACTTGGTCATAAATGATCTGGAACTAGGAGTGAACAGTGAAGTGACCAAGGCAGGATCTACACTACTGCTTTAAAATGGTTTATAACGGTATTGACAACTGTTGGGGCCCAGGACACACTCCATATACAGTTTTCAAACCGTTTTGAAGTGTTATTTCCTGCTTGGTGTAGATCTGGCCAAAGTTTGCCAATGATACCAAATTGTTGAGGGTAGTTAAAACAAAAAAGGATTGCAAATAACTTCAGAAGGTTTTCTCCAAACTGGGAGAATGGGCATCAAAATGGCGCATGCAGTTCAGTGCAAGCAAGTGTAAAGTTATACACACTGGGGCAAAAAATACCAATCAAGTTTATACTGGCGGAGGCTGAGCTGATGGTGGCTGATCAAAAAAGAGATCTTGGGGTTGTGGTGGATAGCTTCCATGTGGGCTCCAGGCTTTTGAAGGCATCTAGGCATGACACCCCCAATGGTCTTCCTCCCTCAGTGAGTCTATCTTCTCACTACCATTGTCACCATCTGCCATTTCCCATCTTCTTTCTCATCATTACTACTGCTTGCTTGCACAAGAGGAAAAGAGCCAGTGGCATCTGCTGTTCCTCCTTCTCATTACCTCTAGTTCTGTTGACTGGGCCAGAGCAAGAGGCAGGCTGCAACAATGAAGAGGAGGAGCAAGTCCAGAGAGCCTGCCCAAGTTCTCTTGCTGCCTTAAGCAGAAGCAGAACTTGTGCCCGCACCATTGGCGCCAGCACCACCTTTGACACCATGCAACCCTATGTCCCTGCTGCAGCCACTGCCCTCAGCCTGGAGAGCCCACTGCCTTAACCTTGCAGCTCTTGCAAGTCTTTGATGGCTTTGTGATCCAGTCCCCACAATATACCCCCGTAAATATTTTGAGGTCCAGAGATTTTCTCTGCTGATATGTGATCTTGAAGTATTGGGTTAACATAATAATTTGGGTAGACATTTTGATTCTTGTGTGAAATGTTTTAGGTGTTATTTTCAAAATGGCAGACAGAAGTTACTATCTTGTGTTTGGTATCAACTTATAGGTTTTCAGAGTCAAGGAGTTCAAAGAATATGTTATTTTAATTGTCGGAGTACTCCTTCCACCATTTTCCAAGATGGCACTGAAATGTTGTCTCATTTTCTCATTTACTTGACAAATCAACTTACAAATGTGATTTTGGCTTCAAACTACAGGGTTTTTGGGTCAAGGAGGTCAACATGGCATTAATTTTTGTGGAAAGGCTGTCCTACCACCAGTTTTAAAAATGGTATCCAAACATTTATCTCTACAATAGGCCATTGAATGAAAATGTGTAGCTTATATGGTCATTTTTCATGATGTATGCTAAAATATTAGGATTACATCATTAATTAAAAAAGGAATGAAATTTGAGTATATTTTATTTTATATACTAGTCTGCTACTACTATTGGTTCACATTTTGTGAGATCTCAGCACATAGTCAAGATCTCATGAGATGTCTTGGAATATGACTGAGATCTCATGAGAGTCCTGGAGCAACAGATGGCCGGTGGCTACTCTGGCCAACCCAGCCAGCTGTTTTCTCCCTAGTGCAAATGCCACAGTGGGAATGCAGCTGTTGAGGCTCTCTAGACTTGGAGTGGGGCAGGGGGGCAACGTAATTTGCCACTTTTCCAGCTCTGCTGCCTCGTGAGGGTGCCGTACCTGCTTCATAGGTGAGCTGGCCCTGCCAGTGGAGCTTTTGTCAACCATGCCTATTCTTGATATTGGCTCTCGATAGCTTAATGAAAATGTCAACCCACATTGCATAGTTAAACTATGGAATTTGCTACTAACTTGAATGGCTTTAAAGAGAGATTAGTCAAATTCATGGAGGATAAGGCTATTAATATCTACTAGGCATGATGTCTATATATTACCAACAGTAAATTTAACATACAAAAAACAAATCATGAAAAGAAGAAGGAAAAATCCCAAGCAACTACATGCATTTTTAAAGAATGTTGTATTTGATGGAATATTGATATTTCTATGTATAAAATTTCTTTTCTGTTTTTTCCCCATGGTTTTTTATTTTTATTTTTTCTTAAATTCACAGTGAAAAAGGGAAAAGATTAATACCAACAGCATTAGAGACAATATTCTTCTCTATACTGGTTGCTGGGGAACATGAGACTGGAAGTTTCTTTCTGTTGCATTCCTGTCCTGGTGTGGGCTTCCAACAGGCACCTGGTTGACCGGTTTGTGAACAGAATTGTAGACTAGATAGGCCTTGGTTTGATGCAACATGGCTGTTCTTACAGTCTTATGAAAACAATGGTGTGGAGTTTACACTCATACCTTTTTTTCTACACAGCTGCTCTCTATGTTTTCTTATGTGTCAAAAATAGCAAATCTGCTGTCGCACTCACCATCTGTTGATCTCTCATTTATCTTCTTGGAATCTCTTGTTGACTGGCAGTAATGACATTTTTCATCATAGCTAATCAGTGAGAATTCTCTTGGTGAATTTACAGTCATTCTAAAGTATTCAGAGACCTTAGATTTATTGTTAAGGGAAATATGTGCCATGCATTTTCACAGCATATGTGTAGTTATATGAATAGTTGCTTATGAACCAAATCCTTATCCATTTGAAACAAAAAACAAAGTCTCCATTGGTTTTCAGTGGGACACTGATCACACTATATTTTAAAATAGAATCATATGTGTGTTCCTTAATCATCAAGAACTAAAGGTCTTATTTAAAGCACACAGGTTAGAGCTTTGATTTTGCCTAAATATTTGTGCATAACAACTGTGGGTTTCATAAATAGATATATTTCATAATTCAGGAAAAATACAGATAATTTTGGGATATAAGAATTACAAAATTCCAAGTAGGTATGCTGTTTTGATGAGATTAGGCGAATATAACCAAAACTACCAGTATATTGGCAGCATTTTCACATCAAATCTGTAGTAATATCCTCTGTCTTCCTGCAGAACTGCACTTAGTTGTTAACAGTAAATGGATTGAAATCACTGACTTGACTAATGTAAACAGTATATGTTTCCAGTGCATCTATGATGCACAAACTAAAATGTAACAAGTAAAATAGTTCATTAAGTTGTGTACGAACTATGGTTTTTCAGAGACTTTAAGAAAAAATGATAATAGCTATCATTGTCTGTGATATAGGTGTTTATTTTATTTTTTTGTTCCAGTATGATTTCTGTTTAAATGAGGGGAGGGGGTTTCTGTCCCATTGTGAAGCTGTGTACCATGCCCAACAATGGTTCTATCATATCCCCTCTGAAAAACTATCATATTTATTCAGCCTTATTCCCAGACAAGACGATGGAATACATTTAATAGTAACATAAAAGTACTGAATAACTTTATTCCAGCCAAGAACTTGATTCTTTGTGTAGTAGCCTAAAGCTGCCAACTGATTTTTAAAACTGTCATCAACTAATCTGCAGAAAAATACTGCTGGGTACAAGCTGAGTCCTTGTAATTCATTTTTAATATAGTCAACTGAGAAACTTGAGTTCTAGAGATTTATTGATGAGGATTTCATATAATTTGGAAGGATGAATGTTTTTCATTATTATTTTAATATCTAGCTTTTTTTTTGGTTACAGCTTGAATGAAGCTTTAACCCTCAGTCATTAAATTCCAAATGCATGCAATTAATGTCTAGAATTGAATATTGCTATTTACTGCAAGATTTAGTGCCAAAAATAAAGAAGATATTCCAGACACTAGGAGGGCTTCTAAAATGAGCTCTATGGGACAAAAAACTTAGATTGAAATCTTCTGTTAGCCAAAATATCACTGGAGTTCGACCATCCTGAAAAGCCTGTAGTTCAAGAGAAAAACAGTTAAATTGCTATTAATTTTTATCTCAGTTTTTAAAACAAAAAAATATGATAATGCTATATTATGTCTGTAGACAGTTTTAGTTAAAGAAAAATAAAGCTAGCGAAGTGATTGTTTTTATGTTGCATGCCAGCCTTTTCCAGAATCCTATTGGCTTCCATTGCTATAATGGAAGATTAAAAAATATAGAGAGATGATACACACACACACACACACACACACACTATATATCACACACATTTCCCCTGAACTTTCCTCCCTCAAAACATAGTCCTTCTTTCATCATCCAATGAAGTAATCCTAAATGTCTATTTTTATGTTATTATAAAATGGCATTTAATACTTAGATATGATTAAACCATATTATCCATGTGATGCAACCAGTTGTATCAAAGACACACATATCTTGCTAGGTTGAAATGATCATTTTCTATACTAGAGGCAGCCTCAAAATGAACAACATACTTATATGCAGAGCAAGAAACTTCAATATAATCAATTACACTGCCGCCCCATTTTGTACAGTGAGTGTATTCCCATACCGATCACAGCATTGTGGTCCCCATCTATAAGAAGGGGGACAAATCCGCACCAGCCAACTATCGCCCCATTAGTCTTCTGGATGTAGCTTCCAAACTGTACACACGATATTTGCTCTCTAAAGCGGAGGACTGGGCAGATCAAAACAACATTATTGGTGAGGAACAAGCAGGTTTCCGCCGTGGTAAATCAACCACAGACCAATGTTTTTTGCTAAACCACCTGAGAGAGAAATATGCAGGATCCCCGAAGAAGTATCTATACGCCACTTTTGTGGATTTGACCTCAGCCTTCGATAGAATGAATAGAGAGAGGCTGTGGCACAAACTATGGCAACTAGGGATGGACAGACGCCTCCTAATCCTGATTAAGAATTTACGTTCTGATACGATAATCCAAGTCAGAGTTGGTAAAGGGGGACAATTATCAAAAGAGATTAAAACAGCTAAAGGCGTAAGGCAAGGATGTCTGCTGGCCCCACTTCTGTTTAATATTTATGTGAATGATATAATTGTGCAAATAACAAGAGATTCAAACTTCCTGGTGTCTGTTGGGGCTAGGAAATTGAATATATTATTATATGCCGATGACATGGTTCTCTTATCTCAGAATTTGATAGGTATGAGAAGATTGTTGAAAGTGTTTGGGGAGGTCTGTAACAAAGAACAGCTTTATGTAAACTACTCAAAAATGAAAGTTATGGTTTTTGGGACTCGCTCGCCCAAACACAAATGGTTACTAAATGAGCATCAGCTGGAACAGACCAAGCAATTTAGTTACCTCGGAATCTGCTTCACACAGAATGGATCTTGGGCTGCCCACTTGTCAGCCATTAAGTTGAAAGCTCAAAAGTCCACCCAAACAGTATTGAAATTTGCTAAAGTGAAGGGAGGTAACTTAGTTGTGCCGGCTATTAGAGTCTTTGTAGCAAAGGTTGTTTCACAGATTTCGTATGGAGCCGAGATATGGGGTTTTGCTCAAACATGCACCTTAGAGCCCTTACAGAATAAATTCTTAAGAATGTTATTGGGTCTTCCACCAGGTACACCGGCCAACTACATATGGACAGAAGTTGGAGTAATGCCAATAATATATGCTATTTGGCGTGCTGTGTTTTTGTATTATGTCAAAATGAATTGGTCATCCTATGAATTGATAACCCAATGTGTAGCTCAGCTGAAAAATCCCTCCTCCAAAAACAACTGGCTGATACATTGTGAAGCTAGTCTAAAGAAATTTGGGCTCGACCCCATGGCGGTGGTTGCTAGTGACACTCAGAACAGCCGAAAGTCCATTAAAGAACAGTTGCAGAAATATTATGCTAGACTGGATATTGAAGCAATCAAAGTATCCAGATTTTCCTCTAGTTTCCCTTCCCTAAAAACATGTCACGGTGAAGAGAAATACCTGTCTGAGATCATGTCTCCCTTCCTTCGCAAGGCCTTTATAGCCTTGCACTTTCAAACAATGAAATCTAATTTCAGAGAAGGGAGATACAAGAACATCCCTAGAGAACAACGTTTATGCATATGTGGGAGCCAGGAGGTGGAGGACACTATACATTACATGTTACATTGTAAGCTGTATAAAATCCCAAGAGACAAATACTTAACAAAATGTCTAGTAGCAGTAACTAACCTCGATGATATGGACAAAATCATACATTTACTGTCAAGCACATCCAAGTTCATTATGTTAAACACAGCCAGATTTGCAGTAAAAGCAGCCCAACTTAGAACAGCCCTAGAGGACAACTGCCTCGTATGAGAAATGGTGATTCTGAAATGACAAATCCGTGTAAAGTATGTGAATACACTGAATTTTAACTTTGTGATAGAATTTTTATTACTGAATTTTAACCTTGTGACTAAATTTTTATTGTTATTATATTGCATTGTATGGAACAGGCTATAACCTGCGATTGGTTGCCTAAAGAATAAAGTGAAAGTATTCCCCATACCAATGTCCATAAGTAGTAGTATTTAATATTAACAAATTTCTCCCCTCATGAACTGAGGCAGACAGAATCCTACCCCATGATATTTAATATCTTTAGAAGATTGCAAAATATCCCAGACTGTAGGAATAATGATAATGAGCATATAAACTTACATCTTCAGCTCCCATACGTACATTAAAGCCACCTGTAATAATAAATACTGCAGTGGAATATAAAGATTTTGAAAATGCTACATAGTTCCCTAATTTCACCCAAATATTGTTGATTTTTTGGAACAGGGTGATATGTAAACATTAATCACTGTCAGACAGATTTCTGAGGACATAATAAGAACAGCAACCACAAAAGGATTGCAATGAGTCATAGCTATTATGGCTACCTTAATATTTGTTAAAATAAGACATGCTAACCCTCCACTGGCCCTTCCATCCTTAACCTAGACGATAGCTGCCAGAAACTGGCATCTATAACCATTGACCACCAATTTGCCAAGTTTCTTGTAGAAGTAGGATGTTAAAACAGCTTTAAAAATCCAAGACTTGTTTATCATACTGGTAGAAGACCAACCAGCTATGTTCCATGATAGCAGTTTAACCCTGGATCACATAGAATCTTACATCCATTAGTTCCACTTTGCTCAAGAGTAGCCCTTCCTGACTTGTTTGTACCATTCTCTGTTGCTGAAGGACTACCTAATTCCATTAAGTTCATAACTCAACTAATTATTTGACCTCGCATTATCTAACCTGAGTTTGGCTGCACCATATTCCATAGGACATTGAGTTGGCCATTCTGTATCTATGCCTTAAATGTTTCAGCACTACCTTCTTCTTTTTCACTATACATTTGGGTGATATAGATTTTTGAAAGGATGTTTGATTAGCAGCGCTTCCTCATACTTTGTGATTACTGTGCTTCTCAGTTTGGCTCAATTTATTCTGCAGCTTTGATAACTTACTTATAATTTACTGTTACTCATTATCAGAGAGACAAGAAAAAGAGGATATTAATTTTTTCTTCTACAGGCTCTGACCAGTTCAGAAAATCTGGAGAGGGAACTCCACATAGTAAAATGTCCAATTTCTGTCTAAACCATTAAACAGATTCAAATAAATCAATGTCATAATAAAATACAGCTGCCTGTTTTTTACTACAAAAAATTGTGCTTGTCTTAAGTTTAAGGTACTTGTCTAAAGTTCAAGGTTATTGTCATACATCCAAATTTATTCATGGTCTCTGTCCATCTTCTTGCTATATATACACTCCTCTTTGAACCATTTTCTTTACAGGTACTAATCTTGTCATTAATCTGAAGATTTAGGATGTTTTTAGGATGTTTTAGGATGTTTTAATGCAGTTTTAATAATGTGTGTCATGTTTTAATCAGTTTTATGTATTTTATTATATTGTTGTTCCCCGCCTCGATCCAAATGGAGAGGCGGGTAAGAAATATATTATTATTATTATTGTTATTGTTATTGTTATTACTCTTGTCATGAACTGTCCAGAAAGCCTTGGCTAATGGGTGGTTTAGAAATGAAATATAAAATAATATTTCCCCACAACGCTACAGAACTGATTGTGTGTGTGTGTGTGTGTGTGTGTGTGTGTGTGTGTAAATCTGTGTTTCAGCTGTGAAAGTAAACTATGGTCAGGTATGGAATATCACCAAGGTATTTGAGGGGGGTGGGTGGGTTGGTCCTACCATATTTCTTCGATTCTAAGACGCCATCGATTGTAAGACACACCTTAATTTCAGTACCACCAACAGTAAAACAAGCTTTGATTCTTAGTGTGGGAAAATCGCCATCGATTCTAAGATGCACCCCATTTTTAGAGACATTTATATGGGGAAAAAAGTGTGTCTTAGAATCAAAGAAAGATATTGCTCCACTGTGGATGTTTAATCCCACCCACCCATGAACTAACATGGCTACATTTGTTTTTTCAACAAGGTAAGCTGTCCTCTCCAGAAGAAAATATACAAAATTGTAAACTTGAAGAAACACCATGCTTTGAAATATCAGTCTGAGTGTGCTAAACATTTACCCATCTTTACCATAATACTTCTCATGTTCAACTGACTTGGAAACAGGAGATCAAATATATTTCTGCACATTCTGACAAAATCTTGTGCTTTCATACCAGATAATACATTCTAAGGGTAACAAGGGTAGATTACAGGAAGTGGGATCTATGTGTAACAGTAATTTGGATGGGGAAGTGGCATTTCACACAATCTAGGTACTCAAATTTTCATCCCACGGGCATTTGTACAAACATAGGCAGTTCCACAACAAGTCTCTCACTTATTTTATAGTTTATTAAGCACCTTAGATTTTTTAAATAATTGGGCCACAAACAGCAATGTTCTATAATCTAAGAATGTTTATATGAAATGTATAACAGAACTCGCTAATTTAATAAGGTATACAGGATGCGTGTGCACAGATGGGAAATTATACTGGGAGTGTGCTTAGGTGTTATATTTGGTATCAGGATTCATGAGTATGAAAATATGAGGCCATGTTAATTAAGGACAATATACTGCTACATTTTATAAATGACTGGTTGCTACACAGGAAAGCCTCTGCATTTGGCACCATGCTTAGCTGCAGGATTTTGAAAGATCCAAAACAATATTCCTTTTCTTTTCATTATATCACACAAAAATGATAAATGTGGCTTCTGAAAATATCCATTAAATGGACTTCCTTGTTAGACTGTATCATGCTAAGCCTCCATATTAGCATATAGCTATATAACCATTGCCTGTTAAAATGCATCTTCATTATGGTTTTCGAATGTTTTTATCTTTTAACTCTGCTTCCAGGTAGGAGCTGTTCCAAGAGTCCAGAAAAATTTAGCCCCACATGATAATGTTGAAGTCCAGCTACCTACAGAAAGGTCTTTATGAGTCACCTGCTATTTTGCATGAAGGTGGTCATGCATGTGAACATTTAGTTGGGCCAAGGAAGCATTAATTCTCACCATTAACAGGACATTGAGATATTTTGTACATTACATTTTAAAAGTGTACCTGCCAATGGGAGTTTCTCTTGAAATGCAAATAATAGTGTCAGAGAGGCATTTTATTCCTAGCACCATGGCAGGGAAAGAAAGAAAGAGTTAAACTTCTCCTGCTCCACCCCCATGGTGCTGAGTCTGCTCAGGCTTTCCTGTGGTTATTATTTACAGAACAAAAATGTGCACATGTCTAGTTTGGACCAAATAGATGTTTGCAAATGTGTTTATTATCCACATGCACTTGCCAGATCTGTATGTTACGGCCTGCAGAGCAAGCAGCAGCAGCTATGGATAGGTGCTTTTCATCAGGAACACTGATGCAGGGAGTGGGGTTGGATAAGAGCCCCACCACAACATTGCAGTACCAATTAGAATCATAGAATTAGAGGGAGGCATTTTAGGCCATCTAGTCTAACCTCCTGCATGAAAACCAGAGCCAGTTATCTGTCCTGACTGTGCCAAGTACAGAGGTCTGTGGCAGGACACTTGACAATATTATCATCTAACCTACATTTAGCCAGTTTTCTAACCAAATTTTCACAGGAAACTGTGTCAAATGTTTAAAATGTATGTATATTTATAATATTTTAATCCAACCAATAATAAATGTTATATTGACAGGTTACAAAAGGCTGAAAAAACAAATACAATACAAACCACAGCCAGCAACAGGAATAATTATAACATACATTAAAATAGCAAGAAAATCTAAAACTATACTTTTAAAACGCCTGGAAGAAAAGAAAGTTCTTCCCCGGATGCTGAAAAGATAATAGTGTAGTGTAGGCAGTGGGTGAAACTCCCTGTAGAGGGCTTTCCACAATGGGGGGCCCACAACTGAGAAGGCCGTCTCTTTTGTAGCCACATGGTAGCACCCGGAAGAGCACTACCACCTCCAAAGGGGTCTGAGCAGGTCTATACAGGAAGAGATGTTCCTTAGATACTCTGGCCCTAAGCCATTTAGGGCTTTAAAGGTCAACACCAACTGTTTAACTTGGGCTGAGAAACAGATTAGAAACCAGCACAGTTGACAAAGCATTGGTGTCACATGATCACATCCATCAGTCTTGGAGCCTATCTACACTACTGCTTTAAAACGGTTTATATCAGTTTTAAACCAGTTAATAACAGTTATTAACCAGTTTAAAACTATTATAAACCGTTTTAAAGCAGAAGTTTAGATAGGCTCCAGTTGGTTACTAACCTAACAGATCTATTTTGAACTAATTGAAGTTTCCAATCCATCTTCAAAGTTAGCCCCACCTACAATGCATTGCAGTAACCCAACCAGGAGGTTATCAGATCCTAAGCTGATAAAAGGCACTCTTGGCCACCAATGCCACCTGTGCTTCATGTGACAATGATGGATCCAGGACCAATCCCAAGCTGGACACCTGACCTCCAGAACAGGTTGAACACCACTCAACTGTACACTAACAATGCCTCTGTCTTACCTGGATTGAGCTTCAGTTTATTGGCACTGTAGCAGTTTAATTTTAGCTGTAGTTTTATTTCTCAGTGAAAGAGAGTTTGCCCAAGCCCTGCTTTAGGCAAGTCCCTACTAACCTCACCTCACAGAGGAAGCCCTGGTTCTTGGTTTTCTGCCAACCTTCCTGAATTGAACAGCACAGCCATTTAATTAGGAAAAGCACACAAAGCTTACTTAAAAAAATAAGACAAAGGCAAAGAACAGGTACCATGGTATTTTGTAACAAAGTTTAGAAGAGGAAGAAGAAACAAGACATAAATTATCAGCTTTCCACTAGCCAGGAGTGACCCCTTAATAGCTTGCATTTCCTTAAAGACCCCATTCAATGTCTCATACTTGGTAATGATGTCCTTTGAAATCTGCTTAGCTTTGGTACTTATGATATGCAAGCTATTCCCATCTACCCATGTCTCCCACCTACAGCAAACTTCGTTTGTCCCAAAGTTTCAGTAAGCATCATTGGCCCACAGAGTTCCATTTAAGACTTCTAGGCCACAATTCCACCTGTTTAATCTCTTCTTAACCATTTTCTGACTACCAAGTCAGCAAACATATAGTTCTTGTACCTTCCTAGATTTCTCTTTCTATGACCTTCCATAGCTTTGCCATCTTCCCCTAGTTTAGCTTCTTGGATAAACCTATGCTATAGCTGTGTTATGAAGCTTTATGATATGACATCTGTTTTGTATTATGATTATATGCTAATAATATGATTAATAATAATAATAATAATAATAATAATATATTTATTTATCACCAGCCTCTCCCAACGGATCGAGGCGGGGAACAACACCAAACACAAAATACAAAAACTTATTAAAAGCAGATAAAACCAGTACATCATTAAAACACCAATAAAACACCAATAAAACACTTTAAAATTCATCTAGGTAGGCCTGCCGGAAGAGATCAGTCTTTATAGATCTTTTAAATTCCTGAAGACTAGTAAGTTGGCGAATCTCTCCCGGCAGGTCATTCCACAATCTGGGAGCGGCAGAAGAGAAGGTCCTCTGGGTAACGGTTGTCAGTCTAGTTCTTGTTGACTGTAATAAATTCTTCCCAGAGGACCTGAGCGTGCGGGGCGGATTGTATGGGAGAAGGCGATCCCGTAGGTAACCTGGACCCAAACCATGTAGGGCTTTAAAGGTAATAACCAACACTTTGTACTTCGCCCGGAAACTGATTGGCAGCCAGTGAAGAGATTTTAAAACTGGTGTAATGTGGTCACCCCTAGATGTACCGGTGACCAACCTGGCTGCCATATTTTGAACTAATTGAAGTTTCCGGACTAGGCACAGAGGTAGCCCTATGTACAGCGCATTGCAGAAGTCGAGCCTCGAAGTTACCAGTGCGTGCACTACTGATTTTAGGTCTTCCAACTCTAGGAAGGGGCGCAGCTGGCGTATCAGCCGAAGCTGATAGTAGGCACTCCTGGCAGTCGCATCTATCTGAGCTGTCATTTGGAGCGACGGTTCCAGGAGCACCCCCAAGCTGCGAACACAGTCTTTCAGGGGGAGTGTAACCCCATCCAGAACTGGTTGACATACCTCCAACCCCAGGTTGTGGCCCTTGACAGTAAGCACCTCCGTCTTGTCTGTATTCAGCTTCAGTTTGTTTTTCCTCATCCAGCCCATTACCGCCTCCAAGCATTCATTCAGAGGAGACACACTATCCTTAGCTGATACTGTTGTCGAAGGCATAGAGAAATATATTTGGGTGTCATCAGCATACTTTTTGGATTGGATGCCATTCCCCCCCCCCCCATAGACTTGCATTGGGGGAAATAAAGATTTTCCCCAATGCAAGTCTATGAGGAAAAAATGGCGGCAGGTGGGTGAGGGGGGGCCTAATTCCCTCCTCCCCCCTGGGGTCGTCCACTGTGGACGGCCCCAGCAGGTAAGCCCCCTCCCCCATGCTCCTTACCCCCCCCGGGCTGTTCACTTCCATCCGCTGGCGCCCGTGGGCGCCAGCGGATGGAAGCGGATGGCCCCGGGGGGGTAAGCCCCCTCCCCCTGCTTATCTTCCGTGGCCATCCGCTCCCGTCTGCCACTGGCCGCTACTGCGAGCAGGCTTCGCGGCTTGCCCCTAGGTAGAACGCCAGGTGATCATCACCTGATCATCAGGATATGATCACCTGGCGTGCTACCTACGGGCAGGCCACGAAGCCTGCTCGCAGTAGTGGCCAGCGGCGGATGGGAGCGGATGGCCACGGAAGGTAAGAGCACCGCGGGCCCCCTCCCCCCCTGCCCCCTGCTTACCTTTCGTGGCCGTCCACTCCCGTCCGCCTCTGGCCACTACTGCGAGCAGGCTTCGTGGCCTGCTCCTGAGTAGCATGCCAGGTGATGTCATCACCTGGCGCGCTACCTAGGAGCAGGCCGCGAAGCCTTCTCGCAGTAGCGGCCAGCGGCGGATGGGAGCGGATGGCCACGGAAGGTAAGAGCACCGCGGGCCCCCTCCCCCCTGCCCCCTGCTTACCTTTCGTGGCCGTCCACTCCCGTCCGCCTCTGGCCACTACTGCGAGCAGGCTTCATGGCCTGCTCCTGAGTAGCATGCCAGGTGATGTCATCACTTGGCGCGCTACCTAGGAGCAGGCCGCGAAGCCTTCTCGCAGTAGCGGCCAGCGGCGGATGGGAGCGGATGGCCATGGAAGGTAAGAGGGCCGCGGGTCACCCTCCCCCCTCTCCCCTGCTTACCTTCGTGGGACGTCTGCTCCCGTCTGCCGCCTCCTGCCCCCATTGTCTACTTCCATCGGCGGGCGCTCGCTGGCGCCCGCCGATGGACGCGGACAGCCCCTCTAGGGAAGGCCCCTCCCGCTGTCCGCTTCCAGACCTTTCCAGAATGGATCGGATCGGCTGATCCAGCGGTGAGATCGGAAATCGGATAATTGTATCCGATTTCCCCTGGATCGGATTCGAATGGTGGATCGGACCCAATCAAATGCACATCCCTAATTACTATGTGATTAGTTGACAATTCATGTTTGTATATAAGTTTTATGCCCTTCCATTCTCCATCAGTCCATTATATTGCTCAGCACCATTTCAGGACATTCATTGCTTCACCTGGGTTAGATGAGAAGGATAAGTAAAGCTGGCTAACTTCTGCATATTGATGACATCTTGGCCCACATCCCTAGATAAGCTCCCCCAACATTTTCCTGTGGATGTTAAATAGCATGGGGGTATAGAATTGATCCCCGTGGACCTCATGACATAATTGCCACAGTCAGAACAGAGCAGTAATATCCCAGCACCACCTTCTGGAAATCACTATCCATATACAAACAGAACCAGTGTAAAACAGTGCTCCTAAAGGCTCCCTATTTTGTCCACAGTGTTTCCACAATCCACTGAGATAGTAACCCAATAGAAAAATGTGATAAGATTAGTCTGACAGGATTTATTCTTTAGAAAAAATCATGCTGGCTTCAACTAATCACTGTATTGTTGTGAGATACTTACAAACTGACTTCACAATCTCTTTTAGAATCTTCCTTAATATCAACATGAGGCTGACAGACCTGGAGTTCCCCAGATCCTTATTTCTAATTTTTCCTGTTTTTGAAGACTGGAACATTTAGATTCATATTCTCTCTCTCTCTCTCTCTCTCTCTCTCGCTCGCTCGCTCGCTCGCTCGCTCACACACACACACACACACACACACCAGTGGGGATATCTAATCAACAATTTCCAATGTTCTGCCTAGCTTTATCCCAGAGATTTTAGCAGCCATTGTTCACACACTTTCAATCATATCTTCAAGCTTTTGAGGGTTAGAAACCATATTTTCAAGAAAAGCTGACATTACAGGAAGCTGAGTTTAACACCCCATATCACATGCTGTTCTTTCTTTGCTCCTCCATGTAATTGTGGAGTAAAGACAGCCAAGGCAAATGGGCATTCTGCTCATATGATATGTCTTGCTTTTTTGCATCCCTTACTATTGGGACTTCAGCTTCATGTTGATCCCTTGCCCTATGACATAAGAGTGGAGATGACTGACCAAGAGGATTATGCAGTCTGCATGATTGATATTCTTCTTCCATTTTGGACATATCTGGGGAGGTTGTGGAGGAGAAAGTCTTTTCGAGAGACACTTGAGCTACTTCTCTACATTAGGGTGACCAGATAAAATCCAGGTCAGGGCTCATGTAACTTTAACAGTTGTAGAGAAAAGGGAATTTCAGCCAGTGTCATCTGTATGCAATTAGTTCCTGGTGATATTCCTTCTTCATCACAACAGTTAAAGTTGCAGGGGCCCTGCTTTCTTTTGTATATGGTCACTCTAGTATAGTGCCTGCAACTTTAACTGTTGTGATGAAGAGGGAATTTCACCAGGAACTAGTTGCATACAAATGACACTGACTGAAATTCCCTTTTCTCTACAACTGTTAAAGTTACATGAGCCCTGTCCTCCTTTTCATATGGTCAGCCTAGCCTACTCTACATACTACAGTAGTTCAGGAGTGTAGACACCTGCTTTGTGGCCTCATACCCAGTGACTATGTGGTCAGCAATCCAAAGGCTCTCATAGTCTACCAGTGGGAATCTGTTACTCTGAAACATTTCTTTAGATCATAAAGAAAAGATGACATTTTGATTACATTAAGAACAAAATAAATTCACAACAATGCTAAAATGAATTAACTAGGGTAACAATGGGTTAGAACCAGTATTGCCTCTCTAGAAATGCAATGCTCCATTTTTGGCAGGTGGAACTGGGATCCAGTATGGGTTCCATGATGGGGGGAGGAGGAGAGATGGTGATTTTTGCTGATTCCACCTTCCCCTTTCAACCACCAGTGGAGGGTCCCCCAATCCTCCAGAGAAGATTATTGGGGGCATAGGAGATTACAGAGGGAGGGTGAATTGTGAAAACAATCTTCCTCCAACACTACCTGCAGAATCATCCAGTTTTTGGAATCCCACTCTCTGCAACTTTGCCCCAAATTTCCAATAAACAAAATTGCAAATTAATCCAAAACAATCTACTGAGCTTGCACAATCACAAAAGGAAAATAATCCACAGTGACTTATTTTCCTTCCCTGTGCATGCTGGTCACACACTGGCTAATTAGCATAATCATACTTGCTAGGCCCATTTGTCATGACATCTGAACCTGGTGAAGGTGGGTGGCTAGGGTGGTTTACAAACCACCCAGCAACCATAGAATAAGCCATGGGTTTCAGGGTGGTTTGCAAACAACCCTAGCCACCCACCTTTGCCAGGTTCAGACATAATGAGGGTAATTATCCTAATTAGGTGGCTTGTGACTGACATGCACAGAGAGGGAAAATAAGTCACCAAGCTTATTTTCCTTCTGTGATAGTGCAAACCCACCCACTATAGTCGTCTTGTCACCCTGTTTACAAGTTGTGTATTTCAATATTGCTCAAATTGTACTCATCAATATAAAATTTTATTTTTTAAAAAACTAAATATCACAAAAGTTTGTTGATTTTCTTAACAAGTTAGATGTGTTTTGTACAAAGGCTGGAGCCTATCTACCCAGTCCCTTGGAACGTTTTAAATAGTATTTTAAAACATTCCAAATAGGTGAGTTCTAAAACGTCTTAGGCCACATTAAGGAGTACTCACATTACAGGAGAAAACTTCAGTCTTTAAAGCGGTGTGTGCAATCACACACTCTTCTGCCCCATCTCTTTCTGTTTCGTTTTTACAATGAGTTTAGGGCAAAGCATTGTGGGCATTGTAGTTCAGTCACCCACTTCCTCCTTAGTTCCTCTTTCAATCCCTAGCTTTCAATGAGTATAGGGCTAAGGATCGTGGGTGTTGTAGTTCACTCTCCGCCCACTTCCTCCTTAGCCCCTCTTTCTTCCCCACCAAACAACTGCTAAGCATTTGGGCACCGGTAAACGAAGCACTGCCCCCATGAATCACAAATGGTAAGGAAGGACACATTATTTTACTTAAAATGATTTATTAAAAGTAAAACCATTGTATCAGAAGTGAGTTTTAAAAAACCTCGGGTATACTTCGTTCAAGGAAGTGTGTCATGTGGCCTAAAGAGTTTTCGTAACCTGTATAAAATGTTAAAACCTAGCAAGTAGATCGGCTCTCAATGTAATTAACACATTGTAACCCAGTTCTGTAATAGAATTATTCCCTTCCACAATTTCCATTTAGCTGCAATTAATATTTCTGATATTAAAAGCTTGCTTCCTATTATATGTTGATTTGTCTTTTGTACACATTGTTTATTATTTCCAAATAAGATTGTTTCGGGATTTAAAGAAGCTTACAAAATATCTGTAGAAATACTTAATATTATTGACAATAATTATCTTGCTTCATCTTTATATGAAGATGTGTTATGGGAACATTCATACTACAGATTTGGGCATTTCACTAAAAACCAAGTAACCAAAAACATAATGTCATCTTTTTGTACTTCAGAAAATTAAATTAGCTGCATTACTCTCTGTGGAGTCAATATTTCAGATCCAAATAGACATTTTAGTTCTCTTGTGTTTTACAAAATAATTGGATGTAATCTGTTTTTTGTTCCAGACCTGTGCATGATTGGATCAGTAGGTCTGCTCTTCTTGTTACATTTCTTAAAGCACAAATGCCCTTAGTTGCACATCTCTTGTTCAGCAGGAAACAGATTTTTAATTAAATTCAGCTGTTAAATAAACGTGCCCTTCCTCTTTGCTGATGCCAAGGCACCCTGTACATGGATGAAAATCCACAAGTGCTGAAACCCACCGACTTCTAAGGCTTGTTTATGATAAGTTTGTCTCTAAGTAAAGGTCCTTCCCTTTTCTGCTCTCTTCAAATATGGAAGTTCCGTGATGTTCATGTGATTCATGCTCACTATGTGTTGTGTGAAACCATGCTTCTCTTTGGAAACAGAATGTTCTGTCTACCATTTATATATGCACCTTGGTTTCTAAACTGAGTGCATAGCTCAGTGTGATAGAGCACCTGCTTTGCATGCAGAAGGTCCCAAGTTCGATCCTCGGCTTCTCCAGGTAAGGCAAGGAAAGAATCCTGCCTGAAACCTGGGAAAGCCACTATCAGTCAGTGCCTACAGTACTGGGCTAAAGGCAGTTTTGCATGTTCCTAAACTTTTAGCTCCTGCTCTGTGATCTAGTAAGACTGGAAGGAGGCATGTTCATCTCACTGAGGAATAAAGTAAAATAATTTGCAAGGGTTAACCCTAGGCTGACCATATGAAAAGGAGGACAGGACTCATGTAACTTTAACAGTTGTAGAGAAAAGGGAATTTCAGCCAGCATCATTTGTATGCAATTCGTACCTGGTGAAATTCCCTCTTCATTACAACAGATAAAGCTGCAGGGGTCCTGCCCTCTTGTGTATCTGGTCACTCTAGTATAGTGCCTGCAACTTTAACAGTTGTGATGAAGAGGGAATTTCACCAGGAACTAATTGCATACAAATGACGCTGGCTGAAATTCCCTTTTCTCTGCAACTGTTAAAGGTATATGAGCCCTGTCCTCCTTTTCATATGGTCAGCCTAGTTAACCCACAGCACTTTGTTGCAATGGAAATAATTAAGAATTAAAGGTTCAGATGCCTGTGCCCAGTCCATTTACATGTCAGTTTAGGATTGCTTCCTCAGCAAGTCACAGGAATGGACCAGCTCTTTATTTATACAGTGGCTTCTCAGTGGTGTAAGGGACCGTCATTAATGAGGGCCCAAGCTAGATATAACACAAGACAGACTGTGTTTGTTTGTTTTTCTGATGCTAATTTGATTGGGGAACTGTGCAGCTGGGAAAGGGTGTTTAACCCTTTCCTCCTGTGCTGTTTCCTAATAAATTCTTCCTCCTTCCCACAAAGCTACTTTTAATCCCACAACATGAAACTACAAGTGTGAAAAGACAGTGTGAAAAGATGTAGTGTCATATAAGTGCCAGTGTGGTGTAGTGGCTAAAGTGTTGGATTTGGAGTTGGGAGATCTGGGTTCTAGTCCCTACTCAGTCATAGAAACCCACTGGGTGACTTTGGGCCAGTCACAGACTCTCAGCCTAACCCACCTCACAGGGTTGTTGTTGTGAGAATGAAAATAGAGAGAAGGAGGATTATGTATGCTACCTTGGGTTCATTGGAGGGAAAAAGGTGGAATATAAATGCAATAAAAAATAAAATATATAAATAAAATATAAGAGTATTTCTGTCTCAAAGCATTCAACCTCCATTCCTATTTGATTAGCCTTTGACCTTTGGCAAACATGTCAGGTTGATGGAGTGTTATTCCACTCTTTTATTCGCAAGATTCCTTAGAACAGCTTCAGATCTTATGCAAGAAGTATAGATGAGCCATGCTTCTATTTTATATTTCTGTAATGTGGAGATGTATGAACATATAATACAGAAAGAGTTTGAGCATCTTCTTGCAGGGTGATCCTAGACTTTCCCCCTTTGATTAATTTCTCAAATGTGGTGGGCAGAAGAAATCTAAGCATTCACGTAATATGCCAGTTTGTACATCATGGTAAGCCACTGTATGTTTTTTAAGACTTGGTAATAATGTATTAATTTATATGCTTTTAATCAGTTTTATGTATTTTATATTGTCTTTATGATGCTGTTCCCTGCCTTGATCTGGAGGGAGAGGCAGGTAAGAAATTAATAATAATAATAATAATAATAATAATAATAATTGTTATTATTATCATCCCACAAAGTTCTCAGTCATGCACTGACCGCCATTATGCAAGCCATGGCATCATGGCTCATTTGAGAACTAAACAACCCTCAGATAACTCTAGAACAATGAGTTTTTCAAAGGTAGTTTAAGCCTCAAAGCACCCATGAGACCTGGGTTTGACTGACATAAGAAGCTATGGTGCGCCCCACCATGGCTTGCATATTCAAAATGGCAGCCAGCACATGTTGTGGAGCCCCACAGGTGAATTAACCTAGGGTGACTTATTGCATGGTGCAAACCAGCTCAACATGAAGCCATTATAACCCCTAGACCACCTAAGGGCCAGGTTCATAAATTGAAAAGGCTTTTTTTCTCATTTGCCTGAGACCCTATTCAGAAAACCTTATGCAACTTCACGCACACAGCAAACATTTTTACTGAGCAAGGAGTTGTTCACACTCAAGGGATCAGCAACTTTATAATTCATTAAACAAAAAACCTACGGTTTACAAAAACAACGTTAAGGCTCCACAGTTTCCAACCAAGCACCAAAAAGCAGGGAAAGTGGGAGTTAAGGCTCCCAAGACTTAACGCCACATCCTCCCTAAGGAGGCAGAAAGTGCAAGTGAAATTTTCATTCTCCCAAAGCAGATAAACCATGAGGACAGGACAGAGAATATGATATGCAGAGGTGACTGTGGGGTTGTGGAAAACTGATAACGAACAACTTAGGGCCACCCCAACCTGGTACCCTCCAAAGGTGTTGCACTACAGCTCCCATCATTGCAAGTCAGTATGTCCCATGGTCAGGAATGCTGGGACTTGTCATCTCAAACACCTGGAGGGCAACAAGATGGGGAATGCTGTTCCATATCCTTACCAAATACAGGGTCTCAAACACATCTCTCAAATACATCTCGCATATAGCAGCACGCTTGATAACAAAAGGGGAACTATTCATTACAGATCTAGAACCAGAGCATGTTCCAGGCACTTCCAACTTTTGATCAATATCCTGCCCTTCAAAGAACCAATGTTTTTTTTTTCTTAAAAATGTATTTAAACAAAATATACTGTTCATTCCCCACAATCCCTCCACAATACATCATCTCATCAAAGCGACAGAGGAGCAGAAGAGGTTTAGTTTGGCTGTCTTGAACACCTTTCAGATGAGATTAGTTTGCAATCCTATACCTCTTGGGAGTAAGCCCTAGTGAATTCAGTGGCACTGGCTTCTGAGAAGACAAGTATAGGAGTCAACCTTCTCCAGCTTGGTGCTCTCCAGATGTGTTGCACTTTAACTCTCATGTTATGTGTTATGGGGAAGACAAAAATCATTTCATACTTAATTTTAAAATAATACTGATGCAGGAAAGTATTACGTGTAGCTCTGCCTTTGATCTCACACTGCTGAACAAGTAAGAGAAATCCTTTATCTGATATTCAAGAAACAGACACCCTATGCCATGTGTTGAAAATTAACGTTGACGTCTGAAGGGCTATCCGGATTACCGTAGGTATTCAAGATTAATTCATTGTTGTTTCATTTGGTTTATACAGTTTATTTAAAATGATGCAGCTCTTTTGTAGTTCCTTGATTGATCACAATGCTGGAAAACATCATACTTTAGTACAGATGTAGGCAGAAAATAGATCTATCCTGATATTTTGGACATCAACTCGCGGCATTCCTGACAATTGCCCATACTGATAGGGGCTTTTACAAGTTGAATTCTAAAACATCTGGAGATCTACATTCTGCCTTCCCTTCTTCTTGAACAACATCCGCCTTGAACAACATCTGGTGCCTGTCAGATGTGTTGGGTTGCAACTCTCAATATAAGGAGATGCTCTAAGAAATGAGAAGTAGCTGGTCCTAAGTTGTTCATCATCATTTCCCACAACCCCACAGTCACCTCTGCATATCAAATTGCATATCTAGATTTTTGAGATGACAAGTCCCAGCATTCCTGACCATGGGACATACTGACTTGCAGTGATGGGAGTTGTAGTCCAACACCTTTGGAGGGCACCAGGTTGGGGAAGGGCTGCTCTAAACAAAAAAAGAGAAGTAGGTGGCCCTAAGTTGTTCGTTATCAGTTTTCCACAACCCCACAGTCACCTCTGCATATCATATTCTCCGTCCTGTCCTCATGGTTTATCTGCTTTGGGAGAATGAGAATTTCGTTTGCACTTTCTGCCTCCTTAGGGAGGATGTGGTGTTAAAGCTTGTGAGCCTTAACTCCCAATTTCCCTGCTTTTTGGTGCTTGGTTGGAAACTGTGGAGCCTTAACGTTGTTTTTGTAAACCGTAGTTTTTTTGTTTAGTGAATTTCATGGCTTTGTGTAACGGATGACTGGATATTATACAGTTGACAAGCAGCCAGCATCAGCTAGGATGTTACACCATTTTGACATCCAATATAAAATCAAAGCTAGTGATTTTTCAAAATAAAAAATGAACCCCAGAAGTTATGCTCTCTCATTTGAAATCTGAGGGGTCTCATTTGAATTTTTCAATAGCCAATGTCCAGAAATAAAAGCTTTCTATGACTGACTCATGAAAAGAAGCATTTCATGTTTTGTGTCTGTATTTGGAGAGAACCTGAAAAAAATTCTACTGGACTAAAAACTCCCTGATTAATTCTGGAAGCACACAAGATGATACAGGAAAATATCCTAAATTAGAATAAGTTAGAGTTTACTATATTAATTATTTTAGCTCATTTTATGTTACATGCTTTTTCTTCCTGTTTGCATCTTAAAGTAGCAGATTGTGATCATGTTTGTGGTCAAGTTTCAAGCCTGCATGGGCTGCATTTCCATCCATAGATATTTACTTAAAAGACCCATTGAATTTCCTTGGTTCTTTAAAAGCAACGTATTTGCTTTTAGATTTGCCACTCTCAGCACTCTGCGCATGCTATGTATGCCTGCTCTGTCTACCCTATTGTTCCCTGCAAGGCCCAGCCAGGGGAGGTCAGTAAATTAAACCAAGAGATGAAGGATGGGATTCCATCAAGTTCAGCTGAGAGCATTTGCTGTAGGACATGGACCTAACAGGAACGGTGAGGTCAGGTTTCTGGCATACCCATTTAAGAAACTTTATGGCCTGATAGTTCTCTGTTTGGTAGCCTGCAGAAGCCTCATAAAGCAATGGGCATATGAACACTGTTATTATGGTCTGCCACTTTGTCTTTAGTAGTCTGAGGTCCAGACCTCTTCAGAAGGGGGAATAGTGTCATGTTATAGGGTGACCACATGGAAAGGAGGACAAGCCATCCAAAATGGTGGCCAGCACAACATCTTGTGATACTAAATTTTATAGTTAACCAGAACTGTACACAGTATTCTAAGTGTGGTCACACCATAGATTTGTATAAAGGCAGTATGAGACTGGCAGTTTTATTCTCAATTACTTTTCTTATAATGCCTAACATGGAGTTTGCTGTCTTTACAGCTGCCACACACTGGGTAGACATTTTCACTGAGCTGTCAACCACATTCCCAAGTTTTTTTTTTCTTGTTTAGTCACTGCAGGCTCAGATCCCGTCAGTGTATATGTGATGTTGGGATGCTTTGCTCCAGTGTACATCACTTTACAAATGCTTACATAGAACTGTTGTTGCCATTTTGATGCCCATTTTCACACTATGGAGAGATTCTTTTGGAGCGCTTGGTAATCTCACTTCATTTTAAAAACCCTAAATATTTTGAGGTCAGCAGCAAATTTGGCCATCTCACTGCTCACTCCTATATGCATGTTGTGAAGAAAATGGATAGGGAGGCAGTTTCTCCCTTTCTCATAATATTAGAATGAGGGTGGAAGTGAGCAGTGACGTAGCCATGTTTGATGATGATACCAAATTATTTAGTCTTGCTAAAACAATGGAGGATTGTGAGGAGCTCCATAAAGATCTCTGCATACCGAGAGAATGGCCATGAAAAGGGCAAATGCTGTTCAATGTAAGCAAGTGTAAAGTGATGCACATTGGGGGATCACAATTTCACATATACACTAACAGGATCTGAGCTAATTAGCGGTGACTGACCAAGAAAGAGTTTGGAGCAGGGGAGGTGGACAGCTTGATGAAAATGTTGATCCAGCTGCTGTGAAAAAGGCAACCTCCGTGTAAGGCGTAATTAGGAAAAGAATCCTAATTCTTGAAGACTAATATAAAAATAGTAGGTTCTCTGATTTGCACTTGATGTATGTGGATTCTTTAATCTTACTATAGTAAAAATAACATATTTTAGTTTTAGATTCATGACTGTATTAGCAGTAAGTTAGTTGGGAAACAAATGTATTAGGAAGTGCAAAAAGTGAATGTGTTGCATCATTTGTGACAGCTCTATTCATACATAGCTTACGGTATGTAAGTAAAGAACAAACCTAAGGATGCCTTTCTGTGTGTATATATGAAAGAGGCAGGCACACAGACATAGATAGTGGGCCAGGCCTAAATTTCCAGCCTAATCTATCTTACAGGGTTGTTGTGAGGGTAAAAGTAGCACATGCCATACACTCAAACATTACCAAACATGTGTTTTACATTTCTGTGAAAGTGAGCAGCAGAAGAAACTCACTAGATGGTTTTGAGTCATAGACTCTTAGCCTAACCTACCTCATGGGTTTTTGTGGGGGGAGATATGGCACTTGAAAGAATGATCAGTCTAGGGCTTTCCCCTTCCTCCTTACTAGAGAAGCTTCTTTGCAACTGATCAACTAAATGGAGTTTGAACATCCTCTTATATCACTACATCTGACCCAGTACCAAGAATAGCCATGTGGGTATTTAGAAATATTGCTGAATTTAATTTTAATCTATCCAAGTTTGGATTTTTATTTTTATTTTTTTGCTCTAAAAATAGCCTGTGGTCAATGAATCCTATATTAAGCCTGTCAAAGATGTTGGTACTGGAGATAACAATACACAATAGTTTTGTTCAACCTGATCAAAAAATATTAGAAAAGCTAAGAGAATTCAGCATGTTACTGACTCTTCTACCCTACAGGGTTGTTGTGCTGATAAAATGGAGGAGGATTATGTAAGCCACCCTAGGTTCCTTGCAAGAGGAAAAAAGGCAGGATATAAATGTAACATTAATAAACGTATTACTACTTCTACTAATTATTATTATTATTATTAATTATAATAACAATGAAGGAATAAAAATTCTTTAAAAATCAAATACATGGAATTTAAAAAAGAAAAAAGAAAAAGAGGGGGGAGCTTAACCTCTTCTCTTACAAAAAGCCTTGGTCCCTAAATACACAGAGCTCTCAAAGAGAAGTACAGCCAAATCCACACACCCCTTCAAGCTAGTGCAATGGGAATGACACTCATTGCACTCAGTGGAACTAACTTCTGAGTAGACATGCCTTGGATTGAATTGATATTAAAATTAATGATCAGCAGCCATAATCAAATGAACATACACACATGCAAAGCATGCAAGCAAGTTGTTAATTGTAGAGTTATAGTGCTGTAAAGGAGAGGGAATTCTCACTCACATCTCTCCCGCTCCGCCTTCCAAGGTTCCAGACTGTTTTTTTAAAATAAAGGCTACAATCTTCTACACACTTACCTGGGAGTAAGACATTGCATTCAGTCAATGGAACTTACTTCTGAGAAGAGACTACAGCACTGTCTTTGCTAGAGGAAGCAGCCATTGTAGCTGACGCATGAGGGAGGGGGGGGAGAGACTCTACTGAATGTGTGCCATAATCAAAATGGCCGCCGGATTTCTTAAAGAGGCACAGTTTAAATTTAATAAAATCCACTTAAGCGAATTTTTAAAAAAGAAAAGCAGTTCCACCTACACTAGAACGGAAGGAAGTAGACCCTGCCATTGGATTAATGAATAAGGCTCCCTGAAGGTAAGGACAGCTGCGCAAAAATGGTCGCAACCCCTGAGTTCAATTTTCAGTTTTGGATTCAGGGGATTCTTTAATCTTTTCACTTTAAACTGCTCTCCTTCCCTCAGTCTTTCACCAATCTTCTTGAAATTTTCAGGTAATGTAAAACAAACATTTCTTTCTGGCACCTGTAAATTTCAGAGAGATTGGTGAAACATTTTCAATTTTATGGCTGTTAGAATGACCCCTCCCCAATTATCACTTTAACATGGTGGAATGTGTTTTTTACTGACCGCCCTTAACAAGGGAGGCATTGCCGTGCCTCCCTTAATATCAGCTGGAACTCTTATGACTCCTGCAGTATTGGTAGCTACAATATCACCTTTTGGCCATTGGTCTTGGTGGTGGTACATCATAGCAAGGAGCATGCCAACAATTCTGGCAATTGTCCATAGTGGTGCAGATAATAAAGTGCTTGAATCCCATTGCTGTAACCTCCAGTTTGAAGCCTGCTGCACCTTGAGCATGTTTTTTTCTGAGAGCTGAAGATGGTATGACAGAATTACCATTACCTATAGTATATACAGTCAGCTATTGTCCTTCAAATTATGTTAAAGCAGACAAAATAGCTCTATGACACCAGAGGGCTTAAAGCAGAAGAACAAAGATGCATCTCTCTCTCTCTCTCTCTCTCTCTCTCTCTGCCATAGGAACAGTTTACATAGGATCTGACTGGCCTGCTCCCTGTCAGTGGCAGGAAGGAAGACTGCAGCAGCTGGCTGAAAAAGAATCAGGTAAACTGGGATACCAATTAGAGCCTGTTGTTGGACTTATATAAGTACTGTGCTAGGCTTGGCTCTCCAGTCCAAGTAACTTTTCCATTGAAGAAAGTGCTAGCAGACTTGACTTCCCCTTTTGTCTGCCTGCTTCTGGCTAGGAACTTATGTTAGGCAATGTCACATACCTCTGGCTCTCTGGATCCTTGTCTGCCTGCTCAGGAACCTGGCCACATTGGGGCTACATTTAACTCTGATTTGAGAGGGATTAGAGCTCAGTGTGTAAGGCAAGTGCTTTGTCTGCAGAAGGTCCCAGGTTCAATCTCTGGCATCTCCAGATAGGGCTAGGAAAGAATCATGCCTGAACTTCTATCGAATGTACTAGCTTGATGGATAAATGATCTGACTCAGTATAATGGAGCTTCCTATGTTTCTCTTGAGCCCTGATAACAACAGGGCAAAAGAAATGAGTACATACATAGAATCATAGAATAATGGAGTTGGAAGGGGCCTATAAGGCCATCATGTCCAACCCCCTGCTCAATGCAGGAGTGGATAACAGTGACTACTTTCAACTATCATCAATAGTTTCTCCACCCTAACAAGAAGTTCTTGCCTGTGTTAAGTGTTAAGGAAGGTCTCAGAATCTGCTTTCATACTTCAGAATTGACAAGGTGATGGAAGAGTATGCACCTCATTCTCTCCAGTAAGTAGATGATATGGATATTCTATACAGTTGCCTGTTTGCACAGACATCTGGTCCGCAGGATCTCTCCCTCCTCTTTGAGGGTGAACAAGCACAGCAAATGGGCACCACACAACATTATCTACATGGAAAGAGGGGATCCACAGGTTTTTTTTAATCATGAAAAGAGACCACCACAGCCCTGTAGATGTCTAAACTAGGCCACAGATATGCCTGCCTGCAAGTAGTTATGGCAGTTCTAATTAGAAGAGAAAACAAATGATTTGCATAATCCTCCCCTGGGTTAATTTTTTATTAAACTACTGAAGTATTCTTATTATTTAGAGGAACTAATCAGAAATACAGAGCATTTGGCATGCATTGTTTTGTTCTGAAGGCACTTTCAGTTCTTTCGAAATGAATTACATTAATTTTCTACCTCTGTTCAACACGCTAATATTTACTGCTAATTATTGCAGAATAGTCACAAAATGCAGGAAGATTATATCACCTGTAAACTCCAGAACTCACCTCCTAGACAATACAATTACCACATCAATGCTTTCCATTAGTATAATGGGAAGTCATTAAACTAGATAAACTTTTTTCCAAACCCAAAATGTAATAAAGACAAGTGATCAGAGAGGATCATCTGGCAAGTTGAGTGAAAAATCAATAACATGAATGACCAGATCAATAGATAACCCCTTTAATGAATATTGAAGCTGCCTTCTAAAAGGTCCATTACCAGAGCTTTTGACATATAAATTACATATGGAAGATCAATACATCTGTATGATCCTTGTTGGAGCTTAGAATGACGGGAGGGTTGCGTTACGTACCAACACAGATTACTGAGTTCAGATCTTCAGCAGATGCAGATTTACTGTCATCAATGTAACTGAAGCAGATGCTTCTGGTTGGGAATTGGCTATTATAGTCTCACTTGGACTCCCTTCTTTTTTAAATGCAATCTAATATTAGAAAACTCTTCCTAGTAAAAGAGCATGAAAAATTTACGAACCAACGATGGTTGTCTTGGGATGTTCTGTGTGCTTATGTATGCATTTATGAAAGAATGGGAAACAGTTACTGCAGAGCGGTCCTAACACTGCCGACTGCCTCTGCTTTGCTGTTTCTATAGAGTGAGATTAGTTTGTACGGATTTCAGTTATAGCAAATTATTTCATTTGCCATTTCCCCTGTAGCGGTTCCATCAGCACCTTGGATATTATACTGGACAGGCTATGGATTTTCCCCCTTACAGCACAGACTCACCATCAGGGATCATGGTGTGCACGCTTGTCCCATCACAGAAGAAGAGGAATTGGTGGCATTACCAGGCTGTACTGGCCAGCCGTGAGAAGAGCCAATTCTGGAAATGTGTCCTGAGATACCTGGGATAGCAACAAGAGATGAACCGTGAGCTGCTGTTGAATCAGAGACAGAAGGTGGGAAACAGGAGCTGGGAGCTGTATTAACAGCACAGACTACTGTGCTGTTAATACAGTTAGGTGGTCATAGCTCTCTCTCTCTCTCTCAATCTCTCTGTGTGTGTGTGTGTGTGTGTGGTGTGTGTGTGTGTGTGTGTGTGTGATTTGTCCAAAAAGATCTGTATAACCAAATTGCTCCCAAGGATGATACAGGATCAGGCCCAGCATCAGCACCTGGTATGGTGGGGTATTTGGAGGGCCTGCTCTGGCTGATGCCAGTTCTTCCCCCAACCTTTCAAGAACTTTTTAACATTTGTGAACTGTGAAGAAAAGCATTGGACTAGGTGATTGCAGCTGCAGCCAGCATCATCTTTCTTACCCCCAATCCCTCTGTGTCCAGTGTATGCTATGTTAGGACCCAGAGGCATTCTGGGGAAATTAAGAACGCTGCAGCCTGGGGCCAGTTCTCTCAGTGATGGATTGTGCTCCACCACCCATCCTCACTGGATGGACTCCACCATCCAGCCCTCTGCCCACTAGTATAGGCTGACCATATGAAAAGGAGGACAGGGCTCATGTAACTTTAACAGTTGTAGAGAAAAGGGGATTTCAGTCAGTGTCATTTGTATGCAACTAGTTCCTGGTGAAATTCCCTCTTCATCACAACAGTTAAAGTTGCAGGCACTATACTAGAGTGACCATATACAAAAGAAAGCAGGGCCCCTGCAACTTTAACTGTTGTGATGAAGAGGGAATCTCACCAGGAACTAATTGCATACAAATGACACTGGCTGAAATTCCCTTTTCACTACAACTGTTAAAGTTACACGAGCCCTGTCCTCCTTTTCATATGGTCGGCCTACACTAGTAAGGCCTTTGGGGCTACTCAAATCCAAGGCCCCTCAAACCTAGTGCTGGCCCAGGATTTCTAAGTTAAATATGTAAAGCACATTGCGCAGTCAAAAGTCTATATAATTGCTACATTACTACTACTACTACTATGAAAAATGTGACCTGCAACAAAATGTTGCAGTTTATCCTCCTTCAGAAAAGGAGGATTCTGTTCATGATTCCAGCTAGCATACTCTCCAAGCAGGGCATTACTTCCCCCACCGCATTCTGTTTTGCTTTTCCAGTAGTCACTCTACAGTCCGTGGCTACTGAGCATGTTCAGTTGGGCAGTTTGTTTGCAGGGAGGGGAGAGTTCCTCCTTAGGTGTTTGTTTTCCAAACCTTGGGGTTCTACTGGGAATGCTAATACTTGTCTCTTGTTTGTAAATGGTTAAGTAATCCTGTGTGAACTCACAGCCTATATTTGCTAGTAGAAGGAGTGATGATCATCATTCCAGGCTGCCTGTGCCTTAAGTTCTTCCACAGAGACCCACCTGCAGGTGCCTCCTTCTACAAAGGAGAGGGCAGGTAGTGTAGATTAATTATACTGAGAAAGTGGTAGTGTGGTGTGAAGATTCTCATATTATTTCTCCCTATCGGTTCCATGTTTATTTAAGAAAGTGGTGTGTGCTCAGTGACCAAAACTTATTTTTCCCAAACTGCACAGGCATTTTACCATGGACTTCCCTGAGATTTCTGAAAGTACTGATTCATTCTTAACGAATACAAACCCAACATAATTCTAACATCAAACATCTGTCACTAACAACCAGATATTTGAATATTTCCTAGGCTAGCATAAAACAGCTTGGGTACTGCTGGACACATCTCAATTGAACTTACATTAATAAACGCTAATGAAATCTTGGGAGATAGTCTTTGCTCTTCTTCAGTTTTTCTCTAGAGAGGCCTTCCTGCCACGTAAGTGGTGAAGTGGTGTAGCCACATTAATAAGCTTACAGGAGCTGACAAGATCACAGCATGCGCTTGTATGGCTGCAGGCCAGCTATCACGGCCCCTGTTCCTCCCTGGTATCACAGATCACGTGGAAGGAATGGGAGTTACACCAGGGAAGAATTTTGGCTGATGGCTACTCATCATTAGAGATTATGTGAACACAAGACATCTAGCAGAGATTAAGGGAATCTAATGATTCCTTTGAAAGTTTGTGACATGGTTCTGGTACATATGGTTTTTTCCGTGAAAGGAAATATTAACAGTATGAGGTGGTTCAAACATTAACAGGATAATGACTGATCTAATCTGCAGCAAGTGACCTATAAAAATCTTTGTTCTGTGACTAGGAGACAAACTGCACATTATGCTAATCATAGTTTTGTTTACTGTAGTGTAACAGCCACGCAGTCCCAATTCAGATTAAGGCAGGATTTACATCACTGCTTTAAAATGGTTTATAACGGTAGTGACAACTGTTTGGGCCCTATTCCATATACAGTTTCCAAACAATTTTCAAAGTGTCATATCCTGCTTGGTGTAGTTCTGCCCAAAGACAAGCACATTCTGGGAGTGGAGAATTAACCCTTCCGTCCACCCATTTCCTAGCCTGACCAGATAAAATCCAGGTCAGGGCTCATGTAACTTTAACAGTTGTAGAGCAAAGGGAATTTCAGCCAGTTTGTATGCAATTAGTTCCTGGTGATATTCCCTCTTCATCACAACAGTTAAAGGTGCATGCACTACACTAGAGTGACCATATACAAAAGAAGGCAGGGCCCCTGCAACTTTAACAGTTGTGATGAAGAGGGAATTTCACCAGGAACTAATTGCATACAAATGAAATTCCCTTTTCTCTACAACTGTTAAAGTTACAGGAGCCCTGTCCGCCTTTTCATATGGTCAGCCTACTAGATTTGGCCTTGGTAGCTAAATTAGTAGTGGTGGACAGCAGGGAAGCTTGACCACTATGACTGATCTTTCCATTGAGAAACTTCTCAGTAATGCTATAGTAGATTGTGAGCTTTGCCTATGTACACCAAAGTTCAATTTCTATTGTTTCCTTTTACCTTTTATCATTTTACTTAAAGCCTTCTCATTTGCACTCCTTTTTTGTGTGTAACCTACACTGTTTTTAACTCATGAAGAAGCGACATTGTAACACATGACAAACTGAACTGAAAGGATCCAAGATCTGACAGGCAAACCAGATGATCAACAGCCCCCATATGATATGTCTCAGACAGCTACCTGCTCAACAAATGTGTTAGATGTGTACACAATCTGTGTATTTTTGCCAAACACTAGATTAACTAATGCTAAATACTCTAGAGCATGGATTGCAACCTTTTTTTTCTGCTGAGTAGTTAGTAAATCAGGGGGGAATGGTGAGTGGGGCTTTCTGCTACCCCTTTTTTCTCTGTCTCCTTCTTGCCAGGGATCTCATCACATGCACTGTTAAAGTTACATGAGCCCTGTCCTCTTTTTCATATGGTCAGCCTAATAAATTACACTAGAGGAAAACCAAAGACAAGCCTCAGGTACATGCTATACTATTAGTGTAATGTATAGTTTGGCACTAGGATATCATAAACGGGACACAAAGGGCATCTTCAGGTGGGCATTTTTTCATAGTTTGATCACTGGTTTTCCCATAAACTTTACATGATGTCATCGCCATGCAGTTGTTGTCTCATGTCTCCCCACTTTTCATGTGTTATTTTGCTATGGGGAAAATATTGTATTTTTGGTGAGCATGCGATGAAACTGCCGTTGTTTTCCTGTGTAATCCTTCCACCGCGCTATGTCCTGCTTTTTGTGGATGGGTGTAAGGCAGTGTAGGGTTGACATCAGTAGTGATGAGGATCAGTTGAGAGTGTCTCCTCCGCCCTGCCGGTCCTGCTTGGCTCTGTATTTCAGGAATGCCTGTGCAGATGGGGAGGGTGGTGGTGGTTGCAATGGACATGAGCACACGCAACCCACTTCCATTTAATCCCCCTACTCAAACGAGAAAAGTATTACTGTTGCTTTTAGAGTGTTTTCGGATGGGAGGGAAATCGCATGGCTAGGTAGCATGGTCATAGCCGCAAAGACGCTCTTACAGGGACAATACTGATTTGCACATGGGTCTGGGGGAGGCCTACCTCTGAACCTGCAGACTTCTGAACTTTCAAAGTATCTGTGCTTAGCAGTGGGATGGCGGCTGCTCTGCACGTGCCTCTCGGAATTTTTTTAGCCCTCTCTATTCAATCCCCCGCACACACAAAGGAGTGAAGTGTAACAATCTCCTCTCCCAGTGTATACACAAATGAGAAAAATGTTATTATTGCTTTTACAAGGAAATAACTGACTTGCATGGGGGCAGGGGGTGGATCTCCAATGACTCAGACTTCTGAACTTGTGAGGAAGTGTTTCATTTTACGCCGAGAGAGGGGAGGAGCTACGTCAGAGGGGTGGACAACCGATAACATCCTGCAAGGCTCCACCCACCCTTGTAAACAGCGTATAGCGTTATGCATAAAAAGAAAAACTGGCTGTAAAGCTCCCATTTAAATCCCCAAAAGAAACCAGAACAGGAAGAGGTGGTCAATCGCGGGAGAAAATGCCCTGTCTGAAGATGCCCAAAGTCCCACATACACTGGACTCCAGACAGGAAGTTTTCATGGTCACACGGTCCGGAGCTGAAAGTAAAAGTCACCAGGAGGTATGCGGGATCTGGTTTCAGGTCTAGTGGAGTGCCATGCCTGATGCCTACCCATTTGGAAAGACTTCTGACTCAGATTAGATTACACACGTACACTTTTGCTGCACATTCTCTGTTCTTGGGCTTCACTCTTCAGTGTCTTTCTCAAAACACCAAGGAGAACAGCGGTTCCTTTTTCTGCCAAACGTCTCCTGCTAATGCTGCCCATTTTGAAAGACGTGTCAAATTGCCAACAGTGTCAAATAGGTCATTTTCCACCACACTCCTGAAATCTCACTTTTGAAAAACTGTTGCTGAGGAATCAATCTGTTTTTCAGATTTTAAAGACAGAAGGTACATAGGAAGGAAGGAAAACTGAGGAAAAACATTTCTTCCGAAACGCGTTGGACAGAATAAAATGTTAAATTCAGGCACCTGAGATATTATTTCCTCTTCTGTTTTGTGATATATTAGTGCCTTCCCCTCCTGCTTTTTCACTGAGGAATCAATCTGACAGGAGGAGGCTCTCACATATATGGTGGCATTTGGCTCCCCCTCCCACAGCAAGCACAAAGTTTCTCAAACATATTGAGGCTGCTGGGAAACATGTACATGCTATCAATAGCTTTGAACAGGAACACTAGCTTTTTAGAACCGCTCTGCTCTAAATTTTATTTTATTTTATTTATTAGTAATACTTATAAACTGGTTGATATGAAAATATCTCCAAGTGGTATATGTATCTGAAAGCTGAGCTCTTCTCATCACATATTGGCTGAACCAAATAATTTAGAAATAGTACATATCCTTGCTGTAAATCCCATTTTAAATACAATTTCCATTAAGAGGTATGTGGGGTGGTGGGAACTACACAAATCCTCTCAAGGTTTGTTGCTATTGTTGTTTTAGCCTTGTGTGTTTTCTGCCTCATTGTCAAGACAGATATAAAAACAGAAAAACCATGACAAGCATTGGCTGATACAGACAATTCTAAAATTACATATATGCCTTAGGGCATGGATGTGGAGAATGTGGATACTGGATAGGGGGACATTTTTACCCTCATAATACTAGAACCCGGGATCATCCCATGAAGCTGAATGGTGGGAAATTCAGGACAGATAAAAGGAAGCATTTCCTCATGCAGAGCATAAGCTGTGGAATTCACTGCCACAAGATGTAGTGATGGCCACCAATTTTGATACTTTAAAAGGGGATCAACAAATTCAAGGCTATCTATGGCTACTAGTCCTGGTGACTAGGTGCTACTTCCAGTATCAGAGGCAGTAAGCCTATATACACCAGTTGCTGGGTAACATGGGTGGTAGGATGCTGTTGCATTCATGTCCTGCTTGTGGGTTTCCCATGGGCAGCTAGTTGGCCACTGTGAACAGGGTGCTGGACTAGATGGACCCTTGATCTGATCCAGCATGGCTCTTCTTATGTTCTTATGAGGGCAGAGTTTCCTAACCTGGTGTTTTCCTAGATGTTTTGGATGATGACTCCCCAACCATTGTCTGGGCTAACTGGGATTAATGGGAGTTGAAGTCTAAAGCATCTGGAAGGCACCAGGCTGGGGAAGAGTGCCGTAGTGAATGACTGGAACATGGGATTAAGATCATTTTACAGCCAAACCAATGGCAAGGCATCATTTGATGGGGGATCTTCACACCTGATTTCCCCTTAGCCATATATTTGTGCTAGTGCTGGTGGTCAAATGTCCCATTACCGCACAACGGAGAGGGTAGTTGCCTTGTTGCAGGGCAAGAAGCTTATTCCTGGGTGAATCTATGCTTCTCTTTGCTAAAACAATCACTTTTTTGTAGACAGAGTTGGATGAGCACTTCATCCCTGTTTTTATTTTGTATCAGTAAACCTGTTTTGGTCATATTTTAAAGTGCCTTCATAGTCTCAGAGCTATAGGGGATATCCCACATTTATTTATTGTTACATTATAAATGTATAATAAGCTTCCAGTGAGTTTCACAGCTATGTGAGCACTGGGGGCTTGTTTTGATGAGTTTGCCCTAGGGATCCAGACCTGATCCAACTGAAATCGGATAAAATTATCTGATTCCGATCCCCGCAGCTGGATCGTCCGATCTCATCCGATTCGATCTGAAAGGACCCAATCTGGATCAGAAAAGATCGGGGGATCGGACCTCGTACCTCCTCCTTCCTCCCCCCACTCGCGTACCTTATCTGCTGCCTCCTCACTGCCATCCACTGCCACCCGCTGCTTCTGTACTACTGAGAAAAAGACCTTGCGGCCTGTTTCACAATAGAGCGACGATGCGCCGGGTGATGTCATCACTCGGCGCGCCCTCGCTCTACTGTGGAATAGGCCTCAAGGCCTGTTTCTCAGTAGTACGGAAGCAGCAGGCAGCAGTGGATGGCAGCGAGGAGGCAGTAGGTAATGAGCATGAGTTGGGGGAGGTGGGGACGTGCAGGTCCCCCGTTACCTGCCGGCATCCCATGCTGCCATCCGCTGCTTCCGAACTACTGATAAACAGGCTGCAAGGCCTTCTTATCAGTAGTACGGAAGCAGCAGACAGCAGCGCGGGATGCTGGCAGTTAAGAAGTGCGAGTGGGGGGAAGGGGGAGGGCCCCACTTACCTGCCAGGGCGCCCGCTTCCGGCCGCTGGTGCTTTCTACTGAGAAACAGGCTTCGCGGCCTGCCTCTCAGTCGCGCGCCAGGTGATGATGTCATCATCTGGCGTGCTACTGAGAACTAGGCCGTGAAGCTTGTTTCTCAGTAGATTGGAACAGTGGATGGCAGCAGACAGAAGCGAGCGCCCCGGCAGGTAAGGAGCTCAAGTGGGGGGGGAGGGACAGGGCCCCACTTAGCTGCCGGGGCTGTGGCCATGTCCCCGGCAGGTAAGGAGCACGAGTGGGGGAGAAGGACAGGGAGGGAGGGGGAGTTAGGTCCCCACTCACCCGTCCCCATGTTTTCGCCATAGGCTTGCATTGGGGGGAAGTTTTCTTTCCCCCAATGTAAGCCTATGGCAAAAACACCTAAAATGGCGTTCAATCCGGAAATCGGATGTCCGGTTTTCGGATCGGAATCGGCTCTGAACCAAACCAGGAAGCCTCCGATCCGAGGCACCGGTTCTGATTCCGATCCAATTTTGGGGGTCCATGCACACCCCTATTGTTTATATGACACAGCCGCCATTGTGAAGCCATCCAGGGGCAAACCTCTGAAGCTCTGCTTTAAAAAAGTAGGCTACTTACCTTAACTTTTTCCTGTCAGCAAGGCAAAGACTAACATTTGCCGTCTGGCGCCATCCTCCAGCTTTGAGCCAGAGACATGTCCTGGCCAATGCCTAACCCTGATTGGTCACCCAGACGGACAAGGGGAAGGGGTGGTACAGTGAGCTGAAAGGCCGCTGGACCCCCTCTACACTTCCGCTGGCCAGTGGAATTTAAGAAACAGTAAAAAAAAAAAACCCACATAAATGAATATTCTGGCTTGAGGTTGGCAACTAGACTGACTCTGAGCCCTTTAGCTTTAAGTAATGCATATGGGGAGACCCCACGACCCGGCAAAACTGCACAATTACAGTTAAAAATTAAAAAATAGGTGCGAGGAGACAAGTTTCTCCCCCTCCATGACTGACGTTGGCCGGGCAGCTGGGTCCAGGACAGGGGAACATCCTGGAGTGGGAGAGGCGGCAACGAGGGGCTGCGAGAGCGCCGGCCCCTGCTTCAGTGCTGTGCACCATGTCCCCTCGGAGGCACAGCAGGATGAGGGAGAGAGGAACGGATGAGGCTGCTTACCCGACAGGCAAAGCAGAGCATGGGAAGGGGATGGCAGCAGGGCTCCCCAATTCTTCCCCCTCTGCCACTGCAGGGAGCAGGAGGAGGGGAAAAAACAGGGAGGAACAGGGTGCACTTTAAAAAGTGGGGGAGGCGTGCGGACGCACCCCAGTGCACGTGCACTGGCGCACAGGGGTGCATGGACGCGGGTGCATGGGTATGGCGGCTGCTCCTCCCAGCAGACCCTCCACTTGTACTCCTTGCCGTGCAGATAGTGGGAAGAAACGCAAATGCAGGAGATCCAAGGCTTGCGGCACCAAAACACCGCCATCAAGACACGGCCTGGAACTCGAGTCTCCTGAGTCTATGCATCTTGTAAGCCCCATGGCAGCAGCGAATCAGTGCTGTGGGGCTTTTCCGCAAAGCTGTGCAATTAAAAAGTTGGGAGCTTACCTCGACTTTTTCGAGGTCACCCCGGCTTTTCTGCTGTCTGACCTCACTCCGTGGTCGATCCAGGGGTGGTCTGGGTGGATGGCAACCAGTGATAGGTTGCCAGAAGCCAGGAAGAAGTTGGATGGCTGCTCCAGTACCCGAATGGCTGCTGGAAACCCCACATTCCCTCTTTGGTGTGGGGGTTACCCAGCGCAAGCCCTCAGGAGTAAAACCGCGGGGTTTAGGGGGAAGACGGCGCCAATGCAGCATTGTCAAGGCAACTCCCCAGTCCAACGTCTAACCCACACTGGCTCTCACATCCTGTCTCCCTTGGCCCCAAGTCAGAGCCAGTGCTAGCATCACTACCCAGTATCTTTAAGGCTCTCCTTCATTTCCCCCCCAGCCTGGTGCTCTAAGCAGAGGTGGGTGGCTGCATCTAGCCGCCATTAAAATTCCCCACAATGTGCATCACTCTGAGGCAAATTGTGAGGAATTTAAATGGCAGTTGGACCCTGTCCCCCCAATGCTGCTCAGAGGACAGAAACCACTGCTACTCGTTGCTGCAGTTACTCCTTATGGAACTTTTCCAGATTCCCCTCACTTCTGCAGCCAACTGTGTTCTTGTGAGCTCTCGTTCTGCTTTCTCTTTACAATACTTTTGGGTTTGTCGATCTTCACATACTAATTTTGCTTTAACGCCTCATCTCTCATGTGCTGTTTCTCAGCTTTCTTTTTTATCTGGCAGCTCCATATTCCTGAGACACTCTTCTATCATCGATCCGACTGGCTTCTCCTCTTCCTTTATTTAAGAATTTGTAGAAAACTCATCTCTGTACTGCTCCTTTTCCATCATGATCAATCATGCTTCTCTTGATGGATAACCTGGTGCTTTGTCCCTCTTCCCGCCTGGTTCCCTTTCCTCGTGAATCATACTTTACTAAATTGTAAGCTTGCAGGTAAGGCCATTTCTCTTAATTTTTGCATCTAGTAGAGCAATAGACACACAGTCGAAATAAGAAATGAAGGAAAGATGAGGTCAGTGGAAGCCACTCACTTTTATGGAAAATAAATACTGCACCATATTTGCTGACAGTAAATATTGTGAGTCACTTCACTAGTATATAAATAATAGAAACAAACATTAGATAACACTAATGGAACATCTTGAACTTTTTGCATATATATGCAGTCTAAATTGCTATTTCTGAATAGAAAATAATGGCTGAAAAAGATAAATAGTGGGAAATGCCGAGATAAAAGTAGAAAACATAGTAGATGCAGATCAAGATGCCTATTTTGGACTGTGGTAACCATGTAAAAGTTCATTTCCATGGTGTCTGATGGGGAAAAAATAATGAAAAATTTACAACAGGGTAGCTTTGTAGATCAGCCAACTTTATCTCTTTGGGCAGTAGAATTACTAATGTCAGGGATGACCTAATTTTATGCCAATTTTGTGTTCCATCTGGTAGAGTTTGTTTTCAGTCTGGTGTATTTTATATTTCTTGAGTATCTCAGAGTTTAGTTTTGAAGTTTCTTAAGCAATGTCTCTGCCAATTTAACTAGGTTTCATAAGAAGTGAATTGGTAGATCTTTGTAAGCAAATAAACAAAGATGAGCTTTGCAAGAGATCAGCTGCAAAGCAAGATATATTGAAACCAAAACAAAAGGGATTCACATTTATTGTTCAGCTGAGCCCTGAACATACATGGAGAGAGTGGGATCATAGCAGCAAGCCCTACTTGTCCTGCTTGTGATCACTGATATGGTCCCTGCATATGTACAAACTATACACAGGTAATCTCTGAATGTGCAGTCAGGGAGTCTGCAAAAAGTAACATAAAATTATGTTAGCCAAATATGCTCATGGAAACAACAGAGCAAAATGATGAAAACAGCAATTGTATTCCTTAATGGACCAGCCATGGTTTTATTGGCATTCTGTTTTTTTAAAATAATATTTTTAATATGGTGTTTTAATTTTTTTTCATCTTTTTACTGTTTTACTTCTTATGTTCACCACTCTGGAATCTATTTTAGATATGCAGCAGTATACAGATGTTGGAAATAAATACATAGTCTTAATTCAAACTGAGGCAAAACACTAGTTTAGGATACTGTATTTCCAATATTTTATTAATAGCCAATTACATTTGATTTATCAATAGACAATTATTTCTACATCTAATTGATTTTCTTTATGTACTTATTTTAAAACATTTCTATCTCATCTATTCTCCAAAGACAGCTAAATGGCTCACAACAAATAGGTATTTAAAATTAAAATCATCCTTCATTATAAATAGTACAGATGTCCAGTTAGTTCAGAGAGGATGGAATAGGAATGACGGACTTTATGCTAATTCTTCGGAGGGGTATTTTAATGGGATGAGTCGTGAACTTGTTTGTGGCTGACTATGTACCCGTATTCACTATTTCTAATTCCAGGTTGTGTATAATATTCCAGGCTATCTAACTATGTATACACATTTATATCTTTCCTTTTTTCCTTTTGTAAAGAACCCAAAGCAGCTTAGATGACCCTCTTCCTTTCCATTTTTATCCTCACAACAACCCCGTTGGTGGGAATATTTAGTAATAATGCCTCCTATTAGAAAAGCAATTAACAGAAAAAAACAAAAAAGGTAAAACAGAATGAGCATTTACCAGTCCAACATCCACATAAAGCTATCTTAGAATAAAGGAGACCACACCCTTCTTTTGTGAAGAAAAATGCAGATATGGCGTAGAGTTTCGAAAAGAGTTTGTTCAGTCCATTTTGTGTTCCAGTACACAGGCAGGAGTGAGATAGTTCCCAGCAATGGTGGAGGTCAAGTGTTCCCAGCAATCATAGAATAGTAGAGCTGAAAGGGACCTATAAGGCCATCAAGTCCAAGCCCCGATCACTGCAGGAATCCAATGGTGGAGGTCAGAGAGTGAGCAGGAGGAAGGATAGGAACAAAAGGTAGAAATCTCAGGAAACCACATTGTATGCTATAGATATCCTAAGGCTACTGTGGGCTAAATTCCCATGCATTAAGTAACTGCAATACTGCCCCCTTCCTGTAACTTGCAGATGACTTTGCAATATTCCCAACACCTGTGAGGTAGGTTAGGCTGTCAGTCAGTGACTGGCCCAACATCACCCAGGCCATGTCTATACAATGCCGCTTTGCATCCTGATTCCCCCAAAACCCTTCGGCATTGCTGCTGTGAAGTGGCATTGATATGTTTAAATGGCAGGACTAAACATTGGCTATCTAGAGAGGAAAAATCACAGCGCCGTAATCAGATGGCGGGAAGGGGCAGCAGACCGAAAACTGCAAAATCTTTGTTGTTGCTGCTGTTGCTTTCTCGGAATTCTGTGCAACTTGAAAGCCTGTAGTAGCGTATCTGCTCTACTACAGTTCATTGAATTGATGCGTTAGACATCAACAGCCTTTACTTTTGTTCCACAGATTGTAATATGGCCACTGCAGCCATTACTCAGCTAGCCCCAGCCTGGCTCCTGCCCCAGTTCCTGCACCTACTCTGCACTGGGAACCACCCCTAGTAGCTATGCTCACTTTCCTAATCTGAAGCAAAGCCACCAGCGAAAGACAGAAGAAACAACGTGATGACATCAGGGCAATTGAAAAAGTCGTGGTAAAACAGCATTGCGAAAAAGCACAGTTTCAGGGGGAAAGCCTGATGCGGCTGTGAGTTAGCAGCTGCATCAAATAAACTATACAGTGCCACTGTGCAGCCACAACAGGGTAAATAGGCTGTACAGACACTCCCACAGTGAGTTTCTTGGCCAAGTGGGAGCTAGAACCTGGGTCTCCCGAGTCCCAGTCCAACACTCTAATCACTTCACCACACTAGCTCTCTATATGTCAAGGCTAGTGTATGAAATGTTCCTTCTAAGAATCCATTCTGAGATTTAGAGAAGGTAGTTCATTTTGCTTTATTCTGTTACAGATGTACTGATGCTGATGACTTTGAAGGCTCCCCTCCTGAACCCGATCCTAATTATATGCACAGGTTAAGAGTTTATAGTCCCGATGATCAAGCAGCCACAGGGAAAGTGGTGTAAGTCGGATCATTTTAATCTATGAGCAAAATCTTTCCGAGGGTGCATTACATCCAGGCAATCCTCAGAGGAGAAGGGATGCTCTAATGAGCTTGTCACACTTCATTAACACATTTAATTGCCGCATTTTATATGATTTGAAAACCTTTCCCGATTGGTAGCTATATCGGCAAAACTTTCCAAACAGCTGAGATTTGCATTTGGCAGCCACCTCCACATGGATCTGATTCCAGAGCTAGACCTGAAGAATGTCCCTAAGGGAAATTGCAGAAGGCTAGCACAGAAAGCACCTGGAAAATAACAAGAAGGATATTAATAATACAGAACACGCCCTTGACTTTAACATGCGAATGGAGGGATTTACGTGAACATTGGCAAAGCCATCTCAAAGTATCAGGCTGTCGCAAGAGAATAGAAAGCAGCACTCCATACAATCAGGCCGCAATCCTCTAATGGTTCCGAGCAAGCTCTGTTCCTTTCCATTGGGTGTGAGCCAACAGGAAACGTTGAGGACTGGGCTGTTTATTTGCAGGATCTGAATTTCTAGGACAGCTTTGTGGCGGTATTTCACACCAGTCAAAACAATAAGAAATCTTATTTCAATAGTGTGGCTACTTATCTGGAGGGTTTTTTTTTTCTGTGACTTTAAGTCGGGCTTGATGGATGCCTTCATTATTCCTTCCCCTTGCGCTTGCTGGTCTATTTTTATGCTCACACTGGCCAAGCATTTCACGGCAACAAACCAAACACAGAATATATTATCAGTACAGGCATTAGCATTCAGGGTTACTTGATTCTGAGAGGTGATGGAGGCTGTGAACGCAATAGAATGGCCCTTTCAGGAAGAAGAGAGCGAGGAGGGGGGGGGGTGAGAAGGGGAAGCTGAAAACTATGCCACATCCTCTGTGTTTTGTTTTCCTTTTCAAAATACAAATAGCTGTGCAAAAGCCTTGCTGAATTAAAGATACAGACCTATGGCAGTACCGCTTTATAATAAGAGCCTGCCTTGTGCCTTGAACCCCTTGTGGTGCTGATATATAAAATCAGCCAGAGAATCCTGCCTGTACTGCCAACTTTCCACAGCCCCTACTTTCCATCCCTTGAATCCATTATCCTCACATCCCAATTGCTTGGATACTTAAACTGTGAAGATGCTGGATTTTCACAGTTGTCAACATGTAATATTTAGGGTGAAAGCTTAAGCAGGTTTAGGCAGAAAAAAGTCCTACAATTCCCATTCTTAGGATTGCTCCTTTAAGCAGATTTGAAGAGCCTGAGTGCACCTTCCACATATTTGTGTATGTGTGTGCGTGTAAAATTTGGAGTACTCTAGTGTGCTTTTGGGTATTTGTGTTTCTGGGCTTTTCTAAACAAGCGATTTATTGCACGCTAGTGGATCCTTTACCTGACTTCGCCAACCTCCAAGATGTCTCCTGCACTTTCTTCCCTTAATCCCGCTTTCAAAAAGATCAGATATAACACAAAAAGAAGTGTTATTCCGATCAATCAGGTGAAATCCCAGCATAGCACTATAATGACAGTGCCATCTAGTAGTTGTAAATGGAAGCACACAGAAACATATAGAACCTGCAGAGGGAGGACTTCCCTTGATTCAAACCATGTGTCCGCTGTGTAAAGGAGCCCATCGTAATCCTTCAAAGAAACAGAAAGCAGAAAACCCTGGTAAGGATGCTGTTTTTTTGCTTAATGCAGAGAAGCTCTCTGTCCAGCATAAAAGGGGAACCCAGTTATTTCTTCTTTCCACTTGCTGGCAGGATGTTTCATTACAGGAGCAGAGCTCTCCCTCCTGCTCAGACTCACCTAAGCCAAATAGTAAGTGGGGTGTGAAGGTAAGATGAAATAGAGAGGCAGGTAGAGAGTGAGGATATGATGATTCTAGTTGAGGAGAAACTGAACAGAGGAGCATGGTGTGGGGTAAAATGATTTTGGGGCTGCTTTACGGTTGGGACCCCATCAAGGCAGCATACAAGATTTTTTAAAAATACAAAACTATGAAAAATACAACAGACAAGCAATAACTAAATGTTCAATTATAATACTTTAGAAACAGATAAAACCAATAAAGACTGCAGTCTATGGAAAGGCCAGTGAAAACAAGTACATCTTCATAGCCTTCCTGAACACCTACAAAGAGGGAGTTGATGAACCCCTGATGGAAACTGATTTCAGTTGTGCGGGGCCATCACTGAAAAGGCCCTCTCCCTTGTATTCACCAGCTGAACTGCCTTAGGTATTGGGCTGGTGAGAAGGGCCTCTGCTGATGACCTCAGAGTGCAGGCAGGCAGGCTAGAATGGGAGAAGGCAGTCCTTCAAGGACAAGAGAAGGCAGTCCATTAAAAAAACAATGATAGAGTAAGAGGAAGATTGGATAGGGAAACAAGGTTATGAACCTAGCATAAGAAGTATAGATGGAGTTTAGCTTGGTTCTGACTCTTAACATACCTATCCCCAAGGTCAACTCTGAGGAAATTACTATTATTTCATTTAGGCTTAGACACATGATACAAACTGTCCCCTATTTATTGCTAATCTGCTGAGTCCCTAGCAACCTTAAGTACTGAACAGCCACACTGAATATAGTGCGTATACATTCAAAATGCCATAACTGTTTCCAAGAAAAACAGCCCTGTGGCCTCCTACTCCTGCCTTTCAGAACTCCAGGAGTCCTATAATAACATGTCACTCAAGAAACGGACTATTTCTGCTTAGCTGGAATTTTGCAGCTGTTTTCTTCAGCATAACACAGGACGTGATAGATTAATTTCTGCCAGCTTCGGGGTGGCTCTCCTTTTACCAAGTTGGAATAAATCCCTTGACCAAGTCACCTCTGCTGGGAAAGATCAAGCAGATAAGAGTAGATCCCTTTCCAACGGTGTCAATTGTTTGAATACAGAAGTATGTTCCTCCTAACCCAAGTCACTTTCCTGAAAACACAAGGAGTGGAATATACCAGTAAACCCCTCACTGAGCTGCTTGAAGAGATCTCAGGTTTCATTTCAAAGATCTTATCCATCCCATTCAGGTGCAGAATATATGACTTCCAACAACAGGAGGTCAGACTGTGAAGGCTCCAACACTGCATTTCAGAGTGTGTCTGGAAAAGCAGTTACCCACTTCTGATGCCTCGATACTTTAGCACCTTGGTTTTCTATCTTCCTGCCGTGAGGGAACCCTTTCCACATTGACCTTTCTGCTAAGGAATGTTTGTAAGTCATACAACAGACTCCCCCAATCTGCGTCCCTCCAGATGTTTTAGACAACTCCCATCAGCCTTAGCTAGTGTGGATAATGGGAACTGATGAGGGGAGCTGCAACCCAGAACATCTGGAGGGACCCAGGTTGGGGAAGTCTTGTTGTCAAATACTCGAGGTGGAGATATTTTACAATGCACAGTTAGTTTAAACATGGAGCACTGGCCACACCTACAGAATTTCCTCATTGCCTTCTATGAGCAAGGGGCAGGGCTGTGGGAGAAATCCGCAACAGCTTCAAATGAGTTTGGATTTCTATGAATCCCATCTGTGGATTTTCCAGCGGAGAAGCTTTTTCTGAGTTGCACGGATTCCGCAGACTTTTGAACCAGTTTTTACTTTGGGGGGGATTTGCACTAATGTGCAAGTGAAATGCACATGTGCAAACAGGAACGAAATTCTTGTACCTCCTTAAAAAAAAAATCCAGTTCTGTCAATGAACAGACAATGGAACAAAAGATGTCTGACAATCAGAAAAAGACAGATGGAATAAACTTAATTAAATCTATACACCCCCTAGCTAGAAGTAGTTCCTACCATTAGTATTATTAGCAGTGATACGCTAGTTCTACACTACTGCTTTTTAGCAGTATTGAAGTGCACTGATAACTGTTGGGGCACGATCCACATTACATATACTGCTTTCATAGTGCTATTTCCTGCTTTTTATTCCACATTCATAATGATTTGTGACAAGGTGTAGATTTTAGGCTGACCATATGAAAAGGAGGACAGGGCTCATGTAACTTTAACAGTTGCAGAGAAAAAGGAATTTCAGCCAGTGTCATCTGTATGCAGTTAGTTCCAGGTGAAATTCCCTCTGCAGCACAACAGTTAAAGGTGCATGCACTATAATAGAGTGACCATATACAAAAGAAGGCAGGGCCCCTGCAACTTTAACTGTTGTGATGAAGAGGGGATTTCACCAGGAACTAATTGCATATAAATGACACTGGCTGAAATTCCCTTTTCTCTACAACTGTTAAAGTTACATGAGCCCTGTCCTCCTTTTCATATGGTCAGCCTACTAGATTTGGCCTTGGTAGCTAAATTAGTAGTGGTGGACACCAGGGAAGCTTGAACACTATGATTGATCTTTCCATTGAGAAACTTCTCAGTACTGCTATAGTAGATTGTGAGCTTTGCCTATGTACACCAAAGTTCAATTTCTATTGTTTCCTTTTACCTTTTATCATTTTACTTAAAGCCTTCTCATTTGCACTCCTTTTTTTTGTGTAACCTACACTGTTTTTAACACATGACAAACTGAACTGAAAGGATCCAAGATCTGACAGGCAAACCAGATGATCAACAGCTCCCATATGATATGTCTCAGACAGCTACCTGCTCAACAAATGTCTTAGATGTGTACACAATCTGTGTATTTTTGCCAAACACTAGATTAACTAATGCTAAATACTCTAGAGCATGGATTGCAACCTTTTTTTCCCTGCTGAGTAGTTAGTAAATCAGGGGGGAATGGTGAGTGGGGCTTTTTCTCTCTGTCTCCTTCTTGCCAGGGATCTCATCACATGCAGGGAGCTTTTGAAATTAGGCCAAGAGCCAGATGCTGTCCCAGGGCCACAGGTTGCACACCCCTGCTCTATAGAATAGTAATACAAGTTCAAATATTTGTTTTATATACAGATATATTCTGGAAGAAAACACAGCTCAAAACATGTACACGGCTTTAAGGTTAAGAGCAGCAGGAAATAGCTGAAAACTGTTGCTGACCCCGGTGTTGTGGGGGCAAACACAATAAAGCCCTATGTAAGTTCAAAAACTGCATATAGAGCCTTGACTTCTACTTGTATTTCTACAACATTTTATGGGTTTTCTTTTCACCGTTTATTTGGAAGAGCTTTGGACTTAATTCACAGATGCTGCATTCTTTGACACACCTTGCCCTTGAGCAGGTTTTCCTGAATTCTTCTACACAAACTGGAATCAGCAAAATTATAAAGATGACATTGAATGATACTGATCAAGATTAGTATGCTTTTCTGTTTGGCAGAGGGATCAGTGTTTTTCATGCCAGAACCTTGCATTTGTTTTTACTATTATGGGACTACAATGACTGGTACCAACTCCTCCAACTGGGAGCAGAGATATTTGCCTGGATGTGATTGGGTATCAAATCCAATATAATTATTTGCCTTTCATCTCAGAGGTCCTTTGTTTCTCTCCCTCCCTCCCCCGTCTTCCTAACAGCCCTTCTGAGCAAACAGGGAGCCGCAGAGGCTGGAAGAGATGCTCTTTTCACTGTGCTGTGGCTACCCAGACTATTAACCTGCTGAGGGTGTAATCTACTTTCCTGGCTCTCTTTGCGTCTGGAAGCAATTTGAGTTCATTTCTGACACAGTAAATTCATTGCCAAGTAGAATGTTGCATTAGATTGTAATTTTCGAGTCATGTTAGCTGGTTGCAGTGAAAAAGACTGTGGAAACATAAAAGACTATCATATTTATTGAAGTATAAGCTTCAAGGTGCCACAAGACATTTTGTTATATAAAATGCCATTCTGCAATGTGCAGTGCTAGGAAATTGTGGTCCATGATTGGTAATTCCAATTAACTGAGATATGGCCAACATTATGAGAGCCCAGGATAGAATCTAGGTACTGTATGAGCTTAGCGTGGACTTTGGATCATACACAGAGCTGACTTTACCACATGGATAGTGTTGAGGCTGCCTAAGATGGCAGGAGCTGGGGGTGGTGAGTAGTGAGGGCAGACAGAGCTGCATATGCCACATGGTGTGTCCTGAACCTCTAATACTGGCCAGATGGAATGTGTCCTGGGCCTCAACAGTTGTCACTGCTGTTATAAACCATTATAAAGCAGTAGCGTAGATTCTGCCCTGGCCTGCTGCCCTCTGGGGTAGTGGAAGACAGCTGTCCCCTCACCAGTGTTGAAGATTCAACTGTCAGTGCGGTCAGCTTCTGTGCATGAAAGTAGTGCTGGCTCCAGGTTTTGGCAGATGCTTGGACAAGACACCTCCCTCTGTGACTCTTACTTCTTACCAGCATTGTTACTGGATGCTGCTGCTCCTCTTTCTCATCATTGCTACAATCTGCTTACTTAGTAGGTAAACAGACAATGAGCAATAGGCAGAAGCATCTCCTGCTCCTCCTTCACACCACCACCATTGTCTGGGCCAGAGCAAGAGGCAACTCAACGAACAGGTTGCAATGGTGAAGGACATGAGCAGGTCCAGAGGGCTCTTGTCAATAGTCCCCCTGCTGGGATTAGGGCCCTTGGCAGGTGCCTAAACATGCCGACCCTTGACACCAGCCCTGTGTGGAAGGGGAGCATCTTGTCCTTTGCTTCAGGGGCGACTGGCTCTGAATCACAGAGACCTGTTGTTATACACAGACTGTAGGCTTCTTCACCATGGAGACTCAGTCAACCAACAACTTTTATTTATTTATTTAAAATATTTATATATTCTCCTTCATGAACAGATCACTTCATGTCTGGGCTAAATTAGAGCCAGCAATAGCCGCATCTAGAGGTGCATTTTCCTACGCAGGACTCCTGACTGGCTTGAGATGGAGATCTGAGCTGAAAGAGCAATAAATGTGGTTTCCTATTGACCAGACAAACATTGCTGGGTTCTCAGTTACAAGCCCACAAATTCACTTGTCATAGTCACCATGGTGACTGCTTTTTATACCTCTAGGAGATCTTCCTCCTCTCATCTCCATCTTCATGCTGCATTTTGGGAGAACTCAAAATTTTCAAAATGCAGCATGACAGAAATGACACCCTGAGACTTGAAACTGGGACTGGTAAGTTGATCTTGAACTCCATGCTACTCTACTGAAGCCCCTCCCCTCCCCTCCTCCCAACCCTAACCCCCAAATGCCCCTGGACTGGAGTGCAGTGCAAAGTCAGAGACTAGCCCCTATCCTTCCCTCAGGTTTTCTGCATGTGCCAGAGCACCAAGCCCAGCCAGAACGCATAAGCATCCACACGCCTAATGTTTAGACAGCCTCAATCCTGAGCCTTCATACTATCTGCTAAGGACAGGGGCCCACTTTATCCACCCGTACTTATGTAAGCCCAATGCTTGTGTTAAGGCAGGGTGGAGAACTGGCCACCCTCCAAACGTTGCTGGACTCCAGCTCCAATGAAGCCACAGCCTGCATGGCTGGTGATTAGGGATGATGGGAGGTGTAGACCAACAATGTCTGCAGGGCCACAGGTTTCCTCTGTATCAAGGAAAATGCCAGTTGAGCGATTGAATCATGGCCATCTTGGACATAAATGGTGAGGCATGTGTAGGGTGACCAGATAAAATCCAGGTCAGGGCTCATGTAACTTTAACAGTTGTAGAGAAAAGGGGATTTCAGCCAGTGTCATTTGTATGCAATTAGTTCCTGGTGATATTCCCTCTTCATCACAACAGTTAAAGGTGCAGGCACTGTACTTGAGTGACCATATACAAAAGAAGGCAGGGCCCCTGCACCTTTAACTATTGTGATGAAGAGGGAATTTCACCAGGAACTAATTGCATACAAATGACCCTGGCTGAAATTCCCTTTTCTCTACAACTGTTAAAGTTACATGAGCCCTGACCTGGATTTTATCTGATCAGCCTATGCTAGAGCCACCATAGTATTCTATGGTGGGAATGCACGTCATGTTATTGCTTGGTGCTTGTACGCTGCCAAGCGCAGAAATTGCTTTTGCCCCACCCATGGGTCCAGATGGGTCAGCAACTTGGTGCAAGAGCATCTGCCATTTGAGTCCACCGTTTATTAGGTATGCTTATATAGGCCTTAAGATGCTTAATGAACACTCTCCTTGTGAGTAAACCTCTGAGTCTGAGTATGCGGTTTCCATGATTCTTAAAGGAACAAGCAGCAAGAGGCCCTGGGACATTACATGTGGTTTACCACTGGAACTAGTCCTTTATTACTAATTCTCCAGGGGTGTTTGAAAGGTGTCCACTGTATGGAGTTCTTTCCTCCTAGGGGAAATAGTTGAATCTAGGCTGACCATATGAAAAGGAGGACAGGGCTCCTGTATCTTTAACAGTTGTAGAGAAAAGGGAATTTCAGCCAGTGTCATTTGTATGCAATTAGTCCCTGGTGAAATTCCCTCTTCATCACAACAGTTAAAGGTGCAGGGGCCCTGCCTTCTTTTGTATCTGGTCACTCAAGTATAGTGCCTGCACCTTTAACTGTTGTGATGAAGAGGGAATTTCACCAGGAACTAATTGCATACAAATGACACTGGCTGAAATTCCCTTTTCTTTACAACTGTTAAAGTTACATGAGCCCTGACCTGGATTTTATTTGGTCACCCTACTCTAGCATATCTCTTTGGGAACTAACTGCTTTGGCCTTGGTTTTTGATTCAACAGCTTTGGAATGTAAGCTCATTATTACTCTGTCCGGCCCGTTAGGCCGGCACAGATAAGGTGCAACATGTGAGATGTCTCTGATCCATTTTCCCAGCAATTAGCAAGCAACCTAGCAGGCTGGGCTGTGGGAAGTTGAGGCAGCCATTTCCCAGAAGCCTCTGGGCAACTATGGCTCACACCACATACAGGGCAAATGTGGTTTTGTTCCAGAGTAAATTGCCCCTCTTGTTATGTCCCTTAATGCAATGCAAGCACTGAAGGGTGTAGCTCAGCTTGATAGAGCACCTGCTTGCATGCAGAAGGTCCCAGGTTCAATCCCTGGCTTCTTCAGGAAGGGCTAGGAAGGAATCCTGCCTGAAACCCTGTGGAGCCGCTGCTAGTCAGTGTTGACAATACTGGGCGAGATGGACCGAGGCTCTGACTCAGGATAAGGCAGCTTCCAATGCTAAACTATTCTTATCCTTAGGAAGCAGCTGGACACACACAGGATAATTTATCAGTATAGATGTGTAATGTTTCTACTGTTTGTATCTTTTCTCATTTGAAAAAGAAAAAAAAAGATTAATAATAAGGATATTTATAGTAGAGTTTCCACTTATTCCAGCTTCTCCAGGCCTACTGTGCTTCTTTTGATGCTTTGTCTTCTTTAGCTAACTCATTATATGTTGATTTATAGAGCAGTACTGTGAGGAGGAAACGGCAGGAGCCAAACTTTCCAGGTGGCAGCTCATTCTTCTGCTCCTGGGAAGCATGAGCTTCTGACAACATGCCAGTCTCTAAGGGAAGAAACTGGCAATCACTTGCAGGAGATGCTCCGGCCACCCCCTGCTGCAGAACACGGGACCGACGGCAAGACTGTAAAGGGGTCACTAGTAGGGTGACCATATGAAAAGGAGGACAGGGCTCCTGTATCTTTAACAGTTGCAAAGGACAGGGAATTTCAGCAGGTGTTGTTTGTATGCATACATAACCTGGTGAAATTCCCTCTTCATCACAACAGTTAAAGCTGCAGGAGCCCTGTCTCTTGACCATGTACAAAAGAAGGCAGGGCTTCTGCAGCTTTAACTTTGTGATGAAGAGGGAATTTCCCCAGGTTCTGCATATATACAAATGACACCTGCTGAATTCCCTTTTCTATGAAACTGTTAAAGATACAGGAGCCCTGTCCTCCTTTTCATATGGTCAGCCTAGCTAGGGTTGTGCAATCCTGTGAAAGAACGTTGCAAGATCGTAAGGAGCTCATGGGCAGGGGAAATGGTGGAACACCTTGCAACCTTTACTGCAGGTCTGCATGTAAGATAACCTTGCTGCGGAATATAGTCTTCATGCAGTTTTTCTGCCTGCTTGCCTGCCTTGCTTTCTTCCAGTGGCAGGGTCACAATATGCCAATGCAATACAGAGGGTTGTTTGGAAGTATCCTCTATATCAGGGGTGAGCAACTGGTGACTGTGTGGTTGCTCCGGCTGCTGTCTGGATGCTAACTGTTGATGGGCAACTTATTTATTTACTGCAGTTATATCCCACCTTTTTCCCTGCAAGTAACCCAAGGTAACATACATAATCATCCTCTCCATTTTATTCTCACAACAACAACCCTGTGAGGTAGATTATTCTCACAACAACAACCCTGTGAGGTATTACTGGCCCAAAGTCACCCAGTGACTTTGGAGATCGCCCATCTCCCAGTACAACACTCTAGCCACTACACCACACTGGTTCTCAAGGCCTCTGCTGTCTTCCTTATGGTCTTTGGACTTTAAACCTGACTTGGACTTGATACCTCTTCAAATAGAGGTTTTTCTTCTGCAAAGCAGGACATCTTATAAAGTGTGTGTGTGTGTGAGAGAGAGAGAGAGAGAGAGCACACAAACTGCAATTTGGGAAAATGTGAGAAAATGTGATTTCTCCAAAACTGATGTTTTTTGCTGGGACTGCCCCTGCCTTATCTTGGATTCCACCCAACAACTTTGTATTGATTGTGTATGCCTTATTATTTATTATTATTTATTACATTTCTATACAACCCCATAGCTAAAGCTCTTTTGGTGGTTTCCAAAAGAATAAAACATTAAAAACAATATACAAAATATAAAACAGACAGCATATGCAAGGGCAACATACCGTACATCTAAAAACAGCCATTGAGCTGTCAGCCATAGCTAAAACATATCTGGGTTCACTTTAAAAAATCTCATCTCATGCTGCTAAATGCTTGGGAAAAGAGAAAAGTCTTGACCTGGCACTGAAAAGATAAAATGTTGGCACTAGGCGGGCCTTGTCGGGGTGATCATTCCATAATTGGGGGGGGGGGCACCACCAAGAAGGCCTCTCCCTTGTTGCCATCTTCTGAGCCTCCCACAGAGTAGGCACCTGGAAGAGGAATTTAGATGTTGAGCGTAGTGTACAGGTAGGTTTGTGTTGGGAGAGGCATTCTATCAGGTATTGTGGTCCCAAGCCATGTAAGGCTTTATAGGTTAGAACCATAACAAAATCATACAAACATCTAGACAGTCAGTACCCTTGATGGGAGAAGAGATCTCTAGAATAAGTCATTCTACAAAGGCAATTCTTCTTCAGTAGACCATACAGCCTCTTGTCTGCCCAACGCTCATCAATGAAACTATCTCCATGTTTTGTATACCACCAAATTTTAGCCCAGACTGGGATGTTTTGTGCCCACCTACTTGTAAGCACTCAGAATCCTTAGAGCTCTCCACAGCATGGTGAGGTAAAGATGTTTGCAGGAGAAGAAAGAAACAATAGCACAAACTCAACTCTTCACTGCAAAGTAGTAAGACTTTCAGTAGCACAGAGACGCACCATATCCAAAGAGAATACCAGGTCTGTCTCCCTCTGTGAACGGTATATTCCTTGCAATAATAATAATAATAATAATAATAATAATAATAACGATTTATTTCTTACCCGCCTCTCCATCTAGATCGAGGCGGGGAACAACAGCATGATAAAATACATAAAACTAATTAAAACATGACAAATATTATTAAAACTGCATTAAAACATCCTAAAACATCATTAAAACATCCTAAAACATCCTAAAAACATTCTAAAAATTACACTGGATATGCCTGCCGGAAGAGAACAGTCTTTATAGCTTTCTTAAATTCTAAAAGACTGTTAAGTTGACGAGTCTCCTCCGGCAGGTCATTCCACAAGACACATTTCTCATATCTAAAGTTCCTGCCCAAGCCTTCTTGTTGTAACTCTGTATTGAATGCCTAAATCACCACTATACCTCTGTTCTGCTTACAAACAGTGGGAAACGCCAACCAAAATACTGGCTAAACAATAGGAACCTCTTTCCCCCTCTCTCATAATACCAGAACCCCGGGTCATCCCATGAAGCTGATTGGTGGGAGATTCAGGACAGATCAAAGGAAGTACTTCTTCACACAGCTAATAGTTAAACTATGGAATTCTCTACCACAAGATGTAGTGATGGCCACCAATTAGGAGGGTTTTAAAAGGGGGTTGGATAAATTCATGGAGGAGAAGGCTATGAATGGCTACTACTCCTGATGGTTATATGCTACCTTTATTATCAGAGGCAGTAAGCCTATGCATACCAGTTGCTGGGGAACATGGGTGGAAAGTGCTGTTGCACTTGTGTCCTTCTTCTGGGTTCTTGGTTGACAGCTGGTTGGCTGCTGTATAATCAGAATGCTGGATTAGATGGACCCTTCATCTGATCCAGCAGGGCTCTTCTTATGTTCTTATGTACTTAACCTGAATATTAAAGTATGCGGTGGGAATCAAAACCCCAAAAGCCGTGTCACTCCAGTGACTGTAATAAAGCTTTTCCACAGAACAATTCACATCCAGAGAAAAGGGAGAAATGCTTTCAACATTGTTCACAGCATTATCTAAAACCCTGGCTGTAAACTCTGGAGAAACCAGGGTATTAGATCACTTACAAGATATAAATAAATCTCTAGTGCTCCAACTTTAAATCTAGGGATGTGCACTGGATCGGACCCGATCCACGATCCGAGTCCGGTCCAGTGGGAAATCGGATAAATTATCCAATTTCCGATCCCGCAGCTGGATCGGCCGATCCAATCCGAACCGGTCCGAAAAAGCTCCGAACCGGTTCGGCGGATCGGCGGATCGGCGGGCGCCCACTGGCGCCCACCGCCGCTTCCATTGGCGGGCGCCAGCGGGCGCCCGCCGATGAAAGTGGACAGCGGGGGGGGGGGGAGGAGGGGGGCACTTACCTTCTCGGCCCGGTGGCTCCCGTCCGGCGCCGGCGCCTACTACTACTAGCAGGCTCCGCGGCCTGCTCTAGGGTGGCGCGCCGGGTGATGTCATCACCCGGCGCGCTACTCTAGAGCAGGCCGCGGAGCCTGCTGGTAGTAGTAGGCGCCGGCGCCGGACGGGAGCCACCGGGCCGGGAAGGTAAGGAGGGGGTGCGTGGAGGGGAGGAGGGGGCGCGCGGAGGGGGGAGGGGGGCCCTTACCTTTCCGGCCCGGCGGCTCCCGTCCGGCGCCGGCGCCTACTATTCCCAGCAGGCTCCGCGGCCTGCTCTAGGATGGCGCGCCGGGTGATGTCATCACCCGGCGCGCTACTCTAGAGCAGGCCGCGGAGCCTGCTGGAAGTAGTAGGCGCCGGCGCCGGACGGGAGCCGCCGGGCCGGAAAGGTAAGGAGGGGGTGCGTGGAGGGGAGGAGGGGGCGCGCGGAGGGGGGAGGGGGGCCCTTACCTTTCCGGCCCGGCGGCTCCCGTCCGGCGCCGGCGCCTACTATTCCCAGCAGGCTCCGCGGCCTGCTCTAGGATGGCGCGCCGGGTGATGTCATCACCCGGCGCGCTACTCTAGAGCAGGCCGCGGAGCCTGCTGGAAGTAGTAGGCGCCGGCGCCGGACGGGAGCCGCCGGGCCGGAAAGGTAAGGAGGGGGTGCGTGGAGGGGAGGAGGGGGCGCGCGGAGGGGGGAGGGGGGCCCTTACCTTTCCGGCCCGGCGGCTCCCGTCCGGCGCCGGCGCCTACTATTCCCAGCAGGCTCCGCGGCCTGCTCTAGGATGGCGCGCCGGGTGATGTCATCACCCGGCGCACTACTCTAGAGCAGGCCGCGGAGCCTGCTGGAAGTAGTAGGCGCCGGCGCCGGACGGGAGCCGCCGGGCCGGAAAGGTAAGGAGGGGGTGCGTGGAGGGGAGGAGGGGGCGCGCGGAGGGGGGAGGGGGGCCCTTACCTTTCCGGCCCGGCGGCTCCCGTCCGGCGCCGGTGCCTACTATTCCCAGCAGGCTCCGCGGCCTGCTCTAGGATGGCGCGCCGGGTGATGTCATCACCCGGCGCACTACTCTAGAGCAGGCCGCGGAGCCTGCTGGAAGTAGTAGGCGCCGGCGCCGGACGGGAGCCGCCGGGCCGGAAAGGTAAGGAGGGGGTGCGTGGAGGGGAGGAGGGGGCGCGCGGAGGGGGGAGGGGGGAGGGGGGCCCTTACCTGCCCGGCCCGGCGGCTCCCGTCCGGCGCCGGCGCCTACTACTACCAGCAGGCTCCGCGGCCTGCTCCAGGGTGGCGCGCCGGGTGATGTCATCACCCGGCGCGCTACTCGAGAGTAGGCCGCGGAGCCCGCTGGTAGTAGCCGCCGGCGCCGGACGTGCCGAGAAGGTAAGTGGCGGGGAAGGGGGCTTACCCCCCCCCCGGAGCCGTCCGCTTCTATCCGCTGGCGCCCGCGGGCGCCAGCGGATGGAAGCAGGCGGCCCCAGGGGGGGTAGGGAGCGCGGGGGAGGGGGTTTACCTGCCGGGGCCGTCCACAGCGGACGGCCCCGGGGGGGGGAGGGAGTTAGGCCCCCCCTTACCCACCCGCCGCCATTTTTTCCTCATAGACTTGCATTGCAATGCAAGTCTATGGGGAAAAAAATGGCGGCCGATCCAAAAATTTCCGATTTTTGGATTGGGATCGGACTCGATCCGGTCCGGGGGGCCTCCGATTTTGTCCGAACCGGTCCGGGACAAAATTGGAGGTCCCGATCCGGGTCCCGATCCGATCCGGGGGGTCCGTGCACACCCCTATTTAAATCTGTGGGTATAACTGGGTTCACTTTTGTCATCATACTGCGTTGTAAACAGAGTACCTAAGTAAAGTTCATAGCTATAATCTGAAGGGGGGTGAAAAAAGTCCAGGATGCAAAGCAGCAGGGTCAATGTACGCTGTGTTCTCAGAGTTACCCAATTGTAACTGGATTTTATAAATAGATAATAAGGTCATTTTTAAATGTCTTTTTTAATCTTGGAAAAGTCTCATTAAAGTACAAGTAATCCATTAAACTAAACCTAGAGAAAATGAACAGGATCCTTTCCAGTATTTTATGAGTCATAATAATAAAAAAGAACCTTTGCTTCAACGCTTCCTCAATTAATAAATTCAAGCATATTTTTTCCTGGCTCTTGCACTTCATTGCAAGCTCTGCAGGGGAAAGTTTCTTGAGATACTAACCAACAGTGTGGGACATGATGAACTTCATATTAAGCTTGTGAAAACAAAGGGACTGTGTAGTTCACACAAGCTACACTTCAGTTGCTGGACACAAACAGCACTTAATTCACTGGTCAAGCAAAGATAGTAATAAGAATGAGTAAGGACCTTAAAGATCTATATAACTGAGCCATCTGCCCTGACAGGGGATTTGCTACATCTCAAACTTCCTGATCATAGGCTCATAAGAGCATGGGTTGAAAGAGACCATAACTTCATCTTGTTCAGCCCCTTGATCCAAGGCAGGATTCTCCGAGCATCAGAGCCATCCTTGTTAAGAATCTACCAGAAAGGCAGCCATGAAACATCCACAGCTGGCTTGTTCCATTGTCCATTGACCCAACTGTCCTTGTACTTAAGAACTGCTGTAATCAAATCTTCACTCAATTATACCCTGTTGCCTTATATCTTGGATCTCAATCTTATACTAGCATAGCATTAGATTTATCAATTTAGCATCAGATTTTTTTAAAAAATGTTCAATCTGCCACCCACACTAGAAATGGCGCATATTTATTTATTTATTTTTACAAACATGTATATCCCAGTTATCCCATCAGCTATGTATCCCTCATTTTTAACTTGTGCATTTCATTTGACTCACAGCCTTCTTGCACCCTGTATTTGCCTTGGCTGAACTTATCTCTGGAGTCTGAAGCCTAGTCCTCCAACTCATTAATAATTTTTAATCATAATCCTAGCTGTTTAGCTGGAAATCTGATTAACATTCTAATTAAGCTCTTATCCAAGTCATTAATAAAAATAAACAGGATCAGAGCTCACAACAAGAGAACCTCATTTGTCAGTTGCTCCTCATTTGGCTCTATTAATAGTTTTTGAGGATGCTTCTTCAACATATTCCTGCATCATTTAAGAGAATGTCATATGGGAAAGGCTCAAAGGCCTTGCTAAATGATGTCATGCTGTGACCACAGATGTCTTATGTTTAAATACTAAACAAGTTACCCTGTTAAAAAGAAGAGGAAGACATTAGATTGGCTTGACATAATTAATGTTTTAAACATTCTTGCTATTAGCGATAAAATAAACGTTTAAAAATACAAATATATATGGATCTAAAATTTCCCAGGAATTGGAAGCCAGTCCTTTTTTTTTTTTGGCGTTAAAAGTACATTTGCAGCACAATCCTATGCATATTTACTTTGGGTGGGGGACAGTCCCATTGTTTTCAGTGGGGCTTACTACTTATCACTGTATAATTTTCCTCTTTCTTCTAGCCACAGTTAGTATTGCTCAGTGGTTTGCTGACAAGCAGGAGACACTGATTGTTAGTTTTAAAGTTTTTATGTTTAGTCTTTTCTTTTAACAAAATAACAGTGCAATCATATGCATTTTACTCTATTCAATGGAGCTACATACTTACTAAGGAGTAAGACCCATTGGACCCATTGGGGCTAATTTTAGAATAAACATTTTAGGATTGCACTGTACTAAATAGCTTCATCTCCCCTCCCCACTTAAAAAACAGAAGGAAGAAAATAAAATATGAATAATTAAAACAGTTATGGTGCTTTCTCATATCTATGAACCTCAACGTTCATAGAAAGTCTATTTATGGAGCCTGACAGTGTGATGATCACTAATGCCTTGACAAGAGAAAGATAATTAAATTCTGTGCAGTTCTTGGCCAGCTGGTCCTCATTTCTGAACTTTTTTTTTACCTTTAACTTAAGTGCCACACTAATAACTGGAAATACATTGTGAAGCATTTACCTTCCTCAGAACACCAGGAATTAATCATCAACAAAGAAAAAGAAAAGAAAACAAAATGCTGGCCAACTAAGCTAAACAAAAAAACAAAATTAAACCGAATTTCCAGTAGAGATTTGGTTGTTCTCCATGCTATTAACATTCAGGTGCCAGTTAAAGACGTATTGAGTTGGTACAAATTTTAGGCTATTGGCAAGTGTTTTTTTTCTGTTTTCTGATTTTGTGGTAATGTTTTTAATTGTATTTTATTGTATAGGGTTGTGATTTTAATGGTGTCCATGTGTTGCATTGTTTTTAGATGGACTGGTAGCCTCCCTGAGCAGGATATAAATATAAACAAATGATCATATTCTTAATTCAGTGTCCTTGATTAGCCAAAAGAAGGACCAGTATGATGGAATAAATTGATGTTTTGCAATTCTTATGTGCTATCATCTAGCCTTTTATTTATGTAGCACCATCTGTGAGAAAGGCACTTTTCAAAATTATGAGCCGACGTGTGGTCTATGTCTTCTTTCACAGAGGACAGCCCTCTATTTGAAGGCACACACTCTTTGTTGGGCTGTCCAGTCCAATGCCAATTTAAAGATAAAGAACCATGGGAACTGTTACCTATTAACAATTAGCACCTGGGCAATAGACTGAACAGGCAGGTCATCTGGTCACAATCTTCCACATTATGGTGAACTTTATTGCATTTATATTAAAATTATGATGTCTAAATTTGCATCAAAATGTATAACTTTGCACATGAAAATGTATGTAAATTTATGTCAATCTTTGTCCTTTTTTGGTGATTCATTACTTTTTTTTTTTTTAGCAAATCACAAGTGGCCATCCTAGGATAAGTCCTGCCCTGAGAGGCTTACAATCTAGATTAACTTGCTTCTGTTTGATATACAATTGGTTGGCATTGCTTGCAGCATAAGGTTACCTGCTCCTTTCAGTGTTCTCTGTATTGGAAATACATTCTAGGGGGTTCATCACATTTAGTGTTATGGCACTCTTGTAGTCCCTCCGTTCCACTTTTGTTGCTAAACACTCGCATGACATCGTCCTTGTTTTGCTTTTTAATTCAGTTCTAGCACAATTCTTTTTACCGAGGAAAGTCTGTTTCCATATTGGAATTGTTTTGGAAACTGAAGTGTGAATACTGTCGTCCGGCTTTGAGTATATCCACTTCTGTGGTTGTGGGTGGTTCTTGGGTGTGTCTTCCAGGCAATTATAGTAACAAAAGAAGAGAGGGTATCATTTCTCAACCAGGGGAGTTGCTAAACACATTTCCTCCTTTTCATCTGGGGACACCTTAGGAGTTGGAAGGGAGATCTCTGTGCTCCAATTCGCTTTCTTTAGCTTCTTCACTTGATTTTCCGATAAATTCCTGTCCCTTGCATTCCCCCTCCAAGTGCCTTATCTCTTTATATTGCTTCTCTTCTATTTCTATTTTGTGTATTTCTTGTTCCTCCAATATTATCCTACAGTATCCTATATATATATCCATTCTATATTGTTTTATTATCCTACCCTATCTAATAATGGCAGAAAATGCAGCTGACTCCCATACTGGAACTGGCCGTGGTGTTTCCTGGAGGCACCAGGAGACACTGGATTTGTTGGATATTTGGGAAGAAAGCATGATACAAGATCAACTTAGGAGCAGCCACCATAATATTGATTCCTTCTACTATACTGCTGAGCAGACTGTTCTCCTCCTTGCACCCCTTCCACTAATCGGTGTTCTGATCTTTTAACATTAAATACACAGGACATCCGTGACATCCGCCTGGTGTTTTTTTGTTTTTGTTTTTGTTTTTTGTAGCTTTTTTGTGCTGTTGTAGCAGTTTTAAATGTATGTGTGTATTGTGTGTATGTTGTATGTTTTTGCTGTTTTAATTTTTGTATAATGTTTTTAATTGTTTTAATCCTATGTAAACCGCCCAGAGAGCTTCGGCTATGGGGCGGTATACAAGTCAAATAAATAAATAAATAAATAAATGAAGGCAAGAGTAAGTGATGCACTACTTCCTTTCTTTCCCGTGGCTTAAAACTGCATGTACTCGGTGTTACAGTTGGCAGGAAAAGGGGGGTGTTCAAATATTACTTTAAAAAAATTAACTATTGAAAGAGCACAATACTGTACTAATGATATTCTTTTTGTATGCAATATTGGAAGAGTGCTATCATGCTCTTCTGGGAAACAGTTTTAGCGTTATTTGGACTGCTACTTAAGCAGCTGCCCTTTGCTGAAATGGGCTATCAGAGAACAGCTGGCCCCATGCTCCACCATGATGTGCTGCTCTTCCGTATGGGTAGTTTCTTGGCATAATGGAGGCTGGTGTCCAGAAAACAGGACTGGGCAGGTACAGCAGCCCACTAGCCCCACCATCAAATCCAGTAATGTGAAATGAGGTGGTATTCCTTCTTCAGGCAAGCATGTGTGGATAAACTGTAATGTTGTGCAACAAAACAACCCAGAGCCTTCCTCCAGAGCCTGGTTGCTTGAATGGGGAACCTCACAGAGTTACAATACAGTTCCTTTACTGTGGTCTACTCTGAAGTGTGGTTTTCTTTCCCATTAATTTAATTAGGTCCTGTGTTAATAGGATGGCAAAACAAGTGTTTCTTCTTTTAAAGTTGGTTTTGTTTTGTTGAGATTTACTTTCAGTACAGCTTTTAAACAGTTTGATATTCTGTTTCATTCCAAATAAAGTTTTATTAAAACTTATACTACTGTGACATTGATGCTGCTTCTTCCACCAACACATGACAATTGCAACTGATGCATGAAAACATGTAGGGGATGTTAACAGGGGATGGGTGTGGGATGGCTTCCTGAGGGGTTTGGTAATGGACAATGGTTTCATGTGTGGAATCTAGCTTAGCACTGCATGAGGGCAGCCGGTTCAAAAACATGGAAGGCAGGGATAGCCAATAAAGGTCCTTCAGAAATGTATACAATCAGGAAGGCACTATTCTATGCTTGATAATAATCAATTCAGGGAGAAGTGCTTGGTGAGTGGGGTGAGGTACAGGCTAATTATTTCCAAAACCATGATTCCTTTGTTTTAAAACAAGGAGGAACTCTGTGCTTTCAAGGACACATGTTCACATTACTCTCGCAGCACACATTGATTTCAATATCCTTTCTGGTACATGATTTCCTTACTTTGGATCAATGAAACAGTGATGGTGGGTTATTACATTACATGGATGGAAATACGAAATTGAATTAAAAACATCCATGATAAATCAACCGGTTCATATTGCTTCTAATCACTTTGCCAAGCATTTTAATCCATGCAGCATGGGTGGTTGCTGCCCCCACCCCAACACTGGATGTGTGGAGTAGAATCTGGGAATTTCTGAAAGCAATCAGTACTGCTTCTCTCCTTCCCCTACATATTCCCATTCTTGCATGTTGAAAGGTTACGTCTTCAGTGTGAATTTCAGCTTCATTGTGTTTGTGGGGGGAAAGAAGGGTTATATTAAAACAACTATTCCCATTGCTCCCTTCCTCCCCCCAACTTAACCAGAATCCCAATGCAAACTCCACCTTCAGAACCCATTGTTAGAAATGGGTCAAAGGTAAGCCATCACCACACTTCAGCTCAGCAGTTAAAGGAACTGTTTCCTTCAATGACATCCCAGCCATCAAAACATAATGCAACAATTGGGAATGATCATGGATGGGACATTGAACTTTGTTTCTATTCAAAATAATTGTCCCAGTGCTGCCATCCCCCATAGATCTTTAATGGAGTACAAATGCAAATTGCAACATCAGTATATACCCATTTTAATAGTAAGGTCAAAGGTAAGCCATAATCCCAACCCAGCTGTGTTTGTAGAGGAACTGTCTTCTTGCAGTGGCAACCCAGCCATCAGAGCTCAATGCAGCAATTGGGAGCTATCACGGAGGGGGCCCAATACTTAGTAACCAAGACAACCACATCTGAATGATCAAAGATCTTGCTCTCTCCTATTCATGTATTCCAAGCACCAACCCAGCGCAGTCAGCAATCTTTAGCACGTGATTAGCTATATCTCACAGACAACTAAAAGCCTACCCTGAAGTTAGCAAGCTGACTTCTGCCTGGAGAACTAATTGTACTGTGTAGTTTGCAGTTTACTGATCAAGTCTGAGGTGATGGAGGCTTACAGATTTAACACTTTGATTAGGAGGCACATGCTCTTGATCTCAGCAGTTCTCCAGCACCTTATAAACCTGCTGATGGTTTATTAGAACTATGATTAGGGGAGCTTTCAGCATCATTGCGAAGGGGAGCAGGGCCAAATACCAGTACCACAGTGGATTATCTCCATGTTCTTTCAATTGAGCAAAACACAATTGAGCACCCACGGGACAGCTCTTTCACAGCCTCATGGAATACTAGCATAGTGGAAGAGCACAATTGCGCTCTTTCAGCCTGTCCCGCTTGTTGCAGAATTTGCTCCAACTGCGCCACTTTGCTTTTCTCCAATGTAACTGCAGGGGATTGCCACAGTTGTATAAGTGCTGGCTGTGTTGCTGAAAACTCCTGTTCTTACATCAGCACACATAGGGCTGAGGTAGGAAGACATAGAAGTTGTTGTGATATTTGAATTTGCAGGAAGATTATGGGGTGCTGTTACAGTTATAAAGAGGGCTTCATAACACTATCTGTAGTCTGTAAAAGTCATGGTACATTGAATTGCGATTGACAAATGGTAAGCATTTTGCCCAGGGGGTGCTTAATGGGCAGATGAGGAGGATGAGAAGCTCCTCACTGGGGAGAGTAGGTGGGTCGGCAGGAGCTCCTCCCTGCCCACCCGCAGGAAGTAAGCTGTACTCAGGGGCAGTGAGGGCAGCAAAAAAACAATACTTTGCTGCCACTATTCAATCATCAACCTGCCGCCCAGCAGAGCTTTTCAGAGTTGTCTAGGGGCTTTTACATGCTGCCCCCAAGGACATGCTAGAACAATCTGAGGCCTGCTGTAATACATTTGCTGGGCACTTCCAGAATAAAATCTCTGGTGTCCGTCAGGATTTAGACTCCAGTGTTATAGCAGGTGAGTCTAGTGAGGTATCCAGAGCACAGGCTTCTCCTGTTTTCTTGGATGAGTTTCAGTTGGTGCAGCTCGAGGACGTTGACAAGGTGCTTGGACAGGTTTGTGCAACCACTTCCATATTGGATCCTTGCCCCTCTTGGCTAATAAAAGCTAGCAGGGATGGAACAACTGGCTGGGCCAGGGAAGTGATTAATGGCTCTTTGCAAGAGGGAGTGGTCCCAAGCATCCTGAAAGAGGCGCCAGTGAGACCACTCCTAAAGAAATCTTCCCTGGACCCTGAAAATCGTAATAACTACAGGCCAGTAGCAAATGTTCCATTCCTGGGCAAGGTCCTGGAGCAGGTGGTTGTGAGCCAGCTCCAGGCACTCTTGGATGAGACTGATTATCTGGATCCATTTCAGTCGGGTTTCAGGCCTGGTTTTGGTACGGAAACAGCCTTGGTCGCCCTGTATGATGATCTATGTCAGGAGAAAGACAGGGGGAGTGTGACTCTGTTGATTCTCCTTGATCTCTCAGCGGCTTTTGATACCATCGACCATGGTATCCTTCTGGGATGACTGGCTGAGTTGGGAGTGGGAGGCACTGCATTGCAGTGGTTCCATTTCTACTTGGCGGGTCGGCTCCAGAAGGTGGTGCTTGGGGAACATTGCTCAGCCTCATGGATTCTGCAGTATGAGGTTCCGCAGGGGTCAGTCTTGTCCCCCATGCTGTTCAACATCTAAATGAAACCGTTGAGTGCAGTCATCCGGAGTTTTGGAGTGTGCTGTCCTCAGTACGCTGATGACACGCAGCTCTACTTCTCCTTTTCATCTACATCAGGTGAGGCTGTGGATGTGCTGAGCCAGTGCCTGGCTGCGACAATGGACTTGATGAGGGCTAATAAACTGAAACTCAATCCAGACAAGACTGAGACGCTGTTAGTGGGTGGTTCCGCTGACTGGATGGAGGATGTTCAACCTGTTCTGGATGGGGTTGCACTCTCCTTGAAGGAGCGGGTTCGTAGCTTGGGGGTTCTCCTAGAACCATCTCTGTCACTTGAGGCACAGGTGGCCTCAGTGGCACGGAGTGCCTTCTACCAACTTCGGTTGGTAGCCCAGCTACATCCTTATCTGGACAGGGATAACCTGGCTTCAGTTGTCCATGCTCTGGTAACCTCCAAGTTAGATTACTGCAATGCACTCTACGTAGGGCTGCCTTTGAAGGTGGTTCGGAAGCTGCAGCTTGTGCAAAATGCAGCGGCCAGATTGATAACCGGAACCAGTAGGTTCGAGCATATAAGACCTACTCTGGCCCGCTTGCATTGGCTGCCTGTATGTTTCTGAGCCCGATTCAAGGTGCTGGTTTTTAACCTATAAAGCCTTACACGGCTTGGGACCACAATACCTGATGGAACGCCTTTCCCAACATGAACCTACGCGAACACTACGTTCAACATCTAAGGCCCTCCTCCGAGTGCCTACTCCGAGGGAAGCTCGGAGGTCGGCAACAAGAGAGAGGGCCTTCTCTGTGGTGGCCCCCCAATTGTGGAACGATCTCCCTGACGAGGCCCGCCTGGCGCCAACATTGTTATCTTTTCAGCGCCAGGTCAAGACTTTCCTCTTCTCTCAGGTATTTGGCAATATCTGAGGAGCCTAGGTTTGTTTTTTTGTTTTGTTTTGTTTTTGTAGCTTTTTGAAGTGTTGTAGTGGTTTTAAATGTACAGATTGTGTGTATGTTGTATGTTTTTGTTGTTTTAATTTTTGTATATTGTTTTTAATTGTTTTTAATCCTATGTAAACCGCCCAGAGAGCTTCGGCTATGGGGCAGTATACAAATGTAATAAATAAATAAATAAAGTCAAAAATGAGGGGAGAAGTACCCCACCCCCTTACACTAAAGGAAAGAAACCGGTGTCATTCAAATGGGATGGGACTAGGGGCTCACAGCAGCCAATAAACAGAGGGGGGGGGAAGAGAAGGGAGGTGGCTGGGCTGGAAAGAGTGCAAGAGTGAGAATGCATTGATCTGGAATAATTGCAAAATACAGTGGCTGAGAAAGGAAGAGTGTGAAGATGCAAACGATGTGATGATGGGAAGTTGTGAATGACCAGTGCTAGAGCCAAGAAAGTAATGAAGGTGAAAAATAGGAACTTAAAGCGGGGGGAAAATGGAGGTGTGATGGAGGCTTACATCCACATATTTCTAGGATAGCTGGCCATAATCAGCGGATCATTGTGTCATTAATTATCATCCTAAAAAGTGCTGATTCTCTTGCTGCTTTTTTCAGTTTTTTAAAAACTCTGCTGATTATAGAATGGATTCACTCTTGCAGGAGTAACTCCCTATGCAATCCTGTGCATGTCTACTCAATAGTAAGTCCCACTGAGTTTAATGAGGTGTGCTCCCAGGTATATGTATATAGGATTACAACCTTAATGTAACAAGCTCTGTCCCAGGTAACTAGACTCTGCAGATGGTGCACGTTGGATGCACATCACACGTGTTTCAGAGTGACAGGGACACATGGAAAATTAGTAATGCTGAAATATAGACCTCACCTCTGCTTGTAAATGTGATGGGTTGGCCTATGTGTTATCTGTATGAATAACAGCTGCTTGAGAGTGCACTGCAGTATGAATGAACACTGTATGAACTCAGAGCCTGTCAACAAAGTCTTCAACGTCACATCTCTCCTGCTGTCCATCTGGTGCACTTATTCATTGTTTTTACTGCATGCGTTGGCCGCTTTGGGGATGTCTTTCCAAGGTCCAGAGCTGGTTGTATCCATGGCTTCCCTTTTATTTGTTGTGGGGGGGGGGGGGGGAAGGAAACCTCTTTGCACCTTTGTTCCCTTTGATGTGGTTTGTGGAGAAATATATGACTTCACATGAAGCATCAAAAGGGAGTTGCTGCCAAGACATGAAATATTCCAGTTAATGCCAACATTTCCCTAGTAATTATGAATATTACACAGTTGCCACTAAAGGAACCACGTGACAGAGGACACCTATTTTAAAGAACCCTTCTCTGCCAATGAAATATAGAATACAATCTATTCGGTGCCAGAGTAGCAAGAAATCAAAGGTTTTAATACAGGAGTTCCCCACCCCATCCTGCTCAGAAACTGATTGGCTCTTTCTAGTTTTGAGTCCCCAGACATTTTGGGTCAGTGGGCATATTCAATATTTTTGAGAGAGTGTTGTGGATGCTGCCACAAAATGGCTGCAATGGGAGGGGGCTTGCACATTCATAAACTTGCTACCATGGCGGGCCTGGCTGGTTGCAAAACACTCATTTCCCAGAAGGGGAACTGTTGAGACTAAGGTCCCCTCTTGACAATGTCGGTTATACGTCACGACAGCGGTGGTAGCCGGCGCAAGGTGCGTTTGTACTCCCAGACACCCCTCTACATGTGAGGGGCACCACGCCGACTTTTCTTCAAGCCGGCGGCGGCGGCGCATGGGTGGCAGCCCGCCAGCAGCTGGAGGGGCAGCTGGGAGCATCGACTCCTCGCTGGTAAGGTAAGTTTTTTAAAAAATCAAAATGCGGGGAGGACAGTGGAGGCGGTGCAACGAGTTTATGGCTCACTGCTCCATCCCCTTTCCCTGGGCTGCCTGCTCCGCTCCAAAAAAGTCGCATTAAATGGCCAACTTTTAAAATCGGAGCAAAGGGCATTTGCCCCTAGATGACTTCGCACTGGCGGCTGCATCATGTAACCAAAACGCTGCCAGTGCAAAGCCATATCAATGGAAACAGTCTGTCTAGCAGTACCCCCCCAAAGGAAGAACCTAAATTACAAGGCAGAGGTTGGTTTTTGGGAAGGTCTGAGATCCAACATGCAAAACCACTCTTTTAAACCTAAATAAAGATGGTGTTGGAGGGCAGCACTTCACTTCACAGTGTGCCAGCCTTCCAGTTTAAAATATTCTTTTAATTAAAAGAAATAAAATAAACATCAGAAGGGCAAAGAGCCTTGTAGGCGCCAAGCAAAGTGTCCGCTTGCACAGTGGTTCCCACGGGCAACATGGTGGACACCCTAGGAATATCTTAATATGCTACATTGTTTTATTTGGACACACTGCAGGTTTAATAATGAGGGAGTGCAGCAATCAACCTTTCAGGATCTTTAAACAACTACTGAACAAAACAGAGCAGCATGAAATGAAAACTCACAGATTATATCTGGCTTGTCCAAGGTTTTCCCCTAGTACATTCTTGGGTGGCAATCCGATGGCCAGGTGTTCTAAAGCTGGAAAGCTTTTCCATGGATGGCTATGCCTATCTTTGTGCTAGGCTCCCTCTTCAGTTACTACTTACTTCATTCATGTTTATAGGTGAAATTGAAATCCTACACGCTGGAAGAGCTTAGGGATTTTTTTTTTTAGAAGCCAATCCAGTTATGCAGTGATTCTTTTAATGCAGAGGGTGTGAAAGAGGAAACAATGGGTGAATGGGAGATTGGTTCTTGGCAAAGGACAGTTCTGGAGGCCTATGGGGACTGCCTGGTAGGGGAAGCGGGTAATGGGAAAGTTTGCACACTTAATCTCCAGCTCTGCAGCAAACTAATCCTTCTGCAATGACATTAATCTTTTCAGCAGAGATCAAAAAGCCCTTCTTATCTTTCAGTTTAATCACTGAGCCAGAAAACACAGTGCCAGGCTTTGGTCTTTGTTGCTTGTATAAATCTGGGCATACCAATATCCTTGCTGGGAAGTGAATTTGCCAGCCTTTCCAAAACTTTGGTTAGGCTGGCTTGCGGTTCTCCAACCAGCAGCTACGTGGGACCAGCATGCTGTTATGTGGTTTATAATCTTTATTCTGTACTTTCTTACATTTTTTAAAGGTTATTATGATGATGCCCATGCAGTTGAAAAAAAACCCAAATGCCTGAGGCTACCCAGTGAGGGGATGGCTTTGCAGGGAAATACTTCCCTTGTAAGAATCAAAGTATGAGGCCACCAAGAAGGGTTCCCATCAGTGCTCAAATTACAGGGCCGGGGTTAGATAGGGCTTGTTCCCCCTTACCTTTTCTGATGGTTCCATTGGTGATGGTTTTTACAATGCTGCAAAGGTTGGTATGATTTAGCTAAAGCTAGGTAGAGTCAGGTGTGAGGCTTATGGATTTCATTAAGAGTCCTCTAACTGATCCTCTGAACTTTTGAGCACAAGTTCCCATGGTAGCCATGCTTTACAGACAATATCCCACTCTTGATATGCTGTGAGCTGTGAACACATCAATGGCAGGTGCATATTTTTCTGGAAGTAGACATTGAAGAAGAAATTGTTCAACTAGAGACTGAACAACCACCTAGGAGCAAAGTTCTATTACAAGATTTAATTTGGCTCAACGCCCGCTCCCCCAGCTACATTATTAGATTGAAAGATTTCCCCACCACCACCTAATTCAGAGCCTTGCATGCATGTTGATGTGCATATGGAGCTCTAGCACACATGAACTAAACCATCGGTTACAAAGGATGCAGCAGATCACCTATGCAAAGGAAGGCATAACAAGGCTGCTGACCTAAACCGGGGAGCTTGTTTGCATTAGAAAAATTCTGCAATTGTTGGATGATGGGAATGTTTGTCTTGATCTGGAGTTTCCAATAGCCAGGCTTCAGAGTCTTACCTTCTTGTCACCATAGTCGCTTTGCAGATTGAACTGTGTTCCTTGGACGGATGGAGGGAGGGGTGGGGGTGCTTTAGGTTCCAATTAAAGCCTACTCACCTGCTTTAACACTTAATCAGCTGTCCCAAAGAGCCAGTTTGGACCCACTGGGCCATATAAAACTCCATCGATCTTCAGTCTGACCAGTTATGTTACTGGAGAGCCCCTGCCTAATTAAACACATGCTTCCTTCTTCCACCTGGTTCAATGGTAGATCCAGAACTACCACAAGGCTGTATAATCTAGGAAGGCTGAACACCACCTCTTATATGTATCCTTACCCCACCCCATCCTGAGCACCAAGACTTCCCAAACATAGTACTGTTTCATCCAGTATAGTTCACTTACATCTAGCCCTCACTATGACCAAATAAACAGCACTGTGACTGTGGAGATGGGATAGGTTGCCATCTACAATATTCTGAGTATTTCACCTGGTGCTCTCTTGTACACATTGGATAAGAGGAGATACAAGATGTCATTCTATGGGGATAAGATGAAAAATGACCTATTATCATCCTTTGTCATTACTAGAAGTAATTAGAACCACTTCAGGGCACCCAACAGAGTCCAACACTTTAATCACCAATGCACAGCCACAGGCCCAAAAAAAAACTTAAGAGGATTAATAGGCTGCACTAGACCATTTCAATTTCTAGGCAAAGAAAATCACCTAGTGATATAGTGTGCCCCCAAAATGATGTGTGTGTGTGTGTGTGTGTGTGTGTGTGTGTGTGAGAGAGAGAGAGAGAGAGAGAGAGAGCAATGCCCAGTATTCCCTTTTCTATCCTAAATGTATTTATATGCCATGGTGGCAGGGAATGTTCGTAGCAATATGGCTTTCATTAGTTGTTAGGTGCTGCCACTAACATAAATAACACCTTCCAAGGCTTCCAAGAACCATGGAAGTCTGGTTTATTTATTTTTATTTATTTCTCAGATTATTATACCACTTTCCATAGAGGTATCAAAGTGGCAAACATCAATAAGATAAAACAACAACAATATTACAATAAAAACATTAATCAGCAGTAAAACTGCACACACTACCATGTGCTACAGGCCATAGCTGGCTGGGTCACACTTCAGGGAAAGCCTGGGTCTTGCAAATATGTCTAAATGTCACAACTGTAGGAGGCTGTCTAATGACAGTTGGCAAAGCATTTCAGAGGAAGTTCCCATGATTCCTAATATCTCTGGCTCCGGAGAATTTGGAAGCCATAAGAACTATATTTCCTATAGTTCCAAGCAGGGCCATCCCAAGACAGTTTGCTGCATGATGCAAAGAACAAGATGGCGCCCCTTCCCTTCCCATGCCATGGACATGGATTGGCAGTTGAATCTGTCTTCAGCATTGATGATGGGACAGCATCTCCCACTGCACCTGAAAGCAGCAGAGTAACTTATGGGGTGCAGGGCAAGTTGCATGGTACATAGGTCTCTCCTCCAATATCTTGCTGCTATCTCCCAGCATCTGCTGCCTGAGGCTTAGGCCCTTTCTACACCAGATGTTTCCCCTGGGATGGCCCCCGGCTGGTCCCTGAAAGTCCCGGGGACTCCCGCAGGCAGAAGGGGACGGCCACGGGATTTTCCATGGATAAGGGAACCCTGGAAAATCCCAAATCTTTTGTGGTCCTGGGAAGTTCCCGGGACCATGGGAGATGTGTCTGCCTGTCCCGGGTGGTGCCATGCTTACTCACAAGTAAGTGCAGCAGCACAAATCGGCACACAGCCACACCATGCGGCTCCGTGCCCATCAGGGGAAGGGGTGGCACAAGTTTTGCCACCCCTGGGAGGGCAGGGAGTGGGGTGGGAGCCCGATCGTGCGTGGTTTTTTTTTAAAAAAAAACTCAATGGGACAGCATGAGTGCTCGTGCGCAAGGCTTGGGGCCCCGGAAAACCAAAATGGCGAGTGCAACAAGCACATCATTCTCGGGTGAAAGCGGAACGTCCGCTTCCTCCATCAGGATTGATGGTGCTGATCCTGGAAACAGGTACTTTCTGGATCGGCCGGCCGCCCTCCGCCCTCTACACCCCTATGGTGTAGAAAGGGCCTGCATGATAGGGTCAGCCCTGGTTTCAGGTAGCTTCTGGATCCTGTCTAGAACCCATCTGAGCACTATCATAGAACAGAATATTTTTTTTCTCCTCTACCATGGCATCCTCTCAAAATTGTCCAGCAAAGCTTTTCCAAGTGTAATCTGACCCAGATGGTGATGTGACGGAACCTCAGTGGCGCCCTCTGATATGTTTGCTAGGCATTTTGAAGGCAAAATTGCTTGTATACATCATGATTTGGAGACTGTAATAGGGATAGGTCAATCTATGGGATTGTCTCTAGCACTGTTTGGTCTTAAATTGTTGGATGAACTTCAGTTTATGGATCCAAGGATGTGTACAAGATATTTGATAAGGTTCGGCCAACCACATGTTTGCTCAACCCTTGCCCTTCATGGTTAATTACATGGGTGGATCCAGGAGATAGACAATTCTTCTCTTAGAAGGAGAGGAGTATTAGCCACCTTAAAGGAAATGTGACTAATCCTGAAGAAAAGTTCCGTTCGTGGGCAAAGTGCTTGAGTGTGTGATGACTGACCAGATCCAGGCTGTCTTGGATAAGACTAATTTTCTGAGTCCAGGTTCAGGCCTGGTTACAGCACAAAAACAGCCTTAGTCACCCTGTGGGATAACGTTTGTCAAGATAGAGACAGGGAGAATGTAACCCTGTTCACTGAAAAATATTTTTTGTATTTTTGCGCTTTATTAACTTAGTCTCTGCAATGTGGTTTATTATCCTAGTCACTGCAATGTAATATTGTATTTTTATGCAGTGTTGGCATATTATTTTATAATGTTGATTTCATTGTGGTTTTATTTGTACTTTTAAATGCTTAGAGAAATCTATTTTATGACCTAATTAATAAATTTAATGAATAAATAATAAATTTAATTAATAAATAAAAATATCCTATTGCCCACTGCTAGCCTCCCTCACCCACCATATCCCAAATAACGAGGCCAGGGAACTCCATCCCTACTGGGCCAACTTTGGGTTCCTGATTGCCTTTCAGCACTACCTAGTTCTCCCAAAGTATGTCTAGTGCAGACTTGGGAAGTTCACCCATCATGCTAATGGATTAAAGTCACAATCAGCACCATATATATATATATATATATATATCCACAGATTGACAACTGTCGAAAATAAAAAGGTTGCTGAAGCTGGAAGGAAACTTCTCAACAACCTTCCTTCTAAAATATACGTTAGCCACATGCTAAGCTCTGGCAGATGTCTCCATCCAGAGCGTCTGTGCTGATGTTGGTAAGGGTGTGCTGGGAGGCATTTATTGGTTTTTTTTAAAAAAATGTACCACTTCCCAACAAAATTGTCAAAGCGGTGAACCTAATAGAAACATCAGCACTTAAATATAACAGTTTCGAGTTTTTTGTTTTAGAAACTGCAGCAGGAGAAGCGAGCACCGTACCCCAGAGAACATTCATATACCTTCCCTTAAATCTTCCAGTAAAGCATGAGGTAGATGCAGCTTCTCTCACCATCCATTTCCTGTTTGTGTTGCCCACCCCGTTTCACCTCATCAGTGCAGCACGCCTGGAATCCTGGGGAACATGGGGTGGACAAGAGGCCTGGCAGCGAACTGTGGGAGAAACGTTGGCTGGCTTGTCTCACGCTGCGTCAGGGTAAAGGCTTATGAATGTTCTTCGAATTGCAACCTGGCAACCCTAGGGTCAGCTATTTGCATCCCTAGGCACCCAGGTGCATCTGCCAACCTCCTGCAGCCTGCTGCACAAATGCTCACGCTGAAATACTTGCCTGTTTGTATGCATTTCACAATTGGGGCAAGGAAGTCAAGGAAGTTGAACTTTTTAAATATATATATATATATATATATATATATAAATTATTTTCTCCATTTTTTCCTTCAAGAGGCAGGTGTCTTGAACTGACTTTAACCAATGCAATGAAAAGGAATAGTACAAGGGATAGGAAGCAGGTGCAGTCTCCCTTTATCTGATGCACATTTCTAGTAAACATAATTAAAGTCAGAAGGAAGTTGTGTGTTTTGCTGTTGTCCAAGTGCTGGATACCTGTCTAGGGAAGACAAAAACACTGTGGAAGGAACGCAGAGCAGTTCCTACTATAAACACCAACACTGGACAAATTCCTCTTCTTCTGGGCCATCATCAAACAGGAAACTAAACACAGCTGTGTACAGATTTGGCAAGTTGGTTTATGTATTTAGCATGAACAGAAAGTTCTCCACAGGTAATTTTGTAAGTCAGGTTTTGGCATGAATTCACATTGCTTGGTAATCTGATTCTTTTCCTTGGACTGCATGCTTTAATGTACTTTAAATAGTTGAATGACAGTAAAAATTCTAAAGTGCCTCCTCTCTGAGGATTTCTAAGAAGTGATTTTCATTTGTGATGACAGGAATTTTGGTGAGCGGAGCTTTCACATGAACTGAGATGGAAGGGGCCACTGGAGTTATGCAGAACCATCTCCCGTCAAGGAGGGAGCCCTTTAGGCAAATGCAGAACCCTCCTGGGGAGTTGACATTGCTAGTGGCCCTTGGTCAGGGGCAACTATGGTGTAGTGGATAAAATGCCAGACTTGGAGTAGGGAGATCCAAATGTTTGGGCAGCCATGAGATTTGCTGGGTGATCTTGAGCTCAGCTAGCCACTGCCTCAGTTTAATCTACCTCCCATTTGCGTGTTGGAATAGCAATGTTAGGGGATCACACTATATAAAGGTGCAGGCTATGGGTTAATTTGCTCTTGCAAAGTGCAGAGCTAATTAACAGCTTTGGATACCAGAGAGCCTTGGATGGCAATAGAGGTCACAAGGTGGGGTTATCTAGCAGTTAAATGAATCACATTAGTTTCCTTTTTAGGATTTGGGGGTATAAAGAGACAAGCACGTTCAGTATGTTCTGTAGTAGTAGTAGTAGTTTTATTCTGTTGGATGCCTGACCTGATTTGCTCTGCTATTTAATAGTCTTCAGCAAAGTTTTCAGTGACTGAATGAAGAAGATTGAATTCAGTCCTTTATGTTCTGTATTCAGTCTTCTTTATTCAGCCACTTCTGCTAACAGGGAGTCTATACACATGGTGGAGGAAGGGCAGGATACAAATGTGTGATCAATACACTTTACCCTATATCGTCATATGTCAAGGAAGAAGAGATATGTTTCACTTAGGCCTTTATCACACCTACCCGGTTTGCTTCTGCAGGTTCCCCCTCCATTTCCTATGTGAGTGTAGCCTTTTGAATCACACATGGTTGGTTTTGCTCCGATACCTCAGCTTGGCCTGCTGAACTTGCCTGAACTTCCCTGAAACGGACTTTGCCCATTCAGAGTTAAATCAACACAGAAACTAAAACGGAGCACTCAGGGCATGAGAACAGCGCGAGGGGGACGATGTCATGCGAGTCCCTCGCTGAAGATCTGGATCAAAGTCACGGTGAGTGTGCTTAAAACTGTGCATGTGATAACGGCCTTAGCCTAGAGACTTTAAGGCTGCTCAGCTTTTCCATGCATATATATGTAGCTCCCCTTTCAGACAAACACCAAACAAGTGTCCATGTTTCCTCCACAAGCATGTGGCCAACATTCAAGATCATCCCACTCTCCCCTCATGGTTCTTTGAACATGTAAGGTCTTTAATCTGAACAGCCCTTTTATTTTCATAATCTGCACTGAGAAAATTTAAATCTCAGCTCAAGAGACAGAAGTCATGAGCTAGTGATCAGAGACTGAAAGAGACAGTGAGAAAAAGTAAACTTTCTATTGAAACACCATTCTCCTGGCTCACTGCTTGGATTACCTTGAAATAGTACATATAGAAGAAGTCTTGGTATTTATTTATTTATTTATTTATTTTATTACATTTGTATACTGCCCCGTAGCTGAAGCTCTCTGAGCAATTTACATAAGATTAAATTAATTAAAAACAATATACAAAAATTAAACAGCAAAAACATACAATATACACACAATATACACATACATTTAAAACCACTATAATAACTTTAAAAAGCTAAAAACCTAAAAACAAAACAAACCCAGTGGTAAATGGCCACTGACAATTCTATTACTGTAACCTTTTCTACACTGCCCACAGAACATATTGGCTGAATTCGGATGACATGTTTAACAACTGTGGGTTGTTGAAGCAACAACCCGTTGAGTTGTTAACCGTGTCGTCCGAATTCAGCCACACAACCCATAGTTGTTAAAGTAACAACCCACAGTTGTTAAAGGAACAACTGAGATGAACAACTCATTTGCGAGTTGTTGGGGGATTTTACAACTGACAAACGAGTTGTCCGAATTGGGGCATTGTTGAAGCAACAACCGTGAGTTGTTGAGCAAGGAAAATCAGAGAGCAGAGTGACAAGAGAGGCAGAAAGCGGGCAGCCGCTCAAGCACGCTCGCAACAGAGACCAGGCTTCGCCGCCATAGCAACCAGGACGCCCGCCTCCCCCACCAGGCAGCCGGCACAGAGCTCAACAAGGGGCCAGCTCCTGCAAGCACTCACGCAGGGTGCCCAGTCAGCTACCCAAACAGACAGGGAGGCGCACCAGAAGGGCACTACAGCAAAGGGGGGAAGGGGGAGACGGAATAAGCAACAACCCCAGGCGCCCTGGAGCAAGGGGCAGCCCCCCCACACCAAGAGGGAGAACAACACCCCATCCAAAGTAGATCCCCACTGCACCGCCACCTCCACCCACGCATTACCCAGAAGGACGAGGGCAGGGGAAGAGGCGACCAGAGAGCCCCCCCTCATCCGCCCAACACGGCTGGACAGCGAGCCATTGCCGGGCCCCGAGAATCCCGTTGGGGAGCGTTGCGCCCGTGCGGAGGCGTCCCGGGTGCGTAAATGCATCAATGCCTGGATCTGTCTGCGCTACCCCCACCCCCTGTGAGTGTCAGCTGTGGAGTTCCATCTCTGGACTGGCATCCCTCCCTGGCATGCCGCCCCTCTCCACCTCATCCCCTTGGCACGTTCCGTGCTTGGCTCCCTGGGGGTGTGGCCTCGGCTGTCCCCTCCTCACAGTTGTGCCTTCCAGCCACCTCCTCCCTTCCCGGGGGTGACTTCCTTTCCATAGGTTCTGCCCTGGCATAGTGGTGCCCATGTGCCTTATTGCCCATGTCTGGTCTCCCTGCTGAATAAAGTTTTCTACGCCACCCCACTCTCGCCTTCATTCCTGTGTGTGCGGAAGATGCTCTAGGAGGGAGGTGGGGGGTGGGGGGCTGGGGCGTGGGTGCCAACGTTGGAATTGCAGTGCTGGGCGTGTGGTGCGACTGTTGTATTGGTGTGGCCGTTCCTCCTGGCTGCCTCTTTGCCCGAGGCTGCTGAGTTCCGCCCACTGACTGAGGCGGCCAATGGGGTTTGGGAGGCGTGTCCTGCATCGGCTTCAATGGCGGCGCCCATGGTTTTCGGCCGCAATGCCTTCTGGGATACCTCCTGGAGGACTAACGTTCGGTGGGCGGGGAAAATGGCGGCCGAGCTGTCCGTCAGAGCCGAGTTGGCAATCTGCAATCGGGGTGGTAGCCGATTCCTTGCAGCCCCTGCTGCAGCGTGTTGTCTGTAGATCACCGCCAACAACCGTCAGTAGGTGAGTCAACAACCGAGGCTCAGTGTGTTGTCCGAATTGAGCCATTGACTTGGTTCGTACAGAGTATGGATTGGGTACGGGTTGTTGCTGAATCATGGGTTGATGTTGAATCATGGGTTGTTGTTGAATCATGAGTTGTTGTTATGTGTAAAACCTGCACTATGTTTAACAGAGTTTACAACTTAACAAACCATGTTTGTTTCCTTCCTGGTTTGTTTGTGGTTAACAGCCATAGTTAACCATAATTCAGGGCTCACACATAAAAACAAACCATGATTCAACAACAACTCATGATTCAATGATAACACATACTCAACCCATATTTTGGGGTTGTCATTATGTGCGAACCAGGCCATTACTAATTGAAAAATTAGAAATGCTGTAAGTAAAGAAACAAACAGGCACAGCATGAAGGATATGGACAAGCACTCCAAAAAGACATGGCTCTTCTTCCTGAGGGCCTAACTAGATAGGACGTTTTTCACATCTTTAGCCCTGGCATGCATGGAGGGGATGGGGTAGGGGAGGAAAGAACTGGATTAGAATCATGGCATGGAGAGAGGAGGGGCTTAAATCATTTTCCAACTATTTTACAGTTTCTAACATGAGTGAAGTGCATTCAACCAGCAGTGCCGCTAGGGCTGGACTAGTCCAGAGTCCTGCAACCAAGGACATCCCCCTTGAGAATGGAAGGTGATGAAGGCATCGGGGCAGCAGAAGAAAACCCTATTTATTTCTGTATTCATGATGGTTCTCTGATTTAAGTGAGTTTAAAATGCAAACCTGCACATGATCAGAGTATTTTTTAAAAAAAAAACCACCAGGGTTGTCAAACAGCTTTCGTTGTTATTGTTCTAATGTATCAGGAACACAAAAGCAATTGTAAAACATGGAATACTGGCTGGTGGGGGGGAGGAGCAAATAGAAATGTTAGCAGTGTGCTTCACAACTGAAGCAATATGCATGGCTGTCTACAGGAGGGCCCCGTAAGACCATTATGTCCCGTGTCCAAAACTACCTAGCTACACAGTTGTGTTCAACCTACCTTTTCAAACAGCAGTAGGCTAGTTTACCAACTAACTTCAGCAGTAAAGTATTGTACTTTTGTATTGTTCACACAGGTTTTTAATTAGAAATGGAACTATGGCTTGGAACTTCTCTTGGTTTTGCCTCATGTATGTAAGACAAGTTTTTTTTTTTAAAAAAAAAGAAATTCCTTTGCATTGAAAAAAGAAGCACGGATCATACTGATTTTGAAAAGATTATTTCCCCTAGGAGGACAGAACTACTTATACTGTACCTCCATTCAGTGAGTACTTTTTCAAACATCCCTGGAGAAATAGAGTTTCTCTACACAAGCGATTTATTGCGCGTTAATGATTGGTCACTCACAGAAATTTGTGGGTCCTTTACTTGAGTAGTCAACCTCTAGGACATCTCCCACACTTTCCCCCCTTTATCTCGCTTTCACAAAGATTGGACATAAGCTAAAATAAAATTAGCACAGCATATCAGCAGTGCGTAATGCCAGCACAGCACTAAAAAACAGCCACTAGATGGAGTTGTTTCAATGAACACATACAGCACTGCTGAGAAAGGAAGTTTTCAATTCCAAATCACGTGTTCACCATCTAAAGGAACCTATCGTAAACCTGGAAAGATTACGGAAGAAAAAAACCTGGAAAGGCTGTGGAATTTTTGCTTAAGCTCATAGTAATAAACAACTAATTTATTAAAGCACCTACAGGACAAATGTGGTTTTGTTCTGGAGTAAGTTGTTTCTCTTGTTATGTCACATGATGCAATTCAAGGGCTGAAGGACTATGGCTCAGTGGTTGAGAACATGTTGTACATGTTGAAGGTCCCAGGTTCAATCCCTGGCATCTCCACGTAGTGCTAGGAAGGAATACTATCTGAAACACTGGAGAGCTGCTCCAGTCAGTGTTGACAATACTGGCCTAGATGGACCAAGGCTCTAACACCATTGTAGGCAGCATCCGATAGTTCTGATTTCTGACACTAAACAGGTTTGGGCCTAGCAAGTACATGAATAGGACAGCTATCCATGTACCTTTTAGAGGGAGAGCTTGGCTCCCTAAATGAAAATAGGGATACAGTTAGCTACAATGTTCTTCATTGACTCGATAGCCTAAATGCCCCCTTCCAGCTCTATGATTCTATTTGGATCAGGGCTGTGACCCAGTTCTTGCTGAAGACCCCCCCCTCCTCACTCCGCATGATGAAGGTACTGTTTCCTTCAGATAATAACACCTTTGGGAGTAAATAGCTTTGGGGCTGGTTATTCCGGCAAGAAAGTGGCACGGACCTCAATCTGGGTCATCAACACATTCTAGATCTGGCCTTGCAACTGTTTTTTTCTTCAAGATAAAAGTAGCCAGTTGATACATGATTTTAAAAACCACGAATAATATAGAATGTAGTTTGGCCCTAACATACACATTCAAATTGGTCTAATTTTCAGTCTGCTAACACTACAATTTGACAATATGTTTGTTTTTGTTTTTGTAGCTTTTTTGGGCTGTTGTAGCAGTTTTAAATGTATGTGTGTATTGTGTGTATGTTGTATGTTTTTGCTGTTTTAATTTTTGTATATTGTTTTTAATTGTTTTAATCCTATGTAAACCGCCCAGAGAGCTTCAGCTATGGGGCGGTATACAAATGTAATAAATAAATAAATAAATAAATATAATACAATGATGTTCAGTGCATGATGAGTGAGTCAAGCATAACATAGTACTAATCCACCATAAACTGCGAGCATGCGCTGGAGTGAAGTCAAATTTCTTGTTTAGCATGAGAATGTTTTCTCCCAGTTCCCAACACAAAACCAAAAAGAAACTAATGTTGTTTTGGGGTTTGATTAGGGTTGCCCTTTTCAAAAGAAGTGTGACTCCATCAGGATTTTTTTAAAAAAATTTTTTACCCCCAAACGTTTGCATATTTGTAATGATGCAAATTCTGTTGTTTCTGCCCATTACTTTTTAACTGCTCACCAGCCAAGCTCCATGAACTTCCATTGCATCTGCACCAGATAGAAATGCTGCATTCTTTCCCGCAGATGCATATTATAGTGCTCATAGCCTACAGTATCTTAAAGAAAAAAGAAATAACCCCGTCTTTTTCATGGTGGAGTGAACGGAGCGTATTAGGGTCCTGCTGCTTCTGACTTGAGTACCTTTTCTCATTCATCATTAGAAATGTTTACTTAACACTCATTCAAACAGGCCTATCCCTGTTTTCAGGAATAAGGGAAATGTGAAATGGAAGTGAGCTGAAGGGTGACTTTCTGTATGGAGCAGATGGCAGGGCTGGGTCTTGGACAAATGCTTAACTGCATAACCACCACAATGTTACAGTTTGATTATAGGCAAGGCCGGCCAGCTCAATTAAACAATCATTTGGAGCAATAATGCTTTTCGTGTTGAGATTTTAGGAGAAAAAACTGGATCTTTGATGCCATTCCAAGTGGGAACAGCTTCTACCTCTGTACCTTGGGTAGCAATAAGATCAAGTCTAAAGCTTTGAAGAATTATATTGCTTTTACTCTCAGCATGTGAGATTCCAAGCAATCTAGCAGATCGACTGTTAGATTTGAAACTGGGTTCAGCTCAGCAATAAACTCACCAGGTTGGATCCAGGGTCTGCCTTCTGTGAAGGAAAGGGACTTTCTCAAAGAGGAAGGGCTCCACTCACAAGCAGGCCCTCCACCTGCCATTTGGTGTCCCCCTCCATCTCTCCCACATCACAACTAGTCACACACTGGGCCTGTTCACATGATCAAAAAGCCCACCATAGCTTATTTTAGACATGATGGACTGCAGTGCGTTTTGGTGGTCATTTTGTATATTCAAGCTACAACCTTGGCCTGTCATGTCATTCAAACCCAGCAAGAGTAAGTTGTGCAGGGGTTTTAGGATTATGCAAAGCTTGTTTAACCCTTGTGCAACCCACTCCCATCTGGTTCAGTTGTGGCTTGAATATTGACGATGGCACTCATGGGTGCAGCGGTCATCTTGGTTTAAACAATGAGCCATGGTGATCATGGTGAACCCAGTCTTTATATAGCCTTTTCAGGGGGTTGGATGAGTTGCTGTGGTAAGAGTAGGGTGGGGGAAATCAAATCTGTCATTGCAGTTGATCTAGCGAAAATCTGGATCCAACCCAAAGAATGGCTTTTAGCATGTCGCTGTCTTTCAGGCCCATTTTTCCATGTGTAAATCTGAAGGAACACTAAAGATTTCCCTTGAAAATAATTCCCTTAGCAAGTCTACAGAAGTACCATGTATGGAGTGTATGTATGCACAGCATTCAGATTAATGTAATGAACTAAAGTTAAGCTCAGACTTCAGTATAAATTTGGGTTGAGACAGTGAATATTGGGCCAGTCTGTGTTTATGGCCTTTCCAAATAACAGTAAAACTGGGTAACTAATACTTGGTGGAAGAAGTTCTCTCTCTCTCTCATTCTCTCTCTCCAAAGTATACACAATAAAAACCTGATATATCCAATATGGGCTTCTTTATTCTTCTCTGTGGTAAAACTAAGAGGGGAACATGGACATTCTTAAGACCACATATTTAGCTAAACCACTATAGCCTAAATGATATTTTATGGAAGATTAATATAACAGCCAGTCATCTTTCAAGAGCTGACAATGGCAAATACTTCTCCAGGGACCTTTTTGATGAGCCATCCCCTCACTCTCTTTCGCTTCCGCCATCTCAGAGCCTTTAGAGTGCGCATTATGCCCCCTCCCTGGAGAGGAGTCAGGAAAGATTTATAACCTCCACATGCTGCACTAGCAGAGGTCTTAAAATGAAAGGAAGGTGGCTGGTACCTGAGTGATGGCAAAAGAGATCCAAAAGATCTGCACAAAAAAGTAAATAATCCCATGATCTCTATCACTTCTGAAACACAAAAAAGGCAGATGGTCCAATACTCAAGACCAGTGTCAGCACCTATCCCCATCTCCCTCCACATCATCTTCATATTTTAAGGGCTTAAAGGGAAAAACACTCAGTTAGTCACTGCAGCATCTGCCATTTCCCCACCCCGATGCCTCTCTGGATTCCATTCCCACTGCAGGGACACTGGCTGGGTTCACACCACGTTAATCCACATTCAGTGGTTGAGTGGGGGTTGTTGTTGAACTGTGGATTGCTGTGTTGTCTAAATGAAGTCTGTTTTCTGCAGGGTGGCTTGTTAACTACCCTGAACAACCCGACAACCAACCATGGGTTCTCAAGGTGGCTTGTTTGAGAAAAATAAGCCACACTATATGTGCTGCATTCACACAACGTGATAGTCTGCAGTTCAACAACAACCCACACTCATCCACTGAGTGTGGGTTAGCATGTTGTGTGAACTCAGCCACTGTGTTGGGCACCAGAAGCAATTGGAGGAAAGAAGCACTTCTCCTTCCAGCATTGAGCCCTAGAAAGTGGTGGCGGGATGGGGTGGGAGAAACCATTCCACCTGTGAAGGAAATGCGCCAGGACAGAAGGGTGATGCTTTGCAGAGGATGTCACCCTGCCCACTACCCACCTGCCAGCATGCTTACCAGGCACAGAGGTGATGACCCTACCCAAGCCAGCATAGTTTTTTTTCTCTTCCAAGAGGCCACTTCCAAGAGGCTACCAGTAATTAATCCTTAGAAGAGGCATTTTGACCTTTTAGAATAAGGTGGGAGGGAACTGCACAAAAGCTGGGGAACCACCCAACGATTAGTGGTTGCCAGTCAAGAAGGTGGAACCAAGGAAAGGGGGTGTAGGCATCCGGGAAACCCAAGAGGGCCAGATTAGGACCTCAGGGAGGCCAGATTTGGCATCTGGGTCTGAGATTCCCCACCCTTGCTAGGATGATTATCTCAATCCAGGAGCTGGATAGGAAGCCAACTTGAAAAGTATTTAATAATCAGTTTCATCAGAGAAGACCTAAAGAACATTCTTGGTAACATAACTGTGTGTGAAGCAATTTTGGATAAGGCTTGCTAGAGCTAATAAATAACCAAGGAAAAGGGAGTGCAGATTATGTCACAATTCTGATAAGCACTAAGAAAGCAGTTGCTGTAAAAGAACCTGCACAGCATGTCGTGCTTTGATGGGATCAGAATCACAGAGATGCATGAAGGTGGCTTTATTATAATCACTCAAGGGAATTCCAGAGGTGCTGCTCTTTAGGAAAGTAATCATACATGTATAAATCCATAAACAATCATGTCCTGATTAAATCTTTCCTGCCTTTCAAAGACTCAGCTGTCACTCTGTGGCGGAACCATGTTGTCCTAGACACTTTCTTAAAATGCCATAGACAAAATCCAAAAAATCTCTGACCTGCATCGCTTGGAGCTTTTTTACATGAGGATGTTAACAAGCTGTCTCTACTTTTGCTTTTGTTGCAAAACTAAGATCCGAGCATTATACAAGGAGTGTTTCCTTCCCTGCTTTTCTGCTACATAATCTCTAGGTGGCACTGTGGTATAGCAGAATAGCACAAATAAACAAGAGGAAATTGTGCTTGCTTTCGCTTTCACAATTAAATGCTGGATTTTCCCTGCAATAAAAAAACTCGCTGAAAGTGTTCTTTACAAACAGAGGCAAAATTAGAGGGTCACAACATTGTCTAAAGGACATGTAAACTACTGCGAGTAGGACATGACAAGCGTACAATAAATGCCTTGCATAGGAATGTCCTAAATGCAGCTGAAGATTCTTTCAGCCATCTTGCACTGTTGCCTCTTTACTGTGGGAGGATACATTGTGGCCTTTGGAATTTTTGAAATCAGAATACAGTTCAGGCCCAAACCAAGATGAGACTTCTTCTGAAGCACTGCAGATCTTAGGTCACTGATTCCATTCAGGCTTGCATCCTGAAGCTGCTATTGCTTATGAAAGATCTGGCCAAGAATCAGTTGTCTATCTGGGGCTTGCAACTGGACTGATTTATTTATTTATTTAATAACCCACACATCACCTTCCCATCAAAATATGGTGCTCAAGATGACTAACAATAAAATCCAGATTGACAACAAAATCTTAATTAAAACATAGCTGAAAAACAAATAAATTAAAAGCACAGCAGTAATAGAAATTAGAAATACCAGCCAACTGAAACCTGCTTCAGCAACAGAGCTCTGTATATGCCAAAGGCTGGCCTGAATACAAATATATTTGTCTGCTGGCAGAAGGATAACAACAAGGGGTCAAACCTAGCCTCCTTCAGCAGGAAATTCCAGAGCACGGGAGCAGTCATTGAGAAGGCCCTGTCATGTCCCCACCAAACATGTCTCCAATGGCAGCTGTACCAAGACAAGACCTGAAGATCTTAAAACCAAAGTAGGTTTGTATGGGATTAGAAAGACAGTCTTCCAGGTCGAAGGTCTGATCCAGCAATGTTTGATCAGACATTAATTTCCAAGGCCAATGAACACAATTACTGTTTTTGAATAGATATAATGGGTGTTGCTATCAGAACAAGAAGCAAACAAGAGGATGGGGAAGGGCAAGAGAATGGACTTGCATTCCTGGACTGGAGCAAAGAATCTTCAAAGAGAGATTAAAACTAGAGACTGTTGAGTTAAAAGTCATCAACGGGTTTAATTCTATTGCTAAAGGTTTGAATCAGTGCCAGGATGTTTGTGTTATCAACAACAACTGCACTGAGAATGACAAACATTTATAATGTGATCATCACAGTCAATATTTTCTGCATTGAATTTCCTTCTGATCTCAGTATTTACAATTCTTTCCCCCTCCCCACCCCCACACCATATGTATGGTATATAAACTTGAAACTCTCTACAATACTTGATGCATCTGATGAAGAGGGCTATAGTTTATGAAAGCTTACGCTAGAATAAATGTGTTAGTCTTTAAGGTGGCACAAGACTCTTCGTTGTTTTTGCTGCAACAGACTGACATGGCTATCCTTCTAGAAATTGATTTGTGTTGTGTTATTATTAGCATCACTAGCAACACAATGGAATTCAAATTCGTTTCGTGGGAAGCCTCTGGGTTAAGAACATAAGAAGAGCCATGCTGAATCAGACCAAAGGTCCATGTAGTCCAGCATTGTCTTCAAATACTGCCCAATTTGGTGCCCACGGGAAACTCACAAGCAGGACATGAGTGCAACAGAATCCTCCCACCCATGTTCCTTAGCAACTGGTGTACATAGGTATACTGCCCCTGATACTGGAGGACTAGTAGCCATTGATAGCGTTCTCTTCCATGAACTTTTCAGATCCCCTTCCGATTCAAATTGGTGGCCATCACTACATCTTGTGGCAGTGAATTCCACAATTTTACTATGTGCTGTGTAAAGAATCTCATTCTACATGCAAGCATCCTCAATGCTAGACCATCAGATCTTTTGATGGGAGAAGGCCCTGTCTATTCTTGCTTGTGGGATGTGTTTCTAAGACATCATCATGATCTCCAAGCTGTTGCTGTACACTGTTTATGTTAGTGTTCCCCAACCTGTTGCCCTCCAGATGTCAGCCAGCGTAGCCAACAGTGAGGAATGCTGAGAAAATTGTGGTCCATCTGTTTGGGGGAAGGCTGGGTTATTCATGTATTTACTACATTTCTATACCACCCAATAACCAAAGCTCAGTGGGTGTACACAAAAAATTATGCCTTTTGTGCCCGAGTACTATGTAGGTATTGTCAGTAAACACAATATTGTGTTGTGGCAGTGTGGTTACTGGAATGCTGAGGATGTTGTTGCTAAATGAGGATTTGTTTCTAATGCTAATATGCTGGTATTAGTGCTGGCAGAGCAGGCATCTGGGGGTAGAGGGTCCATAGGATTGCCTGCCTTTGTACACAACAGTGAGCTGGGAATTGCACAGTTCCATTGTCTCCTTGGCTCAAGACATTTTGATGCTGGAGGCAAAGGATAAGATGGTACCCTTTCCTATACCTGAAGGAAACAGGTTAGCTTAGGGAGTTCAGTGCAGGCCATTTGGCACTCAGCTGTCTCCTCCAGCTCCTTGCTGCCACCTCCCGGCATCTGCCACCTGAGGCGACCAACTCACTCTGCCTAAGGGTAGGGCCAGTGCTGCTTATGAGGTACCTTTAGGGAAGACACTTTCTTTCGATCTTAATCCCCCATCTTCAGTATAGAGTTGTTATTAATACTACCTTATCTTACTTAGATACTGTAAGGGTTCGTGATATAATGTGTGTCAAATGCTTTGAACACACATTATTAATCTCTCAGCCATGTTAGGGCCCCTTTTCCACAGGGGAAAATCCACTTTAACAAAGTGCTGAGGCCAAGTGATGTCAGTTAGTGTCTGGGGATAACTGGAGATAGAACTTGATCTGAGTGAAGCTGATCCAGGACCCAGCTACCTTGACATTTTGGGCCTCTCAGCAACACTTAATAAGCAAGTCAGGCAGATGACATTTATCAGCAGCACTTTGCTTAAGTGAGTTGCTTTTCCCATCCCATCAAGTTTCTGCCTCAGGACAATGTTGGTGGTCCTAAGAAATCACCTCATAGAGTGGAGTATGCTCCCCTGAGGAAGAAGAAAAGCAATCTGGTTATGTGTTGATATCTAGGCTTTTTCTTATTTCTAAGCCAGTCTTCCCTGACCAGGTACCCTCTAGATGTAGTGGACTACAACACCAAGCATCCCCCAGTCAGAAATACTGGCTGGGGATGCTGACAGTTGTAGTCAAACACATCTGGAGGTCACCAAGTTAGGAAAGGCTGCTCTAAACTCTCAGGTTTTTTTGGCAGGCCGAAGGCCTTAATTAGGCTGACCATATGAAAAGGAGGACAGGGCTCATGTAACTTTAACAGTTGTAGAGACCTTCAGCCGGTGTCATTTGTATGCAATTAGTTCCTGGTGATATTCCCTCTTCATCACAACTGTTAAAGTTCCAGGGGCCCTGCCTTCTTTTGTATATGGTCACTCTAGTATAGCTCCTGCAACTTTAACTGTTGTGATGAAGAGGGAATTTCACCAGGAACTAATTGCATACAAATGACACCAGCTGAAATTCCCTTTTCTCTACAACTGTTAAAGTTACATGAGCCCTGTCCTCCTTTTCATATGGTCAGCCTACCTTAATAGTTTACTGTTCTCAGTATCCCTCACTGATGCACCTGAAATAGCAGCAGGGGCTGCTACACAACAGATTGTGAGTACTGAATAAGAACGTCCATGTCTTTTCATAATTTTCTTGATTGCATTGCTTTTCATTCCACTATACTGGTTTTCATTAAAGGATAATAATGCAGATGGTGATAAGATCAAAGAATGGTCATTAGAAGGGGAAAACACTTTGAAACGTATTTGGTTTTGCCCATGTTATGCTCTGATTTTGAAAGGGATGTGAAGCATTATCTCATGCCTGCAGCCCATGAATAAGTTACAATGGAGGGATTCTTACATACAGTGTGGTGGCTTCTCCTCCGTAGCTCTGTCCCACACGGTAAACAAATGGAAGCATTCTGTTTGACTCATGCGGAGAGCAACCTGCTCATGCCAACAGAATTTCTCCTGCATCAGATTTGATTACCTAGATGTGTCATATAGCTTCTCTACCTTATGGGAAATCACATTGCTTATGCGGGTTGTTTGTCTCCTTGTTCTTTGGCGCGATTGTTATAGGCAGATTGTTACATGAGCAGAGAGGGGCGACCACATACTTTGAATTGAATACTTCCCCTCCCTTTACTTCTATTGAGACAGTGCCATCTAGTGGCAGATGATCCCATTTTCCCCCTGCTATTACCACTTTAAAAATATTTCTTTTCATACCGGGATTTCCAGAGGATATTGCGAGAGACATTCTGGTCACTCATGACATCATGTAACAGACCCCAAAGCATCTGTGAATGGCCAATCACGAGAGTACAATAAATCGCTCGTTTAGAGGAACCCCATAGATTTGTGACTTCACTGTGTTCAAAGAAAACATAGGCTGAATGCGGACAACACGATAGTCAATGGTGGGCTAATAATCAACTTTACAGTTGTTCATATAGGGGGAACTCCCCATACAACATGGTAATAAATAATCAACTGTGGTGTGGATTAGGATCAGCGCTGAGTTGACTATGGCAGCATTCGGACAACACAATGGTCAATACAACTGACGATTGTTTTCCCCACCCCCAGTTGCTTATTGTGTCGTCTGAATTCTGCCATAGAATCATTGCTCAGGGTATGAGTAATTTATTTAGACCCAGTTCCTTGCGTCAAGACTGGATCCTTGCCTCAAGACTGGATGCTTCACATATCAGTCCCTTTAAAAATTAACCTGAATAATCAATGCAGTGTAGAACTCTGCATTGCTCTACAAACACAGAAAAGAGGCAAGCAGGGTGCACTATGACATAATGGTTGTAGTTTCAAAGTATTCAAACAAGTGAGCCAAACTACATCTTGCATATGAAGGCAAACAAAACACAAACCCCACAAAAACCTCCCATCCAAAAGTCCATTCAATCACATTGGAAGCTTTTGCTACTGTTGCCTTTTCATTGATACTGAAAGCAGAGTTTGTTCTTTAAGCTCCCACTTCATATAGGAACTTCCCATTGTGCCACTCTCTTAGGGTGACCATATGGAAAACGAGGACAGGGCTCCTGCAGCTTTAACAGTTGTGCAGAAAAGGGGATTTCAGCAGGTGTCATTTGTATGCATGCAGGACTTGGTGAAATTCCCTCTTCATCACAACAGTTACAGCTGCAGGTGCCCTGCCGTCTTGTATCTGGTCAAGAAGGCAGGGCTCCTGCAGTTTTAACTGTTGTGATGAAGAGGGAATTTCACCAGGTGCTGTATGCATACAAATGACACCTGCTGAAACTCCCTTTTCAGTACAACTGTTAAAGATACAGCAACCCTGTCCTCCTTTCCATATGTTCATCCTAACTCTCCAATGAGCATTTATCCAATAAAGCCTAGGCTGACCATATGAAAAGGAGGACAGGGCTCATGTAACTTTAACAGTTGTAGAGAAAAGGGAATTTCAACCAGTGTCATTTGTATGCAATTAGTTCCTGGTGAAATTCCCTCTTCATCACAACAGTTAAAGTTGCAGGCACTATACTAGTGTGACCACATACAAAAGAAGGCAGGACCTCTGCAACTTTAACTGTTGTGATGAAGAGGGAATTTCACCAGGAACTAATTACATACAAATGACACTGGCTGAAATTCCCTTTTCTCTACAACTGTTAAAGTTACATGAGCCCTGTCCTCCTTTTCAATTGGTCAGCCTAATAAAGCCCCCATTTTATATGCATTAATTTGGATGCAAGCCCCATTGATTTCAAGAGAACATAATTACAAGTAAGTGTGTTTAGAATTACAATCTTAAACTCTGTCACCCAATACTACATCACTGTTTTGAAACACTCAATACTTGGGCCTAGTGCAAAACTCACAAACTCAAAATGAAAAATTATGCTTTTCTTTGCAGTCACAGGAGATCTCAAGTCCCTCGCCTCACATCCTTTTACTCCTGTTTAAATTGGCATCTTCTTCAGGAAAAAAAAACGCATCACTGCTTACACACTTGGCTGCAGGTATTAAGGGAACCATCTCCCATTGTAAATAATGAAAACCTCTCAGTATTCGCTGCCAAGTGATCTTAGGCTTGCTCCTTAGCAAGAAATATCGGCAGGCATATTGTTAGTGTATTGCAGGAGAACAAACTCGTGCTTGCAATGTTTTCCTCTTCAAAAGCCCCAAGGAATATCTTGGCAGTCCTGACTTGCCTTTATTGAGTTCTCCCTATTGCTTTGCACTGCACAGCACATTAGATAGGTTGATCATGCAAGACTGAAACTAGTAATAAATATGTCGGGCTGAGCAAATAGGACACAAACATTGGAAGGAGTGGGGGAATTGCACTATGACTGCTGATGGGCCTTTGTGAAGCTGTTTTTTCATGGAGACAGGGAAAAGTCCGTATGCCAAACAGGTAGCTTGAAGGAGAATTTATGGCATCCAAAATGCTCAGAAGCTGAATTTTCCCTGGAATATTAAACGAGCGAGGTGACATTGATCTAAGCAGGGTAAGTACAGAAGGGGACAAGTGACAGCACCGCTTAGCCACATGTCACTGAAGACAGTGAACGAGTATGGATGATCGTGGCAATTTCCAAATGAGCAGACATGATGACGGCTTCATTTGGCAGTGAACACAGAGCTGGGGAAGGGAAACAACCCTGGATTGCTGATCTATTGCGTGCATCCCTGCAAGAAGCATTCCTTTCGGAGACTTAAATTTGCTTGTATGCTATAAACCCCATCAGACCTGGCTGTAAAAAGCAATGGAGTAAGCATTTTGTGGAGCATTCAACATCTCACCTTTGTCTGCCAGTTTCCATCCTCAACCTGGATGGCTTTGCCTACAGCTCATATATTTCCACTCTCGTAAAAAGCAAAATGCAACTAATTTCAGCTAGGCTCACTGATTGCCTCATGCTGCCATCATTATCGTCTTAGTATTTATATAGTGCTTTGGAGTGTTTGGTGCTTCCTTATCTATTCATGATATTTATTAACTACCTTTCCTCTACAGAGCTCAGGAGGGATAACAACGTCAGGGGAGTTCTGGTGGCTCCAATTTTGGTGGGGCTGTAAATCCATTCAGGGTTTCAGTCAGAACTAGCCAGAACTCTAAAGGAGCTATCCAGAGTGTTGAACCCAACCACAAAATTGGTGCACAACATTGGATAGCTCCTTTAGATCCACCAGCCTCCGCTCTTATTTTTGCCATATTACAGATGGAGGCACGGTGGTGAAAAGTAGTCGCTTGCTTTAGATCGGCAACCACATTCATAGAAGAGGCAAGATTTGAATCAAGGACTTCCAGGTTCGCAGCTACTGCTGCAGCCTTCCCCAAACTGGTTCTTGACTGCAACTCCTATCATTCCAGCTAGCATGGCAATGATGGGAGGTGTAATGCCAACACATCCAGAGTGCACCAGGTCAAGGAAGACTTTACTAAACTAACTCTCAAGTCTTTTATTTATTTATTACATTTCTGTACCGTGACAATAGCTGAAGCTCTCTGAGCGGTTTGAATAAATTAAAACCATAAAATGCAACATGATAAAATATAATATAAACATTTAAAACTGCAGCACAAAATAAAGCCTACCAGTAGTGCAAAGATTTAATATAGAGTAACACTTAAAAAACAAACAAACCAGAAACCTGGAGCTAAAAAAAAGCACAACATAATCACCAGGCAGCCTCTCTGGGAAACTCATTCCATAACTGAGTTGCCACAACAGAAAAGCCTCTCTTCTTAACAGCCACCTCACTTCCTTTGACAGGGGCTCCCAGAGAAGGACCATTATAGATAATTTTAGGTTCCAGGCAGGTATATATGGGAAGAGGCAATCCTTCTTATCCTGGCCCCACTTAGGGCTTTGAATATTAATACCAGCAATTTGAATCGAACCTGGAAATAGACTGGTAGCCAGTGCAAATGGCAAAGTACTGGAATACTATGATCAGTTTTCTGAAGATTACTAATCAGGTGAGGTTTTCCTAAAGGGCATTGCATATGAATTCCTGTAACTGAAAATGAGGGAGGGAATTAAGATTGCAAAGGGTTACTTTAGAGAGCAGGCCTGGGGTATCAAGGATTGCTTTCACTGTGGTAAGTTGCTCAGAGTGGCGCAGTGAACTCTTACCCTGGATGTGATGGCATTTGTTTACTAGAAGGGGTGCCCAATATGACTATCCAACTTAGTTGTCGCAGCCATCTGTGTGTGGCAAACTCACTGTCAGTTTCTCTCTTCTGTAAATAGCTATTCATGGTAAGCATGTGCTGAATACATTGAGCGCGATGTGTATATTTATAGAACCAACATCTGCCCTTCTAGCAAAGGAAGCAGCTAAAACATACAGCTTGAATTGTACCGTTGTCTCAAGAATTTATCAGGGGCCAATTTCAACCTTTAACTCTGTTGGAAGGAAACACCTAGAGGGTGAAAACGATTGAAAATAAAGACACATCACACCCACATGTGGAAATTACAGAAGTACAGCCTGTGGATTCGGAATGTAGTAAAGCCATCTATTTACGAGTGGAAATTGGGTTGTCCTTTCGTTGCAGGATGATGGAGGTCATAACCTTGAGAAATGAGGTCATGACCTTGGGAAACTGTGAATGACTATAAGTCCTATAGACCCAATGGAAGTTGTGAGCCCATAATGCTTGCAAGGAGCGAGTCCTCCATTCTGTAAAATGCAGAATGGAGCAGCAGTGGCGACGTTGTTCCAGGAGGAGGCCAACTGTCCTCTCACCTTCTGCCTATTGCAGGGGTGTTGAACTTCAAACTTGGAGGCCAAATCTGGCAGGCCTGGGGTCTCAAACTGACCCTCCAGGATTCACCAGAACACATCACCTCCTTTCCCCAAACCACTAACAATTTGGTGGTTTCCCTGCTTTTGTGTGTTTTTTCCCCATTCTAATTGACTGAAATGTTTCTCCTCAGGTTTTGTCACTACCAGTGAGAGTTTTAAGCTAATATATGCTGGTATTTGTGGTGTTGTTGGTATTTGGCTCCACCCTTTTTGGCTTCAGCCCCACCCACCACTGGAATGCAGCTCTAGAGAGCATCTCCAGAATTGAATTTGGGCCTCAGGCTGAAAGGGGTTCAATACTCCTGGTCTAGTGCTCACAGTTCCCTGAAGGAGCCTGCACAGTGGCTCTAATTGGTCAAGGTAAAGGAAGTCCTGCTCTGGGAGGACTTTGAACAGCGAGTTGCTTTGCAACCATTTCCAGGGAGGTTTTGTTTTTCTCTGTGGCCTTCTGTGGCTTGGTGTCCCGAGGTCACCACCAAAGGGGAAACAGCAAACATAAGGAATATATCTCACCATTCTGCAGACATAGTGATCTGCAGTCGACAGTGAGAAAGGGTACTGCTGTACCTCTCCACTGACTTGGTTCACATGATCAAAACAGTCCATCATGGGTTGTTCAGCTACAATGAAGCCCTGGTGCATGCCGGCCAGCATTCTGAAAATTCAAATGCCAGCCAGCATGCATCCAACTATGGGTTGTTCTGTTATCCAAGCCCAGCCACCAGGACATTTAAGAACTACCCTCTACTCCCATTCTTTTCCCAGCAATTCTGGTTGCTCTGATAGTATCCTTCCAGGCCTTAATGTACTACTGCTAAATGTCAGGTCAATAAATTATAAGGTCTCCACCATCCAGACATGAACCTAGATGAGCATACCAATTTTGCTTGCGTTATGGAGACCTAACTGGATTGGAAGGTGTTAACAAGATTTCCGAGTATAGCACCAGGCAAAATCTGGAGGAATAGGGAGATGGAGGTCAGAGTGATATATTGTGAATTTGTCCCTCTGCCTAGATACCATGTCCATCCATCTCTGAATTTTGAGTGTGTGTACTGGCTAGTGAGCTGTTGGGACATGTTGAGCCATGATTCTGGAAGTTTTCAAGTGATTTACATGACACTGTCATCCTCCAGGGTCCCTTCCTTGCTTTGCAACCAGTATTACGTTTTTTTGTCTAATAAAAAAAGTCTGGTGTATGCTGAATGGCAGCATGAAACCTTTGTATATTTCTGCAATTCTGCTATATGACAGGGCCACCTAGTGGTTGTGTAATGGAACATACAGAAAGCCAGAGAAAACCGCTGGGGAAAAACACACACCATTATCTTAATCCCAAAAAGAATCCAGAAGCAGAAGCCTTGGTAAAGTGTTGTTAAAAGTCTCATGTAGAAAAGCCTATTATGCATTGCTTGAGTTATGAAGCACACAACTAACATTCTTTTCCCACCTCCACCCTACAATCACAATTTCATGCTTTATAACCGCCTCTATCTACAATGCTTGGCAACCCTTATTTAAAAACAACAACAACAACACTGAGCATGTACAGTTCTGAATTTTAAGTTTACTTTAATTATAGCACTATAAAGACTGTGGGAATGAAACGCAGTTTGCTTCTGCTACTCTGAGGCCTCAGTACCAGCTGCTCTCTGGGTGGTCATTGAGGGCATCCTGGGCATCCCAGACTTTGTCGTAGCTGCTCTACTATCTCCAACCACCACCAAAGAAGTGGCTGGTGACTACAGAGGACAGGACCTTCTCAGCTGTGGTACCCAGATCTTGAAACTCCCTATCCTACAAGATTCAGTTGTCCTGTATCTGCTTGCTCTACTACTATGATACTGTGTGTGGGTGGGTGGGTGTTTTGCTGCTTTGGTGCTGTGGAGCGGAGGGGAGTTTGGTCCCTGAGTTTGGTCCCTAAGCACTGTATTTATTTATTGTGATTTTTTAAAAAATATATAGTTTATTGGCTGCTATTATTTTTTTGTGTGATATAATTTTTATATGGTTGTAAGCCACATGGGTGGCCTTCAGGCAGAAAAGCAGACTATACATTTAAACATATACAAATTAAATCAGCTGCATAGCAAACACTTTCTTCACTTTGTAGTTTTTCCACTCTTTGGCTGCAAACCAGCTGGAGCAGATGGCTTTGAAATGCAGCCTCCTTCATACCTGAGTGATGGAGGTATGCTTTTTCTCTTCTTCTTTGATGCAGACATTATAGACGTCAGAAAAGATTACATTTTGGTAAGCTTCAGTGGCTTCAGCTAACCCCAGTGCCCTCACACAAGGGCAAGGAACAGCCCCACAACAAGAATTAGATTTGACAGCAAGGGAAAGCAGCATGTGCAGACACTGATGGAAGACAACAGTCTGGCATTATAATCAACTGGAATTAAGATAGGCAGAGTGGAAGGCTTTGTTGCAAGACTGCTTGTTAGCAATAATAGGTCCAAATGATAGTGGGCTGGTTCACATGATTAAAACAGCCCACCGTGGGTGTTTAAGCCATGATGAACCAAGGTGCATGTTGTCTGGCTTTTTGCATATTCAACCCCCAATTCGGTGTTGTCATGTCATCTGAACCCAGCCACCATGGGTTATATGAGGGTTAAATGACAGACCAAATGTTATGCAAAGGTTGTTTAACCTTCACATAAACCATGGTGGCTGGGCTTGGATAACAGAACAACTCACAGTTGGGTGAATGATGGCTGGCATTTAAATTTGCAGAATGCTGGCCAGCATGCACCAGGGCTTCATTGTAGCTTAACAACCCAGGATGGACTGTTTTGATCATGTGAACCAAGTCAGAGAGAGGTACAGCAGTCCCCTTTCTCACTATCGTCTGCAGATCACTGTGTCTGCAGAATGGTAAGATATATTCGTCACGTTTGGTGCTTGTGAGCAAGTAAAGGAAATGCTGCCGGCTGTGAAAACATGATGTACTTGTGAAAGAGAGCACAGTAGAATCTGAGAACTAACCTGGTTCATTGTTGTGAAGCCAGCCAGTACTCCAGAATCTGTAAGGGAGTGAAGGCTAATTCACACAACCTAATTAGTGAACTGAATATGTGGATCGAGTGGCGAGTACACAATTAAATTATGAAATTCGTTACCAGAAGAGCTAAAGTGGCCACCCACTTGGACAGCTTTAAAAAGGGATTAGACAAACTCATGAAAGATAAAGCTATTAATGGGTACTAGCTATATAATATCTCCAGTATCAGAGTTAGTGTGCCTGGTCTGCCAGTGCTGGGCAACATGAGCAAGAGAGTCTGTTGTGTTCATGGCCTATTTGTGGGTTTCCCATGGGGAGCTGGTGGCCACTGTTGAAGAGAATGCTGGACTAGATAGGTCTCTGGTCTGATCCAGCATGACTCTTCTTATATTTATATGCTTTGTTTATTTTAATTTGCACCTGTCTCAATTCTCCAGTGACACTTACTGTTGAAGAAGTGGGATGGACCTCTTACAACTCAAGTGGGCTTAGCTTGAGTTGCAAACAGCCGGATTGCCCACGTGCCAGGTGTGTATCTCTGCAGGTATCCATTCATCAGCAATCTGATGTTCCTGTTTGAGCAGGTGATTTGGCTCTAACTGATTTCAGGTGGAATCTGTCAATATTCCTTGATTCTTGAGAATTTTTGAAACCTTAATTCAGGTGAAAAGTTTCAGGTTTTGCATTTAGACTCCAAAGTGCATTTCTTCTTAAATTAGGATTTCAAGCTGAAAGAACTGCAAGGTTGGGACCTGTAAAAAAATAATTCACACAACGCTGACAAAGCACCCCTCTGTCTCTGTGCTTATCTGAAGTGAGCTGATAGTACATTGAACTGACACAATAAGGGACACAGACAACTTGCTAAGGCAAAGCTTGATATCTTGGTTCCAAACACCAGGCCCATAATTTGCTCAGTACCGGTAATCAGTATGTAAATTGAGTAACTCATTACTGTATCTATCAAATCACTATAGCTGAAGGGTACAAGGTGGTGCACATAAGTCAGTGTAAGGGTGAAAGATTAGGGCAGTCAGATGTGATAAATGACTAAGGTTGTGGATCTGGTTATTTTGGCATGCAATTTTTTCTCTATCCTGCAGTGTGACATTTTGTAGGATAAGTAATGATATGACAACATGCACCTACTGAAATTCTCTCTTCTACATAATATTATACCGGCCCAATCTTTGGATCACTCTTTGTTGGCCCATGAGGTGCTGAGCACTCATCTGTTGACTTCCATTAGATTTAGCACCACCGAACTGAGGCCAAGCTTAAATTTCCTCATGTGCCTAGCAATTAAAGAGACACATCCTTCCCTGCATCTGGACACCCTTTTCCTGAGCAAGCATTTCCTTAGCGAGCATTCTGGGCGGGAGAGAGTGGCCCAGACAACAAATTAAATGAACTCTTCAGATAAAAAAAGGGCAGGCAAGTTGTTTGAGACACAGAACACTTTTGGCAAAGAAAATAAATAAATCAGTTCATGCCCACAAACTGAAAACTGTTCTCATTTCATTTGCCATCTCCTTGGTCTCATTTCTTGGCGTGACTTTGCTTTTTCAATAGTATTGAAGTGAAGCTAATACAATCACACAATAATCCTGGCTGAAATAGGGTGCCATTGCAGCAGTGCTCAAGCTTAATAAGGCTTGGAACCTGAGCAAGATGAATTCTAAAAATAGAGTTACACACATACACTCAACACACACACAACCAATAACAACACGGTGTCAGGATACATCTTGCAGATTTGTGAAGACCTGTATCTCTGGAACAAAATGAATCTATCAGTTAAAATATTCTAAGGTACATTGATGCCAAACTGAGAAGAAAATAAATAAACAAATGAAGGCAGCATCTGAATGGTATCCAGCTTCATAACCAAATAGGCAGATAATAGGAAATAGATTAATATAGCACATGTTTAGTGGCTCTAAAGCTCATGCAAGTCAACATATGAGTGCTCAGCACAGGGTGGTCACATGGGCATCACCAAAAAAGACAACAAAAGAGAATACAGGTTTGCATAACATTTGCATATTCTAATTTAATTTACAGATGCAAATTTAGAAATAATTACTATAATTTGGATCGAAACACAAAGTAGCTGCCCATTGTGGGAAAAGACTGGCCAAGTGATCTGTGTGTGTCTCTGTTCATTCTAAAGCCCAGGCGCTAACTGTTGATGGGCAACTTCAAGGCCCCTGAATTCTCTCTGTTTTTATGGTTCTGTATCTTTAAATAGGATTTGGACTGGACTGCCCTTGAACTAGAGGACTGTCCTCTTTGAAGTCGGACACATGGCCACCCTAGTTTAGCATCTCTAAAAATGAAAAAATGGAGCAGCTCATATGGTGAAATTGTTCCCAGACTATGCCACTATAGCCTGGAAGTGGAGGAAATCACAAGAGTGAATGCTCCCTTTTTTAAAAAAATTGAGCAAAGAAACTGCAAGGAGGAGGTTTTAGTTTTAATTTCTTCATTTACCTGCTAGTTCTCTATTAAAAGTTGCCCTCCCCACCTGTGTTTTGAGGTAATACAGTCCAGGCATACTTTTACCTATTTTGTTTAGGCCAGGCCCATTTTTGTTTCAGTTTCTGGCCAGGTGAGGGAAAAAATGGCTGAACTATGAGAATTCCACCAGTAATACAAACTGAGTTGTTGCCCCAAAGTGGCAAGCTATGGGGCACAGCAAGCCAAAAACTCTCCACCAATTCCAGAGTTCACAACCATGTTGTTGACATAATCTAAGATGTGTCATCTCTTTTGGAAGTGGGTGGGGAGGAAATGGTTCATTTATATGTGGTATTGGTTTAGTTGCAGACAAAGGATAAATTGTTCACAAAAGTAATTTGTTCATTGGCTTTTCTGAGGCTATAAAAAAGAGGCAGCCGGCGGGGTGGGGGAGTGAACAGTCAAATTTATAAGCAAAATATCTTTGAAAATACAGCCAATATGAAAACCCTGGTGCTTGACACTAAGGTCAAATCATATTAGCCAGATGCAGATTATCTAAAACTCCGGTGCACACAGTATGCCCTTTCTTTTAATCCTACTATTCCCATTTACATTGTAATTAAATCTCTAATTATCCAAATGTTTGGAGTCGCACCCCTCACTCCAGCATTTCACAAATGAAAACAGGGACTCTCTTGTGTACATGTAACACTCTTATTCTCCCTCCAAGGATCACAACCTGGGCATGTGTCCCATCCCCTACCCACCCCCTCCACCTTATGCATTGCTGAGGGCTCTTCTCCACCTGCTACATACACTCCATAAGCATTTACGTTCAACAGCCTAGCCTGCTCTGTTTTATTGAAACAGCACAGCAAACTGACCCACAATATTTATTTTCTTTCCATTCTTTTTTTTTAAATTTAACAGTTGCTAGTAAAACATTTAATTTGAATTTGAATTTGGTTGCAACTTGTAGTATTAAATAGCTGAAACTCAAATGCAAGCAGCAGCAGCATTTATTAGCTGAACAAGTAGGACTGCAGCAAAATGTTTCAATGTATTCTCTCTTCCTAATAGGAGTGCTCTTGTTGGAGATTACAGCCAGCCATACCCTCCTATATAACAAGCCATTTCCACTCCTCACCCCCAACTGAAGCTCAACATTCCATGGCTACTGAGCATGCTCAGCTCTCTTGTTTGGCAGAAGGTGGGGTTGTTCCCTTAAGGGGCTTTTTAAAGGGGGATTTTATATTTTTGCGAACCTTGGCCTTCCTGTAAGTGTGCTGATAGTTCTCTCTTGTTTCTCCGTGACCCAGTTTTAGCTCCATTTATGTCAGCACTTACCACCTAAGTTCACTAGTTTATGAACGCTTGCCCCATAAAAATATTTCCTCCTGTTGGAATGCTACTATATCAAGGGAAAGGATTCTATTTTAGCCTTTCCTCTGACATGCTAGTTTCTAAATGCAAGTTATTATTTTTTTAAAAAAAATGTGGGGGGCAATCAAAGTATCCCCCTGTGCCAGCAAAAACAGAAAACCAAGCACTTGAGACTTGAATAACTGTTTTTATTGTAAGGCAGGGCTGGCTGTAGTCTAGACATAGCAGCATCTAAAATGTTCACTGAAATTAGTGCGATACCAAGCCAATTCAAACATTGAGACGAAGCATGTGATACAGTCCTGCCAGAACTGTACCACACTTATGAATGCAGATGAGAAACCACATTTATGAAAATACTTCCTTTCAAAACTCCTGGGACTTAGAAGAAGAGCAAATTAAAGGTGAGAGTTCCAAACTAACCTTCTAAACTAGCCCGTTGCAGCAAAAACAAAACAAGAAAGGTCTTGTGGCACCTTCAATACAAACAAATATATTCTGGCACAAGCTTTTGTGGACAATCCCCACCAAAGCTCAAGTCAAAATAAATTTGTTATTCTGACAACAAGATTCTTTTGTTGTTTCATCTCCATGATGTGCTCGGTAGCCCCCTTTTCCTTTTAGATTTCAGAACTGGAGGTTAGCTTTGCTCTGTCAGGATGTTTCCCTTCCTTCTTTGCTTTTTGTTTCCCCTGAGAAACAGCCACTAACAGAGATACTGAGGCTGAAAGGCAGTTGCCTACAAGGACTAGTCTAGCTTAAGGAATATATCTTCTTGGATAACAGGAAAGCTTTGATTACAGAGTAGACTTCTGGAGGGGGAAAAAATCAATCGCTTGATTTACTTTTTTCTCCAGACAAAAGTCAGTGTGGTTATTGTTGCACACTTGAGTTGGCAAAAAGGGTGCAGAATTTACATTGATAGAATCTGATTAACAGCTACTGTAGTCCATAAGAGGGCTGTGTCTGTATTTTTCCTATGTGGATGGAGGTGGGTATTCCCACCCCCCATCCCCCATCCCCCATGAAAGAATAAAGCTATCAGCCCCCTGCTGGAATGGCTGAGAACTGTAGTGGAAAACCTCAAATAGCCTGTGGAGCGTTTATCTTGTACAGGTGTTTTTATCTTATCATCGAGTGGATTGTCATCTTTTAGCAAAGGCTTCTCTGTGTTTAGCAGCGGCCAAACAGGAAACCAACTCGTGAAGCTAGACCTCCATGAAAGGAAAAGCTACCAGTCACACCACTGCCCTCAATTTAAAACAAAATAAAACTGAGTTGTAAAAACAATACAAAACAAAAACAAAAATCTGTCCAGGCCAAACAGTGGGAAATTACTTATTAGATCTTCTGCCTTTAAAATAAAAATAAAAATTGAAATGCAGACACAATGGGCTTCCAATTTGATTGGAATAGCAATGACACTGGTGTGGTTAACCTTCCTCCCCAGATATTTTCCTGAATAACGTCGCCATCATAAAAGGTGATCTATGCTCAGGTATTTCTTTCCATGGTGCCACAACAGTTGCTGGGTGTTGACAGTGCCTGTCAACCTGTTTGCATGCACGATTTCTAAGATATAAAGTGTAGACGTTTGCTCTCATATATGGATTGCCCTTTGATCTGGGTGCTAACATTTGGCCCATACAGGGGTGGGCACATCTTTTCCCCCCTTAGGCAACATGCGGTGGTGAGTGGGTTGATGGGGGCCTTGCACCCTCTTACACTCAAACTGTAGTACAGCATGAGGCTGATGGCAACCACAAGGTAGCAGGTGTGGCCAAGGCTGCTGGAGGGTGTGGCCTTGGCTGGTAGGTTCCTCCCCCACCCTCAAGCTCAAACTGCATTATAGCACAGCATGGGCAATTTGTGGCCCTCTGGATGTTTTGGCCTACAACTCCTATGATCTCTCACCATTAGCTGTGCCGGTTAGGGCTGATGAGAGTTGTAGGCCAAAACATCTGTAAGGCTATAAGTTGTCCATCCCTGGTATAGCACTATGTGAGATCAGCTGCTGGGGCCAATTGTCATTTAGTTCCTCATCTCCAGGATTATCTCTATCATTCCACTGGCTGTCTTAGAGGGAGAGGCAAAACAATAAGACCCCCTCCATTGCCTCTACTGAACCTACTGGCATTTGGCTCCTCTTCTCCCAGGACTATCTCATGCTGTGCCCATTCCACCTCATTATTTTATAGTGTCATATAGGATAAGAATTGGTACCTGAGTTTGCTGCTTTTCTTTTTCCCTCCCCATGCCTTTTTGTGTCATATCCCTCAGAATGGAAATCATTGTTTTACACAGTCAACCATCTGATCTTTGGCAAAAAGGCAGTATATAAGGGCACAATCCTCTGCATGTTTAGACAGGAAAAAGCGCTACAACTCTCAGCATGCCCCAGCCAACATGGCTGGCTAGGGCATGCTGGGAGGTGTAGGGCTTTTCTCTGTCTAAACATGCAGAGGATTGCACCCCAAATGTAGTAAATAAATAAGTAGACCAAAGCACCGTTTCGTTCTTCCAGGTTTTTAAAAAATATATATTTTACAGTATTGCTTTCATATCTAGAGGCCAAGTTAATATTTCCAAAATAGCAGCAGTCTGTGTGACAGCGTCACCCACCACTTTTGATGTGTTCAAAGAAATATGCTTTTTTAGGGCAAAGGCTCTGAACAAGGAACAATCAACCTGTGGAGGTTAGGGGAGAAGGCTCTTTGGTTCTCTTTTCTCATTCGTTGCCATTAATTTGATGCAGCTTTAGAATGACTGAAAGAGGTTCCCGTTAACTTGCATGAAGGGGCAACGTAAAAGGGATGCCTTTAATCCTGTCTTCGTTGTGGGGCGGCAATTTATGCATCACCGAAAGAGAGGACCAAAAAAGGATACTAATTTACATAACATTTGCATCTGCTAACACATAAATTACATAAAACATGAATTACACATGTACATCATTTATATGAATAGGTGCAAATTTAGAAATAATGACTATCATTTAAATAGAAATACTACAGCTCTCGCTATAGAGAGGAGACTGCGACCAGGTGATTTCAGTCAAGGCCCCAGTGGCTCTCCCTCCTTACGTTGCATGATCTTTAAACAGGCTTTGGACTGGACAGCCCTTCAAATAGAGGACACTGTCAAATAGAGGACTGTCCTCCGTAAAATAGGGCACCTGGCCATCTTATTTATCACATGGCTCCTTCCAGTTTCCCTTGTATTCAGGACAAACCTCTGGAGTACAGGGGCTACATGGGTACACTAGTCTGCAGGTGTTTTCCCTGAACGTATGGGAAGTTGCAACAAATTACATGACAACAGAGTACTCACATTGCTCATGACGCAGTAATGGCTGAATAGGTTTGAAATTGAAATGAGATTTTCCTGTAAGCCCTTCGAAGACGTTTTATTGAAAAGCAAGATTAAAATGTTGTTAATAAATAATAAATAAGCCTTAGTCAGTTTACATTCTTGTCCAGGAAATCTGGAGCTAAGATGAAATAAGAAACTAAACCCTCCTTTCCTTTCCTTTCCTTTCTTTGTCTCATTTTAACATTCAATTAGTTGGCCTAAGGGGATTTGGAGTTCACATAAGAGCAAGGCTGTAATCCTATACCTCCTTACTTTACAATAAGTTCTATTGAATTCAATGGGAGTAACTTCTGAGTAGACATTGCTGAGGGATTGCACTGCAGCTTTTCCTTTCAACTTCTAGGAGTGCAATCCAATGGACTTTTAGACAGAAAAATGTCCTTCAGTTCCCAACATGTGCCAGCTGGGATTGCACCCTTAATCAAGATTGTCTAGGACAAAGATCCAATTAAATATTAATTATAACATACAATATTTAGATTATATTCCAAGAAGAGAATCTAGTACATCGCATATGTACGAGAACTTTGGAAGTGCCCAAACAGGCTATTCAAGCAACCAGAGGAAAACACATTTAGAATTTAATAGTGTTTCACTCCAATCCGATCTTCTCATCATTTATATGTTTTAAAACAATAATGATACATAAAGATTTTTAACTGGTGATATCATCACTAACATGATTACAGTTGGAGCAAAGAAAGTTGCAGTATTATGAATCAGCTATGTAATGATATTAAAGTTGTACTTCAAAGTATTTGAATTATCATTCTATAAAGAAAGAATATTTTATAAAAGTGTTGTTTTAAAGTAAATCAAATTTTTCCTCTTTTCAAGTCATGGAGAGGAAATGAAGGGGGGAAGTCCCTCCCTCGCACCCTGCTTTTTTCATTGTTACATTTCTAGGCACCCGTGTTTGCAAACAGGACAGATATACATGAGCAAAGCATTAAAGACTTGGTATGTGTGATCTCACCAGACCCTACTGAATGGCGGAGACAGCCCTAAAGCCCCAACCCACACAATCGATTATCTCGCTTTATCAAGCTGCACTCCTTGTTAGTTATTCAGCAAGATGGACTGTAGCCATCATGTTTTAAAGTGTAGCTCTTATAGTTAATGAGTGCCTTGCTATTCACTTTCCCCCACCCCATTTCCATTTGGATTCACACTTCATTAGCCACTGAATGTTTATTCCCCAGGGGATCCATCTCTACTCTTTGGTTGACCCCTGGGCCTCTCCTTCTTTATGCCCTGCTCTGCCAGCCATGGGGAAATTGGAGTAATTGTGACCTGAGATGGAAGCAAAAGCAGTACATCACCATCAGGATATGGGGCCTCCTCTCTGTAGCCCAAAGTTGATGACTAATGATAACAATTCTAGAGAAAAATGAGACCAGTTCTACCCCATTCAGATCTGGGAGTCATAGTCATGTTGTCCTCCCAACCTCTCTGACACCTTGACCTTCCCCTGCTTGTTTCACACCACAGTGCTTGCTTTTCTTCAGTTGACCTAAAATGTTTTCTGTCACAGTGGTTTCCACCAGCAGATCAAATCCTTCTCTAGCAAAATTAACACTGTCCTCAGTTAAGTTATCCCTTGTAAATTACTTTTTCTAAAGTAGCCTTACTAATTTTCAGTTGGGTTATTCAAGAAGCAGATGGTTTGAGGAATCCATAGAATACTGCCTACCAAGGGAAACCGTCGGAGGAAATATTATAGCAAAAAGACATTTATCTTTCTTAGTCTTTTCAGAGTTTTGACAATGCAGCTCTTATAATGCATCCTTGTGACAGGAAGACATCCATATTCCATTCCCCCCCCACTCCCAGTCAGCTACAAGCTTTTCATTAAGGTTTGGGTAAGTTCCACTGAATTCAATAGGGTTTACTTCTGGTTGCTGTGCATATGATGGGGCTTTCTCTCACAGCCCCTCATGTGGGGAAGGCACAACACTGCCTCAATTACAAGAACAGAGCAATAGGTTCGGAAGACAACTGATGGTAATTCACATCAAGCACTTACAGTAAGGCAAGCCCCCCTCCCTAATTACAACAGAGCAGAAATATGAATGAATGAGCTGAGATGGAGGCAGTGAAAGATTAGGGTCGGATTAAGACTGCTGTCTATGCAGTTACCTGGGAGTTATCCCTGTAGAACACAATTGACTTCTTTCTGATGTTTAGGATTGTGCTGTAACTCCAGCTGCTAGAATCAGCAGAATCAAAAGGGTAGTGGTGTTTACTGTACAACACTTTTTTCCAACATGGTGCCCTCCAGATGTGTTGGCTGCAACTCCCATAATACTCACCATGCAGCCCCACTTACACATCTGGAAGGCCCAAGGTTAGGGAAGGCTGCTATACACCTTAGAAGGCACAGAAACATAACACAGTGGGTGTCAGATTAATGGTTACTGTTGTCGTATAACGCAGAGACAGCCTGATCTGTTGTGTAGGCTGACCATCTGAAAAGGAGGACAGGGCTCATATAACTTTAACAGTTGTAGAGAAAAGGGAATTTCAGCCAGTGTCATTTGTATGCAATTAGTTCCTGGCGATATTCCCTCTTCATCACAACAGTTAAAGTTGCAGGGGCCCTGCCTTCTTTTGTATATGGTCACTCTAGTATAGTGCCTGCACCTTTAACTGTTGTGATGAAGAGGGAATTTCACCAGGAACTAATTGCATACAAATGACACCTGCCGAAATTCCCTTTTCTCTACAACTGTTAAAGTTATATGAGCCCTGTCCTCCTTTTCAGATGGTCAGCCTACTGTTGTGGTATAACACATGGACAGTCTGGGCCTTCTTACGTGTCATATGAGGCACTGTCACGACTACAGTAACATCTCTATATGGAACAAAGGGGACAAGCAAATCCCCCTTGCTGTGTGGCTTGCCATTGCAATCTGTATGGTATTGTGCTAATTCCCTATGAGGAGATAAAACATCCTTGCCTTGGAATATGAGGTCATCATGCATGCATGCATCTTGGCACTATGGGACTTGCTCCTTTTGAAAGCTCTCACCTTCCAGCGGCTTGTTCCACAACCAGCCTTAAGACCAGGAATTCTTGGGTTTGAGGCAAGGAGCAGCACATGATCCCACGTTAAAGCAATAGATTAATTAACTAGTTAATTTAATCAGTGTGCTACTTTGAGCCAAAGAGGACACATTTTATTCACCAGACTTAAGAACACAATGGTTTTTAGACCATTTTGGTACTGGAAGGTTATGGTAATAATTTATTTATTTTCTTGGAAATGAAAAAGAAAATATTATACCTAGCTTTTTCTCCAGTTGAGGAGTGTGTCCTATGTCCTGCTTGTGGGTCCCTGGTTAACAGCTGGTTGGCCACTGTGTGGACAGAACGCTAGACTAGATAATAATAATAATAATAATAATAATAATAATAATAATTTATTTACTTATAACCCGCCTCTTCCTCCGGATTGAGGCGGGGAACAACAACAATATAAAACACAGAATCACAAACAGGTAAAAAAATTTAAAAACAAGAAAAAATACATCATTAAAACATCTTAAAATTCATCTGGATAGGCCTGCCGGAAGAGAGCAGTCTTCATGACTCTCTTAAATTCATGAAGACTGCTAATTTGTCTAATCTCCTCCGGCAGACCATTCCATAATCTGGGAGCGATGGAAGAGAAGGTCCTCTGGGTAACACTCGTCAGCCTAGTTCTGGCTGACTTGAGTAAGTTCTTCCCAGAGGACCTAAGTGTGCGGGGTGGATTGTACGGGAGAAGGCGATCCTGCAGGTAACCTGGACCCAAACCATGTAGGGCTTTAAAGGTAATAACCAACACTTTATACTTCGCCCGGAAACTGATTGGCAGCCAATGAAGCGATTTTAAAACTGGTGTAATGTGGTCACCCCCTAGGTGTACCGGTGAACAACCTGGCTGCCATATTTTGAACAAGTTGAAGTTTCCGGACTAGGTGCAAAGGTAGCCCTATGTACAGCGCATTGCAGAAGTCAAGCCTCAAAGTTACCAGCTTGTGCACTACCATCTTTAGGTCTTCCAACTCTAGGAAGGGGCGCAGCTGGCGTATCAGCCAAAGCTGATAGTAGGCACTCCTGGCCGTTGCATCAATCTGAGCTGTCATTTGGAGCGCCGGATCCAGGAGTACCCCCAAGCTGCGAACACTCTTGATCTGATCCAGCATGGCTCTTCTTAAATTGTAAATTAGCTTACATTTATTTCAGTATCGCAAAAAGCACCAAGTTCTCTGTCAGCTGACAGACACTTCCATAATTAACTGCATCTGAAAGACTATGTACACCACTCACACCTGCCATTAACAGAATAGTGTCTTACTTTTTTTCAGAAATATACAACTCAACTAAGGGTTTACACATCTCCTGGAAGAATGGACCTGGGAAACCCCATTACCAAAGCTCAGTGGGCATTCATGGTTCGGAAGCTGCAATTAGTCCAAAATACAGCTGCAAAACTGTTAACTGGAGGTGGAGATTATGATTACATGATGCCCATGCTTTGTCAACTACACTGGCTCCCAGTTCATTTCTGGACTAGCATTAGGCACATTGAGGCAGCTGCCTCAGGCAGCTGATTTTAAACAGCAAATTGTTTGCTAATTTAATTTATTACTATTCTGTTTTTACTGTCAGGGAGGTGTACAGGGGATTTCTACCTCAGGTGCCAAAATAACCAGCCTCGACTTGTCTTGGGTATTATGCACATTATTGGGAGATGAGGCGCCGTTTTGCTACTCTTCCTCATGCAACAAAATGTCTTTGGCTGTCCCTACTGAGCTCAAGTCAAAGTTTTGTTCTTTGAATTTAATGGCTTCAAATCAGGATGCCTGATGTCATAAGAACATAAGAAAAGCACTGGCTATCTAGATGGTAAGTGATATCCACAACCTTCGCACCAGGCAGGCAATTCACCATGCTGTCTATACGCCTGCCACAAACCTAGCTGTCTATGTGCCTAATGACTGAATCTTCCACTACTACAAGCCCCCCTCCCTCCAGAGGCACATCCTCAGTGCAAGAGGATATTTGCACATCTTCTGAGGAATGGGTCCTTCTAAGGGATTATTTCCCTCTTCCTCGGAGTGACACCCTCCTTCCTCGAGACCCACATTTTCTATGACTGCAGAGGAACTGTCACCGATGGAGTAGGACATTGCTGTTAGGTCCCTGAAAGTCTCATCTATCTGCTTCTCTTAGCTTCTCCAGGTCAGCAACCTTGGTCTCAAGGGAACAAACTTGTTCCCTGAGAGCCAGAAGCTCATTACACTGAGCACACACCAGCAGGTAGATGGTCTCCCCATGTATACCTGCCCATATAGTAAAATCTCCAACAGAGGTTCTTCATATGCCCCCATCTGTGGTACAGTAGGTGGCAACAGGGGAAATGACTTACTTGGTGATGGCACCCCAACTATATAATGCTCTTTTATATTGTCGTGTGGTAATATTTTTGTTTTAGAGTTGTTTTATTGCAATTTTAAACTTTTTTGTAAGCCACCCTGGAAACTTGTTGAAGGGAGGGTAGATAGGCAGGCAGGCAGGCAGGCAAGCAAACAAACTGCTCTAAATAGCTACTTTGACTAATTGGTTTGGTCTCTACAGCAATGAGAGAATCTATCCGTAAAAGACATTTCACTCTGCTTTGCTTTCACTATATCAACAGGATAATGTTACCCATGTGCTGGTAGGATTGCAGAGAAAAGAGCTCCTTATTCCACATTTGATAGGCTTACACCACCGTCTTTCAGGACTGGACCCAGGTAATTAAAAATATTCACTATAAGGAACAAAAATGCAGCCTGATACCAAATTGGCCCTAATTTCGATATGAATCACAGCACTTTTTTATGCCTCACAAGGACTTGACCATTCTCCTGTTAACAGTTGCCATGACAGATATTGCCCATCATGGAAATTGGCATCATTATTTAAAATGAATACAGAAGAATCTGGAGACTGGTCCTCTCTTCCAGATTATATTGTCCAGGGCAACAATTAAGCAGGACACCTACTTCAAGACCTGGTTCCTATTTGCTACTAGCAAATGTGAATCTATGTGATGCCTCTTCCCCCAGGATCCCACAACTTTCTGGGAGAGTGCTCTCTCCTAAAATTCCACCTTTATGTCTCTATGTTCTGAAATTTTCTCTATATACCCTATATGTTGATTCGTCTGTTTGTTAACCTCCCCTTTTTCTGTCCCTTCTCCATTGTTGAAAATGTTGTTATTTCTCTTGTACATTGTATTTATTTGAAACATAGAAATAATAGAAAGCACCCAGCTCCTCCATGGTTTTAGGTAAAGGTCTTTCCTGGGACTACTTCTAGAGTGGCCACAAGCCCTAATTTTCAGATAGCCGTTCTCTGTTTGAAGATGTCATCTGTTTGAAGACCATCAAGACCCAAGACTAGCTTTAAGAAGGGAGAGCAGGAGACCTGGGGGCTGTCTAAATGTCATTTTTGCCCTGTGGTGGCTGCAAATCAATGCTGCATTGGTGATATGCCACCGCAGGGCAAAGAGACGAAGATGTGCAGCAGAAAAGTCAGGGACTTACCTTGACTTTTCCTGCCAGAGCGAGGTAAGCATGGCTCTTCTGCTGCCTGTCCTCACTCTAGTGCTACGATGAGGGCATTCCTGGGCAGAAGGCAACCTCCCATTGTTGTAAAAATCTGAACAGATCTATGATTTGCATCCCAAAACACGTCCATTTCCCCTGACATGCATCTTACACACATCCTACATGTGTTCGCTAATATGCACACCCAAACCGTCCACACACAGCACCCCAAAGCCCCATTCCCCACTGCCTGTCCATTGTATCCATTTCTGCAAAAGTCAAGCTGCTTGCAAGTGATTTGGCGGTGCAAGAACTAGGAGCTTGTCAATATTGCCAATGCTCCTTCTTCTCCAGGTCAGACTCCATTGTAACCAGGAGTGTGACTCCTCCAGATGTGACCGTGGCACACCTGGAGAGACAAAATGACCATATAAGGGAATGATAGAAGTGGAGAGACGTTGCAAAGCATCTCTGGGTACAAGTAAAATAGCACATGGCAATGCAATGCCACGTCTGGCCACTACTCGGGTCTACTCGAGAGTAGCGGTAGCCAGAAATGATGTTTTGGGGGCTGTAAACCAATGGGATGAGGGCTAATGTCATGTGACATCTGATGTATAAAAGTATTTGTTTGAACCTTAGCGCGGTGTGACTCTGGAAAGCAGCGTTAGCGTCCAAAGGTCACCTATTCTGTGCAGAATAAAATCAGTTTCCAAAGCTTCAAGAGGTCTTTCGTCAAGTGTTTCATATCTGGACTTTGGACACTTGGAAATAGCATAATTTATGCAACACCATTGGCCACTGGACGCCAGGTGATGGGGAGAGGGAAGGACCAGTGAGCCAAATGGCTGCCAGAAAAGCCCGCGCCACCTGCTGCGATGGGATTACCCGATGCCACCCCAGAGCAGTAAAAGCAAGGGCAACCATCAAGGCAGCCCCCTGAACAATTAGCACTCAGACAGCGGACTGAACAGGCACACAGTTAATCTGGCCACAGTATTTTTCTTTAAATTATAGTAATTATTCTAAAATTTTATCTATACATATAAATTAGCACTTGCAAATCTTTATCCACATTGTCCTCTTTTTGCATTTCCTCTTCTTTCCTTAATGTGTAAGTGGCATAACACTACCTACTGAGACCATATAACTGGAGATACTGGGACTGTTTTCACGAAAAGATTCCTCACCACGAGCTATTTAACTTATGATGAGGCTGCTGTGTGTGTAGGGCTGCCATTTTGAATATGCGAACCTGGTGAGCATGGCTGATGTGAGGATTAAATAACCCTCTCATAACCAACGGTCTATTTTAAGGCAATAAACCATGCTTACCAGGTTCACACGACGTGACAACCCCTGGGTGAGAGATGTATATGTAACTGGTTGCCACAGCTTGTTATGGATTAAATAACCCACAATTTGCTCAGCATGTTCTACCGGCCCAGTCACTGGGGTCACACTTGTAGTGTCATATGTGCAAGCCATGAAGTTGCTGTAGCTGGTCTGACACTTCAGCAAGCCACTTTAAGACTATGAGCCTATCTACACTACTGCTTTAAAATGGTTTATAACAGTTTTAAACCAGTTAATAATGGTCATTAACCTGTTTAAAACTGTTATAATCCATTTTAAAGCAGTAGTGTAGATAGGCTCTATACTAAACTGAGGCCTCCCCAAAGCGAGAGGAACAAAAGCAGGGGAGGCAGGCCAAGCTTTGTGATGCTAATACGCAAAGCCGTGTCCTATTGTCAGGCATGTGCTCCCTTTACTGAACACAGAATGTCAATCCCTCTCCATTGCGCAGGTGAGAGTGGAGTGACGAGACAGCACAGATGGTGCCATTGGGGGGCTAGATGGTCATTGCCCATTGCAGAGCACACATTGGCAAATGGCACTGTGTGTGAACGGCTCATGCTGAATGCTAATGTTGGTTCCTGCATGAAATAGAAAAGGGTGGCTTTGTATCCTGGCCTCAGGTACTGTGGTTTGAAGGAGCCGCTGACTTGGACAGAAGATTCTTCTGAGTGGGTTGGGGAGAGTTAGAAGGATGAGGTCATGCTCTCAGAATGGTGGTTCCGCAGATAAGCGAAATGGGCTACAAGAAACAAAGGCATGGAATTCATGAAACTGGGTCATAAACTTCACCTGGCAATTTTAAGCACTTCTGAAACATTAAACACAAGCCATGCTAAAGACAACATTGATAATAAACAGGATTATTTTATACTTGATTGATTTCAAATGTTGAAAACCTGTTGCATTGTACGTAGTTTTTTTTTCTATTGAAGGATTTCTACATTGCCCTTCGGCCACAGTTTTCAGTATAAAAAAGATAGATGCCGCTACAATCAACTTAGCCCCCTTTAATCCAAGTGATAACAAAAGATACCATTTAAATTCAAGGCTTTTCTATTAAGCAAAAGGCTGATGATCAAAAATCTATTGGGGAGATAAGCCTGCTCATTCTCTTACTGCCTTGCTTCTGCAGGACATGCAGAAATGAAGCAAATGAAGCTTTTCCCAGGTAAACCTTTTTGCTCTGCTAGGAAAAGTTTCACTAGCTTAATTCCTGCATGTCCAGCTATTGTTAAAAATGCAGAAACATACACATAGACATACAAAAATCATACCCACTGTTAATACAGGAGCCCCCCTGCCAAAAGCTAGCTTGCAGTTTTTCTGAGGCTGAGGTTCCAAACCTTATTTGAGAGAAATGTGTTTTTTTTATTTCTCTCTCTCCTTTGGATTTGCTCTTCAAAGCTTTGTTTCTCTTTCATAAGTGCTCAGTGGGTGGCTTTTCTGCAAAATGGGATGGGAGTGGGGCAGTAAAAGGGGAAAAGAGAGCCTAATCTTAGTTTACTCTCAGTATGTGGAATTCAGCTATTATTAATTAACATGTTTTTAAAGAAGCTATAAATTAGAACTCCCCAACCAAGAGTTCTCTGTAGCTGAACTGAGCACTTGGGCAGGTAAAGTTTTTAATGTAATCTTCAGCAGTTTTCTGAACTGCTGCTATTTATTTATTATAATCAGATTCTGCCGTTACTCCAAGGAGCTGAAGGCAGCATTTGCATTCCTCTCATTTTATTCTCATAATATGGTGGAGGCTTCCAGATGGGAGGGCTCCTAGTACCACTGATCAGAAGGCATTGTGCAGCAGTTCTGCCTTGTTCTGCTTAACAGTTTTGCAGTGATAAGAAAAAAGATGGAAGAAGTGTCGGGAAACCATGGGAGGATGAATGAAAGCCAACGAGGTCAGGACACCCCCATACAATTCCATGAATGAAGCAGGGAGATGGCGCTATAAAAGTCACACCTGGAAGCACCCTATGTGAGGTGGGTTAGTCTGAGACACCGTGCCTGGCCCAGTGAGCTTCCTGGCTGAATGGGGACTCAAACCCAGATTCTGGTTTAGTCCAGCATTTGCACTGCTCCATCCCATGGGCTTTAAATAGAGAAATGATTTGTCCATATATTTGGGTTTGCCAGCTCTTCATATGGCGTTAGGGTAGTTCTGTTTAAAAGCTCTTGAGAAGATGAAAATGCAATCCTGTCAGACAGCTGTTGTGCTAGTCCCACCTTCCATTCTCCTACTTGCTTTGGATAGAGACCTTTTTGATACTGCAGGTGAGAAGGAGGATGGGCACAGGGATCAGCACAGCATCAGGGTGGTAGGCGTGGCATCTTGTTGACTTTAAAGGGACAGTCATCATCTAGGAACATAGCAAGCTGCCTTACTCTGAGTCAGACCATTGGCCCATCTAGCCCCGTATTGTCAACACTGACTGGCAGCAGCTTTGCAAGGTTTCAGGCAGAATTCTTTTCTAGCCCTCCCTGGAGAAGCCAGGGATCGAACATGGGACCTTCTGCATGCAAAGTGGATGCTCTACCACTGACCACAAGATAGGGCATCTATAACTCCTGTGTTTCCTTAGCCAGCTGTGGCCAAATTCAATCAGAAAACAAAGAAAGTGATTCATGCTCTTTCATAAGGAATACATGATGAACTGTAAACACACACACACACACACACACAGAGAGAGAGAGAGAGAGAGAGAGAAGGGAATCCCAAACTTATAAGTAACAATAAAATGCACTAGAGTACTGTACAGATTTTTATTGTGTTGCCATTTGACTCACCCCCGACATTTTCCATTTCACAGAGGTCAACTGAAGTATTTTCAGGCCTGATGCTCAGAGTACTGTGGGTTCGCAGCATGTGCTTACAAGTGGGTCGCCCCATCCAAGACTCATTAAGCCTCCTCTTGGTCAGAGGAGAGCTTTGTTTGCCTGAGATGGCCCCAGACTGCATTCCAAAGTTTTCCAGTCACTAAAAAAAAAATCTTGACTTCTAACCCTTGGGACAATAATAAACTGCACTGTAGTCACTACAGGCTGTCTGGCTCCAAACATGCATCAGGAATGTGGCATTTTTATTCTTAATAGGAAGCAAGGTAATTCGGCCCACAATTTTGGCCCACGTTTTTGTAATCTGATCCATCTTAATTATACAGTACCAGTTGCTAGGATTTTGATCAATGGTATCATGTCTCCAATAATACTACTGCTAAGAGACGTTTGGATGGATTTCTGATTCCCCTTTCTGATGTCAGAGCATGGAGAAGGAGCCCCTACTATGTCTAGGGGCCATAAGATTGCTCCCTAAATTAATTTGGTAATGAATCTGGATATAAGCGTGAACACAGGAAAATTGGAAATATCATATATAGTGAGGGAGCAAAAAGCAGAACTTGAATTTGTAACAGGCTCAAAATGTAAAACAAGAGGGCTCAGATATTTGGGAATAATGTTCTCTAATAATCTGTATAATCTGTGGCCTGTCGTCTTCCCAAGGTGGCTTACAATATAAAACCTACAATTTTATATAAATGTAACACGTACATAAAATCATAAATTAATTTGAAAATCAATTTAAAATGAACCAGTAACAAAAGCAGCCATGCAATAAATAAATTTCAGTCAAAAGCCAAAGAAAACAAATAGGTTTTTAAAATCCTCTTAAAAACCATAACAGATAGAGCCAACTGTATATCTCTTGAGAGAGAGTTCCATAGAGCAGGTGCTACCATTGAGAAGGCCCTATCTCTACTGCCTACCAACCTTCCAGATCTTAATGATGAGCCAGTGAATAGGGCCTCCAACAATCGTCTTGAGACACGGGCAGGTTCCAATAGGTGGACCTTCAAATAACCTGGACCCAAAATTTTTAAGGCAGAGGGAGGGAACCTTTCCGGCTCAGGGAATTTAGGAAGGGTCTCAGGGGCTACGTTCTGGCAGTGGGTGGGGCCAAGTGTACAGGGGGTAGGGCCAAGGACATAGTAGGCAGGATGAAAGCAGAGTGGGTGGGGCCAGGTGTAATCCATACCAATATGGACATTTCCCCCCAATGCATGTACAAAGCACAGCTCAATTCTATGGATGTCTACTCAGGAGTAAGTCCCACTGCAACAGCTTTCAGGCCTGCAAGCCACAGCCCAACTCCATGCAGTCTACTCAGGAGTAAGCCTCAGTGTGTGTCTACTCAGCCACAGAAATGGAGCATAGAAGTAAGCCAGAAAAAAAATGATTTTTAAAACTCACGTGTCTGGTTTCCACACCTTCTCTTTACACAACTAGTTTGAATACCTTTAAATTTTAAAATATTTAATAAGTAGGGTATATAATAGTTTGAATGCCTTTAAACCCCTCTTATTTCTGATCAGGTTTTCCCTCTGCTGAAGAAAGGAGATGGAATGGTGGGGCCTGTGGAAGAAGCTCATAGGCCAGATGGGGAAACCCAAAGGGCTGGATTTGAGGCACAGGCCTAAAGTTCCCCATCCTTGATTAAACATTTCAAGGTCAAGACCCCCACTTTGAATTGGGCCTGGAAATTCACCAGCAACCAGTAGAGCTGGTAGAGAATTGCAGCGGGCACAGAATTGGTATAAGATGATCCCTCCATCTAGCCCAAACAAGGACTGAAGGGGCTGCATTCTGCACCAGCTGAAGTTTCTGAGTCATCTGCAAAGGCAGCCCCACATAGAGCACAGGGGGTCCTGTACCTATAACAGTTCTGTAGAATACAGAATATTAGCAAGTACAGCTTTCTCCACATATGTATGTTGAGCTGCAGCAGCCAAAATGTTCTCTTTTACTGCTAAAGACACAGAGGGACACATACACCCCATCCTCTGCATCTGATCTTTCTAAATGCACGTTTGAAAACAAAACAGATTTTACGACACACCAGAAGTCTCCATTGCTCCCTCTGCTTTGCACCTTGGATAGCTCCATTAGAGTTTTGACTGGCTCTGACTGAAATCAGAAGTGGATTCGCTGCCCCATTTACACCGGAGCCACCAGTCTCCACTGAAAAGCTTACATTTCTTCATGCATACATACGTGCCTCCATCCGTCATAGCCAAGTTCACAAGTCCTAATAAAGTTCTAGGGAACAATTACCTCTCTGGGTTTTTATGTGGTCTGTAACGCACCCTTTTTCCAAGCAATATGCATTGAATTTGTTCTGCAGTTGGACTTGACTTTGCATTATGGGCGTCAACACTAAAGCTCCTGGAATTTATAGACTTCCTCTTAGACTGACTGTGTCTTGGAAGTCAGATCCTAGGAAGCAAATGTGCTTGAGCCATTTTCATCCTCTCGTTTGTGGGACTGTTTATGCCATTACAGGATCCGATTACAATGTAATCCCTTCTGCTGTTAGAGAGGTTATGTTTAATAGTAACTTGGTACACAAAAATAAATTGAATGCACTGAAAAGAAACACTCAACTAAAGCTCGTAAGACGGCACAAGTGGAAGAAAACATTAATAAATGTCAAGAAAGGGCTGGATAGCAAATCAAATATTGTATAAGCAAGATAAATTGAAGAGCGACTTTGTCATCCAAGGCCCAGTGAAGTGGTCCAGCTTCCTTCCCATAGTTACTTAGCCAGATGGACAGAGAGGTTTAAACTTCCAGGGACATTTTACAATCATATATGTGCCAAGTGAAGCAAGTGGAAAGTGGGGCATGCGGTACAGGGTAAGCCCCCCCTCCTCCTCCTCCTCCTCTTCTTTCTTTCTTTCTTTCTTTCTTTCTTTCTTTCATTCTTTGTAGTAGGGCTGCTTGTCCTTTAAATGGTGGGCTCCTATCACAGGGGTTCTGTCAGCCTGAAAAATTCCATTTCAGAGAAGCTTTTGGAGGCCACGTTCCAGTGGCAGGTGGGGCTGAAGTCAGGGCCAAAATACCCCCAAATGCCAGCATATTTTGGCTTAAAGCTCTTCCTGTCAGTAACTAAGCCTTCAGAGAGGCATTTCAACATTTTAGAATGGGGGAGGGGGGAACCTTCACAAAAGCTGGGAAATCACCAAATGATCAGAGGTTGGGGAAAGGGTGAGGCTGAGGATGGGGCCAGGGAAAGGGGATATGGCTATCTGGGAAACTCTGGTGGGTAGGGTGACCAGATAAAATCCAGGTCAGGGCTCATGTATCTTTAACAGTTGTAGAGAAAAGGGAATTTCAGCAGGAGCTATACTAGAGTGACCAATACAAAACAGGGCAGGGCTACTGCAGCTTTAACTGTTGTGATGAAGAGGGAATTTCACCAGGTGCTGCATGCATGCAAATAACACCTGCTGAAATTCCCTTTTCTGTGCAACTGTTAAAGATACAGGACAATGTAAAACAATGCTATATACATACGATGCTGTGTTTTTGTTGCATGGCCCTTTAAGAATTCTCAAAAACAAAGCATCCATGTACCCAATGCTCTGCCAGGCTTAAGCCTCCCCATCCGCTGATCTTCACTAGATGGGCTTTTTTGTCCATCTAGTGATGGTACTTCAGAGGGGGAGGATTTGAGTAGCCCCAAAGTCCTTACTAGTGTAGGCTGACCATATGAAAAGGAGGACAGGGCTTGTGTAACTTTAACAGTTGTAGAGAAAAGGGAGTTTCAGCCAGTGTCATTTGTATGCAATTAGTTCCTGGTGAGATTCCCTCTTCATCACAACAGTTGAAGTTGCAGGGGCCCTGCCTTCTGTTGTATATGGTCACTCTAGTATAGTGCCTGCAACTTTAACTGTTGTGATGAAGAAGGAATTTCACCAGGAACTAATTGCATACAAATGACACTGGCTGAAATTCCCTTTTCTCTACAACTGTTAAAGATACATGAGCCCTGACCTGGATTTTATCTGGTCACCCTACTGGTGGGGGTGTGTGGATTGGGAGCCCAGGAAAGCTGGATTTTACACCCAGGTTCTGCAGTACTGCTCTACAGTCACTTGGCTGGTGCTCTCCAGATGGCCAAAGCCTGTTGTGGAACGCATCACGTTGCACAGCAAGGTGGCTCTAAGCATTGTAGCAGCAGCTCAAGAGGTGCTGTGAGAATGAGAGCAAGTTGCCAATCCTGCTTCTTCATGGTAAGACTGGTTTAATTTCAAGTGGTGGGGGGATGTCAAAAGTGAACGGGCTTAACTTTGTCATGACAATTGAGCAGGATGAAACAGATCAGCAGCTTTTCATGGTGTTTACATAAAGAGCAAGAAGACGGGACTGCTAAGTGGTTGTCTGCCGTGTCCATTACCGTCTGCCCAGTGTGACCTGATGGTAAGATAGTCCCACATGCTACGTTTGAAGAAATGGATTAGGCTTTCTTCATTCTTTCTTCTAATTGATCACCTCTTTGACATATAGGCAAGGTTGTGCACATCCCCCATTTCTGTGCAATTGTGGAATGTGGAGCACTGAGCTCAGAGTTCACCAAGAAGAGAATTCCAGGTGTGATTTTTTTCTAGCCTTCAACACTATCTAGATAGGGTTTGTTTAAAAAGTATGCGGCCAAGGCGCAATGAAAAATCTTGGCAGCCAGAGAAAAAGCTAAACAGGGCAGGGCGGAGTGGTCTGCATAGCTCTTTACACCATCGCCATCACTACAGATGACCCAAAGAATAAATTATGCAAAACAAGCAAACCTATGCAAATTGGCTAAATTTATAATACACTGAATTCAGTTTCTCAGCAGGCAGGTTGAGGGTTTTAGCAGAAAGCCCTGCATTAGGAGACGTTTCCTACAGTCTGCTGAAGTTTGCTTTAGGCTGTAGATTCTCACAACGGTTTGATATGGTGGGGCAGGCTGTGCTAAAATAAGGTCTCAAGCTTTGATCAGAACTCTTACTTGGCCAGTCAACAGACTAGAAGAATAATTAGAGATCTTCATTGCATTAAAATGTTTGTTATTAACCCATCTTTAAAAAAAATCAAGAAAGAAATCCAGAAAACATTTCATTACAGAGAAATAATGCAGGAGCAAAGATGAGCCTTTTAGGACAACTCCATATAAATTTGGTGCCAACAGCTGAGCTGAGGCAGTAAGAATTTCAATGATATCAGCTAGTTACAGGCCTCAGATGATAATGCCAATGTGGCTCATATGAGCAGGACCTGTTTATCTGCTCCAGGTGTACATTTCTCTCCTTGTATTTATCTGTTTATTTATATCGTGCCTTTATGCAGAAAATAGTGCTCAAGGCAGCTAACAATAATAAAATATAGATTATAAACAAAATCTTGATTAAAATATAACATAAAATGAATTTAAAACATAGTGTAGATAACAATATAAGAATACACAACACCCAACCAATTATAACCATGGGGATGAGAAACAGTCCTACAGTTACCTCTTTTTAATTCTGCTTTCCTGAGTTGAAATAGCAGATCTCCCTGCCTACATATTGAACCTGGCAAATTACCAAGGTCAAACCTGATTGAAGGATTCCCCTCCACCTCCCAGTTTCCAAATTCAAATGGGTCTGCCTTCCCAATGATTTTTGTCATCCATTTTGTGATGCTGAAACAAGGGTGATTTGGAGACCACTATGTAAGTGGTGGTACTGAATTTCTGTTTAGGGCTGCCTCTACAAGAGAGGTTTAATGCTCTTTGAAGTCTCATTAAAAAATTTACCTCCATACCAGCGGAGCGCAAATGGGGTGTAGAGGCGCGTTATCTCTCCGATTATGCGCATTATCGAATGCGCGTTAAATCGCGAGTTTTATTTTGCTCCGTCCGTTAAAGCGCATTTTGACTGTTTAATGCGCTTCGCCGCCTCTTGTGCAGAGGGATTAGGCGTAAATGCACTTCAGCGATTATGCGCAAAATCGCCTAACCAGCCGCAAAAGCGAATCCTTGTAGAGGGGACCTAGGGCTGAGTAAAGGTAGCTTAGCCAGACTCTGGAACTGCCTTCCCCAACCTAGTGCCCTCCAGATGTTTTGGATTCTTGTTTATTGATCTTGATGACTAGGCCTGATGGGATTTGAAGTCCTAAAAATCTGGAGAGCACCAAGTTAGGGAAGACTTCTCTACAGAGTGAAACGTTTCATTTACGTATGTTTTCTGAATGGGAATCCCATTCCCCTGCCAAATCAGTTGCATTTTTTGAAGGAAATCAACCAGAACAATGTGGGGCTAACCAGGATTTCCTACTTTTCTCTTTAATATTTAGCAGTCCCACATGATTGCTTTGAAGATGGGGGAAATGGTGATGGAAAGAGGGTGTTTAGCCCTTCCTTCTGCATCATTTCCCTAATCTAAATAATAGCTGCCTTCCAACCTGCTGCAAACAAGGAGCACATTCATCTGGTTGTGTGGATGTTTTCACCCTGCAGAGCTAATAGCAGTTTCAAGAGGGGGATTTAATAGGAGAAACTGTGCAGCCTCTTCCCCAGTGCCACTCCCCCATCTTCAAAATGGGGCCTACTAATCAGTATAGCTTCAAAAAATGGGAAATCCTGCATATCTAGTTTGTGGCTTTAATTTTTGTGAACTGCCCAGAGAGCTCCGGCTTTTGGGCAATATAGAAATATAATAAATAAATTAAATAATATGCTGAACTAACAAGATGTGCTTTCCTTTTTTATTTTGGGCAAACCATTGTTACGATCGATGGTTGCTGATTTCTAGATTTATATGCATGGGTTATTACAAGAGGCAAAAAACTCAGGAAGTTTTAAACAAGGTACTAATGTTTCACATGAATCAGGATTAGATTTGCAGTTCCAGAGACCAGGATAAGATGACAAGGTCCATCAATCCACTTCATTGGGGGAATAAACTGATCACCAGCTGGAGCTGGGAAGAAATATTCCTCCCAGCTAAAATAGCACTGCACTCCTCAATTCTGGAGAAGGATTTATGTTTTCCTCTGATCAAGCATCACATCTTAGTTTTTGGTGGACACTCTTAAGATTGTTGTGCAAGCTCCTAGTTATTTTGCCATCGCTAAGACATGACTAGGACAGGAAACCCACCAGGCAGTAGCCAAAGACAAAGGTTATCAAATCCCATTGATGGGGTGACCATATGGAAAGGAGGACAGGGCTCCTGTATCTCTAACAGTTGTACAGAAAAGGGAATTTCAGCAGGAGCTATACTAGAGTGACCAGATACAAAACAGGGCAGGGCTGCTGCAGCTTTAACTGTTGTGATGAAGAGGGAATTTCACTAGGTGCTGCATGCATGCAAATAACACCTGCTGAAATTCCCTTTTCTGTGCAACTGTTAAAGATACAGGAGCCCTTCCTCCTTTCCATATGGTCACCCTGCCCATTGATTTAAACTGAAAAATGTCAAGCACACATTTATTTTATTTATTATATCATATACACCCTTCCTCTAATGGGCTTAGGGCTGGGTACATGGTTATTTTTATTTTATCATCACAACAACCCTTTGAGATAGGTTAAACTGACAGATAGGGACTGGCCCAATCACCCACTGAGCTTCATGACTGAGTAGGAACTAGAACGTTGGTTTCTACAGTCTGAGTCCAACACTCGAATGACAACACCTTGTTGGATCTCTCTGCCCTTGAAATATTTGCCCTTTATGATGGCTGCGTGGAGACCATTGGATACACCAACACCGTTCTATAAAGTTTATATGCAGACATAATCATTTGAATCGGATTGAGTTACCCATGAAAACACAATTGGTGCTTTCAATGCATTTTTATGGCTAATGTAATAACTTGAAACCAGGGCCTGATCTTTACCAAGCAGAATATAACACTTTGAAAACGGTTTGAAAACTATATATGGAGTGTGTCATGGGCCCCAACAGTTGTAAATACTGATATAAACCGTTATAAAGCAGTAGTGTAGATCCTGTCTGGGTTATTCAGCATGCGTATTTTTTACACATGATGCTATCACCTTTCTATCTGTAATTTGTGTGTGTGTGTGTGTGTGTGTGAGAGAGAGAGAGAGAGAGAGAGAGAGTTTAATTTAGTAAATTATCATTTTTAATGAAAATATTATTTCTTCGAAATAGTTTAGTTTGAATGCTCTGGAAAATGTACATTTTCAGGTCTTAAATGTAGAATCCTAGAATCATAGAATAGTAGAGTTGGAAGGGGCCTATAAGGCCACCGAGCCCAACCCCCTGCTCAATGCAGGAATCTACCTTAAAGCATCCCTTACAGATGGATGTCCAGCTGCCTCTAGAATGCCTCTAATGTGGGAGAGCCCACGACCTCTCTAGGTAATTGGTTCAATTGTGGTTTTGCTCTAAAGAGGCTGTAAAGAGGGTGTTGATTCTATCACTGACTTTTATTAGTGAATGCAGGCCAGGTAACAGGGAACCCCTGCCACAAATTCTTAATGTTAGAAAGAATTTTAAACAACAGCAACATCATCATGTACCTTCAGCTTTCTGGGAAGAATTGAATGACAGAGAGAGACTGTTTTGGGGGGATCATTTTCTAGCGTTGTTGCTTAATAGAATCTTTTGCAAAGAACATTCTCCATGCAGAACTTTTGTGCTATAGAGCAAAAAGTTCAGAGAGATAATTAAAACATCCCTGCTAGATAAAGTGATATCATTGCTCCAATCCTGCATTGCAGTTTCAGAGGATGAGATGGAAGAGCAAAAGGTCTTTAGCTAGTAAACCAATCTATTGGCAACAATTAACTTTTGACCTTTGGAATTAGCCCTAAATCAAGCATCTCAACTCTCAGGTTTACCACAAAATGAGTAATGAGAATACATCACAACATTCCAGTGCTCTGAAAAGTTTTGTTTTTTTACTTTTATAGTTCAGTTGGGTGTTCACATCTTCATCTTCATCCTTCCTGAGAAAGTAGAACTCACCAAGAAGGACAGACTTCACAGAAAGCTGGAGCAGCTCCATATCAGCATGCAGTAGTGGTTCTTCTGCAGGTTCTACATCAACAGGCAATAGTAACTGAAAGGCTTGAAGAAATATGTAGTTTTCTGGGACCTTAAAGAAACACATAGCATCTTTCCTTTTTCTTCTGATGCTCTGCATGATCGAAGAAAAATGGCAACTATGGGAGCTGTGTGGGTCTGACTTCCCCTTGGCATTCTTGTTGAAATCCTAAAATAATTTCCCCCAGAAACAAAGTTTGAGAAACTTTTCTCGAAGCAAAAGAAATATACGGCAGTGGTTTCCATGCTTTCTATCAGCAGAATGCATCGAGGATGTTTAGTTTTGCTCAGGACTCATTTGTTGTTGTTATAGTAGTAGTAGTAGTAACAGTCTTTGCGTTGTAATGGAAACCCTTTATTTTTCCCCAAACCCTGTTCAAGGCTCCCACATCCCATTGGCAGGCCCCTGTATTTTCTAGGGGTGTGCACGGACCCCCTGGATTGGATTGCGACCCAGATCGGGACCTCCAATTTTGTCCCAGATCAGGTTGGACAAAATCGTAGCCCCCCCGGACCGGATCGGGTCCAATCCCGATCCAAAAATACGACATCTGATTTTTGGATCGGCCGCCATTCCCCCCCCCCCCCCATAGACTTGCATTGGGGGAAAGAAAGCTTTCCCCCAATGCAAGTCTATGAGGAAAAAATGGCGGCGGGTGGGTGAGGGGGGCCTAACTCCCTCCTTCCCCCCGGGGCCATCCGCTGTGGCAGGTAAGCCCCCTCCCCCGCGCTCCTTACCCTCCCCAGGGGGTAAGCCCCCTCCCCCTCCCCCTGCTTACCTTCCGTGGCCGTCCACTCCCGTCAGCGGCGGACAGGAGCAGATGGGAAGGTAAGTGCGTCGCGGGCCCCCTGCCCCCCCTGCCCCCTGCTTACCTTCCGTGGCTGTACGCTCCCATCCGCTGCTGGCCGCTACTGCAAGCAGGCTTCGCAGCCTGCTCCTGAGTAGCGCGCCAGGTAATGTCATCACCTGGCGAACTACCTAGGAGCAGGCTACAAAGCCTGCTCGCAGTAGCGGCCAACAGTTGGATGGGAGCGGACGGGAAGGTAAGCACGCTGTGGGGCCCCCGCCCCCCTGCCCCCCTCCCCCCTCCCCCCTGCTTACCTTCTGTGGCCGTCCGCTCCCGTCCACCGCCTCCTGCCCCCGTTGTCCACTTCCATCGGCGGGGTCCCGCTGGCACCTGCCGATGGAAGCAGACAGCCCCGCCAGGAAAGCCCCCCCCCACCGTCTGCTTCCATCGGCGGGCGCCCACTGGTGCCCGCCAATGGAAGCGGCGGCGGACGCCAGTGGGCGCCCACCGATCCTCCGATCCATCCGATCTGGATCGGGACCTTTCCAGATCAGATCAGATTGGATCGGATGATCCAGCGGTGAGATCGGAAATCGGATAATTGTATCTGATTTCCCCTGGATCGGATTCAGATCGTGGATCGGACCTGATCCAGTGCATATCCCTAGTATTTTCTGGTTCAGCAACACATGAAACATCATTAATTTCCTTATTATTGCTTCACTGATGTCTCTCTTTCAAGTTAGTGCTGTCATGGAAGGCCTCTCTGAATCCCTGAATGAGTTAATGGGGCCCATTTCCATAGTGAAAATGGAATTCAGGCTTAGATTTGAGCAGGAGACCTTGCAACTTAGGCAGCATCCATATTGCCCTTAGCCAACGTGGTCTGTAGCACAAGTGAGCTACAGTCTAGGTATCGTTGTAGGCTGCCCCCAAAAGCCTTTGCTTGACTGTGGCTCCCTTTGTTCTGATGTATGATGTCCTTATGGCCTGAGAAATCCAGACTGTCTCGACTACACTGACACTGCCATGGGCTGTTTGCAAATGCATTTTTTTTTAAATCAGCATCACTTTCTTCCCTATGATTGCTACATCTCATCTAACAGCTTCTGGAAGGAAATTAATGTACAAAGGAAAGGAAGGGGCATTGCTATCCCAACTAACAAAAGTGCATGATCTCAACTCAACAGCACTAGCTACACTGAAAAGGTTTTTGGGCATCCAACAAATCTCTTGCCTGCCACTTCTGGCATTGACTGAAGTGTATGACTCAAGAGGTGTACCCCATCATTTCCTGAAACCCTGGAGAACATGGGTGCAGGACCTTAATCCCAGGGGCCAAATCCAGCCCTCCTGGGGGCCAAATCTGGTGCTCTGTAGTTTCTAAGATTGCCCCAAGCCCTATTCCTTTCCCCTAACCACTGACTGCGTGATGGTTTCATGGCTTCCGTGCATTTCCCCCCATTCTAAAAGGTTGAAATGCTGGCAATAAGAGTGTTAAGCTAAGATAGGCTGGTATTTTGGACATGTTGCTTTTTCCTCCAGTCCTGCCACCACTGGGATGTGCCCCCCCCCTGAGAGGTTTTTGGCCCTCAGGCTGAAAGAGGAATTTGAAATTTGGCCCTGGGGCTGAAAGAGGTTCAACACCCCTGCTGTAGAAGATGCTTGGCTGTGCCAATCATTTTGCACAAAATTACAATGAATTGATTTATTTATTGTTTCTATTTTTATCCCTCCTGGCATTAAAAATTCCCAGGGCAAGTAACAACAGCATTAAAATATTTACCCAGTGCAGTTGCTCAAAAGTTTTCTGTGCATTACATAAACTGGTCTCTTTGTTGGGCATGTAGCTCCAGGCCTTCTTTATTAAGCTATGAATCATTTTTTTAGGGAGAGGGGCTGCTTTCTGCTTTCGTGATAAAGGCCTCTTCTGGATTTCTATGAGCGGCGCAGTTCCTGTCAAATCAAAACATAATTCAGCCCAATCTGAATAATACATCAGCACTTGCACAGCATGGCCTAAGAACAAAATGGGAACAGTGTAATTCTTCTACACAAGGACTAACATGGCACTCTGCCGTTTATGAGAAACTGCTGCAGCATTTAGGAGGAATCGTGTAGGATTTGAATAGATAAAAATACATTAACTAGAAACCCAGTATATTTCCACTGCTCTGTGTTTAATGCATGTTCTACTTCCAAATTCCATCAGGTGTTCTGGAGAGAAGAAGATGGAAAGAAGGGTCTGGAAACCATTTCAAAAAATATTAGGATGATTTTCTGTCTGGATCTGCTCAGTTACAGATTTATTGTAGGGTATCTTATTTTCAAGTCACTTGAAAACACCTGGGCTTCTTTTGACGTTATATCACTGGGGAACATCGGGCGAGGGGGGAGGGAGAGAATAATAATCTGAAATGTTCAGTTATTAAAAATGATTTTATTTGTAATATGTCCCAAATGTCTCTTGCAGTACTGGTCGCTTCTGAAAAGAACTAGTAATCGACATTTAATAAAAAGCTAAGCGCTTGAAAAGCCAAAGACAGTCTCCACACAATTGCTGAGCTTTATTACAAAGCTAAATTTCTAATACATTGTTTTCTTCCCTTGCTTTCTTTGTTTTGAAGAGAAAATATTAGTGTTGGTGTTTAACCTTGAAAGCACTAAACAGCTTATGGTCTGGCTATCTGAGAGACTGGCTTAGTCTGAACCTGCTCATTTATTAAGATCAGCAGGACCAGCCCTTTTGAAGACACACTCAGTTACAGAGTTCTGCATGTGTTGCTTCCAAATCTAGGGTGATCATGACAACAATTAGAGCTGCAGGACCCCTGCCCTCTTTTGTATCTGGTCACTTAAGTATAGCTCCTGCAGCTTTAACTGTTGTTATGAAGAGGGAATTTCACCAGGTGCTGCATGTATACAAATGACTCATGCTGAAATTCCCTTCTCTATGCAACTGTTAAAGATACCGGAGCCCTGTCCTCCTTTTCATGTGGCTACTGTACCAAACCCTGGAATGCACTCTTTGGAGTTGGACTAACCCTCACTCTCTACATTCATAAAGGGTGTCGAGATACATCTTTTTAATTTGACATTTAAAATGGCTATTATGGTTTTCAATGTAGTTATTATTATTAATAATAATCATCACCCAATAGCTGAAGCTCTCTGGGCAGTTTACAATGGTTCATAAGATAATAAAATACAGCATAAAAATACAATGTTTTTATCTGGTTATGTTTTTTCTGTTTTGAAACTTTTAAAAATTGCCTTGGTTGATCTCAGAAAGGCACTATAGAAATACTATCAATAATAATAATAATAATAATAATAATAATAATAATACACAAAACAATCTTGGAAAATGCAGATCATAAAATATATTGGGACAGAACAATTCATATGGACAAGACAACACCTTGCAACTGACCAGACATAACAGTCATAGACAAAAAAGAAAAAAAAACCATATGTACCTCATTGACATAGCAATACCTAATGACAAAAATGTTGTAGAAAAGGAAGAGGAAAAGAGAGAGAAATATACACCACTGGGCATGGAAGTCAAAGAACCATGGCAATAAGAAAAGGTCACAATTATGCCATTAGTCACATCAGTCACCGGCATCACATCAAAAAACTATACAGAAAACCTTCAGAAACTGGGCCTACCAAAATACATCCACACCAACATCCAGAAAGCAGTCATAATTAAAACATGCTCAGTTGTCAGGAAATTCCAGAATCTGTAAAAGACAGCATGGTTTCGCAAAGCCCATCATGTTCGTTTAGAAAAAACGCCATGAGCCATAAAGAGATAAAATACATACATACATACATCTCAAACCTCTCCCCTACCCTTTTACACTTATTGATATGTGACGGTATTTCAAAAATATGTGGCTGAAGCCCCTTAACTCACATGTGCCAACAGAATAAATAGTATTTTCCCATCAATCATATTATAATAACCTATAAAGTGTTTATCATTTTACAGCCTACCCAGCTTTATGCTCTACAGACACTGGTTAAAGCTGCAATCCTATACCTACTTACTTTGGAGTAAGCCCCATCGAACTCAATGTAACTTCTGAACAGACATGTATAAGATGGTGCTGTGAATCTCTTTTCTTTTCACTCTCACAACACACTTTGTGCAGACACAAAAAGTAACACATGGATATATTGGCACCATCTATAGGCCCATTACAGCCGGGAGATAAGCCAGAGAAATGCCTGGTTTTCTTCTTTCCAGCCTAGTAAAGAGCACTGCAGTAATAATTACAGAAGGGCTTGCCCTGAAAATGAATCAAGAGTTCAAGTGAATATAAATCCCTTTACTTAAAGGGGAAAAAATGGGAGGGTTTGTTCCAAATTGATACAACTGCTATAGTTATTAAAAGGAATTAAATTAAGGTGTAAATGACAAACAAATACTTCAAAATTATGTTTTTGGATATTTAACACCAGGAAAAAGATTCCATATTCTATGAAATATAATCCCCCCTTTACTGCCCCCTAAATCTGAAATGGTTGCCATTCAACACCAATGATGTAGTGGTGAATTTTGAAGTTGGAAGCTCATCATGACAGCCACTATAGCCATGCCCCAAGGTGAATCCACAGTGATTTCCCCAGGTTATGGATATAATCTGCTTTTCTATTATTTATACTAGGGATGTGCAGGGACCCCCCGGATCAGATCAGGACCTGGATCGGGACCTCCAATTTTGTCCCGGATTGGATCGGACAAAATCAGAGCCCCCCCCGGACCGGATCGGGCCTGATCCGATCCAAAAATCGGACATCCAATTTTTGGATCGGCCATCATTTTTGAAAGAAAGCTTTCCCCCAATGCAAGTCTATGGGGAAAAAATGGCGGCAGATGGGTGAGTGGGGGCCTAACTCCCCCTCCCTGTCCCTCCCCCCTGCAGTTACCTCCCAGGGCCATCCACGGGCTCCAGCGGACGGTCCCAGGAGGTAAGGCCCCCCCTCACGCTCCTCCTTTCCTGCCGGGGCGTCCTCTTTCTTCACCTGCCGGAGATCTACTGAGAACTAGGCTTCACGGCCTAGTCCTCAGTAAAGCGTCCTCCCTCCCTCCTCCCCCCCGCAATCCTCACCTGGCCGGGCTGTCTGCTTCCATCGGCGGGCACCCGCTGGTGCCCGCTGATGGAAGCGGACAGCCCCCCCAGGTAAGCATCCCCCTGCTCCTTCCCTGGCAGGGTGTCCTCCTCTGTCTGTTGCCGGTAAACTACTGTGAACCGGATTGGGTCCTTCCAGACCGGTTCGGAAAAGATCGGATGATCCAGAAGGGTGATCGGAAATCGGATAATTGCATCCAATTTCCCCTGGATCGGCTCCAGATCGTGGATCGGAGCCGATCCAGTGCACACCCCTAATTTATACCCCCAAAGAGCTAACGTTCTAGTTAAAAACTGCATCATAAAACATAGGCACCCAAAACACTACAAGCTCACAACTAAGACTGCAATTCCTGGTATAGTTGCCTGGGAAGAAGCTCTATTTCTCCTTTTCATCTTCATCAGGTGAAGCTGTGGATGTGTTGAACCGGTGCTTGGCTGCAACAATGGACTGGATGAGGGCTAATAAACTGAAACTCAATCCAAACAAGACTGAGATGCTGTTAGTGGGGGGTTCTGCTGACCGAATGGAAGGTGTTCAACTTGTTCTGGATGGGGTTGCACTCCACCTGAAGGAACAGGTTCGTAGCCTGGGGGTTCTCCTAGAACCATCTCTGTCACTTGAGGTTCAGGTGGCCTCAGTGGCACGGAGTGCCTTCTACCAACTTCAGTTGGTGCCCAGCTACACCCCTATCTGGACAGGGATAACCTGGCTTCAGTTGTCTATGCTCTGGAAACCTCCAAGTTGAATTACTGCAATGCGCTCTACTTGGGGCTGCCTTTGAAGACGGTTCGGAAGCTGCAGCTTGTGCAAAATGCAGCAGCCAAATTGATAACAGGAACCAGAAGGTTCGAACATATAAGACCTACTCTGGCCCGCTTGCATTGGCTGCCAGTACATTTCCAAGCCCAATTCAAGGTGCTGGTTTTAACCTTTAAAGCCTTACACGGTTTGGGAACACAATACCTGATGGAACACCTCTCCCTACATGAACCTACCCGTACACTACGCTCAACGTCTAAGGTCCTCCTCCGGGTGCCTACTCCAAGGGAAGCTTGGAGGATGGCAACAAGGGAAAAGGACTTTTCGGTGGTGGTCCCCCAACTGTGGAATGATCTCCCGGACGAGGCTTGCCTGGTGCCAACATTGTTATCTTTTTGGAGCAAGGTTAAGACTTTTCTCTTCTCCCAGGCATTTAACAGCATAAGTAGAGTTTTTTAACTGATCCCTGGATACTTGATATGTAGTTTGTTTTTATGCTTTTTATGGTTTAAAATTTTGTATATTGGTTTTTAAATGTTCAATGTTATTAATCTTTGTAAACCGCCCAGAGAGCTTCGGCTATGGGGCGGCATATACATCATCATGATGATGATGATGATGATGATTTCATCACCTTGGTTGATGCGGGGGTGGGGGAGGAATCATGTCCCAATTAATTCTCCTGGATCAACCATATCCTTCTGGATCATTGGGTGGGTAGAGTTGGGCTTTGGGGGTGCTGTTTCTGGTCCTTTCGGTTAGGTCGGCTCTAGAAGGTTGTGCTGGGGAATTCCTGTTCAACTCCACAATCATGTTAGTAACTGTGGCCATTCACAAAACAGTTGCTGCTATAATAAACTAAGTAAGCCAGTTAACGCCACTATTAACAATGTGATTGTTACTGTTAGTACTTTCTGAATTTAATTTCTTTTTGACCTCACTGTTTTGAATTTGCCCCCATATGTGCTGTATATAATTGCTAGAGATTTTTTTTAAAAAAAATGTGGTAAGCAGTATCAAAATCATACACACACACACACACACACACACACACAACCTGGAACTCTTGATAACACTTCATGCACCTGACGAAGTGGGCTATAGTACACAAAAGCCTATGTCAAAATAAAGGTATTAATCTTTAAGGCGCCATAAAGGCCCTTTGTTTTTGCTACAATAGATTAACAAGGCTTGCCCAGGTCTGGCTCTACCATTAGGCAGAATGAAGCAGTCACCTCAGGCTGCACATAGTGGAAGGTGGCAGCAAAGTGATGGAGGAGAGACCTGGGGGCCAAGCAGCCTTCCCTGCACCCCTAAGCTAGCTTGGTACCTTCTGGTGCAGTGGAGGATGCTTTCCCATCAGCAGTGCTGTGGAAAGATCAATAGCCAGTCCAGTCAGACTTTGTACATGGAATGGACGGGGCACCATCTTGTCCTTCACCTCAGGCAGCAAAATCACTTGAGCCAGCTCTGGGCTAGCCCGCTGGAGAGAGTCTTGCAACACCTTAAAGACTAGTGAATTTATTATGGCATAGATTCAGCCAACTTCATGGTGTCATGAAGTGTTATCCTGTAACATCCAGATATGGTTGGTTGGGTGAATAGATTGTAATGTAAACAGTGAGGTCAGAGTAAACTGAAATGCAGAATGTAACATTTCAATTCCCTCTATCTTGTTTCTAATCCCCCCGCCCAACCATCTGTACATATATACCTGCACGTTACAGGATAGTGTGAAGTAGGAACTCCATCATAGAAAAGGAAATATGTATCCAGCTTTCAGGTGAAGCTTCATGCTCTGACTTCCCAATCCCTAACCCCAAGCCTTGCTTTCTCTCCCATTCAGCCTTTTCTTGCTGTTTCTCTCCACTCCCAGCTATTTCCCTCTCCTTCCCCACTTTATAGCCTCAATACTTCTCCCCCTCCCCCCTCTTTTGACTAGCCAGGCCTCCACAGAAGCTATTATGTGACTAGTCACATCCTCCGTGGTGTGGGAGCCATTTTGTGGTGATGCCCACAGCAATTCCTCCAATTCCCAAATGTGCCCACAGGTCCAAAAGGGTTGGGAACCCCACCATAGAGTCTTTGGCACAGAGCAAGGGTGGGCAACTTGTAGCCCTCCAGATGTTTTGGCCTGCAACTCCCATCAGGCCCAGCCACAATAGCCAATGGTGAAGGATCATGGGGGTTGTAGGCCAAAACATCTGGAGGACCACAAGTTGCCCGCCTCTGACACAGAGTCTATATTAATTGGTAACAAACAATTGTACAACTTAAAAGCCTTGTTATCACCTTGTTCACTTGCCACAGCAATGAGGCTCTGTCAGTTATCCTGGCATTCCGGCAGATGATGTTGTTGTCATTCCTGATCTGAAAACTGCCATGGAGCTCCACTCCTCTGCTTCCTCTGCCCATTTCACCACTGTGTGGCACTCTTCTGGTCTTTCCCCAGCTGAAAAATGCACAGCGTGGCTACATGGCTTCAAGAGGCCAAGAAGAACCTCTAGGGATGTAAGATGACTTTATTTATTTATTTAAAATTACTTTGGGGCTGCTTTTAAAGGGAGATCATCTTATTGGTTGTGCCATCAATAACAGCCCTACAATATTTTCTAATAGAGGAACCAATGCAATGCTCAATTTGTGCTGTTGTGCTACCATGTGGGAGACCCACATCAGGATTTGTGGCAATGGGATTTAGTGGAAGAGGCAAAAACCACTGATCATTGTGCAACATACTAGTAGATCCTAGAAACCCAGGGATATCCTAGCACAATGATACATGTTTTATTACCGCTTGGGTAAGACTGGCCTGAATTTGGGCTAAAGGCAAGCAATGCACAGACAATTCTGCTTCTGGTCAAGAATTTGGAGGAGGGGATGACTATTGTATACATGTTTATCTGTGGAGTTCTCAAAAGTGATGGGGCCACTGCCTCCTCCATAAACATAGGTTTGCTTCACATTGACTTCCACTGAAAAGCATTATCTGTGAGGTGATGGGAGGCCATGTGGATGTTCTGTATTTGCTGTTACATCTGTGGTGGCCCTTTCATACCTGCAAGGCATCCCTTGATGTCACAGCTTTCGAGTGATAAAATGAATTAACAGTCTATGATTACTTGAGATAGTGAATTGACTGTGATAATAATCTTTACCATCTGGCTCCGCAGTAGATCTGTACTGTAACATTCACTTCCAGCACACAAGACAACAGACTGAAACCTATTACAAGAGCATAGTAACTGAGATGGAAGTCATTTAGGCTCGAGCCCTCATGGGGAAAAAAAAAACAAGCATTTACTTGCCTTCATCATTGAGCAATTCTCAAGGGATCCAAGTTACAATATCTTTCCCTTCTGCATCGGTTGAAGTTTTCATATCTATGTGAGAAGTTATTAGTACTGCATATTTTCCCCCAAAGTCACCCCGGGGGGACACTGCAGTTTTTAAAATGAATGGCAGCAAGGCTATTGGCCCCTTAATAAATATTTTATGTTTCAAGAATGAAACCACTATACTTTGGACAATGTAGACTAACTTCAATTCATGAAAAAGACAGTGACTGCACTGTGTGCGGGTTTCTTGAAATATAAATTTCACATTGCAGAACCTGGTGCTCATCATCTCATGACTGTCGAATATATATATATATATATATATATATATATATATATACATACACACACACACACACACACACTTTCTATTAGGTGGTCCAAATTAATATACAGGATTGTGTAGCTTCTGTAGTTGAAAAAAACCATTTGAAGGCCATGATGGCAAGGAAACATAAATGCACACATGTATGTAGACCCAAAGGAAATAGAGAGATGGAGGTGGCCAGAAAGACATAGTGTTAAGGAAATGTTCCCTAACTCTCAAATTGAAAAAATCACCAGGAACAGGCAGAATTCAGTCCAACAGGTTTATTCAAAACTTCGTACGAAGGAGAGAGAAGTGGCACATGGGTAGTACCAACGCTCTCTGCATCACAAAGACAAAACTGTTTCATTTATCTCTGTTACAGGCTTTGACGTCACATACCACTCACCCCCTCCCTCCTGTGATAGATAAATGCCAATAAATGTGTCAACAATATCTTAAACCATAATAAAACAATATCCGGCGCTATTGATGCCTCAAAGTAATTTACTGTTTCCTGATAACATTCAATCGCTGATACTTGGTGTTATTTGGTTTTCTCTAATGGCCAGTATTTTTCCTCTGGAAGAACTGAAAATATTTACTTTGGGGGTGCCATCTTGTCTGTATTTGAGGGCCGTTGAGTCATGTCTAATTGTTATTGAGAGAGGATGTTATAGGTTATGTTGCTCTGTGGTTTTCCTCTGAAATGCTAGAATGTGAGGTGTGAACTTTACCCTGGTGCAGTGAAATATGTCTCTACTTTACCTTAAAATGTTTCTTTAGAGGCTTGGGGGAACCTAGTGTTCCAGGTTTTGATTTTATATCAATGCCCAGATCAAAAATCCTTATCAATAGAAGGCTCTATCTCTTTTTTATAGCTGTAAGGCAGCCTTCCCCAACCTAGTGCCCTCCAGATATTTTGGACTACAACTCCCAGTATTCCTGACCATTAGCCACAGTGGCTTGGGCTGACGGAAGTTGACCTCAAAACAACTGAAAGGCACCAGGTCGGTGAAAGGCTACCAATTAGTTTCTGGGCGAAGTATAAAGTGTTGGTTATTACCTTTAAAGCCCTACATGGTTTGGGTCCAGGTTACCTGCATGATCACCTTTCCCCATACAATCCGCCCTGCACACTCAGGTCCTCTGAAAAGAATTTACTCCAGTCAGCCAAAACTAGGCTGACAACCGTTACCCAGAGGACCTGCCGCTCCCAGACTGTGGAATGGCCTGCCAGGAGAGATCCATCAACTTAACAGTCTCTCTGACTTTAAGAAAGCCATGAAGACTGATCTCTTCCGGCAGGCCTACCAAGTTGAATTTTAAGATGTTTGATTGTTATTTTAATGAATTAGTTTTATATGTTTTAATCAGTTTTTTGAATTTTATACTATTTTGTATTTCAATGTTGTTCCCCTCAATCCAGAGGGAGAGGCAGGTAATAAATAAATAAATAAATATATTTTCACCACACACCCATATAGCAGGTAAGCTAAATTAATGCTGGTATAATGCCTGAAGGCCTAAATATACATGACTTTCAATTTGTATATAGTGACACCATCTTTTGGTTCATTTTTACTCTAGAATAGGATTGGGGCCCTAGCACACGGCTGGAGGTGGTGGTACAGGGCTTTTAAGACCCAGATCCCCCCCACATCTAATCTAGAGTAAAAATGAAAAAAGGTGTAGCTGTTAAATGCATATTTAAAATAATCTCTGTTTTGACCCTCAGACTGTGGCCATAAAGAGAGAATTCTTCAGTTTAAATTTCAACCATGCACTTATTTGGTGGTCTTGGGAGAAATGGGTACGGCTTCCGTTTTCCCCATCTTCAACGTGGGGGAATTAGTAGCCATCTACTTTATAGAGCTGACAAATGAAGTACTCTGAACACTTGAAATGCCCCATATAATTGCTAAATATTATTATTAAAATAGACAACAGTAGAGCTAAAATATGATAAGGTCTGTACGATATACCACATAGTTTTAGAGCTGCCTTACTGGGCTATTTAAAGATCTGACCACTGAAGAACTTGAAATCATACAAGCCATAGCAGTTCACTTGAAACAAACCATTGATACACACTGAAAAGCAATGAGAACTTGTCCTATTTCAGATTGGTATGAAAGCAATACACTTTTAAATCAAACTCACTTACTATAGAAGGCCCAGGAAAACAAAATATACAGCTTGATTCAAGGAGAAATAATCATTGGAATAAAACATTACATCTATGCAAAAAAAAAAAAAAATCTCTTATTTAATTCACTTTTTTTAAAAAAAACAAATAAATCTAATTTTCCTGATTGAATTAATGCCTTTGCATTTGTTGCTTTTTTATATATTTGTATTTTCATATTTATTCATGATATCTTTCTATTTGTTAACGCTCAAGGGCATATATTTTAATAATGGGCAGAGCAATCCTATGGCTTCTCATGCGGTAGTTGAGGAGATATAGAATGGTGCAGATTCCCCCACAGCTACCTCAGGAGTGGGAAAAGTGTGATTTTCTGCCTCAGACCACCCCTCCCCGCCACAGTCACCACAGGAAGCACTGTGATGGCTACTCTTTCGAGGATGCAACAGTGTTCTCAGAAGTCAGAGAGGGTGAAAAGGGGTCATGCTGGGTAGTAGTCAATGTTAGTCCTATGTAGAGTAGACCCATTGAAAGGAATGGGACTTTTGTCAGTCATGACTAACTTAGGTCCAATGGATTTGAATGGTCTACTCTAAGTTGGGATAACATTAGATACTACCCAGTGGTGAAAAGGGAAGTGAGGGAGGAAGGACTGGGGCGTAATCCACACCAAGCAGGATATAGCACTATGAAAGCGGTATATGGTGTGTGTCAATGGACCCCAACAGTTTTCAGTGCACTTCAGTACCACTATAAAGCACTAATGTGGCTCCTGCCTTTCATAGAGCAATATCCTGCTTGGTGTGGATTAGGCCTGGATCTGCTCAATCCAAGAGCCTCTCCATCTAGAGGCATACTCAAGGATAGGCATAGTGGGGCACCTGCTGAGGGCCCACACCCCTGCTGATAAGAGCCCCCTGCAGTTGGTCACCCTCTTCACAAGTGTAGGCTCATGTAACTTTAACAGTTGTAGAGAAAGGGGAATTTCAGCCAGTGTCATTTGTATGCAATTAGTTCCTGGTGAAATTCCCTCTTCATCACAACAGTTAAAGTTGCAGGCACTATACTAGAGTGACCATATACAAAAGAAGACAGGGCCCCTGCAACTTTAACTGTTGTGATGAAGAAGGAATATCACCAGGAACTAATTGCATATAAATGACACTGGCTGAAATCCCCTTTTCTCTACAACTGTTAAAGTTACATGAGCCCTGTCCTCCTTTTCGGATGGTCAGCCTACACAATTGCATCCTGCTTGATCATCTCCCTCTCGCCCAGATAACAGTGGTGGTGAGAAGGAAAAGCAGCAGATGTTCATTGGACTCTCATCTGTCAAGCAAAACAGCGCTTGCAATGAAGAGAAAGAGGATGGAGAGCAATAACAGCCGATAACAATAGTGGTGAGAAGGTAGAGTCACGGACAGATGGACCCCATTGAGGGTGTTTTGCCCAAGGCCCCCCAAAAACTCTGAGCTGGCACCATCTCAATCCTGGTAGACTGGCCAGAAGTGGCTGAGAGGGTCGTCTAGCTGAACATTTTTAAAATGGAATGAGAAGCTCTAAAAGGCTCCATTCTCCTCTCACCCTGCCTGGCTCCTGCTGGCAGGTCTTTGAATAGACAGAGGGCTCTGAGATCATAGCCCTCTTGTCTATTGATCATCAATCCCTTCGGATGACACTCTAAGAGTAGTTAAAAACAAAATGCTATTTCTGAACGCAGGTCTTAATTTTTTTTTCTTCCTATGGCTAGACATTCTTATAGGAGTTCAATACTTCATGTCCAGGCAGCATCACATCTCAGAAGGAAAAGGCATTTGTACCATTTCTTTCATCTGTCATTTTAAATGGGAAAGTCTGCCGAGCACATTGGCAATGGCTTTAGACACTCCGCAGATAGTTTGGAGCTGCCCTTTGCTTGGAGAGCTGTCATTGGATTCATTGCCCAAAAGGCCAGAACTAAATTCCGTATCATTTTTTACTGAGCCAAAAATAAAGAAGAGGTGTTCAGCCCAGCCATGAAATGAAATTGATAATGTGCTAAAACTGTTGGGGTTTGCCATGTCAACAAGACTAAACAGAAGATTATTACTGAAAATAGCCATCAGCTCAATAGGGGACCATTTATTGCGCAAAGCCCTAGTGTAGGCAGAAGCCTCCTGTACCCAATAAACATTTTATCACATCTTTCAGAGCGTATCCATATCTTAACTGTGACAGAAAACTGAAAGCCTTTTCAGATGATAAAATCCCTGGTGTGTTTATTCTTTAGCGGTATATTTGCACTACTCTGATACAAGGCTAAAAGCGTGGAATCCCATTCCTGTACAATGGATTGGGTTGGGAAGTCATGCTGCAGCGTAGATTGGCATACTCCTGTCTGCAAGGGTGCAATGAGACATTTTCATTGGGGATGGAGAGACAAATACTGGCGAGGCCAGGAGTGTTGGGAGAATAGGTCACCATAAAGGAGGTCTCTGGGAAAAAGTTTTGATAGGGAGCGATGACAAAAATAAACCCCAATCATGCATTTTAATTAGGAAATATAACTTGTGAAGAATCAATTTAAAATACAATTGTCTTCCACATACGAAATAGTTGCGTAAACTAAATAATTGTGACAAGTGATGCATATTATTAGTAGTATTACCATTATTAATAATAAATGTATATTGCTTTCAATGGGAAAGGTGATTTTCCTCTTCTCAACCCATTTTAATAGTAATATGAGCTTGAACTGGAAAAATGACTCACTCTAATAAGGAGAGGTCCACAGTGCTAATGATGTTGTGCTAACGTAAATGCGCAGAAACATAGGAAGCTGCCTTATACTGAGTCAGACCATCGGTCCTTCTAGCCCAGTATTGTAGACCCTGATGAATGTAGAAGTGGCCCATAGGATTACCACACAAAGTGAGTGAGCAAGACTAAGAATCTAACAGCCTATTGTCTACTCAGAAGTAAGTCCTGATGAATTCAGTGGGGCTTCCTTCCTTGTAAGTGGACATGTTTACTTTCTAAGAGACTATTTGAGAAAAAGCAAAAGATATAGCACCAACAATGGATATTCAATTTTGGGTGTGGGTGTGCGTCTAATTTGATCTAAATATAGGACTACATTTTATTTTTATTTTGAATATACTATTTTCACTCAGTTGTGAATTGTTAACTGTTAAATATTTGTAATGAAATGCTTGAAATCAACCTATATGTACATACACATACACATAATATATATGTTATTTTCAAAATTACTTGTATTTGTGTGTTCTATCATATGAAACATAGGTTTATTGCATTTTTAAAGCATTTTGGGGAAACAAACTTCAAACAAAGTAATCTATTGCCATTTTTAAAATTAATGTTTTTTTTTTAAAGACATGGATTGAAATGTGTTGGCACTTATTCAGCTTGGTATTGCAAAATTTATCTCCTGCACCTATTGGCCCAAGGGAAGTATCATCCCCTTCACATGTTGATCATGTATAGAAAGTGGCAGAGGCCCTGAAGCCCTCGCTTCCTTGCCTCGTCCCCCAATGCCAATGTTTGATTATGGATATCTGAGAGGGGGAACTCTGCACATGTCGGCATTCACAGGAGCTTGTTTGTGTACAGCTGAATGCACAAAGACTTCAATTTCTCAGATATCGTTCTTCAATGCATTATCATCAGAGACATGGAAGCAGCACGGCCACTACATTGTTCAGTTCAGGAGTCTTCCAGCCCTCCTTTTACCCATCCTTCTTAAGGTCAGTAATGTTGCCAAAAATCTAGACACCCTCACAGGTTTGGGGAACGTCTAGATTCACCCCACTCTGGAACAATATACAGGAAATTGTTTGTTTATTGATGATACACAGATAGAAAAGGCATTAAAGAACACAGACAACTGTCAAAAAGAAATAAATCTATTTTATATATGTAGGTTTTGGTAATAGTTGGTTTATAGCCTGAATTAGATACTATAACAATCAGATGAACAGAAATTTCCCAAGCATGTGTAGGATTCTGAAAACCTCCAGAAGCAAACGTCTCCACCCCTCCCCAAAAAGATCCTAGGCAAGGGGAGGTGCGTTAGCCCCTGGGGTGCTGGCTCAGATTAGCAGTTTCTTTAGATCAAAGGGAAATTGCGTTTGCGTACTGGCACTTTGCTTCCTGCTTTTTACACGGGAGGACAGGGGCAATCACGTGGTCTGTAATTTAAAACTTCCAGGCTCATATACTTGAATGGGACTGCACCCTCTAGTGGGTGTTTTCGGCTGCCCATGGCAGGAAATCCTGAGATATTTCAGAAGAATCAGGATACCCAAGTGTTTTTGTTTTAAACTAAATAACCGGAAGAAGGACTGGGAGATGTGCAGGTTCATGTTGTCATCAAAATGACCCGCAATCTTCCGTAAGTGGCCAGTCACGACCTATAAATTGCTTGTTTAAAGAAGCCCTAGGCATTAGAGTTAAACCTCTTCCATCTGGAGGCCAAATTCAATTTCAGAGACGCTTTTGGGGGGCATATTCCAGTGGTGAGCAGGGCTGAAAGCAAAAAGGGCTGGGACAAGTGGCAAACAGAGAGGGACCAAGATACAAAGCTACCCCAAGTACCAGCATATTTTAGCTTAAAACTCTTACTGCCAGTAACTTAGATGTCAGCCCTTTAGTACAGGGAATAATCTATGCAAACCCTGAGAAACCACCAAAATACCAGCAGTCGCGGGAAAGGGAGTGGGGCCAGGGAGAGGGGGCATGGCTATCTGAGGAACCCCAGCGGTTCAAACTGGGAACCTAGGCAGGATGAATTTGGCCTGAGAAACACCCCTGGTCTAGCCGGTGAACCAATTTAAGAAGCAAATTTCAGTTCAGCCAATGTGCACACCCAGCCCATAGTAGGGTTACATAAGAGAATTTCCTTTGAAACTTTTAGAATATTCCTTCCCATAACATGCTAAAGAGATTCCCCAACTGTTGGTCTTTAAAAGGTTAAAGAGTTTAGACCTTCAGAGCTTATCACTTCAAAATGGACAGGTAGGCTATAAAGATAAGGCAGGAGTAATTATTTTGGGGCAAGGGAGGTTCATTTTGAAATGTACTGGGTACCTTACAAAGCGATTTCCATACCAAATGACATTTGGATAATTACTTTGGATAATTACTGTATGTTCAAGCACATTTCCTAGGGTTTATAACATTGCCTTCTTGGTTCCCCCCCCCCCCCCCCCCTCCAGCATACCTGCTTTTATGAAAAGATTCAATTCTTTAGAAAACTTACAGCACCCCAACCTGGTGTCTGTGAGCAGGTAAATGCTGCGCTTTTTTGCAAATCTGCATTAACGCCCACAAAGGTGAAGGATAATAATAATCCACTAAAGGGTTTATACACAGCCAAACACCATCATTGTAATTTGCTTAAATATCTTGGTGCTTTTTATATTCTTCAAAGCCAATCACTGTTGGATGGCAACTACTAGCATTTGTTTTTAGACAATCACTGACTATACAAAAAGAAGATGTTTGCCAACCTTTGGAGATAAGATGACTGATCTGCAAAAAAGTCATTAGGCATGACAAGCAGCGTGTTTGCAAGGGGGAAGAAACAAACGATGTCTTAAGAGGCAGGAGAAGGGCACTGCAAAAGCAAAAGGAGTCCGCTGCTTCTGCTACAGATTCAGGAATGAAGAGAATCTTCCAACACCTTAAGACATCTTCACCATATGGAGTTTGAATGTTGGGGCATCCTTCTGTAAATAAAAGGAGAATTCCGGTGAATAAAGCCAAAATGGAGAGCCTAGCATGAATTCTAGGAAACTCTTCAATTCAAGCTCTATGGGTTCAGGATAAAAACCAAAATCCAAATGCTAGTGTTTGCTTTCTTGCCAACTCAGTACTGTTAAGTTCTATAGAAAAATGGTTGTTTCATCACACATGGTGGCAGGTCTGTTATGCAAGATAATCACTTTATGGACCCATGCGGTGTAGTGGCTAGAGTGTTGGACTGGGAGTCAGGATTTCTGGGTTCTAGTCCCCACTTGGCCATGGAAACTCACTGGGTGACTTTGGCCCAGTCACAGACTCGCAGCCCAACCTACCTCACAGGGTTGTTATTGTGTATTGTGAGGTAAATGGAAGGGAGGATTATGTATGCCTCCTTGGAGGAAAAAAGGTGATATATAAATGTAATAATAAATAAATAAATACACAACTAAATACCACTGATGGGTTGAAAACCCTTGCAGAGTAGCAGCTTATTATTTCACAGGTGGCAATACCAGTTATAGTAGTTCATGGTACCAGCACAACACCAATGGTTTAAGCCAGCCTCCGCAAACCTGGTGGCTTCCAGGTGTGTTGGATTAAAATTCCAATAATCTGCAACTAGCATTGCCATGTTGGTTGGGGCTAAAGCAATTTGAAGTCCAAAACATCTGGACACCAGGTTGGGGAAGGCTGGTTTAGGCCTTGGTGGCTGTGTATACACCAATTCACCCACTATCTGTGGTGTCTGAATACATCAAGGAAATACTCTATATACCTCAGTAGTTCTATGTTACAACCACTACTAAAAACAACAACTGTGGTGCTTGGTTGTACGCAACTTGCTTGGAAGGTATAGAAAACAGCATTATAATCACTGTCAAAAATTTGTATTAGAGACCATGTCTGCCACACTGCTAAGAGTAACACAGGTCTTGGGGTATGTTGCAAGTGAAGAGGGCGCTATGGGCATTCTCTACATATACTCAAAGAGCAAACTGGGTTGAAGCACAGAATTTGACTTCCTGAGGATCTTGTCCTTCAACATGTCTTTATATCCTTAAAACTAAGTTTAAAACCCCTGACAGAGTACCATCTCTTACAACAATCAACCTATTAAATCCTCCTCCTTTGAGATTCACACACACACACACACACACACACACATACACGCACACTGTCTCTCTCTCATCACCTTCTTATCTTGCTTATACCCTTCTAATCTGATTACGAGCTGCAACCCTGGGTCCAACAGTGACTCAAGGCAAACAGAAATAAGCAGAAAATGCAATTGGAAGACTTTAGGGACCAGCAGTATATATTTTTGCCTATTTGAAGCTAAATAATGTATTACATTATGGTTCCTTTTCTCCCTTCTAACCCTTTTAATAAGAGGAGACAGAAATCTCAGCCCAGCAGATGTCTTTGGAAAAGATGAAAACTTTAACCCATGGATGGCTCCATGAAAAATAGATTTCCTAGACTCCTATGTTCTGAAGGATGCTCTGGAGATGATTGACACAAAGAGCTTGTTAAATTTTAAGTCAGCCTACTGCTGGCTGCAAGGGCAGGACTGTCAGTTCTAGAGACAGAGTTGCTCTGTCTATTCATAGAGCAAGTAAAAAACACAGGTAACAGCCATGTAAGGTTTCTGCAACACTGTCCTCTGTTAGAGCCCCATTGCTCAAAAAAGCTTCAGGGTCTTTCCCTTCTGGGATTATGCACACATTTCCTAACGGAATATTGATTCTGCAGAATGCCTCTCTCTCCCCATGAGTATGATTTAAATTCTACCAGCTCCTGTCAGCATATTTTGAATTAGGAATTGATATACTCTAAGCATTACACCTGTGTATTCAAGCATACTTTTTGGCCTCTTTCAGGAGAGTCAGTGTTCTTTCAGACTAATGAGGGTCATTATGAGGGTCAACCAGAGAAAGATGTACTTATCAAAACCTGTTATCCAGAACTTCTGGATGTCTGAATGTGTTGCATTCCCTCCCTCAATGGAGCTTTAATTTAAACCTATTTTAAAAACTACCATGTAAGACATCTATTTCCGAGAAATAACCACTAATACAAATTCTATACTGTACTCAGGATTTTAAAAAAAGAAACAAACACGTATTCATTAAAAGGTCAAACTATTAAAATTCCCTTTAAAATCTATTACATAGAATATTGTAAACTGTTACATGTCATTAAGACTTAAGCAATCTAAGCCTGAAATCCTATATATACATACCTGGGAGTAAGTTCCACTGAACGCACTAGGGCTTACTTCTGAGTAGACATGTATAGGATTGCAATGTAAGACGATCAAGAAAGATCTAGCCATCCAGAAGTAATGAATTACACATTTATCATTTGACAAATACAGAAGTAAAACTATCAATGCACAACTAGCATCTATCAAGTATTTATGCAGAAAGGGTCTCAATTGCCTGATACGTTTTGACTTGTTAAGAGTTTTAGTGACATAAAGCTAGAAAAGTACGAACTAGCCAGGTGAAATGCATTTGACTGACATTTTAAAAGGACATTTTGATAGTATGTTGTGAATTAGTAAACCTGTTTTTCATTCCTTAGTTCCTGAGTACAGGCCAAATTCCAATTTACTTCACACCTTTGGGAAGCTCCTCCATGTTATTCAAGTCATGGGACGCTCCCATTAGAGATGCTGCCAGGCTTGGGCAAAGTTCTTTCAAGGAGGTGGGGATGATATCTTGGGCAACTCATTTTTTTTCCTTTTAAGCTTTTGTTGAGGAATAGCACTGCTCTACTGACTCTGTCGTTGCTGCTGCTGCCCCCTTATTTTTCTTTTTACTTGGGGTGGGATCACTTGGCTCTTGTGAGGGCACTGGAGCGGTGATGGGGCAGGTGAAGGGCTCTTAGTGGAACCTGATTGCCTGAACTAGCTGCCGTTCTTGATTTGGGGAAAGACTATTTTAAATAAAATGGTGTGCCACCTCAGTATTGGCTTTTATTGCTGCTGCTCCTCCTCAAGGGCCACCATCATTTTGGTGCCCTTTGGAGGCCCTCTGGGTTGCCCTATGCTGGCAGTGCTTAGCTAGCAGCACCACTACTTTCCATAAATCTGCTCTGATCACATTCCACATCTCATCTTCCTCAATATCGTCCGTCGGCCTCACTGTATATTTGGCAGATTTAGGACTTGAAGCAGATTACTGTTGTCACAATCGTGAGCACCAATCCTAAAAAGTGGATTGCACTTTACACTATCTCTGGTTTCTGCCACCACCTTCGTTTATCCTCTGACTCCTGAGCAGGAAGGAATCTCACGAGCTGCACATTTAAATGGGGAGGGGAGAGGCTGTGCCAGCTGCAATGCTGCAGGCGCTGCTGTGCAGGTTTAGCCTGCATCTCCTTTATCCTTCCCATTGAGTAGTCACAGTGTAGCAGTGATCCAACAGGTGGGAGATTGCTCTTTGGGTCCTTAAGAGACCCATCCTTCCTCTAGTGATGAACATGCTAAAAGCACAACCTATTTATTTCCAAGGTGTCTTGTCTTGATATCATTAGCTCTTCAGTATAGAATGCAGAAGCTCAGCACCTTAGCCCCAAGTCTGGTAAGCAGAGACTTGCTTTTTAAAAAGATACTTAAGAGTTTATTTCAAACTGTTGGTCTTGGCAGAAAGCAACTTAGCAGGAAAGTCAAAGCAGATTATGGATGATAGAAGGGAGAGTTACAAAAAAGCGAATAAAACAAACCCCATATATTAAGGCCAAGCAAAGGTATCCTAGAAACCAAGATAGAGCTCGTAGAGACTAGACAAGGCAAGCTATGCCGTGCATAAAAAGCAAATCCTCGGAGCTGCTCTACACCCATTGTGCCATTCCAAGCATATCCATGTGAAAGTGCTCGTGAGCAAGCTGGAGTCAGCGCAACCCTGGAAGAATAATGAAGAAATTAACTCTTACTATTTGGTGGCATCTGTCCCGAAAGGAAACAAAGTGTCCTTTGTGAAACCTTCTCCTCAGAAAACCTCCTAGAGTTTGAACTGTATCCATGGCCTCCTCTGGAATTAAACCCGAAGCAAGACTTCATTGTTCCTTTCTCTCTGACTACCGCATGTGAGGGTGAAAATCCCAAGCGGTTTTAAAATATTACTGATCAGCCAGGCTTGGCTGCTTTTTTTCCCAGGACATGAATCAACTTTATTTCAACTAACGAAAAGCCATTAGTGTTATTGAGTCACAGACAGTATCAATGAATATGAGCAGGGTGAAAGGTAAACAAATACTTTCAATAGCAGGATGATATGCTTTTGCTGTTGGTAAAATGGGCTGGGAAATGGGTTTTTTGTTTGGTCTGGAATATAGTGAGGCAAGAATTGCAGGCATTTCTTAGCCTCCCTCTGGAATTTTGAACAAAATCATGAGAGGCAAAGATGCTATACATGCCGCCTAAAATGTCCTTAATCTCAGATTTCCAGGGGCAAAATTTGGGCCCAATTCCTGCACTGATTCAGAAACCTTTGAACATGATGGTTTTTTTTCTTAACAGAGTAGATCTAGTCAGATTCTCAAGTGCCACAACCAGGGACCAACCTGCATCACTAAGTACCTTCCAGAAAGGAATGGAGGAGAAATTATAAAAATAAAACCTGCTGAAGAACTGTGTTTATGAGCAACTACAGAAGGCATCTGTAGTATATTCCATAATGAACAATAAAAAGAAGCAAAAAAGACATAAATACTTCCAATAGGTTTCAGCTATAAATTGATAGATCTGGGACTCTCTCCTAGCCAATTGCAATTTACAAATAAATCTCAAACTTTTCTTGTAGACCAACTATCACTGGATTGGTTCCAACTGGCTAGGCATTTTAAGACATAAAAGTGATATTTTAGTCCACAAACATGAATCAGTTTAGTCTTAGAAATGATTTGTGCGATGTGCACATGTCATATTCGAACCAAATTTGTTTATTGTTTCTAAGCTAAAAAGCCATAAGGAAAATAGGGTTGGATCCAGACCAATTGACTTAAGTCGAATTGATTTCAGTGGGAATGAAGTTCAACTAACTTAGTCTGGATCCAACATATAGTGCTCTCGATTCATCTCTTGATGCTCTCTGATTGTGAAACATGTTGGGACGGTTAACGTACAAGGGTGTCCAGAATAAAGATGTTTGCATCTTTTATGCTTTTCTCCTCTTGTAGGTTGTCTATGAATTGGTCAATCTTTTTTTCAGCTAGAATGACAGAATGAGTGATTGAGATACTTTCTTAATTTTATGGAGGCCATCTAATGCATTATTTGGGCTCTATTTTTGACTTCTAAAAAGTCTATTTTCTGATCATATGATAGATCACAATGTGTCCTCATCTCATTTTATCCAAATGACTATGTAAGATAGGTTAGGGCTGTGAGCGAATGACTTGCTCAAGACTGCTCATAGTAAGATCTGAGTATGTTCTGAAGTCAGACCTCATACATTTCAATACTAACACATATCAGTTACACACCATACATTATAAATCACAATTCATTATAAATCATATAAATATTCTAAATCACAATTCTGATAGCTAAATAAAAATACCTGCACATTTTTCTCAGTAACTAAACTTCCGTTGTTCAACAGGGTCCATTGGCAGGCGATGGATCATCATCATTGTATTGCCTTTCTCTCTGGGAAGGGCTCACAGCAGGAGGAGGGATATGTTCAGCCCTAGATGAAAAAGAAATGCAGGGTAAACTTATCAGATTTGTCCTGAAGTCTGTGGATCACGTAGCATTAACAAGTGGGATATTAAGGCCAACTATGACCACGTCATCAATATCAGTGCCAGAGTTAGGATGATCTAAAATGTACTCAAAACCACATAAAGGACTTACTATTTTAGCCAGGTAGCACCACCACATTTTTAACTATGAACGCACAAATGCACTTTTCCGACTGAACAAATATGGTATAGCACTAGCTGCCAGTCAGTGTGCAAATTTGCGCTTGCCCCTGTCTACAACATCCATAGTCTCAGTAGGAGAGGAATAAGGCTGTCATCTGTTGCTAAAAAAACAAACCCTGGCTTAAATATTAGCAGGTCTCCAAGTTAGACTGAGAGCTGGCAGCTGCTTTGCAGAGATTAACAGGTTCACTCATCAACCAATGCCTTGGCTTAGTTATGTATTACACAAAGTTTTATGTGCTATTTTCAAATAGCTCAGTCCCCACAAGTTTCAAAAGGATTGTGCTTAACCCTATAGTTATGATATTCTTTTAAATCCTTCATTTAAAAAATAGTAATGTACTGTTCTTTATGTATTTCTTAGCAACTTTTCCTAAACAAGATGGTGCACATATCTTGTTATCCAACAACCTATTAATCTGGTTGATATATAACAGAAAACTAGAACTAGGAATATATTATTATTATTATTATTATTATTATTATTATTTGCATTTATATACCGCCCCATAGCTGAAACTCTCTGGGCGGTTTACAAAAATTAAAAATATTGAATATTAAGAAAAGATATACAAAATTTAAAAAGCATAAAACAGATTATAAATACAATATCCATTTAAAACAACTATTCTGGGTCAAACAACAACAACAAAACCCTCAACATACACTGTTAAATGCCTGGGAGAAAAGTCTTGACCTGGTGCCGAAAAGATAACAATATTGGTGCCAGGTGAGCTGCCTTTTATCAGGTCAGTTTATTTATCCATCTAGCCCAGTTTTTGTGTAGGCTGACTGGCAGTGCCACTCCAGGTTCTTTGGCAGAGGTATTTCCTATCTTCTTCTGCCTGATCCTTTTACTTGGAAATGACTCAGTATTGGAGCATCTGCTCCCATGCTGAGCTAATGGTCCTTTCCCGCTACATGAATGGGCAATGTGAACCTTGGGCTCACATACTTTCTCTCCCCTAGTCTTCTCTTCCCCTCACCAGAGGAAGGTATAAAACAGTGGTTTTCTGTGACATGAATGATCCCGCCCAAGCCTTGGGTTAACGTATGTGTTTTGGGAGTTTTTTTTACACCCCAGAGGAGACTGAAAGTTTCAGGCTCACTCCCTCTCTTTTGTTTTAAAGTAGATATATACATTATTTTCCCTAGTCAATTTCTTTGCAGTTTCGCGAGACTGCAAAGATTATTTTTGGTAAACATGCTAAATTTGCACACAACCCTTTAAAAACTGCTGTTGTTGTTTTAAACAAAAGTTTTCTCTAAAAAAAAATGGAGTCCAACAACAGAGAAAAGAGTTAGCGGTGGTCCTCTACAATAGCAAACTAGTGTAACAGTCTTTTCTTCTTCCCAGGTAACTGATGGCCCTCACAGAACTTCATCTAGCTCTTGAAGTAAGTGTGTGTGTGTGTGTCTACAGGTCCTATCTACAAACTTATATATTCATTCAGTTATAAATAAATATGAGATATGTACTTACGTGTGTGTCTGTATGTGTGTGTCTGTATGTGTGTGTATATGTGAATGGCAAATGTGTGGCAGACTAGTAGTGTGTATAGTACACCTTGAGCACAAGTTAGTGACTTGGGTGCCATGAGTTACATGGGGGAAGTAATCCACACAGTTCATCATACTTCTGGATTTTCATGTGAGCATTCAGTCTATGCACCATGGCTTGGGGCATATGCAAAGCCTGTGTAGATTGAGAAAGAGCGTTTCAAGGTGACTCTGGGAATTAGGCCTGAATACTTTATTGTGCTTATAAACCAATGCACAGAATCAATGAAGTTAATGAGAAAATCAGATTGGAGTCAACAGACTGGTAAGAGAAGCAATGACATGGCGAGAAGGTAAAATCTTGAACTTTGTTTCTTTTAAAAATGTACTTTTAACGTGTATTTATTCTATTTTATTTTGTCCACCGCACCAAAATTCTGAATGGGGAGCAGTATACAAATATTGTAAATAAATAAATAAAATAAAATAAAATCTGAGTATGTTTTTGGAATCTGCAAGAGGAAAATGGCCACATATCCCTATGGAAGCTAAGTCTATCCAGGTTTGTGAATGGATGCAAACAGGGTGACCTGCTTATATCATGATCTGTTGTGCTCTAGGTCAAACTATGAATGGCTTTAAACATATGTGCATGCACACATCCCCAAACTTGGGGAAAGCAGGTCAGTGACCAATGCTGGCAAACATGTCCAACAAGGCAGTAGCAAATCAGTCAAAGGAAGAAAGCATTTGTTTTTTCAGCAGTAGTTTTGGAAGCACAGGGCATCTCATGTTCACCATGGAAACTCTTTGTGTAAATCTGTAAGAAGGGGTGGGCAACTTTGGGCGGTCATGGGGTTATTTTTGCCCCTTTGGGTCATGGGCCAGACAACTCCCCCAACCTCAGCACTGACGAAATAAAACATTTTTTAAAAAATAACAATGGCATCTGTACCAGAACGCCAAAAACGTCAAAATTACTTTGTTTGGAAGCTAATTTTGACCTTTTAGGTGCTTCATAGCCACGACAGACACGTTTTTCTGTTTTTAACTGACTTTGGGTAAATTCAGGGGGCAGTGGGGACTATATGCAGCCCATGTGTTGCAAATCCCTTCTGTAAAGAAAGAGATTGCTCAAACCATGGGGAAGGCACGGGGAGAATGGTGACGGGAAGGCAGAGATTGAAAGGCCAGGTGAAGAGGTTCAGTTATCATCTTTTTCAGAGAAATCGGTGCCTTTTGTCCCTCTTTCCATCTCGCTTTATGATTTAATCGGTCATTTTCAGGTCAATTAGCCTATGTAGCCTTTTGTTTTTGTTAAAGCACCTGCCTGTGTACCTGCATGTAACTATAAAGTTTTAAGAAAATCAAGCGGCAGGATGGCATCAGTGGCACTTCTAATCTGTCATGATCAGTTCTGCCGAGTAGCAGAACTCTCGTTCACCCAGTGAAGATCTCAGGGAAGTCATCAGTGCATTGTGACACATGGCAGGAGCCTTCCTAGCACATTAATCTTCCACACCGTCTATTTTATGGCCTATCCATCATCCAGAGCACGGGGGGGGGGGGGGGGGAGGAAATGAAACAATCTTGACAATAAGTTTACGTAAGATACCACTCCAGCGCACATAGCTGTAGAGCCATTGCTAGGGAAAACTGCTCTTAAAAAAAGCAGATGGGACATTGGAAAGCAAAAGGGTAAGACACTGAACACGATTGGAAAACTAAAATCAGGAAGAGACAAATACAGAAATTAAGGATAAATTGATTGTATTTACAAGAACATAGTATGCACAGGTTTGAAGGTGCTGAGAATGTAGCCTCTTGTTCCATCAGCATCCCTATAATATCTTCCTTGAGTCTGCAATTGAAGCCTTAACGGTAAAAAAGAGGATGGAAAGGAAGGAAGGAAGGAAGGAAGGAAGGAAGGAAGGAGCAGCAGATGCAAATCTGCTCAGAGCCTAGCCTTCCACTGCACACCCACAATTGGCAACGGATCAGTGGCAGAAATACCTCTTCGTATGTTGCAACGCATACGGTGTTTCCATCTCAGTAAGTTCATTCAAATGGAGAGAAAACTCTGCACAAGTTAGCAAAGTGGTGCACCCATGAAACTGAATTCCAATGGAAGTTTTAAGCAGGAGCACCAGATGTACTTCAGAGTTCCACGCCTATCACAGGGAGGGTTAAAAGGCAACTCTATGTGATGATTCATCACATGACAATCTGAAGCTTATGTCATAATCTATCAAGTGACAACTACAATTATCACATGACTAATGTAACATGTGAAATTCACCTTGTCTTGGCTAAGGGTGCATTTCAATGTGGGTTGAGGTGGTTAAAGAAGGACTAGTATACATTGAGCACACACAATCTGTATGTGCTCACGCTTTCACTCTATACTTTTTTACAGTTCTTTGCCTTTTCACACTACAGGTCATGGCCAAGGAAAAATCTGTGCACAGTTGCACAGTGGGTGCACTGCCAGAGTGCCACTCTATCCACCCTGGTATTGGTAGTTTGTGAATACACACATTACAAGCATCCTTTTAGAGAAGAAAAAACCTTGAAAATTGTTTTCTGTAGTTATATGAAGGCTTACATATCATTCAAATGGTTCCCAAAACATTAACTAATCTGGTCTAATGGCCTCTGATTTAGTTTGATTTCTCCAGGCATTTCATCTTTTAGAAATTATTTTAATGGTGTTGTTGGGAAAGAGATTGAGCACATACCCTTCCCGCATCTCTGTGCTTTCAAAGTGCTCAGATCCTAAATTAAGCAAATGATATAACACACTGATGACCATTTATAGCCAGATCGCCAAAGTTCCTGGAAATGGAAGGTGTACTTGATTACCTAATCCTATTCTTTACTTATGACACAGGAGGCAATAGTGGGAGCGTGAATCTCTTAATCAACTATTTCTACTGAGTTCATGGAAACAAAACCTTTCTCTACAGTTCTGAATGAAAATGAGCTCAGAGTGGCAGCAGCAAAGTAAAAGAGGGAACAGACTTCCCTCTTCCTTTCTAGTGAAGGAAAACTGTAAAAGGTAAGGCCCAGCTGCCTTTACAAGACACCACTTTTGTGTAGGAAATGGCATGCATGCTGTGTGTACACCGATATGTACGATAGGCACATGTGCCAATTTCACTGCACGTCCAGGCAGTGAAATTACACATGTGCCAATTAGAGCTCCCCATTGCATGTGTATGTGTTAAAGTAGACACATATCTGTTCTGGACAATAAAGTGTAGCCACAAACAGCACAACAGTCAAGGAGAAAGGGGTAGAAAGAGATAGGAAAGACTTGCAAACTTCTGTTTAGTTTAGTGGGGACAGGGAGTTGGAGAACGTGTGGGTGTGCACATGGTGGCACCATTTTAAAACTATTTAATCTCAGCAGAACCGCCTGCAGTCTCCCCAGGCAAAGTTCTTACTAAGCCTGCCCTGACCCTTTCTCAGGGGTCTATCTTATTTTGGGAAGAACTCAGCTACGGAGGCGGAAAAGAAGGGAGATCACGGAAAAGCCGCAGTGTACCTTTTCGAAGAACAGAAGGGAGGAACCCTCTGGATTTCATAATAGTATTGTTTTTAAGATTCCTGAGTTGAGTCCTGGCACAAGATGGCTTTGGGTAAAGGAAAAAAGATAGAAGTTGTGGAGAAAAAAGAACAAATTGTGAGAGCTATTCGGAATGATATAGAGAGGAAACCAGAATTGTTTATATTGTGTTCTGGCACCATGTCATTCCTACAAAGGAAGCGGAGGCGTGCTTAATATCTAAAAGAGAGATGGTGGAGCTCAAGCTTGTGCAACCGTCATATCATAAACCTGCATACTTAATTCTGTTTCAGCATGGATATGCTGTAGTTGTTCAGTTAATGCACTCTGTACATATTTATTATTATTACACTTATATACTGCCCCATAGCCGAAGCTCTCTGGGTGGTTTACAAAAATTAAAAAGATTGAGCATTAAAAAGACAATATACAAAATTTAAACCCATAAACATAAAACAGCTGTCATTAAAACACTTTAAAACATTTTAACTATTAAGCCTGGCCACAATGTCAATCCAAACCTCAACTTGAGTTGTTAAAATGCCTGGGAGAAAAAGAAATGTTTTGACCTGGCGCCGAAAAGATAACAGTGTTGGCGCCAGGCGGGCCTCATCATACACAGAGGTACTATTCCTCACATAGTTAAGGACCCAGCTCTGGTGCTAAAAACAAAGTCTAGAGTTTATTCCTGGTAAACACTCACACAAATGAAGCACCGTTCCTCTTGGGAGAAGGGTTTGTTTTTTGTACAGAGGAAATGTGGATGCATGAGAATCCCTTGTTTCCCGAGAAGAAGAGGCACCAAAAGAGCATGTGATTTGACACTGGCAAAAAGATGAAAATGTGGGGCTAAAGCAAAATATCCCATGCACCTTTGGGATGGGAGGGTTGTGTTAGTGTTGTCAATGGAATGGACACTAGAGACATGCTGGGTACCTGGAACACAACCACAGAGATGGGCAGGAATGCTGGAGTGTCTGAATTATACATATTGACTGGAAAGAATTCATCAGCCAAAAAATTCTGGCTGCAGGCATTAGGACGTACATTCAGTTTCCTACGCATATTCATACAGGATATTCAGCATGTGCAAAGGAGCTCCCAAGTTCTTTGTTTAAAAACACAAGCTCGAAATATAGAACTGACGGTGACGTTCACTGCAGCCCTGTTGGAGGCTGCAAAAACGCAGCTGCTAAAGAGGCAGCTCACAAAATCTGCTGCATGTGGTGCATTCGCACCTTAAAAGCTCTCAAAATCATTTTCACACATTATATGCAACAGAGAGTGCTTTTGGAACGATAACGCATGTGCCAGTCATCGGCATGTCACCAAGAGCAACATCTGCAGTGATGAGCCAGAATTATTATTAGTTCTTCTAGTCTCCCCCTTTCTCCCTCCCCTTTGCCTCCTCAACTTCTTTACCAGGAAACTGTCACAGTTGCTGAGGAAATCAAATTGTGGGATCAGGGAATATGACAGCATTAGCAGAGAAGCTTCCAAAACTCTCTGATGCGCTTTATTAATTTAGAGTCCTATGAATATCAATGGGAAATTGAAGAGAGCGGCGTAACGTGCTTGTCTCTTGTGAGAGGTGAATGGTGTGGCAGGTTTCAGTCATTATGCTTTTTTTATCCACTATGAATGATAATGTTTACATGTACAAACAAATATATTTCAGGCAAATAGAAGAATATCTAGGTTACTGGACCAGTAAAGGTGCTACTTAGGCAACCTTGTAAAATAACAGAACAAACCAGTGCTTTACCACTTACTATATGCACTGGTCCCATGACTGAAGAGAAGGGTTTTCCTACTGTTGGCCAACCCCTTTCCCCAAGTTGACCCCATCGCACATACAGAGATATGCACATGCAATGCCATGGAAGCAGAACTGTTATCTCTGCTACTCTTCCACTGGCAGGCAAAACCCGCTTTATTCAAGAAGGCCTTTGGCCAGTAAGCAAGTCTGTTGGATTGGGTGCTGTTTTTATTCCCTAATTGTTAAGTTGGTATTGTATTTTAATGTATTGGTTTATGTGTTTTAACTCATTTTAATTGTCTTTGTAAGCTCTTGAGTGCCATTTTTAGTAGAAAGGCAGAGGACAAATCAAATCAAATTTAATAAAAAAATGTGCCCTAAATCCACAACAGTACTAGCACTGTCTACACATACTTAAGAACAAAGGAATTTGCCTTATACCGAATCAGACCACTGGTCCATCCTGCTGAGTATTATCAACGTCTGGCAGTGGCTCTTTGGGATTTCAAGCAGGTGTTGTTCCAGTCCTATCTTGAGATTGTGGGCCCTTTACAGGGAAAGCGTGTATTGTATGTACCTCTGAGCTACGGCCTGTGCCAGATTAGTCATTTGCAATCTGGTGTGTGAAAACACCTTTAAACCCTATATTTGCAGCCACAAAGGCTGGCAAAGCACTGAAAGAAAATGCAGGGAAAAGGGAGAGATGGCTGTCACATTAGGAGGATAGCCATTCCAAATTTCATCCATGCTCATGGGCATCTAGAGGAAGGGGCAAAGAGGGGTAATTGACTCCTGTGGATGAGCCATAATCTCCAGATTCCCAGCTTTCATTAAAAGGAAAAAGTCTCTAGCCCTTGTAGAACCTGAGATACGAAGCAAACGATGCAGCCAGTATTCTACCTATTCATTTTGTGAGAAACTAGCTTGCTTCCACCTTTTAGTGTTTTTAGCCAATACACCTTTTATTATTATTTTTAGCCACAGCAGAGTTGTGATTCCCTTTTTGTAGAGGGAGTGTGTGTTAGTAGTGTATGAGAACTCCACAGCATAGTCCAGTGTTGTTGGTGTTTTGGGGAAATGCAGATGGGGTTGAGAAACTGATTGTACCAGGAGTGCAATTTATTATGGGTTACAACAGGTTGCTGTAAGATCTCTCTCTCTCTCTCTCTCTCTCTCTCTCCCTACCTACCTACCTACCTACCTACCTACCTATCTCTCTCTCTCTCTATCTGAAAACCTGCCATTTTTAGCTCTTGCAGGAGGCCCAGGTGGAACCTCTTTCCATCTCTCTCTTAGTGTTGGCCTTGGAGCAAAGACAATGTCCACACAGCTCCACAGAAGTCAGTGTTTTCTCATGTATTGCAGAAATAAATAACTCTCTTATGAATGTACCCAAAGCTTTTGTCACTCTCTATAGTGTAGCCCCCATATCTATTTCTGGCAATTTTAAGGTATAGCACTTTGCTCATCCCCCAACACCAGCAAATCTCCAGAGAGTTTAACACAGAACCTTTCAACCAGGGCTCTATCCAATTCTCCAGATATTATTACACCCATTTGTTTGCGTGCCTTTTTCAAAGTCAAACAGGTGAGTGTCAGTTGTGGAACTGCATTCAGTCCTTTTCTCTTGAGACGATACTAATCATAGACTAAAAACTTATTTATAGTTTTTGTTGTATTAAAACACTACTAAAGAAATTTTCCCTGTTTCAAAAAGCAAATATCTCGCCTTTGTGGAAATTCTCCTGATTAGTTGATGTAGAATGTGCAGGTTGAATAAAATTAATCTGTTCCCAACAGCGAAAAGCTTGTGCAGCTGAGATGACAAACGACTGATCAAATTCACCTTCATATGACCAAACTTGCATTTTATTATATTCTCTCCTCGCCCTTTCATCTTTTTAATCTAAGATGGTACCCAGTCACAAACAATAATGTCAAAGAAAAATAAGATAAAAGAACAGGGCGGGGGAATAAAAGTACACACATATGCAGACACAATTCCTATTACTAGAAATTTAGGATTTAATATTGAAGAGTAAAGGAAAGGGACACACAAACGTTATCCCACCAGAGTGTCTACTCATATAAAACCTTGCAACTGACAGATGAGAATACGCTGTGTGCTTGGTTTATAAATATATTTCTATTTTTCTCTTTCCTATAGTCCTTTAGTGCTTGGAAAGAAGGGGCAGGCAAAATCTCCTCTGGCTGTCATGCTTCGTTCCTCAGAGTGCAGATTAAGGGCCAGAAGCAAGGAAGACACTGGGATTAGCCTGAGGTTTTCCCTTGAAAATCAGGAGAACAGACACAAGATTCTTGGAGACATATGAACAAGCAGCTGATGTCTATCACTGTAGACTGCCATAACATGAATAGGCATGTTGCTACAGGGATTACTTATCCCTGTATTCTGAGATTTTCAGTAACAAGGCAGCTGGGTTAGTAACCCAGGCTAAATTCAGAGACCATGAAAACGCTGGCAATGTCAGTAATTCTATTATACCACAATCTAGTTGACTTGCAGGGACAGATATTGGGACCTCAGTCCTATCTGGCATCTGTACTACATGAACGCTTCTTCCTACGTTACCAAAAGTACAGGGAAGTAGACATACAATGACAGCTACATGTTGCCCTGATCCACAGTTCTCTTATACCTCAATTTGGCCAAGTTATCAGTATTTTTGAAGCTTCTTCCAACAATGAAAATTACTATTTGCTCCAGATCCTCTAATAAAGTTGGAGAATATTTAGCTAGTCATTGTTAAAATGCAGAACTACACTGACTGTGCTAGGTTTAACCTTGGACAGAATCAAACTAATTACTCCGCGTTGAAATAGGGGCAATTTTTGGCAATTCTCCCTCCTGCAACCTTCATAAATCTGTCCTGAAAAGGTGGGAGACCCTCCACCTTCTGTTGGCAGAGTTAGATTCCATCTTTATATTTTTATATGCTTCCACAGGGATTCATGCTTCCATAGGGATTCAACCATAAGGTTACAGATGAGATTGTACTTTAAAAAACCAAGTTCACAACTTGGGGACGCTCCTGGATTTAGCTTTGCATCTAGATGTTGAGGTGATGGTAATGGTCAGGAGTGTGATTGCCCAGTTTATGCTGGTGCACCAGCTGTGACTATACATAAGGAAGTCAGACCTGGCTAAGATGACGCATGCCTTAGTTCCATCAAGATGAGATTACTGTAATATGCTCTATATGGGGTGACCTTCTAGAACTACTCCAGCTTCTGAACACAGCAGCAAGGAAGTTAGTGACCCATGGGATCATGTTACATTTTTCCTGCAATGTCAATTTGCTTCCAGGCATGATTCAAACTGTTGGTGATTATCTCTAAAGCCTTAACTGGCTTGGGTCTAGGATACCTGAAGAATCGCTTTCTCTCCTACCAACATGTATTTATTTATTTATTTATTTATTTATTTATTTATTTATTTTATTGCATTTATATACAGCCCCATAGCCGAAGCTCTCTGGGCGGCTTACAAAAATTAAAAACATAGAACATTAAAAACACCGATGTACAAAATTTAAAACCATAAAAAGCATAAAAACAAGTTATAATTACAATATCCTTTAAAAACAACAATTCTGGGTCAAAGCACAACAACAACACAAAACCCTCATCATACGCTGTTAAATGCCTGGGAGAAGAGGAAAGTCTTGACCAGGCACCAAAAAGATAACAATGTTGGCGCCAAGCGAGCCTCGTCAGGGAGATCATTCCATAATTGGGGGGCCACTACTGAAAAGGCCCTCTCCCTTGTTGCCACTCTCCGTGCTTCCCTCAGAGTAGGCAACCGGAGGAGGACCTTAGATGTGGATCGTGGTGTACGGTAGGTTCGTGTCGGGAGAGTAATTCCATTAGGTATTGTGATCCCAAGCCGTGTAAGGCTTTATAGGTTAAAACCAGCACCTTGAATCGGGCTCGGAAATGTATAGGCAGCCAATGCAAGCGGGCCAGAGTAGGTCTAATATGCTTGAACCTTCTGGTTCCTGTTATCACTCTGGCCGCTGCATTTTGCACAAGCTGCAGCTTCTGAACCGTCTTCAAAGGCAGCCCCACATCGAGTGCATTGCAGTAATCCAATTTAGAAATTACCAGAGCGTAGACAACTGAAGCCAAGTTATCCCTGTCCAGATAGGGGCATAGCTGGGCCACCAACCGAAGTTGGTAGAAGGCACTCCGTGCCACCCAGGCCACCTGAGCCTCAAGTGACAGAGATGGTTCTAGGAGAATCCCCAAGCTACAAACCCGCTCCTTCAGGGGGAGTGCAACCCCATCCAGAACAGGTTGAACACCTTCCATCCGGTTAGCAGAACCACTCACTAACAGCATCTCAGTCTTGTCTGGATTGAGTTTCAGTTTGTTAGCCCTCATCCAGGCCATTGTCGCAGCCAGGCACTGGTTCAGCACATCCACAGCCTCACTTGCTGAAGATGAGAAGGAGAAGTAGAGTTGTGTGCCATCAGCGTATGGATGACAACGCACTCCAAAACTCTGGATGACCGCACCCAATGTTTTCATGTAGATGTTAAACAGCATGAGGGACAAGACTGACTCCCATGGGACCCCATACTGGAGAATCCACGGGGCCGAGCAATGTCCCCCAAGCACCACCTTCTGAAGCCACCCCGCCAAATAGGAGCAGAACCACTGCAATGCAGTGCCTCCAACTCCCAACTCAGCCAGCCGTCCCAGAAGGATACCATGGTCGATGGTATCAAAAGCCACTGAAAGATCAAGGAGAATCAACAGAGTCACACTCCCCGTCTTTCTCCTGACATAGGTCATCATACAGGGCGACCAAGGCTGTTTCCATGCCAAAACCAGGCCTGAAGCTGGACTGAAATGGATCCAGATAATCGGTCTCATCCAAGAGTGTCTGGAGCTGGCTCACAACCACTCGCTCAAGGACCTTGCCCAGGAATGGAACATTTGCCACTGGTCTATAGTTATTAAGTTTGTGTCCCTAAGAACAGAAGGACAGGTCCTTCTTTGTGTCCCAACTAGGATGGAGACATGGATGATGGTGATGAGGGACAGAGATTTCTCAATGGCTGCACCAGTATTGCAGAATGCCTTGTCCATCTCTGGATGTCTTTTGCAGGTTGGTGAAGCCACTTGTAAACTATCCACAGAGCTCCAGTAATACGGCAGTATAAAAGTGATAATGATGATGATAATAATAATAATTGATAATAATAATTAATAATAATTAATAATAATATCATTTGTTTTTAAAGGCTATTTTATGCATGGCTTATGCCTCTTTATTTTTATTGCTTCTGTTGGTTAATTGTATTTTGATTGAAGATATGATTTTATACTATATTATGGTTTAAAATTGCTGTGAGAGTGCATGGACAGCAGAAGGGTGGGATATTCATTTCTATAGAAATAAATATAAATATGTGAAACAGAAAACTATTTTCTTGTTGCAGGAATGTTTTAAAAAAGTTATGTCTACTATGAGCTCTTTTTGCCGTTTCAAAAGCCAATGTGAAAAGAAATTATACAGAAGCTCAAGTGGACTGCTGGGGATGGAATGGATGGGGTTTCAATGCCATTCTATATGTTCAATTCCTTAATGGAATATGCTTTTCTTTCTCCAGCTGATGCTAAGATCAAACTCTATCCTAGTTGTGTTTATCACAGTGAGAGACAAAAGGCTGAAACTTACTCACAGAGGTAAATAATTGGAGATCAATCAGCTACTAATGGAGCGATCACATCATTTTGCTTTGAGTGGGAAAGGCATGCTGGTTTGGCAAAAGATCAGTCTTCTCTATTCTTTTTCTAAGAACTATCCATAGAGGTAAATCTATTTTTAGCCAGCTCTTGCCATTTTAAATGCAACCTAATGATAAATGTAAGCATGCTGAATATGCAGCTTGAGAGTGAAACTGTGAATTCTCTTTTCAACAGACAACTGGTAAGAATAAGTGTCTCATGTTCAGGAAAATCTGATGTAAATTTGTTATATTTACCAGGCATTGTGTTAGCATATTTTGTTAGCACTGTCACCTCAATCTAGCACAGGCAATTGGTACATACAAATCAATTTCTGAACAGGAATTGCTCTTCTCCAGATTCAGATATATGCTCAGTAAAAGGCTCCTGTGCATCCAGCACCTAGGATTGCACATTCAATACTACTCAGAGGATGACTGACCTTTATAGTTCCAACACTATAGATCTTCTGTTTGGAGAGTGAATAGACTGAAGCCAGGCACCACTTTTCACCAACATGTGATCAGTGATGTTCAAGTAATGCTGCCACTGCTGTAGGAACAGAGAAGAGATTGGATCAACACATTGTCCCAGTTTGCACCTTAGCCCACTGTGGGTTATTTAAATCACGGTGGGTTGTGGTGCATACCAGTGCTCATTTTGATTATTCAAGCCGTGGTGGGTGGTCACCATGGCTTAACATGTTGTCCAAACCTGGAGAGGGTGGGTTGTTGGTGTGGGTAGTGAGTGACTTATTAACCATGCTAACAACCTACCCTCGTGGGGTTTGGATGACATGATAAGCCACAGCAACCACCTGCTGAGGCTTGAATATTCAAAATGGCTGTAGGTATGTGCTGTAACCCACTGTGGCTTAAATAAGCCATGGTGGGCTGTGGTGATGGTGCAAACCGGCCCACTCTCTCTCTCTTTATGTAGGCTTCTCCTGGCAATTTATCTGTGCTTTCTAAGAGAAACTTGCCTGAGTTTGAAACCTATAATCCTAAGGGAATATGTGAATATAAATCTGCCCTAGACAGAGTCAGATTATTGGTCCTACTGATCTATTATTTTCTACTCTGACCAGTAGTGTATAAAATACTCTACTGGAATTTTCATTGAGGGTGGGGAATGAATTCCAATGGGCACTTTAAAACCATGCCAATGACATTGTTAATCTTCATTTTAATAAAGCACATTTCATGAAACATGTATTGTAATAGGAAATGACTGCAATTTAAAGAAACTTGGCTTTTAAAATTTAACTTAAAATGTCCAGAACTCCGAAATAATGTTTTTTACACAATCCTGCTCAGCATAAATCTCTGGAAGAGGTTCTTTCAATTTGCATTGAGGATGGTGAGAGAGTTGCGACTGCTGCCAGAAGTTTTGCACCATGCCAGAAGTTGTGGGCAACAGCTGGCAAAGATGTGCAGACATTGAACAAGAGGCACTTCAGCAATTACTTGCCATTGTTCACATGATTCATCAGGAAATATACCATCTTTCCCTGGGAAGACTCTGGCACACAATACCTGACTGTATTGACAGCAGATCTTTCACTGCAGACAGTATGGTGTCCTGAAGGCATTCTGCTAAAACAAATTCTGCTGCGTGCATACTTTCCACACAAATCACACATGCATTTCGACTGTTGGTTGCAACAAACTGGATCACTGTAAGTCTTTTACATTCAAAGAGACTATCAATGTTATATTTGGATTTGGATTCACGTTTCCTTCATTAATGGCAGCTTCCTGATTGCTGAATCTCTGCAAGTAAGTATATCAGGAAGTATATCAGGAAGGATAACGTCATCATGTTGCAGATTTTTCTTAGAACCCAATATATATCTCAGATATGTTATGTTAGCCAAATTCGCTTATCATCCCATGTTTACACAAAACCATGGCTTCTGCTCCCCCACACCCCCAATCTCCAGTCCTGAAGATTTTTCCATACTTTCTGGCAATCAGGCATGTCGTACAACACTATATCAATGAGGTGCACCTGATGCTGTGTAAGTCTTACATAGTGACATCGTAGAAATTGTTTAGCTTCAGGAAAGATATTGTGTGGCAGCTGTGTTTTATTCTTTGATGTACAGAAGTCGGTCTTTAAAGCTAATAGGTTAGCGTTCCAAATCTTCAGCTCTGGAACAGTAACAAAGATGGACTCTGCAGCAAGGTCTGATGATGAGCATAACACCCCCCAAAAATCAAAATTTCTCTTGTATACTGGCCATTTAGTAGTTTCAAGAGACCAGAGTTCTTCCTTGTGTTTACTGATTCTCCATGTGTAGCAATTTCAGGGTTTCGTTCACTGCTTTGCTCCATTCTCTTCTGGCAAATGCATTAGTAGGAAAAGAGTTCTCAGATTTCCCTTTGGCATTGCAATTCTATGTCTAATAAATTTGTTGTCTTCCATTTGTTTGCTGACACTGCCATCATCAATCTGAATACCGAAGACCAAAAATCCATCAACTGTTTTTCCAGTTCTTTTAAGTTCTATGGCATTGATACACCATAACATTTCTCTGTAATAAACAGGGTTCCTATAGTGTAGGACAGAAACTGGAGGATTAAATGCTGGTAGTTCAGCATCAGATCCTTCATCATGCATAAGACACACTAAGAGGTTGACAGCAAGAGTGCCTGGATGGCTGGGAACATACAGACACAGGCCCTTTCCATACCGCTGGGGTGTAGAGGGCCTAGCACGAGCAAACCTGGAAGTAGCCACTTCCAGGTTTGGCACGCTCAAGCCAGATCACTGGGCACGATGTCCCGGGTCATCCAAGGTCACGACCACCATTTTTTTTTAACAGAGAAGAGCGCACGAACGCTCCAATGCAAAAATTAGTATAACCCCCCCCCTTGCACGTGATCGGGCCCCCCTCCCCCTGCCATCCAGGGTATGGCGAATTCGCTTCCCCCCTCTCCTGATGGCCACGGAGCCACGCGGCGCAGCTCCGTTGCCATTGGTGCGGCCGTGTTTACTCCCAAGTAAGCGCGGCAGTACCAGGGCAGGCAGCCACATTCTTCTGCAGTCCCGGTAACTTTTCTAGTTTCCGGTTTCCCGGAAAAATCCTGTGTCCGTCCCCGGGTCTCCCTGTGCGTCATATGGCTTCACAGGGAGCAGCCGGGGGCCATCCCCAGCAAACTGCCTGATGTGGAAAGGGCCACAGTCTCACAAAGGCAATTGTTGTATATATCATATGCAAAAATGACAAGGAACTGGTTATTTTCTGCATTTGTTGCCTTCAGTCTGCACACTGAAGGTACAAAAGCTTTGAGAGCCTTGAATTTCCTTAAAGTAAAAGGCCTAATTAAGACATATGGGTTACATAGGCACAGGTTTTGCTTAAAACAGGATGGCAAATCCTAAATCACAGAGACTGGTTTGCACAGTCAAGCACCCCACCCTGGCTGCAGTGCGTGTGTCCATTTTGAATATTCAAAACCACCTAGAACCCTAAAACAGCCCATAAGTTAACCATGTGAACAAGTCATGTTATCATGTGAACAAGCCACTCTCGCTGGGTTCAGGGAACACGAGGTTGCAGCTTGAATATTTCAAAGCCACCCGACATGTGCCGCAACCTGGTTAGTCTAAAAGAGAACACGGACAGCATCTACATCTTCATTTTGTTTTCCCCAAATGTAAACATGGGGCAAGCAGAATTAAAAGGGAACCTCAAGGAGGAGGATTTTGAATTCACTCTGGTGGGGGGAATTCATGAGGGATTTCCCCTGTACTTGCTGACCAGCAGCAGTTCTCCAAGGTTTCAGACAAGAGGTTTTCCTCAGCCCTGTTACACAATATATTTTTTTAACTGGAGATGCTAAAGACTGAACCTGAGAGATGTGCTTTAGTACTGAACTATGGCTTGCCCCTTCATTTTGCCTGGGCATTTAAATTGTCATAATTAATACTTTTTATTTGTATTTCTTATATAGCACTTTTCAGTGTGCAAAGGGTTTTACAATTCCTATCTTAAGTTGCCCTCCATTGAATCCTTTTGAGAGGGTTGGTCTGCAAGATAAAGATTTATCCAAAGCTATCCGGATGCAAACCGAGCTATAAGAAACCAAAAGCAAGCTAATCACCGCTCCAATATTCACCAGGCTACTAGCTGCATCCTCTTGCAACATGTTTCTTCAGCACCAATGGTTGCCTTTCAGCACAGGGTACTCTGCCATGAATGTCAAGCAAGTTTGAATTCAGCCTTGCTCCCTGACAAACCTGACTGGCAAAAGGCAACAGGCAGGTAGTCATTTCATTGCCCTGATGAAAGACAGCTCTGTGCTGTGCTACTCACATCAGATTTCTCACAAGTTCAAAAGTACGGTGCTCTAAATTATAAATTCAATGCTATGTCTGGAAGGATACGGGTAGAAGGGAATGGGGGAGAGGAGGAAGATTATTAAGAGTGCCAGCATCTATACATGACTGTCAGAGGAAGCGCAGGGCAGTGACTCATTCGTTCACTTGGTTGGCACAGCAGCTCGTTTTGGAAGCTGCAAAAACACATAAAATTCCCAATAAAGAGCCTCGTCTGTGTGACACTGTCTCCACTATGTTTGCTACAACACGGACTTGGCTCCGTCAGCACAGTAGATGCAGTTATTAGGGCTGGTGGAACTGTCTAATTCTGGTCTGCATCACATTCTTATGTGTTTCTAAGTCTGTTCTGTCCTGTTTCTGTATTCATCTGCATTTTTTTAATCCACAAGACAATTTGTGTTTAAATACGTTTTTAAAAAACATAGGGATGGACCCAGAATCTGCCTTCAGATGGAAGAGTTCCTTCCACCTATGAGAAATTTCTGAGCAAGAGTAGGGATCCCACAGGCGGAATGGAAGAAGTAGTGATCTTTTATTCTCCTTCCCCGCTATGTCCTCTCCAAAATCTGTTCTGGAGGCTTGGGGATTTTCCAGAACAGTGGGGGAAGTGGTGCTAAGGGCTGCAGAGGGAGGGGGAATGAGTGAAGATTGCCTTACCCCTTTCCACCGTCGGGAGTCTTCTGAGTAGAAATCCCCTCATAGAATGCTCTTGCCAGTGGAAAAGAAGCTTGATCCATATTTTCTCTCAAAATTCACATTTCTAAAAGCATTTTGATATGAGAACAGCATAGTAAAATTCAGAAAAATCTGCAGGATGACTATGTTGATCCACACATTAGCCTGAGAGGAGCAGATTAGGTCAGTGCATTCCGGAATTCACAGAGATGAAATTCCTCAAGTTGCAAGTATTGTTGTTCTAAGAAAGGAGCTATATTTCAAGATATGCCATCATTTTCTGATACAGTGAATGGGAACACTTTGAATTTCTTTACTGACCAAGACCTTTGTCATGATAAAAAAAAAAAAAACAGCTCAACACTTTACTACCTCGGGTAAATGTAACGTACATTTAGCATATATGATAAAGGTGGACATCAGTTCACTCAAGGTATTTAAAGAATGAACTTTATTTCCTAGTTGCTGAATGGCACGAAATAGGTCCTGAAAGTGGTCCCAAGCTCGAATATTAGTGCATTCTTTCCTCAAAACAATGTGCACAATTGGAAAAAAATCCAAGATGTATGACAGTTGGCACCTTAATGAAGACAGGGAAATGGGTGATCTGTGAGACAAAAGCAAGATTCTCTACAATAAAAAATCCAATTTAATTTCTCAAGGGCAGCTGTTCATACAAGTCTAGATAAAACAGAAGCTCTCACTCTTTTCCATCAGAAAACAACTCTATCACTCCATCATTTACTCAAAGCAACAGAAAAATGAATCACTATTTATCTTGTGTTCAGTTTTTTGCTGCTGCTTCTTAAAAGAAAGTTGTCAAAGATTTGATTCCAAGGCTGTTGCTCTTCCACTATTTTTACACATGGGATGATGGGAGCAGTAAGCTAACACAGCATAACAAATCACAATCTTATTTTAGTGTTGCTGATACTTTAGACCAGAAAAGCTACAACCTGATAAAAGAATGCAAATATTTAGGATCGGGATGCTAAAAGAGAAGCTAAATCAGTCCTACCAATTCCCTCCAGATAGATTAGCCTTTCATAAGCCAAAAAAGTCCATCAAACACCACAGTACCAAATCTTACTCAACACCCTGGGGCCTAATGTGCCTTTATTAAAAAAAATAAATACTACAAACTGTATTCTCACTGTGTTCCTTGCCCACCTGAAGAAAGCTAACAAAACATCCCACAGGGCATTTTGTTAGCATTCTCCAGCCAGCGAGGTAAAAAATGATGGGACTGAACCAAGATTTATACACAAGTATGCTCATCTAATAGTCAGCACTGTTGAGACTCTTTTTATATTGCATCGGTCTTCAGTTTAAAATGCAATAAAAATGTGAGGGGGAGTCTGATGAAAGCTTTCATATATTTATGTGCAGGCAATGCTTTCTTCTTCTTTAAATGTCACCACTTACAAAACAAGTGTGAGAAAGCAAATACGTACGATTACAAATTTAGTTTGCAATGGTTCACATCTTTTCTTGGTGTCAAAAAGCCAGTAAAAGCACTTAAGAAACTCACAGGGCTGAGATAGGACAAAAGAGAAAAGATTTAAATGTTAATGCAGGTGACAGACGAACTACACAATCCTATGCAGAACTAAGTCCTACTGAGTTCAATGAGACTTACTCCCAAGCTTCCTTTATACTTCACAGAACAAATGAAGGTGAACAGTGCTTTTGCTATCTCTGGGGGCAAAAGAAAGCATTTACTGAGGCATGTGTAATCATTTCATATTTCATGTACTTTACATCTAGATCCATAAATAAGAAATGTATACCACAAGGTTTTTCCATCGTCACATAACTTAAACCCAGCTTGTTAGTTCAACATGCAACACACAATTGGAACACAAAACCATATAAAACACCAACTATTTACTTTCTACTTTATTAACTATTGCTCAAGAATGAGTTAGGTGATCAGGCAATTTAGCCGTTATATGAAGAATCACAATCTATTGCTAGAAAATTGACTGGGAAAAAAAATTAATTTTCAAAACTAGATATACAGGTTTCATGGTAGGTTGCCCCATTTGTACTCGGTACAGAGTTTTTTCTATGTCCCCAACACTGCAGCTATTCCAAGATGTATTCATCGAAAGCATTCTTCTTTACCCTGGATTAAGAGTTTCTCTAGATGCAAATTAAGTGTTTCCAAAAGGCTATCTTAGATTATCAGCCTATCTACACTACTGCTTTAAAATGGTTTATAAGAGTTTTGAGAACTGTTGGGGCCCAGGACATACTCCATATATAGTTTTCAAAACGTTTCCAATATAAACAGCATTAGCGGCAATGCAACACAAAAGGACAAATGCAATGGACAAGGCCTATGAATCACTGATTTGTTAATAAGGATAGTGGTGGTGGGTGGAAGGTTTTTTTGCGGGGGTGAGAAGGGTTTTCATTCTTTTCAACCTTCCCCCCCCCCCCCCCCCCGCTACTCCTGTTCCAAAGCAATGAAACCATCAGGAATCAGTCTATAACATTTGCACTGAAGGAATAAAATGGTTTCCAAGGGCAGACTTGAATAAGAAGCAAGTTTAACACGCTAGAGTTTACGACTTATTTTTCCATTGATTATAATTTAAGTTAACAAGGGAAAATAACCAAGGAGGAATGACAACACAGCTGCATCTACAGGGCTGGAAACATCCCAAGCAACTGCCTGGAAATGTAATGCCGGTTCCTAGGAATTGGAAATATTTTTCTCTAGCCCCATACAGGGTTGGTACCTACACATTTGACTCCTAGAAATTTTGAAATATTTCCCCCAGTCCAAAGATATGGAAAGAATATTTGATTCCCCCCACCCCCGTTAGATTGACCTATATTCTTGAAATAAAGAAAACCACTATAAATCCAAGCATGTACTGTATTAGAATTTGACATCTTTATAATTTTTCCTTGCCTCTAAAAAGGTCTGCCCGGTGTGATTGTGCACAGCACTCAGTGATTCCAAATCCTCATTCAAGTTGCTCGTGCATCATTCAAGGCCTAGCCTTGTCTAGGGGATTAAATACTGCTCTCCCACCCCCAGTTGACTCGCAAACAGATCTTTATGCTGCTTCAGCTGTTTTCAGCAACTCATGTGTGGCAAGGTGAGCAGAGAAAATTACAGACATGGTAAAAACAGTGCTGTGCTTGCAGCTAAAGAAAATGGGTGTTTCTCACAGCACTCCTATTAAACGAACGCATGAATTGGTAAAATCCAGCAATAGAGTCATTACTGACTCCCAGCTTTGACCACCTCAGGACTGACCCCAAACAACTATTTTACACACTGTACTAAAATTTGGATTGCAGCAGCAATACGTACAGCATAAATACAGTGCAAGCTGAAGCTGGAGACCTAACCTTCCATTATGCAAAGTGGCTTTCTATTTTTATTTATTTATTTATTTATTTTACTATTAAACTGGCCAATAACCAGTTTTCATCCACGCCAGTTGTGTTTTCTGGGGGGGGGGGGTGTCTTCTGAAGAACCGTTGGGACTCTACATTCCTTCTAAGGAGGGCTCCACTTCTGATATGTGCACTCTCTTTCCCAATTATGTTCCTTGGGTTGGCTGTAAGCAGACTTATCAGCAAGGAAGAGGAGGGGGTGGAAAGCTGGCAGGGTTACAATCTTAGATCTGTTGTGTCTTGAGGAGGGAATGGAAGTTTGGATTTTGGTCTGCTATAAAAAGTGTTTGTATCAAAGCAAACAGTTTTGAATCTGGTCAATTTAGAATTATGGAGACGGCTAGGAAAGGTTGTGAAGAGCGAAGTGCTTTCTGTGAAACTCCCTTCCTGGGAAGCTCCATCAAGCCTCCCCTCTCCTACCCATTTCCAGATGAGCTCCGAAGACTTTTTTTTTATTCCACAAGGCATTCCATGAGTCATTTTATCCTGGCTCATCTATATTCTTAATGCTTTTTAAATGGTGTGATGCTGTTTTGACCATGATTCCTTCCATGTCCCACAGAGCCAAATTCAGTGCTGTCCACTGGACCAGATTCAAAATGCCCTGGGTTCACAAACAAGTCCATGCATTTTATATTCTCCAGGTGTTTTGTTACATAAGAATGGCTGGTGATTTGCTTGCTTTTCCTAATGTTTCAGACCAATGGAAAATCCCTTTTGAGGTAGGTCCACAATGGGCATTCCCAAAATATCATCAGTGCTATAACTCATAAGTACATAAGAAAAACCATGTTGGATATCCTGTTTCCCAAAGTGGTCAATCAGTTATCTATGGGAAACACATAAGCATAAGTATAATGCCTTTCTCTCCTGCTGCTATCCCCCAGCAACTGGCATTCAGAGCCAACCTGCTTATGATACTGGAAAGATCATATTGCTGTCTGGACTAGTAGCCTTCATAGCATTATTTTGCAGGAATACATCTAACCTCATTTTAAAGTTAACTAAGATTGTTGTCATCTACACCCTGTGATAGTGAATTCCATAATTTATGTAGGCACTGTATCTTTCCTAACCTCCTATCATTCAGCTTCATTGGATGATTCCTGGTTCTAGTATTATGAACATGAAAAGCTTCTCCTTGTTCACTTTTCCCGTACCATGCTTAATTTTCTGAAACTCTATTACGATTCCCTTTCATCTAAACTAAATACTCCCAATGTTTCCGGGGGGGGGGGGGGTTGTTGCTCTTTTCTACGTCTTTTCCAACTATATATATATATATTTAATGCTATGACCAGAACTGTAAATAGTATTCCATTCATGGTCATGCCAATGATTTGCATAAAAACGTAAAAGTATTGGTAGTTTTATTTTCAGTCCCTTTCCTAATGATCCCTAGCAGGAAATCTCCCTTTTTCACAGCTGCTGCACACTGGGCCAATATTTTCATTGAGCTTACCCACCATGACCCCAAGATTCTTTTCCTAGCCAGTCACTGCCAGTTCAGTGTGTGCATCAAGTTTTGCCCCAATTGGTATCATTTTAAACTTATATTGAACAATTGCCCATTTACCCAGTTTGGAGTGACCTTTTTGAAACTCACTGCAATCTGATTTTATTTTTACCACCTTTAATAATTGGCATCATTATTTTTAAAAAAAGATTGGCAATGCTCATGGCTAACTCCATGTCATTTATGAACAAGTTAGAAAGTACAAGCCCCAATACAAATCGTTTGGGAGCCCTACTTCTTACATCCTTACATTACGAGAAGTATTCATTCATTCTTACTCTCTACTTCCTGTGCTTTAACCTGTTAATTATCCATAAGAGGACTTTCTCACTTATCCCATGACTGCTAAGTTTACTTTATTTATTACATTTTATAACGCCTAATAGCCATAAAATAAAGACATTAAAATACAATATAAACGTTTAAAACTACAATAAAAAATAAAAATAACCACCAAACAGAATTTGTCAAAAGCTTCTTGAAAGCACAAGTACTCAGTATCTACTGGACCACCCCATCTACATGCTAGTGGACTCTCTCAAAGCACTCTAAAAGGTTAGTGCGACAGGACTTACTTTTACTTGCATTTGTATTCTAAACCATGATGCATGGTTTTGGATGCAACTGCAGAGGTGAGTAGACTGTGAGCAAGGAGTAGTGTAAAGATTATGCTATCTGTGCCCTTTCATAGTCCCCAGTGGTGAGAAACCGTAGAGGAGATGGTGCAGATACAGAAGGGAACAAGTATCTTTACTGAGATCTGCTATCTACTGTAGTCCTCCTTAAGCCAATGTGCACCGCTTCTCACATGTAGATTGCATCAAAGGAGCTGATACGGCTTCCACAACACACAATCTGCCAGCACAGCCTCTATTCCTCAAAGTAGATTTCCAGGGCTTAGAAGAATGAGAGATCTTGCCATATATTGTTTCTTTTGTGAGAAGGGTGAAGAGACGGTGAATAAGGCTGAATGGCTGAAAGTGGGGAGGAGACAAACAGTTCACTGTTTGTTATGGCTTCCTATTAATCTTCATCTTTCTTAGGTCAAACATTTCTCCTCTTCCTTACCTCAACACACTTTACAATTCACATCAAATCTTAAGAGGTTCTGTATTATTTGAACTTGAAACATCTGCTATCAAATTATTTCTCTCTCTCAGTTCATTGAGCTGCAATTCTGCATCACTGAACTAGAGAGAGTTTATCTGCAGACAACAGGCTCGTCGTAGGAATGCCAGCCACTCTTGGCTGAATGTTTGTTGCATGACAGGAAAAGATATGTGGTGGGCTAAAAGACACGATGGTTGCTCCACAGATAAATTAAGAAGCCCCCTGTCTTACGTACCCTGAACAATCCAAGACAGGTATTAGGGTCAAACAAAACTGAAAACTATCATATTGGAATAAAGAAACACGGTCTCAGGAAGTTGAAAAATATTAATACAGTTTTATTCCTTGAAGTAGCTCAAAATGCTTTGGCACTGTATGCTATACAGTGGCCTTCTTCATGGGTCAATATTTCTGAAAATGCCTGCAAAGATCTCTGAAAAGATATTGGACACAAAAGGCCTGTATATGTACCATACAGGGCTGAAACGTGTTGGGTTACTTCAAGGAATAAAACTATTTTTTTTCAATGTCCTAAAACTTTTGTCTCTTTATTCCATTGAGGCATTGGAGTTAGTAAGCGGTCCATTCAATCATGCCAACTGCTGAAATCATAGCAGAATTCCTACAGTGAATACTGGCAACATAGGCATATATGCTGTGATTTAATTATACTGCCAGTCTATCAAGCTAGATTGGCTCCTGATTTTTTCCCAAGACAGAGCAACATTTTCTAACAAAGGAAAAAGGTGCCCAACCCAGATATCACACATTGACCCTGGCTGTCTTGCTGGATCAACAGGCTCATGGGCAATGCTTTTAAGTGTCCATTTACTGATGTAAATGACAGTGAAACAATCCAAAAAGTGCCAGTGACATCTGCATGAATGCAAAATGAATTCATTATGATTGGCACCATTACAACGAACAGCAAATGTATCCATAACAGCAAGACATTTAACAGTAATGGGTTTTCAGATTCCTTGTCCATAAAAGTTATAATGAGGAAACCGGTGTACCACATAAATTAGAGAATGGCTCGCAAACTGGCAACCTGCCATTTCAAAACATGGGGAGATGAGTTCATGCATTGATCTCTCTTTAGGAAGAACACAATTAGGCCTTGTTCAGAAGGCAGCTTCCCCAGGGAATGTTGCCCAAACAGAAAGTGGGGAGCAGAAGATACTTTTACTGCAATTAGTGCAGGAATTTGCTGTATAGTCTCAGATTTTGACTGTGCCATTACAAATGCTAATCTTGATAGCCTACTTTACCAGCAGTGATCAGTATGGGGGTTGGTTCAGCTCCATAAGGCAGAACTCCTCCATCTGCCTATGCCTTTACTGTTTCCCCCTCTACTATGATCTGCTTGGGTTATCTAGGTCCAGAGATTCTAAATGGTGTGTCTGGACCAATTAAGATGAAAGATCAGGAGTAAACTGCTAGTTGGCTGCTCAGGAGTACCATGCCAATGCAACACAAGGGATTCTTGAATAGATTGTGGGATTATATTGGAAAATATTGAGAACAAATAAGAGGCTGAGATTTCTAGACTAGGGACCTGAACAAATAAATTGTTGTGTTGGTGGGCACATGCATTTCAAACTTTGGGAAGCACTGGGGCTAAGGAGAAGTTAGAAGCATGTCTTAAAGAAACTCCTCTCCTTGAAATTCATCCCTACTACATAAGTGGCAAGTGTTGCACATAGTATACCTCACATGGGAGCTTCTCTTGAAATGCAAATAATGCAACTGTCGGAGAGTCTTTTTTATAGGTCCATGGCAGGGAGAGAGTTACATTTCTCCCATGCCACCCCCACCCCACACCCCCCCACGGTCCTAAGACTGCTCAGGTTTTCCTGTAGTTACTATTTACATAACAAAAAAGTGCACATTAATTGCATTCACACAATTAATATCATGTCTAGCTTGGCCCAAATCGACATTTGCAAATATGTTTATTATACAGATGCATATGTTTTGGCCTGCTAAGCAAAGGGCAGCTATGGCTAAGGTTGATTTTCATCAGGAAAACCAATGCAGAGTGGGAGAAAAAGACCTCATCACAGTACTGCAGTTCCAATTAGTATAATAAAATTGGAGGAGATTTTGTAGGCCATCTAATCCACCCCCTCGAAGATATCCGGAGCCAGTTGGTTGTCCAGCTTCCACTTAAAGAGAGAGAGAGATCTCACCAGCTCCTTAGGTAATTGGCTCCACCATGGTTGAATAGCTTAAGTTTCTCTTAACATTACACCAAAATTAATCCTATTGGAATTTAAGCCCCTTAGAACCTGCCCTGCGGGGCTGCAGAGAACAAGCCTTTGCCTTTTTTATGTGACAACCCTTCAGATATCTGAAGAATGCTATCGAGTCCCCCTTCAGTCTTTTCTCCAGACTAAACATACATTGTTTCTTTAACCTTGCCTCATAGCCTTGTTTCCTATACTATTTTTGTTGCCCTCCTCTGAACCCATTCCAATTTTTTTTAATTCTTCTTTAAGTGTGTGTGGTGCCCAGAACTGGGCACAGTATTCCAAATAAGGTCAGACTAGTGTAGAATAAAGTGGAATTATTGTGACTTGGAAATTATGGTTCTGTTTATGGAACCAAAATTGCAATGGATTCCCCACACCCATTTATATCAGGCTGCAGGCACATCTTCAGTTTGTGATATACAACCACAATATCCTTTTCACATATACTGCCACCAAACCTACACCTGTGCATGTTTATATTTATTTATTTATTGCCTAAATGCAGAAGTCTGCATTTGTCAGTTGAATTTCATTTTGTTAGTTTCAGCACAGTTTTCTATTCTATTAAAGACAATTTGAATGTTATTCCTGGCTTCTGAGATGTTGGCAGTCCATCCCAGGTGTTGAAGAATACCAGGTCCTGCAATACCCTCCAATTTGATGAGAACCACCAATGAGAACCACTCCCTTTGAGTACAGTTTTCCAACCAGCTGTGTATCTAACTGACTGTATTATCATCATTTTGCTAACCAAAATATTGTGGAATTTTTATCAAATGCTTTGCTCAAATCAAGTTAACTTACATCCACAGCATCCCACAATCCTCTAAGCTAGACACCAGATCAAAAAGAGATATATTAGACTGGCAAGATTTATTCTTGACATATCCATGTTGGGTTGTAGTAATCATTGCATTGTTATCAAGATGCCTACAAATTGACTTCTTTGTGTACTCTTATACATATATACTCCATTTTAGCATCTTTCCTGGTATTAATGACAGAGTGATCAGTTTGTGATTTCCCAGATCTCCATTTCCCCCCTTTCTGAAGACTAGGGCATTTGCTTATTTCCAATCCCGTGGTACCTCAACCATTCTCCAACATTTTTGTCTAAGATAATAGAGCAAGTAATAAGACACCACCACCTGAGCCCAAAGGTCCTTCGTCTTCCTCCCAAGAACTTCATAATCATATATGATACATTCACAGTTGTGTCTAGTGGTGTCATTCATTCCAGGTGGATGAGCAAGAAGGAATAATGAGAAGTATGCCATAGTATCTGCTGTCTATCACTTTCTGGATCTGTGCATTGGGAAGATAACATACTTCACAAGTTGACAGATCGAGGCAGCAAACAGCTGTCTCCACACCTCTCAGTAGAAAATTCCCAGCTACCACCACTCTTTTGATGGTGATTGAGTCACCTCTATTTTTGAAGGGATTAGACTATTTCCTCCTCCCTAGCAACACCTAGGTAGTCTCCATAAGGATCATCAGAGTTACTTATGTTGGAAAGATAATAAAAGTGTGTTACAGTGGTTCAGAATGACTTCTGAATCTCCTGTTCTTGACAGTCACTGCCTTCCATGCAGTTGCCTCTCTATTGATGGATTGTTTGGAGGTTTCTCTCCCTCCACCCCAAGAGCCTTGGATTTTATGGAAATGCCAATGGTAACTCCTTCTCATGTGCAAATTGCTCCAGTCAGATCTTCATCTACTGTAATTAGGATGTGATAAAAGATGCTTGATACATTTTGTGAAGCATTTTATACTGAGTGGTCACAAAACAATAGAAAACAGTATGATGCATTGGAAATATCTGTCCATCCTGCTGTCTGTCCTTCAGGACAGTACTCCTTATGATTTTTTAAGAGAAAGCTGAGGCAATCTATGCACAAATATACCTGTTCAAGATTCTGCTGACAAGCCTGAGCACATGAACTCTTCTGGTCATAGAAATATTGACTGAAAACCTTTTAATAGGCAAGGGAATATAGCACTTAGAAACTAACATGCACAGTTTGATGATCCCATATTTCAAATAGTTTCCTATACATATTGATTACATTTGTAGCCTAAAGCTAAGGGCATTCAGAATTCTCTTCTTCTTGTTTATCCATGAGACAACACAATGAAATATGCAAGTCCAATTTTTAAATTGGAACTGAGGCTGGATGAATGTGACTTTTCGAATTGAGTCCAGCTCTGTGTTCAGATTTCAAGGAAGGTTTACAAGATCCAATTTATACACTGTCCAGTAGACAATGCATGAAAGAGTGAGCCATACTTTAACAGAGTGCAGAATAGTCTCACTTCTCTGGCATACCAATATCTAGGGTGGTTGGCATGCATACACATAGAAGCTAATGTTAGTATTTTTCCACTAGACAGACATCAACAAATTATAACAAGAACTCTTGATAGCAGATTTGGCAAAGAACCAAGGACTGCAAATCAGATGTGAAAACCAGGCAATGAATGATTCCCTCTTCTTTAATTGGGCCCCCATTAGCCCAGCCATGTAGGCAACGTGACATAATTTTTTTAAAAAAGTGATAGCATATGTTTTTGGTAGCATGAAATGCAAGCAATGGGCACCCAAAAATCCAAACAGCCTCGATATGGCTCTTCTCCCAAAAGCCAGATTACTTTTATTGCTATTTCTTCAGCAGGGTCTAGAATAAAATGACTCTCAGCACAGCCTCAGCACAAAACCACACTTCTATCTCAAAAAGAAATGGTATGCAAGTGTTCCCAGTTTAACCAAAAGCAAAATTCAAGCTAAATACACACACACATCACTGCTCATGTCTGCCGCACTCTGTCTTATAGAGGAAGACACAGAATTTTAAGAAGTTACTGTGTCTAAAGCAGATATATCTTTTGAAGGGCAGATAATTTGTTCCTTTCCCATCAGTCTCATTACTCAGGGCAAATGAAGTACATTAGCAGCAAGCCAGGAGGGATCTCTTCACAAGGGAGAAACAGCACAGATGGTCTAGGCTGTGCCACGGATTAACTAGAAGGCTGTATGTAGTAGCAAGACATTAATTTGTTCGAAGGATCAAACATTGCAGGAATAGCAAATACAAAATCAGAGATTAACTAAATCAGCAGCAAGAAACAAACAGAAAAAGGAAATTTTCAGAAATGCTTATCCATGTCCAAAGTTTACATTCCTAGATTTTGGTCATTGAACATTAAAAGGGAAGCTGAATCAGATTTGGTGTTTTGGGGAGCCATTCTATTTTCCAAACACTATGTTGCATAGACCAAAAAAAACCCATCTTACCATTTCGATTAAAATTTGGTTTGACATAAAATTTCTTCACCTGGCCAACTTGAGCCAGACCAAAAATCATAGTATTTTCCAAATACATACAATCCAAATATCACAACTTTGACAATCACTGGTCCAAATAAGGACTTAAGAACAGCCATGCTGGGTCAGGCGAAGGGTCCATCTAGTCCAGCACTCTGTTCACACAGTGGCCAACCAGCCGTCGACAAGGAACCCACAAGCAGGACATGGGCACAAAAGCACCTTCCTGCCCATGTTCCCCAGCAACTGGTGTATATAGGCATACTGCCTCTGAAACTAGAGGTTGCACTTACCTATCAGGACTAGGTGCTATTGATAGCCTTCTTTTCTAGGAATTTATCCAACTCCCTTTTAAAGCCATCCAAATTGGTGCCCATCACTACATCTTGTGGTAGTGAATTCCATAGTTTAACTATGCACTGTGTGAAGTACTTCCTTTGATCTGTCCTGAACGTGCAACCAATCAGTCAGCTTCATGGGATAATCCCAGGTTCAAGAATTATGAGAGGGAGAAAAATGTCTCCCTACCCATGTTCTCCACACCATACATGATTTTGTACACCTCTATCATGTCTCACCTTACCCTCCTTTTTCCAAGCTAACAATCCCAGCTGTTGCAACCTTCATAGGGAAGATATTCCAGACCCTTGATCATTTTAGTTGCCCTTTTCTGCATTTTTTCAAGCTCTACTTTTTTAGATGTTGTGTCCAGAACTGTACACAGTATCCTAAGTGTGGCCACACCTGAGATTTGTATAAAGGCAGTATTATGCTGGCAATCTGATACTGCCAACTCAAGAAATGACAAAACATTGAAAAGCAAATTAGAATCAAAGAATTTTATTTCAGGTAAAAGTGGCATCCAAGAATCCTGATAAAAATCCCTACTGCATTAACAAATTGTGCCAAAGACACCAAAACATATTTCAATGTGCAAGTACGTCTTTTCAAAATGGCTCAGAAAAAGTTACATAAATATTTGCACTTCTTTAGAAGGGGGGAGGTGTCCCACAGCTCCACAGATATGAAACCTATTTTTTTCTTTTGTAAGAGATGCTGTGGCCAACAAATTCACAGTGGACTGAAGTTTTAAACTCAGGTCTCTCTAGTCTGATATTTAGCCACTGGATCACATCATTTCCTTCAATTTCTTTCTTACTGAAACATGTAGATACGGTATTTTAGGAGGAAGAGTTCAGTTTTGAAAGATGAAGGTTTGATGCACTTGCATAACAAAACCTATAGCCTTATCAAAATGAGTCTTATCAAAATGGCTCAGGGAAAGTTACATAAATATTTACACTTATTTATAAAGGAGGGGGGGTTTCCACAGATATGCAACCAATTTTTTTCTTTTGTAAGAGACGCTGTGGCCAACAAATTCATGGTAGACCAAAGTTTTAAACTCAGGCCTCTCTAGTCTAATGTTTAGCCACCACACCACATCATTTCCTTTAATTTCCTTTTTACTGAAAAATGGAGATATTTCAGGGAGAAGAGTTCATTTTTGTAAAATGAAGGTTTGATGCACTTGCAAAACAAAACCTATAGCCAGTGACTGGGTTCAGATGTCATGATAACCCATGGTGGGTAAAATAAGTCATGATGGCTTAGTTAACCCATTATACAATCTGCCCCGCACGCTCAGGTCCTCTGGGAAGAACTTACTGCAGTCAGCCAAGATTAGGCTGACAACCGTTACCCAGAGGACCTTCTCTTCTGCCGCTCCCAGACTGTGGAATGACCTGCCAGAGGAGACTCGTCAACTTAACAGTCTTTTAGAATTTAAGAAAGCTATAAAGACTGTTCTCTTCCGGCAGGCATATCCAGTGGAATTTTAGAATGTTTTAAGGATGTTTTAGGATGTTTTAATGCAGTTTTAATAATATGTGTCATGTTTTAGTCAGTTTTATGTATTTTATGATGTTGTTGTTCCCCGCCTCGATCCAGACGGAGAGGCGGGTAAGAAATAAATTGTTATTAATTGTATTATGGGTTATCATGTCATCTGTTGGGAGCTTTTTTAAACCGCAATGGCATATTTAGCCAAAATAACCTACTTCAATAATCCACGGCCTGCAGAGTGGGTTATTTAACCCATCATGGGTTGTCATGTTGTGTGGCAGTCACAATGGGTTATTTTGGTTGCCTGGCAGGAAGGGGTGGAAGAAGGCATGGAGAAGGTGACCTTTGCCAATTCCTGCTTTCACTTCAGTCCCCAGCACTACTTTCCAAGCTGTTCTAGAGGACCACAACCCCCAGAGAAGACTTGGACGGGGGGATAGGGAACTGCAGGAAAAGAGGGAATCACCAAAGATTGCGTCCTCCTCTGCTCTGTTGGATTAGAAGCATCCCACTGAAAGCTATGCTGAATCAGAAGCCGTCCGCAAAAGACCAATTCTAGATTTTAAAGTATAGGATAGGAATCCAATGGTATAAACATAAACAAAGATATATAGTCAGGTATAAACAAAAACAAAAATATATAGTCAGGAAAAGTACCAGATAATGATCTTGGCTGGAACATTTCATATCAATTTGTTTAGAGAAAGTTGTAAATGTTACCAAGGGCATTTCAAGAATTTATGAACATAAATATTTATATTCTGTAGGGATAAATGGCCCCTCTCTGGGAAGGAAGGGATCAAGTAGCCGTTGGTCCCATTAAACAAAGGCTGAGCAGCCCTCACCTCTCTTTCGTTAAGCTGCAGAGTGGCTAGCTGCTGCTGGACTCTTATCATTAAAGTAATTTAATTCAATTAGCAAGGGCATGTCTGATGAATGTGTGCAATTGCACAAGTTCACCAGGAAATAAAAGAAAAAGACAAATGTTCCAATAATGAAGGAGCAAAAATGGGCCAATAAGCAAGAGAAGAGAGTGTATAAAAGTGACATTAAAGAAGTATAGACTTTGTTTAAGTACAAGATGACACCAGGAACTAGAGCAATGTGGTCTATGTCATGTCTATGGGTGATTTGCTGTTTCAGATTGCACAAATCTGATGGTAAGGATAACCCTGAAACAAGGTCATTTAGAAGGTAATGAAAAAGACAAATATTTAGACCATGCTGTATCATTTGTTATCTATCAAAGATATCACATCTCAGACATGGATTGTGTCCTTCTGGTATTTGAGAATTCCCACTCCATTTTGTAATATCAAGGTAGGCAGCTAAATTAGGAATATCAAACGAACGACGTACGCAAACACAAGAAAAGGGCATAGAACCGCGAATGCTGGCCCCTCCCACTACATCCCCATGTATGCTAGGGCTCCTTCCCTCAGTCCCCAAACTTGCCATGTTGAGAGGCACTGACCGAAGGGGGTCTATACGTGCATTTGCTTGTATTTGAGAACTCTCCACATGATCGGCACCCTGCTCATGTGGAGAGTATGACACACTGATGCTGACAACATTAATAGTTTTATTATAACTTTGTCGCTTGACCTGTATTTTATTGTTCACTACTTTGAGTGCTATTTTAATGTAAAGCTAGGGTCTACATTTAATAAATAAAACAAAACAAATAAATGCAAACCTTTAACAAGTAGTATCTTTGGATTGGGCTTTCAGATTTTATAATTTCCCAAGAAAGGCTATTTGTGAATAAAGGAACAGCATGGTTGGTATCGAACTGTATTTATTATTGGGTTCTCTCTCTTTTACATGAGGCAGGTGTGTATGAGTAGAGTTAATTAGAACTAAGCTCAAGTTTGGAAGTAAATACTATCTAATACAGCTCTGAATGTGTTGTTAGGTCAGAGTGAACATCCATCCTGCACCAATCTAGTGCACTGCAGTTTCACTTACATACCTGTAAACAATTCACAGCAGAAACTCTAAGTCTTGAAATGGAGATAAGAAGCCTTATTTATATCAACATAGCTAATCCTATAGACCTTAGAAGAGATCATTTGGATACTAGAAGAGTAATGCATTTCTGCCTGGAAATGTTAAACCTATTGTTGCTATTCATGATAGCTAAGAGAAAGAAAGAAAGAGTGTGGTATGCTAGTCAAATTCCAAAACTTTTGTTCTACATTTGGCAGCCAGGTTTCACAGAGCCAGTGGTGGTCAAGTTTATTTCAGAGTGAGGTATGATCAAGATAGCAACAAAAGTGTGTTTTTCAGCAGGTAACACAGCAGTTAGAGGATACTATGTATGAGCAGAGCAGAAGAGAAGGCAGACTCAAACTTTCCTGTCTGCCTTGCAGAGAAGACAATTAGTTTTCCCATTCCTTCACTGAAACATTATGAAGCTTCTTTGTGTACATTTACTGTGTCTTTTGGCACTTGGAACTCAGCAGGATGTGTTTTGAGATTATCTGCAAAACCTATTGAAAAGTGCTTTGTACTGATACTGTTTTCTAATGAAATCAGTATTTCTGGTGTAGGCAATGATACACTAGCAAAAGGGCATGGCCTAGAGAAATCCAGAAGGGCCTACCTCTTACAACATATATACCCAAACTCCCTGGCACATCCAACTACACTTCATATAGGGTAAAACAAGTAATGGCTATTTGATTCATAACATAGTGAAATGGAATGTAAGAAGATAATATATTTCTTTAGAACAAAAAGAGAAATATATCAAACTAACAGATTCTTGCATTTTGACCCCTGAGCTAATCTTATTAAGAGACAGGTTACAAGGTTCTTTGTTGGCAAATGGCACATTAATGAGATCTCCTTGAAATAATACCATCACTAATATGCAGGGAAAATTTCATTTTCTAGCATAATTATTATGTCACTCAAACACCTCAACTCCACTATTAATTGCTTCTTTCCAAATTGCAACAGCAGCTTGTTAGGCAGAAACTGTTAGGCAGAAACTGCAGAAATGGAAAGGATTATGGGAGAGTGGAGTGGGGAACAGAGAAATAAAAAGCAAAGAATGCAATGGAAGGTCTGGGGTAGAAGTTAACTAAAAGAAAACCCCACAGAGAGGTTTTGTCACTTGTCACACACAAATCCTTTTGTTTGAAGCAGGAGACTAGGAAACAGACCAACAGATTAGGCAGAAGTCCTTTCTTGGGGATCTCTTCAGTTTCTTTCAGGCTTCAGTGCACATGTCTTGCATGAGGAAGTATACCATAAAACTCACCTTAGGAAATGGCCCACATACCATGCCACTTTCAATGTGATCCTCTCAATATAAATGTTTGAACCTAGAAGGAGAAGATTGATCAATCTAGAAAGGCAGATACTCCATTGATCAAAGTTGTGAAGTCTTTCCTTCTGATGATAGGAGAGGCTCTGCCATCTATATATATATAGACTAATTAGTTCTGTTTATTATATCTCACCCTTCCTTCAAGGATCTGTGGGTGACTTACATGCAGTTACATGCAGGCGTACACTTTATCCTCACAAAAAACTCCTGTGAAATTGATTAGATTAAAACAGCCTTCCACAACCAGGTGCCCTTCAGATGTGTTGGGATGGTCACTCATACATTTCCCAGCCAGTGTGGAGAAGGCTGGATTAAAAGATCACTGGCCCAAGATTACTCGGTGTAAGGCATTGGGAACTCCAACTTCAGATTTTGGCAGCAGGGTCATGTTCCCAACACCACTATCACAGTTTGCAAGCAGAAAGAAGTAGAACATTGTTCGGCCTAATTTTTGCTGCACTGCACTGAACCCCCTGCAGATGGCCAGACAATGGTTTTGCAGCTTTCAACCCAGTGGGGATCAGGTGACATGAAGAGACATTAGTGTTCTGTTTGACCTTAAAAAGCTGCTGATTTTGAACTGTATCCTCAGGTCTGGTGTAGTTGAGCTATTCAAACTGTCCCTTTGCTTGATTCCTTGGTGAAGCAACTGTCTTTCTCCAGGTTTACAGAGACTTTCACCAATGGCTGAACACAAATCTGGACCCAAGTCTTTCTGGTCCAAATCCATACCATCACATTAGAAACGGGTACTTATGTATATCAGCATCATCTCTCTAGAATGGTGCTACTGCAATTTGTTAATGGAAATCATTGACATGTGAGCTCTTCCACGTTACAAAATACAGGCATACCATTTCCAATAGTTTAACATTACACAAAACAATGCAAGGTATGCTGCTCCTCCTTCCCCCTCCCCACCCCACTGCATACTTTAATACCACAAGATCCCTCATCCCACTTTTCACCACAGTTGCTATGCCACAGTTTACTTCAAGGAAAGAAATGGGGATACTTAGTTATTAAGCAGCTATGAGGAAGACAGTAAGTGTCAAGATTCCATTAGGATATATAAAAGAGAACTATTTTATTCCCAGTCATCACAGTGCTACTTTCCTGGAGGAAAGAAGAGGAGGGCCACAGCACTGCACATACAAACATATACTGGGGTACCATCCTCTTACAGTGTGTAGAGTGTCACACACACAGAGAGGTGTACTTAATCTGCATTACATGCTCTGGAACAGGTGCCCTTCACATTTGTCAAGTAAACGATCCACTTTTGTCTACAGCACTCAAGTCTCTACCCCTTTTCAAATGAATCTTTGTGTTTTGCCCTTCCAAAGGTGAAACTCCCACAGGACATTATCTGCCCTGCTTGAAACTACATTGTCTCTCATTTTGCATCACTTTGCTGGCTGTGGGGACTTAAACGGCTACAGCAGGGTATGACACACCAACAGCATCTGTGCCCTGTCTTTTCATCTGTGCTGCTCTCATATAATTACTGACTCCCCCCCTTTCTGCTGCAATTATCTCCTCTACCCCCTTAATGATCAGCTGTGAAATTAAGCCGATTTTCTCACTCTTCCCTTGTTGCCATGACAACAACTGGCCTGCACCTGCCACTGGATGAACAGTGGCACTTCTGCAGGAATATATATATATATATATACACACACACACACACACACACACACACACACCACAATAGGAACTGTTTATGGCTTCTTCCCATAAGCAAAGCATGTACAGTAAAACTGTGGAAGGGAGAGGAAAGGGAGACTCAGGAAGAAAAATGATAAAATGTTGAATAAAAATACACACACAAAGAAAGTTTATGCAGAGCTTAGAGAAGCGTACATTTTCCTTCCCTTCGGATCCAGAGATAACTATGTAACACAACAGTTAGGCCCAAGTTACATCTACAGATCTTGCCCAATTATGTGAAAAACACACTCCTGAAAAAGAATGAGGGCCAGCGTGGCAAGATGGTTGGTTCTGAGCATGAGAAAGTTAGGATGAAATGCTCACTTTGCAGCATTGGCTAGTTGCTGTCATTCAGGCTGTGTGCAGATTTCAAAACAACAAGCATTTTCTTCCTCATTATCGACACTGCAGAAGCCCCGATATAAGCAATGTATATAATGAAGGAGAGGGATGGGGGGGGGGGGGAAGTGTCTTCCCCCTAATTTCTAAATGCAGCTGCTTTCCTGCTGTTAATGGAGCAGTGCAAAGGCATGTCTTTGTTCTGGACTCGCTCTCCTCAGAAGACAGTATAGTCTAAAGGCCATGGACACCCTGAGACTGCAGCTCAGAAGGACTTCTCCTGAATGGACTAGGCATCACAATCCAGTAGAGCTCATATGTATGCACGAACAGAAGAGAAGAGACATGCACATGGACTATGTTGGCTAGTGCTTCTAGATCGAAAGGCAAATTCCCTTTTCTAAAGTTGTGCCAGCTGCTTCAGGCATGCTTGCATCCCATGCAACTCCTCCTCTCCTCAACATAATAGTGCTCTGATCCATATTCCAGGCCTGGGTTCAGTTAAAGAGGCAGCTACAAACAATGTCAGTATCTCCCAGTCACTTCAGCCCAGCCACATTAACATAGTTAATAATAACTTATTTGGGTGCAAGCGCTGACCTTTCTTTGCTCCCTGACCTTTCATGCTCGAGAAATTACAATTCAGTTATTTGCATCTTCTCAAAAACCTATGGTAGCAGAGAGGCTGAATCATAATTACTGCTTTAGTTACAGGCGTACTCCTTCAAATCAGTCCACATCACTAAAAGTGTATATTGGAAATTACTCCCATACATGTCTAGTCAAAAGATTGCTACCGCTATTTAAAGCTGCTGCTGTGTATAAATACTTCCCACATAATGAAGTTTGTTAGAGGTATGATTTGTCAGAGAATCTCTATGAATGATAAAATGGTAAAATTGGAAGGACCTATTACCCAAGTAGGAAATGGGCATGCTGGTATTCCTCATGCTAGTGAGGAGATACATTTATTGAACCATCTATTTTTTTAAAAAAAAAATGTGACGAGCACATATCGTTACACATTGTCAGTTTTGGACACCCAAATACTATTGACAAATGTTGCTAAAAAAATCCTCACAAGTCCAGGATTTGGAAAATTAGTTCTTCTAATAAGTTATCATACTTGTTTTCTGTTCTGCGACATCAACTTGGCTAACTGAGAATACCAGAAGAATTGTTTAATACCAGCACTTTGCCTCAGATTTTAGTAGAGGATTAAAATCCAGGATTTATTTTATTTTTTTATTTTTATTTTTTGCTTCACAGCAAGTATATGCCATCTGTTCTTTGGAATCCACACATACCCAGCCATGCTGTCCCTTGAGATAACAGATACCGTACATTTGACAAAAGCACTTATTTTTTCCCTCTGAAGCTATTCTAAGGTTACCTGGTAGTGTCAACTCAGTTTCCTGAGACAGTGAAGTACGCTATGGGACACAATACAGATCACTGCCCAGAACCAGACATCTCAGAAGCTAAAGTAAGGCCAGGTAGAACAGTGCATTTCTAAATCCAAAAGGGACTTTTCTACTTTAGCTCTTATTTGCAGATACTTGCATGCTATACTAAAATTAATCCTACCTCAATTTACAACAAAATTTTCTCCATCTACAGTTTGAGGATAATGATATCTGCCTCAAATGACTATGGTTATTATGAAGATAATGCATGTGAAGTTATCTGAACATTTAAATGTGCAGAAGAAATATTATGTATCATCATCCTGTTCTCAACCCTGCCTAGATATTTGTCGGACTAAAGAAAGGAATATACAAATGTTATTTTAGGGATAGGTGAGGTAATATGCATTGTTCCCTGGTACCGTAACATTCTAAAGCTTCCTAGTGTACCTATTCTAAAGTGGTGGCCAGGCCTTAAAAGTGTAGATAGATCATAGTAAAGATGTTGGAACTAGTGTGGCTGAAAGGAATAAAGGGGAAAAAATAGCGGATTAAGTGGGAGGACTGAATGAAGGATCCCTACCAAAATAGTCCCTATCAAATGTCCCAGTGGGCTTGTGGAGGGATCCCTACCAAATGTCCCAATGGGCTTGTAGAGAAAGATGCCTTGTGATGCCTCTCCGAACATAAAGCAATTCTGTATTGTTCCCACTACAGAATTGGGAAACTCGCTCGAGAAAAAGTGCTATATTTGAAAAGAGGGAATTTGGAAATATCTACTGTTTTCAAGGCTAATTTGAAGACTACAAACTTTCAAACCTTTGGGTTGCAAATGTAAATATTGCCAGACTGTGAGAAATGAAGTGCAGGCTACTATTCAAATGGTGGAGCAACTATTGTAATCCCTGACAGAGAATATTGTAGGTTTATAGAGTTTAGACTAATGTACAGAACCAGAGTCTACCACATTATTTACAAATTCAGACTTTGTTCTTAGATCTCTTTCTGGCTCTTAATATTATTAATGGAGGCACAGTCGTGCCTCCATTGTTAAGGGCCGTCAGTAAAAAACACATTCCGCCATGTTAAAGTGATAATTGGGGGGGGGGGTCATTCTAACAGCCATAAAATCGAAAATGTTTCACCAACCTTTCTGAAATGTACAGGTGCCAGAAAGAAATGTTTGTTTTACATTACCTGAAAATTTCAAGAAGATTGGTGAAAGATTGAGGGAAAGAGAGCAGTTTAAGGTAGAAAAGGAATACAAACCTGTCTCCCTGCTTTTGTAAATTTACTTCCGGGTTGAGACTTTTTGTGCTCACAATTTGCATAATTTCTAGAGCCTATTAATTAATCCAGTGGTGGAGTCTTCTTCCTCCTTGACTGTAGTTGGTGGAAAGCTTTTTGTTTTTAAAAAATTCCCTTCGGTTGACTTTTAAGGACTATTTTAACCTCTCATTCAAGTCAATGAGACGGCCATCTTCCCTCATAACGCGACACTGACACATGCTCAGTAGCGTCGCTCTTCCCCCTCCCTCCTGCCTTAGAATGTGGGGTGGGTGAGTGAAATAGCACAGACTTTTTGAGTGAAGAAGAAGAGTTTCTTTTTTCTCCTGAAATATGCTTTCCTTTGGCTCTGAGAGCATTTTGGGCTATCTTCATAAGGCCAGTTTGCTCTTTTGCTCCCTGGTGAAGCAGGGTGTGGCTCCTCTGAATCCATGGTAACCTGATCTTCAGATCTCTCCTGGGAATAGGTAGCTATACCTTTCTTTTAATTTCCCCCACCCCACTCACACACAGTGCTCCTTCCCTCTTTTCTAAGAGTTTGGTCCATACTGCTATAAAGTTGAAAGCTTCAAACACTTCATTTAACTGTTAAAGTTACATGAGCCCTGTCTTCCTTTTCATATGGTCAGCCTAGTATATTTAGCTGTATATGTTTTAGTTTTGTAAGGCTGCCCTTACAAAAGGCAAAAGGCAGGATACTACTACTACTACTACTACTAGTAATGATTCAGATTTCACTTCTGCATCTGATGTTCTTTGCATTTACTTTTCTTTATAAACCATTCATATCTTAAGACTTCTTGTGTGGCATGTTTTCATTGGTTTAACAAGTTAAAAGGGGTATTCACTGTTTTCATGCTTATGTTATAAAATCTATTTTCAACAGGCCTAGTAACTTCAAGAGTAACAGAGTTGGGGAAAATCCTCAATCTCTTTGCTATCACAGGCACTGAGTAAGGGATCCCTGGAGATAATTTAGACTGACCCCAACCACAAAACACTATTCCCCCTTCTGAAGAGATCTGGACCACAGACTACTAAAGTCAAACAAAGTAGCAGGCCATAATAACAGTTCTCATGTGGCCATTTGCCTTATGAGGCAGGTGCTCTGCGGGCTACCAAATGGAGGGACTAACAGGCCATAAAGTTGCCTGGCTGGGTCTGCCAGAAATCCAGCCTCAACACTCCTGGAAGGTCCATGTTCTATAGCACCTGCTGTCAGATGAACCTGAGGGAATCCCACCCTCCACCCCTGGGTTTAATTCACTGGCTTCCCCTGGCTGGACCTTGCAGGAAACTGTAGGGACAGACAGAGCAGGCATTCATAGCATACATAGAATGCTGAGACTGGCAAATCTAAAAGCAAGTGTGTTGCTTTTCAAGAACCAAGGAAATTCAATGGGTCTTACTTTTGTGTATTGGGTTTGAAGTTTTAAAAATTCCTAAAACTCAAGGCATAAACAGATCTGCTTCCAACTTGGCATGGCTCAATCCCTACTTAAGAGCTACCATGCTGTCAAGTTCCATCCCTTTAAAAATGATGGAATTGTAAGCATTTTAGTTAATTTAAAAAATTAAATTGAAGTTTTAAACATTTCTAAAAATCAAGGGATGAACGGATCTGCTTCTAACTTGGCATGGCTAAATCCCTACTTCAGAGCTACCATGGTGCCAAGTTTCATCTCTTTATCTTTAATTTCATTTTTTAAACTTGTACTGCTCAAGGTCCTGGACCCCAAAGAGATTTCTGTTTGAACTTTAAAAAATTCCTAAAAATCAAGGCATGAACGGATCTGCTTCATACTTGGCATAGCTATATCCCTACTTAAGAGCTACCATGATGCCAGGTTTCATCTTTTTATCTTTAAAAATGAGGGAGATGCAAGTATTTCGGTTGATTTATTAATGTTAAAAGTGAGTTCAACACATAACACTAGCTTTGATTTTATATTGGATGTCAAGATGGTATAACATTCTGGCTGATGCCGGCTTGGTTGTCAACTGTATACTATCCAGTCATCCGTTACACAAAGCCATGACAAGTCCCAGCATTCTTGACCATGGGACATACTGACTTGCAAAGATGGGAGTTGTAGTCCAACACCTTTGGAGGGCACCAGGTTGGGGAAGGGCTGCTCTAAACAAAAAAAGAGAAGTAGGTGGCCCTAAGTTGTTCGTGATCAGTTTTCCACAACCCCACAGTCACCTCTGCATATCATATTCTCCACACTGTCCTCATGGTTTATCTGCTTTGGGAGAATGAGAATTTCACTTGCACTTTCTGCCTCCTTAGGGAAGATGTGGCGTTAAGGCTTGTGAGCCTTAACACCCAATTTCCCTGCTTTTTGGTGCTTGGTTGGAATCTGTAGAGCCTTAACATTGTTTTTGTAAAACGTAGGTTTTTTGTTTAATGAATAGCATTATGTGGTATTAATGGCAGTTTGAATCTTGCAGTTTCATTAGGCAAAATTAGGAAATTATTCTCCATTCCTTTCAAATGACTGTACAAATATTAACCATGTCTTGTTAGAAGTCAGCAGTGCTTCACCTCAGTGATGACGGATTTGTGTAAATGACAATGCAGTATATTTGATGAATGCCCACTATTAGTCACTTCCCAACCTGGTGCCCTCCAGATGTTTTGGATTATACCTCCCAGTATTCCTGATAATTGCTCATGATGGCTGGGGCTGATGGAAGCTGAAGCTCAAAACATCTGGAGAGCACCATGTTGGGGAAGGCAGATTTTCAAACCCTTTGGAATTAAAAGCGCTGTTTAAAAGTTTCCTTTCTAAGGTGTGAATACTGACTAGAATTTCTCTAAAGCTAAGTAGTTTAGAATGGCTGCAGTTGCAAAGATGAAGTAGTTTCTTAAGTCTAGCTTTAGTAAGATGGTACAGATATTGCAAACACCTAAGTTAAACTTAAGTATACTTTTTCTCCCTTCTTTGTTTCTAATCAGGTAAAAAACCGAATTCAACTGATATCAGTCAATTTATTTACTCATCCGATCTGGTATGCAGTGGCCAAAATTTATTTCTGCAGAATGAGATTAATGATAACATGTAAAATTTTACCGTTGGACTACACCACTTGAAACTAAAAATGTCCTTGCTCTTTTAAATGAATACTCAATTTAGTTTTCTGCCTCTACCCACAGCAAACAGAATGGTACTTTTTCTGTAAACCAGAAAACAGTACACTATGTATTTCCCTATATCAACTCTAATCTTTCATTGTACTAAAACTTTAAGATCCTTAACTGGAAAATGAAAGCCAAAAGGATCCATGAACAACAGTATTCTAAACCCTTAAACAGTCAAGAAACGAGCACGCAGAATTAATAGATAATATAAGTAATCACAGAGAAAGTGTTTACTGCTTGGATAGAATTTTTGAGGGGCAGCATGGTGAAACTTACAAAACATTTTGTACCCAGAGTTTTAGATACTACATAATCAAGCACTGCTTTGCCTTAATGTAGTCCCACCTATAGTGACAAAAAGAACTACTAAAATAGGATAGCTTTCACTGTTTTGTTTTTGTTTTTTTAAGTGACAAGTGACAATGATTTCAAGACAGCCAATGTCATGATTCCTTTTCCCCACAACAAAATTATGAAGGAATTCATTAAAGGAAAAAAAGAGGAAGTACAAAAGTTTTTGCTATTTAGTAAAAAAACAAACAAAAAAAACTACTGGGGATGGAACAGAGCAATTTAAGGCTTGGGCACCTTTAATTGATGCCCCTGCTTATCATACATTGACCTGCGCAACCTCGTCAGTACATAGAATCATAGAATAGTAGAATTGGAAGAGGCCTATAAGGCCATCGAGTCCAACCCCCTGCTCAATGCAGGAATCTACCTTAAAGCATCCCTGACAGATGCAGTCTTCTACTGCACAGCAGGAGCATCATACTGCAATATAATCCCTACATTATTGACACTTAACATGTTCTCACCCATGCATTACGCTGAAGACTTCTAAAATTCAATGTGCTATTTGAGCAAGGGAGTTGCATACCTGCACTGGGATATAGTGGCCACACAGAAATATTTATAGCCCAAATCTATGCACATTTACTTGGAAACAGGTCCCACAGAGTTTATTCTACAGTAAGCATCCGCAGGACAGAAGCTTTGAACTCCTTCTACCTGTCCTTCTACCTGTTCTCACGCTCGCGAGTATGAGTGAGAGAGAAGATCATGCTGTCAAATAGAGAAAATCAAAGTAGAAACAAAACAAATACACTTCAAAATACAAGATGGCATCAATGTGAAGCGTGTGGATTCTTCACTTTGTCATCATCTCACAGCAAGCTATAGCTATTTTATTTAAACTTTAAACTATTTTTTTAAAAAAATATGCCCAGTTAGTTATTAATCCTTGCTTTTAAATGAAAAACAATCTTGATGGATACGGACATGTGCAGTGGCCAATTGCCCTTTCATAGCAGCCACAGAAACTCCTATCTGGACTGTGGATGTAGATTCTGAGCAGTCTATCTTTGTATTTGATGGCTCTCACCTTGTTTCTTCAGAATGCCTACCTTACACTTTCCTTGCTTTTACCTCCCCCAAAATACAATTCCTTACTGCTGGTTCTGCTCTGGATTCATATCTGGCTTCCTGAACCTAGCTACTTAAATTATATACTTCTCCAGACTTTGATCTGTGTCATGCCTCTCCAGCTACAGGACTGAACCAAATTAATGTTTTCTGACATTCCGCAAATTCCATCCTTTCTGTGTTAAAATAGCATCCCAAGTAGAGCTGTGAAGACCTGAAAAAAGTTCCTGGGGGAAAATGGACCCCCCTCCCCAATTTTCCATTCTCTCCCCCCACCCGCCTGTTTGTAATCTTCAACTTTGTATATTCACATTATGGGATTACTATAAAAAGATGTATTCCATATTTAAGGGTTCCATGTAAACATTGAATTATATTTTATTGATATTTTCAGATTCCAGTTGAATGGCTTTCCAGTAATATGTGTTTTCATGTATAGCCAGGTCGACACGACATCTGGGGTTCATGAGAAAAGGGAATTCATATGTAAGTTGGTAAACTTTTGTAAAAATTTCATTCTCTTCATCTCAGAAGCAAGTGAACACCAAACACCGAACAAATGGGCCTGAGAAAAGATCAAGGAATAGGAAAGGAGACACAGAGTACTGCCTAGAGTAATTAACTTTCTTGTTCAAAAAATTTCCCTGTGGAAAAAAGGCCTTTGAAAATGAGTGACTAAGCACTGGTTAAACCTCAATTTTCAAGCACATCAACTGGCTCCCACCCCAGCCAGTTCTAATCAAATAGAGATAGGAGGACAGATGGAGAGACAATGGACAATTACTCCCTCGTGGGAGAGCCAGGCTATTAACTCAGAGCCAATCTGTGTAAGGTGAGTAGATTGGTCCCATCTGTAATTTCAGGTTCTGCTGGGATCCTGTTAACAATGTATTACTGTCACATAGAGAAATGTGGTAAGCCTAGGACTCTCCCTAAGGGTGCAATGTTTAATGGGTGCCTGAAGTCTCTCTTGCAGAAGCACTTTTAGTAATACCTTCCTTCATTATACAGAAGGATGGAGAAAAAAGCTTTGAACAACAATTAGACTACTGGCATGAGAAGAAAATAGCTCTTCATCACTGTAGTACAGTAAACAACATACAGCACTGTTATAGCAGGTGCGCTACTGGCATGCAGAGTTGCCCTCATTGAGTCTATGCAACTTCCTTCAGAACTTTTGGTCTGACCTTTTGGCTTGACTTCTGCAATGCACTGTACATAGGGCTACCTTTGTACCTAGTCCGGAAACTTCAACTAGTTCAAAATATGGCAACCAGGTTGGTCACCGGTACACCTAGGGGTGACCATATTACACCAACTTTAAAATCACTTCACTGGCTGCCAATTAGTTTCCAGGTGAAGTACAAAGTGTTGGTCATTACCTTTAAAGCCCTACATGGTTTGGATCCAGGTTACTTGTGGGATCGCCTTCCCCTGCACAATCCGCCCAGCACACTCAGGTCCTCTGGGAAGAATTTACTTCAGTCAGCCAAAACTAGGCTGACAACCATTACCCAGAGGACCTTCTCTTCTGCCACTCCCAGTCTGTGGAATGGCCTGCCGGGAGAGATTCGTCAACTTAACAGTCTCTCTGACTTTAAGAAAGCCATAAAGACTGATCTCTTCCGGCAGGCCTATCTAGTTGAATTTTAAGAGTTTTATTGTTATTTTAATAATGTATTTGTTTTATATGTTTTTAATCAGTTTTATGTATTTTATATTTGTATTTAATGTTGTTCCCTGCTTCGATCCAGAGGGAGAGGCGGGAAATAAATAAATAAATGAATGATGATAGTTATGGACCTCAGAACAGAGGCTTCATTTTTGGGAAAAGCACAGAGTAAAGGAAGCTAGAAACCTTCATATTTGTGCTGGCATTACAGATGCTTATGTGGTTGCAAAGGCACTCTGGAACATAAGAGTCATAAGATCACCTAATGCTGCTGGGTTTAAAATGATGGCGCTATTCTTAAAAATATATTATTAATTTATTGAAATCTTTGCTGCTGTTTTATTGGCCCATGTTTTTAATTTTCATGCTGTTCTCTTATAGTGTTTGAATTTTCGTGTTTTATTTTGAGTGTTACGATTATATAAGCCACCTTTTAAGGACTATGTCCTAAAGGCAACCTATAAATAAATAAGATATTTAGTGTTGCTTACAACACAAAGTGCAGTTGGAGTGAAATGTGCGTTGCAACTATCCAACCAAACAATGAAGCCAAATGTTAGACATGTTCTAAGGCAGTTGTCTCCCTCTTTGGACTACATCTCCCATCATCCCTGACCATTGCTCATGCTGGTTAAGAGCAATGGGAGTTGTAGTCCAAAACATCTGAAGAGTACCAGGGAAAGATATTCCAGAGCATACTCTTTGTTCACACAGAGCAATAATGAGAGCAGACAGGAACGGCCAGTGGTATGCATAACCCAAATATTCCTAGAAAGCTAAGGTTCTTCAGTGAGAAAACCAGTAATAACAAACATGCTTTTTTCAAAGACACTTATCAATATTCCCTCTTACTGATCTTCCCCTGCAGCGTACAGCTGGAAGAAAGTGCTGGAAATATGTTAAGATGTACTGTCTATAGGGAAAAGGCAAAGCCTACAGTTCAGGCTGATGTCAATGTAAACTATGCCCTAGATGGACAATTGCTCTCCCCAAAAAGGCTTTTCTAAGTTAACTCTTAAGAATTTCAGTGTAGAAAAGGCTTCCTGGAGAGTATATAGTTTGAAAATCATTGCTCTAGAATCCTTGTCAATGCACCAGAGTTTTTTAGCGGATACTCAGGCGTTCCTCAGCTGACTGAATTCCCTGAGCATACATCATTTTTAAATGTAAAAAACAACCCTGAGAAAGTGGGCAAGTAGTGTTATTCACATAGTACATATTGATGCAGGGTTGCAGAGAGGAGGCAGTCCTGGAGCTACCCAGTGAATTAATGGCTTAACTGCAATTTCAACCGTGGACTTTAAATTCACAGGTCATACTCTCATAAACTCAAGTCAACAATTCATAAGCTTATGCCAAACAAGAAGGAGAGCAAGAGGTAGGGAATAAAGTCAAGTATGGAATACTTCCGAATAAAGGTTCGGGTTTTGCATTATCTTAACATACAGCATGATATGTCAGTTGCAATTAGGAGAGAGTGATGAATGACAGCAGGAAAGGCCACTGTAGTCTAAAAAACAGGTCAGCACATGGATGATAGATACAGACAGGAAAGGGCAAAGAGGAAGAAGCATGAGGACTTAGCAATAGCCCAGATGTGAGGGAAAACGCACCACATGGATGGGAAAGAGAGATACAAAAGCATATTTTGTGTTGAGGGAGAAGGTAATGAGTTGTGTGGAAAGAGTAGGAGCTCTTTTTTTTAAGATTCAGATAAAACACCACGAGAAATTACAACATGAAACAAAGGAACAAAGAAAAATGGGACAGGAAATGACAACTAAAAGAAACTCACACCCATAACAAAGTTAGTTTTCCAATACATATACCAGTTTGAAGATATAATCCAGGCCCCTCTTATATGGAGAGCTCTTGAGAAGCTGTCATCATGCATGTTGCTTCGATTTTCCCAGAGTGACAGTGGTGGATATAAGAGAACATTTTAAAAATTCAACATTTCCAGGGCAGTTTACAATAACCAGTACAAAACCCTGTGAAAGGCAGTATAAAAGACAAGAAGAGCAGGGCAGGGGATATAGCAGGGGTTTAAAATCTAGGAAAATAAAGAGTTCTAAAACACATAAGTGTAGGTGCCAGACAAGTCTTCCTGAGGACAGAGTTCAACAAACGAGGACCATAATGAAAAAGGTATTTTCCCCATAACCATCTGCCTCACTTCAGATAGTGAGGACACCTGGAGGACCACCTCTGAAGAAGATATAGTGTGTGGGCAAGTCCATTCTAAACCACCAATGGCCAACTTCTTCAGTCCAGAGAAGCTGGATGCCTCGCTTCCAGCCAAACTAATTTGAATTTGACGTCTTTTCACACACCCCACACATAATATTGTTGCAATAGGCTTGGCCAGGGAAGCTTCCTACTAAAGTCATTGACCATCACTGGTTTACAGTAACCCTAAAAGCTTCCCCAACTATGTGATTTTGATAGTGACAATCAATTGTTTCCCTATATTTTAATTGGGCCCCAGATTTTCATTATCAACCTCATTTGAAGAAAGGAATAATACTAGTCCCAGAGCCAGAGCACGATTTATTTACCCCATCGAGTGCAATAGCTTTGTGAATACTTTGTGTTTTTACATGACAGAAGTGTCTCAGAAAAGTGAGTCTTACTAAATTCCAGTGGTGGGGGGCTGCGTGATGACATAATCAATATGGCTGCCGCACTATTATGTAGTTGCCACATTTAAATATGCATAACTTTCACCCATTTATGCTACAGAGATGATTTTTTTTCTGAAATGTTTCAAATTTAATGACAAATACTTTTTGTAATTAGTTTTTGTTAATTGCATTAGTTTTTGAGATAATTTCATTTGAACGTATAAAATCAGTGTTCACATTGGTTATGTGTGACGTTTAACCATGATTTACTAAAAAACTATACGACTTTCGAAAGAATACTCAAGAACAAAAAAGTTGAATTTTTTAATGATTAAGAAAATGTATAGTAACATGGGGTTTACCCCAACGCTTAGGGAATTATAAGTGATATCTCGTTATATGTCCACTTTCTTAGGACTGTATGATTTTATAGTTTATCATACAGGGCTTTCATTTCAAAAGAATCTACCCTAGATATCTCTCGATCTGATGCACAGATAATTTTGAACATGTTCAAACGTTCCTTACAAAATTTCAAACAGGACGAGTATGATGATATATAAAAAAGACTATATATTAAGTTGAATTGTTTTTAACAAATGTTTTTAAAATCTTCAGCAAAAATTTACAATTTACAAAATAAAAACTATATTCTGTGAGAAGGGTTAACAAATAAATTTCATTGGATGTCCTCTTCACTTTCATTGGAACTGCTATCATCACTGTCAAAACCACTTTCCTCGTCTTCTTTTTCACTGTCCACTTCTGTGGCCGTTTCAAGATTTTCTGGGAGTGTTGGACCATCGTACCATTTTATGTGGTACCTGCCATTTTCCAAGTACCAGCTGTGTTCAGTAGGATGTACGTGCAAGATCCAAAGAATGTTGAAAAACCATACCCCGAAATTTGGTAGCTAACTGTGCATCTTCTATTGCATCCAGTAACCTGAAAACAGAACGAAAGAAACTAGAGGTTGCTAAATGCACTTTAGATGCTTTTGGTAAAGTAATTCATATGGCAGCTGTTCATAAATGTGATGTGAAAAAAGTGATTGAGTATCCTCTAACTCCCGTGCCATTCTTTCTTGCTCAGATTTGTGGATCAATGAATAAAACAGACAAAAGTAAGTTGATGCACAGGCTAGAAAAGTACCAGAATTTAGACTGTACTTGGGAAATGGCAGGTACCACATAAAATGGTACGATGGTCCTGGAACCTCTATCTAAATATGTGAGATTCTTTTTGGCTCCTTTTGTTACACATTCAAAATCATATGTAAGAGATTCCACATATTTTATTTAAAAACTTAGGGAGTTAGAAAATATCAACTCTGATGATGTAATGGTAACTTTGGATGTCTCCTCTCTCTATACTAACATACCACAGGAGGAGGCTTTGACATGTATAGAGAAGGTGTTTGCTTTAAGAGAAGACAAGATACCCTCTACACATTATATCAGAGATATTGCTGAAGTGGTTCTACCTAAAAATTATTTTTTATTCCATAACTAGTTTTACTGGCAAACTTATGGTATATCTATGGGTTCTCCAATGGCACCAGAACTAGCTTGCTTATATATGGAACAATATGAAGAACTGTACGTGTACTCTACAAATAATCCATTTTATGAAAACATCAATTTTTGGTGCAGATATATAGATAATGTATTTTTCATTTAGCAAGGAAATATGGATGAATTAATGTAATTTCAAATATGGTTAAATGCTAGAGAAGAGAATATTAAGTTTGAAATGACTTGTGACTATCAGAATATTCATTTTCTAGATATATCCATAAAAAAAGAAGGGGATAGATTATGTACTACTCTTTATAGAAAGACTACTGTTCAGAATACACTTCTGAGATATGATAGCTCACATCCAAAACATTTTAGAGATAATATTCCATACGACCAATTTGTTAGGATTAAGAGAAACTGCACAAGAGACCAGACTATATATCAGAATCTGAGGTACTACATCGTGCATACCTACAGAGGGGTTACTCAAATGAAATGTTACAGAGAACCAGAAGGAAGGTGGATAACGTTGATAGAAGCTCCCTCCTAGTATCCAAACAAAGGAAATCCAACAATAGATTGGTATGCAGTCTACCCTTTAACAACATCAGTACATCTTTAAGGAACTCTATTAATAAACATTGGTACTAAGTGAAGGATATAGCTGGGTGCAAAGACAAACCTTACATGGCTTATAAGAGAACTAGAAACATAGGTGATTGGATAGTTAGGAGTAACACATTAAAATCAACTGCTAATCATGAAAGACAATCATTCTTACCAGGAGTAGGCCCTCCTGTTGGACATTTTCCTTGTGGCCATTGCAAATACTGTGTACATAGCTTGAAACTAAAAAAAAATGTGAACCCAGCAGATGGAAAAGAGTACACACTGATGGATTTTACTACATGTAACACTCAATCTGTGGTATATTGTACAACCTGTCCCTGTAAGAAATTTTATGTGGGAAAAACAACAAGACATCTTAAGATCAGAATAGGAGAACATATCAGTAACATCAAATGTGAAATTGTGGGTGCGCCACTGGCACAGCATTGGAAAGAAAAATCACATAGCATAAAAGATCTGTCATTTTGGGCAGTTGAGTCAGTAAAAAAAGGCACTGATAGAATCTTTTTAGAATGGGAGGCAAGGTGGATATAAAGGCAAGATTCAATTGCTCCCTCTGGTCTTAATGAGTCCTTGGACTTATTGCGCTGAGAAAACAGCTGTTCTTCAATTAATTACTGAAGCTTTAAAAACCTGAGAAATCTCTGTTGTAACTGATAGAACATAGGAGGCTCTTATGAAAGTGTTGTGACTCCAAAGTGAGTATGCTCAGTGTTACAATGTTGAATATATTCTTAGAAATGACCTTCTTATATGATCTGCTTTAACAGAAATTGTTCCTTTTAAAATTATTGATTTAAAATTTAGAGTGGATAGAATGTATTTATGTTACAGATTTATGAGTTTGTAATTTGTTACCATTTTAGATTACCCTGAAGAAGGACAACACTGTGTCTGAAACGCGTTGGTACCTTCATTTTTATAATCATTTTTTATTAAACCTTTCTCTGCTTCCATCCCTTTGCCTTTGGCTTTTTTTGACTACATAAAAGGATGCCACATGGAAGATGGTCAAGAACTATTTTCCATGGCCACAGAAAGCAGGACACAAAATAATGGGTATAAGTTACAGCTACCTAGATTTCGATTAAATATAAGGAAAAACTTCCTGACAGAAAGATCTGTACAACAGTAGAACAGCCTACCTATGGAGGTTTTGGGTTCTCTATCTCTGGAAGTTTTTAAGAAGAGGCTGGACAGACACCTCTTATGGATGGTTTAACCAGTTTTCCTGCACATTGCAGAGGGTTTGACTAGATGATCACTGTGGACCCTTCCAACCCAACAATTCTATGATTCTTGTTACTTCTATCAGTTTCTTCTCTCTCTCTCTCTCTCTCTCTCTCTCTCTCTCTCTCTCTCTGCAATCTTCATGGATGTTTCCCAACCTAGCTTTCCCACAAAGTCGAAGTTTTCCAAGAACACTACAGAAAAGCCTAGGCTTATTGAAAATGAAGGGCATGTGCAATACCCACCTGAGCATTCATCTGATTGGCAAGTTGGAAATTATAAGCATTAGGAATGCCAAGTTCACCTTACATTATTAGAACACGTTCCTCTTCTTACAGAAGCAAGCATACGGCTATGAAAAATAAGGCCCACAGGGAAGAGAGGAAGAAGCAGAACAATCCATTCAGCTGTCAGCCTGCACCAAACTTAACATCAAAATAGTAGAAGTCACATTGATAGTCCTCATAAGGACTGCATCGGGCATTGTCCAAATTAATTCCCATTTCCCTGCTACAGTACTGCAGGCAGATATGCATAAAGAATTCTACCAGAAAATAAGTATCATGTGCCTCAATGTATCTTAGATTAACCTTCCCACAAAAAGGACTGGAGGGATTCAAGAGGAAATAAAAAAGAGCATTTTTGTATATTTATAAAGATGTAAACTAGTAAAGAACAGGTCATTTGAAGAGGTAAAGAATACAGAACAAGAGTGAAAAAATGTATTGAATTTAGTTGAATGCAGTTTTTGTTACCAGGCAGAAACCACTGTTACAAGATATTTAGACCATCTGAGTCAAACCGAATGGTTCCAGTATTGCAACCTGTTAGCTTTGAAACAGCAATTCATTCAAATGTCTAGTGAGGTTATAATAAGGCTATGGCAACCAACTGTGAGTTAGTTTGTACAACCTTATTAGGTAACATTTTGTTATCTAGAAGTACAATAAAAGGGAATCCCTACTAGCATCAGTGGTTGAAGGGAAATGTTTTACGGCCATCTCCCATGAGTAGCTCCCAGTGCTATTTGCTGAAACAAACAAACTAGTTTTTGCTTACTAATACACACCCTTGCTAACAGTTAGACAAATGCTTTTAGATCCTGTGTGTGTAGCTGTTAAGAGAAGAGTCTTAAATAAGTGACTTCCTCCCATCTCTGTAGAAGACTACAAAGAACTGCCCAATTGCTTACTCAGATTTTGTGACTTACTTAGATGAGATTGAAAATCTCATCAAGGAAGAAACGTGCTGCTTTTCTCCCTGTTAACAGTTTAAATCATGAGCCTTTAGCCAACACAGCTGACCAACTATCTTCATTTCCAGCATTTCCTGCCTTGATCTTCAGGAACTCCAACCAGAGGAGATAATAGGCATTCCTAGAAGGTTGATATGTTGGATTGACCATCATTGTGATCAGCATGATGAATGATACATGTAACAGAAGTAACCAACCCCAAAACCAAACAGCTCTCCAGTTTTCATATGATTTGACATGTTGCTAGCACAGTACTGCTAAACCCCCAAAATTCTACGTTTCCGTCCCATAAAACAGAATCCCGGTATCTTTTAAAACAAATATTAGAATTCTTACTCCCATCCCCAATGGAATTTCACGCACATAAAACAAGTTAAAAGGTAGAATGTGGGAAGAGGAAGGAAATGGTCTCACCTGGTTTCTTCATCTGTGCTCTGCAGGAAAACAGACATACATACACAAAAAAAACAATGTTGGGAGCAGCACTGAAAAACATTGATTTTCATGTTTAGACTAGTGCGAATAAGTAACAGACAGACAGACACAGGGCCTGCTGTTTAATGTTGAAAGAGAGGTTCTACCCTGCTAACGGAGAGGTCATCATCATTACATTTCAAGCTGCAGGCTGCACTTGACCACGAGGGCACAAAGAACGGCTCATTTATTATACTGGGCTTGCAGCAGTAATAACAGTATCTCCAGAAGCGCTCATTTCAGCTCTCATCATTTAAACACATTTTAGCCCTTCACACCAGATTCTCAGGTCATTCTGGCAAGATGGGAATGGCTCAGGATGCCATTTGTGGAAGATAACATCTTCTTGTCCTCCCCCCTCCCCTGACCATACTGACAGGTTGATAACCCTTATTTGGTGCTTGGGATGGCAGGTGGTGTGTAATTGCACAAGGCCCTAATGGTATCAAGCAGTTCAGATGATGCTTCTGTCTATATGCTGTGGTGCTCATATGATAAATGCCTGCAGTCCCAAACATACTGGGCCAGGTCCTTGTTGCTTTCACATAAGCACTGAGTTGAAGAAGACACGTAAGTGTTAAAATGCTGAGACGAAAACGGCCAGTGCTCGTTAAAACGCCTCATTCTGAGTGAAGCCTTAAGGACATTTTATATCACATTCTGAAAGAGAGGAAAGGGCATTTCAATAATCAATTCTATGTAAATACCACTGTGGAGTTACACAAGCAACATTTTTTCTTCCACAGAGAAAAGGGCAAAACTGAGCAAGCTTTGATATCTGTTTGCTTTGAGGGTCTGATAAGGAGACGATGCACAATATAAACTTCAGTTAATACTGAAATTTAATCGGATTTAACTAGACAAGAAAGCTGTGACATTATGAAACAAATACATATATGCTTTCTTAAATTATTTACCTTCAGTAAACAACTGGTGCTTTAAAGGCGAGCTTGGACAAACATTACAGAGGCAGCCTGGTACCATATGGACAACACAAGGCCTAAAGCTCAATGGATACAGCATGTGCTTTGCCTGCAGAACTTCACAGGTTCAATCCCTGACATCTTCAGTTAAAAACAATCTAAGACAGCAGGTCTAAGAAAATACTTTTTTCAGCCAGAGACCTTGAAAAACTACTGCCAATCAGAGTAGATAATACTTGCTTAGATAAACCAGTTATATCACTCTGTATAAGGCAGCTTCATATGTACCTTTGATTGTTTGGGATGGATGACCCCAGGAATAATTCCAGTTCTTTGTGCTGTTTTTGGAGATTTGTGTCCTTGATTGCCTGGGAAAGATGACCTCAAGAATCATTGAAGTTACTGACTATTGTCCTTGATTGCCTGGGAAAGATGACCCCAGGAATCCTGAGCCCCTTCCCTTGTGTTTTGAGCCTCAGAGATTTCAGTGGGGAAATCTTTTGTATGGAAATCTGTCAAGGTGGTAGTTTTTAGTTCTGCAATCCCGTGGAGCCTTATAGCTGTTGACCATCAGCTATACGATTTCTGAAGTGTATAATCATTAAGCTTTTGTTGTGGGATTTCCTGCAATAAAGAAGTCACAGTGTCCTGTGTCAGTTTCCTGGGGTGTGTGTGCTGGAAGGATCGGGAGTCATGACACTGTATTGTAGAAGAGGAATAATGGTGGATTGGCCAGTTGCCCTTTCTGAAAACCACAGTGCACACTTCCAAGAATCTCCTGCCTTAGCGCCTACTTTTACCTTATTTCCGCACCCCAGTGGCTATGTTAATGTGGGTGGGAGCAGTAGGGGGAGAGATAGCCTAGGCTACAAATTGACATGGCATGGGTAAGAAAAATGGATTTCTTCCTTTTCTTAGTGGGGATGGCAGAAAGGCAGGAGGATTAATTGGAGATAATCGGGATGGTAAAGTCGATTGAAGGGGTATGGATTTTGAAGGAACTGGATAGATAATAGGGGTAAATGGTCTGGGATCTCTACGGGAAATTAATTTGTTTTGTTTTCTATAAAATAGTATTGCAATAGTAAACATAGTTCAGAAGAGTGGTTTGGTGTCTGGGAGCTCTGACTACACCTTTGTTCAGCTTGTGACCTTGGGCAATTCACTTCTCTCTACCTAGTGCAGAACTCTGTTTCCAACATTAACCATTTGATTTTTAAAGATGACTTTGTTACATGTTCTTCATCTCAAAAACGAGTGTTTCCTGGAAAGTCTTCTACATGCATAATTCCTTGAACATATAATAAATATTATGTCCAGCTAGCTCACTTTCTTGATGTAGGCAAATCATGGCCAGCATGCTTTCTGATTCTTGCACTATTTTAAGTTTTTCTTGGTCCTTCCACCTGATCTGCCAGACCTGTTCTGATGGAAGTGACCTGGCAGTGTGGCCAAGTCTTGCAACACCCACCGTTTTTTAAGGCACCTGCTGCCAATGCTCAGCCTTTCCCCATTACATTTGTAAACTGAACCTTGCAAGACACCTTAGAACTTCAATTGCTTTCAAGCCAGTCAAAGACAAACCAGAGGCATCACATGGAAGCATCTCAGGCTATTAGGGATATTTGGATCAAGAGTCAACATTCTTCTCCTCTCATGACTAGTGAAGGAGAAAATCCTCATACACAATGACCACTACAGAAAATTTTCCTTCTCTACACTGAAAGAAGCTACAAAACAGAGTGAACAAAGGATATCAAGGTACTGACAGTGGAAAGATTTCTATGATCTTAAGAGATCAACCACCTTTTCCATCCCCCTATCAAAAACACCTACCGTTCCTTTTCTAAGAAAAGTACATCAAAAGGTGTTGAATTGACTCAATCTGTGCTCAGAACAAAAAAGTTAACAAATTCAATGCAAGTTATTTTTTAACTTGGTTTCTTGAAGTCATCATTGGTATAACTTCTAGAAGTGACTGAAGTTTCACCAAGGTTGCATTTATATCTTTATTCAAGTAGTTGGAATGAAGCCTCTGATGGGAGTAAAAGCAAAATGAAACGTTTTAACTAACAAACCTGTGTTGTCAACAGGCAGGCAACAAATCAAAATGAAACAAAATACGTATAAGATGCTCACAGCAAGATGCTCTTTTGTGTTTAGCACAGTGGGTACTTTTACCTAATATTATCCTGTAATTAGTAATATGAAAACATGTCATGACACGATGTTGCATTAGCAACTTAAAACAAATATACTAGCAAGATGCCCATCTACAGCTACGATGGCAAGGAGGGCAAGTCTTATCTTAGAGCATATAAATCCCTAAACAACTTGGGACCAAGATACTTAGCAGACAACCTTCCCTTATATATACACAGGCAACATTTAAAATATTCAGAGCAGGCCTTGCTGGTCATTCCAAAATGAGCAGACTGTTGCCATGAACAACCCTGACGGCACGCCTTCTCTGTAGCGGCACCCATCCTCTGAAAAACCTTCCTTTGTGCAGTTGGAGAGGCAGAAAATGTGACATCTTTTAAATGCCTCCTGAAAACATGCACTTTCATCCAGACTTTCTCCGGGCTGTAAGGAAATTAATCAAGCTACCCCATGTTGCTGCTCTTTGAATTGTTTTACTGTAGTGGTTTTAATTTTGTGCTTTTAAACTTGTGTTTTAATTCTGTATTTAATTGCATTTTAATCTGTATTTGGAATTGCTGACGGATTTTATTATATTCAGTGGTATACAAATAAATCAATAAATATAAATTCTGCTGAGTGGGAACCTAGACTTCTGTCTGTGCCGATAGCACCACAATTCTGGAGAATGTATCACTGCTTCCCCAAGTTCCCTACCAGGTGTCCATGCATTAGCGGTGCCGATGATTGCTCCCACATTCACCCCTATTAGCCTCCATGTAAAGAAGCAAAAGTCCCTGAATATTGCATGCTGGAGGACATAACAAAGAATGGATCTCTCTTTTATGCCCTGCTTGCGATCTTCCTGAAGCATCTGCCTGACTGCTTTAAGAGACAGAAATCTGGACTAATTGAATCTCTAATCAAACTTAGCAAGACTTTTTTATCTTCTTATTTTTGTGTTTTTTTCCATTGCAATAAATCTACCCTTTACTAGGGTCTACCCAAGCACAGATGTTTCTTTCTCTGCCTCCCTCTCTCTGACCTCTCAGCATACTTATTAGCCATCATTAGCTCTTTTCCTGGAAGTGAGTCAACTGCATCTGTGCCGGTTTTGTCTTCACCTCTTCTCAGATATAACCATGACAAACGTATGGGAAGCATTAACTTTTATGGTTAAAAGGAAAGGGGCTGTGGAGACATCTCTGAAGAGGGAGCCCCGCTGAGTGACCATGTTCGCACAATTACAGAAGGGGGAAATAAGCTTATTTTCGCTGCGGCATGTGCTGGCGCAATTCGCATTAATAAACTTGTGTTGGCACAGGCTGCCATGTCACACAAACCCAAGTGGCATGGCTTGCTGGAGTGGTCATGAATGCTCAAATAAGCCTGGGGTGTTCTTGGGTTGTTGCCAGCTACCAACAAGCCATGCCTCCTGGGTTCACTACTCTGGGTGCTGGCACAATTTGCATTAATAAATCCATGCTGTTGCAGGTTGCCATGTTACACAAATCTGGGCAGCATGGCTTGCTGGAGTGGGCACCAACCTTCAAATAAGCCAAGGGCTGTTGTTGGGTTGTTTCTCACTCCCAATAAGCCATGCTGCCTGGGTTCACATGACATGATAAACTACAGTAAACTGAGCACCATGGTGGGCTTAAATTAAGCCATGGTGAGCTATCATGTTCTGTGAACAAGCCCACTGGTGATGCCAAAGGCAAGGACTATTAATACTGAAAGTTAGGAGGCAGGGAAAGGGGGGCTACTGGGGCCTGAAAACCATACTCCTCAGCCTGCATAGCCTACAGACAGCAGTTAGCTCCTGGATGATAGATAGACTTCTGTGTTTGTTTGCTGAGGTACCTGCAGAGCAATAGGTACCGATTCTCAAAAAAGTAAATTGGGGCGGGCAGCTTAATAAACCAGATTTGGGTGGGAGGACAGCAAGTGAAGAGGGAGAAAAAGATAAAAGGAAGTACTTCTTCACACAGTGCATAGTTAAACTATGGAATTTGCTACAAACAGGACGTAGTGATGATCACCAATTTGGATAGATTTAAAAGGGGTTGGATAAATTCCTGGAGAAGGCTATCAATGGCTACGAGTCCTGATGGCTATGTGCTATCTCCAGTATCAGAGGAAGTATACCTATGTTCACCAGTTGCTGGGGAACATGGGTGGGAGGGTGCTGTTGCACCCATATCCTTCTTGTGGGTCCCTGACTGACAGCTGGTTGGCCATTGTGTGAACAGAGTACTGGGCTAGATGGATCCTTGGTCTGATCCAGCATGGATCTTATGTTCTTAGACACAGATGGAAGAAACAGAAATAAATGCTTTAGAATGCATGCTCGGTGATCACAGTTCAAACCCCATGCCCTACACAACATCCCACAGATAACACAGCAGACGATAACGCAACTTTGCACCCAAAGCAATGGTTGGTTGGCACTTTGGTGATCCTAAGCTTTAAGCAAGCTACTACACTTTCCTGGTATTAAAAGCATCCATGGTGCCAGAAATGAAAGTGAACAACCCCAAACACTCCCTTCGTTTCCCGTCGTACCAATGAATTGCCCAGCACAGCCCCCCAACAATGTTACGTTTTGTGGTCTGAAACTGTCCTTAACCGGGCCAAGCATCTCAGAATTAGTTTTTATTCAGTAAAAAGCAGAACGGGAATAGAAAATGAAAAGAGACACATACAGCAATAGATGAGGGTGGAGGAGTTAATGTGGGTGGAAGAGGTTGCTACTGAGCACTTGTACATTTTCCATGTTGATGTCCTTCTTCCATGCCTTCCAAGCATGAAAGTACATGGCTGGTGGTGATTGCTCCACACACAGGCAAGGCTATAATGGGGGAGGATAGATTATGGCACCAATGGCTAGGCAAGCGAGGCTGGCAAGATTTCACCCAAAAGGGGGTGGTGCTAGTATCAGCCAGTTTCTATTGATCAAATGAAAATAAATTTTACACAGGACATCACGGCAATGACTAGGACAATCTGAAGTGACAACAGAATGCAAAACTAACTTCACTTCAGATATTTAGAGCTTTACTCTGCAAGGAAAACTTTTAGAAAACCATGCTATAAGGAAGGGCACATTGAAGAGGATGTGCTTTAAGGAAGGGCACAAAGTTGGGAAGATAACAAGCTCCTTCAAGGTCACTTTGTAGATGATCCACAACGAGCTCACATGGGTTACACGAAACTACTTCACCAACAAGAGGAATAGCAAAAGACCAGGAATGTGGGGAGGAGACTGGTGAAGAAGGAAGGAGGGCTCCGACTACTGCAGCACAATGTTTTGCTTGGCAGACTTCGGCAACCAAGATGGCTCTGAAGGAGTGAAGCAGCAGCATTTTTTTACTACTCTTGCTCTGTAGGTGATTGTCTCAACTCAACATAAAATTAGCCTCCCAGGTTCAGATAATTCGACAACCCATTGTTAGGCTGACCATATGAAAAGGAGGACAGGGCTCCTGTAACTTTAACAGTTGTAGAGAAGAGGGAATTTCAGCCAGAGTCATTTGTATGCAATTTGTACCTGGTGGAATTCCCTCTTCATTACAACAGTTAAAGCTGCAGGGGCCCTGCCCTCTTTTGTATCTGGTCACTCTAGTATAGTGCCTGCAACTTTAATTGCTTTGATGAAGAGGTGATTTCACCAGGTACTAATTGCATACAAATGACGCAGGCTGAAATTCCCTTTTCTCTGCAACTGTTAAAGTTACATGAGTCCTGTCCTCCTTTTCATATGGTCAGCCTACCCATTGTGGGCAAGAATAACCCTACAACAAGCCATGGTTTCTTGCCATGGCTTGTTCCTGAAGAATAAGCCATCCCAAGGAAAATGCTCCAGGTTTGGACAATACAACAATCCACCATGACTGGCTGCCCATGATAGGCTGTCGTGTCCTGCCAACCCAGTCTCTCTGTGCATGTGCACCCCCAATCCCCAAATCTACAGAGATTGAATGTAAAAATGTTTATATGCAAATGTCAGAAGCTGCCAAGCCAAGATGGGCGAATCAGACTGCTGGGCACTAAAGAAAGAATATAGATAGAGCAGACATATTAAAATATGGTTGAAGAGTTGAGGTTCAATTACTAAGAGTTGCTAGATGGAAAAATTGCAGAAGAAAAGGAAATTCATTTTGTGGTATTTTTCATTTTGTGGTATTTTTCTATATGTCAAAGAGGGCAAAAGTCCAGATAGCTACAAAACTAAAGAGCAATAAATTCCTCCACAGAATCAATGTGGATAGAAAGACCAAGCCAAACAAGTAATAAAGTAGCGTACTGGGAACATATTACAGTTTCCCTCCTCTCTACCCCAACTGTGAGTATAATTTTGAGATGGTAAAAGAAATCAGGGAGGCAGCCAAAAGTTTGTAATAATGTGCAGCTTTAACTATGCTTGCATGTACAACCAGAACACAAATTTCTACATAGGATAAATCCCAATGCTTTAGAACAATTAGTTATGCAGCTGACTAGAGGGGAGGAAGCCCTGGACATAAACCTTAGTGGTGCTTAGGATCTGGTGTGAGATGCAAGCATTGTTAAACCTCATGGGCATCATGACTACAATGCTATCAAATTCAACTTGGCTGCCATTTAAAATGGTCCAGAAACTTCAGCCGGTCCAAAACAGGGCAGTAAGATTGTTAACGGGGACTGGCCAATGAAATCACATTACACCAGTACTTTTCCAGCATCACTGGCTGCCAGTCCATGTCCACGTCCAGGTTCTATATACAAGTAGAACGTTGTTCTAGAAAGTCCAAGATACAGGCAGATGGGGGGGGGCACTGCCTCCTCCATTGTTACTTGAAAGAAAGGCACTTGTCACATGCTTCCCAGTCTAAAATGCACCTTGCACTTCTAAGTCTTCCCCAATATGTTGTCTTGTGCTGCTGCTGTCTATCTGATTTCAAACAAGGATATTTTTGGTAAACCCTTTACAAAAGCTCAACACGTCAAAAGCTCAGAGCATCAAACATGTTGATGACAGTGAAAAGGACAAATTCTGTGTTCAGTATTACTAGGACAGGGATTGAAAACTAAGATGGAGAACATCATGCCTTTTATGTAAATCTATGGTGCAATCACTTATACGATTCTGGTTGTTCAATCTAAGAAAGGATAAAATACTGCTGGAAAATGTAGAAAAGGCAACCATAATGATTAAGGGGGGCTTGAGTACTTTATGTATGCTAAAAGGCTAAACACTAAGGCTTTTTAGCTCAGAAAAAAGATAATTGGAGGGAGGGGAAGTTCATGAAATATGAATGGTATGGAGAAAGGAAGGAAATTTTACATCCTCTCTCATATTATCAGAACTTGGGGTCACTCAATTAAATTGACTAGCAGTAGATTCAGAATAGACAAAAGAAAAGTTTTGCTTCGCATCATGCATAATTATCTATGGAATTTGCTGTCGAAAAGATCCTTTAAAAAAGAAAAAGGAATAGAATGAGGTCTATTAACTGCTATTAGCCATGATGATACACAAATATAACCCTTCATGTTCAGCTGCTAGGGAACATGAAGGTTAGTGGTACCTGGTTGACCATTGGAGACTGAACTTATGTAGACTGTGGTCTAATCCAATCTTACATTATGCCTTAAAATTATCTGAATAGGTCTTATATTTTCATATCTCTTTTTATATCACACTAGGTGCTTGATAAGTTCCCTGGTTTTGCTGCAAACCTGTTTCTGCAACACAGGCTAGATGGGCTAGATTTTTTAAGTTTGGTCATCTTTACCTGACCAACTACAGAATTCTGAGTCAAAATTTAATAGGCATTCTGCTGGCATGTATTTCGATGTCTGGTATAGGAAGCCTGCTTTACACAAGGGAAGTAGAACATGGATTCTTCATCTATCTTATACGTGGGCACTGTAACCAAAGTGACTAAAATAGCTGCCATAGAAAATTCATAACTCTCTGGAAGCAGTAATAAAAAATATAGACACATTTTCGGAAAGAAGAGAAAACTATTTCTGCCTCCTTTAAAAGAAAAAGAGGGGGCTTTGTATCAAAAGGTCTGGACCAAAACACTTTGCTGTTTGAGGCAAAGGACAAGATACTGCACCACATACAGAAGCTGACTGAATAGACAGTTGAATACTATTTCAACACTGGTGATGAGAAAGTGTATTCTAATTCACCTGAAGTCAGGGCACAGAGCAAGTGGTGTAGAATAAACTGATGTGTTATCCAACACCTCACCGTTGCTTCCTCCCCACATTCATCATCTGCTGCCTGAGGCAACCGCCTTACTCTGCCTAATGCTAGAGTCAGCCCTGGACATCAAATATTACCAAATATTTTTTTAAAAAATTGCATAGTTTGTTCCCTCCACCTTAAAATTCAGAGGTTTGCAAGAATGAAATAAACTTTTTATATACATCCTGATACACATAATCAGATAAAGATCTTGCTGTAGCAAAGCACTACAAGCCCACTTTAAAATGGATGGAAGCAGTCGGCCTTGTGTCCTTTCAAACTACCTAAGACAATTGGGTATCAACATAACCACACGCAACTCATAATGGGTTATTGCTTACAGCCCCTGCATATCCTCTTGGAAGTTTAGTGAATTTGTGGCTACCTCTAAATGCTAACAAGCAATGAAGGAGACTAAACTTCTGTATCCATCATAAAGCTTTACAGCCCTCTGCTGTTAACTGCTTCATATGCTCTTTATTTACCTCAGGCTTGAGAAGAGCTAGCTCATTAAAGGAGTTCAGCTGCCTTGTGAGCTCTGCCATCTCAGTCATCAATTTTTCCATGCGGACATCAATTTCAGCCAGAACTTCAGTTGTGTGAGCAGTGGCCAATGCTTCTTGGAGATCCACCAGGTGGAGAGCTCTCTTTTCCTCTTCACAGACAAGACGCCGTACTTTGTCAAACTCTTGCTGAATGCATTGCTTCATGTCACCTTGCGTCACCTGAGGCATAAAAGGATAATGTGTTTTTAGGAAACTGCTGACAAGTTTACCAGAGAGCTACTATGTGGAACAGGGAAAATCTGAAATCTATTCAGGGCTTTGGAGTGAAATAGTAAATTCTGAAGAATAAATAATAAACTAGTTCATATTTATAAGTGTTTGAAGAGATTTACATGTTAGCAATCCTTAAAAAATACCCCTGTAATGCAGACCAGTAATATTTTTCCTTATAGCAGATCTTGGGGATGGGGGAGTAAAGTAGCTAAGAGGAAGTGAACCCGGGTTCTAAACCACTATTAAAACCTAAGTATACATGTAGAATAAGTCTAATATGAAAAAATGGGAGGGTGATATTAAAGCTGTCAAAATACATTTTGTGGGTGGGCAGGGGTGGTGCTAGAAATGCACATTATACCAATTGCCAGAGGCAGCTGGCGACATGGCTTATAGTTGGTAGCAACCAGAAATTTCTCTTCCAGAACTTTGAAAAATTGCCAGCAAAAATCTAAAGCGTGTTCACAAGGATGGCAGGGAACAATTGGCCATGAACTGTAATTCCCAGTCAGGAGTTTGGGACAAATGTCTATCTTATTTAATTTAGCAATGTGTTATAGACGGAAGGCAAACTCACAGATCTCCTCTAAGCAGAGAGAAGGATGAGCTAAAGATGTAAAATTTTTGGAAATTTTGAAGCATGGAAAAAACCCCATTTTTTTTCCAGGGGGTTTTGGGGAAAAAACTGTAATTTTCAGAAAAATTGAAAAAATGCAATGTTGGCACTTTTTACGGATTGAAAGTCACTTTGTTACTTTAGTAACATAAAATGTAGTTATGTACAAGTTGGTTTGGCATAAAATTATCACATTTGGTATATTAAAAGTATAGTGCATTCAATCAATTATTACAAATTGAATTTACTTCTCGGTGCACAGAAATTGTAATAATCTGATACTGTACATAGTTTTTAGAAATCGTTTGGAGAAGTAAATATATAAACACCTTGTCTTAAACATTTTATGCATCATGCTAAAATAAAACATTCTATAATCAGTTTTTTCTTCATTTTCTTCATTTTTTCCAACTTTTTGGAAAAAAACCCAAAAAAGGCTTTGGGAAAAACCGGAACAAAATCATTTTCCCCGAATTTTTTTTGGTTTTTTCCCGGGACTTCACAACTCTAAACCTTTATGAGCAAACTTCAGAAACAGATATAGATCAATGCGGAATAACTGTCAAATGCATAATGAAAAAAATCTTCTCTCAATTCAAGTTCTGAATAAACCTGGAATCTGGGTCATTTTTGTTATGGAAAGGCTCTACTCCATCACTAGAATCAGGTAGAGGCAGGGGTGTATGTGTGTATTTTATACATATGCATGCAAAGAGAGAGAGACAGACGGACATCACACAATGGCAGACAATCTCAAACCAGTAAACCGTAGCAACGCATTCATTATGCCGACAGCCGATGTTAACACCTCTTACAGAAAGTTCTGCTAATCTTGAAGAACATCTCGTTTCCTCCAAGCAAGAGTCAAATATTCAGTGCATAAATTCACACTTCCTAAATAGGATGGATTATTTAGAGCTTTCAAAGTTCCAGCTTTTGGAACAGTTTCAGCTTTGATTAAGAGTTTTCACTTTATCCCACCCCCACTGCTCATGCATGTATAGTGCAATCCTATGCATGTCTACTCAGAAATAACTCTGAATTTAGTGGGATTTACTCCCAAGTGACTGGGTATAAGATTGCCCCTTTTGCTATGAAGGGGAGGATGGAACATACGCTTCCAAGAATGCTGCTTTTCTAGGACTGTTGACAGGGAAGCTAAATACCTGCTTTCCGAGCACAAGGAATGCCTGTCAAAGAACCAGCAGGCCTGCTTTAAGAATGTGTTAGAAATGAAGCTTCTTCCACTAGATCAGCCAAAACAGCCTCTCCTATTCTCTCTCAATGGCTCTATGATTTCTGCAGCACAGCATGTGAATACAAACTGGCAGTGAGTAACCTATAAAAACTGAAGTTACAAATCACAGATCGGCACTATTTTGAATATTGGGAAAAAATGCTGCAAAAAGAGGAGGACACAGCTTGCAAAGCGAGGCTACCAAGCAGATTCTTTTTACGTATCAGTTTAATTGCAGGTGAGTAAAAAATTAAAAACAAAAACTTAAAACTAAGAGTACCAGCAAAAGTGTTGTCCTGAGAAATCCCAATAGCTATGTTCCAGGTTTTTCTGGCAAGGCTGCTGTCAGCAAGGCGCAGAAGCCACATTCTCTCTTCAATTAGCACTGCTGGATTGTGATAAAAAAAAGTTTTTTTAAAAAAAGGTCTTGAGGTTCTCTTGGAAATTGCTCATGAGGCATTCTCTAGAGGGAGAAAAAAAATCTTGCACAGGTCAAGGGTAGGAAGCAGCAAAAACAAAATGCTGAAACAGCTTGCTTGCTTCAGAAACATTCATCCTATTAGCCAGATATCCTGCCAGGTATAAAGCCAGCCAGCCAGCCAGCCCTTCACCTTCAGAAGGAAAAATTGAAACTATGGTGCAATTTCAAGGACAGATCTAATAATACAAATTAAAGGGGAACTTATTTTAGACACTCATATGAATGGGCCTTTATTTAAACAGTTAAATACTGTCCTCGCTTTTCCAAAAATACTTCAAAACTGTTTGGAAAAAGCACACAATGATGCCATTAAAGTAATTCCACTAGTTATAAAAAAGAAAAAATGAGCTCAGCGAAAATCTTGCTGGAAAAGCAAAACCTACCAGTCCTCCTAAAACCCTAATAGGAGGCAGAGTTCCTAACCTCTTCAGTAGGTTTCTGAGCCTTGGGGTCATGACAATAAAGGTCCTACTAGCAATCATCATTCTGCTATAATGACTGGATGGAGAAACGGGTGAACAAGACTCAAACTGGTGGGTGGACTAATACTGGAAGAGGTGGTCCTTAAGATCACAAGAGCTACAAGCCATGTACGGCCTTAATTACGTCAGAAGAAGACTGGCAACCAGCACAACTGGTACTGAACAGGCCGAGTATTTGTACACCTTCTTAGGAGGTGTGAAGCTCTATTCTACACCAGTTGAAGCGCCCAGGTTGCCTTCAAGGGATGTTCCATGCGGAGTGCATTGCAGTAATTGATCCAGGAAGTTACAGAAGCATGTGCCAGCAAAGCAAAGCTCACCCTATTAAAGACATGACAGAGCCTCTGTGCTACGTGCAGACTAGGGTGGGGAGGAGGAAGGAAACAACAACTCCAGCCTGCCACTTAAAGCCCTTTTGAATCCATTTTTATCCTATAAACAGGACAGAAACAAGAATGAGAGAAAAAGTTAAATGAAGTTGAGATTCTTCCAAGTGATGCACATTTGCCAACTCATAAACTTATCGTTGTGAGTTGCCCTGTTATAGGATGACCTATAAATATTGTTAATAAATAATAATACTGTGTAACCCTCCTCCTGCCTCCATAATGCTCCTTGGATATTTTAAGGCTAGTTAGTTACGTTTATGTATTGGTTCACGTTATCAAAAGGAGCCCCAAAGCAATTTACGAATACCCCAAAAATACAACATACAACAAGATTAATTAAAATCACACAAATATACAAAAGTAAATGTAAAGTTAATTACATGTTACATAAACCATTAATCTCTAAATAAAGCACGTTAAAACTTTGAAACCCTATGAAGGCTGTGCAATCACCCTGCCTCCTTCACAAAGATTGGGTTCGCATGGTCAAACAATCCATGGTCAACAAACCATGTGTTGTTTGTGAGCACACATGAGCAAGCACGCTGATTCCCACCTGCTTACCCACTTTTCAAAACAATCTTGTTCCTGGGTTGTTGACATGATATGCAAACTTCGCATTCTGGATTGTTTAGGTTTAAACACCTCAAGAGTTTTTAGCCCATGGTTTGTTGGTGGTTTTAAACTCTGGGTTGTTTAAGCCTAAACAATTCATAGTACTATTTCATGAAAACAATCCAGGAATGAGGAGTTCCTGGGTTCTTTCGGAAAGTGGAAGTGACAATCACATAGGAGGCAGCACACTCACTGCCACGTAGCCACAACTATGGATTGTTTAACCCTTAGTTAGCTTTTATGTGTGAACTGGGTCAGCATTTTACCAGGAGGGGGCAGATGTCATAGTCTTCCACTTGTAACATCCCTGTGATTTCCCACTACTTCTTCTGACTTTTTTCTTCCCACAAAAGCTCAGTTGAGGGAGAAAGAAGAGCTACCCAATGTCTATTGATTGATAGCGCTATGAGCCTCCCCATTTGGAAGCACCCCAAGTACAAGTGCATATGATGTTATCAATTTCAGGTGTGCAATTTGCTACTTGCCTATACAGGGCCCTACCCACCACTACTCCCTATTCCCTATCCACCATGTGCGCCATTGAGCCACTCAAGAAATTGTCCCTACCTTCCTTTCCAAGCCATGAAAACTGCTCTTGGTCCTCTTTTTGTTTTAAGAGACCCGTTATAACTTTCAGGGCTTGTTTAACCCATGATGACTGTGCAAACCGGACCAGAGTAAGCACAAAAGTAATGTATAGCTACATCATGTATCCAGATGTTTAAACTGCAAAAGGCAGCAATTCCTGATGCCAGTCACATATATGAAGACACCTTGAACACAGTCTTCAATAACACAGCAGAAAGTGGATGGAAAAGTTAAGAGTTTCTGTGTGTATGTGGAAAGAAACTCGGACGAGAAGTACAGACAGAAGATGACTATCCCTGAATACTTCTTTGCCAGGCTGATTTGCATTATTTGTTTTGAATATAGGGCTTCCTTTGTGCAGAATGGTCACTGCCACCCTCTCACACATTCATTCAGATTTCTGTACAAAACACAGAAGCAAACACCATGGGGGGCGGTGGGGGGGAAGCACCTTAAACTGATCCCTTAAAATACAGTGAGGAGCCTGTTCCAGTTAAAACTAGATTCACTACTGATGAATAAAACCAATTCAAAGAATTTCAGATTAGTCATTCACCGGCCTCCTAGCCTGTCTGTTTATAAAGTAATTTTGTTCCATCAGGAGTGATGCTTCTGACAACTGCTCAGCAGCTCATTAGTACGCTGTGCATTTGCCTTTTGATGGTACTCATCAGGAGCTTCAGGCCAACTCGCCCAGATATAGATGTGGTTAACATACAACGGATTTATCAAAAGCATTTTCTTTTTTAAAAAAAAATAGGTGCCATGTCTGGGTAGTGAGCCAACATCTCTAGAAAGTGTCCATTTGTTCTGAAAATTAGAACAGGTGTTTGAGTTTTCCCGTTGTGCTTCAAAATAATGCTTCCTCTATGCACAAAGTCTCAAAGAAATCATTTTATTCAATGAATATGTTCCCTGTGTGCAGATGAAGGTCTCCAGGTAACTCTTAAGCTATATTAGGAACAGGCAGCATATTGCATTGCAGATGCAGCCATGCCAACTTCATGAACTATGCCAGCCCACCACTAGCTGCTTTTTTCACATCCTGCACTCAAAATCCATAAGTCAGCCAGAGGGAGGCAAGTTTGCTTTTGGAAAAATCACATAGTGGGTGTTTTGAGAGCAACATAAGGAGTTGAAAAGGCCTTTTGTAGCAGACATTACTTTTGTACAACAGATTGTTAGGTTTACAGAGAAATGTCTCTTCTCCTGACTCTTCTAAAAGTACACCCACATGCATCAATGGAAAAGTCAGATATACTGGCCTTCTCACCCAAGTTCCTTTGTTAGATTTCGAGTTTTTTAAAAAGGAGCGCAACTGCAAGCTATTAGCCCCTCTCGCAAAAACAACAACAGCAGCCAAATAGGCTACTGTATTTATACCAGAAAATATGCTATTTTCTAGTAGTTTGAACACATTCTCTGTTAAGAAGAAGCAGATGTGTGACCCTCAAAATCAAACCCATTTTAATCTCCAAATTATTCAGTCTATTTGAGGTACTTATAGGAAACTATCCCTTCAAGAGTTCTCCTAAGCAAGCCCACTGAAATGAATGGGACTGGTGTAACAGCACTGTAGTGTTCCTCTATTGCTATTCATTACAAGGCTTGTATAGAAGAACTTACTATTGGATCATGCCCATGCCCACATCAGCACACTCACACAAAAAACAAAGTACTCTGTCAAGACTCAAGTCTGCCCATCCCTAATTTAAAAGGTGAGATAGTGGCATTGCCTCTGTAGCAATCCACTACAGATCAAGAGTGTGCTTGCGCATGGAGAATAGCTGTGTTGGGAAGATTACAGATTGAATGATGTGACTAGTCAAGGGATTGTCTCTTTCACAGAGATCTCCCTTCTCTCTTGCTTTCCCCTATTATAGCATTCATGTGCGCAACACACAGGATGATATATGGCAGGTGGATCAGTGCATTATTTCAGAGTCAAAAATAATGAGTTTCGTTATTAAATCATTCTGGGTCTGTTCCCTCTTCCTGCATTTCAAGGTTAAAATACTTTCTTCAATGCAAATAAGGCACTTCAGCACAATCTGAAGTGTGGGGACAATTGGAAGAATAAAGGTTCTGTCATAAGCAGCTCTCCATTACTTTATCTCTATTATCATTGTAAAGTCCTACGAGTAGGTACCAAGGGCTTTTAAATTAAATGTCAAATACAATCTAGCACTGAAAACACAAAGTGGTGTTGCCCAAGGGGGAAAAGAGCTTGACAAGCCTTGCTCCGCTTGTCAAAAGTGGCATTTGCTTCATAATTATCTGTTTGCACAAATGAATCACCATTTGGCAGAGAATATTGCTGGAGACTTGAAATAGTGCAAAGTGCCCAAGAAGTAAAAAAAGAAATGTGCAAGAAAAATAAAGACCTGAAATTTCTCCATCGTTTTTAAAGCCCATGTTTCTTTGCAAATGAATATGACCATAATGATTTGATGGCATCTATCTGTAAAAATTATAATTATGGAAGGTGATTTAGCTCTTGGCTCACTACACTAGGTAAACCATGGCAAAAATCCTATGTGAAGGAATCAGGGTCTGTGTGTATGTATGCACATTCAGGGATCAAAACTTTGATTAAAAATAGTAATTCCAGTTGAAGGGAATATAAACTGCTTGCATGCCAGCCTGGTCAATCTCAACATTATGGCCCTGATTTGGCTGCTATCCAAACTAGCAGACTTGTGCCTCTTCTTCCAGTCTTTAGTAATGGGTGACATGAGCCCTGTGCAGATGTGCTAAGATACACACCTCTATTCATGTATAATCAATGTGTATTTTACTCTGAATGTACATTTGTCAGTTAGTTGTATACACATTGGTCTTTGATGTAGTGACTTCACGTTGACTCCACCATCTTATGTATAGCATCAGGTCTCCAGATGTTAGATTACTATACATTGACTTCTCTTTGAAAGGCATCAATTCCTCATGAGGCTAGCCTGATTAACACTCATCTGTTTATTTATTGCTGTTCCATCTGGACATTGCCAATTAATATATGAATATTGGTACCAACTCAAAAATAAACAAGGGGACCACCCTAGTTTAAGTGACAAAATACAGGAGAAGGAGACTTTGTGAAGTTTTGCTTTTCTTTATTAAAAGCTGGCCAAGTGGGCTGCAGTTCAAACTCTCTTGAACAGTGTTCCATTTTCCATCACTTTGTAAGCATAGACAGACAATGACCTGGTTTGCATGTAAAAACAGCCCAGAATATGGGTTGTTGCCTTACCCAGAGTAAGCCAGACAATTACACAAAGCACAGGTTGCTTTTTCAATTCCTGGGTTGTTTGATTCCTTCCTCCTTCGCCTATTCCCTTCAAATGTCTTTGAAGCACTATAGTACTGTCATGTAGAGTGGCCAGATTTTTTTTTATGACTCCTGCCTGATGCCTCTGTAGCCTGGCAAAACAACCCATGGTTCTAGATTCACATGTAATGACAACTCATAGTTAAAACAACCCAGAGTTCACAACCTAGCAACAAACCATGGATACTCTTCCTGTGTTGTTTGTGGTTAACAACCCACAATTAACCCATAATTCTAGGTTCACATGCAATGACAACCCAGAATTCAACACCCTATACTCAGGGTTGTTGCTACATGTGAACCAGGTCATAATGAAAGATCCTGCAAGAAACGGGTGGGGAATTGGCTAGAGTCACCCTTTAGAAATATTAGAACTAAACACACATTAAGAAGTAACAGTCAACAACAGTTTAGGGTTGACTACTCTATAATATCATCTCTATGGCTTGGGTGACCACATTGTACATAGATATGTTGTCATTATGTATTCCCTACACACAAACATGCATGCAGCAAACTTATGCAGAATGATCTCCATGATGTTTAAACCCCGATTTATCGAGGGCCATATTCATGTGTGCATGTTATAACTGAACATATGATGTTATATGCATGCTCAAAATACAAATACATGTGCATCATAATTTCACAATGTTGCAAGCTAACCTTCCCCAAGTCATTGGCTTGCAACACAATGTTACAATGCACTTTTCATTACTAAATGTTACTAGAGGACATGACAAGGAAATGCAGAGCTGCCAACTATGATGGCAGCCATGCAGTGGGTAAAATGTATAAGTAAGGCCTAATTCGGTTAATGGATTGTTCGTATAACAGATGGAATCCAAAACATAAGGGTGTCAGTAGTTTGCCACATCTATCCATTCCTTCAACTCTTTTCATGAAGCATAAACTCACTACAGCGACAGTGCTGCTCAACTTGTTTGGTCATAGAAACACATTTCCATTCACTTTTCTCTCACCAATCTTCACTTATTATCAAAGCCCCAATGAGGGAGAAGCAACATTGGGAGAGTTTATGGGGAGGTAATTGGTGGCTGGGGGAAGGGCTCTGCACTACTAATTCACCAGACACTCCTTTTGATTATGCTATATGACTAGGCAGATTCAGTTTAAATGTAGATCACTGCCACATGTCATTTGGATTGAACCAAACATGCCTCCATTCTACAAAACTGTATCTTTTAAATTAGTCATAATAGATATATTTAATTAGTTGTTTTAACAGGCAAATACTTAATTAGCTTTTGTTCAAGTATTGAAACAGAGGAACAAAATAATCTGCATAGTTGCACTGGCCTTGTTTGTATGTCTGACTGGTAAAAAACATAATAGAGCTTGTTGCTCTCTGTACTTTCTGCATTTTATTTCCCTCTGTTCCCACTGTTTATTTCTCCCCCACAGCCCCCAACCATAAGAGACATCCAATGTTGCATGATCAGACTTCCGTTCACACAATGGGACTTCCCCTCCCCCATCCCCCACATTATTACAAGCATCTCCCAAATCAACGCTGGAGGGTTCCCCGACTCTTTCGAGCAGATTTTAGGCATGGGGGAAGGAAGAATCCATTCTGCCTACCGTGTTGTTCCACTGGTGTACGGACACCATTGGATTTTACTCCTTGTGTGTATCTATACCTGCAGCTTAAGATAATACTTCAGCAGAAGGAGAAGAAGGGAGGAGGAGGAGAAGAAGGGAGGAGGAGGAGAAGAAGAAGGGAGGAGGAGTTTGAAGCTGGGAACATTAAATACAAATAATATAAAATACATAAAACTGATTAAAAGCATATAAAACTAATACATTATTAACATAACAACAAAACTCTTAAAATTCAACTAGATAGGCCTGTCGTTGAAGTGGTGAAGTGCACTCTAGTCCATGAAAAATTATGCCATAATAAACTTGCTAGACTTTAAAAGTGCCACAGACTAACATGGCTAGCCCTCTGGAAATCAACACATACAAGGACCATATATATCGAAAACTGAAGATTTTCAATAACCAGACAAAAGCCAAACAAGCTGCTATGGACCATTTTCCATCCTCTCTCTGTTCAGGGAAAAAACAGCAGTTTCAAGAGAGGATCAGAAGTGGAGAAGGAGGAGGTAAAGTATCCCTTATTTCACTCACACTACTGAAGCTGCTTTTTTCCTGAGAGAGACCACTGAGGCTTTGGATTTGGATACATGTTTAAGGACCAAGCTAGATATTGCATACTCTACCAAGACAGTAGGTTAAGGATTCTTGTTTATGTATATGACCGTTTTCATGCAAGATTCCCAGAGTCTTAGAATTTTAATTAAAGAACTAAAAAGCTATTTAGGAGATGGCAACTATCAAGGATGAGGCATTTCGGATGCAACTGCTGGAACGCTTCCAAGTCCCATATGGAGAAAGGCGGCTAGATTTTTACTAGACAAAACCATAAATCTTCACCCACCCTTTGCACAACTATAATGCTAAAAATAACTATAGTGCCTGTGGGACTTCAGCATTTGGACTAATCAAGTCTTGTGATGCTCGTGGGAAAATTGCTACAGGAACAAAAACACTGGGAGATTTCCAGGGTTAGATCATAGAAGACAAGGATACGACAGCATTCAGAAATTGAAACAATTTATTTCTGTCTATGCAGCTCTTTCGGTACAATTAAAACGAGTGGAAAATAAGACAAGTTCTTGCAAGCTCCTAATAGCCAATTACAGTAACAACAGTAAATGTGTATCAAAATGGAATAGAAGGTGGAAGATTGTTAAGATCTGAATATAGCTGAGGTCTTAGTGTTACAATCTCATTTATATAAAACTATGTGGGATACCAAAAGCTATTTCAAACGGACAGAGCTTTGTATTGCTCGAATGACCTTCCCAAATTCACAAAATATGGTATTTTGGTCCAAGCCTTCCCAAATGTTTGGCACAGGTTGCAATACTCACATTTGTAATTTTGTACCATTCTCATTTCTCTTGACTTATCTCAAAAGAAAAATGGAGATGGCAGAATTACAGTTAAACAAGTCAGAGCCTCAATAGGAAGTTTTAGGAGGGTGGGAGGAATGAGTAGCACCATGTCATTGATTTCTAGCCAGAAGAAAGAAACACAAAGCCTAGTGCTCAGGTTTCTGGCTCCTCAAAATATATTCTAGGAATGACAAAGGGAGCTTAAGTCTTCGTCAACAGTCTAGACCTCACTAGGGATGCCCACTTCATATGCTAGTGTACACACACAATAAACTGAGAGAATTGGTGATGGTTGTGTACCTCTAAGTATTGCCCATGGTTAACACACTCATTTTTTAAGGTTTTCTTTGCCACAAACTAAAAGGGACAAGTACCCCTTAAAAATTACAGTGTTAGAAGGCTACAAATTTAAGCAGAAGAATGGTGTGGGAGGGAGGAGAGGAGTGTTTAACCCCTTTTATCCTTGTCTTTCTGTTCAAAAACATTTTTGACAAGACACATAGCGACGGGATGAAAATCCTCCTGGGCCTAAGACGGACACGCCCAGTGGATTTTCGCCCCATCATTGGCCTGCAGGACAAACACAGACAGGTCCAGGTGGAATTCAGGTCCACCTGGACCAGCACAAACCCTTTGTCCTCTAGTGGAAAGAAAATACACAGTTTTCCCAGGTTTAGGGAAATTGCATTTCTCTCCCCGCGCCCACTGATGGGGGCCTTAAAGGCCCTATTAACAGAACATTTAAGGCCCCCATTGGCAGTGGGGGGAGAAAAATGATTTCCCCAAGGCTGGGGAAATCACATATTTTCCCCCTCCACTCTAATAGTGGCCGCCGCCATTAGAATGGAGGGGAAAAATATGTGTCTTCCCCAACCTTGGGGAAATTGCGTTCCCCCACCCATGCCAATCGTGGCCTTAAAGTCCCTCTTGGAGTAAGAGGGCCTTTAAAGCCATGATCAGCGTTGTGGGGGGAAGCAAAGCATGCTTTCCAGGGCCTCCGTAAAGAGCACAATTCCCCAGCATGCTAATGGCCTGGGAAAGTGCGCTTCGCCGAGTACTCTGCCTGGCCAACTTCTGGAACAGGGCTGGCTGAGCAGTGCTGGGCAAACTCACGGGGCAGGCACCCTGTGAGTTCGTTATTCCCTAGACACAAACAACTGTGCCATGTTTGGTACACACCATACATAGCTTCTTATCAAGCTATTTTTCAGGTTTCTATAGTGTTTAAGTAGTAACAGAGAATAATTTCCAGAGGGATAACCATGTTAATCTGTTGCTGCAAAAACAGAGTGTCTTGCAGGGCGTTAAGGAGTAACAAATGCATTATGGTATGATAAATAAATGAAAGCTTATGCCATAATAAATTTGTTAGTCTTTCAGGTACAAGAATCTTTGTCGTTTTGACTTTCATGTCGGCCCCCAGCATCTGTGCTGTGGTGCACCACAGGGTACTATCTTGACCAAATGCTATTTGACATCTTTATGAAACTGTTGGGAGGTGTCATTAAGGACATGGTGCCATCGGTATGCTGATGATACCCAGCTTTATTTTTCTGTGACATCTGAATCAGGCATGGCTGTGGAGGTCCTAGATAAGTGCTTGGAAGCAGTCATGGGCTGGATGAGGGCCAGTAAGCTGAGGCTGAATACTAACACAGCAGAGACACTGCAAATGGAAAGTTCCCATGTCTGGAGTTAAGGTACAATACTAGTTCTGAATGGGGTTGCACTCCCACTGAAGGATCAAGGTTGGTAGTCTGGATATTCTCCTTGACCCATCTTTGTCACTGGAAGCCTAGTGGACTCAGTCTAGGAGTGGCTTTTACCAACTTTGGTTGGTATGCCAGCTACAGCCACTCTTGGATAGAGATAGCCTGGCCACAGTGACCCATGCACTGGTAACCTCAAGGCTGGATTACTGCAGTGTGTTCTATGTTGAGATTCCCTTGAGACTGGTCCAGAAACTGCAGCTAGTGCAGAATTCAGCAGTTAGATTGCCAAGTGGGAATTGCACTGCAGAGAATTTGCTCAGAGAATTGCACTGCACGCCAATATATTATCAAATCAGGTTCAAGGAAATGTCTCTGATGTATAAAGCCCTAATGAATATTTTTTTTTTTTTTTTTGTTTTTGTTTTTTTGAAGTGTTGAAGTGGTTTTTAAATGTACAGATTGTGTGTATGTTGTATGTTTTTGCTGTTTTAATTTTTGTATATTGTTTTTAATTGTTTTTAATCCTATGTAAACCGCCCAGAGAGCTTCGGCTATGGGGCGGTATACAAATGTAATAAATAAATAAAATAAATAAATAATGAATTTGGGAACAGACTTCTTTCATATCAACATGCCTATTCACAGACATCTACAGATCAGGCCTTCCTGTTTGTCCTATCACATGCACATGTAACAGCAACCACAGCAACCAGGGGAAGGAGGACCTTTTCTCTTGTAGGGAGGCCCTTTTCTCTTGCGGCCCCCAACCTTGGAAATTCTCTACCCTCTGCAGTATGACAGGCACAATTCTTGACAGTTGTTTAGCTAGCTGTTTAAAAAGTATCTGTGTTCCCAGGCATTTGCTGATTTCAATACCTATCTTAGTAATTTTCTTTGTTTTTCTCTTTGTATTTTTTAATTTGTTGTTTGAATGCATTTTGTACACTGTCCTGTACTTTGATAATGAAGGGCGGTATATAAATATTTTAAATAAATATAAAGGAGAAAAGCATTTCCCTCCAGCAATCCTATAATCAGACTATACTGAATAATGATCTCTTAGAAAATACCACCAGAAGAGGTAATAGACAGGGATGTCCCCTATCCCATGTACTTTTTGCATTATCCATTTAATCTCAAGCACAGTAGTGAAAGTGAAAATATAAAAATATAAAAAGTACTAAAGCCGGAAAAAAGTGGCAAAACGGAATGAAAGATTAGTCATTTAAATTAATGACATGGTGATAGCAATGTTATCAACAGATCCAGTTAGATCTCTAAGAACTATTGAAAAATATATGCAGCAATACAATACAACAGTGCAAACTAAATGAAACAAAATTAAAGGTGTTATACATGAATTTTAGTGAAGGCAGTTAATTTGATACAACCGTTTGGCTCACTTCCATAGAAACCACTTTAATACATACTTAGCTATTAAGATTCCTGTATATTTAAAGTAACAGCTTGAATTAAATTGCATACCAGTGATAAAAATACATTAAGGAATAACACTGATGAAGAAAGTAAAATGAGACTTTCTTAGTTAGGCCTAATAGTACTGGGAAAGATAAATATTCTTTCTTTATTTGCAGTGGGGGGTGTCTCCTAATGCTTCCCATTACGATATTAGAAAATTCTGGAGCAATTAATTACTATTGTATGCAACACCAATGCATTATATGTATTAATACTGGGGGAAATCTATGGTACCAGGAAAATATTACTGAGGGGAGGGGGGTATTATTCCTGGCTTTTGCATATTTATCACTAGAACCCAACTGGTGGCTATTACTTTTAGTGCTCAAAAAGAAAGAAAGAAAAGACATAGCAAAAATATTGACATAATCCTATAATTCAATTATTATCAAACACATGGGCTAAGATCATAATTAGTTGTGATATATTCCCAGACATCAGTACTGTGATAAAGGTGTGAGATTAGGAGTAAGAAGAGCCAGGTTCAAATCCCCAATAAATCATGAAGTTCACAGGATGATGTCACTCTCCGTCAGCTTTAATCTGCATTGCAGGGTTGTTGTAAGAATAAAAAGGGGAGAACAATGTTTGCTACTTTGAGCTCCTTGGCAGAAGAAAGATATCAATGCACTAAGAACGAATAAAATAAAAATAGTTTATAATAGTATAAACAAATAAATATTCCTAAATGAGAGTAAATCTTGGCCGTTTTAACTATAAGGTCTAATCATGAATTTAATAGATTCAAATATTTTTCATAAAATTAAATACCTTGTTAATTATGAAAAGTTATGTTTGAAAATGAGAGGAGTTAGACCTCTATTATATCACAGTTCCCAGGTAATATTGTTTATATTCGAGCTGGCTAGGGAGAGTCAGGTAGAAAAAGAACTGAAGGGTTTTGAAGAAAAAAAGATTAGTAATGTGATAAAAACTAGTACTGCTCTCAATATTATGACATTGTCTTGAATAGAAATAGTCAAGCTGAACAGAAATTAACTGAGTGGGAGAGGGACACGAACTATATTATGGAAGATATGTGGGAGCATATTTTTATGCAAGATACTAAATATTTCACATCAACCAGCCTAAAAGATAATGATGGTCCTAGACATCAATTAAAATAGATGCATTTGCCACAAGATAGCAACTGTTTGTAGCCTATGCCAATGATTTCCATATTTGGTGAACAAGCCAAAAATGTATTGCCTTTGATTATTTAAAAAAAGAATGGGAGGAAGTAGAAGGGCAATACTCAAGGAAGGGAGAATCAGATCCTTTTTTGACTTGTCAGAAGGGTATGCTACTTTACTGTAGTATTTACATTTTGGGGTTGTTCATAAAAAAAAGTAATATGCATTTTTTAAAAATTGTTGGATGGATTGACTGATTTCTCTGCCTGTGAAATACGCAGTTGTAATATGTTTAGTTCAGCTTTCAGCTTTCTTTTTAACAAAAAGCTTAATGATAGATGTTTCAGAAGCCAATACACTTAAGAGGGGTTTCATCCCACCAAAACAATTGTCCTATCTTGTTTGTCAATATTCCTCAAATGTCACCTGCATTATAATGAATCCATTAACCAAAGTATTGCAGTCATAGATTTACTGCTTTGGTTTTACTGATGAATCAAAGAACTTTTAATCAGTTGGCAAGCCCAATACCACTACATACAGTAACTTGTATTTATTAATTCTGAAGAGATGCTCAACATAGGTAAAGTGTGTGGCCCATAAATCTTTTATTACTATCCATGTTTATGACCATGTTTATGACCTGGTTCACACAATCACAATTAGCCACAGTGGCTAAAATAAAACATTGTGGTTTATTTTGATCATGCGAACCACAACAAAATCAAGGACTGTGGCTTCTTTAAGCCTTGATGCCTTATTTAAATTGTGGCACATGTGGGGTGCAATTTCCATAATCATTGCCTCAGTGAGGCTTGTCATGTTGTCCAAACCCAGGCAGCATGTCTTGCTGGAGGGAGAAACAACCACAGTACCATATTCTGATCATGCGAACCAACCCACTGTATTACATAATTACCATTTTCTTAACCCAGACGACAGTATTTCCCAAGTTGACTTTACCTAGCATGCAAACAACCCACTTCATAATACTGGGAGAAAGCAGACTACAGAAGCCATACATCAGCAGAAGCTCCCATTTTGGCAGTTCAGCAAAAACAAAACAAAACACAACCCTCCTTTTTAAGGGCATATAGCAGAAGTTTAAAAACTCAAATCGGTAGATACTAGCTTAAAAGTATATGAATGTTAAGTAAGTGGAAGTCTGCTTACACAACGGGACTTCTCAAGACTGTTTTTTGTAGCGAGAAGCAATACTTAACAGATAAATACATAACTATAAAATATAATATAATATAATATAATAATAGATACAGACGAGGCCTTGCAGGCTGCTCCTTTACTGGAAATAATGCTTCTGAGCATAATTTCCTGCCAGGAAGCAATGCTGATCCTGTCCAGACATACGTTTACCATCTCAATGACAGCTCAACCAGATGTGAGGCAGGACATCTATGAAAACGGAACTTTGTGGATTTTTTTAAAGCTAAAAGCCGTTGCCACAGTGGGAGCTGTAAATCACATCCAGGATTTATCTCTCGGGAAGGGCAGGTTAAACCATTTCCCTTCTACACGCCCCCCCCCCCACAATTTCCTCTGATATATGATGCACCCCCACCCAAGACAATAGGGATACCTGCATGTTTTCCCCTGCAGGGCAAATGCCATGAGGGGAGGAGGGAAAAGAAAGTGAAATCAGCATGGGAAGAATGAGGTCACAGCACCAATCCAACTCCTGCCACTCTCAGCTTGTTTTAACTGCAGGTGATCCTGAAAATAAATCTCCTATGTCTTGTCTGGTTGCTCCCTAAAATCTAGGGCCCAGGTAAAGATCCCCTTTCCCTCAAATCAGACATCAGATATTCCTGAGTAGAAATGGAAGACACTGGAAGATTGGTAATAAGAAGTTTTCCAGGAAGGGTGCACTTTATAAACATTTCTGCACTTAGCAAGGACTACATTTTCTATTAGCAAATGTTACAAAAAAAGCTGTAATAAGCACAATTCTTATTCTTACAGCCTACTGACAAGGCTACCAGCCAGTCAGAGACTAACAGGCTTACACGTTTTTTTTTCCTTTGATACATTGTAAGCTGAATGGCAGTCCAAAAGTTTGTGCAGGGCTTCATATTATTTAGCATATTCACCAACAGTCTAGAAAGCTAGGTGAGCAGCAAAGTGGGAAAATTTGCAGAGGGAAACTGTTCAAGACAGACTACAGCATATTGCCAAGGAATGCAAGTGGACTTTCCGGAAAAAGTGTAAACCATTATTGTCACTGGTTTATAAAGTAGTAGATTAAGAGCCTATCTACACAGTACCTTGGAACGTTTTAAATAGTATTTTTAAACGTTCCAAATAGGTGCGTTCCAAAACGTCTTAGGCTACATTAAGGAGTACTCACGTTACAGGAGAAAAATTGTTCAGTCTTCAAAGCAGTGTGTGCAGTCTCACACACCCTTCTGCCCATCTCTTTCTCTTTCGTTTTTACAATGAGTTTAGGGCAAGGTATTGTGGCCGCTGTAGTTCACTTGTCCACTTCCTCCTTAGTTCCCCTTTCATTCCCTAGCTTTCAATGAGTATAGGGCTAGGCATTGTGGGCGTTGTAGTTCACTCGCCCACTTCCTCCTTAGCCCCTCTTCTTCCCCACCAATCAACGGCTAAGCATTTGGGTGCCGGTAAATGAAGCACTGGCCCCACAAATCACAAACGGTAAGGAATGACACATTATTTTACTTTAAACGATTTATTAAAAGTAAAAACCGTTGTATATAGCTGAAGTGAGTTTTAAAAAACCTCAGGTATACAATGTTCAAGGGAGTGCGTCATATGGCCCAAAGAGTTTTCGTAACCCTTACAAAACATTATAAAGCTAGTGTGTAGATTGGCTCTAAATCCAGCATTGATAAATGCATGGCAGAAGTATATTGGGAATTATAATTCTACCCACAATGATAAAATGAGGGTTTAAATTAGCCTGTCTTTTCAATATACACCTCATCTGTCTTGTACTTTGGTCCATACATGGAAGACAGATTGATATTGCTATCCTGTTCCATATCTGCCTCTGGGAAATGTGAGCCTGGCATGCAAAAACTACACTACTGAATGACTTGATTTTAAGCTAAATTAAAGTTTAGGGACTTTAATAAATCTAAGGAACTTTAACAAGTATGAGGAACTTAAATAAGATTATCTAAAAGCGATGAGATCCTGGTGGTCTATAACAAGCTCCATTAACTAAATTGATTTTATTTATATAATTGATTTTATTTATATAATGTAGCCTTGCAGATATATAAAAACATACATACTAGTCCATAAAATTCTATTAATTCTACTCACCTTATGAATCTATCTAGGCATTATAGGTTGGCTTTGGTGATGGTCCCTTGCTTTCAGTGAACTGTTCTTTGTCCAAGGTAAAGCAATACAAAATAAAATGCAAACATGCATGCTACATGCAAATATATAAACATGTTGTTCAGAGGGCACCCAATTATGTCCATATGGACCAAAGTGCAAGAATATGAGGTGTGAAACTTTGGTACCGTAGTACATAGGTTAGAGTTTGGTGTACCACACTACCCTCAAACCCCTCTAATGAAGAGGTAGGGAACCTTTGGCCTGCAGGCCTATTATGGCCAGCAGTTCCCAATGAAGCCTGCATAAGCTTGAGCTCCCTCTACAGTCTCTGACCACTCCCTACCTCAAACCATTCTGCCTGATTTCAAGGGTGCTGGGGGCATGGGATTCTGTTTACATAAGGTGCCACTCCCCTGCCCAATTGACTGTCTGACCGCCTTGCATCATCCTCAATGGGGGAAGGCACCAAGGGGGTGAAGCTAGTTCCTGGCCAACTAAAAAAGCATGGACTAGGCATTGCCAAAGACGGCTTGAGTACCCCATCTGGCCGTCGAGGGCTCAATGGAGAGCAATTCAGATCCCCACCCAAGACCTGTTCTTCATCCCTGAGCTACAAAGTAGGTAGATCCCCACAGAAAAGGATCACAACAGGTGCAGTGTTGGAATTGGAGATGTGGGCTAAAAGCCTCACTCAGCCATAAACATTAGTTTATTGGTTTTATAAAAACCCAATAATTGTTTTTAACTGGTAGGCTAGGTCTCATTACTGGATTGCAATCTGATTAAGGTTGGTTACAACAGCAATACTATCACCACACTAATTTACAGTAAAACGTTAAGAGGGCTTTCCAAATGCATGTTTGGATTAAAGTTAGGGATAAATAAATAATAGTGAAATTATTAAAACCACATTAGTGTGCTGTTCAGGGAAAACAGTTACTGATTGTGTTATTTCAAGCCATAAAATAAAGGGAGGAGGGAACTGAGAGAAAAGAAACTACTTATCTCTAGGCACATAGAAAGATGGCTTTTTTTTTTTGACTGACAGACCTAATTAGATCTTAATATAACGTTCCGATAGACATTAGCAAGATTTTTCTCAAAGAGAATGGAAAGGCAAAGAGACAGTAGACATGTTTATTTTATTAACTTACTTTGGGGTCTGCACACTTGAACTTTAACCTTTCCACCATCTCTAGCATGGCCACCTTCAGGTCCACACGTTCTCTGTTCTGAAAGACAAAGAGGGCAAAGGTCACCCAAGCAAATACAACAAGATTTCCACAAGAAAACCGGAGGGACGAGGAGCAGTAATCTTTCAGCACTTTCTATTAGCAAGTTGCTATGAGCCCCTGAATACATTCACTCATTCTTCTGGGACTGAGGTTAAGCAAGCGGCAGGCTCAACAAAGAAGAAAAGATGTATCTGCCAAGAGCACTGGGGGAACTACTGGAATGAAAATTAAATGCAATTGCACAGGCCAAGTCATTCATTGCCTTTGTCACATGGATCAGCTTCAAGCAGGCTTGAATCCTGCTATATGCTCAGCATTCTTCACCTCCCACTGAAGTCAAGAATTCAGCTGTTTGCAAGGGGCGACTCAGAACCCTTCAGCGTAATGGCCTTGCTGAGAATATGTCGTGCAATGGTGACCTGGCTCCATGTTTCATTTATTTTCAGTAATTGGTATTGGCTGCCCGATAATTTAATCCTGCACTTTTGTGGTTCCATTTGTAAGATGGAGCAGACGGAAAGAACTAATTAAGGAAGTAATCAAGAGTTCACACTTCAAGAAAGACGCAAAACACTAGGCACTTGTGGAATCCCTGGAATATTTACTTCGTTTGCTTGAACAAGTCTCTCTCCAAGTCTAAACTGCAACTTATACTTAAGAGGATGGGGAAGCCGCAATAGCAAAACAAGTATCTGAGGTAGCCACACCTGATGAAGAATTTTGTCTTTTTTTTCTGCCTTCTTTGTTGTTCACTTCTAGTTTTGAAAATACGTTTTTGATTGATTGAAATTCATCCACACCATATAATATTCTGTACTAGACATGGTGAACAGGACTACAGTGATCTTGTGGTCACGGCTTGTCGTGTCGTTCAAACCTGGTGAAGATGGGTTATTGGCGTGGTTAGACAAGCCACTTACAACCCTAGAACAGCCCATGAGTTATGTGTGGTTTGTTAACCATGCCAACAATGCATTTTTGCCAGATTCAGACAACACAACAAGCCACAGTTGTGGCTTGAGTATTCAAACTGGCTGCCTGCAAGCCACAGTTGTGGCTTGAGTATTCAAACTGGCTGCCTGCAAGTACTGTCCACCATGGCTTAAGTAAACCACAGCGGACTGCTTGATCGTGCAAACTGGAGCAATATAGGGCACTTGTGCAAATTCTGATATTGCTGCTGAGACAGCCATCACTTCTGAACTCTGTTCACATCCCACTGAGCTACTACACAACATCAAGGTTGAATGGTCACCAAGGGCAGTGATCATACATACACACACATATACACAGGGCTGGGCTGTTCCCAATTAATAAACACTTGACAGTTTCAAGCCCATTGAATGTGTCAACTCTGATCTCTCCACTTTTCATAGGTAAATGAAATTTGCATAAACTTTTTCAGGCAATAATTCTGGCAATTATTCCCACATGTACATTCCCAGGATCGTACCTGCAGGTTTTGAAAGACTAACTGTTTCCATTGGCCTGCAGGACTGTGATTACCAGGTAACATTTAAATGGTCTCCTATGTATTGCTGACCTGTGTGTCATAGCCAATAAAAATTTAGGAGATTCAAAATGTAGAAAAACACAAGTCTAAATATCTGCAAACTTCTACATTAAGAACAGTATCCAATGAGGTGCAACTGTAACATAAAGTGTGCTTCAGTAGTGTAAACTACTCTAGCGCAAGCCAACAGCACAATGCCAATTCCTGGAGAAATTAGCACACCAGCTAATGCTATTGGTGTTGCACTAGAATAACTTATCTTAGCACAATATAACTTGCGTTAGTGGCTGCGCCCTGTAGGATACTATCCTAAGGTATTTTTAAAAATAAAAATATGTCATGTTACATAATTCCTGGCTCAAGAGAGAGTCTCCACTGCACTACAAACTGAACTCAACTGGAAGGATTAAATGAGAGGTGGTCTTGGTTAAAACCTACCTCCGAATGTGCTAGTTGACTTTACACAAGTCACCATTTTATCAGTCTGTCTTAGACCAAATAAGAATATTGACCTATCTTACAGGGTTGTTGTAAGAATCACTGAGATAATGTCTGTGAAGCACTATGAATACTGCCCCCTTCCACAGCAAGAGAGAATGATAAATAGGGAGAAGTAACTTCAGTGCTGCATAATCCATAAATTACAAATGCATTGAAATAAGAACTTGAAATTTCTTGAAAAGCTGCTTCAAGAAATTCTTGCACCCAGAATACACTTGCCCATTGGCCATGCTAGCTTGGGATAATGGGTATTGTAGTCACTCTGGAGGGCATCAGGTTGGGAAAGGCTGACTTGCATGCACTTTATTAACTCTGAATCTGTTTACATAATAAAGGGTTCAATCCAAGATTTAACTGAGCTGGGGGGGGGGGCAGATATTTCCTTTTGCCAATGTCACTTGAAAGTAACTGCCCATATAAGCATGCAGCTGACATATCTAGGTCGGGCAGAGTTATATGTCAGCACCTTTTCCTTGTGTTTGCAAATAAGAGAAGGTCCTGACTACGTAATATGCACAACTGGCTCCCAGCCAAACTTCTGATCATTACAGTTTTGAGCGTTTTGACTAGTTGCATATGGTATTCAGAAAAGATGCTCTGGATGCATTTGCAGACTTGTGCAAGGTAGCCCATATCTCCTAAATGTTATATGACAAGCACCCTCAGGAGGATGTAGAAAGATGTGGACATTAGGTGGTAGAATGATCTGTCCAACTTTAGACTGCAGGTAGATGATCAAATTTTATGATACACAACTCCCTACGAATAGACATCAGCACAGCACAGAGAACTAAGCTAAATCATTTCTTCCTGATATTTCTTACATGAATACTCCCTTCTCCCATGCCATATATATGTATTTTCATATATATTCCCACTTGGAGGGCATCTGGTCCAACCCCCTCTTTTATCAGCTGTAGTTTCATCCAGCCCACATTTCACCATCTTGTCAACAAGGATATTGTGGAAGAATTCATCAAATGCTTTGCTGAAATCAAGATATATGATTTACCAAACTACTCAGGTAAATGTAAAACAGGCCTATCTGTCCAATATCCCCTTAACAGGAAAGATGGAATGGAATTAGAACGCGGGTGGACAATGGGGCTTAGTCTCAGGTAAGTGGGTACAGGATTGCAGTTTTATTTATTAAATTTGTATCCTGCCTTTCCACCAAATGAAGTTCAAAATGGCTAACAGTAATGTGTGTGTGTATAAACACATAATAAAACAAAAAAGTAATACAAAAGAAAATTTAAAAAAGACAAAACCAAGTGAGTTTTTAAATATAATTTTGTAGTTTAAATATTGAAATTTTAATTGATTTTTCATGGTGGGGTGTTTTTTGTTTGTTTTTAATAAACTTGTAAGCCACCTTGCCCTAAAATTCATGCCCTAAAATTCAGGTTTAAATAATAATAAACAAAATTAGCAATCCATTAAAACCAGTGACAATATATTTTCAGATCAGCTTATGGGTGAAAGGTCTATTTAAATAAAAATATTAGGCTGCTAGGAGAAGGACATCAGAAACAGGACTAGTCAGGTCTTCCTTAGTAAGTAGTTTCGGAATCTGGGAGCAGCCACCGAGAAGGTCCTGTCTCAAATTCCCACCAAGTGTGCCTCAGCCGTTGGCAGACAGACAGAAGAAGAAATGTTCAGCATTATTACCCATCACACATTACCAACTCTGGAGCCATTCTTCTATTTATGAGCCCCAAAATATCCTGAGGAATGGTTCAGATGCTACTTTACCCAGCTCGTGTCCTTAGATTGGAATATGTAAAAGGAGAAGAAATGCCAAAGCTGCGAAGCCTCAAAGGATGATGAGATGAGAACTTGACACACCAAGCTGGCAAAACTTCCCAAAACTTGTTTTCTAGTTCTGTGTGGTATGCGAGTATCAATTCCACCGATATTTATATCTCTAAATCCCCACACACAAATCTTGAATATATATGCTGAGTGAAGTGGAATATTTGAACTCTCTTCAAGAGGTCAACAGAAATAGGCCACAGGAAAAATAAAGAGAAAAACTGTGAAAAGCTGCTATGCTTTGGCAGAGTAAAGATGCCAGAAGTTAAGAAAATCACACAGACACACCTCTAAACAGACCAAGTTTTGTAAAACGCACACAAACAAGAAAGGACAGTTTCCTGTGGGAAGTTGCAAGCTTGTGAACCCCCACCCCAGTCTATTTTTGGCAACTAGAAAAATGTAATACTATTGCTAAAACACCTCCTACAGTTATGAACACAGCTATGTTTTCTAGGAATAGCCTCAAAACAAACCGTCCATGCTTGAAAGAAGGCCTAAAATTAGACTTCTCAGCTGTGCCTTGATTTGCAGGAGATGCACTGCAAAAGCAGCCTATGGTAATGCTTAGGCTGACCATATGAAAAGGACGACAGGGCTCATGTAACTTTAAGAGTTGTAGAGAAAAGGGAATTTTAGCCAGTGTCATTTGTATGTAATTAGTTCCTGGTGAAATTCCCTCTTCATCACAACAGTTAAAGGTGCAGGGGCCCTGCCTTCTCTTGTATATGGTCACTCTAGTATAGTGCCTGCAACTTTAACTGTTGCAGTGAAGAGGGAATATCACCAGGAACTAATTGCATACAAATGACACTGGCTGAAATTCCCTTTTCTCTACAACTGTTAAAGTTACATGAGCCCTGTCCTCCTTTTCATATGGTCAGTCTAGTAATGCTGGCTTCTCCTTTCCTGTATGTTTCCTGCCTAAACATAAGGAAATGCAGACAAATCCAAAGATGGATAGCAGGCTAAGAAAACTTGGCATCATAACACATTACGCTGAAATCCTGTATAGTCAATATTGTGCTATTTGTATTTAATAAATATTCAGAAATCATAGGTCAGGTGTAAATCAGGCCCAAGCTATATCAGACCCAAGCACACCCTACCTGCCCTTGTTTCCTGCCCAGCAGTGTCACCAATTTCAATCATAGTGTAGTAAAAATAACAACACATGGTCTGTTTGAGAGTTAATCAACTGTCAAATAACCCTACAACAACCTGCCTGGGTTCAGACAACACGACAAATCATGACAACTCCTTGCCGGGAACCAAATCTTCACACACCACTACCCACCATGGTTTTAATAAACCACGGTGGGTTGCAGTGATTGTGCAAACTGGCCCACTATCTCACTATTCTTCCTTAAAATCCCTACCATGTTGATTCTTCATGAAAACTCAAAAAAGACAAATGTTAACTTCCAAAATTGTGCCCTGAGCAGTTCTGCAATGAAGGGCATTTGTCCCTCAGAGCAGGCTGATGACTTCATACCATCAGTTATCATCACCATCAGCAGCTAGTCTTCCTTTGGGAGGGAATTTCACAACCAGGGTGCAGCCACAGAAAAGTCCATGTCTCATGTGTGCCTTACCTGTAGAGACCTATCTGGGAGGTGATAACTTTATTATAAATCCTAACTGCCTCTGAGAGAGTCAGATCGTTCAAGTCAACTTATTAATAATCTATATTATCTTCCTCAATAACCTATATGGCTCCTGACAGTAGACGAAATTGCTCAATTACAAGATATGGAAAGAATGTCTATGTTCATTCAAGAAGATTATGTGCAGCCTTGACAGTGAATCTGGAAAAGTTAGTAACCACAAACATTTTTACTATCATGTCTACCCACATATACCCATGTTAATCATTTGTGGCAAACTGTGGCCTAGGAGGAGAAGAAACTTATTTCCCAAATTATAAAACCTGTTCTTCCCCGGTCATTTTGGAGCAATTGCTATTTGCCTCAAGAGAGCAGCTTGCTGCATATTTACTCAAATCATTTCATATGCAATCAATTTATGCTGCTGTCTTAAACACACATGCTTGTAAGTTCCACCGAAATCAACAGGACAACTGCCCAAGTAAGCCTAGCTACAATTACACATTTAAAATGGCTTCTATGCCATTTTAGGACTCCTACAGATATTCATGTTAGCCATTGTTTATAACCTTGCAGTAACACTTAAGAATTCTTTCAATATGCTCTCATTACATTTTCCAGCAGTAAACTGGTCAAGTGGGAAACCTATGAACGCACTGAAATGCCAATGAGCAGCATAGTTGCTCTAACTTTATTTGCTCTCCTCTTTCAAATCTGCCATCCTAATTTGTTATTTTACTTTTGTCGTTCTAGTTTCCCTCTATCCTGAAATCTCCATGAATGTCATCCCCTATTTGAAAAAAAAGGTGGAAGGGCTGAGTAAGCTATTTACAACGTAATTAAATATAGCAGAATTTTCTTCCCTTCCAGCAATGGAAGACTGATTTAATGAATACACATTCCGCAAGCTTCAGGAAATATAGAAATGTATTAATAGAGTAATATAAATAAGTTTCATCCAAGAAAAACTAGTACCAAATTACCATCTTAAGAGAATGGACCTAACCCACGCAAATACAGCTTTTTCGTATGATGTATTTCTACAGTTTTTCTCATGGACTTCTACTGCAATCTCGCATGTCCCATGTTGGTTTACAGTGGTTGCAGGACCGAGAAAGTTGATCCTGGTAACATGTCAGTCAACCTGCTTATCACTGGCAGAGAGCTACCATTGGCTGGGAGAAAACCTAAGTCCAGCTGCTCACAAAGGGAAATCCAAATTATCATGAGTACCTTCCAAACAAGGAAAGACTAAAAGCTTGTGGGACTTTTTAGCTTAAAGGCAACAAAAGGGGAAGGGGAAGGCATAATAGAAATTTATGAAATTATACATGACTTGCTGTCACCCAATCAAACTGCATGGCAGTAAATTCAAGACAGACAGAATAAAATTCTTCTTCATACAATACAGAACTTATGGAACTCACTGCCACTGGATTTTGTGATGGGTACTACATAAGATCAGGAGTCACTTCAGACTTGCAGGACCTATTTTGTTTATTATACAATCACAAAATCCTGTACAAATGCAAAATAGAGACTCAGATGGGCAAACATAAACTAAATAAGGAATGGGGTGACACATGCTCATCCAGGAATTTGTGATCAGTCATAACCAAGCTCACAAATCCTTTCACGCAATAATCCATTCCTCATTTTCACTCATGTACTCTTTTTAACAACATAAAAAGAACTCTTATGGGGGAGGGTATTTTAGTTGTGGATAGAAACAGCCTCGGTTACCCTGATGGATGACCTACAGAGGCAGAGGGGGACTGTCACCCTGTTCATTTTATTTCATTTATTTCATTTATTACATTTTTGTACTGTCCAATAGTTGAAGTTCTTTGGACAATTTACAAAGATTAATAACCATTAAAATACATTATACATAATGTAAAAACCATTTACATACAAACATTTAAATAGACAGCACACACACACAGACACACATATTTCTGAACAATTTTTAAACAGTAAACAGTAAGAAAATCTAGGACCTGATTAAAACCTCATTGTATGCTGCCAAATGCCTGAGAGAGGAGGAAGATCTTAACCTGGTGCTGAAAAGATAACTATGTTGGTGCCAGGCAGGTCTCATTGGGAAGACTGTTCCATAATTGGGGGGCTACCACCAAAAAGGACCTCTCTCTTGTTGCCACCTTCTGAGCTTCCCTCAGAGGTGGCACTTGGAGGAAGACCTTAGATGATGAACATAGTCTTTGGGTAGGTTTGTGGTGGGAGAGACGCACCATTAGGTACTGTAGTCCTGAGCAGTGTAAGGTTTTATAGGTAAAATTTACACCTTGAATTGGGCTCGGAAACATACAGGCAGCCAGTGGAAGCGGGTCAGAATCAATGTTATATGTTTGGACCTTCTTGTCCCGATTATCAATCTGGCCACCGCATTTTGCAGGAGGTGCAGCTTCTGAACCATCTTCAAAGGTAGCCCACCTTGAGTACATTGCAGTAATCTAACTTGAAGGTTACCAGAACATAGATAACTGATAGAGGTTCTCTGTCCAGATAGAAGCATTGTCATTGTAGTTGTAATTTTTTGATAGTGTACTTTAAGCTATGTTTTTAATATTATTTTATATAAACCACTTAGAGATGTTATTATATTAAGCAGTATATATGTATTAATAATAAATAAAATAAAATCACCCAGAAATCTACCAATAGATCCAGCTTTACCTTCTGCCCATGCCTGCCTGCCTTAGATGACTTTAAAAAGGGGGTTAGAAAAAGAGGACAAGTCTATCAGCAACTATTGGCCATGATAACTATGCAACCTCCATGTTTAGAGCTGAATGCATAAGCTGTGGCTTTTACTTACCAGTTGCTGGGGTGACAAGAGCAAGTAAGTTGTTTATGTTTGTTTTTTGGCAACCCAAAGCTACTGGCTGGCTAGTGTAAGAAACAGGATGTTGGGTTAATGTATGTTTGGCCTGTTCCAGAAGGGCTCTTAGGTTCTTATGCCTTCATCCATTATATACAAGGCAGAAAGAAGCCATGAATGAGATAGCAACATATACAACTAGCAGTCATCAAATAAGTGTCAGATGCAGGGAAAGCAACAGCAAAGTGGACATTTAACCAATTTCAACTGTGGTACAAATCAGTGTGCTCTAATGGTTAAAGTACAGGATTGGAGAAGCTCAGGTTCAAATTTCCATTCAGCCATGACATTCGCCCTAGCTGAGTGTCTCTAATCAAGAAACAACTGCTTTCGGACACTTTGAAATCCGTCCGGAGCTGGGAGGGGAAACTTCACAACTAGCCAGATAGCCCGGTATGCCGAAGTTGCTAGTCTGAAGATGCCCCAAGGGCAGAGTCTGGCGCACGTTCAGGATGCTTACCCTGCAGGCTTCGTAGGCGTCGTTCAGCGTGATGAGCTCATGCTGCTGGTGAGGGCCGGACACGGCACACAACACACAGATGATTTTCTCGTGCTCTTTGCAGTACAAGCTGAGGTCTTCGCCGTGCTCCTCGCACTTCTTGCGCTCCAACTTGCGAGCCCCATCCGCCTCTTCCGCCTCCTCCTGCGAGTCTACCCCCGAGATCCCCTGGCTCCCCGCCTGCCTCGGCCCCTCCGGAGCGACGAAGTCCCTCATGCGGTGGGTCCTGTACTTTTGCCTGTGCTCCTCGGAGTGAAGCTGGCAAAAGGAGAAGCCACAGTCCCCGCAGACCTGTGCGGCGCTCTGGGCTTCGTCGGGCTCACAGGCATCGCAGGTGCCATCTTGGAGGAACTCTTCCCCAGCCACCTCCTCCGCAGAAGCCATTTCTAGCCTGGTCCAGACAAGGCCTACTTGGGGACACACGCGCCCCTTTCCGTGCTCCTCCCTGGCGCTATTTTTGCGGGGGGGGGGGGGGAAGGGACCACGTCTGGCGGCCTCTGTACACTTGGCTGGGAAGCTGACCTCACTTCAGGTCGCTGTTTTCCGAGCTCTGCCCTAGACTGCCTTAGTTCTGCTTTTTCCTCACACTTTTTTCTTCTGCTGCTGCCCTTTTCTGCCTTATTATTCCTTATTGAGCTGACAGCTGCTGGGGGGATTGAGCTCAGTACCCCCAAATTAATGCATCTCGTCTTAACAACCCCCTCCCCCCCTTGCAGAAAAAGCAGTAGTTTCACTTCTGAAGCAGTGGCCAGGGTGGGTTTTTTCTTTCCTCTCGCTTTCTTTTCTTTTACTTCCTGAGTCATTTAAAGTGGCGATGCCTCTTTTTTTTTTCCTCTTCCGTCCCCGCCCCCACTCCTCCTTTAGCGTTGACAACCGTGCAGGTCGAGGGAGTTGCCAAACCGTGGCGGTTCGAAGAGGGATTTCCTCATACGGGATTCATTAACGTCGCTTTTTGAAAATGAAAGCGTTTTCCTTTTTGTGGTGTGGGGAGGAGGGGGGACGTATGCGTGCGCACGTTTCAGTGCCCCATTTAAAAGCCAGGCTTCTTCAATTGCTTGTCGAGAGTGGAGTTCAGAGTCTAATAACCGGTCTGGCAATAATCAGTAAAAGCCTTTTGAAGTCGACGGAATGTTTTATTTTCTTGCCCGTCTGGTACAAAGCGGGGGGAGATAAAGGGAAGGAGCAAATTGGCTGATTCTCTTCCTTGGCTACGGAATGTGCTGAAAACGAGGATTTGCCCTATAATTTTTTTTAAAAAAAATCCAGATTGCTTAAGCCTCAAACTGCAGCAGTTCTAAGCACGCTGGCTTCTTAATAAAGATTGTTCTAGACGTTATATATAAAACAGTGTGTAACATTTCTACACACACACCACATCCCCAATGCCTTTTGTTTTTCTAGAAAATGTAGCTTTTGAAGATAGCAATGTAGACGTCTAAGAGCAGGAGGAGGGATAGGACTGGAGTTTAATATTGTCCCATCATTTCACTACTACCCTGCACCAGGATCAGGGGCCAAAACAGACATTGCCTTAAATCTGTGCCTAGCAGCTACATTTCCTACCCCACTCCCAATTTTAGTTTAGATTAGATGTAGGGACCCTGATTTGGATTGGGATCCGGCAGGAGGCTCCTGTGCCTATTCTAGAGTAAAACGGAACAAAAGATGTAACTGCTAGACACAGATGTAAAGTAGAACCTGTTTGGCCCTAAGCACGTGTTCAAAGGGACAAATGTGCCTTTGGAAACTCCTGAGGGAGTGGGAGAGGGGACAGCTGGGGGCCAATGGTATAAAGAAGTATATGGGTGCTTCCACTGCTCCCAAAATTGCCTTTTCCTTAAGCAAGTTGTGGGAGGGGGGAGCTAGTTGATGATGCCTGTAAAGTCTTAACTTTGATCCTAAGTTCCATTCTGATCAATGAGATTCTTTGAAATAAAAGTAAATCCAATCAAATTATGTGATCCATGCATATTTCTTATTTGTGCAGCTTGATCCAAAGCATACTTACTTAGAACTAGTAAGGCTCAAACTAAATATTACTTTTAAAGCGTTGCTAGTTATTACATCTTTTCCACCTGTTACTCACAAGTAACCACAAATGGCCTTATACAGATCTGGACCCTAACAAGGGGGGATAGCGCATTTTTAACCCCTCCACAGTTCAGACAGGGCCCCATGCCTGCCAAGACCACAGCAGGATGGAGGGCATTCAAAGGGTTAAAGCAACCCTACCCCCATCCTGGTGTCCAAATCTGATCCCCATGCTTACTTTAAAGTAAGGAAAAAAACTGAAGCTGCTAGCTATATCTTTAAAATTATATGTAGTTTGACCATCATGATGATGATGATTTATTGCATTTATATACCGCCCCATAGCCAAAGCTCTCTGGGCAGTTTACAAAAATTAAAAGATTGAACATTAAAAAGTCAATATACAAAATTTAAAAACATAAAACAGCTGATATTTAAAACATTTTAAACTTTTAAGCCTGGTCACAAAGTCAGTTAAAATTAGGGATGTATATCGTATTGTTAAAATGTACAATAATGATATGATAAGGTTGTTATCGTGCATGTGTTTAATGATGACGATGCAATAGAAAAACCTACAATAATCATCGGAGACGATAATTTTTGGGCGATTTTATCGTTTTATCGGACTGCCATATAAATATACCTATAATATCTGTATTTTAAAAGTTAGAGGCTTGAAACTTGGTCACAATGCTTATGGGGTATGCTTAAGTATGTTTATGAAATCTGAGATCGATTCCTCCAACCCTCAATTTTATATGAACCTTTCCATTCTGACAGGTCTGAATGAACGCACGTGGCGAGCTGTCATTCTGATCTGTCAGAACTGAAACAATCTTTAATAAATTCATATAAAATCGAGGATTGGAGGGATCGATCTCAAATTTGGCACATATGTGTAGCAACATATGTGCCAAATTTGAGATCGATCCCTCCAACCCTCGATTTTATATGAATTTATTAAAGATCGTTTCAGTTCTGACAAATTTCATACACATACTTAGGCATACCCCATAAGCACTGTGACTAAGTTTCAAGCCTCTAACTTTTAAAATACAGAAGTTATAGGCATTTTTTTCTTTAAAAATAGGGCTGCAAAAAATATCTTTTTTTCACGATAATTATCGTGAAGATGATACGGTTCACCTATGATATGAACGAAGACAATAATTTTTTGGTCCGAAATGACAATAATGATAAACGACAATATTTTTTGGCATGCACACCCCTAGTTAAAACCTCAAGTTGTTAAAATGCCTGTGAGAAAAGAAAAAATTTGACCTGGCGTTGAAAAGATAACAGTCTTGGCGCCAGGCGGGCCTCATCGGGGAGATCATTCCAAAATTGGGGGGCCACCACAGAGAAGAACCTTTGATGTTGAGCGTAGTGTACAGGTAGATGTCGGATGTCAAGTATATCATAGACAATTCACAAGGCCGGCAGGCCTTGTGAATTGTGAGTTGAAAGATTGGAAATTGTTGTGAGAAAGTCTGTGTCTTTGTAAGCTTACCATCTGTTGTTGTTTCTCAAGAGAAGTTTGCTAGCTCAGGCTTTGAGCTGGTGAGTTTCTTTGAGAACAAAAGAATATTTGAAAAAGATGGGGCAATCTTGCAAGCTGTCTCTCACATAGTGTCGTCATCAAGAGGAGATTGAACTGTGCCGCTCTGTGGGCACATGAGTTTGGGTTACAGGCCTGAGGTCTTGTTTGTCAAGTGGCTTGAAATAGCCAGCTTCTAGGCTATAAGAGGAACAAGCAAAGGGGAGGACTTTTGCTACGGATCATCAGTTCTACACTTGCTATGAAACTCTTCGTGTTTGGGATTCTATTTATTTAGAGATGTTGGATGCACTCTGTACATGCTCTGTTGCTATTTGAACTTAGAATTTCTAAAGACTGTGCTATGAAAAGTGCTTATAGACTTGGACTTGCAGTTACTGTTCTGGATCGTGTTCTATGGCCTGTGAGAGCTTTCTCTGCATGGAGCCAAAGTACAGGCACAGAAGAAGTTTCCTAGGTCGACTGTTCCTGTTTCAGATTATGTGTTGTGTGTGACCTGAGAGAGAGTCTCTTCTCAGAGCCTTTGCTACAGGCAGAGGGGTTCTTGGGTCGAAGTTCATTTCTCTGGCATCTTGCTTACTTGGATCAACTCAGTGCTTACTGGCAGATTGGGTGTGGTTTGTACAAGATGTATACTGTCTCTGCCGGTCTTCAGGCAGTCTTGTACTGAAGCTTTCCCTGGGGTTGTAGGCCTGTTCCTAATGGGTCAGCATGTTTCACGTCTGGTAATTTCTCATATAAGACTTGGTCTATCCCAACACTTCTCTCCCTGAGAGATTGCTGTTATGGTTCGCTTCAAGCCTTTTGAGCCTAAAGCTGTCTGGCCGTCATCAGCTTTATGTGTATGTGTGTGAATATGAAACGATTATGCCTGAATTCCGTGTGATTTCACAAATACAAGAGTCTCACTGTTGTCTTGTCAGTTTGCCTAAGTTTGTGAGCAGAAGCCTGGGGTTGAGCAAGTTCACGACAGTAGGTTCATGTCGGGAAAGGCATTCCATCAAGTATTGTGGTCCCAAGCCATGTAAGGCTTTATAGGTTAAAACCAGCACCTTGAATTGGGCTCGGAAATGTACAGGCAGCCAATGCAAGCAGGCCAGAATAGGTCTTATATGTTCTACCCTTCTGGTCCCTGTTACCAATCTGGCTGCTGCATTTTGCACAAGCTGCAGCTTCCGAACCGTCTTCAAAGGCAGCCCCACGTAGAGCGCATTGCAGTAATCTAACTTGGAGGTTACCAGAGTATAGACAACTGAAGCCAGGTTAACCCTGTCCAGATAGGGGCGTAGCTGGGCCACCAACCGAAGTTGGTAGAAGGCACTCTGTGCCACCCAGGCCACCTGAGCCTCAAGTGACAGAGATGGTTCTAGGAGAACCCCCAAGCTACAAACCTGCTCCTTCAGGGGGAGTGCAACCCCATCCAGAACAGGTTGAACATCCTCCATCCGGTCAGAGGAACCTCCCACTAACAGATTCTCAGTCTTGTCTGGATTGAGTTTCAGTTTATTAGCTCTCATCCAGTCCATTGTCGCAGCCAAGCACCGGTTCCACACATCTACATCCTCATCTGATGGTGATGAAAAGGAGAAGTAGAGCTGCGTGGCATCAGTGTACTGATGATCTCAAGTAAATGGGAATATGATTAAGTAAGGACAAAATGTAGATGCTTTATTGGTCAATGTACAACCAATTTCTCTATTCTAACTCTTTCTAAATCTTGGTGAGCCACACTTGCTGCTGCCCTGACCCCGGCTGGAATTCTACTGTCTTGGTCCGAGTTGTTCAAGTACTATGCTCCTCAGGCAGACCCTGATCCAGCAAGTGTGTCTCACTCTTCAAAGAACATGTACCACTTCAATTGAACATATGAATTGGATCATGGTCTTCCTGTCTTAGGGGCAGATGGCCATATAGACACAACAGGAAGCTCTATCTGTGACAGGTTGATCATAAAAGCTTATGGGGAAATACATGGGAGACTTTTCCTCCTTTCCTCCTTTAGTAAGGATGGGTATTCTAGAAAAATGCAATGAAAGACTCTGCTTTTTTTCTGTACAAACCCTGAAATCTGAACACTCCAAGGTTTCCATGCACCCAGTGATGGGGTGGCAGAGGGAGGACCATGTACCACCAGGCTAAATTAGTGGTGTGATGGAGCCAAGACTCAAAGGGCTACAGTGTTGGCATTTTTTATTAGTTGAAATGCTGTCATCATCTGCCAACTCCCTAAAAATTTCCTGTTCCATCTGAGCTTATGTCACAAGGAATGCCCCCTTCACTTGGGGGACATGTTATATCTTTCCTTCTGGGAGAAATCAGAAGTGACAACACAAATAGAACAATTCTAGACTTTATTCATCTTTGTTACAGTATAGGATCATTCAAGTTAGTAGTTCCATGAGCAGAATCCCTTCTTAGGGTCTGAAGATAGTAGCTGCAGGATAATGCAATATGCTCCCAGACCAAGTCTGGTAACATAGAAATGTAGGAAGCTGCCTTATACTGAGACCATTTATCGATCTAGCACAGTATTGCAGACTGTGACTGGCAGCAGCTCTCCAGAGTTTCCGGTAGGATTCTTTCCTTACTTTACCTGGAAATCGAACCTGGAACCTTCTGCGTGCAAAGCACATGCTCTATTACACTGAGCTATGGACCCTCCCTACTGAGCTATGAGAACCAGAATGAAGGCTCATGTGCAAGGTAAGTAGTTGGAGTACCAGGTGATACAGCTAAGAATCTGCATAATCAGAATAATACCCACAGACCAGGTTAGTAGCTGCAAAACCTGGGTGAGTGCCCACAGTGATATCGGTAAGTTGGTGCAGGATCAAGATGAGTCCCTATACAGCAAGATAAGTAGTTGCAGGACCAGGGTGAATACCAATGCAGCAACATAGATCAGTAACTGTAGGATCAAAAATAATATTACATAGTGGTGCAAGCTGTAGGTAAGTAATTGTGGGGTCAGAATGATCTGGTACTGGGTTTGCTGTGGAAGCATAAAAAACCTTTTCTTGTTCTCTTGTTCTTGTACTTTCCCATCTGCTGTCTGTAGTGAGTCTCTTTTACTGTTTCCAGAAGCCAGCCTTCTGATTCAGCTCACTTGTTGTTTTCCCTTCCTGCTACCCTTTTTGTACTTTCTGTTCTCAGTCCTTGCCTGGTGATCCTTCCAACAGTCTCTTCTGAGGCTGCCTCTACAAGGCCTCCTCCACACGAGACGTTTAATGAGCCTTGAAGGCTCATTATAAATTTTACCTCCACACCAGCGGAGCGCAAAACGGGCGTACAGGCGCGTTATCTCCCCGATAATGCGCATTTTCGAATGCGCGTTAAATAGCGACTTTTATTTTGCTCCGGCCGTTAAAGCGCATTTTCGCCGTGTGAACAAGCGATTATGCGCATTAACGTCTTCTAAAGCGCTTTTTGGACATCAATTACTGCGCTTCGCCGCCTCTCGCCGCCTCCCGTGCAGAGGGATTAGGCGTCATTGCGCCTCCGCGATAATGCGCATAATCCCCGAACCGGGCGCAAAAGCGCATCCTTGTGGAGGGGGCCCAAGAGGCATTTAAAGCTCTTTCAAGGCACATTAAAAAATTTACCTCTACAAGAACGGAGCGTAAATCGGGCGTAGAGGCGTGTTTTCTCTCCAATTATGCGCATTATCGAATGCACGTTAAATAGCGAGTTTTATTTTGCTCCGGCCATTAAAGCGCATTTTGACTATGTGAACAAGCGATTCTCCGCATTAACTACTTGTAAAGCACATTTGAAACAACCGGTAAGGTCACCTGTTGAGTGCTCAATTACCTCCTGCATACAAGCATTTACAATAAAAGCGCTTCCGAGAAGATGCGCATAATTGGAGGAACAGGCTTCAAACGGAATCCATCTAGAGGGAGTCTGAGACTCTTTGCTCCTGCTTTGTCCTTTTTCACTCACTGTGCTTCCAGCGTTCAGGCTTTTATTATGTGCTTCAGCCCCACCTGCTCCTTCTCCCTCAGAATCTTTGAACTATTTAAAGCGTCCTTGTCCTCACTCCCTTTTTTTGTTTTGTTTACCCAGACCTACCTGTGACTGGCTACTGTTTCTGGACAACCAAGGAAACCTGAGAAATTGTACAGCAACCCCTAATAGCTCCTCACATCTTGTACAGCTTATCACAGTAGATGGGCGGAGAATTCACCCAACAATATATTATTTTCTCTTGTAATGCAAGGTATTTTGGGATGCCTTTGTCTTTACAAAAGACCTGATCCTGGTGGGGATAAAACTGCTAGAACTGGTTTGTAGATATGGATCAACACAGCTGCCTGCGTTTTTGAACTCACCTTGGGAGAGTGGCTTTGGGGACTGTCATGATGAGCACCTGCATTTCAAAATTTACCACTACATCACTGGGCTAAAGTTGCAACTGGACTGCCCAAATGTTTACAAGCTCTCTTCTCTATCTGTTTTCTCGGGAAGCTTGGGAAATGTGGTCCATATAAAATAGTAAAATATAAGAATGAAAGAAACTCACATCATCATTCTTGTGCCCTCATCCCTGCTGCCATGTGTATCTAGCACTTCACTCAAATCTTCCCCACTGAACTTGCACTGCAGGCTCTGGGGGATTGATCCTTCATAAAAGGTTTACAAGATGCTTCTCCTCTTGGGTGTTAGTGCAGGCCTCTGCCATTCCTGAGGAGTCCTCTGTTTGAACTCTTAAGCTGACAGATGTTTTTGTGGTACCTAAATGTAAAAAAACGTGTTGTCTGTATTGCCGGAAATAACATGTTTTGAAGTGAACAAAAGAGAATAACAGATTTCTTGGGGTATGGTTGTCAGATGAAAATACTAAAAAAAAAAAAAAAGAAGCAACAGGAAGAAACGGCTGCAGCATTTGTTGAGTGGTGCTTCAGTGTTCTGCAATGCAGGTGGTCCATTGTATTTTGATAGGGCTATGATCTAAAATATCTGTCTTTTCAATGAGAATGAATAGTTTAGGATTTTTGTAACTGCCTCTCCAAGCTTGTCAAGACAGCCTGGAGCATCTAACCATTTTGCAAATGTACCTCATTAACAAGAAGCTTATTGTTCACTCAGTGTATGATATGAAGGTGGCATGTGAGGGATAGGGCAACGTGTCTGCTGACCCTGAACTTTGCATGTCCAGTAGTCCTGTCCCCTATCTCAGCATGTTCAGATAAAGGTAAAAATAGGCTCCATACATGTACAACTTGTATGGGCACAAAAAGTCCTGTTACAATCTGGATTCTTGACCACACATACACTACACACGTCCAGATCTTTGCATATAGAGCCCATTCTTATCTGCAAAGGCACAATGGTTGGGGACAGAACCAGTAGGTGCAATCCTGCTCCCCCACCCTAAATGTGCTATATACTTGAGAACAGGCCTAAGGTTTTCAAACTCAGATGATCAAACACAGCTCTTGTGCTTTTAAGAGCTGCAAAGAAGGATTTTACCGGTGCGGCTGTCTCCATCACACTATTGTGATGATAGGAGGAGCTGGATTTTCCCTTCTATAGAACATGGGTTGACATCTTTTTGGATTTTAAAAATACTGTGTGGGGCCACAACAAACACCAAACATAGGTTTTGCCAGCTTCTCAGACCCCAGAACAGAACAAAATTTAGTTTTACTCGGTCAGACCAGCAAAATGATACTTGTTTTGGAATCCTATATGCAACTCTTAACAATATTGAAACTATCTCAAGTGCTTTTAACCTTACTTTTTAAATGGCACTTTCCTTATAGGGGTATCGACATAAATGAATATATATGAATATACATGAGGACACACCTTGTCAAACAATGGGAAATCTGTCATTAGAAATTTAACCATACAGTACTTTGCACGCACACATATACACTGCTGCCAAAATGCAGAAGTTATATACTATAAACTAGCCTTCCACAACCAGCTGCCATCCAGTCACATCTTACTACTTATTTTCTGCTTGTTATTTCTGTGGACAAAATAGTCCATAGTTACACTAAACTATTCTTCATGGGGTATGTTAGGATTTCATGCTACAGAACGGAGTGGGGAATACAAGAAGCTGCTCTGGTTGCATAGTGTAAAATTATTAGATGTAAAACTTTTCAGAGCTGAGCACAATCCATCATAACTGGCGGATTGACCACACAGTGAACAGGACAGCAACAGAAATATCTTGGAGTTTTAGCATTTATGTATATATGTATTACCCAACTGGCTGAATGAGAGATTTCAGGTAAGGTGGTGGGGAGCTGTGAGGGCTGATGTTTGCAATGCGACAAAGCTAGATGTCCTGATGGCTATGTGTTACCTCCAGTATACAAGGCAGTAAGCCTATATGCACCAGTTGCTGGGGAACATGGTTGGAAGGGTGCTGTTGCACCGTGTCTGGCTTTGTTGCTCCCTGGCCAACAGCTGGTTGCCACTATGTGAACAGAATGCTGGACCAGATGGACCTTTGCTCTGATCCAGCATGGCTCTTCTATGTTCGTATGTTCTTAATTGAATAAGGACACTAGAAGGACACTAGAAGGACACATTGACCTCAGTCTAGAAAAGTTTGCATGGCTATCTTAAGTCCTATTAATTTCTATGGGCCTTATATGTGCCAGACAAATCCTAAGCATCCAGCTCAGTATTATTGAGTTGAATGGGACTTAGTCCCATATAAGCGTACCTAGGATTGTAGCCTAACATTCTTTGGATCACAGCCATCAAATGGATAGCCCAATTTCTTTGCAGCCTCTTTCTTGTGTCTCCTATATGGGACACTTTAGAAATAGGTAGGGCATATCCCTTTGATCCCTGGCTTTTGGCTCTGGCACTTTTGGGAAAATGACAGGGGAAAAGCTATAGCTTGGCAGTAGAGCATGACCATTGGCATACTTAGGTCCAACATTCAGTTTCTGCATCTCTAGTGGAACTCAAGAAGAACCCTACCTGAGATCTTGAAGGACTACTGCATTTCTAGACTACGTGAATTATTGATCTAATCTGGTATAAAGCACCTCCATCTATTTAATGGAATGATCCAAGGATGGTCTGACATTCCAGAAAAAATCGGACGTGATTATACACACACACACACACACACACAGAAATTGCCATACTTTAATGGCTTTTGAAACATTGTGAAATAAGCTCCTGGGCTAGAACCTTTCATATATAGATTTAAATTCTTTCCTTGGGAACAATTAGTTAGGCAAATTTTACCTGTAACCTCCCTAAGCCAATTATCAGCTCCTGCTAAATGGATTTACTTACTCTCCACTGCAGACATTTATTTAGTAAGTTAAGTGAGCTATTCCTTTTATTTTAAAACTACCACAATTTCCAGTTTGTGGGATGAATCACAAAGCCATTTTCATCCCCTGCCATGGTAATGAAAAGAGTAAATTCCAGAAGGGGAATGGGAATCTTATTTTTAATATACAGACTGTAATGCAGATAACGTTTTCATGTGATATGTGCAGTGAGACTTTATGACCAGTTTCATTTTAGCGGGCAGGCCCCTGAGATCACCTAATCTGATTTCATGCTGTTCCCATATTAACTGATATCTTATCTTATTAGAGCGCACTGCAGCAAAGTGTAATGCCCCCTTGTTGAATAACCGGAATAACAATTTCCGAAATGTTATGAATGAAAGAGTCACAGCTGTCGCTAATGTTCCATGTCCATGGAAGAACTAACCTGCTAGAGTTGCCAAAGCAAAAGGGTTTGATTTAACTCCTAAACATTCTATCCTACTACCTGACAATACTCTTAATAGGTTATTTTGTGAGTTGTGTTGAATTATTCACATATCTTTATTGCTCCTTTTACACACAGGCACAAACACTCAAAGAACAAATACAAATCCACCTAACAATGCCAGAAGCTGTGATGTTGTTTGAGACAAAAACTATTTCTTAATCATAATTTTTACTAATTATTCCCGCAAATTGCTTTGTTGTAAACAGTAATGTCTAACGAGAACACTAAGATCTATAACCATCCATTATTTATAAACCTTTATTACATATACAAGTTGATTTCTCAGAAATGGATGATTGCTTCTTATTCCCATTTACTCTTTTTCAGGCACATGTTTACCTAACATTTGAGAATAAAAACATATTCTCTCCCGGGCCAGGTTTAAGCTTTTAATACTAATGTACAAAACAACTTGGAACCAGGATACGTGAGAAAGCGCCTTCTCCCTTACCAACTTGCCCAGTCACTGAGATTGTTAGAGGGTATGGCTCCTTGTAGTTCCAAATGAACCTATGGCCCGATTGGAGTCCACCAGGAGAAGAACTTTCAGTGTGGTGGGCTGCTTCCTATGGGATTTGCTGCCTTTGGAGGTCAAGCAGGTGCCAACATTGGCTGCATCCAGACAACACCATAGTCAATGGTGGGTTAATAGTAGGCTGACCATCTGAAAAGGAGGACAGGGCTCCTGTAACTTTAACAGTTGTAGAGAAAAGGGAATTTCAGCCAGTGTCATTTGTATGCAATTAGTTCCTGGTGATATTCCCTCTTCATCACAACTGTTAAAGTTGCAGGGGCCCTGCCTTCTTTTGTATATGGTCACTCTAGTATAGTGCCTGCAACTTTAACTGTTGGATGAAGAGGGAATTTCACCAGGAACTGATTGCATACAAATGACACTGGCTGAATAAACTTTGTTTATTCTTAACTTTGCATTTTATTTTAATTGTTCTATTGAATTTTGTACACCCCCCTGAAATGTGATAATGAAGGGTAGAATATAAATATTTTCAATAAAGTAATACATTCCTTTTCTGGTGCACTGCACTGATTGTATAAGCATCTTGAACTACTAGGTAGTGCTATTCTATATCCTTGGTGCTTAGCTAAGGTTCTGTGTTTTGTCTTGTTCTTGTCTTGGGAAAGTTCCTGTAAAGTGCAGAGCTATGCTGCAGGCCTGTGCTGTTGGTTTAACTTGCAGATATATAATAAAGTCTGCAGCGCTGGCCTACCCTTAAACAGGTAAAGTGGCCACCCCACTGCAGGCAGTGGATTTGGGGTGTCATGAAAAGACAGCAAATTATTATTATTTATTTTTAATGTAATTTTTTACTCACAGGGACAGGTGCTTGTGGGATTTTCTGCCACCGGTGCAAAAATAACTTGGCCAGCCTTGGGTACTATGCACCTTGACATATGGGGGATGGGGTGGGGGCGGCATTTGTTGTCTTGGCCCAGCCCTGAAAGTCTGTTCCTCTAAGCATGTATTTCAGTATTTCTCATCTAGGACAGTGATGTTCTTCATTTCAGGAACATTTTCTGACAACCCCCTGAGCATCTGTTGTGGATGGAAGGAACTCCAATACACTGCAGCAGATCCTACAGCAATTTCTAGAACATCTACTCAGTTAATGTGGAGCGTTGACAAAGCCTGTTGGGTTTCACCATTGCCTTGAGAACTAAGACTGTGTCCTAAAATAATCCCACTCTTTTGCATTTGTATGTTTCAGGACAACTGATTTTAGTTATTAAGCTGTCATTCAAGGAAACTAGTCCATCCTTACTAATCTTCTCTTTGAAGAATCTCTGATGAATTTCCAAAGAACCTCGGATTCCCAGATGTTAGATCGTAGCTTGAAACCCATTGAACTGGGATGATCACATGTAAAGGAGGACAGGGTTCCTGTAGCTTTTATAATTGTGCAGAATTAGCAGCAGCTGCTACTTTTGTAATACCTGCATGACGAGTTGGGATTTAGCACTTGCCTGCCCAAATGTCATTTTTACATAAATATTAGAGATAAAGGGAACTTTGTATCTGATGATTCTATCATAATAAGCTGTGTTCCACAAGCAAATGGCTTCTGAGTTACAAAATACTTTTCTGTGGCACAAACTACACTGGCAAAACATGCCACCACAACTCAGGGCATAATGACACAATGACTTTTGGACTGGTCCAGATGCTTCTTAGGGACACTAACTAACTAACTAACTAACTAACTAACTAAGCACTCTAATATCTAAGCTGGGACTACATGACTCTCTGGCTGAATTCGGACAGCACGATAGTCAGTGGTGGGGTAATAATCAACTTTACAGTTGTTCATCTAGGGGGTACTCCCCACACAACATGGTAATAAATAATTAACTGTGGTGTCGATTAGGATCAGCGCTGAGTTGACTATGGCAGCATTCGGATGACACGATAGTCAATACAACTGACGATTGTTTCCCCCCACCCCAGTTGCTTAATGTGTCGTCCGAATTCAGGCTCTCTGTAGCAAAATTTTACAATCAGTTGGAGGTGGGATGATTTCTGAATTTTCTATAGTTGATATATTCATGAACTTGCGTCTTCTAATGTGTGCACAATAGACAATTCTCACGGGTGAAATGCTTGGAACATAACATTTTGAAATAGCCTTTTTATGTTAAATATATTCAGCTACACAACCTGTCATCTATTTTATCTTTCAGGTGTCTTTTTTTTTTAAGGCAAAAATGAATTAGCAATGAACAATTTAAACAAGAGCTGATAGATTACTAGAGACCACCCTTCAGCTGTGATTCTGGGGCTTCTTTCACCTCAGGAGTGGAGGGGCTGTTCTTTAGAACAAGAAGCTAATTTGTTCAGTCTTGCTCTGAGTCTCTTTGGCTTTGATATAAAAATTCTGTCCACCCAAGTCTGCAAATTATTGATTGAATCCCTTTCACTTTTTTTTAAAGGCCCTGAGCTGAGATTTTCACTGTCTTGTAATAATTCATTTAACTTGTGGCTTGAACAGAACCGAAGCGTGTTTCTAACGGTAACAATCAAGAGCAAGCAACAATCATGCAACCAGTGGGAAACTATAATTTGAAAGGAGCCCATTTTGGTACAAACCTGCTGAGGTTATGTTTAGCTCCTGTGTGTGAAGAATTTCAGAGACCCTCAATCCAATGTTGTTTTTGAGAACAAAATGATTTTACCATGCAACTGTGCTACTTTTAAAACTGCAGAAGCACATGTAAGAAATAATGCGAGATTAAGACACCGGAAATAGTAAAATAAATAAATAAATCTGGGTTATGTCAGGGAAACACTAGTTTCTAACGCGTATAGCAGTTGCATTCATACAACACTTGTACAAGGCACTTATTTTACATTATAACATACTTTGGGTTCATTTGGGCTGAATCTTACAACAGAGAGTAACTTAGACCCCCTCTAGATGGATTCTGTTTGACGCCTGGTTAGCCGATTATGCGCATAATCGCTGAAGCGCTTTATTGTAAATGCTTGTACACAGGAGGTAATTGAGTGCACAACTGGTGGCCTTACCGGTTGTTTGAAATGTGCTTTACAAGTAGTTGATGCGGAGAATCGCTTGTTCACATAGGTAAAATGCGCTTTAACGGCCGGAGTAAAATAAAACTCACTATTTAACACGCATTCAATAATGCGCATAATCGGAGAGATAAAGCGCCTCAACTCCCGATTTACACTCCACTCTTGTAGAGGTAAAAAAATTAATGAGACTTCAAAGAGCTTTAAACATCTCATGCAGAGGCAGCCTTAGATGGCCTTTTAGCAACCCTTCCTGTTTCATGATTCTTTGAATGGTTTAAAGCAGGAATGCTGGTTTTCTAAGCCTATCTCAGCCAGGCTGCCAGAGGGCTAGACCATCCTGGCCATGGTATCATTGTCAGAAATGGAGTTCAGGAGAGGGGGGAAATACTGATTTGTCATTAGCTTTGGCAAAGAGGAAAGTGTCTCAGTGTATTTTCTACTCTCAGCCTAGCAACTTTCATGCATTCAACAAGGGTGGGAGGGTAGAAGCAGAACCAGCAGAATGGGTTGGCCTCATTGGGCTTCCGCAACCTGCGCTTCCTTCGCTCTGTTCTTCTATGTGGCTGAACAGAGTAGGCACAGGTAGGGTGACCAGATAAAATCCAGGTCAGGGCTCATGTAACTTTAACAGTTGTAGAGAAAAGGGAATTTCAGCCAGTGTCATTTGTATGCAATTAGATCCTGGTGATATTCCCTCTTCATCACAACAGTTAAAGTTGCAGGGGCCCTGCCTTCTTTTGTATCTGGTCACTCTAGTATAGTGCCTGCACCTTTAACTGTTGTGATGAAGAGGGAATTTCACCAGGAACTAATTGCATACAAATGACTCTGGCTGAAATTCCCTTTTCTCTACAACTGTTAAAGTTACATGAGCCCTGACCTGGATTTTATCTGGTCAGCCTAGGCACAGGGAAAGAGGACAAGCAAATCAGCAGTGGCAAGGAGTATGTTGCCCATTGAGTATATCTAGGCCAAGCTCCCCTCCCCAACCACAACTTGGAGCCAATACCGGATAGGAAAGGAAGACAAGACACTTCTACCCTGGTCAGAACAGGAAACCAAGGCATTTCTGGTGTCAGACTCTGAGCTCTCCATACTGGCACATTAACTGCTTGTAGGAGCCAGATGAAATCTTACTGCAAACCTGATGCTGCTTAAATGTTGCAAAATTGAAAATATATTTTAGATTTTAAAAAATGAAAGATACAACAGTTTTCCCTTTCTGGTTTTCTCTTTCAGGCAGAGGCAGGTCATTCTTGCAACCATCACATATCCTGCAGAGCTTAAAATCAATGTCTGCAGACCCACCCACATCCACTCCATCTTGGGACTCTGCACATGAATTCAGCATCATCAGTACCCCCCCCCCCCATCCTCCATCCCCACTTTTTATAACATTTTGCCTCATGAAGGGATCTGGACATCTTGAAAGCTTGCAGATTTGGGGGTAATATTTTTGGTTGGCCTAATAAAGGTATTACACTGCTATGGATTTCCAGTGCTCACCTCCTATAATGCAATGGATTGAGGAATTAACAATGCTATCAACATTTGAATGGGTGGTATATAGGTGCCTGCCGTGAATGAATTTGGTTTGCATAATTGGTTTGCATAATTTACTCTTTTAAGAATGTTATATATTTTGAAATCAATACTTTTAATGCATGTAGTTATATTATACTTTTTTCTCTACTCCTCCCCTTTTTTGGTTTTGTTTCGTTTTGCTTTACTGAAATTCACAACAACAAAAAACTACTAAGAAAAAAGAAGAAAATACGGATTTTAGAGATTTTTCTGTGTTGTCCAAACGTTTAGAGATATGAGTTTGAGATCATTTGAGGAATGCCTCAGTCTAGGGGTTCTGGCAGCTTGGTCTACTGAAAGTACAGAAAATGTTCCCATGAGGCTTATCCAGGTTTCCAACCATGATAATGCTTCCTAGGAACATAGAAGAAGAGGGAGACAGGGTGGCCAAAGAAATACTGAACTTTATTTATTTATTTATTTATTGCATTTATATCCACCTTTTTTTCCTCCAAGGAAACCAAGGCAGAGTACATAGTCTTCCTCCTCTATCCTCACAACAAGAACCCTATGAGATAGATTGGGCTGAGAGACTGTGGCTGGACCAAAGTCACCTAGTGGACGAGTGAGGACTAGAACCCAAATCTCCCAACTCCCAGTCCAGCAATCTAGTCACTACGCTACACTGGCTCCAAATGTGCTATATAGTCTATATGGCAAATGTGCCATATAGTCACTATATGGCACATGTAGTGTGCCATATAATCAAAGATATCTCTAAGACAAATAGTACATTTGGTGATGTGGTAATAGTGCCAGTTGTGAGGACTAACATAGTTCAGACTCTACAATAATTTCGGATGATGATGATGATGATGATTCCAGAGGTTCTCCTGTTGACAACCTGTGTTTCCCAGACATTTTGAATGTGGGCCCTTCTAAACTTACTCTACCTTCCAAGCCAGCAAGCATCTCTTTGGTAGCAAGTGACACACAGAATATTCATACTCTGCAGTCAGGATTGTGTGTGTGTAAAGCTCTGTGGATTGGAGTGCTAATCCAATTCCGGCACTATAAGAGTGCAGGAACAGGGCATCTCAGGTTGTTTTCTAAAGTCAGCCAGCCCGCCAGCCAGGGAAGCAGACAAAAGGGGGAAGTTCTACTGTGGCCAGAAGCTTCCACACAAACCTCCCTTTAGTTTCTATGATTAGCATAGCAGCTTTGGTTGCTGCCTCCCCAGGGTATCTGTCCCACACCTTGAAATCACTGTTAATCTCACGATGCAATAATCTTGAGCTGCTTGGACAATACCAAAGACCACAAATTAGAATTGGCAAGTAACATAATCAGTCCAAGACTTATGACAATAAAGACATAAAGTACACCAGAGTATTGCATTGCGTAATCCCTTGCTTAGAATTTCCACAGCATTTTAAACACCTAGTTAGTTCTGGCTTTATACCTTTTAAATAAATATTATTAAGCCAGTTCACAGACCGAGAAACTGTGGCAGACCTATTGAATAATTTGTCCAAGGTTGATTAAGCTGGCAGTATATTAATATTCAGTACATTCTGGCGCTTAGATGCAGTCCACACATCACTCATTTTTCAATACTCTCATGGCATATAGACTTCAATCTTAAATGTTCTTGCAATGAATCTGGTCTAGGGGCCAGGAACCTGTCACTTTCCAGATGTTGTTGGACTTCAACTCCCATCAGCCTCACCCTAGACCAATTCTTCCATAATGTCTTTCTTATTTTACACCATGAAGCATTAGCTTTTGAGAATAAAAATGGAAAACAGGGTTGGTTTGTTTTTCTTTTTAAAAGAGCTAACATTAGGGCTGTATGAATTTTGTTAAACCTGTTCTGTATTTTGCAAGTTGTCATGCATCTTTTGTTATATCACTCATTGATAGAATCATTTATTTGCTTTTGCCAGAATTTCATCCTACTTGTGGTAATTCACACCAGTGGTAATTTGCATTAACATTATGTCGCTAATGGAGTTGTGAAAATGTGCTAATGCACACCAGCTGTTGTGAATTAGTGAAAATACTCTCCCCCAAAAGTGAAAAACTGGGCGCAAGTCCGTGGCATCCACATGACTCAGAAAAAGTTGGGCTGCTGCAGAATCTGTAGGCCACATCCATGGAAATCCAAACTCATCTGGCTCCATTCTGGATTACTCTGATATCCATAGGTGCACATGACACTCCCACAACCACATTCCGTACACCACTCCAAATCATAAATGACATGTTCACTGAAGAAAGAGATGCATTTTTTTTATGGGTTAAACTCTGGAAAAAGGTAATGGTTTCAAAATAGAAGTACTTTGTGGGAGTGGGGGTGGAGGCATATCTCTCTCACACTGTCAAGCATCAAATCAGTAACACCTGCGATTTTGTTCTTTGGTAAACTGATCTTCTGAAACAGCCCTTAAAGATCATTAACAGCATTTTGATAGATACTTATGCTGTATCCATGGTATTTTTATCTTAGTTGACGATTTACAAATATATGTTATTTTCCCTTTGGATATCTTCAGTGCTAAGGACAGCTCCAGTTTTGCTTCCCTGAAGTCACATTTGTGGCCTTAGTTCGTTCTCAATGACTGCGAGGGGGCAGAGGAAGTGGCAGAGGGAAGGATCAAAACTAAGAGCCCCCCTCCGAGGTCATAGGGGTTTCTACAGGAGAGGATTTTTTAAAAAAAATCCTATGTTATTGATCGTCAGTGTAGCTCCAATTGAGCAAACATTTTTATAAGATATAATTTATTATTTGTATATGTACAATTTTATAAAAAGTTTATTAATAATTTATTGTTGCTGGTGAATTAATTATCAATCCACCAGCTCATTGAGTTAGGTTTTTTCTCATTGTCAAGCTCAGATGAGCCAATAAAGCATTGTTTAATATTTGTATGAAATATTTGAACTATGAGTATTGGTGTACGTTCATTTCTTGAATTGCCATCATCCTCTGGTCCTGTTTTTGTTCATCAAATGATAGAACCTGATTAGTGTTGTCACCTCACTTTGGTGCTCAGCTACCAGAGAGGATTCCACAGGAGGAAGGGACTTCTTGGGAGCATGGTCTGTAACTAATGCAGCTGAGTCCTCGCTGAGGCTCCGTAGCTCTAGTTGTATCAGCTCTCACTTGTAACTTGAGAGCTGCTAGAAACAACACCTGATCTTCAGCTCTGCTCTCTGTATCCTGTTTTCTCCCTGACCTTGCTGTGTGTTTGGACCTCTGTTCTACCAACCCCTGGACTGTGTTTTTACTTGATTGATCTCCTCTTGGCTTTTGACCTTGGCTGTGCCTCAGACATTGCTTTGGAGATAAACCCCTGTGTGCTTGGTAAAACTAGGCTTGACCATTTGCCTGCTGGATTGTCTATTTTATGCATTCCTGTATTTGCTTAGTAAAGAACTAGGACTCAATTTAGGGTGGGACAGACATCTGAGAAGCTTAGATTAATTGCCAAAGACAGCAAGGCTGCAAAGATACCACTCGGGATGAAATGTCACAGCCTTTAGTATGGTCTTGTTTTGGTCCTGAGAAGGAGCCTGTGGGGCACAGTGGCACAAGGCAGTAACATGAGCTCCTTGTGAGTAAGTTGCTCAGAAATCAGCTGTGACCAGACTGAAGTCTTTCATGCTTTGACATCCAAGCCTCCCTCTCAGACTCCACTCCCTCACAGAAAAAATGGAAGTCCTTGAAAAGGGCAGTCCTCTGTCCAGAGCCTTTCATCTCTGCATGACCTCATGGCAAGCAGGGTACCTACTAGGGTGACCAGATAAAATCCAGGTCAGGGCTCATGTAACTTTAACAGTTGTAGAGAAAAGGGAATTTCAGCCAGTCTTATTTGTATGCAATTGGTTCCTGGTGATTAGGGTGACCAGAGAAAATCCAGGTCAGGGCTCATGTAACTTTAACAGTTGTAGAGAAAAAAAGGGAATTTACCCTAGGACCTATTCGTTTCTCCAAGACCACGCCCACATCAGCATTTAATTCGAACTTATTACTGGACAACAATAGTAAAATGAGGCTGAGGAAAGATCTAATCAACTATTTTCAAGATAATGATGTAGATAAGATCACCAGTAGCTTGTTATGGGATACAATGAAAGCTGTAATGAGAGGTCATTCTATTAAAATGGGAGCAGTTCAAAAAAGAAAAAGAGAAATTATAGGAGCAGATATTAAAATAGAAATAGAACGTTTGCAAGTGGATTATAAGAGGTCGGGTACCAACAAGATATACCGGTTATTGGAGAAAAAACTCAAGGAATTGGATGCACTAGAAATTAACCAAATTGCATGTAATTTACTTTATTTAAGACAAAAAAATTATGAATTTGGGGGTAAGGGCTCCAAAATAATGGCCAATAAGCTGCGGAAAAAAATGAGAAAAAAGACTTATTAGATCTCTGAGGGGAAGGGATGGGGAAAAGATTCTTGATTCAGAGCAGATATGTAAAAAAATTGCAGAATTTTACTCAGAGTTATACAGATCATCCAATCCATCAGAAGAGGCCATTAGGAGTTATTTAAGCACAATTAATTTACCTGCCTTAGACAGTGTGGATGCCAGACTTATGGATACAGAGGTGACACTTGAGGAGATTAGGGGAATTATTAAGAACTTTAAAATAGGGAAATCACCAGGTTTGGATGGATTCACAGCTTCATTCTACAAACATTTCCAGGAAATATTAAATCCATATCTGGTCAGAGTATTTAATGACATATTGACAGGAATGCCTCTACCTGGGACGTGGACGCATTCAAAAATAATAGTGATACCCAAACCTTTTAAAGATCCAGACTGTGTTGAATCATACAGACCTATAACTCTGCTCAATCTGGACTACAAAATTTTCACAACAGTCATGGCAAATCGCCTGAAGAAAATTATTAATAAATATATTCACTCAGACCAGACAGGTTTTGTCCCTAGGCGCCAAATTGCTGACCCTATTCGAAAGTTACTAAATATACTTTATTATTCCAAGGCAAATAAGATACCTCTCCCGATCATGGCATTAGATATTTTCAAGGCCTTTGACTGCCTGGAATGGCCATTTTTGAAAGAGGTCTCAAGTAAGATGAAATTTGAAAATAAATTTCTGGATGCAATTGATAAGATTTATAGCGACTGAACCGCAACAATTAGGGTAAATAATGTTAACTCAGAAAAAAATAAGTTGAGGAGACGCACAAAACAAGGTTGTCATCTCTCTCCACTGTTATTTATTTTGGCATTGGAACCTCTGACACAAAATCTTCGGAATAACCCAAATATTAAAAGAATCAAAATAGAAAACGAGGAATACCTCTTAGGTCTTTATGCGGATGATATGGTTTTGACCACAGACCAACCAACTAGTATAGTCCCATATTTGAAAAAAGAACTAGAGATGTTTCAGTCTATGGCCGGTCTGAAGGTAAATTATAATAAATCCGAGATATTGTGCTTAAACGTTTCTCCATCTGTACAAAAGCAATTGGCTGAAAAAATGGGAACCCCAATTTGTCACACCAGTTTTAGATATTTAGGGATCCAAATTACTAAGAATTTAAATAAACTATATGAAGCAAATTATAAAAAAGTCTGGAAAACTATCAGTTCTGAAATAAAGAGGTGGAAGAAGCAGCATTTGGGCATTTCTGAACGCTTAATCGCTGTTAAAATGATATCTCTTCCTAAATTGCTATTTCTATTCCAAAATCAAATACAACAATGGCAGAAGCAATTAAATGAATTTATATTTGGTATGAAGCGAATGAGAATACGAAAATCATTATTATATAAACATCGGGAGGCTGGTGGATGGGATATCCCTAATTTAAGTGGATACTATGATGCCAATCAACTTAAACATATCGTGCCTCTGATGGAAGAAGATATGTCAAAACAGTGGGTGAAAACAGAAGGTTTTGGGAGCGAGGGAACTTCTGGCTCAAAGTTACTCTGGAAATGTAGGTATAGACAGGATGAGCAGATGCAGAATCCATTCACATTGACTACTTGGAAAGTTTGGAAAATAAGGAGGGGGTCAATGTCACCAGGACTCTCACCGTTAACCCCAATATACTATCACCCTGAGTTTGCAGATAAACTTACTGCCAGAGAAAAACTCAACTGGAAATCCAAAGGTCTATTCCGCCTTAGGGATTAATAACTGGACAATGGGTACATCCAACTCCTCACCTAGCACTATTAAACTTAAACAAAAGATTGGATAGCAAACTCTCTGATATGGGTTTAATCAGCCATCTATTATTAGCAGCTAGATGGCTGGTCACCAAACACTGGAAAGATGGCAAGGGGCTTCATGTAAAAAACTGGTACCAGAGGGTCTGGCAAATTGCTCTTATGGAAAAATTGACTGAGAAAGTGAGGAAAGTGCGAGGACAACTAAGGGATGAGAATTTTATGGAAATCTGGGGCAAATTTATTGATTTCACAAATAAAGAGGAAGGGGGAGACAGCCTCCCTCACAATATAGAGATATCTGGAGTAGATAGTAGATTGTCAATACCGGATAACTATTTTCCACTCTCTAAATAGAAAATAATAAATTGAAATGTATAATTCTGTTTTGTATGGGACTGTCACAAAATTCCATGTGTGTGTGTGTGTATATATATATATATATATATATTTGAAATTGTATTACTTGATGTTGTATCCACAATAAAAAAAAATTTTAAAAGGGAATTTCTGCCAGTGTCATTTGTATGCAATTAGTTCCTGGTGAAATTCCCTCTTCATCACAACAGTTAAAGTTGCAGGCACTATACTAGAGTGACCATATACAAAAGAAGGCAGGGCCCCTGCAACTTTAACTGTTGTGATGAAGAGGGAATTTCACCAGGAACTAATTGCATACAAATGACACTGGCTGAAATTCCCTTTTCTCTACAACTGTTAAAGTTACATGAGCCCTGACCTGGATTTTATCTGGTCAGCCTAGCATTGACAGACTGGCTCTATGGGTTATGAGGTCTTTGGAGGTGTATATAATTTTTATTTATTTATTTATTTATTTATTTATTTATTGCATTTTTATACCGCCCCATAGCCGAAGCTCTCTGGGCGGTTCACAAAAATTAAAACCATGAAATCATTTTAAAATATATAAAACAAGGCACAATCTAAAAACACAGAATGACATACAAATATTGGTTTGTTGCTCAGGGACTGCACTGTCTGATCCAAGCTCAGGGGTCTCTGGTTCCAAGGTGTGCTTGAGCCTGGTGCCTCCTCTGTCACCACCACTAGTTCCTCTGAGGTCACTGCCGGACTCCAGGATCATGACAAGCTCCAAATTTTAAAATAGTTTTACATGTATTTTCCTTTAGACAGATGACACAGCTGCTTGTTTGACTACACAACAGTGGAGGGGGGGGATGGCTCGGATGTCATGGGGTGCTGAACCCATCCAAGGTTCTGAGACCCTTGAATAGCTCCTTTAGAGTTCAGCCAGGTTTTGACTGAAACCCAGAGCGAATCACTACCCCATTGATATTGGAGCCACCAGCCTCCACTACTACATCATGCTTTTCTAAGTTCCAACATGGATTCCTCTTCAAATGTATTGAAAGAATTACTGGGATTTAAGAAGGAGCATCATTCAATACTGCCGCTGAGGCTCACTCATTCTCTTGTGCCCATGGGCACAACTGCAGGCTCAACAAGAAGCTAGCACTTCCTAAACTATGCCCAGAAATGAACCAAAATACTAATTTCTGGAAAGAGTTAGATCAGCAAAGCCCTTTTCTGTGAGCTCCACTCACCTGCCCATCCCAGAAATTAGTCTCGTGGCTAGTCGTGCTTTAGGAACTGCTAGCTTCTTATTGCATTAGTGCCAGTTCCTACTGGCATTCAGGCAACGTTGGATACTCCTAGAGTTCATTACTTCATTATCCCTCCTTTTAATTCTTGGTTGCCCTGTTTTTGTCTAGCCTTACCAATATCCTAAACCAGCAAGACCTGTCCGTTCAGTGAGAAATGTTTTCCATGGTGGTTGTCACTTCGCTATCCTCTGTCTAGCTTGGGCAGAGAAAAAGTCATCTTCAAAAGCCATTTCCCATCACTCATGACCAATTTGCTTCTTAATGCCGCATAATGATCAAGATGGTTTGGATGCTGAAATTTACCTGTGCAAGGGGATCAATAGATTCATGGGAGGGACGGTGGGAGGTTGCATCCATGTAACACATACTTTACATGCCATTTTACTCAGAACAAAGGAAAAGTAAATACCTGATGTGAACTGAATACAGATTTCAGGCCTGGTGGAGAGGGGCGAGTGGGGGCAGGGAAGAGAGAGAAGAGATTGCCTTGAGGTTGAAAGATGTCATGCAGAATTCTTAATACAAGCCACTCAAGGAGTATTGATAGAGCAAACTCAGTGCTTTGTGAGAAGCATATGAATGCTGATGGCTGCTAAAGCTTCCTTTAAGGGCAACTTAATGCCAGCTCAAGTGTTATCCACATAAATAAAACCGTAAAATGGATTCCTTTTTAAGAAAAGAGGGAGAAAAAGAGAGAAAATGAACTAATAGAAACAGGATCAAATTCAGGAATTAGAGTTGATTGGCTGGAGATTTCCCATGATAACATGTCTCATCTTGAGGGATCCGATGGGCAGGAGGCATTGCAGTTGTCTTCCAGCAGAGAAGGCCACAAAGTAACAAGTCCAAACTACAGGAATTGGAAAGCAGGCTGCTCCTATGACAGTTTAGTAAGAAGTAAATCCCTTTGACTTATGACCATTGGGAAGTGGTACAGGCTTTGCATGCAGAAGGTTGCAGGTCCAATTCCCAGCATCTCCTCATAGAGCTGTGAAAGACTCCTGTCTAAATCTATGAAGAACCTATGTAGACCACCCTTCCACAACCTGGTGCCCCAGATTGTTTGGACTGCAAGTCCCAGGATTCCTGAGCATTGGCCATGCTGACGGGGGCTGATGGGAGTTGAAGTTCCAAAACATCTGGAGGGCACCAGGTCAGGGAAGGCTGGTGTAGACAACACCGAGCTAGATGGACCAAAGGGCTGATCATATGAAGTAGCTTCTTATGCCAAAGTAAGTGTGCCAAGGATTACAGCTGTGTGATCCCATCCCAATGAGTCTTACTCTTTAGTATGTATATTAGTATAAGAAATGTCAAATGATTTTTAAAAGAGAAAAAACTCCATCTCCAAAGCTTTTGATAATGACTAGATTAAGATCTGTCAGAGATATTTAAGTGGACTAGATACCTATTCTACCCCATATGTGAGGTCAGTATAGTGTAGTGGTTGCAGTGGTCTGTGACAGCTCCTAGTTCAAATATCATCTTGGGGAGTCCTACAAGAGTCACTTGAAGCCTCTCTGACACTTCCAACACCACTGATCCTGTACTACAAGGTTCATAATATTGACTTACCTTTTCATAATAACATGATGGAAGTACAACAACCCCATGAGGTTAGACTGAGATATAGTAACTCTCCTTAGATCATATGGAGCCTTTCGGAGGGGTGGGGGTGGAGAATCCCATTTCCTTACTGTTGCTCTTGCTCCTGCTTCTCTTCCCCAATAGGGACAAGATGAATCACATGGGGGGGGGGGAGAAAGGGGAAGTAAGCAGCAACCACATGGCCCATTCAGTGTAGTGGGACAGCACCCTCTAGTGGGCATTTTATAGTGAAACTTCTCCTGCACATGGCAGGAAGTAGCAACAAATGTCACTATAGCTCGGAAGAGTTGCATTTTTTGAGGATTATTTTACAATAGAAAAAATGATGGAAGGAGTGGGAGGCCAGTGGGAGATGCGCAGGAGGAACATGGAATCATCAAAATGACCTGCGAAGATCAGTGAGTGGCCATTCATGAGCATGCCATAAAACGCTGGTTTGAAGAAGCTCCCAGTGAGCATAATGACTGAGTTCTAATTGAAATGGCATAAATATTATTGAAAGAATGTGTACAAAGTGCTTTGAGCACTTTAGGAAAAGCATTATGAATGTACTATTTTGCCCTTCACGCTGACCAGAACCATGCCCAACTTTTTTCTAGTTTCCCAGTCCAAAGGACTTGATTAATAGCTAAGTCCTCTCCAGAGATATCTTTTACCCTGAAATCTTCCGTCCTGTATTCAGTGCTAATATGTTTGGTCATCACACATCATTTGGGTCAGGATCAACGTACATGTGTTCAAGCCCCACTGACATTAATAGCTGTTTGAGAAGAGCCCAGATAACTCTTAAGCTAACAGAATGGTAGGATCAGTATGATTCAGCTGGAGAGATGAGATGAGAAGCCTTATAGCGTCCAGACCAATCAAATCACTGCTACTTTAATAACAGAACTTGTGACGGAATAACCTTTTGCTGCTTGATGGTCCGTCCAGAACTTGCCTTTTTGGCATTAGTTAATTTCCTTAAATTTATACCCCTGTAAAAGCTTTTCTTTTTAAAATTACCATTTACAAATTCTCTATATTGCTGTAATTAAATGAGAGAATAGCATAACTGCATGTTATATGAGTAACAACATACCTATTTTTTAATTATTATTTTTTTTACTGCCGTGTCCTTTTAATAACAATGTGCACATTTGCAAACCGGTAAACATCCTGACTGGCAACAGTTTTCTAACCTCATTGCATTAGTATAAATGATTACTGGAGACTACAGCATAAAAATATATATATATGCATGCTCTGTGTGTTTGTAGTGCTTGCATAAGAAACAATAAGTTCTTGAAAGTCCAAATCCTTCTTAATGTCTCCATCCGTCCTTGTCAAATATGTAAAGCTATATGAAAAGCTACAGTGTAATGCTATCCAAAACTGACAGCTCTAAAATGGTAATTTCATGCTAAAAAAAAGAAATCTCTGTTCAATTACTCATTAAAAAATAGAAGGCACTGTGACCTTGATCCAGATATCAGTATAATAATAGTGGTGGTATTATTGTTGCTGTTGTTATTGTTGTTGTTACTATTTTATAAAGTGCCATCAGTATGCATGGTACTTTACAGAGTACAAGGGGATAGGTTCCTGCCCCAAAGATCTTACAATCTAAAATTCAACATAGAGAAAATGAAGAAAGGGGAGGTAGGAGTAAAATGGGAAGCAATAGGTGGCACTTTCACTTACACTAATTTAGGCTTTGTTGCAGGCTCAGTTCCAGAAGGACATGGAAACTTACAATTAGTTGTGATTAATTTAAAAGCAATTTTAAAACAAGCTTAGTCGTGGCTTACTTGTTCTATTAGAACATGTAGCCTACATACATAATTATTTATTCAGAAGTGCCACTGAATTCAATAGGACTTATTCCCAGGTAAGTATATAGGATTGATCTTTTGCTTCCTTAATCTCACTTTAGCTGTATTTGAAGTTGAACCAATGATGGCCGTTGAATTCAGATGATTTCCTTCACATTTAACACCAGAAAACCAAATTTAGGTTCCTCCTAGGTTCCAAAGGGCTGTTCCTCACTGACCCAAGTCTCACACCAGGCATTTTTCTTGGGCTGCTCTAACTTCTGTCTGGGTTTTCCCCTTCCCTGACTTCCTATATCATACTTCTCTCTTAAAAAGTTGCATTCTGCAATTTGTTGGTAGCAGAAGGAAGCAAAAACCATTCCATCTGCTGCTGCAGCAGCCACAGTTCTACTACTCCCTTGTCCCAGCAAAATGTTGTTTTGAACCATGCTCAAAACAACATTTTGGCAATGTAACCTGACAACATAATCTGGCCAGGCCATATTCTGATCTCAGTTGCCAAAGAGCAATGAACACTGCTTCCCCTCCCCCCCCCCTTTGTAGCAAATTGGGTGTCACTTCTCCCTGTTTAAATTCTCAGTTTTCCCCCCACCTATAGCAGCTTCTTGCTCATTGCAGCTACTACTTATATGGCTGTTTCTGCCTGTAACAACATGGTACTGGTATTGTGTCTCCCCCGCCCCCCACCCCGCCTACTATGTCCAAGATTTAGCTTCTGGCATACCACAGCACATGTGGCTTTTCGAGTATTTGCAATTGCGTGACCAACACTAAGTCTGGTCCTAAGCTTGTGCATGCCGCTGGATTTACACACTTATCACTCTGTGGCTTGCAATGGCTGAGAATCAGACCATTTTCCTGTGGTCAACCACAGGCTGAAATTATAGTACAAGTAGTCCCTGATTAGTTTGCCCCAAGAAACATTTAATTCTTTTTGCCCCCTGCCACAAACCTCTTCGATATACAAACAGGATGTTTATGGTAAATGAGGCAGGCAACCAATTTGACATGAGCAGAAAGAGAGCCAGAAGAAGAAGAAGAAGAAGAAGAAGAAGAAACCCAGCAGCTTCATTGGGCTGATATAGAGGTAAATCAGCTATGCTCCCCATTTTCATTAGTGGCTGTTCACATAAGTGGCTGTTCACATTAGTGGCTGTTCACATAAGTGTGCGCAAGGGGTATGCTGGGCGTGCCCAGGCACACCCTACTGTCTCAAGCAATAAGTGCTGAATTGAGGGGGGCATTGAGAAGGGATCCAGAGGGGATCCAGATGCGGTGGGAATGGTTCTCTGGCTGCCCTCCAGCTGCGCCAAAGAACAGAGGCACGTATAAATGATACTGGGTGCACACCATGCCGAAATGTCCCCCATGCAGTGAGAATGGCCCTCCGGCTGCTCTGCTGCCACTGTCCAACAGCATGCCATGCTCCCAGCAGCAGGAGCGAAAAGGAATTGCTCTGCTGGGAGCCTCTCTGCCGGACCTGTGCTTCAAAGAGACCAAGAGGAGGGCCCCCAAAGGCTAATATCACCTCGTAAGCCAATGGGGCAAGTGTTACCACAAAACCCCACCAATGCTGAGGCTGCAGGAGCATCTCCTCATTTCCTCCCCAATCGGCAACGGGCCTCTCGTGGTCAGGCAAGCCGAACGCGGATTAGAGCATCAGTGTCTACAGTGTTTAATAAATGAATAAAAATAATGTTCTTAATGATTGACTATTCAATAAATGTTCACCTTAAAAAAATAAATCCCCTGGGTGCACATCCTAATTAAATGTGCTGCGCACGCTTTTTCAAAGCCCCTTGAGATCTATGGATAAAAGATGTATTGCTCTCTAAGTAGAAATCACACTTTTTATTATTACTTTCACTATTGAAATCTAAAGCCTGGTGGGTTCGCATTAATAACTGCTATTGTTATTTATAGTCTATTTCCCCATCTGTTTTTTTGGTTGTTGTTTTTTTTGGCAGGAATGCTCTATTGCTGTTAATAAATCCAATAAAATTTGTGAACACAAAAAATGTAAAAAGATTAATAGATATTGTCAGAGCTAAAGAAATTGGGGGTGGCGATCCTTCAGGAAAACATGTATTTATTCTTGGGTAATCCTAATGGAAACAGTAAAATGCTGATGAACTTTCTGATCTACCTGCTTGCTGTGTCCAAGCAAATTTCTTCCCACTCCAAAATAAATTCTCCAGATGATTGTGAACGTACTGATACTTGCCATTAACTGGAAGAAACTTATGATCACCATTAAAATGTCAGCACTCTGGAAAATAACAGAGAAGTAAACACTTATTTGCATTTCTATCATAAACTACTTTTGTTCTCTCTGTATATCACCATAATTGGTGTTGAAGAAAGGTTTCTTCAACACCAAGAAAGGAGCATCAGATATACTGCTAGAAGTGCCCTTTTAGCCACAGAGTAAGGGACTGATTGTGGAACAGAATATATTGAACTGCCTCCTATTATGGGCTTAACCACCAAACATGACATACAATGCATGGAACAAAATTCCAGTAGCCTCCGCCACCTCCACCTCCCCCTTTCCAAAGTACTGTTGGGTTCATTTGCAGCGGTAGATTTTCTGCAGGAATTAAGAAACATGCTGACATTTTTGTTGCGCCAAATTTCCTGTGGATGTTTGTACATCTGCAGAATCCATTTGTTCCTAGATATTACTATAAATGGGCTGAGCTTGGAAACCGATGATAGATTATTGAGTGAGCTCAAAATGGCATGAGAAAGCAGCACCATTAGCCAACATTTGTCCGTTGTGTGCCCACTCATTCCACTATAGTCTCTGAAACTGCCTAATTTTAGGGCTTTGTTTCTTGCCCTGTCCCCTGATTTTTTTGCCTGATGAAGAGTTCCATGGAACTGGAAAGCTTGCACAACTTTATGGAATTCTGGTTGGACCTAATAAAGGTTTTGCCCAACTGTGGAATTTTGATTCCTCCCGCCTCAAGGATCTACACCACTAACTTTGTTTTTTTAATGTATTGCTAGAGGAATCCTTCTTTGAGTAGACCCTGCCAATTTGTTGCTTCTCACTTCTCAGTACCTGACAGGATGGGTTCACCTAATGCAAAGTGGTACTGCTGCTAATGATGTGAGTATCATATGAGGTGCCTGGCTGAAAATTGGCATTGAAAGGGTAGATGTATCAATTGTAACTTGCTGTATATGTGACAATTTTTATCTGATTGACTGGAAATTTGATCTTTGTGGAGTTCATCAAGTTTCAAGTTCTTATATTAACAGGTGTTGTTTTTATAAGCAACAACATGTTGAGGCTTATAATAGAACTTTTGGGGTTGGGGCAGGAAATCACATTAATAATAATAATATTAATATTAATAATAATAATAATAATAATAATGATTTATTACCCGCCTCTCCCTCCGGATCGAGGTGGGGAATAACATCAAGCATAAAATACACAAACTGATTAAAAGCACATAAAACCAATACATCATTAAAATACCAATAAATGTAATGTCACAAATAAATAATAACAGTACTGATGCATCCTGGCATGATCTGCGGACTTTGTCACCACTGTGTGCAACCATTTAGGGACTGTTAACTTAATACATCCTGAACACAAATCTCGCGTGTCATGGGTTGCTTATTCCTCTTTAGTTTTAGGTTCTGCCATAATAAAGAAGCCACTACACACTTTGGTTAGCCATCATGTATATCTGAGGAACCCTAGACATGTGCAAAACCATTTCCATATTCTAAAATCCATATTAATGTAATGTCTGGATCAATCCAACCAAAAGATCACAGGAAGTGTGCAAGCCTTTGAGATCTCCAGTTTTTGTTTTCAGCCAAGATCTCCAGATCTTGTCATCAGCCAAAATGGAGTGTATCTGCTTCCGCTATGCTGTTTGGCCATCTGCAAAAACACCCCCCCCCCCCAAAAACATTTCAAAGACGCCAATGGTTTTCAGTCCTTGCTCATCCAACGGAAACAACCCCACAGCCAGCGCTGACCCTGTAGTGTTTCTGCTGCTAAGGAAGTCACAAAAATACCTTGCTGTGTTTCCTGTCTGTGATAAAATGAAATGCATAAAGAAATCCATCATCATACATTGCTTTGTGATGCTTAAAATAAATAAATCCAGCTTTCGATCTTAGAAGAGTTAAACTAAAAAGATCTGCTTTTAAAATATCTGGAGGAACAGCCTGACAGCATTCTGTTTAACTCTTCTGCATGGTCCCAGTCAGTCTGTAAAAAAAAAAGAAAGAAGGTTTGACATTCTGCAGATCAGCTGCAGATCACAAGCTGGTGTGAAAGCTGTCAGTCTTTAGATGAAATCTTTTGTTCACTTGCTGACAGACATTTGCAAAGCCACATTAACACCATTAATGGAAGGCCCTCATCCATATCACAACTGTCAGAACTCTCTGATTTGCTCTTCCTCAGGAAAGCACATAGCATTCAAAATAATTTTCGGTATAGCTAAGCCCATTTAAGAGTTCTTATGATGCAATACAAAATCAAGAGATTGTATGAATTCTGGTTGTGGGGAAGGAGGATTCTGCATTTCTAGTTTGCATTTGGTTAAAGCAGAGGAGCACAACTTGTGGCCCTCTAGATCAGTGGTCGCCTACATGGTGGGTCCTTCCAATGGTGCCCCAAACAGCTCTTGAGTTCCTGTCCCCTTCCCAACAATTTTTTTCAATGCAAAATTGAAAAATGTTAGGTTGGAGGGTCTTGAACCTGCCACTGATCAGGTTGTTGTGCGGGCAGGAAGAGAAACCAAGGCAGAGAGAGAGGCTAGCGGCTGGATGGGGGTGGGTGGGGGACCAGTTAGGTAAAGGGATGGGGAGAGAAAGAGTGAGGCTATAGGCAGGGAATGGAGAGAAACAGCAAGAAAAAAGGGTGAGTGGGAAAGAAAGGGACTAGGAAGGGAGTGAAAGAATTAGAAGACTAGGAACAGGAAAGGGAGAAAAACAGTGAGAAAGGGGGTTGGGGGAGAGAAAGAGTGAGGCTGGAGGCTGGGGGTGGAAAGAGAGAGAAAGTAAAAGAGAAAAGGTCTTTGTGGACAGAAGAAGATTGGTAGCCAGCTAGCAGCTCTTTCCATTCCCCCCTCCCTCCCAGCCTCTAGCCTCACTATTTCTCTTCCCCAAAAACAAACACCTCTTCATTAATTAGGCCCTGACAGCAGCCATTATGTGACTAGCCACATCCTCCATGGGAACTATTTTGTGGTGGTGCCCACAACACGTTTCAATTTCCCAAATGTGTCCATGGATCCAAAATGGTTGAGGACCCCTGGGCTAGATGATGTTGGATTGCAGCTCTTATCAGCTCTAGGCAGCATAGCCAATAGTGCGGGATGCCTGGAGTGGCAGTCCAACAACATCTGGAGGAAAACAAGTTTCCCACTCCTGGGTTAAAGTATAACACATTCCTAGTTTGTGCTTTAGAACATTTTCTAGGATTAAAAAATATGCGCTGCAGCTGGCTTCAGACAACACGATAACCATCAATGGTTTATGTAGTTGACAGTTGGTTATTTAACCCACCGTTGGTTATTGTGTTGTGTGGCGGGCACCATTGGTTATTTCGTTGGCCACAATTGGTTATTTTGTCAGCCACTGAGTCATAAGGCAAGAGTAGTCAAAGCACTGGCTGCTGCTCTAGCCCAGCAGGCAGGATAGTTTTTCAGCAGCAATGGCTGATGGGATACTAGCAGGAGGACTGAGGGAAAGAGAGAGAGCAGGAAATGAGTGAGTCAATTCAGCGTGGATTAATAGTCAACTCAATGCTGATCCTAATCCATACCACGATTTATTATTATCCTGTTGTGTGGGGAGTACCCCTAGATAAACAACTGTCGAGATGATTATTACCCCACCATTGACTATTGTGTTGTCCAAACGCAGCCATACTCTTCCCATGATACTTACGTTTCGCCGGTTTATGTAACACCAACCCCAAGCAATAATGGGAGGCATGCAAATTTTGCTGCTTTTAGATTTTATTTATTTATTACATTTCTATTCTGCTTTTCCTCCAAGGGGTTCAAGGCAGTGTATATAATTCTCTCCCTCGCTTCATTTTGTCCTCACAACAACCCTGTGGGGTTGGTTAGGCTGAAAGATAGTCATGGGCTCAAAGATCAATCAGTAAGCTAAAGGGGGAGTTGAACCTGGATCTACCTAGTCAGGAGGGCGGTTTTATAAAGTAATGGGGTGGGTGGCCCAAGTACTTCCTTTGGGCTGTGTGCAAGTGGATGAAAGGCAGTAGGAAATGAAAACCAGTTTGCTGCTTGTGGGAAGAAAGTGGGGACTTGGTAGCTAGACCCGTTGGGAGAAGGAAAGCAAACTGGCAAAGGGCCCAATGAAGGGAGTAAGAGCAAGGCATGCCCAGCAAATTCTGTCTCTTTCCTGCTCTGTGGTATCTGGAATCCTACCAAACCAATTGTCTTTAAAATGGTATCTTTTAAAGATCCTTGAATATTTCCCCCAAAGCACTATAATTAGCAAGCGGTGCTATTTTCCTCTGAAAATATGCAAGTTCAAAGCTCTTTGAGGTGTACATCTGGATAAGCCTTGAGTACTCACTAATTGAGGCAATACATTTCAAATAAATAAATAAAGGACATTTTGTATGAAGAGCTTAATATGTATATTCCCCATTTGCTGTGCACCTTTCCTTGAGGTCATACATCTGTTTTGGTATCACATTTTTACAGCAGAAGCTCTGCTATATCTTGTACTTAGGAAAATACAATGCTTTCCCCTGTTATCATGCCCGTAGCATTGTTGCAATGGTTGTGTGGAAACTGCAAACGTTACAGAAACGTATCGGATATTCACAGGCTCCTGTGGCATCATTTGCAATGAGCAACTTAACTCTCCCATTTGGAAGACCATTTTCAAACACTGTGCCAATTTTTTAAAAATCTATTTTTGGGGGGAAGTGTTGAAAGAAATTGCACCTGAAAATATTGGGAAGAGATGAGCATTTCAGAGGAATTTCTCAGCGTGCAGGGCTTTAGAGCTTACTTTACTGTAAGGGGTTGGCTGAGGGATGTGAGCGCTTTATTTTATCATTTTTATCCTGTTCTGCCCTTGCAGTCTACCTGGCTGCTTGAGCTTCCTGGGAAGCTCCCCAGAAGACTTAACCAGGACTCACTCCCTTGGGGCTCTCTGGTGCTGCTGCCTGCTGAGTGCCTGAAAGTGGAGCAAGGAGATGGTTGCTATTGTTCTGGTTGTGTTAAAAGGGATTTTAACAATAACAAAACACAACCCAAAAATACCTCGCTCAGCTTTCAGGCACTCAAGGCAGCATCCAATGGGGCACTTAGGCCCCCGCCGATTCTCTTCCACCACACCGATTGTGTTGCGCACACAGCCACCACTGCTTGCGCAACAGCAATTGTGCGCTTCTGGGGCAACTTGAAATGAACAGGAAGGAGACAGGTTGGCGGAGTTCACATAAGGGAGCTCCGCCAATCTGTCTCTTTCTAGAAATGAGGAAGCGTTAAATCTGCCTTGTGTACACGGTGGGTCCCACTTGCGCAATGCAATCGCCAGCAGAAGGGAATCAGCAAGGCCCAAAAGAATCGGCGGGCTATAAGCGCTCCATTGGATTCCGCCCTCAACAGGCAGCAGCACTGGAAGGGAGGAAGTCTTGTTATGTCCTCTAGGAGGATTTTCAGAAAGTTAAAACAGATGGAGAGGCTGCTAGGATTGAATGGGATTAAAAGGGGGTAAAATAAAGAGTGTACCACCATCTCCTTGCAATATGGTATGCACTGAAGTCCTGAACCCTGAGAAATTTCTCTGAAATTTTCAGCATCCCTGTAGGAAATGGAGAGGTTGTGAAAGGACGGGTGTGGTTTCAGAACAGCACTACAATAATATTTCTAAATTTCACCCTCCAGCACCTTCATATCATCTATAGTTCCTCTTCTTTCTTAGTCTTCTTATTTGTTTATATTTGTACAGGATGGCCTGGGGTGCACGCCATGGCTAACCAGGATTTAAACAAACACTGGGTAGCCATGAATGAGCAGGAGTGAGTGCTCTGTCACTGGGTTGTTTACTGTAATGTCCTAACCAGAATTAGAGGTTGTTGTGGGAAGAACAACCCAGACTTGTAACCCAAGAACAAACTGCGGATTGTTCTTTCCCAACAACCTGCAATTCCGGGTTCGCATGTCATGATAAACAACCAGGGATGGAGAGTCCGTGGGTTGTTTGACTCAGTAGGAACAGGCTGGTGACAGCCAGCTTGCTCACTCACTCCCACTTCATTACCAAGACCCCATGATTAACAAACTGTGGGTTGTTTTCAATGTGCAAACCAGGTCAATATCTAATATGTTAAATTAAAATTTGAGAACTAGTGTGAACAAGTGGATTAGATTGCAGCCAGAACCTAGAGCCCAGCGACATCAAAGACAAGTTCTGTATCACACTGCCACTGCGATCTGAAACATCAGGGAAGATATCAATTACCACCCCCCCAGAAATGTTCTCAGGATAAATAATGGCTTATTTTCCAAGTTTTAAGAAACAGGTAATCTGCATGTCCAGATCAATAATAATAAAACAATAAAAAGTAAGGTGAATAGAAAAACAAAGCAGCCCTACAAATTTGGATTTATGTCCTGATATGAACTGCTCTTTGGGAATTCTACCGAGAAAAGTGTCTTCCTGCCACATCTTATGTGCTTCCTAGGATTGCTGGTGATGGATTGTGTTTCTCACTCAAGTAAAAAAAATGTAAATCTTAGAAATTGTGTTATAAGCAAAAATCTATCCATCTTTATATAAACTAGTCTAGCTTGCATTCCTCAAAATATTCCATTCGCTTCAAGGTTGTGAAGATTACCCTGTCAGGTACCTAATTTCTCACAAGAAGTATTTAAAAGTTCTCTTTTCTCTATCGATATATGTTTCCAGACTGCTCTGAGGTAAGTGTTGAGTTGTGAATGTCTCTTAGCAAGCCTTGAATGAGACCTTTCGTCCCCATTTGCACGTAATTAGCCAGGCCAGAGGTAATACCAACTATGTTTTGATTGCAAAATCATACAACTCAGGCTCCATATAGACTATGTGAGCGGCATTTGGGGGGGGGGGGAAGAAGGACAATAATAATGTATACCATCTGTCACACAATATCCCACTTCTATTTTAGAACTTTCTGTTTTCTATAGAGAAGGAATTTGAATGGGTGAAAGTTTGATTCTATAACATGGATTTTTAACTATGTAAAACCTAATGATGCAGCAGGCACCTACATTGAATCTTTGAACATATCCAATTTATTAAAATGTTATTAATAAGCTAACAGTTATCTAATTGGTTGATAGTCTTTTCTTCATAGTTTTCCCCCCAGTTTTGAAATAGTCTCCCCGAAGAAATGCCAAATAGTGATCAAAAGAGAATTGTTTTATTACTCTTTTCTCCCACCACCACCAAAAGTCCACAGGGTGGAGTAATAGAAACACTGAATCCTGAATTCCTTGTTTGTTTGTTTGTTTGTTTGTTCGTTCATTCATTACATTTATATCCTGCCTTTTTTCCTCCAAGGAACATAATCCTTCTCCTCCTCTTCATTTTATCCTCACAACAACAACCTTGTGAGGTAGGTTGGGCTGAGAGTCTGTGACTGGCCCAAAGTAACCCAGTGTGCTTCCATGGCTCAGTGGGAACTAGAACTTAGATCTCCCAACTCCCACTCCAACACTCTAGCCACTGCATCACACTGGCTCTGTATTTATAACTGTGCTTGTGCGGTCTTTCATAATTGGGGGTAATTTCCCCTAAATTAATTTGTCCAAGTCAGTATTTGGTCACTTTCTGTCTTTAGTTGGTCATATGTCATACTTCAGAGAAGATAGTCCTCTCTATGTGAAGATGGCCTCTGTTTCAAGGGCTTTCCAATCCAAGTCCGGTTTAGTAGTAAAGCACTATAAGGAGGGAGAGCAGGGGCCTTGGAGTTGCCCAGCAAGCTTAGCACCTGGACAGCAGACTGAGCAGCAGGCACACAGCCCATCTGGTCAGCCTTCCCCACTAGTGTAAGACATTGACCTGGTTTGCATGTAACAACAACCCAGTGTACGGGTTATGTATGGATTGTTGAATCATGGATTCTAGTTGAATTGTGGATTGCGTGTGAACCATGCACTATGGTTAAACTATGGGTTGTTAACCATGAACAACCCAGAATTCACACTCCAACAACAAACTATGGATTCTTTTCCTGGGTTGTTCATGGCTAAACCACAGTGCAGGGTTCACACATAATGACAACCCACAATTTAACTACAACCCATGATTCAACAACAACCCACATTCAGCTCATACTCTGGGTTGCCGTTATGTGCAAAATGAGCCATAGCATGCGTCTATTTAAATTATAGTAATGATTTTCACATGTGCACCTATACTATATAAATTAGCATATATAAATGTTATGCATATATAAATCAATGACACTTTTATTGTCTTTTTTTAGTAATGTACAAATGGCTACCCCATCTTGCTTGCTCTTGCACGCAGAATGGTATAAAACCGCTAGTACACTGTATTATGAACCTCAAAGTAATATGCTGGATTTTCCCATTTTGAACTTTCTTTTCTTACTAGTCGTTTTGATTGATTTCAACAAAAGTAATTGTTTTTATGAGCCTATGAAAGGTTACTACTCTTTTTTTGTACATTCTGAAATAAAACCCAATGATACAGCAGTTCATAAATGCGTGTGCGCGCACACACACACACACACAAACACACACCTGTGCCTCAGGCTCTTGAATACTGCAAATATATTTGTCATAGTCTTCGAGATCGCCTGGTGGCTGCCAGTGGACAAGGACTGCCGTTTCATTTCCTAAGCAACGTTACTAGAGAAGAAGAACAGGCTAAAATCATATAAACTATGATAATAATAGATAATAAATATGTGATTTCACTTTCTCTTACAAGCACTGCTTGAGTGCTGGACAGAGAAAATATATTTATTCTTTTATGATTAGTCACAAATTTAGGAACCAGTTTTCCATTCCTTACCAGAATTTGGTACCTGGATGGCAACTAGAACAGTGTATGCATTTATTGTTTCAACTGTTCAGATCTATGTACAAATGGTGAGCACTTCCAGCACAAATGCAAACAATAGGAACCAATCACTGATTGCTGCCATTGGAAGTTTGAGCAATTATAAATGGGTTTTGAGGCTTCATAGAGGACAATAAGGTCTCTAAAAGTCTTCCATTATTCAGACCACCATTTTTTTCTATTCTGCACATCTTCTAGTCCTTTTCTATAGACTCACCACTTCCTGCTTGGTTGAACGCATTTATATTCCCCTGCTGCATTCTCCATGCCCTATACATCTAGTGGTACCATAAAGATGGGACTTTAGGGCAGAAGTCAAGGGTCCCACTCAGTAGAATGAGCAGGAGGGCCACCAAATGGAGCAGGTCGGCTTATAACATTTTGAAGTTAGTGAAATAATACACAATAGCATGTAAAGCAGTACCAGCACCAACACTACCATAGACACATCAATTCTAAATGTGGGGTGCGTGGGTGGGTGGGGGAGAAGATCTGTGGTGGATGATCTGCCACTCCCACTGGTTATGGTAAGTAATAGGACTGGGAGGTTGGGAGAAGGTTTTTAGTTTTTAGTTTTTTTAAGACTTCACCTGGCAGTTTTTGTTTTTCAGTGGTCCCCTACTGTTGACACCAATAGGATGAATATTAAGTGTGCCAGGCTTTGGTTGATATAGGTATTGGGCGCAGTCCAGGAGAATAAGGGGCTCCTGCTGGTGTACTCTTATGCCTAAGGAACTTTCTGCGGATGTACCTTGCTGTAGAGGGCACTCCTGCCCAACCTATCCTGCCCAACCTATGCTTTAAGGCAGATTCTTGCATTGAGCAGGGGGTTGGACTCGATGGCCTTATAGGCCCCTTCCAACTCTACTATTCTATGATTCTATGATTTTGTCCCCCGCCCCCAATCTCAGCTGTCTGTCTGACGGGGGCAATGATTATTCTGGAAATTCAGAGCCTAAAATTATCTAACTGTATTACATTACCCCATTCCTTTTGGGGAAATTGCAAATAATACAAAACTCAAGATTTTAAATCCTAAGTGCATAGTAACTGAACATAAATATAAGTAAAAACAGTACAAAATTTTATTCTGAATGCAAAGTACGTGCAAAGTTTTTTAATGAAGTGAAATGTAGATCTGCCTATTGCTAAATTGTTGAGAAGTGTAGATCTGCCTATTGCTAAATTGCTGAGAAGTGTGCAGGGGGACTGTGCCAGTATCCAAACCTTCAAAGACATCTATAATGTATTTGAAGGTGACATTATAGGAGGAAGACTACTTAGGAATAACACAAAAATATTTGCCAGGCATGCAAATTTTAAATACGATATTAGCAATGTAAAGGGAAATGTTATTTGAAGAAGAGAAAACTTTCAGAAATCTGAAGGTGACATAGCTACAAATGAAAACAGCTGAACAATTTGCCGCAATTTTAAGGAACACAACTCAAAGGGTCTCAGCTCAATTCCAGGAAATCATACACAGAAGAAAAATTTTGCACCGGCAGCTTTGAGGCACAGTTTATTAATGTATTTCTTCCCCACAGCAGGACACAAAGGAGGAAGATAGCATTAAAAAAAAAAAGTTTGGCTCCTACGACTGAAATGTACAACAAGCATAGAAATGAGCCACCTTTCTTTTGTTCTATCGAAATGCCGAGGCAAGAATGTATTCAAAGCTTCTCCACTAAATGCACCATCTGTGCCATTAGTCTGTTAATTCCGCTTTCTGTAAGTGCCTGTGTGTCCACTGCTTTCCTAGGATTTTGGAAAAGCTTTCCTGATGCATGAAGAAGTGTTTTGATTGGAAAATGGAAGAAACAACAAACCACATTTTCCTTGATCTCTTCCAGTCTATTGATTAGGGATGTGTATCGTATTGTTAAAATGTACGGTGACGATACGATAAGGTCGTTATCATGCATGTGTTTAACAATGACAATACGATAGAAAAACCTACGATAATCATCAGAAACTATAATTTTGGGGCGATTTTATCGTTTTATCGGACTGCCATATAGATATACCTATAATTTCTGTATTTTAAAAGTTAGAGGCTTGGAACTTGGTCACAGTGCTTATGGGGTATGCCTAAGTACGTGTATTGAATTTGAGACCGATTCCTCCAACCCTCGATTTTATATGAATTTTTTAAAGATTGTTTCCGTTCTGACAGGTCTGAATGAACGCACATGGCGAGCTGTCATTCTGATCTGTCAGAACTGAAATGATCTTTAATAAATTCATATAAAATCGAGGGTTGAAGGGATCGATCTCAAATTTCATACATGTACTTAGGCATACCTCATAAGCACTGTGACAAAGTTTCAAGCCTCTAACTTTTAAAATACAGAAGTTTTAGGCATTTTTTCTTTAAAAATAGGGCTGCAAAAATATAATTTTTTCACGATAATTATTGTGAAGACGGTACGGTTCACCTACGATATGAATGAAGACGATAATTGTTTTGGTTCGAAATGATGATAATGATAAACGACGATATTCTTTGGCGTGCACACCCCTACTATTGATATATCTCAGCCTACCCCAACCTTGGTTCTTCCAGATGTTTTGTCCTACAACTCCCATCATCCCTGGTCACTGACATTGTTAGATGGGGCTGATGGGAATTGTAAGCCAAAAACATCTAGAGGGAACCAGGTTGGGGAAGGCTGGGGGATTTGATATCATTGTGAGATCCTTGGTGTATAAACATAGAGCCCAACTGCTGTTTCCTAATGCATTTCTGTGGCTTTTATGCCAATATGCACATTTTTTCAAGCCTGGATAGTCTTCCTCACAAATCATCGTTTTCGCATTGACAGCATGTGTGAAGCAGGGAATACCTTGAAGGTGTTTAATTCAATACTACGCATTTTAACCAAAAGTAACCCCATTGAGTACAATAGGCTTGTTCCCAAATAAGCATGAATATGATCACAGTTTCTGGGAAATCATTTTTATGATGAATGGGCTGGGCATAGCCAGATTTACTTGGCATGGAGATTTCCAGGCTGATACCTTGAGATGCTAGATATCAATGAGTAGGATTAGGTTTGTCAGGACCAGACCTCCCATGAAGCAGGATGAGGTGCCCACATCAGGGGAAAGAGTGGAGTAGTGGTGAATTGAACTGCTCCTACCTTCACCAGGAGGACCCACTGCCTCAGCAAGAGAGCAGCTGGCAAGATGTGATGTTTTACTATTTATTGCTAATAATATAATGTAAGTATTTCTAATGTTTTAATGATATTTGTTGTTTAGGATGTAAGTGCTATGTGGACTTCAAATACAAGGTTGGTAAGTAGTTAATTCTAGTGGGAGGGGGAACAAGTGAATAGAATGTGAGGTGAATGCTGATTGGCTGATGATTCAAAGGTTTGGATTGGCAGTTAGAAGTGAGAGGGAAGAGTTAAGGGAAGCAGTAGAGTCCTATGTGGAGAGAGTGAGTTAGTTAGAGTCTGGGGTTTGTCTTAGAAAGGGTGTAGAGTAAGAGTAGGAACAATGTCTGTTATTATTTTGGGAACAGAGTGACTGGGAGGAGAGAGTGTAGTTTAGGGGGAAGCATAGGCAGGGTTACACATGAAATGGTATTGAAACAAACAAGTATTGAAACTGATGAAACCAAAAGCTTTGTAAACTGCATAACCTTACTTATTGTTAGATAAAAGTTTTTTTCTGTTTCAAATTCGGGATTGGATTCTTAGAGTACCAGAGGGAGGGTACAATGTTCTATGGTGGCAGCGGTGAAGGAAAAGGGTGAATAGAGACTGCTGGGCTGATTGCTGTGAGGCCAAAAAGGGTCAGTGAGCAACATTCTGATGACTGTTCCATAGTTGGGATTGTTTGATTTATAGGAAGAAATAAAGGAGGACCAAAGCGATGGCATCACACGGGGCTCTTTGGAGCAGCCAGCTGTTCTGTTTCCCTCATGCCCCCCCCCCCAATTGCTGCCACTGTGTCGGCTTTATGATGAGAGTCTTGCATCCATAAAGTTATGGGGAGCGTGCAACAGGGGAAGGAAGTGAACGCATGATGTGGCGGCAGTGGGGGGGAAGGGGTGTGATGCAGCGGCAGCGAATCTTCCCTCCCTTCGGGCAGTGAGACAGCTTGCACGGGGTTTGGCCTTCCTTGTCATGTCCTATCCTTTCCCCCCAGATATAAATCTGGCAGATAGAAGTGATATTCTCATTGTCTCTAACAGGAGCTCAGAGAAACTGTCAGTTAAATGGTCCTCAGGCCAGGCTCTGAAGTCTCCCTTGCTCTTGGGTTCCCCCCCCAGGATAACTTCCCACATGACTATGACCCCAAAGTTCCAACACTTGGGAGTCCCTTTGGGCTAAAATAATATGGGCGCTCTGATGCTCCCCTCTGCACGTGTTAAAAGAATGTATGAGGGGGCTTGCGGGACTTATCGCTAACATGTGCAAGAACCACCCCCATCTGTGTTCAGCTGATGTTTGAAGGGCTGTACATGTGTTCTGATGTATGTGTGTAGAACCCCTAAAAAGCAGAGGACCCTGGCCCAATCAGGTTCCTCCTTGTGTGAAAGAATTCTGTGCATGTACATTAATACATGCCATCTGAGGGTGTGGCTGGCATGGCTACTGCATGCATCGGTGGTGGAGCTAGTTTGCATGGCATTGCCACTGCTAACCCCCTCACCAAGTCTTTCAACATCTGACCCCCCTAATTACAACACAGAATGATTTTCTTCTCATCCATTTATGCTTTGCGGTGGTGTGGTGATTATGATGCTTGTATAACTGGACTTCCCCTCTACCTGAAAGCTCCGCTTGAGTGTGGCAAGACAGTGCACAGACTAGTGGTGTAGTGGTAAACTTTGATGTGAAGGTGCTCCTTATGACAGTCTCCAAGGAGAGTCCAAAAATGCAGATGACTGTGTTGATCAATATCAACAAACCACTTGTTTGACTATTTATGACTAAATCTGGATCCAACTTCAATTAACAAACATTTTAATCACAATTTAATTTAAAAGGCTGAATTCTGCGACCAACATAAATTATACTAATATGAATATGGTGCTTATTTTGAATCACTTTGACTGCTTCTGTAAGTGATGGTTGAGGAAAATTATAGTAAGCAAAGAAACCTTGCCCCCAATAAAAAGTCATTTTTTTCCTAACAAACCCTTCCCCCACTCCACCTGCAGAAATACTATCATACTTTTAAGCCTATTTTCACAACTGTAAGTACTAGAGACTTGCTGGGGGTTAGTTTTGTTTATTTCAATGAGAGCCAAGAGCCTTAGGATGCTGAATTCTTGCCTGTAAGCTGAACTGTGTGATTTTTTACACCTGTGTGGAATCACTGAATACATACAGTCAGGTTATGCTTGTTTTTTTTCTTCTATTAGGAAAATCTAGAGTTCTCATATTGCCCCTTTGTATGGGTTTTGTCCAGATTGTAGCCATGCCCCCTGGTACCTGTATTCTTCTCCATTGTTGATGGGTGGTTCAGTGTTGATAGTTAATGAGTAAAGTCACAGTTACAACTGACATTTAGTGAACAATAGAGATTTTAAAAGTAGAGTGGCACACCCATAGTCTCTGAAGTCGACTTCCTGGTTCAGTTTGAATTTATGTTTTTCACTATTATTTTTAGTTGTTGTATTTGTATACCGTTCCATAGCCGTAGCTTTCTGGGCAGTTTACATAAGATTAAAACATTTAAAAACAATATACAAAAATTACAACTGCAAAACATACAATATACAAATACATTTAAAACCACTATAACTTAAAAAGCTATAAGCTTAAAAAACAAAAAATACATCCAGGCTCATCAGATATTGCTAGATGCCTGAGAGAAGAGGAAAGATTTGACCTGGCGGCAAAAAAATAACAATGTTGGCGCCAGGCGGGCCTCATCGGGGAGATCATTCCATAATTGGGGGCCACCACAGAGAAGGCCCTCTCCCTCAGAGTAGGCATTCGGAGGAGGACCTTAGATGTTGAACGTAGTGTACAGGTAGGTTCATGTCGGGAGAGGTGTTCCGTCAGGTATTGTGGTCCCAAGCCATGTAAGGCTTTATAGGTTAAAACCAGCACCTTGAACCGGGCTCAGAAACATACAGGCGGGCCAGAGTAGGTCTTATATGCTCGAAACTTCTGGTCCCTGTTATCAATCTGGCCGCTGCATTTTGCTTCCAAACCGTCTGCAAAGGCAGCCCCACGTAGAGTGCATTGTAGTAATCCAACTTGGAGGTTACCAGAGCATAGACAACTGAAGCCAGGTTATCCCTGCATCTTCTCTGGTGGAGAAGTGATTGAGAGAAAAAAGTGCATAAAGGAGAAATGTTAATCACCCTTTCCTAGAGCCACTTCAGCAATCCACACCTTCCAACCTTACAAAGCAGCTTTGAAAGGAGTAATTTTGGGTGGGAAATTAGCAGGGATCTTGCTCAACCCTTTCTCAACCCAACACATGATTGGTACCATTAGCAAATAATTTCCATACAATGCAAATCCAGCCATCCAGATTTGTGGAACTGAAATATGGTACCCCTAGGAAAACCACTTTGTCAAGTTCGAAAGGCAAGGCTATCTAAGGCCACTGAAGTCCTCTTTGTGCAGACTGATCAGAAACAGATGCCATCCCACTTCTTTTCAGGCAGACATAACTTAGGTCTAACCATCCTATTTCCTGTTTTCTCCTACCCTGAGGCCATCCCACTATCTCTTTCTCAGGCACTGGTCAGAGATGAACTTGGCAGGTGTGGTTAGGAACGCCTTCCGCACAGGCAAAGAACAAGTTTGTGGGGATACCTGGCAAGGCGCTTTCAGGAAGTGGGGAGAAGCTCTGAATGATGCCTCTTGTTAAAAGGCAATTAGCAAAGGAAAAACAAAAGGCAAACCAGAATGTCACAGGCTACCTAAATACAATAAAGGAGATAAGTGAAGGAAAGAAATCAGTTTTACTCACAAATATTCTTGCACATTCAATGCAGGTACAGTGTATAGTTTCAAAAGAGTTTATTCAGTCCATGTTGTGTTCCATTACACTGGCAGGAGTGAGAGAGAAAATACCTGTGCTCCCAGCAATGCAAGAGGTCAGAGCAGGACAAGGAAGGGGAGGAGCAAAAGGAAGAAATCACAGGAAACCACATTGTAGACAATAGATGTCCTAAGGCTAGCTGTGGTTAAGAACCCCATGAATTAACTACTGCAACACTGCCCCTTTCCAGTAACTTGCAGACAGGGTTGTGATATTCCCAACAAGCTCCCCTTTGCTACTCTCCCTGCTGCCTTGACAGCCCTGTTTTTTTCTTTTTGTTTATTCCCTGGCAGTGGGAGCAGTGGCTCCACCCCCTCCTTTTCTCCCTGCCACTGGGAAATGAAAGTGCCGCTAGTTGACACGGCATCCCCATGCTAGTGTGCCATTCCTTTCCTTTGAATAGCAGCCAGCTGATCCAGTCAGACACTGACTTTGTGGGCACATGGCCAATGAAGGAATCTGAGAAGTGAGGAAGCAGTCGTCTCACCATTCCAATGCCCTTATTGGCTGCACATTGCCAAAGGCAGCATATCATTGGTTCAGCTTGCTGCTATTCAAATGCAATAAAGGGAATACTCTAATTTAAAATAGTGTGCTACAGCAGGAATCCAGTCTCGACTGATTGGAGCTGTCCCTTTTGAATCAGTGTGTCTTTGCTAAACTACCTATTAGGGGGCCATTGGCAGGCCTTCCCAGACTGTAGGGCCCCAGACCTGCACCATGTGGTCCATCTGTGGCAGCGCCACTTATTGTACCTTCCCTTCTTCCCTTTGTTCTTAAAGCAACTGCAGAGACTACTGCAGTTGGACTGAACTGCAGGCATGTTTGCACTCAGTGCCATGAGTAGATGTTTTAGCATACTTAACTTGCCTATATTACAGACTGCCAATTTTTGTGTGTCAGTGCTTCATATTATCTCAGTCCCTGAATCTCAGCTTCCTCTGGTGTCACTTAAGGGATGGAAATCCACTAGTTATCACGGTAACCTGTACTTGTTACCTATTTCATTCACTTACTGTAGTCATTGGGCCTGTTCAGACAATCCACTAAGCCAAGGTTAGGCCATGAACCCTTTTGCAGCAAATGGTTCATGTGTGCATGTGTGTTTAAATCGTGGTTATGTAGCCACCATGATTAGGAATGGTTCACAAGACACACTAAGACATAATGTTGAGCTCAAAATGCTTAACCACCATGGCTTAGTGTGTCATATCAACAGGGTCATTATCTACTCAGGCTCTCTTTTAAACTGCCACATCTACATGCACTCAGCAACGTTTGTAATGTTACAGGAGAGCCAAGATGTTGCAATGGCTCTCAGTCTGTTTCCGCTGGATTGTTTTTTGCTCCAAGGAGGCCAGCCAGGTACTCCAAAGAAAAGCCCCTTCCATGAGGATTTCAAAAGATTAGTAATTGTATGTCAAGGATAAGTAAGTGTGGAAAAAGATTATCTTCCTTTGCTCCTCTCTCTTTTCACTTTCCTAAGCGAGAGGGTATTCTATTTTCCCATCTCTTTCTTAATCACATGACAGGGCACTGCTTGCTCCCCCCACTTGTCTAGGGCAGAAATGAGCAGAAAGTAGATCTCCACAGAACTTTTGCACATCAATTCCCAGCATTCCTGACCATTGGCCATGCTGGTAGGGACTTCTGGAATTCCCAAACATCTGGAGATCTCCCTTCTGCCCAACCCCTCCATGTTAGTCTCCCTTATCTCACATTTGGAAGCCACTACCATGCAATTCAAGGGCAAAGTAGAAGCTCACAGGACAGAAGCACATTTGTGTGTGTATGTATGTACCAGTTCCCATGTAGCTTCCCAAGCTGAGTTTATGGGGTGAGCCCCAGATGGCTATGGTGTCAGCAGGACTCAGAGCCAGGCTACATGTAGTAGAAAGAGGCAAGTGGCCCCCTCTATAGGTGTTTTTAGCAGGGGTGCAGTAGCGTCCAGAAGTTCTTTAAGGGAGTTTCTGGGTCTATAGATTTATGGGAGTAGAATAATGGTTAAGACATCAGCTATGAGGTGGAGACTCAAAGTGCAGGCAAATATTACATGTGGCCTTAAAAGTAAAGATATAACATTGGAAACCAAAGTCATGATTATTCAGACCATGGTATTTCTGATCTCCATGTATGGATATGAAAGTTGGATAATGAAAAAAGTGGATCAACTTATTTGAAATGAGGTGTTGGATGACAGTTTTGTGGATACCGTGGACTGAGAAATAAGTCGGTTCTACAACTAATTAAGCCAGAACTCTCACTAGAAGCAAAAATGTTGAAATTGAGGCTATCATACTTTGGATGTATAATGAGAAGGAATGACTCATTAGAAAAAACAATAATTCTAGGAAAAAGAGAAGGTAGAAGGAAAAGAGGAAGACAAAATAAGAGGTGGATTGACTCCATAAAGGAGGATGCGGACAAGAAGTTGCAAGATCTGAATAGTGTGGTTCACAGCAGATGTGAATAGAGGTCGTTGATACATAGAGTCACCATAAGTCAAAGCCGACTTGAAGGCACATAACTAACTAACTCAGCAAGCCACACTACTACCTCTCAGCACCCTTCTATAAATTCAGGAGAATAATAGCGGTTTGCCTTTCAGGACTTGACATACACTCCTGAATTAATACGAGCTAAGTGCTTTGAGCACTTACGAACTTGGTGGTGCACACAGTCTTTCTTGACGGAAGGTCACACTTGTATGAGACCAATTCTGGATCTATTTGAGTGCTGTGTTGTTACAGGGAGGGGCTGAATCTCCCTTGTTGTTTAAATAAAGAGGCCCTCGTTTATCCCAAGCTCTGATATTTTTGTCTTTATTCCATGCTTCCTTCTCCACTCACAACACCTTTCAATTAGCTCTAAAGATTTGGAAAACTGAGTACAAGGAAGAAGTATAGAATGTTACCAATAGAAATTTTGTCTGTCTGCTTGTAATCTAGGATGGTAGCCTGCTGTCTATACATCTACCCAGTTGCTTTGCCTCTAATGGCTGCAAAACTAGATCATGTCCCCAATGCCCCCCCAAAACCCCTTAGGTTGTTAATGCCTTGTGCTAGTGACCTCAAGGTAAAAGGTTTTATGGGTCATAAGCAATACTTGCTGTCATTCTTGATCTCAGCAGGAGCTGTTGATTATGCAGTGAGTTTGCCCTAGTGTTACTAGAGAAGTTGACACAGTGTACAGCTTCTAAGCTGCAGTTAATTTTTTATAGGATGACTAGCTGATATGCCCGGCGTTGCTCGGGTCTGTGAATAATGTGTATAATATTTATTTGATAAACAATACATTTCTCAACAACTTATTCATCTTTAGTTTGGTTGGATTTTTTTAAGTTTAGTTGAGTTAGTAAATTGTCTTGTTAGAATCAATGGAAAATTGTGTTAATAAGAACTGTATTTTAAAGTAGAGCTTTGTTATAAACCACATGTTTTGTTTTACCTGAAATGCCTACACCTCCCATTGTGCTTTGGCCGGAGCAGCTGTCTAAACTTCAAAAACAATCAGGACACACAACACCCTTTCGACCAGCTAAAAAAGATGCAAACCTAAAAATATCTTTTCAAAATATACCTGGCATTGCCCAGATATCCGAATAACATATAGTAGGGAAGCGGATCTCAGTAGACACAGGGAACTGTTGTATGCATGTTATTATTATGAAAAAAGAAAAGCAGCCAGAACACAGGCCAGTGCTAGGCCTGTGAGTTAACTTTTAAACAAATTAAATTCATTTCTTTTTTCCTCTCTCACCCTCATGACAACCCTGCAAGGTAGGGCTGTCCTAGGCTAATTTTAAAACAAATTAAATTAGTTTCTTTCCCTCCCCTCTCTCTCTCACCCTCAATGCATGGCCAGGGCTGCCTTGAAGCTGTCACCATGATTTTACTTGTCCCCCACAGAAAACAAAAACTACAACTCTTGGCATGCCTTTTGCTGTGGTGCCTGACTTGCCCAATGGGAGTCCTGCTGCTGAAGTAGGGATGTGCACTGGATCGGACCCGATCCACGATCCGAGTCCGGTCCAGTGGGAAATCGGATAAATTATCCGATTTCCGATCCCGCAGCTGGATCGGCCGATCCAATCCGAACCGGTCCGAAAAAGCTCCGAACCGGTTCGGCGGATCGGCGGATCGGCGGGCGCCCACTGGCGCCCACCGCCGCTTCCATTGGCGGGCGCCAGCGGGCGCCCGCCGATGAAAGTGGACAGCGGGGGGGGGAGGAGGGGGGCACTTACCTTCTCGGCCCGGTGGCTCCCGTCCGGCGCCGGCGCCTACTACTACTAGCAGGCTCCGCGGCCTGCTCTAGGGTGGCGCGCCGGGTGATGTCATCACCCGGCGCGCTACTCTAGAGCAGGCCGCGGAGCCTGCTGGTAGTAGTAGGCGCCGGCGCCGGACGGGAGCCACCGGGCCGGGAAGGTAAGGAGGGGGTGCGTGGAGGGGAGGAGGGGGCGCGCGGAGGGGGGAGGGGGGCCCTTACCTTTCCGGCCCGGCGGCTCCCGTCCGGCGCCGGCGCCTACTACTCCCAGCAGGCTCCGCGGCCTGCTCTAGGATGGCGCGCCGGGTGATGTCATCACCCGGCGCGCTACTCTAGAGCAGGCCGCGGAGCCTGCTGGAAGTAGTAGGCGCCGGCGCCGGACGGGAGCCGCCAGGCCGGAAAGGTAAGGAGGGGGTGCGTGGAGGGGAGGAGGGGGCGCGCGGAGGGGGGAGGGGGGAGGGGGGCCCTTACCTGCCCGGCCCGGCGGCTCCCGTCCGGCGCCGGCGCCTACTACTCCCAGCAGGCTCCGCGGCCTGCTCTAGGATGGCGCGCCGGGTGATGTCATCACCCGGCGCGCTACTCTAGAGCAGGCCGCGGAGCCTGCTGGAAGTAGTAGGCGCCGGCGCCGGACGGGAGCCGCCAGGCCGGAAAGGTAAGGAGGGGGTGCGTGGAGGGGAGGAGGGGGCGCGCGGAGGGGGGAGGGGGGAGGGGGGCCCTTACCTGCCCGGCCCGGCGGCTCCCGTCCGGCGCCGGCGCCTACTACTCCCAGCAGGCTCCGCGGCCTGCTCTAGGATGGCGCGCCGGGTGATGTCATCACCCGGCGCGCTACTCTAGAGCAGGCCGCGGAGCCTGCTGGAAGTAGTAGGCGCCGGCGCCGGACGGGAGCCGTCGGGCCGGAAAGGTAAGGAGGGGGTGCGTGGAGGGGAGGAGGGGGCGCGCTGAGGGGGGAGGGGGGAGGGGGGCCCTTACCTGCCTGGCCCGGCGGCTCCCGTCCGGCGCCGGCGCCTACTACTCCCAGCAGGCTCCGCGGCCTGCTCCAGGGTGGCGCGCCGGGTGATGTCATCACCCGGCGCGCTACTCGAGAGTAGGCCGCGGAGCCCGCTGGTAGTAGCCGCCGGCGCCGGACGGGCCGAGAAGGTAAGTGGCGGGGAAGGGGGCTTACCCCCCCCCCCGGAGCCGTCCGCTTCTATCCGCTGGCGCCCGCGGGCGCCAGCGGATGGAAGCGGGCGGCCCCAGGGGGGGTAGGGAGCGCGGGGGAGGGGGTTTACCTGCCGGGGCCGTCCACAGCGGACGGCCCCGGGGGGGGGGAGGGAGTTAGGCCCCCCCTTACCCACCCGCCGCCATTTTTTCCTCATAGACTTGCATTGCAATGCAAGTCTATGGGGAAAAAAATGGCGGCCGATCCAAAAATGTACGATTTTTGGGTCGGGATCGGACTCGATCCGGTCCGGGGGGCCTCCGATTTTGTCCGAACCGGTCCGGGACAAAATTGGAGGTCCCGATCCGGGTCCCGATCCGATCCGGGGGGTCCGTGCACACCCCTATGCTGAAGCTCATGGGAAGTGAAGTCTGACTGAGCCTGTCTACACTACACAGAGGGAGCTGGTTGGCTGACTCATGGTTAACTTGGCCATTGCAGTCGGTGACAGGCCCAGAGCTGTGACTTCCTGCCCTTATGCTCTTGATGGTGCCTAGTAACCAAGGCAGCCAGCCCAGGCACTCTCCCTTCAGGCCCAGGATGGCGAGCTACTTCCAGATGATGGCCACCAAAGCCCGATAAGCCTTCCTTCCCACCCAAGGCATGTGGGAGAGTGGGCCTTCTTAGTTGTGGCACCCTGCTAAAGGATTTCTTTTTACCAGGAGGGCTGGCCTGGTGACTGCATTATGGCTTTTAAGTGCCAAGTGATTTTTAAAAAATATATATTTTCCAGGGCCTGTTAACTTGATGAGACTTTTTATGCTGCGGGTTTTTTCCCCTGTTATAACTAAACCACAATATTCCAAGACAGATGCAAGAATTACTGGATAAAGTTTATGATTTTTATGTAAAAACCTGACTTTACTATTGAATGGAGGAATGACTGATAGCTGAGGCTAGACTGGAATGCGGGGGGGGGGGGGGCTGAGTGACAGTTGGGGAAAGACAGTTAGTGAGAGGTCAAAAAATTGGGGGCGGAGTTAGGACTGAGAAATAGTGACCTGGTTTGCTCACCCCTACTTTATTTAAAATCAGCCACTCTACATACCAGTACTACACCTCCCAGCATGCCTTTGGCAGCCCACAGGTGCCCACATCCTCTGAGACGTCCTTTTGTTGCCAATGCCGCTCCTCGATAGAGCGGGAAGAAGTAGCATCACCAAGGAGGGGATGCAAGCAGCTGTCAGTGGATGCACCCAGCTCCAACCAATCCTGCTGGGATTGCCTCGTCCTGCACTTCTCACCCACCAAGTGCTCCATCGGGAGCCTGTACTGAAGGGCTTTGCCTGTACTCCTTTGTTGGATCTGTTTCTGGGCATGTGCAGAGTGCGTCTCCTTCCTCCCTCCTTCTTAAGGGCAAAGGCTGTGCTCTTGCTTCCCCCAGATTCTAAAAAAACAGAGATTTTGAGGGGCCTTTTAGCATGTTTGGCCCCTCAAAGTCAGGGTGCCTCTTCATGAGAGGTTTAATGCTCTTTGAAGTCTCATTAAAAAATTAACCGCCACACCAGCGGAGCGCAAATGGGGCGTAGAGGCGCGTTATCTCTCCGATTATGCGCATTATCGAATGCGCGTTAAATCGCGACTTTTATTTTGCTCCGTCCGTTAAAGCGCATTTTGACTGTGTGAATATGCGCTTATGCGCATTAACTACTTGTAAACCGCATTTTGGACATCCGGTAATGCGCTTCGCCGCCTCTCACCGCCTCTCGTGCAGAGGGATTAGGCGTAAATGCGCTTCTGCGATTATGCGCATAATCGGCTCACCAGGCGCAAAAGCGAATCCTTGTAGAGAGAACCTCACACTGTTGCATCTAGTCACAATTTTAAAACCACGCAGAATGTGGGAGGAGGCACCACAAATGGACGTGGCCCATTTATGTGGGTTATTTCCTTTTATGTGGAATTGGGTTGACTGCTCAAAACCAATCTTAGGAGTCAGGTTGTGAAAGACATGCAGCAGACACCTGCCTGTGCACTCACAATGGCTAGTAAGTCTGGCCTCCCACCCAAGGCATGCTGTGAGTTCTGCCCAAGGCATGCTGGGAGTTGTAGACATAAGCCTTGCTTTTTATTAAATTCTTTAAAAATACTTGAACCCTCCAAAATTCATGTTTTTAGATTTTTCTGGTACATTTTACAGCCACACCTATCACTGTGTCATCACACCTATCACTGTGTCTAACTCATCTGGAAGTGGGTAAACATTTCCGGACATATGTGACACACATACTTTCTGCTTTAAAGGTAGAGATTGTAGAGTAAGGCAGAGTAACATACGGAACAATATTCAGTCCTAATGTGATCTCATCATCAAGCGTGAGCTGGGCCACCATGCATGTGAGTGGGAACATAGTGGATACTATCACCATGGAGAAGACAAAACCCAAAGAAAACAAAACATGAAACTTTTCTCTTCTTTTGGCTAAGTGAAAGGTACGGTCTGCTGCTAGTGCGATCCAAATGAAGCTACTATCTTTTCCTCTCGCTGCTGGGCTAGAGCATTGGCAAAAGCTTCAAACCATTGTGCGATCACACTGTAGTCTGTTGATTAAAGCAAACTTACTTCTGCTAACGTTGAATTCTACCCCATCTGTGCTGCTGTAGCTTGCTTGCAAAAATGGCAGCACCCTGGGGAATTCTGCCACTGGAAAAAGATTTGCAAAATGTAGTGCGATTCGTTTCCCAAAGGAAAAGTTAAAACAATAAAAAGAACCCGGTTTATAGACATGCAGTATGTATATTGTGTCACAAACTGCTTTGGTGGCAGAAAGATATGTGGGAAAATTCACAACATCGCATTCTTTATCTGGCAACAGCAGTGATCACAGTCATCTGGAAATTCAGTATTTTTTGTCACCAATTGATTACAAAATGTGTGCATGATCAACAGTTTTCAAACATGCTGTAAGCTAATGAGTCTGGATTCATTTTGGACAAGTCCTGAATCCAGAACCAGAGTCGGTCGCTTCTGACAGATTTGGGATTTATATGAAGCAAAGCAAATGTCTTCGGTTCTATCAAAACTGTATCTGGCTCCTCCTGAAGCTTCTTGACAAATTTAGAGGGACACTGCCACAGCCAATTTGCAAAAAATGATGGATTCCCCACCCCAGCTTGCCATATAAAGAAAATACCACAGTGGGGAAATGTGAAAAATTGTGACTGACAGCTCTAGTTATCTGAGCAACCCCATTGGTTTTTAGATTGGATCCTTGGAGGATCAAGGTTCTGAATCCCTGCCCTATGGTATGAACCCAAGGGCTTTTGTTTCCACCACCCCACAGGACTGCTGTAGGGAAAGTGGGGATACATATACTAGGCCAATAGCTCCAGACAGACAACCATGGAGTATATTGTGGCATGGCGGGGTGCGGGGTAGAACTGATCTTCTCACCTCTGCTGCATCCTCTCCTACTGCTTCTCACTCTGAAACAAAGAGCAAGGATGATACCGTGTGTGTGTGTGTGAGAGAGAGAGAGAGAGAGAGACAGAGACAGAGAGAGAGAGACTCACTCACTGCAAAGATACCAACAAAAAGGGGAAGGGAATAACTTTTTAAAACATCTCAAACTTTAACTGTAAACTGTGTAGTGTGCTCAATATGTACCATGTACATTTCAACATATTTTCTAAATAAATTGTCATCCATCCATTCTATCATAGATGAAGCTTTTAGACATTTCTGTGATTTCAGTGCTCTCAGATGGGTAGAAAACAAAACAGTGCCCTGCAAACTCTTTTTCATTCCTCATTACTCTGTAAACTCTGCACCTATCCTTTTGAAATTCTACAGATTTCTACAGGCACCACTATGATGTATGTCATCTTAATGCAAATTGACCATAACCCCCCCCCACACACACACACGCACACTTATATACTCTCCTGTACCTACTTGTCTGAAATTTCATCTGTTACTGTGTCTGAGTATTTCATCCAATTCTGTCAAAATGTTAAAGTTCTAGCTGTTTGTTATATATGAGACATATAAAGTGTTGGGAGCGAGATTTTAATTTAGATCCAAACTAAAGTGGGTTTCCTCCAAAAGTGTTCCAAGCTTAAAACCGGACCTCTTCAAAGCGCTGAAATTGAATTTGAACCAAATCTTGACTTTGGTGACAGCAAAACTGTAATCTACTGTGTGTGTTCTGTGTGATCATCACACATGAACAGATTTTGCAACTCCACTATATGTTTATTCAATCAATGATAGGTGTATTAGACTTAATGAGATTCTGAAGCCCATTGTATAGCTAGGGCTGCCTCTACAAGAGGCATTTAAAGCACTTTCAAGGCACATTAAAAAATTTACCTCTACAAGAACGGAGCGCAAATCAGGCGTAGAGGCGCATTTTCTCTCCAATTATGTGCATTATCGAATGCGTGTTAAATAGCGAGTTTTATTTTGCTCCGGCCGTTAAAGTGCATTTTGACTATGTGAACAAGCGATTCTCCGCATGTCAACAGTTTAAATCACGTTTCGGTCGTCCAGTAATGCGCTTCGCCGCCTCTTGTACAGAGGTATTAGGCGTAAATGCGCTTCTGCAAATATGCGCATAATCGCCTAACCAGGCGTAAAGGCGAATTCTTGTAGATGAGGCCTAGTTTTCAGTTAGTGGCTTAAAATCTACCAGGAGATCATAGAAGTATAAAGGTGTTCTCTCAGTAGGTGCCAATGAAATCACAGCAGATGGGCCTAAGGGCTGTACATGTTCACTTCAAGTTCCAAGATCTCAAGCAAAGGCAGGATTTTGGTGGAACCTCCTACCTAGGGCATCTGAAAATAATAATCTGACAATGAATAGCATCTTAAACAGCATACTAAGCAACTAGATTATGGATTTTCACTCAAACATGAGAGGAAGGCAGGTGAATACTCCATTGACATGCCTGCTGCTGGATCAGCTGCAGTAATCTCTCTTCAACCACCGTGAACATGGAACATAAACTGCCCTATGTGAAACAGTCAGTAGAAAAAGGGAGGTCCATCCTGGTACTACCTTTCTACAATGTTCATCAGAACATATCATTCTCCATTTGGAGGAGGGTGTGGTTTTGTGGTGTGTGTTTTTTCCTTCCCTTCTCCTTTTCTCCAGAGTCAGTTGTGCAATCGGTATTTGTCGTGAACACATCAATGAAATGGACCTCTTATTCCAGGAGTGAAGAACCACAGACTGGGGTCCCAAACCAGCCATGCCCCATGCCCCACCCTTTCCCTCAACCACTGTAGGAAAGAGGGTGGGGCTTTTGTGCAATTTTCCCACCATTCTAAAACACTGAAATTACTTTCTTAAGGCTTTGTCTCTAGCAACAAGGGCTTTAAGCTAAAATATGCTGGTATTTTTGAACCCACCCCTTTTGCTTCATCACCCACCCGCCATTAGCATATGCCCCCCAGGAACTCACTGAAATGGAATTCAGACTATGGGGTGAATAAGGTTCAACACCTCTGTTTTATAAAATTCACAATTTCAATTGGCAATCCTGATCTATCAGGATATAATGCTATACACACAGAGACACACCATTCCATGTTTCCTATGAATTTACATGGAGACAAGATTTTTAAAAATATTTATGCAAATAAGGGGTTAGCTCACACCAGCAGTTGGCCTGAACTTTTATTGGAGAGTAGGCTGGGTTTCAGAGACAGTGAACTGCAAAAATAATATTTTTGAAAAACCCAACACTTAGGAAGATGGGAAGCTGCCTTAAACCAAATCAGACCATTGGTCCATCCAGCTCAGTATTGTCTACACCAGCTTTCCCCAACATGTTGTCCTCCAGATGTTTTGGACTACAACTCCCATAAGTCTCAGCCAGCATGGACAGGTTTGCTATGCAAGTCTACACACTTACTAGCAGTGGCTCTCCAGGGTTTCAGACAGGAGGTCTATCAGGAGATGGTGGGGATTGAACATGCAATGCACACACATCACTACTGAGCTATGGCACTTGACAGAGAAGATGCTTTCACACATGTTTTTAAAAGGCACAGCTGTCTTGCTGTAAAGTGGTGCTTCCAGAACTAAACCTGAGAATGATGTAATCAAGGATGACCAACACCTACTTAATTTTCTCATGACACAACATTGGTAAGGCCTTGCGTTAATAATACATCAAATTCAGCTGAGCATTTAATGTCCGCTTCAAAGGTGGTCACATACTGAATGGGTGGATGTGTATATAGTATTCTTTTGTTCTAGCTCCATACAACTAGATTCCATAAAGTTAGTACATGAGTGGATTTAAAATGTACATTCATTAATTGGTGAAATAAAATTAGACTGGAAAACAGTATCATGTTGGCGAATTCTAGTTTTCAAGATGGTGTCCAACGTCATTAATAACTATGGGGAAGCAGCAGAGACAGTACCATAATAACAATTCTGTGATTACAGATAATAGGTTGGTTCCAGATTTAGTTATACCTAGAGTAGACCTGTTGAAATCAATGGAACTTAAATTAGCCATGACTAACTTAAGTCCCAATAATTTCAGTGGATCTACTCTAAATATAACTAAATTTAGAACCAATTCAATAGGCTGAAAATCTGCAGCCAGCATACAGAGTACCTCAGCAGGACTTGTACATTACACACAACTTTCCTTTTGCCTACACACTGATCAGAGCCCCACCCCCACCCCGTTATTGACTATGTCCCTCTTGCCTTATCACTTCAGTCTTTTGCAAACATATTTTTAATAACCTTCTTCAAATTTTGAGGAAGCAAATGGTCAGAATTATACAAGCTAGGTAAATGTATACAGATAGTGCTAATTTTTCTCTTTTCTTGTAAGAAATCACAAGTTTTTTTCTGTATGTAATGGAGCTTTTTTCCTATTTATGCTTAAAGAAATTACTGGAGTTACTTAAAGGAAGCCTCTTCGCTTCGATGTTTGAGTTAAAAACAGACTGGGTATAAAGCAGGAGTTGGAATGCAAGGAATGTAGTTGACCAAGAATGTATAAAAGAGTGTTTTGTTTTAAGGAAATAAGTGAAGGAGTGTTCCTTCACTTGATAGCAATTCAAGAATTTATCTCTGAGAGACACAGGATCCCTGGCACTAGCAGAATTCCACAGTATTTTGTCTTTCATTCCAAAGCACGTTGTTAAGTATCATAACACAGTACTGCTTGTCCCACAAAATGAGAGATTTAGGATGCAGTTCTATGCACATTTTACTACAGGACCATTACTGAATCTAGTCAAAAGTAGAAATTTCATTTCTGTACTTTCTTTTGCTGAATCATTCTGGGGGCATGGCACAGGGCAACAACAAACTCTAGCATTTGATTTTACGGAACAAATCACAATGCAATTCAACATATTGAGAAGTGGGTATCTTCAGCCTCTCCAGAAGTAGAAACACTTCCTTTTCTAAATTCAGTGGCCAAAGTAGAGCCAAAGCTCAGCACATAATACACTATGATATACTTTATTAGGCCAACTGCATAGCCACCAATTTTGAAACTATAGCTAATCCTACACCTGTCATATATATTGTCTGCCTATACCTGGAAAGATGCTGAAAACATTGGCTTGAATTGCACCCACCTTCAACTGGTCTTTCAAGAGCCTTTGTCAGATAAGCAACATTTCTGTGATTTGGTTTTTAAACAGGTTGCTCAGTGACTCTGGTGTTCAGAATCAGGGTTTACCTTAAGCAGTGAACTGTAGAGGCTAAACTAACAAGGTAACTTGGAACATCAGAGCAGTTGAAGAAGGGACATCAAAGCAACTGAGCCAATAGCAGTCAGCCTACTTAGGCCTAGTTCTCACTGGGGTAGTATAACTGTGTCTGGGCTGTACCACTTCAGATTGCAGGTGGTGTTTCACGCAATTTAACGCTACCACAAAATAAAGATTTCCAGCCATAGAAAACTCACATGTTAGGATGAATACTAGGCTAAAATAATTTTATTTGACTATTAGTTTTCTAGGTGGATACAATTCTGGGGGTGGAGAGGAATGTTTAATCATATGAGACCCACTTGTTATCTGATGCGTAAGAACATAAGAAGAGCCATGCTGGATCAGAAAAAGGGTCCATTTAGTCCAGCACTCTGTTCACGTTGGCCAACAAGCTGTCAACAAGGAACCCACAAGCAGGGCATGGGTGCAACAGCAACCTCCCGTCCATGTTCTCCAACTGTTGTACATAGGCTTACGGCCTCTGATACTGAAGGTAGCACATAGCCACTGATAGCCTTCTCCTCCAGGAATTTATCCAACCCCATTTTAAAGCTATCCAAATTGGTGCCCATCACTACATCTTGTTGTAGTGAATTCCATAGTTTATATGCTGTGTGAAGAACTTCCTTTTATCTGTCCTGAATGTGCCACCAATCAGCTTCATGGGATGACCTCAGGTTCTAATATGATGAGGGAGAAAAATGTCTTCTTATCCACATTCTCCACACCATGAATGATTTTGTACATCTCTATCAGGTCTCCCCTTACCCTCCTTTCTTCCAGGCTAAACAGTCCCAATTGTTGTAACCTTCCCTCATATGGGAGATTCTCCAGCCCCTTGATCATTTTAATTGCTCATTTCTGCACAGCTCAGGTACAGGAGTACCACCATTTCAGCTGAAAGAGTAGCAAAGGCCAATAGTGATATTGAATCAACCAAGGACATCAAGACAAGTGAGATGACAGAAGCAAAGAAGGACAAAGCGAAAGTAGGAGATGGGAAGCACAAGATTATCAGGAGAGCAATTCAATGATGCTTACAGCCCTAATAAAATCTATTCAGGTGTTTTGAATTTCTTACCATTCAACCAAGCTCACATTCTATCTTCCCTATGAAGCCATTTTTCCACTTGCTTGCAGCCTGTTTCTCTCTCTGTCTCTCTCTCTCTCTCCCCAACATCTTAAAACTATTCTCTCATTTCTGAGCACACTGCTTACATATAATTTGAAATAGTCACCAATCATCAAAGAGGAAGCCCATGCTTCTTTTTGAAAGGTGTAATTATCTAAGGCTCAGTCCTGGCATTGCTGCAGAGAAGATGTAGCATCCATTAAACAACTGAAACTGTGATTGTGTTGCTACTTTCAGAGATGCTTAAGCAAGAATGGAAACTTCAGGATGTTTGTAGCACTGCTGCTTGCTCTTATAGGTGATTTAGAATTTACGCCGCTGCTATATTATTTAAATGCATTTTCATTAAGTGAACACATTTGAAACGTTGCATCCGAGTGAGTTACAAAACCCATGCTGACAAATAGCACTAAAAAGAATTACACAGTTAAATTGTATATTATCATGTAAATGGCGAAGGAACACCACATGGGACTCTGTGCATTGTGCTGAGCGATAAAAAGCTGTAGGCTATAAATAAGAGTTAAATAAAGAGCCCTGTCAGTCGAAGCAGTGGAGTGAAAGAGCCTTCTAGGGCAGTTGTAAGGTTTGAAAACAATACTTAGTTAACAGCCCGTATGTATTTTAAAGGTCCAGCATCTGACATTTGTAGAAACGCCATTGTGCTCTTGGGCTCAGAGGTAATTATGATCAAGATGATTCAAACTAGCCCCATCTCTAGAAGTATTGTTATCAGGAAGGTTGCAATTTACTGGCAACGGAACATGTAGCACTCTTAGGATATTCTCAAGCTCAAAATGATTTAAACTGCACTGTTACCTAGTATCTACAGAATGCACTTCAGCCTCTGGTCTATAAAAACATTCTTCCAGATGTGACAGAGATTACATTCCTATCTCATAAGTGCCTAAAGTTTGGGGGAATTAAGCTGTTTTATTTCATACCTCTGCTTTTTCCGTTTACAAAGAGAGGTTTGTTTGTGTTTAAAGACTGACCTCACACTGCAAGGCATGGATCTCCCAAAACTAACTCAAAACTGTCAAAAGATTTGAGACCCAATGTAGCTGCAGCCAGCATGGAGATGTGCATGCTCATGTGTCTCTAAAGACACATCTGGCCAATTCAATGGGACCCAGAAGAGTAATGGAGAGATACACAGAAGGCTGCTACTAGTCACGACTCCTAAATACATTCGATTTCAGCTTCTGTATCAGCTCCCATCAGGGTCAAAATTGAAACTGAGCTAAAATGAAGTTCTAAATGATTTGGCACCAGCTTACAGCTTTTCCATTTGTTATTGGTTTCCCAGAAACCAAAATGGAAAAGGAATTAACAGCTGCGGAATATGGCATATGCTCTCTGAGATGGTCTTCAATAGTCTTTGGTACTACTGTAACAGGTTTTGGGTTTTTTTTAACCAGCCAACACTGGTAGTCTGTGCTGAAAGTCAGTCCTCCCCCACCCCCGCCCACCCAAAGAACCAATTATTTTCCAAAAAAATTGTGGATACTTAATTCAGCTCAGCAATGGTTACAATATATATGTGTTATATGTTCCTTGATCCACACATAATTTTGGATGACCTAAGGCAAAGAGAGTCGATACAATTATGTTTAAAGTCTCATACTAATGTATAGAATAACACTGAATAAAGAAAAAAATCATTAAATTGATGAAAGGAAAGAAACATGTAAGGCAATTAAACATTACTTCATAAAAGTGAAAACCAAAACCCTGAGCACAAAAAAGGGAAAACATTAGCACATTTTTACTGAAATATCAATTTCTTTAGTATGTTACAGAAGAGCTTAAGAACATACATCATGTACCTAAAATGCAGACTTTTTTAAAATAAAAAGGTCTTTTTATAAAAAAATAAGAAAAGTCAAAGTAAAGTGCATGAAACTGATTCTTTTCCTCCAGATTAATGCATCAAAATTTTACTACACTGACAATACTATAAACCTGGGAATTTTTTCTCCTTTGTCACCCCATTAGTCAATTATCTTACTGTACAGTAGTGGTTACATATAAAACAGACACATAGAGAAACCAATGAGTTTTCCCAAATGCTTTTCACTGGTTAGGGTTAAGAGCTACTGGAATAGTGACTTTTTCTCCCCCCCCCCCCCCCCCCCCGTATTAACTTTTGACATCGTCTATGCCCATCCTGGCTGGGGAGATTCACAAGAAAAAGCATTTCCATAAACGGGACAGTCCCAGATATCAGTTACTGGATTACAAATATCATTCATTCTTTAAAAAAGAAAAAAAGTGTGGCACAGAAACTTGTCCCTGCCTACTGGTCCCCACTGGAAGGAAAAGGTAGCTGGTCCCGTCCAACTATGACAATATGTACAGAGTATTTTTACAAAGTGAATTATCAAGGGAAGCTCTTAAGAGCCATTAAGGGGGAAGACACACTGGACAGATAAACCCAGTGTGAAACTAATACAGTGAGATATATAATACTTAAAATACATATTTATTATCATTATGCCTTGATCTTACAGGGGCTCCCAGTGGTCTGCCATCCAAGGGATGACTCATCCATTTAGCTTCAGCAGTGTGCTGCAGCTGAGCATCAGATAGTCCCAAACCCATTCACTGAGTCCTTCAAACAATTTTAAACGTTAACAAATTATTTCAGATAATGGAACTATGCAATGGAAGGATGTTTTCTGACCTAGTCTTATAACAGACAGTAGTACAGAGCAGGTGCAACAGGGGCCAGAACTACACTGAATACTTAGAAAGGGATAATGATGTGATGTTAACACACCCCTCCCAAATATCTAAGCCAACTCAGCTCTCATTTCTGGATAGGGTGTGTTGGCAGCACTGGTCGCTGAAGATTTAGCCAGTTCTCTTCTGGAACTGGAAACTGTGAGTGTCAAACAAAGGAAGATCACATTCTGCTGATGGATCCCAGTAGTAAATTGTCTGGGAACCATAAAGAGGTTAGTTTACTGGCTGCCCCCTCCCCAAGCCTGAAAAAAGACTCTAAACAATGTTCATTTTTAGCTGGGCTTGCCACATATTTCTATGGGAGATTTTTCAGTAATACTCTGTGTCCTGCCAACCACCTTCCACTGGGCTCCAGCCTTCATTCCTTTCAAGTACTAGGAGCCACAGGGATTTTAATTGCGTGTGCCTGTGTCGGGGAAGGCGTCCTTGTCCTCCTCAGCCCCTTTAGTACACTCAGCAAGCCCGGTATATCCAACCAGTTCAGCCAGGCAAAGCAGTTCACAGGGTAGCGGCCTTCGCTTTGCAGTGCAAAATGTGCTTGTGGACGAAGTCGATGCGGTCTTGGAGCAGCTGGGCTTGCTGGTCAGAGAGGAAGCCGAGGAGCTCGGCCAGGGGCTCCTGAGTCCGGTACAGCCTGAGCAGCTCGGAGGCAGCGTTGCGCAAGCGGTGCAAGTCCCGCACTCTCTGGGCGGTGGCCTCGCGGAAGACACAGACGGAGCGCAGCAAGGGCTCGTTGTACTTGTCCCACATGGCCAGCAGCCGGTAGCCGTGCACTAGGCCGGCCTCGTTGTCGAGGAAGATCAGCCCCCCATTGGGCCCCCGGTGCAGGTTGCTGGTGGCCCGATGCATCACGCGTGGGTCCCACTGCAGGCTGAATAGGTTGCTGACCAGCCGGTCAAAGTTGGCGGTCAAGTAGTCAAAAAGGATCAAGTCACTCCACTGCACCAGCTCCACCAGCTGCGCCTGGCTGAGGCCCCGCAGCTCCCCCGCCACTAGGGGCTGCAGCCTCCTGCCCCCCGCCACCGCCCCTGCCTCGGCCTGCCAGGGGGCAGGAGCCACCACGTCGGTCAGGTTGTCCACCCACTGCGCGAGGCTCACCACGGCGCCCTCGGCCCAATGCGAGCCGCGCAGCTCGTCGCGCACTTGCGCCCACTGCCCGCCGCGGACGTCCACCCGGGAAAGCGCCAGAGGCGGCAGGCGCTCTTGCATGCCCAGCAGTCCGGCCAGATGGTAGGAGAGCGCCTCGCCCTGGATCTGCTCTGGGTTGATGCCGTAGCGCACGCAGGCGCGACTCCCGTCCGACAGTCGAGCCAACCGGTTGGAGCTGCGGCCACAGCCGCCTCGCTCCAGCGACACGACGCGCGCCTCCCGGGCCGCCCGCAGCCACGAGGCCGTCTCCTCGGCGGAGAAGCCCGGCGGCACCTGCGCTTCCAGCGCCCTGCTCCAAAAGATCCCGCCGCGCACGGGGGACGGGGGAAGCTGCTCCGCGGCGCCCCTCGCGCCTGGCTTCTCCCGGCGTGGATGAGCCGAAGGAAGCGGTGGCGGTGGCTCCTGCCCGCTTTCGTCCGGCCCTTCCTGGGGCTCCGTGGGCTGCCTCCGCAGCGTGAGCAGCGCTCGGAAAGTTTTCTGGGCGGCTTGACTTGAAGGGCGGCGGCGGCGATAACTTGTAGCTGCCGGCGCTGCCTCGACGACTCCAAGTCCGTATTCCGGTGCCTCCTGCGGGAATCGGGGCCCGATGCTTCCCGGCTCCTCGATTCGTGCGCTCCACAACCCCACCAAGAAAGCCAACGCCAGCAGCCAGAGCACGGCCACGGAGCCCAGCCCGGCCAGACCCGCTCGTTGCATTCTCCTCCCGCGGCTGTTCGCTGGGCTCGGTTGCTGCCGCGGTCTCAGTCCGCTGCTCCGGGACACGGCGGCGGTGCAGCCCCGCGGCTCTCCCGTTCGGGGCTGCCTTCACTCATGGTGGCTGCGGCTGGCCGGCTCAAGGCACCGGGAGCGGCGGGCTGCTGAGAAAGCTGGGAGGAAGATCCGGGAACGTGGACTGCTCTTCTCCGGACGGATGCCCCCGTCTCAGCTGTAGGACCGGTGTCTGCACTGAGACCCTCCAGCGATTGAAATTCACAAGCACCGAGACCACGTGGGGGAGCGCAGGGACCCAGCCCACCGCCCAGCATGGTTTTCCGCTTAAAGCGGCGATGTCCCGGCAAAGGGTGGGCCCGTTGCTGGGGGATTGTTGCCCACGGGGGCAGTGGCAAGATGTGGGGGCGCCCTCCGACTTCCCCCAGGGCTGCGGCCGCCCTTTGCTACCCCGGCCGTTCTTCCCTGGCAACGATCGGCGGCACCCTCGAGAAAGGAAGAGGTTTGGCGAGCGGGCGCCTCCGACTGCGCTTCCCTCCGCCCACCCGGTCTGGGAAACACAAAGGATTCGGCACGTTTAGAATAAAAGATGGGAGCGAGCGAGGCACATTGTTCCACCGATTTCAAAGAGATCTCTGTTGGAGCGGGGGAACGTTCCGAGAAGGGGTAAAAATGAGATGGGGCGATCTGAGTTCTCGTCTTCCGATTATTAACGAGATAAATCCCGTGGGTTGTTGGTTCAGGGCCTTTAACCCATGAACTGGGGCAAGTGTTTCTCTGCAATTCAGAGTCGGTCTTCTTCTTCCCCTCCTTCCACCATACACCGGAAAGGGCATCGTTTGAACTGTTACATTCACCGTGCAGTTTTGTGCATTATGTTGACTCTGCAGTAACCCGGCTACGCCTAGTGGGACTGGCAGACTCTAATAACTGTGCTTAGCATTGCAATGTGGGTCAGACGGAGCAATCCTAACCCCCTTCGGAGAGTCTTGGGACTGGCTAGGGTGCAGAGGCACCCCTCCGTTAGCAGGGGAGGGGGAAATCCCTCCCCCTCCGACCTTACGCACGGGGAAAGCTCAGCAGGTGCAAAACTACCATCACTAGGCCCAGAAACAGGGTGTGGCGAATCAGAGGAGGGTTCACGGTTATCCAACTTTGTAGGATACGAAGCTCCCGCTGTTTCCTGAGAAAGATGTGAGCTAGCTGGAGTGAACTAGCAGGACCGGGCTTTGGAACACTTCTCCCTTTAGATTGCACGGTTACTTCTGAGTAAACACGCAGAGTAAACATCTCTGTTAGGATCCTACCAGCAGGGCAGTAACCACAGGGCCAGGGACGCAATTTGAGTCAAGTATCAGCTATACCTTTCCCTTCCTCCCTGCAGAAGAGGCCTCAATAAATTCTCCCCTTTCCAAGGAAGATATTAAAACAAGGATCCATGAAATAAAAAAGGGAACCTCATGATTTCATATCATTTTTAAAGAGCACACCCACAAAACCACCACCCAATCACAGAGCACATCTGCGTCCACAGACCAGGGATCTGCCACCTGTTGGTGCAGCCACAGGCAAAAACATGGATCTGAGGCAGGAATCCTAGTGCCTTTTACAGAGCAAATCTCCCAAAATACTATCCATATCAGAGCACTGTACTACAAAAATCACGGTTCTGCCATTCATGACACCTCCATGGCACAAAACCGTGGTTTCGAGGTAGGATTCCTGAGGACCCCTCATAATTTTTACATGGAAAATACCCCAAACCAATCACGGAACATATCTGTCTCTTATGTAAACCACTCAGAAAGCTTCAGCTATGAGACAGTATAGAAATGTAATTAATAATAATAATTTTAAAAATCAGAAAAATCTGGGATCTGCCAGTCATGGGCTCCTCATGCTTTTTACAAGAAAAATACCCCCAAACACGATGAAATTATAGAGTGCATCAGCCTTCACAGACAGAACCAGAAAAATCAGGGAACCACCACTCATGGGTGCAGCCATGATGCAAAAACATGGGTTCAGAGCAGGGAACCTCTTGATTTCATATGATTTTTACAGAGCAACCCCCTGCAAACCACAATCAAATTACAAAGCACATCTGTCTCCATGAACTGAACAAGAAATATCATGGATCTGCCATTCGGTGCCACCACAGCACAAAAATGTGGAGTCCAGGGAGGGATCCCCATGATTTTTACAGGGAAAATCCTCCAAACAGCAATCCAAGCACAGAACACATGTGCCTCCACAGATTCTTCCACTCATTTGTGCTACCACGACACAGAAACATGGATTCGAGGCAGGGATCCTCAAGATTTTTACATGGAAAATCCCCAAAACACAATCTAATCACAGAGCATTTATTCCTCCATGGCCTGAATCATGAAAATCACGGATTCTGGTACAATCTGTGGAGGCAGATTAGCTCTCTGATTTTGGGGTATTTTTCTGTAAAGATCATGAGGATCCCTTAGGATCCCTGCCCAAGATCCATGTTTTGCACCATGGCTGCACCCATGAGTGACAGATCCTGGATTGTTCTGACACAGTCTATGGAGGCAGATATGCTCTGTGATTGGATTGTGGTTTGGGGGATTTTCCATGTAAAATTCACGAGGATCCCTGCCTCGGATCCATGTTTTTGTGATGTAGTAGTGCCCATGAGTGGTGGATCTGTGATTTTTGTTGTTCAGTCCATGGAGGCAAATGTGCTTGCTCTGCTTTGTGGGTGTCCTCTTTAAAAATCTTATGAAATCATGAGGATCCCTTTTTTATTCCATGGATCCTTGTTTTACCCAAGCCCCCTCTCCAATTTCGTTCTTCAGTAAGATTTAATATGTTTCTATTTTATCAGCCCATAGAACCTTAGTTATTGGCTGGCATATAAATATTGTAAACAAAGGCTGCAATCCTATATACACTTATCTGGGACAGGAGTAAGTCCAATTGAAGTCAGTGGGTTTTACTTCTGAGCAGATAGGCATAGAATCACACTGAAGATCATTAAGGCAACAGCCTTTCTCTGCTGTTTGTAACTGGTATCTAGTTTTTAGAGGAATGCTTATTTTTTGAATACAAGGGTACCATTTAGGTATCCTGGCTAATCACTAAGGTTATACCAGGTCATGTAATTCAGCTCAAAACTGACCCAAATACTGGGAATTTGTGTCACCAATAAAATCAATCTCCCTCCAAAATTCTAGCAGAAAGTTGCACCAGTCTTTATGAATATTCAGTAAGTGTACAGACTGAATATAGTTTAATTTTCTTCACCACCGATGTTAAAATTACAGAATTGCTTCTGTCCATCATATATTAAAATGTATTAATCCACTAACCCCAATTCATTATTTACACAACTAATAAAAGCATTTGGTGTTTTAATATAAAATGACAAGTTTTACGAGTAATTAGACATTGATATTATCCTGGGCTAAACATGCTGTAACTGAGGGCTCCACCATGTGGATGAAAGTGGGACAATAATATGTGGCATTTATTTAGCACTTTAGAATGTTCACATAGTTCAATGCATTATTTCCATAATCCTTACAACAACTTTGTTAGGTAGTGGATTATCCCACGTTACAGATGGGGTAGACTGAGATTAAGAGAACAATGGCTTGGCTATAGCAAGTTCTTGGCAGAGCTGGGATCTGAACCAAGGAGTCCCTGGTTCAATCTAATACAATGTAATGCTATGTGTATTTGCTCAGATGTAAATCCTGTAGTGTTCAAGGCAGTTTATGCCCAGAAAAATGTGCATAGTATAGTACTAGTATAGTGACCACTGTGCTAACAATCAATCAATGGCATGTGAATTCTTTAGGTCACACAAAAAGTGAAGGTATCTTGTCTTGGCGAAAAGAAAAATCCAAAATCCACATCTCAACAATACTTTTATTGTACTTACTCAGTGGTCACAGAATACTGTGTAAGCATTCAAGTTCTTCAGAACTTTTCATCAAGCGACAGTAACAAAGCAAATGTGTGTGAGGTGGGGTGGGGCTGATGTTCAAGCTATGGAATCTCCATTTGATTGCAGCATCCTTCTCCAAACTTGGTGCCCTCCAGATTGTTGGACTACAACTCTGGCCTCCTCCACACGGGGCGTTTAATGAGCCTTGAAGGCTCATTATAAATTTTACCTACACACGAGCGGAGCGCAAAACGGGCGTACAGGCGCGTTATCTCCCCGATAATGCGCATTTTCGAACGCGCGTTAAATAGCGACTTTTATTTTGCTCCGGCCGTTAAAGCGCATTTTCGCTGTGTGAACAAGCGATTATGCGCATTAACTACCTGGAAAGCGCTTTTTGGGCATCTTTTAATGCGCTTCGCCGCTTCCCGCCGCCTCCCGTGCAGAGGGATTGTGAGTAAATGCGCCTCCGCGATAATGCGCATAATCGCGGAACCAGGCGCAAAGGCGCATTCTTGTGGAGGGGGCCTCTGATAATCTAGTTAAGGGGTATCAATCCAATGTATCAGGAGGAAACCAGGCAGGGGAAGTCTGGGGTACAGTCTTAAGATGGACATAGGAAGAGGCTGCAAACATTCAAATTAGGTTTTACCAGCTCAACTAGGCATTGAGATAGTTTTGGGTTGCACCGGAGACCCTCCGAAGAAGAAACAAACATTAGTTGATCACCTATTTTTTTAAAAAATCTATAATTCAGCTGTTAATCAGAACCATCTCTATTCTTAGGCAAAACACTCCTACTAGTGTAGCATGTTGATGCTGAGGTACAAGGAATCAATAAAAATTGGCTTGGCACAGGCAGTTCGTTGTAGATGTCATATTTCCAAACCCAAAGAAAAATATTCTTTCCTACTCCTTCCCCCTCCGCCATCCCGGAAGATGGTGTTTTAATTTGACCATTGGGGCGACATCTTGTGCCTCCAATAATGTTGTGCTTTCTCCACCTACAGGCCAAAAGTAATTTTACCATGCATTCTGTTTGTTCTTGCTCAGAAATAAAAGATTTTAAAAATAAAATGGAGACATTAAAGGTATTCACTGACAACCTTAATGTTCCCATCTTATTAATAAAAATGGGAAGGAAATACATGCTAGAAAGGTTGAAGTAGCAGCATTTTCCCTTGAGCCAGAAATGGCTACCATCCTGAATGCACCCCAGTGGTGATGTATGCCAACCCAGCAGGAACTTGTTTTTCCTGCCTGCCTGGGGGTTCCTCTAGACGATTGATTTACAGCTCCTTTAAAGCGCATTACCGATTTTACCTCTTTATGAACAAGGCTTAAATCAGGTGTGCAGGTGATTTTTATCCTTGTAAATGCGCATTTTCAATTTCACATTAAATCGCGACTTTTAATTTACTTCAATGCTTCCCCGTTCGAGCATTGATATATACAATTGATAATGCGATTAAACGCATGTAAACAACTTTAAAGCGCATTGTATGGAGCCCGTAATTTGCCTCCATGCCTCTCATATATAGGTATTAGGCATAAATTCGACTGTAAGCAAAAGCGCATATTTGGAGAATCAGGCATAAAACCAACCTCTTCTAGAGAGAGCCAAAGACTGCAAAACTGAGAAAAGCTGCTGCCATATGTGGCTGGTGGGTCGCCTTCAGATCAGAACTGGGTCACAATTTTTGCAGGCTTCCCTGCAGGTGTTCTACCTGCCTCATACAGCAAGACACAGAAAACAACACAAAACCCCCAAACAAATTTCCTCTCCCCTTGGTTTTTTTTCTCTTTCAAGGAGACGATATCAGATCCAGGACAGTTCAAACTCTGGCTTGCAGAATCACTCGTGGCATCCTTCTCTATCAGACCATCAAGGTCCGAGGTCACAGACTGAAACCATATGTATGTATGTATGTATGTTTGTATGTATGCATTATATTTTTATACTGCCCTATAGCCAAGGCTTACTGAGCAGTTGACAATTAAAACCATACAATGAAACTATAAAAGTTAAAATATACCATATGAAACCAAAATAAGTTACAGCCCAGGATATGTTTCCAGGGCCAGGTCTACACCAAGCAAGATATAACACTTTGAAAACAGTATATGGAATGTATCCTGGGCCCGAACAGTTTCAAAACTGTTATAAACTGTTATAAAGCAGTAGTGTAGATCCTGCCCAGGAGGTATTTAAAGTGTTAATCTGGTACTAAATGGGTTAACTCTTGCTGTACAGAAGAGGCTACATTAAACTAATATGGCCAAATGGATCTGGAATGGGGGAATGACCTCATTGAGGGTTTTGGGAAGACTCAGAAGAAGACTCCCTAAAAGACTCCAGACTCACATTCAAAGACCCTCAGATATACATTCCAGACCCTTGAGACAGGGACATAAAGAATTTAAGTTCTAATTCTGGACTATTGGATACTATGCTATTAACTAAGATTCTAGCTGAAACTTGCAGGACGGTCTGTGAAGAGAAGGGAAAAAAGTAAGAGGCTTTTGCAGGTGGCTTCTAGTCAAGGCCACAGAGTGGTCAAGACTACAGCCGAGGTGTGAGATAGACGGAAGGGACAATATTGTTTTGTCTATCATGATGTGCACCTGCTGATAAGAGAATGTTCCCGTGAGAAGATGTACCAGACAATGTTCATATCAAAAGAATTCCGTGAGAAGGTCTACCAAACAGATGTCCATTGATCAAGACAATGTGCCGATATGCAGCCAGTCACAGTGACCCATCCAGGTGTTCCCCAGACACATGGGTATAACATGTGAAATATTGGGAGGAGGGAGACACTTAAACTTCAAATTGGTGGATGGATGATCTAATCCCTTATTCATCTCACCATCTGATTGGAAGATAGTGATCTCATCATTCACTGGGCCCCACCTTTGGTCAGAACAAGTGTATAAAAGCTGCTAACGGAGAACACATAGAGATGGGTTTTTTTTATTTTTCCGTCCTCCTTCTGGGCCTGTTTCCTCTTCAACTGGACAGACTTGAGGACTTAGGTAATTATGAAGTTCCCTTTCCTGACCTGGTAGAATTTTCCAACTTTTCTGATACAGATACTTTGCCTTACCTATCTGTTGTTGTTACCTATCAGACTTAGATAATTTCCTTCAACTATCTGACCTAGAATTTTCCAGCCTTTCTGATGGAGAAATCCAATCTCCTTTTCTTAACTCAGAACTCTCCAGTCTACCTGATGAAGACATCCTATCCCATATTTCTGACCTGGATAATTTCTTACATCTTTCTGACTCTGAATTCTCCCATCTTCTGTATGGAGAAACCTTATCTACCCTTACTGACTCTGAATTCTCCAACCTCTTGTATAAAGAGACCTTACCTATCCTCTATGACTACTCTGATGTAGAACTCTCCAATCTTCTGACTCTGCCAATCTTCAGATGGAGGAACTTTACCTATCCTCTCTGATGTAGACCTCTCCAATCTTCTGCCTGACTCTGTCAACTTTCTAGATGGAGAGACTTTACCAATCCTCTCTGACTCTGATGTAGAACTCTCCAGCTTTCTGTATGGAGAGACCTTACCTACTTCCTCTAACCTAGGATACTCTAGTTCTCTGGATGAAGAAACCTTACCTTCTGATTTAAATCCTAACCTAGGATTCTTCAGCTTTCCAGAAGGAGAGATCTTACCACACTTTCTTGACCTACTCTGATTAACATAACCTAAGTAGTATATAGGAGAAAGACATCATTATATTAGATATTAGTTATTGGTTATTAGGGGAAGTTAGTTTTGCTGTAACCTGCAAGTAGTTTTCCCTGAGTAAGGAGGGAGAAGAAATCATAACAATGGTAAAAGCTCAAGCTATTATTTTGCTAGTTAAAATTGTAATGCCTGTTCTGACTGCCTATTTTGCAGCCACAATTCTTGTAATTAACTTCATATTCGCATTGCATTCTTTTCCTGTAACCACAAAGAGAAACTATATACCACCATGCTTCTGCTTATCTGTTTAAGTTTGTGACTATCTTAAATAAATAGATTCTTATTTACTATCATATCTGTGGTGGTCAGTTCGTCTGTTTGGAAAAACACTTGTTATCCACCGGGATGTTCCGGACCCATTTGGTATTGGTTCTGAGGTTAAAGGGGCCAAATTTACATAAAAGATGTTACATTTTCCACCTCCCGAAACCTTGGTAGATGCTCTGAGCTTCTTAATAGACTGGAAAGATGGATCCAGGAAACCTAGTGCTAGTTGGTTCCTGCTGCATCTCTTTGGATACGGAACTGATCCATAAGTTGATTGATGCTTCAATACTTCCATGGCCATCTCTTTTGCCTGGCAGGGGCCTTTGGTCAAAAGTCCAACATGCTTTCTCTATTACTGCATCCATATGCTGAGGAGATCTGCACCCGTTGCAGTTCTGTCTGCTGCCTTTCTGCCTGTTAGAGCTATTTAAAACAAAAGGGAATGATTTTGGTTTCTCCATGTGACCACTTAACTGTGGCAACCCTATGCTCATTTTTTTTTAGTTTGTATTGAAATTTATTTTATTTATTTCAATTCTATGCCACCCAAAAGCCAAAGTTCTCTGGGCAGTTCACAAAAACATAGGAGACATGCAGCCTGATCCGATGTTGACCTGGACAAAAATCCTACCGATTTCAATGGGACAGACTCCACAAGAACTGCACATAGGATTTCATCTTAAGTGAAGTGCAAACAAAGAACAAGAGGAACACATCCCAGTGTATGTGTGCTGGCTCTGCCCTCAAAGTCCTCAAGTTCCCAGTGTTGCGTAGGGAGATCTGCAGGGAGATTCTACTTGCCTTTTCTTGAATGCAAGTAGAACCCTTTGCGTGGTCAGGAACCATGATAGATCGAGATTGCCAGTAGTATGGAGACCACTGAAGGCTGGTGGCTCTGATATCAGTGGGGCGGTGAATCTGTTCTGCATTTCAGTCAGAACCAGACAGAACTCTAAAGGAACTGTCCAAGGTGCAAAGCACCCTGGATAGCTCCTTTAGCGTTCTGACTGGTTCTAACTGAAATCTGAAGCGAATTCACCGCCCCACTGACATCGGAGCCACCAGTTTCTACTGGTGAAGATTTTTATGTGTGTTCAAACAAAAGTGAGTAACCCCACCCCCCTGCACTCTTCTCCTCTCAGCATGGGGAGGTCGGGCTTGTTAGGGGCTGGGATGTGTGGCCGCATGCCTCTTACACATGTTCATATTTCCCAGCTTTCCCCAACTTAGGCAGGAACTGCACTACTGCCTTATAATGGTATTGAAGTGCACTGACAACTGTTGGGGCCCATGACATATTCCAGATACCGTTTTTAAACCACTTGCATCATGTTATCTGCTGCTTCGTGTAGATCTGGCCCTAATGACCTTCAGATGAGTTGGGCAGCAGTTCCCATCATTCCAGGCTGACAAGCGTTACCCAGAGGACCTTCTCTTCTGCCGCTCCCGGACTGTGCAATGGCCTGCCAGAGGAGATTTGACAAATTAGCAGTCTTCATGAATTTAAGAGAGCCGTGAAGACTGCTCTCTTCCGGCAGGCCTACCCAGTTGAATTTTAAGATGTTTTTAATGATGTATTAGTTTTTGTTTTAATATTTTATCTATTTTGTGGTTCTTGTGTTTATATTTATTGTCGTTCCCCGCCTCGATCCAGAGGGAGAGGCGGGTTATAAATAAATATATTAGTAGTAGTAGTATTCCCAGCCAGAATGGCCTTTGGGGAGGCTGGTGTACTTGAGTCAGCATCCTGAATAGGGTTAACGTGTCTAAGAGCTTTTCTACACAAGGCTGTTAATCTGCTGCATCTTCTTTGGTTTTGTTGCAGAATTGAGAGCCAAGCACTGCATGAGGAGCATTTCCTTTCCTGCTTTCCCACTACATAACCTCTAGGAGGCACTTGTGCAAATACACAAGTGGAAATCATGTTTTCTTTTGCTTTCACAATTAAATGACACATTTTCTCTGCTCTGAAAAAAAAACTTGCTGAAAATACTGGTTAGAGATAGAAGTGAAACTGGATGGTCATGTAACATCAGCTAAAGAACTGTGAGTAGGGAATGACGAGCACACAATAAATGCCTATTTAGAAAAACTCAAAAGCAGGGTTGGGAACTGGATTGGTTCTGAGGGCTGGATTTCTTCCTAGGACACCCCCAGAGAACTGGCTGAATGATGTTGGGACTGGCCTCTACCCGAGGCCCCTCCCCTTGTGCATGGAGAGACACAGAGTGATTGTACAGAGCAAGGGCCTGCTCCTTTCTGACTGGTTCTGACTGAAACGCAGAGCGGATTCACTGCCCCACTGACATCAGAGACACCAGCCTCCACTAAAGTTAGCCTTTCCAGGTTGGGGCAGGTCAGCGGGGCTCCTTTCTGCAAATGTTGCTCACTTGTTCCATAATGGAAATGCTAGTTTTGGTTAGTTTCTGGCTGCTGTATGAAGCATTAGCTTGCTGTTGCTCTGGCAGTAATTCCTGCTAATGCATGGGTAGGATCGGCTACTGTCCATAGGCTTTCCCTTGGATGCCAAAGCAAACACTGATTCTAAGCACCAAAAACAAACATTAGTTTAAATCCATATTTAGCACCTAAGAGATTTTTACTCTAGGGCAAGTGCAGGCCTCTGGATTGGGACACTAGCATGGGATAAGGCCTTTTTTAAAAAAAAATGCAATGTCTATTTGGACCCTAAACCATGCCAGGAGTCTATGCATGTACAGCAGGTTCACCTCTTCAGATCTTTCCCCCAAATGTGTGGACTTTTGGGGGGGGAGATGTGCTGGGGGGTGCAATAGGTATGCCCCCTACTACTCACATAATATTTATTGCATGAGTTAATCGCTACTGGACAGGGCTTGTGTGAGTCTATCAATCAAGTCTATGGCGGAGAACAATTTTGAGGCATGGAGTGTTGAAATGTTCATGTGTAAGTTAAGAGAAGGTGCATTGGGGTAGAAAAATGTGCAAATCAATGGGGGAATGCCATTTGCAGCAGCCATCGCTTGTTTCTTGTTCTGTCCTATGAAGCACTGCTATTTTTCCCTCCAAATGTTTCTGACATTCAGATAAAAAGTTGTTGCTGCTGCTCTCAAATTCCTAATAGTCACAGTTGCGGACGGAGGGAGTAAATGAAGAGACCAGACACATGAAATGGGTTAAAATAAGGGCCACATTTATTGAAAGATCTGTAAAGGGGTTCCTAAGGGGCATCCAGTATAGGCCTTTCCACAGGCCCTCTTTTCCCCGGTTCGGGCGAGCCATTCTTGCCCGTGAGTAGGTGGAATATCTCCACCTCTCCACGTGCTGCCCCTTTCGGGGAGACCTTCCTGTGTCGCCTCCCCCCAGGCCGCAAGGCTCTGGGTAGGTGAGAAGAATTGGTCTCAATGGTAACCCTTATCTCCCAAGCCAGGCCGCGGGGCTCAAAGCTGGGAGCCTCAGGAATTGCCAGTCACCAGAACCATGCCTGTGAATGCTCACCAATTATCCATACCCTCTGGATGCCCCTTCCTATCCGCCGGATTGAAATGCGACCAATTTAACTGAGCAGCCAATTCGCCTATTTAACTACACCCTGACCCGTCTCACAGTGTGGAGTAGGCGAAAAAACTCATGGCCAATTCAGAACATGAGTAAAAAATTCCTACTCGGCCCCAATAGGCAACCGGCAGACCCACACTGAGAACAGGGAGGGAGGGAGGGAGCCGCGTGGAGAAAAAGAAGGGGAGGGAGGCTTGCACTTATATAGCCTTCCCCCCTCCCCTTCGCGTGGCGCCAAATGCCCACCAATCAAGAGTGGGCACGTCTGCTCTCTTCCCCCCACCCCCCAAAGCCTCCCCGCCCCCAGGCCGTTGGCCGGGAGCGGCAGAATGGCGCTTGCGGACAGAAGGAGTAAATGAAGAGACCAGACACATGAAATGGGTTAAAATAAGGGCCACATTTATTGAAAGATCTGTAAAGGGGTTCCTAAGGGGCATCCAGTATAGGCCTATCCACAGGCCCTCTTTTCCCCGGTTTGGGCGAGCCATTCTTGCCTGTGAGTAGGTGGAATATCTCCACCTCTCCACGTGCTGCCCCTTTCGGGGAGGGAGACCTTCCTGTGTCGCCTCCCCCCAGGCCGCAAGGCTCTGGGTAGGTGAAAAGAGTTGGTCTCAACGGTAATCCTTATCTCTCAAGCCAGGCCGTGGGGCTCAAAGCTGGGAGCCTCGGAATTACCAGTCACCAGAACAGTGCCTGTGAATGCTCATCAATTATCCATACCCTCTGGATGCCCCTACCTATCCGCCACTGGGAGCATCAAGCCACTTGCTTAGTCGCTCACGCCCCATCTAGACACTAATACTTCCCACAGGCCCCTCTGCAGATCACGCAAAGATAAATCAATTCCTTGGTCCAACAATTGGACCCCATCCTGTCTATACAGCTCCCTCCGGGATGCTAAAATCGCCGTGTTTGGTCAGATCCCTGAATATTTCCGTATTCACTTTCTTGTGGGCCTTCTCCAAAGCCAAATGATCACTACCCAGTCGCCAATCAAATCTGGGTATGATGCATGACCAAAACGCCGGGCCACTTTTGCCTGATGTGCTGAAAATCTGCAAGTTTCCAAAACGTGAAACTTGTACATTAATTATGCACACTGATTGCCATCAGCCCATCTAGCAAACAGGAAGTCATCAGGTAATGAACAATGTTCACTGAATCAGATCTGTTCCTCAGCGCCCACTCCAAAAAGGTACTGAATTTCTCAAACATGGCGCACAAGATTGAACATCCCATAGGTAGGGCCCTGTCGACATAATATTTACCCTGAAAAAAGAAGCCTAACAGGTTGAAGTCCTCTGGGTGAATGGGCAGTATGCGAAAAGTGGACTTTATGTCACACTTTCCCATCAATGCCCCCACCCCATTAATACGAACCATAGAAACCGCGCAGTCAAAGGACGTATACCACACAGAGCATAATTGTTCTGGGATATAGACGTTGACTGACCCCGCCCTTTGGAAGGACAAGTTATGTATCAACCTAAATTCACCCGAACTTTTCTTTGGGACAATGCCCAAAGGAGACACTCTCAAATTTCCGATAGGCGGTTCCAAAAATGGGCCCAGTACTCTACCAGATCTAATTTCTTTATCAATTTTTTTTCTTTTTCCCCTAAGGTTTCTAATTCGTCAACTGACTTCTGCTTTTTTGCAAAAAGGGGGATTCTGGGTCCCACAAAGGGAATACGAAATCCATTAACAAAGCCCAACTCCATATATCTTGCATCAGTGGCCTTGGGATAACTAGCCAGCAAGCGTTGCAGCACATCGATCTTAATTGGGCTGGGGCCCTTTGGGAGGCTGCTGCTGGGCACCCCCTGGTTTTCGACTGCTTGTCCGTCTTTGAATGATCCATGTCTCCCCCCCCCCCCCCCATTTCAGTTACAATTGAGAGCTGGGTGCAGGCCCCCGCAAATTGTGCAGTCGTGTCTATATTTACAATGCGATCGGGAACAAGAACCCCTGGCACCATAATCCCAGCAGGGTGGGCGGGATTGAACCCCCTGCCCCACGCTCCATCTAAGTGTGGAGGCGGGTTGCTGCTTAGCAATGATGTGCCCACTATCGGCCCTTTCTCCAAACCTTGGCCATGCTGGGGTCATGAACTGAAGCCACAGATCATGATCCTGTGTATCCCATTGTAAGGTGTGGTCGAATGCTGCCTTACGACGAAACGATTCATCATAAGACAACCACGCCCCACCCTCGTACTCCGTGTACGCTCGATAAACCATATCGAGGTACTTAGTCAGAGTATGTCCTTTGCCTGGGAAATGTTGCTGAATAATTCCCATATAAATCAGGAATCCAGGCAGCCAATTTGCCCAAGTCCTTGCCACTTTCCATCTCCTAAGTCTCTCTGCCTCCTTCTCCCCAATTTTATCCTTCTCATTGGATTCTAGTTCTCTGAAAAGCAGGGAGAAGATATCAATATACTCTCCTTTCAAGATTTTCTCGCGTGTGGCTGGAAGTAAATGATATCCCAATGGAGAAGTGACACTACCCTTGGGAATAGCATGCCTATCAGCCCCAGCAAAAGGGTCACTCACAGATGACCCAGCGCCCAGCTCCGACCCACTGTAGCAGGACGCTGGGCCTTTCCACACTGCTGCACAGGCCGCAGCTGCACCAGCCGCAAGAGGCAGCGATGTGCCACCTGTAGCCTGTGCAGCCGAGCTTTCCACCTGTTCACCCGACGACTTTGACGTTGCAGCAGCTGAAGCCACGCTGCCAGGTGCATCCCCATGGCACAAGGCCGTCGGCAGAGGCCTTTCACCTGCTATGGATCTATCAGGAGCACCCATTTGCTGCCACTGTAAATTGGGAAAGTATGGATACCAACCCCAAGGATGCATTGGCCCAGTGTGCTGTATATGTGATGAAAGGCCAACGGGACTTACCACATCCATTGCTTGGGAGTTACCCTGCAGTGAAACAGGAACAGGAACTCTTGCTGCCATATCAGATCCTGCCCCAGACTTTGGTTCAATGATGTCACTTCCATCCGGAACTCCTCCCTGAAGTAAACTTGGCCCTTGCGCAGCTGCCGCCTCCATTACATCTAAGCGGTTCAAAAGAGATTTCAATAAACTGTCCTGTGTCTTCCTAAGTGTCTGGCGAAGGCTTTTGTTTTCTATGCACAAGAGGCTAGGCACTGTAGAAGGGTTAAGCCCTCTATCCCTTTCCAAAGATTGCACCCGAGTTAGCAATGCTTCTATAGCAGGATCCATCTCCTCATCAGAAGAATCCTGCCTGCTTCTGCCTCGTTTTTGCTTCGCAGGAGGGGCTTTCCCCTTGCCCTTGGGACCGCCAACCCCCTTCTTTGGTGGCATACTGCTTGCCCCCAAAAACTTATCTACGTAAATAAAATGGCTTACCAACCAGAAATTGCCCCTATGAAATCCTTGTAATGCCCGTACTCAATAACAATCTGGCTAACGAGCTAAACTTAATATCGAGCTTCAGGAAACTATGGCGCAACTGCACTGTGTGCTGCTAACATAGAAAAACACCTCTAATTACTGAGTCTCAGATAGCCTTCAATGCGAGGCTCCTAGGAGATCAAACTGGGGTCCCTGCTCTGACCAATGGGTAGTCGTTAATTATCCTGAAGTTTACAACCAAGTGCGCTGCAAAAACCCTTACCTAGTGGCTCACCCTTAACGACCTAGGACACGCCGTCCAGCGTCCTCTTAAACAAGAAGGAGCAGTTGCCGCCCCTCTGACAGCTCAAAATGGCGTTCGCAGAGGCACAGTAAAACGAGCGCTGCTGCCCGCTCAATGTCCGATTAAGCTCGAGTCTGCTCGCCCCCACTCCCTGCCTTCCTACCACAGAGGCCCCAGGAGCCTCGCAGTATCCCACTGCGCGCCCCCTTTTGTAAATAAAACTCCCGCGCGAGCGGCCAACGCTATGCAGGCAGCCTGCTCGCTCCTAACAGCCTCCGCGGCCCGTACGGGGCGCGGCCAAGCTGGAGCCACTCGCCCTCCCAGCCTCGAAAGCACTGAGGCCCCGGTGCCAAGGAATGGCCAGCCCACGCTCCAGAGACCAGCCGGTCTCCCTCAAAACCTGCGGCCCGAAGGCCCAAGAGATCCCTCTCTCTTCCAGGCTCCCTCTCCTCTGCAGCTGCCGCCGCCGCTGCTGCTGCTGTCGTTTCCCTAGCTCCGTCTCCGGGAGCCGCGTGGAGAAAGAGAAAGAAAGGGAGGGAGGCTTGCGCTTATATAGCCTTCCCCCCTCCCCTTCGAGTGGCGCCAAATGCCCGCTACTCCAATCAAGAGTGGGAACGGCTGCTGTCTTCCACCCCCACCCCCGCCCCCGCCCCCGCCCGCCCGCAAGCAAGCAAAAGCCTCCTCGCCCCCAGGCCGTTGCCCGGGAGCGGCAGAATGGCGATTCTTCTCACATTATATTCTTCTAGTGCTGTACTGCTACTTAATATTTATTTAGTGCCAGCAGTATGCAAGGGGTTGAGAGTTCTGAATTATGGAATCCACCTCCAGCATCTTTTTTTCTGTGTGTGATGATGAGATGCTGAAATCTGGCTTTTTATCTCTTAAATCTGCACATTCTTAACAGTGGTGATCAGATGTGCCACTGATGATGCTGATTGCCACAATGCACAATTCCTGAGAGGAACAGCATCATTGCACCAGATAGCTCTTTCTTATTCAATAGTAAACGGGTGTGCATGGGTGTGTGTTTTAAAACTCAAGTAGTAGCACTTGAGAGCAATCACTATGGGTCAGAAAAGAGCATCAAAGCTGTAGATGTAAATTTAGAAATGTACTAGTACATTTTAAAGAAAGCCTTTTTTCATCTAAGGATAAAGTATGCATCTAAACGAGCAAACCTTTAGGTTGGGTTGCTTGCAACACAAGCAAGCAGGCCAGAGGCTTGTGAATTGAATCCCCTTATGCAAAAGCTCAGGAGACAACCCCTTCCCCAATACTATTAGTAGTGAAATACCTGTCATTATGATTGGCAGCCTTCATGCAAAGGGAAGGTCAAATTAGAGCTATCACTTGGTTGGGGGGGAAAACCCCGTTCAGCTCAAGCATTTGTACGTTTTGTCAAAAGTAAATTCTACTATGTTCAATGGGTATTATTCCCAGATAAAAAAGGCATAAAATTGCAGCCTAACAGCACAATCCTACATGTGTTTACATAGATGTACATACCACTGTGTTCAATGGGGTTTACTCACTTCTAAGGTTGCAATCCTGTTCTCACCTTCTTGGGAGTAAACCCCATGGAACACAATGAGACATAGTTCCAAGCAGACATGTATAGGATGCACTGCTAATTAATGCTATGAGATATGCAGCCTGACATGAATCATTCTAGGCTGCCTCTACACGAGACGTTTAAAGCTCTTTGAAGTCTCATTAAAAAATTTACCTCTACAAGAGTGGAGTGTAAATCAGGAGCTGAGGTGCGTTTTCTCTCCGATTATGCGCATTATCGAATGTGTGTTAAATAGCGAGTTTTATTTTGCTCCGGCCGTTAAAGCGCATTTTGCCTATGTGAACAAGCGATTCTCCGCATTAACTACTTGTAAAGCGTGGGCTTCCTGGCTCAAGGCTTCCTGGCTCAAGGCAGAAGGGGGCTGGATGCGGCCACCTTCCTTGCCCGGCTCGGCTCCTCCGTGCACAACCCCTTCTTCTCCGCCTGGGATGGGTGGGTAGGTGGGAGACAGAGCTGCCTCCTCCCCCTCCGTCCCTCCATCTCTGGTCAACCACTCTTGGGCGTGGGCCCAATTCAGCGGGCCCAGCCTCCAAGCCTGGGCCGGCAGCCCTTTTGCAAGCCAGATCGCCGCGCCATCGGAACCTCGGCGCTCCAAAATACCGTTTGAAAGCCAGAGGATCAGTCGGGGAAGAGAGCGCCCCTTCACGTGTGCAGAGTGCTTTTCGTCTGGGGGTTAGCGGGCGGGCAGGCAGGCAGGCGTGAGCCCAGCACCTCACTCTTTAGAAAGTAGCCCAGAGGGGAATGGAGCGGGGCTGACCCTCGGAATCCCTCCCTGGCTTGAAAGGGGCGTGCAGTAAAGAAGCCCTCCAGTGCCCACGCCTTTCCCCGAGCCATTGCCTACTGGAGCTCCTTTTCCCATCCCCGAACGAAGCCGCCAGACCCAACTTGACAGCATCAGCTCTTCTAGGGGAAAGGGGGGGCAGAAGACGGGCCGTCAACTCAAGAATACTGTCAGGAGCTGGGGGGACCTGGACAGGTTTCTGACGGGTTTCTGGACCTGCCCGAGTTCCCAGGGGAGATTCCTCCACCCCCTCCAACCTGTGCTTCTGTCCGGAACATTCTGCCTCCCTTTGCCCTCCCAAAATGGTCCCGCTACGTGCAGAGGGCAGGCAGGACGTTGAGTGGGTGCCTGTGTCCTTCCTCAGGGGGGCAGCTCTGGTTTAGCAAGACCCCACAGCTGCCAGGGGGTAAGCGGATGCTATGCTTCTAAAATTTATCACACATGTGAGCCAAAGTGGTATGTCTAATGTGGAGAAATTTCAGAAGCATAGCTTCAAGCGTGTAGTGGCAAGTTATTTTTGAAAAATGAGGAAGGGAACGCCTATAACTTTTTTATTTTAAAAGTTAGAAGTCTGAAAGTTGCTCACTTTGTAGATGGGTTAGGGGTAGTTATCTGTCAGAAATTTCAGAAAGTTAGGTCCAGGCATTTGGTGGCTACGGATTTTTTAGATTAAAAGTTACAACAACACGGAGTTTTGACAGATAAAAGAAAGAGGGGGAGGCGGGGGAGCAGGGTGCAATTGACAGCCCAAGCCTCTGTGGAAAAACTTTTGTAACTTTTAATCTAAAAAATTCGTAGCCACCAAATGCCTGGACCTAACTTTCTGAAATTTCTGACAGACAACTACCCCTAACCCATCTACAAAGTGAGCAACTTTCAGACTTCTAACTTTTAAAATAAAAAAGTTATAAGCGTTTCTTTCCTCATTGTTTCAAAAATATCTTGCCACCACATGCCTGGACCTAGCTTTCTGAAATTTCACACACATATCAAGCAAAGTGTTACCTGTAATGTGCCCAAGTTTCCTGTTTGTATCTTTAAAAATAAAAAAGTTGGAGGCATAACTGTATTTACCCCACCATTACCCATTTTTTTGAAATTAATTGCCACACAAAGCAAGCACCTACATTTCTGAAATTTCACACACATAGGTGCCAATGTACCACCTACAATGTGGCAAAGTTTCATGTGTGGAACTTTAAAAATGAAAAAGTTATAGGCATTCCTGGTTATTTATTAAAAAAATAATTGCCACAAAATGCTTAGACCAATCGTTCTGAAATTTCTCACAGATAACTACCCCTAACCCATCTACAAAGTGCCCAAGTTTCATCCTTCTATCTTTAAAAATGAAAAAGTTATATTCATTTTTGTAACACAATACTAGGCTATGGGGAAAATAATTCCAAATGGCATCCGATCCGCGGATCGGACATCCGATCTGCGGATCGGGATCTGATCCAATCCGATCCACCCAACCTCCAATCCAATCCAATCCGACCCCCCAGGTCCGATTCCGATCCACTATCCGATCCGATCCAGGGGGTCAGTGCACATCCCTAATTGCAACCCTTGTCTGTGGATTGCAGGAGCCCTCAGAGCAGGAATGGGCAAGACTTAAAGCTTGGAGATTCTACTTTGGTGTTTTGTTTTGTTCTACTAAAACACCAGCTAGAGCCAGATACAAAATGGTGACCAGTGGGAAGACATATACACGTACAAATCTACATCTGAGTCACCACAGATCATGGATTCTAGAGCAACAACAACAACCCCCCCAGCCATCAGAGCTACACAAAGACCTAGTCAAAGACAAGCAACCTGTGTCCCTCAGCACCATCCAGCTGTCTGGACACTGCAAGCACACTCTGAGAATCACTTTCCCAATTTGGTGCCTGGTGACCATGCTTGCTGGGGATGTTGGGAGTTGTAGTCCAACACATCTGGAGGGCACCAGGTTGGAGAAGGCTACTGAAAATGGACTAGCCTTTATCTGCATACCTCACTCCATGTCTCTACTTTTTGGAGTTCTGTTTCTGTTGTTGTTGATGATGATGATGATGATGTTTCTTGGGATTGCATGCGAAAAATTCTTTGCAAATCAAATTTTGACTTACAAAACTTCTTTGTAAGTCAGTGGTGCATCCTGATCCATCATTTGGGAATTCCTGCATTAGAACAGCCTGTTTTAGAAACAGACCTCTTGCCATGCATGGAATACAGGGATATGCCAAGTATTTCAAAACACTTTGATGTCCTTTCTCTAGTTTCTACAATTCGTGCCTGTTTTCCAGATGAAACGGAGAATCTGAATGCTGAGTCTTACTGTTACAGATATACTTGTGCATCCTTCTGAAACAAAGGGGTGCAGCCCTTGTGCAGTGGATGCAACATCTGACATTGTATTCTTGCTAAGAATAAAACTGTAGTAGCAGTATTATTTCGGACCATTGGCAACAATTTAGCCTGAATAAAGCAGAAATACAGATGCTAGAATTAGATCAGATGGTATATAATCTAACTCTTACAAAAAACAAAACAACCCCCAATCATTTGAAGAGAGATTATCAGTATGCTTGTGTTAATGAAGCAAATGGACAATATTTCCTACATCTTCTTTGATTCCTGCCTTTGGGCAATGAACACAATGGAGTAACAATGGTGGGCAAAATATTTATTTGTCTATCTTGCATATTTGTATATTTATTCCACCTTCAAAACTATGTGTTATGCAGATCGCATCGTGTGTAGCTGAGCTTGTCTTTTTTTAAAAAAATCCCTCAACTGTAAGTACACATTGCCCTGATTCAGATCAGGAGGACCACTGTTCTCTGGAAGGGGAGAATTAAAATCTCCTGCTGTATTTCCCCCAAAATTCTTTCCCCCCCTCATGGGGGGAGGATTTTTTTTTTTTTTTAAGCCTCAGTTGGAGTGTGGAAATGGTGTGTCCCAATCCAAATCAGGACCATGGGTTCTTACACTAGAGGTGAGGGGAGACAAGCCCTAGCTAAACACTACTTGATTAGAATAACATATAATTTTGTTCTTAGCTTGGAAGAGGTGGGTGTGCAGAGCAAGTGTTCTCTCCCTCTGCATCTGACTTTCTTCTTGGGTGCTCTTTGCTAAGTAAGAACTGTTGGGCTGGTAAGCCCTTGCTGATGTTAGTAAGGTGACCAACTGCCAGGATTTCCCTGGATTTGTCATGGTGTTTGTTCTATCCTGGGTGTCGGGGGATTGTCTGTAATTTTCTATAATGTCTTGGAATTACATGCTTTCCCCTTTAAGGCCATCACCCCCCCACCCCCACCCCCACCCCCACACACTGCTCCAATTGGGGCCTTTAAGGAGTGGAGGAGGGGAAAGAGCGCTTTCCTGGACCTCCTGAAAGCGCATCATTCTCCCCTGCCACTGGGTGTCTTCTTTTTTGGTTTCCCAAATATGGTCACCCTATGTTACAAACTAGAAAATGCCTGATCTAGCCACCCTCTGGAACAACTAGGTTAGCCCTGGCGGCACTGTATTACCGCAATGCCAAGCCGCAAGCCTACCTAGAATTCAAAGCACTTCAGTTTGGAAACCTTTCACTTATGTCTGGCTGCTGGTGGGGAGAAAGGGGAACTCTGTGTATGCTCAAAGCACTTCTAACCACTTGCATTGCATGTCTTCCGAAGCTGGTTCCAGAAGTGTGCCCTAGAAAACCTAGATCAAGCTTCTCTGAATGTCTTTTGGAATAAAAGGAAGAAAAGGGTGTTTAAAGATAAGAAAAGGCAAGTAGAAAAAGCTAAATATGAAAGAAGTAAAAAATAATCCTACTGGGCACACAGCAGCCCATATGTGCAAATCAAGGAACTCTCTGAAATGTAATCACAATCCTTCGAGCTTCCACAGGTGGCTTTGATTTATTTAATTAGTAGTAGTTTGCATGTTTGATCATCTGAGCTGGGGATAAAGATGACCCTCACTGATGGTCTCCCTAGTCTCTCAAGTGTACAATTTTGAATTGCTTATCAATCCTTTACTGCCCCTAATATGTCAGGTGTTGCTAGTGGCCAGGGACAATTTAACCAATCCCCTTTGGTGAGGAGTAGTTCAGACCTTTGCTTTGGATCTGGTAGTTGACATTCACGTGTTTGTAACTACAACACGCTGTATTTGGCCCTTAGGATACTTCTGAGCTACAACTGATGACAAATACAGTGGTCAATCTCTTGAAAGGTTTAATACATTAATGTAGTCCTGTAGGATCTGCATAAATTCCCTCTAGATTTGTTGCAGAATTCCAGGTGCTACTATTTAGTCATTTGACTCTGCACATCTAAGAGGCTGTCTCCTCACAATGTCCCACTGTAATATCTGGCGACTACTTTGGAAGTCTCTTTTAAATGATATGTTTGTTGCAGCAGTATTCGAAATCCTCTTAGAGGTTCAGCTGAAAAGGCTTAATTTACATGTCTTACTCCAAGGAAGATTATTATTATTTATATATCATGCCAATGTACATGGTGCTTTATGGAGTAGCATCAGCAGAAAAAAAAATAGGTCACTATATCCCAAGAGTTTACATTGACTTGCTTCCAGAGATTTGTTTTTCATTGTGGTCCTTTGCTTCCTAATACATTTGCCTCAAAAAGTGGCTTAATTGGCCTCTCAGTATCTATTTATGAAGTTCCGCCTCCTGAAGGAAGACTAAAGGATGATTAGGATGTTCATGCTGGAAGTGAGTGAGTTTCATTATCGTTTTTGATGCGATTGTGACATAGAGATCCTCTAGGGGTCCTCCTAGGATTTTTTCCAATTGTCTACAAATTTGGCTCAACTAGGCACCCACATGCTTTCCGCTTCACAGAATATATATATATATATATATAGGAAACAAATGTTTTTTTAACAATATCTAAGAAATCTAAGCTCCAGATGCAGGACACCAAAGCTCAGTGATTTATGTACAAGAGAGTTTCATGTTACACAACACTTCATAGGTAATCATCGCCGGCAGCCATCTTTAACATCAAACTGGTTCACATAAGTTTTGATGCTCAGTGCTTAGCTGGCTTTAGTGTTCATCAGCTGGTTTAATGATATGCAGTTATCTGAGAGGCTTTATGCTCATTCCTTTTCAGAGGTGATCCACAAAAGTAAAAGGATATTTATATTTCGTCTAGTAAGAAGCACCAAAAGCTCTGCCAGGTGTGATTTATTTGGCATTACACACACAGACACACTGTGGCAATTCAGTTGCATGTAAAATACAGTCTGGAATCCCAATCCTAAATTCATTTCTTTGGAAGCAAGCAGGCTGGTGACTCTAATGTCTGTGGGGGCAGTGAATCCGCACTGGTTTTAATCAGAACCAGTTAGAACTCTAAAGGAGCTATCCAAGGTTTCAGTCAGACTGGTTTTGAGTGAAACCTAGAGTGGATCACTGCCCCACTGAAATTGGAGCCACCAGCCCCCACTGGAAGCTAGTACTGTGGATTTCAGTGGACCTTACTTCCACATACAGCTTTTAGCGAGCTCATACAATCCAATTGGAACAGCTAGAATGTGGGTTGTGTGAATCTGTGCACATAGTGATGTGCTCACGCAGTTGCTTCAAAATGCACCTCTTCTTGATATGTGATTAATGTTTATTCCACCACAACCCTGCAAAGCTGCTAAAAGTGAGTTGAGTTTGCTGCAGTTAAATATGGATCGTAAAAGGGAATCAACTCAATAACCACTTCGCCACGTCCCAGACTTTGCATGGATCCGATGAATCCAGTTTTTCTGGTGCCCATTTGGTTGCATGAGTTGTCCCTAAGACCCTGAACTGGCTCAGATAATCAGTCCATCACTTAGCTGAATATTTTCATTATGATTAGAAGATACCAGGAGAGACACATTTGTTTTCTAATAATGCCAGTACCCTAGATGTGATGTTTTATAATAATATCTATATCATACAGACATTTACTCATCATTAGCGTCTTTTTAAAAAAAAAATTTTGGGTTTTTTTTTTTTACAGATTGATGTTTGGCTATTCATATGTACAAGACTCTGAAGGAAATAGTGAAGATATATCCTACTTGATATTGTTCCCATTCCATGTTTGGAGAACATGTGGCCCTCCACAGATTGCTAGAATATAGCCCCCCCCTTATCCTTTACCATTGACCATGCTGGTGGGGGTTGATGGGAGTTGGAGTCCAACATCTAGCTTCCCCACCCCTAATTTCATGAATTATTCTGTCATCCCCAATTATACTTCTGTTATACCATGTTCTTTAACCAGCCACCATGTACTCATATTGTATGTGCAACGTATGCCAACCTGTACCTGCCATCTGTTGAATTGATTCTTGCTCTTCCTGCCTTCCCTTTTCTTCTTTTCTTTGCAAGTCTGCCACATCTATCCCTTTCATAGCACTAAAATGTAGTTCTAAAATTTCTGGCTCAAATGTAGCTTCAGCTTGCACTCTGCTGCTGCTAAGCTAGATTGGAAAACTGAATTCTTGTATAGGACTGTGAAAGATTAGGTTTAAAGTGGAGCTTCAGGGACGTTAATTAACCAAAGCTTTTATCAAATAAATTTTGTGAAATTTAACTTTTCTAAACCTCTAGAGCACCCCATTAATTATTCACTTATTAAAGAACCAAAAAGAACCCCAGTAATTATGAGAAACCCAAACCCTTCTAGAAGAACACTCTTCTTTAGGCACGGTCCAAACTTCTCACTGGCATTAGCAAAGCAGATGTGGTTGTTGACAGTAAATTAACCCTTAGCAGAGCATTATAATAATAAAAAGGAGCATTTTATTTATTTATTTATTTATTACATTTGTATACCGCTCCATAGCCGAAGCTCTCTGGGCGGTTTACATAGGATTAAAACAATTAAAAACAATATACAAAAATTAAAACAGCAAAAGCATACAACATACACACAATCTGTATATTTAAAACCACTACAACACCCCAAAAAGCTACAAAAAACAAAAACAAACCCAGGCTTGATTTAAGGAAATCAGAATTTACATTCCATTTTAAAAAATCCATTCCATTCATATCAACAAGATATGAATGCAAGTTTCTTGCTACTGGGTTCCTCATCTGATTTGACCATGAGGTCTTGCTATCTCTAGTTGTAGAAGATAAGCCCTATGCTTTTACCCAGTCCTTAAGTTGGAGTAACACATACCAGTCAGTTTAGGCAGAAACCTCAAAATGGTTGACTAGAAATGGCTTAAATCAGTGGTCCTTCAGATGTTGTTGGAGTACTACTCCACCATCCTTGATCATTGCCATGTTGATGAGAGTTCTCCAACCCGGCTTTAAACAATCAAGGTAAGGACTGACAAACTGGAAGATTAAACTTCAGTCATAGAAGGTCATGTAACTATATATCCCTTCCCTTTGTACAAATACAAAACCTCACCTGTAAATGTGACCTATTGATCCATTTTATTGATTTATTTACAACATTTATATGCTGCTCCACATCTAAACAGATTCTGGAGTGAAAATAATAATAATAATAATAATAATAATATAATGAATAAAATGCCATACATTTTTTTTGTTTTTAAAAACAGAGTACCAATAAAAACTATGACTGGTCAATCAAGGAAGGCTTCTTGGAATAAAGTTGTTATCAGGAGGTGACAAAAATAACACAAAGTTGATGCCCGCCTGCTTTCCAGAGGCAGGCAGTTCAATAGAAATGGGGCCACCACACTGAGGGCTCTTCTCTGGGTGGCTTTATAGGCATGAGGTTCATGTGGAACCACCAGGAGCATGCCATCTGATGATTTATTTATTCATTACATTTTTATACTGCCCATTAGCCGAGGTTCTCTGGGTAATGCACGGTGAAAACCATAAAATACATCAAGTACCAAATCAATTTTAAATATTAAAAAATTTAAAAGGCAATATAAAAACAAATAAGTTAAAAGTCCAGGGAAAGCCTGTGTGAAAAAGGTATGTATTCAGAAGGCATTTAGGATGCTAAATTTGCCGCCTCCTGAACTGCATGATCTCGTTGATGGGGCAAGCTGATAAGGGAGAAGGTGCTCTATCATACCTAACTCTCGTATGTGACTCTCTCCCTAGAAAATAAAGCATATACTAAGAATCTGACAAGCATCCAATTAGATTTTCAGACAGCTTAGTTGGCCAAATTTTACAAATTCAGCTAATAGGGGCCTGAGATAATGTAAGTGAAATATTTTTTTAATACTCAAAACAAAAGTGCAATATATGTGAATATGATTACTACTGCAATGATATGCACACAGTTATCACATTATCCCTATACGTAAGGTTTGAAGCAGCCCCCAGTCAGTGTGATCAAAGAATTTTATTAAATCATACACGAGTGTTAGTTCTGTGCTGTCACTGAATACAAAATATCATTGCTGCCTTATTGGATCCAAAGCTGTTTTGAATTTAAAAGGAATTTGTCATTTTATCTGCAAATAAAAGGCATACTGCCTTTCAGTTCTTGTAGAGATGGAAACTGGCCCACAGCTATGTTAACATTGAGTTCTTTGGTCCCGTAGAGAGAGTGCTGGATTGATAAGCACTCTTTAAAAAAAACACCCCAAAACTAAAAGCACTAAAGATCGTTCTAGTAGTAAAAGCATGAGAAAGAAAGAAACCAGGAGATTCATCCCTAATTCTCACTGCTGCCCTTACAGTTTTATATTGCTCTCCCTTTGCAAAGATGCTGTAAAACGTGACGCTTGCAAAAGCACATTTGCAATAACGGAGGGTGTTTCCAGAGGGACAGCTCCCAGTATGACCAATCAAAAGGCATTAGGCAGCTATTCCAGAGCAGCGCAAGCTCTCACACTGCCTAAGGTGGGAGAGCACAATGCTGCCGGACTCCTTGGCCACCACCGTGCCCTCCCCTGCTTGCCATCACTGCCACTGCACCCCACCTTCCCCTTGTCACAGCCATGCCCCCTTGTGTGCACTCTACCCAACCCTTACTGCCACTGCACACTCCCACCCACTTTGGTATTGAGAACGTAACAACATAAGAAATGCCATTCTGGATCAGATCGAGGGTCCATCTAGTACAGCACTCTGTTCCCAAGCTGGCCAACCAGCTGTCGGCCAGGGACCGACAAAGTAGGACACGGTGCAATAGCACCCTCCCACCCATGTTCTCCAGCAATTGGTGCATATAGGCTTACTACTTTGGATACTGGAGGTAGCACATAGCTATCAGGGCTAGTAGCCATTGACAGCCTTCTCCTCTAGGAATTTATCCCAAACCCTTCTAAAGCCATCCAAATTGGTGGCCAACACTGCATGTTGTGGTAGTGAATTCTATAGTGCCGTGTGAAGAAGTATTTCCTTTTATTTGACCTGAATCACCCACCAATCAGCTTCATGGGATGACCCCAGGTTCTAGTATTATGAGAGAGGAAGAAAAATATTGCTGTCAGGTTGCCATCATGCCCAATCCCCATTGCTGTCATGGACCCAAATGTTCTGGTTAAATAAAGGACTGAGCATCTGCTCCAGAGGATGAGCAGCTGTTCTGGAGTAGAAGTGTCCCAGGAGATCGCCTGCAGCACAGGTGACCTCCTTGGAACCTCTCCAGCTAGTTAATGCCTGGCTTTGAGGAAGGACCCCCCTCAGAACCAAACATATGGGCCTAGGTAGTTCTCTGAAGAGCCATGTTGGGTTCTTTCTCTGGCCAACATAGCTCTCCAGAGAGCTCACCCACCCTCTGGATCACACTGGGAGGATTCCCAGAACGAGCCAGAGCATAGTTTGCTGAGAGCAGCCACCTGTCCTCTGTTTTTTGCTGAGGATCTCCACTTCTTCTAAGAGGCCAACTGCACATACATTTGTCTATGTGAGCATCTAGTTTGCAGTTGGCAGAATGGAATGCTGAGTTTAACTGTGTTTCATGTGGAAGCTGCTACAAAGAGCCTTTTGAGGCTGAGCAAGCAGCGTCACATGTCAAAAGGAATAAATAAAATAGGCTTTGGGAATCATAATTTTTTAACGTAAGAAAGGGAACGTACAATTACACTGAAGAAATTGGCTTGCAGGTGAAATGACTTGCAGGTTAGTTCCTGAAAAGGAAATGCTTCCTGTGTGGGAAATGTTGAATGGGTGAATTGGCTTGTGTTTCCCTCAGTAACCTTGGCTTAACAGCCATGGGCTGGATAAGCGTGGAGATGAGCCTCACATGGAGTTGGTGGAACATCTGAAGCCAATGGTGGATTGACTCTGCCAGAACCCCAGTGGAAGCTGCTATGGATGGTTAAGGTACGGTAACTGAATTGTTAAGAACTATGATCACCGGGTCCTAGTGCTAGTGCTGCTGCACTAGCATAAACTAATGCCTGTGCAATGTAAAAAAGAGAGCAAAAGATGGATGATTTTCCTTTAAAATAAAGTGCATGAGGACCATGTTTTGAAGAAAAATAGCCCCTTTCTGCTGCCACACCATCAAATTTTGTGGCAAATCATCAATATATCTATTGCACTAGATACATTGCACAAGCGTTGATTTACACTAGTGCAACATAATTAGTAGTAGAACTGGGATACTAGGGTGACCAGATAAAATCCAGGTCAGGGCTCATGTAACTTTAACAGTTGTAGAGAAAAGGGAATTTCAGCCAGTGTCATTTGTATGCAATTAGTTCTTGGTGAAATTCCCTCTTCATCACAACAGTTAAAGTTGCAGGGGCCCTGCCTTCTTGTGTATATGGTCACTCTAATATAGTGCCTGCAACTTTAACTGTTGTGACGAAGAGGGAATTTCACCAGGAACTAATTGCATACAAATGACACTGGCTGAAATTCCCTTTTCTCTACAACTGTTAAAGTTACATGAGCCCTGACCTCCTTTTCATATGGTCAGCCTATGGGATACCATTGGATACTGCCCCCGATTATTAATATCAATATTTTGAAATCTCTAAACTAATATAACAGCTAATAATCTGATAATGGACAGTACCTCTTCATTTATTTCTAGCTCTAGCTCTACAATCCTTGGCCTCCATAGAATGGGAATGATTTTTCCCAATCACTGGATTTTGTTTGATCTATAGTATGTTAGCAATGAGTCAGGCAGACATACAGGCAACACAAGCAACACCCTCTTTGGGAATCTGGGCAAGCATTTTGTTTTGATTTTTGTGTCTTTTAGTTTGCAAATGACTTTGAGCCGAGCCTCTGAACTTTTGGTAAACACTTCAGCGAGAGCCATAAAATAAATCCTGGTGGACCAAGGAGGGGAGCAGGAATAACCCCGCATAGCACAGATAGAATGTGCTATGAATAATATGAGTTAGAGCAACAACTTTGTGATAACCATCACTGAAAATGACTATCCTCTGAGTCATAAAAGAAGACAAACTGTGGAGATAAAATAAAGCAACCGAAAACAAGCAGTGGCATCCTACGGTCACTGGGAGAGTGGAGATGTTTATTTTCTAAGCTGTTGACATGGATCTAAAGAGGCAACATTACAAATAAAGAGGCAACATCACATGCCGCTTTGGCAGCAAACAAGCACGTGGGTTTGGGGAAATGGAATGATATTCGAGGATGAGAACCATTATCTCAGCATTGAACACTCTCTTATTAGGGCATCTTTTGTTTCCAGAGAAGCATTTTGGTGGCAAAGCAGACATTTGGTGCAGAGCTTTAAGGAAAAGAAGGGTGAAGATCAGCTTTCCCCAACCTGCTGACCTCCAGATGCCTTGAAATACAACTCCCATCAACCCAGACAGCATGGCCAGATAATCCTGTACTGATATACAGATTGGATGATTCAGGACAGGGGTGGGGTATCTGCAATTAGCGTGTGAAATTCAGCTCCAGGCATCCCTGCCAATAGACATCACCTTCCTTCAGCCCATGTACAATGCTTTCCCAAAACTTTCAGAATGCGAAGGGAAATTGGGATCAGTGGAGAACAATGGAAGCTGGTGGCTCCGATTTCAGTAGGGCTCTGACTCCATTCTGAGTTTCAATCAGAATTAGCCAGAACTCTAAAGTATCTATCCAAGCTGCTGAGCCTATTATGGAGACATGGTTCATAACTTTGGATAGCTCCCTTAGAGTTCTGGCTGAAAGGATTCACAGAATGGAAATACAGCCCCACTGGAATCGGAGCCACCAGCCCCTGCTGGGACCTGTGGAGGCAGGAAGGGAGAGGAGAATGAGACAATGTAGAAGTCAGTATGGTGTAGTGGTTAACGTTTCAGGCTAGCACCTGGAAGACCTGGGTTTAAATCCCCACTCATCGATGAAGTTCACCAGGTAACTTTGGGCCATTCACCAATTCTCAGCCTAATCTCCCCCAAGGGTTGTTGGGAGGATGAAGGAAATGGGAGAACTGAATATACCTTTCTGAGCTGCTAACAGGAAGAGCAAGAAAAAAATGTAATAAATAAAAATACACACGTTGCACCAAACATAGAGACTAGATTAGCTATGTGATGCATAAGAGATGCAACAAACGGCAACTTGGAAGGAAGAGTAGCTGTTTTGCGTCATGCACACCCTGCTCCCCCAGCCTCTATGCAAGGTGTTTTACTAGCCAATATGACCACCAACTTCTTTTTCAGAAGCTTCTCTGATTGTAAATATTCCATAACAGTCCTCTTCAAGTAAAACATTGGAATGATCATTCATAATGTGACATCACAGAAGCTCATCCAATGACAGATTGCTGGGTGGGGGACACTCAGCTGTCATATTCAACTCCTTATGTAAGCGCAGCAGCACATTCAGTTTCTTGTACTCAATTCAGTTCTTGGCAAGAGAGCAGTAGAGGCTGGTGGCTCCAATGTCAGTGGGGTGGTGAATCTGTTCTGGATTTCAGTCAGAAGCAGTCAGAACTCTAAAGGATCTATCCAAGGTGCTGGTTCACATGATACGCTAAGTCATGGTTCACATGATACTCAAAGTGCTTGACCATTACGGCTTAGCATGTCATCTGAACAAGGTCTATACTTTAAATCTATGCTGTTCAGCTTTGTCTTTTGTGCTTTCCAGTTTTACTCTAGAGTAGGCACAGAGATGGATCTTAAAAGCACCCCAACTCCTGATGCTAGGGTCCTATGTTTACGCTAGAGTAATAGTGGGGGGAAAAGACATAGCTGCTGCTAGGCAGATTTAAAGTAATGTCCAGTGAGGGCTGGTGGCTCCAATTTTGGTGGGACTGTGAATCTATTCTGGGTTTCAGTCAGAACCAGTCAGAACTCTAAAGGTGCTGAACATATTTTGGGGTGTTCTGACTGGTTCTGACTAAAACCCAGAATGGATCCACAGCCCTACTGAAATCGGAGCCACCAGCCTCTCTTAAGACCTGTGAGTGAAGGAAGGGAGAGGAGAATGAAGCAATGTAAAAGCCAATATGGTGTAGTGGTTAAAGATTCAGGCTAGGACCTGTAAGACTTGGGTTGAAATCCCCACTCATCCACAAAATTCACCATATGACATCAGGGCATTCACCAACTCTCAGCTATCTTCCCTCCAGGGCTGGTAATTTCTAGTTTGGCCATACAGTACCAGGGGCGGGGGGAGACAGCTTCCGATACAGGAGCAGACATAACAGTGAAACTCCAGGTTGCCATCTGGCAATGCTATAGTGAATCACCAGTATACTGGCCCAGTCTGCACAATCATGGCTGGGGAAATAAGCTATAGTGGCTTATTTCCCACAGCATGTGAGTGGCACATACTAGGGCATTAACAAGCACTGTAGCTTATTAACCACCCTGTGATGGTGCGAACAGGTCACTAAGTTCTGGAGAAGCTGGCCAATTTCTATGGGCCAGTTTTGTTGCTGTTGTCCTGTCCTATCTTGTAATGAGAGCTGCGTGCACTATCTCCATACATTGGATCCTAGATTGTGTTCTAGAAACAAAATAATACTTGAGATATAGATTTCCACCCACAGCTTCTTAATTGTTTTATTATTTTAAATCGTCAAGGCTGGAGCTAGCACTTCTCTTTTTAAAATCGGGTTTTCAGCATAATGGCAATAAAAATAATTGATTCATAATAGTATGCCATCATGAGGAAGAGGAATGCATTTCTGTATTGATTCTAATATCACATTTTCATCTGCTAACACAACAAAGACATTATTTTCCCATATGACTTCATATTCATCTTTTGTTATATAAACAGTTTTGATTTCCATTCCTGTGGAAATGAATATTGCTGTGGATATTGACTTTCTTCTGTAAAAATGACATATTTAATGCTCTATAAAACAATTTGAATTATATTTGTTATGGCAAGCGTGAAACATTTGGTGAATCTTGGACAATCACCATCTCATGAATTTTGTGAATGCCCTAACACTTATAAACATTACCCCACTTTTCAGACTTATACAAGTGAATAACAATCAGATTTATAGTGCAACCCTATATATGTCTACTCAGAAGTAAGTCTCATGGGTTTCAGTGGGGCTTACTTCTAGGTAAATGTGTACAGATTACAGCCTTAGGCTGCAATGCCCAACCCACTTAACATGGAAGTAATCCTCATTGTACTCAAGGCAATTTACTTTTGTGTAGGCCTGGGATCGCACTGTTAGCTGACTGTCAACATTTGTCAATGTATTGAGTTTCTGAAAATCCATCCAATTTATTTGAGATTGTCACAGCATTCACCTTTGATACCGAACATCCTGACAACAGTCTGCTAAGAAGATGAACTTAGTACAGCACAAAGCACCATATGTATATAGCTTTCTCTGGTGGAAAACATTCACAGATTAGCAATCTCTGCTCTGTCCAAGGGTTGTTCTCTTCCCCTATCTTTGCCTTGTAAGGGTATTTCCACACGTGATGTTACAAGCCTTAGCCTTTTGTACTATTCTTGTTAACGTTGCCAACCTGTGCAGGAAAACAGAAAACAGTCATGTTAAAACTGAATGGGCATTTCAGCTAATGTAGATTGATGTTACAGATGCAGGAGATAGGCTTCTGAGAATGTTGTACTGGTGGAATGAGGGAACTTCTGGCCAAAAGAATCAGCCTTCCAGAGGTCCAAACTAGTACATATGGTTTTGGATTTGGTGATGGGTTGGATTGGTCTGAATGACCTTTCGGCCCAGTGCTTATGATTGCAAAAAGGTTCAGGAATCCAAAGGCAGGCAATCTGTGGCCCTCCAGATGTTTTGACCCCCAGCAGCAATAGTCAGCATAGCCAATACAGAGGGATCATGAGAGTTATAGGACCACCTAGGCTGACCATATGAAAAGGAGGACAGGGCTCATGTAACTTTAACAGTTGTAGAGAAAAGGGAATTTCAGCCAGTTGCAGAGGCCCTGCCTTCTTTTGTATATGGTCACTCTAGTATAGTGCATGCACCTTTCACTGTTGTGATGAAGAGGGAATATCACCAGGAACTAATTGCAAACAAATGACACTGGCTGAAATTCCTTTTTCTCTACAACTGTTAAAGTTACATGAGCCCTGACCTGGATTTTATCTGGTCACCCTAATCGTGGGAGAGAGAGAGAGAGAGAGAGAAAGAAAGAAAGAAATGAATTTAATTCGTTTTAAAGTTACCTCACAGGCCTAGCATTGGCCTACCTTGCAGGCTTGTTGTGAAGATGAAAAAGGAAAAAATAGAAATGAATTAAATTCATTTAAAAGCTAGCTCACAGGCCTAGCACAGCCTGCCACTTTGAGAGGATTATCTCGCAGACATATATTTTAGGGGCCTGAGTAACACCAGGCTTATCAGCTAACACTGGGTATATCAGCTAGTATATATATCCAACAGAAACATCTCACCTATGCTGTTTGGGATTTGGCTACCTGGACAGTGGTAAAAACTCCAATGCTAGAAAGAAGAGCACATATCTGGTCTAAGCAGAGTCTCTTTAACAGGGACCAAAGAATAATAACAATAAATTTATGCCTATGATGATCATAGAGGGAACATCTTAGTAAATATGGGAAACACTTACTTTATAAGCAACTATGTGGGAGGACACTTGATTTTTTTCTGAAATCGTTTTTCTAAAATGCATCCACTGTATTTGCCACAACAGGTTGGTGTGATTTTTAAAGGAAAGTAAGTGATGATAATTTGTTCACATAGTGCATACGCCTTGTGCGTATTCATGTACTTTGTTGCTTAGACCCCCTCTAGATGGATTCCGTTTGACGCCTGGTTAGCCGATTATGCACATAATTGCTGAAGCGCTTTATCGTTAATGCTTGTATGCAGAAGGTAATTGAGCGCACAACTGGTGGCCTTACCGGTTGTTTGAAATGCGCTTTACAAGTAGTTAATGCAGAGAATCGCTTGTTCACATAGGCAAAATGCGCTTTAACGGCTGGAGCAAAATAAAACTCGCTATTTAACGCGCATTCAATAATGCGTATAATCGGAGAGAAAAAGCGCCTCAACTCCTGATTTACGCTCCACTCTTGTAGAGGTAAAAATTTTAATGAGACTTCAAAGAGCTTTAAACGTCTGGTGTAGAGGCAGCCTATGACTCACATTCCATGACATTTCAAAGCCTACACAGAGTGGGAGAAAATCCTCAGAATGTGGAATTTGATGGCACTAGTGACGACACTTGTTATATTTAAGCATCACACATCGGGGACCAGATTGGTGGCTGTGCTGTTATTTTACTTTCAGTCACAAATGTTTCATGTAACTTTACCCCAATAAAGTTCCTTTCAGGGTGCCTCTTCACGAGAGGTTTAATGCTCTTTGAAGTCTCATTAAAAAATTTACCTCCACACCACCAGAGCACAAATGGGGCGTAGAGGCGCGTTATCTTTCCGATTATGCGCATTATCGAATGCGCGTTAAATCGCGAGTTTTATTTTGCTCCGTCCGTTAAAGCGCATTTTGACTGTGTGAATATGTGCTTATGCGCATTAACTACTTGTAAACCGCATTTTGGACATCCGGTAATGCGCTTCGCCGCCTCTCGCCGCCTCTCGTGCAGAGGGATTAGGCGTAAATGCGCTTCTGCGATTATGCGCATAATCGGCTAACCAGGCGCAAAAGCGAATCCTTGTAGAGGGGGCCTGTGAATGTCACACTAGGTATTTTCTGGCATCACCACACTTATCATAAGAACATTGACAACTTCACATGACTTATCAGGAATAGCGTATCCATGTTCTGAACAGGTTTTCTTCCACTTTGTAGTATTGGTGAAGACTCTGTGGAGATTAGCAGTGGAGTCTGCAGGGAGTATCTTTGGCAGGTGGAGGAGAAATGTGTACACTTGATCAGGGGTTCTACTTGTTATCAGACACTTTTTCCCAATAGCTAACATAATACAACTTTTGGATGACTTGTACTTTTGAACTTCATGTTTTATGTCTGAATGCATATTTTTAAAAGGCCTGGATCACAATTTAGTGAAGTTATATGCATGCATGGGAGAGAACTGTTGTACACAACTAGAGTTCTTTGATGTTTTTACATCAAAGCAACTTTCACTGCTAAAGAGGCAAGGCACTTTGAATTGCCTCTTCAGCAAATGTTAGAAATTTCAAAGACTCAACCATTTTCCTCTATTCATCATTCCCTCTCTTATTTTCACTGCAGTCTGAGTCATCTGAAAGTTTAACAGGAATCTCCAGTTATCCTGAGCCACAATTTGCTTTACAGCAGCGGTACACCAACGTTTTGGCCCCAACAGCCACATTGGGATCAGCAGCAGGCTTGTATGTATACACATACATGCACATACACATACACACACAGAGTCACTCAGAGGTGGGCTGGGCTGCTTCATGGATTGCTGGGGGGGGGGGGAGGCTAAAGCCTCCTCCATCCCCAGTGACCCCAACAGGTATTGCTGCTGCTTGGTTACCAGGTTGAGGAGGAGGCGATAGTGTCCTCCCTCCAGTGTCACTGCTTCCATGCCAACATTAGCAGCATGAAAGCAGCTTCAACAGCAACCAGGGGTGCCATGCAACCCCTATGTGAGGCTGCAGGTGGCCCAGGATTTTGGGTTGTGCACCCCTGCATTAGAGGCCTTGAATTATACTTCCTTAACCTGCCATTCAGTCACACAGAGTAGAAATATTTTCAATCCCTGGATGCCGTTCTTCCTTTCCCAAACCTATTTATTCTTTTCCACTTTTACAGCAGGCTATTTTTCAGCTTTTCTAGAAATGTATGGGTTTTTCTAATAGTCTGCGAACCCATGGTGTGCTACCAGGCAGGTTTCTTGTTGCCAGGTTCTCCATCTTTATTAGCTCCCAGACATGGTGCTTGTTAAGCTATAACACAAAACACCATTCCTTCCTCTGGGCATGATGGAAAATATTTTATAGAAGCTAGATAGATTCCATCTCTTGGGAAATCTATATGGATTTTATTCAAATATAACTGCTCAAAATCCACATGTTGCTCCTTATCAGTGCAGTGAAGGAAAGCGCTACCACTTAAATTAAATAAATGCCATCACGTAAAATCAGCCAAGTGGCTCATGAAGTTCCAGTTCTTAATAACAAACAACCCAAACATGTTTATCATAAGGGATATAAAATGTCTAGTTTTGTTCATTTTGATGTATGGCTTCTGATTCTTGGGTCAGAAGGAATTGGGTCTAAAAGATTTGGGTCTGTTTAGCCTGGGGAAGAGACGATTAAGAGGCAATATGACAGCCACTTAAACTATTTGGATGACGGAGAAAATTGGTAAATGCTGGAGCAAATTTGATTTTAGTTGCGCCAAAGGGTAAGACCCAGACCCGTAAGTTCAATAACACAAAAGGGGATTTCAACTAAACCTTAAGAATAACTTCCTGATGGTACAAGCTGTTTGTCAGTAGAGAAGTCTGCCTGAACAGTGTGGGCTCTCCCGTGTTAGAAAATTTTAAACAGAACCTGGAAAACCACCTATCAGGGATATTGCACCAGTGCATTGAGCAGGGAGTAGTGGACTAGATTACTTTGTGATTCTATGATTCTAACTACTAGCCATTACTGGCTAAGCTAAACAGGGTGAAGCTCACATGATAGACTTAAGCAACTCTCTTTCTCCCTCTCTCTCTGCCTAACCTACATCACAGGGTTGTTATGTGGATGAAATGGAATAATGCCATGAACACTGTCCTTGGAGAAATAATAATAATAATAATAATAATAATAATAACAACAATTTATTTCTTACCCGCCTCTCCGTCTGGATCGAGGCGGGGAACAACAACATGATAAAATACATAAAACTGATTAAAACATGACACATATTATTAAAACTGCATAAAAATCCTAAAACATCCTAAAAACATCCTTAAAACATTCTAAAATTCCACTGGTAGGGTTCAAGTGTGATAGATAACTAAGGGTGCAATTCTATGCATGTTTAGCCAGAAAAAGTCCTACAACTCACGAATTCCCTGCCAGCATGGTTGTAGGACTTTTTTCTGTCTAAATATGCATAGGATCACACCCTAAATAATAAAAAATTGCACCAAAGGTATCTTATTGTCATTTATTTTACTGTGGTTCCCCCCACCCCCCACTGGACTTTGTTCTATTCTGTGTTTATCATGGATTTTACTGTGGATGTTTTGTCCTTCCCTGTAAGTGTCTCAAAGCTCCCTTTTTGCTTCTTCTGGTTTTATAAGAATTCCAGTCATCCATTTTGGCAGCAACAACACATGACTAAACATGTAGCACAAACAGCAACTAATCATAACAAAGATTTTTCTAGCAGAACTTGGGGTGAAAGGAACAAAACAAAAACAAAACAATTGCCCAGACTCGACGGTGACTTAATACAAATCTGGGATATATTAGGGCTGGCTGACAAACTTCTGAAATGTTTTCCAGAATGGGAATCACTTTTCCAACCAGCCCTAAAATATAGTTAAAGAAATGAATAGGTTGAAAGCCACTTTAGAAGCGGCAGGGAGAGACAAACTCTGGTGCTGAAGAGCTATGAAGACTTTAATAGTATAAAAAAGCTCTTGAAAATATAAAAATCAATTTCCAAACAAGCTCAACATTTCGGATTGTATAAATCCTTCATCAAGAACTACAATAAACCAAAATACAATTATTTAAAATATTCACAACGTAATCAACAATTTTTAATACAATTTGAAAAACTCTGACAACACCCTAATTATTCTATTGCTGATACATGTTCTATGTTAATGTCCACAGACTTCTTTTGCCACCATTGTATAATCCATTCCACTAGCTGCAAGTTCATTCATAAATATAACCCTTCAAATAAATCACTCATGTTGTGTTGGATAGAAGCAGTCATTCTTTTAACTTCTTGAGGGTCCCTGCCCAGCTAAAGACAGCTCAAATCCTTAAAGATGCATTTTCTGTTCTTTTTTACTCTTTTTGGACACAAGAATTTTAGAATTATAAACTCTACTACATAGACTTGCCGCACATATGTGCCAAATTTCAGATCAATCCCTCCAACTCTGTATTTTATATGAATTTTTAAAGAGCGTTCTACTTTTGACAGCTGGTTGACTGGGCTGCCCTGCTGTCAAAAGAAGACATGTTGTCTGTCCCCCCCCCCCCCAGGCTTGCATTGGGGGAAACACGTGCATAACTTTTTTATTTGAAATGATAATGACATGAAACTTGGGGAGCCAGGACTAGCAAGATCCAATCTGCAATGTCCAAAAAGTTTCAAGTCTCTATCTTTTCAAATTAAAAAGTTATAGGGGGTCCCCCCAAAGCCCCACCCCGCTTGAAACTTGTGGGACATTGAAGATGGGATCTGGCTAGTCATGTGAAAAAAATTCAGAGCAATTACTCAAACCCTAAATTTTATATGATTTTTTTTTAAGATCGTGGTACTTTGAAAGCAACAGGGCAGCCCGGTCAACCAGCTGTCAAAAAGTTGCACGATCTTTAAAAAATTCATATAAAATCGAGGGTTTGAGCAATTGCTCTGAAATTTAATACACATGACTAGCAATAGACAATCTGCATGGGAACACACTTAAAAAAACCAGTTGTCCGCTAGTCCAATAAAATCTGATCATTATTGGACCGAAAATTATTGGACCCGATAATTATCGGAGAGATTTGTATCGTATCGTTATCGTTAATCAGATTTCTAAATCAGTCTAAACTGAATCGGCATGCATTGATTTGGACCTATTTTCAAGAGAAGAAAGCCTGTCTGTGCTTGCAACATTTGTTGTTGTTGTTGTTGTTGTTGTTAGAGTAGGGAGGGGAGGGGGAGGGGGAGTTTGGAGGGGGAAATTGGAAAGTGATAGCTTCATCCCCCAATCCTCCTGAAGTCTTCCAATTCTCTCAAGCAGCCTCCAATCACAATGGTGTAGAAGGGCTTAAGGACAATCAGGAGATTGAGCTTCCTTTGTCTTTGCTCATTGTGGGTTAGACTTGGCAGGAGTAAGGTTTTTGGGCTGGCTATCTTAGGTTTGTTGTTGGTATGTGGTTTGGGGCATTGGTACTTGGATCTTTCTTGAGGCTTCCCCCTTCTCTCATTGTTATCTCTTGCCTCTATTTCACTTTCTGCTTGTCTTTTTTTTAAAAAAAATACAAAATTTATTTTAAAAAATCTTCTTGTTGTTAGTCTTTAGTGTGTTTGTTCCCCTTCTTCCATTTTCCCCTGAAAAAAGCAAATGTTACCAGTTGATTATATGAATACCACTGCACAAATCTGTCTGGAATTTGGCAGACATGAGCACCCCCACAGTGTCTATAAGGTCTCCAAATTTTGTGTTTGTTTCATGACAAATGAAAAAGTTATAGGTGTTTCTTTTCTCCAATGCAAGTCTATGGGAAAATGAGAAAGCTGAATAATTCAGACATCCAAATCTCAATTCGTATTTGGATCTGAATCGAATTGAAACAGGTCTGAATTGGTCTGAAGTGAATCAGGCCCAATTTGGACCCTCTGAATCGGGATCCAAAGCGAATCGGGGGGGGGGGGGGGTCCGTGCACAGCCTTAGTGAGCAACCAGCTCCAATCCAGCTTATGGCTACTTGTCCACATTTTGTGGATCTCCATGGTTCATTGCAGTTTTGTTGACTGCCACAAGCAAAATGTCAGTGAAGCTAGCTGGTGCAGTTGTCAGAAATCCAGTAACCCAGGCTGGCAATCCAATTGCAGTTGATTAGTGCAGCATTAGTGAAATGGTGGTTTAGATGGTGCTTGTGAGCGTAAGTAATAAAAATCAGGAGGTGGTAGTCATGATAGAATAGTTAATAAGGATGAAAAAGATTGATTTACTAATCCTACATTTTTCTGGATTTATGACATATCCAACCCCTTTCAGCTGTCTAGATATTACCTTCAAAAGTACTCAGATTGCTTTAGAAGTGTGTGATCGCCTTCCTAGAAATGAAATGAATCTTTTAAAGCAGGATTATCATGACATATACTTTAGTGCTTTACCCCATCATAATTCTGTTATTTGAAATCCACCAAGGAATTCTCATCATTTGTTTACATTTAACTATATCAATTTATTTTTTCTTTTATTTTCTTCCTGTGGTAAATTTAATTCTTTCTCCCCAGGTTCCATTCCTGTGGCTTTTATGGAGCATGTTTGGGAGCTGTTTTCATAGGTTATATTTAGATTGCTGCGTTTTACTCACTTTTTCTTGAGACTGTTAAAGAGTTAGAAAGTAGACCATATATGAGCTATATACACTGGAATGTCCGTTGCTCAGGGATTTAATGGACTACTGGAATACACAGGCTTCGCCTCAAGTTTCAATGCACACACTGTAAATCTTCGAAACAGATTTCTTTCCTTTCCTTTTTCTTTAAAGACACGTGTGCACATGATGCATACTTCAAACAAATGACAAGGCAGCTTGCAAGCAATAGAACTGAAATTTAATTAGACTGTGGTCATAATCCAGACAAAGTCAAGCACTTTAAATTTCATTGATTTCAATGGGAAAGTTACATATGTGTTGAAATTAGACTGGATTGTTCATCATGTTTTTGTCCGGTACAAGATCAAAGTTTTTGGATAGGAATTGTGGACATTGTGGACAGAGTGAAGAAGTTGGGGGGGGGGGCACTTTCCTGCTTTGATCTGAAGCAGGAGAGGAAAACAATACTTTGTGTTGCTTCATGGTAGCACTGAAGAGGGGAACTATTTAAAAAGTATATTGAATGGATGCATTTTATACAGGGACTTTATTTAGGAAGGATAGGCCATCTATTTATGGCAGGGGTGGGCAATTTGTGGCGCTCCAGATGCTTTGGCCTACAACTCCCATCATCCCAAACTATTCACTATTCTTGCTAGGAATGCTAGGAGTTGTAGACCAGATGGCTTCAAGTTGCCCATTCCTGTTCTATGGCCCGGCCTACACATTCAGCAGGCCGGAAAGGGGAATTGCATTCTGTGGTGGTAGAAGTGGGAAATTCCATTTTTGAATGCTGTGTTCAAATCTCTTTGCAAATTGAAAGCCAGCAGTTTGCAAAGGGCTAGGGTATGAGTAGGAGGAACTCTCTGTCTAAATATGTTACTTATTATTTGTAGAGAGTTTTCTGTTTTAAACATGGGAGGACACATTCAGAAGTAACCTAGCTCATCTGCAATCTGAAATGATACAGTCCAATCACCTCATGGGTACTCACCCCTTATTCCTACCTTATTATACTGAATCTGTAGACCAGCCTTTCTCAAACTGGGCCCTCCAAATGTGTTTGACTACAACTCCCATCATTCCCAGCCATCCCATGCTGACTGGGATGAAGGGACCTGTACTCCAACACATCTGGAGGACATAGGATTGGGGAAGGCTGCTGTAGACTTACTAACTCTTTATATTTTAGAGTGATTCCACTCCGGGGATTATTCCTCATGAGCATCCATATTTCTGACCAAGTCCCGGAATTCCCCATGGTGAATGATAATTGTTGCAAACAATTAAACAAGTCTGTGTATTAGATATAGAAGCCAAAGCTGCGAAACCCTTCATGTGAAAAGGAAAGGAGTGCATGTTTGATCTACTCTGACAACGGTATCACTATACTTATTATAAAGTATTGAAAAATAAAAACAATAAATGCTCTTAGGGCTTAAAAACACACTTTTTCTTTCTCCCTCATTTCAGTCTTAATGTCAAATATGCCAGAATGGATCTTTATGCCTTGATGAAATCTTGTTCCCACACAATGGAAATATCTTGGCTACATAAAACTGAAATAGCACCCCTTATTTATTTTTATGGCACTGCTGATGGGCATGTTCCGAAATTTGTTCAATTATATTCAGTTTTGATTTTTATGTTTTTAAGCACTTTCTATAAAAACAAAAACAGACATGAAAATATATACAATAAAACACAAGCAACAATAAACTCTTAGAAAGCCAGGTAAAACTGTCAACAAAGAGTAAAACACACTAAAACACCTTGGGGAGCAAAAAGATCTTTGGCTGTGCCAGAAGAGCATCCCTGAGAAGCGTTCTCCAATAGCAAAGGCCGTGTGACCAGATCGCCAGGGGTTTCCCGGTCCTAACCGGGAAAACTGGGGTGATCCGGGCCCCGGGGGCAAACCTCCGGGGAAACGGTCGGCTCGATCTGGAGCCCTACACCATCTTTTAGAGCGGGGCATCAGTCTGCCCAAGGAGCAAAAAGCTTCCACCACAGCGCTTGCTCGTTCGCTCCCCCTCCTCCCTGTTCAAAGCACCACTGCGCCAAGCCCCTCGTGGGCGACACCCACCTGGGCTCATGTCGCTCGTTCGCTCATGCCGCCGCTGCTGCTGCTCCTCGTTGCCTCACAGGAGGAAGTGAGGGCGCCCAGCTGAGGTGTCCCGTCGTCGTTCCCCCCCCCCAACCAGCTCTGGAGCTGGAGCGCTTGGGGTGGTGCCGAGGAAACTTTCCCCTGGGCGGGCGAGGCAGGCAGGCTCTCCTCCTCAGCACACTTCCTCCAGCCCCTCCCCCAGGCGATCCGGGGCTTCTTCTAGGCCAGCGCGACCGCACAGGACTAGAAACTGCTCAGCTTGGCCTGGAGGAAGGGCTGGAAGTTGAGGCCTGCGTGGTCGCGCTGGCCTAGAAGCAGCCCCGGATCGCCCGGGGGAGGGGCTGGAGGAAGTGTGCCGAGGAGGGGCACCTGCCTGCCTCGCCTGCCCGGGGAAGTTTCCTCAGCGCGCCGGCTGCAGGGCTTGTTTGGGGGGGATGATGATGGAACACCTGAGCTGGGCGCCCTCACTTCCTCCTGCGAGGCAACACGGAGCAGCAGCAGCAGCAGCGGCGGCGGCATGAGCGAACAAGCAACATGAGCCCAGGTTGGTGTCGGCCGCGAGGGGCTTGGCGCGGCGGTGCTTTGAACAGGGAGGAGGGGGAGCGAGCGAGTGAGTGAGTGAGCGCTGTGTTGGAAGCTTTTTGCTCCTTGGGCAGCCTGATGCCCCGCTCTAAAAGATGGTGTAGGGCTCCAGATACCATCATCCCCAAGGATGATGGGGGTTGTAGTCCAACACCAACTGGGGTGGTTTGGGCATGTTGCTGGGGACGATGGAACTTGAAGTCCCAACACAATCTCGTGGGCGCTGCACGCCCCCTTTGGGCGGCCATTTTGGACCTGGATTTTGGTTTCCAAAATCTGGCCACCCTAATATGGCAAGGGTGAGCAGTGGTGGCACCAGAAAAAAATTCAGGTGGGGGGGCACAGAAAGGGCAGAGTATATTTCTAGGTGGGCGGGCTGTATCCCATATGTAAGACCGCTGAAGAAAAACTGCCACACTAACTGCTCACACTAAAACTGCCATCCTAACCATATATTCTGAAATAAGTCATATATTGATAAATTTAGGGTATATAATGTATTAGCCAAATTCAAATTACTGTAAAGAAAAAGGCTTTCAAAAAAGGTACAGTCACTACACAAGCATTTCTCTGACGTTCAGATTAAACAGACAGAATACTTTCTTTTGAACCAGTGCAGGCAGAACCAGAAAGGAAAGAGCAAACTGAGACACCTGGGCCCTGTACACCTAAGAAACCCAATGCATGTGAAGTACTAGTCCAAAGATCCAAAAGATGAAGTTTTTGAAGATGAAGCTCCTGATAAAGCTGGAAGGTTTTTTTATTGCAATCCATTGCCTTTGTAATATGGAATAAAAGAAATAAGAGGCATTGAATATGGTGGGTAAACGTTCATAGGCTTGCACTGTGAGTAAATTCTTCCCACCCTATTCCTGTCCTAATTCTCTGTGGAGAAAAAAAGGAAGATGTGGAGAAGGTACAGATTAATTCTTTCCTCCCCTTCTTATTTTTTCTGGCCTACTGTCCTGAAAAAAAAGGAAGAGATCCATGGAATAAGCAGATTAATTCTTCTGAGGGTGTTCTTGCTGCTCTGGCAGTTGGTGCCAGAGCAGCAAGTCTGTGTTTCGGTTACATAATTGCAGCATACTAAATTCCCAGAACCAACAGAGATCAGGCTTTTTTAAAAGTGTCTTAAAAACAATTTATCCGGGGTACGTCACAACACAGAGAGGCATTTATAGCTAACCCCACTCCTCTAAGAATTATATTAAAGGCAGATGGGAGACTACGAAACCCATTTCACACACAGGGAAACTGAGACAGCAGGAATATAAGAATCAATGGCTGTAAGTGAGTGAGTTTGGGTTACATAATCACAGGTTTCAGAAGAAGAAAAAAGTATGCCCCATGAAACAGAAGGAATTTAGCCAGGAATATATGTTAACTTGCACCATGAAAAGGAAAGAAAGGATTTTTTAAAACCACATTTTCACAATATGACTGAAATACAGCAAAATAAAATGGATTCTAGGCCATATTTACAAATAGTTGAACCCAGCAACTGTTGGAGGAACTGAAAGCAAAGAGGGGAGGGAAAACACCCATTCACCCTTTCCTTGCCCAGAAGGGCTCCTAATACCCACATGCATAGGATTGTGTGATAAATCCTAAAAGCTGGCACAAACCAATTCTTACAATGAAACTCTCTGGCCAGTTCACAACAATTAAGACCACAAAGCACATTATAGATTACAATATAAAATGTAACAGCGTAAAAGTTTTTCCCAAAGTTCTAACTTTAAAAAACAACAATGAAAATAAGTGGAAAGCTGCAATTAGGAAGAGAGGAAGGAATCTTGGTAAGGGTTATATACACTGCGAGCTAGTCTTTCTTTAAACCAGTCTTCCCCAACCTGGTGGTCTCCAGAGGTTTTGGACTTAAACTCCCATCAGCCCCAGCCAACATGGTCATTAGGAATACTGGGAGTTGTGGTCCAAACCATCTAGACAGTGCCAGGTTGTGCATGACATACTAATACAAAGGACAGTACTTGCCCATAGAGAAAACATACTTGCCCGTAGGGATCCATTGGATAGCACGTGCCCATAGGGACCCATAGGATAGCACCCATAGGGATCCATTGGACAGCACTTGCCCATAGGGAAACCATACTTGCTCATAGGTATCCACAGGACAGGACTTGCCCATAGGGAAACCGTACTTGCCCATAGGGAAAAATAGGACAGTACTTGCCCATAGGGAAAAATAGGATAGCACTTGCCCATAGGGATCCATTGGACAGCACTTGCCCATACGGAAAATAGGATAGTACTTGCCCATGGGGATCCATAGGATCCCCATGGGCAAGTATGGTTTCCCAATGGGCAAGTGCTGTCCTATTTTTCTCTATGGGCAAGGGCTGAACTATGGAGCCCTATGGGCAAGTATGGTTTCCCTATGGGGAAGTGCTGTCCTATGGATCCCTATGGGCAAGTGCTGTCCAATGGATCCCTATGGGCAAGTACTGTCCTTTGTTTTAGTACATCCCCTTTTAAAGTCATTTTCTAGCAGCTACCCCCAACCAACCCACGAAATAAATGGGGGGGGGAGGCTAGAGAGAAACTAGTCCACTCTGTATTTTCCCCAGTTAGTGCAAAAAGTAGGGTTTGGGGTGAGAGCAGCAATGGCTGGAAAGTTTTAAACATCTCCTTCCCACAAATTCTTCCCCCACTCCTAATTTCAGCCTGGGATCTTGTAGGGATTTAGTAACAACATAAAAAAGCCTGTATGCAGCTAATAGCCATAACAAGTCATGATGAAATATAAAAAATACTATTACCAGTACCTGGAAAGTGCAGGTGATTATGAACAGAAATTGTCTGAGCTTGCCTGCCTACCTGTCAGAGGAAGGGCTAAGGGGCTGAAGAGGAGAGGCCACCTCTCTCTCCTCTAAAACAGCTGAGCTTTACCTTCGAAAAGGCAGCCACAAGCCAGGCCCATGTGGCTCATCTCGCTCCTTCTCTGAAACTGAGAACAAAGGCGACAGCGCAGGCGCCTGGCTTCCGACAAGGCTAACTGTTAACCCTTGCTGTGCCTTGCCAAGGCTGCCTTGCCTGGGTGAGCTCTCCTGGTAAAGCCAGCTCTGCAAGCAACTGGGGTGGCAACTGGGGTGGCAAGCTCTTGTTTGGGGGGGCACTTGTCCTCCTGTGCCCCCTGGTGCCCCCCTGGGGGTGAGGACCACAAAAGAACCTCTGATAAGGGCTTTAATACCTTATCAGTTAATGCGGAAAGAGACGATCCTCAAGGGCCAGATCTACACCTCGTGTCAAATCATTACAGATGTGGAATAAAAAGCAAGATATAACCCTATGAAAGCAGTACATGGAATGTGGATTGTGACCCAACAGTTATCAGTGCACTTCAATACTGCTATAAAGCAGTAATGTAGATCTAGCCAAGGTGTCCTGGTCCTAGGTGTTTGTTGGGCTATAACTCCCATAATCCTAAAACCATGTGGGCATTGGCCATGCTGACTGGGATGGTGGTTGTTGTCCAACACAACTAGAAGACACCGGATTTGTGAAGGCTGATTTAGGGGTTTCCAGAACCTTGAATTGAGCCCGGAAATGAACCAAGAGCCAGCGCAAATGTTTCAAGACTGGCAGGTTATGTTCCATATGCCTGGTCCTTGTTAGTAACTCAGCTGCCATATTTTGTACTCAATGTAGCTTATGAACCATCCCATCTACAATGCATTGCAGTAGTCCAAATGGGCTATGACTAATGCATGAAGAACTTGTGGCCAGGCTCTCTCTCTCTGTGACAGGTCAACAGTTGGCACATCAGCCTCCTGGGGAGGGGATACAACTCCATTCAGAAAAGGTGGAACAGTATCTCCCAAATCAGCCACTACTTTGTCCAAGGACAAATGCTACAAGAATTGATGCAGTGCTTAGAAGGCCAGACTAGGAGAGATGACTTCAAATACTCATTCAGCCATAAAGCTCTCTAGGTGTCCTAGATAAATAAAATCAAATTCTTATTCACCTATCTGACATGGTGATTATTTCCCCATGGCTGTTAAAACAGGGCAAAGGACATACATGGCCGTTATTAAAACTGAATGTATCATTCTTGTTTATTTGGTGTTCTTTTGGAAACATTTCCCCAGAATTTGCTGTTACTCAATGCTTTTCTGTTTCTAAGGAAAATACAGCTCTTATCCAAATCCTTCATTTTGTGGAGTTAAAGATGTGTTATCTATGAAGTGCTGAAATATTCCAATTGATAGTATGTAGTTGTGATCCTAAGCACACCACTTTGGAAGCAAATGAATGGACTTGACATTTTTTTTAGGAACAGACTGAGTGTTCTGAGATCTGCTCAGGTAGAAGGTTAGAGTGGAACTAGACGTGATGCATATCACAGGTGCTCAGCCAAAAACAGCTTCCTTTTCTCAATAGAGTTTAATAAGGGAAGCATGTGACATATCTTCACACATTCAGTGTTTTTCTCATCCCTGCTCCCCATTATTGGCTGAGGTGAAGGAGGCATGAAACTCACAATATAATGGTGTGTCATGCTTTTCCCTTACTAAGCATTATGGGGGGATAAATGCTAACTGGATCCAGGCTTGCTGTTTTTCGTAGCAAGACTGAGGTCTATGTCAATTCTACTTATGTGAGAGTACTTACTGTATGAATGAACAACACTACGTATTTTTATTCTTATTTATTTAAAAATATTTTTATACTGCATGTCATGTCAAACATAAACATGTAAAACCAGAATATAAAAAATATACAATATAACCAGGATATATAAAAATATAAACATACAACTAAAACATAACCAATGGACAGCAGAAAACAAACATAATAACAGACATTACATATCGAGCCTTTCTACATGAGGCTTTGTGGGTTCTTTACAGAACGTCAACATCTTCCAGGGCCTCTCCCACGCTTTGCAACCATTATCACATTTTTTTCCCTAACAGGGAAAGACTACTGTTTTTCTCAATGGCATTATAGAAGTCTTGGGTAATTGCACAATTCCACTATACCTTAGTGATTGTGTAAGGGAATATATAGAAAGGCAGAGAAAGAAAACCCACCAAGAAAAAAGCATGTGTAAAGGAAATGATTTTAATCCCACAAAGAATCCGGAAGCAGAAGCCTCAGGAAAAGTGCGGGTTAAAAGCTTCATGTAGAAAAGTCCATCATAAAAAGCCAAAGTGATTAAAAAAAAAGTCTTCAAGATGTGCTTGAGCTGCATCAGAGGTGGTAAATGTTTTATTCCTGGGGGTGAGGTATTCCAGAGAGTGGGGGCCACCACAGGAAAACCCTCTTCCTAGTTGTCATTAGATGGATATGTGCAACATGCGGAAGAATCAGGAGCAGGGCCTCTGATGATGAATGCAATGGTAAAGTAGGTCTATGTGGGAAAAGGTATTGCTGTAGGGATCTTGGTCCCAAGTTGGTGAGGGCCTTATGCATTAATACTAAAACTTGGTCCGATAGCAAACTGGCATCCACTGCATTCCTTCAATGCTGATACTATATAGCAGTGGTTAGATGCCCACAAAATAATCTCACCAATGCATCAACACTAGCTGCAGCTTCCAGACCACACTTAAGATCATGGCCACATAAAGCACATTATAGTCGTCTAAAGGTATGTTTCAGTGCACGTGTCACTGCGGCTGGTGGTGGTGACAGGGAGGAGGAGCCTTCGTGTGGGATGTGGAATGGCTCTGATTCGGTTCTCATCACCCTCCTTACAGCCTGTTTTGGAACTTCGTGATTGTTCATGACTCCATTATTTACATGCTTGTGACTTTTAATAGATTGAAATTGCTTGCTGTAACAAGACAAATCAAACAATGACCATTAGTAAAGCAAGGAGTTGTGACATTGTTTTGCAGTTGACCAAAGCTATAGAATGAAAAGCAAATAATGGAAAACAGGAAATAGTTTCTAAACTGCATCTTCTTCCAACAAGCTAGACTGGGTAAGGAAATAGCTTTGAAGGAGGAAAGGGCCACAGAAAACAAATGTAAATGCATTTCGTGCTGCTGTTGTTTCTCACGTAACAGTTGCTGCATTATCAGCTCTAAACATGAAGGCTTCTGGCATGGTCTAGGCTATTAGACTCCAATCAGCCCTCCCCAACCAGGTGCCCCCTCCAGGTGTTTTTAACTACAACTCCCAGCATTTCTGACCATTGGCCATGCTAGCTGAGGCTGATTGGAACTGAAGACCAGAGCATCTGGGAGGACACCAGGTTGGAAAAGCCTGCCCTAAATGAACAGGCATTGGACCTCTTCTCCTTGCATCAACATGCATCAACATGGAAGCTGCTCATAGGAAAGCACTGCAGGTAATTACGTCCAACCAGAAGCTACATATGAAGTTTAAAAGAGGGATCTGCTGAGTCAGAAAATTCTCCTAGCATGCCTCTTCTTTCTATAAAACTTTATGGCTTCTATAGGTTTCCAATCTAAGCACTTTAGGAATAAACCTTTCACCGGGAGAAGGCGATCTGGAACACCTGAGGGAATTGGGACTCGGGGGCACTGTGCTTCAGTGGTTCCGGTCCTACCTCTCGGGCAGGTTCCAGTTGGTGATGCTTGGGGATAGTTGCTCTTCAAAGAAGGAGCAGCTATGTGGTGTACCACAAGGTGCCATCCTATCCCCAATGCTGTTTAACATCTACATGAAACCGCTGGGAGAGACCATCCGGAGGCATGGGGCGGGGTGCTATCAATACGCTGATGACACCCAAATATATTTCTCTATGCCTTTGACAACAGCGTCAGCTAAGGATAGTGTGTCTCCTCTGAATGAATGCTTGGAGGCGGTAACGGGCTGGATGAGGAAAAACAAACTGAAGCTGAATCCAGACAAGACGGAGGTGCTTACTGTCAAGGGCCTCAACCTGGGGTTGGAGGTGTGTCAACCAGTTCTGGATGGGGTCACACTACCCCTGAAAGGCTGTGTTCGCAGCTTGGGGGTGCTCCTGGATCCGTTGCTCCAAATGACAGCTCAGATAGATGTGACGGCCAGGAGTGCCTACTATCAGCTTCGGCTGATACGCCAGCTGCGCCCCTTCCTAGAGTTGGAAGACCTAAAATCAGTAGTGCACGCGCTGGTAACTTCGAGGCTCGACTTCTGCAATGCGCTGTACATAGGGCTACCTCTGTGCCTAGTCCAGAAACTTCAACTAGTTCAAAATATGGCAGCCAGGTTGGTCACCGGTACAACTAGGGGTGACCACATCACACCAGTTTTAAAATCTCTTCACTGGCTGCCAATCAGTTTCCGGGCGAAGTACAAAGTGTTGGTTATTACCTTTAAAGCCCTACATGGTTTGGGTCCAGGTTACCTACGGGATCGCCTTCTCCCATACAATCCGCCCCGCACGCTCAGGTCCTCTGGGAAGAATTTACTACAGTCAATAAGAACTAGACTGACAACCGTTACCCAGAGGACCTTCTCTTCTGCCGCTTCCAGATTGTGGAATGACCTGCTGGGAGAGATTCGCCAACTCACCAGTCTTCAGGAATTTAAAAGATCTATAAAGACTGATCTCTTCTGGCAGGCCTACCCAGATGAATTTTAAAGTGTTTTATTGGTGTTTTATTGGTATTTTAATGATGTATTGGTTTTATGTGCTTTTAATCAGTTTTGTATTTTATGTTTAATGCTGTTCCCCACCTCGATCCGTAGGGAGAGGCGGGTAATAAATAAATAAATAAATATATTATTATTATTATTATTGCTTAAACAAGTGTCACATGAAACAATCTGTTCCTGCCTGTTTATCTCTCCCTTATTGAACACTGATGAACATCTATCTGCTCATCTTCACTGCTCAGTGTTCAGCCCAATCCGCATATTTGAGGACACAAGCTTTGCTTTAGCCACATGACTCCACCTCCCCCCCTCCCCCCGTCCACCCATGACTTCCAGGGTAGGTGGACTTAGGATGCTTCCAAGAGGTGAGGCTTTTATTGCCCCATTGCCTTGCCTTACTCATGGGATTTTATGGGGGTGGGGCTGACTGAGGGTTCCCAGACATTGTTGTCTTGCCCTTGTAACCCTCCCATAGTTTCCCACTACTTCTTCTGTTTTTTTTTTCCCTGTCGAGGAGAAAAAGCCAGAATAGCTGCACAATGCTTTCGCATTGGTAGTGCAAGGAGCCCTCCATCTGTAGGGACAAATAATAGCATGGTACTAAAGATACTAATAATCAACATTATATCAAGTCTGAGTTTCATTCCTGACAGAAATACAAATCTGAGGATTCACCATATTGAGAAGTCACATTCATGAGGAGGTGAACAGCAGCATTTTGCACCAGCTTCAAGTCATCCTCAAGGGCAGCCCTACATAGGTCCCCTCTACAAGGATTCGCTTTTGCGCCTGGTTAGCCGATTATGCGCATAATCGCTGAAGCACATTTATGCCTAATACCTCTGCACGAGAGGCGGCGAGAGGCGGCGAAGCGCATTAACGGATGTCCAAAATGCAGTTTACAGTAGTTAATGCGCATAAGCGCATATTCACACAGTCAAAATGTGCTTTAACGGACAGAGCAAAATAAAACTCGCGATTTAACGCGCATTCGATAATGCGCATAATCGGAGAGATAATGCGCCTCTACGCCCCATTTGCGCTCCGCTGGTGTGGAGGTAAATTTTTTAATGAGACTTCAAAGAGCATTAAACCTCTCGTGAAGAGGCACCCATAGACTGCATTACCGTGATCAAGCCTAGCTGATACAATAGCATGGACAAATACTGTTTGACATTTTCACAAGCCCTATTCAGGTGTTCTCTTCCATGCAATCATAATCACATGGTAAGTAAGAGAAAGAGAGGGGCACACCTGCTGGTTCCACCCCACCATCATATTCCCACTACCCTTGACCCTGCTGCCAAGGTATTGGGGAGGGAATGTCTGAGCTTACTAAATGTGTGTAGACTCTCACTCCTGATCTAGAATCCTGATCACACCGCCTTTTAAGTCATGGAGGGAACCCACTTGCGTGGAGCAGACTCCCCCCTGCAGATGTGTCCTCACGTCATGCCAACAGGGATGTGATGGCAGTGGGGCAGGCAGTGGGCACAGACTCAATCTCTCTATACACACAATTATGTTCACAGGGAAAGTCCTGCCCTAAGAAGATTTAGGAATGTATAAAATGGGCTCAGAAGAGCAATTTTATGTCAATAATAAAGTAGCTCACAGAAACCTGTTTTTAGTTTGTTTGTTTATATTTGAAAGTAGGCTTTGAACCCATCACTATTTGATCAGCTTGTTATCAAAAGACAAGTGATGCACACTGGGATTCATTGACTAGAGATGTATCTGATAGAGGTGCAGTTGTTTTCTCCAAGGAGCTGCAGGCTCATAAAATAAGCAGAAAGAGGTTCTCTTCAGTGTCACTGCTAGTTATTCATGGCTAGTGGCTTCTACAGAGTTTACATTTCATTCACAGGAAATTTGCTGCACGTTTACACATGTCAAGATGTCAGCATTTGGGGGCAAGATGAATCATTGCCACAAATGAAGTGATTCCACTCCCCACCCCCACCCCAATTAGATTGTTGCATAGATCTATGGGAACTTGGTTTCTTTGAAAACCACAGCACATGGTAATGGCCAGCTGTACTAACTTCATGTCCTGAGAAAGCTGTGACCCTTCTTTTCCTATTATGATCTTGCGTCGCCGGTCCTTCATGCTTTTCTAAACTCAACATTGCGTTATGGCATTTGGCTGGCTTTGATGACTGCTTGGAGACTACAGCTACCAATTCCTCACGGCAATACTCGAACGTTCCAGCATCTTACAGTCTTTGGTGCAAGCTAATTCCATCTATTCGCATAGTTCTTTAAAGAGTCCAAGAGGCCAGGTTGCTGCTCTTATTACAATCAATAATTTGGCACGGGGAGACAACAGAGGAAGGGCACAAAGGAAAAGTCAGGAATAAACAGGAGGATAACATGCATTTTTATAATGGCAAATGTTGAGGAATCGTTGCTTAGGCACTGGACTTTGCTTTTATGGAAAGGAGCAAAATGGATGCTCAGCATTAGGACAGTGGCATTAATTCATCTTTCAAATCTCTAATGGGACCCACTTCCCAGTCAAAGTGGCTAAAGACACTCATAAAAACATATATCTCAATGAAGCAGTTAATGAAATAATAAAACAAGTTATCAAAACAGCAGCAACAATACGTCCATATTTTTGAGTATGTCCTATAACTCCCAACATTCGCCAGCCAGCATGGAGAATGCTGGGAGTTATAGGACTTTTCGCATAGGATTGCACCCTTGTTATTTCAGTTCTCTAAGATGTTAGTTGTGGTACTGTTACGCCCATATCCTTGCAAAAAGGAACTGAGGATGAGATACAGTGATTTGCTTAAAAAAGAGATGAGTTAACTCATGGCCCTCCTGATACTGTTGGACTGCAGCTTCTATCATCCTTCAGCTGGCTGATGGGAGTTGCAGTCCAACCAGATCTGGAAGGCCACACATTCCCCATCCTGGTCTAAAGCCTTTCAGTAAGTTCATGGCTAAGGTGACATTTGAAGCAGAGACTTCTTGGCTCACACTCAGCTACATTATACTAGCTCAAGCAGTCATATTGGCCATACATCAGCTGAATTCATACAACAAAGATAGATAACGAGGCCTTCTGCAGCACTGTTCAACTGTATGGATTCTTTCTCCCCCACAAGAGACTTGCTAGGACAGCACCTCAGCTTTTTTATATGGCAGCCACAAGTCAATCATTCGTGATGCTTGTAGGCATCAGGTATATTTTGCTGCCTTTTGTGCTGCATTTCAGGGAAATGAGACATGCAACTGAGATAGGTGTGTCCCCATGACACTAGTTAAGAGGGCTGCCTTAGGCAGACATAAGCACTTCTTTATAGAGTGAGATTAAAGAAAGCACACTGCTCCACGTCGAAAGATATCAGAGCGGGGTACGATCAGTGAAATTACAAAATACAAACAAATTAAGGCAAAAGGAAATAGAGCAATAAAATGGTGGCTGAAATTGACTCATCAGTTAAGGAACGCTTGCCCAAAAAGAAAAGTCTTCAACAAATGCCCAAAACAAAGTAGCATAGTGCATGCTTAATCTCAGTTTGAAAGGCATTCCATAGGTGGGAGCTGGAACACTCAACTCTATTCCTAGTGTTTTCCAAGTGGATATCTGACCCATGTGCGACAACCAGGATTGCCCCTTCAGAATGCCTTGGTGATCAGTCAGGATGGAAGGGAGAAGGCATGTCCTCAAGTATCCTAGAGCCTTTCTACACCATAGGGGGAAGAGGGAGGGAGGGGGGACGATCCCAAAAGTACCTGCTTCCGGGGTCGTTGCTGTAATCCACATCAGAGCTCGACATCCTGGCTTCCTTCCAGGCTGTTGCGCTGTCACGGCCGCCATTACAAAGCCCGTCATGTCCGTCTAGAAAAACCGCCACGAGCGAGAAAGAGATAACATAATTATAATATCGTTTTCTGCGTTCAGACTCCAAAATGTCTTGAGCCAGCTGTGCTTAGCACAGTCACAACGTCAACACAAAGCCCATTGAAATGAGTGTTGGACGTTGTGCTCTGTGCCTAAGTAATTTTGGAAGGAACAAAGCACTGGAACAGCAGGGGATATTGCAGGCCATTTATGACACATACTGCCTAGACCCAGCCAGCATTTTCTGCGAAGCAATATTATCTAACAAAATGTTTTGGAGGAGGAAGAGGGGAAGCTGGAAAGCTGCCTTCTCAAGATCTTGATGAGATTTCCATAGAGATAGTTTACAACATCTGCAGGGTTGCCAGTTTTCGTACTCTCTCCTGTCTTGCCCCCTTGTCCTTGAAATACCAAACGTGGTTAGATCATGCTATGAGATTATTGTCTGCCAATGCTCATGTTTTAAATCACACTGAACTACGTGACCTTATTGAAAGAATCTTCAGCTGACAAATCTGTTTGTTTTCACCCCGGTGAGATATCTCTCTCCATCTCTATCCACATTGCCCTTAAAACAACTTATATTCTGTTTAAAAATGTGTTTTTTAAGTCGTTTCATTACGTAGTGGGACACACTGAGCAGTACTTACGTTTCATAGTGACCCCTTCCTCCGTTCTCAAAGTGTTCACTGGTGTATTACAGGGTTAATTCCTTGACTCTTCGTCTTTCGTTTTTGTTTTGCAGGCTTCTTGACCCACCCACTTCTGTCTCAAGCAGCCTGCAAAACAAAAATTAAAGAAGAGTCAAGGAATTAACCCTGTAATACACCAGTGAACACTTTGAGGATGGAGGAAGCAGTCACTATGAAAGTACTGCTCAGTGTGTCCTACCACATAATGAAACGACTTAAAAAACATGTTTTTAAACATAATATAAGTTGTTTTAAGGGCAATGTGGATAGGCTCTCTAGATCTAGATCATATATATATATATATATATATATATATTCAGCCCTGTTACGGAAAAAAAACCCCCAGCCAATTTAGTCACAATTACATAACCTTTAGGGTGAGTGTGAGTTTTGGGGGTGAATGTGAATTTTTATGACCTGGAAATTCCTGGCCGAATACATTGCCTGAGATGGGATTCGTTATCTAGAGTGGTTTACTGTAAAAATGCTAGGGCAATTCCTGCAATTTAATCTAGTAGTTTAGTACTAGTCTCCCACTGATAACTTATTGGTTTACAATAGGGTGATCATATGGAAAGGAGGACAGGGTTCCTATATCTTTAACAGTTGCATTGAAAAGGGAATTTTAGCAGGTGTCAGTTGTATGCATGCAGCACCTGGTGAAATTCCCTCTTCATCACAACAGTTAAAGCTGCAGGAGCCCTGCCCTCTTGACCAGATATAAAAGAGGGCATGGCTCCTACAGCTTTAACAGTTGTGATGAAGAGGGAATTACCCCAGGTGCTGCATGCATATAAATGACATCTGCTGAAATTACCCTTTCAATACAACTGTTAAAGTTACAGCAGCCCTTTCCATATGGTCACCCTAGTTTACAGTGGAACTATACGGTCTGTGAGAACATAAGGAGAGCCCTGCTGGATCAGACTGAGGGACCAACAAAGCAGGACATGGTGCAACAGCACCCTCCCACCCATGTTCCCCAGCATCTGGTGCACACAGGTTTACTGCCTTGGATACTGGAGGTAGCACATAACCAACAGGGCTGGTATCCATTTGATAGTCTTCTCCTCCAGGAATTTACCCAACCCCCTTTTAAAGCCATCCAAATTGGTCGCCATCTCTACATCTTGTGGCAGTGAATTCTATGTGCTGTGTGAAGAAGTACTACCGCTCCCAGACTGTGGAATGGTCTGCCGGAGATTAGACAAATTAGCAGTCTTCATGAATTTAAGAGAGTCATGAAGACTGTTCTCTTCCGGCAGGCCTATCCAGTTGAATTTTAAGATGTATTTAATGATGTATTGGTTTTTATTTGTTTTTAATATTTCAACTATTTTGTGATTTTTGTGTTTTATATTTGTTGTTGTTCCCCGCTTCGATCCAGAGGGAGAGGGGGTTATAAATTATTATTATTATTATTATTATTATTATTATTATTCCTTTTATTTGTCCTGAATCTCCCACCATAGTTCAACAGCACTGGTCTCACAAATTTATCTAACTTATAAGACACAAATGCATTTTGAGGGGAGCTCCCTGACTCCTGAAAATGGGTTTCTACTTGTAATTGAAATCAAGAATGTATTAGGTGCCTATTTTGCACCTGCATAATTTGCAAATCTCAGGGCCAAGCTAGATGTGCCATTAAATGTGTCTTTGTATTTTATGAACATGTTTTTTTTAATGTCAATGGCACCTGCTGGTATGTGTGTGTGTGTGTGTGTGTGTGTGATAATTATCAGGTTCACAGCAGGAAAAAGAAGGAATTTAACCGATTCCTCCACTGCTGTGATCCTAACAAAAACCACACCTTTGAAACTTCTATTTGCATTGGGAGGAAATCCTTCACTGACACATACAAGGGAACTGCTGGATTTGTGCATATTTATTGATTGCTGATTGACCTGAACATTTTAAAAACGGGTACGTGATTTACAGTAAACTACTCTGGCTATTGAATCCCAACTCTGGTAATGTATTCGGCCAGGAATTTCCAGTTTATAAAAATTCACATTCAACCCTAAAACTCACATTCACCCACCCTAAGTGTCAGTTCAATACCTCAGACCCTTAGGATCTGATAGCTAAGGGGCGGTCTGGTCCCCTTTTCCTGAGCTGTCAGTGGAAAATTTGACAACTGTCATGTCAAGCGTGCACAAATCACCCACTGACAGCTTGGGGAAAGATCATGTAATTGTGACGGTTACAAAGGCAAATCATGAGTCAAGCTGCTGGGAAAACAAAAATTACCAAGTCCTACTGTTTGACAGGAAAAAAGCCTCTTGAACAACAAGCCAACCCAACCCAATATAAATGTATGAAGTGTTACTGTCCAATCATGGGACAAAGTGTAGTGATGCATAATGTACATCAGGGGTGGAGAACAGGTGGCCCTCCAAATGTTTTTGGACTACAACTCCCACAATCCCTGGTTGGATGGGGCTAATGGGAGTTAGAGTTCAATCAGATCTGAAGGGTCACCTCCCCTATTGTACATGGAAAGTTTGTCTAGGCAATAAGCTTCTTCCTGAATATCCTCAGAAGCTGAAGAACCAGTGTAAGAAAGTTCATGGATGAAAAATACAGAACTGCTCATTTTTGCTAGGCTTTCAGATTATGCTTATACTGCACTCCAACTTTCAGAGCAGGGAAAACTTCCAGGGATACAACACTTACCCAGGTAAGGTTTGGTTTCATTTGGATGCTTATGGCATTTTGTACTATATTGAGTTTATTTAGAAATATGCAGGTTAAGAATAGGTGGAAGCACAGATGGAACACTCCAGCAGATAGCCAGAACCACTGCCCAAAGTCAGAGCTCTAGAAAGAGGAACCCTGCACCCCATGATGCTGTTAACTTACCAGTGGAGGCTGGTGGCTCCGACGTCAGTGGGATGGTGAATCTGCTCCAGGTTTCAGTCACAACCAGTCAGAACTCTAAAAGAGCCATCCAAGGTGCCATGGTTAACACACCACCCAAAACCCATGACTTATTGTAGGAACCTGGGGTAGCATGTTAATCATGGTAAGAAGCCACCCTCACTGGGTTCGCACATCATGACAAGCTGCACTGGCAACGGTAATTATGCAAATACCCTCCACATGTACAGCAAGGGAAGCAAGCCATATAATAAGGCTTATTTCACTCACTGTGACCACGTGAACAGGCCGTGTGATTCTTCTTTGCTATTCCTTTCCAGACCCCTTTTTCCTCCAGCAGGGCTTACTGCTGTTCATATTTGTTTGCTTTGATATATCTATACCACACCTATTGCCTGAAGTTCCCAAGGTGACTTACAATATATTTAAAATCATTGTATTCAAACAGACAATTGGTACATTCCTCACCAGTGATGCTGAAGTCTCTTGCAGCTTCTGGCTCCAAGAGGCAACTGTGGGGGGGGGGGGGGGATATGCAAAGGTGTTCACAAGCATCCCCACAATCTCCAGCTTTCCAATTGCTGTTAAATCCATGGACTGCAGCAGATCTCTGAGGAACTAACCCAAACCTGGAAATGGCTGTTGAACTAGCCAGCTGTTAGTCCCTCATAGGGTGCGGTCAGATGGGGGAAAAGCATCCAGGGGAAGGAGGTGTGTGCCTATGATTGGCATACAGGGAGGGGGGGGGTGTTTGTGTGATTGGCATTGGCTGTGATCTTGCCTAGGCTGACCATATGAAAAGGAGGACAGGGCTCATGTAACTTCAACAGTTGCAGAGAAAAGGGAATTTCAGCCAGTGTCATTTGTATGCAATTAGTCCCTGGTGAAATTCCCTCTTCATCACAACAGTTAAAGTTGCAGGGGCCCTGCCTTCTTTTGTATATGGTCACTCTAGTATAGTGCCTGCAACTTTAACTGTTGTGTTGAAGAGGGAATTTCACCAGGAACTAATTGCATACAAATGACACCGGCTGAAATTCCCTTGTCTCTACAACTGTTAAAGTTACATGAGCCCTGACCTGGATTTTATCTGGTCACCCTAAGTATGCATGCATGCATGCATGCTCTGTGCATGCATGCACACAGGAAAAGTAATTATACTAAATGGAAATATAAAAACTGCTTATCTGTTAAAAATCAGTTTTGCTCCTTTCTGACAACTTGCCAACAATCAAACCCTCCCACCAGTTGGGCTATTACTTTTCTGATTGGTTGGCAACTCTAATTGGCAGTTGGAAGACAGTGAAAAATTTCCTTTGATCCCATCCCCACCCTATACACAACAGAGTTAAGAAGCAAATACACAGTTCTAGCTATACAGCAGAGAAATAGAGAAAATGCTAGCATGATTTCACTGCACATCAGTTATGTCTATGGCTATCTCCATCTCTACTTAATAATTTCTATATAACATTTTTGGTGTCTCCTTGTGCTGTTGTGGAGATCCTTCGTGTTACATCGGTCGATATGCAAGGAAAGCCCCAGGGTGGTGCATGATGATGATGTGTCGATTATACGAGGCAGCAGCCACCTCACAGCTATTGCGGGCTTTCCTGTGAAACTGCAAAAAAAAAAGTCAGGGACTTACCCCCATACTTTTCTTCAGAGTGAGGTGAGTATGTTGCTTCCGTTGTCTATCCTCGCTCCAGAGTTGTGGCACAAGTGTGGCTGGCAGGTGACCCCTGATTGGTTGTCATCCACCTGGGCAGAGGGCGGGCCCAGCCACTGGAAACCCCTTGCTTTTGCTGCAGTGTCGGGATTAGCTGCTGCCATCCCAAAGCAGCAAAAATGTGGGGGTTTGCTTATTGTGCGGCAAGCTACCACCATATAGGGAGCTCCCCAGAACCAAAAGTATTACCTTGAAGGAATTTCTGGTCAACAATTAATACTTATTGTGCAAAGATGGCTCATATGGAAGGCAATATGGGCCAAACATATGTTATACTACAGCAGTGTGTGATAATAGCTTGACCACTGCTACTTTGATGAAATGATCCCAGGGGAGAAGGAGCTTTAGGATGGAGGAGCAGTGGGGAGACATGTTTAAGTCTTTCCCTGAAAGCTGTTTTCCATTGCTGGAAACTCCTGCTTCACCCTGGGGGGGGGGGGGGTGTCCTTCAGCTATGTCTGTAAGTTCCGGAACTTCAGCAGGATAAAAGTGGCTGGGTGGTTGAAATTTCAAGGAAAAGGGGCACATAGGACAAGATACATATGTTCTCACAGTTCCTCCACTGACATAAGGCTAGGCAGGCAGCTGTGGCAGGCTGAAGAGAGCCATCAGAGCAAAACAGCTGGCCAGCATTGCTCCTTCTTGCCTCCCATCTTCCTCCTCTGCTCTGGTGTCATTGCTCATCACCCTTTCAGACTGCCATGGGCAGTCAGTTTCCCACCCCACCGCTGACCCTAATCTCCAATTCCCAACTTTCATTTAAAAAGGAAGAAGAAAGTCTGTAGCCCCTATTGAACTTGAGATATGAAGCAAAATGCATCCCCACTATTCTCCCCATTTTTGTAAGCAAAAATAAGGTTTAAGCCAATGAATGAAGTCATGGCAACATTTGATACACCCACTATCTGGAGAAGGAACTTCCTGGCTCATTGTAAAGCCTTTCAGGGTGTGTGTGTGTATCTTCCCTGATGGGAAGTGACTGCTGCCTCATTTCATAAATTCAGGATTTTAGTGTAGCTTAGATTGGACAGTAGTATGTCTACCCAAAAAGAAAAGAAAGGAGCATGAGCTATGTGTGTGCATTACAATCACATATCACAGTGCAGTTTTAACTACTCCCATCCCTGGAAAAATTCCTAAGGACACCCTACACCAAACAAGCCAGGTATCCAATCAGGTTCCTTCTTACCACTGCTCCAGTCACTGTGTGAAAGTCTGGTAGACAATGGCCAGGCACAGTGGCCATTTGAATTTCATGCAACTGGGCTATTACCTCAGGTAATGCACACACACACACACACACACACACACGTCTGCAGCAACTCCTGTTCAATATGCATGTGTTTGAAATACACATGTGCAATATATACAATTACAATTGATATTTAAAAATGAGTGGGGATAGGGAAAAAAAACAGAAGGCGGGATTACTTCTTCCTCTCTTGTCTGGCAACAGATTCCCAGAAATTTAAAAAGCCCTTCCATTGGCAAAGTCCAGCAGTTCCCGGTGTGTCTGGACATTTATAAAGAGCTGGAGGCACCGATGGTTTGGAGCCATTCTTAGGTGGTTGGGATGAAATAGAACACTTTTGAGTTTACTTCTGCAGATGTAAAAATGATGTGAGGGAGAGGAAATCCTGGCCTTGTCTTTTGCTTTTCTGGCAGCTGGGCCAAAAGCAAAAACAACAATAAAAATATGTCCAGGTTATTTTGGCTGGTCTGTTTTATGCCTGAACTAGAGATAGAATAGTAGGTGGCATGAAGTTGCGCCCAATATTGCTTCATTGGGAAGACTTGGTGGGAAGGATCTGCTTATGCTCAGAGATAGTCTGGTTTCCATATTTGGAGTCAGGGCCACCGGCCACTCAAATCTGGCTAGTGTCTTGTCTTAATAGTGAGCTGTTGATCTATACATCCCTCTTAGAGCACACCTGCTCTCTGCTTTGTGACGCATTGCCATTCATCTGTTGATCTGCATATGTTGTTGAATGGGTGGTCTATCTGGCCCTTTGGCAAAATGTCCCATTCTATCTTTATCCCTGGAACATCTTAGAACAATGTCTGATTTTCTCTTTCTCACTCAGAGCACGTTGCTATGGTGAAGATAATTGCAGACTATATACAAAGGAGAGACCTAGAAACTCCCAAAGACTAAATCCAAATCAGAATATCAAAATGCATTGAATGAAAAACATGGTTTGCTCAATTCAATCATACATTTATATTCATTTGGCTGCATTTCACTGGTCACCTGCCCAGAAATGTAAATGAGATCATAAACTAGCACTTGTCCCATCTTCGCCAATGAAATACAAATAAAGTATTATTACTATTTGTCTTATTAGCATTATCATTAGCTTTACTAGTCCTACCATGTTGTAATCCATAACTAATTATTCAAATATCCACAGCCAGTGCGGTGTAGTGGTTAAAGTGTTGGACTTTGAGACAGGAGATCCAGGTTCTAGTACCCATTCGACCATGGAACCTCACTGGGTGAGTTTGAGCCAGTCACAGACTCTCATCCCAACCTACCTCACAGGGCCGACATTGTGAGGATAAAAAGGAGTGCAGGAAGATTCTGTATGCTGCCTTGGGTTCCTTAAAGGGAAAAAGTCAGGACATAAATTAAACAAACAAACAAATAAATAAATAAATAAAGATGTGGTATCAAGTTGTTAACTTTCAGTTCAGCTTCTGACCTGTTCAGAATAGAGAAAAGGAATATTATGGCTCTATGGAGCTAGATCATGCCCAGTAAGAGCTCCATAACACCAGCAATTTAGCGCACTCTCGTCATGCCTGGTGTGCGGACTTGCAGCACAGTACTCACATGACACCATGCCTGTCCTGCTGACACCCTACCTCTTCCCCAGCCTTTCCTAGAATGCTAAAAGTCTGGATTATTTTCCCTAAGTGCGTTTAATGCGTCCTAAGCCTCTGTGTAGTTTTAAAGGAACTGGGGGCTTGAATGGATTGCATCAGGTCCTGGCAGAGAAAAGAGATCTCTCCCAGCAGCCAGTTCCAAGCCTCAATATAAAACCCCAATCTTGCATCCCAGGCTCAAAAGCATTTTTAAAAAATAATACAATGCCTGAATCTTTGCAGAGACAGGATTGTACTCCCCTGATGCCCCCAAAGAGTTTGGATTCAATGGAATAACAGCCTCATATAGAAAAATCCAAGGAGCATGTTAGAACTTTGAAATGTTATGGTTTCTACCTAGAGGGCTTGCAAACTACATTAGATGGATGACATAATGCTCAGGGGTTGACAACCACTTTTTAACTTGTCCATTAACAATCCAGAGTTATGGGTGAACAGTGAGATGCCCACATCTGTAGATGATCCGAAATTATTCCTGGTGGTGAAAATGAAAAGGAGTTGCAAAGAACTCCAAAAGTGTATGGCCAAACTGAGTGAATGGCAACAAAATGGCAAATGCAGTTCAATATAAGTCAGTGTAAAGCGATGCACAGTCGGGCAAAAACCTTAAACTTCAGATATAAAGCAACAGTGCCTGAACTGATGGTGATTGACCAGGAAAGAGATTTCGAGGTTGTGGTAGATAGTTCAATTAAAAAGTTGGCCCAGTGTATGGCATCTGTTATTATGAATGGATAGAAAATAAATCTGCCAGTATACTGCCTCTGTACAAATCTATGATGTGACAACAGTTGGAATACTGTGTACCATTATGATGGCCACACAGGAAATTGTAGAGCTGGAGAAGGTGCAGAAAAGGGCAGCCAAAATAACCAAGGGCCTGGAACAACTGTCCTGTGAAGTTACAGTGTTTGAGGCTATTTAGTTTAGGAAAAGATCAAGGGGCAATATGACTCTCTCTCCCTCCCCCCTCCCTCTCATAATATTAGAGCCTGGGGTCAACCCATGAAGCTTATTGCTGGGAGATTCTGGAAAGATAAAAGGAAGTACTTCTTCAAACATCACATAGTCCTGAATTCATTACCACAAGATGTAGTAATAGCCACCATTTTGGATGAGTTCAAGATGAAGTTCGATAAATTCATGGAGGAAAGGCTATCAGTGGGTACTGATGGCTCAGGGGTCCCCAATTTTTTTCAGTAAGTGGGCACATTTGGAAACTTTAGAAAACATTGTGAGCACTCTGAAAAATAGCTGTCAAGGGTGGGGGCTTGTCCATTGACAAAAGGGCTGCTATGGTGGGGATGGCTGTTCACAAGACACACATTTCCCAGAAGGCAAACTGGGGAGACTAAAAGAAAAGTCACTTGCCCAAGAACCTAAGTATGAGGCAGAGGTGGGTCTAAGCTCCAAAATGCTAAACCACTCTTTTGAACCCAAATGTAGAGGGTTACTGATGTTTTCTTACTCTGCTAAAAAGAGATATGAAGAAAGGTGTATACAGCCCCAAACAGATTTCTTGTGCATTTGATGCAGGTATCCAAAAATTAAGATTTCTTTCTTTCTTTTTAAAGGAGAGTAGTATATTAAATAAGGCTTATGGGTGTTAATCCCTTTGAAAACTGTAAATATCTTGCTTGGTCATCAGGGCTGGTTTAGTGAACAATAAGTATTTTGATTTGATCTTGAACTTCTAAGTACCAAGGCAAACACAAGGCCGTTCACAGTTACCAATTGCATGAATGCCTTAATAAAAGTAAATTATGGGTACAAGGACCCTAAATTAGGATGCCAAGTGTCAGGGGTACTGGGTTTGTAAACCCATAGATGCACAACCTGTGGCCACCCAAGGCCTTAAGTGTTGCTCCAATGGGTGCTCTGACCACTCTGCTACCATTGTTGAATTCCCTCTCTTCCACGAGTGATCCTCATATATACTGCTCTTTCCCCGCCACTGTGTGTGTGTGTGTGTGTGTGTGTGTGTCTGTGGCCTCTGACCTGTGACTCAGCATTACATGCAGCCTTCATGGGCAAAAAGGTTGTGCATCCCTGCTTTAACAAAATACAGATTGGTCCACTGCACTTTCTATTTACATTGGGCGGGGTTGGGGGGAGAGAGCGGCCATTGGACCTAGCGGCAACTCCAAGTCCTGATTCATAAACTACTTTCTCAACATTATGCATATATTTTTGAACCTCTTATCCTTGGGGCAGTGGAGGCTGGTGGTTCTGATATCGCTGGGGCTGTGAATCCATTCTGGGTTTTAATCACATCCAGCCAGAATTCAAAAAGAAACTATCCAGAGTGTTTAACCCTATCCCCAAAATAGGTTCAGCACCTTGAATAGCTTCTTTAGAGGCCTGGATGGTTCTGATTCAAACCGAAAATGGATCCACAGCTCCACTGAAACTGGATCTACCAGCATCCCTTGCTTTGGGGGCATAAAAAAGTCCCAAAGCTTTAGGACCCTCAAAAGCCTCAAACCTTCCTCACAGGGTAGTTACTCTAACCCTCTGATCGTTTGAGTTGCCCTGTTCTGCTTGGTATTCTGTACCTCAGACAGCCATGTCGCTCCCTGTCATGCCTCCACCTCAGCTACCAATAATAAAGAATGGGCTGACTATGGCCAGATCTGACCATCTTAGGAACAGGTGCAGCTGAAGAACCAGCCTAGGCTTAGAAAAAGCACCACTGGCCACAGCTGGGTCCAGGAGAATATAGTAGCACTGTAACACACAGTAGTGTGGTTTTGCTGCTTAATTTGTTTTGTGCTGTTTTATTGTTATATTTATTGTTGTTTTTAGGCTATTGAATTTTATGTTCATCGCTTTTGTACCTTTGTGGAAAGTGTACTTAAATTTGAACAACAACAACAGCAATAACAACAACACAACAACAGCAGCAGCAACAATAACATAGCACCTTGGGCAGAGATTCCCAGCCAGCCCTGAAATGGGGGAGGGTAGCCTCCCAAATTTTCTCTGCCCCCCTAAATCTTTGTTTACAAATAATAATAATAAAAGTTTAAAATGTTGTCTTTAAAAGGCCTACAAACCAGTTGAACTGACCTCCCCCTATTTATTTATTCCCCCCCCACAAAACATTTATTAGGGTGACCAGATTTTGGAAAGCAAAATCCCTGTCCCAAATGGCCACTCCACCAAAGCAGACCCCCCCCAACATAAAATAAAAAAATTAAAAAGGCCACCCGCCATGCGGCCAACAAGAAGACACCCCCGCCACCCCCCCACCCGAAACACCACCACCACCACCACACCCCCCCCCAAAAAAACCCAACCAAGACCTACCGGGTCCTCCACTGCCACTGCCGATCTCCGCCACCGCCGCATGACTCCCTGCAGCCCCCTCACCCTTCTTGCCCTGCCCCTGGGCTCCCAGCAGGAGAAAGAAGAACAGCCTGCTTTAAAATGCCCGCGCTGCTCCCCGGCCTCGGCAGGAAACAAGTGCTCAGTGTTAGGGAGCGTCGATAAATTCCTTGTCGGGTGGCAAAAGCAGCTTTACTAAAGCTGCTTTAGCCACCCGACAAGGAATTTGTTGATGCTCCCTAATGCTGAGCACTTGTTTCCTACCAAGGCCGGTAAATGGGGAGCAGGCCGCGAAGCCTGTTTCTCAGTACATTTGAGCACCGGAGGGAAGCGGCTGCCCCACCAGGTAAGTGGGGGGGCCCTCCTGCCTCCCACCTTGCGCTCCTTACCTGCAGGGGCAGCCACTTCCCTCCGGTGCTCGAATCTACTGAGAAACAGGCTTCGCGGCCTGTCTCTCAGTAGAACGCCGGGTGATGACATCATCACCCGGCGCGCTACTGAGGGACAGGCCGCAAAGCCTGTTTCTCAGTACATTTGAGCACCGGAGGGAAGCGGCTGCCCCACCAGGTAAGTGGGGGGGGCCCTCCCGCCTCCCGCCTCCCGCCTCCCACCTCGCGTTCCTTACCTGCAGGGGTGTCCGCTTCCCTCTGGTGCTCGAATCTACTGAGAAACAGGCTTCGCGGCCTGTCTCTCAGTAGCGCGCCAGCACCCGGCGTGCTACTGAGGGACAGGCCGCGAAGCCTGTTTCTCAGTAGATTCGAGCACCGGAGGGAAGTGGACACCCCAGCAGGTGGTGGCGGGGGGGGTCCCCCCACCCGAAACCCCACCACCAAGCCACCCATCCCCACCAAAACTCAGCCTGGACTTACCGGGTCTACCGCCGCTCGATCCCCCGCAGCCCCGGTTTGCCCCCTGGTTGGCCTGGATCGCCCCAGGTTTCCCGGTTCGGACTGGGAAACCCCGGGCGATGTGGTCACCCTAGACTGCTCCCAGCCATCTTGCCTTCCCATCTGATCAGATTTTTAAAAAGAGCTGCCTCTTTTTTTCTTTTTGGTGATGGTTCTTAAGTATAAATGTATTAGTATAATGTGCCTCGGTGTCAGTTAAATGATATAACCCTTTGAGAACCCTATCATTCTTTCATATTAGTATCTGTCATAACACTTTGTTTACACCTACCCAGCAGTTCAAAAGAAAAGCTTGCAGCTCAGCTACAGAGTGGAATGGAATTTTAAAAGTTGCTTATAAATATGCACAGCACCAAGGGGCTGATATTCTGTAAGAAAAGAAAAAACGGAAACCAAATGATACAGTAGGATTCTTGAGTGGTGGTGCAATACAGTGCTCAGAGCTCACAGATAATTGCCTTCCTGCAGAGAGAATAATCCAGAGGCTGAAATATTTGGCTGGTGTGATCAGTCTCATTTACCCGGAGCCTATAGATAGAAACATGCACTATGAATCCTGGAACACTACATAAACAGCCTAGAGTTAAGCTCTCCACCAAATCTCCTGCACAGCATATGGCTTTTGCAAATGAACTCTATAAGTCTTTGTGGCTGACATACCCTCCAAGTTTGAAGAAGCAACTGTTCTCTTTTGCGTGTTGTTCCAGAGATGGCGCTACAGACAGCATTTCATTTCCTTTTAATGAGAGAGAGCACCTATGGAATGTTGCAATATTTACTTTATTTACAAATATATTAGCAGAACATAATGGAGGCAAACAGGCAGCTTTTCTGCAGGCTTTGGTCAGTAGAGGCTCCAATGTTAGTGGGGCAGTGAATCTGCTCTGGGTTCACCTTGGAAAGCTCCTTTAGAGTTCTGACTAAAACCTGGAAGGGATTCACCACCCACTATTATCAGAGCTTCCAGCCTCCATTGCTGATGCTGCATTAGATTCTTAGAGATCTAGGACTTTTCTACATGTATTGCACGCTCGTGATTGGTCACTCATGGAAGTTTGCAAGTCTTTTACATGACATCACCAACCTCCAGGGTATTTTCCACGCTTTCCACGCTTTCCCGCCTTTATCCTGCTATCAGAAAGATCAGAGATAATGTGAAAAGGAACATAATTCCTATCTATCAGCTGTGTGAAATATCGGCATAGCGCTATAATGACATTGCCATCTAGTGGCTGTAAATTGAAACACAGAAACATATAGTACTTCCCAAGGAGAAGTAGAGAATCTCTTACTTTTTCAGTCCCTTTCCCTGTCCCAAGTTTCAATCCCAGTTTCAGCTAGGAAATCCCAGCTCTCGTCTCCAGTTCAAACTGCGAATTGTCACTTTCCACACCTTTCCACCAGAAAGCATTTTTAAAGACCCTTTCCCTGGATCTTGCCTACTGGGGTAGACATTCTGTGTAGCCATTAGCATCCTAATTAATGAATTTCAGCTGATCCCCCTCTAATGATGATGAGTAACTTGTTACAGGTGATGTTCAATATATTTTGGTTGAGCTGCACTGCCCATTAAGTGTCAAGTTCACAGCTTGGATGTGCTGACTATGCCACAAAAACACAATGTACCTTCTCAAGGGGATGTAACATGTCTTCAAGTCAAATCAATATTTTATATATTGGAACAAAAGGAAGGAAGGCATTTCTAATTGCAATGGTGGAAGGATTCTGTTGACTGCTATATGGGCAGTATTTCCAAAATGAGGACTGTCCGGACAAAAGCTTGTATTGAAGCTGGGGCCAGCACCTCAAAAGACTTTACCCCTCCCTTCAGAGGCACTTGGACTTTGCACATACTCAAATGTTCTCTCTGGTCCCCTCTACAAGGATTAGCTTTTGCGCCCGGTTAGGCGATTATGCACATAATCGCTGAAGCGCATTTACACCTAATACCTCTGCACGAGAGGCGGCGAGAGGCGGCGAAGCGCATTAACGGATGACCAAAATGCGCTTTACAAGTAGTCAATGCGCATAAGCGCTTGTTCACATAGTCAAAATGCGCTTTAACCGCCGGAGCAAAATAAAGCTCGCGATTTAACGCACATTCAATAATGCGCATAATCGGAGAGAAAACGCGCCTCTACGCCCGATTTGCGCTCCGTTCTTGTAGAGGTAAATTTTTTTAAGCACCTTGAAAGAGCTTTAAACCTCTCTCTCTCTCTCTCTCTCTCTCACACACACACACACACACACACACACCATATTCCAGAGGTACGTCCTGGCAAAGGAAGAACATACCTCAATGGCGGGCTTTCTCGGTAGTGTGGTGCCCACCCTTTGGAAGCCCTCCCTCATGCAATTCGGGAGGCAGAAAAATGTGGCATCTTCCAGCTGCCTCCTTGAAAACACACTTGTTCACCCAGGCTTTCCCTGCGCTGTCATTAAACATGCTGCTTCCTCTTGCTGCTGCTGCTCCTATTGCTTTTATTGAGACTGGAATTGTTTTTAATGCTGTTTTTAATATTTTAAATGTGATTTTAATAGTCAGATGGGAACCGCTTAGGGATTTTATTCTATTTAGCGATTTATAAATATCACACAGAAAGAAAGAAAGAAAGAAAGAGAAAGAAAGAAAGAAAGAAATTAATTTTGGGAAAACTGTCTGGCTCAACTGAAGCTCCCACACAGACAGGCATCTTTCACTGTACATGCAGGACCTGCCAAAACACACACTGCCTTTCCTTTTCTTTCCTGAATGGCTCCTGTCTCTCGAAGATGGAGGGAAACAAAACCAAAGTGCGACGTGAGTGCCGCGCCGCGTCAAAGTGGCCCTCTCCTCGCTTCAGAGTTGCTTGCCTGAGTTTAGAAAGGGTTAAATGAGCAGCTGAGAGGATGGTGTTTTGTGTTTTTTTCATTTATTTTGGGGTGGGGGCTGACGTCGTCGTACTTCTGGCCGCCTGAGGAGCTTCTTGAAGGTAGTTCCCCTTTCTGAGGTCTGAAATCTGAGCTCCTTCCCAGAATCACCACTTGGTGAGGACCCAGTCCAAGCTGCCTGCCCGGCGTCTCTGCCTTGCCTTGCCTTCCCTGCTTGAGCAGCCGGTCGCACGCTCTTGCCCTGGGCGGCCTGAGCAGCAGCATGGAAGCAGCAGCAGCTCCCTGGACACACCTAGGACTGGCCGCCCTCCTGCCGCTTTTTTGCCTTCCCTGCCTGCCAAGAGGTACTGTAAGTAGGCGACTTGTTGCTCTCTATGCATGCTGCAGAGGACGGAGGGCTCCCTTCCTTTTCGGGGAGGCCAGAGAGCCTTTTGGGGGAAATCTCCTGTGGTGGAGATTGCGGAGAAACATCCAGAAGAGCAAACAGGGCTTCCCTTCCCTTCTTTCTTGTTGGCACTGGTGGGAGAGAAAGGTTCTTCTAAGACGGCTTTCTAGAGATTTGGAAGGAAACAACCGGAGCGAGGTCATATCTTGGCTTGCCCCAGTACTGCAAACGCTTCTGCGACCACTTACTTTTTTTTTTTTTGTTTGCATTCTTTCCCCGACACACGGGATGCTTAGGAAATGGGGAAACGGGTGGAGAGGGGGGGAGAGAATGACATTTTTAAAGCCTCTGATTTTGCAAAGTGTCACTCTTTTGGCTTGCCCAGAGATAGATCCTGCCCCCCCTCACCCCTTTTCCAGTCTGACTCCAAAGAAGTGGAGGGGAAGACAAGGAAAACAAAAACCACATTTCATTTCCTATCCATGCATTAATTCTGCCAATGCTGTATTATTTCAAAGGGGGAAAATACTGCTAAAGGCGAATGAACCTATTTTATAGTAGGGGGTTCGTTCACGCTGCCAACATTAAAGACAAATCAACATGTGTGGTTTTCTTTCTTGATCTAATGTCAAAACGGTTCCCTTTTTGCTGGGACTGTCCCAAAGTGCACCGTTTTCATTTGCATGGCAGTTTAGCAAGCTCATGGTTGTGATCGAAGCCTGAACATTAGGAGCCACTTTGCCACTCCCAGAATCCTTTGCATTCTCTCCCCTGTTACAGTCCTGAGTGACAGGTGAGAATGGCAGATCAGCCATTTGAGAATAAGGGACAACTTAAAACTGTGGAATCTGAAATAAAGAAATCCATAGTATCCTAGGGAGGTATGTGGAAATAAAGTGTTTGGTTGTGTCATATGGGGCTCTGCAGTTATAGAAAAAGGAGTGACCTTTTAAAATAAGGGACACACGTGCAAGTTCTCTGAGTAAGAAACCGCTGCCTCATTAAAGAAAAGAATGATGGTAAAACTCACATGTACCAAGTAAACACAGTGGCATTCCAGAAACTGAAGCTCATCTTGTGTATAAATAACTCCATATGTAAGATTATACATCAGATCTACTGCTCCATTTGAAAGGATTAAAGTCAAATGGAATGGATTTCCCAAGCAATTCTCCTGTGATGGCAGATTCTGTACTGGGACTTTCACAAGTCTAAGAGCTCCATTTGTGGAAGGGTCCCATCTGTGGCCAGCACGCAAGAGAGTCCAACCCAGGTACTCTCTGCAGCATTAGTCATTTGTCTCCAGAAAGTAGATAAGGAGCTCCCTCTTAAGGGCTTGTTTACACTGCAGTTTATTGCAGCTCCAGCTTTCTGCCGAAGTAGCAGTTGTGATACCATAAAGCAGTGCAACAGTGCATTTGCCCAATTTTTTCAGGAACAATAAAATGTCCCTCCAGCCTCCCATGCCATACTAATCAGAAAGAAAGAAAGCTGATGAGGATAGGCACTCACTTTTTCTGCAAACAAAGACAATGACTGAGAACCTGAGTGGTTCTCCTCAGTTTGGTATAATTTTTGTGAGCAAGAATATTTGCCCTCCTCAAAGCAGTCTGAAAACACAGCTTCTGGTAGAATTTATATACCAGTTCCCAGATGTTTTCAATGTAGGCGCTATGGGTCATCTGTGGGCTACATCAACAGCACTCTCACACAGCAAACATAGAATAGATAAACTCTAACATTTTCCACCTCAGTGAAAAAAAAATCCAGAAATCCCTGGATAAGAGAGCTTTCTTGTGGAATACTACATGTATAACACTTTCTAGCCTGTCCATTGCTTAAGGCAGATAATTTCTGAGAGCAGCAGTTGTCAAAAAGCAGCAGCATGACCAATGATCAGGAATGCAGGGAACTGAAGTCCAAAACCTCTGGAGTTCTATTTTCTGCCCATCCCTGGTGTATGTATCCATCCCAGGACCTTCAACTTCACCAATCTACAATTTCAAGAATGATAAGTAAACTCTGATGAAACTAACATATATTGGAAATGCAGATAATCTGTTAGAGAGATAGGGCAAGCAACCTGGTGCCCTCCAGATGTTTTGGACTCCAACTCCCATAGGCTCACCCAGGAATTGTGGAGTTCAAAACATATAGAGGGCACCAGGTTGCCTCCCCCTGCCTTTGGGAGAGGATAGAATAGAAACAAGAGATTCCCAGCAGTAGCAGAACCTCCTGTTTTTTTTCTACTTCAGTGTCATCTCTTCAGCTCATGGATGTGAGAGGGACAGAGACAGAAGGCAGATGAGGATTCAACCTAGAGTTGCCACGTCACACACTAGTCAATTCATTGTGCCAAAGAAATGCCCCTCTTTGTCATAGTTTAGCCATATGGTAGCAAGTTGCTAGATGTTGTTGCTGTTTCCTCAACAGTTGAGTGCACAAGCTTGGATTCCAAATGGGATTCACCAGCCCAAGGAAAAAAGAGCAAGAGAAAAAGGAAGCCCCTTCCCAAAACCTATGAAGAAGTTACTGAATTAGAGAGAAGGGAGGTTTGGCGAATCAGGCCCTTCATCAAAACCTAGAACATCCCCAAGTGTATTATAGCCAACTGATGCAAGCCTTTTAATATGGTGACCTGTAAACATTGCAATGCCCCACCTACTGTATGCAGTTCTCCAGGATTCCTCTGAGGGTCTGGAGATAGAAAACCTGCTTTGATAATGATAAATGGGCAGAGGAAGTATATTTCATTCTGTGGAGTACTTGATCCCTGTACAGTATCACCTCATCAAAAAGACATAAAGATAAGCGCGGAGAGCAAGAGAGAAGTGGGATAGATCTTTCACTCAGAAAATCAGTTGATTCTCTCATTGCCCCCCAGCCCCATACCATTCCTATGCTCTTGGTTCTTGCCCTGTTGGGGTGTAGAGAACAGGGAAGCTGTTCTGGGTCTATGGAGTGGATTCCTGCTACCCAGGCCAGGCAATAACATTGCTGGTGTGTGTGTGTGTGTGTGTGTGTGTGATAGGGTACCCGCCATGGGTATAACTTTTATAGATGCTCAACATAGGCCTCAAAGAGCATGTCCTATTTTTATTGTTATCAAAAATAATGGTTTATTTTCTTTTCAATTTGGAATAATGATACATGTTTTCAAGACAGCTGAAAAGACAGATATTAGCCTGCTGGATGGCAGCCCAGCAGGTCAGGCAAAAGGGGGCTCTTGCAACTTCTCATTGGCTCTGCACCTGCAATCTACCACGGGAAGGCATCATTGGATAATGTAGATGAGAAAGGAGAGAATCCAAGATATGTGACTCTGGCCAGCTGTTGCTGATTAGTCGGCAACAGCTATTGGTGGTTGTTTTTTAACAGCTTCTGAGCTGACTTGCCAACCCTTTTCAGTCATGATGGCCCGTATAGCTTAGTGGCAACAGTGTCAAACTAGGGCAGTGGAGACTCGAGTTTGAATCCCCACTTAGCTACGAAGTTCGCTAGATGATCTTGGGGCTAATCAGCATCTCTCAGCCTAACCTACCTCACAGGATTAGTGTGAGGGTAAGAAGGATGCATGCTGCTGTGAGATCCCCAGAGTCATGGTGGGATGTAAATGTAATAAATAAATAACATTCTTCTCATGTAAAATAAATATACGTTGTTGGCATCACAGTGATCACCAGCTTGTGTGCATTATTTTCAATGCCTGAAACAAACTTAGATTTGTATTCACATAACGCTAACCCACAGTCAGTGGTTGAGTGTGGGTTCTTGCTGAACAATGAGTTATTGTGTTCTCTGAACATGGTGTACTTTCCACAGAGTGGGTTATCATGTTGTCTGAATGCAGTGCTTTGTTAACCATGCAATGTGGCTTGTTAATCACCCTGAACAACCCAACAACAAACTATAAGCTGTCAAGTTGGCTTGTTTGGGGATAAAAGCCACACTGTATGGTTAACAAGCCATCCTGCAGAAAACGTATGGTGTTCAACAACACAATAACGCATGGTACAAGAACAACCCATGATTCAACAACATCCCACACTCACTGAGTGTGGGTTAGTGTGTTATGTGAACCCAGTCAATGACTGAAAAGATTTACTGCAGAGCAGCAAGGGGCATAAGCAGTCAACATGAGTAATTGGGTGGAATTCAGCAATAGTACTCTTGAATGTACATAACAGTTTGTAACTTGCCCAAGATTTTGTAATCTTCCTCTAAGGTTTCAATACACAGGCACTTCAATGCAGAGGCATATTTCAATTATATAGGGGCAACACTTCCTCTGCTATTACTTTTCTCTGCATATGTGGCCTTCCCCCTCAATTAAGAAATCTTTGGGAATATTTGTGATGCCAGGGAATGCTATGGTTGCATGAAGATTGGGAACCTATCTTGGACAGAGTAATGACTAATAAACAGTACTGAGGGAGGTGCAGGTTCACATTTTAGAATCTGCAACTGCAATCTCAGTAGCATATCTGCACTTCTGCAATCCTGACCATTAAATATAAAGAAAGATCTATCAGAAGCAAACAGTTCCTCTGCATGAAGATCACACCCTTATGTACTCAGCCTGCTTAGGGATTCTTGGGATTTTTGGAAAGATGATTCATAAGGATGCATTCCAAACAAATAGTTATATACCCTGGGCTGAACACTGTCTGTGTATAGACAAGCTCTATACAATACCCGTGCCAATCTCCCCTTCCCCAAATGAGTCACACTTGCAAAGCAGAACACAACAGCATGATCTTCCAATGAAACATTAATCCTTCATACAGACAATGCATGGATACTGATGTTTGTCAAAAGGAGTATTGTTATTATGTGAAAAAAATAATTTACTGATGATTAAGGGATTACGTGACCCACTTTGAATTCCACACACTGGCCATTTCTTATGACTTATGAAGAAGTCTTCCTCCACAGAGAGGAGAACTGATTTGCTCGAAGGTCAAAAAGCTGTGCAGAAATTTCAACAGTTTATGTCATACCTTCTCTCTGCCAAGAAAAATCTCAATGTTCCCTATATGGCCATAAGTAAGGAGAAAAAATCTCCTGTTTTCTATTGAAACAGAAGGGGGAACAAAGGAATATGAATATTTGTATTTTTGGAGTCTTCCACTTCTCTTACCTAACCATGAGACCTAGAGCCAAACTAGTCATGAAGGTAATTGTGTGACTGAAATTAATGAACTTTTTTTGGGGGTGGGGTTACATGAAGAGCAGCTGCAGGTATGTCTGAACAGCCTACGGAATGAGGGGAGGGGGAATTTAATGAGAGTTAAAGAGTTAAATTCCCCCTCCCCTCATTCCATAGGGTCTCTAAGGACCCAATCCTATGCATGTTTAGATGGGGGGGAAAGGCCTAGATCCCCCTGCATTCCCCAGCCTGCATTGGTGGCTGTGTAATGCTGGAGCTATAGGACTTTTTCCTGCCTAAACATGCATAGGATTGTGTTCTAAATTTCCTGAACCTGTGTTGCATCTTTTCTCTAACATGGCCAATGAAAGAACTTTCATATGGGCCAACATAAACATAGCCAGAGGCTTATAAACATATATAGTTCATAAAAATCATCCCCTTTACTCCCATTTGCTTACAGAGTGCCAGAAAAAGAAAAAGAACAAAGTTTAGCTGTCAAGGATATCAAATTTTGCAGTTCAATATCATATAATCTTAACGACAGGATTTTGTGTGCCTTTTCCATGTCCAGAGAAAAGAAGTTCAAATGCGAAAACACCGATTTCCATTATTTTACAGGAGAAGTGGGCAACACGCAGCCAATGGGCTGCATGCTGCCCCTACTGGGTCCCCTGCGTCTATGACGTGGCCCCCACTGCAGCTATGCCACTGGACTCCCAGTGATTCTGCTGGGAAACAAGGCACATGGAAAGGCGCACCTTGTTCCACAGCAGAATTGTACTGCCCCCAGCATGCCAAACAGCTATTTGGTAAGCTGGCAGGAACATAATTCTTCCCTCACACCCTGTTTTCCTGCAGAATCGCTGGGAATGTAGCCACGTGGCCCCTTTCATTTGCACATGTGGCTGCCACAGGGTAGGGGGGTTCTGGGGAATCTAATGCAGCCCCCCTAACTCTTAAGTTGCCCACTATTATTTTGCAGTGTACAACCTTCATCCAGGTATTTCTATCTGAATCTTGTCAGATCATAGAACAGTAGCAACAATCCTGTGGGTCAAAACACAATTTAATTAATTACATTTATATCCCACCAAGGAACCCAAAGGCAGTGTACATAATCCTCCTCCTCTCCATTTTATTCTCACAACAACCATGAAAGTTAGGCTGGGCTGAGAGTCTGTGACTGGCCCAATGTCACCTAGTGAGCTTCCATGGCCAAGGAGGACTAGAACCTGGAACTTCCAACTCCCTTATGAGCCTGCCTGTACTTTGAGATCCTCAGGAGAAGCCCTTCTCTCAGTCCCACCACCAGTACAGGCACGCCTGGTGGGAATGCGGGAGAGGGTCTTCTTGGTGGCTGCTCCAGTGCTCTGGAACTCCCTTCCCAGGGAAGCTAGACTGGCTCCCTCCTTGATGTGTTTCCGGAGGCACACAAATACTTTCCTATTCCGGCAGGCCTTTGGAGTATAACATGGACCCCATCTATGGTTTAAGATTTTTAATTTTTAATTTTAATATTTATTTTAAGTGTTGAAATGTTTAAATATTGAAAACTATTTAATTTATTTTTAACTTTTGTATATCTCTTATTTATAGCTTTTAACTATATATGTTTTAATTATGTAATGCCACCTTGAGGCCCAGCATTGGGCAAAAGGCGGGATATAAATAAAGACAATAATAATAATAATAATAATAATAATAACAACAACAACAACTCTCAGTCTGGTACTCTAGCCACCACACCACACTGGCTCTCATCCATCTACAAAGAATAGATGCCCAAGCGTAAGTAGATATTATGGAGTTTAATCTGGTTTCCAATCACAACGCTACATTAGCAACACACCTATGGATGGCAAGAAATGTTCTGAGGGAAAGTGATAGAAATCTTTCAACCTCGTTATTTTATTTATTTATTTGTAACATTTATATACCACTGAATATAATAGAATCTCTCAGCAGTTCACAACATTAAAATACAACATTAAAACACAGTATTAAACGTAGCATAAAAACACAGCGTTATTTGTACTCTGAATCCAAATGGCTATCCCAATATAAATGCTGAGTTATAATCTTAGCACGAAATGCCTGTAAAGCCATATATACAAATTGACCCATCGGTTGAGAAACAATCTTTCAAGAGCTGCTAAGCTGTTATGTGCCAGCAGGAATGCAGAAAATCTTTGGAGACTCCATTTTAAGTATGATGAAAATAATCATCAAGATAATTTATATTTGTTCAATTGGATTGCTATTGAGAGCCTAGTTGAATAAAATCTTAGTTTCAGTGCAGTTAATAACTAGATGATTAATGTCACAAGAATAGGGAAAAATCTTCAACAATTGATATAATCCCAAACTTGATTGTGACAATAAAATGGAGTTGTCTGCATACAGCAGCTATCCAACCTGAGTAGCAGCTGAGTTTGGCAGCATGAGAATCAACTAAATTTAGAAAAGGAGTAAGGTAATTCATAAAGTGGGCATGTCTCACACCACAAGTATAGCCTTAGTTAATGCTCCATTTGGGCTGCACCTAACTTGTAGAGAAATCACTGAATCTTTTGTTTAATCAGAAAAAGTAGCCTCTTATCAATTGAAGAATTTTCCAACTACTCTCATAAGAAGGTTTCTAGGGATTAGATCAAAAGCAGCTTTAAGATCTATAAAGACAGCAAAAGATTTCCAACCTTGTCCGTGAGAGTCCTTTTCAGCTAGGTGTGATAACACTACGAAGTGATGAAGAACAGACTGACCAAATCTAAAAACGGCTGGTTCTATATCCAGTATAAATTCAACCAACCAGGACTAAAGCTTTTTAACAGGTGGGCTGCATAGATTTTCCCCAATAACTGATAATAAACTAATTGGGCCATAATTAGATGGATCAGACTTTGCTCCTTTTTAGAATATGGGAATAACTATAGCCTTCTTCCACAAACAGGGAGTAATTCCTGATAGATTAAAAAACATAAACAATGCTGTGAGCGTTGATGCCCACCAACTTATATTTTATTAGCTCAGGGAGAAGAGGGATGTAGTCAGGGCCAAATGAATGGACAATGGTTTCATGTAGATGTCCCATAAAAAGGCACGAAGCATGGCAATTCCACTTTTTAAAATCAATTTTTATAGGTTCCAATAAAACAAATCAATGCAAGTGTAACTACATACTTTAAAGGCCTCAGTTTCAATATTACAACATTCTAAAAAAAGGAAAAAAAGGAGTAAATTACACATAAACCTTAGTAAAGACAGATCAAATATCCAAATATGTCCATTCATGAATGGCACCTATATACCACTTTTTCAAATGTTGCTAGTGCTGTTAGATCTTCAATCCAGTGCATTATATGTGGTGAGCTTTTTCCAATATTGTACTATCAGTCATTCAGTAGTCAAGACTTCAAACCCTGAGTGTGGAAGTAACCCAACAAATCCAACCAAGCCCCACAAAACTCTAATTTTTTTCTTGCTTTGTGTAAGGAGGTGCTCCTTCAGTGCCCTCTCGTGTTCGTTCAGAATCAGAACACTGCATACAAACAGTGTTTTTAATTATTTTGTTTTTTCTTCTGTAATTTTAATTGTATTTTAATATATTGTTTTATTGTTTTAATCAATTTTAGTTGTGCCTGTAAGTTGTCTTGAGTGCCATTTTTTTGGTAGAAAGATGGGGCACACATCAAATCAAATAAATAAACAGTACAAGCCAATTCTGTGTTGCAAAAGGTAACTGGGCATTTAGCTGAACTGACTAATATCATAGCATAAATTATCAGAACTGAGTATGAATAACCCTTATGTGTGTTGTGGCAAGCCACATCAAATTGCAGGCTATATATTGGTAACCATGGTTTTATGGTAATTGATTATCAAAACGGGCCCATCTGGCTGTTGAAGCTATGATTAAACCTGGATGGGTCCAAAGCCAATGTAATTTTTAATAATAATCAACACAGGTTTTCTTTTAAACAGCCCATGTTTTATGGCTTCTTCTTTTGGGTGAATTTCAACATACCCCTTGTGTAGCTTGATTTTATTATATAGAGTTATGGAACAGCCAAGACAGTGAGACAAGAGAGTCTATGAAGGCAAAAAGAAAGAGAAAAGAGAGCTGGTGGAGGGGGCAGTTAATTCCTATTGGGGCTATGGAGTTTAGCCCTTGACTCTCATGCTATTTACACAATGAACCTCATCCCCCACTCCCACAAATCGTCCCATTTGCTTCTTAAGAAAATTTAAGATTATATGTTAGTTTTTCCTATCAGGGCAAATAGCAGGTTTTGGAGAAGGGGGTAATTTTCTTTAAGAAACTGAGAGGGGGAAAGGGTTAATCCTCCTTCCTAGTCCGAATATGAATTTCATTTTTCTTTATTTCTCCTAACCATCTGTTCAGCTGAGCTGAAAAGTATTTGACAAGGTGGCACCAAGCTAACTCTGAGAGGATGGACATCGCCCTGTAATATTTAAAGACAGGGCTGATGTCAAGGGTAGACATGGTTGGACATTTGACAAGGCCCACAATCCAACAGGGACCCACTGATGAGAACTGGAGTTCCTCCTCCTCTTCATTACTGCAAACTGCTTATTCACTTGCTTCTCACCCTGGCCCAGACAGTGGTGGTGGTGAGAAGGAAGAGCAGCAGATGGCATTGCCTACATTCTCACTAGCTCCCTGCCTGTCAAACAAGCAAGTGGTAGCAAAGATGGGAAAGAAGAGGAGGAGCAATAGCAGCTGGTGACAATGGTGGTAAGAAAGCAGGCTCACTGAGAGAGGGGGTCATTAAAGGTGTTTTGCCCAAGGGCCCTCCAAACCCTGGTGATGGCCACTGTTTAAAGATTTTGGATACTGAACTACACCTTCAGAAGAAATTCCAGTGTTGCTGCTGTTCTGTGCACTGTTGCAGAAGAGCTACTTGTTGAATGACTTAGCACAAAAGGCCGCAGAGGATGACCTGTGTAAAAGATTGCCAAATGCCTTGTGCTAACAGAAGCAACTGCTGGTTTTTGGTTCTCTTTTCTCCTATAAGGAATTTGCCCTAAGTCAGGAGAGTCCTTACTCTTCATGCAAGAGGACTTCTGTTCACGTCTGGACTCAAGCTTACATTAAATAGGTAGCATGCAGCTGACCCTCTTTTTCCTTTTGCACTTATAAATAAGGATGTGGGGCTCCAAACTGGATCAGGATCACCATGCACAGGTAGGGAAGATTTAAACCTCATCTTCTTGTTTTACAAAATTCACACCCTCTTCAACACAGGGGTTAAAGAAGAAAGAAAGAAAAAAGCATTTTTGGTATCAATGACCTTCTCGAAAAGGATGTTTTAAGAGGAGCACAATGTATTAATGATCGTTTTAAGATGCCGTGGCTCAAAACAAAACTATATGCAGATTAAGTCACTGGCATTCACTTATGACATCTTTATATCTTAATACCAAAACTTGAGTTATTTCTAGGTACTAGTACTCCTCACAATACTACTACTAAATATTTATAATTCAGACATTATTTTTAATGTTTTGTTTTTAATAATAAATAAATCACAAGCCTTTGGTGCATGTCCCAATCTATTTCTTTTTAAAACCGGAGATGCCAGAGTTTTTGCATGCCAATCATGTTCTGCGCCATCAAGGTATTGTCCTTCCTCAATTTGAAACATATGCACTTGGAGACTTGTCTTTAGGTGTCTGATGCTCCCGTCCGTACTGAAAAGCATGCATATGAAGGGACTAATTGCATCCATTTTTGTGAACTTGTATTCTGTTAGCTTTGCCAATGAAAAGCAGTCACAGTATGGTATCCAGACACCGATTACTAAAAATAGACATGATTAAATCCTTTGCAAACAATGTAGTGGGAGCACCTAGCAAAAGAATAAAAAAGATGGCCCAGAGTACATGTGGGAAGCTTTCTTTAGTACCATTAGAATCAGTGGGATTAGAGCACAATTGTTAAGTCTCATTAATTTCAGCATGCCTAATTTTGTCAGGATATGGTTATTTTACTAAGTAGTGCCCCCACCCCTCCAACGAGTTAAAACGACTTTGTTACATGAACATAAAACAGGCTCTGCTTTTGTGGGGGGAAATAAAGCACAGTCTCTTTACATTTCTTTCTCATTTCATCTTTACAACCTTTTCTTTCATTTCATATCTCCAGGCTCCTCAAAGCAGTCCTTAGGTCTGCCTGTTGGTTGAGGGACACCTTGACAGCATTGTCAGCTCATTAAATTTCAAGTTGCTGAATGCAGACAGCATACCAATGGAGGAAAGAGAGGATCTGCAGAATTACTCTCTTAGCTGACAGTAACGATTTAAGCTGTTTCAAGATGGGTTTTTTTATAAATGAGCAATGGGCAGGGTTTGCCTGGTTAAAAATGTTAGGCTGCAAACTTAGACCCACTTATCTGGAAGTAAGACCCATTGAACTCAGTGAGACTTACTTTTAAGGCACATTGCACTGTCAGGTACGTTTGTAAAATAGCCATAATACAAATACAGTAGTAGTATAGCTGCAGCAGCTATACTACTACACAGATTAGACATTTAAAAAACAATAAGAGATACCGAGCTTTCACAATCTATCTTAGGGAAATAGCTTTATTAGGCTAACCCAAAGATCACAAAATAGTGTGCAAGCTTTTGAATTCTGCAGACTTGATGGTAAACAGAGTAGGAATAATAAGGCTGTAGCAGCAATATTCTTATGCAATGTTTATTTGATTTCTTAATCTGTCATCTGGCAGCAATAATGAGTGGAATTCAATGATGGTCTCCATGGACATAACTGCTTCCATCAGCAGAACCAGGAGGGGGGAATTCCCCCTCCCTGCAGACCCCTGCATGTCCTCAAAATCTGCACTGGAGTGTTGGGGGACCCTCTGGAGCAGGCGGTTACAGAACAGGAAAGCGGGAGCAAGTCCTATTGTGTTGTGTGGGATTTCAGCCAATGTGTATTGTATGAAACAAATGCATTGTAGAAGCTATTTTCTCATGAAATCCAAAACACCAGAAGCTGGAAATCTGTGTGAATCTGCTCTGTCCTGTTGGACACTCTAAGTTGAGTGAACAACATTAAAACACAACTCAAGTTAAGGCTATATTTGAAAATACTCTCTGGAGAAATGTAGGATGCTTTAACTTGGGGAGCTGCATGCTAGGTGCGCCTAATATATCTAGGGTCCCATTACCAGCACATCTCAGATGTAGGATTGAAGTTTCCTCTTTTCATCCCTACTTTCTCTGTCACTGGCAGTTTCTACAATGGCCTTTTTTCCTGGGGTTGTCCATGGGTGCTCCCTGTGCATCCAAATGATGCACAGGGACTCCTGGGGGCAGGGGGGACGGGCATGGGTTTCTCCAGGGATGAAATTCTGGAAAACCGAGATCTTCCAGTGGTCCCGGGACAATCCCGAGGACCGTGAGCAGTGTGGGCACCTGTCCCAGCTTCTTCCCTCTTCCCCATGAGCAGCGAGGGTCTGCAAGAGGGAAGGAGTTAGGCCAGGGGGAGTCTAGGGGTATCTGGGATGGGGGTGGGGGTCAGGACTTTTGTTTGTTTGTTTTACTTACATTTGCATTGGAGCGCTAGTGTGCTCCTGGCTCCGTCATTTCAAAATAAATATGATGGGTGCAACGAGCGTGATGTCCTGTTTACTTCCGGGACGTCACGCTCCCTGTGTAGAAACTGGGTGACGAACCCGGAAGCAAGTAAGTCCGGGATTGCCCCCAGGCCTTCCCTCTACACCCTTAGGTGTAGAAAGGGCCTCTGTCTCCTGGAGCAGGAAACAGTGACCAGCTGCCAAATCTTCAGAACAATAACAATATGTGGATCAGGAGTATGTGAGGTATGTTCAAGATATAGCAACTGGTGGTACATCCAACGTACTTCCTAGAATAACCCTGCACAACTTGTGACTTACCAAGCTAGATGTAGTCCACCAGCCATTATGGTGTCCATAAGGGATTTAACAAACCTCTTGTTTTTATTCCCTGGGTTACAAGTTGGGAAGAATTGCTCTAGAAGATCATCATTGATCTTCTTTTCATCATTTGAAGATTCCTTCTATCACAGAAGGCACAAGCTGTGATACCATGAGCAGTGCAGTCTGCCTGCTTCACAACAATCCCCTGAATTCCTGCTCTCTTGATATGGGGTACAGGAGTATGAAGTGTCCTACTATTCCTATTATATGATGATCAGGCAATAATAATATTTGGATCAGGTACCACATTATCTATTGAAAGGTCAATGGTTCTAGCTTAGATATTCAACTCAGGGGTGGGCAACTTGTGGCCCTCCAGGTGCATCATCCCTCACCATTGGCTATGCCACTTTGAAATGTAATTTGAGAATTGGCTTGACAATTTTGAATGGACATCTCTTGCACAAACTCCACTGAAATGAGTGGAATTCCTTGACCCAAACAACAAACACCAACGAACTAGAAAAGGTGTAAATCTCCTGCACAAATGAGATGTAATCTATAAGAGGTAGGCAATTTGATAGTCTAGACTACAACTCTCATAATCCATGACCATTGGCAATGCTGGGCGAGTCTCATGGGACTTTAGTCCAAATCATCACTGCCTTAAGTTGCCTATGTGCTTAAGCCAGTCTGACTTGGGGGAAATTCTTTTGGACTCAGATCGTAGTGATCAGCCAGAACTTAATTCAAAGAACTCTAACAAAGTTCAGAGTCAAGAACATATGTTGGAGAAATGACAAGCAACCCATGAAAGAGTTGCCTATAAAGTTTTATATGGCTTGGTACCGCAATAACTGACGGAGCACCTCTCCTGGCATGAATTTACCTGTACACTACATTCATCATCTAAGGCCCTCCTCTGAGGGAGACTCGGATAGTGGCAACAAGGGAGAGAGCCTTCTAAGTGGTGGTGCCCCTATTATGGGATGAACTCACCAGCGAGGCCCACTTGGTGCCATTATTGTTATCTTTTCAGCACCAGGTTAAGACATTCCTCTACTCCCAGGCATCTGGTATCATATGATATGTTAATAATTAGATCATGCTATATTGTTTGGATGTGTGTGTCTGCTCTGTTTATGAGTTTGTAGCTAAACTGTTGTTGTTTTTAATATCATGCATAATACTGTATGTTTAAGGTTTTAATCTTTGTAAACCAGCCAGAGAGCTTTAGCTATTGGGTGGTATAGAAATGTAATAAATGAAGAAATGAAATGAAAGGTGGCAACCCTGGCTAAGGGCCGAAAGACACATCGTACTAGAGAGCCATTATTGTATCTTCCAATATTTTCTTTTGTAATAAAACGCAGCTGCTGAAGATTGCCAATTTACTTGCTGCAGTGTTCCATGTCATTTCCCCAGTCAAAACAGCCTCCATCAGCTGTTGTTTGCTTGCAGGAGTGGGGGTTAAGGTATCTTTCATTTTCTCTCCCATGGGGCTTACAGCTGTAGGGTACAGGTAGGGGGGATATGGACAGTTTTGACTGTGGAAATGGCATGGTTAAATAGCCTCGCCCTGCTGCTCTTGTCAACGTGGCAACCTTCATAACTGAATTTCTTTTTTCTTTTTTTGTAAAAAAAGAAACCATCAGGACATCCAGTCACAGAAGTTCTGCATAACCTGCTGTTTTGGCCCGCAACAGAATGGATTGTGTTTCACCAATAATTAGTTTTTTCCCCCTCATCCATCATTTTGGTTTTCTGCAGGGTATACAGTGATCAATGAAAACTGCCCGGGTGCCGAGTGGAATATTATGTGTCGGGAGTGTTGTGAATATGATCAGATCAAGTGTGTGTGTCCTGGGCGGAAAGAAGTGGTAGGTTACACCATTCCCTGCTGCAGGAACGAGGACAATGAGTGTGACTCCTGTCTAATCCACCCAGGTATGCTGATTTATTGCCTTGACATGCCCTACCTATTGAACATTCATGCCAGACATGAATCTCTGTGCTGTGTATGCATGCGATCACCCTGCTTGAAGCTAGGGGGAGCATGTGGCCTGTTTTGTCTGCCAGACTTCGATGATGAATAGTTTTTCTCTCCTCGGAGATAGGTGGATGCCAATACAAATGGTTCACTGTAATGATGGAGAGAGTTAATGCATTTAGCATATTGCTGTGAGCATGTCCCCTTTTCTAGTAATAGAAACTCACCAGAAGCTTTAAGTTTCCAGGATTTCACCATGCATGCCTGGATGCGCTCCAGAGAGTAAAGTCATTGTTGGCTTCAAAGTCAGATGTAGATTTTAGTTCCTCAGTCTCCAAGGCCTGCTTTGTAGACTGCCCTATTTAAAAAAGATAGGATCGAAGTTGCCAAGTTCAGACATAGCAAGGGAATGCAACAAAAGTGAAGACAAAGGGATAAGGAAGAAATAGCTAGTGGAACCATGGAGAATATATTTCTGTTAAGGATGAATCCAAATTGTTTACCCTGAATCTACTTTTTTGGTCTATAGCATCTCAAGGGAATATTCAAATTCCTAAAGGAAATATTTAGTTAAATCTCAGGCAGGAGTCTCTCTCTCCCTCTCTTAAGGCCAAGGAACTATGAGTAGATGTAGAGCTTTTCTACATGAGGTGGTTAGTCAGCTGTATCTACTTTCAATTTTGCAGAATTGAGATCCAAGCACTACATGAAGAACGGTTCCTTTCCTGCTTTTCCACTACATAGCCTCTAGGTGGCACTGTGGTATTGCAGAATGGTGCAAATATAAAAGTGGAAATATCCTTTTCTTTTCACTTTTACAATTGTTGCATTTTCCTTGCTCTAAAAAAAAAAAAAAATCCCCAAAAATTCTCTTTAGAAACAGAAGTGAAACTGGAGGATCACAGTGTCATCTAAAAGATCCCAAACCAACCATGAACAGATAATTATGAGCACACAAGAAATGCCTCATGTAGAAAAGCTCATAGGTATCCTCTGCTTTTCTAGCCTCCATCTTTCCAGATTCTCTGTTATTTATTTAATTATTATTATTAATAATAATTATTATTATTTATTACATTTATATACCGCCCCATAGCCAAAGCTCTCTGGGTGGTTTACAAAAATTAAAAGATTGAACATTAAAAAGTCAATATACAAAATTTAAAACCATAAACCATAAAACAACTGATATTTAAAATGTTTTAAACTTTTAAGCCTGGCCACAAAGTCAGTTAAAACCTCAACTTAAGCTGTTAAAATGCCTGGGAGAAAAGAAAAGTTTTGACCTGGCACTAAAAATATAACAGTGTTGATGCCAGGCGGGCCTCATCGGGGAGAACATTCCATAATTGGGGGGCCACCACAGAGAAGGCCCTCTCCCTTGTTGCCATCTTCCGAGCTTCCCTCGAAGTAGGCACCCGGAGGAGAACCTTTGATGTTGAGCGTAGTGTATGGGTAGGTTCATGTCGGGAAAGGCGTTCCATCAGGTACTGTGGTCCCAAGCCATGTAAGGCTTTATAGGTTAAAACCAGCACCTTGAATCGGGCTCGGAAACATACAGGCAGCCAATGCAAGCGGGTCAGAATCGGTCTTATATGTTCGAACCTTCTGGTTCCAGTTATCAATCTGGCTGCTGCATTTTGCACAAGCTGCAGCTTCCGAACCATCTTCAAAGGCAGCCCCACCTAGAGTGCATTGCAGTAATCTAACTTGGAGGTTACCAGAGCATAGACAACTGAAGCCAGGTTATCCCTATCCAGACAGAGGCGTAGCTGGGGCACCAACCAAAGTTGGTAAAAGGCACTCCGTGCCACCGAGGCCACCTGAGCCTCAAGTGACAGAGATGGTTCTAGGAGAACCCCCAAGCTACGAACCTGCTCCTTCAGGGGGAGTGCAACCCCATCCAGAACAGGTTGAACATCCTCTATCCGGTCAGAGGAACCCCCCACTAACAGCATCTCAGTCTTGTCTGGATTGAGTTTCAGTTTATTATTATTATTTATTATTTACAAGTTTTATAGAGTGCTCCACATCTAAAACAGATTCTGGAGCACTGAACATAAGGGTAACACAATAAAAAGATCAAAAGATTAGAACACCATATTAAAATTGTTCTTTTTGAAACAGAATACCAATAAAATACCAATAAAAAACATGGCTGGTCAGTTTTATCACTTCTTGTGCTTGATGGCCTATTAGCTCTAGCATATTATCTCCTGCTTTATTTATCCACAGATGTAAGTCAGTCTTCTTTCAGTTGCTCCATTATTGCTTAATGTATACATGCACATTAACACCAACAGTTTAGATCTATACCTAATCTAGACGTCCTCAATATTCTGTATCATTAGTATTGTATTTTTGACATAACAGTCAGGTATGTTTGTGATATTTGGACTCTTCTGTGATACTGAGATCCATATTGCGAATGCTCAACCATTCAAGATATGCTAAGATTTAGGTTTTGGGTCAGATCTGATTCTGCTGTCAATTGCATGCTATTCCCCCTTCCGTGCCTCAGTCACCCACCCACCCACAAATCCAGCTCTGCATATGTGAGAGACCATACAGAGCAGATTTTCATGTGGTATGAAATGGCTGCAGGGTGGAAATAGAGAGGGAGAAAATCCCATTCTGCTAGTGGATTTCCGCTAGCATATTGGATTTAACCCACTGACTCTAGTTTGCTATGCCCAGACCCTATAGTTGCATTTATACTAGGTTTATAAATTAGTGTGCATGTGCATGCCTGTGTGTTCATATGCAAACACACAAAAACGTTGCTCAGAACACTTTTCGAAACCAATTTTTGTTGAATGACACCACAGATATTCTCCACACGTTGGGTGCAGTTTCTTAAGCATTTGAGGAGGGGTGGGTAAGATCAGTAGGAATGGGCACCATTTCTTATACAGAAAAGCTGGACATAGGCTTCTGTCCACCCAATGGTCTCCCTGTTTTTCCAGGCTGCATGATCTTTGAAAACTGCAAGTCCTGCCGCAATGGCTCCTGGGGAGGAACGCTAGACAACTTCTACATCAAGGGCACCTACTGCGCAGAATGCAGAGCAGGCTGGTATGGAGGGGACTGCATGAGTGAGTATTGCCAGGGTCTTACCTTATCATGGGAAAAGGGGTGGAGCTTCAGGTACAGCAAAAGGAAGAGTGAATGAAGGGGAGCAGAGGAAATCTGCAACTAGTTCCAAGGTGCTTCCTATCTGGATTCTTGCGATGGCCAGTGTGACAGTCAGAAAACTGGATAATATGAGAAGTGATTTAATTTTAGATTAATATTTGTAGCCTGCTACTATCCCAGGGACCTAGTATTGATAACAATGTTTCCAACATAAACAATGGCATCCAGAACCGTATCCTGAATTCTTGCAAACAGCAAAGGTGAAGAAGAACAAACAATGGGAAAATCAGAAGCAATTTATGCTTATTTTTGCAATTTACCCTTGTTTTATTTTTAAATTGCAGTTCATCCTTGCTTTATTTTTTAATAAATTTTAATGCTGGATTTTAAAATAATGTTCTCCAGGTTTAAAGCTTCTCTGTTATTTATCTTTTTTAAATGCTGGATTTTTGTTGCTTCTTTTTAAAACCAATACTTTAGGGTGCAATGCAATGCTTGCTTAGACAGAAAAAAATTGTTCTACATCTCCCAGTGTTCCCTGGCCAACTCGCTGGGGAATGATGTGTTGTAGGACTATTTTCTGTCTAAACAAACAAGCATAAGATTGACACTTTAGTGAGTTTTATTATGTGGTTTTATTTTTGCTTTTATTATGTGCATTACCCTGAGAACTTCAACTATAAAGCAACTCATAAATTGAATCAATGAAATGAAATCAATGAAATTATAAACTGGAACTGCACCCGGACAGTTATGTTGATAATTTGGGATTCTTGAGGGTCAGAAGACAGTCACCCCTGATCCTGGCCCCTATCCTATTATTGAAGTGAAAACAGAAGTCACATCATGTGGGGAACTCATTATGCACATCTGATGCCTGCTGAGTTCTGGATTAAGGTCTTGTTGGGGACATTTGCTAAGACACCATGATGGGATTCAGTTAGTGCTTGCGAAGTTTTAGCATTGATTTTACTCTTGGTTTATGTCTTAATCCTCATTCCAAAGCCTTTCCAATGGGGTGGAAAGGGGGGGGTAAGGGGGGTATGATAGAGGTGCATAAAATTATGCTCAGTGTAGAGAAAGTGGATAGGGAGTGTTTCTCTCCCTCTCTCATAGTACTGAAAGTCAGGATCATCCCGTGAAATTGAATTGTGGGTGATTCAGGATAGATAAAAGGACATGGTTAAACTATGGAATCCACTACTATAAGATGGGGTGAAGGTTGCTAGCTTAGATAGCTTTGAAAAGAGATAGACAAATTCGTGAATGTCAATGGTGACTAGTCACAATACCTATATGCTGTCCCCAGGATCAAAGGCCACCATGCCACTGAGAACAGGTTGATGTGGAACAACAGTGGGAGAGCATTATTGCCCTAATGTCCTGCTTGCAAGGTTCTCATAGGCATCTGGTTGGCCACTGTCAGAAACAGACTGTTGGACTAGATAGGCCTTGGGTCTGCTCTTGCAGAGTACTTGCAATGTTCTTATCACAAAATAATCCAGCAAGCATTCTCTTTTGTGTGGGTGTAGGATGAGATTTTCCAAGCACTCAAACTGCCAGTTCTGTTGCCAGGAAATTATTATTGCTTTGACCATTCTGCTGAAGTGGCAAGAGAGGAAACATGGATGAGTACTGTTTTGCCTATCGTTCCAAAGTCCACACATTTCAGTATATCCATCTTGCCAAGGGGATATACACACCTTCAAAGAAAGCTGGTGGCTCCTATATCAATGGGGTGGTGAATCCACTCCAGACAGAAGCAGGCAGAACTCTTAAGGAGCTATTTAAGGTACCTTTGGTTCTGACTGGAACTGAGAGTGGATTCACCACCCTACTGTCACCAAAGCCACCAGCCTCCCCTGCACAACTTTCCCCTCTCCTTCCAGGAGACCTCTGGTCAGTTTCCTCCCAGCTTCAGGAGAACCTTGGAACCCACCCACAGATTTTTGACCCAGCAAGAGCAGTGGTCGCATGTGATATTCAATGGGCTAGTGGCCCACTGTTGCCTACATAGCACTACCTTATCCCCTGCCATGAATGTAAAATATACTCAAAGTATATTATTTTTAATGTTGTCCTGCCATTACTACCAACCTTTACCAGATTTTGCTTTCCCCTCACACTTCTCCCTTCACAAGCAGTTAGGTACAATATGAAAAGTCAGCTACCTAGGTCTCCTCCAAGCTAACCTCACCCCGCTGATTAAATGGAGACTGGTTATTGTTGCGCAATGTGTTTAGCGTGCATAAAATTCTTACAGAAGCCAAGATTGTTACCAGGGTTGTTAACTGAAGTGCGAGCACTTATCCTGATGGTCGGTTCCCATAGCTACAACCACAAGGAGAGTCCAAAAATGTAGGCAGCTACGTTAATCCATGTCGACAAACCAGCTCTAGTACTTTTTATTTTCATCAGGAGCAGGACTTCTGCCCATACAAGACTAAGCTACACCAAAGTACTTGGCATTATTATTGTTGCAACCAATATATTGTTGATGGGAAAATCCATCCCTCTTCCCCCCCCCCCCCACACACACATGAGTAGGGGGTTTGCAGCCAAATTCACAGGGAACAGGGAATTCCAAGGAATGATAGAAGCAGATGACATCAACTTCCCTGCTAATAAAAAAGTGTAGTTGAGCCCTGTGAGCCCTGGCTCAACTACACCACCTTTAAGAGAATCCATAGATTGCTGCAGACTAGGCTACATTCACCATTGTGCTAATGGTTGCAGCCAAGGAAAACAGAAGTAGATCCAACATCTAGGGACAAGCCTGTAGTGCCTGATGCGGTGACTAAACTCCCCTGTGTACTATTAAGCGTTGTTAACATAAATGCAATCTTATCAGACAGACTAAAATGTCAACGATCATTTAATATACCGTAAAGTTTTATAAATTGCATATACATGCTATAATGAAAATATGACACTCCTATGGGGCAAGAAAGCGCAAAGAAATTCTTAAGCCCCAAAAATGTAAATCATGGACTACGAACATACATACCTACATGAAGAAATTCTTGGTAATTACATAAGTCCTGGAGTGTATCAGATCACATTACACCATATGAAACATTATTCTGGACATGTTTTAAAGGTACCGTATTTTCCAGCGTATAAGACGACTGGGCGTATAAGATGCCCCCCAACCTTTCCAGTTAAATTATAGCGTTTGGGATATACTCGCCATAGAAGACTACCCCTCTTCCAACGCACACCAAATAAAAATTAAAAAAACATCAGCATATGGTAATTTTAATTCAAATCCTTATGACATGCAGGTACTTAGCAGGAAAACTGTCACTTATAAACATAAGGCTGTTTGTCATCAAACATGTAAACATAAAACAGTGCAAGTGGATTAAACTTTTCCTAATTCACTCAAAAGCTGAAAGGAAGGATAAGACAATAAACCCATGGGAGCTGCCATGCTGTTTGTTTTCTAAGCTGTCAACCAAACTGGAACTGATGATGATAGGAAGAAGATAGACTACCCCTCTTCCAATGCTAGGCTGACCATCTGAAAAGGAGGACAGGGCTCCTGTAACTTTAACAGTTGTAGAGAAAAGGGGATTTCAGCCAGGGTCATTTGTATGCAATTAGTTCCTGGTGAAATTCCCTCTTCATCACAACAGTTAAAGTTGCATTTATAACCAAAAGCTACAGAATCTCTATCCACAGTAAAACAATTGGTGGCATAATAAAATCCAAATGATGCAAGGATGCTGGGAAGCAATTTGAGTCTCTGGAGGCTTAAGATGAAATCACCAAGAGTTGGCTGTGCCCATCCGCGACTGTCAGTAGAACTGCCTGGCAATTCTGTGCTTTCACACCCCAAGGCACACAGGGTATTGTTCTTTACACTCCAGATCCTGCCGTTAACAAGTTGAGCCACAATTTCTAATGCACTTTGTTCATTGAATAGGGGAAGGTCAATCCCAACCTACGGTAGGTTTCCAGGATGAACACATTTCCACAGTAAAGAAGGGCTGGCCACTTAGTAAGAACAAACCCTCATGCAGATATTGCTTCCCAGGGGTATCTTGTGCATTTCCAGCATGCTACCTGAAGAGTGGAAAGCAATGAGTCAGAAGATGGATGCTAACCTTCTTGCAACAGGCGGACACAATGACCCTGTTCAGACAACACACTAACGGTGGTTAAGCATTTTGAGCTAAACATTATGGTTTAACATGTCATGTGAACCATGACTTAGCATGTGGTGTGAACCTTTCCTAACCGTAATGACTACCATACATAACCAAGGTTTAAACATGCTCACTAACCATTTGCTGCAAAAGGGTTAGCAGACTAGCCGTGGCTTAGTGTGTCATCTGAACAGGGTCATTTTCACAAAATATCATTTTTGTGCAATTGTTCAACATTGAAAATGTGCTTTCTAATTATTCCTATTTATCAGGGACAGCACTTGTCTTCTAGGTAATGTGTTTCTGTGTATGAGTGTGTATGCAGGAGAATATTAGGAATGGGGAAGAGAAGCAAGGAGGGAGGGACGGGCATGTGGGGCAGACTTTTTACCCGCTATGGTTACTTCAGAAGCATCTCTCCATCATCCATCAGTTGCTTCAGGATAGCCTGAGTGACCCACTAGGCAATGTGGGAGTCAATTCATCACTGATGCAGCCCCTGAGCGACCTCTTGTAGGATAGGCCTGGGCAGACTTATGACTTGCCAAATCTAGGTTTTGTTTTACTAAAACCTCAAGACCCACCCCTTGGACTCTGATGCAAAAGACATATGGCAGGAATAAAGGGATGCGGAACCCAGGAATGAGTTTGGAGGAGCAGAACAGAGTGAAGCAAAACCACCCCTGGTTCCTCCAACCTCTCTTCACGTCAGTAGTCTACCTAATTTAGGCTGTGCAAGTATATAGGGGAGGAGGTGATTTTGTTGCTGTTATTAAACAATTGGCAGTCACGCCTTGATGAATAAAACAAACATCTACTTGAGGCAGTACAAAGCCATGAGGTCTTAGTAGCATTGATACGGTAACTTTCTCCTCCAGGAATTTAACTCACGCCCTTTTAGGGTCATCCAAAGCCTCCTCCCTTAAAGCGGCAACTATTGGGCACCCCCACCTCCTCTCCGCGCCCCCCTCCTCCCCTCCGTGCGCCCCCTCCTCCCCTCCTCACGCCCCCTCCTTACCTTTCCTGGACGCCCGCTCCCGTCCTGCGCCGGCGGCTACTGCCAGGGGGCTTTGCGGCCTGCTCTAGAGTAAGCCGCGAAGCCCCCTGGCAGTAGCCGCTGCCGGCGCTGGACGGGAGCGGGCGTCCTGGAAAGGTAAGGGCCCCCCTCCTCCCCTCCGTGTGCCCCCTCCTCGCGCCCCCTCCTTACCTTTCCTGGACGCCTGCTCCCGTCCGGCGCCGGCGGCTACTGTAGCTCCCCTCCGTCCGTCCTATACCCGGTGAATAAGACGTCCCCCGACTTTAGAGACGATTTTCCAGGGTTAAAAAGTCGTCTTATATGCCGGAAAATACGGTATACATTTTAGTCTGTCTGATAAGATTGCGTTTATGTTAATGATGCTTAATAGTACACAGGGGAGATTAGTCACTGCATCAGGCACTACAGGCTTATACGTTGGATCTACTTCTGTTTTCCTTGGTTTTCCTAGTGAAAGCCCCTCTCTTTTGTGTTGGCAATGGTTGCAGCCAAACATAGAATTACAATGTTGGGGGAGGCCTTGTAGGCCATCTAATTGATTCAGAAAATCCAGAGGTAGAAGCTGGAGTATCCCCAGCAGTTGGCTATGCAACCTCTTCTTGAAGACTTCCAGTGAGGGGACTCACCTACGCCCACCCCACCCCACAGCCCACACACATATATAGCTAAGTGGCCCTTACATGGCCATTGCTATGTTATAATTATCATACATTTTCCAGAGGCAAAACGTCTCCCCTCCGTATTCTGAAGTTCTTTTAAAATGTCTCACGGATCATAACATCTTGGTGCTTCTTGATCTGTCCTTTATCAAAGGACAGGAGCAGCAGCCAACCCCCCCCCCCCCCCATGTCAGCAAATTAACATTTTTGATAGGAAGCCAATAAGAGGAACAGGTAATCTTAAGAAAGGGTGAGGAGAAAGCTCATCCGTGTGTTTGTGCATATATGTATATGCACTTGTCTGTGCCCACATTTGCAGGAGAAGAATAGGGTTCCTCAAAGAGCCACAAGTCCATTGTATGCGGCTCTATAGAGTAACCCATCTTTATTTAAAAATAAAAGTCATGTAGAATACAATTTATCCTAGTACCTTGAAATAACCAGTAGGTGGTGGTCAGGAGCTCTTCAATGATAAACAAGAAATGTATAGGCAGTTTTTTAAAAGAAGGATTCTCTACCTGCTCAGATATCCATTGTTATTAATTAATGGGAAACCACAGCATTAAAACTACAGGTATGAAGAAGAGAAGCATGGCAGGAATATGCAATCTAATAACCATACCAGCATTTTGGGGCTTCTGCTATTGCCTTTGATTACAGATGCCACAGTTTATATCAATAAAACCCAGTTTTTACTGACATTGCAGTCTGAACTAGGTAGTAGTGGCCACGACTGGAACAAGATGGAGAGGACATGGAATGCATAAAAATATTTTTTTTTCATTAAAATATCATAATATGGAGTACCATAAAGTGTGGGTATTTATATACATTTAGAAACAATAGTTCAGTTAATTTAAAACTCTATTTTATTGTTCTAAATTCATTGTATGCCAAGGGGCTTGTTGGTATCTTGCTTTGAAGAATGTGATACTAGTACAGATAAAGCTAAAATCCATGAAGATTTCACGGCATGTCCATGCTGGAAAAAGCATTATTATTATTACTACTGCTACTTATACCACTTAGGGCACAATCCTATTGGGATGCCCATCAGCCTTTGAACCTGGAGTCTTATGGGTATCCTATGCAGAGTGGGAGGAGTGCAGAGGTGATCTTCTGCATTTTTGCTAGATGGACTTTTTCGCCCATCTAGCTGGGGCTTTGCTTAGCAGGATGGAAGGAAGCTGGGGAGGCTGGAGGATTCTTCGTAATCCAGCCTTCCCAGTCCCCTCCCCCCCATCCCCTCCCTTTCCCTGTTGTGTCCACACTGGCTGCAAGACGAAAGGGGAGGGGAGCTCAGACTCCTGGGTCTGAGATCAGAGCACTGCCTCTGATCTTGGATCCAGGAATCTGAACTACCCTATGCCCCCTCCCACGTTGTCTGGGGGCCATAGGATTGCTCTCTGAATATATTAATATCCCTAAGTGGTTTACACATTAAAATACAACATAACAAGATAGAAACAAGATAACATAATCATTAATTAAAAACAGTTAAGAATAAAATATCACCATAACAATAGGACAGGGTGGTTACAGAATCCTTCACAGGTCAGGGAAAGACTAGATGAATAGATGCATTTGCAAGAGGCATTTAAAATTTGCCATGGTTTCTGCTTCTCGAATCACATGTGGGAAAGTGTTTCAAAAGGTGGGTACTACCACTGAGAAGGCCCACTTATGTACTGCTACCTGATGACTTTCCATTGGCTGTGGAAAGACCAATGTTCTTCCTCTTCTGCAGCTGGCAAAGGCACTAAAGGGCACTTCCTGAACCTATGCACAACTGGAACACAGTGATATGGTGACATTCACACGTTTCCAAATTTTGCAATGCAGTTTGCACATCAGAAAATGCGCACAAAAATGCATATCCTAGAGGAAAGTGTACACAAAAAAGTGTACATTGGGGAAGTCACACAAAACTGCATTGCGTTAAGGAAAATTGCTTGCAAAATGTGCATACTTAGGAAAGTGTGTACAAAACCCCATATATTAGAAGAAATGAGCAGAAAAATATGTATGAATTCTTATGTGGACTTTAAAAAATAGCAAACTAATGCAGATGTGGTCAAAAATGATCAAAATGATTGCTAATGGTCAAAAAAATGAGAAACCTAGCAGAATTGAACTTGATAGATCCTTCCATCCCCACTCAGAAGTAAGTTTTATTGAATTCAGTTGGGCTTACTTCCAGGTAAGTGGGTCTAGAATTGCAACTTTAATCCATCAGTAAAAACATGGCAACCTAAGGTAAGAGGAAAATCTGAGCAATTTAGTCATCAGCCAATGTCTTGGATTTAAGCCAGGTGTGTCCCATTGACTTCATTAGGAATAAATCAGTTGAAATCCAAGTCCTCTCTTAACCTGGCCTGAAACCAGGCTGTATGTTGACTTCTTTAAAAATCTGTTTTTCTGCCCAGGCTTTTGGATGATGTGAAAGTATGTAAATTATTTTTGCAGTTATATATAGTTTCCTTTTGGCTATAACGGCTGGACGGTTCCTCTTCCTTCTTGCTGCTAATGAGATTCTAATAGGATTTAACAACCTCCTTGAGAAATCCAGCACTTTTTCTCAACCACCAAGTTGATTAGGTTGTTCTAGCAACCAGACCTACAGCAATTGGGCAGGTGCAGCTTTTTCTAGCATAGAAAGAGGCAGTGGGAGAAGCTTCATGTGCCAAAGTTTTGTGAATCCTTGAAAAGCACCATAGCAGGGCCAGGAAAAACTTGGCAAGCTCAGGCAGAAATAGTGAGGCAAAAAACTAATGGACCACCACCACCAACAACAACAACAACAACAACAACAACAGTGGAGACAGATTGTCAGATAGCTCTACCTGAAGGGGCACCTGAGGAAAGCTTTTTTTTCCCAAGGATGGTGCCAGGTAGTAGACCCATGAGACTAATGGCAAGAAACTACAGAGTATCAAGGAGGATAATGAGATGTTTAGCCACTCAGCATAAACCTAAGAGGGTAATGTGATCGATATATCCTATGCAAGAACACCATACAAATGATTCTAATACACATGGCCTGACAGAAGAGTGAGGTCTAATTGGACTTCATGGTAATTTTGTTTCCCCTACCCTCCTGTTCAGCATAAAAACATTCTGAAGAAAGATAGAAAGTTTCTTTCTAGGTTGTCTATGTTTTAGTGGTGGTGGTGAGAAACAGAATGTTAAGAGCTTAAAAGTAAACATCAATCTAGTCCAGCATCCTGTTTCCCACAGTGGAGAATCAGATGCTTCTAGGAAGCCCACAAGTCCTCCCACCAGCCCAGTAACATAAAGTTTTAATATAGTAATCGTAGAGAATATATACTGATAGATCTTTAAAAGTCATCTAAGCTAGTGGCAAATGCCACATCTTCTGGCAACACATTCCGTTCCACATGCATTATGTGAAGACATATTCCACCCCTGCCCCACCCCAATCACTGTTCTGAATCTATTTCCAATAATAATAATAATAATAATAATAATAATAATAATAATTTATTTCTTACCCGCCTCTCCGTTTGGATCAAGGCGGGGAACAACAATATAATAAAATACATAAAACTGATTAAAACATGACACACATTATTAAAACTGCATTAAAACATCCTAAAAACATCTGTTTTATTGAGCTGGTTCAGACATAACAATAAGCAAGAATTCTTCAGAATTCAGGAAGGAACTGTGCTGGTGCAAGCTGCTCGACCGTGTGTGTCCTTCTCCAGTGGGAGCAGTTAAACAAACTAGGAAACCTCCACCCATGGTTTGTTTGGTGTTACATCTGAACTGGGATCCCTGGCTTATTGCTCTTCTTACAAGCCAGAATCACAAGCCAGGGTTTGTTCAGGATGACCCTGAATTCTCAAATTAAGAGAAACATACAAAAAACTCTTATCTACTTTCTCCTACCACACAAAATTTTAGAAATTTCTATCATGTTTTAAAACAAAAAGTCCCAATTACTTTAGCCTTTCCTTGTAGGGATCCCCCTTTCTGCACACTTTCTAGTTTTATGACATCCATTTTGAGAAGGGGGGAACAGAAACATGCACAGTAAGGTTGGTCAGGATTCTAATATTAGTATGTAAAGCTTTATTTCTCCCAAAAGAAGGGAATGTAGACTCCGAGATCCAAGATAGTGCTTTAAGTGGGGTGGGATGTGATCCCAATTCTTTTCATTAGTTTCCAGGTTACTACAATTGAATCTGCCCTAACTATCACACTTCCTTCCCACCATTCCTTTCTTGAAATTATCCCAGTTCCTTCAAGACTGTCCCATTTCCTCTTCTCTCCCACTTCATGCACTTTCTCCCATACCTCAGCTTACTTCTGAATGTTTAATGGTGCTGCTTGATTGCTTGTTGTTGGTTTTCAGTTCTGTTAATTTACTAGGGGAATTCCACAGGGCAATATATAAATGAGAGGAACTGTGTCTAGAGGACACCTTGAGGTCCAAACTAGTTCTAAAGGGGTGGAATAGCACCAGGATAAATATGAAGTGTGAACTGCAGTTACGAAAAAAAATCTGGTGGCTGTTCTTTCTCTACATTTTTTTTAACCTCAAGCAAGAATTTTATGTGTCCCAGAAAACAGTTTTGCCTCCTTTTTTCAGACACAAAAGAACAGTGATGCTGACAATCTTCCAAAAGGGGTTCTTTTCTTCCTCTCCCCCAATTCGCTTCAGAACAAGGCAGGATTTGCCAAGATTAGCATTTGGAGTGTAAATTATTCTTGAGAACTGTCCAGGTCTTTCCCTCTAACAGATAAAAGATCCTTTTGATTGGAAGATGGTGGAGCTAGATGCCCTGATCATTTGCTTCAAGGGGTGGCAGCAGGGTGTCACATTAACTTCTCTTGGGGTGAGCTAGTGAGGAACAAAATGAAGATCAGATCTGGCCACAGAGTGGCTTCATTGCAAAGAAGGTTTGAGCCTGTTCCTTTGGGAGCAGTCTTTGAATGTCTCTCTCTCTCTCTCTCTCTCTCTCTAGCCTTTGGACCACCTGCTTTGTTGGCTAGCCCCATTTTCTTGGCAGAAATGTTCTGCAAGTTCAGTCTGTACTGTTCTCCCGAGAAAGGTGCATTCAGTATTCCTTGCACGCCACCATCTCTTTGCACCAGTTCTTTCTCGTCAAAAGCAACAGCGACAAAGGAAGCTCAAAAGCCCCCTTGTAACGAAAGGGGAATGTTCTCTGAGGTGATTCAAGGACCTTGTCAGTCCTTCTGAAGAAGGTTTCCTGCAGCTTTGTCTCAGGTTGTTTTGAGGTGGGAGCCAGAAACAGTGCTAGGTTTCCTCTCGTCAGTGTGGGAAGCCACATTATCATGTACATTGCAGCGGATCCTGGAATATCCCAATGGCATCCTAATGACAGCCATGGGGGAAAAGTAATTAATTTTCCAGCCTTTCACACCAGGAACCAACAAGCCCCACTGAGGAATGAAACACTTATGATGAACTCCCTTCTGAGCTTGTTTTCTGTTTCATCAGAGTGCACTTAACTGAGGGTAATTGAGGGTACATTGAGAAAGGGTTTTTAAAAAATAAATAAGAAAGAGCAAGTCTTAACCCTGTAGAGTATTGCAGGAAACAGGCAATATTGAGATCTGGCATTTGGCATGCTGCTGGATGTGGTACAGCTACTGTATTAAGAAAGATCATGGTAGCCTTCCCACAACCCTGAAAACTGGCTAAATTGTAGGATTATTCAGTTTTCCCCCTCCACATCTTCCCTGGAAACATGGAGATTGGAAGTTGAGACCAGTGAACATAGTCCTGCTTCCCCTTCCACCCATTGAGTGAATGCATGAATGAGAAGGTCCAGACAGATTTAATGTGGATTTATAGTCTGTTTAACATTGTTGCACCTAATGTTAGGTGCAACAATTTAAAACCATCCTGAAAGCTTTGCAGGGGCTCAGTTAAAGGTGTACACCAAGGCTGGCCTGAGTTTTTGATGCCTGAGACACAAAATCAAAATGGCACCTGCTTCTGCTAATTACCAAAGGGGTATGATCCCTTAGAAAGTTCAAGCTTCATCGAAATGAACAAAATCTGTGCAAGAGTACTACTATTACTAATATTACCAACCAGTGCTAAACTAATGGATTGTTTCCAATGTTAGTCCTACTTAGAGTAGATCAGTTGAAATTAATGAGTTTTTAATTAGGCTAGCATTGGATACAACCCAATAGATTTCAATTCCACATTAAGCAATCTCTTCAGCCCCCAACCCGCCCCCCCCAATGAAATTTGCTCTATGCTAGGACTGTAGGTAATGCAAACACAACTTGAAAAGCATCACACTGAACTAAATACAGGTCATCACCATCTGTGTATTGAGGCTAGCCAGGTGAACATAGGAAACTATGTAAATCCAGGAGGCTGCCTATTCAGAGCTGCCATGTGCTCTTGAGTGCAAACAGGGAGAGCAAACAGGAATTTGTCAGGGGGAGTTCAGCAGTGGAGGTCTAGGGGGAGGTCCTTAACAAAATTCCAACACAATCAGGCAGAACCAAAACAGAAATGGAAACTATGGATGGAAAGGAGTCTCTAGTGGTGGTGACCTGCAAAGTGTGTGCAATGTTCATGTTCCTGACTGAGATCAATATGGCTTACACCTGCAACTAGTGCAAGCTGGTTGCACTATTGGAAGAAAAAGTGAAAGCACTTGAGCGGCGAGCGGCCACCCTCCAAGGAATAAGAGAAGGCGAAGAGTTCTTAGACAGAACGGTGGAACTGAACAGGAACAAGAAGCGCAAGAGATTGAAGAGCAACAGCAAGCCAAAGCAGAAGTGGAGAATGCTGAGATGAGGAAAGCCAATGAAGAGGGAACTCCTTGGAAGAGAGTGACAGGAGCAAAAGAACTAGAAGACACTCTGCACCAGTGGAACCATTAGAGTTATGCAACCACTTTCAGCTACTGGAGGATGAGACTAGTGGACAGCCTGCAGAGGAAGAATTACAGGAAACCCCGTGCAACAGTGAGCAAGAGGCAGAAAGTCAGTTGACCAAGAAGAAGAGAAGAGTAGTCATTGTGGGAGACTCCCTGCTGCGTGGGATTAAAACCCAAGTATGTCGCGAAGACCCATGGACTCACCAGGTATGCTGTCTCCCTGGAGCACAGATTAGAGATGTGACTGAAGAGTTGCCAAAGCTCATCAAGCCCACTGACACATATCCTTTTCTTCTCATCCATGTGGGAACAAATGATATTGCCAAGCGGAGCTACGAAGAAATCGCGTCAGACATTGAAGTTCTGGGAAGAAATCTCAAGAACTTTGGGGCCCAGATAATTTCCTCATCCATCCTCTCAGTTCTTGGAAGAGGAATAGAAAGGGAAAGATAAATACTCTGGGTGAACAACTGGCTACAAAGGTGATGCCGACGTGAGGGATTCAGATTCTGGGACCACGGGCCTCGCTACTTGGAAGATGGACTGCTAGCAAGGGATGGGTTGCATTTCACAAGGGCTGGGAAGAATGTGTTCAGCCACAGCATGAAGAACTTCATCAGGAAGGCTTTAAACTGAATCCTATGGGGGTGGGAGATGTAAACTTTGAGGCAACAACGGATGAAGGCTAATGCACCATAACAGAGAGAATAGCTCCAATTGTGCCCCAAAACAGTGTTCACAACAATGTAAGAAAGAAGCCAGACTACAAAGTACATGGGCTTCGATGTCTATATACTAATGCCCATAGTATCGGAAACAAACAGAATGAACTTGAACTCTTAATACATGAAGGCAAATACAACTAGATAGGTATAACTGAAACTTGGTGGGATGACTCCCATGACTGGAATATAGCACTTGAAGGATATAAGTTGTTCAAAAAGAACAAAAGAAATAGAAAGGGAGGCGGAGTCACACTATATGTTAAAAATACTTATCCCTGCACAGAAATACAAGAGGATGAGCCTGGGAGCCCCATCGAGAGCATCTGGATTAAAATAAATGGGGAAAGGAATAAAAGGAGCATGATAGTCGGAGTCTACTACCGACCACCCAATCAAGAAGAAGATGAGGACCAAACTTTTGAAAAGCAAATTGCCAGTGTTTCAACGAAATCCGATGTAGTAGTAATAGGGGACTTCAATTACCCTGATATCTGTTGGGAGACAAATTCTGCCAAAAGTGGTCACTCCAAGAAATTCCTGACATGTGTTGCTGATAATGTTCTCCTACAGAAAGTAGAGGAAGGAACTAGAGGAATGGCTATCCTTGACTTGATACTGACCAATAGGGATGACTTAGTGGATAAAGTGGCAGTTACTGGAATTCTGGGGAAAAGTGATCACATCATACTTGAGTTCTTAATTTTAAAGGAAGCAAAAGCTGAATGTAGCCATTCGTGTACTCTGGATTTCAGGAAAGACAATTTTAATAAACTCAAAACTATGATAAGTAAGGTCCCATGGCAAGTGACCCTAATGAGAAAAGGAGTCCAAGATGGGTGGGAGTTTTTAAAAAAGGAAATGTTAAAGGCACAATTACAAATAATTCCAACAAGGAAAAAAGATAGAAGAAAACAGAAGAAACCAATGTGGCTTCACAAAAAGCTTAGAGATGACCTGAAAATAAAAAAAGGATTTATATTTATATAGGAAATGGAAGGAAGGCCAGCCTACAAAAGAAGAGTACAAACAAGTAGCACAGAAGTGCCAGAATGGTATCAGGAAGGCTAAAGCTGAGAAGGAGCTGAGGCTAGCTTGATAACAAATGGTTAAGGAACACCTAATTTCTTTGAACGAGTTCAAATCTCCAGGGTCCTACGAACTCATTCTAGAGTAATAAAGGAGCTGGCAGAAGAACACTCAGAACTACTGTCTATTATCTTTGCAAAATCATGGAAGACGGGTGAAGTGCCGGATGACTGGAGGAAGGCTAATGTTGTCCCTATCTTAAAAAAGGGCAAAAAGGAGGAACCTGGGAACTACAGACCAGTCTGACATCCATCTCTGAGAAAATTTTGAAGCAGATTATAAAGAAGTCAATCTGTAAACACCTTGAAAACTATGCAGTGATTTCTAGAAACCAGCATGGATTTTTCAAGAACAAATCCTGTCAAACTAATCTGATCTCATTTTTTGATCGGGTAATCTCTCTTGTGGACTGTGGGAATGCTGTGGATATAGTATATCTTGACTTCAGCAAAGCTTTTGACAAAGTGCCCCATGACATTCTGATTAACAAACTAGTGAAAAGTGGGCTAGATGGAACAACTATTAGGTGGATCCACAGTTGGTTACAGAATCAGACTCAAAGAGTGCTTATCAATGGTACCTTTTCACACTGGGGAGAGGTAACAAGCGGGGTACCGCAGGGCTCAGTCCTGGGCCCAGTGCTCTTCAACATTTTTATTAATGATTTGGATGAGGAGGTTCAGGGAATGCTTATCAAATTTGCAGATGACACAAAATTGGGTGGGATCGCTAATACCCTGGAAGACAGAAACAAACTCCAAAGTGATCTTGATAGACTGGAGTGCTGGGCTGAAAACAACAGAATGAAATTTAATAGGGATAAATGCCAAGTTCTACACCTAGGAAAAATAAACCAAATCCACAGTTACAAGATGGGGGATACTTGGCTTAGCAATACTGCAAGCGAGAAGGATCTTGGAATTGTTGTAGATCACAAGCTGAATATGAGCCAACAGTGTGATGTGGCTGCAAAAAAAAACAAATGCTATTTTCGCATGCATTAATAGAAGTATAGCTTCCAAATTGCACGAGGTACTGGTTCCCCTCTATTCGGCACTGGTTAGGCCCCATCTTGAGTATTGTGTCCAGTTCTGGGCACCACACTTCAAGAAGGATGCAGACAATCTGGAGCGTGTTCAGAGGAGGGCAACATGGATGATCAGGGGTCTGGAAACAAAGCCCAATGAGGAGAGATTGAAAGAACTGAGCATGTTTAGCATGGAGAAGAGAAGATTGAGGGGGACATGATAGCGCTCTTCAAATACTTGAAAGGTTGTCACACAGAGAAGGGCTAGGATCTCTTCTCTATCAACCCAGAATGCAGGACACGGAATAATGGGATCAAGTTACAGGAAGCCAGATTCTGGCTGGACATCAGGAAAAACTTCCTGACTGTTAGAGCAATATGACAATTGAACCAATTACCTAGGGAGGTCGTGGGCATTCCCACACTAGAGGCATTCAAGAGGCAGATGGACAACCATCTGTCCGGGAGGTTTTAAGGTAGATTCCTCGATGGCTTTATTGGCCCCTTCCAACTCTACTATTCTATGATTCTATGATTCTGTGATTCTATACTAAGTCACTCTATTGGTCCATTTAGTTTAGTATTATCTGCACTGACTTGCAGCAGCTGTCAAACTTTCAGAAGGGGCTTTTCCCCCCAACCCTACCTGGAGATGCCAGGGGTTGAACCTGGGAACTTCTGCATGGGAAGCATATATTCTACCACTAAGCTGCAATCATTCACTAAGTGCTTGGCAATCCCACTGCTCTTCTTGAAAGACTCAAAAAGGCAAGAACAGGAAGTTTACTGAGCTCCTGGTGGCATGCCGTACATGTCACATGGGCTACATTCAGCTTAGGAGGCCCCATAATGTGCAGGCTGACATAGCACCTAATGTAGGGATGTTTTTCCAACATGTTCACATAGGCCAGCCTTTTAGGTGCTGTTTCTGAGTTTGTTTCCCTTAAATAATCTTTCTTTCTATCAGGATGCGGGCAGGTTCTCCAGGCTTCAAAAGGCCAGATTTTGTTGGAGAGTTATCCACTGAATGCCCAGTGTGAGTGGACTATACATGCCAAACCTGGGTTTGTTGTCGAGTTAAGGTAAGTGAGAGATTAATATTAATATCCTGGATTTTCTTTTCTTGCATGGCGCAAGCTTATATGCAAATAGAAGGCATGTCCAGACAATGCTGGAACCCAGAGAAATTTTCATTGGGATTGAATCCTCCCCACAGTCATGAACATTAATCATAATTTAAATGTGAACTTTTAAAAAACGGCTCTCTGCCTCTTTCTGTGTCATATTAAAAATGTTCAGAAATTATGCACTGGGCATCTTATTTGCATATTGGCTCTCAGGTTATCTTTATCTGAGCATCCCTGAGTTCCCCCCCCCCCCCCCAAAGAAACATACCTTTGGACAAATGAAGAGAGAAGCTGCAATGGCAGGCATTTTCCCACAGGGGAATGGACTAGAACAATGCTCAGCATCTCCAGCAGGTAAGCAACACAGCATGAACCATTCCCACCAAAGGAAAAATGGACTGCGTGCAAGGCTATGTCCTTCTTAGTCCTGCTATCAAGCATTTGATCAGAGGCATGGGCATTTGCAAGCACCCTTGATAAGATGTGTGAAACATTGCCTGTTATCAACGCTGATTTTCAAAACCGTGACTAATTATAATGCCGGTGGATCATGAGTGGCTTGTGCATTTTGGGGCAATCAAATTGGTATCTCAAGAAACAGATAAGAATATAGCTATGACTTGTGACAAAGTTCCCACTACTATTGCCCCACCCATTCCTCAACTTTATTTATTTATCTAAAACAGATGCATATCCATAAAGTTTGCATTGATTTCCCATGCCATTCATTTTGCAAACCTTTAATGGTGCCTTAAGACTTCCTTCGTTTTTTCATCACTTTACACAGCCTATCTAAGTTAGGGAAGTTTATAGGTGTGGCTTTGGTACTAAAACCAAAGAAGCAGCAATTCACCATTTTCTCCCCATGCACCTATCCCACCATTCTCGTATAGCATATTCAATGACACAAAACTTTGGGCATGAACTAACAATGGAGAAATGCACATGTTTAGCCCTCTTAAAAATTTAGATTGCCACTAATTTCCTCAACCAAGAGATGATCAGCAACTGGATTTTAAAATATTGCTCTTCGTATTCACCACTTCTGTGACCCAGTTTTCATGTAATGACCAACCATGGGTTAATAGAAAGTGGCATATATAAAAAACCATATTGAAAAAGTGGAAGCAGCGAGCAGGTGGGAGACATAATTGCTTGCTTGCTCATGTGCAGCCCTGACCAACCATGGGTTAATTAATGAACCCATGGTTGGTTGGGGACATGGACCAGTGAGCAAATACACTGCCTCCCATCTGCTTGCCAATTCTGCTTTGCATCTGGTTTAGCAAACAACCCATTTAGAATGCCCCATGCGAAGTATTTTGACACATCAGCTGGGTCGGACGAGACCATAAGCAATGGTTGCTTATCCGTTGTGTTGCTTATTGTGTCATCTGGTGGGAAACAGACAACTGATGGTACGCTATTTTTCCAAAATAAGCAACGGAGAAAAACAACGGGCTGCTCTGTTAATTTCCGGACATGCGTTGCTTCGCTTGTCATCTGGAGGGCTCCGTTGTCAGCCCACAGAGTCCTCCAGCAAGAGCAGCTGAAAGCACCCTGGCTGCTCTGCTGCAGCTGACACAACTTGCAATGGCTGCTGGGATAGGACTGGGGGAGGAGGGAGAGCAGAGCAATGGCCGGCTGGAATGCCATTCAAGCACCACGTTGATTATTAACATACTCGATGGGAGCCTCAGCCATGCAACGGTGGCGGGGCAACATGTCATTTGTGGAGTACCTGCCAGTTGACTGTTCCCCCCTCCGTTGCCTAAAGTGTCATCTGAACGCGGCCATCCTTAGGTTGCTGCCAGATTTCTCCCTTTACAAAACTTGTGATGGAGGTGAAGAAAGGCCTTTAATGGGAAGGTTTTCAGATTCAAGAGCACAGAAGTAATTTAAAAATTGAATTCTATAAGAGAAATGTAAGTTTGGCAATCAGAATTTGTTGTCTTTTTTTGTTTGTTTTGTTTTTGTCCAAGGTTTGCTATGTTGAGCCTGGAATTTGACTACATGTGTCAGTATGACTATGTAGAGGTCCGAGATGGGGATACTGTTGACAGCAGGATAGTTAAGCGTTTCTGTGGAAATGACAGGCCTCCTCCGATCCGAAGCACAGGGTCTTCACTCCATGTTCTTTTCCATTCCGATGGTTCCAAGAACTTTGATGGGTTTCATGCCATCTTTGAAGAAATTACAGGTAAATATGCTGAATTAAGAGGTGCACTATTTTCAACCATAATAACTTGATCTCATGAATTTTGTCTCCCATTTTTGTGCCATTAAAAACCTTTGTGCTCAGGTCCTGGTGTAGAAGCAACGTTTGTTATGAAGATGAGACAGTGAGAAATGGGAGTTCTTTTGCTGTTGATATACTGGGCTCTCCACAAACTCTATGAAGCCACATGAACATACAGCACTCTTATCTGACCATACCGATACCCTTGGGAAATACCTTCAAGGCTGATGTTGCTATACAATTTGCACATACTTTAATGGGAGGCTTAGAAGATGGGAACAAGGGAGAGGGCCTTCTCAATGGTGGCCCCCCGACTATGGAATGAGCTACTGCTCCCCACTGAGGCCTGCCTGGTGCTGCCACTGTCATCTTTTCAGTGCCTGGCAAAAGCCACCCTCTACTCCCAGGCATTTAATGGTATATGATGAGGCTTCTATGTGTGCTGTTTTAGATCAGCAACATCAGGGAAAACATTGTTTATTTACATTGTTTTTAGCTGTTTACATTGTTTTAATTTTTCATGGTTCCATATTTTAGACTATTTTTATGATGTTGTATTTTGTATTTTTATGCTTCAGCTATGGGGAGGTATAGAAATAAAAGAAACTAATTAATAAATAAAGAACAACAACAACAATATAGAAATGGGAAGGGATGCATTATTGAAGTAATTGTGTAATAAAGTTACATTATAATGGGTTAGCCACATAATCTGGAAGCAAAAATCCCATGAAATTCAGTCCCATTCCGTTCTATACACAACATTGTGTCTTGCAAGCTATGTGGATAACTTGACTCCTAAGATCTCCACCTGTTTGTATTCATAGTATCCTATTGTTATGCCACTGCATATCTACCAAGTGCGATGCTGGGATCTTTATTTTTTATTTTATTTATTTATTTATTTATTTATTTTATATACTGCTCTTCATCAGAAATCTCAAAGCAGTTTAAAAACAATAATTACAATACAAAGCACGAAATCTAATAAAACAATACTATTAAACTCTAAAACTTGCTGAGCCTCAGAAGCTTGAGCTTTAGTGCTATGGTACAGTGAATGTGAGGTAAAATGCAGTGCTTTGCTTTTTTCTGGTCTCCAGGGTTTGTCTCTAAGATTTCTCTCTCTCTCTCTCTCTCTCTCTCTCTCTCTCTCTTTCTCAATGTGGCCTGCAGCTATGCCAGACTGACCCAAGGTAGTAGTGGTGGTCGTTGCTTGGCTGCTGTAGATGTTGTGGGGCGGTTTGCTGTCAGAACTGATATTTCTGTTCCATGGAGGAGATGGGTGGAATGGAGGAAAATTGAGCTTGAGAGATGGTTACTAGTCCATGACTGAAAAATAACTTCTTGGTAATTGATGTGCCTTTAAATATGGGCTTCCTCCTACCAAGTCCAGCTCTCACTCCTGTGGGACACCTTACTTACTTGGCTGATACGTTACATCATGATTTTTCTTCTTGTTATTACATAAAGTACAAAAAGTACCAACGCAGTAGTTGCTAGAAGTAGCTAGAAGTGTTAATTAAAAGACCTATAATAGTAATAAAAAAAGTCGGCTCCATGAAATTGAACTTGGTGTGGGGTACATTGCAGCAAAGCCTCCCACACTCATGGGGCTAACATATTCCATACAGGGTGGGATGAATGGATCTTGTTTCCTCTGCTCAGCGGGGACCTTTTTAGTATTCCGCTGCTGCCACCTACTTTTCTTTCTGCCCCATTTTTAGCAGTAATTATTTAGAGATTGGGTGGTTGGTTGCTACTGTGGTAATCTATGCAGAGTGGGATACGGAGCGCTTACAGTTTTATAAGGAAGTTTTATTGTGTGCCTTATTGTGAGACTGTCCTGGCCTAATGTGCAGCTGAAATGAAAAGCTTTTAAAACTCTCTCTTTTGCAAAGCATTAACCTGGCTGCTGACACTGTTTATCGGGAAGAATGTGATTTCTATGGGGAGTGCATGGGTGGGGGGAGCTTGACGGAGCTGTGAGACCGAGACCTCTGGCAGCACAAATTTAATAAGATACAGCACTGTGAACGCCTTCTCTGTACAATGAGCTTGAGGGGTAGCTGGGATCACGGTAACAAGGTGAACAGAGTTTACTCGGCTGTTCTGTGTTTATTGTTAAGAACCAGTTTAAGCACTTAAAGGCCTGTTCAGTGGCCCAAAAGGGAATGGTGATATTCTAGAACCGTAGTAGGCATCAGGGATGCTCCATATGTTTTGAACTGGAACTCCCATTATCCCTCACGATTGACTATAGCTAGGGCAGGATCTACAATACTGCTTTATAGCAGTATTGAAGTGCCCTGGTAACTGTTGGGGCACACTACACATTCCATATACCACTTTCATAGTGTTATTTCCTGCTCTTTATTCCACATTATCCAAAATACTGCAACAAATGTCACTGTGTCCTACGAGGTATAAATGTGCAAGAGGGATATAGCGTTATCATGATGGGATCGTAGTGATTTGATCCAAGGTGTAGATCTGGCCTATGCTGATTGGCGCTGATGGGAGTTTTAGCCCAAAACATCTGGGGAGCCACACATTGCCCACCCCTGCTCTAGGACTATGATATTCTAAGCATTCTTACTAAGGGTCCATTGAAAAGTAGGGAAAATAGAAAGAGTGGTGGTTTCATTAGACAGTCCATAAATTATACTGTTGTATAATTTCTGATTTGGGGAGATTCTTTTTTACTTACATTGCTGTGTCCTTTATGCTTGCATCATCTTCATTAAGAGCCTTTTCAGTCAGCTTGCTGAGCACTTAGATCTCTTCATTGACATTTCACAGTTGTTTGACCTAGGTAGGCTCTACTGATGTGATTGCAACTCTGCTGTTGTAGAGTTTTCCTGCTCCTAGACTTCTTTCCTGCTGCTGTGTTTCTGATCTCCTAAAAATCAAAATGGGTCAGGTCATGGCTGTGTCATGTACCTAATTTCTAGCTACCCAGGAAGCCAGATTCCTCAGGGACCAGTTGGAGAAGAAATATATATAAAATCACAGGGGTGTCTATTGATCTGCTTCTAGGTTTATGAAGATTTGATCTTGCTAAACACTCTCATTGCCTTGACTTTGACTAAATATTGTCCATCACAGTGAATAATGCTTAGCAGATCGAAACTTTGGGTAAGAAGAAAAATCATAAAAATCACATATGTTACAATTTACCAAATAGCAACATTCCCTGAAATATACACCTGATATATGTATTTTTCCCAAATGGATAGGTAGATAAGATATAAAAGAGGTGAAGGAAAATTCCCTATAGATGAAACTGAGGGATCTTCCTTGTGCTTTTTTCAGCTTGTTCTTCATCTCCGTGTCTACATGACGGAACCTGCATCCCTGATAAAATTGGTGACTACAAATGTGCCTGCCTGGCTGGCTATACTGGGAACCGTTGCGAAAGCTGTGAGTACATCCCTGTGCCTGTAAATGTACCTAAGCAGGATCAGGATTTCTGTGTTTTCATGCATTCCACTGTTGTTTAGTATTCCCATGTAGCATGCTTAGGCTGATAGGGTTATATCATTGGCACATCGTAGCTTTTAAAAAATAGAATGGAGCTGAACAGAGTATGAGTAGAAGCTGTTTACTGAAACAAAGTGGGATGAGGTGATAGAATTCACTATTAATTATATTTATTCAAAAGTTATTTTTCTATAGAAAGGGTTGGTCTCTTGATTTCACCAAACTACTCACCTATGTCAGTAGATGCTCTAAGGCCAGTTCAAAATCAGTCTTAAGCAGTGAGTGAAGCCAAGCATACATGTAAGCAGCTCTGCTAACAACTATGAGCATCTTTCAGACTATATTGTCTATTTGTTCAACAAAGGTACCTGGGCTGCTTTCAGAGGATGCTTTTATCTCTGTCATTTACAGAATTTTACAGGGAAGCAGGGATCTTCCCCGTCTAGGTCTCCTGTATTTTTCCTGCTGTGTTTTGTTTTCTGTCTTTTTATTTTCCATGAAAAATCCACTAAGGGGTTGCATAATATCTTTTGATTGGTAGCTCTAGGAGCCATCTATCTGAAAGCACTCTTGGAGAGGACTTTTGGTAGTTTCTCCACAATTACGACTCATATCCAGGCCTTCTCAAAGTGGTTCAAGTAAACGTGTGAGGAGAGGGAGCGCACAAGCCCCACCCGTTCCTCATGGCTTTCTTTAAATCTTTAACTTGTGAAAGCTGTTTCTGAAGAGAAGAACCTCCTGTATCCACAGAGGCTTTCCATCTGGTTGAGGAGCCGATTTTTCCAGCATTTGGAAAACCTCTGCAGGTACAGGGGGCTCTCCTCTTCAGAAAGTTATCTTCCATGCATAGAGGGCAACAGAAACATATGAGGAAGTGGGTCTAGAACACTTCCTCTCCTCACCCATTTACTTTAACCGCTCTGACAATGTCTGAATACGATTATGTGTCCTCTCTTTCTAGACCAGCTTTCCCCTTCCTGGTGCCTTTGAGATATGCTGGGCTACAATTCCCACCATCCCCAGCCTGGCCCTGTGGCTGGGGAAGATGGAGTTGTGATCTATCACATCTGGAGGACACAAGGTTGGTGAAGGCTGCCCTAGAGACCTGCCAAATTCAGAAGGAAATATTTTTGTTTGTTTTTAAATGTGTGTCTTGGCTTTCAATAAATACCATGATATCAAATTGAGGAAAGGTTTTAAGAGAATGGTTATTTTTTTGTACCTCTTCTTAAGGGAAAAATCTTATTACCTATCTTGAGTCCCGGTGATACACTATATAAATGAATATGATATTAAATTATCACTGTTACAAATAGTAAAGTGGCAGCATTCTGATGTTGTCAAGACATGGTCTTGCCATTTTTATGCAGGAGCAAATTATTTTGGCTCCTTTTTCATGCATTTTTGAAGAAGGATTAGAATAAGGCTCAGAATTAAGTATTTCATTCACTACATCAGTTGTAATAACCAGTGATCACATGTAATTCTAAAGGACAGGCCCCAATAATATATTGACTTATGTTCAAACACTTAGTTTATGGAACTGGTTCTGGGGGGAAAACAGCTACATAGTGCTGTTGTTTGCTTGTCAAGTTATCGCTTGGTGCCAATGTAGGTATTTTATATGTTTATACTAAGATGTTAGTCACATTACACTTAACTATGTTTGAAGTAGACCATTCTGGCATGATCTCCCTGTCCTACCACAGATGTATCATCAAGTTTCACTCTAGAAATACCTGGGAAGAATATTTCACATCTAAGGTCTGGGAGATGTCAATATTCTTCAAGGGCAAGTCCCTTCACAGAAAAAAAAACCCTCCAGCTATTTAACTGGAGCTTTTCAACAGTGAATCCAGCAGTAACTGAAGTGTGTGTGAGAGAGATAGTATTTACAAAGATCTATGACTACTTTTCCGCTCCCTCCCCCTCTCACACTTCTGATTCTTAAAAAATGCTATCCCACAAAGTGGCTCAAGTCGGACGACACAAGAAACAACTGGTGTGGGAAAACAATAATCAGTTGTTTTGACTATTGTGTCATCCGAATGCTGCCATAGTCAACTCAGCACTGATCCTCATCCACACCACAGTTGATTATTTATTACCATGTTGTGTGGGGAGTACCCCCTAGGGTTAGGGAGTACCCCCTAGGGTTAGGGTCAACCCACCATTGACTATCGTGTCGTCCGAATTGAGCCACTGGCTCAATTCGGACAACACATTAAGCAACGGTTGTTAAGTTAAACAACCGTCAGTTGGTTAGCTCAACGTGTCATCCGAATTCAGCCACACAACGGATAATCAACCAACGGTAGGTTAAGTTGGAGTTTTAAACAACTGAGTTAAACAACTTGCTTGCGAGTTGACTAACGTGTTGTCCGAATTCAGACAACCAGGGTGTCTGAATTCAGACAACCAGGGTGGTTAAAAATTCTTTGCAGCGCCTGCTGCAGCGTGTCATCCAAATTGAGCCCACCTTTTTAACACACCGTCAGTGGGTTAATTCCCCTCAGTTGCTGAACGTGTTGTTCGAATTGAGCCAGTGTGTTCAGGCTGGTGGAATAGGGCAGTACTTGGAGGGGTTGGGGAAAGAATCTGGTTACATCTGGTGGATAAATACCAACAGACTCCGATGGTTAATGGGCAGGATCAAGCAGATTATGGGCAGAATTTGTAATTCACTGGCCCTTTTTTCTGATTATTTGAAAGAATACAGCTTTATTGGAAGGACCGGCAAAAGACTGGCTGGTTGGCAGCTCTCGTCTTGATGTGTTAGAAATACTGTATAATATGGACTGAGTTTAGCCTTTGTGACATATGCTTATTCCTTAGTGGTTGAAGAGGTTGGGAGTCAAGATTGTTCCTGCAGCTGCCACACCCTGAAATGGAATCTGGTGCAAAAGGAACACTATGTTCATAGAAACGCCACTAGTTGGAGCATTTCTTGACTGATTGTGTGGAAACACCCCACGCTAAAGTGTGTTCTGATAGGAGTTTGAAACTGTGGCTGAAGAGAGAGAGAAAATGCACTGCTTGATAGTCTGGTGATTGAGGTAGTTATTAAAACCCTTTTGGGGCATGCCTCATTAGGGTGAGGCTCCCTAAAATCATGGGAACCTTATCCAGACATACACTTGTTGTAGTCTTGAAAAAAACAATGAGCTCTGGTGTTGTTGAGCTATTGTTCTGATTTTATCTGCATGACACCCTGAGATCCCAGTGATATAGGATGGGATACAAATGTTTTAATGAAATAATAAATAAATACTGTAAAAGCCTATGGCATGTGCAATGCATAATGTGCCTCCAACTCAGATTCTGCATCTTAGTAGCTTTAGCTGTGAGGGCTTGGCAGAGAGTGAGAAATCAGGACAAAGCAGTGACTGAAATAATCTTATTACTTAGCCTTAAATGGCTTCGAACCAGGCAACCTGAAGGACCTCCTTCTTTATGAGTCTGCCTGGGTTTTAAGATCTTTTGAAGAAGCCCTTCTCTCTCCCAGAAGTACCTAAGGTTAGTTCAGTGGGGTTGTGAGAGAGCTGTACCTAGGCTCGGAAACTCCCTAAGGAAACCTCTCTTAACCCTCCATTGATGACCTTCCATTAACAAGCAAATGGTTTTTTATAGAGACAGACCTTTCGCCTCTGAGATTGCTGCTTTCGTTGTGTTGCATGTATGGGGCTCTAATCTCACTGCTGCTCTCTTTCATCGCTCTGTTAGAATGATTGCATATGGTCCTTTTTAATTTATTTATGTATTGTTCGCATTGTTCTCTTATTGTACAGTTCTTTAAAGCTTCCTTGGATGCTCATACAGAAAGGTGAGGTCAAAGTCTGAGAAAGAAAGAAATGAATTCAATCACAGTGTGATTGACAGGGTATGAAACAAGAGCTACAAGAGCAGTCAGGGTGACCCAGAGGACAGGATCACAGCAAAACAGGGGAACTTCCAGGAGTCAGGGGGCCACATTGCCTCCCCCAAACCCATGGGGGGCAACTTCACCACCACCAGAATTGCCCCCGATGCTCAGATCGTTGATGAATTCTCCACCATTTGGTGAAACAGCAGCAATTTTGCAAGGAAACAAGGCATGTGGAGAGCATGCATCTATTTTGCAAGCAGAATTGCATGCCAGGGAGGCTTCTGGGAGTGCAATTCTGCTTGCAAACGAGGCGCACATTCCTTGTTTACTTGCAAAATCGCTGCTTTTTCTGCTGCCGCAATGGCACCAACATCAGCAGAGATGGGGCAGGGAATACAAAAATGGTCATGGGGGGCACATACAGCCTGCAAGCCTCATGCTCCCCCCACATGATTAGAGGGTTTTTGTCCAGCAATCTAAATTTCATAGATCTTAGTGGCAGAGTTTTAATGGCAAAATTTTCATTCAAGCTGGCTCCAGAGGAACATTGGTAAAATATTTCCTTTTGTATTACTAAAAGTAACCTAAACATTTTTTTGAGAAATGCAGCACAAAAGCAGTCACAACAGAAAAAAAATCTTTAATTTTGTTTCATAAAATAGAATCTGAACTGAAAATAATTGCTGCCATAATATTTTAAAAAGGAAATTAGGATGTTTCTGAACAGCATTTCTATTCAGGGCCTTACATGACAGAAGGCTAATATAGTGTAGCTTTTCATTAAGGAGATCCTGTCAGTGTTTCCTGACAATGAAAGGAAAATCTTTTGGAAGGAAGGAGGTTTAGGGTGCAATCCTATCCTGAAGATGGGAGGTAGGAGCTGGTGTCAGCCGCAGTGCACTGGCAGAACACCATTGCCATGAGGAATGCCCCAAAGACATGAGCAGAATGGCTAAAACCGATGGGATTATTTCGTATTGCTGCCTCTAGTTAAAAAGCCAGTTAGCAGACAAAAAACAAAAGGCAGAACAGAATGAGCATCAATCAATCAATCAATCAATCAATCAATCAATCAATCAACCAACCTTTATTTACAGTCAATAGACCAAAGGCAAAACAAATATAACATACAGTTATGATGCTTGCAACTTAGCTGGTATTAAAAAGGACTACAAATAAATCTACAGATAAATACTATAAATAGTGAGGGTTAATGTTAATCATCCGCTAATGATCTGGTTTGAATAGCCAGATTCAGAAACTTAGCTACCTGTTCCGTTATTTGCTTATTTGTACCCTGGAGCAAAATGAGCATTTATCAGTCCCACATGCACAGAAAAAAGAGAGATCAACCCTTTCTTTAGCGAAGGAAAGTAAACAGCTTTGCTCACAAATATTCTTACATATATATGCAGGTACAGCACATGAGTCTAGCCTGACACATGTGGGATTTTATGCAAGTAGCCTGCATTTGAATAGGACTTCCTGGTGTGGATGGCCAGGACTGGCAGCAATGGGACCAGTGTACGAGCTCTAGCTATAGGGCCAGATCAGAACCTTTTAAGCATTTGTTATGAAAAAAGACGAGACCTGGCAACTTTCTGGACGCAAGAAAAGAAGTGATAGAAGGGGAAGGTTAGTAAAGAGATTGCAATGACACTCAAGCTGAGTCACAAGCTACAGAGGAAAGGACAAGAGAACCCACAAGAAACAAAAGCAAGATGGTTTAGCCAGGAGAAAGAAGGGTCTCTGTGTGTGTGGATTTGCCTTCTCTTAGGCCGCCTCTGTCCCCCACCTTGCTAGACAGCTTGAGGAAGGATAAAAGAGGGCTGCATGATTGTTTACCAAACTGACCTGTAGGGGGAAAAACATTTTCAACCCCAGATATGCCAACATTACCCTGAATATAAACACAACCCCCATTTGCTAGTCTCCCAAACAAAATATTTTTGTAGGACTTTAACACAACTCCACCCAGCCCAAACTCATATCTGACACTTCAGCAGTAAGGAACCAAAGATTTGAAAAGCTTTAACTGAAGTAGTTGCCCCCTCTTTGCTTTATAATGTATCTGCAGGGTCCAATCCTATTCCTTCTTAGCCTCTGTTTGACTAGGCTGGAAACGGTTCTGCCTGTCTCCCAATCCATTGAGGTTGTACTGTTTTCCTGTCATGGAACTCAGCATCCTGGCTCATTAGGCCCTCCCATGGAACTGCTGGCCTTCAAAGCGAGGGACTCTGACCCCTTTTTGCTCTGAGACTTCCTGTCACCATTGTCTAAAACAAAGCCCAACAAACTCAAGTCCTTGAGTAAATGCTGGGATCTTGTATTGAATTGGGAATTCATTGGTTAGATCCAACTTCCATTTCTTTACGGCTGCTCAGTCTCCGTTGCCAACCTTGCAATATTTATTCTGCATCCTAATGAAGGGTGCTCCACTGAGTTAAACTCTAGTAAACTGTGCCATCTCTATGAGCATTAGATTGGGCTCTATTTCCCTCCCCCCCCAATGAGGCTGTGAAAGTGTTCTCTTGATTCTTCTCTTGTGTGACTGTACTTGACTCCTGCCCACTGCCATCACTCAGTAATACAGAGGACTTTGGGAGGACAATTCTTTAGGGTTCCTTCTCTTTACTGACTCTCATATTTAAAAGAGTCTCCTACACAATCCCTCACAAACTCTGGTCATAAGAAAAGTAGAAACAACTGCTTTCTATAGGTTAATGAACGTGGATTGTTATGTATGTATGTATGTATTTTAAATGAGAATGAATCTCTAAAGAGTGAAACTGGAAGATAATTTTTGTGTGCGTAGTAAAATTTTCATGTTATTCCTTTTCATTTCTGAGTGCATTTGTCAGAGGAAAATAGGTTGTTTTGCAGTAAGTAAATAAGAGATTCATAGTGTGGAGTAAACCAAATTCTTTGAAATATTAACTTTAAAATATATATCATCCTGCAGTCCCACACATTTGCATAATTTTTCATTTTTTAAAAAAATTCACACAACATTTCATACCCCAAATACTGAAATCTTCAGAATTTCAAAGGTCATTATATGCTAGATAAAATATCAAATTGAATTCTCAAGCATTGAATATGGAAGGAGGCGAAGAACACTTAGTAAGAGCAAGAAGTAGGAACACTCCAGTATTGAAAACAAATTCACACATCACAATCCTATCTGCATCAGTACAGTGGTGGATGTGAAATGACTATTTAAGATTTATAATCTGCTATACAAAATGTGAATTATAGAACAAACATTATGGATTAAATGTAAAATATAACTCCTAAAAATAAAATCCAAGCAACCAAGGGACAAACTAGATGTGTTTAAGCACACAGTTGTACCGATCACATAAAAAGTGGGGTCAAGAGACTGGTGTTTCTGATTTCAACAGCAAAATGGAGTGGAGGTGAGGAGTACCAAAGCCTCACCAAAGTACTTTAATCTTACCTCCCCTAGCCACTCTCTTGAAGGACTCCATCACCACCCCCAATCTCAATTCTGGAAATACGAGGTGACACAGCACATATGGGGGAGGGTTCAGTGCATCTCACCTGCATGTCTCTTTTGATGCTAAATTGGACCCCAACCCCAATTACTATGTGACTGAAACATGTAAGGAACATCAGAGCTGCTTTATATGGAGTCACTCCATTTGGTCCTGTGCTCAATATTGACTATGTGGACTGGCAATGGTTCTCAAGGGTTGCAAACAGGAGCTTTCCCAGCCCTACCAGGAGATGCCAGGGGTTGAACCTAGAACTTTCCCCATGAGCATCATTGCCAGGTTTGAGGAGGCATTGAGAAAGGCGTCCTCCAAGGGTTCCCCCTCAACCAACCACCTTGACAGCTCTCACCCACACTTTTCCCCTCTCCTCCCCATTGCTCTCCTTTTCCATTTCACCTCTGGATGCTTTGCCCCTTCCTTTTGCATTTCTTGACACCTTGGTTGGAAATGAAGTTGGTGGGCGCACATGGAGCCTTGTCTAGTGCTGCATTGAGCAGTGCTCCTAGCTGCTGAAATGCAAAAGAAAGAAAGATCTTGCAGAAAGATGTTGCATTAGCCCTAATGTGCTCATTCTGAGTGCTGATGCCAGGCTGGTTTCCTACCACACTGCTAGCTCCCGTCCTCTGGCACTGTCTCTGATGGTCATGGGAAGGTTTCAGGGCTCCACAATGATGCCCCAAGGTCTGGACCTAATGGCATCATTGCCTTTTGCATGCAAAGCATTCACTCTGCCATGCGATGTGCTGTCTTCTTTCCCATGTTTGTTTTGGTTCTAAGAACCAAACTAGGATATCTATGATTGGGTGTTCCCAAGCGAGGCTGCTGCCACTGCCACCACCCACCTATTCACTCGCCACTGGCCAATCATTCTCTTGACTGCCACCCACCTGTTCACTCACCTGCCTGCCCCCTACTCACTCGCTCGCTCTTGTGCATGCGCATCTTCTGCCCCTTTCCAGCCTTGGGGCTCCCTTGAGAACTCGACCGAAACTCTCATGAGAGCTCGGCCAAATTCTCGCAAGTCTTGGCTTGACTCTTGCAAGAGATCGCAAGAATTTGGCCAAGCTCTCATGATGCTCCTACAGTCCCAGTAAGGAGAATGGTGGCACACGACAGCAGGTTGTTCCAGAGGACTCCACCAGCGGCTCTCATTCTGTGGCAACTGCCACAGTGAGAGAGTGGTTGGTGGAGCTTTCCAGAGGACCCGCTGGAGATGGCAGGGAAGCAGCAGTGGGCATTCCTGGTGACGGGGGAGGGAGGGATAGAATCTGCCCTTCTATGGCCTGATGCAGATGCATCAGCTTGCCTAATGGTAGAGCAAGTGTGATTATTATACTTTGAAAGCTTCAGTTGGGACAGCAGTGTTGCTCCCAAAACCTTCTGGGTCAGATAGAATTTGATAATTTGATACTTGGCATTGCCCAATGTAACATAAGGTATATTCCTTAATATATCACCTTACAATCCTGAAGGTGAATTTATTTAAAAAACAGAGATAATAACTGAAATGAATGGAAAGTAAGGTATACTACTGGAAACGTCATTAGGCAAATGGCGTTTTTATTGGCAACGAGGAAGGTCAGACTAAAAATTTCATCTTGGAGCTGGACAGGCAAAATGATGCATAGGGAAAAATGCAAACTTTGCAGCTCTGCTACTGAGTCACTGTTTACCTTGGATTAAGTGATATGTTAGCTCCCCCCATCAATGAATCATAGAATCTTAGGCCCAGTTCACACCTAACAGGAAGCCACCGTGGATGAATTTCCCTGTGAGGCTTGTCGCTGTGGCAGTGGTCACCATTTTGAATATTTGGAGCATGGTGGGGGCGCAATGTAGCTTCTCATTACATGTGAACCCAGTGAGGGTGGGTTTGTTGGGGTGGTTGACAAGCTGCCATGGGTTCTGGATGCTTGTCAGCTGCCCTAACAACCCAACCTCACCAGGTTTGCACATAATGAGAATTCACCACGGGAGGTGGGGGTGGGGGGCTTGGATTGGCCATCTGGCACCTGTGGGTGCCACAGTCCACCATAGCTAATAAGACACAGTGGTCTGCAGTAATCTAGCAGACCAGGTCATAGAGTTGGAAGGGACCTTGAAGATCTAGCCCAGCCCGATGGTCAACGTGGGCTCTGCAATGCAAGATGCAGCTACAGCATCCCTGGCATCCAGTCACTGCTTAAACACCTCCAGCGAAAGGAGAACCCACTACCCCCTGAAGCACTGCCAAACTGACCTCACTGTTAGAAAGTTTCTCCTAATGTTTAGCTGGAATCTGCTTCCCTGCAGCTTCCAACCATGGGTTCCAGTCCTGCCCTTTGGAGCAATACAAGACAACTCTGCTTCATCTTCTGTATGACAGCATGAAGTGGAGAGAATAATTTTAAAGACTGTATTATTTGAATAACTACAATGGTTATTCTTGGGTTTCATCCTTGTGTTTAAATATTGTTGCTAGGAAAATACATACGTTTGTAGTAAATCTGAAAGAAGTAGATGCCATGGCAGTGTCCCATCCTGGAGAAAGTGGACCTGGCCACAATCATTCATCCCTTAGCAGAACTGGCTGACTAAAGCATACTGATTCCAGAAAGTGAAGGACTTGGCAAACTTTACTGAGTTATAAACAAATAGTCTCCCAGCTAAGCGGACAGAAGCATAAAACAGCAGAACAGATCAGGCCAGTATTTGACAGAATGAAATCACTCCTATTACAAAACATACTGAACATGTTAGTGCTTTTATACACAAGAAACCCAGACTAAAAGGAAATTTATTGGGCTCCACCTGACTGCTAGGCAACATTGCCCCCTGTTGCTATCTCTATTTGCACCCAAGGCTGCTTGAAGTACCTACTGCCGTTAATTAGCATTACATCCTGAGTGCATTACATCCTGAGTGACTCTTGGAGCCACTAGCTTTGTAACGTTTTATAAGGGTTACGAAAACTCTTTGGGCCACATGACGCACTCCCTTGAACGTTGTATACCCGAGGTTTTTTAAAACTCACTTCAGCTATATACAACGGTTTTTACTTTTAATAAATCATTTTAAGTAAAATAATGTGTCCTTCCTTACCGTTTGTGATTTGTGGGGGCAGTGCTTCGTTTACCAGCGCCCAAATGCTTAGCCGTTGATTGGTGGGGAAGAAAGAGGGGCTAAGGATAGGGTGACCACATTTGGGAAACCAAAAAAGAGGACCCTCAGTGGGGTGGGGGGTGGGAAAGTGGCTTTCCGGGGCCTCTGGAAAGCATGTCATTCACCCCCACTGCTTTAAAGGACCCAATTGAAGCGGAGGAGGGGAAAGTGTGTCATTCCTGCCCTCCACTGCTCCAATCGGGTCCTTTTCTATAATGTCCAGGAATGACATACTTTCCCCTGTAAGGTCCTGATTGGAGCAGTGGGAGGGAAATAACCCACCTCCAGAAAGCTCGTCATTCCCTCCAACCACGCTAATGTGGCCTTAAAGGGGAAAGCTTGTCTTTCCAGGACCTTATAGAAAATTACGGAAAATCCCCCCTGACACCCAGGATAGAACAAAAACCAGGACAAATCCGGGGAAATCCTGACAGTTGGTCACCCTAGCTAAGGAGGAAGTGGGTAAGTGAACTACAACACCCACAATGCTTAGCCCTATACTCATTGAAAACTAGGGAATGAAAGGGGAAGTAAGGAGGAAGTGGGCAAGTAAACTACAGTGCCCACAATGCCTTGCCCTAAACTCATTGTAAAAACAAAACAGAAAGAGACAGACAAGAAGGGGCACACACTGCTTTGAAGACTGAAGAATTTTTCTCCTGTAACGTGAGTACTCCTTAATGTGGCCTAAGACGTTTTGGAACGCATGTATTTGGAACGTTTTAAAATACTATTTAAAACGTTCCAAGGTACTGTGTAGATAGGCTCTTGGTGTTGTGTCTTTTTTTTATAGAGCAGTATGAGGCAATTTGATCATAACACCACAGGGTTGTTTCAGCTAAGGATGTTGCTCATCCCTCCTGATAACCTCCCAAAATTCTATATACTAATAGCAAAGCCAGGTTGTTGATGAAGGTGATGATAATGCCACCTTGAGTTCAGTGGAAGAGAGGTCAGGATATTAATGTAGCTGATTTTTGAATTATTACAACAAAAACATTGTCCCTTATACAGTTGTGATTTTTTTTAAAGCAGTTATTATTCTGCTATTAAAATTAGACTTCCCAAGGGAAGGCTTTTGGAACAGATCCACATTATTAATGTTAGAAACAGAGAGAGAGGGGGTGGTAAAGAATGATGGGGATGTTCATAACTTTCATTCAGCCCAACCTTATACTCAGACCAGTTCAGTTCTATAATTAAATGGGTTAACTAAATAACTGGAAAGGTTGTATCCAAAGGCACAGATTTTGAAGGGATTGGAACAATGCTGATAAAGATCAAGTGGCTTAGTTGTAAACCACAGCCTCCAAATTGCCTCCGGATGAATACCTCACAGTAGCTGACCCAAGCATACTTTCACATGGTTACTGTCTCATTCACAGGAGCACGGAGCTGGGAAACATCAGGGTGGGTTACACTTGGCTGGAAAGGCATGAAAAGATTTTCCTTGCTGCTGGGATTACATCATCGCTTTATTCTAATTACTCCTGGCTGGTGGGATAATTGCAGAAAAGATATTTTGCTCACGAAAGGGTACAAAAAAAGGACTCTAAATCCACTGATGAAAGCATAACACGAGGGTTGATAGTAGGGCTGTGCAAGACTCGGGCCTTGGAATCCCGAAGCCGAGGCCCAGATGCCATTTTAGGATGGATCCATCCTAAAATGGCCTCTGGGCCTCGGCTTTGGGATTCCGAGGCCCGAGGCTTGCACACCCCTAATTGATAGTCACCATAGGATTCCATTTCATGTTCACAATCAGTGTGTGTGTGTGTGTGGGAAGTTATACAGATCAGTTGACCAATAGGAGGGTGAAGACAGACATTCTAAAGTGTGGTGGAAGTGTCTTGAACACGCATCTGCTGCAGTTGAAACATTTGCTGTCAGGGCTGGGAATGTGGGTTCAAAATGCTATTGCTAGATTTAGAAAGGATGTCTGTTTTCACCGTGAGGTTGAAAAGGTGTGAAGAGGCAAATGGAAGGGACCCTCACATTAGCCCTATTCAGGCTTTAGTAAAACTACTTAAGCATACAAGTAAGCATCCAAATGTGCAGCTTGACCATGTGCAGGGAGGAGGCGTTTCCGAGTACAGCTGTTCATGTGACCTGGAACCCCAATAGCACAGGGTTTGAGCTCGTGTAGAGGTCTTTACACATATAGCTGTACACAGTGGAGGCTGGTGGCTCCGATGTCAGTGGGGCAGTGAATCCAAGCTGAGCCACTTTGGATAGCTTCTTTAGAGTTCTGACTGAAATCCAGAGTGGATTCACCACCCCACTGACATTGGAGACACCAGCTTCTGCTAGCTTTACACCTGACAGCTCAGTACATACAACTCTTACTTGAAGACATTTGTGCTGTATGTGCAAACAGCCGGGGGAGGTGCTAAATGGCGCATGCAACATTGGGTGTGGAACTATTTGGCACATTCCCATCTCCATTCATCTGTTGAAGTAAGTAGTTGTAGTAATGCCTGAATAGGACTGATGTGAAAATGCTGTACCAAGTGATGTGCCGAATTTGGGATGATTGCTGGAAACCCCACAAAAAGCATACTTTCCTCTCTCTCTCTCTCTCTCTCTCTCTCTCTCTCTCTCTCTCTCTCGTGTCATCATGCTCTTTTGGAGCTTGGTACTAGAGTGAAGGATGGTTGTTTCTTTAGTAATTTAACATAGTTTTTATTATTTTATTTATTATTTCATTTACAATATTTATTTACCACTTCCCATCCAAAGATTTTGGAGCAGTGAACAACAAATAGAATAAAAGAATAAAACCAGAATAAAAATACCATATTAAAAATATATTTTTAAAAGAATAAAGTATATCGTCTTTCATCAAAATTGGTATTCAAGTTAACCTCTGAACCAGAGAAAAGTTATTTTCTAAAGGCAAACATGGGTATGTGACTCAAAAGACAAATAGTGCTCAACTAGGCCAGAGATTAGCACAGGATTTTGGGATAGTCTATATCAATAGATCAGCAAATAGATAGATAGAAGAGATTAGGCTTCCTAGGAGAGGCCCACGTGAAAAACCTTGTGTCCTGTCTCAGAGCACTACAAAGTTTATTCTTTAGTAGTACAGAGTAGTCTATAGGATGATGACAATAATAATAATAGAGGAGGAGGAGGAGGAGGAGAAATCTTGAGAAATAGAATATACAGTTCAACTTTCTTTAGAATCAATTATTCATTTAAAAACTCATTAACAGCTTGAAAGCAAGAAAGTAACTCATTATTAGGGATAGACATATCATGCCATTTCCAATCCATGTGACTTTCACATATGTACTTACCATAAATATTATGTGTTGTTTCCTCATTAATCTCTGAATTTTTCAAAAGAGATATATTTTAAATGCATTTTTTCCACAAATACACATGTTTTAAATGTATTTTGATATCTTCTTTTTTTCATCTGAAAACTGTGTTGCAACGTCCAGATAAGTCTGAAATGCAATGGATAGGTATGTTCCAATCCATACTGCAAGGTGCAGACCACATCAGCTCATTTCTGAGTGGAATTTACAAAGATCAAATTCCTCAAACACTCCTCTTTTTATAGGTTCTTGTGTGCCAAATTTCAATGGTATAGGTGGTGAATACCAACATCTGTGAGCATACTGAAGGCAAAGAGGTATTATCTGGCTGTAGGATATATTTTAGATGAGATGTGGATGAATGAGATTAACCTATATATTATTTAGCAGCGAATAATGGAGGAAAAAGATTATTCATGCAGGGAAGAAATGGAACAAGTGCAAAGAACAGTAAGGATTTTGAAGGCATTAATAAGAGAATATTCAAGGGAGAAAAGTGTGGATTAAATAGGTAATCCAATTTTTCTATAGCAGATTAAATACAGAAACTATTTCTAAATGGCAAATTATTCAAAGTTGAGGAATGTCACCCAGAAGTAATGGGTGGGGGAGAGGCATGAAAATCTGATGTGTTATTAATAGTAGAAGTTTTAGTTCAAAAATTCAGCTGCTCCATCTTCATTTATTCTAAATTGTCTTTGAGTTCTAAATATATCCATAGAAGACTTTAAATTTAGTTCATACAAGGCAAATATCTGTAGAAAAGGACAAGGATTATATGAAATCTATATACTACTCATGGATTTGTTATGCAATTTGGACACCTATGTGATTGTCCTTTTTCCCTTTGCTGCTTTAGGGCGCAATCCTATGCTTATTTAGATTGTGGGGGGAAAGTCCTACAATTCTCAGCATTCCCCAACCAGCCATGAATGCTGGGAGCTATAGGGCTTTTCTCTATGTAAAAGAAGGAGAGAGAAGTGGTTCTCGGAATGTTGAAATGCTTTATTATTATATGCTCAACACGTTTTGGCCTGTAAGGTTTTATTTAGAAGGCCTTCATCAGGGGGTTTGATAAGATGGGTCTGCAGATGTTCCTTAACAAAATGATATTCTCGTGATGTTCACTGTTGTGATGTTTCCTCAGTTGCTTGTTCAGTTGTACAATAGCCTATGCTCTTGTCATGGTGATGTGGGTGGGGCAGTCATCAATATGAAGACAGCTATTTTTAAAATGTCTCCCTTCCCAATGAAGTCAATGACGATAGGCAGAAATTTGTTACACCAGCTCTAAGGCTGGTGAAACTTTCCCTGTTGACAGGGACATGGGCATTATTAAAGGGCTACAGGGCATGGCATAAGTGTCTCTTCCTCACTTCTACCTGTGTCCCATCCATGAGACTGCTCCATTTCAGTTGTTCCACCAGCAGAGTTCCTCAGTGGCACATCTGAAGGGTTCTGCTGGCAAATGCATACCTGATGTCCTGTCAGCATAGACGGGCTTTTGTTGAATCCTAGAAGGAAGATTTTGAGTATAGGATTGTATCCTTTATGTAGCCTTCCCCACCCTGGTACCCTCCTATCATCTCCAGACATGGGCATGGCTGGGGATGATGGGAGTTGAAATCAAAACCATCTGGAGGGTACGAGATAGGGAAGAATGCCTTAATGTCATAAAAAATAGTGGTTCTACTGCTGCTATATCTGGGAGATGTTTCAGGGGGAAATACCTTCTTTGACACAATATGGACATTTTGACTCTTTCTGTATTTTATCATCTAGTAAAAATTCTGTTTACCTTAGTGTTCTTTCATGTGGGCTCACCATGTTGTATTCCACATCCACATTTTGCTCCAACTAGTCAACCAAATGCAGTTGTATCAGTAAACATTGGTCCATTTGCTTGGACAATGGAGATAGGCTCCTTCTTCTCCTGACACCTTTTCCCTTGCAAACAGTATTGCAATCTTGCATATAGGAGTGCAAAATAATAACCCAAACCGAGGGTGTGTTTTGAAGAGTTGAAAATGCTGTCTCCCCTCCTGCCCTGTTCTGCTCCGCTTTGATCTCAGCATTAAAAATATTGGCTTGGAGCCTCCTCCATTCATGTAAGGGATTTCTGCCAAGTCACCCCTCCATCTGCAGCCCTCCACCCCATAACCCATACTATTCTCAAGAGTCCCCTGTTCAGACAACACACTAAACCATGACGGTTAAGCATTTTGAGCCAAACATTATGACTTAGTGTGTCATGTGAACCATGCCTTAGGCCCTTTCTACACCAGACGGGTGTAGAGGGCCAGAGAGCCAGCGATCCTGGAAGAGCCTGCTTCTGGGATCGTCGCATTAAGCCACACACATTGTGCTACAACCCAGGCTCCTCCTGGGTTATCGCACATCGTACCTGCCATTTTGTTTGTTTGTTTTTACCCAGGAAGAGCACAGGAGCGCTCCTCCGCAAAAGGTAAGGTTTTTTTTTTAAAAAAAACTTGTGCACATGACCCCCCCACCCCTCCTTGCCCTGTCGGGAGTTGCGAAACTGGGCCACCCCCTCCCCTGATGGGCATGGAGCCACGTGGTGCGGCTCCATGCCCATTTGTGCTGCCGTGCTTACGTGCACGTAAGCACAGCAGCACCCGGAACTTGCAGCCACATATTCTACGGCCCTGGGAACTTCCCAGGACTGCAGAAGATTAGGGATTTTCCAGGTTGCCCTTATCCTTGGAAAATCCTGTGGCCGCCCCCTTACCCCCGGGAGTTCCTGTGTGTCATTTGGTCTCAAGGGTCCAGCCGGGGGTCATACCAGGCAAAACGCCTGGTGTGGAAAGGGCCTCAGTGTGACATGTGAACCATTCCTAACTATGGTGGCTACATGACCACAGTTTAAACATTCTCATTAACAACTTGCTGCAAAACCATGGCTTAGTGTGTGGTCTGAACAGGCCCATTGGTTGATAGTTGTGGCCTATTAAGGGGAGGGGAAAATGTGAAAGCCCTGTTTCATGAATGTGAACTTGTTCATGGAAGAAAAGCTAGGGTCACACATTTCAGTTCCAATGATTTTAATGGGAGAGTTAAGAATGTTTGAAATCAGTGGATTTGAAATCAGTGGATTGGATCCAGACAAAGTCAACTTAAACCAATGAGACTTAAGTTAGTTGGTAATGTAAGTCCCACTGATATGACTGGGTCTACTCTAAGTATGACTAAGTCAGATCCAACCCATGGACATTTAAATTTGTTTAGTGCTAATTAGATTGTGATTTTCCATTCTTCTTTTATTTCTTTTCATAGAAATCATGACACACCTCTAACTCTTTTGTTACAATGGATAAGATGTTATCTATCCTGGTCACACTTCCATTGTTGTCAACCCAAAACTCAGAATTCAGTGTTTATTTCAATGGGATTTGAGAATGACTTCTTTTGTCAATGTATGTATGTCACAAGTACAGATCTTTACAGAATGTTCCTACTCCCCCTTCTCTCTCCGAATCTCTTTCAGGATAGACCATCAAAGTCACTTGCAAAGGTGAAATAGACAGGGGAGAGCGTTAAAAGGCATTTTAAAAAGATAATCTTACAAGGGTGCCAGCCCTAAACTGAAGCTGTATTGAATGTGCTGTGGAATCCAAGAGGGGAAAGAATCAGTCAGGTTCACACACCTGGCAGGCAACCATAGACATAATGAAAGGAAATGCCCCTACAAAGCACACAAGTTACTGGCATTCATTTCAAAAGCAGATTCAGAGCTTTCCTTGCATAAAGCAGGAATGACATTAAAAAGCTGTAGAGAAGCTGCGTGAAATGCTTTGGGAGAAGAAAGGGGTAAAAAATAGGTTATCGGACAGCTTTTATTGTCCCCATTTTACTTGGTGAAAAGTTATTATAAGCATTTGCTTTTTCATCAGGTAGAAGCAAGGCTACCTCGTTCCATTTTGTACTTTGTGCCCAACCTAACAATATTTCTCCACACGTCCATGCAATGAAATGGACATGTGGCAGTGCAAATGTGGGCATGCAGCTGATGAAGTGGGCTCTAATCTATGAATGTTTGTGCTGTGATCACTTTGTTAATTTCTAAGGTGCCACAAGACTCTTGTTTTTGCTGCAACAGACAAATATGGCTAGTGCCTGAAAATTCATAGAATCAAAGAATAGTAGAGTTGGAAGGGGCCTATAAGGCCATTGAGTCCAACCCCCTGCTCAATGCAGGAATCCATCTTAAAGCATACCTGACAGTTGGTTGTCCAGCTGCACCTTGAATGCCTCCAGTGTGGGAGAGCCCACGACCTCCCTAGGTAATTGGTTCCATTATCATACTGCTCTAACAGTCAGGAAATTTTTCCTGATGTCCAGACGGAATCTGGCGTCCTTTAACTTGAGCCTGCACTCTGGGATGATCGACAAGAGATCCTGGCCCTCTGCTGTGTGACAACCTTCCAAATATTTGAAGAGTGCTATCATGTTTCCCCTCAATCTTTTCTTCTCCAGGCTAAACTTGCCCAGTTCTTTCAGTCTCCCCTCATGGGGATTTGTTTCCAGACCTCTGATCATCCTCATTGCCCTCCCCTGAACATGCTCCAGAGAAAGCTAACCATGCTTAAAATCTCGCGGAAATCAATAGAGCAACCAGCATAAAGTTCCATTTTTTTCAATGTAGTTTAAATGCAACTAACTTTCTCTGGGTCAGTATGGAAGTTTACTCCCCTACACTAAAGTAATTTGGCATTAAGAAATGAATAAACTGGAGTGTGTTTTCTATTGTTCTTAATGTTAGGGATTTACATTAGATTCAGCTGAATCTTGAATCTGAGTCGAATTAGGCTGCTTCAGAGAGATTGTGAGACTCCTTGAGGTGAAGCAGGATTCCGTCTGAAGTGGCCAGAACCAAAGCTAGACCATCTCAAAATATTAGCATATATTTTGGAGGAGGCAGAAAGGCAGACTGCCTGCCTGCCTGCAAAAAAATAAATTTTAAAAAATGATTCTTTGCTTTTGCTTATATAGAAAATGCAGGGGGAAGGGCAGGGAAAGGAGTTGAATGACTGACAGGTCTACCTTCTAGAACCGTGGTTGATGCACAGCCCTGGTTACTATATTCCAGCAAAGGTATTCAAGCAATATTTGATGCCAAACCTTCTGTGAACAAAACCTCTGGCTATTGGAATGGAAGGAATAAATAATGCAATAAATCAAAGATATCAGTAATTCATGACATGGAAGGCTAGAAAAGATTGTATTTGTGGATATTTGCATTAGAGAATCTGAGTAAGACTATAGTCATGAGCCAACTGAAGCCAATGGCAAAATAGCTTGTATGGAATTAGTAGTTTTGTGGTAACAGTGCTCACCGAGTTGGGGCCATAGCTTCCTTTTGAGTTGAAATCATTTAGATAATAGTTCTACCAGTTTCAGAAGTGAGGAAACTCAAAAAGATGGGATTATACTTGTGACCAAAGATAATAATGGATATTTATACATTCTTGTGCCAAGACTGAAATCGTGCTGGAAAAGGATACTATTTAGGACTATCAAAAATGCTGCTTAGAGAGTAGGAGCTAGTGCAAGATTGAATTTACCTAAAGCCTAAAAAGACAGACAGACAGACAGATTCCAGTTGACCATTTGACTCATGCTATTTTTGGAAGAATATTGGACCAAAATAGAATTAAATAGTGCTTGCAAAAATAAGAAAAATGAAGTACAAAGAGCTCAATAAGGCTGCCAGCAGGTGCTTAGAATCTTTACAGGTCCGAAGAGGAAAAAGGTTCATAGCATTATGGTGGAATATAGTAACCCATTGGGGACACCAGTTAATTTTGTTCCTTTTAAAAAAAACACATGCCTTTAAATTTATATTTTACAACGACGAAACATTTATTCTTTCAAGAGGTATCTTTGATCTAGATCAGGGATAGACAACATGGTGCTCTTCAGATGTTTTGGACTACAACTCTATGATCTTCACCATCGTCCATGCTGGCTAGGGATTATAGGAATTGTAGTCCAAAACGTCGGGAGAGCACTAGGTTGCCTACCCCTGATCTAGGCACATGTGTGAGCATGCATGTGTGTTCATTCTGTGAATTATGTGTGGGTGATTAGAGGTATCCAAACCTGAAGGAGCAAGCGTGTATCTTAGGGGTTCTTCTGGAGTCATCATTGTTACTTGAGGCTCATTTGGCCTCAGTGGCACAGAATCCTTCTACCAACTTTGGTTGTGGACCAATTGCATCCCTATCTAGACAGAGAGAACTTTGCCTGAGTAGTCTATGGTCTGGTAACCTCCAAGTTAGATTACCACTCAACCCAGTAGTGGCACCAGGAAAAAATATCTGGGAGGGGGCAAACCAGGAACAAAGTATATTTCTAAGTGATAGAGATGTGTCTCATATGTTGAGATCTCTGGAGGGGGGAAAGAATATTTCACATTAAAACTTCCATCCTAAACATATTATTTCTGAAATAAAGAAGAAAATGGTAACTCTTCTTTCTTAATAGTTTTATTACATTCTAAGTAAAGAATCAACTTAAAGCAGTCCTGTTTTTGTAATAAAGTGGATTTTTTTGAAATATCTGAACTGTCAGTGGTGATGTGTAGGACTCCAGGTGCTCCTGCTCATGGCTTTGTGGAAGGAGATGACTTTAAATACGGGGCCCAGGTTTACTTCAAATGCAACGCAGGTTACACCTTAAAAGGCAGCCGTGTTGCCTACTGTCAGCTAAATGGAAGTTGGTCAACACACCATCCTGGATGTGGTAAGGACGCTTTTCATTTATTATTGTTTTTCAACAATGAAATTTTCCTTTAAAGAAGTTAGTGAGACTAATAGACAGCAAAGATGTTTTATTTTGAGATTGAGAAATTAGGGCTTTGACATTCATTTTATTGATCTCTCTATAGTTTTAAGATATTTTAGGATTGCTTCATATAGAACTTTCCTATTAAAGACCCTCCTGAACTGAAACCTCTTTCTGTGCCTATACTGGCATAATCTGCTGGAGAATTGCCTTCTAGTTCGTGCTTTTTGCCTCTCCCCCTCCCAAACGGAGAACTGAGCAACTCTTGCTATTACCTGCTGTCCCTTGAAGAAGTTCTAGCTTCTCTTTGCTAGAGACACAAGGAAATCTCTTAATGCACTGCTTTCATTTTTCGATATCATGGCAACTGCTTATTTTCTGCTTTTGCCCCTCCCGACTGAGGGCAGTAGCACCCTTTGCCAGAGAGAAAAATGAAAACAGCCCATTCAACTACTTCCTTCTTCTTTCTAGCAAGGAAAAGCTAGAGTTGCTTTTTTGGGTAAGCTGTGTGGGGAGCTCTACTTCCTAGAAGCATGGGGCAAGGCTTGGGTTAGGCCTTTCCAACTATGGGCACATGTCAGGACTCAGAGAGACTTCTTTACCTGTGACATTCTATAAGAGGCTAACAAATAAAGCATCCCTCAGTTAACTCTAATGAACTGATTTGCAGTCCACCAGATTTGCAGATTTGGTTTGAAGCCAAAACTATCCACATGTTCTTAAAGGGCTACTTCTCCTCTTGCCTTTCTCAACGTACTTTCTTCTGATTTCTATAGTGAAGTGGCTGGGAAATGGCTGAACATGGGGAGAGCCCTCCATACACATCGTTGTACATGTGGGAGCTCTTCCAGAACTTACAATGAACATGTGGAGATCAAGTGCATGCAATCCACTCTGCTGTTCTCGCTGCATTCAAATATAATTTTAAAATAAATTGTTTAAATCCTTCTCAGCCAGCATTTCTTTCTTTTTTCCTTCTGCAGTGATATATAATCTTGTGCTATGGGTGCACCAGAGTAAGAAATATTGGGTTCGATGCAAAGCAATCATGAGTAGGCTGACCATATGAAAAGGAGGACAGGGCTCCTGTAACTTACAGGAGTTACAGGAGCCCTGTCCTCCTTTTCATATGGTCAGCCTAATCATGAGCCAAGTTTCAGTCGTGGAAGCCCCACAACTAGGCTGACCAGATAAAACCCAGGTCAGGGCTCATGTAACTTTAACAGTTGTAGAGAAAAGGGAATTTCAGCAAGGGTAATTTGTATGCAATTAGTTCCTGGTGAAATTCCCTCTTCATCACAACAGTTAAAGTTGCAGGGGCCCTGCCTTCTTTTGTATATGGTCACTCTAGTATACTGCATGCACCTTTAACTGTTGTGATGAAGAGGGAATTTCACCAGGAACTAATTGCATACAAATGACACTGGCTGAAATTCCCTTTTCTCTACAACTGTTAAAGTTACATGAGCCCTGACCTGGATTTTATCTGGTCACCCTACCCACAACCAACACCTTCTAAGTGGGAGATGCCATTTTTGCTGGTTTTCCCTTCTACCTGCAGCCTTCCATGTCTCCTATCAGCTCCAGAGGGTTGGGAACAGGCACAGGAGTGAGGGGCAATCAGCAAAAAACAATTTCCCTCCCCTTCTTTCTGTGTCTGGAGCTTTGGATCCCATCAGAGGAGGGGATGGAGGAGGCAAAGCAGAATCACACATACTTGATCTCCTCTTCTGGCCTTCCATGGATAGATGGGGACCTCAGGATCCAAGCTCTTGTCCATATTTCCATGTGGATTTTTTCCCCTCCCTCTCTACATTGCCTTCAGCATCTTTGGCTGGAATGACGACAAAACTGCTGTCAATCAGTCAACTATAAATGAAATGACAGTTTTGTAACAAACTGTGCAATTTGCTGGATGAACTAGAAGGACATTTTCTAAGTTTAGGCAAACAGATTTTTGGTTTACAAAAGCATTTCATAACACAAATGATTAAAACACAGATGGAGCTTATCAGTTGCTGGATGTAACTAGGAAATGTAATGGTCCAATGGAGTATTACTTCTCAAACTGTCTCTTTTGCACTGGTCAATGCAGATCTAATTATTTATTCCTGTAGAGTTAGTTGGTTATTTTAAAGTTGGTGTATTTACTTCTTGAATGCTTGTAAAAGAAAAGTTAATCCTATTCATAGCTATGTTCAGTGAATGCACAAACCATTGAATGATCTAATGCTACTTTAAAAAAAAAAAATTAACTCCCCATCCAGTGGTCACAGAAGACAGAAACTGTTCCGATCCTGGTGCTCCACTCAATGGATACAGAAAAATGATGGAAGATACTGCACTGATGAATGGCCGTTATGCAAAAATTGGAACAGTCATTACATTCTTTTGCAATAACTCCTATATTCTCAGCGGTCATGAGCAAAGGACTTGCCAAGAGAATGGAGAATGGACAGGGAAACAGCCAATCTGCATAAAAGGTAATTTAAAATCTCTTACAGCTTTGTTTTATAGCTTATTTTATTGATATAGAAGTTATTTCCTAAAAGGGCTGACAGGCATCTGATACAGAGGCAGACAGTTTTGCCAGTTCTTTCTGTCAGACCTAGACTGACCAGATAAAATCCAGGTCAGGGCTCATGTAACTTTAACAGTTGTGGAGAAAAGGGAATTTCAGCCAGGGTCATTTGTATGCAATTAGTTCCTGGTGATATTCCCTCTTCATCACAACAGTTAAAGGTGCATGCACTATACTAGAGTGACCATATATAAAAGAAGGCAGGGCCCCCTGCAACTTTAACTGTTGTGATGAAGAGGGAATTTCACCAGGAACTAATTGCATACAAATGACACTGGCTGAAATTCCCTTTTCTTTACAACTGTTAAAGTTACATGAGCCCTGACCTGGATTTTATCTGGTCACCCTAGTCAGACCTTTATGCCAGGATTTAAAACTCGGGGCTTTTCTATCTGTCCTCTTATAGAAAAGTGGTAAACCACGTGGGGCTATAGGTAAGAAGGTTCCCTGGGCAGTGACTTCTTCTCTGGCTCCACTCACCAAGGCAGCTATCACTGACCAGGTGGGGCTATGACAGCTTCTAGTCCAGTGCTGATGATTATTTGAGCAGTTATTGGTATTTACTGTATTTACTTGCCTTCTGGCATTGGCTCTTCTGCCTGTAAGGCCCTGCTTGCCTGCCAGATTTTCTTCAGACTTCAGTCTAAGGATCTCATGCCTCCTGCTTTCTACCCATTAGTTCTCTGGCAGTGCAATCCTATGTTTGTCTACTCAGAAGTAAGCATCCTAAAGCTTCCTGAAGCCCAGCATCATGACACTTTGCTTTCTCCAAATTTCAGATAGATTAGCTAATTTAAAGGGTCAAATCAAAGAGAGGTGGAGGAAATTGGGGGTGGGGGGGTTGTTTCCTTCCTATCCAAATTACCAAATTTGGCTTAGAAGTAGAAATCATAACTGTAACGATCTGCAAAATCAAGCCCATGGACTGTATTTTTATAAAGTATTTTTGGAATGATAACAGCCTGGGGTTAAGTTATTGTGGAAGAATTCAGTTGTTCTTTTAGGGTTGGGGTTCTTCCTTCCCCAATGTGTGTTAAAGGCTTCAGAGAACTGCATAGGGAAGATGTGTTGCATAGCAACTACCTAACTTTGCAAATGTTTCTTAGTAAAGGAGTCGTACTTGCAAGATAAAAGTATTCCTGCAAACTTCAAGGAAATAGATCATTGGCTGGATTCAGATGAAATTAGTTGCCCTTAGGCCCCATTGACATCAACATAAAAAGTTAGTCATGACTTGTCCCATTTATTTCAGTGGCAAATAATTGCACCTAGGCTTGAATCCTATGCTTATTATCTGGAAGTAACTCCCATTTAGTTCAGTGGGATTGACTTCTGAGTAGGCATGGAGTGGATTGCACTGTTAGTCTGGATCTGTTGCTAGAAATGACATGAAAAAGTAGACAGGGATATGAACCATAATGTTTGAGCTCTGAGCATGGAAAAGGATTGTGCAATATTGTGTTCTTTTTCTAGCTTGCAGAGAGCCAAAGATCTCTGACCTGGTGAGACAGAAAGTACTCCCAATGCAGGTTCAGTCAAGGTAAAATTGCAATACCTCACCTACAATGTGAACAAGAAATGTTGTTGCTTTTTCCTTTGTGTCTCAGCTGGGATAATGGGGTAGGAATGATGTATGTGAGTGATCCCTATCCTCACATACTTGCTCTATTCAGGTATAGAGTGCCTGAACAGGGCTGTAGTTGGAGCCCAATGAATATATAAAATGTATTGGATAGTACCAATGCTACCAATCTCTAAAGATTTCAAAACACTTTTCTAACAAGTAATGTGGATACACATTTAAAATGTCAGTTTTGTTTTTACATTATCCTCATTTAAAATCTTTTAACACCACCTTTCTTATTTTAAAAAAATCCAATTAAAGGAGCATAAGAACTATCCCAAATGGTTAATGTCATCCATATAAGGGTTTTAATGTTACGTGCCATATTCAGATTGTGACACCTTATGGACTGACAGTAGGAGAGTGCGTTCTTTGCATGCAGAAGGTTACAGGGTGGGCTAGGAAGGACTCAGGTCTGAAACCCTGGAGAGCCGCTGCCAATCAGTGTAGACAGTATTGATGAACCAATGGTCTGACTTGGTTTAGCTAGATGAACCAATGGCCCAAATTGGTATAAAGCAGTTTCCTGTGTTCTGATGTTTTGGAATAGTTGACAATGAGACACTCATTTTGACACCACAATTGCAGTTCTTCATCAGTAAATCATAGTACTGTACAAAATTAGTTATTGTTATTTAATCTTTTTCTCGCTCGTGGTGGTTTTTCTAGACGGACATGATGGGCTTTGCCAAGTCATGCTGTCTTTTACAGATTCAGGAATTTCCTGACAATTGAGCATATTTTAGTATGACTGTTTTCTGGATGTTGGTGTGGATGTATTTTGGTAGGCCCAATTTCTGAAGGTTTTCTGTATATTTTTTTGATGTGATGCTGGTGATGGACGTGACTAACGGAATAATTGCGACCTTTTCCTGTTGCCATAGTTCTTTGATTTCCTATTATTGTTGTTGTTGTTGTTGTTGTTGTTATTATTTACTTTTATATACCGCCCCATAGCCGAAGCTCTCTGGGCGGTTTACAAAATTAAAAGACTGAACATTAACAGTCAATATACAAAATTTTAAACCATAAAACAAACAGCTAACATTTGAAACAATTTTAAACTTTCAGCCAGGCCTGCTTTTGTACTTACTGTAAATATGACCAGAGAAAAGAAGCACATTAAGCACATTTCTGCTGTGCTCAGTACAAGCAATATCTCCTCCACTTCGCCCCAACTTTTTTTGTGTGTGAAGGGGTCTATGATTGAGTTGAAGGAAGAATTCTGCGAAACATGAATGCTAACTCACTGCTTTGTGATTTTGTGTGTATATATATGCATGTGTGTTCCTAATAAAGGGACACTCACATGTAACTGTTTGGATTTTTTCTTAATCCTGTTGACAGCTGTTTCCACTATAATTTCTCAGTGATCCTTTTATGAATGGGGATGATATTGGCCTTGTAAAATAGTCATATTCTCTACAACTGCATTTTGAAGGCCATTGGTCCATAGAACCAAGCAAAGTCTAGTCTGATTAGTAGTGAGTCTCCAAGACATCAGGCACAGGGCTTTTCCAGACTGAAGACCAGATACCTTTTTAAGTGAAGAGACTATGGACTGGAGCCGGATCATGTTCAGGCACCAATGTTCTCGGCCACTGAGCTAAGGCCTTTCTTAAGTTGGCAACCTCAGGGGACCATCCAGAGAAACTGACCCACTTACCACATCTAGCACAGTTACTTATGCTTAAACCCACTGCAATTGATTGCTAAAGGACATCTACCTCATAGCTGGATTCTGGACAATGAAATCTGTTAGCTAGAAGGACAATGTTAAATACTTCAATAGGGTGGTACTGGTAAGCATATGTAAAGGCTTCCCGGATTGTAGCCCTAGACCACTGATTTCTTCATCTCCATGACTTTGTCTCAAATGGTGCTTTAATGCAACTGTTATAAAGACACAGCAATGGAAGGCTATTTTGGCCAGTTACTTATATTCCCATGTTCTTTATGCACCAATACAGAGAGACTCCTTTGCATCGGCTCTATTCATCTGCCTTTAGCAAGCAGAAGCTGGATGTATATCCAACCAAAAAAACATCACTACCATTTGGAGAACTACCTCCAGGCTTCCAGCATCTTCACACCCAGCTTCAGTATGATTGCATTTCTCCCTTTTACCGTCGCCTGGGAAGCAGCCGGAGAACCTGTCTGAAAACAGGAAAATGGAGTGGGAGGGCTCCTTCATGCATTCCAAGTGAGGATAGTTACCAAATTACCAATATCTATAGTAACGATGTTGTTATTAACATGCTCAGTTAGTCCTAACCATGCTACATTATTATTATTACTAAAAATAATTTATAATTATCTATATAACTCATTTTAAGTGTTCAAGTGCAATAAAGGTCTAAGAAAACATCATTAGAACCTGGTAAAATTGGTGAGTATTATTTTATCCATAATGCTGACTTGTGTTGGGGTTGGAGACAGACAGCTGAGGTTGCAAGAATTTAAAGTTATCTAATTTTACCTACTAAATGTATAGCTAAATTTATATAAACAAGATTTTCTCAAGTCACGTTCTTAGGCTGCAGTCCAATACACTCTTACCTAGGAGTAAGTCCCATTGAAGTCAGTGGAGCTTATTTCTCAGTAGACGGGTAGACCAGCTCTGGAATTTGGAATCTCTGCTGTGAGTTTGTGACTTTGTTGGGTTTGTTATGACTAAATCTTTATATGAAGTTTGATTAGCAAATGGATTTTTCAGATCCAGGGAATTTGGACACAATCCTCTATAGCAAAGACAGTCAGGAAATCGAATAAATGACGAGACATCACTCACAGCTTCCTGCCAACTTGTGTGTCAAAACTTGCTCATTGATGCTCAGGCCATAGCTGACAGTATCACTGTTGCTAGAACTAGAAAGCAGATAGTGGTTGCAACTATTAGTTCTCTCTATTCATTCTTCAGTTACACAACTTCACTTCTGCAATCTTTTTTCTTACCTTCTTGTATGATTATTTAAGATTGATCTCAATTTACTTTTAAGTTTAATACATGTGGTTCTGATTTAATAACTACAAAAGGAGGAGAATGTCCTTCAAGTACCTGTATCCAAAAATGTGAAGACACAAAAGGATAGCATTATAGTGATGTGGACAAAATTCAAATTGAGCAGAATTCAAAACTGGGACAATTCGAAATACCAACTCAAAAGCTTCAATGCATTGTGAGTTAGGCCCACCAGACACATCAAAATCCACTGCTGCCCCTACTACTAACAAGTCTGATCTGCCAACTCCATACATTTTTGGAAGCTAAAAAAAATCCTCATCTTTGTTAAAGAGGAGAAAGTCACTGGCTGTGGGAGGACTCATTGGAAGCAGGAGAAGCCAAAGCAAGTCTCATCCTTAAGTGAAATTATTTATTTTATTTATTTAAAATATTTCTTGGCCACCTTTCAGGACAGGAGCCCTCCCATGGTAGCAGGAATGTCATTTTTTTTTTGCCAGTGAGCTTGGGATTTGCAGCTTTGAATGAAAAGGAATTGTATTTTTCTGCCTTGAAGACAGAGGAAACTACAAATCCTTTTTTCTGGCAGGAAATGACACCATTTCCTCTTAAGGAACAAGCTCTCCTTGAGAAGGGAGAGGGACTGGTGGGAGAGAAATTTGCCTAATCCATTCATTTTTTTCCAAGTTCTTCTGGAAAGTACTTGAAAAATTTTTTTTTAATGCTCATGAGTATAGCTCACAAAAACGGAGTGAAAATTATGGCCGGTCAAAGAAAATGCCCATCGCTTGATAACAACCAATAAATGGATATTAATATACAAAAAAGCCTGTTACAAAAATAATGATGAGCACAATCCAGCTAACACTTTTAATTGTCACTCATTTCAATAAAAGAAATGAGGCATGTGCTTATCTCTCCCACAGAAATCAAGGGAGCCTTATTGTGTTTAATATTGGCTACAGCATCTCTCAAAACAGCAGAGTTCACAAAGGAATGCACTAATGTCATTGACTACTGACTGCCTTACATTTGTATCTCTATACACCTCTTGAGACACTCATTTACATCCATTTGTATTATACAGATAAAATTTTCATTTGCATTAAGGTGGGAGGACCGATTTCAGTGAAGGAGGAAGAGGAAAGTGCTTGGAAAACTAGAACTACAACTACCACAGTGTACAGCTTATCCTCCATTGCGATCCTAGTTGAGGGGGGAGTCATTTTTGTGTGTGCACAACTGTGAAGTATCTCCTCTGTTTCTTGGCAAACCAAGCACCGCTTAACTCCTTAAAACTTTTCTTAAAACTATAACCTGATTCTTCTGGGCAGTCATCAGTGTTTGCTTAGTAATGATAAAATATATTTTGCGTCCAAAACAAAGTATAACCTTACAGGATTTAGAATTGGATGTAATTTAGAAAATCTATTAGATATTATTTGGTATGATTTTCTTCAGTAATTGGTACAGTTTGGCTGTTAAATGAAATTGTGACTTGGAATTCAGGTCGTTTTTAAAGATGAAAAAAGCTTCTTTTTCTGGTTTCTTTGGCAGTCTGTGGAAAGATAGAAAACACCACTCTTCAAAAACCATCCACAACCAGATGGCCATGGCAAGCCGCCATCTATAGGAGACCTAATGGCGTGAAGGTCCCCAGCCACAGAAAGGGTGCATGGATACTGATTTGCAGTGGGGCCCTGCTGAACGAACGCACAGTAGTTGTGGCAGCTCACTGTGTCACCAATCTGGGGAAGGTCACTGTTCTCAAAACGGCGGACATCAAAGTCGTTCTGGGCAAGTTCTACAGAGATGATGATAGGGATGAGAAAACCATGCAGAATTTACGGGTAAGTTGTTCAGGCACTATGACACTGCATTTGTGCATGTGAATGCTAAAGGAAATAATGGCCTCATTCAAAATTCCCAGTAGGAAAAGAAAAACTATGGGGACTGCAAGCATAGGTACCTACTTAGAATTCATTTTAATAAGTGGGAGTAAGATTAGCATATCAAACCATTTGTTTTTTAAATCATTTTAAAATCAAATCTGCCTATGAAAGGATTATACCTATGTTTATTGTTGGGAAGATAATAACAGTACATATTTCCATTATTCCATACCAGCATTTTGTATTCATGACAAAATGATTTGTTTCCACATTAAATGTTTGGAGTCTCAGGATGGGATTGCTAAACAAGAACACGAGCATGCCAGCTAATACTAATGCTAATTAGTAATTAAAATGTGTAAGGCAGGCGTGCATTCAGTATACCTCTGGCATCAGTTCATTTACTGATTTCATTTGGAAAAAAACTGAAAATCTAAAAGCTTAGAAGTGAACTTGGGATGCAAATGTAGCTCTTTCCTGTCCAGCTCTGCTAGAAGGTTTCTCTAATTGCACACAAATATGAGTTGGTTTATGGATATACACAAACTCCTCCATATAAATAATTAAAGGTACAATCCTATGCATGTTTAGACAGAAAAAGTAGGACTTTTTTCTAGGGGTGTGCACGGACCCCCCGGATCGGATCGGGACCCGGATCGGGACCTCCAATTTTGTCCCGGACCGGTTCGGACAAAATCGGAGGCCCCCCGGACTGGATCGAGTCCGATCCCGATCCAAAAATCGGAAATTTTTGGATCGGCCGCCATTTTTTTCCCCATAGACTTGCATTGCAATGCAAGTCTATGAGGAAAAAATGGCGGCGGGTGGGTAAGGGGGGGCCTAACTCCCTCCCCCCCCCCGGGGCCGTCCGCTGTGGACGGCCCCGGCAGGTAAACCCCCTCCCCCGCGCTCCCTACCCCCCCTGGGGCCGCCTGCTTCCATCCGCTGGCGCCCGCGGGCGCCAGCGGATAGAAGCGGACGGCTCCGGGGGGGGGGGTAAGCCCCCTTCCCCGCCACTTACCTTCTCGGCACGTCCGGCGCCGGTGGCTACTACCAGCGGGCTCCGCGGCCTACTCTCGAGTAGCGCGCCGGGTGATGACATCACCCGGCGCGCCACCCTGGAGCAGGCCGCGGAGCCTGCTGGTAGTAGTAGGCGCCGGCGCCGGACGGGAGCCGCCGGGCCGGGCAGGTAAGGGCCCCCCTCCCCCCTCCCCCCTCCGCGCGCCCCCTCCTCCCCCCTCCCCCCTCCGCGCGCCCCCTCCTCCCCTCCACGCACCCCCTCCTTACCTTTCCGGCCCGGCGGCTCCCGTCCGGCGCCGGCGCCTACTACTTCCAGCAGGCTCCGCGGCCTGCTCTAGAGTAGCGCGCCGGGTGATGACATCACCCGGCGCGCCATCCTAGAGCAGGCCGCGGAGCCTGCTGGGAATAGTAGGCGCCGGCGCCGGACGGGAGCCGCCGGGCCGGAAAGGTAAGGGCCCCCCTCCCCCCTCCGCGCGCCCCCTCCTCCCCTCCACGCACCCCCTCCTTACCTTTCCGGCCCGGCGGCTCCCGTCCGGCGCCGGCGCCTACTACTTCCAGCAGGCTCCGCGGCCTGCTCTAGAGTAGCGCGCCGGGTGATGACATCACCCGGCGCGCCATCCTAGAGCAGGCCGCGGAGCCTGCTGGGAATAGTAGGCGCCGGCGCCGGACGGGAGCCGCCGGGCCGGAAAGGTAAGGGCCCCCCTCCCCCCTCCGCGCGCCCCCTCCTCCCCTCCACGCACCCCCTCCTTACCTTTCCGGCCCGGCGGCTCCCGTCCGGCGCCGGCGCCTACTACTACCAGCAGGCTCCGCGGCCTGCTCTAGAGTAGCGCGCCGGGTGATGACATCACCCGGCGCGCCACCCTAGAGCAGGCCGCGGAGCCTGCTGGGAATAGTAGGCGCCGGCGCCGGACGGGAGCCGCCGGGCCGGAAAGGTAAGGGCCCCCCTCCCCCCTCCCCCCTCCGCGCGCCCCCTCCTCCCCTCCACGCACCCCCTCCTTACCTTCCCGGCCCGGTGGCTCCCGTCCGGCGCCGGCGCCTACTACTACCAGCAGGCTCCGCGGCCTGCTCTAGAGTAGCGCGCCGGGTGATGACATCACCCGGCGCGCCACCCTAGAGCAGGCCGCGGAGCCTGCTAGTAGTAGTAGGCGCCGGCGCCGGACGGGAGCCACCGGGCCGAGAAGGTAAGTGCCCCCCTCCTCCCCCCCCCCCGCTGTCCACTTTCATCGGCGGGCGCCCGCTGGCGCCCGCCAATGGAAGCGGCGGTGGGCGCCAGTGGGCGCCCGCCGATCCGCCGATCCGCCGAACCGGTTCGGAGCTTTTTCGGACCGGTTCGGATTGGATCGGCCGATCCAGCTGCGGGATCGGAAATCGGATAATTTATCCGATTTCCCACTGGACCGGACTCGGATCGTGGATCGGGTCCGATCCAGTGCACATCCCTACTTTTTTCTGTCTAAACATGCATAGGATTGTGCCTTTAGTTAATATTTCAGGTAATTTGATAGTCAGTTATTTGTTATGAGAGAACCCATTTATATCCAGAGGGTCTATACATCTTCATTCCTGTGATTATTCTACTCATTAGCGTCATGTAGTCTTACAAAATCTGTATTTTCACTTGTCAGTGTTTTAAAACTGTGTTTCTAGTTGTCATGAAGAAAATAAAGTCTGCTGAAAGCTCACAAACTGACTGGGTTTGGACAACATGATAACCTCTGATGGGTTAATTAAGTAATGATAGCTTAATTAACCCATTATGGGTTATCATGTCATCTGGTGGGACTTCATTTGCCAAAATAATCCACTATGATGATGCACGGTTTGCAGAGTGTGTTATTTAACCCATCATGGGTTATCATGTCGGATGGTAGTCACAGTGGATTATTTTGGCTGGCCACAGAGCTGTGTGGCAAGAGCAGTCAAAACAGCTGGCATTCTGCTGTTCGCTAGATCTGCTGTTCGCTACTTGCTTTTCAGTTATACAATATAGACAAATCTGTCCAATTTAAATAAGCTAATTGCAGAATATTGGGTTCTAGCTGCAGAAATTAGGATTTAAATGATAATGTTTGGATCTTCTTCCTGATCCTATTCCCAATTTCTATTGTTGAATGAAGCATGGCTGAATGATTTCCTATCCAATATTGCATTCTTCTATTAGATTCTTCTAAAATGATGGTAGTGATTCTTTAGGGAAACAGGGCCACCTTACAATGACTTCTAGGGATTCCTTCAATTTCTTCAGTTTTATATTTCATGTAAAAGTTAAACTGAAAATGAATCCCAACGGTTCAGTTATTTGGTATTTCTGGATTCCTTCCTAGATTTCAGCCATTATAGTGCATCCTAACTATGACCCTATATTGCTCGATTCTGACATAGCTGTCATTAAACTCCTGGACAAAGGCAAAATCAGCAGCCGCGTCCAACCCATATGCCTGGCATCAACACGCGATATTGATCCAACTCCAGATGACTGGCAAATAGTGATCACTGGCTGGAAGATCCTGACAGATGTTACTGATCCAACCTACAAAAATGACACAATCCGTACAGGGACTGTTCAGGTAGTGGACTCCCTGCTGTGTGAGCAGCAATATGAGGAAAATGGAATCCAGGTCAGCGTCACCGATAGTATGTTTTGTGCCAAGCAGCACCCCACTGCCTTTTCTAATATTTGCCCCGCTGAGACTGGAGGGATTGCAGCAATACCTTTGCCAGGAAAATCATCTCCTGAGCTAACCTGGCATCTTGTGGGGTTAGTGAGCTGGGGATATGATAAAACATGCAGCCTAGAACTTTATACCGGCTACACCCGAGCAATTCCTTTCAAAGACTGGATTGGGAAGAACATGAAATGAAACACTTAGTCCAAAACTGTTTTTTTTTTAAATATAATGTTAAATATATTCATTTCTCTCACAGTCTCTGATCCTTTATTTTTCTCATCCCATTGATGGAAGATTTCTGGGATAAAGCTAAAGCAAGGGCCTCAAAAATCTGCCATAGAGTCTAGTTAGTCAATGAGTCCAGTTCACCTGTGTCAGACGCTCTGACTGTGGCAGATGGTTTGACATGTCTCAGCTGTTCCCTTTCTCCTGGTGGGAATAGGGTATCTTGGATCATTGGTTGTACTACCAAAAACATGATGACCAGAAGTAGCTGTATTCAATATGTGTTTAACAATCACCTGGATAAGATGATTGGAATGTATGTTCATTGAAGTCTAATAGTTAGGAGGTTGGGGAGAGATCATTAGGAGGTTGGATGAGTTTGTTACGGTCTAAGCTGTCTGTATTGCCATATTTTATGTTGTATTATTTTCCCTCCTAAGTACTGTACACATTCAAATAAACAAAGGTTTGTGTTTAATCTGAAAACCAACATTTGAGAACTGATTTCTCTCAACCTGTTTCTCATATGTTGAGAGATGCTATCAAAAATGTATTTCCTTTCCTTGAATAGTTAGAACCAGAAAGGTAGAATGGTGATGCATCAAGAGATTATCTAATCCAATCACTCTCTGCCTTTAGAGATCCCTTTTCCCATTGACTTATCTTCCAAGGAATTTGTGTCTATGTGCCATGGAACCCCTGCAGATGGGAAAGGATTCTGGGACATTTCTAGGGCACATAGTCAGTTCATGTGGAGTGTTGGCCATATCTATTGATCTTCATCATCATTCAGAAATACTGATATTGAGCCACAGAACACACTCTGTGGCTACACATTGCAGAGGAAGATCACTAGTGGTGGGCAAGTTATGTTACAGGGAAGTTTTCCTGCCACTGCTGATGTTCTCAGCAATGAATAGCCCTTGATAACCTGTCAAGGAACCCCAACATTTCTTAGAATACATTTTGAAAACCACTAATCTAATCCAACAATTTGCATTGGATTAAAGCCCTTAGTACCCAGCATCCTAAAATGTTAGTTCACATGATCGAAACAATAATGTCCTCCAAAAAGTGAAGAAAATGAACAAGATACACTGTTCTAGTAGTATCTAGTAGGAAATATGAGTAGCTTGGAATTCTGCAACCTGTATAAATTCTGAAAGTTAAGCAAATATGCACATATTTGCTTAGTTTGTATAATTTGTCCTGCTTCTGCGGTGAGTAATAGCAACAAATTATGTTTGTAATAGTGAGTAATAGCAACAAATTATGCAGGAACTGAAACTTGGCCACTTTTTGCCCACACATTTTAACTCCTATAATTGCAGTCAAACAGGCTAGAAAAAAAAATACTTTAAACACAAACTAACTGAGATTCTCAGAATTATGGAATTCTGAGGCCAATATCAAATTCTGTCACTTTTTCTGCATTTGTATGACATCCCAGAATAGGCACAACTATGCCTATTGAATCTGATTCCTGACCCATACAAAGAAATGAAACAGAGTAGTGTCAGTTTTTCCCATAAATTTTACCTGGCTTCAGCCCTTGTTTCTCCTACAAGGAACAGTAAAATCCGTATTTGATTTTATTCTTATTTCTTAAGACTGTAAATCAAACATCAGAATTAAATTTAACAGATCCTACACTCAATTTAAGAACTGCTTTCTTTTCCTCTTTTCTACTTAGGCGGTCCTCTTTTCTGCTTAGATGGGTTATTATATTTAAAAGGGTTTTCGACTCTTTTGAAAATCATCAGGAAACAATGATGTGATGTGTTTATGGGTTCCTTCCCTTCCCAGGCTATTGGCAGAGAGGTGAAAAAGAAGCTGGAGACAGGAAGTTAATTGTTTTCTATAGCATGCCTTTGCTTATCTGGGAGTCCCCCACATTCGTAAATAAAAAGGCTATGGTATATCTGTCTCACACTCTTTTCACCATAGTGATTGCACTGCCTTCAACAAGTTATTCCCAGAGAGGAAAGCAAAGTTGGCAGACAACTGCACCTTTGCCATGGCAGGTCCTCAGCACAGAATTTGGTTCCTCATCTTAGTACCAGGAGACATATATCTGACTCTCAGCTAAGTGATCCACAGTTGTTGATAGCCTGATCCTATCCATATTTATTCAGAGAAAGGTCACATACCAATTGGACTTGCTACCAAGTAAGCATCTTCAGTGTTGAAGATTTGGTGTACAATCCTATACACACTCATTTGAGAGAAATTTTCATAGACCCAGTGGGACTTACTTCTGAGTAAAACTGTACAGAATTAATCTGTAAGCATATGTTTCCATTTCTCATTTTGTTTTTTTCACTTTACAATGATATGCTTATGCGCTGTTATTATATTTTGCTGTATTCTCCTGCCATCATTATTGGAAGTGTTAATTATCTGTTAAAAAACAGACCATCTGCTATCCTTTTTACTTTGCTTCCCCCCCTCCTGTGGGAGTCACTTTTCTTTTCAAGCATGCTAAAAGGAAGAGGAATACTGAAAGGAATGTAACTCCCCAAATTATGTGTGTGTGTGTTTTGAATATTCAAGCCACGACTGTGGCTTGTCATGTCATCTGAACCCAGAGACCGTAGGTTATTCAAGGTTTAAAAAACTCTTGTATAACCCTGAAACACACTATGGGTTCTGTGAGGGCTGTTTAACCTAAAGATGTATGAGAATTCTGTTTGGGAGGTGAAAATGCAACAGATTTTTCCTGTTCAGCCCTGCGGATTCCATTCTGTTTGCCCCCGCTGGCCAGGTCTCCAGCGAATTGAGCCAATACATGGATTGTAGGGCTTTTTAATGCCAGCAATGTGTGCAAAAAATAATAATTGGGGGGGATCTTGAAAATTGTGCAAATGGTGTCATTAAAAAAAAACTTTTTATTGCCAGTCTTGCACAAGTGCACCTGATCACTAATCTGAGGTATATTCCCAGCTTGTCAATATCCTTGTTAGTTTCATCCTCTCCACACACTACTTCATTTAGCCCAGCAGAGCCATTTTCTGTACTTGTCAAAGAACATGTCAGTTTCTACCCACCCCCACTTCATCTCTTCTCAGGAAGTGCCAAAATGGAGGATGAAATTGGAAGTACCGAAATGTAATGTATTGGCAAGAGGGGAAAATGCCTCTGTGGATCTATGCATCGACAGGTGGACTTGAAATTATGAGCTCTTGCCAAAATAATTTAAAATAAATAAATAACATTCTGATACCATTTGGTCAAATTTCAAGATCCCCACCAAATTGCACAAATGACAATTTGTACACATGATGGAACCTGGAAAAATGCATAAAATATTTCCGGGATCGGGGATAGGGGGAATTCACCACTGCCACTTACCAGTAAGGAAACACAGTGGAATTCCAGCAGGCTTAAAGGACAGAATTCCCAGTGTTGCACATTCCTAGTTTAACCCTTGCCTAACCCACAGTCCCTGGCTTCAGATGACAAAACAAGCCACGGATGTGGTTTGAATATTCAGAATTGCACCCGCAGGCGCCATATCTCATTGTGACTTAATTGAGCCACGGCAAGCTGCGGTGATGGTGCAAACTGGGGCAATAGTGTGTTGAACATTTTCCTTGATAGCTATATACCAAGTCTTATATAGCTGGCTAGTTGTTTTTTTGAAAATCAGTGACACGTCCGTTCTAGTTTGGTTCTGATCCGTGGAAGTAAAGCCTCTGCGCTAGATGATGTGCTTGTGGCCAAGTGTTCCCTGAGTAAGACAATTTTGGGTGTTACGAAAGGGAGCTGATTTTGGGTTTCATGAAAGGGAATTTAATTTATTATTACTGTATTTTTACTGGCAGGAGTAGGGACAAGTACTTGTGGGATTTTCTGTTGCAGGAGACAATATAACTTGAGCAGCTTGTAGCCAGAGAGTGGGGAGCTTTTGCTGCTCTGCCTTGGGTAACAAAATGTCTTGGGTCAGTCCTGCTAACCATGACAAAGAACAGGTCTCCAATTTCTTAAATAATTACACTGAAGAGGGAATTTTCTTATCTCAAAAAAATGCAGGAGCCCTATCAAATATACCTGATTAATTTTGCTTTGGATCAGGATGGAGCTTCAATTCAAACCAAGGGCAGCTTGTACTACAAAGACTGCAGAAGATATGTGGATCCTCTGAAGGCAAGCAGTACAATTTAACAATGGAAAAAAGAAAACTCTGCCATTTCTACAAGGTTTGAAGAGAACTGCCTCTCACCCTTCACTGATCTAAACAATTCCATTTGATTCTTGAGAGACTTCTTTAGGCACACAGAACAAAATCTTTGAAAAGCCTTCTTATGTTAGACTAGTCCTGTAAGAGTAGGATTTGATGTAGAAACTGGTGTTCCACAGACAGTACGTTTAAAGTGTCAAACAGAAATACTATGTCTACTCACCCAGAAGTAAGTCTCATTGAGTTTAATGACACTTATTCCTAGGTAAGTATTAGAGCTGTGTACAAGTGTCCTCTCAAAATTCTCCACCCTATTTGTGGGTAGAGAAATTGGGAGGGGGGGGGGGACAATTTCACCGAATTTCTCCATGGGGAAAAGAAATTCTCCAAAAGTTTCTCACAGCTAGCATCACCATCGGCAAGGATTGTAAAACAGCTTCTTTCTCCCCCACCCCCCAAGGGTTGGGGTTATTTTTTGCACTGCCATTCCACTGCAAGTGGCAAGAGCATCAACTGTATTGGCAGCCTGGCCCCCATTTTGCATCCTCCATAACGCCCCATATACCTAGCATCACTCCAGGGCGTTGAGGGGAAGAAATGCAGCCACCACAAAAAATAATGGTGAAGAAAATATGGAGAAACTTCTGAAAAGTGTACATTCTTGGAGGTAAGAAAAGAAAAATCTCAGGAATTCCCAGAAAATTTTCTTTCCCCATGAAACGGGTTTCCATTTTTCTGTCACATTCTCAGGGCATTTTATAATTTAGTTTGAATGTGTGTTGGTGGTGTTTTTGCGCTTACCTATTACACATCACACCATCACTCTACAGTCTTCCAGGCTGCCTGCACTTCCTGATCTGAAAAGGCCCTATCTGAGGAATAAATTCATGATGTCTTCCCCAGAGCAGGAAGTGCAGAAAGCAGGAAGGCTGTCAGAGAGACAATTGTACAATGAAAGACAGGGCACTTGTTCCCATTCCTCAGCCATCTCATAAGTAAAGTAAGCACAAGAACACTGAACCAAACCCATGAGAATTTCTCCTAAATCTCTTTTCCTTTGAATTTCTTTTTTTTTAAAAAAAAATCCCTACCAAATTGAATGAGAATGAATGGTCAATATTCTCATGGGAGAGATTTTTGGCACAGCACTAGTAAGTATATACTAGTGTGGTGTAGAGCCAGTGTGGTGTAGTGGCTAAAATGTTGGACTGGGAGTCGGGAGATCCGGGTTCTAATCCCCACTCAGCCATGTAAGCTCACTGGGAGACTTTGGGCCACTCACAGACTCTCAGCCCAACCTACCTCACAGAGTTGTTGTGAGGATAAAAATGGAGAGGATAAAAATGTACGCCACCTTGGGTTCCTTGCAATAATAAATAATATATATAGGATTGAAGCTTATAAGGTAGGCCTGCTGCAGATCTACTAGCTTCAAAAGAACAGATGAGATATTCTCCATGTGACTACATCCTTGGGAAGCAGTGAATGGACACAAAATCAAATGAATGGACTAGCCATACGTTACTCGATATCTCATTACTTGATTACTCAGCAATCATTTGAATAATTGAAACAAACACCTTAAATTGAAAAACTATTCCATTTGAACAAAGTAATGACAATAAACATGGAATCTCTTGTAGCATTTGATCTGTGCTGATGATCATTATTCGATGCTGTAGACTTTGAATATTGAACATACACACAGATGTGTTTTTGTAATAAGCTGGACAGAAATAAAGTTGCCAGTATCATCCACCGTTCAGAGTTGCATAAAGGGAGAAAAAGTTCCATTACAAGCCATACCTGATGGAATTTTTCCATCTGTGTTCAAAGATGGTGGGTACAGTAAGGCTATAATGGTTTAGGAATTATTAAAGGCAAGGAAACTAGCTGGAGGCATGCAGTTGCTGGAGAGCCATGGTGAGAGGCTGGAAGGCAGAGCTGTGCATGCCATATGGCCTATTCTGCAAACTCCCTATGCTATTCTAAAGCCCACAGATACAGTGAATGGCACTGTTCAGTCAGCAGTGTTGAGATAACTCCCTGTTTGTTCTGAATGTGGGATGGGGAAACGCCACGTTGCCCTTCTCCTCTGTAAGAATTTGGTAGCCCCTACTCATTTTGGTTTCTCTCCTATCCAGAAATGAACACCACAATCTTGTTGCTCTTTTAAGGCACAAATCCTGGGCAGGTTGGCTTACAGCCCCACTCTTGATTAGTGGGGCTTACTCCCAAGGCAGTGTATTGAGGACTTCAGCCTGACATCACATTCCTATACAGATACCATCTTGTTCTTCACCAGCCCTAGCAATAGGGGCAGATGAAACAACGGTAGTGACTATGATAAGCAATGGGGAAAAAAGAGAAAGACTTAAAATGGAGAAGAGAGGTAGGGTTCATGCACATGACAGCAGTCCTTTAAGTAGGCTCAGCTGGCATCATGGCATCTAACAAGCCAGGTGTTTCAGTTTTTTTTAATCCTGTTGTATGGGAACTGAGTGTATGGGTCTGTACAGCAAGACTGTCTCTCAGAGGTGGTACTCTTCAGAGCGTAGGGTAAGTATAGGGGTGGGGTGGGGCTGGCTCTGTCAGGTGCCACTGCCTCAGGATGCACTGCAGGGTAGCCGAGGCCAAAGAGTAAGACTCACCTTTTAAAGAAAACAGGTATGTGAAAACAATATTCTGAAGCACAATATTGTCTGCAGTTAAATTTGAATTAAGGTAGGCAACTTAGTACAGAGATTTTAACCTTTGACAAGAGGAAACAGAGATGAAGGCCTCCTCCACACGAGACGTTTAATGAGCCTTGAAGGCTCATTATAAATTTTACCTACACACGAGCGGAGCGCAAAACGGGCGTACAGGCGCGTTATCTCCCCGATAATGCGCATTTTCGAACGCGCGTTAAATAGCGACTTTTATTTTGCTCCGGCCGTTAAAGCGCATTTTCGCTGTGTGAACAAGCGATTATGCGCATTAACTACCTGTAAAGTGCTTTTTGGGCATCTTTTAATGCGCTTCGCCGCTTCTCGCCGCCTCCCGTGCAGAGGGATTAGGCGTAAATGCGCCTCCGCGAAAATGCGCATAATCCCCGAACCGGGCGCAAAAGCGCATCCTTGTGGAGGGGGCCGAAGACAGTAAGACAGAAAAAAAACAGGAAGTAAAGCCAACAAGGAAGTAGTTGCAGTAATGTAGGCAAGGATTGGCTAGGGACCATGTAATACAGGGAATTGTAGATCCTTGGGCTAAGTGCTACTGGTCAAAAACAAAACAATTTTTCAAAGATAAACTCAGTGAAGATAAAGGGGCATTTCACTGGCAAGCAACACACAAGGCTAATACTGAAACATTGCTTTCCCTTTGTCCTCCTTGCCTTAAACATACCACACACTTTGAAGTGAGGGCTTAACCCACTTTCTCCATCTTTGGGGACAAATATTGCTTCTCCTGCAACTAAAACTATTCCAACTGTACAAGTCACTAGAATTATTCTCTAAGGACTCTAGCAGCCAGTATTCCACTTTAGAAGAATACCTATTATTCTCTCTTTTACCTTGTTCTAAGAAGTTAATCTCCTGACTACTTCCCAGAATGCCAATTAGAAAGAAATTGTTTAAAGAGAAGGAAACTAACCAAATGCTTCTAATTTCCCAGAGAAAGTCCTGTCTCAGCTTTTTCCCAAGCCCATTTTGATAAGCATTGATTTACTACATCTCCAACAGAGGTCAGCAGAGCCTTAGAGGATTGACTTTTTACAGTCACAGAAGCTTAAAGCTGCAAAGAAGCTGTCCACATTTCCAACTTAGATTAACCACCCAAATACAAATGGTGTATTCGTATTACTTCCTTCTGCAAATAATCATGTTCAGGAAGTTTAAAGGGTGCAGAAGGAGGTGTGTATTTGAACTATGGTATCTCATCCTACTGAGATCCCTTCTTTTGTTCATTTGGTCTGATCAAGAATACAGTTACTCAAAAGGCTGTATATATATTCATTAGAGACCAATCCAACAAAGAGAAAGCAGCCAATAGGAAAAATTAGATCTAGACTGCTTTTGTTAATTGATTATGTTTAGACTTACTTTCATGGAACTACATGCTTCTTGAGTAAAGAACCAACAGTACAAGCCTATAGATGGCTACTCAGAAGTAAGTCCCATTGAGTCCAATTTACACCCAGGTATGTGACTGTAGGATTGCAGCCCAAGTATACTACTTGTGAGTAGGTTCCATGAAACTCTACAGTACGCCATATGAGCCGGTTCAGGAAGTGACGCTTAAGACAAAAACGATAGACTTTTTATATTGCCCTGAATCAATCCATATTTAAATATATAAATGCATTTTCTCCCCACATCTCTGGAAGGATTACAGCCTCTGATACTGGAGGTAGCACATAGCCATCAAGACTAGTAGCCATTGATAGACTTCTCCTCCAAGAATTTATCCAACCCCCTATTAAAGCCATCCAAATTGGTGGCCATCACCACATCTTGCAATAGTGAATTCCATAGTTTTAACTATGTGCTGTGTGAAGAAGCACTTCCTTTTATCTGTCCTGAATCTCCCACCAAACAGCTTCATGGGATGACCCCAGGTTCTAGTAGTACGAGAGAGGGAGAAAAATGTCTCCCTATCCTCATTCTTCATACCATGCATAATTTTGCACGCCTCTGTCAGATCTCCCCTTAGCCTTTTTTCCAGGCTCCCTAATTCGTCAGGAGACTCTTCAGCAATACTGAACAATATCAATTCGCATGAATGCTATAGGCAATTTACAGCACGACCCTATATGTATCTCTTCAGATGTAAGCCCCATTGAGTTCAATGGGACGCTCTCCCAGGTAAGCGTATATAGAATTGCAACCTTAGCTCTTCCTGAGACCGACAGAGAAAGAAGAGCTCTTGGAAGAGTTGACAAGTGCATTTCCTTCCCCTTCTGCGGTGTGTAGTGTCCATTCTGTAAAGCCTCCCTTTGTCTCGTGAGTATTAATTTATTAGTGTAGCTCCTCCCCTCCGTCAGCGTGCCAATCGGATATCCAGGCGGCTTTTAAAGGCCAAGAAATGTGACAGCACTGGGGGGAGGGGTTGGGGGAAGATTAACTCTTTCCCTGACGGCCAAAAGAAGGCTCTCTTCTCTTTCTATATGATCGCACAACAAGTCATATTCGTTCTCAGGATTTGAAAGCAGCAGCAGCAGTGAAAATAAAGGCAACCTTTTGCACTAATCATTAGTCAGATTTCTAATTGGCCATCCATCGAAAGCTGGCGTCTGGCTCCTGAACAGATAGATAGCGGGTGGTGATGGGGGCGGGGGCGGAGGAGAAACACTGGAGGCTGGTGGCTCTGATGTCAGTGGGGCAATGAACCTGCTCTGGTTTCAGTCGGAACCATTCAGAACTCTAAGGGAGCTATCCAAGGTGCTGAACCTAGTTTGGGGATAGGGTTCAGCCCCTTGGATAGCTCCCTTAGAGTTCTGACTGAAACCCAGAGTGGATTCACGGGCCCCCTGGCATCGGAGCACCACCCTCCATGGGGGGGGGGGGGGAGAGAGAGAGAGAGAGAGAGAGAGAGAGAGAGAGAGAGAGAGAGAACACACACACTCACACACACGACGTGGAGAAGTGGATGGGGGTGAAATTGTAAATATTCCCTCGTTAGGGGTGGGATGGGGGATATTGACAGACGCCGGCTGCAGCCGAGATCAGAACACGACACAAGCACAAAGGGAATCGATCGTCTGTGCCATTGAGACAGTCGAGACGCTTCCTTTCCTGCCGCCGCTCAGCCTCCGCGAGAGGAAAAGGCAGAGGAAAGGCGAGCGAAGAAATGCAAACGAGCCCGCGAGCGACACCGTTGCGCTTCGGGCCTCCTCGTTAGAGACCGCCGAGTTGCGCCAGGCCCCGCTCCCTCTGCGCCCGGGATCGCCCCCCCCCTTCATTCCTATAGATCCACGCGCTCTCCTGGGAGGACTTTTCTCTCCCCACACCCACTACAAATAAAGAGTCTGGGGGGATGTATCGGAGAGGCGCAACAGCGAGTGATGTCAGCTCGACGCCGAAAATAGAGAGGGATAGACTGCAAATCCACAGTTAAACCTTCCAATCCAGCTTTAGCCAACACCATGGCAATGTGAAGTCACCCACCACCCGTTACACATACGCCCGCGCGCGCGCGCACACACACACACACACACACACACACACCGTCTCTCGCTTTTGCGCTCTCTCTCTCTCTCTCTCACTCACACACACACACACACACACACTCCACACACACTCCTCGCCATCAGCAGCCGGCTCTCCAAGCGAGCGCAGAAAGCGAAGGATCAAAGCGCAGGTGCCCACGCTGCCTAAGCCTTGCCAACCCCCACTGATCTCCTCTCCCCTCCCTCCTCCCCGCTCTTTTCTTCGCCGCGACGCTTCGTTCCTCAAGACATTCAAGCTTCCAGAAGGCGTTGAGAAATCGCACTCCAAGCCAGGAGGAGGAGGTGGTGGTGGTGGTTGTGGCGGCGGCGGCGGCGGCGGGGGTTAGATCTCCAGAGCCAAGCTTCTTGGATGCTCGCCTTTCGGAGCCCGGAGGATTATACAAGGCAGGAACTCAAGGGGATCTCCGACGTTCAAAAATAGAAGGAAGAGGGGCTTCCCGCCGCCGCCCCCCCACCGGCCCCGCTGCAAGCGTCCACGCACCACTCAAGCCTTTGGATTTCTTGTGAGGACACAGACAGGGGGGCTTGCGCTGGACCAGCATGGCATCGGCAGAAGGGTGAGGGGGGACTGGGGGGGTCTTTGCGGGGAGGGGGTGGGATGGGGAAGACCAGGTTGGGTGTAGGGGGCGCGTGCGGCTCGCGGGTGGCGGGACTTGACGGTTTCATGGAGATTGCCTTCGTGGCCTCCCGACCGACCCCAGGATGAAAGAGGCATCCAACCGCAGCTCAAGGCGAGAGAATGGCATTTCAAATATGAGTCTCCCTTGGGAAAGAAAGCTTCCTCTTTTAAGCCGGCCTCGACTTCTTTAACCCTTGCGAAGCTAAACGCGATGAAATAACTTTTTTAAAAAGAAGGATAAAGGAGTCTATTAACGATGCAGTTCTTCTCTGCATACTTAGAAGTAAGTCCCATGGAAGAACGAATGGGGCTTACTTCAGAGTAAGCATGCGTAGCATCGGGATGCAAAGCGCATCTACTGGTAATAAGCTCAAAGGGACTTCAAGTCAGTGGGGCTTATATTCATATTTAGCAGAGGTGAGAACCTGTGGCTCTCCAGATGTTGTTGGACTACAATTCCCATCACTCCTGGCCATTGGCCATACTGGCTGGTGCTGGAGTCCAACAATATGGAGTGGGGGAGAGATCCATCCCTGATATATGGGATAGCACTGCAAGGTTGCAATCCTGCACACACGTATCTGGGTGGGGAATAAGCTTCATTGGCCTGGATGGGACTTACTTCTGTCAGGCTGCAATCCTAAATATACCAAGAAGCGGCTTTCCAATTCTTACGTGGTTGTGCAATAGATTCGACTCGTGCCAGATGCAGTTTAAAATGCCCGCAGGGGAAGGCAGCGGGAAGTCACGCTGGAGGGAGCTGTGTGGATTGCACAAGAGTTATTGCGGAGCGAGCGAGCGAGCGAACGCAAGTGCTTTCTTTTGTTTGGGGTTTGGGGCGCTTCTTTCTGCTACGCCAGACCTTCAGAAGTTTCCCGCCTCTTGCGAAAAGCTTCCCCAAAGGCCCAAATCAGCCGTCGGTGCTCTGGGGTTAGGGACTTGCTCGCTTGTTTGTGTTTTTAAAGTTATGTCTGGAGCTCCCGCGGGTTTTGTCTCGCATGATAACAGGCGTCTGGGCTGGCCGATGGCCTCTGGATCCGCGGGGCTTGCTGTCAGTTTGCATCAGCATGATCTGCTCTGGACAGGAACTTGTGAGGACAGAGTGTAAAAAAGAGGCTCGGTTTAGATCTGTTATTGGTGTGTGTGTGTGTGTGTGAGAGAGAGAGAGAGAGAGAAAGAGAGAGAGAGAGCAGTATTGAAGTGCACTGATAACTGTTGGGGCACAATCCACACTCCATATACTGCTTCGTGGTGTTATTTCCTGCATTTTATTCCACATTCATGATGATTTTACACAAGGGCAGGATCTATACTTCTGCTTTAAAACGGTTTATAGCAGTAGTGACAACTCCTGGGGCCCAGGACAAGCTCCATTTACAGTTTTCAAACCATTTTCAAAGTGTCATATCCTGCTTCGTGTAGTTCTGGTCTGCATGGGTGTGCCTTTCCAAGGCTAAAAGGCGAATTAAAGCAACCTGCAGCTGCAGGGAACATTGCTGAAAAGAGGACAAAAGTATGTGTGCATCAGACAGGTGACCCAGCAGGATGTCTAAACTGCAAACTCGATGCTTTGGGCAAACAATGGTTCCATAGCAAATCTCCACAATGCTTTCCCTGCTAAGTGATAAATGCCACTCCAAGGATTGTAAAGATCATGTTTGGTCACCCGTTTTAGGAACTGTAGAACACTTTAGTGTTTAGTCTTTGCAACAACTTGGCTTCACTGTTATCAAAGATAAATGAAGACAGTTGAGAAGAGTGACAGAGGTTGGCACTCTTCGCCAATCTGCTGCCCTCCAGATGTTCTGGACTACAACTTCCAGGATTCCTGACCCTTGACCATGCTGGCTAGAGCTGATGGAAGCTGAAGTCCAAAATATCTGGAGGGTGCCAGGGTGGGGAAACAGAGAATATAAGTGGACCACTTCACCAACCTAGCTGCTATTACAGGAAGATTCCATCCATGCCATGGCATTCACTGTTATCCTATAGCATAGATACTCTTTGCTTAATGTGGCCAGGATTTACTACTTCTATATCCCACTGATTTCAGTTAGATACTTAAGCATCTTCTTTACACTTTCCTGTTTGAAATCAATGGAACTGAAAAAAAATCATTAGATTACTATAAAGCAAGCGTCAGTTTAGAAGAGGCTTTCCCACCTCTGCATGGGAGAAGGGGTGTAAGTGTGACTTTTTATGATTATACCTGTTGGGACATATATGTGCATAATCTAAAAACACAGTATACTTTTTTAAAACTTTAGTGCTATTTTTCATATGCATGTTTATGCAGATTTAATCAATTGACTAATCAACTAATATACTAAAAGTAATACAGAAATGACCACTGTTTCTTTAACTGGAAAACATGTTACCTCCTACTTAAATGTGCTTAACACTGGCTCAACTGTACCCGTTGTGAAATGCTTCTAGGAACATAGGAAGTTGCCATACATTGAGTCAGACCATTGCAACTGTATGGACTGCCTATTTGCTACCAGGCCAGGTTTAAGGTTTTGTTACTGGTGTATAAAACCCTAAAACATTTTAGACCAGGGTACTTAAAAGTGTGCTTTACTAACATAGGAACATGGGAAGCTGCCTTATACTGAGTCAGACCATTGGTCCATCTAGCCCAGTATTGTGAACACTGACGGGCAGTGGCTCTCCAGGGTTTTGGGCAGGGTTTCACAGGCAGGAGGATTGAACCTGGAACCTTCTGCGTGCAAAGCAGGAGCTTTACCATTGGAGCCATGGACCCTCTCTGAAGGCTAGTGATTGGAAAATATTATTTACTAATCATATTTAATTGCTATATGATTGTATTTGTTTACCAAATTTGCAGAGCTCTTCGTTTATGCATCCCAATAATTTTTACAACAATTCTATAAGGTGAAATGCTAATATTATTCACATATGACAAATGGAGGACCTAAAAGTGGCTTGGTTAAGGCTACCCAGTCTACTCATGGCTGAAATTTGAATTAAGTACATCCAACCGATGGCTCAAAAATACTATACTATATCAGCTCACACAACATACTTTGGTTTTTAAAACACTGGAAATAGATACTGATCAAGTCTTCCTGTTTTGCACAAGACATCTTAACAATTCAGCCATTAGGTCTGATGGTAGGATATAGAGGAAACCCTCTTTTCTGTTTATTTTCCTTTCCACATACATACCCTCCCTTCTTTGAGAGAACTGCTTATGCTTAGCAGAGGATACGAATGTGTGAACTGGTTGAATGTGTAAACTGATTCCACTGAAAAATAGGGATGTGCACGGACCCCCCGTATTGGATCGGGACTCAGATCGAGACCTCCAATTTTGTTCCGCATCAGATCGGAACAAAATCGGAGGTTCCCTGGATCAGATCGGACCCAATCCAGATCCAAAAATCGGATGTCCGATTTTCGGATCAGCCGCCATTTTCCCCCATAAACTTGCATGTAAGTCTATGGGGAAAATGGTGGCGGGGGGTGAGTGGGGGCCTAACTCCCCCCTCCCTGTCCCCCACCCCCTGCAATTACCTCCCGGGGCCGTCCGCTGGCACCCATGGACAGCCCCGGGAGGTAAGTGGGGGCCCCCTCCCTCCTCCTCCCCCTCGTGCTCCTCCTTACCTGCCCGGCCCATCTGCTGCCGCCCAGGCGGCAGCGGATAGCAGTGGACGGCCCCATCAGGTAAGCCCCCCCTTGCGATCCTCCTTACCTGTCGGGGCTGTCCAATATGATCCAGATCGGGTCCTTTTCAGATCAGATTGTATTGGATCGGCCAATCCTGGTGCTGGGGATTAGATTGGATAATTTTATCCGATTTCCTCCAGATCGGGTCCGGATCGTGGATCGGACCCGATCCGTTGCACACCCCTACTGAAAAGCATTATCTCTGAGGTGAAGTGAAGTGGCATGTAAGTGCTACCTGTGGCGTGTTGATCTCTAATAGTTCATTTGCACCTCCAAGTCACCACTTGGTGCTGCAGTTATCAAGCACTGAATATGAACGTGTAAGTCAGCCCACTGCTTCTATTTAAGGGAATATCTATCTATCTATCTATCTATCTAATAAGGAAAGTCCAAAGTCAGTGACTTTGAAGATATATTAATATGTCGTGACTCCCTAACTTCTAGCACCCATTGAAGTCAATAAGGAGGCCTCTTAGGAAAACACAATCTTTTATTTTGCAAATGATCCCTTCTCTCCCTTTGAAAGGAGTTAAAACTTAGAAAGCGTTTTGCCCCAAGGCGTAATTAGCTAAGCAAACAAATCAGTTGATCCATCCAAAAGGAAACGAGAGTCACTTCAAGACGAATTCACATCCAGCCTCTTCTGAGCAAGAAGTCTTTCCGAGCACCACCTTGTAAGCCCTTTGATCTGTGCCCGCTTCATTTTCCTACTGAAAATGGGATCTCTGTTCTCCCGTCTCCGCCTTCTGAACACGAAAGCTGGTTTTTATCAGCAAGGTTATGTGCATCAGCCAATACATTTTCTAAAGGCGGAACTATGGGAACCTCGTCTCCTCCTGGCACAGACTAGTATGTCTCGAGATCAGAATCTGATTCTGAATTAATGTCTGACATTCCTTTGCCCTGAGCAAGGGGGGAGGAATTAGACACAACACCACCCCCACTCCCATAATGCTTCCCCCCAGGAGAGATGCACCCAGAACCCAGCCCAGGTTTGTGGGGGTAACGTTGATGAAATTTACGGACCAACAGAGGGGCATGCAAATTTTCCAATGGTTCCCAAGAACGTTCTTCAGGCCCATAACCTTTCCAGTCTATTAAGTATTGAATTTTTCCCCTTAAACAACGGGAGTCTAGAATGTCAGCTATTTCAAACTCCTCCTCCCCCTCCACCAAGATCGGAGGGGGTGGATCCAAGTTTGAACGATAAGGGTCCCCAGCTATTAGCGGAGAGAGCAAGGAATGGTGGAAAACCGGGTGGATCTTTAACGAAGGAGGAAGAGCCAACTTGAAAGCAACTGGGTTTATCTGGGCTATAACTTGAAAGGGACCCGTTCGTCGGACTGCAAACTTTTTGCTCAACATCTTTGAAGGAAAATGTTGAGTAGACAACCAAACCCAGTCTCCCACAGATAGAGAGGGACCTGGCCACGGGTGACAGTCTGCTGCTGTCTTGTAAGATACTTTGGTTTGTTCAATCTGGTCTTGAAGAATGTTGTGCAGAATGTGGAGTTCTTCCAAGAAGTCATTAGCAGCAGGCACCGTAGCAGAGCTGAGGGAAGATGGGAAAGTCCTGGGGTGATAGCCGTAGTTGACAAAGAATGGGGTCTGACGCGTGGTAGTGTGGCATGCATTGTTATAGGCAAATTCAGCTAGAGGCAAGAGATCGACCCAATTGTTTTGTTGGTAGTTAACATAACAATGGAGGTATTGTTCTAAGGTTGCATTAGTACGTTCAGTTTGTCCGTCCGTTTGAGGGTGATGAGCAGAAGAAAGTCGAAGTTCTATGTGCAGCAACGTTAACAATTCCCCCCCAAAATGAGCAGTGAACTGAACTCCGCGATCTGAGACCAATCCCTCTGGCCAACCATGTAAACGGAAAACATGGGTTAAAAACAGTTTAGCAGTGTCCTTGGCCGAGGGTAGACCGGTGCAAGGTATGAAATGAGCCATTTTAGAGAATAAATCCACTACCACCAGGATGGTGGTTTTGCCTTATGAGGAAGGTAAATCAGTAATAAAATCCAGGGAAAGCAGTTTCCACGGTCCTGCAGGCGTAGGTAATAGATGAAGTAAGCCCGTGGGTTTACCTGGGACAGCTTTAGCTCATTGACAGGTATCACAAGAAGCTACATAGGAGGTGACATTATTTTGCACTTGAGGCCACCAAAAGTCTCGGGTTACAGCCTCAAAAGTTTTGAAAATTCCAAAGTGTCCAGCTGTGCAGGAATCATGGCATTGTTGAAGGATCTTTTCCCTCAGAGCCTTCGAGGGGACATAAAGCTGGTGCCTGTGATGCAGGAGACCGCCACGTAACGAAAACAAGGAGGACGGGGTGGCCCCTTCCTTCAATCTGAGCTCAGTCACTTTGCGGCGTACAAAGGGAACTTGAGCTTGTTCATGACGGAGTTCTTCCTCCCAGGATTGAAACTCCCCCACCGCAGCCAAAGTTTGGGGAGGAAGAATTGGAGGAGGTAGTGGCGTCTCCTCTCCCTCAGAGAGGTATTCAGGTTTACGGGAAAGCGCATCCGCTTGTTGATTTTCAGAGGCTTGGGCATGGCTATCTTTAAATCAAAGCGTGAGAAAAACCAAGACCATCAGGCTTGCCTTTGATTCATGGCTCGGGCTGTTTGCAGATGAACCAAGTTGCGGTGGTCAGTCCTAATTTCCACTGAGTGGAGGGCCCCCTCTAATGCAGACTTTATGACTAGAAGCTCCTTTTCCCAAATTGTGTAGTTTCTTTCTGAAGTGGTTAATTTTCGTGAATGATAAGCACAGGGCTGCAGTTCTCCTCCCTCCCCTCCAGGTTGTAAAAGTATTGCTCCCAAAGCCACATCGGAAGCATCAGTTTGCACAACAAAAGGTTTTTGTGGATTGGGATGTTGGAGCAGGGGTTCTGAGCTGAACAAATGTTTTAGTTTGTCAAAAGCCTCTTGAGCAGAGGGAGGCCATTGAAAGGTAGCGCGTTTGCTCCTGAACAGATCAGACAAGGGGGCAGTAAGGTTAGCATAGTTAGGCAAAAATTTTCTATAGAAATTGGCAAATCCCAGGAATCTTTGCAAGTCCTTCCTGGATTTTGGGGCTTGCCAGGACAAGACTGCCTGTACTTTAGTGGGATCCATCTTAATGCCTTGTGTGGAAATTTGATAACCCAAAAAGTCCAATGTAGACAAATCAAAAGCACACTTTTCCAACTTAGCAAAGAGATGATTCTCACGAAGACGCTGCAGGACGGCTTCTACGTGGAGCTGGTGTTCTTGGGGATCTCGAGAGAAAATAAGGAGATCATCCAAATAAATAATCAGGAACTTGTCCAGGTAATCCCTAAAAATATCATGCATGAGATGGTAAAACATGGCTGGAGCATTAACAAGGCCGTAACTCAGGACGAGGTGGGGTGGGGGAGGCGCGTGCGAAAGACTTACCCCAGTCGTTGCTGGGACTTCCTGACTAGAAACCCCCATGAGATTTGGTGGTCGGTCTAGTCATGCCTGAGGGGCAGAAGCTGTCATAGGAGTCGGCTCTTTTTTCCACGCTGGGGATCTGCAAGATTTAACATAATGCCCTTTCTTTCCGCACTTGAAACACAGTCCTTCCACATGCCGGCGATCCCTTTCAGCCGGAGAAATCAAAGGTTGAGTGGCCCCCAGTTGCATGGGAACTTCATCAGCTGCAACAGCAGGGGGGCGCTGAGGAGGGGGAAACGCTCTAGACAGTATAGGAGGAGGCATGGGGCGGCAGGCAGCTGCGCGCCGTGCATCTCTGTGACCCTCCAAGCAAGCATCTATGCGTAAACAGGAGGCGGTAAGATCTGCTAATGTCGCTGGAAGAGCAGACCATGCCAACTCATCTAAAATATCTTCGTTTAGGCCTTCCAAAAACTGGGCCATATAGGCAGCATCATTCCACTGTAAGTCCTGTATGAGCAGTTGAAAATTGGTAATGTAGACAGCAATAGAATCCTTCCCCTGGTAGACGGCGGATCTCTCTGGTTGCAGTCTCCATCCTAAGAGAATCTCCAAAAAAAGTTGCCATAAAAGTCACAAAATTTTGGTAATTGGTTAATAAGGGGCTGTTTGCAATTAGGAGCGCCGAAGCCCATTTCGCTGCCGCTCCGGAAAGTAGACTAATTAAAAATCCCACACGCATCTGGTCGGTCTGAAAATCGTCTGCCCTCAAACGCATGTAGAGCTTTGACTGAGCGCGAAAAGCAGTAAAAAGTTTCTTGTCTCCACCAAACGTCTCCGGAAGACTTACTGGACAATTTCAATGTGGAGGCACCGGGGGGGGGGGGGGGGGTGCCGCCGCCGCAGCATGTAATGCACCGACCGCCCCTAGCAATTGATTCACCTGATCCTGGAGAGTTTGGTTTTCAAGGGTTAAATTGGCAAGAGCCTCTTCCATCTTGCAAGCGTAGAGCACCCCAAAACAAGAAAGAAATCGAGAGAAAAAAAGTCCTTTTGGATGGATCAAGCTGTCGTGACTCCCTAACTTCTAGTGCCCATTGAAGCCCATTCCTCTTAGGGAAACACAATCTTTTATTTTGCAAATGATCCCTTCTCTCCCTTTGAAAGGAGTTAAAACTTAGAAAGCGTTTTGCCCCAAGGCGTAATTAGCTAAGCAAACAAATCAAGTTGATCCATCCAAAAGGAGTCACTTCAAGACAAATTCACATCCAGCCTCTTCTGAGCAAGAAGTCTTTCCGAGCACCGCCTTGTAATCCTTTTGATCTGTGCGCACTTCATTTTCCTACGGAAAATGGGATCTCTGAGTTGACTCCTGTCTCCGCCTTCTGAAGACGAAAGCTGGTTTTTATCAGCAAGGTTATGTACATCAGCCAATACATTTTCTAAAGGCGGAACTATGGGAACCTCGTCTTCTCCTGGCACAGACTGGTATGTTTCGAGGTCAGAATCTGATTCTGAATTAATGTCTGACATTCCTTCACCCTGAGCAAGGGGGGAGGAATTAGACACAACAAATATTTATGTGCCGTAAGCTTCAATCTAAATTTTTGGAACAGGCCATAGCTCAGTGGTAGAACACATGATTTGTATACAGAAGGTCCCTGCTTCAATCTCTGGCATCTTCAGACAGGGCTGGGAAGGAATCCTACCTAAAACCCAGGAGAGTGGTTGCCAATCAGTGGAGACAATACTGAGCTATATCAACCAATGGTCTGGCTTGGTATAAAGCAGTTTCCTATATTCCCAAGTTTAGTTCTTAGCAACTCTGATCTAGAAATCAGGAGACAGATTTCACCTCCCAAACCGGCAAAATCCAAATGATTTGGACAATAGAGCAGAGACAACTGTAACAATGTTCCAGTGAGACACTGAACACTGTTGTGATGCATGGGGAAGTATATTATTTAAAACATGAATGTATGAATGGACAGTGAGATTGAAATGGGATGCTGGGTACAAAAGCAAAGAAGCGGGTGTATGGCTTAATTAATGTGGTATGTGGTAAAACAGATGTTTGCAAGTACATCCACTAACACCGATTGTTATCTGTGTACAGTACAATCATATGCATGCTTACTCAGAAGTGATTTCCTATTATGTACAATGAGACTTATGCCTGAGTATCTATGGATTATTTACCCTATAATTGTATCAATGGGACATATCTGTTAGTAGACATGTATGGGATTGTGTTAATGAGACTGTCCACAAACATGCAGGAAAACTTTAACCACCTAATGAAATTAGGAATGGAACCAGGGTCTCCAGTCCTATGGAACTTACTGTAATGGGACTTATTTCTGAGTAGACATGGATAGGATTACACACTTAGTCATTAATGAATTGAGATGGTGTGCGTCTATGTTGGCTTGTCACCAGATTAAACAAATCAATCTGCTATTTGGTTTTGATTGATATGGGTTTAAATTAATATGAGTTTTAATTGATTAAATCTGTACATTAAGCAAAACAATTGTTTGGGATGATCTATTTGCATTTAGATTTTAGATGGCATGTGATGGCCACTAGGTTAGATAGTTTTAAAAGGGCATTAGACAAATTGCTTTCAGTGGCTACTAGTCATGATGGCTGTTACAACCTCCTGGTTTTAGAGACAGTATGCTTTTCAGGACCAGTAGCTGGAGAGCAAAGTTGAGAGAGGGTGATTACCCTCATGTCCTGCTTGGAGGCTTCCCACAGGCATATGGTTAGCTGCTATAGAGTCCTATATACTGAACTAGATGGATGTCTGGTTTTATGTAGAATGAATGTATTAGAGGTCGGTGATGCAGATAACCCTAATATCAGCTCCTGGTGAGTTTCTTAATGCAGAATGCATTGGGAAAGATGTTGACTGTCTAGACTCTCTTGTCTGCTAAGCATCCAGACACAGATACATTTCCAAGATGGCATGGAGGCTGTTAGTCCCGCTGGGAAAAACTAGCAAGCAATTTAGGCAGGAAAGGTCAGAAAGGGTATTGGCATGACTGAATCTTATGCTATCCTATTTCAAATGTTAATTCACACTTGTTAATGTTAATATTATATGCAACTGCTACTACTATTTGCCACCAGAAAACCATATGAATGAACTTCATCTGAATCATACAAATAGATTACAAGGACCTATTTATTAAAATGATAGGTGGGGGATTAGAGGTGATTAAAAAAAGCAGTGGAATGTGAGTCCTACTCCTTGTTTCAAAAAAAGTTTATCAGAAGCAGGTAGAATATGTTCAGTATGTCAGGAGATGCAAAGTTCCATATATTATGTCAGAGTGGTGAAGGCTTCTGTGAACTGTAGTAGTAGAAGCACACATAGCCGCACTGTATCTTCCTATCTGTGGAAGTTACCCAAGCCTATGTGACAGAATCTCCCTTCAGATATTTCTTCTACATATTCAAAGAGTATGAAGAAGCCCCTGACATGAACTTCCTTGCCAATGTCACCACCAAGACTTTGCTTGTCAGGTGGAAGGTCCGAAGAAGGAGCTTATATGCTTTCAGCTGTATGTGCATATTAAGCTGCCCCAAGCAACCAGTTTGCTCAAGGCTTTTCATAGCACTGAGCTTCTGAAGCTGAATACATATAGGTTTCTCCCTTTAGACCTTCTCCCCAAAGCACAGATGTCTGGAGCAGGAGTCAATGGGGATGTTCACACTGGAGGCAGGGTGGGTGTGAAAGAGATAAACTCTGGTGTTGTATAAATTCTTATAAACTCTTTTTATTGTTGTTAATACTTGAATATCCACAATGCTCGACATTTCGGAAAACAATCCTTCCTCAGGAGCTGGATATTTCATGGTATACTGCCCAAGAATTGTTTTTTTTAGGAGATAACTGTTGTATTGCTTTCTCTGTTCGTATATCCTTCTTACAGTAAGAAGGACATATGAACAGAGAAAGCAATACAACAGTTATCTCCTAAAAAAACAACTCTTGGGCAGTATACCGTGAAATATCCAGCTCCTGACGAAGGATTGTTTTCCAAAACATCGAGCATTGTGGATATTAGAGTATTAACAACAATAAACAGAGTTTATAAAAATTTATACAATACCAGAGTTTATCTCTTTCACACCCACACTGTATGGTGTTTTTTCCTTTTTTCTTCACACTGGAGGCAGGGCCAGCTTGCATGACTGCTCCTTCCTCCATTCTCTGGAAGCCTGGAGAGAAAGTGTGAAGAATAATGAGCTATTGTCTGCTGTGTAGCATAACAAGACCATTTTAGCTTCTTAATAAGCCTCTAAACCAGCCATCCACAAATTGGCACCCTCGGGATGTTTTAGACCTCAACTCCCATCAGCTTCAGCCAGCATGGCCAATGGTCAGAAATTCTGAGACTGCCCTCCAAAACATCTGGAGGGCACCAGATTGGGGAAGGGTGTTCTAAACTGTGACCCATGTTTACAGGGGTCCAAGTTAATGGGTAAGTCATGAAAATAGCAGGGCAACAGCTTGCTCTTATAGAATGCTGGTTTTGCGATCTTGTGGTACTAGCAGAGCATTTTTGTAAATGACATCTTACTGCTGAAAGATGTATATGCAATACACAACAAATGCCTTAAAAATCCAAAGTCTTTCTACCCCAATCCTCATTACAGAGTTTCTCTGGATATAAAGGCTTATGGATGCTATGGACAGCAGTTTATACCAGACAAACAACATTTCTAAAACTATGTTCCAGGATCTATCATGAATGAAAAGAAGGAGAAAGGGAAGACCTAGTATGTAGCCCCCAAGCCATTTAAACTGGGAAATACATAAAATCACCCTACGGACTGAGAAGTCTCAGGATGTGTATGGATTCATTCGCATGATGCTATAGAAAGGTTTTATTATACAAAAGCTTTTGTATAATAAAATATTTCCATAGCATCCTGAGACTTCTCTCCCTTTTTGTGTACATCTTGGATGCTCACCCACCTTGCACCAGCTATGCATTCCACTAAAATAATCTTTTCTTTCTGTCTCTTATCTTTGAAGTCAAGCCATTTCTTAATATAATGGAGCCCATTGTGTCAATAAAGTTGGTACCATGGGCCAGTGTTGTGTGTGTGTGTGCTGAGGCTAGCAACAAAGTCTCTCATATAATTTTTAACCCATAATTAATCAGTAATGGCTCATGTGACAGTCTATACGCTTGTCACTGCATGGAGAATTGAGAGCCAATGCCCTTAGGAGAGGGTGTTGTAAAGTGGAGGCAGAGAGGCTATGACTTCCAGCACCATGCAAGGTGCATGGTTGCTGAGTGAATAGTAGCTCTTGGTGATGGCCACTGAAGTCGGAGCTCACAACTGGACCAAGCTTTGCTACATACTTGGCAGCTGCATGCCTACATAGCACTGAAGCAGCAGTCCCCATGCCTCTATCCATGTCAAGTCCTCCAATAAGGGGATGGGGTCTCCTCTGCCAAGTAGCAGCACTCAGTGGCCAGCACTGATAGCCCAACAGCTAACTATCATATGAGGTACCACTGAGTTAATACATATTTTGTAAACCAGTTCAATTCTGCACTCTCACGCCAACATGTATCTATAAAAAATTAGAGATCACTTTCTAGTTTGTGATGTTATTGTTGGTATCACAAATAAGTCACTACAGACTTTTCATTGACCCTGTTCAGACAACACATTAAGCCACAGTGGTTAATATATAGGATCTATCATTTTATCACACATTCTTTTTTTTTTTCTTTGTCTGAGTCTCATTCTAGACATACATGCCACCCCACAAGAACATTTCATGCATCTGACAGGGTGGACTCTAATCCCCCAAAGCTTATGCCATAATAAATTTGTTCATCTTTAAGGTGCCTCAAGACCTTTTGTTGTTTTTGCTGCAACTGATTGACACAGCTTCCCTTCTGGAAGCAGTAAACTTATTAGTTCTATTCAGGCAGTCCATATGTTGCTGTAATTAACATGTAGAATGGAGAGTGAGGATGAGCACACTAGCTCCATCCCCCTGCCTAACCATTCTCATCTCCATCCACGTCTTGAAAATGACTATCTATGTGGGGGAGGGGAGACACATTTCCTATTCATGGAGGTTCCTCGCATGATTTAGAACCCTGGAGAATCAGGAATCTAAATTGTGTGGCGAGACCCAACAGATACTAAGGGCTCTTCACTGCTAACAGTTGCCCTCAACACATGGAAGACAATGAGAACATTGACTAGGGTTGTATGTGAAGGTAGTGTGCTCATCCTCCTTCTCCATCCTCATGTGTTAATTAAAGCCAGATACGTAATGCCGGAATAGAGCTGTTGGCATGAATCCATACAAGTTCACTTGTATATTACAACCACAAACTTTCCATGGATTACAAAACCCTACTAAAAATGTTAGCACACAACACCAGTGATCAAAATGCTTCACTCCGTGTTTGATCTCCCTTGGCAATCATGGGGCAGATGGAATAGATAAACCTAAAAAATGAGAAATATTCACTGTGCCGTGACCCTGCTCCCATGGATGTCAATAGCAAAACTCCCACAGATTTCAGGTTTATAACCTCAGTGAAGTAAAAACCAAAGAAAAAAAGAGTTCTCTTCAGCTCAGACAAGCATTGTTTGCTGTCACAGAAATCTATCTCAATCAGAATTCAAATAGATTTTTTTAAAAAATATTTTTGGTTGCCATCTATCTCCATGAAATTCAGTGGGAGTTCTGGTGTTGGTTTCAGCAGAATGTGGACTGCACCTAAATTGTTAATAGCCTGATCCTGCTATTGGGGCACACTAGACTGAGTGAAAGGGGAGAGAATCAGCGCTTAGCACAGCTGGCGCCAATGCAGATGTGTTAGTGCCTGCCTTCTAATATACTGCACCAGGACTATTGGCATGGCGCTACTGGGAGTAGAACAGGAATGATGAACAGGCAAGGCTTTCTTTTCCTTCAGAACTTAATTTTGACCTATTGTTGGGCAGGGCCACCAGCATCCCAGTATTGGGAAAAAGGCGGGATATAAATAAATATCATCATCATCATCATCATCATCATCATCTAGTAAGGCATGAAACAGGAGTGGGAAAATGGAAAACAGGACAAGAATAAAACAGAGGAAAAGATAAGACTTGGGCCAGTGTTAAGGGTAGGTATGGTTAGGCACCTGCTAAGGGACCACACCCCCAGCAGAGAACCACTGACCAAAGCCCCCTGGACTTGCTCCTCCTCACCATTGCAACCTGCTTATTCACCTGCCTCTCGCTCTGGCCCAGACAACAGTGATGGTGTGAAGGAGGAGCAGTAGATGCTGCTGCCTGCTTGCTCACTGGCTCTCTGCTTGTGAAGTGAGCAAGGGGTAACAATGTTGAGAAAGCGAATGAGGAGCAATAGCAGCTGGTGACAATGAGGGGAGGGTGAGTAGATAGACTCACTAAAGGAGCCCATTGAGGTGTCTTGCACAAGGACCCTCCCAAACCTGAAGCCAACCCTGGTTCCATGCAGAATTCAAAGTGCTGGTTATCACCTACAAAGCCCTATACGGCTCAGGTCCAGGTTACCTGAAAGACTGTATTCTCCCATATGAGCCTGCCCGTGCTCTAAGATCTTCTGTGGAGGTCTTTCTCTCAGTCCTACCAACACCCCAGGCATGCCTGATGAGTACGTGGGAGAGGGCCTTCTCGGTGGCTGCTCCAAGGATCTGGAACTCCCTTCTTAGGAAAGCTAGACTGGCTCCATCCTTGATATGTTTTCAGAGGCAGGCAAAAGCTTTCTCATTCGGGCAGGACTTCCATCTATGTTAAGATTTAAAAAAAATTAATATGTATTTTAAATGTGGACATGTTTTGATATTGAAATCTATTTAATTATATTTTTAACTTTTGTATATTTTTATTTATAGCTTTTAACTGTATATGTTTTCATTTTGCAAAGCCACCTTGAGGCCCAGTATTGGGCAAAAGGCGGGGATACAAATAAAGGTAATAACAATAATAATAATGTTAATAATAATAATAATAATAATAATAATATAGGATGGTCAAGGGTTAGAACCTGTTTTAGGTTCAATGGCCTGAACCATTACAGCTAAAGCAGAGTTGTATTACCAGTTCATAATTAACTCTTACTCTAGCACAGCCTTCCCCAAGGTGGTGCCTTCCAGAGGTGTTGGACTACAATTCTTTGTAATTTCTGTAAGCTGCCCAGAGAGTTCCAGCTACTGGAGCGGTCTAAAAATGTAATAAAATAAATGACCTCTCATCATTCCCAACCGGCGTGACCATTGTCCAACACTTCTCCAGGTTGAGGAAGGCTGTTCTAGCAAGGGCATCTTTCATTCAAGGTAGATATAACTTTTCAGATTTCAGACTAGTCATAAACAAATACAGAGAGATTTCATGTGTGTAAGAGTGATGACGTTCCAACCCATACCCATATATATCCAGTTGACTATTTGAACAGGCCCTTTGCATTTACAAATAGTATGCCTGTAGGCCAGGAGTGGGCAACTTGTGGTCCTCCAAATGTGTTGGCCTACAATGCCCATCAGCCCTAGCCAGCATAGTCAATGTTGAGGGCAATGTGAGTTGTATGACAAAATAGCTGGAGGGCCACAAGTTGCCCACTCTTACTTATTGTCAGGAGCCCTACAAAAGTAGGATGGCTCATTGTAAACTATGGACTAACCTATCTACAGGTTGTACCAGCACATGCCTGCTCATGAAGTCTACGGTATGAGTGTAGGCTGGGGGTGGGTGGGTGAGGTTCCTGCCATGACCTTGCTCCTTTGCACCATCCATTGAAATGAATAGGAACCATTGCATGTAGAGGAGCTTGGAAAACCTATATTTGGGTTTGAATTTGTAATATGTGATGGGAGAATATGCAGTCTGTTTGTGTAGGTAGACAAATGTGCACATAATTATTGGGTTGAAAACATTCTCAGGCGAATAACCTGCACACATTTCTAAGCATAACATTTTTGTTTCTCAAGTGTGAAATAAGCTGCACAACAGGAGAATTAGCTGCATCTTTTTTACCCGTCTGACCTATTCACCTCCACTTTGCTCACTAATCCTTCTGCAAGGGCTGCCTCTAAGCTACAAATCTCTGAGCAGCTTTCGAACAGCTGCTGTATTTAAATTGGAAAAAGTGTCCATACTATGGCAGTCGAGGAGTGCACACAATGAGAATGATCTTGGGATCTATAATAGGGTGTCCAGATGGCCCGGGGTTTCCCGGTCCTAACCTGGAAACCTAGGCCGAACCGGGGCAACCGGGGGGCAGCGGGGGAAAACCGGGGTGGCGGGGGGTCACACGGCGGTGGCGGGAGGCGGGCAGCGCGAGGCACTTACTTGCTGGAGCGTCCGCTTCCCTCCGGTGCTCGGAATCTACTGAGAAACAGGCTTCGTGGCATGTCCCTCAGTAGCGCGCCGGGTGATGACGGAAGCGGATGCCCAGGTAAGGAGCGTGGGGTGGCGCGGCGCGGGGCGGCGCGGGGGGGCGGCACGGGCGCGCGGTGTGGGGGTTGTTTTGGGTGGGGGGGGCGGGGGGGGTCCGGGATTTTGATTGTCATAATCTGGTCACCCTAATCTATAACATAATATCATTGCACACAAGAGTTTTAACTTATGCAGTCCTATGATATGATTTACAGAATTATCTAGCCTGAAGCCAGAAATTATTCTGAATTCTTGACAAAATATCAATCATTTGTATAGGTCTGCCCATAGATTGGATCTGGGGCCCACAAATGCTTTATTTGTCTCTAGGAACCATACTACAAGATACAGTAATTAAATAATAATAAAAAAACACAGGCACTTTTTTTAAAGAAATAGAACAATGATTTCATGTTTTCAGAAAGAAATATTCCAGTCTCTCTCCACACACACACACACACACATATTGCATGTAAAATGTGTATTGTGTGACATGTATAGTGTGTGTGTGTGTATACACATACTCTCTCTCCCACACACACACACATTCATACATACATACATAATGCTATTTGTGAGCACAGGTGCTCCATACTCTGAAATTATTATTGCTATGTGGTGCTAACTTTGCTGTCGATTCCAAAAACTCATGAGATGACCAGTTTGTATCTCAAATTCACTGTCCTGGCCATCATCCAATAAAAAAGTGATCTGGAGAAGAGGAGTGCCCCCTGAGAATACAGAAGTCAGTCATTCCTGGTTTAGATGATTATAAACAATTGATAGATGTAATGCCCATGACTATTAATGCAGTTAACATATTCATCAGTTAGGAGGAATTTGCTTAGAGAAAATATAATTCATCTCATGATGAAAGTGTGCTTATAAAATAGCCTTATCTCTCCTCACCTCCCACATATATTTGTCCTCATGGCATGAATGTGGGTGCATCTATTTTTACCAGCAGGTGCATAGTCAAAGAGTGATAATTTATATTGCTCGCCACTTCTAAAATAGCAGGGGATGCTTTTTTTTGCAATAGAACAGGTGGCTGAAGGAAAATAAATGTTGGGGTAGTTTTGTACAAAACTTTTAAGAGGATCAGCTAGGGCCAATCTGCACAATTCAGTGGCGGCTTTCACGAAAAAAAGAGAGCATCCTCCAATCACTGGCAATTCTTTAGCATCATTGTGTACAGAACATCGGGGGGAATGTATGGTCCCCAGCATAGCAAATGGGGAGGGAAGATGGAAGTTGTAGTCCAACAACATCTCGAGGGCCACACATTCCCCATCCTGGATATATAATCATATAGAGCAGGAATGGGCAACACACACTCCTTGGGCAGCATGCAGCCCCCGTGGCCTCCAGTGCCCCCATCTCCACCATTGGTGCTGCATTGCTGAAATTTGGCAGTCCAGTGGCAAAATAATTGGTAGGTTGCAACTGAATGTCAGCAACAAATTTTCAGTGGCAAACTGTGATGGAGGCTAAAGAGGGGCAAATTTAGCTTGAAAACAAGCAAAATGTGTCCTTTTTCAGCTTCTATCATGGTTTGCCATCAACTTTCAGTGTCAAACCATTGATGTTTTTCCACTGCTGTACTGCCAAACCTTGATGGCGCAGCAGCAGTAGGAATGCAGCACATGGGGAGGGATCTAGGGGAGTAGAAATTAGCCCCCATACCCTCAGTGTTGCCCACCCTGACATATAGAAATGTGTTTAGGCTCAGGCCTCTTTATCACCATATCAAAAATGAACTGGTCCAAATTAGTGGCAGGCAAACTTACCCTAGATCAATTCATTATTTCCTCAGATAACAAACTCATTCATTCATATAAGATAGAATGTTCACCCTTAAAATGAACTCTTATTCCACATAAACAAGTTTTTGTGAATGTGGAGTACAAAAGTGCAGCTTGGGAGCCGTAGTTTGGAAAAGCATAGTGCATCATGATGTCATGCATCACCATCTTATGTCCCCTTTCCTGATCAGTTGATTTTGTGTGGCCTGAACAAAATAAAGTACTGTATAAACACCAATGACCTAAATCTGATCCAAGAGTAAAAAAGATGTGACAACATCACAGTTTACTATAAGCAAGAGGAAGTTTAATTCAACCAATGCAGTGCATGCATAGAAATACCATTTTTAGATATAGAGGACCTGTTCATACAACACGCTAAACCATGGTTAGGTCGCTGTGAGCATGTATAAACTGTGCTTATGTAGCCACCATGGTTAGGAATGGTTCACATGACATGCTAGGTCATGGTTCACACGACATACTAAGCCAAATGTTTAGCTCAAAATGCTTAACCACTGTGGCTTAGTATGTTGTCAGAACAGGGTCATACTGTGCCTGCTTAGAAGTGCATGATCAATTTCAAACGTAATAGCAAATTTGTAAAAAGCTGGGCCAGGTTTGTTAAAAAGGTGACCATTACCAGGAAGCTGACTAATTCTGACATTCGGTGGCATCAATACTGCAGATGGTTCACCAGTACAAGGGCCATGTCAAATTTCGCATGGAAAACTGGGTGAGGCAGGTGGACTGAATCCTATATATTAATAGCAAAGGAATTCTATATACTAATAGCAATGTCTGGGTTCTTTTGTAGCATGATCCAAACACAAGAGGAAGTTAATATCAGTCTGGAGGGAAAAACAGAAGAACAAAAAAATTTTAGTGTGGGGGAAACCCCAAAATAATTTGATGAGCATCGAGTATATTCAGTAGGTGTGTAATACTGACTGACTGTTGTGGGGTGGGGGAGAAAGGAAAACCAGGAGAAGGGGAGTTCAAACAAATAATCTAAAAGCATTAAAAGTACACCTAAGTGACCTGAGGGGTTACATGAGCTAGCCCTACTCTCACTGATTGGACATTCAGCAATCATGAGCAGAGAACCTATGCATGTATCACCATATTTCTTTAGAGTTCTTCTGTGAATGGAGATCTCTCTCTCTACACACACACACGGACGGACAGACGGAGGGAGGGAGAGGGAGCATTCTACATGTGTACATTGGGGGTCCTTACAGTTGTTGAATATACGATGTGTGTGCCTGGTGGGTGCATACTGACTCTGCTGTCCCCACATATGGGGGCAAGAACGTAAGAAGACCCATGCTGTATCAGACCAAGAGTCCATCTAACCCAGCATTCTGTTTGCACAGTGGCCAACCACCACATAATGTTTCCAGCTGTATAAACAATGGTTAATGAAGCCAGAATGACTTTTTGGCCCATGCACTCCTGTTCCCCCTCCCCTTGTGCTCCAGCTTTGGTGCTGAGATCCCAGTTTGTTTATACCAAAAATTCTCATTTCATCTGAAACTAGGTATGATGTCTTCATGTGGGTTTACTATCCAGGATATTAAGCCAGGATCTGTTTCTGGCTTAATATCTGGTTTGTAGTCTGACCATATGGAAAGGAGGACAGCCCTCCTGTATTTTTTTAACAGTTTTATAGAAAAGGGAATTTCAGTAGCTGTCACTTGTATGCATGCAGCACCTAGTGAACTTCCCTCTTCATCACAACAGTTAAAGCTGCAGGGGCTATACTAGAGTGACCAGATGCAAAAGAGGGCAGGGCTCCTACATCTTTAACTGATGTGATGAAGAGGGAATTTCACCAGTAGCTGCATGCATACAACTGACACCTGCTGAAATTCCTCTTTCTCTACAACTGTTAAAGAACAGGAGCCCAGTCCTCCTTTTCATATGGTCACCCTACTGGTTAGTAACTAACATTAAGCCAGCACTCTCCATTTCCAACCACCCTATTTACAAAAAACAAAATCTTCATGCTGAAGTCACATATGATAGAAAGATAAAGAATAATGGCAATTGGTTTGATCCTAATTTAGAGCCTATCTACACAGTCCCTTGGAACGCTTTAAATAGTATTTTAAAACGTTCCTAATAGGTGCGTTCTAAAATGTCTTAGGCCACATTACTGAGTACTCACATTACAGGAGAAAAATTCTTCAGTCTTTAAAGCAGTATATGCACTCACACACTCTTCTGCCCCATCTCTTTCTGTTTCATTTTTAAAATGAGTTTAGGGCAAGGTATTGTGGGCATTGTAGTTCAGCCACCCACTTCCTCCTTAGTTCCTCTGTCATTCCCTAGCTTTTTATAATATAGGGCTAAGAATTGTGGGTGTTGTAGTTCACTCACCCACTTCCTCCTTAGCCCCTCTTTCTTCCCCACCAATCAACTGCTAAGCATTTGGGCACCAGTAAAGGAAGCACTGCCCCATGAATCACAAACGGTAAGGAAAGACACATTATTTTACTTAAAACGATTTATTAAAAGTGAAACCGTTGTATATAGCTGAAGTGAGTTTTAAAAAACCTCGGGTATTCATCGTTCAAGGGAGTGTGTCATGTGGCCCAAAGAGTTTTCAAAACCCTTATAAAACGTAAAAAACCTAGTGTGTAGATCGGCTCCTAGTCATACTTGATGTAGACTCATTAATATCAATAGGGCCTCGACTGAGTCATGAATAACTTAAGCCCTGCTGATTTCAATAGATTTATTGTATATATGACTAAGACCCTTTCTACACCATAGGGATGTAGAGGGAGGGAGGGCAATCCTGGAAGTACCTAATACACACCGTCGGCGCTCAGGGAGCAGCTGGGGGCCATCCCAGGCAAACAGCCTGGTGTAGAAATGGCCTAAGTCTGGAACCAAACCTTAGTCTGATCCAAACCATGTATAACATAAATAAGAAAGCAATCTTCAGTGGCTGGATGACAATGCCCTGCTGGGTCAGGAGGTCAAGGCAGGAGGTAAAGGCTTGTTTCTAGGGTGACCAGATAAAATCCAGGTCAGGGCTCATGTAACTTTAACAGTTGTAGAGAAAAGGAAATTTCAGCCAGTGTCATTTGTATGCAATTAATTCCCTCTTCATCACAACAGTTAAAGTTGCAGGGGCCCTGTCTTCTTTTGTATATGGTCACTCTAGTATAGTGCCTGCAACTTTAACTGTTGTGATGAAGAGGGGATTTCACCAGGAACTAATTGCATACAAATGACCCTGGCTGAAATTCCCTTTTCTCTACAACTGTTAAAGTTACATGAGCCCTGACCTGGATTTTATCTGGTCACCCTAAAGGCTTTTCAACTAGTGACAGATAGATAGATAGATAGATAGATAGATAGATAGATAGATATTTTAAAAAACCTCTCCCATTGAAACCAATAGAGAGGAATTAGCTATGCCAGTTCCTAAAATGCCTAGGAGAATAAAAAGGTCTTCACCTGGCACTCAAAAGATCATAGTGCAAGCCGGGCAATGCCATTCCACAGACGGGGTGCCACTACTGAAAAGGCGCTCTTCTTTTCTTGTACCATACCACGCCTCATTTGACTGGAGGACCAGGAGGAGGGAACCATAAGTAAAACCATCAAAAGGGAGGCAGTGCAGTAGCCTTGAAGATGCCTATCAATAGTTCGCCCTCGGACAGCAGTCTGAACGGGCAGGCACACAGGTCACCTGGTCAAGGTCTTCCCCTCTAGGGTCAGATGTACTGTATTTCTATTTAAATTGTTGTAATTATTTCTAAATGTGCATCTATCCATATAAATCATAATATGCAATTTTCTCTTTGGTCCCCCCTTTTTTTTGACAATGCAGAAGTAACCATCCTGCCCACACTGGGTGACCTGTGACTGCAGGCTGCTCTCTGCCGCTAGCCTTCTCTAGCAGCATCCTTACAGAGCACCCTTGGTTTTGCCCTTACTGCCTCCAGAGGCCCACTTTGACCTGTACTCTCATCAGTTTTGTTATCCAGCATGTCCGCATGTGACATGTCCGAATTACTAATATCAAATGCTATTAATAGAAAAAGTTTGTCTCTCGACACTGTCACCATGACAATGTGGTGAATAGCAACTATCTCACCTTGTCCACCTATAGTAACATTTAGAAGTGAAAGACCTGACATCTAGTCAACATCACAAAGGGAAATATAATTTCAGTGAACTGAGATGATCACTCATAAAGAATTTTGCTTTGGGACATTTTAAAACAACATCACCACCACACACACAGCAATTCTTCCTTCCAATATTCTGAAATATACTCTACTGTGACTTGGATCCTAGACTACTGTTCTATGCATGCAAGGAGAAGGCGATTTCAACCAACTCCCTCCTCCAATTGCGGCCTTAACGCCATAGCCTACACCATTTCCGTACTTCTCTAGCCCCCAGAAACAGATTTTAGAGTGGTTGTAGGGGGCTGCAGAGGGGGAAAGCCCCATCCTTGAACATGGACTCTCTTCTGTTCTTGGAAAGAAATTCCCGATCCAAGCCTACATGTTTAATTAGCTGTGTAAAGTAACTTTCATAAAAAACTAAATTTAATTTGCATTTTATTGCACACAAATGGCCATAGTTTTGACCGAGTTTTAATATCTAATATTATTTGCTTGATTAACTTATCTATCTAATGACCAAACCGATCATGTTTAGCTTCCTTCACCTGTTATAAATCTCCCCCCCTGATAAATATGCTTTTCTGATAAGCAGGTGAGAACATATTTTTCATCAAACAAAATGTGCTAGTTCCTTAGAGCACTTAAGACTGGGAGGAAATTTATATGACTCCCAACAGATGGCAGTACATGACAAGTCTTTTCTCCACTATGTTAAGGGGCCAAGCTTCATTTTCAGAATTTTTTTTTATTAGCTCTTCTGGCACCACATTTTTCTCTGTATGTACTTTTGTTTTGTTTTAATCTTGAATATTACTAGAACATAGCTATAAATGGGTTTTTTTTCATCTCTCTTGTGTTAGTTCCAGGGAATGAGAGACATGAATCTGTAGCAATATATTTTAAAATATCTGTAAAGGTGGCTTCATAGAATAATCTGCAGTCATCCAACTGCAGCCTTTGAATTGGCCTGTTTGGAATGTATTTATTTAGAAGATTTAAATAACAATCTACAATCAAAAATATTTGAGCAGTGAACAATAAGAAGGGGAGGAAAAATCATCATGATAAGAATTAGACCCTTTAAAATCAGATTGTCCCAATAAAACTGTGGTTGGTTAGTCAGGGAAGGCTTGTTGAAATAAAAATGTCTTGTAATTTGGTTGTTAGCTGTGTGTATTGTTCTAATGGGCCCCCTTCCACATACACAGTCTAACACAAGACGCCCAAGTTTTTCACGGGCCAAAACCCACCTAATTCCATTGAGACAAAGGTGGGCTCAGGTTTATCATCCAAACATCCACTCAACTTCTAGCCTTATGGTTCCATATTTGCCAGTCTTTGCAGCTGCAGGATTTGGATTTGGTATCCCCTCGCCCCAGAAACTAACCCAAGAGGTTAGCAAAGATATGTCACAAATCAGATCCAGTACAAGTCCTGCATGTGTCTACACCAGTTTCTCAAAACTGCTTGGCCACAGTTTGATATGGGAAGAGGCAGCATAAATTGGGTTTTCACTCCTAAACCTGCCGCAGGCTGAGCCACTTTTTTTTTTTAGAATAGACCTTTAGGAACATCTGTCAGGGATGCTTTAAGGTGGATTCCTGCACTGAGCAGGGGATTGGACTCAATAGCCTTATAGGCCCCTTCCAACTCTACTACTCTATGATTGTATGATGCTATAAAACTGGCCCAGATAAATGTGTGTCATAAGGAGAAATACAGGCACAGTGAACTTACCAAATTTCAGTGTTGGTTTGTCAAAGATACATTCTGCGCAATTAACTTTAGTAGATCATTGTAACTGAAAGAGCAAGAAAGGCACTTTAAGGAAAGCTTTCATCAGGGCTAAGACTTTATCAACTTTCTGAGCTTGACATAGCCATTGTAAAAGGCGAAAGATTTATACGATTTGAAGAGAAACCAGAGTCTATCCTGTATTCAACTCTAGATTTCTTTTATAAGAAGGCATGCTGGCCCTTATTAAAACTTACCATTCTTTCTCTCTGTATAATGTGAGTCCATATAACACATGAATTGAATATATAGAACTGTTCCTATTGCAATGGTTAGAAAACAATTAGTGCAGATGATATCTGAGCATCCATTGCTGTGGTTGGTGGTCGCACAGAGCACTCAGGGCTGGTAAACAGCCTAAGCAGGTATGAGGAAAGTGGGGAAGGATTTGGGTAAAAGAGATGCCAGGACTGAGGATCTCAATCTAGATGTTTCTCTACAGTAGATCCAGTGCTGTGATGGGCTTCTCAGTGAAGCCTCTCACAGTTACCATCACCGAGGAAGAACGATACTAGGACAGAGCTCCCCAAATGCCCTTATGGTCCTACTTCTGCACTTCCTAACAGCCAATGGTCCATGCAAATGACTTTACTCACAAAATAGTGGTGCTTGAACGCCCCTCAGCTTGAATCATAAGTGGGTCACCAATTGCAAGCTTCCTTTGCAAATTCTCAGAAAATATCACTTTTAAATGGAGGATTCTGAACTGTCTCACATTTATTGCACATGTGCTTTCCTGCAGTGCTAGTCTACACATTGTCTAAGCAAGCGTGCAACGTTCCGTTTCCTTCCATCTGCTCCACTGTGCATGACAACACTTTCCCCCATGATTTGTTGCTGTCATTACTCCATATTTACATGAATGGAGCCCTACATACAGAAGGAGGTGACAGTCCATGTGGGAGAAAAGGTGAGGCCATTTTAAACAGCCTCCAAGGATAGAACTGGTAGCACACCGCACCATTTCTGTTGAGTATAATTTTTCAGAACTATTTAGTGCAAGTGAACAAAAGTTAGAAAAGGTGAAATTGTTACATTCTCCAGCCTGCTGCACTTACTTTTTTCTCTGCAATTATTCCCATGTGATTTCTTATTGCATTGGTCAGCATGCCACATTTTTAAACGGATTGTTTGGAGGAGCTTATAAATCACTTGGACTGGTTTGTTGCTCCCGAGGAAAGGTGTTTTGTTCCAAACTGTTAGAGATTTTGTTTTCCCAACAAGCAGACTCATTTAATTTGCTTTGGTGAAGGTCATGTTTTCCCAGTGCATGCCCTGCACTGGGATCATTTTGCAAATTATATACCCCTTTTTAAAAATAAATAAATAAATAAATAAATAAATTCCCAGTCGATTTCACAAATGACTAAACACGCACCAACCAAATGCCAACGCAGCAGCTGCCTTTTTGGGCAGCTAATCTGAGAAATGCAGACTGCGTAGGGGCAAATTAGGCACAGGCATTTGTAACGTTCTCAATTCAAATTACAAGCAGAAGATCATTTTCAGAGAGTTCCCCTCAGAAAACATTAGTGTATTATGAGCTGAGTAAATGTCACACTGTGCACCTGATAGTATCCAATGGCTACAACTTCACTCAGTATCTATCTGCCTATGGAGGGTATGGAGACTCACCTCCTATTTGTCTGTCCAATGTGCACAGGTTTGTTGCTGGATGCCAACTCTTTCTCCTCCACAACTCCCTGTTGCACCCCTGCCAGGGGACCATCTGCTATTTGAAGGGCTGTCCTGTCTAATTCTGGATTAAAGATAAAGAACTGTGGCCCATCAACAATTAGCACCTGAATTGCAAACTGAATAGGCAGGCACACGGGTCACCAGGTCACAGTCTTCCACACTATGGTGAGGTTAGTGCTGGGCTGAATCCTGCCTCCTATTTTCAGGAACCTTTTCTCTCCCTGAGAAAGAGGCATTGTTTTTTCTGCCTCTTTTGCAGAGCGGGGGAGAATTTCAGAGAAATTTCTCTGGGGGGGGGGGATAGGAGCATTTCCACATACCTTTTAAAGGTGTAGCCAGTTGTTTAGGGTCTTCTTTCTTTTTAATTTTTTTTTAAAAAACAACAACAACACCCCGGGTACTTGGAGGAGCTGGGTAGTTTTTCATGAATGCTTATTGGAGACCATGTGACCTCATCCTCTCCAATAGGCTTTCAGGAAGAACACTTGGGCTCCTGCAAGTGCCGGGGCTGTTTTTAAAAAAATAAAAAATAGAAAGAAGACCCCTAAAAACTTCTTACACTTAAAAAGGTATGTAGAAACTCTGTCCCCCTCCCCAGGGAGAAAATTCTCTGAAATTCTCACTTCTCTCACCCTCCTTCGCTAGAGTTTTCTCCCCCCACCCCCATGAAATGCCAAAAATGGAATAATCAAAATTTTCTGCACAGCACTGAGGTAGACTGTACTTCTATTTATATTATCATAATTGTTTCTAAATTTGTATCTATACATATGAATTAGCTTATGTAAAGTTTGCACAAATGAATATCCTCTTTTTTGGTGATATTTCTCTCTCTCTCTCTCTCTTTTTTGGTGTTTCATAAGTGGCCACCTTTCAGGATGAGCCCCAGGCTCCCTGATTTGATCTCAGATTCTGAATCAGACTCAAAACTGGGACTGGTTACAGGGAGCATACAACTCCTCTGTTAAAACAGCTCCACTGGCTTCCAGTCTGTTTCTGGGCACAATTCAAAGTTATCTGAAAAACTGTATTCTCCCTTATAAGCCTGCCCGTGTTTTGAGATCTTCAGGGGAAGCCCTTTTCTCAGTCTCACCACCATCACAGGCGAACCTGGTGGGAACGCGGGAGAAGGCCTTCTCGGTGGCTGCTTCAGTGCTCTGGAACTCCCTTCCCAAGGAAGCTAGACTGGCTCCCTCCTTGATGTGTTTCTGGAGGCACACAGAAACTTTCTTATTCCGGCAGGCCATTTGTGAACAATGTGGGCCCCCATCTATGTTTAAGACTTTTAAATTTTAATATGTATTTTAAATGTTGAAATGATTTAATATTGAAACCTATTTAATTATATTTTTTAACTTGTGTATATTATTTATAGCTTTTAACTGTATATGTTTTCATTTTGTAAAGCCGCCTTGAGGCCCAGCATTGGGCAAAAGGCGGGATACAAATAAAGATAATAAATAATAATAATAACCTGAACTACAAGAAACCCAGCCAAAACAGTTTCCAAATTATTTATATAAAAATATAATATAACTTAACAGTATTTGTTCCAAATACAAACCGGACTCAATGTTTTGGATCTCCCCCTCCAAAAGCAGAAAGAAAGGCCCGCTCGTGGCGAGGAACACCTGACCTTGTGTCTTCCCTTACAGCTCTCCAACACAGGAAGAGGGGCAGACATAAAAAGGGGGCAAATTGGAGCATGGCATCGGTGGCTCAAGGAAGGATTTAGATCCATAGGATCCAAAGTCTTTTTTGTTCCCACCCCCCATCAACATGGGTGCGGGAGGAATTACACCAGCCCTGATGCTGGCATAAAACAATTTTCCCGCATTGGTGCAATGGGAGGGAAATAGGTTGTTAAAAAAGGAAAACAGAAACTTAGAACAGGTCAGGATCTTTTCTCGATCATCCCAGAGTGCAGGACACGGAATAATGGGCTCAAGTTACAGAAAGCCAGTTTCCGTCTGGACATCAGAAAAAACATCCTGACTGTTAGAGCAGTACGACAATGGAACCCATTACCTAGGGAGGTCGTGGGCTCTCCCGCACTACAGGCATTCAAGAGGCAGCTGGACAACCAACTGTCAGGTAGACTTTAAGGTGGATTCCTGCATTGAGCAGGAGGTTGGATTCAATGGCCTTATAGGCCTCTTCCAACTACTATTCTATGATTCTATGAGAATGTGTTGAATGTGGTGATTTGTCTGCCTTTGGAGCTGCTGTCCATGGTCTGTAGAACAACAGAGTCAAGAAGCAATATATTTGTACACTTTATAAGAGCAGAATTTCATTAAGGACATCAGTGCCAGTTGTAGTGGTGGGTGTCTCCCTCTCACCTACTGAAAACTAGTTTTATCCATATTAGCCAAACTATTCATAACAGGTTAAAAATGAATGGGTGCTTGTACAGAGAGGGGGGTTCCTCTAAATAAGCGATTTATTGCACACTCGTGAGTAGCCACTCACAAAAGTTTGCAGTTTTTTTAAATGACATCTTGAACAACCAGGACATCTCCTATGGTATCCTCTGGAAATTCTGTCATGAAAAGAACCACTTTTAAAGAGGTAACATCTTGAAAAAAGCAGGAACTTCCACCACTAGATGGTGCTGTCTCATTGAAGTGAATGGAGGGGAAGTATTCAATTCAATTCAATTCAAACCATGTGGTCACCCCTCTCCACCCATGTAATGCAGCCCATAACAATTGCACCAAAAAGCAGGAAGCACAAAGGCCCCAGGTAAGCAACATGATTTCCCTTCAGATAGACCCGGCAGCAGAATGGTAGTATGCATTATTTTCCAGAGCCTCCAGGGACCTTATCACTCATCAAAGGTAAAAAGCAATACAATAGAATGGCAGCCATGCTTGCACCTAACTCTTCAAATCTGCCCAGTGTTGACAGTGAGAAATCCATGATCTTGACAACAGGAAGACCACAGACCTCCAATAAGGAACACAAAATGGTTATTACTAAGTAACCAACTCTTAATGCAGGTAGTACAGTATCTGTGTGAATATGTCTTGTAGAATCCTTAGGCCTTGTGCCAGTCCTGAAGTATTCAGTCTTCCTCCAACACATAGTTCCAGCATTACAAATATGGCATTTTAAAGCAGTGCCTCCAGGAAGCAAATTCCACACAGGTGCTGTTTTCTTGCATCTCTCACGCTAGGTTTCATTTTTAAAAAAGAAGGGAAAAAAGCTTCAGTCCACTTTTTGCTTTAGGGTCCACATTCAGTCCACATTTTTGCAAAATGTATAACTAGTGATGCAGCAACTTAAGGTTCTTATGGGGACCCCTTGTTAAATGTCATTGTGCATTCACTTACTTCAAGATGTGGTTAGCCAGCCCTGCTGCATTGGAGGCCCTCCTGCTCCTTTTGGTGGGGGTGGATTTCTGCCCCAAGGTCCTGCCCCAGCAGCACCATTGTAGGTAAGGCTGGCAATGTCAAAACAAGACCATAATATGGTATTGTGTTTCTACTGCAAACACCCAGACTGAGTGCTGCACAGTGGCGGAAGGTAGTTCCGCTGTTCTGTCCTACCCGCACAACCTCCTAATTTGGCACTGCCAAGGCACTGAAGGGCTGTGAAGGAGGGATTATAGGAGAGAGTCCCCTCTGGCTTTTTACTTAGCATCTTGATGACTATCCACTTTAGTGGACTGGAAAGAATTTCATATAATCCTATGAAAAACATTCTTTCTTGTAACAATTGTCTGGTGGCTCCACAGCTGGACGACTCATTGACTGTTACAACTGAAACGTGAAACAAAATGTTCCAATGCGGAATCCTCCTGTTCAGGACCCCCCTTTGCATTCTCTATTCTCTTCATGTTTTTTCATCTCCCCACCCCCAACCCCCATCATACAGTTGGGCAGCATTTCATGGCCACTGAACATGCTCAGTCTCAGTGGGCTGTTTTGGGAGGGTTCATGTATTATTCCTCAGTGAATTTCATTCTGTATTTTTTTCTTTCTTTCATTCTTTCTATTACTTCATACTCAATTTCATTGATGGAGGGAATCTGTCTATTAGGTCAAGATAACTTTTCTAGTTATCTTTTTTTTTAAAAAAAATACATCACTGTGAGATATACAGGTGCAGAACGATAGATGCTAACGTCAGAGATGACAAGAAATTAATTCAGCATGCTCATGAAGACACAGACAGGAAGAAATGAGATGCCACTGAACAAGAAAAATATCAATGCTTATCACCTTATTATTTATCATTTTTTAAAAGTTTATAAGGAGATCTGTTATTCTGGTCTTCCCAAAGGAAATGGTATAAGAGCCATTACTTGAGAACTTTAAGCATAGCTTTGGGGGGGGGGGCTTTGGGCAGGACACCCTTAATGGCTCCCTTCCTTAGTGGGCCTCATCCAGGAGCTGCTGCTGTTCCTCTTCCTTTATCTCATCATTACTATTATCTCCTTGCTTGCCAGGCAGAGAACCAGTGAGCAGGCAGCGGCACCTACTGTTCTTCCTTCTCCGCACCACCGTTGTCTGGGCCAGAGTGAAAGGCAGGTGAAAAAGCAGTTTGCAGTGATGAAGATGAGGGGCTCTTGTCGATGGGCTGCTTGTTGGAGTGTGGGCCCTCAGCAAGTGCCCAACCATGTGACCCTTGACTCTGGTCCTGCATAGATATGTCCCTCAGTAAAAATATTATAATTATCAGTTATCAGATGGCCTACTGTATTATATTGATGCTTCATTCATTCATTTTTTATTGTTATGGGGTGTGTTCCATAACTCATGGATCAATGACCTGTAAGCACATCACTAGAAGACATCAATATGCAAGACAAGCCCTTTTGCATGTTGTCTGAATGTGCAGATAGTATGAAAAGTTTTCCTCCACAAGCGGTATGGGAAGAGGGCTAGTCCATGTGGCCCCACAACACCCCCCCCCCCTTGTGTATTCTTTCGCTACCTGGGGTGGGGTTGTTACTGCTAGGAAAATATAGAAGTGCTTGTAGGATTGATTTATTTTTAACCTCAGGTTCCAAAAATGTTGGGCCATTCTTGGGTCCTATGTACTTAGAATTGGGAGGGAGTTCCATTTTGGGCCAGCCTTGATTTATGGTGTGCACGTATATGTACCAATTGCATTCTGCCTTGCATGCCTATTCCACTGAGGTTTAAAACAGCATATTTTCTCAATGCTCTTCTGCCTCAGTTCTATTCAAGGCCCAGAGGAAATGTGAAGACAGGCTGGCTCACAAAAGCTAGAGAAATCCGTTTACTATTACAATATACAGTTTCCAAATCAGAAACAATCGGGTCTCTTAGCTGATGCGATTAACATCATTTTAAGTACACTTCTACTGCTTTGTGAATGAGATAAAAATAGCATATGGCTGCCAGCATACATAAGTCCTGATTGACTGCAAGCTTCGTGTGGTTTCTAAAAATCAAAGCCAATACATTTTCCCCTTCATTGTGGTTGCTAATTTCCTACCTTTCCTTCAACAAAGAAGCTGTCAGTGGCCATGGTGATTTTTACACAAGTCGACAAGAGCATATATGTTTCATAAGCCCATTTCTCCTTCAGAGGTTGCATAGAGAATGGAAAGAGATGCAGGTCTGGAATATGTGTCCATAATAGGAGAGAAGAGAATGTTGGCAAAGTATTTGCATATATTTGACGAGACACTGTGCTCTCTGGAATTCAGTGGATTCCTCATGCTTTGTAGTAAGCTTATGTCAAGTTATTTCTTTTTTCTCTTCATTGCTCCTCTTTATTTATGCATATCTATCCTCCCTTGTCTGGAAATCTGAGGGAAATGATAGATGAATGAACAATGGGGGGAAAAGAACTAAAGATGGCTTCTGTATTCACGTCTTCCATATTCCAGCACAACAACCATGCTAGTCTGTTGTAGCAAGAATGATACAGGCTCAGTTAAAATGTAACAAGAAACATAATGGGAAACAACGGTTTCCCGCCATGAGAACAAACTGCAGAGAACCCTGGGCTCATGAGTATCGCCACCTCCTTTTGCAGCCATGAGAAGGAGCTGTTTTAAATTTTAATTTAATCACACTTCCTCGTGACATCTAGAAGCTTTGTGGTTGAGCACATGTTTTGAATCCAGAAGGTCTGACGTTCAACCCTTCTTTCAAGATCACCACCTTCAGACATGAAAGAGGGCCTTCTCAGTGGCCACTTCCTAGCTATGGAACTCCCTACTGAGGGAGGCTAGGTTCGCTCCCTCTCTGCTGTCCTTCTGCCAGTAGACAAGGATTGCTGTATTCAAGTGGGCCTTTGTCTGCTGTTGTGTTTTTCATTGGTGATTGTAAACTGCCTTGAGTGCCATTTTTGGTAGACAGGTGGGGTACAAATCAAATCAAATCAATAAATTCCTGGCATCTCTTGGTCAAGAGTGCAGAACATTAGGCTCAGGAACCAAATCTACCCTTCCTGGTGTTCCAGTCAGGTCCTTCGGGGTTCCCAGGATGGCCATGCATCCTTCCCCTGACCCCGCCTTTCCCACCTCCAACCACCACTCATTGGTTGGTTTCCCAGATTTTGTGCAGTTTCCCCCCATTCTAAAAGGCTGAAATACCTCTCCTAATGCTCAGTAAGAGCTTCAAGTTAACATATGCTGGTGTTTTTGGCCCTGCCCCTTTTTGCCTTTGGCCCTGCGCATCACTGAAATGTGCACTTCTCTGAAAGAGAATTCAGCCTTCAATCTGGAAGAGGGCCAACACCCCAGTCCAGGGTTAATTCTCTGTCCTATCTGAAATCCTGGAGAGCTCCTGTCAATGAGCTTATTGGATCAATGATCTGACTCAATATACGACAGCTTCATATGTTCATATATGTACTGGGGAATTGTACTTTGTTTAAACTATGGTTTGAGAACAAACCAACCTCTGAAACCAGTTTGATCCTCTATGTTTCCACTAACCATAGCTAAAAAAAACCCTCAGTTTACTGAGTTCAGATGTCACGGGGAACTGTGTATAGTTTTTTTAAAAAACAGATGCTTTTGATATCCTCTTTGTGGGAGAGAACTAATGAGCAGGAGAAGAGAAGGGGGAAAGTGCAAGCTTAAGGCTAGATCTACACTACTGCTTTAAAGCAGTACTGAAGTGCACTGATAACTGTTGGGGCACAATCCACATTCCATATGCCATTTTCATAGTGTTATATCCTTTTTATTTCACATTCAAAATGATTTGACATAAGGTGTAGATATGGCCTGAGACTCACCGCAGCTCATTTTTGTAGAGGGAAACAATGGCTTCCCAGTATGTCTGAATTGAGCCAAAGAATCTTATGCCACTTTAAAGGCTAACAGATTTATTGTGGCAAAAGCTTTTATGAACCAAAAAACTCACTTATTTAGATAGGTGAAATGGGGTGCCTCCACACGAGACGTTTAAAGCTCTTTGAAGGCTCATTAAAAATTTTACCTCCACACCAGCGGAGCGCAAAACGGGCGTACAGGCGCGTTATCTCCCCGATAATGCGCATTTTTGAATGCGTGTTAAATCGCGACTTTTATTTTGCTCCGGCCGTTAAAGCGCATTTTCGCAGTGTGAACAAGCGATTATGCGCATTAACTTCTTGTAAAGCGCTTTTTGGACATATATTAATGCGCTTCGCCGCCTCTCGCCGCCTCCCGTGCAGAGGGATTAGGAGTAAATGCGCGTCAGCGATAATGCGCATAATCGCCGAACTGGGCGCAAAAGCGCATCCTTGTGGAGGGGGCCCCGGTCACCAATTTATGTGGGTAAATATTGGGGCCTGTTCAGAAAACAAGGTAAGTCATGGTTGGGCCACTAATCCTCTTGCAGCAAATGGTTAGTGAGCATGTTTAAATCGTGGTTATGTAGCCACCATGGTTAGGAATGGTTCACATACATGCTAAGTCATAATGTTTAGCTCAAAATGCTAACCACCATGGTTTAGCATGTTGTCTTAACGTGGTCAGTGTCTGTTAGATTAGATAAGTGTCTGTAGAGTATCATTCTATTTTTAATGAATTTGTGTTCTCTGGTTTTGTGGACACAATCAGCTTATCTATCTATCTATCTATCTATCTACCTATCATCTATCTATCTATCATCTATCTAATCTATCTCTGTTATATTTATTGATCATATTTGTATCCTGCCGTTTCTCCAAGAAGTTCAGTGCAGCATCCACTGGGCTAGGTTGTCTCATTTCATCCTCACCATAAGGTGGGGTAGGCTGAGATGACTTGACCAAGACCACGCAGTGACCTTAATGGCTTAGCTGGAATTTGAATTCAAGCTAAATCCAACATTCAGCCCATATCACATGGGCTTTTCCTACCTTTGAACACCCCTAACGAGGTTCAGTTCCACCATACATACACCAGAAAACAAACAGAACCTACGTATCCATAGATAATTTCTTGCGCCATATATTCTGTAGGTCAATACAGGTCAAAGAAAAAGACTTTGCAAACACCATTTTTTTCTGTTATTACTTGGATTTCTTTTCTCTCTCTTTTTTTAAAGATAGCTCTGAATGCTACTGTTCAATTATTACATAATATAAAAGGGTGCTGTCCTACTACAGAAATTTCACCCTTCATGTGGAGCCTAAGGGAGGGTGGGGGAAAGAGATTTTGGATCAGGAAGATGAGTGCACCCAGCTCTTTTCTCTCTCTCTCAGTCAACAACATCAGAAAAAAATGTGAGTTTTGCTCCTTTAAAAGCATATTGTAGATTTCAGCAGTGTGAATTGGTTTCTTCATGATGATTCTAAAAATATCCCAAGGTGCATGTTTGAGCATGTATGTTATGTGGGACTGGGAAACTCCAGAAAATCAGAAATATTAGATTTCTCAGTTTCAGCTGTCCTTTTTATAAAGCATTTACAGCAGATTTCTCTTTCGCAAGAGTGTCTATGTAGGAGGATTAATTGAAAAGGCATTCAGTGTCTTCTTGCAGCTCACTACAAATCTGCAGTAAGATTTATCAAGAGATCAGCCTTGTCCATGGACCAGCAAAGATTAGCTGGGCTTTAAAATAAAACTCTTTGAAAAAGTTCACTAAAAATAAACTACTGTGTATTGTTCTATGAGGAGACACAAAGAGTACACAAGGAGGTTGCTATACAGATTATGTGATGCAGTAGTCAAAAGAAACTCAAATCTGCTTTTTTGGAGTGGGAATGCTAAAAATGACTGTTGCTCTATACTTTGACTTAGCAATGTGTAAGAGTGATCTTGGCACACAAGGTTCCAGAGGATATAGCACAGGCTTTCCAGGTTGTACTTTAAATTAGGGATAACAAACTTCTGTATTCTTGGGTAACTGTATTCTATTATCCAGTTACCTGTGTGGGTGTGGGAATAATTCATCCTCTTATGGATGGTCAGGGTTTAAAATAGAAATGCCGTGTCCTAGCCCTGGTATGGAGCACAAGTGTTCAGCTGCCATGAGAAGTCATCATTTGTGGAGGTGAGGAATGGAAGGGCTCGCCTAAGAAAAGGTAGACTGCCAGCAATCTTTTGCCTTCCCACAATATACACAAACTAGCAACACAACAGGGAGGTACAAGAATTTTGTTTCCGTTCATCAGAAGTTATCTCGTTCGCACCCCTGAACATGAACGTGAGAGCATTTTTCTGGCAAAGCTCACATATCCCCGAGTACAGTGCACTTGTTTTTAAAAATGTGCCCTTTACAAATTTGCGTGGGGTGGGGGAGGCACATCATGCTTTAGTCAATGGGGAGGGAATATGCATTTTTTAAAATTGTGCAGCCAAATGTGCACTTTTCCTATTCCACCAATAGCAAGAAAAAGCTTGCATTCAGGAATGGGAATGAGATGGACCAAGATTTGAAGTGGAACTCAGAGAACCTTGATGAGTTTGGGCCTTACTGATTCTCCCATCCCTACAGCTCAATCTTCTTCTTCTGATGATGATGATGAAATTCAGAGTAAATTTTGTTTAGGACCCTCTGGTCCAGATAAAACTGGTTTTGGCCATCCAGATACTGCTTATAATTGTTAACTAGCCTAGGGTGACCAGATAAAATCCAGGTCAGGGCTCATGTAACTTTAACAGTTGTAGAGAAAAGGGAATTTCAGCCAGTGTCATTTGTATGCAATTAGTTCCTGGTGAACTTCCCTCTTCATCACAACAGTTAAAGTTGCAGGGCCCCTGCCTTCTTTTGTATCTGGTCACTCTAGTATAGTGCCTGCACCTTTAACTGTTGTGATGAAGAGGGAATATCACCAGGAACTAATTGCATACAAATGACACTGGCTGAAATTCCCTTTTCTCTACAACTGTTAAAGTTATATGAGCCCTGACCTGGATTTTATCTGGTCAGCCTAAACTAGCCACCCATGCCTTAAGTGATGTGCTGAAGTTGTGCAGCATGAAGCTTCCTTGGGGATGAATAGAGACTATTGACTCTTAATGTTTAACATAATTCCATAATTTCATTAGAATAACTACAAATTGAAGAATTTCATGGACTACCAGGATGAGTTCTGATTTCATGTAAACGTATATCCTTATTTTAAAATAATGTGTTTGGAATTGTAGAGGGCTGCTTAGCAAATATGGGGCTGTTTAAATGCTGTCTTTGTCCTGCGGTGGCAGCAAATTGGCACCGTGTCGGTTAAATAGATGAAGCTGCGGACTGAAAAAGTCAGGGACTTACTCCAACTTCTTTTCTCATTGGAGTGAGGTCACCATGGCTCTTCCGCCATCTGTCCTTGCTCCAGCGTGGCGACCTCTGAAACCTGGACAAGGGGTGGGCCTGGCAAGCTGAGTGGCCACCAGAACGCCTGTGCTGCCATCACCCCTGCCTTCACCCCACAGCAGCAAAACCTTGGGGTTTAATGGTGCCAAAGTGGTGCCGTGAAGGCAGGCTCTATAACACATGGAGAATAACATGTAAACCATTTGACCAAATTGGCAGCATCAACAGCTTTTGCTGCCTTAAAATTAGGCTTCAGCATCTGATGATTAACAAGATTAAAGGCAATCAAAGTTCATGGGTGTTTGTTTTACCGTTGTTCATTACAGACTTTACATGGAATTAGATAATACTAGCAGAGCAAAGTTAAAAGCCACAACCATTAACTGTGGGGATTTTGCCATCCTTAAACTGGTGGTATTATTTATTTGCTAAAACTACACAATGCTTAGAAGGTTAATCCTCCTTTTTTATCAAGCCATATGGATAATGTTAGCTGCTTTGTGTCTGGTGGCACTTTAATTTTAATCTTTAATTCTGGATCATAAGGTCAGGTACAAATAACTTCATCATCTCACACGCATTCAGAATATTTGTTATCCACAATAAGTTGTGCTGTAGTATCTCTTCTTCCCTCCCCTCCGTATGCACCCCTTTCCTTTTATTACTTGGTCAAAGAGGCCTCCAATTTTATATTTTTGACATATATACCTTAGATGATTTAAGTGTATACCTAATGCAAAGCATGTCTTCAATAATGACATTTTTGCAGAAATGTATAAAATATCATAGAGATACACTCATCTAGTGAGTGATGATTCGCTGAACCTTCCTGTCAACTGTAGACACTGTTACCCTGTAATGTGTGAAATGGCCCTTTAGCATTTCCTGGGGAAACACTTGAGCTTTTCATTACTTGTAGAAAGAATATGAAATCTTCCTGTTCTGCTGCTTTTGACTTAATTTTAGGAACTTTATGTTATCTGTAGAAGTTGTATCTCTCTGTCCAATTAACATTGGAGCAATGTCAATGAGCTGCCACGGCATAATAAAGACAGCTGTGAGCAGGTTCAGTTTGTTCCAACAAAAGGTTCAGATTGACCTGGTTGTATGCTACAATTGGAGCATTGCTTACAGTATATAATTGGTGTTTCACCTAGGGGTGTGAATGGACCCAAAAAATCGAATCGGAATCGGAACTGGAACTGATGGATTGGATCGGATTGGATCGGAGGCTTCCCGGTTCGGATTGCATGTGATTCTGATCCGAAAATTGGACGTCCGATTTTAGGATTGGATGCCATTTTAGGTGTTTTCGCCATAGGTTTGCATTGGGGGAAAGAAAGCTTTCCCCCAATGCAAGCCTATGCGGAAAACATGAGGGCGGGTGAATTGGGACCTAACTCCCCCATCCCTGTTCCTCCCCCCCCCCCCACTCGTGCTCCTTACCTGTCTGGGCCGTCCACTGCCGTCCGCTGGTTTCTTCTACTGAGAAACAGGCTTCGTGGCTTGCATTTCAGTAACGCGCTAGGTGATGACCTCCACCTCCCTCCCCCCTTCCCCCACTCACGCTCCTTACCTGCTGCCTACTCGCTGCCATCCACTGCTGCCTGCTGCTTCAGTACTACTGACATCACCCAGCGCGCCGTCGCTTTATTATGGAACAGGCTGCAAGGCCTGTTTCTCAGTAGTTCGGAAGCAGCAGATGGCAGTGTATGGCAGCAAGGAGGCAGCAGGTAAGGAGTGTGAGTGGGGGGAGGTGGGGAGGAGGTCCGAGGTCCGATCCTCCAATCTTTTCCGATCCGGCTCGGGTCCTTTCGGATCGGATTAGATCGGACGATTCAGATGCTAGGGATCAGAATTGGATAATTGTATCCGATTTCACCTGGATCGGGTCCGGATCATGGATCAGACCTGATCCGCTGCACACCCCAAGTTTTAACCATTTACATCTCCCAGCACAGCTGCAATGGTGTACATATTCTATGTAGCTATACTATTTTCTAGTAAATATACATTTGCCTTTCTGTTAGTAAGGATGCTTAAGATGGCTAGCCAAATTAAAATTGGATAATGGAATTAGCCAGGAATTAGCCAAAGGGCTCCTCCCTTTACTGCTGGAAACTGACGTTGTTGAGTGGTCACAGCTAACAGGGTTGGTGAATGGAGGCAGTCATTAGTCCTTCACTTTACGTTTGGTGTACTCTTTGCTAGCAGCAAGCATAGCAAAGGGAGACACTCTCTGGTCTCTCCCTCTACTAGAGGCAGTTGATGTTTTGTCTGCCAGTAGGATCTTATGGAATTAACCTATTAATACTGTCAGTTGCTATTTTATTTTAACAGTATAATATTCTAGGTCTGTAAGTTTGCATTGATGTAGCCAGCTCGGTGATGATCAAAGGATCAGTGGCATGTAGGAAGATTGGCTCTGCTCTGATATGTCTGTCATTTGGCTACATGCCCTCTCTCTCCTTTTCTATGTCCAGCAGGGCTTGGCATGGATGGCACTACTGTGGCTGGTTTCGGACGACACATTAGACAACGGAGGGGGAAATAGTGTACTGAATGTGTGTTAGGTAGGCGGTGCTCCACACACGACATGCTGCAACTCAGGTGCTTGTGCAGCTGAAAGTTCCAGCGGCTACATCTGCTCCTTCCCTCCCCCTCCCTCACTCCTCCAGCCATATCCCAGCATGCACCGCAAGTTCTGCTGGCTGTATACAGCAGCCGGGGGTTTTCGGCTGCTCTGGCCGGCAGAACTCTATTCTCAAACAGAATAGTCCATGGAGAGAGGTGGTGGTGGTTTTGGATGACACTTTAAACAACGGGGCTTCAGGCTAAACAATGTACAAGCCTGTCGTTTCTCTCCGTTGCTTAATTGGGCAGAATAACATACTGTCAGTTGTGTGTGCGTGGTGTGTAACCCTCCACACAACACAATAAGCAACACAACTGACGATTGTTTCCCCCCACCTCCGTCGCCTAATGTGGCATCCGAAACCAGCCTATCTGTACCTCTGGTAACAGTGATGTTGCTGGTACAGTAGAGCTAACCCATATTACTAGCACAATGTTGAAACATTTAATTGGCACAACTAACCATTTGTTTGCAGATACAGTAACTCATGCATAATCCATGGAATAGCTTTTTAAATAAAAGATATTTCCAGAACATATTTTTATATTATTATTGAGTTACATCTGGCTTTACAAGTCCTATTCCACTGCATAAAAGCTGACATTCTGCACAATGTAATGTAATTTGCTTCAAGTATCACTGTAAACTTAAGTGGACTATGGGTGTTTTTAAAACATTCTGTATTCTCATTCTAGAGGCACAAATTCTGATTAATTTGCTAGAAAATATTGGATTCCAATTTGCATTTTCTTTCTAAAGAGTTTACTTGGGAAGTATAAGTACAAAATATATTGTTCTATATGTGCTAGGCTGACCATATGAAAAGCAGGACAGGGCTCATGTAACTTTAACAGTTGTAAAGAAAAGGGAATTTCAGCCAGTGTCATTTGTATGCAATTGGTTCCTGGTGATATTCCCTCTTCATCACAACAGTTAAAGTTGCAGGCACTATACTAGAGTGACCATATACAAAAGAAGGCAGGGCCCCTGCAACTTTAACTGTTGTGATGAAGAGGGAATTTCACCAGGAACTAATTGCATACAAATGACACTGGCTGAAATTCCCTTTTCTCTACAACTGTTAAAGTTACATCAGCTCTGTCCTCCTTTTCATATAGTCAGCCTAATATGTGCAAACTCCTCCATTCGTAGAATAAGTTTGTCACAGAGTTTGACAATAATAGTACAAGCATTTATTGAAAATGCCATAAAGCCTGAAAATGAATTATTTCATACAGCATAACCCAATGCATGTTACTCTGGACTAAGTTTCAATTAAACATAATAGGACTTACTCCTTGATACATGGGTGTAGAATTTGCAGATTTATAAATAAACTGAGGAGATTATAGGGTGGCCATGTGCCCTCTTTTACTGAGGACAGTCCTCTATTTGAAGATGTTCTCTCTATGAAGGATTATCCAGTCCAAGGCCTGTTTAACAATGAAGAACCATAAGAACTGTTGCCCATCAACAGTTAACAGCTGGACAGCAGACTGAACAGGCAGGCATACAGACCACCTAGTCACTATCTTCTGCACTATGGGGAGATGGACCCTATTTCTATTAAAATTATAATACTTATTTCTAAATTTGCATCTATAAATATAAATGAGCATATGCAAATTTTTATGAAAACCAGTGCCCTCTTTTGTTCTCTTTTTTGGTGATACATTTCCTCTTTTTTGACAATTCATAAGTGGCCATCCTAATAGATGGTGATGATTTTTCAGCCATTTAGTGCTATTCCAGTGAGGTAAATAAAGTCAGAATGAAAAATAGAATGAAACAGGCAGAAGCTAGGGCTAGGGAGCGAGTCTGCTGTAGTTTACATTTGCAGAGGAATTGTTGGTCCAGATTAACTACTAGCCTCAGCTGTAATATAATTATTATATTACATAATATATTATACCTCAGAACTAGTATAGTTTTAAAATTCCTCATAGCACAGAATACATAGCTCCTGGTTTAATCCACTTGAATATTCTAGGAACTGCAGCACAGGGTGTGTGTTTTTTTAAAAAACTTACAGTTTGTCGCTGGAGCGCTCATGCGCTTTTCTTGCTTAAAAAAATGATGTCCACAACATGCGACAACCCAGGAGGAGCTTGGGTTGTCGCACGAATAGTGTGCATTAGGGCGACGAACCCAGAAGTAGGCACTTCCGGGTTCGCCGCCCCTCCGGCCTTCTATACCCGTAGGTTTAGAAAGGGTCTTCGTATGTTATCATGGTTTCCACTTCGAACAAAGTCTTGTGAACATGTTCAGAGTCTCCGCTGCCAATAGAAAATTTGGGAACTATATGGGATCTTCAATGGCATGCATCTTTCTCCTCATGTTTTTCCCCCTTTTAAACCACAAGTAGCCTCAGGAATTTGCACTCTTGAGTAAAGGACTGATGGCAGGGACAAAGTAGTTTAACTCTTTTCCTGGTGTCCATTTTCCCACTCAACCCACCCTGGAGGGTCAGAAAGGAGCTTGGGTATTTTCCTGCATGGAAGGAAGAATTGAGAGAATAACTTTTACAAGAAAAACAGAACAGCACTAGACAGAGGCTTCAGAGCGCATTGAAGTTGCTTTGGGAAAATAATCCAGACTTTCCCCGCACCAAAATAATATGCAAAACAGAGGAAAAGAGACAAAATGGGTGCAGGACAGGAACGACGTCATGTGAGTCCCACGCTGCAAAACCAGATACCAGGCATGGCAAGAGTGCGTTCAACTGCTGGTGTGATGGAGCTCTCTGACCTAGCTAGCCCTCTGCTGAAAAGGGAGGATTTCTGAAGCTGTGTTTAATCTAGAACATGGGGGATAGAAAGATGACACACACCATTGTGGGTCATGTCTAGTTTCAACCCAAGATCCCATTTATGCAAAGTTAAAAGAGAAACAGTAAGTCAGATGAATGAAATGAACTCACCCAGGGTGAAAGCAGGAGAAAAACGTATGCTTTGTATGTTGAAAAAAAGAAAGGCTGGATTGTTGGTGTAAAATAAATTCATAGAGACCATCATTTGGGTTCACACACTTACATAATGGTTCAGTGTAATAGAGAAATGATATAAAACAATAAGGGAAAATAAATCTCTTCAGCAGATCTCAGGGTCAGGGCTGTGTATTGTTCACACTGTCCTTACCTACTTACAAGACAAAAGATAATGAATTAAATTGACATTGATGTTTTTTCTTATGATTACAGCTGTGCCAGTAATGAAGTTCATAAAATATAGAGCATTACAGTTGCTTCCCCAGAGACCTGTGTGAGTCAAGGCAGGTAAAATGCAACCAAATCAGAGGCTGTTATCTAGACATCATTACAGAAGGGACTGAAACAGCCTTGAATCAACTTATGCATATTTCAGCAATATGGCATATGAATTCTGTTGTCTTGAATACTAGTCAGCAGGATGATAAGGAAGAGAAATGTAAAGTTTTATTAAGGCCACATTGGGTGGGATTTTCCCTTCACTGGTTCATGTTTGAAAATAGTAACAGAAAGCTCTAGGGCTACTCAACGATGAGCAGACATGGCATACCAGACCATATGAAATGATGAAAAAGATGCCACAGGAATCCTAAGGCTCTTCCAAACTAGATTCCTTTTCTGTAATGGAAATATTATTTGTATGATGTGTATACTCAGGGGCATTCTATGAATAGCAAATGACAGTAAGCCTGTAGGCTGAACAGTAAGAGATGTGTCATGGGTATATGTGCTTTGTAAGACAGCTTGGATAATTGTGCTTATGGTTGTCCCCAAGAGTACAGTAGAATGGGTTTTACTTACTTTCCATGACAGCTACCCCCTTTTTTTTTACTATGTTCAGATAAAATACAATAATATTTCTTTAATCACTTTCAGGTACAACAACAACAACCACAACCACCACCACCACAACAACAACAATAATAATAGTAATAATACATATATTGCAATGAGAGACTGTTCTGCTTTGCAGATGTAGCATTCAAAATAGAAAAGGGTCAGTGTACTGTTTAAATAAATAAAATGAATTAAAAGCAGGGAATGTACAGTTAAAGAAACAGAGTGATCCATGTCCTTGTTAAATGTACTAAACGTCGAGTTTACGTCACTCTCATGTCAAGTCCTGATTTCATTTTTTAAACTTCTGTTCCACTATCAATCACACTCTGCCTTGCAGCTTTGGGGTGGCAGGTGGGGAATGCATGGCTGGAAACACTACAAATAACATGAAGCCAACAGCAGGTGTGCCTCATGTGTATATGGGCTTGCAAATAGTGATTCAAAGGCAAATGGGGTGGGGTGGGGGGTTGTTCCCCCCCTCCCATGGTTCCAGATCAAGACTGGGCCTAACTAAACATGATAAATGCATGAATCTATTTATTATTTTATTTCCAAGATTTCCACCATCCAACAAGATTCCTGAGCAGTGGATAATAAAAGAAAGACTTTGACAATAGTCTTGATGCCTTCAACTTGTCCGTAAGATTGATCATTTATTGCTTATTTCTTTATTCAAAGGTTGATGGTGCAAACAAAATATTCACAGCATGAGCCAAGCAGAGCACTTTTTGAAGTCCCAATGATTTGAACGGGGGAGTTAAGCACATGCTAAAAGTAGCGCTAAGCAAAAATGGTGACTCAGATTTTCCCACCTTAATTTTGTAGGCATCTAACTTGGGGGCAGTATAGTGCTGTCTATTCCCCAGGGAGAGAAGAAATTCTCCAGCAATTTCTTAGAGGCGGAGTTCTCCAATAACAAGAGGGGAATTGTTCCATGAACAGATTCTTTCTTTTTTCCTGAATTATTTTGGTGTGTGTATGTGTATTGTGGTTGTGTGATATGAGGTTGCAATTATGTTGGCAGCCTGACCACCATTTTGCATCCCCCATTGGCCTGGACCTAATGTCATCCTGAGGCATTGAGGAGGAGTGGGGATGGTGGCCACTAAAAGAAAATAGTGTAGAATATTTGGCAAAATGCCCCCCTTTTTCAGAAGGGAGTGAGAAAACAAAAATTCTGAGAAATATGGACTCAACTCTCCTTTAAAATACATAACTTTGTCTGTATTCTACCCTTAGATCTTGGCATAGCTATCCTAAATTTTGAATAGTAATACAGACCAGCACTGCCAACATTTCCAAAGCAGGGTGTTCCACTGAAAGAACTGCCTGATTTATACCAAAGTACTCATTTCTGGGTGTGCCCATATGCCAGCTGCAGGAAAGGCTACTTTGCTCACAAATCTTCAAAACTGAGCACTCAAACTAAGCCTATAATTAAGTAATGAACATCTAATTAGTAATATCACTAGTTGTTATTTTTAGAATTATATTCACATCATCAAGAGCCAGACAGCCTTGTCTTTCTGGCTAGGGAGATACATGGTGTCCAAGAGGCTGTAGATCTACAGAACAACAACCTTATACTCACATTATGTTGGGACTGAAGATATGCAGCAGCTACACCAGTGGAAGGACTGCCATATCCAATATGTGGTCAGCCTGGGAGGGCAGGGGGGGAAGCATACTCAATCAGAAAATTAAAATTGGCAGAAAAATGACAAACAATCACAATGTCTATTGCGACACTGCTCTAAGCCAGAAATCAGAGACTGTATGGTGACAGTCTCCACGACATGTAAACATGAACTGACCAAACTCATGGTGGCAGAGCCAGGCACATGTCCACCATGTTGCTACAGTTCACCATGTCCCTGGACGAACCACCACAGTCCATCAATGAGGGACTGTCTAGCCATGGAACCCTCCCAAGTGCTCACTTTGTGTCAAGTATTCACTTTCTACACCAAGCAGGATATAACACTATGAAAGGGTTTGAAAACAGTATATGGAATGTGTCATGAGCCCCAACAGTTGTCAGTGCACTTCAATACCATTATAAAGCAGTAGTGTAGATCCTGCCTATGTGTCAAGTGCCCTTTCTCCATGGATTCCCATCACCAGAATCCACCCCATCCCCAGCTCTAAGTGTGTGTGACATGGATAGAAAGAGAGAGAGAGAGAGAGCTCTGTGCCATAGACCCATTCATGTGAATTATGATTTCACAGTGTGGGATCCATATACTGGTAGTGGTGTGCTGTGATTGGGTGCTAAGTTGCACACCCTACATGTCATGGAGATGTGGGTGGTTTTTTTGTCAACATAGCAGTGACTTCTTCTTTTTTTCAAAGTATGTCCCATTGGACTCAATGAGAGGAAAATTCTTTTCCCCGAGTTTGGGACTGGTGTAAAATTGTGCCATTGACTGGGCTACGGTTGAAGATTAATAATATCAGATATGACATAAGTGTGCTCTTCACTCTGTGCTTCCCAAAGCTCCACCCCATTTTGGCCATTATGCTAGTATATCAGGGAAATTTATTAACATTTATATGCTGCCTTATATATCTGACATTCTGCCTGTGTAGCAGAACACCTGTCAAACCCTAAAGCCTTTCACTAGCACAACTCTACCATAGGATTTTACCCTTGTTCTTTCATCCCCACATTTGTATTGCAAATCAGAACTCACAAAATGTCAGCCCAGAACTAGGATTACAATTATGATGCTAAGGATTATTTTGATTTGGAAAGTTTTTGTCTAGGTTCAGAGCTAGAAACATTGCAAACCCAGTGCTGATGGTAACTGGTGCTCTGAATTTTTATTCTGGCTAGGCTGACCATCTGAAAAGGAGGACAGGGCTCATATAACTTTAACAGTTTTAGAGAAAAGGGAATTTCAATCAGTGTCATTTGTATGCAATTAGTTCCTGGTGATATTCCCTCTTCATCACAACAGTTAAAGTTGCAGAGCCCTGCCTTCTTTTGTATATGGTCACTCTAGTATAGTGCCTGCACCTTTAACAGTTGTGATGAAGAGTGAATTTCACCAGGAACTAATTGCATACAAATGACACCTGCTGAAATTCCCTTTTCTCTACAACTGTTAAAGTTATATGAGCCCTGTCCTCCTTTTCAGATGGTCAGCCTAGATTATAACATCACCTAATGAAGTCCAGAATTCCAGAACTTGAAGTAAGACCTTCTCAGTGATAGCATCTCAGCTGTGGAATGCTCTTCCCTAGAGGTTAGACTGGTGCCAATATTGGTCAGCTTTTGGCACCAGGTGAAAACAATCCTTTTTCAACATGTCTTTTGATTCTGATGGTTTGGCCTCTGTACACTACACTGTGGGTAGTGTATATAACATTTTTGATACTGTTCAGTTGTGGTACATTTTTATTTTTGATGCTGATTGGTTGCTGTGCATTTTTATTGATTTTATTGTTATTAGCAGTTTTATGATACTAGTTATACCCATTGCAAAACAAAATTTGCAGCCATGTGTGTGTAACTTATAATTTAGTAACTTCATTAATTAACTATTTTACCCGATCTTGAGATTTCACAACTTTGCATTAAATTTGTATTAAAACTGTTAGAGATAGACCGGTACAATAGGCAAGACAGTTGTTCAGTTTTGAAAGCTTTTTCAAAATATAAAGAACCAGAAATTGCTGTGCCCCACAATTATGGAGTTATACTTAATAGAAAAACACATTTTTCCAATTATTTTGATGAAATTAGCCCCAAAAGTGATTTCCGCTGAATTTGTGTGGTAAATGATTTAATTAAAAAGTAATACTTAAGTAAATCGGCCGAGCAACACTTGAGATATTGATTGCTAAAGAAATCACTTCATGTTTGAATCTATATCCTGTGGTGAAAGATTTCATAACAGAAGTGCATGTGAAGAATTCAAAGTGCTAATTCAAATACTAAATGTCGATTTTACCATTTATTTATCCCTAAATAGTTTTGCCATTCCACATCTTCAATGAGTAAATTACACGCTTGAGCTGCTTCTTGAAAAGTATCATATACTACCCCATTATCTTTTCTGATATCTTCGTAACTGGTCGCATCAAAAATGTGGAGAAATAGCAATCTAATAAAACATCTTTCTGTATCTGAAGGAGATACATCATACATTCTCCCTAGACAGAAACAGCTCAAAGCACAGGGGCTTGCATGCATCAGGGATGCAGAATCTCAGACCCAGGGACTAAATCCAGCCCACTTGGGGTCTCAGTCCAGACCTTCAGGGATCTGGAGATAGCCACTTATCCTTAACACCAATCACCAATGTTTGGTGGGGTTCTGGCTTTTGTGTAGTTTACTCCCATTCTAAAAGGGTGAAATGCTTCTCCTAAGGCTTAGTGACTGACAGTTAAGAGTTTTAAGATCCAATAGGCTCATATTTTTGGCCTTTTCAACCCTCCCCTTTGGCTTTGGCTCTGCCCACCGCTGGAATGCAGCCTCCGAGAGCTTCTCTGAAATGGAATTCAGACCTCGAGCTGAAAGAGGTTTAACACTCCTGGCATACATCCTATAGCCTGCAGTAGAGTTAGGGATGCAGAAACTCTGCTCCACGGGCCAAATATGGACCTCCAGACCTCCCAAGCCAAACCTCCAGGCCATGCCCCTTCATTGGCCCCATTCCAGGTTAACAATATCATTTATGACATCTACAATTATTAATTCCTTCAAAAGGTTCATGCACATTGGGAAAGAATACCTGGATGCAAATGTCTGTTTCACACTTAACAAATTAAGAGTCATTTCTATAGCTCCACCCATTTTTGCTGTGACCCCACCCACTTTGGCTCTGGCTCCACCCATTTTTGGATGTAGCCCCAAACACTGCTGGAATGTGTGGGAAGCCCTGGACATGTTTTGACTGAGGTAACATGGACCTTGACAGGAAAAAAGGTCTCCCTCCTTATCTGCTGAACCCTGAAGAGCTGGATTTAGACCCCAAGTGGGCTGGATTTGGCCCCCTGGTCTGAGATTCTGCATCCCTGATGTATGCAATCCCGAGTGTGTAGGGCTGTCCCTCAATAATAAATGCATGCAATCGTGTATTGCATACACATTTGGTTCCGCAATGCAAATTATTATAAACATTTTATTGCAAAGCTGTCAGTTTGTTTTTGAGGGTGTGATTATTTTTCTGCAAATTTAGGCATCGGCAGCTTTAATTTGAGACCATTTTGGTCTCGATCAGATAATATGTAGGAGTCGAAATGGAATGAACGAAAAATCATGCTCCATATTAATATATAGGTACTGTATTGAGACTTGTTATTGTATTATTTTGTCATAAAAGTGGGAGAGATATACATTTTATAAATAAATAAATAAATAAATAAATAAATAAATAAAATTAACAGAGTCAGGTATGAGTTAATAGATCACAACCCAGAAATTCTGCCTTTGAAATATTCTGAAGCATTTGGTGACTATGCAACTATCTCCTTCTGTCTCACTGGTCCCTTTGTTCATCATCCTTTCCCACCGGCTGGAGTCCAGCTTTCTACAAGAGGCCATGGAGGAGGGTGGCCAAATGAGTGAATGGTGAACTGGAAAACTCAGGAACAGCACACAATGTGACACAAAACACAGGCTTAGATCTAAATTTAATCATACTTATAGTAGACTCATTGAAATCAAGGGACTTAATTTATGATTTTTAAGCCCCATTGATTTCAGTGGGTCTACTCTAACTATGATAAGTCCAGATTCTACCCACAATGCCCACATAGCATCCCCCACTTCCATATTTTATCAGATAGAACTGATCTGCAGGCTGCCAATCAAGGCAAAAATACCTGCTGTGTGAGACAAATTAGAGGAGATGACAGCAGTTATTGCTAGATGCTCACTGTCTGCCAAGATTTATTCTGGGCACCAGTCACAGAATATTTGCTAAATTTGTAATGAGATGTGTTTTAACTTTCAAGCCCAAAATTGCTCTATACAATAGCATAGCTTTCTCACTCACTCTTTTAGCTTCCATACTTTTACTTCACAGAAAGAAATACAGGCTACGTATTTCTCAGTTGTCACTTTTTTAAAGGTCTGTTCTTATTTATAGACCTAGATTTACCCAATTAAGGCATGGCATGTTTTCCTCCCCTTCATGTCAATCGCAAACATCAGAAAAAAATGTGAATTGAAAAACTGAAGCTACAAAGAATGCTCTTTAGGGGCTTGTGCATTAATGGAATACTACTGTAACTTTCATAGCTTTGTATAGCACATTTCTAAGGATTTTATTGTGATTGTGCAGCAAGGAAATCTTTCAATTTACTTGTCCATGAGCTACAAACAGTAGTTTTTGGCATCTTAGTTTTCATCTGCTTTCCTGTTGTATTACCAAATGTACAATTTTGATATGAATGACAGGCTCCTGAGATTCGGCTGTGAATTTGTAGCTGTTCTACAAAGGTGCCAGCAAAGGAAATTGTGTGAAAATAAGCAGCAAAAATGGGAGGGGAGGGGGGGAAAGAGATAGTTAGCTGGAAACAGGATACCAGCAGGTCTGTATTGCACAGTTGTCATTCACTGTTCAAACACAAATATTTGCTGCTCTGTCCGTCATTAGTTTGAGAAATCCAGTGTTCTAGTCCTCATGAGAATCAAAACTGAGAGTGCACAGGCAATATACTGAGAATGTTTCAGGAACTAGTGGGGGGGTGGTGAACATGGGCTTCTGTTAGTCAGTGGCCTACCCTGTTCCTATAACTATTAGACCCACTTTTTGGGTCTGTATTCTTATTCCAATAGATTAGGGTGAAGGTTTTTAATGTTTTAGGTGTACATAAAACCAGTAGGGCACATGCACAACTCTGTAAAAGAAGGCGCAATTGTGTTGTTTGACAGGGAGAACAGAGGACACTGAATCCAGCTTCCTCTCTATCAAAGACCTGATCAATGTAGTTCCAACTTCCTTTTCAAGGCTGTGTACTTTATATGCAGCTATAGCTGCTGTATTGGGTCTGGGGAAAACTTGCTTTCTATACTCATAGATACACATCCGCAGGATCTACACTACTGCTTTAAAACAGTTTATAACAGTAGTGGCAACTGTTGGGGCCCAGGGCACACTCCATATCGGTGTTCAAAACGTTTTCAAAGTGTCATATCCTGCTTGGTGTAGATCTGGCCATCATTTCCGATCCAGATAGGAATACATGCATGAACACTTTCTCCCCCATGTATATGGTGCATTACTTAGGGTGACCAGATAAAATCCAGGTCAGGGCTCATGTAACTTTAACAGTTGTAGAGAAAAGGGAATTTCTGCCAGTGTCATTTGTATGCAATTAGTTCCTGGTGAAATTCCCTCTTCATCACAGCAGTTAAAGTTGCAGGGGCCCTGCCTTCTTTTGTATATGGTCACTCTAGTATAGTGCCTGCAACTTTAACTGTTGTGATGAAGAGGGGATTTCACCAGGAACTAATTGCATACAAATGACACTGGCTGAAATTCCCTTGTCTCTACAACTGTTAAAATTACATGAGCCCTGACCTGGATTTTGTCTGGTCACCCTAGCATTACTGGCATGTGAAAAACTGTATAATTCTTCTGACTGCTGAGAGAGGAGAGGGATGGGAAAGGGGGATAAATATAGGGATGGGCTGAATGTGGTTGATTGTAAAATTGTCAAAAAAGATCAGTACTGCTGAAATTAGTATATAAAATCTATGTTATGTATTAACAGCATAATTGTTCCATGGAATTAAGCAAGAGAAGAGCTTTAAAAAGTCAGTAACATATATTGAATCCCATCTATTTTTTTAATCCAATTGAATGCAAGAGGGAGGGTATTTGGAAACGTTATAGCAGGCTTAAACATGGGCATTGTAAAGATTGTGCGAAACAGCTTCAAATTTGTATAGATAATTGATATGTGTGTTTACTGCACATATGAAACAAAAGCAATGTATTATAAATCCAATGTTTAGTTTTCTTTGTGGCTGATTTTTCTTTTCTCTATAGTTCATTTTTTGAGATAGAATTAAAGTACTATTTCCAGCACAGATGGCACATAAAACTGGAAGCATATATATTTATTTTTGTAATAGGTCATTTAAAATGTTTATCTTTCACCACTTAAAATTGTGTGATTCTCGTGTCCAGGCAATATCTATTTAAAAATGAAGCACAAAGTATCCCTTATATTCTGTTAATTGGTGATAGTTGAAAGCAAACCCTTCAAAGAAGGAGTTCATAGGCCAATATCTGGCAACATCATTTTCAGTTCTTTCCCAGTCAATTTGGAGATTGATTTCTAACACTGGGCAGAAGGGACATTCTTCTGAAGCCTACATTTAAAGTCCACACTGTACCTTGGGCTTGAAAAAATGTGTTGTGACTCACCAAGCTGAACACAACCCACCACCCATATAGTATAATAGGGGTTTATAAGGCACAAAATTAAATTCTCTCTTTGCTGCATTTAAATTGGCTATGCGTACAGAAGGTTGCTTTTCCCTATGGCAGGAAGAGCATATGTTTCATTTTCTTAACTTCTCCTTGCAGCTCCTTCTTATACAGCTTGCTGAGACAGCACGCTAAGCCTAGGGTGACCAGATAAAATCCAGGTCAGGGCTCATGTAACTTTAACAGTTGTAGACAAAAGGGAATTTCTGCCAGTGTCATTTGTTTTTTTGTTTTTTTAATAATATTTTATTTTTCAACATAAAACAACATAAAACACAATACATAACCAACATACCCCCCGTGCACCCCTCCCCCCAGGAGACCTTCAATTATTCATTATTACTCTTTCCAAAATTGTAAAGACTCTTTTGAAGGTATTTGCCCCTTCCCCATTCTTAATACATTTTCCAAAAAAGGGCTCCATATTTCTCCAAAATCATTCTTACTGGACATTCCCCTCTTTATTTTCATTTTACACATCAGCTTATCATTAAGTGCCATATCCCATATTTCTTTATACCATTCTTCTATAGTATATATCCCTTGCCCTTTCCCATTTTTAGCAATCATTATTCTGACAGGAGCCAGGAGGTTGTTTATCAGTTCTCTGCCAGTGTCATTTGTATGCAGTTAGTTCCTGGTGAAATTCCCTCTTCATCACAACAGTTAAAGTTGCAGGGGCCCTGCCTTCTTGTGTATATGGTAACTCTAGTATAGTGCATGCACCTTTAACTATTGTGATGAAGAGGGAATTTCACCAGGAACTAATTGCATACAAATGACACTGGCTGAAATTCCCTTTTCTCTACAACTGTTAAAGTTACATGAGCCCTGACCTGGATTTTATCTGGTCAGCCTAGCTAAGCCATGGTTAGGCCACTAACCCGTTTGCAGCAAATGGTTACTGAGTGTGTTTAAACCGTGGTTATGTAGCCACCATAGTAAGGAATGATTCACATGACACACTAAGCCATAATGTTTAGTTCAAAATGCTTAACACTATGGCTTAGCATGTCATCTGAACAGAGGGGCATAGTGTAGTGACTCTTTCTTCTGGAGATTCTCTGCTCTTTAATTACATCTGTAGGTGATGCAAGGGAAAATGAATGGTGCTCTATGCACCAGCATAGACACATTCCATAGACACTGCTTGAGTTGATTAGTGTCTCAGCCACGTTTGACATGCCTCTTGGCTACATTTGAGAAATCTTACCCTAATGCCATGCAATTCAATACTTGTACAATTGACTAGATCACACTGAAACTTTATAGCTTAGTCTCAGGGCAGGCAACTTCATGCCCTCCAGCTATTTTGGACTACAACTTCCACAGTGGAGGCTGGTGGCTCCAATGTCAGTGGGATGGAGAATCCAATCCAGGTTTCAGTCAAAACCAGTCAGAACTGTGAAAGCACCTTGGATAGCTCCTTTAGAGTTCTGACTGGTCCTGACTGAAACCCAGAGCAGATTCACCACCCCATTGACATCAGAGCCACCAGTCTCTACTGAACTCCTGCCACATCCAGTCAGCATGGCCAAGGTTTGGGATGATGGGAGTTGTAGTCCAAAACATATGGATGGCACCGGCTTGCCTACCACCAAACTAGTCAATCTAGCTTGAAAGAGAACTTTGGAACTTTTTATGTCTTAAAAAAATAACATGAGTATATGTAACCATCCTTTCATGTAGAAAATGTGAAGCATTTTTGACAAAATTCCAAAAGTCTCTAACACTGGGATGAGGAGAAAGGTGCTACTTATCATGGGCACCACCTATTAGATCACCCACAAAAGTCATACCCAAATGTACACATGGATGTGCTGATGAGATTCTTCCCAATTTTTCCAAATATCACACCACAAAACATGAAAATATGGTGCTCCAGAAAAACAATAACCATATGTGGCATGAATCAGGAGCAATAAGAACATTACAGTACCCTATTCAAGTGTCTGAAAAACTATCAATTATAGCCAGAATGTATTTAGAGAAATTCAGATTAGTAGAAATTCAGAGGTAGAGAGGCTTTTGCACTCAATTTTACTCATAGGCCTGGTTATTGCAGAGCAGAATGTGTTAGGGAGAGAAAAGCGCTCCCCATTCGCTTAGTAAGGTAAGCATGAAGTCCAGAAATAAGTCCAAGCTGTTGAAGAAATACTCACACTCCAGCAGGATGGTGTATAATACAAGTCCTTTACTGTGTTCCAATAAAATAAATATATACAAGGCAACTGGTTCCTCCAGATAATACAGGCTTTTTCCTTATAGCTATAGCATAGCATAGTCCTCCATCAATCTCTCATTCACCAGCCTCCGTCCACAAAATCTCCAGCCTAACAACCAGCCATTTCCATATGCTGTCTTAAATACATTTTTTCTGAACCCTGGCTCAGCACAGTCAATTACCTCATCTTCCAGAAACATTCCCCCTATCTGCCTGACCTTTTCAGCAGCATAGAAAAAATACTTTATCTGATCATTAACTGCAGCTGGCTGTTCAGTCTTCCTTGGACACTCAAATCTTGTCCAGTTCTTTAATCAACTTAAAACTGAAATTTTCCCTGAGAGTATGACCCTCATTGCTTAGGCCTAGCATCAGACACTAACTGATCTAATAGATCTAATCCAGTCCTTCTAGATCTAATCACATCCAGCCTTTATGCCAGCTTTATGCCAGAAGGGTTGATCAGCCCAACATGAGTCTTTAAAGGACAATAAAGGATTAAGAGGAAAACTAAGGTAAGAGACCCCGGGAAGTCTCTCCTTCATTACACTTACTGTAATTAAAACACTAGCTAATTTGATCCTGTTTTTTAATTTGAACAAGGTGTCACATTGGCACTGGAAAGGGTAGATAGAGCTGTGGACTGGCAAGCAGATATCAGTGGGGAGTTTGGGAAGGCATTAGCCAATGTTAATAGATCTCCTACAAGTGACTGCTGTTGGGATGTGCTTCAAACATGGACAGGAACTCCATGAAGAAAGTTACAAGATGGATTTAGTTCAATGGGCTATGTTCTATGATACATGGCATCACAGATCTGATAGAGGCAGACTACAGTTTTATATGTAGTGTGAGAATGGCACCTAGTTACTTCTCTTCTAATAAAAAGGTGAAGGTGTGTCATCTGTTGCAGGGCTCTTGGTCCGAGGCATTTGGGCACACAGACTGCCACTCAAAGAGGAGCCATGGTAATGGGATTCCTCCATGAAGGCAATCTGAATTGGATTCAGTGATGGCACCACAAAAAAAGTTTTAGCAGGGCGCAGGAGGGGAAAGTGTATTTCTGTGCCCTATGTCAGTGGCTTTGAAGAAGGGAGCCTACCATCAGCTACCTTCCAGCTCCAAAATTCTCTTTCCCACCCTAGATCTGTCATTGACAAAAGAGAGCCCCCTCTCTCTAAGCTAAATTACACACCATTTTAATGCATAGCATGCAGCTGATTCTAACACACAAACACCCTCTCTTTTTTTACATTAGTGTAAGTGCATGGGAGTGTTAAATTGCATTGGCACCAATGAAGTTTTTCTTCTTTAGACTCCGCATGAGGGGGGCAAATTTAGGGGGGAAAGTTGCTGTTTGGGAAAGTTTAACCCACCCATCCCTGCACACAGTGGTCCCAGGGCATCTCTACATTCATTATGGACCCCTTCAGACAGCAACCAATGGCAACCAGGTGATTTTGAATCGAAAAGGGAATGCTATTCTTTTATGTGAAACACCGCCATCTAGTGGCAGAATAAATCTCATAATAAATTAGATACTGCATTATCTCTGTGTTTTTAAAAGATGGGATTAACGGGGGAAACCGCAGGAGACATCCTGACTGCTGATGAAGTCATGTAACGGACCTGCAAGCTTCCGTGAGTGGCCAGTCATGAGCGTGCTATAACTTGCTTGTTTAGAGAAGCTGCCAATCTAGATTGGGACTTCATGAGCTAAAGAAAAAAATGGGGAGGGGGGAAGGATTGGCTGAATGCTACACATTTAACATAGCATGTCGTTCTGCCCTCCTCCCTCTTTCTCCATTATATGATAATAAAGACAAGTATTCTAAGTATGTGAGAAGAAGTGCCTTTACTTCAAGGAATCTCAGGGATCTAGCACTTGAGGGGGCATGTGGGTTTCAGCTGCTTGTCTGTATGGGGGGAGGGGTCAGCTGTTCCTGAGTGGACTAATAGATGTTAGATCTGTGCCTTCGTTTGTCATTTGTGCTATCTTTCCCTGCCTTTTTCTCCCAGACCATGCTTTTTATCTTTCTTCAGCAGTCTCTTTTCTTATGCACCCACATTCCTGCTTTAATGTTACAGTTATGACAATTTGGTACTCGCATGAAACAAATTAAGAAACTAGGGAAGAAAGTAAAGGAAGATGGGTGTATTGCAGCCCAGTGGGTCCCAAACATATCAGATTGTCTCAAGATGATGTAGACTTCTTGACATATAAAAATGAATCAGTGCTGGTGTAATGCAGGGTTAAGAACACGTCTGTGGGCTCTGGAGCTGGAAAGTTGTCCAATTCCAATCCTGAACCTTGCCTGAGCCATGAACTTGCTGACTAGACTTTGATCTATCACTATCCCTCAGCCTTTCCCATGCCCACTTTTAATATTGCAGTAGCAATACCTACCTAACTTACAAAGTTCTTGTACGGGTAACTGAGACAATGTATGTGATTTGCTTTCAGCTCTTAATGAACGTGCTCTAGCCTTGTTCAGCCAGTCTCGGAAATGAGGTCAAATTCTCATTTCCAAAATGGGTCAGGCAAGTGGAGCTCACTTTTGCTAGCTCTGCCAACCTGTTCTGTTCTAGAAACTGGCATTTTGGCTCATTTCCGGTTACTTTATGAATGCTAGCTTCCTGTTGTGCCAGCCATGGATCCTATTGGCGCATCATTAGCTTTGGATACTGCCCATAATGAGCATGATGAGGAAGATTTATAATGGGTCTCAATGAAAATCTTGTTTAAAGTTCTAAACTTTGGGGAGATGAGGCCCGGCATCAGTATGATTAAAAATAATTTCCTCACCTATGTATATGTCTGGCGACAGCAGCTGGGCCATATGATAGTCCAGATCTCTGAATAAACAAAGGGCAGAGCTATGCGTGATTGGTTTACTTACTTGAGAGTATGTGTGTGTGGCCCCAACTTGGATCAGGACTACAGTGATTTGGGAAGGGTGGTTTAAGCTCTGCCTCGCATTTTTGTCCTGAAATTCCACCCTTCCCCATAGGGAGTTTTTTTAAAAAAGTAGTATCTCCATTGGAATCCATGGAGAAGTTTTTTTTCTTATTTTACTACCACCCTCGTTGGAATAGGGTGGGGGGCAGAAATAGGCAAGGTGAAGCGTACCAAATTGCCATGGTCCCAATCCAAATTGGGGCCATGTGTACTTACACTCAAGTAAGCAAGCCAATTATACATAGCCCTGCTTTTCTTTTCGGAGGCAGGAAGGCATCCTAGATTGGCAGAATATTTAGTTGGGCCAGAATACAAATGCTGGGTCTATGTCTAAGAAAGAAATGACAACATAAGGAGATTAAAGAGGCATCTTGAGTAAGAGACAAAGCAACACACATTGACCTCGGTTAACTTGGTAAAGCTTCTTAGAAGAAAAAAAGTATATTGTAGGGTTAAGAGTACAACCTGGTGAGATGAACTTCATTTACAGAGGCTTGCTACTAGAAACATAAAGCATTACTGTAGAAAATGATATTATGAGGAAACAAGCTCTTTGATCTCTCTATATTTTCACCAAAATTAATCTGTTTCTCCCGACTGAAGTGAAGAGTTTGACCACATGCCATCTCAGGATTGATTCATTCATGAGAATATGCATAATTTATTTATTTGATTTATGTCCCTCTCTTCCTCACAAAAAGACCAGAGTGACTTACCAAACTGTATAAAACATAGGACCACAAAAACAACATTAAAATAATGACAAAACCATCAACATAATAATAAAACAAAAATAAATTAAATACATCACTTGCATATACCTCAAAAGCCTGCATAAATAAATAGGCGAACTGGCACCTAAATGGCAATAGCGGTGAGGGGGGAAGCCAAATCTCTCCCAGGGGTACCTCTAGACGGGCGCTTTTCCCCGCAGTGGCTTTGGAGTGGAGGCAGGTGTTCTACATGATGCTGCTGCCACTCCGAAGCCATATAGGGGCAAAACCCCGAAGCTCTGGATTAAAAAAGTTGTTTGCTTACCATGACTTTTCCCACTTGAAGCAAAGTGACAATGGCATCTGCTGTCTGTCCGCTTGCTTCAGAGCTGCAGCAGAGGCGTGCCCCAGCTGATGGTGACCCCTGATTGGTCACCATCGGCTGGGCAGGGGAGTGGGCAGGCCAGCGAGTCCAATAAAAATTACCACTACAGCCTCACCCAAGTGTTAAAGCTAGATTCAAAGCCCATGAACGTCAAAAATAGTAAAAAAAAAAAAAAAAAAAAAAAAAAGTGGGGGTGCGCAAATGCGCCCGGGAGCCCATAGAAGGTCACCTCCACGCCTCTCTGGCATAGCAAACAAATGCAACACTGGAGATGCACAGAAACGGCCAAAAGGTTTTAAAAAATCTTTAAAGGGGGGAGGGCACAGAGCTGCCCCGGCACGCAAGCACAGGCATGGTGGCGGTGGTGGCTGCTCCTTCTTGGAGGCAAGAAGAAAACCCTAACCCTGCCACGGTGACATTTTTGAGCCCGATGGTTGTATGTTGAAGCTGCCGCCAAAGGCAGAAAGAGGCAGGCATAATTTTTGTTTCCCCAATTACACACACACACACACACACACACACACACACTGCAACCCCCTATCGCCACCCCACCTCTCATTTTTCCATGTTGCCTTCCGTGCACAGGCGCAGCGGCGGCTCTTTCGTACAAATCTCAAAACTTGCGCTACTTGCCATGCAGATAATGGGAAGGAGCGTAAATGCAGGGATCAAGGGCTCACGCTGCCAAAACACCGTCTTCAAGATGAGCCCCCAGAAAGGACTTCCATGTCCAGAGTGCCACCACCAAATAGGACTTGCCACATGTATTAACCTCATGGATCACATTCCTTAAAGGTGCCACAAGCAAAGCCTCTGTAGCTGATCTTAAATCCCAGGGTGGTCAGGACTGTGCAAAGTAGTCTTCAAGTATCTGGATCCTGAACCATTTAGGGATTTGTACACTAGTACTGTCACCTTGAATTGGGCCCGGTGGTAGTTCACTGGGAGCCAGTGCAGAGATTTCAAAACTGGTGTGATGTGCTCACATCCTACTGTCTCTATCCACATATAGACAACCGTATCTTGCACCAGTTGCAGTTGCAGTCTAAGAGCATCATCACACGGGAAAATCACATATGCTTACTGTTGCTTCTCTGCCCACGTGTTTGTCTCTCATTACTTCCTCTTTGGAAAAAGGAAGTAAACAACTTGCATTTGGCCCATTCAGTGGGCCACTTTGATCCTGCTGCTTCTCCTACACACAGCAGGAGATAGTGGCAACTTCCATCTTTAAAAATAAATTGGACTTACTGGGGTGTGTTTTTTTTGTCACGTGAAGAAGGCTACAAGGGGTGGGAGGCATGTGACAGACAGATGATGTCGTGAGACGGACCCACGAAAATCCGTGAGTGCCCAGTAATGAGCATGCAATAAAACGCTTGTCTGATGGAGCTCTAATAGTCCAATACTATGGATGAGAATATACATATACTAAGGGTGCAATCCTACCCATGTTTAGACAGAAAAAAGTCCAACAACTCCCAGCATTCCCCAGCCAGACATACTAGAAAATTACACCTTAAAGAAATTTACATTTAACTACTGCAAGGAAGATACCAGAGTGTTGGTTCTCCCAGTACATGCTGCATACAAATACCTGGCTAGAAGTCAGGTACAAGGTAAAAAAATATGTGCAGAGGTGCCAATATTCTTTATTTATTTACTGGATTTGTATAGTTGCCCCATCAATGCAGGTTCTCTGGGTGGCTCAAATACAACAAAAACAATGATGAAAATACTCCTGGTTGTTCCACATTAACCTGGAGTCCACTTTGAGTCCATGCACAGTAGAGGGTTTAGTGCATTGGCCCTGTACATGGAACTCCCTGCCTGTTGATGTCAGGCAAGCACCAATATTGTTTCATTTTTGGTCCTTGCTGAAGACATTATTATTTAAACAAGCCTTCCCTCTCCTGCCAGCCTGGTTTTTATTAGTACAATCTGATTTAAAGGTTTCGTTGGTATTATCATTTCCCCTCTTTATTGTTCAGCTCTGAGATATTTTACTGGATGTAGAGTGGTATATAAAGCACGTAAATAAATAATAAAAATGATGTTTAGTCATGCATAGGATTGCTCCCTTAAAAACTAAAAACACAATTAAAATGAGTTTTTTTCTGTACCATACAGTTGAGATTACTTTCCTTCAAATCACATTTAGGGAATAGTAGAGTATGAACCAGCCTTTTGCTTTCATGTGAGAAATGAGTAACTATTATGAGATGCAGGTGCAATCAGTAACAATAGGAGGAAAAAAGGTGCATTCAGCAGCCAATTGGCTGCTGTGGAAAAGTAATCCTTCCTAACCCACATCAGGTAGTAGTTAATTCTCTACATTAGAGACGGTTATTGCCTACATTTTTTTCAGATGATGTTAAGATGACAGAAAACCAGTTTAAGGCCTTTCCCCCCTTCATAATGAAGCCTGTTGGTGTTGGAAGAATGGCTATCTCACAGTCTCATCCTTGTCCTCCTTCAAAGCAGATGGATTAGAGCCCCTGGTAAACATGCTATAGGATTAGAAGTCATCTGTCAGTGGGCGTGTTCAGATGATCATGGGGGGCGGGGAGGAAGGGTGCAGAACTGCGATGCAAGGAGGGGAAGGGGAATAATAGGCTGCCCTTCCCCCCCCCCCCATGACCACTGGAAATTTGCCTGGAAGCCACGCCCCCTCCAATGTCCTCCCGCCATTGCAGCCGTGCATCCCAGCAGCCACTGCAGTGGAAACAACCTTGCGCAGGCTGTGTCAGCCTTTGCTAAGCAATCTTGGCCATAGAGATGTTGAGCATTAGTCCACAGTTGCTCCTCACTGTTAAGATTTTATTTGGTTCAAATGTAAAGCAAATAGGTTTTTTCTGTTACTAAGAAGAAAAGTAAGAGACATGAGATAATTAATATCTCAAGGACTCTGTACGGTTGCCAAATGTAGTGCAGCTGGTAAGCACTAAAGACCAAGGTCATTTAGTTCTCTTCCCTGTGTGCTGGAAGGCATAGCAACACATGGGGAGATATGCAGCCAACGCTGTGATAGGTCCACAGTGCTATAAATGTACAGCATGTGGAGAAACAGTGTGGGTTATGCTAGGTGGGTGATGCTAGGTGGGTGATGCTAGATGGTAAATGTTAGTGGTAGGTTATGGTTGGTTGGAAGTATTGCTGAAGATATTAGAGGAATGTTTTGTTCTCTGTAAATACTTGTAAAGTAAACTTAGTATAGTAGTAAGAAACACTACTGTGTCTGAGTGTTTTTCTGGCTACCAGGACATCTGTCTACTACCAGTGGACTCTGCTGTCATTCTGCTGCTGTGTGCTTGCACTCCATGCATGCTCAGAGGTGGCAGTGCAACACAAACCCTGCCAGGTTATGGGCCCAGGGTGTCCAGATAGCCTAGAGGACTCCCTGCGTGGTGGAAGAGTGTTGTGAGAATCCTGGAAGTGAAGAGTGACTTCTCAAATCTGCAGTCTGGTGAGTGTCGTTGCTGTGTGCCTTGGAGGGGCTGAGAGCTGAAAAGCAAGCAAGACATCTGTGTGCAGTAATTTGAGATGGCAGCAAGTATGTCGGCAGCTAATCTACCACTCAATCGTCTAAATGAAAACAATTATCTGGCTTGGAGCATTAAAATGGAACAATATCTAAGGAGGGAAGATTTATGGACGGTTGTCTGTGACCCTCCAGCTCAGCCAGACGAAGAGGAACAGAAAAGCATAGAAAAAGCCTTGGCCAGCATTATCTTGTGTTTAGAAGATAACCAACTTATTTATGTAAGGAGGCTGGTGTCCGCGCAGGAATGCTGGAAAACTCTCAGAGAGATTTATGTGAGAGAAACGGCAGCCAGCAAAGTTATGCTAACAAGAAAATTGTACAGAGCACAACTTGAGCCGGGAGCCAGTGTATCTGCACATCTAAGCATGATGAGGCAGCTGTTTGCGGATCTGGAGGAGCACGGCATGTCTTTCACTGAATCCCACAAAGTGTACGTCGTTCTCTGCTCACTGGATGATTCGTGGGACAATCTTGTCTTGAGCCTGGAAGCAATGCAAGAACCCAAGCTCACGCTTCGTTTTCTGACCGGCCGACTGCTGGAGGAAGAAAGAAGAGGCAAGAAAGGCAGACTGCCAAGCTGAGAGACACCCACGTTAAACAAGCAGCTTGCGAAGATAAGGAGAAAGTGTTTGCAGTTCGACACTGTTTTCATTGTGGTTTGCCTGGGCATCTGCGGAGAGATTGTCCAAACCAAACGAAGGAGAAGGCGGCGACAAGCAAAAAGAAACCTGCAAGACCAAAGGTTTCTGTAGTTAAAGCTGCAGAGAACAACCCAGAATGTACCTGGTTGATGGACAGTGGTTCCAGTCAGCATATTGTGAACAACCAGAGTTTGTTTACAAGTCTACATTCTGCTAGCCGGGACCATGTTACATTAGCAGATGGCAAATCTTCAGCCGTGACTGCAGAAGGTTGTGTATATGTGCCATGTGTTGCTAAAACTGTAAGCAAAGTTCTGTGTGTACCAAGTCTAGAACACAATTTATTGAGTGTATCTTGTTTGGATAAGGAAGGATATTGTATATCATTCTCAAACAACAAGTGTGAAGTGAGCAAACAAAACAATGTTGTAGCTTTAGGTGTGCTTAGGAACAATCTTTATGAAATGTTGCCTAAAGGTCTAGAAACATCTAGAAATGTAAATTCTGTTATGAATAACACACCTTTGCATAATGATTGTGTTCATTTGCTGCACAGGAGATTAGCACATGTTGGGTTCAAAATACTGAAGAAAATGCCTGAAATGTGTGTAGGACTAAATGTAAAAGCCTGTGACAAGTATCTAGACTGTACTGCATGTAAGGTGGCTAAATCCAAGGTTGCTCCTATCTGTAAAAAGAGTAACAGAGTTGCCACGGCAGCATTTGAGATAATACATGCAGATTTAATTGGTCCTATGACTGCAACATTAGGAGGGGCAAAGTATGCTTTAATTCTGGTGGATGATTATACTAGATATGGTTTTTGTTATGTCTTGAAAAACAAAAGTGAAACGTTTACTGTTTTCAAAGATTGGCTGAGTTGGGTGGAGCGTAAATTCTCTACCAAAGTGAGGCAGTTGCAAACAGACAGAGGAGGGGAGTTTATGGCTGAAACGTTCCAAAAATGGCTCAGGCAGAAAGGAATTTCAGCGAGACGGACTGCTCCACACTCACCATGGCAAAATGGCGTTGCAGAAAGAAGAAATGGGGTTCTGCAAACAATGAAAGATGCCATGTTGACAGATTCTGGGTTGCATGCTCATTTTTGGGGAGAAGCAATGCTAACAGCTAATTACATAGCAAATAGGCTTTGGAGCTCCGCTATAGATAACACTCCATATTTTCTGATGTTTGGGAAGAAGCCATCCCTGGCTCATCTCAGAGTTTTTGGGAGTGATGCTTGGGTGAACATCCCCAAGGTGGCTAGGAGAAAAGGGCAGCCAAAAGCCAGGAAAATGAAATTCCTAGGCTATGCACCTGGTTCAAAAGCATCCAGATTTTATGCTGGCAATGGAAATATAGTTATTTCTAGATCAGCAAGTTTTCAGGAACAATGTGACTGGGAGCGTTTGCATGGCAGTGAAGTGTATTTGCCTATACAGGAAAACATAGACAGAGCACCACAGCCAGTAGAGAGACAAACAAGCAGTTCCACAACTCTTTCAAGTCCTAAGAAGGAGGAGGAAGAGGAGGAGGAGGGAGAGAACAGAAATGTTTTTATTCCCAGACGGTCAGAAAGAAGTACAAAGGGAATACCTCCTGAGCGATATATGGCCAATGAAATACGAGTGTGCCAAATTTCGTACGAACCAGAGAATTTTTCAGGTGTTCAAAAGTTGCCAAATCCAGAGAAAGAATTGTGGTGTAAAGCTATGAATGAGGAAATGAAAGCCATGGTAAAATACAATGTGTTTACCCCTACAATGCTACCAAAAGGTAAAAAAGCGATTGGTTGTAGGTGGGTGTTTAAAAAGAAAGTGCTTATGTCAGGAGAGACAATGTATAAAGCTAGACTTGTAGCAAAAGGGTTCACACAGGAAAAGAATGTACACTACGATGAAACCTTTGCACCTACTGTTAAAGCTGAGTCAATGAGAGTGATGCTAACTCTAGCTGCAAAATATGATTGTCAGGTAAATCATTTTGACATAAAAACAGCATATTTAAATGCACCATTACAGGAAGAGATTTACATGGCTCAAATTCCTGGTTATGAGTCAAATGTGCCAGGCTCTGTGTACAAATTAAACAGAGCTATCTATGGTTTGAAACAGTCAGCAAGGAACTGGAACCAGTGCTTGCATGAAGCACTGGAGTCAATGGGATTCAAAAATGGAATGGCTGATCCATGTTTATATACAAAAGGTGCCAACAGTCAACAAATGTGGTTGTTATCTTTTGTGGATGATATATGTTTAATTTCAAAAAACAAAAACTCAGGTTAAAGAATTTGCAGAGCAACTGAGTAGACATTTTGAATTAAAGGATTTGGGTCCAATCCATGACTACCTAGGAGTAGAAGTAACAAAGCAAGAAGGGGCTTATGTGTTAAGTCAAAAACAGAAAATCAAAAATCTGCTTGCAAAATTCCATATGGAGGAATGTAAGAGTGTAAAAATGCCCCTGGTGGCTGGTTTTCAATGTAATGACAGTGACACAGAATTTTGTGACAGAGACCTATACCAGTCAGCAATAGGAAATCTACTCTATTTAGCTCAATGGTCTAGGCCAGATTTGGCTAATGCAGTTGACATATTGAGCAGATTTGTGTCCAAACCAACGAATAGTGCTTGGCAAGCAGTTAAAAGAGTACTCAGGTACTTAAAAGGGACTATTAATGTGTCTTTAGAATTAAGACCATTGGACACATTATCACTAGAGTGTTACACAGACAGTGACTGGGCTGGTGACAGTCAAGACAGGAAATCCACCTCAGGAATTGTAATAAAACTGGGCAACAGTTTAGTGGGGTGGAAATCCAGAAAACAACGGTTAATTGCCCTGTCTACCTCAGAGGCTGAGTTCTCAGCATTGTCTGAGGCTTGTACAGAAATAATTTGGTTCATCCAGTTATTAAAAGATATGAAGTTGCAAGTGAAAACTCCAATTAAAGTTTTTGAAGACAATCAGACTTGCATTCATATGGCAAAGTCAGAAAGGGTGAACGCAAGGAGTAAACATGTCGATATTCGTTACTGCAATGTAAGGCAAGCTGTACATGATAAATTGATTGAACTTGTTTATTGTAACACCGAGGTAAATGTGGCTGATGTATTCACAAAACCTTTGAATGTGCAAAGACATGAACAATTGTCAAAACAGCTTGGAATGCTGGAATGTCAGACAGAATGAAAAAATGTTTGTTAGTTACAGAAAAAAGGAGGGGTGTTAAGATTTTATTTGGTTTAAATGTAAAGCAAATAGGTTTTTTCTGTTACTAAGAAGAAAAGTAAGAGACATGAGATAATTAATATCTCAAGGACTCTGTACGGTTGCCAAATGTAGTGCAGCTGGTAAGCACTAAAGACCAAGGTCATTTAGTTCTCTTCCCTGTGTGCTGGAAGGCATAGCAACACATGGGGAGATATGCAGCCAACGCTGTGATAGGTCCACAGTGCTATAAATGTACAGCATGTGGAGAAACAGTGTGGGTTATGCTAGGTGGGTGATGCTAGGTGGGTGATGCTAGATGGTAAATGTTAGTGGTAGGTTATGGTTGGTTGGAAGTATTGCTGAAGATATTAGAGGAATGTTTTGTTCTCTGTAAATACTTGTAAAGTAAACTTAGTATAGTAGTAAGAAACACTACTGTGTCTGAGTGTTTTTCTGGCTACCAGGACATCTGTCTACTACCAGTGGACTCTGCTGTCATTCTGCTGCTGTGTGCTTGCACTCCATGCATGCTCAGAGGTGGCAGTGCAACACAAACCCTGACACTCACATGATTTGGTAAGCAACCCCTGGGCTCTTTACTCCCACTGCAGAGTGTGGGTAATGCACCCATCATGAGTGGAAGAACCCACCCCCCACACAGAACATGTTAACCCCTCATGGATCACTCCCAGAAGTTACCCAACATGGGTTAAAGTGTCATGAAAACCCTGCCAGTTATTCACCTGCACTCCCTCCTCCTTTCATCAGTATTTTGGAGAAACAAAACCAAGAGATGCTAGTATTCGGAGGGGGATAGCATGTCTGCATCTCAGAGTATGAAACAGTAAGGGACTCGTTCTGGCCCAGCTTCACATCAGCAAAAGATATTGTACGAATGTTCATAGTCCTGAGAGGATGGAATAAACAGACATGTCACACTAATTTAGAGGCATTATACCTCTATACATTAGAGTGTTTAAAATGTGCAGAAAGCAGTAAACATTATGATCACCAGACTTCAGCTTATAAAACTTTGTAACACAAATTGAAACAAAGTGTTCTTTCCAAGATCTTTTAAAGGTCAAGTGAATCTGGCAAGAAGTGTTAAAACTTTATATAAAACCTCATTCTCTAAAAATAAAATTTTAGAGCCTGGGTATTTTTCTTATTAGGCTTAATAAGTGATCTAAAAAGCTATTTTTTAATGGCAGAAAAGCAGCTAGAGTGTGCAGCACTCTGGAGTTTGGACACCACCTCATTCAGTGGCTTTCAATATTCCAGGCAGTTAATAACAAGAAATGTAGACCATTTACTTCACAATATTAACCCTTCCGTTGTCTAAAGTGTCGTCCGAACACACCCTTGCACAGTTTTAGTGATTTTATTGTTTTAAGAGTTTCATGTAAGCTGTTTTGTGAGGTCAGTCTATAAAACAATGTATAAATATCTTCAATAAATCAATATCCAGTTGCTCATTGCGTGAATGATATCACGGCTTTTTTGGTCCTTAGTCTGAGAGTTTCTGGAAGGCCACTGTAGCTGCAATAAGTCAGATTTAAAAGTACTGGATCCAACCCAATATGTTTAAAGTGCATCATGTAAAATCATAAAGATTATCAATATCTAATAGCCTTTTACTGGGAGGAGATCTACACTGAAAGTTTGAAACGTTTAGGTTTGGTTTTGAGGAAGCGTTGGGGCACACGATGCACGTACTGTGACGTTTTATATCAGTTGTTTTTTGTACCGTTTGTTAAGTATTTATAACGTATTTTAATGAATAAAATGATATTATAAATGGTAATGTGTTCCTACTTACCATTTCAAAGCAGCTGAAATCAAACCTCCGGTATCCATTTGCAGTCCTGGGGGCGTGTCCGTAGTTGAATGAGAATTGAGAAGATGTGAAAGGCAGGGGGCAGAACGAGCAGTTCAAAAACAAGCCAACGCAGCAACCATAGAGAAAGAAATGTAGAATACATCCAGTGTGCTCTTACTCAACGAACTTAAAACGGAGGGAAAATTGTCCAAAACGGTAAGGACTACTTCGTGTGGCTTGTTACATTTTAAAACGTAGCAATTAACATCGTGATAATTGAGTTTTCGGAACTTTACAACAGCATGTGTAGATTGCCTCAGAATGTACTTTTACCATTACTTTCAATAATAAAAGTTACCCAAATTCAAATCTGGCTGAAATTTGTACCTGACACTGGTTGTTGTTGTTATAAGCTCATCTAGAGTGCTTCCAGATGAGTCTTTTATTGGAACATTGTACTGTCTCATTCATGGAATTTTATGGGGTGTCTAAACAATGTAGTCTTTCATTTGTGACCCTCCTATGCTTTCCCACCACTTCTATCACATTTCTATTCTATCACTGCCTTATTCATCACAGTTTTGGACTGGGTACGTTTTGCTTCTTAAACTGCTGACATAAAATCACTAGGGATGAAATATTTTCTGACTTTGACTGAATACAAAAGAAAACACCTTTTGTTAAAATACTAGATGGTCACATTATTATTTAGGTAATTTTTACCTCACCCTTCAGTAAAAATTCTTAGGGCAGCTCAAAACTGGTATGTAAGAGTTTAAAACCCAATGATTTAAAATGTTTGCCTGCCATTTTTAAATAATGATTCCAAGTTCTCTCTTTGTCTTTAATATTGTGATGTTTTGGAGCACATTGCTCACACTCCTTGAAAGTCATGAGATTAACAAACGGGACAACTTTAATGTGAACTAAACAGATCTGTAATAATATGACATATCTGCAACAGCCTCAATCCACCCAAACAGTGTGGGCTCCTAACACTATGAGGATACACCTCACATGGGCAAATCTCAACATCAGATCAGTCCATAAAGTACTCTGCATTCTTCTTTGCTGGCTCACCGTAAAGATGTGCTGCAAAGGCACCTGACCATTGCATCCAAGCCGGTCATGCTTAGATGTGATGATGCCACAACAGACCAAGGGTAGTTCCCTTACCAAATCCGACCCTCCCCAGCCAGTGGTCTCTGAGAGGTTGACCTGATAAGTGACCGTTTCCCATTAAGATGACCATTGTAGCCTAGCAATAATTCCCTTCCTCTGATTGTAATTTGCCAAAAGTGAACCTTTCATACACCAAAAGAACCTGGGCATTTCTTTCAGAGAAAAATCTCTATTTTTCTTGAAAATGTGCAGAAAGAATCACCCTTTCAAGCAAACCATTTCAAACAGTTTTTCTTAAAATTTGCCGTCAAGGGGTTTGACTCACTTGGCCATCTGACAGTGCAATCCTACGCATGTCATTTCCTCAGAACTTAGGGTAGTTGTGTCCAATGGGGTTTACTCCTTAGTTAGTGTACATAGCATTGCAGCCTTTATCTGTCTAAATGGTGAATATCTTTTTCATTTTAAAGTGTGTCCACCCAGGAGCCTGTGCTCTCAGGCTAGCATCTTCCCATATTTATGCACATCACTAGAGGTCTCAGCAACACTCGGGATTGATCTATACGTTCACAAAAAGCACGTGGTGCGGCTCTTCTGTGACGGCAGGTGGACTCTTGTACAGCGGCTTGACAAAAACATCCTGTACATCAAAAGTCTAGTCAGGCAGGGAAAAGAAGCTAGTAGCTTCAATCCATCTATAAGTAGTGAAGGAAATGTGCACAACCACTTGGACATTTGCATTCATATTAAACACTGATCTGTAGATGGGTACCTATGAAAAGAAACATCGCAAAGAAAGCCTACTGAGTAAAGAAGAGTGGATTGAGTCAAATAAATTTTATTGTCATGCGCTGACTTTTAGCCCTTGCTATCCTTTAAGTTCTGTCTTGTGGCTCTCTATTTCAGCCTAGATAATCTTTATATAATGCACTTTACAACAGAAAATGCACAGCCACAGAGAACACTTTGGAAGCTGAGATTATTATGCAATTTGTCATTTTAGAGATGACTGTGGATTAATCCAGCTAAAATCTAGGCAAAGTCTTTACTCTTCAGTCTAGAACATCCTTCAGATATATTCTATTTCAACACAGGCCTTTTCAATGTTTAAGTATCCATGGGGTGTTTTTGGTGGTGGGATGGAATGTTCATTATAACAGAGACGCGAACTCTTCTGAGTTCTTTTCTCTTTTATACTGAAATAATTTTCTATAAGGGTGAACGTGTTAGCAGCACCTACTACAGATAGGGGACAATTAATGTCCTGGGAATGCCCCTTTCCATGTCTTCATATTCTATAACAACTAGACACAAATGCATTTCTAGTCATATCACTGTTGCTAGGACAGAAGAGATTGTATAGGCCAAGGGTGGGGAACTTTTTTCAGCCTTAGGGGTGGATTCAATTTAGGAGATGGGCTGCATTCCAGTGGCGGATGGTGCCAAAGGCAAAAGAAATGGGGCTGTAGCTTAAACCTCTCATGGCCAGTAACTAGGGCCCTTTCCGCACCAGCCATTTTTCGAGGGGCTGCCCCTGCCTACTTGCGGAGAGTCTGCATGACACACAGAGCATCCCGCAAGCAGGCAGGGGCCAGCCCTCCATTTTCCCGGGAGTTCAGAGAATGCTATTATCCCAGTTCGTTCCCTGCAAGATGGGGGGCTGGTGTGGCTGGTGTGGCTGCGCATCCCAGGTGCAGCCACACTTACCCGCGAGTAAGCGCGGCTGCACTAATGGCCACGGCCCCGCACTGCGCGGCTCCAAGGCCATCAGGAGGGGGGGACAGCAAAACTGCCATCCCCAGGATGGCAGCGGGGGGAGGGGGTGCAATCACATGCAGTTTTTTTTAAAAAACAAACTAACCTTTTGCACACGAGCGCTCATGTGCACCTCCAAGGATCCTTTTTTTTTTTTTTAAATGGCCGGCGTGACTTGTGGCAGCCCAGGAGAAGCCCGGGCCACTGCATTGTAGTGCGGCCTCATCATGCCAAACTCTGAAGTGGCTACTTCCGGGTTTCCCTGCTTCCCGCCCTCTCTGCCCCTATGGTGCAGAAAGGTCCTAGGTCCTAGGAGAGACATTTCAACCTTTTAGAATGGAGGAAAAAGCTGGGAAACTGCCAAATGATAAGAGAGTGGTTCCAGGGGAAGGGGGCATGGCTATAGCCATGGCCATTTAGGTAACACTGCAGGGCAACCCCAGGAGATCCAGATTTGGCCCATGGGCCTGAGGCTGCCTATCCTTGGTATATTTATTTTCATTTATTTATTTATTACATCTGTATACCTCCCCATAGCCGAAGCTCTCTGGGCGGTTTACATAGGATTAAAAACAATAAAAAACAATATATAGTATAGTCCATAGTCCAGTATAGTCCATAGTCCATCATTCCTTAGCAAATGTCTCGTTGTGAATGTCACTGTCCCTTCCCCTTCCCCTCTGTACTCAGATTGTAAGTTGACGTGGTTCTTATGCTTCCTCTTCATCATCAAAGTAATATAAAAACCAGGCCATTCAATATCCTGGGTAAGGGAGAATCTGTATTCAAACTAAAAGTGAGATCTCCTAGTATGATATCTTTGACATCAGGGATGGGCATCTTTTGGCCCTCCCGATGTTGTCGGACTGCAGCTTCCGTCACCTCTGTCCAGCATAGCCAATACTGAGGAATGATGGGAGTTGCAATCCAATGCATCTGGGGAAGGCTGCTCTTAAAAAAGAGATAAGTAGGAGGCCCTAAGTTGTTCATCATCAGTTTTCCACATACCCACAGCCACCTCTGCATATTGTCCCTACTATCCACATGGTTTATCTGCCTTGGGAGAATGAGAATTTCACTTGCCTTTTCTGCCTCCTAGGGAGAACCTGGCATTTAGGCTTGTGAGCAATTTTGCTGGTTTTGGGGGCTTGGGTGAAAACTGAATAGCCTTAACTGTTGTTTTTTTGGTAAACTGTAGGGTGGTTTGTTTGTTTTTTTAATTGAATTGAGTCTAAAGCCTGATTCCCAAGGTCCAGATTTTTAAACATCCTTGGGGAAGCATTCTTGTTTCAACTTGCATTCCGATCCCCATGGTTTGTGTTCCCACACTTGATTATGCAGTCACTATGGAAAAGCTGCAGTAACGTGTGATGAAATCTTGCAAAAGAAAAAAGAAGTGACTTGGGCACACATAACTGAGCTCAACCAAGTGGACACAGTAGCTTGAGTGCCTTCTACCAGCTTCAGTTGGTCCACTGGCTACGGCATCTCCTGGCCTGGGCCATAGCGTGCAGTAACATCAAAACTGGATTAATGTAATGCCTCCTGTAGGAATGACCGTAAGATCAGCCTGGAAGTTGCAGCTAGTGCAGAATGCAGCAGCTCAACTGCTGTTGGGGCTTTCAGCCCATAACATCTTTGTTGAAGGAACTGCACTGACTGCATATTTGCTACCAGGCCAGGTTTAAGGTTTTGTTATTGGAAGTCTAAAGAAGCCCAAAATTTCAGGCAGCTGTGTTGATCCATATGAACAAACCAGTTCTAGCAGTGTTGTGTCCATCAGTGGCAGTTTTTCTCTAGAGCTAATAGGTCTTAATTGCCTATTCAAGACCAAGTCCTTCTCAAAACACACACACACACGTACACACAACTATTGTGAAGATTGTAATTAAGCTCAGAGGGAACAGGGAGGTCTCAGAGGGAGGGGGATGAAGTCTGCATCCCTGATCATAAAAAAAAAAGTTCTAGTGCTGAGTCCCCATGAGCCATGATTGCATTAGAGGAGTCCATGTTAGGTCTTATTCCAAATTCTGTATAATCCGCTATAATTTTGGCATAACAGAATGGTTCCATTCTCACACTGCCAAAGCTTTTCAGGGTGCACTTTTTCAAGCAGTTCCAAACACTTTTGCTCATAAGAATATAAGAAGAGCTATGCTGGAGCAGGCCAAAAGCCTATCTAATCCAGTATTTCCACCCCGGTCAACCAGATCCCTCAGTAGAAAATCCATGGCATGACATGAGCACCCACGGAACCCTTCTGCTTGTGCTCCCAGCAACTGATATTAGGAGGCATCAGATACTGGAGGTAATATATAGCCATCATGACTAGCGGCCATTGATTGGTGATAATCCGTAGTGCCTTTACAATTATGGGTACAGATACACGTGTGAATTGATTTAAGAGGTTGTCCCTTTTGGAACTAAGTGTTTTGACAGCCAATTTGTAGTATTATATATCATGCATTTGATTTTGTCAAATAGTGCCACCCTAGGACTATACTATATGCAATCATATGAAGATACACATTGCCACATATATACTTATTGTTCATGTGCAATAATGAAAAGGGCTTTGCATTATTTTGTTCCATGAAAATATTTCTGTTTTCAGAAAATTGATGAAGGACAAGTATAAAAATAACATACACCCGGGTACCCTATTTGCTTGTCTTGTTATTTTGACATATACTTTAGGAGTCTTTGATTCTTCCTTTTGATACACACACAAACACACATAGACAGAGAGAGAGAGAGAGAGAGAGAGAGAGCACGATACATTTAGAGCATCATCACATGGGGGGAATTGGGGGAAATCGCATTTCCTTACCATCACTTCTCCGCCCACGCGTTTGTCTCTCATTGCTTCCTCTTTCAAAAGAGGAAGTAAACAACATGCATGTGGCCCATTCAGTGGGCTGTTTTGATCATGCTGCTTCTGCTGCACACAGCAGGAGATAGTGGCAAGTTCTGTCTCAAAAAATAAGTCGGACTTACTGGGGTGTTTTTTTGTTGCTCAAAGAAGGGTAGAAGGGGTGGGAGGCACGTGGAACACAGACGATGTCGTGAGAGGGACCTGCAAAAATCTGTGAGTGCCCAGCAATGAGCATGCAATAAAACGCTTGTCTGGTGTCCCCCTTAGTTACCAGTGTGTGAAAGGTAGGTTTCTTTGGGGTTGAAAGTGCAAGCAAGGAAGAAATACTAAGAAAGCAATTTGCTGTTAAACTATAGAAAGAAGTGGGTGGGGGGGGGAATGCTTCACATTGCATGAAAAAGATTGGATAACTTGTAAGACTTCTCATCTGTGAAAAGCCCTTTCAGTTCCACCAGATGGCATGCACTCATCAAATCAGGCTATGCTGTGATCATATATACTGCTCCAAGAAACAGCTGTCAAAAAGGATAAAGCTGCACATACTAAGCTGTAGGACCTAAAATAATTTGTCGCAAGCGATTTGATTATGCTACACTTGATTTCTATAATCCCTTTAACATCTCACAAAAAAGGTAGCACACCCTCAAGAATGGTGGGGATTTTTCCCTGTGTGTGTGTTTGCTTTCATAGACTCATATCTAAATGGCTCTTAATGGGATTGCTCCTTGTACGTGATGAAAGCAGGCTGTGCATAATGAGCGTGGAAGAGAGCTGCTACCGTGTTAAGAAATCACTGTGATGATAATGTCTTTCCCTTACTTTTAGGTGGGGGAATTAAATATATAAGCAGGCAGGCAGGCAGGCAGGCAAGCAAGAAAAGTTGAGAAAAGAAGAAGTGCCGAGACATGCAGAAATAGATTAGGGGCAAAATGATTGAGGCTGCAATCCGATATCCACTTCTCGGAAAGTAAGCACCATTGAATTCAATTAAGGTGACCATCTGTCAGGTTTTGCCCAGACAGGTCTGGAAAACTGGGGGGGGGGGGTAAACCGGGGTCTGGGGCAAATTCCATTATTTATGGAATTGCACTTTTATAATGTTCCAGTGAAAGGCTGGGCAAAATGGTTCAAGCCAACACCCTGGGGCAATTGCTCATGTTTGCCCACTTCACATCTGTGCATTAGTCATAACATAGAACTGAGACAAATACACAGTCAATCCTGTCAGGAATAATTTCTCCTCATTCCCACCAGCCTTGTAATATAGGCTTACAAGCTTCCCTGATTCCTCTGGCTCCAGCTTTTCAGGAGGCCTAACAAGAGGAAACAGGGAGATTGTGCTGTGTTGATAGTCTGGTCTGCAAAGCCAGTTAGAACTTCCTTACAGTGTCTCAAGCGGTTAAATTTTCTGCTATTTTCTTTGCCATATTTTGCCCCTTCTGAGCCTGTATTCTGCCTGGTTTGTTTGCCTGTTTGCATATTTTATTTGGGACCAGTACAAACTAGTACAACATGACATGGCAGATAGGCATGTATGTATACTAATTATACACCACCTGCTCTTTCACTGCTGTTTCCTGCCCCTGCTCCTAATAACACTGCTTTTGATTGGCTCCAGCAAGATCTGGATACCCCATATAGATATGTTTGCATAAACAATTTAGCCTCAACTTATTCCTCGTGGTAATGGTCTTATAGCCCAGGCTGGGGGGTGGGTGGGGGCTCTGGAATCTTCTTTGCTTCAGCTTTTTCCTTTATTTAGTTCCTCCTGCCCTCTTCTAAAAAGTGCCTAGGCCAGAAAAACCCTACAGTACATACACAACAAAACTGGATGTAACACTCGTGGTTTACCAGGTGGTGCACATGGGAGCACATGGGGACAAGCCAGGTGGGGGCAAAGGGGGCATACAAAGTTGTCCCAGGATGGTTTATATTTGCCTATTTTGCCTGATGTTGTTTTTCGAGTGCTTTCTGTATTTGATTAATCTTATGACACTGAAATGGGAAAAAAATATTGTGTAAAAATTAGGGATGTGCACTGGATCGGACCCGATCCATGATCCGAGTCCGGTCCAGTGGGAAATCGGATAAATTATCCGATTTCCGATCCCGCAGCTGGATCGGCCGATCCAATCCGAACCGGTCCGAAAAGGCTCCGAACCGGTTCGGCGGATCGGCGGATCGGCAGGCGCCCACTGGCGCCCACCGCCGCTTCCATTGGCGGGCGCCAGCGGGCGCCCGCCGATGAAAGTGGACAGCGGGGGGGGGGAGGAGGGGGGCGCTTACCTTCTCGGCCCGTCCGCTCCCATCCGGCACTAGCAGCTACTACCAGCGGCGCGCTACTCTAGAGCAGGCCGCGGAGCCTGCTGGTGGTAGCCGCCGGCCCCGGACGGGAGCGGACGGGCCGAGAAGGTAAGCAGGGGGTGCGTGGAGGGGAGGAGGGGGCGCGCGGAGGGGGGAGGGGGGCCCTTACCTTCCCGTCCCGGCGGCTCCCGTCCCGGCGCCTACTACTACCAGCAGGCTCCGCGGCCTGCTCTAGGGTGGCGCGCCGGGTGATGTCATCACCCGGCGCGCTACTCTAGAGCAGGCCGCGGAGCCTGCTGGTAGTAGTAGGCGCCGGCGCCGGACGGGAGCCGCCGGGCCAGGAAGGTAAGCAGGGGGTGCGTGGAGGGGAGGAGGGGGCGCGCGGAGGGGGGAGGGGGGCCCTTACCTTCCCGTCCCGGCGGCTCCCGTCCCGGCGCCGGCGCCTACTACTACCAGCAGGCTCCGCGGCCTACTCCAGGGTCATCACCCGGCGCGCTACTCGAGAGTAGGCCACGGAGCCCGCTGGTAGTAGCCGCCGGCGCCGGACGGGAGCGGACGGGCCGAGAAGGTAAGCAGTGGCGGGGAAGGGGGCTTACCCCCCCCCCGGAGCCGTCCGCTTCTATCCGCTGGCGCCCGCGGGCGCCAGCGGATGGAAGCGGGCGGCCCCAGGGGGGGTAGGGAGCACGGGGGAGGGGGCTTACCTGCCGGGGCCGTCCACAGCGGACGGCCCTGGGGGGGGGAGGGAGTTAGGCCCCCCCTCAGCCACCCGCCGCCATTTTTTCCTCATAGACTTGCATTGCAATGCAAGTCTATGGGGAAAAAAATGGCGGCCGATCCAAAAATTTACGATTTTTGGGTCGGGATCGGACTCGATCCGGTCCGGGGGGCCTCCGATTTTGTCCGAACCGGTCCGGGACAAAATTGGAGGTCCCGATCCGGGTCCCGATCCGATCCGGGGGGTCCGTGCACACCCCTAGTAAAAATGCAATGTTGTATTCTTGCAATGATTGCCTGCCTGCTCAAAATTGCTAGCAAGGATCAGACTAGTATACAATTATGTTTCAGAGGAACCCAAGCTGGAAATCAGATCTACATACATATGTTCAGATTCATATCAGTCATAAAACATTATTCCGTCTGGCCAAAAAACAGTGATGCTCTAAGTGACTTGAGAGCTGCATTTGTACCACAGCCTATAATAATTTGTTTGTCTAATACACATAACAAGAAGTAATGTATGTTATAGGGATGCAATTCAAGAAAGGGCTTTAGCAATGGCAAAGAAGGTTTTAGAAAAAATCTTTAAAGCAGAGTAAGGCTTCTCGTCTGTTATTTTGTTGGAGTCAGGCCTTTTTTTTATAAATACTTTGAAAGAGACGTATGGCTTAAACCAGACCAGCATGCTTCAATGGTGCATAATCCCTGGTTGGATAACTAGCTGACATTTAGCCACAGCAATGCCAGTCTAGATTTTCCTGGATTCACAAACACGCAGCCTAGCAATTTAGCACCAACACAGGGAAACGTAGGATTCTTTCTTCCAATCCCAGCCACCCACCCATCCCAAGCTGCAACCAATGAAAATGGAGCAAAACATACAACATAAAATTGTTATTTTATTTTTCTTTATTCAGTTTATGAGATGCCCTACAGCTGACGCTATAAAATGTAACTTTACTTACTGTAACTCCTTTTAGAAGGGGGTAGGCTGTGGTTCACCAATGCATCCTGTTCTGGATGGGATTGCAGTCTGCTTTAAGAGGTAAACTCATAGTTTGCTCCTGGACATGGCTGGGTTCCTGAATAAACAGGTAGGGGCTGCATCTAAGGGGCTGTCTTCACAGTCCGAGTTGGTGCCACTCTGCTGCTAAACCCCATAGTATCATTGGTGTGGGGTAGTGGCCAATAATCTCCACCGCGGGAGGCAGCGTGGGCATTCTGGCGTAGGGTGACTAGATAAAATCCAGGTCAGTGCTCATGTAACTTTAACACTTGTAGAGACAAAGGAATTTCAGCCAGTGTCATTTGTATGCAATTAGTTCCTGGTGAAATTCCCTCTTCATCACAACAGTTAAAGGTTCATGCACTATACTAGAGTGACCATATACAAAAGAAGGCAGCCCCCCTGCAACTTTAACTGTTGTGATGAAAAGGGAATTTCACCAGGAACTAATTGCATACAAATGACACTGGCTGAAATTCCCTTTTCTCTACAACTGTTAAAGTTACCTGGATTTTATCTGGTCACCCTATTCTGGCAGCCATTAAGCTCACCAGGCCTGCTCCTCTCCCTCCTACAGCTTACGGTGACCAATGGGAGGTCGCCGTCTGCCCAGGAACACCCCTGGAGCAGCGCTGGAGCAAGGACAGAAGGTGGAAAAGTTGCACTGACCTTGCTTGAGCAGGAAAAGTCAGGGTAAGTCCCTGACTTGTCTGCTGCAGAACTTTGGCTCTTTACCCCACGGTAGCGCCAAATCGGCAGCTGCATCATATAACTGATGCAGCGCAGATTCAGAGCCACCCCAGGGCTATCAGAGCATATACACAGCTCCAGGAGTGCTTTATGCACAGCTTCAGCTGATGTGCCATTTGTGGCCTTCCCTATTGAGGGTTGATCTGACCACAGCCATGCAGGCATTGGTTACTTATAAATTAGACCAATGTAACATATTTTTCTTTAGTAGTTTCTTTACATTTCTATTCTGACCTTAATTTCATGAGATTCCAGGATGGTGGACAATATTCCTTTGTCACATGTTCAGTGTGGTGCACATGCATGGGGCAAGCCCAGCCTAGCCAATAAGTAATGAGGCCAATGTGTCAAACAGCCTAGCAATTTATAGCCCTTTATCTCCTGACTTACCATTCTGACAGGCTCTTTGCTACTATCTCTGTATCTAGATCTGTGCGTGCAGCCCTATAAAGTCCACTCGTTTGACCAGTGTATGTCCCACCAAATACATTCATTATTTGAAACGCAGACTCTCTCTGAGAATAAGGCAATGGATCAAACCAATCATCACAGTAATTCCACTGGCTTCAGAAGAGTTAGTAGAAGGGAGCAGTTGGATGGAGTTTCCAGTGAGCAACTAAGAATCTCCTGGCAGCATCTGTAAAGAAGCACAGACAAAAATGTAAAGAGCAGCACAAACATATTCAAAGCCCATGTAATAAAATGCAGATGTGCTGCAAAAACCTTGAGCAGTCACTTCTTCAAAATTCACATTGATTCCAAGATACTACTAGGAATGTACAAACACTGGCTAATCCTGTAAGAGTTCACACCAGTAGAACTCTCAGCAGGTCCGAAGCCCTGATAAAGCAGGGTCCGCAGTTAGACAGAGGGTTCTACTCGTATTCAAGCAAACACGACGCAAGTGCATCTTCGCAGCCACCGCGGTGCTTCCCCACGATGCTGTGTTTTGAAAAAGTCGGAGATTTACCCGGCGCCGTGAAGACAGACCCCTTGCCACCTGGTTAACACAGCAAGGCCAGAACTGAGGGGGTGGGGCCAGCACATTTGGAGACACAGGGGGCGGGGCCAGGGTGCACAGCCCATCCCAGTAGACACTTTAAACGGATGGGGAACTTGTGGCTATGCAGAATTTTGGCCTACAACTCCCATCAGCCCTAGCTAGCATTGCCAATGGTGAGGGACTGTGGGATTTGTAGGCAAAATAATTTAGAGAGCCACAAGTTGCCCACCTCCCCTTATACAGACAACCATTTATCAAGCAGTAACTTGGAATGTTTGAAACCATTTGGTATCCATGAGAGATAACTTTCTAAGGGTTTTAAGAAAGGGTTTTCTTTCAGTGAAAAAGGATGTCAGAATTTACCCAGACAAAGTAACCAAAACAAATATATTTTTAATTATGAACACTCTAGAGTTGCTATTCTATTCTGTTTTTTCAAAGTATAATGTGTGTGCACTTGCTTGAAAGAGGCCTTTTTACTCCCTTGGGCCATATTAATGCAGCTGAAATGCCCAGAAAAACAGCCACTTTCTGTATGAGATACCCTGCAGATTACGGTCTTGATATAGATTCTTTGTGGACAATTGGAAATTGAAACCCTAATGAAAGGTAGGTCAGAGTGCAGTTGCAAGTAAGACAAGATTTTGCACAAATGAATTTTGATATTGTGGTTCCAAAAATGAAAGTATGCTTTCTTTCAAAATGTAGGCTTTCTTAGGAATGTGCAAGGGGGTGGAGTTGCAGAGATGTGTTAATTATACAACAGTACATACAAAATGCAGATGGTGCTGATAGAAATATTTTTAAATGTAAATCGTCAATTTACATTACACATCATTGGAGTGCAGCAGCTGTTATTGTTTGCATTTGGAAGAAGTTAAGACTATACCGCTTGAGTTTACTTGCTAATTCCATAGTGATAACCTTCCTAAACCAAGGAGCTGGACCCTTCCTGGCGAAATATCTTGAGAGTTAGGCAATCCCCATTCATGCTGCTGTTGTTGGCGTTCAGGGAACTATTGTGTGAAGGCACATTGTTTTCATATCCAGCTCATCCTCTCTTTTGCTTAGATCCTGGTGATTCTTAGGCATACAAAGGACAGGGAATGAGTAGACAGTGGGAATGAACACACAAATTTTCTCACAAGCTGATAGGTTGGGAAGCCCGAGGCACTTTCACTGGTCTGTAATAGCATTCTCTATTCTGTGCTCAGGGCATGCACCAGGTTTAGTGAGGCCCTTGGCAGAACTGCCAGGGTGAGGCCCTCGGTTGTGGTAAAGCCCCCTTCCTTTGAAGGGTGGAGCAATAGAACTGGTGCTGTCCTGGACAGTGGTAATTTTTTATTATTATTGCATCTCTTTCTCGCTCGTGGCGGTTTTTCTAGACGGACATGACGGGCTTTGCCAAGTCATGCTGTCTTTTACAGATTCAGGAATTTCCTGACTATCGAGCATGTTTTAAGTATGACTGCTTTCTGGATGTTGGTGTGGATGAATTTTGGTAGGCCCAATTTCTGAAGGTTTTCTGTATAAGTTTTTTGATGTGATGCCAGTGACTGAGGTGACTAATGGAATAATTGTGACCTTTTTTTATTGCCATGGTTTTTTTACTTCCATGGCCAGTGGTGTATATTCGTCTCTCTTTGCTTCTTCCTTTTCCACAACATTTTTGTCATTTAGTATTGCTATGTCGATGAGGTATGTGTGTTTTTCTTTTTTGTCTATGACCGTTATGTCTGGTCGGTTGCAGGGTATTGTCTTGTCGGTATGAATTGTTCTGTCCCAGTATATTTTATGATCTGCATTTTCCAAGATTGTTTTGGGTGAGTATGTATAGTATGGTGTAGATTGTTTGATAAGGTTGAATTTGATGGCCAGTTGTTGATGAATTATTTTTGCAGCTGTATTGTGTCTGTCTGTATAGTCCATTCCTGCCAGAATTTTACATCCTCCTGTTATGTGGTCTATTGTTTCTTGGAACTGATGGCATTTCCTGCATAGGTCTGTTGTCACACTGTTATCTTTTATAATGTATTTTTGGTAGTTCTTGGTGGCTATAACTTGAACTTCTGTTTCTGGAAATAGCTCACCTTTCCGGAGCCATTCGTATGATTGTTCTTTGTTTATTCGTGGGTTCTGCAGTGCTTCCCATGGAGTGCTTTTTGTGCCCATTTTTCTTTTTTCTCAGTGAGTGTGAGTTGGCCTTTGTTTTGTAGTGCTAGGTTAAGTGGGGTGTATTATTATTATTATTTATTAACATTTATATCCTGTCTTATCTGTTCAAAGCCATCCATGCAGTGTACAACAATTTAAGGGAGAAATCTTATTGATTGCACCCTCAATGATTGAAAGCCCTCCAAATTCGGAGGCTTCCGATTATCCAATACAGGGTGGGAGAAGCTGTGGAGTGATTTTGGCGTCCTCCTGCCCAGCATTTTTCACGAGACAGGCTTTTGTATCCTGGCCTCTCCAATGTCCTCCCTTTCCTGCCCACCAAAATGCCCCTTTTCCACATTCTCTGAGGTTGCTTTTCTGACCTCAGAGGCCAGCTGGCTTGGTTCTTCCTGTGCCAGTTGCAAAGGGATGTAGGGGTTGTCGGTGGATCTCTGACTCCCCCTTCTGAGGTCAGAGCACTGTCTTCAGCCTTGGAGTGGGGAATCTACAATATCCTATGGCCCCTCAGATGATGGGCATGTTTGGATGACACAACAGCCAACCCTGCCCTTATAGTCCACTCCATGGCTCCTGTATCTTTAACAATTGCTTCGAAAAGGGAATTTCAGCAGGTGCATTTGTATGCATGCAGCACCCGGTGAAATTCCATCTTCATCACAACAGCTAAAGTAGCAGGAGCCCTGCCTAGCATGACAAGATACAAAGACGGCAGGGAATTTCACCAGGTGCTGCATGTCCAAATTAGTAAGAACTACATCTGATGCACCCACTTCGCTTTTCCAGTCCCTGCCCTTACCCTTAGCCCCTCCCACTGCAGGAATGTGGCCCCAACACTTTCCAAATTGGAATTCAAACCCCCAAGCCAAAAAAGGGTTAAGCACCATTGCACTATAGCGGAGGTCAGCAGAACAGTGCCCATGGCTGCAAGGGCATCCTCCAGGACCCCAAGCCAGACCTCTTGAGCTCCTTTCTCCTCACCACCACTGCCCCTTCATCTCCCAATCTGTGCAGGGGTTAAGAAAAGTGAGCAAAGGTGATGGGGAAGTCAGGTGAGCTTGCGGAAGGCAGCAGGGTGGAATTGATGAGGAAGGCAGCCTTTTGCTCACCTGCATTGCTCCATTGACATGAATAGAGGTGGGCAAAAGAGTCTCCTGCCCCCCCCCCCAAAACCCTGAGGGCAGGGGGAGAGAAGGCAAAACCAACCAGAATCCAGGAGGGGGTGGGCATGAAAAACGAAGATGGAAAGCAAGAAAAGTCAAGACTCCACAAAGGAGGGCATTCCCTCCACGGCCATATGTGGTTGTGCCTGGGACCCTTTTTCAAGCTGTCAAATGTGTTTGTCTGCCCCTGTGCTACAGGATACCCGTGTGCCATAGAGATACAATCAGTAATACGCTTGAGCTGCAAATAACCTACGAAACTAATGCCTAATACTGTGACGTGAAACGGCATGTTTGGGCTGGAAAATCATCTCCATTTTGAGGCTCATTAAAAAGTTTTTCAATCTCATTAAAGTGCAGATTTTGGCCTCATTAAATAAGTCAACATTCTGAGGCAGCAGCTGTGATGAGGCAGATGGCACTCACCATTTAAAAGAAAAAGGAAAGAGAAAGAAGGGGCCCGTAGACCTGAGAGGTTTGAGGAAGTGGTGAAAGTGCTTCTGTGAATGGACCTGGCTCCACATCCCTCATGATGGAAGTGCTCAGCTTCAAAGCAATGGCTAAACTGAAACGGTTAAGGAAATGGGAACAGTCCAGAAGAGAAGCATCAGCCTGCATTGATCTTTGCATTCTTCTGATTCTTTCTGGCTTTCTGAACAGCGCCTTTTTCTCTTTCTCAACACTGTGCATGTTCCCTAGTAGTTCTCGACTGAATGCTTTTCCTGCAGAGATCAGATCTGTTCAATCTCTCCTAGCTTTTCAGTTGCTTTTTTCAAACTTGTTTCAATTAGTGCTTAGGTGATCGCATGGGTGGTACAGCTCCCACTTTTTGCTTTTTTAATTTCAATTTTGTTGTTTTTATCACGAGGACAGGGCATCTAGTTGTTTTGCACACATCATCATCATCATCATCATCCCCCTATTGCTCTTCAAGGGGGGGAAACCTACCCATCATTTCATGCCTTGCCAGTAATATTGAGGCTTCCTATTGTATAACGCGGTGATAAATCAGTCGCTTCCTCCTCTTTGCAGTCTAATGTCTCCCACAGTGCCACCTAATCTTCTTTTCTTTTTTCAGCGCCAACAACATGCCAAAGCAGGTGGAAGTGCGGATGCATGAAAGCCACCTCAGTCCAGTGGAGCCTCGGCCGAAGAACCTATGTGTGAGGCTCTGGCTTTCACTCACAAAAAATCTGCTTCTTTCCCTTACTGTGTTTGGTAAGTAAAATTGGCAAATGTTTGATTGGTCCAGTTTGTGAACATAACCCTATCACAGCTGGGACATGTGCTCTTATATCCTGATAAACCACTGTCCATGATCTTTGCTCTTCCGGCCCCATCCCCTTCCACCATCCAAAAGAGACGTTGGCTGAATTTGGACAACACATTAGTCAATGGTGGGGTAATAATCAACTTTACAGTTGTTCATCTAGGGGATACTCCCCACACAACATGATAATAAATAATCAACTGTGGTGTGGATTAGGATCAGCGCTGAGTTGAGTATGGCAGCATTCAGACGACATGATAGACAATACAACTGACGATTCCCCCCCCAGTTGTTTATTGTGTCGTCCGAATTCAGCCACTTTCTTCCTTGCTGCCCAAAACACCTGCATGATGCAATCTCTCTTATTTACTTCTTCTTCTTCTTTTCCAGGAAACCTTTAACACTGCTCTTAGTTTCCAACCCACGTTGACTGGGTTCACACAACATGCTAATGGGTTGTTGTTGAACTGTGGGTTGTTGTTTTACCATAGGTCATCATGTTGTGTGAACGCAGTGTGTTTTCTGCAGGGTGGCTTGTTAAACATTCCATGTAGCTTATTTTTCTTGAAAAAGCCACCTTGAGAACCCATGGTTTGTTGTTGGGATATTCAGGATAGTTAACAAGCCACCCTGCAGAAAACATGCTGCGTTCAGACAACATGATAACCGCATGGTTCAACAACAACTCACTGTTCAACCACAACCCACACTCAACCACTGAGTGGGGTTAGTATGTGGTGTGAACCCAGCCTTAGTCTGGAACTAAGGCTAAGCATGTGTAACTGAAACAGTTTCGTATGGCTCCCCATGCTGACCTCTGTGTTTACTTTCCTTCCCTTCTTCTATCCAGAGAAGCACCAAATGGAGGGGGCCCTGGGCAAGATATTTTCCAGGACTCTTTCACCCCCAGCCAGCCTCTCCCTTCTGTGCTGTTTTTATCTGCTCTTGCTCTTCCTTGTTCCAAGAGACATTACAGTAGTGGAGTTTGAGTACTGTATCACATTCATCTCAGTTTAACATCTCAGACTAGATGAGCAGTCCTGGGGATGTAGATTAGCAACTGGATATGAAACTTGGTCTTTTTGTTCCTGTTTCGCAGGAACATGCCCAACCTGTGTTGGACTGCAACCTCCATCATGCCCAAGCTGCACCCCATGGTCTGGCCCGGCCTCTGTTGTGGGAATATTGTAGTTGGGTAAAGCGGTATCCCAACGACGGAATGCTGTCCCCACTGAGGCCCGCCTGACGCAAACATTGTCGTCTTTTTGGTGCCAGGAATTTGAGAGCATATGATGGGGTGTCTTAGTTTTGGGTTTTTTTTCTATCAGGCCTGGGTAGTTTTATTATATATATTTTTTAACTTGGTTTTTAAAATGTTTACACTGTTTGGTTGTTTAAGGTTTTATGTCATGTTTTAGCATGTTGCAAACCGTCCAGAGAATTTGGGCTAATGGGCAGTTTAGAAATGGAATGAATGAATGAATGAATGAATGAATGCTTTGTATCCACACTTTGCATCAAGCCGTTCTTCACTTCTCAACTAAACTTGAAGTAATTCATTTCACCAGCACTGGAGGAAAAAAAATTCTGGGTCTCGTTGCCAGAGTGCTTTGGCTATCGGGCAATATAAAAATATAATAAATAAATAAATAAATAAAGGAAAAGGGGAGGGAAAGGCATGGTCCTAGTCTTTCTTTACAAGCTGCTGTACCTTTTAGCTCTCTCCTTTGCTGTACACCGGGGCCTATGCCAGTGATACAGTGATCTAGTTTTCTCAATTGCCTTCTGGGTATAGCAGCTTCCAAATATGGAGCAGTTTGACATTTTAGTGTGGTTCACTGGCTTCATGCCCGGACTTACTCGCTTGTGGGTTGTTGTTGTTTTTCCTGTTATGGTACTGTGAGCCTAGGAGCCAAATGCATGGCCTTCACAGAGCCTGTCTTTATTCACTTGAGCTTGAATGGACAGCTGCACTATTCGCAGAAAAAACTATGCCGGTCACCTTAACTCGGTATATTCCTATCCCAAAACATTTTGAATCTGTGCATTTATTATGACATGGGCTTTTGGCTCAGATTGATCATTCCTAAATGATTGAGAGCTTTCTCATGAGGACCTCACAACATTTTTTTCCAGTTACATTAAAGCAGGACATCCTTATGTTTGATTACACATGCGCATACTCGCACACACACACACATAATACTATCAAACCTAATCTTTGCAAAAAAGGTAGGCTCAATACCTAAAATCATAGAATTCGGTCTACACCTATATTCCATTTTTCCTCCTTCTAGTAGACATGAGGGTCATTCCACATATATAAGTACTGACATAGATTTGCACAACAATATATGCTTGACAGGAACCAATTCTAGTTGTCTGATGTGTGTTTCCTGTCTCTTACACCTGTCTCAAGATATGAGTGTGTTTCATTCATATTCTACACATCTCAACTGTTCACCTAATATTAAAACTCATGTTGGTAGATAGTCAGGACAGGATGAATCAAATTAATTTTACTTATTCAATCTTTAGGTTCAGAGCAGTTAAGATTTATCACACTCTGATTGTCAAGCAAGCGGCACTGATTCTATTGATTTAAGATCTCAGGCCCCACCTGAAAATGGTTACAATACAATGATTAAATACAACCAAATCCTTAAAAAACATCAGTTAATGAAAACAAGTCATAACACTCAACAATCAGGAACATTGGCATCAGAATCGTATCATAAATGACTCTGAAATTCAAATTAAAAATTTCTATACTTTTATTATAAAATTACCCATGGCTTACTTCAGTTACAAGCATGGTGCACAACCTCAAAGCCATTTGCTCAACGTGCTTTAACCAAGTGAGTTTCTTACTGCTTTTTATTCACTCTTAGCTACCCACACCAGGCAGCTGTAATGGCTATAGTGGAGTCAGCTGGCAAGCTCTCAACTCGGTTTGGTGTAACTTTCTTTCCCTTAGCCAACCTTTCATTACTTATAGTCCACTTTTTTCCTCTTGCAAGGAACCCAAGGTGGCTTACACAGTCCTCTTCCTCTCCATTTTATCCTCACAACAACCCTGTGAGGAAAGTTAGACTGAGGCCTTTTCCACACTGGGGATATATCCCAGGATCGACCCCAGGTCATCCCTGTGCATCCAAATGGCGCACAGGGACTCCCAGGGGCAAGGGGGACTGTGGCGATACCCCACATTTCTATCTCCTTAGGTATGTCTGATTAGTATGTTTACAGAGTGCGGAATGTTGGACTGAGTGGGTGTGGCTAGTGATGCTGGAAAAGGGAGGGGGAGGAGTATATATTGTGTGTGAGAGTGGTTAGTTCGTTAGTTTGTGTTGGTTGGGTGGAGGGTAGTTAAGTTGAAAGATAGATGTGTTTAGCTGTGTGTTCTTGTCAGGAGTGTGTGAAGAGTAAATAAATATAAAGTTTTAAAAATTTAGGATTGTTATTAAGATTATTAGAATTATTAAGAATAGGCAGGTTTTAAATTGAATTTGAAAGAACTGTAAACAACAATAAACTATTTTATTTTTGCTACTTGGCTTTGTCACCTGCTCTGTTAGTTTATAAGGAAACACATCACATTAAAACTTCAGCCCAGCATAGTCACAGAAAAACCTTTTCAAAACCTCAGTACCTTTTCCCCTCTGCTATAAGGGAAAAGTAGTGTTTCTTATACCCTTCCCTCAGGTGTTTAAGTGGTGGTGCTTAGCCTGAGAGGGGTGTGCTCGTCTAGGCCTAGTGTTTGAGGCTGTGGCAGCACAGGGACGGTCACGGTTTTCCCAGGGATAAAGAAACCCTGGGAAAACCCAATTCTTCCTGCAGTCCCAGGAACGTCCCAAGACTGCAGGAGGTGTGAACGCCCATCGTGCTCCATGCTCATCAGGGGAGAGGGAGGAAGTAAGTCCGCCATCCCCAGGATGGCAGGGGGGTGATTTCAGGGGGATTTTTTTTAAAAAAAACTTACAGTTGTGATGGAGCGCAAGTGCACTCATGGCTCCTTCTTTTAAAAGAATGGTGGGCACGACGTCCCTGCTTCCTCCTGGAATGTCTCGCACCATGTGTGCATGCTGGGAGAGGCTCTTGTGATGAGGATATCGTGAGAGCCTCCCCCCTTCCTCACAGAATGCCAGGAGGGGTAGAAAGCCCACAGAGTCAGTGACTGGCCCATAGTCACCCAGTGAACTTCATGGCCAGTAGGGACTAGAACCTGGGTCTACTAAGACCCAGTCCCAACTGTCTAACCAGTACACCACACAGGCTGTTTCTTTCTCTAAGAATGAACAAGAGATATGCTTTGAACACACAGCCTTATTCAGCTGCAGGTGCTTTAGTCGTCCTTCAGACTTTCCCACTAACGTGGGAAGGTTGGAGGTGAAGCTGGAATACATGAGGACACTGGGGGTGGCGTGTAGGGGCCTGCTACACCTCCACAGGTACAATTTAATAATGCCTAAATAGATCTATTCTCTTCCCTGAAAACAAAAGCTTTGGAATGCATCCAATGGGAATTCAAACCACCGTCATCGCACTTTGGGCCGAATTAGATGGAGATCTGAGCCCGGATCTGTTATGCCTGTGTGTCCCATTGAGACACAGCATTGTAGTAACTTATTTATTAGGGAGACAGCTTGCTTGCTTGCTTGCTTTGTTATGCACAAAGGCCAGATCTACAACAAGCAGGATATGACACTTTGAAAATGGTTTTAAAACTGTATATGGAGTGGGTCCTGAACCCCAACAGTTGTGAATACAACCATTTTAAAGCATAGTGTAGATCCTGCCAAAGACAGCAGAAGCCACCTAGAGGCTTGACATGGAACATAGGTAACAGACTCTCTTTTAATTCATTCTAAAGCAGCATCACCCATGTTTCTCAGTCCCCACAAATGGTTCAAGACCATGGTGCTGGAGAGGAAGGTGTACACCCCCCCCTCTTTTTGTGCCATTTTTCTGGGGCTGGATCCAGATTCGGTGCCTCCCTTTTCACTTCAATTCTCTATTATAATCTGGGACCAGAATACTTGAGAAAGCACCTTCTCCCTTATAAACCTGCCCAGTCACTGAGGTATCATATGGCATGTTCCTGGTGGCTCCACATGGATGTATGGCCTGCTTGGAGTCCACCTGGAGAAGAGCCTTCAGTGTAGTGGCCCACTTTCTATGGAACCCTCTGTCTCTGAAAGTCACGCAGGTGCCAGCATTGTGTTGTTCTCAGAGCCTCCTGACAACATCTTTATTTTAAGAAGCCTTTCTTGACCAGCCATGGTTTTTATTGGTAGTCTGTTTTTTAAAAAAAACTTTTAATGTGGTGTTTTATTCTTTTTATCTTTTATTGTTCACTGCTCTGGCATCTGTTTAGCTGTGAAGCAGTATATAAATGTTGTAAATACATAAAATAAATTATTATACCCTTTGCTGATAAAACACTATTTTTGACTTCATGTAGGAAAATGTTATTGAGATACTGCCCACCCCAAGGCTAGAGAACTAAGCATGCTTTTGAATGTTTATAATATTTTTAAATTGTGTATGATTGTTTAATTATTAAGTAGGAACTTGTCTGTAGATACAAGCCATGGGAGGTTGGTGAAATCCCTGTTAAACACTGGGCTTTCTTATATCGTTCAGCTGATGAAGTCTTTAGGCAAAAGGCCATAACTCAGTGATAGCATATGATTTCCGTTCAAATGGTCCCACACCAGGTTCCATCCCTGACATCTCCTGTATAGATTGAGACTGCAAGTCAATGTACTGAGCTAGATGGTTTTGTTGGCCAAGCCAAAAATTGAAGTCACCACCCCCTTCCCCTCTAGGCAAGCCTTTACCCACAGCCTTGCCTGATGCAAGACCAGAGGGAGCATACCGGCTTGGGAAATGCTGCTTGGATGAGCCCCAAATGCTTCCATCCAGTGCCACTCAACATACACAACATTAGCCTTACCCATTGAGAAAAGCTGGCAGGAGAGTGGCTGCCTGGATAGTGTTGCTTGGAGGTGATCTGAGCACCTCCAACCAAACATAGACGTGTGCACACATGCCAACCTTTCCCAAGTGGAAATTGGCCCAAGTGTGTCTGACCAGTGTCACTGAACACCCCACCCCTGCCTTCCTCTGGAGAGTGGCTGGTTGGACACCATTGCATTGCTGCATGGGGCACCCCAAAGTGTCTGAACAGAAGTTTCCAACTTTTCTTGCTTGCCTTTCCCGCAGGAGCTAGATGTTTCCCGGCTTGACCCTGCAAAGCTGGTGGGTTCATTTATGCTCACCAGAAGCTGGCACCACACTCAACATGGCGAGCAAATTTGTCAAACTGTGTTGACTGATGTGACATTGCTTATCTATAGTTTAGCATGATGACTTCTGTTCTTCTATTAATTGAATAATAAAGACTTGCTTAATTACTCACAATTCTTTCTTTTGTCCCTTTCCTTTCCTTTTATTTTATGTTTTGTTTTTGTTATTGTTATTCAGGTGTCATTATGGGTGCAGTATGTGGGGCTCTCCTTCGCATGGCAACCCCTATTAATCCTGATATTGTCATGTTGATAGCCTTCCCAGGAGACATCCTGATGCGGATGCTAAAAATGTTGATTCTCCCTTTAATTATCTCAAGTTTAATCACAGGTGAGAGTTATTATAAACAATTAAAAGGTTAATCGTTTGTGAGAGACCTATAGTCATGCTGGCAGCTCTTCACATTTAATAACAATGGGTTATTAATATTTTTCATATTTCATGTACCAGCATTACCCTTGTTATGGAGATAACAATATTCATCAGTGCTGTATGCTCAGATTTCTTTAAAAAATGAGTCACTGCTTTGTTGCTCTTTTTCTATGGTCTCCTTTGTCTTCTAAAACTGTGAGACTCCAGTGAATGACAATCCAGCTATGGGAATTATCGGATAAAGTAGGATCTTGACATAATAAACGTTAGTCTTTCAGGTGCCTCTCAATGCTTTTCTTTTCCTTTTACAAGGGATTAATATATGCAAATCTTCTTGAGTTACACTGTGAATGACCTCTTATAGCACAGAGGTGAGATATCATAAAACTGCCTTCACGAAACTGAGATTATGTGAAGGCATAATGGCCTCAAGCAAGTTCAGAACAACTTTAAAAACAGCTATTTGTTTTGTTTTGTTTTTTGTAATTGAAAAAAATGGGTTGAATGTAGTAGGAACTGAATGCATTGGATCCAAAGAACAGCACACACCAGCTGACAGTGGAGTCTGGTGGCTCCGAGGTCAGTGGAGCAGTGAATCCATTCCGGGTTTCACTGTCCCACTGACATTGGAGCCACCTGCCTCCACCTCCAGATGGGCTGGGGGGACTTGACTTCATTGCCCCTTCCTCCCCTGACAGCCCCCCACCCAAAAGGGTTGGGGAATCCTGCTAAATAGGGTGGGCTGTGGAGTGGGGGCTCAGGCAGAGGCAATGTTTGTATGTGGGAGCTCTCACTGAAATTGCCTCCACATGATTTGGGGGTATCTCTCCTTCTCCCTCAGCACTGCCTGTCACAGCCTACCCCATCCAGCAGGGTCTTTTAGGGAAGCCTTTTGGGTGGTGGTTGTGAACAATGGGGAGGGGGAGTCTGCATCTACCAGCTCCATTATATGCACGTTTCTCTGGATCCAATCCAATGAGTTGAATCAGTTAGATCTTCAATTGGCTACACCCATTTTTCCCTCTCTGGGTCTGAAATTAGCACAGTTGATTTTTCAGCATGGATAAGCTTCGGTTGTACTGGTCCTGTCAATAGTTAATGAAAAACAACTTGCAATGTTCAAGTATCATTATTTATAGACCATTTTCCTCTCCTATTGTGCTGAACCCATCCCCAAAATAGGTTCAGCACTTTGGATAATTTCTTTAGAGTTCTGGTTGGTTCTGACTAAAACCCAGAATGGATTCACAGGACCACTGAAATCAGAGCCACCAGCTTCCACTAACTTTAACAAAGGAAAAATGGTTGTACCAATCAATACTCAGGGTGTATATGAACTACAAAGTTAATGCTACAATCCTATGCACATTTATCTGGGAGTAATTTCCACTAAATACAGTGGGACTTACTCTGAGTTAACATAGACAGGATTGTGCCAGCCCCTCTCAAAGGCCATGAGGAGATCAATTTCTATTAATCTAGTTGACATATTCGGTGAATATATGTTTTTAGGGTGTCTTAACATGGCATTAAAAATCTGAGAGATACCCTACACAGGACCTAAATGTCCCTAAACACACATTGCTTTATTTTAATATTTATTAACTTTATTTTCTATGGGATGCTCAAGGTCATACAGAGAAAAATTAAAACTGAAGCCATTATCAAATTATCAAAACTCAGCAACAAAGGATAATGTTGATTTTTAAATATTAAGCGTAATAACTATTCCTGGCAGAATCTGCAGGGTCCTGACACTGAGATCGCCACTTGTGCATTAATTTCTTCAAACACAATCTTTACACAGGTCTGTCTGGCTTGGATGCTAAGGCTAGTGGTCGACTTGGTACAAGAGCCATGGTCTACTATATGTCCACGACTATCATTGCTGCTGTATTGGGAGTTATTCTGGTCTTAGCCCTTCATCCAGGCAATCCAAAGCTCAAGAAACAGCTGGGAGAAGGAAAGAAGACTGACGAAGTTTCCAGCCTTGATGCTTTCTTGGATCTTATCCGAAACCTGTTCCCCGAAAACCTTGTCCAAGCGTGCTTCCAGCAGGTGAATAGCAGCTCTTTGTCTTCCAGTAATACCTGTGTGTAACAACTAGGGATGTGCACTGGATCGGACCCGATCCACGATCCGAGTCCGGTCCAGTGGGAAATCGGATAAATTATCCGATTTCCGATCCCGCAGCTGGATCGGCCGATCCAATCCGAACCGGTCCGAAAAAGCTCCGAACCGGTTCGGCGGATCGGCGGATCGGCGGGCGCCCACTGGCGCCCACCGCCGCTTCCATTGGCGGGCGCCAGCGGGCGCCCGCCGATGAAAGTGGACAGCGGGGGGGGGGAGGAGGGGGGCACTTACCTTCTCGGCCCGGTGGCTCCCGTCCGGCGCCGGCGCCTACTACTACTAGCAGGCTCCGCGGCCTGCTCTAGGGTGGCGCGCCGGGTGATATCATCACCCGGCGCGCTACTCTAGAGCAGGCCGCGGAGCCTGCTGGTAGTAGTAGGCGCCGGCGCCGGACGGGAGCCACCGGGCCGGGAAGGTAAGGAGGGGGTGCGTGGAGGGGAGGAGGGGGCGCGCGGAGGGGGGAGGGGGGCCCTTACCTTTCCGGCCCGGCGGCTCCCGTCCGGCGCCGGCGCCTACTACTCCCAGCAGGCTCCGCGGCCTGCTCTAGGATGGCGCGCCGGGTGATGTCATCACCCGGCGCGCTACTCTAGAGCAGGCCGCGGAGCCTGCTGGAAGTAGTAGGCGCCGGCGCCGGACGGGAGCCGCCGGGCCGGAAAGGTAAGGAGGGGGTGCGTGGAGGGGAGGAGGGGGCGCGCGGAGGGGGGAGGGGGGCCCTTACCTGCCCGGCCCGGCGGCTCCCGTCCGGCGCCGGCGCCTACTACTCCCAGCAGGCTCCGCGGCCTGCTCTAGGATGGCGCGCCGGGTGATGTCATCACCCGGCGCGCTACTCTAGAGCAGGCCGCGGAGCCTGCTGGTAGTAGTAGGCGCCGGCGCCGGACGGGAGCCACCGGGCCGGGAAGGTAAGGAGGGGGTGCGTGGAGGGGAGGAGGGGGCGCGCGGAGGGGGGAGGGGGGCCCTTACCTTTCCGGCCCGGCGGCTCCCGTCCGGCGCCGGCGCCTACTACTCCCAGCAGGCTCCGCGGCCTGCTCTAGGATGGCGCGCCGGGTGATGTCATCACCCGGCGCGCTACTCTAGAGCAGGCCGCGGAGCCTGCTGGAAGTAGTAGGCGCCGGCGCCGGACGGGAGCCGCCGGGCCGGAAAGGTAAGGAGGGGGTGCGTGGAGGGGAGGAGGGGGCGCGCGGAGGGGGGAGGGGGGCCCCTACCTGCCCGGCCCGGCGGCTCCTGTCCGGCGCCGGCGCCTACTACTCCCAGCAGGCTCCGCGGCCTGCTCTAGGATGGCGCGCCGGGTGATGTCATCACCCAGCGCGCTACTCTAGAGCAGGCCGCGGAGCCTGCTGGAAGTAGTAGGCGCCGGCGCCGGACGGGAGCCGCCGGGCCGGAAAGGTAAGGAGGGGGTGCGTGGAGGGGAGGAGGGGGCGCGCGGAGGGGGGAGGGGGGCCCTTACCTTTCCGGCCCGGCGGCTCCCGTCCGGCGCCGGCGCCTACTACTCCCAGCAGGCTCCGCGGCCTGCTCTAGGATGGCGCGCCGGGTGATGTCATCACCCGGCGCGCTACTCTAGAGCAGGCCGCGGAGCCTGCTGGAAGTAGTAGGCGCCGGCGCCGGACGGGAGCCGCCGGGCCGGAAAGGTAAGGAGGGGGTGCGTGGAGGGGAGGAGGGGGCGCGCGGAGGGGGGAGGGGGGCCCTTACCTTTCCGGCCCGGCGGCTCCCGTCCGGCGCCGGCGCCTACTACTCCCAGCAGGCTCCGCGGCCTGCTCTAGGATGGCGCGCCGGGTGATGTCATCACCCGGCGCGCTACTCTAGAGTAGGCCGCGGAGCCTGCTGGAAGTAGTAGGCGCCGGCGCCGGACGGGAGCCGCCGGGCCGGAAAGGTAAGGAGGGGGTGCGTGGAGGGGAGGAGGGGGCGCGCGGAGGGGGGAGGGGGGCCCTTACCTGCCCGGCCCGGCGGCTCCCGTCCGGCGCCGGCGCCTACTACTCCCAGCAGGCTCCGCGGCCTGCTCCAGGGTGGCGCGCCGGGTGATGTCATCACCCGGCGCGCTACTCGAGAGTAGGCCGCGGAGCCCGCTGGTAGTAGCCGCCGGCGCCGGACGGGCCGAGAAGGTAAGTGGTGGGGAAGGGGGCTTACCCCCCCCCCGGAGCCGTCCGCTTCTATCCGCTGGCGCCCGCGGGCGCCAGCGGATGGAAGCGGGCGGCCCCAGGGGGGGTAGGGAGCGCGGGGGAGGGGGTTTACCTGCCGGGGCCGTCCACAGCGGACGGCCCCGGGGGGGGGAGGGAGTTAGGCCCCCCCTTACCCACCCGCCGCCATTTTTTCCTCCTAGACTTGCATTGCAATGCAAGTCTATGGGGAAAAAAATGGCGGCCGATCCAAAAATTTACGATTTTTGGGTCGGGATCGGACTCGATCCGGTCCGGGGGGCCTCCGATTTTGTCCGAACCGGTCCGGGACAAAATTGGAGGTCCCGATCCGGGTCCCGATCCGATCCGGGGGGTCCGTGCACACCCCTAGTAACAACCATGGGTGGTATCCGACTGCATCATTCCAGTAGTGCAAACAACATGCACTCGTGCAAACAAGGTGCTGAAGGGGACAAACTGTTGACACGTGTGGTTGCACAAGGAGTTATGTGCAACTGCTCATTCAAGTGCAATGCGCACCAGAAAGATTCAGTGGAGTTCCACTAGTGCTATTTGAGTTTGCGGATTGACATCATTGGATATTGCCCCATATTAACAAAAATAAATTTAAAAAGTAAATGTATACTTGTAGCTGTAAACGGAGCTTGTTTTATACTGATTTGGGCTTCTTTCTTTCAAAACAAATCCCTCCAGAATGCCAAGAGCAATGCTTCTATTAGGTTACGATTCGGTCAAACATCTTTTTCATTTTTGCTCACATGATTGTTGAAAATAGCATCCTGTTTCCTCACTGCTTTTGGCTGTCTCTTTGAAATTTTGTTTGTTTCCCTGGATTCTTAAAAATCATCCTTTGACTGGGTGTAGACGACACAATAATCCAAAATGGGTTATATAAACTATGGTGGGTTATTTATTTTATTTATTTATTGCATTTTTATACGGCCCTATAGCCGAAGCTTTCTGGGCAGTTCACAAAAATTAAAACCATGAAATCATTTAAAGAAATATAAAACAAACAACAATCTAAAAACACAAAATAACACACAATATAGAAAACACAACCAGGATAAAACCAAGCAGCAAAGATGAATACAGATTAAAATACAAATTTAAAACAGCAAGGGTTAAAATTGGGTTATTAACCCACCATGGGTTGTCATGTCATGTGGTGGGATTTTTTAACCCATGGTGGGTTATTGTGATAAATAAACAATGTGCAGAGTGGGTTATTTAAACTACCATTGGTTATCGTGTCATGTGGAGGGCACCGTTGGTTATTTTCATTGGCTACAGAGTCACTAGGCAAAAGCAGTCAAAGTGGTGGCGGCTGCTCTAATCGAGCTGGTAGAACTCCATTTTCAGCACCAAGGGATAATGGGATACAAGTAGGAAGACTGAGAGAAGGAGGGAGGGTGGATGATCAGTTAGTCAATGCACTGTGAATTAATAATCCAATTACAGTTGCTTATAACCAGCTCATGGCTGGTTATTTCTCTGATCATGTGGGGAGTACCTGCAAAATAACCAACTGTGAGTTGACTACTAACCCACCGTTGACTATCGTGGCTTCTGAACGCAGCCATAGAGAGCTTTTTGCACAGCTCTATTAGAGTTATGATTAGAGTCTAAGACATGAACAAAAAGCACAGATACACTTACAGCTGTTAGATAAATAGTTCTCTCTCAATGAGCATGCAGATTTTGACACCAAAACTGAAGGTCATGAGAAAAAAACATTCACCTAGGCTCAACTGAAATCAAGTAGGCTTAAAGTGCTTTGCTTTGACTGGATAATGCTCTATATTTTATTCCACAAGAATATTTATTTTTCCTCTCTTTTTTATGCTACCATCTGCTCAGGGCTTGCGATATATATTCTTCTTGGGATATATATTCTTTGGTACCAAAATATTTGTAAAAACTGAAACATTAGGCTCTTTGTTTCCTCCAGCCCAGCACTTGAAGGATATGTGGACAATGCCAGTGTGATCACTGTTGCACAGAACAAATCAATTGGAGGTCTAAAAGAAAAGTGCCAAACACAGTGCCAAGAACAGTCAGAATAATTGGCACCAGAAGAATGACCAGACGTTGGTGGGTGTAGCCACCTAGTTGGGACTGAGACCTGCCATTGGATGAGAGATGGGGTGGGAAGAAAGTTTTCCTGCTGTTGCCCATTCCATTCTTATACAGTGCATAAACACTTCAGGCTGTAGTCATATTTCATCAGGAAAATATATTAACGTGACTTTTTAAAGGATGTATGGGTTTTCTCTGCATCTTACACGTTTTCGGCACGATTCATCAGGTGAGCCACATGAGCAGCTCCTCCCCACCCCCAAAGACAGATTATTTGGCAATTACTTGGCCTGTTTTTTAAATGAACAACTGCACAAGATCCATTGCCAAAACCTTTCTTAAATATCCCTAAAATTCCTTCCACTCGAAGGATTTAAAACAGTATGTTCTCTGAGGTTGTAGCTCCAAGCTGTACCGCATGGGTGGGGAGTAGAGGCGTGGCAGGACCACATAGACAAATGTTAACTGCCACAGAACTAAAGCTATTTGTATTTTTCTTCTCTCACCTTTCAGCCAAACATACCTAACACTTGATCCTAACTATGCTTACCAAGGAGTAAAGTTAACAGGTTTCCATGGAACTTACTTCCAAGAAAGCATGCTTGGAGGTGTAATAAAAACGGACTGCTTTTAAAAGGGCATGTTATTCACAGTATCATCAAAAGAAGAATCACATGAGTGGACAGTATGTTCCCAAAATTTGAACACTGCATATTAAACTCTAAACTTGCCCCTCCTTTTCCAGTAAATTGTGTTTTATTGGAAGTGAGAATCAGTCCTTTCACTGGTAGACAGCTAAAGAATGGGATAATAGACTGAATGGGGAAGTAAATGACTATCTCTGACATGACCTGACATGATCCCTCCTTTTATGATTCTCCTGGTGATTATGTTAAAGGAGTCACATCGTTAGACAGTATTTCCCAAAAGGTAGAACAGTGTGTGTTAAACATGAAACAATCCTTTCCAGTTGATTGTACTTGATAGAATAAGGGAATCAACCCCATGACTGGTAGAAAGCTGAAGACTGGGTGGGGAGTAACCTACTAACTTATATTAACACTATCACTCCGTTTATAATTCCCCTGGTGCTTATAATGTCAAAGTCTTCTTCTGTCAAGCAGTGCATTTCAATTACTTCACTGCTTTCAGTTTCTTCACCACTGAAGTTTTAAATTAGCACCGCATCTGAGCTTTTATTGTAGTTCTGCATTTGCTCCAGGAGTGCTACAGAGCTATAGAAGGCAGAGAATTCCCCCTCCTGAATTCCAAACAGATGTGATCATAGTTTATGAGTGAGATATTTCAATTTCCCCAATGGGGGCGGAGGCTAAGCCAGATCCAGGACGGCAGAGAGGCAACCCAGGGCAAAACAGTCACACAGAGGAAACACGGATCAGAGATGAAAAGGGGATTCCCCTTACTTAGAGCGCTTTGGCAAAGGACGGATGGTGCCAGCTGAGTGTGTTTGCGTGCTGCACACTTCCACATCGTGATGATGGGGCTTCGTGAAGCTGGGCACTCAGGCAGCACTGGGAACACTGTGCCTTTCTCAGTAAGGAAAAAAGCAAAATGGGTGGGCCAATGATATCAGCGGTGGTGGCCATGCCCAGGGATGTCTTCCAGCCCATGGAGGGTCTGATGGAGGAGTGTGGTGTCACCGCCCGCTGTGACGCTATCCAAAACCGCTCTTATGCTGCCAACACCCTCTTCCTTTTAAGAGGGAACTTTAAACCCCTTTGTGTGTGAGTGTGTGTATCACAAACCTTCGGCAACAAATAAGACCGAGTAAGGCGTGGTTTTATAATAACAAAGCAAAATTTTAAACTTTATTCATAAGGGAAAAGATATTTTAATACAACACATGTTTCATGGTGTTAAATAAATGTACCTCCTTCCACCTCCCAGGGAAAACTATACTCCCCCCAATCTATAGCCCAGATTCCCTAATCCTATGCCTCCGAAAGCCTTATCTCTCTCACAAAGCAAGCCCAGGCTCTTTCTACACCTAAGGGTGTAGAGGGAGGGAAGGGGGACAATCGTTGAAGTACCTGCTTCCAGAATCGTCGCTGGGCATCCAAAGCGGAAGTGCGATGTCCCAGGACGTCATGCTTGTTGCAGGCGCCATTTCGTTGTTTTTTTTTTTTTAAGGAGCAGGGAGCATGGCGGAGAAGGTAAGAAATCCCCCATGTACCCCCCACCCCCGCCATTCTGGGAATGGCGGACTTGCTTTCCCCCCCACCCCCATGGGCACAGAGCCGCCCTGCGCAACTCCATGCCCATTTTGGTGCCATGCTTACTCGTGAGTAAGAAGGCACCAGACAGGATGGCTGTCCACACCTTCCGCAGTCTTGGGATGGTCCCGGGACCGCTGGAAGAATTGGGTTTTCCCAGGGTTTCTTTATCTCTGGGAAAAACCGTGCCCATCCCCCCTGCCCCTGACAGTCCCTGTGCGTCGTTTGGACGGTCCCAGGAAAAAATGCCAGTGTAGAAACGGCCCCACTGACAGCTATACTCTCTCTCACTGTCAACTGAAAATGAAACAGCCAATCACCATGCAAACGGCTCAACATTCTAACTCCCCACTCCCCCTACTTACTATTGCCTGTAATAAAAAGGATTTGTTAAAGCAAATCAAGCCCACAACCAAACATTCAAACAAATACATACAAACAAAGTAAAATACCATTTTGTCCAAAGGAGTGACATGGCCCCACGGAAACCTGCTCTCCACCCCTTTCTTAGGTGGTCCTTCACCAGTGTCAGTTTGTTACAGGTTCACTCTCTTGATGCAATCAATACAGGGATGCAATCGAGCATTCCTCAGTATTCATTCCATTTATATCCTGTTTTCCCCCTCCTCCTAAGCAGTGTTGTAGCCTAGTCTTCCTCCCACCCACTCAGCTAACAGTCCTTCACCAAGGTATTACTGCAGCATTCCAGCTAGCCTGTAGGTAATCCTGGGAGTAGACTTCCTATTTGTCTCTGTAAATCCGCTATCCTAAAGGTCAAGGTTGAATGATCATATAGGCACTATTGTAGATGTGAGAACAGCAGCACACACCAAACTTCTTCCAAAACCCTCACTATTATTTATTACAACTCACTGAGCTGGTTTGCATGTCACTGTGGCAATTCCTGGGTTGTTTAACCAAGGAATTATGGGGACGAGAGGAGTGCGCAAACCATGCACTCATCATTTTCACTTTTAATTAACCCAGAAATGCCCCATGACATGCAAACCCAGAAACGTTGGGTTGTTAATGGGTTAAACCATGGGTAATTATTGGGTTAACTCTGGGTTATTTAACCTATTAACATCCTAGAGTTTCTGGGTTCACATGTCAGAAAACAACCCAAGGTTCTTAATTAAAAGCAGAATCAACAAGCATGCAGCTTGCATGTTTGGGTGGTCCCTGCAATTCCTGGGTTAAATAACCCAGGAATTGCTGCCATTGTTTCAAAGTTAATGGATTGCATCCCACAGTCTCTGTCTTCCAAACCAACTTACATGTTTTATTCAGACAATGCCTTTCTACTGAGCTGTCTCTCCCCTCAGGCCAGAAGCAGTGGGTGTTGCCCTTAACTACTTCCTGGTTACTTCCAGGAAGTGCAACCCAACCAGGCTGAATCCAGCCCAGTTCTTTCATATTGTTACAGCCATGACATGTAAACCAGGGCCAGATCTACAACTTGTGTCAAGTCATTATGAATGTGGAATAATAAGCAGGAAATAACACTATGAAAACGGTATATGGAATGTGTCCTGTGCCCCAACAGTCATCAGTGCACTTCAGTAATGGTATAAAGCAGTAGTGTAGATCTAGACCATGTCATTGGGGAAACCCAAGGCAGAAAAAAATGGATTGTAGGAAAAGAAACAAGTGTTCCATCTAAGCCTAGGGTTTCCCTGATGCTTGGAGAGATTATACAGGGCCATCCACCCTTTCGGGCATGTGCTAAGAATATGAAACTGTTTCTTCCAGTTCACTCAAATGGCCTTTTAATGTTGTCTTGGCTCTTAAAGATACAAAATACAACCGATACAACCTTGTTTGTCCACGAATATTAGCAATATATGAACCAAAACGTTGGGGACCCTGAGCTTTGTGGGCCACTGGCAGGGCTGGTGTCATGAATAGACATGGGCACTTGCCGATGGTTCATAGCCCATCAGGGGCCCACTGGAAAGAGACCCCAGGGAGAGATGCTTTCTGCTTTGTCAGTCTTTGACTGACCTGAGCAGGTTGCAGTTTAGGCTTGGAAAGGGGGACATTTAGCAATGTCCCCTGCCCTGTTTATACCAAGGACTCAAAATAATAAACGTGGAGGAGGACCAAGGAAGAAGTGCAGGAAGAATAAATAAAGATAACTAGGGCAATTTCTACACCATAGGGGTGTAGAGGGCAGGAAGTGGGCGAACCCGGAAGTAGCCACTGGAAATGCGATGACCCGGGCTCCTCCCGTGCTGTCACAGCCGCCATTTTGTTTTTTTCAATGCCGGAGAAGAGCGCACGAGCGCTCCACCGAAAGGTTTGTTTGAAAAAAATTGCGGGCGAAATCGCTCCCCCCTTACCCTGCCATCATGGATGGCAATTTTGGTTTCCCCCTCATGCCTGATGGCCTCAGAGCCATGCAGTGAGGCTCCGTGGCCATCGGTGCTGCCATGCTTACGCACGCGTAAGCGCAGCAGCACCGGGGTGGGCGGCCACATCTTCTGTAATCCTGGGAACTGTCCCCCTGCCCACGGTACTCCCTGTGCATCATGTGGACTCACAGGAAGCAGCCGGGGTCCATTCCAGGCGTTTTGCCTGGTGTGGAAAGGGCCTGGGATTAGGGTTTAGCAAGTCTGGAACAGGTTCTCCGTGCTGGCTCCCCTCTGCTCATTATTCTGGAGGGGGGGGAATGAGCCTAGGCAGAGCTGAACATGGAGATTGCAATCTGGCAGAGCCTGAATAGGATTTCTCTTTTAGGGTCTGCTTGCCTGGGGGAAGGTTTTCTTAAACAATAGACTAAGAACAATGCCAGCTCCGGGGCGTGTTTAGGGTCCTTGGGCAAGATATCTTCATGCCCCTTCCTTCAGTGAGTCTATTTCTTCACCACCATTGTCACCAGGTTGTATTGCTCCTCATCATCTTTCTCATCATGGCTACCGCTTGCTTGCTTGACAGAGTCAGCAGTGAGTCTAAGGCCTTTGGCAGCAAACCCCCAAGCATTATGAGATGAGTTAGGCTCCTAACTGCTGCCAGGGTCAGCTGGCCAGTCCTCGCCATATCAGCTTGCCCACTAGCTGAGTTCAGGCGACTCTGTCCATCTGGGGGAGTTCCTCCTGTATCTTGTTTATTAGGACAGGAGGTCATCTCCCCCATTTCTCTCTTTCACACACACCACACACACACACACACACACACACACACACATTACTGTCCCACCTGGCTGATTGTAATAAATGAGTAACTGAAGGTAAACAAGGTAGTAGTGGTGAAAGTAAAGAATTATGCTAGTTAACACTATCACTAAACTAAGAACTATATATTCTAAAGGTTAGCCCAGGGAAGATGAAAGGCATGCTATTGCCTATCCTCAGCCAATGTGGATGGCATGAAAACATTCCTTCCCTGTCTCCTTAAAGGACAACCAGCAGATGCTTGGAGTAGACCTGAAATAAGAGAGTAAATGTGGATGAGTATGGTTGACAGGCTCCGATTAAGGTCAGGCAGCATGGGATAAGGTCTTTCATAGCCTCCCCCAAATCTCAGCCTCCAAATCTCATGATAAAGCCAAAATCTTGGCTCTCATGAGATTTCCCCAAATTCCACGAGATTTCCACTGGCATGTGGCAGTGAGGTTGGCAATTGCCTTTTATTAATTCCCAGTGACTGGAACATTCAAGTCTTTAAAGAAAAGGTAACCCAGTATGAGTTTGCAATATTTGTATTTATTCAAATTATATTCCTAAATGTATGCTAAAAGTCAAGTATTTTGAGATATTATATTAGCTCTCTGCGCTATGGAGGTTCAGATTCTGCAATGGGGAACCTGTACTATGTGAGGTTCTAAACTGCAAACTCCCTATGCAGTTTAGAACCCAGAAGGGTTCTCATGAGGGTGCATCAGTCTAGCCATTGCAAACTTTACTGTCCAATATGTGGAAGCTGTCAGGACTGGGCCACAGGAATATGATGGAAGGGGCCAGACAAGTTAGCATGTCCGTTCCCCCTTCATGTGATTGTAAATGTAAGAAGGCTAGAACAGTTGAAGAGGGCTAAAGAGATGCTTGAAAGTGGAACAGTGGGGTTAAACTTGCTACTGCGTTTGATTCTAATCTATGCATCTCCTGTTTCATTTAAAAGCGAAGGGAATAATTCAATTTCTAATTAATTAGTTGATGAAGAGCTAATTGAAATCTAAAGTCTTGTTAGGTTGGCCTGTGAGTCCTTGGATCTGAACTATTTGGCAGCTCAAATATAATAAAATCTTAATTTGCAAACAAACAAATTGGCACAGTTTGCAAGGGAATTGAACTGTGCTTTTAACAAGTACAGGATAGTCAGAAATCCACTAGATCCAGCTTTTTTGGCAGGAATATGCAGCAAAAGAAAACTCAGTTTCTGAAATTTTTGGATGGAGATCTGACTATCAACATGGGAACCCTTCATTTAGCTAACACAGAGGTGTGGACCTCCAGCAGATTTTTTTGTACTGCAACTCCCGTCAGCCCTAGCCAGCATAGTAAATTATTAGAGATGATGGAATTGAAGTTCAACAACATCTGAAGGGCCACATGTTCTGCATCCCTGATATAAACAAAAGTTGGGGTATCAGTTTGCAAAGGGAGAGGCAAAGTGTGGTGTGTGAATTACAGAGTGTGCCTTACAACTAAAGTGGATTTTTATCCTTGACAGGTGTATACAACTGAATATTGACAGGGATGCAGTATAGAGTACATTAGTACTAGAATGAATTACTGTAATTCTAAGAAGTCTGGCAAAACTGCATGAAACTGGCTTTAAAAACTGAGGGCTTATTCAAGGCAGTGTTTGGTAGCCCCCACCCCCCAGGGGTGGGTGGGACTCTAGCCTACGTTGACATCTAGACATATCAGTACATTCAGGGTCAGTTGTATGGACCTGCAGTTGCACATGTTTTATATTGATTCGTGGCAGTAAAGCAAAAATTAAATTCAGGATATGGCAGGTATGTACAATTGGTTCAGCGTGTCCCAGTATGGCTGTAAGTCCACATGGCCCAGGCTTTTCCCACGGCTGCTATGTGTAGACTTGGTTATGAGAACAAACTCTGCCAAATCTCCATAATTTTCCTTTGGTTTTCAGTAAGAGCTTCCACAACAACTCCTCAGTTACATTCAACTCTCTGAGGTTCTCAGGGTCTTTATAATGCTGAAAAGATGACAAAATTCTCAAGACAATAATCAATTCTAGAGGGAAAATATGCAAGAATGTTGGCCAGCTTCAGAACTGTCATTGTCTGACTGCTTTTGCTTGCTGCCTTTCAAAGCCACACATTATTACAGGGTGGTGAACCTGTGCCTCAGATGTTGTACTACAATTCCCATCATCACTGACTGTTAGCCATGCTTCCTGGGACTGATTGGAATCCAACAACACTTGAAGGCCACAGGTTTCCCACCCAGCCCCATGTTAAAGGATCAGACTGAATATCTAAAATGGATGGTGTAACTTGATTTTTCATCATTCCTAGACCCTGTTCAGACAACACGCTAAGCCATGAAGGTTAAGCATTTTGAGCTAAATAGTATGGCTTAGTGTGTAATGTGAACGATTTCTAATCATGGTGGCTACATAACCACAGTTTTAAAAAGTTCACTAACCCTTTGCTGCAAAGGGGTTAGTGGCCAAACCATGGCCCTTTCTACACCATGAGGGTTTAGCAGGACCAGCGTGAGCGAACCCGGAAGTAGCCACTTCCGGGTTCGTCACACTCAAACCACATCATGGGTGTGATGTCCCAGGTTGTCCGACGTCACGCCCACCATATATTTTTTTTACTGGGAAGAGCACTCCTGCACTCCTCCTTAAAAGTTTTTTTTTCCAAAAAATGCGGTGCGCGGATTGGCCTCCTTCCCCCGCCATCCTGGGGATGGCGATTTCACTTCCCCCTCTCCTGATGACCTCGGAGCTGCACACAAGTATGCACGGCTGCACCATGGTGGGCAGACACATATTCTGCAGTCCCGGGAACTTACTGCGACTGCGGAAAAATTCAGGATTTTTCTGGTTTCGGGGAACCAGGAAAAATCCCGTGCCCGTCCCCCCCCCCCCCCCGGTACTCCCTGTGCGGCATGTGGACTCACAGGGAGCAGCCAGGGTCCATCCCAGGCATTTTGCCTGGTGTGGAAAAAGCCCAAGGCTTAGCATGCCGTCTGAATAGGCTCATAACAAAGTTATGACTGCCTGCTTAGCAGAAAGAACACAGTAACTAATTTTGCAATGAAGTCACATTTATCTTTTGATTGAGCTGATTTAAGTGAGAGTCAATACATTTTGAAAATATACTTTGGAAAGTATCTACTGCAGACTTTAATGGGCATGTGCTTTCACTGCATATTAACTACATATTCACATAAAACAACTTTTTTTAAGACTAGTGTTAGAAAAATCCATTAGATTTAGAGATTCTACCTGGATTCCCTCATTGGCTAGACCTTTTGTGCTGTTCTCACAATGATCTGTGTAAGTAGTATATTTATTAATCTCTCACAGAAAGGCTAGATAAATATATCAGTATGCTCAAAGATCTGAGGTATATTTGAGACGTACCATGGCAGTACCATGGCAAACTTTAATTTATTCTTTTGAAACTGATCACTTACAGAAGAAGTTCTCCCATCAAGTAAAAAAAAAACACCTCTTCTGTGTACGTTGATGATGAAATCCTGTGGTTGGGGATGTGCCGTGTTTAGTTGTGAAGTTAATTAAGTACTTCTTGTTCAATATGATACACATGCTTCTTTATTAAGCAAGTATGTACTAGTTATGACTGTTCATCACTTGTCTAATTTCCTCTTATGTCAATAGTAGGGCGTGCTTCTCTTAGGGAGGAGCAGAGAACAGTTAGATGGTGGTCACAGACTTTAGATGATGACCATGCTGCTGAGGCAGGTGGAACTTTCCTCCTCTTACGAGTGCCGAAAGTTATGGGGGGGGGGGGTTGAATACCCTTTTGCTGAGGAACTTAATTGATTTCTCTTGGAAAGGATAGCCTGGTTTCTGTGATCCATGTTCTGGTAGGTCCGGTAAGGACTGCTGCAATGGGACTGCCTTTGAAAATGGTCCAGAAGCTTCAGTTGGTAGAAAATATGGTTGAAAGAGTGCTTGGTATTATGAACATATTATGCCAGTACTTTTTCATCTTCACTGACTCCCAATCCATTTCTGGCCAGTTCAAAGTGTTGTTTTTTAGGGTGACCAGATAAAATCCAGGTCAGGGCTCATGTAACTTTAACAGTTGTAGAGAAAAGGGAATTTCAGCCAGTGTCATTTGTATGCAATTAGTTCCTGGTGATATTCCCTCTTCATCACAACAGTTAAAGGTGCAGGCACTATACTAGAGTGACCATATACAAAAGAAGGCAGGGCCTCTGCACCTTTAACTGTTGTGATGAAGAGGGAATTTCACCAGGAACTAATTGCATATAAATGACACTGGCTGAAATTCCCTTTTCTCTACAACTGTTAAAGTTACATGAGTCCTGACCTGGATTTTATCTGGTCACCCTATGTTTTTGACATTTAAAGCTCATCTTAGTTTGGCACCCCATTTCTGAAGTGTTGCCTCTTCCCAGAGATACCTTCTCTTAGCTTGAAATTGTTTTCTGAGGCCCTTCTTAGAATGCCGCAGCCTAGTGTGGTATAGCAGGGGGCTATGAGTGAAAGAGTGCAACCTCCACGAAGGCCCACCTGGCGCCTACTTTAATGTCCTCTTAGCACTAGGCAGATACCCTTTTATTTTCTGAGGCCTCTTACATTGTGCTGTTGTTCTTAATATTGTTTGAGCTCTTTATTCCTCTGCTCCCTGCTTTGAATGGATCTGTTTCAAACTTAATTGCTCTGATTTTATTTGCAGCAATTGATTGCAATGTGATTTTTTAATATGATTTTTTTACTCTGTAGCCACCAGAGAATTTTCTGTTATGAAGTGGTCTGTAAATATCCATCCCAAATATATAAATATTTGTGGAAGTGATTTTTCCTACACTTGGATTTGCTTCTACATAACCCCAACCTGAATTGGGAAGAACTATTGGTTTAATCTAGTGATGCATCCCAAAGTGTGATTTTTCAAAGATGTATTCATTTTGTTTCACTTCCTAATGTCAGTGTTAGATTAGTGCCCCAATCTTGGAACAGAACAGCTGCATGCATGTACACTAGTTTGTATAAGGATCTGCTGTGGAACAGAGAGTGGTGATTTGCAGGAGCAAATACCCAGAGTATATTTAGAAGAAGAGCCCAAGCTCAAAATTAGAGTAATGCCATATTAGTAATAAATTTCCCGTTGCATTTGCATCTTGTCTTTTTTGCTCTTTCAGATTCAAACAGTCACCAAGAAAGTACTTGTACCTCAAGAGATCGAAGAACCAGCCAATGTTACTGACTCCATCTTTGCCATGATGAATGAAACAGAAGTGACTCCAGAACCCCAGATGATGATTAAGAAAGGCCTTGAGTTTAAGGACGGAATGAATGTCTTGGGTATTATTTTTATTTTATTATTTGTATTTATGAGACACCTATCAAAATTCCTACACATCATACAAACATTGGCAATATCAATCAATGAAAATTTACACACACACACACACACACACATTTTAATTTGAATAACCATTAATCTTTATCAGGGTTTCTTCACAGAAGGTTATAGGAATGTAAGCCGTAGTATCCAAAGCAATAGTCATACATTGTGCCCCACAAAAGCTTTTCCTGGGGCAGTGGGGGGGAAACACTCAGGAAAGCCATGGGATACAGAGGTGAGGGGTGGAGATTGCAGTGGGAGGGGGAAATCAGGGGGAAATCCAGCTCATGCCACCTAGTTTTTCCAACATCCCAGACCTTTCCTAAGGGTGCATGGGACTGCAGTGGGGAAGAAGGGGTGGGAAATTTCCCTTATGTGAGCATTGCATTGGATGCAATGCAGGGCATTTCAGTCATGGAACTGATCTTAAGAGTGACTTCAAAAGCTTACAGGAATGTGATAGAGCCTTCATACTTTTAATATTCCAGCATTCCTTCAACAGGCCTCATTGGGTTCTTCATTGCTTTTGGTATTGCAATGGGCAAGATGGGAGAACAAGCCAAGATGATGGTGGATTTCTTCAATATCTTGAATGAGATTGTAATGAAGTTAGTAACCATGATCATGTGGTAAGTTGAAATAATCACCTACTGAGACATACCAAACCCTGTTGTATCTTAGGTAGCGATGTGAAGTGTTGGGGGAGGGGGGGATTGGAAAAAATGGGGGTGGGGAGGGGGCATGGTTTGTTTTTCCATTCCATTCCATTCCCATCCCTATTTTTTTTCTATTTACTCCCCCAGGCCTTCACATCTTTAATGCTGGGTGTATCTCTCTTCTATAATTTCTGCAATTACATATTTCTCTATATTGGTTCGAAACTGCAGTCATTATCTCTTGTATTTGTTTTCAAAATGTGCTTCCTCTTCTTGCTCCACAGAGCTCAGAGTGACACACGTCTGCCTAGTTATACCCTCACAACAACTAGGCAGACAGAGTGGAAGCATGGGTGGGGTTTGCCCAAGGTCAGCCAGTGAAATGAATGAGTTCTCTGCAGCCCAGGTCCACAAGTTAACTGCTATACCTTGTTGCTTGGTTTCTGTATATTGAACTCAATGCCTGATGTTTACAGAACATATTGGCTCAATTCGGACGACACGATAGTCAATGGTGGGTTGACTAAACCTAACCCTAACCCTAGGGGATACTCCCCACACAACATGGTAATAAATAATCAACTGTGGTGTGGATGAGGATCAGCGCTGAGTTGACTATGGCAGCATTCGGATGACACAATAGTCAAAACAACTGACGATTGTTTCCCCCACACCAGTTGTTTATTGTGTTGTCCGAATTGAGCCATTGTGTTGACCTCAAAAGAACTAGCTCTTTGCATAGCCACTGTCCTTGCATATTGTTGGCATCCATTCCAGTAACCATACACAGTGGCACAGGGGCTTGGCCTCTGCCCATGATTTTTGTTCATTCATACATAGGAAGCTGCTTTATACTGAGAGCGTCATCACATGGGGGGAATCGCATTTCCTTACCATCATTTCTCCGCCCCCATTTTTGTCACTCACTGCTTCCTCATCCTTCCCAGCCGGGAAAATGGAAGTAAACAAAGACCATGTGGGCCATTCAGAGGCTGTTTTGATCATAGCACTTTTCCTGCACACAGCAGGAGATCACAGCACATTCCATTTTTTAAAAAAAGGCAGATTTTGGGGGGGTCTATTTTGCGACAGAAAAATGAACAGAAGGAGCAGGAGGCACACGGGAAGCAGACGACATCATATAAAGGACGCATGCACATCCGTAAATGGCCAGTAGCGAGCATGTTATAAAACACTCATCTGATAAGCCTCTGAGCCAGACCATTGATCCATCTAGCCCTGTATTATTGACACTGATTGGCAGTGGCTCTCCAGAGTTTCAGGCAGGATTCTTACCTAGCCCTACTTGGGGATGCAGGAGATCAAACCTGGGACCTTCTGTATGTAAAGTATATGCTCTGTCACACTGAGCTATGGCCCCTGTATAGAGGGAGATAAGATTCCTTTCATTCATATCCAAAAGTACGTTCTCTCCGGTTATTTATGATTGCTCTCCAAGGAAAAAGAGCCATCCCCTCCAGCAGCTTTAGTGATTTATGAAACTCTAGTGAGCCCTATAAGAACATAAAACAAACCTGGGCATCTGGTGTGGATGCTTTGTAACAATTTCTGTAAGAATTATCCTCAGTGAACTTTTCAGGAAGGAGACTGCACGGTACCTGCAGACCCAGTGTCGAAAACAGTGAATGTGAGAGGCTCACAGAGACGTGATCGATTGCTGCTTCTGAGTGATGCTTAGTTCATGCATAGGTCAGATGGAAAGCAGGCATTTTTTCCCAACTTGTTTCAGTTTCCCCCCCCCCCCCCCCCCTGAAATCAATATGTTTCCAAAATGAAGACAGGGGGAAAAAGTAAGTTTTATGGTGAAAAACAGTTAATGTTAAAGTTAATGTTAAAAATGGGGCATTAAGGAAAGCTTCCCCACTCTCCCTGTTTTTAGTACTTGGTCCCTGGGTAGGAGCAGGGCTACTATGGGTCTGTCTACACGCAGCCACTCCAATCTGTCTGGCAGGAACCATCACCATACAGATAGCAGTTACAGAGGAGAGACTGGACTAAGCCTTAGGGTCTTTCTCCGCCACAAGAAATTATCAGTAATCTGATAAAAGTGCCCTGGTTTTGTCTTGCAAGCAGTGGATCCTTGTGGCTCTGGTTACAATGAGGCTGTGAATCCATTCTGTGTTTCAGTCAAAACCAACCCGAACTCCAAAGAAACTATCTAAAGTGCTGAACTTTATCCCAAATAGGCTACAGCATGTTGAATAACTCCTTTAGAGTTCGGACTGATTCTGATTGAAACCCAGAATGGATGCATAGCCCCACTGAAATTGGAGGTACCATTCTCCACTGCTTGCAACCAAGGACTTGGAAATGGTAATCTATGGGTCAAGGGGGGTGACTGGGCTGAATCTCAGTGCTTATCTTCTTCTCCACATATATAATTGCTGTCCTATGGGCTGTCCTAGGGGGCAGCTGATCTATTAGGGACCTGGGGATCCTGGCCAGAATCAAGGCATTCTCTCCCTATCCAACGTATTACCAATGCTGTCATGGTGCTCTCCCAGTCAGATTCTGCAGCCTAAAGCAGAGCAATCTCAGCTCCCATCATCAAATAGTGAGGGCGTTCAGGGCTGGGAAATGTTCTATCAAAAGGTGGCAATATTATGTTAAAAATTGCATAGACTTGTAAATAGCCACAGACTGGCTATCTGTGGCGAATAAGATTAAGCTCTTGGCAGGTAAGCATCTGTAGATTGGAATGAGCTAGTTCCTTTTTTTCTTTTGAGACTTTCAGTATGCTGATAAAGATAGCTAAGTGGGACCCACAGGTAGTAAAAAAATATCGGGCTAATAACATATCTGAACTTATTTGCAAGGCTTAACACATTGTCAAGAATTCTGTCCTGCTTTGCCAGTTGATTTGTGCTCAATTACTACAAATGATTATTTATCAAGATTCTCTGTCTACCCTTCTACGTGATCAAATTATTTTTCCTTGAATCAAAACTTGGGTTGTTAGGGTCATTGTCCTTCATATCCAGAGCCAGTTTTTCATTATCAGAAGAAAAGTCTCAGGGAAAATACTTTCAACACCCTGAGATAAGGAGAAAAGCTGTGGATGTCGGGCTGAATCGGATATTTCTCCAGTGGCCCAAATGAAAGGATACAACTGGGCAGAAAGCAACTCAGAATTAGCAAATATAATGTATGAACAACTTCTATGTGGGCTGAAAAAAAAAAGTTCAGTTCTATCTATGTGTGGGGCATGGCTTTTTTTTTTTTTGGCAGTGTTTATATTGTGAAAAGGTTATATAGACTTCATGTGTCTTAAGAAAAAACTATCAACTTTGAAATTACAGAAAGTGGGATGTGTAAGGACAAGGCAACAACTCTGATGGTTAAATCAATTTCAGTCATGAGAACAAGCTCAGCTACTGCATTTTTATACTTCTATCAAGTCTTTATATCTGCACTGGGCTTTTTGTGGGGGTTAGGGTAGGGGCAGTGGAATCTAGTGGCTCCGTTTTCAGTTGGGCTGTGATTCCATTCTGGGTTTCAGCCACAATCAGCCAAACTTTAAAGAAGTTATCCAAGGTGCTTAACTCATTTTGAACCACAGATATCGTTAAATGAATTACTGTAACATTATTATTATTATTATTATTACTATTATTTTGTGTCTTCTAGGTATTCTCCACTGGGCATTGCCTGTCTCATCAGTGGAAAAATCATTGCTATCAAGGATTTGGAAGTAGTTGCTAGGCAACTTGGGATGTACATGGTAACTGTGATCATAGGCCTTCTCATCCATGGCGGGATCTTTTTGCCTTTGTTGTACTTTGTCATAACAAGGAAAAATCCTTTCTCATTCTTTGCTGGCATATTTCAAGCATGGATTACTGCTTTAGGCACTGCTTCAAGGTATTTGATATAAAATACAGCTTTTGACTAAAGATTTGCCAAATATCTTCCCCCTTTCTTGGAATATATTTCCCCCCACTAATGCCCCTAGGATTGATGCTGCTGCATCAGTAAAATCAAAAGGGGGGGGGGGGAATGAACCCCTGGTAAGTTCACCTAATATTTAAAAGTAAGACCATCCCTCTGAAAGTTCTTAGAATATCATCCCCCAACTGGATACAGTCTTCATGGGTGTTTCCCTTCCTCAATGATTTTTTTTAAAAGCTGAACTGAATACTTCAGCTGTGCATTAATATTTACAGAGTGAACAATGCATTTAGTGCTACTGTAAATACTTTGAGTTGGATCTAGAGAAATGCTAGTGGAAGATGGTGGGTAGAAAGTAAATTTCCCACAAGCATTCCTAACCCCAAAGGCTCTCTGTGGGCTGCGGGACCCTGTTGCATGGGGTAGCTGTGGCATAAGAGCCGGGGGGGGGGGGTTTCAGTGAGTAGGAGATCCACTTTTCAAGGCACTTGGGGGACTACTAGAATGGTGGAGAGTGGACAGGAAAGACACCTTCTGCCCATCCCCTTCTTCTGGCTTATCTCTGAATCCAGCATTTTGTTTATAATACTTACCCCCAGGGGATGTTCAAATCCTCATTGCGTGGATTTCAGCCAGAAAACTGCAAACCCCACCTCCCACCCCCACTCTGCCCCACCAATCCTTTCACAAAAAATAGATTTTGTGTGAAGCCACCTTTAGCACCATATTTTGGTTGAAATGTGGAATATAAATTAAATAAACAATAAATGTAGACATATTTGGGGAGTAAAAATAAATACATTGAATTTAGTTCAGCAATTGCTATTATCTTATCAATTAACCTAAAATGACTATAGGCTCTACAGACCTAATGTTCCCCTACTGTTTTACAATTTATCTTCTTTACATACACCCAGAGTTAGTTCATAGCGTTGGTTGCTGTGGTTGAAATAATTGCTTCAGCTAGTAGCTTCTTTTCAGATGACAGTCTTTATAGCTGCTGGAACCGGGGGTGGGGAGGTGGAGAGGGCTTTTCCAGGGTTCACCATGGACAAAATGGTGCTATAGGCAAAGGGCATCATTGGTGTCCCACTTAGGGAAGTCAGAGAAATCTGCAACGAAATCAATCTGACCTGCAGATTCCTCAGTGGATGAAATTCTCCAGAGTTGCATGGATTCTGCAGACTTGCAGACATTTTTTTAACTTTCCAGAATGTTATTCAAATGTAATAATGTAATAATAGAAAATTATGTAAAATACAAAAACAGCAGCCAAAAATTGACATTTCCCCCATAGGCTAAAGCATGAAAGTGCACATTTTGAGGGGATTTGTGCATTTGGTGGGAGGATTTGTACATTTTTACAAGTGCAAATTTGCACAAATGCAAATTTGCACATATTCAGATAACTGGGAAAAATCCAATACCATCAATGAGCAGACGATGGAATGAAAGGTATCTGACAATCTGCAAAGCACATACAGAACAGATTTTTACAAAATCCATACATCCCTAGCCCCACTTTATTTGTTCAACCTTTGAATAGCTGACTTTTATGTCATTTGTAATCCACTGATGACTTTGAGGCACACTTTATCTGCAATTTATCTTGGCGTATAAGATGTTCAATTTGCATGGAAATAGCCCATGATAGGCAGTCCCTCACCCGACAAAGCTCAGTGTTGGTCACTAGAGATGTGAAAATTGGGGGGATGTCCCCAGAAAAAAATATCTGTGGGGGTACAGAAAAATGGGGGTTGTTACACTGGGATATTTGGAAAATATTTTGGGCGGGCATCCTCCCTTCCCACTCCCCCCCCCCCAGCCTTCACATCTCTGTCAGTCATCTGCCCATATTTCTGGTTCTCGGCTTCCCTTTAATGCCAGTTTCTGTGTAGCTGCTGGGCTGTTTCTGGTTTCCCTGTTCTATAGACTCAGAAGTCTCAGAGGACCTTCAGTCAAACAATACTTTCTGCTTTGACTTCTAGACAGCTTCTTCTGAGTCTTTCCAACAGGCAAAAAAACCTGTTTTCTTTCTCAGGTTTCAAACACATATTCTCAACTACTGTCACCCCCTCCTTTTCCCAAGCATTTCTATCAATTGACTTCTTAATTCTCTAGTTTCCATGGCAAACAGAAGTAGCCAGCAGCCTGCTTTTTATTAGGGCCCAAGCTTGGGGTGGGGAAGAGTACCCTTTACTGGAACCTGGCCCAGGCCTCAACCCTATTACCATGAGGAGGGGAAATGAGGTTATTTTCTAGATCAGCCTTTCCCGAAGTGGTGCTCTCCACTTGTTTTGGACTACAACTCCCAGCATTCCTGTTCATTAATCGTGCTGGCTGTGGCAGCTGGGTGTTGAAATCCAAAACATATGGAGGGCTCCAGATTGGGAAAGGCTGTTCTAGATCATAGTTGAAGATATTTATGAAAACTTATTTCTCTATGCCTATCTACCTAGAACCCAACTATATGTTACTCTATAGTTTTTTTTTTTTTTTTACTCTGGTGTAAGTGTGTGATTCAGACTCTGGGAGAGGAAGATTGAACCTCCCCCCATTATTTCCCCCCAAATCCCCTCCTCAGTATAGGTTTTTTTAAAAAAGGAAGTAAAAGGCTCCGTTGACACCAATGGGGGTTTTGAAATGAAAAAGGCCAGAAAAACAAAGCTTTATTTTTCATATTGATCTGTTTATAAAATGTTTGCAGCCACTTTGGTTTACAACAACAACAACAACAACAACAGGAAGACAAGATAGAACAACAAGAAGACAAGACATAGATCCTTAGTTAAGAACTTTAGGACACTGAACACCACCACCTACTGGTTGGAGTTGTTGCTTATCTATTCATTACAACTTTCCCCCTCAAAATTAAGCACACAATCCTATTTGAGGATGGTATATATTCTGGCAACCAGAAATATTATTGTGTTTGCCCACTTGAGTTCTATATTCAGAGGATAAGCATGTGGTAGCCAAGGCTAGATTACCAGGGGGGAATCCACACAGTCCTTTGGAACGTTTTAAAAAGTATTTTAAAACGTTCCAAATAGGTGCGTTCTAAAATGTCTTAGGCCACATTACTGAGTACTCACGTTACAGGAGAACAGTCTTTAGTCTTTAAAGCGATGTGTGCGATCACTTGCTGTTCTGCCCTGTCTCTTTCTCTTTCGTTTTTCAGTGAGTTTAGGGCAAGGCATTGTGGGGGTTGTAGTTCAGTTACACACTTCCTTCTTAGTTCCTCTGTCATTCCCTAGCGAGTATAGGGCTAAGAATTGTGGGTGTTGTGGTTCACTGGTCCACTTCCTTTTTCTTCCCCACCAATCAACTGCTAAGCATTTGGGCACCAGTAAAGGAAGCACTGCCCCCAGGAATCTCAAACGGTAAGGAAGGACACATTATTTTACTTAAAACGATTTATTAAAAGTGAAACCGTTGTATATAACTGAAGTGAGTTTTAAAAAACCTCAGATATACAACGTTACAGGGAGTGCGTCATGTGGCCCAAAGAGTTTTCATAACCCTTATAAAACGTCAAAAAACTCGTGTGTAGATACCCCCCAGTGTTCTCTATTGAGGTATGTTGTCATTTTCCAGCAGCCTCATTTCAGAGTCATTAGAATTTCCTGGCAACTCCTTTTCAAATACTGGACTACCTTGAAAAATTACAGGTGCCTCCTACAATATTTCTTCCTTGCTGACCCTGTGTAGCCAATTCATCTTCTGTTCTTTCAGTAAATCGCTGTACCATTTTTCTATGTATTAGAAAGGGGAAAGAGTGGCCTCTCTGTATCAGCAAGGGTTGTTTGCTAAGTTACTTGAACACTATATAAGAAGACCTGCTTCAGAAGTACATAAGTTTTGGGTTTTTTTCCCTCAGGCTGTTTCTTCTAGTTGTGGAACCACAATTTCTCTTTCCTGGATTGAGATGGAGTTCATCTTTTCTCTGTAGCAACGTATGTTTCTCTCTCTCTCTCTCTCTCTCTCTCTCTCTCTCTCTGCTACTTCTGGTGTTCTGTTTTTTTCAAAAGCTTCCATCAGGTCACTAATATAAACCTGTGCTAAGTCTTACCTGTGTCGGTGGTATAGGCCTGGCTTATTCTTGCTGGGTTTTCGTAGTCCAAAAACAATCTCATAACTAAGGAGAATATTCAATAATTGAATGTCTACTAGTATTGTATGCACATGCACACAACCCCATATGGAATCTGTTAAACCCCAGTCCTTCTGGTCCTCATTTATTATGACTTTTAAGCATAGAGCAATTTGTTCAGTTTGTCCAATTTATTCTTTCCACTCTGCCATTACTTGCAGAGAGGGCATCACTTGTTCTCTTACTGATTCAGCAGTGTGGTGCCCAGAACTGCATCCAGTTCTGGGCACCACACTTCAGGAAGGATGCAGACAAGCTGGAGCGTGTTCAGAGGAGGGCAATGAGGGGGATCAGGGGTCTGGAAACAAAGCCCTATGAGGAGAGACTGAAAAAACTGGGCATGTTTAGCCTGGAGAAGAGAAGACTGAGGGGGAGACATGATAGCACTCTTCAAATACTTGAAAGGTTGTCACACATAGGAGGGCCAGGATCTCTTCTTGATCATCCCAGAGTGCAGGACACAGAACAACGGGCTCAAATTACAGGAAGTCAGATTCCAGCTGAACATCAGGAAAAACTGAGCAGTACAACAATGTAACCAATTGCCTACTAGAAGCATTCAAGAGGCAGCTGGACAGCCATCTGTCAGGAATGCTTTAAGGTGGATTCCTGCATTGAGCAGGGGGTTGGACTCGATGGCCTTATAGGCCCCTTCCAACTATGATTCTATGATCAGTTGTCTTCCTGACTTAGCAGCTGCACTGTTCTTAATCTCCACATCTTGGAGAGGCTCTGAGATACTAGTCACTTTAGACATTACTATCCATATTTGGCTGAGCAAGTTCTACTTCACTTAAGTCATCACTTGGACAGAGAGGAGCAGGGTTAGCCCCACGGAATAGCTTTTTCAGAGCACATAAAGGCAAATGTAAAGCTTCCTCCCTCTTGCATCTTCCTAGCTTGCCATTTCTTCCTGCATTTCAAAATGCCAAGCTGCCCTCACAATGGCTTTTTAAGTGTGTTTGGAACTGCTTGGATGAGCCACAGTCTGCACTAGGAATTGTAAGTAAAATGCCTTTCCATCACTCTAGAAATCCTGCAAAGTACTGTATTGCTTTCTGGTTCGTCCACTCACTGAGCAAGACTAAAAGCTCAAAATCAGGCAGGTGCATCTGATTCCAAGCCCATCTGAATGAACAGTATATTTCTTCTCAGGTAATAAGATTTTTGCCATTTTGAAGCTGCTGCCACCAGTTGTAATACTCGTTTCAGGGAACATATTGCTTTGAGATCTGCAACTTAAACCAGCAACACAGACCTCTAGCATAAATATGCTGTTTACAGGAACTTCCCAAGACAAAAAAAGACGGAGAAAAGATGAAGAACAAGGCAAGACAGAGAAACTTAGCTAAACTCAAAGGATATGGACATGTTGCTCATATAATAACTACAATAAACTTTACAAATTTCAACTCTAATGATTTGGTGCTATATAGGCCAGTCATGAGGCCCTATGAGGAAATCACATGATATGTATTATTGGAAAATGAATGCCAAGGCAATTTAAAAGCTTTTGCTCAAGAGAAATAGAGCAATGGTAGCTTCTTATCTCTCTTAATGCACACAACATACTCCCTTCTGTCTTCAAAGTTCAATGAAAAAGATACTAAAGACTTTCTGTATCTTCCACTATAGAGCCATCACATTTAAGCCCAAACTAGAGATGATGGTAAACAAATCATTAGAAATCCTGTCAGATATATAGATATATAGGGTTTTTTTTAATGAAAATCACTCACCCATACTGGACAAAGCCTGTCCATATAAGAATGCAATCCAATGATCCTTCCTTCATGCAGTTAGGACTCTTGAGGGTGGGGGGAAGGATCCCACTGACTTTTAGACTTTTATTCTAAGGGTGGGGAGGGCACTTTTCATTGAATTACAGATGGTAATGGAAGGGTTAAACCTCCCTGCACACGGCTTTCAGAAGGAAAAACACCTCCTTGTGCCTGTTATTTTTTTTCTAGCTGATGTGTTTTCTAATTATACATTTAGCATCATGTCTACTTTGGCCCTCTTCTGTAGTTGTCAAAGCATAAACATTTACAGGGATATGGACTACCTTGGTCTAGTGGAGGCCAGTGCACTGATTTAGTGGGGCAGTGAATCTGCTCTGGGTTTCAGTCAGAACCAAAAGCTCCCTTAGAGTTCTGACTGGTTCTGACTGAAACCCAGAGTAGATTCACCGCACCACTATCAGAGATACTAGCCTTCACTGGCTTTGTTATAAATTTAAGTATAAACTTTATTAAGTTTATACCTAACTTTATATACCTAACTTTATAACCATAGGCTTTATAGACTTCCCCTATTTCCAGACCAGAGGAGGGAGAAATTCAACTCTGGTTTGGGAGAGACCTGTTTGATGGGTGTGTAAGGTGGCTGCTTGCCATCTCAAAGTGTCAATAAAGCTATCTGATTGTCCCATTAAGTCAACATTTAATAACTTCCCTGCTTCTCTTCCATTTCACTTTGCTCTTCAGTGCTGGTACATTACCTGTTACCTTTCGCTGCCTTGAAGAAAACTTGGGCATTGATAAGCGTGTTACAAGATTTGTCTTGCCTGTTGGGGCCACTATTAATATGGATGGAACTGCCCTTTATGAAGCAGTGGCTGCCATCTTCATAGCACAGATGAATGGAATTTCATTGGATGGTGGACAAATAGTCACTGTCAGGTGGGTTTCCTGTACTGCACTGGTTAAAAGCTTGAATATTTATAGCTTGACTTTTCCAAACCAGATTGAATATGGAAATAATTGTAAGCTTTCATTTAATGGCATCTCCATTTTAACAAGCAGCGAAAGTCACAATTGCCTGAAATTTCCCAATTCCTTGTTGAATAACCATTTACACACAAGTAGGACAACCTAACAACCTACACATGGAAATTACCTAGTTCCCTACAAGGAAGTGATTACTATGTAGCAGCTTGTAGCATGTGAAGTGATCCTATACTGTTGTCTAAAATCTTGTTTCACACATCATGTTAATATGTTGAATAGAGATTAGCATTGTACTTAATTGTAAATGCAGGAAAACTCACATCAACTCCAGTTAGCTTGGATTAATGAATCACATTTTGTATTTATTCAAAAATCTTAAATGAGAGTGTTTATTGTAGGGGAAATGTTTTGGCAAAATCATTATTTTGTCATTCAAAAGACAGCTGTATTAATTGAATATAAAAAAGCTCAACCAGAAGGCTCTTAAATACAAAGTATTAGAGGCTCTCCTGAATTAATGGAAAAACTGCATTTCTGTACAATTTGAACAGGTCACAGCCTAAGTTTGTGCAATTCTAGTAATCTTAAGATAAATGTTAAGAGAAATTCCAATTAAACAAACAAATGTATTTTAATTTTACAGCCTGACAGCTACCCTTGCCAGTGTTGGAGCTGCAAGTATACCCAGTGCAGGACTGGTAACCATGCTTCTCGTCCTCACCGCTGTAGGTCTTCCCACGCAAGACATCAGTTTACTCGTTGCTGTAGACTGGCTCTTGTAAGTAACATCAAATAAACTGTTTTGAACCTTTTTTCAAAATCGTGATCAACTATATAGTCGGTAGCGGATTAACAACCCATGTGGGAATCAGTTCCCCCGTCACGGGTAATACTTGATATGAATAGCACTCTTGGGTCTCCAGCAACTGACCACTGTGTGTGCAATAATCCATTTAAGGGAAATTAATGTGATTTGGTTCCAATATCAGATTGTAGCAAACTTATGGAAGCTAAATAGTAAATTCTACTCATACCTATTGTGGCCAGTTCATTCTGCATTGTGGGGCATCCCTTACTATTTCAAATTTCTTTTCTTAACCTGGAATGGCGTGAAGTTGGCAAAAGGGATAGAAATATAAGCCTAATCCCAAACAGGTAACAGAACTTTGCATGCAACAGAGTAACCCTTGGGTCAGCACCCAGAGCTGGTTCCTGTGTCTAGGGGTGGTTTGTTCTTCCCTTGTGGATCTCAAGCCCCCACCCAGGAAACCTGGGACACCAATTTAGAACTGTCTGAATAACAACCTCACTCACACACTTGAGCTATAACTACTTGTGTTTATTCCAATTTAGCAATAGAAACCAACAATCTTTAGGTAAAATACTCCTCCCGCCCACGGTCTAGGTAGGCCAATGGAACTAGGGAGCGCTGCAATAAGCTGGACTGGTGGGTAACAGCAACAGGAACTGGGGAACATTGCAATAAGGGGCTCAACAGGAACTGGGGTGCACTGCGAGGAAGATCTCCACCACAGCAACAGCAACTGAGATGTATTGAAATGACAACCTCTACCAGGAGGTGGTAGCAACAGGAAGTGTGGCGTAATAACAGGAACTGGGGTGTATGGAATGAAGATTTAGGAGGGTTTGAAGAGGGAATTGAATATGGAATTAGCTGAGCTCTTTTGTGTTCTGTTATCTAAGTCTGTTTAAGAGGTAGCATAATCAGGTCAGCTCTTTGTCCATTCAGCCAGAAACTGCTTCCAACATCAAATAAGTCAAGTTCAATTTTTCTTTTCATAAAGATAGTCTGATCCTTTCCTCTTGATTAGAGTCCTGATCCCTGTTCTCCAAGGGTCCTTCATGGTCAAGGTGAGCCAGCACTCAGTCCACACCCATAGTGTAGATGGCTTACAGAGATGGAAACACAAGGGTTCCTACGATCCCTTTTGTCTCTTAACTGTCCCTAACAGTCCCAGAAGGCCATATGCACCACTCTGCCCCATATGCAAATGAGCTCTATGCATGCTGGGGCATGTTTTTTCTGCTCCCCCCACTGGGTGGTGTATACTCAATTCCCTACCACTTTACAACAGTTATTCCCTGAGGAAAATGTGCCTGCAAACAATGATGTGGATGAGGTTGCATTTGCATCTGAACCTTAGGAAAGTTCACCCTTATCCAGTCCCCACTTGCCTGACATTAGAAGGCAGGACTGCAATGCATGCATTTCTTGGTATGGCCATAGACAGATGTATGCACATGGCTGCAGAAAGCCATCCATTAAATTACTGGTTATGCCCAGGGTTTGCCTTGTGCTGCACATTTCATGCTCTGCTCTCTGGTTTCTTGCCAATCCCCTAATCAGTTATATAATGAATGAAACTTCCCCTTAGCCACCTACCATAACATATTCATTAGTTTTGAAGTTAGGATTATTTGGGCATGTTTGGCATATTTCTATGCTTTCTTCCAATTAACAAATTCTCAGGGTGGCTCACATACTGGGACAATAAAATACAGCACCAGTCAATAATTAAAACACAGTACTAATCTTAAAATTGCAGAAGTGACATGGCACAGCATAACAATAAAATCTAGCTGAACAATAAGACCATCACTTAAAAACCAGCTTCAGTACACACTGGAAAGCCCGCACAAATAAAAGAGTCTTTGCTTGGCATCACAAAGACATCAAAGCTGATACCAGGCAAGCCTCTCTGGGGAAAATATTCTGTATGCACGATTCCACAACAGAAGAAGCCCTCTCTCCAGTCCCCACCTGCCTGACATAAGAAGGTAGGAGGATTCAGAAATGAGCCTCTGATGACATACATAAGGTTCAGGCTCATGTTGTAGAACTCAGATGTTGTAACACCTGCTGTTACAAAAGTTGTATCCCAAACTAGGGTGAAATGCATATTTAGACAAAAAAAAAAGTTCCTCAACTCCCAGCATTCCCCAGCCAGCTATGCCTGGGGAATCCTGGGAGTTGTAGAACTTTTTTTCTATATAAATGTGTACAGGATTGCACCCTTAATTACCTGGAACTCTGAATTTTGGAGTAAGGATAGAAAATGTCACTGCAGATGGGAAACCAGGTGGGGCTCAACAGCCAGCAGAGAGCTGGCAAAGGGAAAATATATATTCAGTCTTGTAAGTATATTTATATAAAACCATGACTCAAAGCAGAATTATGGGGACTAAATTCATATTTTAAATACATGTTTATATTGGAACCAAAATGAGCAAAGACTTGTAGCTAGTAGGAGGATATTAAATTAGTGTGTGTGTGTGTGTGTGTGTGTGTGTGTGTGTGTTGTTTCAAGGAAATATCATTTTCAAAGATGACAGAGGAGCCCTGCCTCCTTTATGGACAGACTCCAAAGTATAACTCACCAGTAGAGGCAAGATGCAGGATGGGCAGGCAGGTCTAAGGACTTACCATTGTTGTTAACTAATCTTTCTCAGTGTAAGATTAGGTAATGTTATGGTAAAAAAAAAAAATGCCTGTCCCCTGTGGGGAATTGCAGTGATGACACTTCCTTCTATAGAAAAGGTCAGGTAGCAAAAGAGCATCTCAAGGCAGTACATAAAGAAGGAAGCTCAAACCTTAGGAGGCCTGAGTACATGCAGTGGAGAAATTGAAGTTTTGCAGTCCAAAACTATGAATATCTTCTTAGAAATAACTGAGAAAGTTTTCAAGCTGATTCACACAACCATTCTTGAGGCTTATTTCAAACTAGTTTCATGTTATTATTTAAATAACAACATAGTAAACTATATAGCATATTTAGGGTATAAAAATACAATACTCCCCTTTTTTGCTAGCAAGGGCCATTTCATAACAAATCCTACATGGAAAAACCTTTGGTGTACTTATTTTGTACCTGAAGTGGCTACTACTAAACTGACTGTAAGAAGTAGTAACTTTCTCTATGGCCAATGGCTGTTGTTAAACTTGTTGCAATGCAAGTAGTCTAAATTCCAGATTGATTCAGCATGTGCTCATGTCATGTGAATGGTTTCACCATGCATGCAGAATGAACACTCGTCACCAGTTAGGTGACTAAAGCGAGGCAACCATAAAATAAAGAGGATTTCTGGAGACAAAAGCATGTGCTCTTTAAAATGAGCTGATAAAGTCAATCTTATTTGAATTACGGCACCTATTCCCCAACACTAGGCATATGAATTGTGTCAGGGACACTCTGCTAAATTATTGGGGGGGGGGGGAGGAACGCACACAAAGGAGAAATATATTACTTTATAATTGAGAAGCAATTGACCATACAATGTAGAGGCCATAGATATAAGATATAACTGTTTTGGGGAAGTATTTATAGACTGAAGTGGATGAAATTTGGGAAGAATGAAGAATATTACGATTTTTCAAAATCAAGATTATAAAAAGCTTAAAAAATAGTATTTTTTCATTATCCGAAATCAAATCTTGGGTGTTTTTTTTTTTAAAAAAACAAGTGATTCACAGCAATAGTTTATAAGGATTCAAACATCTCCCATTTTATTACATTGCATAGATCTTGTTTCAAAATTTCTATAGCTCTGTGTTGCAAAGTCCATTTCTATAGGTATATAAAACAGAGTAGATCTATTTTATCTTATAATCTCTGTGGGAGAGAGGAGGTAAAGACTTAGGGCTTTCACAAGAAGCTCTTTTTAAAATTTGCGGATCTCCTCTCTTCTCCAAACTGAACAAAAAGTGGCATTTTAAAGAACAGTGTTATTTGTCCACAGCTGGAATTAATCCAGTGTCATTTAGTGGTAGTCAAGAGCTGTAACTTTCCAAAGGGGAAATTGACAAGCTTAGCAAATGTCACAGAAAGGTCTCCAACACAGAGATGCTATGCCCTGAAAAACAAGGAAGTAGAAAGAACGGTGTGTGTAAATTGTTCATATTGAAGTTCTAGAACATTTGCTAAAATGTAGAGCTACCCTTGCAAATTTAGCAAGAATATTTTATTTTCCTTCCCATTTGGTATGGTGTAAAACGAAGCCTTTAGGTTTATGACCCCAAATCATCAGGGGAAACAACATTGTAATTTTAGCACTTAGAACTAGGGGTGTGCACGGACCCCCCGGATCGGATCGGGACCCGGATCGGGACCTCCAATTTTATCATGGATCGGTTCGGACAAAATCAGAGGTCCCCCGGACCGGATCGAGTCCGATCCCGATCCAAAAATCGGTAATTTTTGGATCGGCCGCCATTTTTTCCCCATAGACTTGCATTGCAATGCAAGTCTATGAGGAAAAAATGGCGGCGGGTGGGTGAGGGGGGGCCTAACTCCCTCCCCCCCCGAGGTCATCCGCTGTGGACGGCCCCGGCAGGTAAGCCCCCTCCCCCGCGCTCCCTACCCCCCCTGGGGCCGTCCGCTTCCATCCGCTGGCGCCCGCGGGCGCCCGCGGATAGAAGCGGACGGCTCCGGGGGGGGTAAGCCCCCTTCCCCGCCACTGCTTACCTTTTAGGGACGCCCACTCCCGTCTGGCGCCGGCGGCTACTGCCAGCGGGCTTTGCGGCCTGCTCTAGAGTAGCGTGCCGGGTGATCACCCGGCACGCCACCCTGGAGCAGGCCGCGGAGCCCGCTGGTAGTAGCCGCCGGTGCCGGACGGGCGTCCCTAAAAGGTAAGGGCCCCCCTCCTCCCCTCCGCGCGCCCCTAAAAGGTAAGGGCCCCCCTCCTCCCCTCCGCATGCCCCCTCCTCACCGTTCCAGGCCGTTTGCTCCCGTCCGGCGCCGGCGGCTACCACCAGCGGGCTTTGCGGCTTGCTCTAGAGTAACCCGCCGGGTGATCACCTGGCGCGCAACCCTGGAGCAGGCCGCGGAGCCCACTGGTAGTAGCCGCCGGCGCCGGACAGGCGTCCCTAAAAGGTAAGGGCCCCCCTCCTCCCCTCCGCACGCCCCCTCCTCACCGTTCCGGGCCGTTCGCTCCCGTCCGGCGCCGGCGGCTACTGCCAGCGGGCTTTGCGGCTTGCTCTAGAGTAACCCGCCGGGTGATCACCCGGCGCGCCACCCTGGAGCAGGCCGCGGAGCCCGCTGGTAGTAGCTGCCGGTGCCGGACGGGAGCGGATGGCCCGGAAAGGTAAGGGCCCCCCTCCTTCCCTCCGCACGCCCCCTCCTCCCCTCCGCACGCCCCCTGCTTACCTTACAGGGACGTCCGCTCCTGTCCGGCACCGGCTGCTACTGCCAGCGGGCTTTGCGGCTTGTTCTAGAGTAACCCGCTGGGTGATCACCCGGCGCGCCACCCTGGAGCAGGCCGTGGAGCCCGCTGGTAGTAGCCGCCGGCGCCGGACGGGAGCGGACGTCCCTCAAAGGTAAGCGCCCCCCTCCTCCCCTCCGCCCCCCCCCCCGCTGTCCACTTTCATCGGCGGGCGCCCACTGGCGCCCACCAATGGAAGCGGCGGTGGGCGCCAGTGGGCAACCACCGATCCGCCAAACCGGTTCGGAGCCTTTTCGGATCGGTTCGGACTGGATCAGCCGATCCAGCTGTTGGATCGGAAATCGGATAATTTATCCGATTTCCCACTGGACCGGACTCGGATCGTGGATCGGGTCCGATCCAGTGCACATCCCTACTTAGAACCAGCGCTAAATCATAAAATTAAGTAGAATGTGGGCCACAGTAAGGCTGTTTCGCATTACCATTTGTGGCATCAGTTTGCAGCACAGCTACAGAAGAAGGGGGAACGTTTCTACATGGCACAGCAAAATTGCAAACCTATAAAAGACTTGTGACTTGGAGAAAATCGCCTCATAGGCACAGTGGGTGACAGCACAAAACCGTGGAGGCAGCCACCAGGGGGAGCATTGTGGCTCCCTAAGAAATGAAGGTTGTCTCATTCATCCCTATTAAAACTAGGCCAGCGATAGGCAAAACTACTACCTACAGATCTCAGGCTTGTTTAGAGTCAATAGTTTGTTATGAGTATTTCACATGCACACAGCAAGATAAAGGTCATATGCTGCAGTATCCACCTTTTGGATGGGGTGGGTGAACGTTACAGCTGCCCCACCCTCTGATCTGTATTTGGTGATACTTTATTGAATGCACACAAAATGCAAAAATATCACCCTACTCTATATTGCTGAACTGTGAGGTTCTCAGTGGTATCTCCCCTTGCTGAAAACAAAAGGGGAAGGCATTGGTTTTTTAATGCAACATTCTAAATAATGCAACTTGTGAGAAACAGGTGGGTATAATCTCAGCAAGGGAATTTATAAAAGACTAACTGATCAGGAGCCTATTACGGCAGGGCAGGATGAGGTAGAAATATCGCTGCTAGATACAGGTTTAATGTAATGTCTGTTTTGGTCCTCAGAGAGTAGCCATGTTCACTTCTGAAGTCAGGCCTAGAGTAGTTGCACAAAGTTATGACATGTATGCCTTGTTGCTTGGTAGGATTGGTTCATGCCTGCACAGATCTTCCTGTTTTTCTGTATGATAGAATCTGCAGTCATATCACCACTTGACCATACAGATAGACCTTTACGAGGATAAATTAGCACTAAAGAACTGCTGCATTTGGGGGTTGGGGGGTGGGATTTCTCTGTACAAAGTGAACGTGGGTTATAAATTTCTCAGAGATCCTAATAGTCTGTGGGAATAGTCAGATTGAAATGCTTGGAAGAAAGTGGAATATAAATTATTGAAGGAACATATAAATCCCTTAAGTAAAATAAATAATACAAAGCAGAAGACATGGTGATACTAAGTTCTACTTTAACTTCCCATTGCTCATTTTCTCTGATCATGGTCCTATTTCAACCTTCCACAATGTAAACTGATAAACTGATTTTTCTCTACTTCTTTTGTTTGTTTCCCTTACAGAGACCGAATGAGAACATCTGTCAATGTTGTCGGAGACTCATTTGGAGCTGGCATTGTCTATCACCTCTCCAAAGCAGAGTTGGAAAACATTGATGCCCATCACAAAGGACATGAAGATATTGAAATGACCAAGACTCAATCAATTTATGATGACCTGAAAAACCATAGGGAAAACAACTCAAACCAGTGTGTTTATACAGCTCACAACTCTGTCATAATAGATGAGTGCAAGGTACCGTTCACATTTATGGATATTGAGACTTGTATCTAGCTGTTCATACTTCATCTCCCCTACTTGTTTTTTAACCTGCATGTATTCCCCCCCCCCCCCAATTTGTCACTAATAACAAGGTGAGAACACTGATTGCCAGACATAAAGTATGTTGATAAGTTTAAAGATGTGGGTTCGTATTTTGCTTGTTCTTTTTGGCAATGTTGTTTAAATTACAAATGCATGCAATGTTTACAAATAACATTGTGTTCCACAATGTGTTATGGAAGGCAATATAGTACAGAAGGAATATGCCATCATCTTCTATTCTGACTTTCATTTAGTTTCCTTTCACAAAAGGGGCTGTGAATCAGCCCCATAGCTAAGATGGAGAGCAGATTTTGCGACAATGAGGGTGATTATAATTGCCTCCAAACCCCACTCCCCCAAACTCAGTGTCAACCAGAATTTTTTTCTCCCCAAATTTTATTCACTTAACTAAGGGTGGAAAAGATATTTATGTGATGGTCAAAATACAAGATAGTTACACAGAAGGTCTCTTGTACATCCCCCAACCCCAATTGCAATGAACAGGAGCTGGGCAAAAATTATTCATTCTAATGGGCTGATACAGAAGAAGTACTCTCAAATAAATAGAGCTAGGATGCAGCTGTAGGAAACCTAGGGAGAAAATATGGGCCACGTCTTATTTAAACATGGCTAGAGAGGGCAAAGAAATGCATGAGGAAGAAAATACCTTCTTGGGCTTCCCCCATGCCCAGCTACGGGGTCAAATAGAATACAAATCCAGTATTTTTTCAGAGTGATGATTTCCATGATACACTGTAAAGACACATCTGTTGAACTTCCTCAGTATCTGGGAGCTCTTGCACTCACCCAGCATGTCTATGCTTTGTTTTCTTTGTCATTGTGGGTCACTATTACTATGCCAGTGTTGTGGTTTCTATCTAATCCAGTCTGTAAATAACTTAGTTTAAGAAAGGCCAATAACAATAATTTTCTTGACCATGAGGAACATGAGCTTCAGAAAACTCCATGGGCTGAATGGGAAATTATCTTCAATCCTTTGGGTCTAAGGTTTGCCTGATTAACAACAACTGAGTTCAGACATCATTATTAGGATTGTGCAATTCACCCTCCACTGTTCTCCTCTGGGGCAATTCAGATGTTTTGGTTCCATTTTTGATCGACCAGAGCTTGTTGTATCTTTTCAATCTGACAAACTGTGATTAATCCTAACTGATGTTTCCCTGGAATAGGTTTCGAAAATCACAAGTTTATGCCTGTAACTAAAAATATTGTGATTGAAAGGTTTTATACATGTGCCAGTTTCAAAGACAGACACCATACTAGGATGTCAATTTAAACATGTATTTCTCAGTAGTACACATGTATCAAACTTTTCTCATATCACATGGTTGGATATGGTCTACTATGTGATATGGTGTAGGATAATTCCATGTTTTTTTAAAAAATAATGATTATAGCACCCCCAAAATTGATTTGAGTACATGCTTAAAACTTTCCCATTAAAATAAATAAGATTTAAAAGTGATTAAGTTGAACAGGATCATTACTAATAAGTTTAAAACACAGAAGCAGCACTGAATATGAATGTAAAAATTCACTGCAGGAGAGACGTTTGCTGTAACTCTGGTCAGTATTTTGTTATTGTTTCTTCACCCCAATTACTAATACAATTACACACCATTTCTACTTTTTTATATCCTAAATGACTTCCTAGCGTAATAGCTTTGCACAGCTAATGTATGGTTATAAGCGAGCTATGTTGACGGTTATTGCATGGATTTTTGTCTGTATTTTTTTATTATCACATTTCCCATTACTTCTTTTGTGAACTAACGTGCAATTTCATCTCCAAATATGTGGTGTATTCTACTCTTTATAATGCATGTCTTTCCCTTTTAATTATCTAAGAAAAAGGCTGGCTTTGTTTCAAACATGGATGCATTCCGTCATGTTTTCATGTCCCAATGCTTCCATGCATCCAGTTTGTTCATCTTGTGGAATATCAGTCCTGGCTTTAAGTTTTCATGTGAAGCTGAGGACAGTAACATGGAAGGTAAGCTAGGAAATAATGGGATTCCATTTAGAATTAGGTGAAAGGCTCCCTTACTATGTAAAGGTCCAGTTCATTTCTGTCCAGTCAAACAAGTACATTAGCCATTTTTGGCTTATCTAGCCATGCATAGTGCATCTCCACTGGAAAAAGAGTATGCATGGTAGGATGATTTTTTTTTAATGACTGCTGAGATGTTGCTTACTAGCCAGTATTTCCCATGGAATGAATGACCATTCTTGGTCTCCCACAATATTTATCAAGTTAACGTTGAAGTGTGAGCCTTTAACCAAGACTCTGATATGACTGTTGTAGTTTTGTAAGTAAAGTGCAGTCTTGTTAAGAAGTGTTTGACTTGATTGTAACTGCACCTTTATCATATACAAGCAGTCATAGTAGTGAACGGTATTTCCCAACTTGTCCTTGTGGAGAATCAATTCTGCCATTTACTGTTTAGCTTTTTTTGTAATATTTGTGCATGTGTGTACATTCACATATATATCTATATAAGCACTTTGGGCCTATAGACCTAATAACTATTTTCTCCACGTTCTGCTTTGTGGAGAGTGTACAATTGTAATTTTGAGTTCTTCCTACAGACTGAGAAAATTTGAAAGGGCAGAACTGATTCAGTACAAAATTTTAAAATATACACGGATGTATATTTTCACACATGGATTTAATGTAAATCTTGTAAATATTCCAATTTGTTGTTTAACTTTTCTTCCAAAAGTGCCTTGATCTTTAAGTTAGGTGTTGGTGATAATTACTTACAGGTTACCTTGGCAACCAATGGCAAATCTGCAGACTTCAATGCTGTTGAAGAAGAACCTTGGAAACATGAGAAATAAGGGAGAAGGAATCCAGGTCCATCTTTAATAAACCCCGGAAGTTGACTTCTGGTAAAAGCTGATATCAAGATTCAAGAAGATTTTCCACCATTTTCATTTAGCATAAAAACTATCTGCTTACTTAATTCTGTTAACTGAAACTTAGAAATGGGTCTCATAGTGTTCCTTTAGCATCTTGACCAAATAATCCATAACCATCTGTCTTGCTTGTGTTACCATTTGAATAGAATAGATGTAGCTGGAAGACATTCTGTTGGTTTAAGAGATGTATTTTGCTGGGCTTCCTCTTTTCACTCAAGACATAGAGAATGTAGATGCTGCAAAGAGGAAAGACCAAAAAGCCTCAATATAGTTGGCTAGCTCCAGGGACTCGGGTCGAGTGAGAAGCATTCGGTATCGTGTAAACCATGCAGTATTTTCATTGCCCCTCCTCCTGCTGAATATGTCAACTAGCGCTTCGGTGCATATTGCATAAAGATAGCACAGTAGACTGTAATATATTATCCTTGTAAATGTTTTACATGTGCTTTATTCATACTTGGCATATGACACCCTCGATTCCCTGTTCTTCAAACCATCTTCAAATGTATGGTCTTTCACCGCAATTCTAAATGGATTGACTTGAAACTCAGTGCCCCACGCACGCAGATCTACACACCCACCCACACCCACACCAGGGAGTTTAATTTTCATCACAGCAGGGCAGCTTCTACCCCAATTCTGCAAACCATAAACTCTTTTTAAACTTGAAGGCATGGAAAAAGTGACTTGCTGTTTATGGTGGTGTGTGAGCATATGTGTTTGCTTAACCCTCCGGAAAGCATTGCATAACTGGTTTGAATGAATTTGCCCATGGATCTTTGTCACATTGATCTCAATGGAATTTACTTCCAATTGGTGAACTTGGGGTTGTGGAGTTGAACAAATGTATTGTAGGTTTTAGAGCTAAGGACTATTCCCAGAAAGTATGCTATTAATTTCAGTGAAGCACCCCAGCTACTAGAACAACTTCTAATTTTCTGTGGAACCAGAAACTGGGCATGGATTTGTCTGAATCTAGCCACATCAAGTTACCATAGAAAGGTGTATCATTAATAGTACTGTTGATATTTCCAGGGCAGCTAGTTCAGCAGAACAACCTTCAACTCTCAGCAAATCGCATCTTGTTGAGATTTGGGAGGGAATGAGGTGCTATTCTTTACAAATGAGATGTCTGCCAGCAAATATCTATTTGACATTCCTTTAAGAAGAAATTAATTATGTTTAGCAAGTTTAATATTATTTAACAGATAGCAGCTATTTACTGGTGAAGGATCCAATTTTTGCAATAGCAAAACCCTGCAAATTAGAGCAAGAAAGATGTAATCTTTCTGAAAAATTATACAAGATATTATCCTTCCCCAACAGGTAGGAAGGAATCTCTATAGGCCTCAATACAGGCATTTTTTCCTTGTGCTCCCTCACAGGCAATGCAGATAACATGACAAGCCATTGTGGGGAATAGGAAATTTGGGTGTAGCTCCCATATCCCCACCTCCTTGAGCTGTGAGGCTGTATAAATTTAATTCAGCAGGAAGGGGCTGCATCTATGGGAAGTGTTCTCAGGCATTTCACTCCCAGACTGCTCTGGCAAGTTGGTTGACCATGCACTGAGGGGAGAGAAGAGACATAGAGGTTTGTTGATTCTTCCACATATAGGCTCTGTGCCCTTTGGGGAGGCAATGTATTGATTGATGTTGCATGGTCACATAATGCTTTTCATGGATGACCACCAATATGTCAATATTGACCCATCTACCCTTCCTTTGCACCTATTCATGTTAACGTACCATAAATGAGATTTGATGGTGAGTTCTAAATGTGCCCCACTTTCTTTCCCCATCATTTTATGATTGGCTGTTATTAGACCAAAAAACAAAACAAAACAGAAAACCAAGTCTGAGAACTCTCAGCATGCTGGGAGGTGTAGTTTTTTTCTTTGTAAACATACATAGGCTTATGTCCTAAATAAGCATCAAAGAGTCCAAAATGAGCAACAAAAGTAACAAATTTATTTGCCATAAGCTTTTGTGGGCCCTCTCCTCTTCATCAGATGCGTGAAGAGTTAACCTCAAATCAGTATTAGTCTTTAAGATACTACAAGGATTCTTTCGTTGCTTTTGCTTCAGATTAATACAGCTACTCCTCTGAAAATGAAATGAACAATTAGACTAAGGAAGCAAAGTACTGAGCCAGTAATATGATTACCAGGCCCCATTTCTATGGTAACCATTTTAGAAACAAAAATACTCTGTGGTTTGTTAAAATTGATTCGTCAAATTGGGAAGGAAGTCTATGCCTCAAGTCCAGAGTTAGAGTCTTTGAATTGATAAAGACAGAAAGGACGCCCTTTAAGGATTTGCTGGGGTGGGGAGGATTTGGATGTTTCATAACTCAGGGAATTTCAGCCTTATGATATTCCTTTTCCTAAAATATAAAAACAGGGAAAGGAGAGTGGCAAATGTGCTGGAGGTTGCACATGTTTTCTAGGTAAATTCTGCTGCTATATAATTCTGTCATGCTAGCTGGTCAACTTGACTATCAAAACATCTTTCCATTTCATTGTGGAAAAACCATCTCATAGCTTGCTAATGTGAATCTAGGTTGCTGAACTATAAAAATTAAATTAAATTAAAATGAGCCAGAAAGAGGCCACAACAGAAACTAATGAACATCTCCCTTTTGAGTGGGCAGTGGTTTTCTCTTGCAAATGTCACTCCTTTTCCTAGTTATGAATTGCATACTTTACTTTTTCTTACTAGCCTGAGCCATCCCATCACTCCATATTTAATATCGCTGTTATTAGGATGCAACATCTACCAAGGATTACATAAAATCAACAGTAATCATCCCTGCAGTGTAATCTCCCATGTACAATTATTTTCTTCCTGACTCTGCTGCACAGACATATGATCGCTGTCTGGAGAATGAGTAATAGGAAACAATTAGGAATGTCATTTGTAGGACATGATATTGAAGACAGTGATGTTTTAGCACTAGTTCAAGCTCTTTTCTAGTTAAAGGATGTGCTTGTTCAAATGCTTTCCAAATAATGTATTTTTGTTTTGCTGCAAGCTTGCCTGCCATGCTTAGAATGGCTTGCTAGAATGCACTTGCTTGGAAGTTGGGTTCTCCTGTACCCACATTCAACTAACTGAAATAACCTTCTTTACAAAACTCTCAGTTCTTTTGGAGCAGCATTCATTGACCTTGGCTGCAATTCTATAATCCCTGGAATGGTGTGCCAGGAATTATAGGATTTCTGCAATCTCCCTCTTCAAAGGGAGAGAAAGAGGTTGACCCAGAGGGAAATCCAACTTGGGGGCTGTCTTCATGGTGCTGAGTCAGCAACGCTCCACTGCCAACCACCATGGTTTCACTGGTGTGGGGTGGCAGCAAGTTATCCAGATGGAGGGAAGCAGCTGGGGCTTTCCAGCAGCCATTAGGCTTGCCGGGCTCACCCCCTCCCATGGCTTCCAGCTACTAGTGGCAGGTCACCTTCTGCCCGGAAACGCCCCCCAGAGCAACGCCTGAGTGAGGACAGACAGGGAAGACCCACGCTGACCTCGCTTGAGCAGGAAAACTCAAAGTAAATCCCTCACATTTCTGCTCCACATCTTTGGCTCTTTGCCCCAGGATGGCTCTAAATCAGCAGCTACATCATATAACTGATGCATCATGAATTCGGAGCCAGCTGATGCAGCATGAATTCGGGGCAAGACAATGAATAGACAGTCCCATTGTCAGGAGCCTCTCTTAGGCTGCAGATCCACAGCCATGCTTGTCTGATACTGAAGTTGTGATATCAGAAAGGGCAAAAAAGAGGCATGCTGGAAGGTACTACAGATCTACAGGGCCCAAAGCACTCCCAATCCCCAACACATTCCACGAATGCGTGGGGAACTACACTAGCCCTAAAGCTGGCACAGTTTATTTCCCTCCCATTGTAATCAAGGGGAACCCACAATGAAAATAAAAGGAAAAGTATGCCACCCCCCCAAACACAACCTACTGCCCTGCTGGAATGAGCCGAAAAGGTAGTTTCTTGACCTCAGATTCTTCCTCTCCCAACCCATAGGCATGCTCCATGACCAACCCTTTTTTCCAGCATAGTCTATATTTTTAATATATTAGGGTGCAATCCTATGCATGTTTAGACAGAAAAAAAAAATCCTACAACTCCCAGCATTCCCTAGCTAGCCTGAGGAATGCTGTGAGTTGTAGGGTTTTTTCTTGTCTAAATATGCATAGGATTTCGCCCTTAATCAGCCCCACTTGTTAATATGTTAATTGCGCTGTAACATCGTAAAAAGCAGATATGTGCACAGGGAGCTGCTCTGTTTGCAGGGATTCCCATTCCTTCAAGTGGAAGGAGCTGATTCAATTCATTCAAAGCTGATCCCTTGCTGGAACAGGAAGATTATTTGGAATTAAGTTCCATTTAAATCAGTGACACCCCCAAGTTACAGCTTCTGGACCAAGGTTTAGAATAACAATATATTATTCCATACAATTAAATGTGGATTCATACCAATTTATTTCACGCTGTGAGTGTCTCGCATTAAAGGTCAGTGTTTTTGTATATAACTTCACAGGAACATTTATACTTTTAATTTGTTTTCTACAGCTTTGAAAGCTTATTTGCAAACTTGATTACAAGTTGGGTTTTCCCCAATCAGTGTTGTAGATTCCAACATTCCATTTTTTAAACTTGTTCCAAGCTTCTTCTTCAAATTTTCTTACACGTATTGCAACAAAAACCTTCCCTCCTTTACTAGTGTGAACTGTAATTTATGGAATGCATGAGATATATTTCTAATTCTAAATATATCTTCACAACTAGTTATTCATATTTTGTGTGTTAGTACCTTTTCTCCAGCAGCTATAGTATCTGTAATTTACAGACATACAGATATTTTCTTATACTATTTACAGACATACAGATATTTTCTTATACAGCCATATAAGACAGAAAGAAAGCTACAATCCTTACAAAGAATCCATATTAAAGGAAAAGAGGAAGATTTTTTTATAACATATAATAGATGAATGAAAATTATCTATGTTATGACAAATTAACATAACCTTTAAACTTTATTTATAATCTATAAGCAAAGCACAAATAGGTATTAAAGATGTCTTTAAATGCTGCAATTCATTGTAGAATACTGTGTTGATAAAGCAATCTTAGACTGATCAGGTGAACAAATGGCTGATCCATTATTTTTGATACTTAAAGTGCAATCCTATCCATGTTTGCTCAGACAAAGTTCCATTCAACAGTGCTTACTCTCTAGTAAGTGTGTAGTATTGCAGCCTTAACCTGGTTTTTTACCAAGAGAATCCAACATACAAAGAGTATGATCGAGAATAATTTATTCACCCATATGATTTATTCCCTAACTTGCTTACCTGGAAATACCCTCCAACATACCATTCAACATAAGAGTTTGATTCAGAATAATTTATTCATTCATATCTTTTATTACTTTATTTACTTATGTCCCATTGTCTCCAGTGGCATTTATTTCAAAGTCTGTGTACTTTAGGATTGGAGCTTTTGAAGAAGGTACTGATCTAGGGGATATCTATATGGTTTGTTTATCCCGTAGTGGCTGCACAGTGGCACTGCGTTGTTTATATAGCATAGCAGCCATATCGGGTTCTACCACCGAACCTGCGTTTTTTCGCAGCGTGCTTTTACTGTGACTTTTTTGTTGCTCCAAGGTCACCATGCTGTTTCTCAGTCTGTCAGTGGTGGCCTTGGTTCAGGGTCAATCAGTGGGCATTGCTGGGGGTAAGTACAGGGTAAGAGCAGGAATACAGGGCAGGGGTAAGGCACGTTCTTGACAAGCTGAATGGCTGCCAGCACTGTGGCTATTTGGCTGGACACCTGTTCTCCCTCCTGCTGTCTAAATTTGTCATTCCTTCCTGCAGCAGCGATGTTAGGGTTTTTTGAGGGACTCAGTTGCAAAGCAGCATAATATAGACACTCCCTAGCTATAGTTATGGACAATCAGGCATAACAACTGGTAGCCCAGGATTTGCATCAAATAGTACATCCCAGTAGCTCTATAAGGCTTGGATGAGAATCAAAATGTGGATGCTAATGTGTACAGATCTTTCTTGCTGGGGTGTGTGTGTGTGTGGAAGTGTTCTGAGGCCAGGCCTGCAGTTCCTTCACAGTTCATTTTGAATTGAGTTTTGGTTGCTCAAGAAGTTCTAGAAAAATGTAGCAAAGCAAATAAAGCACTGTCGTTAATTAATAAATAATTCCCAAGACTGAGCTCCATCAAGGAAACATGTTCAACAATTAGTTAGGCAAAGTTCACATCCCCTTCTCCTAAGGCATGTATAGAAGAATTGTCTCTGCAAACATGACTGAGGAATGTGACTAACTACTGAACAACTTCTCACAAACACCAGGAATTATTTATTAAATAATTGTACCTTATTGGCTCTGCCATCGACATCCATTCTAGGTTTTGTTGTGCAGCCACCTTGCTTTTGATTGTGAAATACAAAGGCAAACAGTGAACCTGTTCAGATGACACGCTAAGCTACGGTGGTCAAGCATTTTGAGCTAAACATTATGGGTTAGCATGTCATGTAAACCATTCCGAACCATGGTGGCTACATAACCACAGTTAAACATGCTTCCTAACCATTTGCTGCAAAAGGGTTAGTGGCCTAACCATGGCTTAGTGAGTTATCTGAACAAACCCACTCATCAAGCAAAATGAATGAAAATTATACAAATTCAGATTGTGTAAGGAACTGCAGAATTTGGTTTCACATCTTTGCCTTCATACAAAAGGACCAAACTATATACTTATAGGACCAAGTCAATTGACTAGCACATATTGAAATACCTCTAACTTTTTAAAACATTTATAATCAAACAAGCAGTATATTTTTCACCAGGATGAGTGGGATGTGTTTTTCTTCCTTTATTAGCAGTGAATTATAAAATACCGGTGGTCCTCTAGCCTTGTTATTACCCAAGCACATTGAACAAGCAAATAATAGTTCTCAAAACCTTAGAAAAATTTAAATACAATATAGACGTTGTCCCTTTGGCGTACCAATAGCATAGTACGCAACAGAGGATATGTACGGAAACCCCCAAGTAATCTATGAAACAGGTAGATTGAACTTGTGAAACCTGTTGTACATGCCTTGCATTGGGGCGAGTGAACTGTACAGTAGATATTAGGAAGTGTGTTCATGTAATCTTATTTTATAATCCTTTTATATTTTAAAGCAGGGTTTTCAAATATTCTCGTAATTAGAGCTGAACATGGTCTAGTAGTAAGAGACAAAACACTAATAGCTGTCAAAGCATGACATTCCTATAAATACCAGTTTTGATGCGTTGTTTTCTGCATGAAGAACAGTGCCTCTCCGCACTTTGTGTAGATAATGTAGCTTATTTTGGTGTAATTTCAGTGAAACTGCGTATACAGTATTAATAGTTGCTATTTGATTTTAATTTAATTTAACGTCAATTGAGCTAGAGTAGAAACTTTATAATGTGTTTTGAAAATAAATTTTGTTTGGGTTTGGCTGCTCTGTTGATATTTCTGTTTCTAGACATTTAACAGCATAATCTCTGTGGTATAACATTTTTTTTTATATGTTGGTAATATGAACATGTTGATGCATGTTGTATTTAAATAATTGTCAAAATCTTATACTGCAGCCAGCTAATTGTAAATATATTAGTCTTTGTTTTTATATATCTAATCAGCAGCATGCGTGTGAACGTACGTGAATGTGTGTGTGTGTGTGTAAATCCCTGGCACTTAGTGAATGTGACTGGCTGTCTGAATTTGCTGCACTGTGAATGCAATATCACTGCTACATTAATGGATTAATGTAGGCATACTATTATTCTGGGTTTATAATATTAATGTATTTTCTTCAGTATACTTGATATGTTTGAAATTAGTAAGTTACTGCATCAATTAGCACATTGGTCATAAGTAAATACCAACCTTGCTGTATTCTTTGCTTTGGATGCCATGTTTATCTTTTGCAAATGCAATTTGAGCTTTTGCTTTGCAACATAAACTGAATGGCCCAAAATATTTTGCTGCCTGAGGCAAAAGGCAAGCTAGCGCCCCCTCCCATTCCATATACAAAAGCTGACTGGACTGATTATTTCTTCAACACTAGCAATGGAACAGTATCCTTCACTGCAGAATGCTAGTTTAGGGGGCACAGGGTAGGTCAGGAGGCTCACAGCTCTCCTCTAACATCTTGCTGCCAACTCCCAGCATCTGCTGCCTGATTGCTTCACTCCACCTAATAGAAGGGCTGGCCTTGAACATGGAATCCACAGTCATCCAACAACATTTCAAGATTCCTCTGATGTTCATTAGCTCTCACTTGTTCATTGACTGCAGTAACAAATCCAAATGCATTTCAGTATTGGTAAAAATAAAAATAAAACAAATAATAATAATAATAATTATTATTATTATTATTATTATTATTATTTATAACCCGCCTCTCCCTATGGATCCCTATTGTGTTTTTGAGGTGTACTTTATACCTGCTGTGTTTAAGTAAAACATTTGTTTCTCATAATTTTCATGCACCAGTATTCATAATTTAAACATATTATGAATATGAATGTATCTGATGATATATACAAGAAGCTCTCTTTTAGGCTGCGAGCTAAAAAAAGATCTAGTCATAACATTCAGCTGATACTTGGCAAAGCTGGGAGCATAAAAAAAGAACCAAAATGTTCTTAAATTAGTTTTTCCATAAACTAACCTGGATAAACATGCCTGATTAAATCATTTTATACTAGATATAAAACCCCATACAGTGATGAGCCTAGAATACTGAAATTTAGTGCATGCAGGATTCACTATTGTATTCACTCAACGTGTCCATGGGATAAATAATCCCAGATATCATTTATCTCAAAATTACTCTAGGTAGGCTGCAACTATTCCTTGTTCAGTTCTGTTTTTCCTGTTGTGAATTGCTTCTACCCACTGCTGAAAAGCTAGAGGACCTCAAGTGCATAGATCTCCCATAATCAGTATGGAAAAGGGAAATGCACACAATTCCATTATCTGCCTCTTTCCATATCCAACTAAGGGCAACTATTGTGCTCATTGTCTTTGAGATCATGGCCAACATATACATGACCCCTCAGGCTGCACTGTTGTATGGTTACCCTTCAGTTTTTGCCTAACCTTAGGATTGTGATTTCTGGCAAAATGGATCCATTCATTAAGAATACATTCAAGGAAAACATAAACTTGGACTTGGACTTTGATTGAAAATGTTCATCTGGGAGCTGAAATGATGTATGTACAGTACCTGTACCACTTTTTATGTAATGGCTAATGAATGCAGATACTAAAACTTTCTATTAACTCTGGTTACCTTCTTGTGTACGGTAAAAAGACTGCCTCCTTTATTTAGCATATTTTCCCACAGTTCTAATATTCTTTATCAATACTTTTAGTAATTATTTGCTTTGAATTCTTTCTTACTGTGTGAACTGATTTCTGTAACTTATGTATAAAACAAAACTGGACATTCTTTATATACTGGAATAATGAGCAAAGACAATATTTCACTAAGTGTTGAACTTTCTATGTACATATCATAAATAAATGTGGATTCCTAATTGTCATGGTTAGAATCAGTGTGTGTGTGCGCGTCTATTACTTATCAGATCTGAAGAGAATATATGATACAACTGTACAAGGGGGTGTCTTCCTGGTGCTGCCTCAGCCCCGCATTCCATTGCAGCTGTGGGGTGGGGACAGTTAATCCTCATGGCAGGAGGGAGCGCAGGCTTTCCGGGCAGCACCACGGGCCATTGAACTCAGAGCCTGCCCCCTGCCCTGCCCTCTGCCTGCTGTCCCACAAATTCCCTCAACCTACTGTGGGGCTTGATACCCAGAATGCCCCCAGCTTCTCTGTGCAGAGAGGTCAGCACCGACAGACGTGAAAAAGGTGGTGACCTCACATTAAAAGGAAAACCACAATAAACGTGTGTGTGTGTGTGTTTCTGCACAGTTTTGCCAGAAAACCCAGTGGTGGATGCAAGGACAGGGGATAAAATATGCCCCAAAGGGTTGCAGTCATTCTGGATGGGTCAGCTAGAAAAGCAATCCTCCTCTGCCAGTGACTCAAAGATTTCCACTGACACCACTGTGTCTTGAATAAAGAGTGACTGAATCCTCCAAGCGTCAGTAAAAGCAGCAGAAGTTCCCTCCTCTTGGGGAAAAAAATGATCCAGGCATTAGATGTTTTCCAACGCAAAGGGCTCAAGGAAAGAGCATGCTGCTGGGAATCGGAAGCAGCATGTCTGAATGAAAGTAAATTTAGGGCAAAATTAGCTTGTGGTGTGAAGGAGGGGTGGAACCTGCAATCCATTTTCAGGTTTATCATCTGACAAGGAGCAAATTACATTTTTCAGCTGCTATAGATGGGGTGGGGGAGAACATGTGACATCTATTTATAGTGTAGCTCAAATGGAAAAATGTGATAGCTGACAATGATCTAAGTGTTTCTTTTAGACTCAGCCAGTAAGGGATGACAGTGTGAAATCCTATGAAACGTTAATGTTTATGCTCACTCCAAATATAACCAACTCTCCAGAATTAAGACTCTGAAATGGCTTTAACAATGCATGTCCCTGCATTGTGGAATGATACAAATAATTGCAAGCATTTTTTTCGTGCACCCAATGAGCTACTCTAGGAAACCCACCACCCAAATACCCACCTCTTAATCATTAAGGGGCAACAAGAATCTTTAGATGTGCATAGAATACAAGACAAAGAGGTGGATTCTTCCCTTATTAGGAACTCCATCTGGAAGATCTACTGAAACTCTTGATATCTTTGTGATCGAGTGATGATTCTGTTTACGTTACTGAAAGTTTAGCTAAATTCTTTCTCTCTTCAATAGAAATTAGAAAGCAGATGTTCCTCTGTAAATTTATTTATATTCTTATGTAAAGTAGCCTGTTCGTAATAACTTTTCTTGGTAAATCATTCATTTGTTCAAATTGGCTTAACAATCATGGTCATCTCTCATGGGAATCCGAAGTTTTGTGTTGGTTGATAACGGAATTCTCAGTACTTTCAACAAATTATAATTCCCAGGATTCTTCAGAGAAAGCATGGCAGTGTAGCTAGGCCTTTATTTATGTTTCAAGATACAAATACAGTTATCCCTAGTTTTTCTTTGACCTAGGTCTTTTTTTTAACCTAAGGGTACCTGGGGCTGAATCACATAACCATATATTTCTTCTTTTTCCATCTTTGTTGTCTTGGTAATTATCCATGATGAAATGTGAAAGCAGGAAAGATGGCACCAGACGGCCACTGTGAACTTAGATACTACTTTAGCTTGTTATTCCAAATACTCAGGTTTGTGTTAATCAGCATCGGGGGATTGATTCACACAACATACAATTTGCTTAAAATTTAAGTGCACACAAACATCCTGTTAGTGCAAATTAATCACGTGAAGATCCCTTTACATACTGAGAGCCAAACCATGTATAACATTAAATGTATGTAAATTCATGACATTTCTCTCAATTTCCGTCACTCACCCACATGCACTCCCCACCCACCTCCTTTATGGTTCTTTGTAAAGAGATAGGCCCTAATCTAGCTCTAGTCATGATATGCACATTGCTATCAGCATCAAAGTCCAGATCAAAGATATTCAAAAGTAGCATGAACAATACAGATATGAATGTGTATCCAGAGATGCAGAACTGAATGCATAGACATCGCTTTCCATGAGCAGATCTCTCTCACTGGGTTAGCATAATAATGTGCAAGATGTCAACAGTAAGTAATTAGGAGGTCTTGTTAATAATAACAATGTTGTGGCAAAATACTTTTTAGTTATATACAAAATAACATCACCTCTCAAGCAAATAGGACATACAAAAGAACAAAGAAATTTGGCAACTTTTTTTTCATTATTCAGTATCACAATATTCATCTTTCACTTCCTCCGGGGATTTTGATGTTTCTTTTCTTTTCTTTCAGTCTTATAAGTGAAGTATATTTCCTCATAGAATTTGTTATATGTATATTAATTAGTCAGTCATATAATAAACAGTCAGAAGGGCCCTACCCCACTCCCCAGCATAGCTTGGGGGGGGGGCAGTTGCGGCGGGCGCAGAGGGAGACGAGGACTGGAGGGCGCCATTGGCTGCCTCCAGAAAGTGGCGCCAAAAGGAGGGGGAGGAGGAAGGGGAGCCTATATAAGGCCGGGACTCCTCCCCTCCTTTGTCTTGTTCAGCGCGGCTGGCTGAGGAGAGGCTGGCTTGACAGCAGCAGCCTCGGCAGCGGCGCGTCTCGGAGGGCGCAGGTTGGGGAAGAACGGGGCGGAAGCCCGTTCTTCTAACAGCGGAGCGGCTTGTCGGCGGCAGCGGGGCCTGGAAGTGGCTGAGGCTGGGGGGGGGGTTTCTCGCCGGACGGCGAGAGATACTGAGCGCTTCGCGCTTGGGTGGTTGGGGCTGGGCCGGCTGGCCCTCCCCCCCCAACCTGATTTTCAGCCGAAGGACGGCCGGCGGGCGACAGTGAGGAGCGCGGCCCGCCTAAAAACGGCCCGGAGCGGCTCCGTGGGGCAACGGTTCGGCCGGGAGGCCGCAGGTTTGGCGGGAAGGGCCGGCGGGTCCTTCCCAGAGGCGGGCGGCGGAGCGGATTGGGACCTCGGGGGCCTGGCGCGCTGGGAGGTTTGGCGCGGGCTGGGGCTGAGGTTTGGTACGGTGGGGGGGCGAGGAGACTGGAGCTGCCTTCTGGGGACCTCGGCTGGGGAGGTTCCGTGGGAAGAGTGTTGCTGGCAGGCCTGAGGGGGCTTTGAACACCAGGAGGGCTGGGTGATAGCAGCCAGGGGCTTCAACCCCTTAGGTCGTGTGGGGGGGATTGTGGATTCTCCCCCCCTCCCCCCCCATTTTGGTAGTAGCAGTGGTGGGTCGGTCAAGGGGGGTTAGATTGACCAACACCCCCTCCCCATCTACGTCTCCATACTTTAAAGTGGCTACGGTTAGGGCGTTTTTTGCCAGCTTGGGGTGACCGTGGTAGAGGGGGAGGCTTTCGCCCCTCCCTTCCTGAATTTAACGGCCACTTGGGGGCGCCCTATTGGTGGCTACTGGTACTGCAGAGGGCGGTTATTGTAGTCCCGCCCCTTAATTTGAACGTACAGTGCTGGATTGGGTGAATATTCCGGGCTGGCGGTTGGAGATAGGGCGGTGAATTTTGCCATTAGCTGTCTTGGAACTGGGCGATACAAGCTGGGAAAAATGGCCCCTCCTAGGGGGTCGGGAGGCAGGAAAGGCAAGGGGAAGGCGACAAAGCCTTCGTTTAAGCGTTCTAGGGCAAGCAGGGAGTCTTCATCTGATGAGGAGAGCCCTGAGGTGGCGGCTATTTTGGCTAGGTTGCAGGCGGTTGAACGGGAGCGAGGTTTAGCCCCACCCGCGCCTACTGGTGTGCCAGGGGGTCCTGGCGGTGGGACAGGGCGTCATCTAACGAGAAAACAGAAGCAGGATCAATTGTGGGCTTCTGTGTCAGCTCGTTTACAGGTCATCGAATCCGGTACTGGGGCGTCTACAGGCGGAGAATCGGTCCAGCAGTCCCAGCAGCCGGGTCGGCAAGAGGCACAGCCAGTGGCACCGGCAGGGTCGACCCTAGCGGCCTCCGCGAGTGGTTCCGCCGCGGTTGAGACGCAGCTGCCAATCATCGGGGGAGTGCCGATGGCAGGATATGCCACCGGCGTGCGTACTCCAGGTGAGGCACCCACCACATCTTACGCGGGACCGCTTCCACCGTGGGGTTCTCCTTCGCCATGGAACTGGTGCCCGTGGGCCCCGGGTTGGGGTTGGCCGGCAGCACCTCAGGGGGTGGGCGCTCTTCAGGTGGGGGGTGTGGGGACAATGCAGTCCACTACACATGCGCACACGACCCAGACTCCGGGACAGGCGGGGAGCTCAGCAGTTGCAGCGGATGGAGCCCCGCAGGCAGCTTCCAATGTGGAGGTCGGCTCGTCGGTGACGGTAGGTCAGCGGGAAATGGGTCCCACGGTAAGTCACACGGCGGCAACACAGACACAATTGGAGTCGCAGGTGAATGAGTCGGTTTTGGCAGTGTGGCAGGGGCCGGCTGGTGCTTCCTCTCAGTTGATGGCGGCGGGGGGCATAGTGCGCGACCCATATGTGGGGGTTGAGCCCACAGCCATCCCAACGGGCAGCACTGCCGCCCCACTGGGATATCATTTGCTCCCAGCCACACGGGAAAAAATTTGGAAAGGGGAGTTTGTAGATGTCTTTTCTCTACTCTTTCGTGAGACTGAGACAAAGGATAAGGACAGGGCCACGGATAAGGAATTGGAGCGGATGCGAAGGAAGAAGGTGGCTCGGACATGGGCTAATTGGTTGCCGGGCTACCTTATCTATATGGGGGTGATTCAACAGAAGTTCCCCGAGAAAGGCTGTATTTTGACGAAATATCTGGATATGCTCTATAGAGCATATACAGAGTACGAGGGGGGGGCGTGGCTTGCGTACGATGAATCATTTCGTATGCGGGCCGCGTTTGACCACGCCCTCCGCTGGGACATGAAAGACAATGATCTGTGGCTGCAGTTCATGACCCCGGCAAGGCCAGGGGGCGGTGAACGGGCCGATAGTGGTCATCTTCTGGCCAAGCTGCAGCTTACGGCTGCAGGGGCAGGGGGTTCAATCCCGCCTGCTTTGCTGGGAGTATAGTTCCCGAGGGGCCTGTACGCGCCCGGTGTGCAGGTTTCGCCATGAATGCCCAATTTGCAGGGGACCTCACTCCGGGGCTAGTTGCCCAAGGTCCAAAAGGGGACGGGGAACGGGGGGAGAGGCCCCAGGAGGTCGTAAGCCAGGGGGTCAGCACCCTCCTCCCAAAGGGCCCCAGTCCGGTCAGGCTTGAAACGTTAGTGCGCCTCTTGGCGGGATATCCGGGAACGGATGCCAGCTATTTGGAAGCCGGGTTTCGGGATGGATTTCGCATCCCTTTTGAGGGTCCTAGGATAGCTGCATTTACACGGAACCAAAAGTCAGTTAAGGTGCTGGAACAGTTGGTTCAGGATAAGATAGATAAGGAAGTTGCAGCGGGTAGGGTGTTGGGACCTTTTACTTGTCCCCCTATACCAAATTTGAGGGTTTCTCCCTTGGGCATTGTGCCCAAGAAGGCTCCCGGGGAGTACAGGTTGATACACAACCTGTCTGCGCCTAGAGGGCAATCGGTTAATGATGCCATTCCGGAGCATCTATGTTCAGTACACTATGCGTCTTTTGACTCGGCGGTAGCCATGGTCAGGAGACATGGGCTAGGGGCTTTAATGGGCAAATGCGACATTAAGTCAGCGTTTCGCATACTGCCCATTCACCCTGCGGATTTTGATCTTCTGGGTTTTCATTTCCGTGGTTGTTATTATATCGATAGGGCCTTACCCATGGGGTGTTCGATTTCCTGTTCCATGTTCGAACGATTCAGTTCCTTTTTGGAATGGGCTGTTCGGGAACGCACGGGATTGGCTGACTGTACTCACTACCTGGATGATTTTTTCTTCTGTGGTGGAAAGGATTCTGGGCAATGTAGTTATTTGATGGCGGAATTTGCTGCGCTGGCTGACGAGTTAGGTGTCCCCTTAGCTCACGAGAAGACGGAGGGCCCAGCAAATGTGTTAATGTACCTGGGGGTGGAAGTTGATTCGGTTCAACGGTGTTGTAGGTTGCCTGGTGACAAGGTACGGGCCTTGGTGGCCCAGATCTCGTTTCTCCAGTCTCAAACAAAAGTGACTTTGAAGCAGTTGCAGGAGTTGGTTGGGCATTTGAATTTTGCCTGCAGAGTGGTGGCGCCGGGCCGAGCCTTTTCACGCCGGCTTTGCAATGCCATGAGGGGCCTCACCAGGCCTCATCACCGCGTCAGGGTGACGAAAGGGATGCGAGAGGACTTAGCTGTTTGGCTATCCTTTTTGGAGGGCTTCAATGGGGTGTCCTTTTGGAGGGTGGAGTTATTGTTGGAGGCAGACATGCAAATACATTCTGATGCCTCGGGGGCATTAGGTTTTGGGGTAATATGGGGCGACAGGTGGTGTGCTGGACAGTGGCCTGGTGGTTGGCAGGATGATGGCACGTGTAGGGATTTAACTTTTTTGGAGTTTTTCCCTATTTATGTGGCAGCTCATATTTGGGTGCAGGAGCTGAAGAACTGCGTAGTACACTTCTGGTGTGACAATCAGGCCACAGTCCAGGTTATCAACACGTTGTCCTCCAAGAACGATAGGGTCATGACATTAGTCAGGGCGTTTACGTTGCACTGCCTTCAGAATAACATTCTTTTCCGTGCACGTCACATTCCTGGACTGGATAATGCAATAGCTGATGCTCTATCGCGCCAGCAGGTAGAGAAATTTCGGGATCTCGCACCTTGGGCCAGGGCAGTGCCGGAGGAGATACCGGCTGCCCTGTGGGAGATTGGCAGGATGAAGTAGATCGTGCGGTCTGGCAGTCCCTCGCCCCGAGCACCCGAGCGGCATATAGGAAGGCAGGTAGGGAGTTCCAGGAGTTTAGGTCGTGCGCGCAGCTGGGGATGGAGTGGCCTATCCCGGTCGACCATCTATTGCAGTTTTGTGTAGCAGAAAGAAGGAAGGGCAGGGCGGTACGCACTATCTCCGGTAAGTTGGCGGCCCTGGCTTTCTGCGCGAAGAGCCGGGGTGTACAGGATAATACAGGGGATTTTAGGATCAGGCGCACATTGACCGGCTGGTCGCGTGAGCAACCAGTTAAGCCGGACTTACGGTCCCCGCTATCGCCGGACATTCTTCTGGGTTTGCAAGCGCGTTGGGGCTTACTCTGTTCGTCCCCTTTTGAGGCCGCTTTATACCATGCGGCTGCTCTGACTGCCTTTTTTGGGGCTTTGAGAATATCGGAGCTGTTAGCAGCTGCTAAGGGGGACAGGTCGGGCAGGGCTCTGCAACTTGCCGATGTTCAATTCGGCGCTGAACAGGTCTCCATACGGCTGAGGCGTTCCAAAACTGACCAGCTGGGAAAAGGGCAGACAATCTTCCTGAATGCTGCCCCACGGGAGGAGTTATGCCCGGTTAGGGCTTTAACAGTCTTCCGGGAGTTGAGAGGTATGGCGCCTGGATTCCTTTTTTGTCACGGAGATGGTTCGCCACTGACGAAGTTTCAGTTTGCGGCAATCGCACGAAGGGCACTGGACGGTCTGCAGTTGGCGGGCTTTAAATTTGGAACCCATTCATTTCGGATTGGAGCGGCCTCTACGGCAGCGGCTTTGGGTTTACCGCCAGTACAGATACAGGCGATTGGTAGATGGCGATCGCTCGCGTACCGCTCCTATGTTCGGCCCCTCCCTACGGGGGGGAAGTGACGTATTCTCCCTTGAGGAGGGGGGGGTGAAGGGTTGTTTGGCTGACCATAATCTGTTTGTTTTTAGATGGCCGGCCGGCGGAAGCCCCAGTTCGGGTTCTCATCTGTGGACACAGCTACGTGTTCTGGGCCGGACGGAGGGCAGCCTGTACTGCAGTTGGCACACAATTGGGACTGAGCGGCGTAGCCAACATACAGTGGGCCGGCAGGCGGGGGATGAGATGGGAGCACCTCATCCCGATCTTAATGCAGCGGCGTGCGGCCCAACCCCCACTGCAGGTGTTGTTACTCCATTTGGGGGGTAACGACTTGGGGATGTTGAAGGGCAAGGCCTTGGTGCTGCAGGCGATCTCTGACTTTCAGCAGATTCGCAGTTGGTGGCCTGGGGTAGTGATCATGTGGTCTGCAATCGTGCCTCGGTGCCAATGGAGGGCACCGTGTGATCCCAGAGCCTTGAATCGGGCCGGTAGGAAGGCAAATGGCGAGATATTTCGCAGTTTAAGGGTGTGGGGTGATGAGTATGTTAATCATCTCGCTATATCCCCAGCGCGGAGGGAGCTTTATAGGCCTGATGGGGTTCATTTATCGGACCTCGGGAATGATGTATTTTTGATGGATTTGCAGAGGGGTCTGCGGGATCTGATCCTGCGCAGATGGGGGGTTGGCGACAAAGCATAAGGCTTGTCGCACCCTGTGGCGGTTAGGCACGGGCATCTTCACCTGGCAAGGGATAGGTGAGCATTCACAGGCACCGAGCGGTGACTGGTAATGCCTGAGGCTCACCACCTGCGTGGTCTCGAGGCCCTGGTGGTGAGATAAGGGTTACCTTTGGGGCGGACCTTCCTCACCCGCTCGGAAGTCTTGTGGCACGAGCTGGGGGCGACACGGAAAGCCTCCCTACCCAAAAGGGGAGGCCAGGGGGTGGCGTGACCTGCACGCCATACATTGGCCTCATTTTGACTCGCCCTACCCTGAGGATGGCTTGGGCCATCAAGTATCGAAGATGCCCGCTAGTTTCCCCTTCTGCGAATTCATCAATAAAGTGTGGCCCATTTTAAAACCAATTTATTGTGTCGTCTCGTTATTTACTGCGCTCCGATTCCGCAAGGGCCCTACCCCACTCCCCAGCATAGCTTGGGGGTGGTGGGGCAGTTGCGGCGGGCGCAGAGGGAGACGAGGACTGGAGGGCGCCATTGGCTGCCTCCAGAAAGTGGCGCCAAAAGGAGGGGGAGGAGGAAGGGGAGCCTATATAAGGCCGGGACTCCTCCCCTCCTTTGTCTTGTTCAGCGCGGCTCCCTCCCTCCCTTCCCTGTTGGCAGTATGGGAATGAAACTCCGGTTGTCCTTAGGAAGCCAAGTAGGAATTTTTTGCTCATAAGCCGTCATTGAGGATGTGAGTTTTTTCGCCTACTTCATACTGTGAGACAGCAAGGGAGTATTAACTAGGTTGATTGGTTGAGTTAATTTGGTCACATTTTGGCGGTTAGGCGCGGGCATCTTCACCTGGCAAGGGATAGGTGAGCATTCACAGGCACCGAGCGGTGACTGGTAATGCCTGAGGCTCACCACCTGCGTGGTCTCGAGGCCCTGGTGGTGAGATAAGGGTTACCTTTGGGGCGGACCTTCCTCACCCGCTCGGAAGTCTTGTGGCACGAGCTGGGGGCGACACGGAAAGCCTCCCTACCCAAAAGGGGAGGCCAGGGGGTGGCGTGACCTGCACGCCATACATTGGCCTCATTTTGACTCGCCCTACCCTGAGGATGGCTTGGGCCATCAAGTATCGAAGATGCCCGCTAGTTTCCCCTTCTGCGAATTCATCAATAAAGTGTGGCCCATTTTAAAACCAATTTATTGTGTCGTCTCGTTATTTACTGCGCTCCGATTCCGCAATGGAGAGTTGTTCCTCTGGATAAAAATGATGATAATTTATAATGGTTATATTAGTTATAATGATAGATGGATACTGTTTCTACTGTTGCTCTTTTGCCCTGGATAAAAATTATGTACCCCATTCAGCAGAACAGGAATGAAATGTCTGATAGATGACATATAAAACAGAATTCTCCCAAATGAGGGTAAATTAATAATAATAATAATAATAATAATAATAATTTGATCTTTACTTCAACAACATACATCCAATAATATAAACTAGCCAAATTTGCAAGTAATGTATTTTAAGATTTTTTTTAAAAAAGGAAACCTTTAGCCCCAATTTACTGCGGAGCCCATACTGCAGGAAAAGATAATGGGTGTAACTAACATTGTGGGACTTCCTTTCTCTTTCATCCTTCTGTACCTTCGTTCCCCCCATATTTTGTAGAAGGTCTTCCAACCCTTTAGAACAGATTTTGGAGCCACACGTCATAGGAATGCAGAATAGAGGGGAGATCCATTCTGTCAAAGGTATCTGTCCTGCTGGCAGATGGCCACCATTGGATTTTGCCCACTGTCATATTTTCTGGAGTGTAAAATTACCACTGTAGTCTTAATATGCAGAGAAACGGGTTTTGGCATACACGTACCCTGCTAGGGAATTGTGCAAAGAAAAAAGGTGCTGTGCCTATGTGGTTCTTCAGGATCTCCAAATCCATCATTCAGAGCTTCTTGTCTTGTTCCTGACATTAGCCTGTGAACCATGCAAGCATCTCCAAACACAAAACAGCTGTTTGAAGTGGGAACGAAACACAGGTAACATGAACCTGGGAGTTCTTGGTTTCAGGCCCCATCCAATGGAAATGTGTGCAGCCTGTATCCCATGCGCAGTCCACTGCGGTGCATCCCTCTCTCTGAATGGCAATATAGTTGAATGGGAATCAATACACTAATTTAACACCACACCAAATACTCCAGCTAGAAACCAGGCAGTGGTAGCAAATAATCTTGGAACTTAAAAATAACATCACAGATTATTTCGATTATAGAGAATAAAAATTTATTTGCTATAAAATCAGTTTTATTCTTTCTTGTCTTTCCACCCTTTCTATTTTTTAAAAAAACAAGGTTGTTGGGCATCTGTGGAATTTTCGGACAAATTAGTCTTTCTGTATTCAATCATTGTAGGACATAATTCCAAAATATCATGAAATCAGTAGTGAGATTTAATAAATCTGGCGAATTCGTAAGGGCTAAGAGATGAATAGGAAAACTGTTCTCAAGTTTACACTCTGATTAATTTCGACTCTGGGTAGCCTGGCTTTCTGAAGCACTCAGTGTCTTAGTGGCTATAGATTGTGGTGCAAGTGGGGGAGGGGGGAAATAAGTCGAAGTCAGTATTCTGCCATATCAGATAAATACACTGTAATTGGGAGACAGTTGATACTGGTAACATGGTACTTACCAATTTGGACTGGGAAAATTATGCAATGTCACACTAAGTAAAAATGACAATTTTTTTATCTTGTACCTGACCATTAAAAAAGAGAAAGAAGAAAATGTATGCTTAATTCAAAGACATCAGTAGCTCATTGCATTTGTGAATTCTAGTCCCAGTTCCGTGCGATTTTTTGTTTTCCCAACTCTGATTCAACTGGATCGGCATAGCTTCCTTACATGCCACTCTTCAAGGCCGCATCTTGTTGGTTCTGTGTTTCATCAATTGCCAGGAATTCATCGCGTGGGCTTGTTTGGTCCTCTGGCTTCTCATTGTGTACCAAGTGCACCATTTCCTGAGATTTACTGGCTTCTCCGTTCAATCCACCCATGTTTTTCTGATCTATGCCTCCTTTGCCATTGTTGATGACAAGCTTCTTCTTCTGCCCACATCTAATGGCAAGGGAAAAACATGGGAAGTCAAAGTATACAATGACATTCTGAAAAGCAATGAAGGAAATCCCATTGCTTTTGTCTGGGGCTGCAAACTTTAATCAAAGCTCTAACTGATGATTTGTTAGGAGCCAGATTTAATTATTGAATGCAAAATTTTAATCAGGACAATTTTTTTTATTTTTGAGACTGTTCAGATGTGTTTAGTATAATTGGGAATGAAAAAGAAACATTAAAACAGCATTTCCTTCTAATACCTTGCTTTCTTCAAATAATTTTATTTTAATGAGGGAACAGGAAATAAAGATATATTTTATTGGAAACTCACACAGAAGCCTCCCTGACATCACCTCAGCCCAAAGTTTTAGGGAACTCTTCTATTTACATATCATTCAAAAAACCTTTTCCATTTACAAGATCATGCAAGATCCTTTAGAGTTCCGACTGGTTCTAACTGAAACCCACTGCGGATTCACAGCCCCACTGACACCAGAGCCACCAGCCTCCATGGGTTGTTTGTTTTTAAAAACTGTTGCAATGAAAAGCCTTTGTGATATGACCTCTGAAAGTTACATTGAGCCTTAGGACATGCAATTAAACATTAAACCCAAGCGGAAACTATGAAAAGATAAAACAAGGAATCATAAGACCAACCAATACATCAAACTGTGGGGTTCCAAACATACCCTGTGATCTGATGAAATCATAACTAGAGAGGCTACAGTTACTGAATCATTCAGTAATGAATCAGAGCTCATATAGAGTATTAGGAATTTTCCTGTTACAAGCACCTCTGAAGACATTACACGATAAATTCCTTGGATTCACATTTTAAGCCAGTCTTAAAATATTAACTGAAATAACACATATTTTCCTGTGTCAAATTTAACTCTTCAAGAGAGGGATCTGTCTTATACTTTGTAAAGCACCATGCACACTGATGACACTATATTATTATTATTATTATTATTAATAATAACAACCTATTATTACTATTAACAGAGATGGAACAATATTGGTGTCATAGATTCACAAGTCACATTTTTTTCTTAACTGAAGTCATTTTAGCTACTTCAGAGTAAGTTGTATTCAGTTCTGTTCTTAAGTGCATTTGCATTTGCAGATCACAAATCCTCTCCCCATTCATCCCATTTGCCTGAGCAGCTATAGACAGTCTCCAAAGTTCCATCGGTGTAAATTATTGGGGGTGGGGAAGGGAAAATCAAACCTCCCAAACCCTCTTTCTTGTTAAGGGATCTAAGCATGTACTCTCCTTACTAAGTTACACGAGGTGGAGAGCCCAGTTCACCTCCATGAGCTATGAAATCTAGCTGAGTCATTGTCCAGAAGGTGCCCTAAATAAACCATCTATTTGGCCTCTAGTACTTGAAATAAAGGCAGGGGGAAGGGGAGTAAATGAGATTCCCCATATTATTAGCCATATCATGATCTCCTGGTTGCCTTATAAAATCCATCACAAAAGGCCAACAGTGCAATCCTATAAATACTTATCTGGGAGTATGCCCCACTGAACTCAATGGGGCTTGCTTCTGAGTGAACATGTATAGGATCTTTAAAATTTGGGTGGAGAAGCATAGAGTGCTCAGGCACACTAAAACCCCAGGAAATATCCCTACTTATACCTGCCTCCACAGGGCTTTAAAACATGGATATGAGTTTGGTACATAGTATTTAAACTCCTGATATTGTAAGAAAAACTTTGTTCTCTCTCAATTAGGAAGCAGGAGTTTCTCATTTATTTTTGGCCATTTATGAGGAAATGCTCTTTGCATTTGGTCATGGTTGGTCTGTGCTTTTCTGCTACTTTAGAGACAAAGGAAGAATGTTAGAAAAGAAGTTAGCATGCTCTGCTTTGGAAAAACACCACCACCATCAAAAGCTCCGAGATTAGCATACCTCAGTGAACTGTAACAGTCACACCTAAATTTACAAATCAAGTTACAGGAAAAATAAATCAGCAGGAAATATGTTGGGTCTTAACTGTAAAACCAGTGGGAGATGTCAAATTATCTAAATGCATTAATGTGACTTGGATAGTACTGGATGCAGACTGTATTCAAGGTGGTCGCTCTCATATTTAGCCAAATAATCTTTCCGGGAAAGTTCTACCAACTAATTGGAAGGTGACAATTTTGTACAGATTCCTAGTCCTGACTTGAATGAGGAAGTATTATATGGAATGACAGGGAGTCACTTCAATGCTGAACTTAACTACTGTACACTCATTTTTCATGTGGGCTAATTATCCTTGACGCTACTAAAGCTCCTCCTGTCTACAACAGCAGTATGAGAGATACAGAATGGAAGGGACTGTGGCAGAGAGTGCTATTTTTCTGCAGGGGGTGGATCTCCTGAAAGTAGAACCACTTTCAAGATGGAGAAGTAAAGGTGCTGTCTCAGAGTTAGCTCTAAATTGGGAGACACAGTTGCAGGACCAGAATGTCTTTAGGCAAATTAAGACATTTAAGAGCAGGCTTCAGTTTCATTTTTCATGTGCTTTACAGTGTGCTTTTCGATGAGGTTCTCATGAAGGAACAAGCTGCTCCTTCCTCTCCATTCTCTAAAAATGACAGATCTTAGACTTTCCCAGCAATAAGACTAATGGAAAGTTCTGGCATCAACAAACAGAAGATTACAAAATACTTTCCTTACCTCCTTCGACTGTTCACAGCAATGCAAACACCAAGGATCAATGATAGTGCCAAGAGAGAAGCAACTACAATAAGCCAATCTGTGGGTGGAAGTGTGAGAAAGAAACATGGATACGTTCACTTGCTTGTCGTCTGACCAGACAGTTGACATGGTATCTTTTATAATCCTGCTTAACTGCCTTAAAATATTCATGATTATTGTTTTGTTTACTATATGAAATAATAGAATTATCATACATTATGAGCTTTCTGTCAAGGCAGGTTCATATATGAATGAAACCTTCCCCACACCAACAATGATAACTGTGTGGAGAAATTATTGCATAGAGATCCTCAGTAGACACTGATAGCTCCATGAATCTGTCTAATCCCCTTTTGAAGCCATCTAAGTTGGCAGCCGTCACTGCACCATGTGGTAGCAAATTCTATAGTTTAACTATATGCCATGTGAAGAAATATTTCCTTTCATCTGTCCTGATAAATACAGAGACAAGTGCTTTCTTCATCATGGGGTGGGGGGCACCACAGCCTCCCCCACCACAGTGACAAAAAGAAGTGGCCATACTGCAACAGGAAGTGGCTGCTTGGCTGCTTTGGGGAGAATCACTGGGAATTCTGTGGCACGTCAGCAGCTGAGGCTGTGGTATGGAGGCTGTGGAACAGGTGGGGGATGCAAAACACCTCCTAGTGGGCAGCATATTAAATCAACGGAATCTCTATCCCTTTAGTATACAGTATGGTTGTCCAAAGGCTCCACCCCTCTCCGCTTCATCTAATCTTTAGAAGAGCCAAAAAGTGAACTGTGGGAAGTCCACAAGTCGAACATAAGTGCAACAGAACTGCACCATCCAGAAGAATCTTCTATCTGGATGAAGATGGGAGTGAGAACTTCAGGAATGTTCAGATGGGTGGAGTGAATGTTCGTGGAGGGACCTCCTTTGAAAATTTACAGGTGGCCTGAGAGCTGCCCTTAAAAAATCCTTGAATTTTAATCCCCAAGGGTTGAATACATGAAAAAAAATGAATGAAGGTTTAACCTAGGACCTTCTACATGCAAAGCATGTGCTCAACCACCCATTCTAGTGGTGGCAATGAGAAGCGTGGGCACAGCCCCAAATGATTTCCTGATACATATAAATAGCAGAAGATGAGTAACCAACCTGGTATGTGAGCCCTGCGTGGCTGGCTTTTGGGTGACTCCCTTGGTGAAAGCGACACATCCTCTATTCCCGTATGGGACGTTTTCTTTCCGTGTTTGTTTGGGACAGGACCTAGATGAAAGATATTCATTACTCTCAGAAAGAACGTTATAGCTGTAGTATATGGATTTGGAACCCATGGCCTTACATTTTTACAGATAAATGCATGATATTGCCAAGGGAAACATAGGACATGGTTGTGCTCAGTTTCATAACACAGCTATAGTCTCCTGTCCCCCTGAAAGAGGATTGGGAAATAGAGCTATGCAACAGCACTCAAGCCCACAGAAATCAGCACTGGTCTAATGAGCCATCCAAGCTTATGGAAGTAGATCACACATGGGCTTTGGTCTCTACCACAGTATGAACCCTGTGTTGGAAACCCATTTTTAAAAGGTCATCTATTTTCTTTTGCAAAATGTTGGCGAGCCATATTAATGACAACAAAACAGGGCATTCATAGACTGAAGTATAATGCTGAATTGTATGACATTTCTACATGAAATCCTGTCTAGATATTTATGTCAAGATGATTTGAATTTGAAAGCCTTGCTGAAGGCAAACAGAACACAAATGGCCAAGCAAGACTAGCTAAAACCCAAAATAAACATCCGTAATATTATCCACCCATGTCCAAAATCATACAGAAAACAATTCAAATCCTGCTGGTATAAGTTAATAACAATGTGCAGGATTGGTTATTAAAATTAATATTCCAAAGTGTAAGAATATACATTTGCTACTTAAAATTAGGTACGTTAATTTCAGGCAGCATCATAGATTGGTCTCTGTAGAATTCCACCATGTGTCTAGATGTCACACTGTATCCAACAGAAACACTACCTGTAAACTACAGATCTGCAGCTGGCAAGCCGTGGGTAGCAAATCAAAATGGACCAATACAGATAATTCCAAATAGGTCGCCAATATGAGATTGCAAAATTTAGAAAGAAGGAAAGAATTTGCATAGCAAAATATCATCTACAGCAGATTAGAAACGCAGTTGTCATGACAATACCCTCGCGTTATATTTTCACATTCAATTGATAAGGGATACTGATGGTACTCTGAATAACTGGACAAAAATTAGTACAAACCCTAATCCAAACCCTATGGAATGACTTCCCCATGGAACCTTTCCTGGTGCCTAATTTCCTATCTTTTTAGAGTCATGTACATGCCTTCTTTATTTTTCCAGGCTTAAACTGTGATGATTTTATTGCTATTAGTGTTTAACTGCTGATTGTACTTTTAACTTCAGCTATCTTTTATTTTCTGGGCTGCCCAAACGGACGGAGTGCGGCCATTCTCCCGAGCATCGGCTGGGGGCTGGGAATAGAAGTCCCAGAATCCCCAGCAGGAAACTGACACTGCAAGCCATATGTCTGCAAGGAAATAGGCCCTACTTGTTCCTAAAGGAAAAGATGCTTCACTGGGTATTGTGAGCACCCACCATTACCCGGACTACCTCCCCTGCCTTGGGCTATTGGGGCAAGCAACAGAATGAACGCTACAGGGGCATTTTTGAGAATTTGAGCAAACACTGAAAGAGCTTCCCCCCAAGTTTGAAGGCAAGAAAAGCTTTGATCCCTTTTGGGGCTGATAGCAGAGTAATCAAAAGACACATCCATCCACTAGCTAGCTCAACAGAGCTCAGCTGAGCATTGGAGTTAGGGATGTGTATCGTATCGTTAAAATGTACGATAATGATATGATATGCTCTTTACGATATGCTCTTTATCGTGCATGCGTTTAACAATAACGATACAATAGAAAAACCTCCGATAAATATCCAATCCGATAATTTTCAGCCCGATTATATCGGATTATCAGACTGCCATATAAATAAACCTATAACTTCTGTATTTTAAAAGTTAGAGGCTTGAAACTTGGTCACAGTGTTTATGGGGTATGCCTCAGTATGTGTATGAAATTTGATATCGATCCCTCCAACCCTCGATTTTATATGAATTTATTAAAGATCATTTAAATTCTGAAAGGTCAGAATGACAGCTCGCCACGTGTTCATTCAGACCTGTCAAAAAGTTGCAGGATCTTTAAAAAATTCAAATAAAATTGAGGGTTGAAAGGATCAATCTCAAATTTCATACACATGTCTAGCACATGTTGCTACACATATGTGCCAAATTTCAGATCAATCCCTCCACCCCTGTATTTTATATGAATTTTTGAAAGATCGTGCAACTTTTGACCTGTCGGAACTTAAACATTCTTTAATATATTCATATAAAATCTAAGGTTGGAGGGATCGATCTCAAATTTCATACACATGCTTAGGCATACCCCCTAAGCATTGTGACCAAGTTTCAAGCCTCTAACTTTTAAAATACAGAAGTTATAGGTATTTTTTCTAAAAAATTTCAGCTCTATAGGGCACAATGGGGCTGCAAATTAAAATATCGGATTTCCGATAATTATCGTGAAGACCTACGATAGCCTACGATATTATTGGAGGCGATAATTTTTTTGGTCCGAAATTCCGATAACGATAAATACAATATTTTCAGGTGTGCACACCCCTAATTGAGTGCAGTCTGGAATATGGAGTGCATTTGCATCTTCACTTGTTGCTTATGGCATGGAATCACACTTGACCTTAAGCATATTAATTTCAACTTAAAAATTAGACAGTTTTGAAAGCAGCCATGGACAACTCTCTTCTCTTAACGTTCTAGTTTAGGTGGTTGATCTATTTAATCAGTTATCCCTGCATCTGGAAGTCTTCTCTGAATTGTTTCTCTGTAACTTTTTAGGCCAAAATAACAGTTCTAAAATACCAAATTTCCAGATGAGATGCTTACAAATGCCCCAAACATTAGAAAAGTTGCTGTCTGTCACTCTGTCTGTAGTGATATTTATTGGATGATTTATTAATTTATTACTAATTTGAAAAGAAATCCCAACAGGAAAGAAAGGCAGAAAAAATATCAATCTCCCGCCAAATGTTGAGTGATTATTCAAAACTATTAACAATACTACTAGTGCAAAAGCATTCACTAAATAATATTCCAGTCATGCGATTCTGTAAGAAGCTATATAAGATAAACACAATATATTCAGAGTATGATTTCCATCTAAAATCTAGGAGTTTCCACACCAGATTGCCCCAGCATTTTGATGTATGAAAGAAGAAATGGTTAGTTGAAGTTTCTGGAATTTATAATTCTTACTAGCAGTAGAAGAAGTTGGATGTCTTTCAAAACCACTGTCAATTTCAGGAAAAACTCCAGGTATCATATAATCCTGAGTGTTATTTACAAGATGTTCATCTTCTTTACTCCATCCAGGATGCAATCTGTGCAACTGTGGATCTTGCGTTGAGTCTTCATTTTTGGCTCCATCACTGGAGACCACAGCTGTTTTAATGATGGTTGAACCAATTGTGAGCTGGATATTTACAGAATCAAAACATTTTCTACCAAAGCCGTACTATACCAACAGTTTTAAAAGGGAAGAATAAGGATGGCGCAAGTTGGTTACAGCATAGATTAGCTTTAGATTCTGATTTGTTATTTAAACCAAACTCTCCTTGTATCAATGGAAGTTGTGGTTTATTAGAATAGACAGAGAAACAAGTGAGGGACAAAGGCGAAGTGGCAAAAAGTATTCTTGTAGCTCAGATCTAAGCAGCAATGGGGTGGAGAGCTGTTTCTCATGTTACATTTATCAAATGATGCTACTTTCAAGCCCGTATACACATGGAGATATCATATAAGAAGAAAGTTCATGCATCCCAGCTTCTGACAATCTCATTAGTTAAATGCCACACTTTAGGAAGTAGTGCTAAATGCTATTATGTTTGAGGATGTATTTTCATTATTTTTCTTGCTTTAATAACCAACCAAACAACACTGACTCATAGCCTATCTACACTACTGCTTTAAAACGGTTTTAAAACAGTAATGTAGATAGGCTCTCAGTTACATCTGGATTTTTATCTCCATTGAGAGATAAATATCCTATAACGGAGAAGCAACTTCTATCAGCAATTTAAAGAGTCCAAATCACATGTCAGGAACAACAAAGTATAGTGAATAATTAATTTAACTGCTCTTACTATCAATATTCCAGATGCTTTATTGTCTAGACACTATCATACCTTACAAAAAGCATTGTCAACTCATAAAACAAAGCAACCAAGTTGATAAAAGTGCACCAAAAAGATTGTCCCCTACCACATTATAATCTTCACTCCCCCAAATAAATCTTGCAACTTTATATAAATACTGACATAAAGATAATAATGAAATATATCAGTAGGCTCGGAGAAGTATGGAATGCAAAACAACATTATTATTTTTTTAAAAACCTATTTTGTGAATTATCATTAGCCCACACACACCATGATACACATCAATAGCTGAGAAAGTCAGGAATATACAATTAAAACACTAAATGCAAAGTACTGAGTCGGGAGGGGGGGGGGAATCTAAATTGTTTTAGGAAACTATCCACCTGTTCATATGATACATGATTTTCAAATTTGCTCACAACTTAAAAAAATTATGTCCCAAGAGCACAGAATGCTCAGCAAGTAGATATGTTATTTTCATACTGTCGTGTTATCTTGGTAGCCAAAGGCCATCAAAACAACTATGACTAATGCAGTCACAACAATCACATGTATTCTGCTATGCACATACTTCCTAGTCACATGCTACTTCCATATAAATACAGAAAACACCTTTAATAAAAATTAAGCAATATATTATATAAACATTTATAGGATCATTTATTTATTTATTTTATTTAGTACGTTCCTATACGGCCCAATAGCCAAAGCATCCTTAAAGAAAATTAAGCTAGTAATTTCAGAACCTAAATATAAGGTCATCAGGAAGGTGCCATTAGTTCTCCAGTTACTTTTGTCAGTTTTATGATTACATTTTCACAGTGTATAGTTATTAAGCATTGACTTCAACTCAATGCCTTGAGGCCCAGTATTGGGCAAAAGGCGGGATATAAATAAAGATGATAATGATGATGATAATGATGATGATGATGATTTTCATCAATATATGAACCTGTATATCACTGTATGTTGCCATCTCTTGAGATGTTCTAATAAAAAGAGGCTGTAAAAACCCGGCCTTCTACAGACATATATTTCAGGTGTAGAAATATGTGATATAAGGAATCAGTGTGATTAAAGTTTGGGCTCAGGGATGGGTATAAATGGAGCCATGGATTCACTGAGAGGCCCTTAGGCAAGGCAAAAGCTCTGTTTCAGCTCATCAGCCTTTCCAATGCAAAGAATGACATACCTCACAGAGTGCTCTTGAGATGCATGCAATTCTATTTACTTAATATAGAGATGGAAATTGACAGTAGAAGAATATCTCACCTAATACAGACAGGGGTAAGAAAGATCCCACCACCATTCTACTGGATACCTGTATGATCAGTTTTATTTGTCTGATTTATTCCTCTTCGAGGAACAATTCCAGGAAATAAGGCATCTGCTGTGGATTTTGTAGTGTACTTGTCTTCTCTACCCCATTGCCTCACTGGTTCTGGGGTTGAATCTTCTTTAGTCCCATCATAGACCACATCTATGGCAATGGTAAAGTAATTAAGAATGTAAAATTTGAAGGGAAAAAAACTATTCACTGTATTTCACTGACGTCTTATGTCTGATCAAGCAGAGTAGGATCAATATTCAAACAACAGTTTAAAATGCATGCCAGTAACCAGATTCTGGTTAGAAAAGAATGTGCTACAATTTGAAAATGCTACAATGCACACCTGACCTTGACAGTGAGTCCCATTCTACCCATTCACTGCTGCCTTCTCCCTTAGTTTTCTTCCTTGACCACCTTCTGGGATTACTGGTTGTCAGTAAAAATAGATCTGGTACACTGGGGATTCCAGGGACTTGGCCATGATATATGTGTAGCACACTTTTGATGGATGAGCAAACAATTCAGTAGCTATGAGCCAAATCTCTGCCACTTGCAACTGAGCGCCTGTTGATGGATGATGACCATTTCCTTCATCTTTCTGCTATCTACCCACTGTCCACACCTGGCTGCAAGTTGTTTTTTTTTTGCAAGTCTTGTGTCAATTTCATAGAATCATAGAATAGTAGAGTTGGAAGGGGCCTATAAGGCCATTGAGTCCAACTCCCTGCTCACTGCAGGTAATTCATTATCAATCATATTATTAACAAACAACCATTGTAGCAAACACAACTATATGACTTCGGACAACTGGCAGATGCACAGAATCATAATAATAAATGAAACAATAGGAATATCAAGAAACAGAATGTATGACAGATTCAGAACTACGTTTGCAAAATTTGCTTCTTTATTTTCTACACAGTCTACACATGATTGCAAATTAATAGCGAAATTATGTCACAGCCTATATAAATCAGCTTAAGAACAAGATGAATCATCAGCATAGAACTGTTTGGTCAGGCACATGGATCATTGTAAGAATACTATTCTAAACTGAGAAGCTAAATATTAATCAAGGTGTGATAATGAAATACATGGTACATTTAAAAAGCTGTAGTTCATTTCATGCATCATGATGAAATGATTATTCAGACCAATACCTGTATATAAAGGATTATGTTCATTTTCATTATCTCCCATTAGTGAATCATCTCTAGAAGTATTAGTGGGATATTTTTCTTCTGTGTACCAGCCAGGCTGATGAAAAGGAGGTAATGGCTGTTGGGTTGAGTCTTCATGATCATTGTGAATGACAACTGTTTGATGAATCAATGATGAACTTAGGTTTAGATATTAAAAATACAAATTGTTGCCTTGTTCAAGCCCATCACCTCCCCATGACTCATTGCCCAGCAATTTCAACTTTATCTATTCATATTTTCAGTGCAAGAATCTTTTTAAAACAGAGTTTGTGCAGAAGATATGCTTGGAATATGGACACCTATATTCACCAAACGGAAGTAAAAAAAACCTAGTGGTGAACAATGGTAGACCCAATCTAAGTGATTCCCCAAACCCCACATAATTCGGAACTTATTTTCCACTACTACCTGTATCAAAGCTTTTCTCTTCATTATTGTGTTCAGTTGGAGGACTAATTCCTAAAGATACTTCATCCTTCGTGCTGTTTGTGCGAAATTTGTCTTCACTACCACCTTCACGATGTGGTTCATGCATCATTGGATCATGAGTAACATCTTCATATTTGGTATCATCACTGGAACCCATAACTGTTATAATGATGGTTGCATGAATTTTAAATGTTCTGTAACAGGTACACAGCCATTTCCCATATCATTTACTTATGGCTCATCTTGACAGCATCGGGAAGGCAGCGCAGTGGCGGCGGGAGGTGGCGCCCTCTGCATTGGCGCTCCTTCTGGCCATGTACAGTGCAAGGAGCGCCATTCTGGGCTTTCCAAAAGGCACCGCCAGCACCATGCCTGCCCATCCGAGCACACACTCTGCAGTCCAGGGACGCATGGGAGCATTCGCACCGTCTCTACCAAGGTTAGGTTTTTTTATTATTATTATTCGGCTACTTTTGTTATTTTCTTTTTTTTAAGCTGTAAATGCGACCCTTCGCATTTACAGCTAAAAGGGGGGGGGAGGAAGAGATGGGACCAACAAGGGGGGGGGAGGAATCAGGTGCTCCCTCTCTGAATATCCACCCACTCTTTAATTTTTATCTTTTTAAAAAAAACAAGGGTCCACAGAGGCGCGGAGTGGTCCAGCGACCTTTTGGCTTGCTAGTCCACACCTTTCCCTGCCCAGCCTATGGTGACTAATCAGTGGTTGCTATAGGCTGTGGCACGCCTCACAGCAGCTCCGGAGCAAGAGCGACAGACGGCAGATGCTGTTGTCTCCCCAATCCAAGCTAAAAATGTCAGGGCTAGTGCCCGACTTTTTTAAAGTGGAGCTTTGGGGCTTTGCACCTGGATGGCTTCGGGATGGCAGAAGCGTCATGTAGATTAGCTGCCGCCACTCTGAAGCAACTGCAGGGCAAACCTCTCGTCTAGATGTGCCCTTAGAATTACCTTTTGAATTTTATTAATATTCCTAAGGGATACCCACTATCAACATTCAGTGGCAGTCAGCAGGAATTTAGTCCCTAGCTAAAACATGATTACAAAGAAAACGGGACACAAAAGGAATATAATATATTTGGAATTTAGCAGTAGAAGGAGGTGGGGGGAGGAGAGAACTGTCTCACAGTTCCCCTTTCAATCTGTATGAGATGTTTCATGTTTATTCTAACTTTCTTTTGGAGGAATTATATTAGCCATCAACAGGTTTTTACCATGAATGGATCATGAGTACAGTCTTAATGGCTGATGCCATCATTAGAGAACACTGGAGTTGCAATAATGGTGGACTCAGGTTTAAATTATGCATTTGCATGCTGAGTTCTCAAATTGCTTACAAGCCATTGTACCCAACCATGACATCAGCATCTTCCATGTTTTGGTGAGTCTCAATGGACTGTGAGATTAATATTGGAACTGTTACTTAGATTGTGATATTAGGTGATCTAGAATTGCAACAAAATAATATTTGAATTCTCTTTTTCTCACCAGTACCTATATGTGAGGTTTCCTTTTCATTAATATTTTCAGATGGAGGGATAATTCCAGGTACGAACTCATCTGTTGATGCATTTGCAGGATGCTTATGTTCACCATTCCAACCAGGATGTGTTTCTTGGGTCAACGGATCTTGAGTAGAATCTTCATAGTTATTGCCACCATTGGAGGCCACAGCTGTTACAATATGGTTGGATCATTTTTTACTATTACATTTGTGCAATCTTTTACTACATCTTTTTAAACTAACATGCATTTTTTCTAGACTTTACTTAGCACACGCAACAGTAGGCTTCTGCCTCTCTGAACAGCATACCCAATGATAAATATGGGACAGTTTCAAAATGGCTTGTTGTGATGCATGAATTGGACAGGGCTACTACAGTTTAAAAGAAAGTCAAATACAGGCATACACTAGCTCTTGAACCTCCCTAGTGGGGATTTACTTCAGTAGATTTCAACATCTAGTCTAACAAAAAACAGATTTCTGGGGGTGGGTGTCTCTATGAGAGTTCATTTTCATGCTTTTTGTTACTTGGTTGAATAGTACCTTGGCAGTATCTCATTCTAAAATCTAATTTAGGTTACTTGTTTTCACTACTCCACCATGAAAATGTTCCATTCATTTGTGGATCTAGTTTCAAGTCTTCCTTTTTATTGTCATTCCTGGTAGACACAGCTGTTCCACTGATGGTTTGCTCAATTTTATAGACTATATCTGCAGAGTCTCTTGACTGCTTTTATGTAATTATAGACACTATCATAATTTTATTGCAGGTTAATAGGACTTGATTATCAGCTGCTCTTCAAACCATTTCGAGAAACAGCACATGGACGTACAAACTTATTAGAATCCCATTTTCTGGGAAGTACCTGTATCAGGCATTTCTTGCTGCCTTTCTCTTGGAGGAATAATTCCAGGCTGAACATCATCCCTAGTTGTGTTCCTAGGGTGGTTATCTTCACTGTCCCATCCAGGGCGCACGCCATGCAGTACTGGTTCTTCCGTGGCGTCTTCATGCTTGCCATTATCACTGGAGGCAACAGCTGTTGCAATGATGGTTTGAATATTTTCAAATAGTACATTGCACAATTCTTTTCCTCATTTATTTTTTTTTACTAAGTTCCTCGCTATGTTTTGTTGAACTTTAAGAATATCCTACCAGGATCTGAAGTATAATCCCATTTATTTTGGTGGTACATTACCTATGATTTATAGCTGAAGACTGAATAATCTCCCATCTAACATCAGAATAATGAAAATGATTAGAATTCCCTTATTTGACTGATATCTAATAAGAGGACATATTTTAAATGCTATAAGTTGGTTCCCTGTGAACATAGTTCACAGAGAAAAATCAAATCTAACAATGGGTTTAGTTTAACTAAAGGTGTTATTTTGTGAAATTTAACAGCTGGAGACTTCCTTTCTAGGCAATAACTAAACTTTGACTGGGTTGCTTTTAACTGTAAGTGACTCTTAATACCTTCGTGATTTGTTTACAGGCCATATGTTACTGGTGTAATGATTGTACTTTGGCCTGCACCTGTGTTTATAAAGGTGTACAGAGATTTTTTGTGTGTGTTCATATTTCATTTTGCTCCAGTTTTCAGCTAATTAAGTTTGTTTAATTATATTTGACATTTTATATTAAAATAAAACTTTATACTATATTGTTACAGAAGATAGCATACACACACACACACCCCTTTAAGGACATTAATAAATTATAGTGAAAACCATTGTTATTCGTGGAATCTGTGTATCAAGAACTTTCCAATGAAGAATTGGTCAATGGGAAGGCGGTCAAAAGGGATGACCAACTAATTCCCAACACCGAATTAGATGTTTGCATGGTAACTTCCCACATTGTTTACAGAGTATCCAAAATACATTATTTCCTGTTTTTTTTAGCATAAGTCCATTGGAAAGATAACAGAAAATAAAAAGCTTAAAGGTGCAATCCTATGCATGTTTAGACAGTAAAAAGTCCCACAAGTCCCAATATGGCTGGCCAGGGAATGATGGGAGTTGTAGTGGTAAACATGCATAGGATTGGGCCCTAAAATACTTAATTTTCCCCCCAGCTGATACCTGTATGTGAAGGTTCCTTTTCATGCTCACTTTCAGCGAGATGAAAAATTCCAGGCAGCAAATGATCTCCAGATGTGTTTGTGGGATGTTTTTCTTCACTATCCCACCATTCAGAATGTATTGTATCACGTGTAGAGTCTTCATAGTGATTAAAATCACTGGGAACAACTGCTGTCATAAAGATGGCTGTATCACTAAAAGTACTATTTTTCACAGCTGCTTTACTAAGTGCTATTTTACGTAGCCATTCGATGGAAAATAGGAGTCAATAACACCTTAGCGATTCATTCTTGTGGAGACAGAATTATACTCAATCTGAAGTGTATTCTATCTCTATACCATCTACAATGAAAACTCTATGTAATTCAGCTAGGCAAAATAACAATATATTAAAGGATTATCTTTTCCTTGCTGGTACTTTTATGTGGTATTTCGTTTTCATGTTGTTTGTTCCAGATAGCAAATTAACTCCAGTGGTAATTGCAAGGTATTTATTGTCATTGTTCCACTTAGCATGTCTTCCATACATCAGTGGAATATAAGCAAAATTTTCAATGTGTGTTCAGATTACAACTATTACAATGATGATTGGATCAATTTAACATGCTTAACATGCTTTTCCTTCCACTGTACTGCACTCCATACAAACTACCATTTGTATCTACTATATGCACCTAGTGCAATCACTCTGTCTAGGAAGCACACACCATCATAAACTAGTCACTCATTTGCCACAGACTAGCAAGGTTACTCCTCCTGTATGGTAATGAATGATCACTGACTAGCTTTATAAATATCTTCTCTAGATTCAATCCAATCAGCCATTGACCTCAGGGGAGACATGACTTCTCCCTAAATAGATTGTGAAACAGGAAACTAAATCCAGTAGTGGCGATGTGCCAGTGTGATATCCTCATACCAATATTAGATGTTTCCAAATCTTTTTCATGCTTGATTTCACTTGGAGAAACAATGCCAGGGAGAATACCATCTCTAGATGTGTTTGCAATACCTCTATCTTCACTGCACCAGCTGGGATGAATCCCATGGATCAACATATCATGAGTAGAATCTTCAGGGTTAATGTCAACAATGACACTCAAAACTGTTACAATGATTACTTAATGATAGCTATTTCTATTGGGATGTATCAGTATTTAAGGTTGAAATCCCAATTCCTTCAATGGAGTTGGGATTATGCCCTTTAACAGAATTATTATGATATTAATAATAATACTTTTTGTAGATACCTGTATAAATGGATTCATTTTTATGCTCATGTTCACTTTGAGGAACAATTCCAGGTAGCATCTCCTTACTAGATGTATTTGTGGGGTATCTTTCTTCACTGGCCCATTCAGGATACACACCATGTGGTACTGGATTTTGAGTAGATTCTTCATGTTTCATCCCATCATTAGACTCCATATCTAGTTTGATGATGAAGCATTTTGAGAATTTTTATATATAGAACCACTGCTTGAAATATTCTTTGGACTACTGTATACAATATGTCTTGCATAGTTATATACTTTTTCTTCACTCAACAAAATGAGCAGAAAGGATGCCTTTTAGACTTTTTTATGGCTGTCACTAAGTCAAGCATCTCAATCACTACTTTATGTATAAGCCTGTTTAAATAAAAGTGCTTATATGATGTGCTTTAAAGCTCTATTAATGTCAACAAAATTGGTGTACTATATAAGTTTATGTAGCTAAGTAATAACCCAGTTAAAATGAATGAAAACAGCAGGAACATACAACTAAGTTCCTCGCTATGTTTTGTTGAACTTTAAGAATATCCTACCAGGATCTGAAGTATAATCCCATTTATTTTGGTGGTACATTACCTATGATTTATAGCTGAAGACTGAATAATCTCCCATCTAACATCAGAATAATGAAAATGATTAGAATTCCCTTATTTGACTGATATCTAATAAGAGGACATATTTTAAATGCTATAAGTTGGTTCCCTGTGAACATAGTTCACAGAGAAAAATCAAATCTAACAATGGGTTTAGTTTAACTAAAGGTGTTATTTTGTGAAATTTAACAGCTGGAGACTTCCTTTCTAGGCAATAACTAAACTTTGACTGGGTTGCTTTTAACTGTAAGTGACTCTTAATACCTTCGTGATTTGTTTACAGGCCATATGTTACTGGTGTAATGATTGTACTTTGGCCTGCACCTGTGTTTATAAAGGTGTACAGAGATTTTTTGTGTGTGTTCATATTTCATTTTGCTCCAGTTTTCAGCTAATTAAGTTTGTTTAATTATATTTGACATTTTATATTAAAATAAAACTTTATACTATATTGTTACAGAAGATAGCATACACACACACACACCCCTTTAAGGACATTAATAAATTATAGTGAAAACCATTGTTATTCGTGGAATCTGTGTATCAAGAACTTTCCAATGAAGAATTGGTCAATGGGAAGGCGGTCAAAAGGGATGACCAACTAATTCCCAACACCGAATTAGATGTTTGCATGGTAACTTCCCACATTGTTTACAGAGTATCCAAAATACATTATTTCCTGTTTTTTTTAGCATAAGTCCATTGGAAAGATAACAGAAAATAAAAAGCTTAAAGGTGCAATCCTATGCATGTTTAGACAGTAAAAAGTCCCACAAGTCCCAATATGGCTGGCCAGGGAATGATGGGAGTTGTAGTGGTAAACATGCATAGGATTGGGCCCTAAAATACTTAATTTTCCCCCCAGCTGATACCTGTATGTGAAGGTTCCTTTTCATGCTCACTTTCAGCGAGATGAAAAATTCCAGGCAGCAAATGATCTCCAGATGTGTTTGTGGGATGTTTTTCTTCACTATCCCACCATTCAGAATGTATTGTATCACGTGTAGAGTCTTCATAGTGATTAAAATCACTGGGAACAACTGCTGTCATAAAGATGGCTGTATCACTAAAAGTACTATTTTTCACAGCTGCTTTACTAAGTGCTATTTTACGTAGCCATTCGATGGAAAATAGGAGTCAATAACACCTTAGCGATTCATTCTTGTGGAGACAGAATTATACTCAATCTGAAGTGTATTCTATCTCTATACCATCTACAATGAAAACTCTATGTAATTCAGCTAGGCAAAATAACAATATATTAAAGGATTATCTTTTCCTTGCTGGTACTTTTATGTGGTATTTCGTTTTCATGTTGTTTGTTCCAGATAGCAAATTAACTCCAGTGGTAATTGCAAGGTATTTATTGTCATTGTTCCACTTAGCATGTCTTCCATACATCAGTGGAATATAAGCAAAATTTTCAATGTGTGTTCAGATTACAACTATTACAATGATGATTGGATCAATTTAACATGCTTAACATGCTTTTCCTTCCACTGTACTGCACTCCATACAAACTACCATTTGTATCTACTATATGCACCTAGTGCAATCACTCTGTCTAGGAAGCACACACCATCATAAACTAGTCACTCATTTGCCACAGACTAGCAAGGTTACTCCTCCTGTATGGTAATGAATGATCACTGACTAGCTTTATAAATATCTTCTCTAGATTCAATCCAATCAGCCATTGACCTCAGGGGAGACATGACTTCTCCCTAAATAGATTGTGAAACAGGAAACTAAATCCAGTAGTGGCGATGTGCCAGTGTGATATCCTCATACCAATATTAGATGTTTCCAAATCTTTTTCATGCTTGATTTCACTTGGAGAAACAATGCCAGGGAGAATACCATCTCTAGATGTGTTTGCAATACCTCTATCTTCACTGCACCAGCTGGGATGAATCCCATGGATCAACATATCATGAGTAGAATCTTCAGGGTTAATGTCAACAATGACACTCAAAACTGTTACAATGATTACTTAATGATAGCTATTTCTATTGGGATGTATCAGTATTTAAGGTTGAAATCCCAATTCCTTCAATGGAGTTGGGATTATGCCCTTTAACAGAATTATTATGATATTAATAATAATACTTTTTGTAGATACCTGTATAAATGGATTCATTTTTATGCTCATGTTCACTTTGAGGAACAATTCCAGGTAGCATCTCCTTACTAGATGTATTTGTGGGGTATCTTTCTTCACTGGCCCATTCAGGATACACACCATGTGGTACTGGATTTTGAGTAGATTCTTCATGTTTCATCCCATCATTAGACTCCATATCTAGTTTGATGATGAAGCATTTTGAGAATTTTTATATATAGAACCACTGCTTGAAATATTCTTTGGACTACTGTATACAATATGTCTTGCATAGTTATATACTTTTTCTTCACTCAACAAAATGAGCAGAAAGGATGCCTTTTAGACTTTTTTATGGCTGTCACTAAGTCAAGCATCTCAATCACTACTTTATGTATAAGCCTGTTTAAATAAAAGTGCTTATATGATGTGCTTTAAAGCTCTATTAATGTCAACAAAATTGGTGTACTATATAAGTTTATGTAGCTAAGTAATAACCCAGTTAAAATGAATGAAAACAGCAGGAACATACAACTAAGAAATGTTGTATCCTAGCTAGTTTTTCTTTACAGATGTTAAGCATGTGAAGTGAGGATTTGGGAGGCCAGCTAATGAATATAAATGACAGCTGTTTAACCTGATTATTTTTTATTTCTGTAAAAGGAGAGTATGAGACTGAGAAAGAAGAGATGGACTAGATACAGAAAGGTGAGAATAAAATGAAAAATCTAAGCAACTATGAAAGCTACCTAATAAAATAAAACAATATTTATGTGCACCATGTCTTTAATGAGGCTACTGCTGCTAAGCTTCAGGGGAAGCGTGTCAGAAAATCTCATTAGTAGTAGAACCAACACACTTGATGTATATTTCTGGCTATCAATATTTCCCAAATGCAGTCGACAAGTTTATAGTTATTATGTAGCCAATGGAGAAAGCAAATGAAAGAAATACATTTTTGACATTTGTAGCTCAAAGAATGATTACAAAACTAATACTACCTTCTAGGGAGTAAAAGTGAATACCTATAAGCCAGTGTGAAATATATTATTATAAGTAAACAGAATGCTAATATTTCAAAACAATTTTAAGATATAAAACTTCTTATGTAATAACCACCACCATAAGGAAAAGCCAGAGAAATTCCCAAAGGATAGACTTCCCAATAATCAAACCAAAGGAGAATAAAAACCTTAAAATATAAACAATATTGATAACTAGATATTTCCAGTGTATTCCAAATCCATCTAAATCACGGAAAGATGTTCAGCAGCAGAAAGAGATTATTGAGATCTAGAAGTATGCTATATCCAAAGTAGATAGTGAGGGTGAAGTCTTACTAATGTGTTTATGAGAAGATCCGCTTTCATTCTCACTTGGAGAAACAAAACTGTGTAGAACATCATCCAAAGTGTTATTTGTTGGATATGACTCCTCAGTGTCTGATCTGGAGTGATCAAAAGGGGATTGTGAATCATGGGATGTATCTTCATGTTTGGATCCATCATGGAAAGTCAGAGCTGTTAAAGCAATGGTCAAGTTAATTGGGCAACTTATTACTTTTGCAAGAACCCACTTTGTTAATTTCACATTTGAAAATATAAGGAGTTCTATCCAATGGTGGCTTTGCACTAGTGTGAAGGCAAAGCAAAGCACCCAGTTTTCACCCCTCACCCCTACCTACTGCATCTCTCTATGCCATATCTCACACCGTTCCAGAGGGTCGTTAAACCCTCAGGAGTACCTTTCGGGGAGGTGGGGGCTGCAGTATGGGGTACTGGCAAAATCAGATGCCCTGCTTTACACAAACAGAAGTGCTTTCTGGTAGTGCAAAACCAACATTGGATACAACCATAGTCTCCTGAAGCAGTGGTGCACACCAGACAATTGTAGCAACGGAATTAAAGCTGCATGGACTGGTGAGAAAACCTGGCTGAACCTGCAAACAGAAGACTGGCTACCTTTATTTTTGTTACTATTGCTAAAGTAGGCTGACCATATGAAAAGGAGGACAGGGCTCATGTAACTTTAACAGTTGTAGAGAAAAGGCAATTTCAGCCAGTGTCATTTGTATGCAATGAGTTCCTGGTGAACTCCCCTCTTCATCACAACAGTTAAAGTTGCAGGCACTATACTAGAGTGACCATATACAAAAGAAGGCAGGGTCCCTGCAACTTTAACAGTTGTGATGAAGAGGGAATTTCACCAGGAACTATTGCATACAAATGACACTGGCTGAAATTCCCTTTTCTCTACAACTGTTAAAGTTACATGAGCCCTGTCCTCTTTTTCATATGGTCAGCCTAGCTAAAGCAAAAGAATACTTCTGTTTATATAAGCATCCCCCTTACTCCTGGATTAATTGGAGGTTCTGTCATAATATCCTATGACATCAAGCTGGTCTTAGTGTCCTAAAGTGTTAACATTGGGCTCATACCTTAAAGGGTATGAATAGGGTCAAACTACATGTGGGACTTATGGAAATTTGTGAACATATTGCAAACATTGCTGCTGTTGTTCATACAAATAGTGACCATAGGGGACAGGTGATCAGGTTCAGGACCATGGCACCCAATGCAATTTCCCCAATAAACACTCCCCACCCCTTTCAGAAGCTGCCATTCACCCTGATAGGAAAAGCAGATGAGACCATATGACACACTTCTAAAAGGCACTTAGCTTCTAGCTATTGATACGTAATAACTAGTTCAGTCTTACTAGTTATCAAAATAAAAGTAAGAGGAATAGAAGTTTATTTTATATTGAAAACAGTGAGATTAAATTAATTAATTACACCTGCTGTTAAATACCTGTCTGGGAAGACTCGTTTTCATGTTCACTCTTACTTGGAAGGGTAATTATTTCTAGAACATCATGGATTGTTCTGTTTGTGGCAGAACTTTGTCCACTTCCAGATCCAAATATACCATCAGCTGATAGCTGATCTTGATGCGATTCTTCATGTTCAGCACTTTCATTGAAGGAAACAACTGTTGTGGTGATGATAAATAAAGTAGGAATAAATACATCCCTACTTTGGCTTTTCATGTGCTTACTAAATAATGGCTCAGCGCTCTGCAGCTGCATTGATGAGCTCTTATGCAGTCAGGTTTCCTCATCTGTTTCAACCTAGAATGGGAACTCCATGCATGCACCTTCAAATACAGAGGTGCCACTCTACAGAAATTAATGGGGGAGCATGTGAGAGTTCCTTATGCACATAAGATCTCCCACTAATTGTGCCAGTCGGTATAGTTCAAAAGTTTCCTGTCAATATTGTAATCCCTACTTGGAGCAAGAAAAGGTATACTTTCTCTTGCTGTATGAAAATGGAACAAGATTACTAACTCACAAACCAATGAAGTCAAAGCACTTGGATCGAAATCAGTTCAGTTTCTTTCCAGAACCAAGTAGTTCCATTGATTTCAGTAGCTTTCCATAAATTTAAACACAGGTTCTTCAGTTTAACTGAGTTGTATACTATGGCAACAGTCTCAATCAAAAGGGCCCACACTGCTGCATTGCCAAAATGGGGATAAAACAATAGAGAACTTTGGAATGACCACATAGTAAAGGGAGCTGGATTCATATATCTGTGTATTCACATATGAAGCTTCCTTGGATATTCAATCATTTCACTGGTCCATCAATATCAGTGTGGTGGTCTACTTTAAAGGACAGCATCTACAGGGTGTCAAGCAGAGGACTTTTGCTCACCTTTCTATCTGCTGGCTTTTAAGAATAGATACCAGATGTGAAACCTGGGACCTTCTACATGCAAAGCATGTACTAGGTCACTGAGCCAGGACCAGATATTAACTCAGAATCTGTTTTGCGAATCTACTCTGAGATATTTGGCATACCCAGGGGCTGACACGCAAATAGACATGGGTATGAATGCCATTGATATTACCATTTTTGTTGCAAAGTTGCTTGAATAGGATACTCCTGTGACCAAAAATCGTAACCCAGAAAGCATTCCTGAATATGCCACTAGATCTGGTGGCTTTGCAAATAATGTAATCTATGCATCTCTATCACTCCCTTTTCACATTATGTTGCAGAGGTATTGCTTAAATATGTAAACTACTAATTTAAAATAATTCTAAAATAATTGCTGTGATTAGAAAAAGAAGCAAAACTCTCGACAGTTATGTAGAATGTATACCATTGGCATATGGAATAACTGAAACAAACTCACAGCCCCCCAATAGCTAAAGTATCTATTTGTAAGGACGGTTAAACATCCGTTGTCCCAAAAACTGGATCAGGAAATGAAAGCAGGTAGTTTAGCAGAAAATAAGCTTTAATCATAACATTATAATTCATTATTCATACTGATACCTGTATGATGAAACGATTCTTCTTGCAGAGGTCTTTCTCTTTCAATTGAAGGAACAAGTCCTGGATGCACTACATCGGAAGTGGTGATTGTTGTAGCTACTATGTCTTCAGTTTCCAATCCAGGGTGAGCACCATCCGGTGAATGCTGATGTGAGTCTTCCGGCTTGAAGAAATCATCACTGGAGGACACAGCTATTATGACGATGTTTTGAATCAGTTCCAATATTATGCTTGCTGAACAACCCTCCAGATTGTTTCCTTTGTTTTGTTAACATATATACATATATATGGTTTGCACTTTCATGTGTGTGCATTAGCAAGAGGAAGAGGAAAGTAGATCAAATTTTGGGAAGTATTGTTGAATTCACAGCCAGCCAGTGTCATCACCTCAATTTTCAGAGTTGCTGATTTTCTAGACAGTGCCCCAGAGACCAGTAGCAGTAGCAGAGCAGAATATAATAGCAATAGAGGCAGAAAAGACAACAGGTGGCACCCTTCACTGATCTATCAAATGTCTTTGATAGATGCCAAAACTTTGTGTCATCTGGATTCACAGTAGCATCTTAAGTCCATACATCGTCTCTCTTTTCGTCTTCTTTTTCTTCTTCTTTTCTTTTGAAAATGTACCTCTTGGAATATTTGTGGACTTTGCCACATGCAGGTAATGCAGATTTGCACTTCCAACTTGAAAAATATATTTTAGTTGGCAGTCTGTGCCATGGATGAATTTCAACCATTTCAATAGGTGTTGACTTATTTAGTTCTAAAGGTGCTGCTGTTTGAATCCAAGGAAATATCTTGAGGTACCACCACCAGATTTCTCCTTCAGAGTAAAATCTTTTGTCAGCATTCAGCAGAAAACATAATGCATTCAACATTATGAAGACTGAGACGAGTCTAAGAGAACATGCTTAGATATTAAGAAATATTGTAACCAGCACCTCAAGATCAAATACCAAGACTACAGAAAGCCCTGTGCAGTGAAAAAAAAAAAAAGTAAGGTAGTTCCCATCTGCAAGACCGATATGTTCCATAGTAAAGAAAGTAGAATCGCAAAGCAAAGTGTGTGGAAGCATAATTTATTCATCATCCATGTTCTAATGCTGATAAAACTATGCACTTAGCTTCAAAAGATCTCTGTGCTTCTATTTTAACAAGAGAAAGTATCACAAAATGAGCTTGAAATTTAAGCCAATTATGTACTGTCTACAAGCACTGGTTTCTCAACCCCCCCCCCCAAAAGAAACCCAAAACCACCCACAGAATAGCAACTCAATTTGCTCTGTGCAGTCTTTTGTCTTTTTTTCCAGACTGACTTTATCTGATCGAACAGCTAGCTGCTCTGGGTGTGCTTCAGCATTGCAAAACTGGCCCAGTATAGCAGTGTTAAGCCAAGAGGCTGACTATGTTACATTGGAAAGCAATTTTAAAATAGTGCTTTAAGATATGGTTGGGCATGGATGACACCAGTAATTTGGAATTTCTGCAAATGTTAGGGAACTTCTGACTTTTAAATGAATGCAGACTGGCACTTGTGACTCACTCTTGCTTAGCCAAAGCTAAATAATACTTGAACTTTTGGTTTCATGGTTTTGGTAGATGAATCAGAACCCATCCGGGGGAGGAGATGCTTTCAAATGTGTGCAATGTAAAGTCATCCCAGTATATTATCTGTACATGCAGTGCTAGGGAAAACTAGATAGTGCTTCCTGTTATTAATTAAATTCTAGGTGTTGATATTGTAAAAACGGATACCATTTCATCCTACTATAAAACAAAAAGTACTTTCAAGATCATGCACAATTACGCATACCGGTAACTGTCGAATTATGTTCATCATCAGCTAGAGGAACAACTCCAGGTGGCACATCCTCCCTTGTGCCATTTCTTGAATATCTGACTTCACTGTCCCTTCCAGAGGTTACACCATGTAGTAATGAATCATGGGTTGAGTCTTCATATTTGACATCTCTGCTGGATACCACAGCTGTTGTGACAATGGTTGAATGGATATTGATTGGAATCTCTGACATACTACAATGAACTAGCATTGAGCTTAAGAGAGTTTCACTATAATGTATGGGTATTTTAAGGCACCATTCACACTTAATGTGTCCTTTATTATCAAGGGATGACTTCCAAGCATGATAGTGCCTTCAGACAGAACTGTGGTATCACCCAAAGTTAAGCCAAATACAATATTTTCCAATGGAGACAGTTCACACCTTTCTTTGAGGTTCATAAGGTATTGAGTAATTAGACATCTCTGAAACAACAGTATCTCCTCCTTAGATTGCAAGCACTCACTTTGGCTGTCAAGTATCTGGTGATAACAGACAAGAGTGCTGCAAGAGTAAAAGATTTGCATGCAAAACCCCAAAGAATTTTTCTGTGTTAACTTTGAAATACATCAGAGAACCCAATTGTTACCTGCTACCATCAACCCAGCCTGCTCAAATTCAAGCTATAGCAATTATGTGGCCACCTAACTAGTGTTTTCCTACCTTCTTAAACAATGCGCTAAGATGCTCATTGCTGTGGCACACAAAGTAAATGCTTTTGCTTCTATGTGGTGGTGGAATAGATATTTGGAAATAATTTTACTTTCATTTCCAGTCAATGGCCTGAACAGAAAGTGGCAAAATCAAATTTGATAATGGTTGTTATATTAAGACAGAAAATAGGAGAATGGTGCCACTGCATCCCTAGCATTGCCTAGCAAAGCTGTACTCATGACCACTAATGTATTTCAGAAATCATCACAGAATCCAAACTAAAGCCTCCTGCTGTTACACATCAAGTGCTACATGTAATAACTTTTCCACCTATAACCTAGAGTTGCTTTCCCCCCCTTTTCTTTTTTCTTTTCTTTTTTTTACTAGTTTTGCTCCTGTGCTATGAAATGTCAGACTGGTACACAACACTTATACAGCTGAATATTTTCTTGGCATGGAAATGAATGCTGAGAAAGGTTTCACCTGGTAGATGCCTCTGCTGGGCTGCTGTTAAAAGTAGGGGTGTGCACGGACCCCCCGGATCGGATCGGGACTGGATCGGGACCTCCAATTTTGTTTCGGATCAGATCGGAACAAAATCGGAGGTCCCCCGGATCAGATTGGACCCGATTCCGATCCGAAAATTGGCTGCCCGATTCAAATCGGCTGCCATTTTTCCCCATAGACTTGCATTGGGGGAAAGAAAGCTTTCCCCCAATGCAAGTCTATGGGGAAAAATGGTGGCAGGACATCATCACCTGGCACTCTACTGAGAACTATGCCGCGAAGCCTAGTGCTCAGTAGTTCTCCAGCAGGTGAAGGCGGCGGACGGCCCTGCAGGTAAGTGGGGGGCCCTCCCTCCTCCCCCTCGCGGTCCTCCTTACCTGCCGGGGCCCGTCTGCTGCCACCCGCTGCCGTCTGGGCGGCAGCGGATGGCAGCGGATGGGCCCGCAGGTAAGCCCCCCCTCACGGTCCTCCTTACCTGCCGGGGCGTCCTCTTCCTTCACCTGCCGGAGATCTACTGAGAACTTGGCTTCGCGGCCTAGTTCTCAGTAGATCTCTGGCAGGTGAAGGAAGAGGACGCCCCGGCAGGTAAGTGGGGCCCCCTCCCTCCTCCCCCTGGTGGTTCTTACCTTCCAGGGCCATCTGCTGCCATCCGCTGGCACCAGCGGACGGCCCCGGGAGCTAAGCCCCCCCGCACTTACCTGTCGGGGCCGTCCGCAGGCGCCCGCTGTCGCCCGCGGACGGCAGCAGATGGCCCGGGCAGGTTAGAACCGTGAGGGGGGGAGGGGGTCCGATCCTCCGATCCAATCTGATCTAGATCGGGTCCTTTTCGGATCGGATCGGCCGATCCAGGGGTAGAGGATCAGATCAGATAATTTTATCCGATTTCCCCTGGATCGGGGGAACGTGGCTTTCCTAGCATTATATAGTAGAAATGTATGCATCCAACTGCTGTGAAAAGTTATGTTGGAAACATTTAACGTTAAAAGAGAGTTCTCTGATAACAGATACACTTTTGAAGGGGAATATTATGGTCTGTTTTTCCTCTTTACAGAAGAAATGTATATTATTTATATAGCATAATCACCACCCACTGCCTCCCCAGAATACTGTTACCCAGTACAACAAGAACTAATTAGCAGAAACAGTGTCAAATGAGTACAAGCATCTTGACCAGTACCACAAAACTGCATTTTCACCATTTGGAGATAGAACTGTTAAGGAGTTGTGCAAAAAACAGTTTAATAAACAGAAAATATAGCTTAATGCCTATTGTTGAACCAGAAGTCTTCACCACCACCACAAAAACACACCACAAACCAACCACCACCCCACTGAGGCTATAGCAAAATATGAGTCTGACCTCAAAATATGTAGCAATAGCACATGAACAACATGATTAATTGAGAAAGTTCAGACACCTGTGTACAACCCTTGGACAGATAGGAAGTGCACCTTTCTAAATACATCTGAAGCCATTAGCACATTAAGTTCTTGGAGCTCTTCAATAAAACATGACCAGAAAAAAAATCTGCATTCCTTACTAAAGAACTAAAAAAAAAAACAAAGTATGGAGAAAATCTTTACCACATAAAGTTTCACAATGCACATCGAAGGGGAAATGCCTAATATTGCAAAGAGGAGAAGGCATCCCAGATCTTGGCTCCCATGCATTTAAACTAAACTCAAAGATAAAGTGCAAAACAAGACTCTACATTTATGAGTATCTCTGAGTCATAAGCCATAAGAATTGTAGCATCTTTCAGTGCAAAAGCAATCTTCTGCTCCCAGATTAGGATATGCAGAGATATACTGACACAGCAAAACAATTCACAGCATTCAATATAAACGTCTCTGCTAGTGTGTTGTATTACCAGGCATTAACCTTCCACTGAATCCAGAATGGCATTACAACAATCATAAATTAATTTTGGATAAGACTTGGTGTTTCTGAAAGATATGCAAATTATCCTTTATAGGCTACAGTTTATTATACATGCCGCTGTTTACTGAGACACGTCTATTGACTTTCACTATAACACAGTGCATACATTGCTAGAATTCATTCTTACTGGTATTTGATGGCTGAGGTTCCATATCACCACTGTTGTTCCACTCAAGAACTGTTTCAGGAATTATGTGCCCAGACCCTTCTTCTTCTTCTTCTTCCTCCTCTTCATCATCATCATCATCATCATCATCATCATCATCATCATTTTCTTCAGAACTCTCATCTAGTGATTTATTGATGTAAACCTAGGGTAAGCTTTTGATTGCTTCATCCATTTCCCCATCACCAAAACAAATATTACCAACAGTTTTGTTTTCTTGCGTTGCTAATTTGCTATACTGTTCTCAAAGATGAGTTCAAGATGGAAGAATGAGTAACAGAAATTTTGCTGGTGAAAAAACTCCAGTGCAATCCAAAGAATGTAAAGTGGGCTTGAAATGAATGGGAGAATCTGGATTGTGCCCTTGTGGTTGTGATTCAGTGCATGAGAACCAAGACTGTAGTTGGGCTAGACATTGCTCTTGTATTCTGGCTTTGGCTAGGTTGCCTTCTGTCACTGTAACACATCAAAGCCACACAAGACACTTTGAGTGACACTAGTAAGAGAAAGAGTGAGCACTTATGAGGCACTCAAAACATCAGGAGATGCTACTGAGGGGATCACAAGATCTTTAGGATTCCGGAGGAAAAATGTTACGTAGCTTTTTCTAATAGTATCTGAATAAGCACTGACTTGGCAAGAAAGCAGTGTGGAAAAACTATATTCCCACACCATGTTATTTTGATACTATGGTAGAAGTTACAGCATGTTAACAGCAGAAGAGAATTTTCAGTGTGCACATTTTCCATGTTAAGGGGGCCTGCTGAAGGTGTCCTGCCGGAAGGCCATAAATCATGGAGCCAGCAATAAGAGTAACCATTGATAGAAAAAAGTCAGATGTTTTGCAAATCATCCTATTATTAGGATGCTTTGGGGAGCTATTAAAAGAGTAGGGAATATCAAGAACCCCCACATGTAGCAATAGAGGACACAATTTTAGTGCAAATGAATAGAGAAGATACTACAAGATGTCTGAAAAAGTCAGGTTGAATCGTGCAAGCCTCATTCCTAAATAGACAGATAGATAGATAGACTCTTCAAATTAGGTGATGCCTTTTACAATCAGTGTGCTACTTTTGGTATCACTATGAGGTATTATATCCTAGACAATTCTAGACAATTATCAACAGGTAAATGTTTTACCCCAAGTTCTTCTGGGATGCTGCATGTCCTTATAATCTGTACTGGGCAACAACACAGAGTAATTCCATTGATGTTGGGTGGACGTTTCCTCATGAGGCCTGACAGCTGTTCAGACAATAGCTGAATGAGTTGTGATAGTTTTATTTGTTAAGCCAACATTTCCCAACTAAGCTAATGTCCATCAGCACCTTTCTGAATAAACAACATGAATGCCAACAATAAGAAGAAAGGAGAAAGGGGTTTAGCATCTATGAATTTGGTGTTTAATTCAAGAAGCAGTATCTGTTCCAAGAGTTCTGGCATTAACTTCCCACAGGAATTGCAAACCTGGTAGCATTAAATTGGCACAGCTTATTTATATGCTAGAGAAAAGTGGGTTTAAGGCATGGGAAAAAAGAACAAGACACTTGTATTAATAATGTAATGCCAAAAACAATATTCAGCAATAAGAAAGCAAAATAAACAAAAGTGGGGAAAGGTAAAGTGAGGATGTTTATTTAGATTTCTATCCTCATATTTAAGCCTCTACTGGCTCCTAGAAACCATTTTGGTGAATATCCAAACACAGAATACATGAATGGTGCATCAAATATGAATTATTTCTTCTTAAATTATGTATACTGCAATTGGGCTTCTGTGCATGTATGTTTCAAGGTGGAACACTACTAACAGATACAAGTGCTATTCATATCTGACCTGGTCCTAGTGTATTTTGAACTCAGGTATTCGCATCTGGATACAAAAAAGGCTCATTATAACCACACCTATGTTGTTAAAGAGCAAAATGTAGTACCCTGCCATGAGTTTTTTTAAATTGCATCAGATCCTTTCTAGAATATTCTTCATGTCAAGGAAAATGTTAGAGTACCAGACAAGATAATGGGCCTGTTCAGACAACACACTAAGCCATGGTTAGGCTACTAACCCTTTTGCAGCAAGTAGTTAGTGAGCGTGTTTAACTGTGGTTATGAAGCCACCGTGGTTAGGAATGGTTCACACAACACACTAAAGTCATGGTTCACATGACACACTAAGCTATAACGTTTAGCTCAAAGCACTTAACCCTCATGGTTAGCATGTTGTCTGAACAGGGCCACTGTCTTTAGAAACAACGTTTAGTACCTGGACACAAAAGACAGTATCCTGTACTACTCCCACACTAGCAGAATAGCCCACTAGCACAATAGGAACTAGTGGCTCCTGAAAAAAATGAAAAAGATCGGCAATACTCATTTCTGGAATGGGCCACGTGAGTAGAGCTCACAGACAGGAGGTCTGGTGACCTGCCCCATTCTGGAAGGAATGCTGTTGTTCCTTTCTGTGCTTATTTTAGAAGCTGATAGCGCTTGTTGCACTAACAACTACTTTTCATGCAAAAGGTCCTAGGTTCGATCCCCAGGGTTTTCAGGTAGGTTGGAAAAAAGCCTGCCTGGAACTCTGTGGAGCCACCGTCGACAATACTGGGCTAGATAGACCAGTGGTCTGTCTCGACTTGGCATAAGGCATCTTCGTATGTTCCTAGCGGTCCATTTCACTAGCGCAACAGAAACTCGCAGAGGTGCTGCAGCAGTATCGTATACAGCCCCAAATTAGCTATAAAATTCCTGTTGACTGGAAATACAAGCTAACTTGTATTTATGCTACACCTGTTTTGCATGCCGTAATCCAAACCAATACTCATAAAACCATAGTTCTATAACTTTTTGAAAAACACTTTACAACTCCAAGAAAATTTTAGATTTTTCTGGAATGCCTACTCCCCCCCCCCCCCCCGAAATGTACGAGAGACAAGACAGAATGAGAAAGAAACAGAAAAGGAAGAATGATTATATCTGATTCTTTACTAGTATTTGAAATATACTTTTCCTTGACTTCACTTGTGCCCCATACAGAAATCATTGCTGGTTTGAGATATCCTGATATTATGCTACCTTCCTCTGCGCTGCCATCTTGTGAGTTCACATCTGTTTTGATAGTTAACTGTGAAACATTCAGCCTGTTAGCCTGATTCCTCCTCCCATTACACTTTGCCTTGTATGTCTTTATTGCTAGTTTATGTAGAAAAGTGGGAATGACAAGCCCTTTCTGTATGCATTAATGTGAAAGCTTACTCTTTTAAAACATATTATTAACAAGATTTTTGTTCGTCTCAAGGATTGGTTCTATATAAAGCTATTGTGCCTGAGAGACACAAATAAGACAAAATGTTGGGCCAAAACCCCTGCTTATGTAAGTTTGCTTGAAATAATCACCAACAGAATTGGGTCCATAAAGGCATTTTGCCATTCCCTCCTTTCTTTCTCTTTCTCATTTCCCACTACTAATTAACTTCAGTAAGAGAACCCATTTGGTTAGCTGCTAATTTTTATTCCTGATTGCACCTTTGATTTATTTTAGTAAAAATGTGAAACTGGTATGGTCTATAATCCTTAAATAGGGAGAAGTAAATAAGAGGCTTTGTGCTTTCGTTAGAGACTGCAGAAAGATCACTATAATCACTGTTCTCTGGTTTAAGGGAACTCCAGTGTTGTCTAAGGACTTCATCATCTGAAACGTTCCCCCTATAGTTTTACAGCTGTTGTAATCCGGCCTACTTGCTGAAGAAGTTTGGTTGTACGATTTGAAGATGCAAGCTTCATTCTCTACTATATGAAAAAGCATCGGTCCACATAAAGCAACCTCTGAATCTGAGAAAATTCTATAATTACTATTTCTTGTTTTGTTTTGAGGAAATTAAAGGAAGGATGGCTTAAGAAACCATCCACCGATGTCACAGTGGATGTTTAGCAGATACAGTGTGAAATAGAATTATTTCAAAAATACCAAGCTAAGGAACCACAGTGGAATAAAACGGTTAAGAGTAGTGAAGAAATCCAGAACAATGCCTTTCTAGATTCAATAATGCCTGAGAATTATAGTGATGAATGTGTGACAAGATAACGATTTCATGTCAACAAGCTTTTTTGACAATTCTCAGAAATATAAGACTATAAATATTTAATTGGAGGCTAAAACAGAGACACACAGAACTAGAAGGGAGAAACGCCATGACTAAAACATAATTATTGAAAATAATGGCAAAACAAATGGAAGAAAGCACAATACAGAACTATAGAAATATTTCTTCTCCTCCAATTATATGGGGAAATTATGATAAATATGTGATGAAATTAGCTTATACAACATAGATTTTGCTTTAGTCATGCAATCAGTTCTTCCTTTCACCTGTTACTTTTATACAGTAGACTTAGCAGTGACTATTTTTAAAAATGAAGAGAGACACATAATAATAAAAATGTAATTCAACTAAATACACTACTATGGAAGACAAGCACAAGAACTTGTTGCATATTAAAAGGGAAAGGCAGATGTATACTCGCATGCATGTATGCCTTTTCCCATAAGCAACTATGTCAATGCTATGGATTCAAGATCTTCTTGATCAGTGGTATTTGCTATAAACCAAACATTACAATGGATCTGCTTCGCCTTAACAGTCTAGAATCGTACATGCACTGGTACTTTGAACTGAGACAGTCATTGTGTGGCTACCTATTGTGTGTGCAGGAGATGTGCTGGATTAGCTTTTCCACATGCCAGTACAGGTGCTTAAAAACACTTTCAGTGGTAGGCCAAAAGCCCATTAGCACAATGCTCTACACGCCATTGGCAGTCACATGACTGCCTCAGCTCATGGTATCAGTACACAAGCACAATGTTACCATGCCGTAGAACGCTGAAATGCTTGTTCAAGTGCTTAAATTACAGCAAGCATAACACCTGAAGACAACTAGCAACAGCCTGCCATCAAGGAGCCCCATCTCCTGTCCAGATATATCAAACAACAGAAAAAAACACCACTGACTAAAATGTTTGTAAGGCATTACCCTTCCTGGAGGTAGTGTTCTGAACGCCTTTGTGTTCTTCAGTCGGCCACCATAAAGGGAAATCTTCAGGAACTTCCTGACCTTGTTGAGTAGAGTTTTCATGAAGCTTTCCATTGTTTGACACTTCACCAGCTGTAAGGATGGCATAACATATTGCATATATGCTGCACTGCTAACTTTGGTCTTCCATCACCATCATCATAACTTCTCTTAGTGGAGAGTGAAGGGCTATATCCTGTGTTCTTGAATGGCATTACTCTTGTTGTTTAATTAACTTAGTTAAATGTTCCTAAATTTGAGAATAGCTCAAGATGAGGGAAATATATAAATAGTCCAAGATGAGGAAAATATATATAAAAAAAACACCCACACAAAAAAGGGGGGCAGGAACAACCACACTAAGTGGTATGAACATTGTGAGCCCAAAAATAAACACATGAAGGCCGAATGCACTTGTGGGATATATGTAAGTAACAAGCAAGCTGTCACATCCGGAAAATATCTGCCAGACCACTTCAAAAGCAAACCTGTAAAAAGAATTATGCTTACTGATCCTAGGAGAAAGACGAGCCGTGCTATCATACTTATCCTCTTCAGATGTTCTGTGTTCTTGTGCTGGGTCTTCTTGTTTCTCATGTGCATCTAATTCTGTCATGATTAAGTTAAAAGATTGTAAAGGTTGGCATTTTTATCTAAATGTGCATATGTAAATGTGCACATTTATCCATAATTGGATAAATGAAAGCAGGAATCTAGAGCTCTTGGGAGGAAAGTTCCTCATTTGGTCCATAATGGCATTTTCTCTCAAGGAGTTACTTCTTGAGCATTTCTCACAGTAATTTGCTTCTGCTCCAGTGCCAAGTCTTGGTCTTTTCCTTGCGTCAATGAAGAGATAGAGAAGAGCACTATCATTTCCTCATCCATTCATTTACATCACTGTAAGATGTAGAGATGTAAATCTGATGGAGAGCATTCTCAATGATAAGGGAGAAAGCAGCAGCGATCCAAACAGAGGAAGCTTTGGAGAAGAGGGAGAGTTCAATGAGAAGAGGAAGTTTTCATTGAGAGGAAGAGAAAAAAAACCCCAGCAACTTTCCATTCAGCAGAATGGAAAAAATGAGAGTGAAGATAGCTAAGAAATTCATGCTGGTAATTCCATCATGTGGTGTGGGGGCGTTTTTCCCAAAATGACAGCTTATTTCTTTCATATTTGTCTAAGAATAGTAATTCTTAGTTTTCAGCTCCGAGTTCCCTAATATGCACATGGAATAAAATTGATTCTGCACATAGATGGAAACATGAACCATTTTCTTGGATTAACAACAATACAATAATATTCATCGTTATCAGAAAACCAACCATAAACTCTGAGGTTCACAGACTTACAGAATCTTACAACATGACCTTGGAGGTCATCTAGCCCAACCTCCTGCTTAATGCAGGATCTACAATGCAGGATGCAACTTCTGCATCCCTAACAGATTAGTTTAAATTAAATATCAAAGCTTGACCGTTCCCTGAGAAGTAACACCAGTCAGCTTGGAAGTATTAATTAACTTTTTCCTAACTTAAGGTGTCATATGATAGTGTCCAAGCAAACTCTGAGATGAAAGAGAATGGTTTGGGAATGTCTGGCATGAATACATACTCGTAACAATAAGCATAATACAGAAAGTAGCCAGTGCTTGCTTAAAACCCAGGTTATTGGCAAAAGGTCAATTGCAAAAAGGGAAGAAAACCTTAAGAAAGAAAAATTCCATCACATCACCCAAGAATCAAATAAACAGACACACAAAAGTACCAGGAGTGCATCAATAGCATGAAGAAACTCAGAGGAAGAAAATGCTCCTAATTGCCCCAATGCACTTAGCACAGATCAACAGAATCAGAATGAGCCTTGATCTATGTAGAGAGCAGAAGAGTAGAGAAAAGACCGTTTTCCCCAGCCAGAACATTCAGAATAACTTGAAATCATGAGATCTTTATTTGACCAATATTGTCCTAGTAACAATATGCAACATAGATATTCATGGAAACAAAACTGTATTTAAATATGTTTGATCAAACAACTGCACCAATTTACCATTTGAGTAGCTTTCATTATTCACTTATAATTGTGTCATTGGTTTATCTTTACTGAATGAACAGGTCCAAGTTAAAATTTAGATTAGTGTAAGGGGCTTAATGAGACAACTCTTTGTTTTCAGCTTGCTTCTTTCATGAACTTATATAGCTTGTCTATATCAACCTTAGGAAGTTTCCATCCTTCCTCAGAATGCTGGTCGTAATGTCTCATTCAGACAGTTCCTTAGCCCAGCTTTGAAACAAGAAAGCTGAAATCAAAGGGCTGGATCCAACTGTGATGTTCTACCAATGGAGGCAGTTCTGTCAGCAGAATGGAGAAGGGGAAGGATTGCCCCCACTGCCTGCAGCCACTCACACACTCAAAAGATTGGCTTAGGGGGGCTTGGAAGACCCCAGGAGCAGATTCTCCAGTGGCAGAGAGGAGAAAAGAGGAAGAAATATTGTGCTAGTGAGATTTTGCTAGCATAATATTGGATTTAGCTAAAATTAGAAATGCACGCATAGTCATGATTTTCTCTGCCCAGAGCAAATCCCACACATCTGTTGCTACAGGTAAGTGTCCCAAAGAGGTAGTAGGTTTGCAACTATTATTCTGGATCTGCGCAAAGAAACTGCTGTGATATAAATCACACAAGCTTTCCCCAGGATAGCCAGCAAAAATGATTCAAATCTCTACTGCTGCCTGTACTTTTGAATGGGAAAATGCAATTGTCCAAATGTGAAAAGTTATACACATGCAGTGTACAACAGTGGCTCACTGTTTATGCTTTTGGAGAGGTCTCTTAAATAGTAACACTTTCCCTAGGCAGGAGGACAGAAATATCTATGAAAAGAAGAAAATATATTTCTAATATCACCCTTCCTCCCAGTACCCTTACGTTTTGCCCCCGCTCCAGGAGCAACACCTGTTAATGAAACCTTTTTCCATGCTATGCATTGCCATATAAAGAAAGGTGACCACAACCAGAATTCTAATAGCAATTGAACATTTTCCTTAACATCGGGGAAGGGGGATGTATTTTCATTCAGGAAGCAACACATAACTGAACAATCTGCTGTTTTAGTTTCTGAAACCATAAAGAAATTGATATAACGCAGAGAGCATCCTTCATTAACAGTGCTGTTGTATAATTCGCTACTTGTCTAAGAAGTTCAACAGTAACTCTAAGGAGGCATATCGAGAAAGTTGGAATGCCACATCATGCAAGAGCTAAACTGAAACACATTTCAGTGAGATACCCAAAACACTCACTTAAACAGTAGCCTTGGCAAATATTTATGTATAAATATGATTATATAAGAAACGAAGGAAAATGATCTGTTAGCTACAATACATATGAGAAATGGTTATTTGGAGGAGTTTATTTGACTCTGGTTCTGAACGTTTATTTGACTCTGGTTCTGCATACAAAGAAATCCAAGGTGAAAGAAAAATTTAAAATCCCATCAGGAACACCTAGATTACAAGATTTCAAACAGAAGTGTGTCTCTCTCTCTCCTCCCCCCATCCCTTCCAGCTCCTCCTGTGTGGGTGTGAGAGAGATGATCATGGCCAGGTAAAACCAGACATAGACTAATTTATCTGAATAAACATAAAACCACCCTTAAGGTTTTGTACAGAACAGTTTTACTGTTTTTTCCATTCTATCCATCAGAGAAAAAAAGATCCTCAAGCAGCATTCTGCCATCCTTTCAAGACAACATTAGTCTAGATATATAGATATATTCATAATCATTGGCTTTAATTAATATTCAGGAACATATTGAAATGAAATCAGTATGCGGCATGCAGTATGCATCAAAGGGAAAAATCTGTTTCACAAATGGAAGATAGCTCTCTGAAAAACCAAATTAGTTCTGTCCAGATTATTACTTTGCAAAAGGATATGCTGACACCTGGACATTTGACACAATAGCACATTGGAGATATGAATACAATAGTTTAATTAATCATACCCTTAAGCACTGACTGTAGATTGGATAGGCATTTATATTCTACTTATGATTGCTTCATGGAGTGAGTTGTAGGCACATGCACAGCCCACCTACACCGTAAAATGTCATGAGTGATAAGAATGTGCTCCCTTCTCTTGATACCCATGATTCCCTTTTTGGGCAGACATATCATGCCTATGAGACATACAGGTATAATATTCCATCCACATATGAAAGAAAACATAGCTCATGAAATCACTATTGCAAAACACTATGTGCAGAAACTACACAAAAAGGAGATGGTATAAACCGAACCATATTCTATCGAATTTCTACCACACACTAGATTTCACTTCATATCTAATAATACCAGAAACACATAATTTTGGAAGACATTTGAGCATTGGATATGTGATTCATAGCCACAAGAATGGTAAGTATCTTCTTGCTAAAAAAAAAAAAGAGCTTCAGTAAAGTCTACATAAAAGATAGCTAGTAAAATTTGTTACGCTTACTAGTACTCTCCGGATGCTGGTTTTTGGAATCACCACCATCAGGTCTCCATGGAACATCATATGGATCTTCATCCCCATCAGTGTGGTCCTTATGAGTAACATCATCTGCATAATAATATATGAATGAGTTGTAATCCCAACCTGAACCTACAAGAACACTATAGTCATATGTACATTGTTTTGAAATGTTTTAATATTATGTAAACAGCCCAGAGAGCTTTGGCTATGGGGTGCTATACAAATGCAATAAATAATAATAATAATAATAATAATAATAATAATAATAATAACAACAACATCTGATAACTTCCTCCAAGGGAGAGCGAAGCTGGCAACAAGGACCTTTCAGAGATCCCCCCACAATTATGAAATGATCTCTCCACTGAGGACTGCCAGGGGTCAACTGTTCTATTTTCGGTGCCAGGATAAGGCTGTCATCAATTCCCAGGCCTTTTATGCCATTATATGGGGGTATTTATGGCAGCTATTTGAACAGGTCTAGTATTTTATTCATTTTTTTTAGCTTGTAAATTGTTTTAAAATTTTGCATGTTTACATTTTAATGCTGTATTTTATCTTGTGAATTGTTGTGAACCACCCAGACAGCTTCAGCTATTGGGCAGTATAGAAATCAAAATAAATAAATGATTAATCTTTTCTTACTGACCTAACACCCACAGTATTTTCATTAGTAATTCTTAGAAGATACCAATTTGCCTGACGTCCTAAAATAATTCCTGTTCCTTCTTTCCCACAAATCATCTTCCAATTCAAGTTTTTGGAACCAATGTGAGCTTTTTTTGGCCACAGCATTGCATTGAGCAGGGGGTTGGACTCGATGGCCTTACAGGCCCCTTCCAACTCTACTATTCTATGATTTTAAAGAGCCTGGATGAGCATTTCCACACCACATGCTTGAAGGGACAAATAGATCAGAAGCTTTCATTTCTTCTCTTAACTATTCACAATGTAGCGCTATGTCCAAACCCAGACAAAATCTAGTTAGACTGCTGTCAAACAGCAAAATAGCCTGGAAGTTTCAATAGGGCAGTTATTGGGAAATAAATTCAATTTCACAACCTTATTCTTTCAACAAAAATATTTTACACAATAACAGTTCCTTTTTCTGGATCAGGAAACCAGGTAACATTTTAGCCAGCTTGGAAAAACAAACAAACCTGACTTTGAGAAGAAAAAGAAAAAGAACCACAGAAACGGAAATATGAGGATGTTTTCCACAGTTTTTTGGGGGGTATTGATTGTTACGGAGGGAGGAGAAAATGGTATCCAACATCGCTTTAATTCTGAAACTGTGATTTATGTTTGAGGGTGCATTAGCTGTTCAGCAATGTATGGCTATTTTTCACTGCATATGTATGATATCTGATAGAAAAGACATTGGCACAGTTGTAAAGCACATCGGGTTGTATCCAGTTAGTGTCCCTTCAGCTGTTGTATGGTTATTTGATTCAGCAGAGGCTCTTAGCCACAAAACAAAACAGGAAAAGACAGGATATTTGGTGATTTCCCCTCCTCTCAGCAGCCTCCCGGGCCCCTCCAAATCTTCTCTGCAGAGTTGGCGGACCCTTCAGAACAGTGTGGGTAGTAGGGTGGGGGGCTACAGGGGGGAGTGGGGTTCTCCAAAACATAGACACCCCTGTTCTGGTAACATAATCCTCTTATGGATCAAAAGGCCTTCTATCGGTGTCAAGATGTCAACTGGATACAACCCATGTCTGTATGTATACAAGATCTTCAGTATGTAGCAACTGAAATCAAAGAACCTTAGGTCGGAGAGCTGGGGAACACTTATTCCTGACACCATGGGAAATTGTTGCCATTGGAATAGAGTAATTGGTTAAACAGTGTTGTAACATCATAAGGACTCTTTGTAGTTTTTGCTATAATAGAGTAACAAGGCCACTCTTCTGGAATTTTTCAGTACTAGCTCAGAGGGCCACTGCTCTGACACAACGGAAGACAATTTCCCTGATTGATACTTGCAATTTTTTCACCCGATTACCCAATATCATTCTGTTATATTCCAGGCATACCTGTAGAATAAGGATGTCTGATGATACTGGGATCTGTTGTTACTCTGTCATTTGCAGAACCACTGCCCACACCAATGTCATCATCCGTCACTGGCGGCCGTTCTGTGAATCTCTTTCCATCAATAAAGCGTGATCCGTCAGAATTGAAAATTTCTGTTGGAAAAAGAAAGGAAAGAATTGTACATAGCTCTTAGACTCAATACAGATGAATATTTGCAGTAAGATGACCAGGTATTGCAGCAAGGCAGCTATTTACCTAATGGTAACTAAACCATGGCCATTGTACACATATAGCCACATAGCAGCCAATTCAGACTACGTTTTAGCTTTATGTGAACATGCAGCAGCGAGCCTCAGACTCATGCACTCCAGCATGGCTGTGAGGAGGCAATTGGAAACATCCTCTTCCCAGAACTTATAGTTACATCCAAAATGGGAACATTGGTCAGTTTAAACTGTGGTTCACTTCAACAATGTTGTAATTACGAGTTAATCCTGGATTCTTTCAATAAGCTCTACTTTCAGCTAACCACAGTTTGCCCTTCTTGCATATAAAGATTCACTGTAGTTAATTAAAAACAATGCTTTCAATCTCCTTCTCGCAGTCACAAGACAGGAAGGAGGGGGGAACATAGCACTTTCTGTTCTGTGAATTATGGAATGTACTGTATATACAATGACATGATGTCATGCCAGCGGAAACTAGGTTCCGAACTATGCACAAGAGCAGAATCCAACTAAAGTTACTGGTTGAAATTACACTTGCACAAACCATTGTGCAAATGGTTGTAGAATCATAGAATCATGGAATAGTAGAGTTGGAAGGGTCCTTTAAGGCCATCAAGTCCACCCCCTGCTCAATGCAGGAATCTGTTCAATGCATAACTTGTGCAAACCATTGTGCAACCTGTTGTGCAACTGCTTGCACAACCAGCTGTGCAAGCATAACAGGCAAGCATTTGTGCAACAGAAAGTTTAGGCAGAGCTCTATTAGTGTGATTCAAGCTCGCAGGATGACATCACTGGATATTATGCAAAGTGTTTTCAAACACATAGAACAGTGCAGAAGGCCCTGGATGTGCAGACCTCCCTGCGTTAGAAGGGACACATAATCAATTTCGGGCACAGTTTGCAAGGCTTACACTGCAATCCTATGACGTCTACTTAGAAATCCCATTAATTACAGTGGGTCTTCCTACAGAGTAAATGTGTGTAGCAATGGAAACGTTTAGGAACCAATGACAAAAAAAGCCTTCCCCAACTTGGTGCCCTCCAGATGTTTTGGATTTCAATTTCCATCGGCCCAGCCAGCATGGACAATGGTCAGGATCACTGGGAAGTTAAGAGTCTAAAAAATCTGGAGGGCACTAGGTTGGGGAAGGCTGGTGTGTAGGATTGCAGCAGCATTCCAGACTGATATGTTTCAGCATTGCCTGAGGAAGGCATTGCATGCAGAAAAAAGCATTGAGAAAGCCGACTCACAAAAGGCACCTATGCTTCTCTTTTCTGAAAGTTCTTATAATATATGAAAAAGGAATGTATACTTCATGATATGTGGTTCAAAGGCAATAAGCTAAGAAATAGCTGATAGGGGAAGAAGCCAGATAGCAGAAATACCCACAACATTTTGTTGTGTGGTCTCACTTGTACAGTTTAACAATAATATGATTATTTTTAATAGTTCAGAATGACTTTATAGAGCCGAATTCTAGTGGCTAAATAGAAAATCAATGGTTTTAAAGTAAGGTAGATGTTTATGCTATTAAACTTAGGTAGATGTTTATACTATTAAATACTCTGGATGCATTTTCTTCTGATATATTGACAGTTTGTAAGTCTTATATCCATTCTATAAAGTATACCCCAACACAACATGTATGAAATTAAGTTTTTACCTATTTTGCTTTCATTATTCGGCCAAATGGAGTATAACTTTATCACCGGGTCACAATTTACATCTGCTTTTTCTACACAGGTGAAAACATCAGAAAATTATCTGGTTAATTTTTGTAAAAAGCAATAAAAGAAACAGGAAGTGAAAACAAAATTGAGGGCAGAATCCAGTGGGGCACTTTCGGCAGCATGCAATGGGGCTCATACGCATGCGGCCAGCCCCTCCAGTTCTGGTCTGTGTGCGGCCAGCCCCGCTGGTTCTGTTGTACAAGAAGCTCCTACTGCTTACAGGATACTATGTAGCATTTCCAAGGGCATAGTTTCTGCCCTTCCGCCCCTCGCCGATTCCCTTCCGCCCATCGCCAATTCCCTTCCACAAGCGATGGATCCTGTCAATTCCGCTGCGCAAGCAGGACCCATCATTCACACATGGGAGATTCAGCGCTTTTTAGAGAAAGCCCTGAAATGAATGGAAACGCTAGTTTCTGAAGGAAGGCAGGTTGACAGATCTCTGTTATGTGACCTCCATTAACCTGCCTCCTTCCCTAAATGAGCATTTCCGCTCATTTGGGGTTGCCCTGCAAGTGCTAAATTGACGTTGCATAAGCAGTGGGGGCTGCTTGTGCAACAGAATTGGCAGGACATCAGAGAATCACCGGGGAGTGTACACACTTCATTGGATTCTGCCCCGACTTTGCACCAGGTTTCAACTGAGAACTCAACCATCACATATACAACACAAATCCCCCTAAATGTTCACTTGTTGGTGAGGGGACTAGAATTTGGAGTTAGCAAATATACTGTACTCATTCATATTAAGCGTGGAGTTTTGTTAAAAGAAAAAAAGGTTGAAACACATTATAAAAACTCAAAACACATAAATCTTGAAAAACTTGCTAACAGTTAAAGGCTAAATTTTGCATGAGGCTAACATCTGTATCCTTTCTGTCAACTGGAAACGCCATCTACTTTCTAACCATCCTAAAAGCTCTAGAAAGTTGTAGTCAGAACAATTGCTATTTTTTAGAATAACATCAGATAGCAATGTAATTTTCTTGGGCTCTCACTGAACTTCAGCCACATATAAGTTTTCTTGGACAAAGCAGCCCCGTGCAGACCTACAAGAAACTTAGCATATGTTGAGCTCCACTCATCTCTTGTTTCTTCTGTTTCATAAAATGTATCACAGAACCTTTTTTTCAGCAAACAAAACGAGGCACTGAATGTGTGACTCTGAAATATGTTCATGGGGAAGTATGTGAAGAAACCAAGACATACCTGATGCATTGAAGCAGAAGGTATCATATCGGTCAGATATATTTGACGTAAGTACGTAAATCCCAGTGTTATTTGCTGCACAGAGATGATAAGGGGTATGTCGGGGAAGTACAATTTTGTCTTCTATATAACCATATCTAGGAAAAAGAGACATAATCTTATTAGTGGGCAGAAGGTAGACATGAAGGTAGTTCTCTAGTTAATTTGCAATACGTCAACACAAATTTATCTGATTTTTCATTGTTTAAGATTAGCAGCAACAAAATGACTCCTCCCTACACCAATGCTCTAATTCAGTCTTCCCCAACCTGGTGCCCTCTATTTATTTATTTATTTATTTATTACATTTGTATACCGCCCCATAGCCGAAGCTCTCTGGGCGGTTTACATAGGATTAAAAACAATTAAAAACAATATACAAAAATTAAAACAGCAAAAACATACAACATACACACAATCTGTACATTTAAAAACCACTTCAACACTTCAAAAAACTACAAAAACAGAACAAAACAAACCCAGGCTCCTCAGATATTGCCAAATGCCTGAGAGAAGAGGAAAGTCTTGACCTGGCGCCGAAAAGATAACAATGTTGGCGCCAGGCGGGCCTCGTCGGGGAGATCGTTCCACAATTGGGGAGCCACCACAGAGAAGGCCCTCTCTCTTGTTGCCGACCTCCGAGCTTCCCTCGGAGGAGGCACTCGGAGGAGGGCCTTAGATGTTGAACGTAGTGTTCGGATAGGTTCATGTCGGGAAAGGCGTTCCATCAGGTATTGTGGTCCCAAGCCGTGTAAGGCTTTATAGGTTAAAACCAGCACCTTGAACCGGGCTCGGAAACATACAGGCAGCCAATGCAAGTGGGCCAGAGTAGGTCTTATATGTTTGAACATATGTGTTGGGACTGCAACTTCCATAATTACCAGCCAGCATGGCCATTGTATTCAGAAGAAATTCTTGGGCACAGACTTCTTTAATTCTCAGTATATGTCTTTTGTACCTGGCCCCGATTGCTGGACCTCAGGCTTCTAATAAAAAACCCAAAGTAGATCCTGCAATCTAAAGTCTGCCCACCCTATATTTAACTATATAACTAATGTACCCAGAACTATATGTTACTATAGAACATCTGTGAAGGAATCACATTTCCCACAATGTAGGTATATAAAACAATAGAAATACAATATAGAGAAAGTAAATACTGTATTGTAGTATAAATCTTCAGATTATTTAATTTGTACTGTACTCATAGAATATAGGGGTGTGCACGCCCAAAATTATCGTGTCGTATCGTTATCGGAAATCACTTTAAAAAAAATTGGATTGGATTATATCGGAGGTTAATCGTATCATATTTCCGATATTTATTTCGGATCCCTATTTTGCCCTATAGAGTTGCTTTTTGAGACAGAAAGGCCTATAACTTCTGTATTTTTAAAGTTAGAGACTTGAAACTTAGTCACAGTGCTTATGGGGTATGCCTAAGTATGTATGAAATTTCAGAACAATCCCTCCAACCATGTATTTTATATGAATTTTTGAAAGATTGTTTAATTTCTGACAGCTCAGAATGACAGCTCGCCACGTACATTTAGAGATCTGTCAAAAAAGGTGCACGATCTTTCAAAAATTCATATAAAATACAGGTGTGGAGGAATCGTTCTGAAATTTGGCACATATGTGTAGCAACATATGTGTAGCAACTCAATTGTCCATTCTGAATTTAATTAATCTGTGGATTTATGATACAGTATAACTTAGATAGCTAAAAGGTGTAGGCTCTTTGAGGAAGTAGTAAATGTATAAGCTACAATGGGTTCCACTTTTTAGAAAAAAACCTGAGAGGTTTATTGTAACAAATGGAAGGAATTATATTTCAGTACTAAAGCACATGCTTTGCGTGCATCAGGTATTCCTGAAATCTCTATTTAAAAGGATCTCACCAATCTGAGCTAAGAAAGACCTCTGAATGAAAACCTAGAGCTTATCTACACTACTGCTTTAAAACGGTTTATAACAGTTTTAAACCTGTTAATAACGGTTATTAACTGGTTCAAAACTGTTATTAACCATTTTAAAGTAGTAGTGAAGATAGGCTCCTAGACAGCAACTGCAGTCAGCTTAGATAGCATTGGGTTAGACAGCCAAATGGCCTGACTGGATATAAAGCAGCTTCATATGTTCATTGCATTTAACAATCATGTGGATGATTGGAACTGTGTTAGGGTGTTGTATTTAGAAAGGAGAAGATATTTTCCTCCAGTCCAATTTTCTGATCCACTGGCTTTTAATATCTGTGTTTTGAATTCCTGAGTCTGACCAGAGGGTGATTAAAGGGTGGATTGCTTCATATTGTACAAGGAGTTATAATACGCAGTTTGATGCTGTCTGTTTCAGCTCTGTGATTCCATGAACCCACACTCCCTACATTTTCCCAACTTATTAGCATTAACAAACTGACAGTGGTATTGCAAACAGGGACAGAAACAAGAAGAGACAAGGATCAAGTTCTAGTTTATGTGCAGGGATGATGAAAAACACACCACCCTCTAACAATTGCAAAGCTTTAATAAAATGCTGAAATAGCAATAAAATACTTAATGTCACTCTTATTATTCTGTATTGAGCACAGCATATAGGGAGCCTCATAAATCAGGCTGAAGTTTCAATGCAACACGTGCTTAATAAAATTATGTAATGGGCTATGGACTTTCAGGGCCGTGCAGAGCTGGTAATATACCCAGGCCAGATGGGAAGTGTGTGCCCCCCCCCCCATTTCAAACTGCTCATTAAGTATTTTTTAATCAGTGGCACTGATTCAGTGCTAAATTCATATATGAACTAGAACGATTTATTAAAAAGGTAATGGGAAGCACTTTTATTCAAGATGTAAGACATCACTTCTTCACATTCAGAATTTCACGATGGATGGCTTCTGCATTGTTTCCGCAAGGCATGCTCCTCGTTTCTCGATGGGAAGCTTACGCTACAGAAGCAGTAGCGTAAACTGGGGGGGACCTCCTCATCGGAGTGCCCCCTCAAAATCATGGGCCCAGGCCAACTGGCCTCACTGCCCCCCCCTGCATGGCCCTGTGGACATTTTGCAATTCTATATCGAATGCAATTTTATATAAAATTCCTCAAGTTTTACTGGTTTACCTTAGATCTCCTTCGGTGAGAGGGTAGATTAACTGTGAATGAGCAACCTCGCCCTCGGCCCTTTACCCTTTTAAAGAATGGCTACTGATCAGGCAGAGACATCTGGCACGTCTGTTGTAAAGAATACGGTTCACTCTTAAGTGAGACCCAAAGAACTATAGGCCACTTCATGATTCATGTCCACCTGGTTCACATCACAGCATGACTTTGTAGCATTAAATGTTAATTGTGGATGGAACATAACTTAGCTAACACAACAATGTTTCCTGTTCGTTCAACAGAATGTATGGGAGTGTGAAAACTAATATCCCTTCTGTATAATTTTAGTCAAAACCATTTATATTCATACCCAGTTGACTTACATTCACATTCATTTTCTATTCCAGTTGTATACTGTATATATTGCTTAGGCTACAATCTTGTGAATAGATACCTGGAATAAATCTCACTGAACTCAGTAGGACTGATTTCCCAGTGAATGTGTATAGAATCAGGCTGATTTATTTATTTATTTATTTATTTATTTATTTTAGCTGGCCTTAATAGAAGGCAAACAAGCAGGGCTTCCAAAGCTGATCGTAAACCTAGCAGGTTTCGTATGGGTAAAGGTGGTTGTTCATATAACCTGGCCCCAAATCATTTAGGGCTTTAAATATCAAAATCAGCCCTCTGAATGGACCTGGAAATTAGGGGTGTGCACGGACCCCCCGGATCGGATCGGGACCCGGATCGGGACCTCCAATTTTGTCCCGGACCGGTTCGGACAAAATCGGAGGCCCCCCGGACCGGATCGAGTCCGATCCCGACCCAAAAATCGTACATTTTTGGATCGGCCGCCATTTTTTTCCCCATAGACTTGCATTGCAATGCAAGTCTATGAGGAAAAAATGGCGGCGGGTGGGTAAGGGGGGGCCTAACTCCCTCCCCCCCCCCGGGGCCGTCCGCTGTGGACGGCCCCGGCAGGTAAACCCCCTCCCCCGCGCTCCCTACCCCCCCTGGGGCCGCCCGCTTCCATCCGCTGGCGCCCGCGGGCGCCAGCGGATAGAAGCGGACGGCTCCGGGGGGGGGGGGGGGTAAGCCCCCTTCCCCGCCACTGCTTACCTTCTCGGCCCGTCCGGCGCCGGCGGCTACTACCAGCGGGCTCCGCGGCCTACTCTCGAGTAGCGCGCCGGGTGATGACATCACCCGGCGCGCCATCCTAGAGCAGGCCGCGGAGCCTGCTGGGAGTAGTAGGCGCCGGCGCCGGACGGGAGCCGCCGGGCCGGGCAGGTAAGGGCCCCCCTCCCCCCTCCGCGCGCCCCCTCCTCCCCTCCACGCACCCCCTCCTTACCTTTCCGGCCCGGCGGCTCCCGTCCGGCGCCGGCGCCTACTACTTCCAGCAGGCTCCGCGGCCTGCTCTCGAGTAGCGCGCCGGGTGATGACATCACCCGGCGCGCCATCCTAGAGCAGGCCGCGGAGCCTGCTGGGAGTAGTAGGCGCCGGCGCCGGACGGGAGCCGCCGGGCCGGAAAGGTAAGGGCCCCCCTCCCCCCTCCCCCCTCCGCGCGCCCCCTCCTCCCCTCCACGCACCCCCTCCTTACCTTTCCGGCCCGGCGGCTCCCGTCCGGCGCCGGCGCCTACTACTTCCAGCAGGCTCCGCGGCCTGCTCTAGAGTAGCGCGCCGGGTGATGACATCACCCGGCGCGCCATCCTAGAGCAGGCCGCGGAGCCTGCTGGGAGTAGTAGGCGCCAGCGCCGGACGGGAGCCACTGGGCCGGAAAGGTAAGGGCCCCCCTCCCCCCTCCGCGCGCCCCCTCCTCCCCTCCACGCACCCCCTCCTTACCTTTCCGGCCCGGCGGCTCCCGTCCGGCGCCAGCGCCTACTACTTCCAGCAGGCTCCGCGGCCTGCTCTAGAGTAGCGCGCCGGGTGATGACATCACCCGGCGCGCCATCCTAGAGCAGGCCGCGGAGCCTGCTGGGAGTAGTAGGCGCCGGCGCCGGACGGGAGCCGCCGGGCCGGAAAGGTAAGGGCCCCCCTCCCCCCTCCGCGCGCCCCCTCCTCCCCTCCACGCACCCCCTCCTTACCTTTCCGGCCCGGCGGCTCCCGTCCGGCGCCGGCGCCTACTACTTCCAGCAGGCTCCGCGGCCTGCTCTAGAGTAGCGCGCCGGGTGATGACATCACCCGGCGCGCCATCCTAGAGCAGGCCGCGGAGCCTGCTGGGAGTAGTAGGCGCCGGCGCCGGACGGGAGCCGCTGGGCCGGAAAGGTAAGGGCCCCCCTCCCCCCTCCGCGCGCCCCCTCCTCCCCTCCACGCACCCCCTCCTTACCTTTCCGGCCCGGCGGCTCCCGTCCGGCGCCGGCGCCTACTACTTCCAGCAGGCTCCGCGGCCTGCTCTAGAGTAGCGCGCCGGGTGATGACATCACCCGGCGCGCCACCCTAGAGCAGGCCGCGGAGCCTGCTAGTAGTAGTAGGCGCCGGCGCCGGACGGGAGCCACCGGGCCGAGAAGGTAAGTGCCCCCCTCCTCCCCCCCACCCCCGCTGTCCACTTTCATCGGTGGGCGCCCACTGGCGCCCGCCAATGGTAGCGGCGGTGGGCGCCAGTGGGCGCCCGCCGATCCGCCGATCCGCCGAACCGGTTCGGAGCTTTTTCGGACCGGTTCAGATTGGATCGGCCGATCCAGCTGCGGGATCGGAAATCGGATAATTTATCCGATTTCCCACTGGACCGGACTCGGATCGTGGATCGGGTCCGATCCAGTGCACATCCCTACTGGAAATGCAATGGCAACCAGTACAGTTTCGATGTAATATGACTCAACTGTGGAACCAACAAGCACCTGAGAAGATTCCAAATCATCTTCAAAGGCAGCCCCAGGTAGAGCATATTATGGTAGTCTAGTATGGATGAAATTACTGCATGTATAACTGAAGCAAGATAGGATTTCTTTACAATCAAATCAGGAAAGAGCCTCTGCCTGATTTTCAGGGATTTTCCCCTTCCTTCTGTACCATCTCCTACCACACTGAGTATGGTCTCCCAGCCATTTGTGTAGTAATTTGGAGGGGCTTGATGGACTGCCATGGAAGTCCACTTCCACTAGCCTATTTGCATGTGTCTAAATCAGTATCCAAGCATTCATTTTCTTCCTGTGATAGAGCTGCCTATCAATTTACATTCCATGATTTAGATCCTATCCCTTCCAAAAAAAAAGTAATTATAATGCAAGTTAGGCCAGAATGGCAAATGGTGCTATAGGAGACCTTTCAAGAATGTCACCTGGGCCCAATCTACATGGCTGATCTCATGCAGAGCAAGAACACATTGGGCTGTCACCAATCCACAGCAACCTTACAGCTTCCTTCTGGAAAAGGTGCATGCAGTGAACCTGTTAGTAAGCAGAAAGATGGACTTCACAGAGTTCCAAAATACTGCTAAGAGACCTGTGTAGCCTAATGCAGTAAATAGATTTTAGCAGGCTTTAGTTGACAAGAGTAGGCCTCATTCTTTGGATGGGCCTTTCATAGTTATGTCACCATTTTCTTATAGAGTCTTATTCTCAAGATGAGGTGGGAGGTTTTCACTCCTAACCAGGCACTATAAAGGCAGTTAGTTTTCAAAGTTTAAATGCTTTGGGAACCTGCAAGAGGGAGTTCCCACTTCTTCTTCTGAGAGGGGGGAGGGATGCAGCCTGTCAGCTCCTGAGAGGGAGGCAGACATCTAGCACAGGAGCCTATAAGACCCAATGCACAGGCTTCATGCTTGGTCTAGCTTCAGGAGAAACTGCATGTGCTACTGACCAGGAGAACCTACAGTTCTAGCTCAAAGGGATGGCTTCTATCTATTGTGGGAGCCCCAATAGAGACCCAGCTATGGCTGCCTCTACAAGAGGCATTTAAAGCTCTTTCAAGGCGCATTAAAAATTTTACCTCTACAAGAACGGAGCGCAAATCAGGCATAGAGGCGTGTTTTCTCTCCGATTATGCGCATTATTGAATGCGTGTTAAATAGCTAGTTTTATTTTGCTCCGGCCGCTAAAGCGCATTTTGACTATGTGAACAAGCGATTCTCCGCATGTCAACAGTTTAAATTGCATTTCGGTCATCCAGTAATGCGCTTCGCCGCCTCTCGTACAGAGGTATTAGGCGTAAATGCGCTTCTGTGAATATGCGCATAATCGCCTAACCAGGCGTAAAGGCGAATTCTTGTAGATGAGGCCTATGAAAGCTTGATTAGCTGGAAGGAGGTGTGAACTTTCTTTGCATGTATATATCCTGAATCCATTTTCTATCAATAAACAGTCATCCTTTTGCACAGGTGGCGTGTTTCATCTTGGTAACCAAAAGAACCTGATAGATGACTTGGACCTGGCAGGACCACAACCCAACTCAACACAGTGCATTTTCACAAACTTGTTTCAGTGCACTGCTTTCCTTAAACATGGCTCCCATGCAGTTCAGCTGCAGTGTGCCCTGCCCCCAAATTAAATCTTGGGTGTGACTAGGTGTTTCTGTAATCTGGCTATGACATGGCAGTGAACTGGTCAAGGGGAGAGGCCATCCCCTCCCCCCCATTCTCTCTTTTCCCCCATTCTCAGTAGGGTGCTTTTGGACTCAAGTTTACTTTCCCACTTTGCACTACTTCCTAATAGCACTGTTTTAACCATTCACAATAGTGCAGAAGCCTACTTTACCCATTCACCACATGCAGCCTGGTTTTCCCATTCACAATAGCGCAGTAGCACTGTTTTAATCATTCACAATAGCACATTAGTCTGCTTTAACTATTCACAATAGGTAGCATTGTTTCCTATTCACAATAGTGCAGTAGTGCTGTTTTAAGCTTTCACAATATTCCAATGGTGGATGAGAGGGGAGAGGTGTTATGTAAACTAGAGGGGCTTAATTCAGTGCTTCCATTAAACTTCCCTGAGCAGGAGAGGTGGACAGGGGCAGGGAACAAGCCTCTCTCATTCACTGTGCACTACCTACGTGATTGATGACATTTAGTTCTACTCATTGGACTCTGCCCACCCAACCCCAAGAAGAACATGCACATCATGTAGCGATTCAAAAGCAACAGGAGTTCAGCTTTTCAACAGAATACGGAGGTCTATAGTAATGAACGTGAAGGTGCTATTTAGTGCTGGTGTTGAGTTATATCTTAATAGCTTCAAAGATTCTCATAGAAATTGCTACAAACAACATATATAATATGTTGGAAAAGAAGATGGGAAAAGAAGATTTGGACTATCACGGTGATGAATAAAATAATAGTTTATACATTCATACCATTTTATCAATTTTTGAAATTGGGTTAGGCCAGGTGATCTAGTAACCTTAGATATACTATATATATGTTAAGTTGAAGTATTGTAACAAGTTTGAATAAGCGCATTGGGAAACAAACATTTTTAAATGATATGTTTTTTTAAAGTGGCATTTTATCAATTTGTTTTCAGAGATTCATTAACACTCACAAACACTCATACAGAAAGAAGTCTACAGCTCATTTATTGTGTTAACTTACTGAGGCATATGTTACCTTTAGGCCATGCAATCACCTAAGACAAGGAACAATTCCTTCCAGACAATGAAGTTGCTAAACCAATATTCACCCTGCCCTTTGGTGCATCTGTCTACGTAGGTGGGCAGGAAGACTGGTAAATATTTACTGAACATATCTGCAATGTTGCTGATGAGAGTATACTGACTAATAGAGTGATAAACAGTATGAACTACGAAGTCTCTGACTCAAGTCTTGCCTAAGCTGTGGACTCACTAGGTGGCCTTAAGTGTAAGCCACGATTCTCTCCCAGCCTCCACACCTGAAGTACGAGGATAAATGTACCGATAGATTTTCCAGCTTTGTTCTAAGAATTACTGAAAACATGTGTGTGAGCAAGTGCTTTGAAGACATGGCTCTTTAGCTGGTGGGTTGCACCACCAGCTGCACCGCCTTCTTCTTTGTAAAGTTTAATAATAATAATAATAATAATAATAATAATAATAATAATAATACAGAAAAAGTTGGAAGGAGAGAAAGAAAAAGACAAACAGCGGGAGAGAAGGGGTTGGAGTAGGAGAAACAGGAGGTACACATTAAAAAGAGTGGGTCTTATAGTGCAGACTAGGCTTGATTTTAAGTTGGGTCCAGAGTCTGAAAGCTTTAAAGAAAAACTACTTGCCTAAAAGACTATATAGATTCTTTAAATAAATGATAACAAAAAAGAAAAGGTGACACGGAACAAATGTTGGGAGTGGATAAAGATGCTGTGTACAGGGCTAAAGGGGAGGATTAAAGTTTTAAAGTGGGCACTTCGCCTAAAGCATGAAGGAACACCTTCAGTCCATGGACTATACACGTGTTGCTTGAGGAGTGAAGGTAAGGGAAGCAAAGCCAGATCTGCAGCTGAAAGAAGTGTCCTCCCCTTTTGAAGGTACATCTGCCTCAACCCTGTATTTCCTGTATTTTATTTATTAAATTTATACCCCACCTTTTTGCCAAAATGGCATTTTGGATTTCCTACCTGCAAGTTTCAAGCCCAAGGTCGTAAGCTTTCTTCATCTGTTCAAATGTTGGGATGGTGCTGTTGAGGGCTTTGCAAAGCTCAACAGCCTCGTCTCTGGTGAGGCTGTAGCGGCGATTTTTTTCAACGTGGAAAACGCCTCCATATCTGCAACTTATATTCAAACCTGTTCGTTTGAGGAAAAACAAGGACAAGATTAGGGAACAAGTCTGGCTGTTGTAATGTTGTTTAAAACCATTTTAGATGTTTGGCTGTTTTGAAAGCCCAATAAGAATGTTAATGAAATTTACTGAACTCTTTATCTGACCAGAATTGTTTTAAGTAAACCATATCAATCAGGAAGAAGCAACTTGTTTGGCACTGAGGAGATTTTGCAAGATATTTTGGAAATTAATCTTTTTATTTGCAACATAGTGAGCTGGAGAGCACAAAACAGCCACGGGAACTGGAAATTGTCCTTTTGTGTTGTATAAAAGAAAGCTTTCAAGCTTTGTAATGGTTGGAGAGTATTGGACCTAGTTTCCTCTTGGCATAATCTTCTTCATAATCCATAACATGACCACTATCATTAGTGTAAGCCCTCCCTCAGTATTGGTTTTAGTTAAAAATGCATTTTATTTATCTATATTTTGCCTCAGAGAAAAATATAGATAAGCAAGAAGCCAGATACGACAATGCAGTACGACAATGCAACCCATTACCTAGGGAGGTCGTGGGCTCTCCCACACTAAAGGCATTCAAGAGGCAGCTGGTCAGCCATCTGTCAAGGATGCTTTAAGGTGGATTCCTGCACTGAGCAGGGGGTTGGACCCTTCCAACCCTACTATTCTATGATTCTATGATATCAGGAAGAGAGGAAGTGCTGTAGAACAGTATCTTCTCTTAGGCTAGAAACAGCTTATCAATTTGATTAGCAAAGTTAATGAGATTAGTTGTAAGTGTTTAGGAGGGATAGAAAGCTTACTGCCAAAGAGCAGAACTAGCACTTGCAAGGATACGTCTTCTGCAAGCAGAACCCATGTCATGCTTGGCTTCCAAGATAGGAGTAGGTGGTGTTCTTGCCCAACATGGTTAAGCTTATTATTTCACTTCCAAGGCAACTCTGGACTTATCCAGACTGCAGAAGCACAGGAATGCATAAATCTCTATTTGTGCTTCATCAGGGGCCAGACAATGGTCACAAATATTAAAGGATATTCCATGTGTTAAATTTGCAGATATCCACAATGTTTTTTTTAATCATTCTTTAAACTGGAATTTTGTAACACATTTCCCTTTAGGCTGGGAGTGGCACAAACCAATTATAGTGTGAGGGCAAGGAAGACAGATCACCCCCAGAAAGTCTGGTCTAACATTAGCCTGGCTGTAGCTTTCCATGCCCCACGATGCTGTATCTGAGTGAAATATGAACAGAAGCAGTTTTTTTAAAAGAAGAAGAAGAAGAAGAAGAAGAAGAAGAAGAAGAAGAAGAAGAAGAAATAATTCTGGGTTTGTTACTATCAATATTGCAGCTGATATGGATTTCTGAATTTTAAAGCTTTATTATAATATTAGATGGTTGTGTTTTTATTTTTAGATTTGAATTTTACTTGTTGTCTTGGGTGGACTTGGTCAAGAAAGGTAGCTTATAAATATTCAAGCTAATAAGGTCGCAATCCTATACATGTTTAGATAGAAAAAAGCCCACAACTTCCAGCAATCCTTGGCCAGAGGAATGCTGGAAGTTGTAGGGTTTTTTTTCTGTCTAAGCAAGCATTGCATTGTGGCTTTAATTAAATAAATGTAGAACAGGCCTGCGAAATTTCAGACAGTGTGGACTGGAGTATTGCAGGCTGCTTGCCCTGCCCTGCCCTACCCTCTTCTGCCCTAACCCATGTCATCTTCACTCTGAGCTTTTTGTTCTGTGTTTTTCACCTTCACCCCTTACAACTGCCTACTCTCCCCCTTACTACAGAAGGGGGAGTGGCACTATCTAGTGAAACATCGCTGCTGTGCTTTTTATAAGATCCCCAGGATCAATATTCCAAGCCCTCTCCTGACACTGGCTTAGGCTGCCTCTACAAGAGGCATTTAAAGCTCTTTCAAGGCGCATTAAAAATTTTACCTCTACAAGAACGGAGCGCAAATCGGGCGTAGAGGCGCGTTTTCTCTCCGATTATGCGCATTATTGATGCGCGTTAAATAGTGAGTTTTATTTTGCTCCGGCTGTTAAAGTGCATTTTGACTATGCGAACAAGCGATTCTCCGCATTTCAACCACTTTAAAGCACATTTGAAACAACCGGTAAGGTCACCAGCTGAGTGCTCAATTACCTCCTGCATACAAGCATTTACGATAAAGCGCATCTGCGAATATGCGCATAATCGGCTAACCAGGCGCAAAGCCGAATTCTTGTAGATGAGGCCTTGGTTTTAAATTACACCTTTGCAAAGAGAGCATATATTAGGAGGAAAGTGATGCCAGGCTAGGCCTTCAGCATCATGCTGAATGCTCTTTTTCCCTGACAGGGGAGATAGATTATGAGGCTGTTACAGTGGGGGCATGATACGCTGAAGAAGAAAGGAGGGGGAAGGAAGGAAAAACTGGGGCTGTCTCACTAACCGCAGTGTGAGCAATATCAGCAGGTGAACATTTTTACAGCATGAAGTATTATCATCTGCTAATGGCCACAGTGCAAGCTGTTGGTAAAGATACAGGAACCTGGTGGATTAAAAAATAGAAGTTGGTAACTCCAAAAGCCCCACCAATTGTGAGTCTGACTAAACTGTAGAACTGCGCATATTTGAAGAAAACCACCCCCTCCCCCCAAAGTACTTTTGAGCATTCTAGTTCTTTGTCACATGCTATGCAGTAGAGCTCAGATAAAATGTTTGAATCTACTACTATCTGTAGATCTGTTTGTGAGCTGTGGTCATCTTTTCTTGTTGACTGTCAGCCATTGTAGGCAAAGTTCTGCTTTTATTCTGTGTTTTAAATTATACAGAGTCTCATGGGTTAGTTGTTGTTTTAGACACAAAGAATAAACGTTGCTGTTGCTGATGACAATATTTCTCTTTGAAACACTGCAAGCCACCCTAGTTAGAAAAACAACAACCCACCACAACCACCGTTTATCAATAAGTACTGTTGTAAAACGTAAGGCACACATATCTGAAGTTATCCTGACACGGGGCAGAGCGTTTTCAGACCGGGGGGGGGGGGGGAATCAAATTTCCTGACCATGGCTTTGCTTCCTGCTTCTCTTCCACAATAGGGATGGGCAGAATCACATGGGGAAGAAAGAGGAAGCAAGCAGCGACCACATGGATCATTCAGTGGGTGTTTTTATACCACAACCTCTCCTGCACATGACAGGAAATAGCACCAATTATCGTCATAGCCGAGAAGAATCAGATTTTCTTGGTCTTATTTTATAGCAGGAAAAACAACAGAAGGAGTGGGAGACATGCAGGATAATCACTGTGTCGTCAAAATGACCCACGAAGATCCGTGAGTGGCCAGTCACAAGTGTCCTATAAAATGCTCATCTAAAGACGCTGATGTCAAATTATTACAAATGCGAAATAAAAAGCAAAGAATAACCTTATGAAAGCCATATATGAAATGTGGATTGTGCCCCAATAGTTCTCAGTGCACTTCAATACTGCTATAAAGCAATAGTGTCGATCTAGCCATTGCTGATTCCCAAGTGTTTATACAATCTCAAACAGATGTGTGATCACATGGTGGTATTTAACAGTTCACTTGGTCATATCAGGTGAACAGCAATGCCATGCGGGCGAGTGAGGATGCTGACAGAAGAAGGGTAGATTGCTCCATCCCCCTTGGTATCCAGTATTAGAAAAGACTCTCTGGCTGAATTTGGACAACATGATAGTCAATGGTGGGGTATCAACTTTACAGTTGTTTATCTAGGGGGTACTCCCCACACAACATGGTAATAATAAACTGTGGTGTGGATTAGGATCAGTGCTGAGTTGACTATGGCAGCATTCGGACGACACGATAGTCAATACAACTGACGATTGTTCCCCCCCACCCAGTTGCTTATTGTGTGGTCTGAATTCAGCCACCCCCTCCCTCTCTTACATGACCAGCATAGAAATTCAGTAGTGTTGCAGAAGAGGGATGGATTGCTCTGTTCCATGTCCATCAGTATACTTGGTAGAAGGATGTTGTTTTTTAAATGCTGTGTTACCATGCTAGTTTCCCCCCAACACCCCCCCCCCCCGTGGCTAGCATGGAAACACAGACTACCAACCCTACTAACCTCTTAGCAGGATTATTATTATTATCATCATCATCATCATCATCATCAATCACCACTAAGGCTGTGCTATCACCACAACGTCAAATTGCTATCCCTGCGACTACTGTCAAATTGATATGGTTCTTTTCAAGATAGTCTCCTAAACTCTCCTTAACTTTTAACATTGTTTTTGTTCATTGTGCAATAAAGAGAATAGAAATATGTGGCAGGATAATCAGAAGACTTGCCTGCTCTTGCCTTTTCAGGCCTGTGATTAAATAATTTCTTCCAGCGCTATGATTTCTTTAAACAAATCCTAAATCAATATTTGGAAACATTTCATTACTTATTATCTTTCTTTAAATTCATTTTTTTCCAATTTATGAACTGGACCTCCATATGGAGACAGCAATAGCTGCTACCATAGGAAGTACAGCCTTAGAGCCTATCTACACTACTGCTTTAAAATGGTTTATACCAGTTTAAAACTGTTATAAACCGTTTTAAAGCAGTAGTGTAGATAGGCTCTTAGTCCATGAGCCTTGTAACCATTATCTATAACAGTGGGTCTGTGACTCCCACCTACATTCTCATGTAAAATTTCATCTGGTAGTTTATACCACCTCTGCAAGGACACAGAACATCCTCACAGTAAACAACAAGCACTAGAGGCTTATGTTATGATCCCCAAGAACACCAGATGATAAACTTCTATAAAAACATCAGCTTGCATGAACAATCTTCTGGGTAATATAAGGAAGCAATATAAGGAACATAATAAGTAAGCAAAAGTGGAACACTCAAAAGTGGAGGAAAAGACCTCAAGCTCTACTAATTAAACTAGTCTCAACCACACCCTTCTCCTGGGGAAAAGTTAATTTATTGCAATTCCTAAATAACCTTCAAAACCCAGAGCATGAAAAATCATGCATAAAACTTGGAACAATGCTAGAAATGTGGCAGTTCTGCATATACCAAGTATCATTGGGGTTAAACAAAACAGTGCTTTCTCTGGAGTATTCATATACATAACTTTCTACACAAGCCTTTCTCAACCTAGTGTCCTCCAGATGTTTTGGACTACAACTCCCAGCATTTTTGAACATTGGCCATGCTGGCTGGGGCTGGTGGAAAATGAAGTCAAAAACATCTGGAGGCTGCCAAGTTGGAGAAGGCTGGTTTAGCTCATTAGTCCCTAACAATTTGCATTACAATGGCTCAGTTCGGATGACACGATAATCAACGGAGGGGGGGAAAGGCAACCGTCAGTTGTGTTGTGTCATGTTGTGTAGAGTGTCATGTGGAGGGCAACACACAACGCACACATAACTGACGGTACGATATTTGGGGCAATTAAACAATGGATAAAAACAATGGGCTTGCACGTTGTTTTTCCCGAAATCCGTTGTTTAAAGTGTCATGTGGAGGGAAACCCCCTCTCTCCGTGTATTATTCCACTTGGTCATAGAGTTCGCCGGCCGGAGCAGCCAAAAACCCCTGGCTGCTCCAATACAGCCGGAAGAACTTGCAGTGAATGATGGGATACGGCCGAAGGACTGAGGGAGGGAGGAGAAACAGCAGCCCAGAAGGATGCCTGGACTTTCAGCCGTGCGACGGGGGAGGGGCAACATGTCGTGTGGCAGATGCCGCAAAAATAACTCACCGTGAGTATGCTATTCCCCCCTCCATTGCCTAAAGTGTCATCCAAACTCAGCCAATGTCTCATTTATAGTAGTGTTGGGCCGAATCCTGACCCTTATTTTCGGGAACTTTCTCCCTGCCAAAGAGGCCTTATTTTTTCTGCCTCTTTTACAGGGATGCGGGAAAATTTAGATCATTTTCTCCTTGAGGAGAGGACCAGGGTTTCAACAAACTTTTTAAAAGTGTTGCTGAGAAGGCTTATTTTTTTTAGTTTTAAACAACAGAAAAACCACCCCCGCTTAACTTGGAATTTGGAGGAGCCCAGCAATTCTAAGTAAATGCCATTGGAGACCATGTGACCTTGCCCTCTCCAATAAGCACTCAGGAAGAACTACTGGGATCCTGCAAGTGCCTGGGATGTTTTGAAAAAAATAAGAAGACCCTTCAACAACTGGCTACATTTAAAAAGGTATGTGGAGACCCTGTCCCCTCCCCAAGGAGGAAATTCTCACCTTTCCCAGCCTCTTTCGCCTGAATTTTCATTCCCCCCCCCCAAAATGCCAAAAATGAAATGGCCAATTTTTTTGGCCCACCACTAATTTACAGTGATCTCTTTCTGATCTTTTTGCTATGGTTGAACTAACTAGGGAGTATTGACCTCCATGGGATTTACTTCAGCATAAAGATGCAAAGGATTATGTAGTAAGTGGTTCTGGTAGGGGGCAGAAACCATCAGCATCACAATACAATCTATACTCCAACCACAAATTTTAGTTCTGCCTTCAGGCAGATAATATGATCACAGTTGGGTAAGATTGAAGAGAATGCCCTGAAGAATCCTTCTAGTTTCTAGAGAAGAAAACATGTTTGAAACACACTAGGCGTATTTTAGGGTGATCATGCAAGATACACACACTGTACACACACACATACACACAGAGAATAGCTTGGGAACTCCATTTGGAGCTTTGAGTGCAAACACTCTCCATGCATATACAATGGTGTATTGGTTCCAACACATGATCAAATATGTCTGTCCTGAGCAACAGCCATGTGCAATTTATTACTGGGCAGGAACACCATTTTAGGTTTCAGAAGGGCAGAGGTTCTCAACCTTTGGCCCACAAGCCCCATTCAAGTGGCCTACAGAAGAGTTGCAGAAAAGTCTAGAATATTTGTATTTCAATTTGCACTTGAATTATTTTGTTGGACATTGAAGCTATTTTTATACTGAACAGGCTAACAAAGCCCTTGGTTTTAGAACAAAACACACGTTTATTCACTGGTCTGCTAAGACCCCACAAGTAATTTTCTAGTGGACCATGGGATGAGGGAATTGAAAACTGCTGTAGTAGGGGTTGAATATACGCAATTTAGCAACAGTCACATTAAGAACCAATGCTCCCTGTTTTCAGATATATTCAAGATTAAGTTGCAAAAAAAGCAGTACATCTCAAGAGTGCTAGCTATTGTTCCTTTTTCAGTACCTCATAATGAACTGAAGTGCTGCTGAGGAATAAGAGATCTGAAACATGGGCAGTGGGGAATGACTCCTCCCCACACCATCCAATTTAAATGGTGTCCCTGATTGGTTGGTGTCCCCACTGAGCTGGTTCCATCCCATTTACACTGAGATTAGAATTGGGCCTCAGCAGTTTTCTTTTCTCCCTGCCCTTAGTAGCCGGCAGGCACTGGCATGGCAGTGTTATTTTCCTGACACCATGTGATGTTCCATAGCTGAAAGCCAATATTGTTTAATAATGGCTCCTACAGAGGCAAAAATTACACAACATACTGTAATTGTCCTAATCATTAATCTCACCCAGACCATGAGACTTTGGTGATTCAATGTGAAGTCATGAAATGCCCCTGAGCATGTTTCACATTTTAACGAGCATGGAAATGTTTAACCCAAAAGCACAATCGTCCTTCTTACAAGAACTCCCTGGGTTGCTGATCAGCTGTGCAGGCCACAGGGGTGATATTCTGAGGGGGGGGGGGGGGAGCCACACTAAATACTGGTGCCATTTCCCTGCCAAGAATGGATATGGGATACTGCCATGCTTATTGTTGGGGAGGTGAGGGGGGCCTGGATTGAGTTGAGATGCCTTGTATTAGATTCAGATTTGATTCTCTGGCCCAAAGCAAAAGCTTTTAGCTCTGAAGACAGAAGCAACATAGCCTTGTTTCCACCAACCAGTTGAAATCAAGTAACAACAACCCCCATTTCTTTAACTTGTTGCAACCCTAATTTTCAATGATTGCTCTCTTTGGTGAGGCAAAGCCCTTGCTCTTCTTATTCTGTATCCCTGTTGCCCTGGCAGTTAGAAACCACTGTGGGTGGAAGACAGGAAAAGCCAGAGGTGAAATGGAGAATTACAAGCAATTCTGCTCTTCCTGGGAGAAGTCCCTCCATTCTTTCCACTGAAGCAGTTTGGAAAGACCCATTCCTGGCAGGATGTAATTAGAACTTTGTTTCTACCTAACACTCTTCAATAGCAAATGCAATCAGGACAATAAAAACTTGAAAGGGTAAAGGCACAATCCTACGCATGCTGGTTGGGGCATGCTGGGAGTTGTAGGCCTTTTTTTGTCTAAACAGGCATAGGATTGCATCTAAGAGACTAAAAAGGTGCCTTTAGAACAGGGAAGGGGAATTTGTTGTTGTGGGATTCCCATCAACTCTAACCAGCACAGCTGATGGTAAGGGATGGTGGGAATGGAATCCAACAGTCTCCAACATGTTCCCCATCCCTGCTTTAGAAGGATCCAAAGGGACCATTCTCTTCATCCATTCTCTGCTGGCCACTGCTTCATCTAGCTTTGACCCAAAGCATGCTAGCTGGGAATGAAGGGAGTCACAATCTAACACATCTGGGAGGGCAGCAGGCTGGGGAAGGGTGGCTTAGGGCTTTATCACACCTACTATTTTTCCCCTGGGTTGCTTCTGCGGCTTCCCCCTCCGTTTCATATTCGAGTCTAGCGCTTTGAATCACACGTGGTTGGTAAAGCTGTGATACCTCAGCTTGGCCTATTGAACTTTGCCTGTTTCGGACTTTGCCCTTCAGGGATAAATCAAAACAGAAACTAAAACCTGCCACCTCAGGGCAAGAGAGCAGCAGGAGGGGGACGGTGTCATGCGAAGCCAGTGCTGAAGAAGTGGAGCAAAGCCGAGGTGTTTGTGCTTAAAACCGCCCATGTGATAACAACCCAAATCTGCTTAATAATTTCCCCAGTGGCCACTGACGTTAGACTGTGTTGCATAGGCTGACCATCTGAAAAGGAGGACAGGTCTCATGTAGCTTTAACAGTTGTAGAGAAAAGGGAATTTCAGCCAGTGTTATTTGTATGCAATTAGTTCCTGGTGATATTCTCTCTTCATCACAACAGTTAAAGGTGCAGGCACTATACTAGAGTGACCATATAGAAAAGAAGGCAGGGCCCCTGCAACTTTAACTGTTGTGATGAAGAGGGAATTTCACCAGGAACTAATTGCATACAAATGGCACCGGCTGAAATTCCCTTTTCTCTACAACTGTTAAAGTTACAGGAGCCCTGTCCTCCTTTTCAATTGGTCAGCCTAGTGTTGCATACATTTGAGCCTTCAGAGAGTGGCCACCATTCTTTAAAGGGCTCCTGTGCTTTGTTTAACCAGCACTACTGATAAATCTCACTTTCATGTAGGAAAACCACATCTAATTCCTCCCGTGTACGCCATCATGTGCACCATGTGTGCTAATCGTGCCACACCACATTTGTGTAGCTATACAGTTCATGTACGCACATACAAGTGGATTGTGCAACAAAACATTGCAATGTGGAATGCTTCTGTTTTGGGTTCTGGCCACTCCATTCCATTTCACACACACCCAGCTTTCCTTCCCCTCCCAATACTTAGTATGAATTCACAGAGAATGCTCAGTCCTCATTGAGCTGTTTTTGGTGGATCCCCTCCCCTTTCCTCTAAATTTTTAGGTGCTGGTATAGTGGATACTCAGTCCCAGCTACATTAAATCCTTAAATGCCCATTGATGTCTATGGGCAGTTCTGGACGTGTTTCAAAATAATTTTCAGCATGAACCAGGGAGTGATTATCTATAATGATGTGATTCTTTCTACTAGTGTGTGTGCGTGTGTGTGTGTGTGCGCGTGCACACACATCTGTGTCTGGCCCAGTTCACAGAATAAACCACCGTGGTTTGCAGGTGCCCACATAGCTGCCCCTTCTGGAAACCAATCAACCTCCTCCTAGCTTGTTGTGTCATGCAAACCTGGTAATGGTGGATTGTTGACATAGTTAACAAACCACCTAAAACCCACGGGCTGTTTTAGAGTTGTGGATGGTTTGCTAACCACGCCAAGAACCCAACCTTGCCTGGTTCACATGACACGACAAGCTACAAGGTGGGGTGGAGTTCTGGAGTGGGTGCTCATGGGTGCCTGCAAAACATGGTCATGGCTCAATTTGATCGTGTAAACCAGGCTTCTATCTTCCAGTTCCTGCCAGTCTACCCTATTCCCCCCTCCACTTTTTTATTTCCTTTCATACACTCACAATTCTGAGTTTTGATGGGGCTGTTTTAGGATGATTTGCCCCTTCAGGATCCCACCTTCAATTGTTTTAGCTTCTGCAAACCTCAGGGTTATGCTGAGTCTGCCTGTTTCTTATGCAGGGGTGGTCAGCTTGTGGCCTTCCAGATATTTTGGCCTACACTCCCATCAGCCGTTCCCAGCATACTCAAAGGAAAGGGATTATGGGAGGTGTAGATCAAAAGATATGGAGGGCCACAAGTTGCCCACCCCTGCTCTTATGTAAGGGCAGCGCAGATTGGGCTAGATAAATCCGAGCATGGGAGTATCCCAAACAGTATTAGCATGTGATGTTCTCAAAAGATATGGTGGAGTACACCTAGTTTTCTCAGGAAGAGGAGACCTTTGTTTTGGAAATGACCATGTGGCCTTCAGAAATCTGGAGCTCAAAGTTAGAAACTAAAGAGCCTCTTTCACTCCTGCTAGCATAATCGTGCAGAGCTAATCATTCACAGCAGCTTGGCTTTTGCATCTGTTACTTCAAATAAGTGTATGCAAACATTCCTGCTGGAGTTGCTTTTCAATGAGGAAGGCTGAATGTTAATAATAATGGGGATTATTTTCTCTTTGGCATTTTCTTTTCTTTTTAAGTACCGTACCAGCAGGTTTCACACTTAGACAGGGTACTATTTGGTAATTTTAAAACTCATCGTGCCATATAATTAGAAGACTCATAGGCACATCAAAGTGACTATTGCAGAAAAAAAAAGAGTTTGCAGAAATATTGTTTTGCTTCACGGAAAAAAAAATGCAAAAAGAACCAGCATTTAAGCATGCACAACATTTTGTTGCCATGGGGACCAGGAAGTGCTCATCTACTTTGGGATTTTCCTTTCTGGTTAGTGTGGTTGAGAGCAGAATGACTGAAAGATTGGCAGGATATAAGAAACAGAGCCTGTAAGCTCAGATAATATTGGGGTTTTGATGGTGTAGAATATCGCCTTTCTGTATGTTTGACATGAATTCAGATTTCAGCTGTGGTGCTGTATTATTTGTCCCTGAAGCTGAACATTAAAAAGGGTCAATTAGGATCTCAAAAAACTTTTATTATTCAATATAGCCAAGCATAGATTGAATTATCTTTCAATCTGTAAAGTTCTAAGTCACATGTCTTTTATTGTGATACAATACTTCAGTTGCACTGCTGCACAACTTTCTTTTTCTGTATAATCCGGAAACACAGGAGGGTGGTATTCAGTGGTGTCATCCCACTAGCGTGAATGACGTTGCACTAGTGGAAATTACATTCAGAACTATATGGAGGGAGAGAATCCAACTGAAGTTCTACTTGTGCGACAACTAGCACAGAGTATTCCTCTAGTGCGTACTCGACCCTCTGCACAACAGGAAAAAGCAGCAGAGCTCCGCTAGCACAGCAGTGTCTTCCCCCAATGGTATGTTGGATTTAGGCCACAGCTAGGTTGGAATGAGCTCCCATAGGTTGGTTCCTTTTGGAGAACATGGCTGACTTGTACATTTGAACTCCCTCCCCATTTCCTGTGTCAGATTCGAGCACTTGTGAATTTATCTAGGTACAGATCAGATTACTCTCCTAGCAACTAAAGGCTTCTTGGGCAGATGCTGTATTATTATGCATGCTCTATTTCTTCAAGTGGTGTGAAAATTTCAGGGGCACCGTGTTTAGCTAGATTTTATTTCCTTTAGAAGGAGAGATTACTAGAGTTGGCTAGTGATTGCACTGTTGAGGCATTTTGTAATATTCACAAATACACAGATTGAGCATAGGTGGAGGCACAATTTAACTCCAACAAACAGCAAAGCCTACTGCTGCCCACCATGAACAGTCCTACTATAAGCTGCCCACAAGTTCTCCAGAGAGAGGCAGCCCCCAAAGACACTTTCCTGCTCATTCTGCTGAGTGGGGCCCTGGACTTCTGCCCTGATGGCACCATTCGCCAAATGTGTCCCACAAAAAGACTCTCCTGGCTCAGCCACATGCTTTGTATCCCTGAAACTGATTCAGTTACAGGTGGGGGAAGGATCAGTATCATGAGTGGCATTTTCGTCCGTCTTTCAATCATGTGGCTATCCTTCAAGCACCTTTCTCAACAGAGACTGGTGCCTCTAAGTATATGCTCTGCAGTAGCCCCAAGGGCTCCATTAAAGTTTGCCAAGGGACAAACTATTTTTTTGAAGTATCTATCACACCCACACGACTCCTTTTCTCATATACGGTTTGCTCAGAGGTATATGTTCACTATAAATGAGCTCAGACTAGTAACACACTCATCATATTAAAGGACTCTGTTACAATTCGAAAGGCAGAAACAAAACAGGAATAGAGACAATGGACGGAAAGGATTCTCCAGTGGTGGTGACCTACAAGTGCAATATTTGAGTTCCTGCCAGTGTTCAACATGGCGTACATCTGCAACAAGTGCAAGCTGGCTGCACTATTGGAATAAAAAGTGAGTGTACTTGAGCGGTCAGTGTGTGCATCTGTGTCAAGCCAACTTAGATTTAGAATTCTTGCCTCTGCTGTGACTCAGCAACTACCATAGTGACCCCCACATAATGGCAATAATGATGCAATTTGAGACCTTGCGCTTATCATCTCCACACAGAAACACCTGCAAAAAAGCGCTTTTAAAAAATACATAGAAAATGATGCAACAACAGAAAAAAGTAGGAGGATAAAAAATAGGGTTCTAGATTGATTTCTTTTCCTTAGTCGCCAGTGAATGCAATAAGTGACTATCCTTTAGTTTAGCTTTCTGCAGACTTCTCCAACCAAGTAAGAACTTATATATTAAACCTTTGATACAAATGTTTTATACTAAGAATTGTTTTATGTTTTATGACGTACAACATATATAGGCCCCAGAGCCTTTATAATGTAAGATATAATATTGAAACAGTTTTTAAGAAACCTATACATGGGCATAGGCTTTTTGAGGCAATGTTCCCAATTTATCTTTATACGGTTATATTTATATTATGTATTATCCCTATAAACATAATGTATTGTATTCTTAATGTTGTAGCCCCCTCAAGAAGGCCTTTTCAAAAACCACACAGGCCGAAACACGTTGGGCGTGAATTAATGCAATATTTCAGCATTCTGAGAACTTGCTTCTCCCCTTTTTTTTCGATTTGAGTGGATGCTCTTCTCCCCTTGGTTTTTCGGAGTCTACTACCAACCATCCAATCAAGGAGAAGACAAGGATGGAACTTTAAGCAAATTGCCAGGATTTCAAGGAAGTGTGATGTAGTAGTCATGGGGGACTTCAGTTATTACGATATCTGTCGGGAGACAAATTCTGACAAAAGTGGCCCCTGCAAGTAATTCCTGACATGTGTGGCAGATAACGTTCTCCCACAGAAACTGGAGGAAGGAACTAGAGGATTGGTACTGACCAATAGGGATGACTTAATGGATAAAGTGGCAGTTACGGGAACTCTGGGGAAAAGTGACCACATCATACCTGAGTTCTTGATTTTAATGGAAGCAAAAGCTGAGTGTAGCCTTACGTGTACTCTGGATTTTAGGAAAGCTGGTTTTAAAAAACTCAGAACTATAATGAATAGGGTCCAATGGCAGGTGACCCTAACGAGAAAAAGAGTCCAAGATGGGTGGGAGTTTTTAAAAAAGGAAATTTTAAAGGCACAATTACAAACGATTCCAACAGGGAAAAAGATAGAAGACAACAGAAGAAACCAATGTGGCTCCACAAAAACCTTAGCGATTACCTGAAAACAAAAAAAGGACACATATAGGAAGTGAAAGGAAGGCCAGGCTACAGAAAAAGAGTAAACAGGTTGCACAGAAGTGCAGGAATGGCATCAGGAAGGCTAAAGCTGAGAATGAGCTGAGGCTAGCGAGGAATGCTAAAAGCAGCAAAAAAGCTTTCTTCAGGTACGTGCATAGTAAAAGACAGAGGAAAGAAATGAGGATGGCAAATTGATAACAGATGACAAAGAAAAGGCCGACGTGCAGGGGGTTGGACTCAATGGCCTTATAGGCCCCTTCCAACTCTACTATTCTATGATTCTATGTCTTTGGTGCGAAGCAAGAGACTAAGCAAGGATCCAGATCGAAAGACTCCTCATTGAAGGACTTCTGCTTTCGCAGCACACAAAGGCAACATGCAAGCCAAACCTCTTCAAAATATGTGATGTATGAAAATCCATCTCAGATCCATCTTTGATTAGAGTTTACGTTTTGTTCTCTAATCTGGTTTCTGTTTGTCGACTCAAGTATGCCAAATGGTTTAAGGTAATCACCGTCAAAAGACAAGCCATTGAGTACTGCGGAAATAATATTTACCATGCCTAAGGCTGCAATCCTATCCATGCTTACCTGGGACTGGGAGTAAGTCCCATTGAGTTCAGCGGAACTTGCCTCTTAGTAGACACATAGAGGGTTGCACTGTAAGTCTCATTGTAATAAACAACTGTGCTTTAAAATCAGTTGGACTAATCTACATAACGGGAGACTTTAGTCCCATTGATTGCAGCAGCTAGGACTACACAGCTCAGTAAGAATTCCTTTTGTACATTCTTAACATACATTTATTCTCTAAAGAAATTTATAGGCAATTTAACTGGCAATAAGATATAGGTACTACCACCTCTGTGTCATCAGCTAGATTAAACCCTATATCCTGTTGGCTATTTTACTGCATCGTAATATACAGCAGGGGTGGCCAACCTCATATCCTTGAGTCTCATCTCCAAATAATGGTCTAGAGAGCAAGAAGTGCCTTCTGCCACACTTTACAAGGATCAATTGTGGATTCTTTACTGGGGTGTTGGCTTCAGCAACCCCCCCCCCCCCCGATCCCAACCCCTGATGTCCACTCTGAAACCAAGTCGCTAGTTTTATTCTAACTTCTAAAAGGCTCTTTAAGACACTCACTTTTCCTTATGAACCCAATATGAATTTCAACTTTTTGCATTGCCTTCTCTATATTCCTATGCATGAACTAACTGAAAGACATTAAAATACAAATTCTACTTTATCCACAACTGCTCACATATGTTCCACATCAAAAGCAAATTAAATAAAACATTCTAAGCATAACACAGGGTTGCTCTTTAGAATGGAAGCTTTACACCTAATTCTGCTCATGCTTAGCAAAAGATCATAGACTAAAGATTAAATATTTTCCAATATCCTAATAGCGTCATTAAAGTAGTGCAGATAAACAGGTTCTTAAAGATGATCCCGTCCCAAAGGACATCATAACTGAACCAGTTCAAGTCTTTAATTGTTGCATATTTTTCTTATCGGAGGCATATTTTGTTTTCAAACCCACCCTCTGTTTTAGGAGGGAGATAGCATCAACTGACTACATCAGGGCAAATTAAAGAACACAATAGTTTTAACAGCATAAACTTTTGTATGGACCCTCATATTAATAACCTAATAAATAACTTGTGTGAATTTGCAATTCCTTGTGGGTGCATTATTATTATGGGAATATTGCAGTTGAATGTATGTGCGGGAGGGAAGACAAAATGTGTAGGCAAGGCCTTAGTTAAAATACAAAGTTTGAGCAGATTCACTAGGCCCTTCACAATCCTGCCTCTGCATTTACATTCCTTAACCACATGCACATGTATGAAGTTGACCTGTAACTTGTTGCTTCTTGGTACACTTTCCTTGATTGATCTATTATATTATTATTATTATTATTATTATTATTATTATTATTATTATTACATTTATATCCCACCGTCCTTCCTCTTGTAAGGAACCCAAGGCGGCTTACATAATCCTCCTTTCCATTTTATCCTCTCAACAATCTTCTGAGGTAGGTTAGGCTGAGAGTCAGTTACTGGCCCAAAGTCAGCCAATAAGCTTCATGGCCACTTGAACCAGATCTCCCAAGCCCCAGACAAACACCCTAACTACTACACCACACATTGGCTCTCATACATGTTTTGACTCATTTCTCTGTCAGTGATTTATTCTCCCTTCATGGAGCTAATCTTAGCCCCACTAATGTTCTCCATCTGTAGAGTACACAGACCTTATTAATCAAGAAAGAAAGAAAAGCAATTTTACGAACGTTCACTTCATTCCTTAATAATCGTTGTATGTAAACATTTAGCTTCTAATATGAAAGTCCAAAGTGGGGAAAGGATGCAAGACCTTCCCCCAATGTTCCCATTCCCTAAGACCCCATCCTTCCCACGTTGAGCAGGAAGGTATGAAATAGGGATGTCAGAGAAAACTGTTTGGGGTGTGGAACTCAGTGAGCCGGATCAACCCCCTCGGACTCTGGCCCGGCATCCACCAGCTGACCTGACTTGGCCCACACTGGGTCGGGCTAGCTGGTGGATTTTCCGTCTTTGCACGGCAGCGTGGTACTGGGGGTGGGAGGATGAGAGGAGAGTGGCACTCCCCTGTCATCCTCCATTTTGTGCACAGCAGCAGGGCCACTTTCTCCCTCCTCACCCAGGGAGGAGAAGGAGACTTGAGCACAGCAACCCTGTCGTAATGCATAAATGGCTTTCTCTCCCAAGAATAGAATACTAACGTTCCATGTGGGTTGGGACAATGGTTTGTTTTATAAGAATTTACCAACATTCTCATTTTTTTCATATTCGGGAAGGAAAAAACTTGAGACAACAACGTGAGAGAAACCAAAACTGACAGAATTGTCCATTAAGGGCCAGGACTTTGAGTGCTTAGCTCTTAAAAGTCCGTGTTTGAATCCTTGTGTATTCCAAGCTCCTCATCTTTAACAACTCTATGGCAAGCAGATAGAACATGGCACTTTCATGCTGGGAACAGCTGGACCTAATGAATTTAGCCATGTAGGTGGATGATAGCTTTGTCTCAGTTCATTTTATATAAGAATTTACTAAAATTTGTATTTTTTTTCCATATTCGGGAAGGAAAGAACTTGAGATTTAAAATGTTCAGATACAGGAGAAAGAGAAACTGACACTTCATCCAACCCTAATCTGAAGAGACTCTAGTAAACTTTTATGAAATCCTGGGAATTCCACAGTTTGAAAACCATTGCTTTAAGTTAGCAGTTTTCATTTTGTTCTTTTGCTTTTTTCTTTCTTTTTATTTCTAAGGAAACCTGTCACTATTAATTTGTCTGCCACAGAGCCCCTGTGCATTGCAGAATATTGTAGGGAGTATTCTACGAAGGAACACACAATGAGCACAATGGCCAAGCATTACCATTAGTCTGCATATACTGACAGTGTGCCCTAGGCTTGCACCACAATAACTGGCAGACTCACATTTTCAATGAGGAGCCAGCTGATAAGGGTCTAACAAAACCAGCATAATGTGAAAATCACTACTTTACGTCATGTAAGGCAGGGAATGTGAGGCATGTTTAATTCTGAGGGTAAGCATGTATTTCTTTATTAGTTCTTTATGTATTTATTACATTTATATCCCACTTTTTTTCCTCCAGGGAACCCAAGGCAGCGTACATAATCCTCCTCCTTCTCTCCATTTTATCCTCAGAACAGCAACCCTGTGAGGTAGGTTGGGCTGAGAGTCTGTGACTGGCCCAAAGTCACCCAGTGAGCTTACATGGCCGAGTGGGGACTATAACCTGGATCTCCCAAATCCCAGTCCAACACTCTAGCCACTACACAATACTGGCAACAATTATCACATGAAAGCAAATATTTAGCGATGATGTTTTTATCTTGCCCTTTCGCCAAGGAGTTCCAAGTGGCATGCACGGCGCCTTTTCCCCTCCCTGCACTCTTCTTCTCACAATAGCCTTGTAGGTTAGGCTGAGACTCAGCGTTCACCCGGTGAGTTTCATGGCTGAGTAGGAACTTGAATCAAGATCTCCCAACCCTGTATACTGTACGTGTGTGTGTGTGTGTGTGTGTGTTTGTGTGTTTTCAATGGGCAGACAGCTACAGACACCTAACTTGGCACTTCATATGAGTACATTAAATTAGCCTTATAATATAATGAGATGAAATGAATAACATGGAGTCAAGCAAATGCATGCACATTGTGAAGGTACAAGTAAGAACAAGACACTTCTTTCATTTCCTCAGCCTTTCCTTTTCCTTTTTTTTCTTCTTTAAATGCTGCAAAGGGGGAATATGCCTCATCCGTATGACAACCGTTGCTTGGGTAAACACGCTGAGATAGTCTATACAGTGTCAAAATGCTTACTAAACTTTCTTCCTGACTAAGTTAAATATTATGCCATTTACAATGGCTTCTCCCAAAATAGAACAAGAGTTTTCAGGCCACATCAGAGTATGGTGCAGCTGTGTAGTTGCAGCAGATGCTGCAACGGAAAAATGATGTGTTCAGGCAGTGAAGTCATCGTTGTCTATTTAGACAATGATCAGGCACAGCCCCTGAAGAAGTAGAGATCATTAAAAGCCTAGCCAGACACCAATGTCCTTATTGGAATGTAGCTCACAGCATAAATAGACACATTCTGGTGCAATCCCAAAGTTACTATACAAGGGAGGTCATTAATTTTAACCTTTTTTTTTTTGGCAGATTTCTATAAAGCAGAAGCCACTTATGTGAAATGTGAGCTGAGTGAGTACTGAAATTTATATGTGAACAATTGTTTTAGATTTTATTTTTTCAAACCAAACTTACTTTGGGCTATTAAGCCAGAAGAAAATCCAAGAGTATTCATGTTAAGCCAGAGAACATGTTATCCACGTGGTCAAGTCTGACAGCCTTCTTTAAATTCAACATACCCATTGTTCACACACTATTGCTCAAGCGTTTTTGAATAAGAGTGTCACAAAAACTGAACAACTTTTAAATGAAGTAAAACCACTTTCACTAATATTCACATATAAAGTGTTGAATGTTTCCATGTAGTCTGCACAAAGCAGCAGAAAATACAGATTGTTGATAAACAGTCTTTAAATGGAAAGTTTATTAGAGGGGAAAAACAGACAGTAGCCAAATGCAAAAAAAGAAAAGAAACAAAGCACATGCTGAATGCTAAACCATCTGTTGACTTTCAAGTCACTAAAAGCTTTTGTATCAGAAACAGCAGCAGAAGGAAGGGAAACATAAGGTGCCTTTTAAACATCTTGAATACCAGCCAGTTAATACAAACACACATGACGTTCACTAGAAACCTTGACAAAAAGAACGTAACAGATTAGACTTATGCCTGAAAAAGGAAAGAACAAACCAAGCTCCAGGAACAAGTGATAGGAGTAGAATAGGATTTAAAAATAAAACTGGATCAAACCTATCCTGGAAGAATTCATGGTGTTTCCATGCTTTGGTGCACTGCCCATTTTTACAGCAGCCTTTTCCCAAGGGACATGGCATACCCAAGTTTCTCCTGGTCCCTGGAGGACATGCAAAGAGAGAATTTTCCAGAGTTTTGAATCACGTAGGAAGCCTAAGAGCTTTCTACACAAGGCAGCTAATCTTTTGTTAATCCACTGTAATTTCAATTTGCTTGCAGAATTGAGATCAGAGTGCTACAGAAGAGTTTTTTATTTCCTGCTTTTCCTCTACATGACCTCTAGGTGGTACTGTGGTATAGCAGAATAACACAAATATATATGTGAAAAAAGCAGCTTCTTTTTCTTTCACAATTAAATACTACATTTTCTTGTTTGGGAAAAAAAAACCCTCACTGAAAATGCTGGTCAGATGCTGAGGTAAAACTGGTGGATCATGACATCATCTAAAGAATCCTTAAACAACCATGAGTAGCGAATGACAAATGCACAATAAATGCTTTGTGTAGAAAAGCTATAGATAAAGAGAGAAAAGGCTCCTCACTGCAGAAGTTTTTCCTCAACACATGGAGAATGATGGTTATGGAGAGAGGCCAAGCTAGCAATTTCATTCTTGCTTTCCTGCTCGTGTGTTCATGGTACACAGAATTAGAATGCCTGTCTCCAAACCAGAACTGGTAATCCAGTTTAAGCCATAGCTTTCCATTTTGGCATGGAAGCAAACTAGTTTGTCCAAACCACAGTTTGTCTGATTCAGATGGCTCAACAAACTATAGTTCAAGCCATCGCTATGAGGAATGAGCTGAGAGAAAGAGTGAGCGGAAATCAAAAGCAGTCATGTGGCGGAAGGTATCTTGGATAGCAGCTGGTCTAGGTGTGGAGCGAAGGTGTTTGTTATCTGCACTGAAGAATGACCAGAACTGCACCAAGGTGTATGATCAGGCTGTGCCCAAGCGTGACTTGACATTGACCCACTCATGAGACACCCTGAAGCGGAGTATTGGGAAGTCCAGATGTTCTTGATGGACAGTGATGAGTATCATGTACTGAGGTCTGTAAACAAGTTGTATAACCCTAATCAGAACATGCCACCTGTTAACAGAGGATGAGCAGGTATAAATGGACTGTGGTCAAATGAGGAAGAGGTCATTGTCCTCACCACTGTCAGCGATCAACAGGAGAAGTCTGTGGAGGCATCTGCGCACAGACAGATCTCAGTCTCCATGCTGCTACTATTCTGACTGGGCATCAGAATACGTATGTGTGTGTTCGTATATTTGGTTAAGGACTAGAAACTTAGTATAACATTTGTTAATGTGCTAGAATAAACTGGATTGAAGTGGAAACCCTTTGTGGAGTCTCATTTATCTACCCTCTTATAACGTCCCACAGATCTCTGTCAGCTTGATCACCTGGCTAGAAACCTGGGAGGTAATATTACCTCAACAGTGCAAGAGGTGAAAGCTTACCAAACACATCTAGATAACTAGAAAGTCTAAATAAAGTCTGTTCCCTTCACATCCATATTCTGAAACTGTGAAGTTCTAGGAAACTACTCTGTTGTAGCAATTATACAACTCAAATATGCAAACTGTTTTAGATCATTGAAATGACCTAGAATATAGATTGGCCTAAAAGATTTATGAGTCACACTAAAGCCCTGCGCAAAACATAAATTACATTTCCAGGTCTATCTAGGAGCCACTGGAGAAAACAGAGATAGAGAACAGGCTAAAATCAATATCATATCCTTTCTCATGATATTTGAAGTACAGATGTAAAATAAATTTGCAGTTATGGGAAAGCACATGTTTAAGGCTAGCTTGAAACAAATTAGCTTTGTGCAGACATCCTATGAAGGGTGGGGTTGAAATCATGGTGGCAGGGCCCTTCCAAGGTCTGCATTCAACAACCATGGTTGATCATAGCATCTACAATGGAGCATCTACAGATAAACACCAATTAGTTCACTCAAATGCATTCTGCATAGTACCACAGAAAACAGCTATGCAGTAAGACTCTAACATATGTAGGACCCTCTGTAATTATGATTAACATGTGGACAGTGAGTGTACAGAGGGGGAAATCTACATATATTAACTGAATGTATCTACAGGTCTACTGTCTCCTAAATTAATACTATATGCTTTGCTGCCTATTTAAGTCTAACCAGAGCTAGGAATTTTTTGAAGCTCTAAGACCTGATTTATGTTATGGCAAACATGAATTTTGCATGACAGGCAGTTGTCAAAAATGACACCAGGAGCAAAAACAATCCAAATTAAAACACAAGCAGCTGACAAAAAGACCTAAAATAGTGATGCCAACAGAAAGTATCCCATTAATTTCCTTAAACTTGAAACCAACCATGAGGAAGTATACTCTTTCATAAGCATTAATTTCTGTTTGGAACACAGGCAGAATTAGTCCAATTAAACAAAAGCTTTGACAAAAGGGATCTGTCTAAGCCATTGGATCAGCAAAGAAACTCAAACCATGGGCTTATGGCACTGTAGGGCTAAACAGTATTTTAAATACAAATAGGGCACAATCCTATGCATGTTTAAACAGAAAAAAGTCCTATAACTACCAGCAATCAGTCAGTGTTTTAAATACACTAAGAGCCTATCTACACAGTAGGTTGGAATGTTTTAAATAGTATTTTAAAACGTTCCAAATAGGTGCGTTGCAAAATGTCTTAGGCCACATTAAGGAGTACCCACGTTACAGGAGAAAAATTCTTCAGTCTTCAAAGCAGTGTGTGCAGTCTCACACCCTTCTGCCCATCTCTTTCTGTTTCGTTTTTACAATGAGTTTAGGGCAAGGCATTGTGGGTGCTGTAGTTCACTCGCCCACTTCCTCCTTAGTTCCCCTTTCATTCCCTAGCTTTAAATGAGTATAGGGCTAAGCATTGTGGGTATTGTAGTTCATTCGCCCACTTCCTCCTTAGCCCCTCTTTCTTCCCCACCAATCAACGGCTAAGCATTTTGCGCTGGTAAACGAAGCACTGCCCCCACAAATCACAAACGGTAAGGAAGGACACATTATTTTACTTAAAACGATTTATTAAAAGTAAAAACCGTTGTATATAGCTGAAGTGAGTTTTAAAAAACGTTGGGTATACAATGTTCAAGGGAGTGCGTCATGTGGCCCAAAGAGTTTTTGTGACCATTATAAAACGTTATAAAGCTAGTGTGTAGATCGGCTCTAAGTAAACTTTTGAACTCAACATTGTTTTGTCAGCTAGAAGTACTAAGGGCTGATGATTTGCATCTGATGAATTTAAGAATTAAAAAGAAACCCTTTTGTACAGGTTATACTAATTAGATTATAGACGTGGAACCTACAATAAAATGTTGCAATATATAATAACCATAGAATAGAACAGGAGTACAACTGGGTGAAGTCTACACTGGATTTATTTTCATTTCCAAGGCACATGCAATCACTCTTCTGTGGTCCTATATTAATGAATATGTAAGGACTGTTTTATACTGAGGAAAATACATTCAATTCCAAATATGAAGTCTGAAATACTCAACAACATATTTATTTTTATTAATAATAATATATCTCTTTCTTTCTCATGGCGGTTTTTCTAGACGGACTTGATGGGCTTTGCCAAGTCCTGCTGTCTTTTACAGATTCAGGAATTTCCTGACAATTGAGCATGTTTTAATTATGATGGCTTTCTGGATGTTGGTGTGGATGTATTTCAGTAGGCCCAGTTTCTGAAGGTTTTCTGTATAGGTTTTCTGATGCCGGTTAGTCTGATGTGACTAGCGGGATAATTGTGACCTTTTCCTGTTGCCATAGTTCTTTGACTTCCATAGCCAGAGGTGCATATTTTTCTCTCTTTTCCTCTTCCTTTCTTATATTATTATTATTACATTATTATTTGATTTGTACCCTCTACCCTGCCTTTCCACCAAGAACATGGTGCTCAAGGCAGCTAACAATCACAGGAACTAAAAAAATTGGTTAAAGCAATAGTACTGAACATTGTGTGGGACGTCTAATTTGTGTCCTAGCTTTGAATGAAGAACTAGTTTAGATCTGTGACATGATAAACACCTAAATGATATCACCACAACAATGAAATGCCGCCCATGTGTAAGCTAAAAGGACTAGCTCACGGAGAGATCTGTGCCACACAACCAGTTGTACAGCTTTTATTATTATCTTGAAAAAAGAGAACCCATTCTACACAGTCTGAGCAAAGGCAGGAAGAGCCTTCAAGGACTCCATGTTAGATCTGGTTTATGCAACCAACTCCAGCCCTGATGTAATGATAGCTGCTGCCAAACAGCTTTTATGTTGTACAAATTTTTAGGATCCTTAGAGGACCATTTGCTAGTTAAAACAAACAAACCTATAATATAAAAATTACAGCTCTGAGTCCTTCTAGCAGTCTCAAAAATGTTCCTTTTGTCCTAAAACACACACATCTTTCTGAGAGCAGGGGAGTTACGATACAAGACGGCTCACTTGGAAAAAGAAGTGGTAACATGTACTATGCAAATCTATGACCCACCTTTTCTGTCTTTTGTAGAGAACATGAAGTGTGCAGAACGGGTGCAAAACAGTGTTGGAAGCATGGGATATTTGATCATGAGGGATAGCTGGTTGCAGTCTGTCTTAAGATGGCTATGACCTTATTTGGGGCCGTGAGAATTTTATCTCTCCTGTCCAGGCAGAAGCAAATTAATGGGATGGTTGTAAGAACTACTTACCAAACTAAATACTACATGTTCATTTATGCATTAAGGTTGGTGGTCCCAATGTCAGTGGGGCAGTAAATCCACTCCAGGTTTCAGGCAGAACCAATCGGAACTCAAAGGGGGTTCTGACTGGTTCTAACAGGAATCCATAGTGGATTTACCACTTCACTGACCTCGGAGCCACCACTTCATTTTTCTTTTTAGAAAAGCCACTTTAGGAGTGCTTAATTTGGCAAAGTGGTAGGTGCCAACTCCTTGCCCTGTCCTTTGTTCTTCTGCTTCAGATTGCCCTCTGTACTGCTCCCCACCCCCACCCCCGGCAACCATGTATGCCAACTAGATCTTGAACATTAAAACATATTGGCATTATGAAGCAAATTTCCCCCTTTCTCCCCCTGTCCCCTTAAAAAAGACTGTATATCTTTTCAGGGTAATGTTTACTTAGGCCCTAATTCTTAGGTCTGTTTGAGCTGCACTACACACCACAATTGCATCAGGAAATACCAATGTTAAACTGATGATTTCCGCAGCAAACATGTCTGTTTTTTTGTTTTTTTGTTTGTCTGTTTATAGATTTAATTGCTGACTCTTTAGAATGACTACCCTCACAAGGCAGCTTACAATAACTAATACAAATTATTAAAACACTAAAACACACACACACACACAAATATAGAACCATATAAAACAACAGCGGAGAAAATAGTTGTAAAACGGATACTAAAATCAGCCAAAAGCTAACCAGAATAAAAACATTTTTAGAGTTTTCCTAAAAAGCAGTGGGTGGGACAGGGGCAGCTATACATAACTAACTCAAAAGACAGTGAAAGGGTGCCTCTACAAGAGCGATTTAAAGCTCTTTCAAGGCGATTAAAATTTTTTACCTCTACAAGAGCGGAACGCAAATCGGGGGTTGAGGCGCTTTTTCTATCCGATTATGCGCATTATTGAATGCGCGTTAAATAGCGAGTTTTAATTTTCCGCGGGAGTTAAAGTGCCTTATGACCATGTAAACAAGCGATTCTCCGCATTTCAACCACTTTAAAGCGTGTTTGATACTGCCGGTAATGTGCTTCACCGCCTGTCGTTTATAGGAATTAGGCGTAGAAGTGATGGTGATAAGATGCACATAATTGGGCAACCAGGCGTCAAGCCGAATTCTTGTAGAGGGGGCCAAAAGCAACCTATGGACTGAAATGGAAAAGCAATGGTTTTGAGAGAAGAACCCTTTTGAGCCACTTAAAGTTCTGAAGGTAAAGGCTTCTCCACATGTAGAAAATCCCACAGCCTTACCGGGCTTTGATTTCCAAAGTCTTCGCAGGTTTAAGGATTGGCATGATATACATGCTCCCCCAGCTTGTTTTTGCTGGTTCCTTCTCATATGTTTCAATTTTACCTACAGCAGATGGTGCTGCTTTATAGTGCATTTTCCATTTATTACTACATTTTGGGGGTTTATAAAATGATGGATTCCCAGTCAAAAACAGTAGGAGAGGTATTGGAACTTGATGACATCATGAAAAGTACCTGCACACTTCTGTGAGTGACCAATCATGAGCATGCAATAAATTGCTCATGTGGAGAAGCTCTAAACCTCAGGGAAGATATGAATGAAAAGAAAATGTACCAGAGAAAGGAAATACAGTGTAGTAGAATACAAAAATATTCAAAAATATGAAGAAAAGTATGAAGAAGCAACTAAGGTAAAGGTATCACTGGACGGGATTCAAGAAATTTCTGGGGTAAGAATTTGGAATAAGATACAATTAAAGCGGGATCTGCCAAGAAAAGGACAATAAATGCCACGTTGCGGGTAAAAGGGAGTGGAAGTCAACAGGTGAATTTGAAATGAGAAAGGTGATGATCTTAATGCCTGTTTGGAAGTCAATGACAAATTCTTTAGAGAAATTGGGGACATCCCTTAGCAAGCAGAGAAGACTTTTTCAAACTAGAATAAATCGTCTCAAATATCTAATGCAATTTGCCAACTAAAGTCACAATCCTATGCACATTTAGACATAAAAAATGCTATAGTTTTCAGCATGCTGGCTGGGGAGTGCTGGGAATTGTAGGACTTTTTTCTATCTAAACATATATGGGATTGAGCCCTAAGAGAGCATTGTATTACCAATGGGGACTGGCGGAGGTATATGTCTGTATTGGGGACTTGCCAGATGATACTCATCATTGCTTCTAATGAATTCTCAGACACATGTATATTTAACTTCCAGATATTCATTTCATAAGTGCTCTGGAAGATTTCTAACTAAACTGCGTCTGTGAATAAATACCCAGTTGAAATCCATAGAAATACTAATAAACATAGATATTATGCAGTGGCTAGTAAAGGTGGCTAACAATTAGGTTGCCTGGCACTGCTGAGAAATCAGCTTGATTGTTGCTAAGGAAATATCAGATAGCCCTTGGGGGGTTGTTTTTAAATCCCATCTAAGCAAATTAAGAAAATAAAACTAGGTAGGCAAAAAAAAAAAAGTCTTACACTAATCCCTGGCAGTTTGAAAGAAATTAACCATGTTATATCTCTCCTCCTCCAGCTAGATTAAAATTATGTATAATAATTTATGCAATAAAAATTGAGCAAAGGCCTTACTCAGGCAATGTGAGCAGTATCTCTCTGACACAAGTCAACAGTTGAATCATCAGCTAGATTACTTATCTAGTCCATTAATCAAAACTGAAATCCTTCTCCAAATTTATTGTTATCTTCAGGTTTTGGAATAGCCTCCAGATAATGTTCAATGGGCAAATTTGCTATTAAATTCTAGAACAATAGTAAGATGTTGCTTTACACCTACTATGTAAATAGACTAATATAGCTTTCCTTGAAAATAGGGGTGTGTTCTATCCATTTTCCACTGTCATTTGCTAAACCCAGCCCTTACTATGTTACCTAATAATATACCCACACTTGGAAAAGGATGAAATTCTAACCTCCCAGATATCTACGTGCTAGTCGTATAATACAAGGAGTCTCCAAAATTTCTGTTGGGTCACAATTTCCCTTCCAACTAAAATGATGCAGAACTGCCAAAGACCAACCAACTCAGCTATCATAATCAAAGGAAACACCCCATTGCTGACTGTAGCCTTGGCCATGTTTCCAAACTGTGTTGCCACCCTCTTCTAACATATTGAGACACTAATGTGACTGCTGAATATTTATTCCTATTTAGAACATGAACAGACTATTCATAAGCTGCAGCTGGTCCAGAACATTGATGCTTGCTAGTTAAGTACTTGAAATAAAGGCTGTTTCCACACTAGCGGTTCTCTCCAGAAATGACATTCATTTGGTCGCTCAATTATTATGGACGATTTTGATAACATCAGTGCCATTCTGCTGCATTTGAATGTCTTCTGTATTGTCCTGTTTTTCTTGCAGACCTGGTTTCTGTTGCAGGAGATGATAATCTGGCTGGTGATGCTCTACCATTTCCAGATTGTACTGTCAATGAAGTCCCTTCCCGGATTCCTCTTAATCTTGATCTCCAGCCTCTCAAGCTCCAAGAGCACACCACCACATCTGCAGGTAGCAATCAGTGGAAGCAGCAACTGACAAAGCAAAGCTCTTCTTCCCATTATTTTTAAAAAGCTCAAGTCTGATTATGATTTTTTTTCAAGTCAGCTTTCCATCTCAGTACGTTTGTTCAACTGTAGAGAGTGGACAGAGGCATACTTCTAAAGAGTTTGAGGAGGACAGAGGATTTCACACTCACACAGAACTACCCCAACCAAGAGCCCTCCACATGTTTTGGACTACAACTCCCATAATCCTTAATCATTTACCATGCAAGCTGGAGGTGAAGGGAGTTGTAGTCCAAATCATTTGAAGGGCACCAGATTTAATCTTTGTAACCCTATGTATGTCATTCTCATACATTACATAAATAACTTTTCAGTGATTCTCAATTACGGCTTCTACCTAGAATAAATGAAAAAGCAAGCTCTGCTCCCAGGAAATGACACAAGGGCATGCTATATACATTATACACTAATCCACATTTTTAAAAGAGCAAAACCAGTTGGGAAAGAGGGAATTTAGAACAGAGAAGCAGTGAGGGAGACTAAGGTCCTGTCTACAAGGATTCGCTTTTGCGCCCGGTTAGGTGATTATGCGCATAATCGCTGAAGTGCATTTACACCTAATACCTCTGCATGAGAGGCGGCGAGAGGCGGCGAAGCGCATTAACGGATGACCAAAATCTGCTTTACAAGTAGTTAATGCACATAAGCGCTTGTTCACATAGTCAAAATGCGCTTTAACGGCCAGAGCAAAATAAAACTCGCGATTTAACGCGCATTCAATAATGCGCATAATCGGAGAGATAACGCGCCTCTACGCCCGATTTGCGCTCCGTTCTTGTAGAGGTAAAAAAATTTAAGCGCCTTGAAAGAGCTTTAAACCTCTCTTGTAGAGGCATCCAATGCTTAACACTTTCCCTATCAACTTCCCCTTTCTCCAAATCTCAAGGCTGCCCTAGCAACTCTTCTGGTGTTTCAAATTAGTGTTTTGAGACTTGGAGTTACTTGGTGACCTACGATGAACTGTGTGGACACAGCGCTGTCATTTCACCCACCCCACCCATCTTCTTCACAAGAAGCCTGCTAAATAGCCAAGACTGAGAGATACTGACTGGCCTATGGTCACACAGTGAACTTCATGTCTCGGTGAACCCTACTCTAACAATTACAGCACACTGGCCCTCAAGTCTCCATGTGGATGGAAGTGAGTGGACACAAACCTCTACAGCTGAATAGGATGTGGAATATCGATCTCTGTGACTGGCCGGCAGTACGAAGTTTCTGTATTGGCTAGACGTGGCTTCTGCCTTTGTCCACTCAGTAGAGCAGTACTTTCGCCATATTTTCCTTTGGGCAATGAGCTGAAGAATTTACTTGAAGGCCTAGATTTGGCTGCAGTTCACTCTCAACTTTGTACCTCCCCACTGCCAGCTCTAAGTTTTAGAGGGCCCTTAGGCAAGATACCTTCAATGGGTCCCCTCCCTCAGTGAGTGTGGCGTCTCACAACTATTGTTCCTCATCCTCTTTCTCATCATTGCTACCACTTGCTTGCTTGATAGGCAGAGAGCCAGGATGCAAGTAGGCAGTGGCATATACTGCTTTTCCTTTTCACCACCGCAGTTGTCTGGGCTAAAGTGAGAGGCAAGTGAACAAACAGGCTGCAGGGCTGAAGAGAAAGACAAAGTCCATGGGACTCTTGTCAGAGAGACCCTGCTGAGGTGTGGGCCCTTGCCAGGTGCCCAACCATGTCTATCCTTACCACCTGCCTTGGCTCTGAAAGCAGAGAGGGGTTGGCAAGTGGGTAGCTGTGCATGGGGCAGGTATAGCTGTGGGGCAGGTAGGAAGATTCTACTAGAATGGTTAAGAGATGAGACTGCAAATCTGAATGGAACAGGCAAGAGGCCATGACAATCCTATATCTAATGCAAAAGAAAGGGAAGACTCAACTACAAGATGAATTAGGTCTGGACAGCAAAGTAAATAAAGTAGTCTGAGCAAATTGAGTAAATAAAGTAGTCAAGAGCAAATTGAGAAGCAACAAAATTAAAAGGAAACAACCACAACCACAAACTCTAGATGTTGACATTTTGAATGTGTCATTTGCTTTCATACTTTTCATAGTAACAGTTTCCCATTGACTCCTCTAGTTAACTAATTACCCCCTGAAAGTTTAAAAGTTTCATTGACAATGTCATAGAAAACATCTTTGGTTCACCAATATATCTATTTGAGTTTTCCCAAGCTTAGATTAGAAGCATTTTTACAATGAATTTGAAAGGATGTGTATACATTGTGCATCTAATTCTTAGTTTTTGCCCATTCCTATCAGCATCACAGATTAGGAACCAGAAGGACCAACACAGTCTACACAGCAGGATTCTGAGCATTTGTTGTGGAATGAGCAGGAGGCTGCAGTTGCCCTCATGTTCTTGTAAGCTTCTAATAGATATCTGATTGGCTACTGTGGGAACAGAAGGCTATATAGATCTTTGGTCTGATTCCTCAAAGACAAAGTGGGGGCTGCGGGCCATGTGAAATAGGCAACTCCAAGAATCAGCATGGACGTTTGGCTAATATGTGATGAAACTGCATGATGGAAATACTGGCCCTTCCTGCCAAATTTGTCCAGCTTTTCCTGTTGATATTATTGTTATTGTTATCATACAAACATGCTAATATTGCTGATTTGTTGTGGAGAATCCTGGCAATTTCCCTCAAGGAAGTGTTTTTTGTTTCTTTGTTTTTGTTACAGTACTTCATTTTCCTACCAATATTTTGTTGTCTATCGTTCCAGCTAAGCCATTCATATCTTTGGAACTACATGGAGGAATATCTGGCAGTATCATGGTCACCTAATGGATGACCCCTCTGATGTTACTATTGATGTTGAGCAGTCACAACATAAACAGCATAAATGTTAACTGCATCCAGAAATTAAAATCAAACTATTCAACATGCTGAAATGCTTGGGTAAATTAAAAGCATAAATGTTTACCTCCCACTGGGCCTGTTCAGACAACATGCTAAGCCATGGTTAGGTCACTAATCATTTTGCAGCAAATGGTTAGTTAGTGTGTTCAAATCGTGGTTATGTAGCCACCATGGTTAGGAATGGTTCACACAACATGCTAAGCCATAATATTTTGCTCAAAATGCTTAACCACCGCGGCTTAGCATGTCGTCTGAACAGGGTCACTACAGTGACCTCAAAGTGAGGAGAACAATCCAAGAGTGAGGCACTATGGCTGAGAAGGTTCTTCTTTCTCCAGTCACTACCCACCTAATCCCTGATGGTAGTGGAGCTCAGAGGAGGACCTTTGATAAAGGTTGTAATATTTGGGCAAGGTCTTGTAGAAGGTGGATCTATCTCATTCTGAGATAACGCAATTAACAAATTATTGTATTAACTATTTTCATAATTGCTCATCTAGTAGTCAGAATGATTCTATGCATTCTATAGAACATGGTGTTTTAGATTGTCTTCCAACCACCAGAAAGCACATCTGTGCCTGGAGATACAGAGGTTGATTGACAGCCCTGGGGACTACTAGTCCCCCCCCCCCCAAAAAAAAGATTCCCCTGCTTAACAGTGGGAGCATTTTGTACACAATATACAAAGGAGAAGTAATGCACATGTCAGCATGAGAAGCTGAGTCATGAAAGATGCAGTTGCAATGCTTAGCAGGTCTGTCTGTGCATGCCACTCCCTTTTGCTTAAAGGGCACCCACCCAGTAGCAAACAAACAAACAAACAAAAAACAGACAGAAAGGGAACATCAGCATCATATTGCCTCCATCCTGCACAGCACTTCCTCAAAATCAAAACCATGCTCCATTTCCAAATGTCACGAGAGACTGTCTCCTGTAAACCATTTTCCTTGGGGAATTTGTGCATTTACAAGTCGTGCCAGAATTAACCGTCACATTTTCAGACTCTCTCCAAATTAGAAGCCAGTTCTGGTATCACTTTAGAATGGCACCATTCCCAACAATGAAGGCTTACTTCTTACCACAGTCTTTGCATGTGTGATCATTCTTTTCCACTAGCTGAAAACTGTTCTGGTATATTGGTATTTCAAATCTTTTTTGTTAGTTTTAATCCCTAATGTGTTTTGGTGTTGCCTAGGCTGACCATATGAAAAGGAGGACAGGGCTCATGTAACTTTAACAGTTGTAGAGAAAAGGGAATTTCAGCCAGTGTCATTTGTATGCAATCAGTTCCTGGTGAAATTCCCTCTTCATCACAACAGTTAAAGTTGCAGGCACTATACTAGAGTATAGTATAGTGCCTATACTATACTCTAGTATAGTATAGGCAGGGCCCCTGCACCTTTAACTGTTGTGATGAAGAGGGAATATCACCAGGAACTAATTGCAGACAAATGACACTGGCTGAAATTCCCTTTTCTCTACAACTGTTAAAGTTACATGAGCCCTGTCCTCCTTTTCATATGGTCAGCCTAGTGTTGCCTTTTAGTTTATATTAACTATGGATGCAGTAGGCAAGGGTGTGTTAACTTTATTTATATAGATAACTACCACTTTTAGTCTACAACCCCATACACGCTTGCCTGGGAGTAAATCCCATTGAACTCATTGGCTGCATTCAGACAACACGATAGTCAATGGGTTGACTAACCCTAACCCTAGGAGATACTCCCCACACAACATGGTAATAAATAATCAACTGTGGTGTGGATGAGGATCAGTGCTGAGTTGACTATGGCAGCACTGGAATGACACAATAGTCAAAACAACTGACGATTGTTTCCCCCACACCAGTTGTTTATTGCGTCGTCCGAATTGAGCCATTCAGTTTTTCCTCTAAACAGACATGCACAGGATTGCAATGTTAAATCACTGTCTTCTCAGATCAGTTTCATTTGAACTGTTTATGTCATTATTGAAGTTTCCCCAGAATGAATATGATCCAGTCCAACTGATTTCAGTGGGAAAGACTGGAACATGTGCTTAATTTTCCCACCAAAATTAATGTTGCCTCAAAGAGCTTATATTTGGCTGCATGATGGCCAATGTTATTTGTAATTAATAATTTTAGAAAACAAACATAAAAATTATACACACATAATAAGCTTACAACATCTTAATTTGGATAACAGCAGAACTACTTGCAAGAGCTCCATTGCCCTGCAGGTTAGCTGATGTAAGCTTTGCAATGTGTTTAGGATTTATACAGAGCACCACTGAAACATGTTTACTTTTATCGTATTTTGGGGAAAATGTTCTCTTCTGAATAATTGTCAACAGTGACTATACCCACAGAAACTTCATTAGAAGAGAGTTGCATAAACAGCTTGTTTATTAAATGGAATTAAAATGAGCTGGAATGTTAGTTTGATAAAGAAAATCCTTTAAGACATCTCTTTCCCTTGTTTTCTTCTCTGATCTTTTCATTTCTTTTTTTATACTCTATTTAATTCACATCTAAACATCCCTTTCATGTTGTGGGTGGGGTCATCAAAAGCAGGAGCTGGGAAATCACAGCCATCTGCTACTGATGTTGCAGCAGACGCAACGCTACAGGACAGCCTGTTTGTGGTTTGAAAAGATCAAGGAACTGACAAGCCATCAGATTTGGCAGTTTCTTCTTTGCAACAGGGATTCTATGTGCAGCCTCTGCATTAACAGATCTATTGTCTGCCATATATTTTTTAAAAGGCCAGTGAAAGTTTGCCTGAAATGTATGGTGCAACCACATCAGAAAGGTCAGGTGGTTTTGACTGAAATCCCAGTGAGGGAACCGAAATCAGCAATCTCTGAAGAGCAACGTGTTAGCTATGAGCTGCTTCTGTGTTGGGGGGGGGGGGGGAATGCTACAACCTGCAGGTGTGGGGGTGGTGCTATTTCACTGTGTATGCATGTGACAGCCAGTTGTGGCTTCTAGTGTGCATTCAAGTAAAACAAATGCAGATGCTTTGTGACACATAACAATCTATAATGTATATATGTCTGTTTTGTACTATTTTCTACATCTGACTTTATTTCTTTCTTTATTAAAACATTTGTATCCTGCTCTATATCACTAGGATCTCAGGGCATCGTACAGATAAAATAATACAAACAGTATAAAAACAACAAATATACACAACTAAAAACAAATTAAACCTTTACAAGCTAAAACCAGTATAGAATTTAAAAGCAGTAGAAATAATCAAAGGCTTTGTTAAAAAGCCATGTTTTAACTTGGCGCCAAAATGAGGCCGGCATCAGCCAAGCCTCTAAAAGAGAAAGTCCTCTCCCATGTCCCACTATAGTGCACTGGAGGGACATGGAGGAGGGATCCTCTAACAGATCTCAAGTCTCAGACAGGCAGATATAGGGAGAGGTGCTCCCTCATGTATTGAGGTCCCAAGACTTCCCTGTAGCAAATGTATAATATCTGAAGCAACTCAAGGCTGCTGTGGAGATCCATGTTTTGTACAAACTGCAGTTCTGAGAGCTAGTGGCTACACAATCAATTGCACCTAGACATCCTAGGAACCCAAAGTACAATACACCGAGCTACTAGAATCCCACACTGTGATGGCTGCCGGGAGAAAAAAGAAGAAAAAAGTGGAGGATTGATGGTTAGAATCTGCTCAGGGGATTCACCAGCGTGCAATGGGCTAGTTGTTACTCTAAACAATGAGCGTAGAAATGGTTTTGATGAGGGCAAATACATTGGAACATAATCCAGTCTGTTAGGAAGATTGCCTATCTAGATGGAGTTTTGCAAGCTGTTCTGGACAGGTTGCCCAACTCTTAAAGAATCAAGTACACAGCTTTGGTGTTCTTCTGGACTTAGTGCTATTTCTGAAGGTGCAGGAAGCGCTGGTAATCAGGAGTGCCTTTTACCAGTTTAGGCTGGTATGTCAGGTGTGACTTTAACTAGATTGAGCAAACTGGGCCTCCATTACTCATGCAGTGATTAGATTCAGACTAGACTAGTCATGCTCTACATAGAGCTGCACCTAAAGACAGATTGGAAACTCCAATTGGTACAAAACATGGCTGCCAGGATGCTAGATGGACCACTCATATTACACCCATCCTTTATCACTTGCATTGGTTACCAATTTGTTTCCAAATTCAATTTACGATGCTGGCTTTGACTTTAAAGACCTAAAAGGTTTGGGACCAAGTTTTCTGAAGCACAACTTACACCAGGGATGTATCTCTCTAGATGTCTTGGTCTACACATTCCATCAGCCGTAGCAAAAATATCTGGAGGATCACAAATTGCTAACTCTTGACCTAGACCAGGGGTGCAGATCTTCAGGCCTAGGAGCCAAATTTGGGCTTCCAAGGGTCCCAATCTGGTCCTCAATGGTTGCTCAGAAGCTCCCACCCCTTTTTCTACCTCTTTCCCCCCAGCTGTTGGGACCCTTGCAGTTTCTGATGATTCCAATTCTGGCAGTTTTTGATGAATCCAATTCTGATTCAGAGCCAGAACTAGGTCAGATAGACCAGAGGGCTGGGAAGGAAACTGCCTGAGAGTCTCCAGGAGTTGGAGAAGAATCTTCCCAAGGCCTAAAAATCAGGTGGCACAGGATCAGGAGACACCTTCCCCTCCCCCATGGGAAACTTAGTCCCTTTCCAGGAAGGGCATGACTTGGTGGCAGCATGGGCGCGTCACCAGTCTAAGCGGATGTAATTAGGTAGTAGGTTGAGACGCTCTGTCAGAATAGCCTCTCATCGGAGCTTAAGCAGTAAGGAGCCTCCCTAAGAGAGGAGCCTATGCCACCTTTTGGTTTTCACCATAGCTACATATCTCCAACTGGGTGGCACCTCTACCTTGAAGAAGTCTTCCATAATAGAGAGCTCAGAATCAGCTATTTAGGCCCTGGGGCAGTCTTTGAGTTTCACTGAAGCTGAATTGTGGAAAAGCTCACCATTAGCAAAATAAAAGCCGTGATTGGCTTGAAGTTTTGAATCTTTATTATGTTGATTGTGTAGAGGGAGGGCTATTGATCCTAACAGGAACCACCAATCATTTTGTGGTTTCCTGGCTTGTGCTCCCATTTCGCCACATTCTAAAAGACTGAAATGCCTACGTTTTAGTTACTGGTAGTAAGAGCTTGACTAAAATATAATAGTATTTTTGGTCTTTCCCCTTTTGCCTCTGGCACCACGCACCACAGGAATGCAGCCCCCCAAGAGCTTCTCCAAATGGAATGTGGGCCTCGGGATGAAAAACCTAGACCCATATGAACCTGCCTGGGCCTTAAGATTAGCCTCAGAGGTCTCCCAGGAAAGAACAATGGCTGGCACCAGAGGAAGAACCTTTCAGTGGTGATTCACACGTGTAGAATTTTCTCTGCAGAGAGTTGTGCCAGGTGCCCACAAGCCAGGTTGAGGACACTGCCCTAAAAGGCAGGGTATGCAATTATATTTTTTAAAAAAGACTGTAAAGCAGGAGTGGGCAACGTGCAGCCCATTGACCCCAATCACCCTATTTCTTTTTTTAAAAAAGGGGGTGGGACATGAAAAGTTGCAGTTTGCTGCCAAAAACCAATAAAGAGGCTTAGAATGGTAAATTTAGCTTGAAAACAAGCTAAATTGGTATATTCTGAAGCTCCATAGTGGCTTTAAATGACACATTTAGCTTATTTCTTCCCTTTCCCCCTTTTTGTGATACAGGAGCGGCTGCGGCCGGCCCAAGTGGGTAATTAGCCCTTGTAGTGCCCAAAGTTGCCCACCCCTGCTATAAAGGATCTTGGCAAAAATCAAGTACCTTTTTCCTTGAGTTGTCCCTGTGCTCACTTGGGAAGCCAACCATGTAGATTGTATATCTTGCGTCATTTCCTCACTCGGCCATGCAAACAATGTGGACAAGTGAAAGACTAGCCCAAAATGAAACCTATTTGGACTATGAACATTGTACACACTGCAGCTTATTAAAATGTCACTGCTTAATGAGAAATATTGATTTGTCTGAATCAGATAGCTGCTTTAACATTAGTTATGAAAAAAAAAATCGGACCAGGCTCTGTGGGCAGCATTTGGAAACACCAGATCTATTAACTACAATTAACACTTGGCTTTCAACCAAAGTCAAACATCATTTTATTGATACTTGTGTTTGAGACACAACCTCCTGTCTTGTTTTTGGCTAAATGAATGATCAGAAGAACTGGTGCCTTTCGTATCTACAGACGAGATATTAAAAACCTTGATATTACTCTATTTTAATTTCAATTCTGCAACGCTAGTTTTTGAGAAGTAGCTAGGCTACTATTGTCACTGAAAATTTGAAATATCAAATAGACGAGCCATGTGTTATGACTGAGCTGCCGCAAACTCTGCACCCTGTTTAAGGGGGTGGGGTGGGAAACAGATTTTGGAACAGGAAACATTCCATAATTGCCCTTGTTATGAAATTATTTCTCAAAGTAGGAAAGTATTCACATTCAGTTATGACTATGCACAAGCCAATTCGTAAAAACTCTTGGTAGAATCCTGCACCTAGATCTTCTTTAAAGGCTACAACTTCAAAAATGTTTGCTTTTGTGTTCTGGATATGGGCTATCAAAATGTCAAAAAAAGTTGAACACAAAAGTTTAATCAAAAGGCCTTAATTAAAATAAAATCCTTAAATATTTCATACTCTTTTTGTCATTAAGATCGATCCTTCCTACCATTTTTTTCTGTTTCTCATTTTCTCTGATATTTGTTATTTAAAAGATCACAAACAGCAGGTTAACCCTGGCATTTACTGTTTTCCAGTTAATGCCGTTTCTTTCCTTGTTCTGTTTTCTTTGTTGAACAGCAACCATTGAAGGAAGAGTAAAAATCTTAATGAGGAAAACATCTGAAATATTTCAGGCTTTTTATATATAAATACCTTTTAATTTCCAGTGTTTTGAACTTTCTTGATATTATGATACTATGTATGACACATCCAAAAATGAAAAGAGAACAAAAGTTGCAGCCTGAGCAAAGAATCTATGCTTATTTGAATTGCTATAATCATAACTTTTGAATTTAAACAAATTTCCAGCTCTGAGTTGTAGAAATTCCTAGGGTGGATAGCTATGGAATCTATCCTGTTTCCCCCCTTTTACCTCTGCAAATGGCATTGGCCTTGAAAATCAACAACAAACAATCTTTGTTCATTATGGGTAGGATCCAATTGTGCGCCAGCACTAATGATGGTGTACTAGTGTAAATCTATGTTTGAGTAACAAAACTAGCGCTTGCTAGGGCAATAGAAAAAAGCAATTTGCTGGGGAAATTTGGCATCAGCACCAAATTTTGGCGCCAAATCACCATTTTTTCCCATTGTCCTAGCAAATGCTAATTACATAGTGCAAATGCTGGTTTATGGTAGTGCAACATCAATCATCCCCTATGACCGATGGATCTTTATCAATCTGATAGCTATCCAGTGATAATGGTAGCACAGATACCTTACAGTGCTGAATATGCCTGAGTTGCAATTGGCTGAAATTGTATTTAGACCATTCAAAATTCCACATACGTTTCTAAAATAGCCCTAAAGTATTTTTCTCCCTGCTTCTGAGGACTCACATTCGGTGCTATGTAATTGCTAATCCCACTATCAGTGATGTGCACAGTGTGCCATTCCTTTAAACCTATCCAGTCTTTTTAATGGTCCCTCCTTCCATATGTTCTCTACCATTACAGTATTTTTCACCATTTCCCAACTCCTGTTCCTTTGCATTTGTATTTAATTGTCCTCTTATTTTTTCACTACTCCCTAAAAAAAAAAAATCTTCCAGCCTTCCTTAACTGACTGATCATAACTTTCACTTGCCACGCCTTTCTTCTTCAGCAACTTCTATCATCTTTCATTCTCTATCTGAAGCAGTCCCAAGAAACCACAACTGCAGCTGTAATGACCTCAGACATTTGCTTAGATTGAATTCTTACTGTACTCTAATTCATTTCATCCAGATGATTTCCTCTGAACTGGGATTTCAACCCTGCCTGCTGTGGAAAGCTGATTACAACCGTAATATTCTGTAGTATCAGGAATTATTACCACCATATTAAGAGATTCCCACCCACCCCCACCCACATATTGATATATTTCCATATGGCAATAGATGTACTGAATTAGATGTCCTTTAGCCATATCAAAAATAGTGATGGCCCACTGATTTCTCAGGCTGGGAAGAAGTGAACATCCACCAAAAGCTTCCAGTCAGCTCCTCCCATCGCTAACTCTTCGAGCTGACATTTATTTATGGCATTTATATGCTACTCTATAACCATGTTCTCAGAGTGGCATACAACAAGAATAAAAGCAAAATAAAAAATGCACACAATAAATCAGGTCAACAATAAAATACATAAAAACAGCATAAAACAAGTGGCAAAGGTAAAACTGATTATACATGGAGCATATAAAATGACTTGCAAAATAAGGTCTTCACCTGACTCCCAAACATGAGCAAGGTAGGTGCCAGATGAGCCTCTCTGGAAAGTGCATTCCATAGCTGGGGTGCCACCACTGACAAGGCTTTTTCCCCAGTAACCAACCACAATACCGCACCTCGTGTGCACACCCAAAGAAGGAACTCAGAAGAAGATATTACAGTCTTGGTAGGAATATGTGGAGCCAGGAAACCTTTCAAGTACCCTGGTCCCAAGCCATGAAGAGCTTCAAAACCCAAGGCCTTGGAACTGGGCCCAGAAATTGACACGTAAGAATCCAAAGGGAAATATGTACCACAGATGTGGGGTCACATTACGTTTCAGGTCACATTAAGTTTCAGGTCAAACATATTACTTAGAACCTCACTATTTCAGACCTTTTGGGAAATTGCAAAAATATCAGCATATAAAAATAAAGTAGCATAAAGAAAGGGCATTCAAAATAGTTTCTAGAATAGTGTTTGAAAACCATCAACAGCCAAAAAAAAATAAAATTCTATTTAAAACAGCAGACAGAAACCCATTTTCTTCTATAATTAATGTTTCTGAAAACATCATCTCATCTCCATATTCCAAGTTTATGTACCTCTTCTGTATAAGGACTCTGACCCTTGCCATTTCTTGGCATTCCCAAGTCTCCTCTTAACAGATCAAGAGAGGTGTCCAAATAAATGAGGATATTGCTTTCAACAATTCAATGTGCCAAGTATTGGAGAGGGGGGATACATATGGTCAAATCTATGAGAAGTGGCATGATTGCTTCCACACTGCCTTCAATAACGTTTGAAGGAAGTAGATCAATTAAGTAGGGACAGCAACATGGTTGCAACCAATGCCCCATGGTTAGTGCAACTCTAGTTTGGGAAGTAATGATTTCACCAGCATTGCCCATGTAATTTGGCTCCTTCAGACATTTCCAGGAGTAGTGCAACTCCCACACAACTTATAAATTGGCTATCAGAAAGGATCTAGATGATATCCATTGTACTTCAGAGGATTCAACATCTGGACGACACTTGAATTTAGCATTTGAATGAGAGGCATACTGTAGACTATGGCAATGGATAATTAAGGAGATCTGGATCCAAATCACTACTTGGCTATTCCTTCCTAGATAGCTTTGTGCACACTGATATCTCCTAGCCAAATGGGGATAATAGTATCCTACAGCACATGGCTATTATCCTATATTGCAAGGCCACAGCTTGGGGACTGCAGAAGTCTCCTGTCTAAAATCCTGTACAGCTACTGCCAGTCAGTGCTGATAATACTGAGCTAACTGGATCAATGGTCAGACTGTATAAGGCAACTTCCTGTGTTTGTAAAGTAACATACCTTACTTGCTTGTCACATCTTAGTCCTATTCATTTTTCACAGATCTCATGTAACCATATATGAGGTATTCCACAAGAACCCAATAAAGTACAGGTTAAACTGAGAGAAAGTGATGTGCCCAAGGCTACTTAGTAAGCAGGCTTTTGTACTCAAGTCTTACTGGCCCAAATCCAACATTCTCTGGACTAGAGAATTCTATATTCGACTACAATACTATCATAAAATAAACAGAAATGGTAAAGATAATACAATACATTATTTGTAGACGTGCTTACATGTTTAGATGTGCTTAAGGTAAAGACAGAATTCACATCCCAAAGGCGGCCTACACACGTATTTCTTTTTTTCTAACTATTGCTTCTGATCAAATAGGTTTTGCAGGGTTTTGAAATGATACAAAAACCTGCAAAACTGTTCACCAGAGACAGTAATGGGATATTTGTGCATACTAAAGCAGCAGCCCTTTACTCAAACCGTTGAAATTCCCTGAAAAAAATATTGTCTGTCTCTACCTGGGGGAGGGGGGAAATAATTTGCATTTGCAAAGCCAATTGCAACTATAAAGCTTGCCTGGAATGTACTGCATACCAACTGAAATATACTGTAGCCATAATCTAATACCTCGTTAAGCCTTTAAAGAAAGTTTCCTGTGAGACATACGTGATCCTTGCCATTTTTTTCTAACCACACCAAGGACTAGATTATAAAGGAGGGGGAGGGGTACCTGTCCATCGTTCTTACAAGAAAAATGTTATGCCCAGAGTAATTGCAGGCTGTGCTTATTTATAGAAGATTTGGCCATTCATAAAAGGAGATATTAGCTGAGCAAGGGATAAATAAATAAGAAGCATAATCATTCTACAGTGTACATGTGTACATACATATGTTATATCTATTCCAAAATTTTAGCCACACCTCATATATCTCACGCAGTGCAAGAACACCTTCTTATGTTTGGAAAATGCATACTCAGGTATCTGATCCCCCCTCTGGGCCACATACACACACTCTCTCTCTCTCTCTCACACACACACACACACAACAATCACTTCCAGTATTTCTGAATGCAATACTGGGATTTTTTCCCCCTGCTGATTCCAAAACGTGTTAGGAACTGTGCACTCCGACACACCCATTTCCAAATCTGTAGAACTGCAAGAATTATCCAATTTATTTCTTGATGTTCAAATAATTATAAGAGCACTGAGGAGGCAATGACTATGAAAAAGTGTTTTGTTAGTCTCCCAGGAACTGGTGGAGGGTGGGGGGAGGGAAAAAATAAGGCTAAAAAGATAATAGATTCCCTTCAAAGCAGCTCAAGCCAATTTCTATTAACAATGAGTCTCTGTTAAAGTTATTTCTCCACAAGTACTTGCGGTTCTGTATCACATCAAACTTAAGAGCATTTTGTCATTTTGTGCATGTGATTTTCTTAAACATATGAACCACTTTCATTCCCAAATAAGCATTTTATTTCATTATTCATGGACAGACTTTGGAAAGCTATCATCAGGGAAGGAGAGTTCTCCATTCCGGCCAGACTGGCTTAAAGTTTCCATCAAAATCTCGCCGCTCTGCTCAAATAAAGTACTCAAAGCCAGCGAGCGTTGTTCACTTTTTGTCCTTAAATTCTCAAATTTTCATTGCCATTATGGAGAAGAGAAGTAGGTATGGCTTGCTTCTGCATCTCTTATGTACATAAGTGCTTCCCCTTCACCATGCGTGAACACAAGAATACAGCTATTATAAGTCTGAAGGAGTCCCCCCCCCAAACAGTATGCTTCACAAAATGAAGGAAACAAAAATAAATACATAACTGTGGTTTCCACTGCTGAATATGGACCAGATGTGCTGAAGCTCTGTCATGCTCCAGTACATAACTGTTAACTTTAATTGTCAGTGTTCCACCTTTAGTTTCTCTAGCTTCTATATACTAGAGAAGTATACTACATAATTAATATACTATACTTCTCTAGTCTATACACACACAGAGCTTATAAAAATGCACAGGTTGCAGTTAAGCGCCACTGCCCATAAAGAAATAAACAGTAAAATATCAATTAAATCAATTGTTGTAGTGATCAAAGGAGCCAGCAAGCTGGGGGAACTTTGTTATCTGAAACATATTAAGCTAATCAGGTAGTATCAGAGATTTCATTCATAAGTCACTTACCTATCTGCGCTAAACAAAGCTGCAACAAATAAAATCCAACAGCTGCACACAGCCAGAACTTAGCCATTGTTTCCTCTTCGAGTTAATGTGCAAAAGGCAAGGAGTTCCTCTCCCAGTCTACACAAAGGAGGGGCAGGAGTGGAGGGAAAGGTCCCAGGTCTCGTTAAGTCTGCACAGAAAGCCAGCCAGCGTCTGAAGTTTGCTGCAGTTTTTATTCTAATTCAAAGTAACTGAAGTAGTGACATAAGCAGGGAGGGGAGCAAAATCAAAAGTCACACCCATTTGAAACAAAAGTGACTAGGCAAAAAGGGGAGGAGAGACGGTTACTACTTATGAGTAAGCACAGTTACCGGCAGCATTTTATGGAGGCTCCAAATGTCTTTTACTCATCACAATGAAGTCAGAGGTCTGATTGAAGCAGTTGTGCCATAACTAGTCTGCAACTCCTCATCTTAGGGGAGGTGGGGATGGGGAACTGTCTCTGGACCACATGGCTCTCCCGAAATCTATCCAAATGCCTAGAATTATTGATTTTTAGAAAAGAATTTTCATATCTATTTTGTTTTCCTTGCAAATTTACTGCATGAGGCAGAGACTGCAAACGAGGGATGACCGGTCTCTGTGGCTCTGCCAATACCCTTCTCCTGATCGGGCTACTTCTGCACCAGACATCATAAACCAATTTATGTCTCTATTCAGTTCTGCAACATCTGTTCCATAGAACTAGGCAGAGGGAAGGAAAGTGTTTCTTTGCAATTTCTCGTTTTGTGATTTTAGACTAAATTCCAAAGTGGAAGTCTGTACATAAAACCCATGGTGAAATGTGCTTGCTCCAGGTCACACATTTTGGGTCAGGAGATCTGCCATTACATGCTTGAGATATTACACCTGAAGTGCAAAAGGGGAAGTACCAGTCACTCATGCTTCCTGTAACCCCCACATTTAAGTAATGACTGAAGCTATCCTCAAGCTGACAATTGAGCCAAAACAAAATTTGTCAGAATTACAGGACTCCTTTGATTACTATTAGAACAGGCTAAGAACAATTAGGGGGTGGAGGCTGTGTTCATTCTCAAAATCAATTGCAGTTTCCAGGGCCCCCTCCACAAGGATGCGCTTTTGCGCCCGGTTCCGCGATTATGCGCATTATCGCGGAGGCGCTTTTACTCCTAATCCCTCTGCACCGGAGGCGGCGAGAGGCGGCGAAGCGCATTAATTCATGTCCAAAAAGCGCTTTACAAGCAGTTAATGCGCGTAATCGCTTGTTCACACCGCGAAAATGCGCTTTAACGGCCGGAGCAAAATAAAAGTAGCTATTTAACGCGCGTTCGAAAATGCGCATTATCGGGGAGATAATGCGCCTGTACGCCCGTTTTGCGCTCCGTGCTTGTGGAGGTAAATTTTTTAATGAGCCTTCAAGGCTCATTAAACGTCTCGTGTGGAGGAGGCCCAGGTGAGTTCAGGGCCAAAGTAAATTCAGGATGTGGTCAGGGTCAAGGACTGTCTTTACAGTGCCGGGTTGGTGCCACCTTCCTTCTCAACCCTGGGTGGGTAAGCACGATGCCAAGGAGGGAGCATGGGTTTCTGGGCGGCCATCCGGGTCCTGGAGCCATGGTCTGATCCAATTTAGATCCTCCAATAGGTATTATTATTTTTAAGTGGGGGGAAATCCTGATGGAGGATCTCCCATGTCATGTCTAGTTGCAATATGAGAGACCATTTCCAATTGACTTCCATGACCTTTAACACTGACTGAGCACACTGTCTTAATAAATTTCAATAAAAACATAATGCATTTTTAACCAATGGCCCTTGATTAAAAATTAAACTTATGAAAATGGAATGAAAAAAATAAGAACGGATCAACGTCTTATGACTTTTAGCTTTCCAGTATCAGCAAAATCCACCCTTTTCTGTCTTCTGATGAAGCCAGCCTACTGCCTCTTTTTGTCATGACAATCATTCCTTTATGTTTATTAAGTCTGCTCCATCTTTCATATTCTAATTAAATGTCTATTGATTTTCAAATGTACTGTGTTCCTTCCCTAGCTGTCTTTTTAAAACCTCTCTTTCTTTTCCTCTCTATGTTCTTGTATCTCCCCCCCCCTTTTTTTTTTTGCTCTGTCAAGCCAAAATTACACCCTCCATTCTCTGACCACATCCTTTCTCTCTTCCTGATTCTACAATTGGAACTGATATTCATCTGGCATCTTTAAATACTGACTTTAAACATTTGTTTAAAACAAACTTCCAGTCTTGAATGGATCTTTCTCTTCTACCTTTTCCTTTCTCCATCTCAAAGGGAAGTAAGTATTCTAAAGCGTGAAAGTTCAAAATCCAGTTTGCACTTAGTTTGTGTCCTTAATTTAATTTGTATACTTAAGGGTAGGCTGACCATATGAAAAGGAGGACAGGGCTCATGTAACTTTAACAGTTGCAGAGAAAAGGGAATTTCAGCCGGCGTCATTAGTATGCAATTAGTGCCAGGTGAAATCCCATCTTCATCACAACAATTAAAGTTATAGGCACTATACTAGAGTGACCAGATACACAAGAGGGCAGGGGCCCTGCAGCTTTAACTGCTGTAATGAAGAGGGAATTTCACCAGGTACAAATTGCATACAAATGATGCCTGCTGAAATTGCCTTTTCTCTAGGGGTGTGCACGGACCCCCAGATCGGATCGGGACCCGGATCGGGACCTCCAATTTTGTCCCGGACCGGTTCGGACAAAATCGGAGGCCCCCCGGACCGGATCGAGTCCGATCCCGACCCAAAAATCGTACATTTTTGGATCGGCCGCCATTTTTTTCCCCATAGACTTGCATTGCAATGCAAGTCTATGAGGAAAAAATGGCGGCGGGTGGGTAAGGGGGGGCCTAACTCCCTCCCCCCCCTGGGGCCGTCCGCTGTGGACGGCCCCGGCAGGTAAACCCCCTCCCCCGCGCTCCCTACCCCCCCTGGGGCCGCCCGCTTCCATCCGCTGGCGCCCGCGGGCGCCAGCGGATAGAAGCGGACGGCTCCGGGGGGGGGGGTAAGCCCCCTTCCCTGCCACTGCTTACCTTCTCGGCCCGTCCGGCGCCGGCGGCTACTACCAGCGGGCTCCGCGGCCTACTCTCGAGTAACGCGCCGGGTGATGACATCACCCGGCGCGCCACCCTGGAGCAGGCCGCGGAGCCTGCTGGGAGTAGTAGGCGCCGGCGCCGGACGGGAGCCGCCGGGCCGGGCAGGTAAGGGCCCCCCTCCCCCCTCCCCCCTCCACGCACCCCCTCCTTACCTTCCCGGCCCGGCGGCTCCCGTCCGGCGCCGGCGCCTACTACTTCCAGCAGGCTCCGCGGCCTGCTCTAGAGTAGCGCGCCGGGTGATGACATCACCCGGCGCGCCACCCTAGAGCAGGCCGCGGAGCCTGCTGGGAGTAGTAGGCGCCGGCGCCGGACGGGAGCCGCCGGGCCGGGCAGGTAAGGGCCCCCCTCCCCCCTCCCCCCTCCGCACGCCCCCTCCTCCCCTCCACGCACCCCCTCCTTACCTTCCCGGCCCGGCAGCTCCCGTCCGGCGCCGGCGCCTACTACTTCCAGCAGGCTCCGCGGCCTGCTCTAGAGTAGCGCGCCGGGTGATGACATCACCCGGCGCGCCACCCTAGAGCAGGCCGCGGAGCCTGCTGGGAGTAGTAGGCGCCGGCGCCGGACGGGAGCCGCCGGGCCGGGCAGGTAAGGGCCCCCCTCCCCCCTCCCCCCTCCGCGCGCCCCCTCCTCCCCTCCACGCACCCCTTCCTTAACTTCCCGGCCCAGCAGCTCCCGTCCGGCGCCGGCGCCTACTACTTCCAGCAGGCTCCGCGGCCTGCTCTAGAGTAGCGCGCCGGGTGATGACATCACCCAGCGCGCCACCCTAGAGCAGGCCGCGGAGCCTGCTGGGAGTAGTAGGCGCCGGCGCCGGACGGGAGCCGCCGGGCCGGGCAGGTAAGGGCCCCCCTCCCCCCTCCCCCCTCCGCACGCCCCCTCCTCCCCTCCACGCACCCCCTCCTTACCTTCCCGGCCCGGCAGCTCCCGTCCGGCGCCGGCGCCTACTACTTCCAGCAGGCTCCGCGGCCTGCTCTAGAGTAGCGCGCCGGGTGATGACATCACCCGGCGCGCCACCCTAGAGCAGGCCGCGGAGCCTGCTGGGAGTAGTAGGCGCCGGCGCCGGACGGGAGCCGCCGGGCCGGGCAGGTAAGGGCCCCCCTCCCCCCTCCCCCCTCCGCGCGCCCCCTCCTCCCCTCCACGCACCCCTTCCTTAACTTCCCGGCCCAGCAGCTCCCGTCCGGCGCCGGCGCCTACTACTTCCAGCAGGCTCCGCGGCCTGCTCTAGAGTAGCGCGCCGGGTGATGACATCACCCAGCGCGCCACCCTAGAGCAGGCCGCGGAGCCTGCTGGGAGTAGTAGGCGCCGGCGCCGGACGGGAGCCGCCGGGCCGGGCAGGTAAGGGCCCCCCTCCCCCCTCCCCCCTCCGCGCGCCCCCTCCTCCCCTCCACGCACCCCCTCCTTACCTTCCCGGCCCGGCAGCTCCCGTCCGGCGCCGGCGCCTACTACTTCCAGCAGGCTCCGCGGCCTGCTCTAGAGTAGCGCGCCGGGTGATGACATCACCCGGCGCGCCACCCTAGAGCAGGCCGCGGAGCCTGCTGGGAGTAGTAGGCGCCGGCGCCGGACGGGAGCCGCCGGGCCGGGCAGGTAAGGGCCCCCCTCCCCCCTCCGCGCGCCCCCTCCTCCCCTCCACGCACCCCCTCCTTACCTTCCAGGCCCGGCAGCTCCCATCCGGCGCCGGCGCCTACTACTTCCAGCAGGCTCCGCGGCCTGCTCTAGATTAGCACGCAGGGTGATGACATCACCCGGCGCGCCACCCTAGAGCAGGCCGCGGAGCCTGCTGGGAGTAGTAGGCGCCGGCGCCGGACGGGAGCCGCCGGGCCGGGCAGGTAAGGGCCCCCCTCCCCCCTCCCCCCTCCACGCGCCCCCTCCTCCCCTCCACGCACCCCCTCCTTACCTTCCCGGCCCGACGGCTCCCGTCCGGCGCCGGCGCCTACTACTTCCAGCAGGCTCCGCGGCCTGCTCTAGAGTAGCGCGCCGGGTGATGACATCACCCGGCGCGCCACCCTAGAGCAGGCCGCGGAGCCTGCTGGGAGTAGTAGGCGCCGGCGCCGGACGGGAGCCGCCGGGCCGGGCAGGTAAGGGCCCCCCTCCCCCCTCCGCGCGCCCCCTCCTCCCCTCCACGCACCCCCTCCTTACCTTCCCGGCCCGGTGGCTCCCGGCCGGCGCCGGCGCCTACTACTACCAGCAGGCTCCGCGGCCTGCTCTAGATTAGCACGCAGGGTGATGACATCACCCGGCGCGCCACCCTAGAGCAGGCCGCGGAGCCTGCTGGGAGTAGTAGGCGCCGGCGCCGGACGGGAGCCGCCGGGCCGGGCAGGTAAGGGCCCCCCTCCCCCCTCCCCCCTCCACGCGCCCCCTCCTCCCCTCCACGCACCCCCTCCTTACCTTCCCGGCCCGGCGGCTCCCGTCCGGCGCCGGCGCCTACTACTTCCAGCAGGCTCCGCGGCCTGCTCTAGAGTAGCGCGCCGGGTGATGACATCACCCGGCGCGCCACCCTAGAGCAGGCCGCGGAGCCTGCTGGGAGTAGTAGGCGCCGGCGCCGGACGGGAGCCGCCGGGCCGGGCAGGTAAGGGCCCCCCTCCCCCCTCCGCGCGCCCCCTCCTCCCCTCCACGCACCCCCTCCTTACCTTCCCGGCCCGGTGGCTCCCGGCCGGCGCCGGCGCCTACTACTCCCAGCAGGCTCCGCGGCCTGCTCTAGAGTAGCGCGCCGGGTGATGACATCACCCGGCGCGCCACCCTAGAGCAGGCCGCGGAGCCTGCTGGGAGTAGTAGGCGCCGGCGCCGGACGGGAGCCGCCGGGCCGGGCAGGTAAGGGCCCCCCTCCCCCCTCCGCGCGCCCCCTCCTCCCCTCCACGCACCCCCTCCTTACCTTCCCGGCCCGGTGGCTCCCGTCCGGCGCCGGCGCCTACTACTACCAGCAGGCTCCGCGGCCTGCTCTAGAGTAGCGCGCCGGGTGATGACATCACCCGGCGCGCCACCCTAGAGCAGGCCGCGGAGCCTGCTAGTAGTAGTAGGCGCCGGCGCCGGACGGGAGCCACCGGGCCGAGAAGGTAAGTGCCCCCCTCCTCCCCCCCCCGCTGTCCACTTTTATCGGCGGGCGCCCGCTGGCGCCCGCCAATGGAAGCGGCGGTGGGCGCCAGTGGGCGCCCGCCGATCCGCCGATCCGCCGAACCGGTTCGGAGGTTTTTCGGACCGGTTCGGATTGGATCGGCCGATCCAGCTGCGGGATCGGAAATCGGATAATTTATCCGATTTCCCACTGGACCGGACTCGGATCGTGGATCGGGTCCGATCCAGTGCACATCCCTACTTTTCTCTACAACTGTTAAAGTTACATGAGCCCTGTCCTCCTTTTCATATGGTCAGCCTACTTAAGGGTGATCTTACATATCAGTTATAAGGTTGTTGTCAACCTGCATTGCCTATATGCAAGTAAGTTTAAAGGGAACCAAAGGTCTGCTTTTAGGTGTACCTAAAATAATTTTACCATGGCCAAAAAAAACACAAACACATTAGTAATGTCTATATCAGATATGGGTTTCTTTTTTAAAGATGCACAACATCTAAATTCTACTTTCAAGTTTAAACTTTGCTTACATGCTTATATTCATGAGTACTCATTTATGTTTAGAGAAAAAATATTTTCACAGAAAAAGATGTAAGAAGCAATATTCCTGAGTATTACACATACATTTGCTCATAGAAAATAGATACAGCACCACAGAAAGAAAGGTAAAAGTTGTTCTTCTAAGTGTGAGAACATTCTCAAACAGATTTCTAAACTGGCTCTTCTTGAAAATGCTTCGGATTAGTAAGCCGGCTCTGTTGTAATGGGTGAAGATTTTATCAGAATTCTTGCCTCCCAAGGTTACTGCCATGTGTCTTAATTGTTTGAACAAGACAGTTGGGCGCAATCTTCCATGTAATAAGTCGCACTAACAACAGCCAGGTACTGGTTCCAGGGATTCTTAAAATGACAATGAATGGACCTGGAAATCATCGTTTTACTGTCCATCTGTGTACAATTATTACATTTTAATCTCTTATAAATATACCACAAATGTAAACAATAAGAAAGACCCACATCTGAGTTCTATAAAATCAATGGCCTTTCCGCCATTAAACTTCAGATGGAGGAACGCTCCCCAACATATAATATGGAATAAATGTATGTGCATTAACAGTAAAGATTGGTCCAAACATATATCACTTTTTGGCTTGACATTTCTCAACTTAGTAAACTTTTGTGACAACATCTCTGATTTTTCAGTTGCAAAGCTTCAGATATTGTGATGGCTTTGTGATAGCTCCACCTTTAGACCCAATTCACTTGCACCAAGCAGGATATATAGCAGCATGAAAGCAGTATATAAAAGGTAAGAGCCACACCAAGCAGGATATAGCGGTATATGGTATGTGTTAATGGGCCCCAACAGTTGTCAGTGCAGTTAAATACCGCTACAAAGCAGTAGTGTGGCTCCTCCCTTTTATATACTGCTTTTATACCACTTTCATACCGTTATATCCTGCTTGGTGTAGATCTGGCCGCAGTCTACAAGTACTCAATTAGGGTGACCATATGGAAAGGACAACAGGACTCCTGTATCTTTAACAGGGTTCCTCTAGACTATCAATTTAAGGCTCATGCATGGTGTATTAATGGTTCTACCTCTATAAGAACAAAGGGCAAATAAGGCGTGCAGCCGATTTTTAAATTCTCGTTAATGTGCTTTTTCGAATTCGCTTTAAAGAGCGACTTTTAATTTTCTCCGAAGTTACAACGCCTTATCTTAGTGTAATCAACTTCTGAGCATTCACATTAATGATGATTGTGGGCGGACTGTGGTGGTGATGTCATGCAAGAACTGCCCCTTTGGAGTTCTTCCATGACACCGTTGTGTTTTGTCATTTCCTGTCTCCTCCCTTCTTCTTCTTCCCTTCAGTCCTGGCTGACCATATCGGTATTTAAAGTAAAGTTTCTTTTAAAACCGCTCTGGAATCTTTCTTTCGTCAAGACACGCAGCTACTCACATGGAGCTGGTTCTACAGGAAGCAAGGGGGTTGGAATAAGGATGTGCGTTGTTCATTTTGAATCTAATCTGAGGTCCGCTAAGGCTTCCCTCCCTCCTCCCCACCACTCCCTTGCTGGGATCCTGGCTGGAAAAAGGCAGGGAAACTTGTCTCCATGCAGTGCAAGTGAGTTCTTGCCACTGAGCTGTCGTCTTGTGCGCTGTTACTCGGGAGTAAGGCGCATCGAGTTACCTCCCCCACTCTCCCTTCTGTCATTGCTTTACCAGGAAGGTGTGTGTGTGTGTGTGTGTGTGTGTGTCTGTCTGTCTGTCTGTCTGTCTGTGTATTGGACCAAAATTACCATTTATTACTGAGATACCACTGCAGTATCTTTATTCTAGAAATGGTTACATGTGGGCACAAGCCCATTGCAAAGCATGGGTGGAGTAATGAGAAAGGCACAGCGCAGGTTGGGAACACATGGGAATGACCAGAACACAGCGAACCATAGGCAAATTGCAACAGGCGCATAGGAAGGAATGTCGGTCCACAGATGCCACGTCACAGCCACTGCTCACACATTAGGGGGGGTCCCTGCCCGGTCATTCTAATGGCACTGCCGGTTGGCACGCTGGACAATACACTCGAGTCTCCTAATTTGACACTGAAGGACACACAATGAGTGCTCCGTACCGCGGATGCGCAGCTGCAAACTCCTCTTGAGTACAGCTAGGCAGAATAACAGCAGCCACACTGTGCAGGGAAGAGGGGACAGGGGAAGAGGGGACAAAGAGACATCAGTGCCAGCCAGGGATTTTGGGGGAGGGGGCAGCGTCCAGTCCTCCCACACTCCCACCTGCCCAGTAACCTACCTCTGCGACACAGAGACCTGCTGGGATGGCGAGGTTGCCCTCTGAACTGCTCAGCATTGGGCATTCCAGAACAGAACTGTGCAGGTATCTCGGTGTCCGGAGTCAGGCAGAATAATGGGAAGTTTGTATGGAACTGGGACATAAGTGCGAAATGCAACATTGTAATGGAAAGGCAACACAAAAATTTGCCCTTGAAGCGGCAGATGTGCCTAGTAGGAGGTTGCGAAGCAGGGGGAGATAAGGGGCGTCTGGAGCTAGCATTGGGGGGAGTGTCCCATGGAGGTTTCTCTTGTCCCATCTCGTACAAGCCTGGCCCAAGCGCCACCGGTCACGGGTACTGCTGCTCCGGCAAATATCTATTGGCTTGCATTTCCGTTTACTCCTGAGCAGGTGGGGGGAATTCCTCCCTGGGAGGCGTACGTATGTTTTGTGTGTGTGTTGCCGATCGCCAAAAAGACAATTTATTACTGAGATACAACTGGAATATCTTCATTCTACAAATGCTGTTTAAAGGAGGGCAGAAGCCGATTGCAAAGGAAAGCGTGGAATCAGAAAGGGGTGGGCAAGACATCCTGTAAGAGCCTGTCCGAAGCCATAGGCTTGCATTTCCATTTACTCCTGAGCAGGGGGGGGGGGGGCTACTACAAATGGCGATCAGGCACAAAGGAAGAAGTGAACCAGGTGACCAATGGCAGGTAACCCAGGTAACCAAAGGCAGGAGATTAAGGTGGGCAGGGTTAACAAATGGCTGGAAACTGAGGGGGCAGTTCCACCAGGAAACAGGGCGGTGCTTTCGTCAACATTTTCCCATTCGAGCATCGCTATATACTTCATTTATAATGCGATTAAACACATGTAAACAACTTTAAAGGGCATTGTATGGAGCCCGTAATTCGCCTGCACGCCTCTCATATATAGGTATTAGGCATAAACTCGACTGTAAGTTAATGCGCAGATTCGGAGAACCAGGCATAAAACCGACCTCTTCTAGAGGGGGCCACAGTTGTATAGAAAAGGGAATTTCAGCAGGTGTCATTTGTATACGTGCAGCACCTGATGAAATTCCCTCTTCATCACAACAGTTCAAGCTGCAGGAGCCCTGCCCTCTTTTGTATTTGTTCTTTCTAGCTATACTACACTTTAACCCTTCCTTTTCAAGCAGAATTGACTTTTCATCTTTTTCTTTCCCCACCCCCCCCTAAACTGCAGCCAAAGGAATGTAGTAAGGCCAGGGGAGGACATATTTAACCCTGTGGCCCATGCCATGGTGCCAACCACCCCCACCCCCCAGAATCTAGTGCTGGAGAACGGGGGTGCCCAACCATCTACAAAGTAACTGTTTGACTTGCAGCAGAAAACTAACAACTGGGTGCCCCTAAAACACCTAGATATGCTCTTAGAGTACCATAGAGGCCCTATTTTAAGAACTCGAAGTGGGCATAGCAAGCGTGCAAGGAGAGGGAGCATACTAGCCCCGCCCCCTCTGTTATCACAGGGAGGTTTTCCAGCAGAGTTCTTAATCATGTGGAAAGTAGGGTGACCAGATGGCCTGGGGTTTCCCGGTCCTAACCGGGAAACCTGGGGCGATCCAGGCCAACCGGGGGGCAGCGGGGGCAAACCGGGGTGGCGGGGGGGGGTCACGCGGCAGTGGCAGGAGGCGGGCGGGCAGTGCGAGGCGGGCGGCGCGAGGCACTTACCTGCTGGGGCATCCGCTTACCTCCGGTGCTCTGAATCTACTGAGAAACAGGCTTCGTGGCCTGTCCCTCAGTAGTGCGCCGGGTGGTCATCACCCGTTGCGCTACTGAGAGACAGGCCAGGAAGCCTGTTTCTCAGTAGATTCCAAGCATCGGAGGGAAGCGGACGCCCCAGCAGGTAAGGAGCACGAGGCGGGTGGGCGGTGCGGGGCGAGCGGCGTGGGGAGGGCGGGCGGCACAGGCGGGGGGGGTGTGCGGGGGGGGCGGGGCGGGCTGGTGGCGCGGTGCGGGGCGGGCGGGGGGGCGGGGGGGCCGCGCGGGGCGGGCGGGCGGGGGGGTGTTTTGGGTGGGGGGGTGGCAGGGGGGACCGGGAGTTTGGTTCTCAAAATCTGGTCACCCTAGTGGAAAGCCTCCACATAGCCTTCCATAAGTAGAGGGTGACAAACATGACAATGGAGGGGGAGGGGCTAGCGCGCTCCCTCGCCTTACTTCTTTACTATACTTACTAAGAGAACACCTGACTAAGGCTAGAGAGTAAAAGATAAGGTAGTTCTATGTACACCATTATCCTTTGATTACTGTGTCGTGACACTCTTTATCAGCCATGGCCTACTTCCTGAAAGTTACATGAGGTTTATTTACATCTAAAACTCCCTACAGAATTTAAGGCCTCTTGATGCATTTGAGCCCAGATTAAATTTTCTCCACGAATAGGACTTTAAGATGGGGATAGTACTTTATGCTGGCATGGCAGATAGTGAAAAAGTGCCTTTTCTTTGTGGCGCCAACAGCATAACAGGATCTGTGGTCTGGGCTGGTTTGAGCCAGATACTCTGTCCTGTCATCTTGAAAGCAAAGCATTCTATTGGGAAGCTAGGCGCCCATTCCCTGCCAACTGTTTTGTTCCCACATGTAATTTATGTCCTGTGTCCTGCAGAGCAGCAGGGAGGAGAACAATGGCTCCCGGTAGTTTATGTGCATAAATGGAAACCACCAATAATTTGATCTTTCCACTATACATTGCTACACAGCTCCAACTGTTCAAATGATAGCAGAGAAAACCATTTCAGTTGTTGTTCAGATACCACCATTTTCTTCCCTTCTACTTTTATTTGTTTATTTTTAACCTTTTTTGGCCACCTTTCAGAGCAGAAGCCCTCACAAAGCGGTTTACAACAATAAAATACATTAAAAGTGTTAAAATATTAAAAGCAATAAAAACATAAACGCAATAAAATTACAATAAAAAACAAGAGCCAACAATAAAAACCCAGCAAGAACAACAGTGGCAATAGCAGCAACAGGACCCATATTATGAGAAGACCATGGTAAAGTAAAATGTTTTCAAGGCTTTGTTAAAAGCCTACAAAGAAGCTGCATGGCAGACCTCCGATGGGAGATAGTTCCAAAGGTGTGGGGCCACTGCAGAGAAGTCCTCTCCCGTGTGGTCACCCACCTAATTGCTCTCACAGGTGGACAGATGAGAAGGGCCTGTTGTCTCTCCAACTTAAAGACTTCAAAAGGTATGCATTTCTGGCTGTCTCGATGTAGTGTGAAACACAGCACAGAAGCATCATATTGCCTTCCACCTACCGACATGGGCCTTATTCTGGGAACTATTAAGTACACATGCATGGGACAATTGATAAGCAGTATCCATGAGTTAAATCCAATATCCTACAAGCAGACGTCCCCTTGCTCTCAACCCCCAAGCAACCTCCTCCCCCACACCCGGAGGAGATGGGGGCAGAGTGCTGCACTGGAGAGGGGAAATCCTTTCCACTGGTGGTTTGTATTCCACTGGTGGACAGCCAGGGTTTGATACAACCTCATGTGTCTAATGTTATAATCCTGAGCACACGTACCTGGAAGTAAATCCTATCCAACACAGTGGGACTTACTTCTGAGCAAATATGCATAGGGTTGCACTGTAAATTATGGCTTTTGCCTGCCAAGGAACCTCATTTCTTTTCTGCTGCATAAGTAAATTGTACATAGATAGAGGTTCAAGTTGCAATCCTATACGTACTTACCTGGGAGAAAGCCCCATTTAATGCAATTGGACTTACTTCTACGTGGATATACATAGGATTGTGTTGTTATTGTCTCTCCCTCACCCCCTTCCCATTAGCTTTCCATCAATATGTTTTTTGCCCCTTTATGCTTTGCCCTAGATTCCTGGAGGGGGTGATTTCAACTGGGAACATGGCATGGGGATTGTAGGATAACCCACCCAGTGGCTGCTTTGATCTTTAAAAACAAAAACTGCAGGAGAATCCTATTCACAGATCGTTTCCCATCAAATCTAGCATGGCCTCAAACACTTTCCACTTTATCCTTTGTTATGTTCCCCAAATGTTTTCACACCTCACCCCTTCACTTCCTCTTCTTGTATCTTTCCTCTAAATCATCATCATCATCATCATCATCATCATCATCATCATCATCCAATACCCATTAGATTTGCTTCACCAGTTATCTGTTCCCCACACTTTTGTGGTACATAGTTGGAAGCCAGTGTACAAAATGTACAAGAACGTTATAAAAAGAAAAACTTGTTCTGATGCTGTTGTTACCTAGCCAAAGTTGGCAGAATGTAGTCCACAAAAGCTTAAGCCATAATAAATGTATTAGTCTTTAAACCACAAGACTCTGTATTGTTTTAAAACTCCAATAAAGTTCCTCCAAGGCCAATTTCATGCTGTGTACAATAACCATGGCACCAAACTAACGTTGAAAAGCCATTTCAAGCCTATACATGCCAACACTTGACAATCCAAGAGAAGTAAATTTGGAGGCAGCTTACCCTAGAATCCTTGTCTTCTGTCACTCAGGCTTGGTCTATATATTCAAAGGAATGTACTACTTTAGATGGGGCTTGCCTTTTTGATAGCTTCCCCCTGTACCAAGATTCCTGCAAATGAAATAAAATAAAAACTAGCCGATGGGGAGAATGGTTCTATGCAAGCCTCCTCCTTGTTTTCTTCGCAGTGATTTTAAGTAGGGAATTGAAAAGTATAACCCCCACCCCCCCAGCCCAAAATGAAAGCATCCATTGTAGTACCTCAGGAGACCCTTCTTCCTCATTACCTCATTATTCTCCATGTGCACATTTGGTAGTGGTGCACTTAGCTCATTTAGACTCTGGTCTTAATCGACTTATAGGGGTGCCCTTCTTTAGATGTTAATGTGTATTACTGTGTATGCTAAGTAATACACATTAGCATCTAAAGAACCATCTGCACTGCATGGGGGGGGGGATGTTCCTGCTCATTCTGGGGCCTGGACTCCTGCCCCAAATTTATATCCTCACAACATCACTGAGATTAGGCCTTAAGACATTTTTTATATTTGCATTCCTTAATGCATTTTAAAAGCACCACAATAAAGATAGTTCCTATTGTATGACTGACCATTAGACGGAACACACTTTTTATCCACTCAGCAAAGCTGAATTCTTGCAAAGAACTTTTACAGTGTTTTATGAGTTATTGTAAGCCACCTTAGAATGTTTGAGTTGAATGCTGATATAGGGCTTCTCTAAGCGAGCAATTTATAGCACACTCATGATTGGCCAGTCATAGAAGTTTGTGAATGGATTTCATGATGTTGTCAACAAACAGCATGTCTTGCACAGTCGTCCCCCCATTTCTTTAAAAAACAACAGAGATAAGCCATAATAAAACCTTAAAGGTGCGAAAGTGTGTAAAGCTGGCATTGTGCTATGAACTTGCCAAGGAAGGATCAGAGGGAGAAGAGTGTAAAATGTAAAATGTCTCCTTGTAACAAAGGGAAGAAGATCTGATCCCCCACCCCACCAAGAGCACCCCTTTAAGTTCAATGGAGCTTACTCCCAAGTAAGTGTACCTAGGATTGCAGACTTATACCACAATCTTACATCTACTTAGAAGTTAGTCCTGGCTTTCCTGTGAGCTGTGAGGAAACAGTACAGCACAAGTTAACCAATGAAAATAAGACTTCCCTCCTCCTTTGTACGCATGCCAGGGAGAGAGGGAGGCGCTCCCTCGATTCAAACCCCATGCACCTGCAATATAAAGGAGCCCTAATATCACGAAGAACCTGAAAGCAAAAAGCCACAGTAAGGATGCAGGCTTTTGTGGGGTTTTTTGCTTAATGTAGAGACACCCTTAGAAATGTTTTAAATAAAGTTTTTTTTAAAAAAAAACTTGTAGCCCAGCTTCTGCACAGTTTATCCAACTTGACCAAGTTACCAATATGTTTGAAGCAGATAAGTGCAAATAAAAATGAAGGGTGGTTAAATTAGATTAACTGTGATGCACATTAGTCTTTGCAGTGGCAGTCTTTTGTTCAGAGAAGAAGAGGTGACACTAGCACCCAGATAAATTAAACAATTCATTGGGGAAACAGAAAACATTACTCAGTGACCATACTGTAGGAGTGTGTAGTTAGATGACAGTAGGAAAGTTCTGTAAGGTGAGCCAACAGGTGATCAAATGGAAGACAGAGAGGATTTTATTTTTCATATGCATTTTATGAATTCTTTACATGAAAAGTTAACCATGCTTGACAGACATTCTGAATGGGCCTGGCATCAGCAATGTCATGGGCGGGCATGTGCCAGGGTCTTAGAACAGGGATGCAGAACCTCCAGCCCTCTGGGAGGCCAAATCCACCCCCTCCCCAGGATTCCCCCAAAGGCCATGCCCCCTTCCCCTGGTCCCATCCCCTCCCCCCCCCATCATCAATCATTTGGTCATTTTTCTTAATTTTGTGACAGTTTTTCCCCCATTCTAAAATGTTGAAATGCCTCTCCTAAGCCTCAGTCATTTGCAGTAAGAGCTTTAAGCTTCAATATGCTGGTATTTGGGGGGTGGGGCAGTTGGCCCCACCCATTTTGCCCTCAGCCCCGGCCACCACTGGAATCCCCTCCCCGAGAGCTTCTCCAAAATGGAATTCGGCCTTCAGACTGAACAAGGTTTTGCACCCCTCTAGAGGATCCACTATGGCTGATACCAGCATTCCTTTATTTATTTTATAGTATTGTTAAGAGTCTATGCTGAGAGGCAAAGCACTAGGGTGGGTGGTGTCTTTCTCCCTCTCAAATGCCTCTCTGGGCCCTGTTCCTCGCATAGCATCCCTCTGCAATCCTTTGTCAGGGCATAATGGTATTGTGGGCAAATGAAGATGGTGGCCATGGCAACTGCTTGGCCTGGCTGTTTTTTTCAGTACCAAGGGCTTAACCTTTTTTTTAAAGGGGCAGTGCCCTTCACTGCTCCCTAGTAAGCACACCTTGCCTAGTAAATGCACCTAGTAACCACCTCAGATCTAATTCCCGCCCTGATGTTAAAAAAAAATCTTTGGAGGTTGAGGAGAAAGAAATTATAGTTTGTTACCAGTTTAAATCTAGAACAGTATTAAGCTGAGGGGGTTTGTTTGTTTGTTTGTTTTACTGAAAATATGGGGAGGTGAGAAGCAGGTTTTTGCTGGATTCATGGGTGTCATTTACTGATTATACAGTCTTAATGGATGCTACTCCAATAACTGATGCAGCCATAGTTATGTCATGTGCCAAAGACTATGAGAATGAAAATTCAGGCTTCATGATTTCATTATAACACTTTATTAAACCATATAAACAGGCACGGTGTCCTGTGTCTGATCTTTAGTATGTGACCCCTCAAAAGGGAATGAAGAGCGTTTTATGTTTAGAGAAAATAATAGACATCCATTTGTTTCCACTGACTCAGGTAATAACTGGTTACGTGCAGTGCTGGGTTAAAAAAAAAAAAAAAGCACACACACAAGAGTGACTCATGTGATGGACGTAATAAGAGTTAAAAAGAGAATACCAAGGTTTTATTTTTGACTAGGAATGGTGGTGCAAGAAAAACAACTGGTCCTTTCTCTTTGCATGCATTCAATGATATGGCACTCAGTGTAAGGTGGTGAATATAATAGAGTTCTTGGGACAGAAAGACTGGTGGGGATGGGATGGGTGCGCTGAGCATTATAGGTTTGGTTGTGCTTTGTGGGGGCAAATATATGATTTGACATTTGGGGCTCCTGCCTTGTACTCACTGGCAGCATTCAGACGACACTAGGCAATGGAGGGGGGAATAGCATACTCATGGTGTGTTATTTTTGCGGTGCCTGCCACACGACATGTTGCCCCTCCTCCCGTCATGCGGCTGAAAGTCCCGCCATCCTTCTGGGCTGCTGTGTCTCCTCCCTCCCACCTCCCTCAGTCCTCCAGACATATCCCATCATTCACCGCAAGTTCTGCTGGCTGTATCGGAGCAGCCGGGGTTTATCGGATACTCTGGCCGGCGAACTCTATGACCGACTGGAATAATACTTGGAGAGAGAGGGGCTCCCTCCACACAACACTTTAAACAACGGAGTTTGGGATAAACAACGTGCAAGCCCATTGTTTTTCTCCATTGTTTAATTGCCCCAAGTAGTGTACTGTCAGTTGTGTGTGCATTGTATGTTGCCCTCCACACGATACAATAAGCAACACCACTGACAATTGTTCCCCCCATCCCCTGTTGATTTTTGTGTTGTCCGGATGCTGCCACTAAGTAACTTTACATGTCTGGGTTCTTTTGAGAATAAAATTGAAGAAATTCCATGTACACTGCCCAGAGATCATTGGGATAAGGATGAGTGGCAAATATAATTTGACTGGAACTTCTTCCAGAACGCTTGCATTTGGGTCCCCAATGTGGTGCCCGTGGGCACCATTATGCCCATGATCACCTCCCCTGGCACTTGTCAGGATCCCCGCAATGCCTTATTTTAAAAGATTTTTAAAACTACTACTACTACTTTAAATTAGGAGGCCGGCATGCTGCAAAGTGAAGTGCCAGCATCCAGTGCCATCTTTAGATCTCAGAATGCCTCTAAGCCCTATGCAGGAATTATTAGAACATAAAAATGGCACACCAATTCTTTGTTTGAAGGATGCCCAGTCACCCAGGAAAATAAAAAGGTCAGCTGGGATGTTTGACAACATTCTGGGGGCTAGAGCAGGTGGCAGGGAGTGGATATGTGTGTGTGTTTGCCTAGTATTTGTGTGGTGTGGTGGTGGCAATGGTGTGTGTGTGTGTGTGGGGGGGGCTCTGAGCATCATCAGTTTGGTTGTGCTTTGTGGGGACAAATATGTGATTTGGGATTTGGGCCCCCACCTCTGCCTTCTACTCAGTTACTTGGCTAAGTTACTGGTCAATGAGCCTCATCAAGTTGCCTTATATGAAATGGATGTTGGGGCAGAAAACTGTGGTTTTGGGTTGTGTAGCTCAGCCCCCCTCCCACCTGCTTTGTACTTCAGGTTCTTAATTAATTAATTAATTAATTTATTACATTTATATCCCAACTTTTTTCCCTCTTGCAAAGAATTCAAGGATGCTTACATGGTCCTCTCCTCTCCATTTTATCCTCCCTACAACGCTGTGAGCTAGGTTAGGCTGAATGTCAGTGACTTCATGGCCAACTGTGGACTAGAACCCAGATCTCCTGAATTCCAGTCCAACACTCTAACTACTACACCACACTGGCTCTCCTTATACAAGTTAGTATCCTTTTAGCTTCACCATTTTGCTTTTTGGGAAATGGTTGTTTTGTGGTGGCCACACCCACCATTACAGCCATTTTCTAAGAGCAAAATTCTCAAAATTCTAGATATGTCCACCTGCCAAAAAGGGTTAGGGACACATGACCTACCTACATCCTTCTTGTAGGTTTCCCACAGGTAGCTGGTTGGCCACTATTTGAATAGAATGCTGGATTATATAGGCCTTTGGTCTTATTCAGGATGGCTCTTCTTATGTTCTTACATAGGCCTTCTTATTATGGAAGGTAGGTTTCTCCTTTCAGCCACCATGTAAATGATATAGCTGAAGCAAAGCATTGATGAGAACACCCCAACAAACAAACAAACTCCTGTTCATTTTCTCTTACCTTTCCTTTGCTGGAGGAGAGAAGACAAGAACAGTGTTTCCATGCAATCGAACATTTACATTGAGGATGTTATATCACTGGAATGGTAGACGGCAGGCAGCTGGACTACGCTTCCTACATGCAAAGTAACATAAGAACTAGGGCTGAATCTCTGTTACTGATACCTGCCTCAAACTCTCTGTCTCGGCACACCATTTTCTGTAGTGGTCCCATAGTATGGAAGAACCTTTACAGGGGAGATCTAGCCCACTTAATCATTGGTTGCTTTCACAAGGCAATGTACACATATATAACTTAACAGGCATTTTGTTGTTAAGAATATTTAATTATTTTGATGACATTTCATGGATGTTTTAGATTGTTTAATACAACGATGATCATGGATAGACATTTGATTAATTTAATTAATTGCTTTACATTTTGCTCATAAATGTCCAGAAATGTTACAGATTTGTTGTGAACATTGTTTCGCAAGAGACAACTTACATGGAAAGACTATGCTACTCATGTACAGAATCTGTCCCTGAACTCTAATCTGTAGCAGAGCTGTATAATGCGAAAACAAGTGGTGTAGACAAGGTTTGTTAAAGGTCAGGCTGAGTCAGTTGCAGCACCAGGTGTTCAGAAACATAGCAGGCACCTATGAGAATAAATTAAACCTAGTGTAAGGCCAAGAGTTGTAAATCAAGGTCTAAGAGCCATGTGGGATCAAGGTCTACTCAAGAGGCAATTTTTGTGTTAACCCCTCCCTCCCGCAAAACTGCTAAATGGGGCACAATGCTGGTTGTACTAAATTTATGTTGGCAGATCTCTTTCATCATAATCTCAATTATCATCTATTAATTATCAATGTATATGTTTTATGTGCTCTATAATGGAAAAGTGGAAGATACATTTCGTAAATAAACTCATCTCTTCCACTGTGAAGGATCTCTTTTTTACATGGCATATATATCTGGTAATTACTAAGCCAGAAACTATGGATCCGTGCTATTTTGCCTGACTTATCTGCTTCTCCATTGGTACACAAATTGAGTACACACTAGCAGCAGGTAACTCTTGTTAAAAATTGGCAGCATATCCATCAAACTGCTCTGCTTCTTAAATAGGTACAACATTTGGAAGGAATGAGGTAGATGTACTTATTAATGCTAGAATACTGGCCTTCTGCCAGTTCAGGTAATTGCATTCTAACTAAACAAACATTTACCCTCTGCTTTAAATTAAAGATCTTGTTATAAAAATGAATCATGTCAGGTAGCTGCAAAACTCTACTTTTAAAAAGAGTATATTTAAATAGTTGCTATGTGATTTCTCCAGGCAGAAATCAGTGTTCTTTACAATGTAAACTATGAGAAAACACATAGAAAGATGTTAGAGGAAAGACCTACATTGATTTATTGTTAATATGTGAGGGAAAGACCTAAGCAGATACAATGTTGAAACAAAGGTAGGGTGACCACATTTGGGAAACCAAAAAAGAGGACCCTCAGTGGGGTGGGGGGGTGGGAAAGTGGCTTTCTGGGGCCTCTGGAAAGCATGTCATTCACCCCCACTGCTTTAAAGGCCCCAATTGGAGCGGAGGAGGGGAAAGTGTGTCATTCCCGCCCTCCACTGCTCCAATCAGGTCCTTTTCTATAATGTCCAGGAATGACATACTTTCCCCTGTAAGGTCCTGATTGGAGCAGTGGGATAGAAATAACCCACCTCCATAAAGCTCGTCATTTCCTCCAACCATGCTAATGTGGCCTTAAAGGGGAAAGCTTGTCTTTCCAGGACATTATAGAAAATTACAGAAAATCCCCCCTGACACCCAGGATAGAACAAAAACCAGGACAAATCCGGGGAAATCCTGACAGTTGGTCACCCTAAACAAAGGTTAACTAAGAAGTAAAAAAAGAATTCACATGACTGACCCAAGAAATGAACAAGAATGAGAATTAGACTGTACACATATTTAAGGTAAATGCCAGGAACTCAGAAAATGCTGACATTTACTGGCAATCCTCAACAATGTAGGAAGCCAAGAGTAAATGTTAGAAAATTCTGACATTTACTGGTAGATCTCAATGCCAATCAAGTCTTTTGCACATAAGATCAAATTTCACCTTCATTTCCACAATTAACCATTCAAGAATAACATATGGCACATTGGCAAATATCCACAACATGACTTGTAAAATACTCACTTCTGACATTTATCAGTAATTCTTGAGGTAATTGGTATATATCCATCAAAAGCACTTATATTCTATAAATCAATGGTGTTTGTTTTCTCATTTTGGAATGGAAGATATAGCCAAAATAAGGCATGAATATTCTCCTCTATTGTGCCCTCATTTTTTAATACATGACTAAGCACAGTGAATTATGTATTTATAGTTTTGATTTATTACATTTGCCAGTGCTGTGATATTGTTTTATTGATAATTGCAGGACAATCTTATGCATGCCTTCCTCAGAAATAAGACCATTGAGTTCACTGAGGCTTAATCCAAAGTAAATCTCTACAGGTATTATATATTTTATCTAATAAAATATTAGATAAAGGGAAAGACACTTATGCGGCCTTATTAATTATCAGCAAATGTCAACATTTTTAAACAGTTACTACTAAACTCCTAACACATAAGAATTTTCAAAACTCATATCAGAACATTATTTACAATAAAATATAGGCATACGTGGTGGATTTTTTCTAGCACAATATACCATACAAAAAGTAGACTTTTAAAAATAGTAATGTGTGAAAGTTAGAAAATTTAATAGGGTATGATGCATTTCCTGGATGATGCATGTAATGCTTCTGTTTGGTGATATTTTATTATCAGTTTTAAAAGTCTCACATGAGCACAGAAAATCATACCCAAAGCATCTCTCTCTCTCTCTCTCTCTCTCTCTCTCTCTCTCTCTCACACACACACACACACACACACACACACATGGTTCCCCCCAGCAATCTTGCTCCACTTCTGTGTGGATTTTTTTTAATGCTTGGGAACTTTGAGGGGAAAGTATATTAAATTTTGGAAAATATATTTTGGGAATCCCACAACGCCAGTTACACTTCTGGTGTTGTGCTAGTGGGCCTTTATGCTAGCACAACATAATTTATGTTGATGCTAGTTTCCAATTGGATACTGCCCAACTAGTGCTTGTAAATTGTCGGTGTTGAGATATTGCCCATCTAGTATTACTCAACATATGTAAACCGCCCAGAGAGCTTCAGCTATGGGGCGGTATATAAGTGTAATAAATAATAAATAATAACAATAATAATAATAATAATAAGACTTGCAGTGAGCATCCAATGAATAACAAAACAGCTTCTTCGAAGTCCACAGTTTTTCCTGTTAATAATGTAGACCAAACTATAAGTGTGCTGTGTTTCATCTTTGCAGTTTGCATGCAAAATGGTTGGGATATAAGTGTACAATTAAATGTGCTCTTACTGTTTCTAGCTACTTCTTTTATTTTTGTTTTAGACGTGTTGTGTTGTGTTTTATTATATTATGGTTTCAGTATTTATTTATTTTAATATCCTGTGAACAGCCATGGAAATGGTAACTCTAAAATGCAGCCAAAAATTAAATTAATTCAATCTGCCTTACTCTCTTTGTCCACATACCATTTGCAGGCTCATATCAAACTTTGCTACTCTTGGTTTCCATCTGTCGTTTGAACTCCCTAATCAAACTAACGTAGTACACATCCAATAAATTGCTTCCTCAGACATTTTTCCTTCCAGCCATTGATTCTAAAACCAAGTGTAGAATTTGTAGGCATAACCTTCACTAGAATTTCATTTTCATTTTATTTATTACATTTCTATACCACCCAGTAGCCAAGGCTCTGGAATATTCTTCTCTAAATGTCACCTTTTCTGTATAGAGTGCTCAGCCTGCAATATCAAGCTCAAAGCTGTTTACTCAGTGTGTAGCCCCTCTGTCACGGTTTCACATTGAAATAACTACTCTTGGACCTCGGACCCCTTGTGCTTTTGGTATTGAGGTACATTACAATGGAGGATGCTCATTACACACTACACATGCTCTTTCCTTTTATTTTTCCAGAGTTAGCAAAACAAAAATAAAATTGATGAGGAAGAAATTGGGCTTAATTGATTGCCTTAGTTGATTGGAAATAAGGAGGTACAATAAATATATCAATCCTATATTAGGCATCCTGGGTGTTCTCCTGGATTTTGTATTATCCCTGGATATTCTGATGACAGCAGTGGCCAAGAGTGCTTCTTACCAGCTTTGACCTTTTGTAGAAGAATTGGAACTGGCTTCAGTTTCTCATACCTCAGTTATTGCCCAGTTTGGATTACTGCAATGCATTCTGCGCAGGGCAGCCTTTGAAAATGAGGTAGAACTGCAGTTGATCCAAACTGCAGCTACCATAGGTTTGTAGGTCAGTCTGGTGGTTGACCACATAACCTTCTCCTTTGATTACCTATTTGTTTCCAGGACCAATTAAAATTGCTGGCATTAACTTTTAAAGGCCTTAATGACTAGGCTATGTCGAGAACCCTATGATCGTGCCTATTACTTTACACTAAACATGTACTCCCAATCCAGATTGGACCCCTAGCATTGGGCTTTTGCCCTTTTTTCCTACCCCCACTCCTGCTGTCTGGATTGGGGGCCCTGCAACTGTAATATATATTGCCAAATAATGATCCATTTGCTTTAAGGGATCACAATTTAGCAAAATAAATTGTAGTTGCAGAGAGGGGGCTGATCCAGCAGGGTTAAAGACTTCTACTCCCAAACTAGGTCCTGATCCAGATTGGGGATGCTGCACTTACTCTAGAGTAGAAAGAGAAGTAGCTGCTAGCTATGCTGCTAAAGTAATATGTGCTTTTGGTATAAGGTCAGCTTTATAGATCCTGCTCTATGTACCATCACAGAGTGGGTAGCTATGAGAAACCAGAGGATGACCTAAACAGAGATGCTTTCTGAGACAATTTGAGCAAAATCTGGATTTTCACAGGATCAAATTATCTCTTTCTGCAGCACACACAACCCAGTAAAGCACTGTATTCCTCAGAGAAACGCACACACATGTATGAGGCAGGCGGGTGGACAGGAAGCCAGCCTGAGCTAGCCGTGCCATGTGTGCCTCAGCTTGTGGAGGTGGGGAGCAGGAGGAGGAATGTCCATCCAGGCGGCAAGTGAAAGCATCAGTGGCTGAAATCAACAATGCCCCAGGTGCTGTTGCTGCTGCCGCCACCACCCAGAGATTGAGCAGAATGAGTGTGTGCCTATTAACTGCCTAATCAACAGGCTCCGATCCCCCAATGAAGTGCTTCCGAGTACAGTTCATGAAAAACGTATGCCTGGTGTCCATGCTTTCTTAGTCCACCCTTTCCTCATTCAAAAGTACACAGCTTTTAATCAGCAGACTCCCCCCTCCCCCAGCCTCTCCTGCCTTGTTTGCACATATATTTCAATGGAGAAGTTACCTCTGAGTTGGCTACACTCGTTTGAAGGTGCACAGCTTTGAATCAACAGATCCCCCCCCTTTCTTGGTTTGCCTGTTCATAAAGTGCAGTGGAGGAGTTACTTCCGAGTAGACATGTTCCAACCTTCCAACAATCAGCGCTACTTTCCCGCAGCCCTTACTGAAGGCAATTCAGGTCACACAGACTCTCGTACTGCACTCAAGCCACAGCAATAGGAAAATCCATCACAAAATGGCCTGGTTCGGACAACACGATAATCAATGGGGGGGGGGGGGTGACAATCGTCAGTTATGTTGCTTATTGTGTCATGTGGAGGGCAACACACAATGCACACACAACTGACAGTATGCTATTTGGGGCACTTAAACAACGGAGAAAAACAACGGGCTTGCACATTGTTCATCTCGAATTCCGTTGTTTAAAGTGTCGTGTGGAGGGAACCCCCCCTCTCTCCATGTACTATTCCATTTGGTCATAGAGTTCACCGGCCACAGCAGGCGAAAAAACCCCGGCTGCTCCGATACAGCCGGAAGAACTTGCAGTGCATGCTGGGATATGGCAGGAGGACTGCGGGAGGTGGGAGGGAGGAGACGCAGCAGCCCAGAAGGACGCCGGGACTTTTAGCTGTGCAACGGGGGGTGGGGCAACATGTCATATGGTGGGTGCCGCCGCCAAAATAACATGATCAGTATGCTATTCCCCCGTCCGTTGCCTAAAGTGTCGTCCGAATGCTGCCAATGAGTTTGCAATAATGTTTTTAAAGCTTGAAAAAACACGCCTGCTACTGAGAGGGCTGTGCGTCAGCTGATACAATTGTCTTAAGGGCATAGTAAAACCGGAGTAAAAGCCCCATGTAGATTGGCTCCAGTGCCTTTACGGTGGCACAGCCAAACCTGTGAAGTGTCCGCCCTAGGAAGATGTCAGGATGTACTGTTCTTCCCAGTTTTGGCTGTGCTTCTTATCTTCAAACTCCAAAGCTTATAAGTCACTTTTAATGTTAAGTTGTTTACTGCCTCTTGGAATATTTTACCAGTTTTCACTCTGTTTATATGTCACTTTAGGACATATAAACTTTGGAATTGTGCATTTCTATGCTTTGTTTATTTGTTTGTTTTAATGACTTTTTAATAATTGATTGTGGTTTGTTGTTGTTTTTTAACATGTTCTCAAATCTTTCCATGCAGATTTCAGATACATTTTATTTTAAAAGCTGGGTAATGTTTGATTGAGTAAATAGTACAAAAAAAGTATATTATTTGCTCTTGCTGCTGCTGATTTTTTTTTGTACTAGGGTTGGAAGAGGGAAGAATAGAAAAGCTTTACTTGACTGAAAATATAATTAAAAATCAAAGATTAATATAATTGGAAAGTGAGTGAAGTTCATTGGTGCCATTACCATGTCTATCTTGCCTTGGGTATCTCTACATGTAGGAACATGGCGTATACTAAAGACTACAGTGGGGAAGGGTTACATTGTCCTATGTACCTGGTGCTGATGAGCATGTGTAGACAGTAAAGTAGACAGAAGTGTGAAAGAGGCAGTTGGGTAGATCATGTTCATAATTTCCACATCTCTCTCACAATGTAAAATGAAATTTATTTATTTTAAATGGAATTGATCATTCTGCTTCTGTTTGGTTTGCTGGTTGAAGAGTTGCTGTTTTAATTTGTCTTTTAGTGTGTAACTCTATGGTTTTTATATTGGGTTTGTTTGTTTTAATGTTGTGTACACTGCCCTGGAAGCCCTTGTAAATGAAGGGCAGTTTGTACATTTTAGAAATGAATACAAATGAAAGCGGCTTTGCTACACACTGGACCGCCAAAGCAAAACAAAACACCATCTTTAAAGAGTCACACTTCTCAATGAACAGATTGTGGAGGTGATGGGACAGTGTCAATAGTCTTTAAAAACAGGATGTGATTCCAGCCAGCGGAGGCTGGTGACTCTGATTTTTGGTGGAGCTGTGAATCCATTCTGGTTTTCAGTTAGAACCCATTCTGGGGATAGGGCTCAGCACTTCGGATAGCTCATTTAGAGTTCTGGCTGCTTCTGACTGAAAACCAGAATGGATTCAGAGCTCCACCAAAATCAGAGCCACTAACCTCCACTGGTTCCAGCATCCTATCAAATGGCTGCTTTAATAATCCTCTGTCCAGAAGATACACGATAAGTACTTGAAATATCCCCTTTCTGCTATGTCAGGGTATGCATGGTTTCCTCAGGGACTGGACAAGGCCACTTCTAACTCACATCTGCCACAGAATTCAAGAGAGACAGGAACAGAATACTTACAGTGAACCACCCACCAATAGGGCTTCTCCATGCTTGGAGCTCCCCACCAATTCTGTGACATTTCACAGGCCTTCACTTGCTATTTAAAGAGGCAGCTATTTATGTATGAGATAAACGCCTTTGAAATTGAACCTAAATTAGCTTCAGGGTTTATAACAAGCAATCTCATTTTCAGATGAGCAGCTTGTGTTTCATATCTTCTCCTAGTCCAATCCTGTCTTTCAAATGCATGTAAGTACATGACAAGTCAGGGAAAGAAAGAAATAACCCTGCCAAGGATTTGGAAGTCAAACTGTTCTATTATAGTCAACATATTGCACATCAAATGAGAACAGCAGAGCTTTAATTAAACGTAAACAAAGAGTGGACAAGGTTACACAATTTGTTGTATAATGCTTTAAGACATCTTATTCCACATAGGTAGAAATTTCTGGACAATGTAAGGTTCTAAAGGCAGAACAAAGATACCTTGGACAGAAAAAAAAATCCCACAACTCCCACCATTATACAGAAAAAAGTCCCACAATTCCCAGCATTTTTAAATAGGTGTTTAGATAGAAAAAAGTCCTACAACTTCCAGCATTTCCCAAATGCATCCTAAAAATGCATAGGATTGAGCTCTAAGACAGCCTTTCCCAAACGTATGCCCCTCCCCATGTTTTGGATTACAATTCCCATAATTCCTGGCTATTGGCTATGCTGGCTGATACTAATGGGAGTTGGAGACCAAGAACATCTGGATGGCGAGAGGTTCCCCAGGCTTGTTCTAGCTAATGTAGCTTCTATGTTCAAATTACAGTTATGGGATATGTAAAACCCAGTTTAAGTGGGACATGAAAATGGCTTTATGTTGCAATGTTATGCACACTTATTTGGAAGTAAATCTAATTGAACTTACTTCTCACTAAAGGAGTATAGGATTGAGCTGTAATTAAATCTTCCTTAAGGGACGACTCAGCATTTGAAAATGCCCAGAAGGAAACAGTTAAGCAAGTAATTCTGGTCCTGCCATTGTTGTCCATGTGGCAATGTTTGCTAGAACAGAGCAACTATATTTAAAATACAATGGGTTTTTGTTTTTGAAATCACCACTGAAATCAGATCTACTTCTGGTTGTTGTTGTTTTTTCAGCATAATTAAGAAATCTCAAGTCAACAATGTTAGTTATCTCAGGTTTCTTTTCCTGTTTTTGCTCAACATTTCAGAAAAAGGAAGAAACCTACACGTATGAGATTATATCTACCATTTTGTATAACACCTATTTAAGTACAGGCTGATAAAAGTTAAAGATATATCCTTCAATGTATGTATATAGAGAGACTCCATATTCAATAGTGCTTCAGATACATGTCCATAGCAAAAAAAAAAAAAAAAAAAAAACCTCTTTAAAAAACCCACATCTCTGAATCCATCATCTTGCAAAACAAAGTACCATTTGCTTAGAAGCAAATGTTTTTACCAGAACGTGCAAAGTCAGACTAGCAACATGTGGGCACAAGTTCTTTCATTTCACTGAGTAATTTGGGACTTACCTTGTCTTAAATTAATTTACAAGGAGGTTAATAATATTCGTTTGGATAATCATAAATTGCTAGAAGCGCCTACACTGTCAAGCATGGGCTGGAGCCATAACTGAAGTTGTAACATAACTATGAACATAGGAAGTGCTACTGAATAATAGTGCACTCAGCATAATTAGCGTAGAAGTCTTAAACAGTTTCCACACATGTACACAATATATTTTATTTGTTCTGTTTGTTACATTTGTATCCCACTTTTTCTTTGAAGAACTCAAAACAGTGTCTCAGCTCGCAGCCATTTTAGCTCACAGTTGACAGATAGTAGCTTCCAGAGTGAACTTCATTACGTAGTTAAGCAGGGATTTGAAATCAGGGTTTTGAAATTAGGGTTTCCACATCCCAGCTAAATATTCTAGTCATAACCAGGATGGGTTTTTGGCAAGGAGACTTGCTAGGCTGGCCAGGTAAAATGAGGGCTGTACACTTCACCTTCAAGAAGTGTACAGAAAACAGGATTTCAGCAGGCGTAGGTTGCAGGACAACCTTATAAATTCCCTTCCGACATAAGGAATAATGGTGCAAAAAACTCTTTTGCATCTGAACACCCTGCTACGTGATAGGACCACTGCTACTGCAATCCTTTGCATGTTTACTCAGAAGTAAGTTCTGTGTTTAGTGAGGCTTACTCTCAGAAAAAACGTTTATAGGGATTGCAACCCTGGAGATGTTACAGCAGCTGCTTCAAGCTCCCACAGTAGAACAGCAGCTTTCACCAGCTGCAGTCACCCACTACTACAATGTATGAAGCAATCCTTATGGCCAATTCACACATCCTTCCAAGTTAATCACTGGCTTTCTCCTCACTCAGTTACTTAGGCTTCATATCTCATAGCTAATTTTTGGCATTGACTCCTTCTAAAAGCATTGCATTTGAGCTGATGTGAGGAATAGGAAAAGTCTATCTATGCCTGGCACTTAATCACACTATGCAAAACATTATTATGTGCTACAGTCAAGTCATTATCCTGATCTTTGGGCTTCTTTAAATTAAGGGGAAATTGCATTTCCTTACCGGGACTTTGCTTCCTGCTTCTCATAATGGAGCTTAAAAAAAGGCGACCACATGGTCTATAATGGAAAACTTCTTGCTGTTCATAGTGCTGAATGGGACAGTGCCCTCTATTGGGTGATTTATAGCGCAACTTCTGTTGTACATGGTAAGAAATCCCGAGATATTTCAGCAGAATCTGGATATCGCAGGGTTGTTTTTTTAAAAACAAAATTACTGGAGGAAGGTGTGGGAGGTTGCGAACGTCATCAAAAGATCACATGAACTTCCGTGAGTGGCTGGTCATGAGCATGCCTTATTTCATTTGTGTGAAGCCCTTTGACTATAGTTTGGATCCAAGGACACGTGAGTAGAACTCTGATTATACAATGGGACATTCCCAAGCCTCTTTTCCTCACTGCAGCCTCTGTGCCTCCCCACCCCCAAATAGTAGAAAGGTTTAATACAAGTGAATTATTTTGTATTTGGCAACAAACAAACAAAACCCATACATTTAATGGAAAAAATAAATCCAGTTGTAAACAGATATATCACCTTGGGCAAAGACAATCAGATTTATTATAGCCTACAGAATTTTAATATCACATAGTCACTGAATGAGACCATTCTAATCTGTTGCAACCTTAACAAATTAAGGACACAACCCTATGCATGTTTCGACAGAGAAAAATCCAACTCCCAGCATTCCCCAGCTAGCCAGGATGGATTGTGTCTTTAATCATATAGAACAAACATTGTACTAAAGTCCCACCACCTTACTACTGCAAGACCTGCTTGCCACCAGGCATTGTTACCACATATTTGCAAACTTATCTTCTAAATTCTAAGGACTAGAAACATACTTCCAAAAGCGGGCTGGGTTGGGTGGGTGGTGGAATCGCAAGATGATAAATTCCAGCTACAGTCTGCATTTGCATAGGTGGTAAATCTATCAATAGGCAACTACAAACTAGGGGTGTGCATCAGATCGGGTCCGATCCACGATCTGGAGCTGATCCGACCAAAATTGGATAAAATTATCTGATTCCGATCCGGGCTTCTGGATCATCTGATATCCAAACCGGTCCGAAAGGACCCGATCCAGTTCGGATAAGATCGGAGGATTGGACCTCCCCCCCCCTCACGCTCCTTACCTGCCGGGGCCATCACCCGGCGTGCTACTAAAAGGCAAGCTGCGAAGCCTGTTTCTCAGTAGATCAGAGCAGCGGATGACAGCGGACGGCCCTGACAGGTAAGGAGCATGAGTGGGGGGGAGGGACAGGGAGGGGGGAGTTAGGCCCCCACTCACCCACCCACCGCCATGTTTTCCCCATAGGCTTGCATTGGGGGAAAGCTTTCTTTCCCCCAATGCAAGCCTATGGTGAAAACATCCAAACTGACAGCCGATCCGAAAATCGGATGTCCAATTTTCAGATCAGGATCGGGTCCGATCCGAGGGACCTCCGATTTTGTCTGAACCGATCCAGGGCAACATTGGAGGTCCCGATCCGGGTCCTGATCCAATCCGGGGGGGTCCATGCACATCCCTACTACAAACAGGCATTGGGTAGAAAGTAATTATTATGTAGATCTAGTTCAGTTTTAAAATTCATTCATTCCATTGCTCCCACCTCTTTTCAGTCAAGTCCCTATTGTGCAATTTAAACTCCCAGCTATTCCTGGAAACTACAAAGAGACTGCTAATGACTTAGTATTATGAATAATATATTGCGTTTACTACCCAAAGAAATCACCATGGTGATGGCCATTGTGTAAGAACATAGCAGGACCAGCCCTGCTATGCAGCAGAGTGAAGTGACCTACTCTAGGTGGCACCATGGGGGTGGGGTGGAGGTGCATGATAGATGAAAGCAGGAATTGGAATAGTGCAGTGTTGGTTTTAATGGGGAGGGGCACATTTTAGCTCCATTTCAGACAGAAAATGTTTTAGATACAATGGATATGTTGTAATATACAGTATTGATTATTATGATTATACTTTATGGATGATTGTGAAGGTTTGGGTAGCTCTTGTTAAAAAGTATAATAAATTAATGCAACAAAATTATTAAAAGTATTATTATTATTATTATTATTATTATTATTATTGCCTAATAGACATTCTACATTTGAATGCAACACAAAGGACAGATTTTTATTCCAAAGTTGGAAAAACAGTAGTTCATCTTTCTCACTATTCATGAGGGAGAAACAAAATTGGGCATAAAATATTTAATTGTTGGGGTAAAATCCAACCCAAGCCCTACTTAGAGTAGACCTATTGAAATAAATGGAATTTACCTTAGACTAAGTCATTTCAACAGGTTTATTCTAAATTGGGCTTATGATGGGTTTTGCCCTTGATCAGGGGAGCATACACCTTTTTGACAACCATAAGCACTCCATTGCAGTCTGAAGATCAAGATCAGATTGTAGGTGGAGAAGAGAATCCTCTGGTTTAACTAGCCACTTTAGCATTCCATTGGCAAACACAATAATTCTACTGAACATTGAAATATTGAAATGCAATTTGATACACATACTTGTGATGCAAACCTACAAGTCACCTTCACATACCCAGTTTCAAGTAGGGAACGAAATGTAAACTAGAACACAATGTGAGATTTCCATTAAACACTGACATTACAATGTTAAGTTGGCAAGCACATTCAGGACATTGCTAGTACAAACTTAAGGCTAGCCCTACCATTGGGCAGAGTGAGACGCCCACCTTAAACAGCAAATGCTGGGTTTTGGGAACCAGCAGCAATGTGTTGGTAGACAGAATAATGTGTGCCAGGTAGCCTGCCCTGCATCCTATCAGCTAGGCTGCTGCCTTAAGGTGCAGTGGAGGACACTGCCCCCCTTGCCTGTGTAAGAACTGTAGAGGGGAGACTATCCCTTCACTTTGGGCAGCAAAATGTCTTGGGCTAGCCCTGAAACTGCAGCTAACTAGTTTTCTTGTGAGGAAGACAAGATTTAAAACATGACACTACACGATATCTGACTTGAAAAATGAATCACATTTGAAACATGGCAATGCTTAATTTGAATAGTTACTTATCTCTTGCATCATTTTTTTAAGCGGGGTGGGGAGCGAAAATACATTATTATTATTATTATTATTATTATTATTATTTATAGCCCACCTTTGCACCAGCAAATGGTGCTCAAGTTGGCTAACAACATTAAAATCTAGCATTCAAAACAAAAACATAATTAAAAATATAATTGTAATGTGATATTTGCTCAGGAGGTTTAATGTAAAGTTGGTGTCCGTATTCAGGGGCCAATTCTCCATTTCATGTTCAAACTGAGCTCAAACTCCACTCCTGTTTTCAAGAAGGACAAGGATAAGCAAGGCATCTCAAACACTGCTGTTATACTAGTTTGTTTTGTCATTTTCTTGTTTCATAGGGATAGTCCAGTCCTTCGGCTACACTAGTCTTGCTCTGATATATGTGTGACCAAACATATTCTGTTCATTCACTGACTATCTAATGCTAGGATGGCAGGGACCAGTAGTGTGAGATTCACCATCACTCACGGTTGCTGGATTTCTGGTGAAAGCACACCTGCATAGCTGAATACAGAAAGGCAGAAGTTGATGTCTGAATGGTGCTGCAAAGCTTTTGGAAGTGCTGGCCCTAGCAGGGAAGTTCTCCATTTGGGCTCCACTTCTGGCAGCAAAATGATTTCGGCCACTGATTTGCAGGCTGTGTTTCACATGCACATTTTTCTTTTCTTCATACGCAGAATGCATGGCCTATACCAGTTAACTCAAGGCAACTCAATTTAAGTAGTATTAGTAATTCAGTGAGTCATAATCTACAGTTTAAGAGTCTGACTCCTGTCAGCTAGCCAGTACAAGCCACAGTCATGCGAGGGTTGGGTCCTAAGAAGCAGATGGCAAACCTTTGATTCCTAACTGTTCCCATCCCCAATGTATCTTGAATCATGGAACTAACGGAAGAGGAAGTCTGTGGGAGGACCTCCCACACAGTGCCCGTTGCCAAGATCAGACTGGTTAAGGCACATCGACAACTAAATGAAGGCCTTTCCTTTAATCTAAAGCCTGTAAATCCTTTATGTTTATGAAACATCCAGTTGCCACAGAACAGTATTATGGGTCTAGGACCATAGCAAGTTAATTTGTATGCTGCTTTTCCATGGTAAAATCATGCTAAAAGCAGTTTACATCAACATCAGAAAATGTACACAATAAAACAGAACATTTCAAGATAATTCTCCAACAACTAGAAGTCATAAAAATTATATAGTCATATACATATAATAATCACAATTTCTAAGATTAGTAAAAGAGCACTAAACTTAAACGATCCAATAAGAATTCATACTAAAACCAAACAATTTTTTAAAAAATCAAACAAGTCCAAACACCATAAAAATGACAACAGGAGCAGCAGCAGTGGCCTTTGAAGCTGGAGTCAATTGGGGTCCCACATTCCTAGGTGAAGTGGAAATGAGGCAGAGAAGCAGGGGCCAGATCGTGTTGTACTCCCAGCTAGATGGACTCTAGGCACCTCTAGCAGGAGCAGCAGCCTTTGTAGCTGAAGTCTGTCAGAGTACTGTTAGGACATGTTCTTACTGTGGTTTTGTGAGTCCCAGGCAGCGTAGATGGCACTGAATTCCTAAGTGCTGGGATTTTCCCAAAAAAGGATTGCACAGGGCTCTACCCAAATCTTGAGGAAAGAAGAAAGCATTAGCTTCAGAGTCTATTCAGCACTGAAAACCAGGATCTGGCCCACGGCCCACTGAGTTGCATCTCACACAAAGCCCTACATCGAAAGCTCTTTTCAGGCATTCAAAACAAGTAAGCATGGAGGGAACTAGGGAGGTGAGGTTCAGCCCTGTCCCCCACCCCAACCCCGGGTTCCCTCACGAACTTGCCGGGTTGACGGGGAATGTCTGCAACAGAGATGTAATGGTAGATACAAAGCTCTGTGTGATCAGGAACACAAAGTTCTGAGTTATAATGGAGCTGTGTAAACGTGTTCAGTCGAAAGTTGGGAGTAGAGGGGATGGGGCTAGAGGACTCATCTCCAGCTCCCTCAACCTGGTTTTAAAACCGAATGCCTTCAGAAGAATCAAATTACATAGAAGGAGCAAGCTATCAGAGGAATCATGCGGTCCAGCTTTTAAGCTTTTCCATTTCAGACCCTTGTCCTCACATTAAAAAAATCCACTGTACTTATGAAGCAACTTCATCCAGGAGTAGCCTGAGCTACAACCCCTTTCTGGGACACATACTGGTTTTATAAGAACAGGGAGCTTTTATGTTGTAGATTTGAGTGAACATTCAAACTTGCAACACCGACCGGTAACCAGAAACATCTTATCTTAGCCCAGCAAAAAAACTCACCACATGACTGCTCTGCTCTTTTCTACTTTGATGGATGAATATAAATCTTACAGAATTCAGCTGACCATGACAGCTGCTATTACAAACTTGCAGGTTATTTCCTATCAATGTTTGTATGTGTTACAAGATCTATGGCCTAATACATAAGCGAACAATTGTACAGAATATTTAAAGGTGTGTCAAAAATGGAGAATATAATGAAGTAAATTACACCATGATAAGGAGAAATGGAGTGATGTAAGACATTTTCACTATAAAGTTTTGACAATATTATTTTAAGTTCTTTTGGGTTTAAAAGAAGTGTTTGTCAAAGTTCACACTGCTGAATGAAAAAAAATTGGGACAGACATGCAAATATTAGAATTCTTGATGGTTTCCTTGCACATTCTCTTCTATATTGGTTTCTGTGGCCAGAACATATCTTTCACCACTTCTTGCTGATAAAATGAAAGCTATTGTTATTTTTTACATGTAGGTGCTTTTGTTCAGGCTTCCACCCATTTCGTTCCATTGTCCTTTCCTCCAGTTTTCTGTTTTGCCCCTCAGCAGTCAGTCAGTATTTTGTGCTCACTGGCATGTGTAGTCCATATTAAGGGTGTTTGGGGGCAGGAAAGGGGTTGGAGGGACACATTGGTGCCCAATCTCGGTTTTCTCCATTGATGCATAGGGGTAGTTCTCACTTCCATCCCTCAGGGACATTTAAAAATAACTTCTCTATGTGAACAAGGAAATGGCATACAGATTATGAGTCAGTTTTCACTAACTTTTGTATATCTAACCCTAACTGTAGGTTATCTGTGGGTTGTTTAATCCATGATTCACCTATAACGTTTAGGTTTGGATGTCAGGTAGCATCATCCTCTTTGGGGGTTGAATATTCCAAATGGCCACAGAACTTGCCTGGTGCATACCCTAACAAAACTTGGATTGATTAATTAATCAATCAATCAATCAATTAATCAATGATTTGCCATTGTTATATACAAACTGGGTCTATGTGTCCCTTCCCCTGCCCTCCTTTTGCAGCTCCTCCTTTCCATTCTTCTTGCCACCTGGATTTCAGGGTTGTTGTTTTTTCCCCTCACAAGAATCAGTCAGCATCCCATAGGCACTAAGCATGCCAGTCCTCACCAAGCTGTTTTGGGGAGGGGCTCTCTCCCTCAGGTTTTTTTAAAAAAATTGTATTTCTGTAACCCTCAGGGTTACTCCAAGTCTGCAGATCCCCCCCTCTTCTGTGCATGTGGTGTAGTTTTGGTTACATGAGTGACTGCACTCAAAGACTTGAATTGATATTACAATATATGATGATTTAGATATATACATTATTCCAACCCAAAGATTTAGGACAGGTAATAACATGAATGTGGGCATAATGACATTGCCTAATCTGTGGCTTGTAAAGATTGCATCAAGAACAATGGGTTGGATCCAAAAATGCCAAGGAACTTTGTTCATGGAAGGAATAGGGGAGGGGATTTTTGCTGAAGTCTCCTGATACTCTTCTCCACAGGGTTGGCAGTTCTTGTGGAAAAACAGGGAGGTAAAGCACGGGGAAGGCGGGATTGAAGAAAGTCTACTGATTTAGTTTTCTACTCATAGGGAAGATTTTTAAAAATTTGGGGAACATTAAAAAAAAAAGTGTATCGTACCTGCTGTTTGAAGTGGTAAAGTTTCATCCCACCACTGCATGAGTATCGTTTCATTCTCCTCCATATGTAAAAGCTAACAGAAACTTTGAAAGATTATTCTGTTTTAAGTAGACCCCCAGACTTTGATGAGAGACTATGGCCAGATCTATACAAAGCAGGATATGACACTTTGAAAATGGTTTGAAATGCACAGCACATTTCATTAGGGTGTGCACCAGGGGTTTGTTTTTTAAAGGTGAACATTTATTGAATACTCAATCAAAAAGGACTTTATTTTTATTCATTTATTTATTAAACGCTGTAGACACTGATGCCCTATTTCTCAGTGCGGCTCTCAGCAGAGGAGCTCCCAGCAGAGCGATTCCTTTTCACTCCTGCTGCCAGGAGCAACAGTGTGCTGTTGGGGGCAGCAGAGAAGACAGAGGGCAGCCAGAGGACCATTCCTGCTGCATCTGGCTCTGGATTCCTACTCAATGCCCCCCCCCCCCAATTTGGCACTTATTGCTTGAGACATTAGGGTGTGCCTGGGCACGCCCAGCACACCCCTTGCGCACACCTATGATGGGGTGTGTCCTGGGCCCCAACAGTTGTCACTACTGTTATAAACCATTTTAAAGCAGTAATGTAGATCCGGCCTATCTCTTAGTTTCACCCAAAAATGTTGTGGAGGGTTGTGTTTAGGGAAGGCAAGGATGGGCTGAAACAGCCTTCTTCAGCATGATCTCCTCCAGATCGGACTACTATTACTACTACTAGAATCATAGAAACATAGAATAGTAGAGTTGGAAGGAGCCTATAAGGCCATCGAGTCCAACCCCCCGCCAAATACAGGAATCCATCTTAAAGCATCCCTGACAGATGGTTGCCCAGCTACCTCTTGAAGGCCTCTAGTGTGGGAGAGCCCACGATCTACCTAAGTAATTGGTTCCATTGTCGTACTGCTCAGAAAGTTTTTTCTGATGTCCAGCTGGAATTTGGCTTCCTGTAACTTGAGCCCATTATTCCATGTTCTGCATTATTATATTTTTATGCTACTTTTGGAGGGCATCAGACTGGAGAAGTCAGGGCTAGATGGTAGGTGTGCATTTATAGGGGTCAATAGAATACCCATTTTGGAAATAAAATTTTAAAATGTAATTAAATTTATAAGTAAAAAAAACCTTGGAAGTTCAACAGACCAACATTCAACTTATAGTAATAGGTGCCGTTTCAGTACTGCAAAACAATGGTCATTTCATTCTGTATAATTTGGGACATGATGCTGCTTTCTTGCACTTAGAATAAATTGAAAGTTTATACACATTAAGAGATTTCAATAGTCGTTGACAAGTTACAATATAGTTATTTTTTGAGAAACATTTCAGCTATCTCACCACCACCTCCCCCCCCCCACTTTTTAGTGTAATGTAGGGCCAAACTAGACGAGACACTAAACCAGTCATTATTGTTATTGTTATTTCATCTCTTTCTTGCTCGTGCCAGTTTTTCTAGACAGACATGACGGGCTTTGCCAAGTCATGCTGTCTTTTACAGATTCAGGAATTTCCTGACAATTGAGCATGTTTTAAGTATGACTGCTTTCTGGATGTTGGTAGGCCCAATTTCTGAAGGTTTTCTGTATAGTTTTTTGATGTGATGCCGGTGACTGAGGTGACTAACGGGATAGTTGTGACCTTTTCCTGATGCCATAGTTCTTTGACTTCCATGCCTAGTGGTGTATATTTGTCTCTCTTTTCTTCTTCCTTTTCCACAACATTTTTGTCATTTGGTATTGCTATGTCGCTGAGGTATGTGTGTTTTTCTTTTTGGTCTATGAGCGTTATGTCTGGTCGGTTGCAGGGTATTGTCTTGTTGGTATGAATTGTTCTGTCCCAGTATATTTTATGATCTGCATTTTCCAAGATTGTTTCGGGTGAGTATGTATAGTATGGTGTAGTTTGTTTGATAAGGTTGAATTTGATGGCCAGTTGTTGGTGAATTATTTTTGCAGCTGTATTGTGTCTGTCTGTATAGTCCATTCCTGCCAGAATTTTACATCCTCCTGTTATGTGGTCTATTGTTTCTTGGACCTGATGGCATTTCCTGCATAGGTCTGTTGTTACACTATTATCTTTTATGAAGCATTTTTGGTAGTTCTTGGTGGCTATAACTTGATCCTGTATAGCTATTAGGAATCCTTCGGTTTCTGGAAATAGCTCACCCTTCCTGAGCCATTCGTACGATTGTTCTTTGTTTATTCATAGGTTCTGTATTATGTTGTAGTGCTTCCCATGGAGTGCTTTTTGTGCCCATTTTTCTTTTTTCTCTGCGAGTGTGAGTGGTCATGTTTGGTCTTCGTTATATGGTGCTAGGTTGAGTGGGGTGTGATTTTTATCTGCTGTTACTATGGCTTTATTAATGGGGGTGTTTTTAGTGTGGAAGAATTATCTGAGTGATTTTATCTGTTTAGCATGCATCATCATCATCATCATTATTATAATTGAAGTTAAAAGTCATGGGAGGTGGGGGCAGCAGGGGAGGAGTCAGAGCAGGACAGGATTGCAGCATGCAGGGAAAGAGAGTTTAACTCTTTCTTTCATTGCCATAGACACAACCAAAAATACATTCAAAACTAGTATTAGCCTGTGGGAGGGAGCCCCATTGCCACCAATGGAAAGTTCCCTTCCAGGACTAATACCACCTTCAGGCGGGTTAGGGGGGATTTTCATTGGGACTGCAGTGTGCAAGGAAGAAATTAATCTGCCTTTCTGTGCACCACAGTGCACCACATGATGAAAATCAAGGGGCAGGTTAGGCGCAATGGCTATTAGCTGCAAAGCAAAAAACAAAACAAAAACAAAAATGCAAGCAGAACTTTAAGTGGTACATGTAGGGTGCAATCCATGGCTGGCTGGTGCACGGTGGGAGTTGTAGGCCTTTTTTATGTTTAAACCTGCATAGGATTGTGCCTTTCATGAGTTCACTCAACAGAGGAAACACTGCTCCTAGAGCTATTGATTAATGTGAGGGACTGCAGTAGGGTGACCATATGAAGAGGAGGACAGGGCTCCTGTATCTTTAACAGTTGTGTTGAAAAGGGAATTTCAGAAGGTGTTATTTGTATGCATGCAGCACCTGGTGAAATTCCCTCTTCATCACAACAGTTAAAGCTGCAGGAGCTATACTAGAGTGACCAGAAACAAAAGAGGGCAGGACTTCATTGTGGTAACAACCAAAATTTTCTTATCGAAACATTTTGTTTTATGTTCCTGTAATTAGATAATAGATTGGCTGATGTTCTCATGACAGTCACACATTCAATATCGAAAGAAGCCATTTAAATCAACCAAAGGGTGCTTATTATAAAATGAAAATGGCTGTTCTGAATAGCAGATGGCTTAACATATCATATGAAAACTCATCTAAATTGGGGGAGGGGGATTATATGGCCGCTGACAAACAATGCACAATCTGTATCTGTTCAAGCTGAGACATTTATTGTTTGCGTACAACAGACAGAAACAGGATTCATGTTGGTAAGAATTTTTTTTTAGATATGGTTAAGGGAACAGGAAGCACTTTGACATTGCTTTAAAATGTTTTGAAATGTATCAAATTGCGCAACTGTTTTTTGCCTATATTTGTGTACCAGAGAATATTTTGAGAATATTTAAATACATTTCTACAGCATTATCATTTGAGCAAAGGGTGTCACATCCAAAAATCTTAAGAAGCATTATTTTAATCATTTTTTTTTTTATATAATTTAAACTCCAGCTGTCAGGAGAACTTCAAGGTTAATGAACAGATTGTTTATCAAAGCAGATTTAGCTCTGCCTGGAAGACATCATTGATCTTACTCGTCCTCTGTCTTTAATAAAATTAAATATGACATACATGCACACTCAAACTCTGATATGGGATCGTCCCTGCCCTACAGAGAGCAGGTCCATCATTTTGTTCATGCCCAGGAGATAAAGAAAGTAGGCAAACTCATGACAGGCTCACACAATTTTCTGATTTCTCTGAATTGAAGAAAATGCTGTCCCTGCGGTAGGTAGGTAGCAATAGCTTCAGTTAACTCAATTGTTAACATGTGCAGTTGGGACCAGGTACCTCCTTCTTCCCATCTGTTTTAAATCATTTCTATTTTAGAAATGTCAACCTCCTTTCAATGCAGTTACCGTGCTTCCAAGAGTTGCATGCATGGTTGTTAGATGACTTACATAACAGACTGGAATAAAGAAGTGTGCCATATTTTCCTTCTCAGATTTAAGACAATGAAAGCGACATCATTAGATGACCATGGGTAGTTGCTTGCCATCTTGCATGTTCAAGCAAAGTGTTATGGGGTCAGGTGCAATCTGCATACTCGAGGTGTACAAAGAAGGGGGCAACTTCCATGATACGTTGAAGAGTTGCCGTGTGGGGCCTGGCATTTCCCAGCATGTCAATCTACTGTGTGCACCTTTAAGTTTCCTCTTACCCTTTAAGGTTATATATTCATAAAATGAATACTGATTCTCGAGTTGTGTGGCTCCACAGACTTTCATAGTAGCTAAGCAAATTATTCTTAGGCACTATAGAGCAACTGCTCCACTTAAACACAATACCCCTTTTTATACCCCTTGCCATGCCATCTGCAACTGAAAAACCATCAGGACTTTCTTCTCAGTACATTTGCCACTGTTCCTAGATTTGCTAACCATAGGTATGACACGGATCCAACCAGTAAAGCCCTACCACGTAATACAAATGGTTTTAGATGGATTGCACTCCTCCTAAAAGACCAAGTATATAGCTTGGGAGCCCTCCCGGACTCTGCGCTAACTGGGGAAGCCCAGGTGGCTGCATTCTACCAGCTTAGACTGGTATGCCAGGTGTGGCCCTATCTGGAGAAGACAAACCTTGCCACAGTTATCCACACACTAGTCACGTCCAGGCTGGACTACTGTAATGCGCTGTACGTGGAGCTGCTTTTGAAGACGGTTCAGAAACTTCAGCTGGTGCAGAATGCATCCACCCAAATTTTGGTGGGGGGGGGGGGGTGATTTCATGCCTGTATTGCACCAGCTCCACTGGTTACCAGTGTGTTTCCAATTCAAAATGTTGGTTTTGACCTTGAAGGACCGCCTTCACCCATATCAGCCTGACAGCACTACAAGATCAGAAAGAGAGGCCCTTCTCAGCTGCCCACCCATGAGAGCAGTTAGGTGGGCGATCACACTTCTCTGTAGCAGTACCACACCTTTGGAACAAGCCGCCATTGGACGTCTGCCATGTTCCATCATTTCAGGCGTTTAAGAAGGTGCTGAAATCATATTATTTTACTGGGTGATAAGACTACTGTTGTTGCTACTATTGCCACTGGATTTTTTGCTGGGTTTATTGTTGGATTTTATTGCTATTTTATTGTGTTTATGTTTTTATTGCTTTTAATATTTTAACTATTTTTAATGTATTTTATTGCTGTAAGCTGTCTTGGGAAGGCTTCTGCCCTGAAAGTCAGCCAAGACATGTTTTAAACAAATCAATAAAAATAAATAATACTTGAGGCTAAGTGGAAGATCTGCCAGGATCTGACCATGTGTTCATCAGATTTTGCCCTGGCTCAACACCATAGCCACCAGATTCCACCTTTGTTCTGCTCATCCTGGCTTTGTCCATTGGCCCCACCCAACCAATATTATAGGAATCAAAAGTTGGTAGTCGTAACTGAATCCAGATGGATTTTCTCTGCCTTCTCAGTGACAAACATTCTAAGCTGGCAACAGGGAGTGGATTGGGTCTTATTTCCAATTGATGAGTCACTTTGTCCAGTCCTACCTTTGACGTTGGTTGAGCAAGGATATTCCAACTCATGACTGCTCTGAGACAAACAAATGACAAACTCTGAGATGAATCATTATATATAGGAATATGAGCCCCCATTTATCTAGAGGCTCTTAATTTACTCCCTGCATGATATTTTAACTAATTGTACATTTTCTTAATTATAGAATGTTGTAGATGTTAAGTAATAAAATAAAATAAAATTGCAAATGTCTCTTGGAGAGAAAATTTAAACAGGAGAAGGGTGAATCTGAGATTGCTAAATTGATGTATTTATATTTATATTAATTTAAACTCCACTCTCTAATTCCGAAAAAGTTTCTAGAGCACGTAACAATTTATAACTAACAATGTAAAATAAGGACATTAAAAAATTAAAAAATAGAACATTAAGAACAGTGGCAGATGCTTAAAAAACCCAAGCCAATAAAAGAAAACAAGTATCAGCACACCTAAGTATCATTTAGGTATGACCAAGATAGCATGGTTAGAAAGCATGTGGGGCAACGTTTTCTTTTTACATTTCTCCACCAAAGTGGAATTCAGGAATTTCTATGTTACCACACACATTTTCTCCCATGTTTACATCTGTAAAAACGGGGTGCGTCTTAGAATCGACGGCGTCTTGCAATCGCGGGATTTCTCCCGCGTTTTGCAGACGGCACGAGGGCTCTGCATGCCCTCCGCTTCAACTCGTCCTATCTGGTTCCAAGGGACCCCACAAGGCAGGTCAGAAGTCCCCCCTCCCCACTTACCTTGACCGCTGCTGCCTCGGCCTGGGAAGGCTTCAGTACTGGGAAGGAGGCCACGATCTTGGGAGATCTCGCAAGATCTCGGCCTCCTTCCCAGTACTGAAGCCTTCCCAGGCTGAGGCAGCAGCGGTCAAGGTAAGTGGGAAGGGGGGAGGGGGGACTTGTGGGGCCCAACCCTCCCCCTCCCCTTTATCACTGTTGCCCATCCTCGCTGCCGATGCTCCGTGCTGCTGGCAACGCTCACCTCGTTACTGGGAACGATGCCTTGCCAGGCAGAGGTGAGCACTGGCAGTGGCGCGGAGCAGCGGCGGTGGCGGCAGTGAGAACGGGCAATGGCAATGGAGGGCAGGGGGGAGGGTTGCTGAAATTAAGGTGCGTCTTAGAATCGACACAAAGCTTTTTCCCTGTTGGTGGCCCTGAAATTTAGGTGCGTCTTACAGTCAATGGCGTCTTACATTCAGTGAAATACTGTACTTCCAGAAATGAGTCCATTTGCTTCAGTGTCATGGTTGTCTTCCCAAATTAGATGTTTCCGAAGAAGATACAAATAACCCTACACCAGGCAGGAATAGAAAACCCACCACAGAAAGACTTGCCTTCTGGTCTGAATTAATGAATTTAACATGACCTCTGAAGTATGAATTCTCTTTATCCCAAAGTGCTCCTTAATCTTTTTTTAAATAGATGGATGAGGTCATTGTAAGGCACTGCATTTTCTCCAAAATTATACTTCACATTGTGGTGAGAGCTCAGAAAGGGGCTCACTGAGATGGGCACTTTCTAGGAGATTAGCCTAATGATTAGAAAATAGCAAGGAATAAACTCAAACGTCAGTCATGAACTGACCATTCGTTGCATAGGTTAATCACCAGCTTGGTTAAAAAATCATAATAATTTCTTGTTTGAATTTGTCCTGCTTTCAACCAGACACAGTTTCAGTGCCTTTGCTGGCTGGATTAACAAAGTGCTTAACTCCTGAATCAGACCAAGGTTCCATCTAGTCCAGTATACTTTTTTGAATCGTGGGTAGCAGATGCTTCTAGGAAGCTCACAAGCAAAGCATTCAGGCAGAAGCCTGCCTATCTGTCCCCAGCGTCTGGTACACTGCTGACTTTGAACAGCATCCCTATATAGAAATTATGATTTATCAGCCATTGATAGACTCATCTGCCATTAATGTGTCTCTTAATTTGTCAAAAGCCATCCTAGTGATCATCACCACATTTTGTCAGTTTGAATGCTAGAGGTTAGCTGATTTAGGCAGGATCTACACTTCTGCTTTAAAATGGTTTATAATGGTATTGACAACTGTTGGAGCCCAGGACACACTCCATATACAGTTTTCAAAACATTTTTAAAGTGTTATATCCTGATTTGTGTAGATCTGGCCTTAGTAAGCAATAGTTAATATATGGCCAGAAACAGAAACATCATTATGGCAATATGCATGGAGTGATGGGATTACAATCCTGGACTTTGATATTTAGTAGTTTCAAAATTTGAGCGAAGGGGTTGTTTGTATTGATGAACCAATAAAGCTGTAAAAGTTTTGGGTGTGTTTGCACAGTTACAACATTGTAGTACTGAAAATAAGGTTTTATGATTAATTCATTTAAAGATGTCTGTATGCTGCCTTTCAAGGGAAAAGCCCTCTCAAGATGGCTTCCAAATCTCCATATACACAAAAATAAAGCAACAAATTTACATGCAAAATTTAGTTTAAAGGTTTAGTTTAAAAACTAAAACATACTATCCAATAAAGTACAATACTGCAATAAATATTTAAACAATAATTGCTAAAGCCATCTCAGATCAATGATCCATAGATAACTATCTTAAGAAAAGACCAGAGAAAACAAGTGTGTCTGAAGAGCTCTTCTAAAGGCCTGTAATGATGGGGTGCACCCCACTTAGCAGTGTACTTGATAGCCATGAGGCCTCATTGTCCTCAGTGGCAAAGATGTGAGAAGGGCTTCAGCAGCTGACCGCAAAGTGTGGCTAGGCTGGTCTAGGTGAAGGCTTTTTCTTCAAGCGACTTGATCCCAAACTGTTTAAAGATCTTAAGGTTAAAATCAGTTGGGCCCAGAAATACATTGGCAACAAGGGTGTCATTTCTTTTAACTAATGTGCCCCACCATTACTCATGCAACCTCATTCCGCATCAGCTGAAATTTCCAAACCATTTCAAAGGGAGCCCCCCCCCCATATAGGACATTATAGTAGTCCAGGCCGGACATCACTGTTGCATGGATAACTGATGCAAGGTCCACCATCTCCAGAAAGGGACCCAGCTGGCATACCAGCCTAACCTGGTGAAAAAGCACTCTTGATACTGCTGCCACCTGAGCCTCCCCAGTTAACGCAGTGTCTGAGAGACCTCTCAAACTGCACACGTGATCCTTCAGGGGAGTGAAACTCCATCAAAATAAATGAGGAAAGCTTCTATACAAATGAAAGTATGAAGAGTTTGTGCACATTAATGTTCCAGGGAGGCTGTGGGACTCTTGAACCATGTCTAGAGGCAGTTTTGGGGTGGATGAGGGGGTACAAAACGATGGTGATGCTGTGTATAGGAAACACAACTATTACGGATGAAAGCTTAGACCAGTGAAATCAGTGCTTTAGATCAATGCTTCTCTTAGCTTTGTCAGCCAAACTCAAGGATTGAAGAGCTCCCTTCCTCCCGGGGCTGTTTTCACAGCACTGAGGTTGCACCGCATTCCTCCTAAACCCCACAGTTTTGCTTACCCAGGGTGGCGATGTGTAATCCTCACACCAAGGAGGCAGCATGGTATTTCTGGCAGTCATCCAGGTACTGGAGCCATCCCCCACCCTCTTTCTTACTTCCAGCAACCAACCGTCAGTTGCCTTCCATCAGGACCACCCCCCGGATCAGCCACGGAGCGAGGTCAGATGGTGCAAGAGCTGGGGTGACCTCACTCTGACCAAAAAAGTTGGGTAAGTCCTTGACTTTTTATGTTGTGCGGCTTCACAAAAAAGCCCCTTGGTGGCTGTGAATCTGTGGCTGCATCATATGACCAATGCAGTGCAGTTTCGCAGCCACTGCGGGGCTTTGAGTGCTTATAGACAGGCCCTCAGTTGGTGGAAGATTTCCTGAGCTGCTGTAGCCTTAAAAATCGATAGTTTATTTCTCCACTATTGATTTGAACTGGAGCTCTCCACTTCTAACGGGTGGCCAAATCTTTCTGAGAATTGCGCTCCCGATACAATAATAACCTTGTAATATATACAAAACTATATTAAAAACACAAGGACAGTTTTTTTATTTAAAATAAAACATATCTAGCAGATTTAATCAGCATTGGCAAAAGAGATTTTAGAAAACAGCTTTAACCCACATGCTGACGTTCTATTCCAAATGTGTCTATTACAACAAAGATATCTAAGCAATTGCTAATACTATGTTTCCTTACAATGAAGCGTAAAGGCCTCGGTAAGTAGCATAGTTAATAATGTTGACCTAGTCTGTTTAGATTAAACTGGTATGGATTCGATGTGGACTGTCTGCTATTTATATTAATCTATGCAACAAACCACTTGTGACTTGTATAATTCAGCCATTTAGCCTTAGTGGTGGGTGGTGGTTTTTGTTTGTTTGTTTGTTTTTGTTTTAACCGATAACTTAATTCTGTTCAGTTGCAGTTTTCCGCCTTCCTTGTTATTTTGTCCTTTTATTCCTTGTTCCTTTCTGTTGTATCCATTAACATATTGTGCAAGAAATGTCAAGTTTAATATTCATCATGCTGTGGGAACATTATTCTTAGGAATAGCTTTATTCTGTGCATATGGTTTCATGTGATTTCACAAAGTACTCTCCTATCCTAGAGGGGGGGAATCACGTATCATGGATATCCTGTTTATATAGCTTGGCTTTGTTGCTTGTGATATTGACTTCCTGTTTATATGGTTTAGTGTCTTCTGTGATGCTGGCTGGTAAGAGAGGAGAAAACCATTTCCCAGCCACTTTTCTGCTTCATACCTTCACAAGCTAAGCAGTAGCCTTGGTTCAGTGCTTTTTTGGCTACTGTCTCCTCTTTTCTCTCTGAATTGTGCAGCTTGAATGAACTCTTCATACTTAAGCTTCGTAGCTTCCCAACCTGCCTGCCTAACCACCATGGATGTCCCTTTCACTATTCCTTTCCTGCCACCAATGGAAAGACACATTCACAGGTCAATTTAAGACAGGAATTATGGTTTAATAAACCCTCCTTTTGTACGAATAGGTAAGCAAACCAGGAAAAAATTATGTGGTGTCTGAACCTTGGTTTAGTGTACTCAAACGTGTCAAGATTCGTAAGTCAACAACAAAGTCTGGTGTAAAGTTGGTTTGATCTTGGCTTGTTTGGGCACAATAACCCATAATGCCAGGATTTTAACACAAGAAAGATCTGCCTTCCCTGATTTGGTAGTTCATGTGAAGGGAGGAGCAAAGCAGGACCAAAGGAATTGCATATACTAGCACTGTGCTTGTCCACATTCTGGTTTATTAAGCCATAATTCATGGCTTAAAGCAACAAACTCTTTCATTTTCCTTGCCTGCCTTTCTCACCGGGTATTTCTTGCTTAATTCCTGTCTTTTCTGACCTGTTCCTCTTGCCTGTGTTTCCTATGCTTTCCTTTATGTTCTTATTTCTTATAATTTGTATAAAACTTGTTTTGATGATTTAAAAGTTTCAGGAAATGGTGGAATCAAAATCTAAAATCTGGTATACATAATAATTATTGTAATAAAATAAGTAGAGGATAATTTTAGGATGAGGATAATTTTAGGATGGCATCATCTCTGAAGTGGCAAACATAACATCCATTCCTATAATACTACTAGACATTTGTAAAATCCACTTTAAAAGTCTGAAAGAGCGATATTTTTACTACTTTGCAAAATAAGATATTTTGTGTATGTGTGTGTAAAACTCCTTGAAGGGATTCCTGAAACTCGTTCATTTTTTCTCTTTAATTAATTTTGTCCAATTTCTTCTAGCAATATCCTGAAGTGTCTCAAAATACATGTATTCTTAATGTTAACACCCTTCAAAGAAGGATGACTCCCTCTTAGTCATCTCTTAGCTAAGTCAGATACATCTATATCTTTATCTTCCTCATTAGTCAAAACTTCCAGTTCCTGGGTTGTTGTAACTCCCTTCAATTTGTCCACCCTCGCTGGCACTATGTTTTAACTGCAAAAAATAAAATAAAAAATAACCACACAAACACATTAGGAAAAACCCACTGCCTCCAGTAGTTTGTCAGTGAAATAACCTGCTAAATTAATGCACAATCGGTACACTCAGATTCTTGTTGCATAGTTTTGCAGCTCTCTATATAGCTATAAAACAATTTAAATGAAGCATTCAGCCGTACTGGTACAATGGGGCTGTTCACACACCACACTAACCCACACTCAGTGGTTGAGTGTGGGGTGTTGTTGAATTGTGGGTTGTTTGTTGAACCATGGGTTAGTGTGTTGTCTGAACCCAGGACATTTTCCACAGGGTGGCTTGTTAATCATGCAGTGTGTCTTGTTAACCACCCTGAACAAACCAAGAACAAACCACGCATTCTCAAGGTGGCTTATTCAAGAAAAATACACCACACTGCATGGTTAATATGCCACCCCACAGAAAATGTCCTGGATTCAGACAACTGCTGAGTTTGTTGTGCAAACCCAGTCAGTGTAAATTAGCAGCTCAGTTCCTGCAATATTCATGAATATAAATATTATTTCTTCCTATATTGGGGTCATTGGGCAACTCAAATATGAGAAAAATAAAGAGTTTCTAGGTCCACAATATTCTTTATTCTCATTGCTTACCACCAAACAGCATGTATTTCTCACAACAATGTTACAAATGTCAATGCTTTATCATAAGAATGTTACTGTTCAGTGATTACCTAATTAAGAGCTTATAAGACAATGGCCAGTGATGAAACTGAGGGAGGGAATGATTTTGGGAACTAAATGTTTATCATGTGGGATACCTGTTAACCCCCTTTTGGACAAGCTGCTACAGTTGTGTTACAAAATATGGCATATCTGCAAGGTGATAATTTCTTTTCTTCCCCCCCTTCTGAGGCATACCGGCCGAAAAAGCTTTAAAATGGCACCTTTGCCTTTCAGTTCCTCTTGTGGCACTTGAATCTCTGAATTTCCTTACAGTTTTATTATTGCACACTCAGCCTGGAAAAGCAAATCTTGAGACAGCCCGCATAAAGTGTGTGTGGTCCTCAGCTGTGAAAACAAAAGTGCAGCAGGCTTAGTTTGCCCTCACATTACATTTTTTTTTGTTCAAAGATCGGAGATTCAGAAGACACTTCTGCATGTGAATGTGATAAGGAATATAAAGCCTTCAAAACGTACAGTGCAAACCTATGCAAGTCTACTCAATTGTAAATCCTATCGAGTTCAATGGGACTTACTCTCAGGTAAGTGTGCAGGATTATGGCCTTAACCTGGTTTATTTTATTTTATTTAAAGAGGCCAGTTTCACAATAAAATTAATTTACGTTTAATATGGAGAATAAGAGCCTATCTACACTACTGCTTTAAAATGGTTTCTAACAGTTTTAAACCAGTTAATAACCGTAGTGTAGATAGATAGACATGTTACAGTCAGAAGGTGAAAGTAAAACTGAACAATGAAAAAGCAGAAAGGAAGGTGTAGGCATTTAAAATGATTACTGGGAAATGGATGCTTTTAAATGAACTGTGCAATAAACACCCACTCTCTGGTGCTACTGTCTATTGGACTTTCCCAGTTTCAAAGAGTGTGTAGTGCTCTGTTAAATTCCTTAGAATTCAAAAGGGAACATTGGCAGCCAACTGAAATCCTAAGCAATCTGGCTAAGTTTCAAAAGTATTTTTCCTCTGCCATTTAAAAACTAAAACTACAGCAGGATAGAAAGTCTGGCTCAGGTCCCTTCTTTCAGCATTCCAGACCCCAGGAAGAGTCTTTTATTCTCCACTCTTTAGCCATAAATCTATCCCAGTTTCTCATTAAATATTTTAGGTGACTTTTTTAAAGCCAAAAAACTCTAACAAATTGTTAAAGAGGAATGGAAAGTTTTATAAATAGTTTTCTTTGCTAACTGTTAAAATATGTTTGCTCTATGTGTCATATCTGTCCTCTTGAAGGGATGCCAGCAGATTCATAGCTTTTCAAAGCATATACATCAGAACATAATGCCGCCTACTGATCTGGGGCAAAGAGATACTAGCTACTGAGTAATCAACGAGAAGCTTTAAAATAAAGTTTCAGGATCACTGCTGACCCATCTCCTTCTGTTCAATTCCACACCCTTGACCCAACAGCATGGTCTATGGTTGTCTCAGAAAAAGATCCTCATCTTTTCTTGCATAAGATAGCCCAGCTCTCTGGCATGTAACTTGACACAGGGGGTTGGCTTACACATAGCAACAAACCATGGTTTTGTATCTTTGTCCTTGTGCACCCCATCCCCCCTTTTAGTGTTCTATTCAGATCCAAACCACACATTAATTTAAAGACATAGCTAGCACCTACATACCCCGTTTGTTTGTTTTTACTCTAGTGTAAATGCAGGGCTCCCAATCTGGATCGTGACCCTTGCACACAGGGTAGGCAGGTTTTAACCCTTTGCCCCCCACTGTGATCCTGACCCAGACTGCCCCCATGCCTGCAATTTATATAGCCAAACAGTGATGGTAGAAGACTTAAAGTCCCCCGACCACTCACACTAAGGGCCAAACTATACAGGGGAGCTATGCATGATAGATTTTCTTACTTTCCTATAAGCACTATGTCCCCAATTCAGGGGACACTCTGGAGGGGGGGAGGTTAAACCTCCTTGCATTTTCCCTCCTCAAATGTTAGCCCCGGCGGGGGATGAAAAAAAGAAAAGTTTCACTGGAGTTAATAGAAGTTTCCCCGCCTTTTTTTAATCCCGCTGAGGAAAGATGTTGGAATTTTGGAAGGGGAATGGGAGGGGGAAAGGTTTAATGCCCCTTCCCAGATTGCCATGGTCCCAATCCAAATCAGGGCCACACATGCTTACAAGAGAGTAAGAAAACTATCACACAACAGCTCCACTATGCATGATTAGCCAAGAATTTAATTTGAACTTAATGTGGCACCAATGGAGTTCTTTTTTTTTTAGCCCCCCATGTGCAGGGAGCGAATTTAAAGTGGGGGAGTGGCAGGGTAGGGAGATTTAAGCCTCCCTTACCTGCACATGTTGGGCCTGATCCAGTTCAGAGACTCACATAGTTACTCTGAGGTACGAGAAGAAAGCTGGGATCAATAGCAAGCTATATATGGTAGCGTACAGGCTAGCCCATGGTGGCATGGATCATGGGCAAATCTTGCAACTCTTCCACATTACCCATAATCCGACTTCAATGCACATTCATTTTCAGAACTTGTTGTCTGCTCTCAAAAAGAGCTTTTGGTTTTAGTTTTCAATAGTATAGAAACCAACCACTAATATGTATGTACGGATCTACCTATCTGTCTATACACATGCTCACATCAACTAAAAGATGTAGAAACTGATTTAGCATCTGCTAGTAGTTGATCGGCTTGTGAAACCTGCAAGTCTCTGTGCATTTCCTAAAGAAGATGAACTGCAAAAACAAAACCTCATATTGTTAGTTACATTTCTGAATTATTTATATTGCTTCTCCTTCCATCTGGGAGCGCCTACTAATTAAAGGCAATGCCAAAAGAACTGGCATTTGCCAGTAGTTCAAGAGTAAGAGAAAGATACACAAACCTCAGGATTTCATATAGTATCTGTAGGATTTATTAGTTCTGAAAAATAAAAATGATGAAAGACACATGATTCTGTGACTTCAAGTTTTAAAAAATACTTATTTATTTATTTATTTATTTATTAAATCTATTAAGCAGCTCACAAAATAAATTTTTAAGTGTTTTACAATAATGATAAAATACAAAAAAAATACAAAAAAAATCATCAATATAAAATGAATAGATGTGCCAACACAGCATAAAATACAGTATCACATTGTAGGGACTGGATAATAACAGCATTGCAAAGACTAAGATAATGGGCTCATCTACACCTAAGGGTGTAGAGGGAGGGAGGGGGAAGGATCGCAGACTTACCTGCTTCCGCGATCCTCCCTCCCCCAGTGTCTAAACCACAGCACAACATCCCAGAAGGAAAGACGGATGTCGCGGGCACCATTTTTTTTAAATGAAGAAGAGCTGTGCAGCCCCAATCCATGGGAAAAGTAAGTTAAAAAAAACAATCCCACTCCCAACCACCACCACCTCACCATCCTGGGGATGGTGAAATTGCTTTTCCCCACCCCCATGAGCACGGAGCCACCCTGTGTGGCTCCATGCCCATTTTAGGACCCAGGACAACGGAAAAACTGGGATATCCCCAGTTTACATTATCCTGGGGTCGTCTCTAGGTCTTCCACAGTTGCCCCCAGGATCCCCACAAAAAATATTAAATATTTTTAAAGACTTCGAAGAAAAAAATTAAAGCTTGGGCAAACAGGAAAGTCTTAGCAGTGTGAATGCCAGGCGAGCTTTCCCTTGGAAAAATGTAACTAATTATAAAGACACTGCCTAATCTTCCAGTCTTCCAATACCCACACACCCAAGCTTTACATTCTATTCACAACCTAAACTCCACAGCTACATCATTCCTACCTGTCAGTATCACTTGCTCCCATATTTAATTTTTTAAAAGTCTCAAGTTCTTCCCATTGTGAATATGGAGAAATTTGCAAATTTTGGGAGATTCTTAACAAAAATAAACTGAAACAAAATTCTCACTCATTTGCATCAGTCAAATTTAATAGGTACACCGCTATTGTCAACATGGAGAGTGCCATATTCTAAAAAGCATTTAAAAAATCCTCCGAAATCATGGCTCTTACCCCCCCACCGCAATCCCATGAAATGCAGCCCCCTCTTCCCTGATAGGCACAGAGCCGCACCGTGCGGCTCAGTGCCCATTTCTGGTGCCAGCTTACTAGCGAGATTCCAGAGGTGGGCGGGGCTGAAGGCAAAAGGGGTGGGGCCAAAATGCAAACTCTATCAGCATATATTAGCCTAAAGCTCTTGCTGCCAGTAACTAAGCATGAACCATTTCAGTCTTTTAGAATGGGAGAAAATGGCACAAAAGCCCGGAAACTGTCAAACAAGACAGTCAGAGCCTATTTACACTACTGCTTTAAAACGGCTTCTTCCATTTCCATCTGTTGTTCTCTGAGGAAGCCTAGTATTGTCAGCTGTAGCTATGAACAGATATTCTAAATAGGTCCCCAGTATATGTATCATGCCTACTGGCTCCATCCCTGACTTCCTCACATTCCAACATACAGTATGCAAAGGTTTATTTTATGTGTTTAAAATATTCAAAAGTGCTTAAGAAGTATAGAAAATGCATAGAAATTTATGAAGATATGGTGTATAGGACTGCAGCCTAAGAAAATAATTGAAAGCCAGCAGGAAGATAACCTTTAAATTTTCAGAAACACAGTCCAATGTTTCAGCTAAAAGCAGATCAAAATTGTTACATTTTCAGGACCCTTTAAAAACCCATCATAAGCCAATGATATATCCAAAGTGAGTTCCAGAGGACAGCACCAAGAAGGCCCTGTCTTTAGTGCCCACCAATAATTAGAGTAAGCACCACAACATATGATGAATGTAATAACCATTGAACACCTGAAGTTGCAGATAATGAGGCATATCCCTGAATCAGTCACAAATGAAAACATAGTGATAGAAGGAGGGCCCCTTGGCATGAGCTGCTGAAGCTAACAACAGTTCTATAGGTACAGACTGCTTATCCAGTCATTTCTAGCTCAATTTATATAGTCAAAGTAAAAACCTTTAGTTTATTTTGCATCAATATTAATTTTACATTCCTGTCATCATGTCAAACAATTTCTTTAAATGAAAGAAATTGGAGCAAGGAAAATGTTTATCATTAAGCTTTCTTTGCTGTAGGCTCTGGGGACTTGTGGCTTTTTATTTGGTTTACCTTCATTTTGAGCCTGGTCCTGTGCAGGCACCAGGCCTCCACTTTTGAAAGATCCTACGTAAACACAGCTCTGCTTTTTCAGTCTCTTCATATTAACTCTTTGGAGACAAGAGACCTCACGTTTGTAATCCTGAGTCATTCCAATTACAAGTTCAGAGACCAGCAAAGGAAGCTTTGCGCTATATTCTCTTATAATCTATGTATGGCTCTCACTATGCTTGAATAGCTCGTGAGGGCTCTAAATATTCTGAAAAAATTAGCCAGAAGAAGAAGAAGTAGCTCAAGCCTCTGTGATTAGTTACATACCTCAATTGTGCATTTATTTAAATGGGCGTTGGGCAATGTGTAATAGTTCTGTCAAATTTATTTCTTATTTCAGTTTTGAAAGAAGAGTGCTAGAGATGCCTGGAAACCTGGCTGAAATCTGCATTCCTGAAACCCTGCTTTTTTTAGTCGTCTTCAGACTGGATCAGTTTTGGATAAAGCTATGTAAAGTTAACACACAATGGGGCCAGAATCATGCACCTGTCTTGGGGCCCACTGTACAGATTCTCCCAAATGTTTGTATAGAGTCAATGCATCTAAGCCTGAAGTGTGTAGACCTGGATTGTGTGAGTATTTCCTGAACTTTGTGGGTGAATGGCCACATTGTTCAGACCAGTACACTCATTGGTATTTGTTCATACAAGTAGGGTGGCCATATTTCCTAGTTTACAGAGGACAGTCCTCTGTTTGAAGGTGTCTTCGATTTGAAGGGCTGTCCAATCCAAGTTAGTTTTAAATAAATATAAATAGCCATAAGAAGGCAGAGCAGGGGTCTTGAAGTTACCAACGAACCATTGGCTCCTGGACAGATCACTGAGCAAACACATAGGGTACCTGGGCTGTCTTCCCCACTAAGGTGACATGTATTATATTTCTATTTAAATATATTAATTGTCTCTAAATTTGCAACTGTACACATACATTAGACTATGCAAATGTCATGCAAATCTGTGTGCTACTTTGTCCTCTTTTTTTTGGCAATGCCTAAGTGTAGGGGGACCAGATTTTGGAAACCAAAATCCCGGTCTCCCCCTGCCACCCCCCCCACCCAAAACAACCCCCCCCCACCAAGCCACCCCCCCCAAAAAAACACCAGCCTGGACCTACCGGGTTCTCTTCCTCCGCCGCCCATGCCGGGTCCTCCGCTGCCGCCCCTGCCGGGTCAGCCACCGCCCCCAGGTCCCCCGCCGCCGGGTCTTCCTCCGCCGCCGCCGGGTCCCCCACCCCCGCTGCTGGGTCACCCTCCAGGTCCTCCGCCGCCGGGCTCGTAAGGCCAGAGGCCGTGCGGAAGAGGCAGGAGAGGGCTGGATCCGGAAGTGATGTAATCGGCCCTCTCCCGCCTCTTCCGCGCAGCCTCTGGCCTCACGAGCCCGACGGCGGAGGACCTGGAGGCTGACCCGGCAGCGGGGGCGGGGGACTCGGCGGCGGGGGACCCGGCAGAGAAGGAGGAAGACCCGGCAGCGGTGGGGGACCTGGGGGCGGTGGCTGACCCAGCGGGGGCGGCAGCAGAGGACCCAGCACAGGCGGCGGAGCCCCAAGGAGGCCAGAGGCTGTGCGGAAGAGGCGGGAGAGGGCTGGATCCGGAAGTGATGTAATCGGCCCTCTCCCGCCTCTTCCACGCAGCCTCTGGCCTCACGAGCCCGGCAGCGGCGGCGAAGGACCTAGCGGTGGTGGAGGACCCGGCGGTGGCGGACCCGGCGGCGGTGGCGGAGGAGGAGCCCGGGAAGCGGCCGCCCCAGCAGGTAAGTGCCCCCCCTTGCGCCTCGCGCTCCTTACCTGCAGGGGCATCCGCTTCCCTCCGGTGCTTGAATCTACTGACAAACAGGCTTCGCGGCATGTCTTTCGCGCGCGCTACTGAGAGACAGGCCGCGAAGCTTGTTTCTCAGTAGATTCAAGCACCAGAGGGAAGCGGACGCCCTTGCAGGCAAAGAGCGCGAGGGGGGGCACTTACCTGCTGGGGCGGCCGCTTCCCGGGCTCCTCCGCCGCCACTGCCGTCAGGTCTACCGCCGCTCATCGCCGCTCGCTGCCACTGCCGTGTGACCCCCCGCCACCCCGGTTTTCCCCCGCCGCCTCCTGGTTGGCCTGGATCGGGAAACCCCGGGCGATTTGGTCACCCTACCTAAGTGGCCACACTACATGTAAGGCCTGTGCAAATGTTATGTCCAATGGGTGGACATTTGGTGGGCTTAAAAGCAGGACAAGCTAGTTAAGTCCATCTTCTCCACCACTCAATCCTGTCTTGAACCAGTCTACTGACTTCCTGGTGGTCGTAGGAGATTTCGAGGTGATGCTAATTAACAAGGATCTGCATTATAAATAGTTGCCGATACTATGAAAGCTCCATTGCCCTTTGTGGAAAGCAGTTCAGACTTCACTCTATCCTGGAAAAAGAATTCAGAATTCCATTCTTAATTAAAAATGGAAACAGTGTTATATGCATTAATCTTTAGAGAAAGGGGGTGGGGGAGAGAGAAGGAAAGAAACTGTGTGCAAAGCCAGATGTGTTTTTAAAAAATCTACTACGCTCAACCAACAATTAGACTATTTTTGCCTCATTGCAAATTGCTAACTACTAGACATTTATAAAGATTAATTCAAATCTAAAACCAACAGTATAAAATATCACTCATTGAAAGGCCTTCTATAAATAAGTACATTCAGAAAGATAATTACATACATATGAGGTGTGAGTTGATAACATGCATGGGGGATATTCTGGAAAGAGGCCAAGCTACGTCTTCCATTGGGGGCAATTGTTTGGAGGTTTACAGTAGGAAATCCAATATCGTATTGTCTACATATGGAATTCATTTGCCAGAGCCAGCTGTGTGTGAAGACCTTTAAGCTGATGTAATTCACCCTTTGAAATAAATGGGGTTAGGTGTTCTCTGCCACGGAAAGAGGCAGCCACATCCCCCACAAATGAGGCAAGACGTTATATCCACAGGCATGTTATGCTACCTATGATAACGTGATAAAATATATTCCATATGTCATGACATAATCACATAAAAAGGTCAGAGAATGCTTCTGGCATCAAGCCTAAACACACTGCCAAGGCCATACACCAAGATTTCCTTCCAAGTAGGTATATATAGAATCACAGCCATTGTTTTTCTTCCTCCTTATTACTGAGCCGCTCATCCTCACTGCCATTAAAAGTACCCATGACCTAATGCCTTGCCTCTAGAAACGTTCATGCTGTCCAGAGAAGGGTCTACACTACTGCTTTAAAATGGTTTATAACAGGAGTGACAACTGTTGGGGCCCAGGACACGTTCCATATACAGTTTTCAAACCATTTTCAAATTGTCATATACTGCTTGGTGCAGATCTGGCCCAGGTGAGGTATGTCGAATAAAAGCTTAGACATACGGAGCAAGAGATCCCCTTTTTTGCTGTATACCACTCTTAAACAATGGGCATGGGACCTCTAGAATATGCAGAGGCCATCCTCCTCCCCAGTTCCCAGAAGCTTAGAATTTGCATACAGACACCCACCCCTACAAATCCCATTTAAAAATCAAGTGCCCTTCAGATGTCTTGGGCTACAACTACAAGCCTCTGCTGGCCAGCCCTGCTTAGCCTGTCACTAAGCATAAGCCTAGGCTGACCATATGAAAAGGAGGACAGGGCTCATATAACTTTAACAGTTGTAGAGAAAAGGGAATTTCAGCTGGTGTCATTTGTATGCAATTAGTTCCTGGTGAAATTCCCTCTTCATCACAACAGTTAAAGTTGCCTTCTTTTGTATATGGTCATTCTAGTATAGCTCCTGCAACTTTAACTGTTGTGATGAAGAGGGAATTTCACCAGGGACTAATTGCACACAAACGACACCGGCTGAAATTCCCTTTTCTCTACAACTGTTAAAGTTACATGAGCCCTGTCCTCCTTTTCATATGGTCAGCCTACATAAGCCTGTGTAGCTGAAACAACCACATATCACTCCTGTTTACCACTACCTCCACTTTACGCCCCTTCCTCTGTGTTGAGTTTTAGATTGAAAGCTCCTTAGGGCAGGGACCTGTCTTCCTATGTTCTGCAAGACATTGTGCACATGGATGGCAGTATATAAATACATAATAGTAAAATGAGGAACAGTTGGCAAGCCAAATTTGGGAACCGTATCAATTTAGGCTGCAATCCAATCCAATGCACACTTACTAAGGTGTAAGTCTTCTTGAACTCAAAGGCCTTTACTTCTGAGTAAACCCACTTACAATTGTGTTTTGGTTTCTCCATTCCCTTAGCTCACAGTCTGAGTTCTTACAAAACAGCAGATAAGATATGTGGACTGAATCACAGCAGACTGCAAGTGAAGGTTCAGATGATGGAATGTTCCATGACACAAACACACACAAAGATTCATTCTAGCTTTCTATGTGGAGGGACTTTTATTTTTGTATGGAGCATCATTCAAGCATGTGTTCTACTTTGGATATAGAACAGGGGTGAAGAACCTTAGACTGGGGGAACAAATACCCCCCCCCCCCCCGGGATTCTCCCGATGGCCATCCCTGCTTCCCCTGGCCCACCCTCATTCTCCTTATCACAAATTCTTTGGTAGCTTCCTGGCTTTGGGGCAGTTTCCCCCCATTCTAAAAGGTTGAAATGCCTCTCCTTGGGCTCAGAAGCTTTAAGATAAAACATGTTGGTAGTCTTGGCCTCACCCACCATTGGAATGTACTTTGGCCCTCGGGCTTAAAGAGCTTCTGCATCCCTCCTGTAGAACATATTGCGGAATGTTGTGAAGATTCTTTTCACAGAAAGCTCCTTGCTGCACTCAATGAGAACATCAGCTCAGAGGAAGTAAAGCAAACTGTACTCAGAACACTGCTGCTGAATCATTAACTTCAGTAGTTCAAAAGAAACTTCTTCTTTTCAATGGACCGAAGTGGCCAATGAGATAACATATCACTTCCCTTTTCAATCTATAACCAGAAAACCCAAAGCACATTTGATTAAAACAAACAGTACAGCTAGCAACAGTATCTAGGGATGACAAAACACTCCAAAATGTGGTGAGCCAGCAAACCAGTTAAATATGTAAAATAACCACGAGGTTGGGATTTCCCTTCTTTCCTAAAGGAAGAATGTAAGGCTTATGACAAACTCAAGATCTAATGTAGTACTTCCTCATTCATTTTTCCCTAATCATTCCAAAGGGAACACTGGGGCCTGTTCCAGTTGGACTCTCCCCACTCCCCTGTGGGGAAGAAGGAGCAAGGAGACAGAAGCAGGCAAAGGTAACATCAGGGCCTGCTCTGGTTGGTCTGCCCCCTCTTCAAAAGATGAGAGGGGGGAGCAGGGCCATCCCACTGCCCCTGCTGACAGTCTGCTTCATTCCCCCCCTTCCCTTCCCTCCCCATGCCCTTTTCCTTCTGTATCATGCCTTTTTTAGATTGTAAGCCTGTGGGCAGGGACACTATTCTTTGCTGATTGATTTTAAGTAGGGGTGTGCACTGGATCAGGTCTGATCCGGATCCGATCCAGTGGAAATCGGATACAATTATCCGATTTCCGATCACCCCGCTGGATCATTCGATCCAATCCAATCCGGAAAGGACCCGATCCAGATCGGAATGGATTGGAGGATCAGCTGGCGCCTACTGGCGCCCACCGCCGCTTCTATTGGTGGGCGCCAGCAGATACCCGCTGCTGGAAGCGGACAATGGGGGCAGGGGGCTTACCTTCCGGGGACGTCCGCTCCCCTCCGCTGCTGGCCGCTACTGCGAACAGGCTTCACAGCCTGCCCCTAGGTAGCGCACCCAAGGAGGGAGGAGGGAGTTAGGCCCCCCTCATCCACCTGCCGCTATTTTTTCCCCATAGACTTGCATTGAGGGAAAGCTTTCTTTCCCCCAATGCAAGTCTATGGGGAAAACAAAAATGGCGGCCGATCCAAAAATCGGATGTCCGATTTTTGGATCAGGATCAGGCCTCATTTGGTCCGGAGGTCCTCCAATTTTGTCCGATCTGATCCGGGACAAAATTGGAGGGCCCAATCTGGGTCCCGATCCGATCCGGGGGTCCGTGCACACCCCTAATTGTAAGCTGCTCCAGGAGCCTGGTTTGGCTGAGGAGTGGGATACAAATACTATACAAAAACTATAAATAAATAAGTAAATAAATAAATCCTATTTTTCTTGATCCTAATAGTTAAGAAGAAAAATCTCTTTTTAAGATATTCCGCCTGAAACAACTTGTGCAGTATAGGGCTTCTGTTAACTGGAAGAGGAAGATATTCACAAGAAACTCACTGTACTCCGGTGAGGACATCCACTGTAATATCAAACACAATCCAAGGATTTCATTGGCAAAGCAAAAGGCAACATGTACAAGCAGGATGGGCCTGGATTTTTCACTGCCCGACTGATGCCAAACTCTTCCACGCCCCATTCCAATACCGGTTGCATCCATTGTCTTTGCTCCAGTTCCTTCCCCCACTGCCCCTCTCCCCACCCAGATTGACAACACAACCATCTGTGATACTTTGCACCAGTCCTTGTGCTTGGTAAAAGTACAATTCCCAACCCTCTTCTTTCTGCTGTTCCCGCACTTTAAACAGCAGCCCAGTCAGGCAGAAATTAAGCATGTCTAGCTTTTCCTGACATGGAGACAAAGTGATGGGGAGGGTGGCACAAGCAGGTAATGTAAAACTTACTGAACCCATACCTACCTTTGACACTGCCCCTGGTCATGGGGATGCCCTTTAGAAGAGCTTTTGAGGAAAAAGCTCCATACAAACTGCAAAAGAACTCAGCCAAATCTGTGTCAGCTTGTGCGGGGCTCAGAGACTTAGAAGGGAAGGTTGAGCTTCCTGCTTTATCGAGCAGACATAGGCCTTATCTACACCTAAAGGTGTAGATGGAGGGAGGAGGAGGATTGCAGACTTACCTGGTTGCACGATCCTCCCCCAACATATAGACAGCCACATGATGTCCTGGAAGGAAAGAGGGATGTCATGGATGATTTTGTTTTTTAATAGAAGAGGAGCTGTGCATTGTGGAAAAGGTAGGAACCTCTCCCATCCCCAAACCCTGAACCTCCCACCCCACCATCCTGCTGCCCCCACCCCCATGGGCACAGAGCTAACCTGCATGGCTCTGTGCCCATTTCAGGCCCCAGGAGCGCACGCCACACCAGCTGCGGTCCTCAGGATGGTCCCGGGACCGCAGAAAACCCAGGATATCCCTCATTCCCATTATCCCAGGGTCGCCCCTAGGGATGACCCCAGGATAAATGGCTGGTATAGACATGGCCATACTTATATTTTGTCATGCTGATGTTTCTCCCACCACTGGGCTAAGTCCATTTTCCCACCCATTCTGTGTCATTGTTTTTCTTGGCTAGGTGTTAAGGCAGAATTAATGCCTTACTGTATATTGTGAAGGTTTGGAAGATGTTTTGGTTGTTGCTTGAACTCTGCACTGTATCCTGTGCGAATTTGAAAACTCTCCTCCAGTAAAACAAAATCTAGTTCACATAGTTCTCTTTGATAGCACATAACAAACACAGGATGTTGGTTGGTGCATGGAGACAAGGGAATGAGAACGCCTTAATTAAATGGATGAAAATCCCCAGGCCAAGAAAGACATAACCTGAGGAGTCCAGAGGTGAAATCTTGCAAGATTTAAATGAAGCCAACATGCCAGTCATCCATACACATTTTACGAAAGGGAAGCAAAAGAAAATAAGAGTGAAAGAGAATGATAAACCAAGGGTGCCATCCTAGCATGGTGGCTGTGGAATTCTGGGAATTGTGGGGCTGTTTTCCTGTCTAAACATGTGCCTTAAATTAGAAAAAGGAAGAAAAAATAATGTCTAAGAAAGATAAAATTGTAGGAAAGAAATAAACAGGAGTTAAAATGACCCCTAAAGTATGTCCAAGAAAAACCACAATAAGAAATATGCATGGGAAAGAAAGAAAGAAAGAAAGAAAGAAAGACAAATGAGCCTTAAACAGTGCACTTGGACAAGGCAAAGCTCATGTCCCCAGTAATGATGTTTTTTCTTATTTGCTTCCTTCAGGTTTTATGAGCAATAATTAAGTTTCTTCATTTTTCCTCCAACCTTGAGTTTAATTAGCAGATGGTGCAACTCTAGGTGGGCTATCCACCTCCCCCACAGCAGTTGTCAATAGGAAGCACTGATAGGCAAAGGAATGCTCTGGCGGAGTGCTTGTAAACTCCTTTGGGCTGCATCATTTATTATACAACAGAAATAGGCAACTCCGAGTGGGGGTGGGGTAATTCAGCCACCAGGACCTTTCTCTTGGGCTGTAAGTATGAGTCTATGGTACAGCCACCCTTCCCAACTACCCCTTCAGTATGCATATTAGCTGCTTAAAAAATATGGTCAGTGGCACAGTCAAAGGACTCCTTTAGCTTCCTTCTGCTTTGGAAGAAAGTCTGTAAAGTACATTGATGAGACTCTGTAAATAAACAACATAGCTCCATTTTACATGTTGCACTTTTATCCTATTGTTCTTCCAAACAGTTAAGGACAGAGTAGATGGGTCGTCCTTCTGCTTGCTCTCCACCCCCACCCCATGAATATGAAGTCTCCCATGCCTGGCTCAAGGGATGTACAAAATGGAGTCATCTGCTGAGATGTATAAACATCTGGTCCAGTACAAGACAGTTTGCTGCCTCAGTCAAAGAACAAAATAGCACTTCCGCTCCCATTTCAATATACAGAAGTTCTAGTACTATTGTACAAAGGCCTAAACAATTTGGGAGCAGGGTACCTGAGAGAGCACCTTCTCCCTTACCAACATGCCTAGTCACTGAAGTCATCAGAGGGCATGCTCCTGGTGGTTTGACATGGACTTATGGTCTGATTGGAGTCCACCAGGAGAAGAGCCCTCAGTGTGGTGGGCCACTTCCTATGGAATTCCCTGCCCTTGGAAGTCAGGTAAGTGTCAACATTGTATTGCTTCTGGAGCCTCCTGAGAAACATAGTCATTTCAGGAAGCTTTCCTTGAATGACTGGCTGCGGTTTTTACCAGAACTTGGGTTTTATCAGAACTTTGTTCTTTTTTAAAAAAGTGAATTTTAATGTGGTGTTTTTATTCTTTCATCCTGTTTGTTGTTCAGTGCTCTGAAATCTTGGATGTGGAGTGGTATATAGATATTGTAAATAAAATAAAAATAAAACAGGCCTGGCAGTTGAGCCTTACCTCAACAACATCTTCTACTGCACCTGCAGGCAGTAGCAGGCTGCATCACATATACAGACCTGTCCTATGTCTAGCCACTGCCACTCCAGAGTATAGCTTGGCCTACATTCAATGTTGCATTCACAGATTTCTGCTTCTGCAACAGGACTTTCCCTTTCCCTCTTATCCCCATAACCTCCAACACCCCAAAGATCTTCTCCAGAAGGTCCTGAAAAGGCAGATCTCCAGCTGTTTTGGACTTCAGTTCCCAGAAGATCCCATCAACATGGCCAATGGTCAAGAATGCTGGGATTTAAAGTCCAAAATAAAGACCTGCTTTCTGCCCATCCCTTCTGGAGCCAATGGGGGCAGTGCTGCTGGGGGAAGGAGAATCCTTTTCAGTAGTAGATACTATTCACCTGGCAGACAGACACTATGGATGTAACCTAATGTTTCTCAGAATTCAGGATCATGATCAGCATTATATTCTTGCACCAGCCTCTCATTTAATTTTCACAGGATGGTTCCAGTTTCATTTTCAGATAAAGAAACAGTAATAGGCCAGCACCAAGGCCTAGAGTTTTTAGTAAGAACCTAATTACACCACTGTTTCTAACCTTCCTACACAGTAAGGACACAGTCCATTATGGAAAGATTAGGATAACAGGATATGAAGGAAGTAGGATAAACTAATAGCATATAGGTGAGGCAATATCTGTATTGTAATATAGGATATTGATGACAGGTGGTAGTCAATGTATTCCCAAGTTGTCTTATTGTTTATTAATATTTTATTGTAAAGCAATAATAAAATTAATTATAATTCTTTAAAGAGTCTTACAACTTTTCTGTCTAAACACGCATAGGATTGTGTCCTAATCCTCATACATTATATTGACATCTGCGTTGTGGAAACATTTCTAACACTGCAATTCTGTTCTCAACTTGAATGAGAATAAACTTATTGAACCCAATGGGATTTACTTTTGGGTGGACATGTATATGATTACACTGTTATGTGATCAGAATGTAAACTATAAGGATTGCACAGATAGGGTAAAGGAAGTTTCAGCTTTGAACAAAACATCTGTCAGGATAAGATAAGAATATATAAATAATATATAGGCCAAGAATCAAATGATAGCACAACTGTCGGATGTCAGGTGCTTCATGAACAATTCATTAGGCTGGCAATTGTTGTGAGAAAGCCTGTCTCTGTTCTGTGCTTATCTGTGGCTGCTAGCCGAGGCTTTGAGTTTCCTTGAGAACAAAAGTATGTTTTGAAAAGGTGGGGGCTATCTTGCAAGCTGTCTCTCACATAGTGTCGTCATCAAGAGGAGGTTGAACCTTGCCGCCCTGTTGGCACATGAGTTTGGGTTACAGGCCTGAAGTCCTGTCTGTCAAAGTGGCTTGGAATTAGCCAGCCTCTATCCTATATAGCTACGAGCAAAGGGGAGGCCCTTTGCTAGGAATCATTTGTTTGTCTGTTTGTCTGTTCATCTGTTCTACGCTTGCCATGAAACTCCTTGTGTTTGGGATTCTATCTGGTTTGGAGATGTTGGATGCACTCTGTACATGTTCTGTTGCTATTTGGACTGTTGCTATTTGAACTATGCCATGAAAAGTGCTCTGTGGCTTTTCATAGATTTGGACTTGCAGATTACGGTTCTGGATTCGTGTTCTATAGCCTGTTTTTCCCTGCATGGAGCCAAAGTACGGGCACAGGGGAACTCCGAGGCTGATCATTGCTGTTCTAGAATTGTGTGTGTGTGTGACCTGCGAGAGAGCCTTCCTCAGAACCAAAGCTACGAGCAGGGAAGGTTTCCTAGGTCAAAGAGGTTCATCAGCTCAGTGTTCCTGGCAGGCTGAGTTTGGTTTGGTGCAAGATGATCTTGTCTACTGTCAGACTTCATGCACATCTGTGCTGGGGTTTCTCCTTTGAGTTTTGTTCGTGTTCCTGATGAGTCAGTGTGTGTGGCCGCTCCTGACCGCATGGAACAGGGACTAACTCTAAATGTCTCCCCCTGAGTGATTTGCTGTTCACATTAAGCCGTTGTACCTGAAAGCTATCTGGTCCGTCTTCAGCTTCAAGTGTGTGTGTGCAGAAATGAAACTGTTATGCTTGAATTCCTTGTGATTTTACAATAAAAGAAGTCTCACTGTTTTTGGAGTGTGTCAGTTTGCCTAAAGTTCGTGAGCAGAAGCCTGGGGTGAGCTTGAAATATGTATATCTTGCCTCACGTGTTAGATCACAAATGGTCATCTGAGGATATTTCTGTAAATTTGTTAGAATTGACAATTTTGTAATTTAATGGTTTTATGGTCTGTTGACTGTTAATAAAGAATTGACAACAACACATAGAGGTATGCAAGATTTTTTGCCCATTTAGTAATTACATTCATTTTATTTTATTTATTGTTATTCAAACTTCATTTGTTTAGTTCTCAGTCATGAAAATCACATATCCCACCTATTTCAACAGGCTCAAGACCACAAGCAATATGCACTTTCAAAGAAAAAAGAAAACCATATCTCTGCCATTCTATCACATTCATTACTGTGGATATGAAACATAAAGAACCAGGCTAACAAGCACCATGTTGAAGAATCTAAGAGCCACAGAAAGGGATCTGAATTTCTCTATTTCCACTAGGGAAACCAGATGCAAAGGACCAGGTTTATATACCGCTAACAGATGTGTTAAAAAAGGAATAGCAGCAGACAGAGCTTTTTCACACTTCTGTATAATTTTGAAAGAAACATGAACTCTTCCCATCTTTGTACCTAGTCGCAACCTCCCCCCCAATACACTGCGCAACCTATTCAAAAAATAAATACCATTTTAAGTGACTGCTAAGAAATGACTGCTATAAAACTAGGAGCATTCTTTAGCAGTTGATGCTTCTCGGCCCCAGAATAATGCAAATCTCTTTGATAATGTTAAAATATACTTTTGGTTTTGTTTTGCTTTCTTTTGATTCCCAAAGGATTTCCCTAGAATCTGAAACTCTGCTCCTTTCTCCTGCCTGCTTCTGCCTTCGGGGCAAACCAGTGTTATAACAGGCTCCACATGCATCTCTTAGAAACTTGAGCTTAACGTACAGTAAATTCAACTGAATATATTTGAGTGAAGCCCAAAGCAGCAGTATAATCTATCTGAATACCAGGGGAATGACTCTGTTTCAAAGTCTGCCAGATTAATTATAAGCAATGACATTAACTGCCGAAATGTGCTGTAGCAAGTTAACAATTGTTCCTAAAGCTCTGGCAGTTTGGGCCAATTCACTATCCAGGCACCATCATTGTTTCCTCAGTGATGACACAAAATAAGGGCTATTCAGGCTGCAATCCTATATGCTTTTACCGTAGATTAGGGATGCATGAGAAATGTATTTCAGTTCATTTTTGACCTGGATTTACCCAGTTCACCCTTTCCAGACCAAACAAAGACTCAGACACAATCTGTGACCAAATTCTATCCATTTCTGATCTTGCAATGCGATTTGCAGATCCCAAAAATCCATTTGACATCATGCATACACTTGAAAAATGCACATGAAAAAGTGAACTTTTAAAAAATGTGCGCAAATGCACTTTAATCAATAGAATAAGGTGTACATTCCAAAGAGGTACGCAATTGTTGCATGCATTTGGGGAAATATGCATGAAAATACACACGAATTTAAAGTGGAAAGAAAGCAAAGCTGATACAGACTCAAGTACAGACGAGCTTCAAGATGGAATTTGGAGAACTTCAGTGAATTATTTATTTCATTTCATTTCTATATCACCCAATAGTTATTAAGAAAGTGTGTGTGTGTGTGTGTGTGTGTGTGTAATTCCACACTTACTTGTCAGATGTCTCTTTGGGTTTTCTTTGTAATGTTGTACCTGAGAGTCTGTACTCCATCATTATGAATCTGTTCCTGGTATGTGGCTCAGGTTGACTTCCTGAAAGGAAACTCATCAGATTATGTAGCAAATTACACTTCTGGTTTCATATCATTATCTAGAGAACAAAGCAGCCCCAAGGAACACAGATATTGGCCAGTTCTGCTTCATACCTTAAAACACAACCAAAAAGTTAGAAAAGGTGAAGAAACAGAAATACAGCTACTCCCAGTTGTATCACCTGGAGGAAAAACAGAAAAAAAAAATAGGAACACAGAATGTTGTCTTATACCAAGTCAGACCAATGATTCATCCGGCTTGTTTTGTTTACACCAGCCTTCCTCAACCTGGTGAACTGCAGAAGTTGGACTACAACCTCCAACATAGGGGTGTGCAAAGCAAATCTGCTCCTCCCTGAAATTCAGGGCAGAGCTCTGATAGGGCGGAACCGCCCTATCAGAGCTCTGCTTTTCAGTGTGCTGCCACCTCTCTGCACCGTTGGATTGCCCATCAGAAAATTGCTCTGTTTTCGGGTAACCAAGCTATCATTGTCAATAGGAATTAACAAAGATGCATACATCTCCATCATTTTTAAAGATAAAGAGATTAAATGTGGCATCCTGGTAGCTCTTAAATAGGGCTTTAGCCATGCCAAGTTGGAAGCAGTCCCCTTCATCCCTTGAGTTTTAGGGATTTTTTAAATTAAAAAACCCCCTCAAACCATTCCCTAGTACACACATACACTTCAGATGCACTTCATCTTCTCTCAAGATTGCATGCAGAACTTTCAGAAACTAGAAACCTCCTACCAAAATCAAAGTCCCCTATCTCCACGTGTGTCGACTTGGTAGCATACCTACCATATTTTTAGATTATGGGTGAACTGTGTCTGAACTAGAATGAAAGTACAACCAATTTTCTTCACTTCTTGAAAAAATGATGTTGGCTGAAAGGAAGGATTTAGGGAAAATGCCTGTTAATGGAACTTTAGAAGAGACAGCCCCTGTTCTCCTGAAGCTTTCCTTGTTTAACTGATATTTTACTGTCTATGTTTGCATTGCTTTTAATGGCTGTAAACTGCCTTGGGAGCCTTCTTCTTCTCCTGCACCTCAGAACGACCAGCAGCAGCAGAATAAGCAGCAGAGAAAAAGGTGTGCCTAATTTTTTTTTGGGGGGGGGGGAATTAGGAGAAACACCTCTCCCAATATGGCCAGAGCCATCAGCAGCACCCATTGCACACCTCATGATGTAATTAGATGATGGGGCAAGCTTTATTAATTAAGGAAAATGTGTGCTGGTTGTGTACAAGGAGTATTAAATGATGTATGCTGCTTCACAAACACACACACACACACAGCCCAGAAAGAAATGCACACACCAAGGGTGAGTCTGATGTGGGAAGGTGCAAGGAACTTGGGGATTGCAATACACAACTAGCCCATAGGTAAGGAATTGGTTATAAATATATATATTTTTAAAAAATAGTGGGAGTATAAGAGTAAAACACACTCATACTATAACACACAAAAGGTAAGTTTGATTTGGGTCTAAGGTGTAAGGAACTTTGGGATTGTAATACACAACTAGCACACAGATAGGGAGATATATATCTATATCTATCTATCTATCTATCTATCTATCTATCTATCTATCTAGGAGATATAAGAGTAAAACACACACACTCACACTATAAAACAAAAAGGGTGAGTCTGATATGGGTCTAAGGTACAAGGAATTTGAGGACTGGAATACACAAGAACCAAAAGAAAACGAGAGACACACAGAGAAAAACAAGACTCTCTCTCTCCTCCTTCCTTCCTAACACAGTGAACACCAGCACACAGTTAAAGGATATATATATATATATATATATATGGTAATAAAAACATCCACACCCACACACTCACACTATAACACACAAATGGGGGAGTCTGGGGTGGGTCTAAGGTACAAGGCACTTGTGGATAACTTAGGGTGACCAGATTTCAGACACCAAAATCCCGGTCGTCCCCCCCCCACCGAAAACAACTCCCCCCAACAAGCCACTCCCCCCCAAAAAAACCCAGCCGGGACCTACTGGGCCCTCTGCCGCCGCCGGGCTTGTGCCGCCGCCAGGCTCGCACCACCGCCGCCAGGCTCGCACTGTTACCACCGCCGCCGCCAGGCTCGCACCGCCATTGGCGGTGCTGCAGGGCTCGTGCCAGAGGCTGCGAGGAAGAGGGCCGATTCTGGAAGTGATGTATTCGGCCTCTTCCGCGTGGGCATCCGGGCTCCTTGGGGCTCGTCACCATCGCGACAAACCCTGAGGAGGCCAGAGCCTACACAGAAGAGGCGGGAGAGGGCCGATTTCATCATTTCCGGAATCGGCCCTCTTCCTCGCAGCCTCTGGCATGAGCCCTGCAGCGCCGCCAGTGGCGGCATGAGTTTGGCGGCGGCGGCGGCAGCACAACCCCAGCAGCGGCAGAGGGCCCGGTAGGTCCACCCAAATACTCACCACCAAGCCACCCATCCCCCCAAAACCCATCCTGGACCTACCGGGTCTACCACCGCTTGCAGCCGCCGCCGCATGACCCCCCGCAGCCCCAGTTTGCCCCCGCCGCACCCCGGTTGGCCTGGATCGCCCCTGGTTTCCCGGTTAGGACCGGGAAACCCCGAGCGAACTGGTCACCCTAGGATAACTAGCACAAGAACCAAAGAAAACCAGAGACACAGAGAATGCAAATAAATTAAAAAGAATGCAAGCGCCAAGCAAACGCTAACTCTCTCCTCCTCCTTCCTTCCTAACGCGAACAGCATGCAAAGGAATGACTTCCAGGGGAAGAGCAAATGGGTAATATATCATTTGCAATCCATCCCCCTAAACACTGGGATTGGAGGGGAGGACAGGGAGGAGACTGTGGCTATTGGTCAGCCACATATGTCAATCTCAACACCTGAGCGTTTTCCTTATATGGAGAACTGTGTTCCGTTGACTCCCAGTGACTAAAATACAAGCCTCAGAGAGACGCTAAAAACCGGTCAGACATTTTTGAAGTGGTTCAGACGTCCGACGGCCATCCACTCTTCCCCAAAGATCTTTTAAACCACTCACGATCCGCTCCTTGAGGATAGACCACTGATGGACCACTGACAGACCTCTGAATGGGCAGAGCGGAGTGCACACCTCTACTCTAACATCCCCAGCCAGCATGGGCTCTGGAGCTTTCTCCATGCATAGCAGGTGTATAGTCATTAAACCTATAAATACCAGTTCCTGGGGAACACTATCTAGAGGCTGCTGTTGCACTCATGTCCTGCTGTGGGTTTCCCACAGGAAGCTGGCTGGCCACAGTGTGAACAGAATGCTGGACTAGATGGATCCTTGGTCTGAAGCAGCATGGATCTTCTTATGTTCTTACCACCAAGAGTGGCACAAGATGTCCCACCATCTGAAGAAGCCCTGAACTTGAATCACACTGTTCCTGGAAAGTCTGGTTAGACTTAGGGCTTCTCCTGGGCAATGTTCTACTACTTGATGCTCAGGTACCATCTGGGATCAGGGATGCCTTTTTCCAAACTTTATTTAGGACATTAGTTGCATCCCCTTCTGAATAATAAGGACTCAGCTAGATGCTTTGGGAACCTCAATGCTGGGTTTCTGTGAACACACTGTCAGGGATGTTGTCTGAAACTAGAGAAGTAAGCCCCTAAGGTAGCCAAGTGACCTATTTTACAGAGGACACTCCTCTATTTGAAGGGCTGTTGAGACTGATCTAGTTGAAAGATAAAGCATCATCGGAAGGGAGAGGGCCTTGAAGTTGTGCATTGCCCATTAGCATCTGGACAGTAAGCTGAGCAGGCACACCGATTACCTGGTCACAATCTTCCTAAGCGTGGTGGAATATATTTCTATTTAAATCATAGGAATGATTTATAAGTATATGCATATAAATTTGCATATGCAAATGTTACGCACATGTGTTTTAATTATTATTTTTTAATGATGCATTTCCTCTTTTTGGTGATAGTCTCCACCCCACCCCCACAGCATGCCTGGTCCAGCAGCACAGCAGAGCCTGGTTGCCCCAGCAACTGGGACAACAAAGGGAGAGAGACAAGATGGCCAGAAGATCCAGCTTCTACTGGCCAAAGGCCCAGATGGCATACGAGTCTGGGAAGGTGGGTGAGGTTATTGGCAAGACTTCACATGCCAGTCAGCCGGGGGGGGGGGGGCAGTCAGTGAGACATCTGCCAGAGCTCCCTACATGGTTTGGGTTCAGGTTACTTGTGGGATCGCCTTCTCCCATACAATCTACCCTGCATGCTCAGGTCCTCTGGGAAGAATTTATTACAGTCGGCCAAGACTAGGTTGACAACTGTTACCCAGAGGACCTTCTCTTCTGCTGCTCCCAGACTGTGGAACGACCTGCCGGGAAAGATCCGCCAACTTACCAGTCTTCAAGAATTTAAGAGAGCTATAAAAACTGATCTCTTCTGGCAGGCATTCCCGGTTGAATTTTATGACTTTGTTGATTTTAATGATGTAATAATTTTATATGCTTTTAATTAGTTTATGTATTTTATATACTTTACACTGATGGTGTTCCCCGCCTCGATCTGGAGGGAGAGGTGGGCAAGAAATAATAATAATAATAATAATAATAATAATAATAATAATAAATAAATAAATAATGATGTGCCAAGAGAGATGGAGAGCATGGGGCAAGGGAAAAAGGCTATAGGGTGGTTTAAACCCTCCCCATTCTAAGGCCCAGAGAGGGGACAAGGAGGAGGAGCTGGTAGCATTCCCTGCCAAAAAGCACTCTATATGGGCTTGCCCTTAGAGACTGTTCTGAAACCTCACCTGGTTCAGCACATAGCAATAAGAAACCCGTGCTGGCTCTAGGACCATACAGTATAGCATCACTTCTTAAAGCATGAGCTAGTTACCAGTCTAAATGATCTGAGTCCTGACTTGGACAGTTGCCTCCCATATGTTCCCTGCTCCCATGTACCTTAGGATGACCCAGAGAGGAGTTCGTTAAGGTGCTCTCACCACAATAGCAAGAATTGTGAATGCCACTACTGCAGTAAACAATTTTACAAGAGCAGAAGCTTTTAGCCCAGAGTGTGGATCAATATTAGTCACACTGGGAATCCGCAGGATGTTCCTGTGTGATATTTCCATCACAGTTGGATTAATCATTATGCTAAGCATGTTACAGAGCACAGCCCAAATTCAACTGTAGCTACTACAGTTGCATAACTATGCAGCTTCTCCTGAGAGTAGATCTGGCAGTTCATGTTCAGGTAGCACTGAACGCCTTTGACCAGTTTCACTTGGTGTGTTACCTATACCTCTCATAGACAATAAGGAGTTGGGGCAGTACCCAATAGTAGTCCTACTTAGATTAGGTGCATTCACCTCAATGGGTCTACTCTGTGTAGGACTACCATGGGATACTGCCTTTGGCCACGATGAACCATGCCCTGATAACTTTGCAGTTGGATTACTTACTGTAGCATGCTCTAGCTCGCCCAACTAAGTTTTAAACTCTTGCCCAGCTCACAAGCCATACAACCCAGATTCTTAAAGCATTCTACTGGGTACACTCATGTCCAGGTCCAAAGTCTGGTGGTGGTGTCTTCACTAGGGATGTGCAACGAATCGGACCCGATCCATGATCCAGGCCCGATCCGGCCAAAATCGGAACGTTAATTAACGATTCCAATTTCAAAAAATAGAGGTCCGATTTTTTCTGATCCAATTTTTTTCCCCGATTTTGTTCCGGAAAAATCAGAAAATCGGACCTCCATTTTTTGTGTTTTCGCCATAGGCTTGCATTAGGGGAAAGAAAGCTTTCCCCCAATGCAAGTCCATGGGGAAAACATGGCAGCGGGTGACTAGGGATCTCCTCCCTCCCCTTACTCATGCTCCTTACCTGCTGCCTCCTCACGCTCTACTGAGAGGCAGGCCGGGAAGCCTGTTCCTCAGTAGATTGGACCTGTGGGCGGCCCCGGCAGGTAAGAAGCATGAGTGGGGGGGAGGGGGACCTGTTGGGGGCACCCGCTTCCATTCGCTGTCGCCTGCTGGGGACCAGTGGGCAGCAGCGGACGGAAGCAGATGGCCCCGGCAGGTAAGGAACGCAAGTGGGGGTGAGGGGGACCTTCCAGGGCACCCGCTTCCATCCGCTGCTGCTCGCTGCGACAGCGGGCGGCAGCGGATGGAAGTGGATGGCCCTGGCAGATAAGGAGCATGAGTAGGAGGGAGGGGGAGGTCCCCACTTACCTGCCAGTGCCTCCTGCTTCCGTCCGCTGCCGCCCGCTTGTTGAATCTACTGAGAAACAGGCTTCCCGGCCTGCCTGTCAGTACAGCACCGGGTGATGACATCATCACCTGGCACTCTATTGAGAGGCAGGCCACAAAGCCTGTTTCTCAGTCGATTGGACCTGCGGGCGGCAGCAGACAGAAGTTGACTGCCTTGGCAGGTAAGGAGTGCGAGTGGGGGGAAGGAAGGTGGAAGTTCCCACTCACCCGCCCCCATGTTTTCGCCATAGGCTTGCATTGGGGGAAAGCTTTCTTTCCCCCAATGTAAGCCTATGGTGAAAACACCTAAAATGGCATCTGATCCAAAAATTGGATGTCCGATTTTCGGATCGGAATCGGATCGGATCGGATCCAGATGACATCTGATCCAATCCAATCCTATGCCACAGTGCGAGTCCTGATCCCGATCTCGATCCGATTTTTTGGGACCATGCACATCCCTAGTCTTTACTTTTAAAGGTGGGGAACTTTTTTAAGTTGAGGGTTTCATACCCTCAGGGAAAAATGGTTGGGAGGTACATGCCAGTGGTGAGTGCAGTCAAAGTGAGTGAGGGCACCCCATTCACACACATTCATATACCCCCATGGACAGTCATCCATTTACACCACACCAGACTTATCCACCCCGTACATTCTCCATTTACATACAGCAATTTAAATTTCCCCTCCCCCATGGTGCTTCCACTTGCTGCTCAGCTGATTGGTGGATAAATGCAGCAAGTTGTCAGTGGGAGGAAGAAAGAGATCGCTTCCTTCACGGGCAGCTTGCTTGACTTCTGGGCATAATCAGAATTTATTTGAAATGGATTTACTTGAGGTTGACTTGAGACACCATCACCAAGTCAACAAGATTTATTTAATAACCACAAAAACAAAGACGCAAAGCTGGACTGAAAATAGAGTTTCTGCTATCTTGTGACTTCCTTTTGCTTAGACCATGTCAAAGTGGCTTCTTGGTACGCTGTGCTGTAAAGATGTGCAACAGTTAGATAAAGACACTCTGCAAAAGAGGGCAGCAGGAGGAGCAAATTCAGTTTTCTCTAGTGCTGAAATGGTATTCTTCTTTACTAAACTTTTAATGTTAAAGGATTCGTTGTTTTCCATCAAGTCAGGCTGAATAACTCCTGGCCAGCATCCCAGACACAATTTTTTGGGGGGGTCGGATACATGAATGATGCCAGCCCTGGCACCAAAGTCTTTTATCCCCACCCAACTGATCTCTAAGCAAAGATTCAGTCAATAGAGCCCATCTAAGAGATCCAAAGCCTTCATTGTGTTGCAAACCAGCTAGAGTAAGAATTAAGGCTGCTGTGAGAACTTTAACCTTTAGAGGAATGACACAGGCTTCAAGAGTTATGGAGGTCCTTGATCTGAAAGCATGCTAACATTGGTTAGGAGGCAAGAGGGATTATGAGTAGCCTTTCCAAAAATGTACCACCCACCCTCAGTACCACGCACCATCAACACATTCTCAATTGGATTAAGTTCATTGCCGTGGGCTTCCACTGTCACTGCTCTTTTGCTCACAGAACTTGCCATTAGTCCCACCATGTGCTAGAGCCAAATTCTCAACCACTGGAAGAGTCACAATAACATGACCTATCTTGTTACTGAAGGCACTAAGAATTGTTAGTTGTGGTTTAAAATGGTTTTTCAAATGGTTTTTCAGGTGAGATTAGTCACCTTGGAGAATCTTTGGATGTCAAGAAATTTATCAATCATTTAAAATATTCAAGGGTGCAATATAATAAGCATTATATATTCACGTAAGACCATAACCGTGAAAGGTACAAAGTTTTCAAATATTTGTCCAATAGCATTAGAGCAATTATGTATAACAACAAAGATTACTTTTCCTGACAAGAGGATCAATCCAGCCATAGAGGAGACACAAATACAACTGATATGGTTTTGTCCATGATTTCATTGCCATATGTTGAATGTTTGTAAGCCATGCAGTTGTTAAATGCTGAGAATCTTTAATGGGTTAATAAAGAAGACATCACTGTACTGTACTATTCTCTTGCTAAATGATGCATTTAACATGTAGCAGCATATCTTCTTCTTCTTGATCATGTCTATCTGGGGTGGGGCTACTTCTTATGGAGAACACTTTCCTATTATTGCTAAACATTGTTGTTTTTTCACTGTGAGAGGATTAGACCTACAGCAGTTCAACAGATTTATAATCCTCCCAAGTGTTTTGGAGAAAGGCTTGGATAGCTAATGATTCCAATATGGAGCACTGGTAAATTCTTTCTTTTATTTGGATCATTTTTATTTATATGGTGTGCTAGGCTGAACATTTTTTAAATAAAAGTAGCTGAGAACATGCAGATACAGGGGTAATATTGATAGAAATTAAGCACCACCATGTTCGAGCTGTTAAAAAAATCTCTCTATTTCATTAATAAAGGTTGCCACTGCAGATCCTTCCAATGTATGACCCAGCTAAAAGAATAAAGCAGGAGAGCAGATAAGGACAGAGAGGCAGCGCTCCATTCATGTCAAAGAAATAGCAGCAGCAGAGCATTTTTTGTGGGATCAATTTCACTTAATGATGCCTGATTAATGTAAACCACCCAGAGAGCTTTGGCTATGGGGCAATATAGAAATGTAATTAATTAAATTAAATCAACCAGTCAATCAATCAATCAATCAATCAAGTGTTTGCAGCTTGTGAATGACCATAGGCCCTCTCCATCTCTGCGAGGCTACTAACAGGGGCCTCATTTCGACAGCTTGTTACAATCCTGCTAAAAGAATTGCACTGGCTGCCAATAAGCTACTAGGTCAAGTTTAAGGTTCTGTTGTTAACAAATAAAACCCAAACAACTTGGGGCCAAGTAGCCCAGCTCATCACTACAAAAACTTTTTTGAAATGAAATTTAGACTTCTGGCTGAAAAAGATTGAATACCCTTGATCTATGGCAAACCTTGTGCTTGACTGATTCATAGATCCATTTTAAGATATGACATTTTTGGGGATGTAGTTCATAACTCCATTTTGTATTTGTTCAGTTGTGGAAAACATGTAATTTACCAAGTTGTTCTTAAATGAATGAACGAAGACAAATCTCAATGCAATGCCAAACATGGCTTCGCTGATGAAAATGTACCCTTGGTCCTTTCTTCTCCTGGTCATCACACTGTCCATTGTTCTGTTCTTTACACCAGCCTTTAAGAGGCTGGCTGTAGAGGAGGAGGAGGACAAACAGCATTGCATGTCTTTTGCTTTTGCAGTAAGCCACATAAGGATTACAGATAAATATCCTACAACTGTTTTGAACAGCTTCAGTGCTAGAGATTACTGCACAAAGTTGCTCATCAGCTTTGCCGTCTTCTTTTCCAGCGTTCTGCAAGAAGCTTATGTTAACATGAATCCAAAAAGCAGGCTGAAGAAGATTCAGTTGTCTACTTGGCTTGATGCATTTATTCTGAGACTAGAACGCATTTCGTGCATCATGTCCAGATGCTCTAACAGCCCCATTTGTTTTTCCGGTTAAGAGAAACATATGCTTAATATAACCATCTGCGTGTATGACTCACTCTTATAGTAAGCAGACATCCCTGCTTCGGGCTGTACTGGCAATTTGAAAGTACCTGCTTAAAATTACACTTCAGAATCTATATGTAATTACTTGAGATTCTTTCTAGCTGTTTCCAGTGGATAGCTGTGCTTGTCTATTGTAGCAAAAACAATGAAGAATCTTGTGGCACCTTTGGGACTCAGTTTGTTAAGGTGCCACAAAACTCTTCCCCCCCCCCCCCCCCCAACTCTTGTGTCTGGAGTTTTTCTTCTCAGAATCATGTTTTTAAAACCTCTGAAACTACAGACTACAATGGCCAACACCGGAATAGAATCAGGTTCAATGGCCAAAGTATCATAAAACCCATCTGAGAGCTAATCAAATAATGGGCTTTGAGAGCCACATTAACTTACTACAAAAATTAACACAGCCTAATCAGATACAAAACTGATTTTAATGGTTTGGACCAACTCATATCAGCCCTAGCCAGCATGACCAATGGTCAGGAATGCTGGAATCTGGAGCGCACTAAGTGCAGCATGACCGATTTAAACTGCAATCCTAGGGACTAAACCCCTTTCAATGCATGGGATTTACTTCTGAGTAAAAATTAATAGTATTGTACTGTTGATGTATCTCCTCACACCCAGACACACTCAGCTAGCTCAATTGCAAGGAAAGAAGCAAGCCTTACAGTGCTAGAGGGAGAATAAGGAAAAGGTGCTGAAGGTAAAGGAGCAGCTGCTCCTTTACTGACTCTGGTCCACTTGAATTGGCTGCCTGTATGTTTCCGAGCTCGATTCAAGGTTTTAACCTATAAAGCCTTACACAGCTTGGGACCACAATACCAGATGGAATGCCTCTCCCGACATGAACCTACCCGTACACTACACTCAACATCTAAGGTCCTCCTCCAAGTGCCGACTCCAAGGGAAGCTCGGAGGATGGCAACAAGGGAGAGGGCTTTTTCAGTGGTGCCCCCCCAACTCTGGAATGATCTCCACGAAAAGGCTTACCTGGCACCTGTTATCTTTTCGGTGCCAGGTCAAGACTTTTATCTTCTCCCAGGCATTTAAAAGCCATGTTGAGTTGTTTTTTAACTGACCCCAAGATAGTTGGTATGTAGTCTGTTTTTATGCATTTTATGGTTTTAAATTTTGTATATCAGTTTTTAATGTTCAATGTTTTTAATCTTTGTAGACCGCCAAGACAGCTTCAGCTGAGGAGCGGTATATGAATGATAATAATAATAATAATAATAATAATAATAATAATAATAATAATATACCTACTGTCAGGTCTGGAATGAGAACAAGGAAGGCAGAAGAAATGCAATCTATTTCTATTGCCATAAGAGAAAGACTGGAAGTGGAGGCTGGTGGTTCCAGTTTTGAAGGGGCAGTGATTCCATTCTATTCAAGGTGCTGCACCCTATCCCCCAAATGGGTTCAACACCTTGGATAGCACCTTCAGAGTTCTGGGTGGTTCTAACTAAAACCCAGGGCGGAGCTACACTGCTGCTTTAAAGTGCTTTATAATAGTAGTGACAACTGTTTTGGAGTGTTTCCTGGGCCCCAACAATTGTCACTACTGTTATAAACCGCTTTAAAGTGGTTTAAAACAGCAGTGTAGATCCTGCCCCAGAACGGTATCACTGCTCCTTCAATACTGGAGCCACCATTCTCCACCGACTGGAAGGAAAGTTTTGTGAGTGAATAGCAGAGATGGGCGGGTGGGAGCATAACCATTTTCAAAAACTCCTGGAATAACCAAAGTTCAGTGGGATGAGTTTGGGATTCAGCTGATTGATACATCTGTATTTACCTTTATCCCACCTTCGGCTCCAAAAAGTCTGAGCACCTGCTACCTGTCCTTTCCCTTCTTCACTCCATGTACTTCTTTCCTCCACCTACCCATTCCGGCTCTGCCACCTATTCTCCCAAGGGATGTATGAGAAATTTGTTTCAGTTCGGTTTTGATCAGGGTCGACCCAGTTTGCATCTTTCAGACTGAACATGGATTTGGACACAATCTGTGGTCAAAGTCCGTACATCTCTGAGGATGCAATGGGACTTGCGGACCCCCAAAAATGTGGTTGACAGCACGCGTATATTTTTTAAAAAGTGCATGAAAAAAATGTGCAGGTCTGAAAAATGCACACAAGTACGGTTGATCCATGAAAGAAGAGTGTGCAGATTTCAAAGATGCAGAAGTCTGGGAAAATACGAACAAAAATGTTGGTTGGTTTTCATGCAAAAAAGCGGGGGGGGGGGGAATCTTGCATTTGGAGAATTTCAGCAAGCTCAGTTTGCTGGATCACACAGCTCTAGGCTGCCTCCCTTACCTTTTCATTTCCTTCTCCCACCTTCCTTCCACTCCGTCCGTCTCTATATCCCTTTCTCCATCACCCTTTGCTAGTTATGCCGCTCTCCTTTGTCTTGCTTCCTGCCTGCTGATCAGAGTAATTTGGAAGTTTGTATTGTGAAGAGCGTGCAGTGCTGCAATAAGGGACTTTTTTTTAAAGCTCTTAAAACTTTGGAAAGGCCCCATACCTACTAACAGCACTGGAAAATTCTGCTTGCGGCAGCCCTCCCCCCTCTCTGAGCAAGGAGAGAAGGACTTTTGCAAGTGCAGGGGCACCAGCTGACAACCATTGCAAGCTGCTCTTGCAGGGCACTCTCACTGCTTGGGGAAGGAAGTGGTAGCAGCCACACCCTTGCCGGAGAAGGGAGAGAACAGCCTTTGCGTTTGGATTTTTAAAGAAAACATAAGCACACGTTGTACAAGGCACTGCTAAATCGCAGCCACAGCATCTGAGAGGGGCCAAGGGGAGAGGGCCTTGCAGTGGGGTGTTTGGGAGCTGCCATGGCCCACGGGCCTTGCAGTGAGGATTACTATTCAAACTTCTTTGATTGCTTTCTCAATGACATTTCAACAGCATTCTTAGGCCATTCCTAAACCATGTATCTTATTTTGTTACTGCCTTGATTGCTTTCTTATAACCTTCTCTGACCATTTATAATAATTTCTAAATACTACTGTTACTATGCCTCTCTTTAAGTAAATAATAGTTTCTATATGATAATATTAATTTCAGGCATTGTGTATCAATAAACTGATTGATTCATTTCAGTTAAAACCTTGAGTTTGTGGTCTTTGACACTGGTCATGCTTTACCCAACTCCACCCCACCCTGATCCATTGAATTGCAAAGGTGAACTCAGAGTAGGCTACCAAAGTAACACCCTCCTGTTCCTAGGTTTCCAGATCCACCTTTCCTTGACTCTACCTCACCATGGTTTTTCAGGTCCCTGATTTTCAGCTCATCGAATTTGCCGTACTACGTCCTTCAAGTAACTTGTCTTTGGGGCGGATTCCATCAAACAACCATCATTTCCTCTTCTGTCACCCCCACTCACATCACAGGGCACAGATCCACAGTGCTTATGTTCACCCAGAAATATGGGGTTTCTTTGAAGCCTCTTCCTGTCTCAGTTTCCTGCCTCCTCTGTGAATAGTCTGACAACTTTGTTACCTTGACAGTTTGAATGTTGTCACCTCCTTGGCAGACCATCCCTGTCAAAAGCTTCACTGCCAAAATATCAATATGTTTACTGCTGGTGTTCCACTCACAGTTTGCAAAGCTACCTCTTAGAAACTGGGTTTTGTTGTTTTTGTCTCTGCCTTGATTGAAGAAATCTTGGCATGAATTTTGCACTTATAAAATTTGCAGAATGCACGGTCACCATTAGCATTGCCTTTGTACTTGGTCAACTGCATGGCTTAGTTCCCATTTATTTGGTTCCCTCCTCCTTCTGTAATGCTTTATAGGCAATGCTTTTACCATTCAGATGAGATACATACACACAGTGCCATCTTCCCTCCATTTTGTATGCCTTCTTTTGGCCTATTTTGTGTCACAGGAAACATGCCAGAGTGGGAAATCACCACTCATGTCAGAGTGCCTGTGCTGACTCACACACACTGAACTGGTTCACACAATCCATGTTGGGTTGTTACCTTTGATTCAGGATGGCTTGTCGTGATGGCTGGTTTTCTTACTGTGGTTTATTAACGCACATGCCACCCTGAGCACCCATGGCTTGTTGTTGGGTTGTTCGGGAGAGCTTGTTTTCAGAGTGGCTTATCATAACATATGAACCCAGAAGAGTGGCTTATGCATGGCTTGTCAGAAACAGCTACAGAGCTGCCTGGCAAGAGTAGCAAAAAAGCTGGTTGTTCCCTGTGGTCTCACTTGTGCCACCTCCGTCCTTTGATGCATTGATAAAAAAATGACACTTGTTAATTTATTTCTCTACTCTGTCATCATCCTAGACAGCAACTCCCTTTTTAAAAAACCTTAAGGGAGATTTGCACAAATTTTGGGGAGATTTGCACAAATTCACAGTAAGAAGTACACTTTAGTGAATTTACACAAATCTCCACAAAGGTTTTAAAAAAACAAAGTTAAATTTGCGCAAATCTCCCCTAAAATGAAAACAAAATCTACAAAAAACAATACAAAAAAGTTCTGCTCTCCTAATAAGCGCATTTGCACTTATAAGCAGAGTAGGCTGCTGAGGTTGTACCACAAATGCCCATGGGATATGTGCTGGGAGTGGGCAGGAGGTCTAAGGGGAAACAAGCCCAGTTATCATCTGTTAAGAGTAATGGGTTAGCGATTGAAAAACCAACCCACCATGGCTTATTTTCAGCACGGCTTATCATGACGTGAGAACTGGCCAACTCACTAGGCAGGAGTAATCCAAAATACAAAAAAACAAGAATAGTATGGTGAAAATATATTAGAACGCACCAAGCATAAAACAGCAAGGAAAAACAACAGCAGCCATTTTCTTTTTAGAAAACTCAAAGAACTAAGAAAGTGAAGGCTCACTCCTCCCAATCACTGTTAAACATTTTAACATTTCATGAATGTCAATGGGGAAGTACAGTCGCTGCTTAGATCTCACTTATATTCACAATACAATTGAAGGTTTACTCAGGTTTTTAATTTAAACTGCTTTTAATTATCATTTTAATGTTTTGTATTTAACTGCTGCTGTTTTAAATGGTTTCATTTTTTCTTTGCTGCTTGATTTTACATTTAATGGTGTTTTATTCTGCTGATATTGTTTAACTGCTGCTGTCATAATATTGCTAGAAATAGTAAAGAATTACAGATTGTGGTTTTATGGATCATAATATTAAAATAAAATCTCATTGATATTGATGTTGTGGGCCTCCATAGGAGGGTTAACCTCCATAGGACGGTTAGCCCAATGAGTTCAATGGGGCTTACTCTAAATAAGTACGCATAGAATTGCAGCCCTTAACATTGGCTGCATTGGGTGGCATCCAACAGGGCTATAATGATCGTGTCTGGATCAGAAGCGGTCAGCAGCGCTCTCTTTTGTGAGCTCCAGTGACCATGCCATTCCAAAAATTAGAATTTCTGCTTGTTTCTGGTTGTTCCTAGAAGCACTAAATCTCTGTTGCACAAGCGGTGGGACTCAGCGCCCCAGTGGATACTGTCCATTATGCCCTAATAATAAATTTGGTCAAAGAGAGGCACAACTATTCTGTGATCATGAAGCCGCTAGCAAGTAACAAGGGTAGTTCACATGATCTCAACAAAACAAAGAGAGGTATTTCTTTTGCTTTAGGATTACAAAAATCAATGTATACAAATTAGGCACACACTGAAGAATGAAGCTGATCTAAAGCAGCATAGTCCCATTAAGTATACGACATTACACAGTGCTGTGCTAAAAGGAAAAGGGCCCCTTTGATTTTCTTTCTCTTTCACCAGACAAGGACCTAGCCTATAGGCAAGTAGGTGCCAGTGAATGTTCTGCTTATATTGTGAATTTGCTGATGCACTCCATCTAATATGCTACTGTCTAATTTACTTGCAAGATTGTAATCTTGCAATTACAAGATGGGCAGCTGCGGAAGAAAATAAATAGCATGCTGCAAAATGTAATAAATGAGAGCCAATGAGAAACACACACACACACACACACACACACACACACACACACACATTATAGAGAAAGAGAATGAGCATTGTGCATTTTTGTTTAGGGTATCAAAATTCTGCCAGGAAAGTACTGGGATGATGATGATGATGATGATGATGATGATGATGATTTTAAGCTGTCAAAAATGGAAGCAGGGCAAACGGGAAATAATGGATCAAGGAACCTTCGGTTAGTGGAAGGGCAGCTTTTGACAGCTGTTTTTTATGGGTGCCTAAGTAAAATAGGAACAATATTTGGGGTAGAGGGAAAATAACTGGGATAGTAGAAAAGTAAAAAATTTAAAGGTAAGGATGGTGCGTGTTTGTGAGCCATAAGTGAAGGAAAAGAGTCCAGGGAAAGCAGACAAATGTACCTATGGCATCCCAGTAAAGGTAAAAGCCTGATGGAAAGCAAATACTCGCATATTTCAATCAATGTTTCATCCTTCTTCTAAAACCTAGTATGTTCTCCTCCTATTGATAGTCTCCCTGTGTCCTTGTGTCACTCTTTATGGATAGCCTTAATTTTAAAGTTAAAGCATGTAACTGGAGGGACAAATTAGTTCAATAGTTGACACACACAGTAGTTATATTGCCCAATTACTCTTGGCCTGATAAAAGTAATACTTATAAAAAGGAAGAAAATGTCAGTTAAACCAAACCAGAGGTAGGGAACCTCAGGCCTAGGGGCCACATCTGCCACCCCAGGTTTACCAACATGGCCATGCCCCTTCCCCTAGCTCCACTTCCTTTCTGCCAACACTGGATTCCTTGGTGGTTTCCCAGCTGTCTGCCAGCACCCCCCCCCCCAACGCACACACTCTGAAAGGCTAAAATGCCTTTTCTAATGCTTAGTTACTGGCAGGAAGAACTTTAAGCTACAATATGCTGCATTTTTGGCCCCACCCCTTTTGCTCCACCCACCACTGGAATGTAGTCCCCGAAAGCTTCTCGTTGGGCTGAAAAAGGTTCCCCACCCAAACTGTAGTATGCTTGAAAATAGGATATCATTCTTAGTAGAATTCTCCCATACGGATTACTTGCTTAATTTATAGTTTAATGAACGCCAGGGTCAGACATATAAAGATTCTTTCAGAGGCTGAGAGTGTAAAACTTGCCATTACTCTGACATGCGAACATTTTAATGTTATTTCTGACTGAATGATCCAAACAACCAGTCATTAATCAAATATGCATAACTTTCTCCAGATGATACATCTTCAAAATATAATGTTCCACATTTAATCACGCACATCTAATGGGCAGTAACTAAGGTGTAGCTGCATTGAAATCTGAAAGAGAAGGATTAATCCATAAAATAAATAATTGGACTGCTCAGAAATGCTGGTCAGATTTTTATCTGTGAAAACCTAGATCTGCAATGGTTACTTAATCGTTGTAATTAGCCTAAAGGTTCAATCATAAATTAAAATCTGGCCTGTAGCTCAAGTTACTTTTAGAGAGTTCCAAAGTGTTGAGGGACTTAAAAGAAAGCCATGAAATGTAGTGAAATGGGAGCAAACGTTGGCTCACAAGCAAGTCTGGCCAGATCTACACGAAGCAGGATATAACACTTTGAAAACGGTTTGAAAACTGTCTATAGAGTGTGTCCTGGGCCTGAACAGTTGTCAAAACCGTTATAAACTGTTATAAAGCAGTAGTGTAGATCTTGCCTCTGTCTTTATTGAGGGCAGAAAGTTCTCACTGCCTGGAGACTAGGATGCAGAAAGAGAGAATTATGCTAATAAAGCTTCAATCAAACCATGGAATAGACCAGCCTGTATAGTTGCCAGGCTTTATTACTCCCTCAGGCTAATAGCTCCATGAGCCTGGAATGTTCTACTGTACCCTGATATGGTACAGTAGAATCCTCTAGGTTTCTGCCCTCAGACCTGTAATTCACCGATAATTATTTTTTTAGTGAGAAGGAAAAAAAGAAAAATCAGAAGACAAGAAAATATAGTAGTTTCCAGGCATCCAAAAGTGACTTCACCTCAGTACTGGTGCTCACTTCATTGTATTTCATAGCTTGGATCCAATTTTGCTAGCAGATTCCGATGTTTGCTTGTTCTGGGCCTTTTACATCCCTGCTTGCCTTTTTTTCCCTCTCCTTGAGAAAAGGGGTTTCCTTCTTTGAACATGTCTCGTTTTAGGGCTGGATGCTTAGCTGGTAAATAGATCCAGCTTCGGTAGTTTTAATAGTTTATTCTCTTGTGAGGCTCAACCTTCACTATTTTAGTTTCAAACCTTCCCCACACCCGAATTGTATATTAATGAATTTTCCATCTAGATCTTTCTATGTTGTATATACAATATATCCTGGATTAATCTTGCTCAGCTTTCACTTGAGTCCACAGGAACCTGTCTCTTGAAGTCTCGATTTGATAGGTATACATTTCTCCCTGCTCCCCCATTTCCTGAATCTTTCAGTTAAATTACTAGATCTTTAGGAACTTTGTAAGCTTTAACTATTGGACTGCTCAAAGTCTAGGGCTCAGTAATATACATGCTTTATTGGGAACTGTTTGGCAATTTCTTTAAGCTATTTTCGTGTAAATTGCTGCTATCTTTATATCCCCATCGAATCAACTTATAAGTTGTCTATATTATCTGTATTTAATTTCTCACATTTCTCCCCAATCATTGCACACATCATATTGTACTTTTCCATTTATATAACATAATTCCATTTATATCCTATCATTCATGTATTCTCTTGTATTTCAGTTATTGACAAGTCTACGTTTTCATTACTTGCCGTTGAATGAATCTTCCCCATCAATTTTAGTAATTTCGTCTGACTTTGGTCTTCTCTGGTTACTACCACTAACTCATTGAAGCAAGCTCAATAAGGCTTAAAAAGCAGATTTATTTGAGTGGACCACAACTGAATCAATTTAGCTTCTAATGCATATGGTATATAGAATATTGGACTCTTAGTGCCAGGCACAAGGATTGACTGGCTTTCTTTTGCTGCCACTGGCTTTGATTAAAAGAGAGCCTTCTATGTTTCTTTTAACAGTAAGAACCACAGGCAACTGGAGCAAGCAGTGCACAATTAAAGCTAGTGCTGAGTGTTTTTTGTATATATCTTCCACAATATCACATGAACCCTGAACTTGTTCATTTTTTTAAATAAAGCTATATGTGTGCACAGTTATAATAGGGAATTTTCTATCTTGCATAATTGGATGAAGGAAAATGTAACAGATGCCCTTGTAATGAGTGACAACAATTTAAAAAAACTACACCTCCTTGGAATAATAATCCTGTTCTTTTCAATCCTTCAAAACAGCAACTTCAATGTGACTTTGTAACATACACATTTAATTAGTTAAAAGGCAGTCAACTACAAAATGTTCAGTCGACTGACAGAGGATTGAGGCTGTTGGATTAGTTGCTGCCCTGTCACATTAGTCAGTTGTACTTGGTGCACGCAGTCCCTGAACACCACTTGCAAACAAAATGATGGGAAATAAAATAAAAACCTTGGAACTTATGTTGTGAAAATCAGGGCATCTGATTTTCACTGATTTCCCCCAGTTAGACCGCAGCTGCCCCCCCCCCCCCCATGCCCCAAAGCTGCACCTGTGCATCACAGGACCCTCCAATAGAGTATGGAATAGGATATGGCACAGAGGGCTGCATTATTTGGGAAAGAATGCCAAAAACTGAGTGTCCCAACTTGTGCAAGTGGAAGCACTAAGGTTATGTTCAAGGGTAGTTTTGTCTATTTCTAAAGGTCAGAAGAGCAGAATATTTTCAAAGTGGAAACAAAATCAGAGATTAATTCGACTTAGGAGGGATACATTGGTTCTTAAAATGATGCCAACCATAGTATTCATTTCACGACACCAATGCATTTCTTTAAAGTTGTCCATATAAAATATGAGGCACACATAAGTACGCCATTCTTTCTTGAAAGTACTTTTTCAGTATTAATACTTTGACAATACAATGTTTTAAAATATTATTTAAAATCATATTTGAGCCACCTTTTACTCCATCTGAAAAACTCCGCCCGTTTTTTTGCTTGGTCAATAGTAGGGATGTGCACTGGATCGGACCCGATCCACGATCCGAGTCTGGTCCAGTGGGAAATCGGATAAATTATCCGATTTTTGATCCGACAGCTGGATCGGCCGATCCAATCCGAACTGGTCCGAAAAGGCTCCGAACTGGTTCGGTGGATCGGCGGGCGCCCACTGGCACCCACCGCCGCTTCCATTGGTGGGTGCCAGCGGGCACCCGCCGATGAAAGTGGACAGCGGGGGGGGGGAGGAGGGGAGCGCTTACCTTTCCGGCCCGTCTGCTCCCGTCCGGCGCCGGCGGGTACTACCAGCGGGCTCCGCGGCCTACTCCAGGGTGGCGCGCCGGGTGATGTCATCACCCGGCGCGCTACTCTAGAGCAGGCCGTGGAGCCTGCTGGTAGTAGCCGCCGGACGGGAGCGGACGGGCCGGGAAGGTAAGCAGGGGGCGCGCGGAGGGGAGGAGGGGGGCCCTTACCTTTCCGGCCCGTCCGCTCCCGTCCGGCGCCGGCGGCTACTACCAGCGGGCTCCGCGGCCTGCTCCAGGGTGGCGCACCGGGTGATCACCCGGCGCACTACTCTAGAGCAAGCCGCAAAGCCGGCTGGAGGTAGCCGCCGGCACCGGACGGGAGCGAACGGCCCTAACAGGTAAGCATGGCGGGGAAGGGGGCTTACCCCCCCCGGAGCCATCCGCTTCTATCCGCGGGCGCCAGCGGATGGAAGCGGACGGCCCCAGGGGGGGGAGGGAGCGCGGGGGAGGGGGCTTACGTGCCGGGGCCATCCACAGCAGACGGCCCCGGGGGGGAGGGAGTTAGGCCCCCCCTCACCCACCCGCCGCCATTTTTTCCTCATAGACTTGCATTGCAATGCAAGTCTATGGGGAAAAAAATGGCGGCCGATCCAAAAATTTACGATTTTTGGATCGGGATCGGACTCGATCCGGTCCGGGGGGCCTCCGATTTTGTCCGAACCGATCCATGACAAAATTGGAGGTCCCGATCCGGGTCCCGATCCGATCCGGGGGGTCCGTGCACATCCCTAGTCAATAGTGCCATCAAAGGAATGTTGGCAAGAACAGATGAAATAGCCACTAGTTTAGAGATCATTTTATTTGAAGAAATATGCTTGTTAAACACATTGTTTGTAATCTTTCATATCTTAATATTTTCAACCAGAAAATATTTGTTCTGAATTCAAACCAAGCAGAACCAGCAAGCTTTGCTTTTTTTAGCTTGCTGGGTTCTTATTTTAGTCCACTAATTACAGCCTACTGGCATGGAAATGCCAACGCAGCAAATCCTTGTGAGCTAAAACCCTATGCATCTTGATTTATGATATGTGCTTTCTGGGGAAAGACAAAGTCTTATGACAAGGAAATCCCTGTATGTACTTGGATGGCTTGTCTTTGCAGTCTAAGTTAGTGAAACATTCCTTGAATCTCTCCAGTAAACTTGGGTAATCCTCTTAATTCTACTCAACAGCAGAGAGGCTTCAGTTTTCTGAGCAAAATTTCTAAGTGCACAAGGAACTCCCCTTATGCTTGGCCTATTTAGAGCATCTTTTTGCAAAAGTCCAGATCAAATGGACTTCCCTTTCACAGAGAAGAATAGGGTTGATGCATGAATACCCTCTGATCTAAATCATATCAATTCTCCATCCATTCTATTAGGGATAATTATAAAACACATGGGCTAGCAGAATACATTGCTCAATGAGCATTAAAACCTATACTCTCTCAGAATGCTAAGTTCAGCATTGTGTGTGTGTGTGCGTTTGTTCTTAGCTCATAATTTGCAATTCAATCCTGTACACTTGTATCTAGGAGATCTCCCATTGATTCAACTGAACCTATTTTCAATTAATAGTTTTGGATTTTTAACTTATTGAATAATTTTTAAATATCCAATATTGTTCATATCCAGGGGCTAACACACTGGAATTCTGTGATGGCTGTACCTACAATAGGGTTGTAATCAGGACAAGCCTCAAAGTTATGTGTATGTTGGTGGGAGCACAAGTATTTTGGCAACCCCATAGTGTTTGGTTTTGTTTTTTCCTGTTGAACTAAAGCTAAATATAATTGTTAACTTTTTACACAGTTAGACACCATTTCATATGAAGAAAATAGTACCATGTATATGATTTAAAGTATTTCATAATATATGCCGAATTTGCACAATTTTGTATTGTTGAAATCAAGAAACAATGCTTCTCATTCCATCCAATAACATGTGACAAGTTCTTAGACTCAAAAGAATATCTATATACAATTTATATACAAGAGCTCGCTTATACCACAGGGTATAACAAAGACATCAGTGAAGTGTAGACTGAGCTGTTCAAGTCCCATTCTCCTCCTAGCCTGCTCCGATCTGAATATCCTCTGAAGGAAAGTGGAGAAAACAATTCAACCAAGAATACAGTGTTGCATGGTTATGTTATTACACCAGTCTGATGTCTTACATTTCTTAGATTTCTGTAAACAGATTGGTAGAGAGAAGAGAAATATGTATCTGTAAAATATGGTTACTCCTAAATTTATGATTGCAATTTTACTTGTCTGACAATTCCAAATAATTGTTGAAGAGTTCATGGGTCTACTGGTGGGCTTCGAGCTTGGATTAGGAAAAGTGTAGCGTAGTGGCTAGAGTGTTGGACTGAGAGTTGGGAGATCTGGGTTCAAGTCCTCACTCGGCCATGGAAACCCACTGGATGACTTTGGGCCAGTCACAAACTCTCAGCCCAGCCTAACTCACAGGGTTGTTGTTGTGAGGATAAAATGGAGAGGAGGAGGATTATGTATGCCGCTTGGGTTCCTTGGAGGAAAAAAGGTGGGATATAAATGCAATAATAAAATAGATGACATGTAGAATCCACCTTTGTCTAGCATATATATTAATTGCACAATAGTATTAAGGCAGAGTGAAAAATGTCGTAGCAATTTAGTTAAACAGTCAAGATGAAGCTTCTGTAATTAGAACCTGAGCATTTAAACTCAAGTGTGTATGTGTGTATAACAACAGGCTATATGCAACCATGGAGATAAAAAGATTCATGGAGGTTGTTTTTGTTTGTGTATATTTGATCATTGTACTGTATACTAGCAGCACAATCCTATACCTGTTGAAAAGTAAATCATACCGAGTCCAGTGGGGCTTATTCTGGGATTGCAGTTTAAAGATGACTTTTGCTATTAGAGCTACTTTATACAGGTTTAATTTTTGATGTCACTTCTGTGTAAGAAATGTTATGAATCCCACATGCACTTTGTTGCATGTGATGGATGTACATGCCTTGTGTAATACATAGGGATGGGCAAACATACAATGCTCAAACTAGTTGAAGCTCTCCAAATTCCTCCCCAAACATGAGCATCTTCTTTTCTTCCTATCAGAAAATATGCACGTTTTTAAAGCACACATTTTTCCCAACTGAAAAAGTGCATTTTTACCTATCTAAAATGCACATTTCCCCCCCAGATGCTAAAGCATAAAAATGTAGATCTGGGTGGAAATCTGCATTTTTGCAAGTGCACGCTTTTGAACATGAATGCAACATTCCTGAAATTTCAACAGGAATTGCATTCCTGCTCGTGTTCAAGTTCAGGGTTAAACCAAGAATATAGGGTTGAATCCAGATTTAGGTACATGCAATGGGGCTGGCAGAAGCAGACATCCACTCCCTGCTCTCCACGGCACCCTCCAGCCCCCGAAAATGCTACAGAGGGGCAGGGACCCTGCTGAATGGGTAAGCATTGGTGATAGGGGGATCCTAAAAAGCTGGACAGAGGCCCCATTCAGCAAGGTCCCCAACCCACTGTGTAGCACTGGGGTGGGAGCCTGGAGAGGCTACCACAAGGAAGAGGGAGAGGGAAAGTCCACTTTCACCAGCCCTGTTGCATGCACCATAGATTTCATTTTTAAAAACATCAACTTCTGTAAGAATGTGTTTTTGAAAATTTGGTTATACTAAGCAATATAACTTCAAATCTTACACGTAAAATATCTACCGAGTCTTCAAAAAGACTGTTGCAGGCCTAATTGTGGGCAGGGATGTAGTCAAAAGGTCAGAATAGTAAGTATGAATGAGAAACTGCAGGTAGACAATATGTATAACACAACGATAGTAGAATGTTGAAATGTGTTGCTTCTTTTTAATACTATGTGCATTTTCAAGTCAGCACAAGGCATTAAATTGTTATGAAATATTTATACAATTTCCCCCCTCCACTTATATTTGCTATATAATTTAGTCTTCGCCCATTACACTTTTTACATCTCTAAAGTATTGTAACGTTATTAAAGCCATTGCATCTATGGCATGCTGAGAATCACCACAAAGAATTCCTAGCAGAAGTCTCAGATTCTCATAGTTGATCCTAGTGTTAATTGGAACACCCTGTTTCTCTATTAAACAGCAGCAGCATTGACACAGACTAATTGTATGGCGAGTTCTAAGGCTGGCTAGACTTAAAAGGCATTTTGCCTTCCTCTGAAAAAAGTTTAGCCCTGAAGGAAAGGATGGTTTTGTTCCCTTTTACTACTTTTCACACAGACATATCCATTCAGGGTTAACCAAGATACCCACATCTGACATAGCCACAGTATATATTTGAGCACATTGTGCGATTGCTCTAAAACAGTTGTATAGATTCAATATATTTAACAGTATTTCAGCATATAAAAGCCAACAGGTGGAAAACTCTTTCAAGTTAATTCAAATAAATAAAGTTGCACTGTCCATCTCACACTACACGAATCCTCCTATCTTTTGTACCTGGCTTTCATTTATCTCTTTTTGTAGTTCAATTTCCATATTTTGCCAAGATGAGGACCAAATCCTGATCATTTTAACACAAGGAAAGACGGGCCGGATTCTCCAAGTTAGCTTTAAGGCTCTCTAGAAATTTTGAAGCTAGTTCATCGTTGACCACTCGGCAATCGCTGGACAGTGTTATTGTCATGAGCTGGTGTTGCTGAAGTTTCTCATTGCCTTCCTCGTCCACTACAACTGTGAGTTCCGGGCGAGCTCCCCCCACAGCTAAGATACAGGCTTGAGGGGGGTTTATGACTGCAATGAAGCTACTGATGCCAAACATGCCTAGATTTGAAATGCTGTTGTGGGAAAGGGGAAGAGAGAGGTTGGAGGGGAGAGAAAGACATGGAGGCATAAGTATGACAGGGCATTCTGAAAAGATATATAAGCAATTGCTAAGGACTAATATCAATGTAGGAAATGTATAATAATTTTAATAGTGTAACAAACTATCAGTTTTCAATGCGTTACAATCAAGTAAACAAAATACCAAATTAAAATGATCAACGACACAAAAGAAACAGTTTCTACCTCCTGCTAGGATGAATTATAACTTTCTATAGCAATTATATCAAGAGCTGTTGATTTTTTTTTTAAGTAGACTTTAGTTACGTAAAAACAGCCACACAGGCTTTGCCCATCTTCTACTCATTTGCCATGCCCTATTTATGATACCCCTCAGAAATCTTCACTCCTCATGACACAGTGAAACAGCAGAAGCTGGTTTAATATTCCATGTGTTGAGGCACTAGCCGTTAAGTGCTGAGCACATATTGGTAAAGAACTGCTCGACATAAAAGGTTTAATTGGAAAAGTGGACCTGGGGCGATGACACTGGACAGCAAGCAAAGGAAATATGTCCCACACCGTCTCCTGCAGTCTGTGAAATATCACAGATGTCAAAAAACACATAATAATTTCTGACCTGACTTTGAACCCATCTGTCTCTATAAACTACTTTGAATTCATAGTATTTAATTCTATGGAATATAATAAGGCCCTCCACAACACTTATTTGCATTTTGAGAAACCTATCTTCTATGTTTATAAGAATATATTGCTCCTTTGTGGTTTTGCACAACTGGGAAAATCTGTCAGAAGGAATCCAAGGTGATAGAAAGTAACCTTGCTTGCTCGATAACACTAGAATCAATTGTGATAAAATCTGGTAAATTGACGGAAGTGTTTCATGGCTTTTTCTCTATTGAGAGCCTTTCCCATGCAGTGGAGGCTGGGGCTGTGACATCAGAGGAGTGGTGAATCCACTCCAGGTTTCAGTCAGAACCAGACAGAAATCTTTGCACCTATAGAGTTCTGAATGAAACCCAGAACAGATTCATTGCTCCACTGACACTGGAGCCACCAGCTGCATTGCTGGTGCTCATGACAATACTAATAAAAATGCTGTCACTGCTACTTCACTTAATGCTTTTTGTAGGACATGGGACTGGCTTGGAATTTATAATGAATATCCCTTGTAGTGAACGGCTGCAATGTCTCCATATGCCCAATATCCTTACCATCTTTGGTATAGAAAACAAGAAAGGGCAAATGGTAGCAGGAAATAAATTGCATTTCTACCATGAAGGATAATATATGCAGAACTTTCTTTAAGAGCCAATCTTTTCCTACCACTATGTACATAAGATCATGCTTATGTTAACTCAGAAGAACTACCCCCTTCTGCATCTGTTCTGGCAGTATATCAGAGGCTTGCAGCAGCAGCATAACATGAACACGCACAAAAGGTTGTCCCTTCTGTAAACTGGTAAAAGGGTGAAATCAACACACAACTCAGAATGCCTACTTTACCTACAAACAAATAATGAAAAGATCGAAAATGTAGTGCTTTTTGCCACCCCGGCCACAGGTATGACAGGGTGGATGGAAAAATGAAGAACTAACACCCTATTTAGTTTAGTCACTGATATCTCTATTCCATTTCTAGCTGGTTCCCCACCCCAGTATAAATTATACTGGATCCTAGTTATAGTAATTCTTACATAGTGCCATTGCAGCTGCGCGCCACTGTAGCAATTTGCCACTTCCGCCCCTTCCCTCCCACCCCGAAGCAGACTTACAAGCTTGGGGGGGGGGGATTAACTTAGTTTTTTTGAAAGCACCAAACAAAGCTTTCGTCAGAAAAACATGCAAGGCACTTGAATAAGTAGTTCAAAAGCTGGTCTGCCAAGGAAGCCTGCCAAACAGCAGGAAGGGTGTAATGGAAATCAGAACTGCATGTTGAACAAGTATGGATGGCATTTGAGTAGCTAAGCCAGAGTGAACCTATGTTCATGCCACAACAGGAAAAAACACACACCCAGATGTACTTATTTGTAGGGACATCTGAAAACAGACTAAGATTATAAACTGTGCTTGCAGACCTGATAATATTCTAGGACACAGATATCTTGGAGAACAACCTCATCCCATACTACTAATATTTAGTAATTAAAATGCCTTTAAAATACCTAAATGATCCTCCTTGATATTCTTGTGGTTGCAACTTTCCATCTCTTGCTTTCTTTGCTAGAGCCTAAGAAAATAAAATCCAAACACAATTTTTAAGTAAGTGAGTAAATTTCAATTATATATATATATATATATATATATGACATTCTTAAACGTATTCTGCTTAGAATATTTGTTAGAACTTATGGAGAGGAGTTACCAGTGAATGTAGGCAAGAAGTGTAATTTGTGACACTTAGCAGGACTCATAAATTTGGATCTTTGGGGTACAGACATCCAATTTGGGAACAGAAGACGGGGTGTAGAAGATAAATTTTTAACTCTATTCCTCAGTTAGCTTGCCTCTTAAAATCACATTGTGCTGTAAAACTGCCTTAGCTCAATATTTTGCCTTATGGAAAACATTTGGAAAATAGAACAATTACTTTGATATCATCATAATTGTACAAGTAAAACATATCTGATGTCAGTTGGCGATACGTATAATAAAAACATTTTTAAAAAGGCAAATTAAATAAAGAACCATAAACTCTTGATAGGAAACCCTACCCAACTGTATACGAGCCAAATATCAGTGGAAAATCTAAGCTCTGGAATGTGATGGGTGGGGATAATGCAGAGTTAATTCATTTACTCCTGGAGGCAACAAAAACCATGAAAAAATATTTTCTGTGATTTCACATAACTTCTTTGGTTACATGAAAAATATGCATGACATCATTGCCTCCAAATGCATTTTTAAACATGAAATATTCTCAGGATATGTTTGGAATTGAATGATTCGAATGTATGGGAATTATACTTGTGATTCAGGCATCATTGAGAACTTACAACGTTATATAAATGAACGATAGACATTTATTGGTTCAGTTCAGACAACACGTTTCTCAACAGTGGTTTTAGAACTCCATGGAAGAGTTTTTACACCACTGTTGAGAAATGTGTTTTCTGGTAGGAAAACTCCACGCAACAGTGGAGGGTTTGGTTTTTTTTGGAAAACACTCCATGCAGAATATCCATGTTATGCAGAGGAGAGTTCCTGCACAACCTTTGTGTTGCATGTTGTGTGGCAGACTCCATCGAGTTTTACATTGCGTTGAGTTGACTTTTCCCACTGGCTACAGAGTTCTCTGGCAAGAGCGGCAAAAAGAATGAGTGCCGCTCCAGGAGAGCCGCCAGGATTGGTGTTTTTTTTTTTTTTTTGCAGCAATGGCTGATGGGATAGCATTGGGAGGGCCAGGGGATGAGAGAGGGCAGAAAATGTCAATCAAACGTTGCAATGGATTTTACTCAACAACATGGTAGCACACATTGACATAACGGTGGAGTTAGAGCATACTGTGTGGGGAGTTTCCCCTAAAAACTCAACTGTTGAGTGGAGTTTTCACACTGTGTTGACTAATGTGTTGTCTGAACTGAGCCACTGAGTAGTCTCTGCAATTTCAGTATAAAACAGTAGCAAACACAGAAAATCAAAGACTTATCTATTTCAGCTAACTAAAACAGAACAAAATAAAAGGAATCCACCAAGATGACCACATGCACAATCAATACAATTCTGATTTTTACGATTTTTCCTTATCATTGACAACTAAAGAACAAATCTAACAGCCATTGTAATATGTTTTTGTTCATCTTTTAATTTAACCCCCCCCCCCCCCACAAAACGAATCAATATGTTAGTAGGATTGAACATAGTCAGGTGAAGTTTCTTGAAAAAAGCTTCCCTCTGATATAACACTATGGCCAGATCTACACCAAGCAGGATATAGAGATATGAAAGTGGTATGAAAGCAGTATATAAAAGGGAGGAGCCACACTACTGCTTTGTAGAGGTATTTAAGTGCACTGACAACTGTTGGGGCCCATTAACACATACCATATACTGCTATATCCTGATTGGTGTGGCTCCTGCGTTTTATATACTACTTTCATAACGCTATATCCTGCTTGGTGTAGATGTGGCCTATGTTTTATCATAGAGTGTATAGTGATGTGGCTCTCTTGGAACAAATTCCAGCCTTCAGGTTACTGTAACTAAACTTGTGTTTTTATTTGCCGATTCAGGTTTATTTGAGACTAAAAGAATTGGAGATTCTTTTAGTGAGTTTTGCAGCTTCTGCAAAGGCAGCGCAATGAGGAAGACAGAAAGTACCCCCCCCCCCTTCTCTGTAAGCCATAGAAGAATTCAGGCAGGGAAGGGATGGGATGGGTGCTACTGGTGAGCTGACAAGCTGGTATTTGTGGAACCATGGTGCTTAGATTCTTATAGCAAGGAAAGACTGATGGCTATTGATGACTATTTGCCATACCCATAACCAAAGAAGTCTCATTCACCTTTCTCTCTTGCCACTGGTGGTATGAAGGAGCTCTGCCACTATTCACATTGCTCACCTCTTAAGCTATTTCATTTTCAGATCAGGCAAACGCTATACATGAGCTATTTCTTGTCTGTTTTTTGGTATCACTCTTTCTAAAAAACACCTGAAAATTTTGAGGGGCCACAAAAGCTACAGGGACATCCTACAAAATATGCCCTCAGAGAAATTCTTACTATCCTGAAACAAACCTAAAAGAACAAGGCCAGAGTTGCTGTTCAGCCCGGAAGATCTTAAATGGGACACACTCAAAATGCAGTTCAGTTTTTCATGGTGGAAAGTATGCAGCCCCTGGTCTTGCCCACAAAGTCCTGGTTCAGGGAAGGCTCCATACCAAAAGCCTCAGAGAACTGTATAGCCCCTATGCCAAGAGTGAGAAACTTTTAACAGTGGAGGGCTGCATTCCCTCAGTAGACAGTTGTTAGGAACCACAACTGGGTAGTCAGTGGGGCTGTAGCGGGTGGTCAGTGGGGCCAAAACCAAAAGTAGCCCTTCCCTTAATACTAAGCCCTTGCAACTTGAAAACTTGGGACACTTCTTCCATAAAATCATAGAATAGTACAATTGGAAGGGGCCAGAAGGCCATCGAGTCCAAACCCCTGCACAATGCAGGAATCCACCTTAAAACATATCTGATGGCTGCCCAGCTGCATCCTGAATGCCTCTAGTGTGGGAGAGCCCACGACCTCCCTAGGTAATTGGTTCCATTGTCATACTGCTCTAACAGTCACATGTTTTTCCTGATTTCCAGCAGGAATCTGGCTTCCTGTAACTTGAGCCCATCATTCCGTGTCCTGCACTCTGGGATGATTGAAAACAGATCCTGGCCATCCTCTGTGTGACAACCTTTCAAGTACTTGAAGAGTGCTATCATGTCTCCCCTCAGTCTTCTTTTCTCAAGGCTAAACATGCCCAGTTCTTTCAGTCCCTCCTCAAAGGGCTTTGTTTCCACTACGTCCCTTAGACTGTAGAACAGGGGCATGGAACTTCAGGCCTGGAGGCCAAATCTGGCCTTCCAGAGGTCCCAATCCAATTCTCCAGAAGGCAATGTTCCCTTTTCCCCAACTACCGATCGTTTGGTGGTTTCCCAGCTTTTGTATAATGGAGTATTCTCTCCATTATAAAAGCTCAAAATGCCTCTCCTGAGGTTTAGTTACTGGCAATAAGGGCTTTAAGCTAAAAGACACTGGTATTTTTGGCCCTGCCCCTTTGCCCCCATCCACCACTGGAATGCAGCCACCAAGAGCTTCTCCAAAATGGAATTTGGCCCTAGGTTCTGCTCCCCAGTTGTAGAGCCTCAGAGCACAGACTGTAAAGCTTCCCATATTGTGCAGGAACTGAATAATTCCTTCTGCTGACGATGCAAGACTTGTCCACATGTCCCTAGAGGGATTTTTCTAAGGACTGCACAGCTCCAGTGTTTGAAATCTGTTGTCCTCAGAACTGCCTCAGACATGGTGAAACTTTCCATAAGCTGCCAAAGTGGGAATCAACAAATTGATTACTATTCAGCTCAGCACTGATAAAAGACAACACTGCAAACTAAATTAACGTTGATGTATATAGATAATGATTTATTGTACTTACAGTCCACTGTGCCAAACCACATAGCATCTATTCTAAGAATCTCAGTGCATAAGGGGACGGTGCTGTTGAACAGTTCTAGCCTTACAATGTATTCAGGTCATGGAAATATTTAGAGGGATAATACATACTTATGTTCAACTTAAAAATATTAATCTTGACAAGTGTACACAACTACAGTGGTGGTAATGTACATTTTATTTTAGAAATATCTCGGATGGAAAAGGATATCCTACTGGTATTAAGATAGAATTAGAATTCTGCTAAAGATATGAAAGTCAAAGCTCATTGTTAGAGATGAACATCTCAAATTTCTGCAATCCATCCATTATCTTTATGGAAAACACTTGCCTAGTAAGTATTTGGAGATTAATACATCTTACATCTTACTATACATGCCTACTTCCCGCCACACATTAATAATAGAGTTAAAATAGCTAGGTTTTGGCCTCTCTCTCTTCCTCCCTCTCTCTCTCTCTCTCGCTCTCTCACACATACACACACACACTCAATATATATATAATCAGCAGAAATCTGCAATACTTCAGCTTATGATCCAGTAGCTTTTTGTAGGTGATGGCTATGAACCTACCAGATTACTCATGAGTCAAAAGATCATGTATAAAGTTTAACGGAGGAGTTGCAATACAATTAAATCTAAGAATAGACGGAAAAAGGAAAAAATCATGTAACCCTATGATTGGAGAATAAAAAGTGCAAAGGAAAAAGGAACAGAACATCAGAACAAAATAAATCTGTACTCTCTTCAGGAGATGAGAAACTATAATTGTGATACTGTGTCAGTCAGTGAACATGCAGAGTACATATTATGTATGCAATTACTCTTGGGAGCTATTATTTCTAATTGAAAATTTATAAATACTCATAAATATAACATTGTTATCTTTTCGGCGCCAAGTCAAGACTTTTCCTCTTCTCTCAGGCATTTAGCAATATCTGATGAGCCTGGGTTTGTTTTATTTTTAGGTTTATAGCTTTTTAAAGTTATTACAATGGTTTTAAATGTATGTTTATATTGTATGTATATTGTATGTTTTTGCTGTTTTAATTTTTGTATATTGCTTTTAATTGTTTTAATCTTATGTAAACCGCCCAGAGAGTTTCGGCTATGGGGAGGTATACAAATGCAATAAATAAATAAATAAATAAAAACATAAAACCTCATATTTTTACATAATCAACTCATATAATAAAATCCAAGTTAGAATTCATATCAAGGCAAAGCATGTCTGTGCCTATTAACTTCCAGTTGTGAATCTGTAAATGTCCAATGTAATATTCCGAAAGATTACAAAAAGTCCCATTTAGTTCTAAACATTATCAGCTCTTATTCTTTTTCATCTAATTTCTCCACAGTAACCAATTCCCTCCTCCTCCATTTCCCACACTCCTTAATGATAGTGCAAAGAGGTTTTTAAATCAGGATTTTAGCTGTGGCTCTTTATTCTCCAAAATGTTGCCATCAATATTGAGCAAAATTATGGTGGTGTTTTCTCAGTACCTCATGGATATATCCCTGTAAGATAGTTATAAATTTCTTTGAAGGGATTGGCTTGATCACAAGTGGCATGAAGAAGGGACATGAGAGTTGTCCATAAAAGGGACTGGCTGCAATTCTTCCTATTAAATGGCCAGAAGATGGCTTACACTACGTGGTGAGGCTCCGACCCAAATATTGTTCAAAATTAGACTGAATGTGGACATATAACATATACTCTCATACATTAAAAAAGAGGCTGTAGGGTCAGGAGGCTACACTTGGTAAATGAAGGCCATCTGGATAGTAAGACAGAGTGGCAAAATTCACCTTTCCTTGCATTTGAGTGGCAAAATTCACATTTCCTTGCATTCCTGAAACTGAACGTTGAGACATGTTTAAACTGTCCATCTATCTATACGTTTTTTTGCCCCGGGGTGACTCCAAATCCATACTGCATAGGTTATATGATGCCGCCACCGATTTGGAGCCACGCTGGGGCAAAGAGCCTAAGATGCGGAGCAGAACACTTTTCCTGCCTGAGCGATGTCCCCATGGCTCTTCCCCGTCTGTCCTCGCTTGGGCACAGCTCCGGGTGGTCCCAGGCAGAAGGCAACGTCCATTGATCTCTGGAAACTGGGGGGGGGGGGACACGAGCCTGGCAAGCCTAATGGCTGCCGGAAAGCCTGCGGTGCCTCCCTCCATCTGTATAACTAACCACCACCCCACCCCAGCGATACTAGTTCTGTTCCGAAACACCCCCCACCCAATTTTCATGAAACTTTTTGCCTCCTGTGAAAGAGGCTGCTCTTTTTCTTTTTTTCATGGGGGTGGGGAGAATTTCGTTTAACTTTCGTTGTGGGGGGGATTGTGCTTACCGGAGAAATTCTCTGTGGCAGGGTGGTTTAATCCTTACCTGATGAGGAGCTATTGAAAAATGGATGAAGTGTGTGTGCTTTAAGCCCTTTTACAAGCAATCCTAACCAAGGCTCCAGTATCGGCATATGCACTTCCTCATAGGGAATTTCTAAAAGGAGGTGGGACTTTGGCAAACTGACTAAACTGTGCCTGAAAGAGCAAGTTTTTTAAAAAGGACTCCAGCACCACAACTTATTGAAATAAACAAGATTGCCCTCTGAGCATTTTTTTTTTAAAGGAAGCTCTTGCAAAAGTATAGCTTGCCCCATTCCATCACAGTAAAATGATGATGATGATGATGATGATGATGGTGATGATGATGTGATGTAAAAGGACAGCAGACTTACATCCACATGTTTACTCAGAAGAAAGCATTACTCTGTTCAGTGGTATCTCGGGGCAGCCTTGGGGATGTTTAATCTACAGCAAATGTTTGCGCATGTCTACTCAGAAGTACGCCCTATTGAGTTCAGTGGGACTTACTCTCAGCTAAGTATGTCTAGACTTGTCCTCTCAATCACACACACATTCACAATCAATTCTTGATCTGATGGTTTCCAGAGCAACCCTCTACATGTCAGAACTCCACATTGCCCCTCCCCCCCCAATTTCACTTCTGATTTCCATATCCAGCTCATTTCCAAATGCCCTGTTAGATTCCTTCAGAAGAGCTTCGGGGTGGAGGAGGAAGCTTCCAGGGAAATAGCTGGAATGGGGAACAAGACAACCCCCCCCCCCCGGTAACTTTGTTTCCCCAACAGATCTTGGTAGGGATGTGCTTCTCCCCCCCACCACACACACACATAATGGAGGAACCTACTTCACATTTTCTGAAGTGTTTGTTCCTCATTTTGTCATTCACTGAGGATTTGCAGAGTGTGCTTTTTATTCAAAGAAAGCTTGATATGTATGACAAAGTCTGACTCCAGCCAATAATAAACCTCAAATAAAACTTTTTAAAAGTCTTATGAAACAAAGGAAGCTTGCTAATCTTTCCCCACATATTGTGTTTGTATAAGTGTTACTACTTCAGAAAGAACTTTCCATTGTATTGTCTCTCTTTCATGAGTTTCATAAGACCTTTTGTGAGTTTCAGAAGAACATTATCTGTGTACTATCATATTTCGAATTTTAATTTGGCCGAATTTTGTATACTATATTGCTTTCATATCTGATAACAACTGCACAAGATTCCAAGATAGAGCGAAAAGCAGGGATGATAATGGGGAATCCTGCCTATTCTATTTGTACAAGAAAATTCACAGTGATACTTCCAGCTTTACTTTCAGTCTATAAAGTTGTTTCTTGGGGAGTAAGAGAACATTTCTTCTATGTCAAAGGCTTTCTCCACAACTAAGACCAAGTATGTGGTTTCTCCCATGTGGGTCTGCTTTCCACGTTCAGTTATATTTATTAGTCTCTTGACATTCTTGTAAATCAATCTGGTCGTTCTAATTGTTTTCAAGAATTCTACAGTTTTTTCCATCTTTCAGCTTTTATGAAACTGGTGTAACATAGTGGCTAAGAGGCTGAGCTACAAATAAAAAAGAACCTAGTTTGAATCTCAACATTTCAATGAATTCACGAGGTGGCCCTAGGCAAGCCGCTCTAGAACAGCCTCAGGCTTCTGTTTGCAATAAGAATAATATTCTGATCTACGTTAACAGGAAAAGAATAGAATGTGCAGTCTCTAATTTCTGCAACAGTACTCAAAATTAATTTCCCTCTTGGGAACTTCAGATAAATGTAGGGCAGAAACAAAACATATTTGTTGACTTTAATTTCACTTAAAATCCCTGAATGCTTGCCAGGAAACAAAGACACTGTAATTCCTGTGGAATAGGACATCATTACAAATGTCTCATATCCAAGAATGAAGCAGCTTGAAAGATTTCTAAAAGGAATCGGGTGTGTTTTCTGGAGGACATCACACATTTGGTTGCAAATGTATGCACTATCACGCTCTAAGAGATCACCATTACTGTGGAGACCTACCTTTGCAGAAGCAGCAATTTCCTGAACTCCCTTGGCTGCAGCATCTTTTATGATTGGTGTAATGAGACCTCGGTCTGTTGCCACAGCAATAGAAATGTCTATAGATTGCAGCTGTCGGGGGCCCTCTCCATCCCAAGTCACATTCACATCTGGCATTTGCTGGAAGAAGGAAACAGAGGGAGACACAGCTGTTAAAAGAATAATGGTACAACCAATTACTAAGTAAAAGGAAAACCCTTTAGAATTGGTGGTGATAGAGGCATTCGCATATGGGGAAAAGTTTGCCTTAAGCAAGACAAGGTTAATAATAAAAGATTTGACATGTGAGTCTAAATTTAGACTTATCTTATTAGCAAGCATCCATGTATACCTATTTTGTTACAAAGCTTGAATGTACATTGCAGACATGGAAATTTTACAGCTGCAGGCAGCAAGAAGGATTGATGGATACGCACGGTTTCTGGGCTAGTATTGAATTATTAACAGACCCAAAACCAGTTGGATATCAGCCCTCATCTTGCAAGATGCCTAAGAAACAAGAGTTGAGACATTCTGCCCCCAGTCGTAGGAAAGTGCTTATAGGTTTTCTGTACTCTTGATTCACAGGAAATAAATGAGTTGAACATAAAAAAAGGAATGAAAATTCATAGCAACAGCACCTGCCCTACAACCAAATACAAAATCTGTCAAATTTGAAACTTGTTAATTCCAGAATTCAAATTTGACATTTTAAAATTAGATTTTGAGTTTAATTCAATAATATTAGTTCTGTTGTTGGGTTTTAAGGTAATAAGGTTAAGGATCACCTACCCAAGTTCAATACTTTCATACATCGTTCTCATTTTAGTCTCTGATTTCAAGAACAGCATTCCAATTAGAAATATATACATTCATTTGTTTGAAATTTTCCTCCAAACTTTTTTCTGATTTACTGTGCTTTTATCAATGCATTCATTTATAGTAATACACAGGTTTATATACCGCTTCCCAATGAACTATCAAAGCAATCAACATAATGATAATATAAACATAAAAATATAACAATAAGATACAATTTTTTAAAAAAATCACTGGTGGAGAATAAAACTATAACTGTAATTATACTGGCTGGGTCACACCTCAGGGAAAACCTGCATAAAGAGGTGGGTCTTAAGCAAAGGTCTAAAGATCAAAACTGAAGACACCTAAAGTCAATAGGGAGGGGTGTTCCAGAGGGAAGATGCTGCAACACTAAACCCTCTGTTACAGGTACTCTTGCAGTGAATCTCAGGAGCATACGTCACTGTCAGAAGAGCTCCTTCTGAGGACTACAAGGTCTGGGCAGGAAAATAAGGGATGAGGCGATCGCTAAGGTAACCTGGCCCCAGTTGCTTGGACTTTACATGTTAACGATAGAACCTTAAACTTGACCCAGTAGCTTATTGGCAGCCATTGCAGGTCTTTTAGCAGGGGTGCAAAGAGCTGACAAAGAGACCATTCAGTGGCCTCGTAGGTGTATTCTGAAACAGCTGCATCTTCCAGACTAGGCCCAAGGGCAACCACACACGGAGCACTTTATTAAAATCCAGTCTTGAGGTTAAGAATGCATGAACCATCATGGCTAAACTATCACAGTCCAGAAAGAGCTGCAGCTGGCAAACCAGCCAAAACTGGTAAAGGCACTCCTAGCCACCAAGGCCATTTGAGCCTCCAGTGACAAGAATGGATCTAGGAACACCCCAAGCTATGCACTTGTTCCTTCAGAGGGAGTGTAACCCCATCCATGACAGACAACTAATCTATTTCCCAGACCATGACCCACATACCCACAGTGCTTCTCTCTTATTAGGATTCAAATTCAGCCCACCATTGCGTCCAGTCAAGTTAAGGTAGCTAATTTAAAAACTGTACATTTTAAACTGTATACTCAGTGTTGAATTCAACTTGCAATATTTTTTTCTAATATGGATCCAGTGAGACCTACGTGTGCCTTCGACATGTCTCTACAAGTGCATTACCAATTTTCTCTTTCAGCTGCAGTTTCTCACACCACATTCAGTGCTGCTTGGCAGAGTCACCCAGTTGTTAGGAGCAGTTTGGGGGGGGGGGGAGTAGGAGCTGCAATGGAAATGGTAGGCTTGAAAATTCTTAGTATAAATATAGCCTTTTGAAGAGTCCATCAGGGTTAATGTTGGAACGTTAGATTCTTATATTATCACCACCAAGTCATTTTTTTCTACTTCACCAATAGAAGGAAGATTTAATTCAAAACAAAAGGTGTCTAAAGGCCATCATGGGCTAAGGTACTGAAGCTGAATCCAAGTAAGACAAGATCTTGGTAGTTGGTAGGCCTGGCACCAGATTTAAGGTTCTGGGCAAGGATGTTGATTATTGGAGACCTAGAAGGCCTGGAAGAAAGTCATTTGCCTATTCTAGACAGCACCACGTCCCTCCTGATGGATTTAATTAGCAGTTTGGGAGTATTCCTTAATCTGAAGGAGACTAAACATGCTTTTTACCTACAGTTGCTCTTCATTCCAGAGCAACTTGATTTGGTTACCACCATGCAAGCCTTGTAATGTCTCATTTGGATTATTGAAATGGATTTCTTGAGGGCTATGCTTGGTGTTGGGGAACCCAGCTGATGACTGGTGCTAGCTTCTCACCACCAATTCATTACTGCGAACAATTAATGTCAAGGTTCTGAGTTTTAAAATACTAAAGTCTGACATGACCATATTTTAGGAAGCATCTTCGGTATTAGCCCTATGTTCACTGAGAGGTTTAAGAAAGTTCACCTAAATTCAGAGACTAGACTGATGACTTCACCTTTAGAAACTCCTTCCTAGGAATGTCTATCCCAGACTCTTTATTTCAAGAAAACCATGATCTTTTTGTTCTGCCAGGTTTTTAATTTCTCTCTCTCTCTCTCTCTCTCTCTCTCTCTCTCTCTCTGTGTGTGTGTGTTTTGCCACCTGCTGTCTTTATGATTATTTGCTTTTATGCCTTCAGTGTTTTATTGTTAATACTGTGTAAATTGGGCTTTGATAGTACTGCCCTGAGTGCAAATTTGTAGAAAAGCAGAATATAAACAGAACAAATTAGAGAAGCTTGCTATATGGCACGGGGACAGATGTTCAAAGTCAGAAGTTCTACTAGATACGTGGCTCTCTAGATTGTGGCCCAAAGCATATCAGATTAAGTTGGTCTCAAGAGAAAGAGAAATTTGGGAGTCTGAAGAAAGTAAATTAACTGTGAAGGAGAGATAATGCCCTGACTCCATGACTGTATACTTCTTGCAAACAGAGGAATACTTATGTTCAGTAGGAGGGCCCTGAAAACTGATTTCCTACATTCTGACAATATCCTCTCTAAAATTCAGAATCTTGAATATTACCATTGAAATCAAAATAGGCGTATCACATATGACCCCTCCTAATGCATAGCAGTAAAATGAGACATGGTAGTATGGTATTATTAGTATATCACTAATATTTACTAATAAATTCCCAGTACAAAAGGAATCAAAATAAGGAGGGCTTTCCCCAAATAGTTGTATGCAAATTCCAAAGAATAACAGAATATTCTGAGACGTGAAATAAGCTTAACACCGGAATTAATTGTGTGCTTCAAGGCATTTCCCATAATTTTAGAACAAAAGTAGTAGTTACCTAAGCACCAGGGTTTCCAATAATTTAAAACCAGCAAGGACACACACACAAATTCATGCTATTTCTACATTTTTTTAAAAAAATGTTCCAACAGCTTCATTTTAAAATACAAGGTGGATACAGGAGTTATGCTGAACTATTTTACAATGGGAAATACAGTCGTGTATAATGGAAGGCTCTATTGTCTGCATGCAGAGGGTCTATGAATATTGGAATCTCTGGATTATGTGAGGGTCTACCGATACAATGAGAATTACTTTTGTGTTAACAGCCTCTATTCAAGGAACCCAAAAATATATTTAGGCATTGGTTTATGTTTGCCAAATGCAGTTTTATTTTGACTTTTTCTGGACAGCTCCTGCCTGTAGCTGCACAAGCTGATGTTTAAATCTGAAGATATCTCCAAGTGTTTGTGATTTGGTATGGCCCAATGAAATCAGCAAAAACATCTAGGTTCACCACCCAGAGCCATCTCTTTTGCTCAGCACCCCATGTTCCAGATAATCAAATAATCTCTGATGTCATAATTGTGAAGATGGAATGGAGATGCATCAAAGAGTTCATACAGCTCATCATTTAGGTCTTTATTTCAGTGATGCAATATTATACACACTGTCTTCAAGTCTATGTCCAGCTGTGTGCATGCATTCTGGATTTTAATGGGTAATTTCAGGTACGGTGAAATCAAATGTTTTGGAATCTTTAAGGATAGAAAGGCCATTGAAATAAAAAGATACCACCACAACTCAACTGTTTCCCCTCTTTACCAATACTGCTACTACAGTAAATACATTTTTAGTTTGTGTAATAGCCCTGAAGCAAAATTCTAAAAAAAACCCTACAAAAACCAATATCACTGATGTGTCAGAAAGAAATATACTGCTAGATTTTATTAGCAGCTAGAAGGGGGGAAATACAGTAAATCAAGCTCAATGTTCAGTTTTCTCTATGCGTCAGACATATGGTGGCAGACCCCTTTGTTTATTATAGTGTTTCCTGCATGAGGGCCAAATAAAACAATAGCATCGATGTTTGGATGAAGTCAGTGACTTGATACAAACAGAGTCAACTGGAAATCCCAGTATAATGTTAATATAAATTAAAACAAAATAACAAAATAGGGAATAATACTTTTTGCTTCCTCCAGGGAAGAAGTTATCCACATTATTAAGAATATAATATTAATTGAACAGGTTCCTATGAATCCTATCCAACAAGGCATCATCCCACACAGGATTTAATCTGCAGAGCACTAGAATTGGAGAAACAGAGCAGTATCAGAAGGCTATTTTTTAAAAAATCATTCATTCATTCATAACTGGGTGGATGATTAATTGGAGGAAGACTAATAATCCAGACAATACAAAGGTACTGTTGATCAATAGGAGAAATGATCCCGGAGTTTGGATCTGTCCAGGGCAAACTCCTACAACACTCTACATCATCACATCCAAATTGAAATACTACAACAAGCTTCACACGGGACTGCGTTTGGAATGGATTTAGAAACTTCCACTTGGGCAAAATGCAATGACCAAAGGGATTTCTGATTACATTACTCTTGATTGTATTTTAGGGATGAGAGAATCAGGGTTGTTCAAGCTTGTGGAAATTCCCTGAAGTTTACTTCAAAGGTTGGTTCTGCTCTCTCCTGTTCTTGCTTGTGATCTTTTGGGGGGGGGGGGGTTCATTTCAATGGGGAAAATGTGAATTCTCTATTTCATCCTCACAACAATTCCCAAGCACTCAGGGACAAGAGGGCAGAAAAAAAATTCAGTAACGTTTGCCTCATCTTTAATTTTGAAAATGAATGGTCAAGCAGATCAGTTTTACACCTTCATAGGGAGGAAGAAACTAGGAATTTAATTTGTTGGAATTCTGACTGCAGCAGCACCAAAAATCACACATTTTATTTATTGCACTTTTAATCCAGCCAACAACACACATTCTTTGGCTGGTGTTACAAATGGATATATGGTGGTTACTTGGAAATGTGCCATGTGGTAAATCTAACCTGCATGGAATAACATTGTAATTTAGGCTTCAGCCATGCAGTGAGATAGTGACTGGTATCACCATCAATTCCTCAAAATGTCCAAGCCTTATGACAGCATGGTCATGGCTCCATCACTATGTAATGCATCACTATTTATCCCAAGACAACTGTGATCCTTCACGGTTCAAATCTGCTCTTATTATGAAACATATTGCAGAGGTGAGCATGGGATTGTAAATGAAAAATGGTACAGTCAGTTTCCTTACTACATTTTTTTCCCGAACCTTCTTCCATGCTCCGGGAAACTTATATGGTTCTCCCTGCCCCCCACCCTCGCCACCGCCTCCCATTTTATCCTGACAACAAATCTCTGAGATAGCATAGGCCAAGGTAATGACTGGGCTAAGGTTTCTCCAGTAAGCATCGGAGAATTTGATCCTAGTTTCCACAGCGCTAATATTAATTTGTCACTTTATTGACAGTAGGTTAGACACTTGCACTAGCTGACATACTGAAATTCATCAATCTGTTCCTGCCAGCACTGCCTAACTGGCCAGCGATATTAAAAGATACATTATATCAGAATATTGGGCAGCATCATATGCATGGTTAACAACTCTGACAGAGCAGTCCATGCATGTGGAAGGCCATATATATGGTCCAACTAGTGTGGAAGCAACTGCAGATACAACAGCAACCAAGCTATTGAGAAAATGTCTAAAGGGAAACTAAGAAGCTAACTTTGAGATTCACCATTTCCTTCAGAAGTACAGAGAAGGGGAATGGCCTTTGTGTTCTTTGAATACAATACATCAATCTTCAGTTAAGATAAGGCATAACTCAGCATAATACAACCATCACTGAACATGGAAAAATATAGTCTACAAATGTATTGTTAAAGACTGATCACTTACTTTGAGGGTAACTGCTGTTGCCTTGATAATAAAGTCGTTTACTGATACTTTAATATCATCTGTAGGGGAGGGAAAGAGAGAAAGAAATTAAAATGCAGGATTTCAAGATAGCATTTTCCCCCCCATTTGTACTGTTACTATACCAGCATTTCATATAGTCATTAGCACAATAACCTCTTAGAAAATCATACTGTCAAAAACTCAAACAGGGCAATTACTTATCTTCACAGTAGGATTACTTTTTATAGTATCATAAATTTGAAACTCAAAACATATCTGTGATATTGCTATAGGGAAATAGCAATTTGGAAATGATACACTGCTAATTGAGAGCATATAAAGCACACATTTTCTACTACAAAGCGAACCTTTTTCAAAGATGCAAATGCAAAGACATTAAGGATAAGGTGAAAGGAACTGGAAAACCACTGGCCACCAAACCACCTCTACTCTGGTCTATGTATGGGAAAGAAAGCGAGAAAAGCTTTTCAACGCCTTATTGGGGATTAATATTATTTACAACAAAAGGTGTGGAGGTTTACAATGGTGTAGGTATCCTAATGGAGACCAAGATGCTTTTGTGGTAATAACAGTTGTAATTTCCTTAACTCCATCCTCATGATATCTCTCATTCAATCTTTGCACTATGAACATCCTTTGACTATTTTTCTATTGTAGCAACAGACCAAGTCTTGTGTGTTAGCATTTAAGTCTCCATCTGCACAGAACAATTAGTGACATTACACCTCATCTTGAACAACATCAACCTCCTTCTCACCCACACCCACACTCCCCTAGGGTGAACTACGAATATTGCAATTACATGAGTGAGACCAATCTTACCCAATGAATTGGCACCCCACCAGGAAAAAAGATAACCTTAGGTTGGAAAGATGTAGGGGTTTGGTCCTCCCTATGCAGTTTTGGTGTTCACACATGATCTACATTGGTATGGGGAAAGGGTTTCCCTATAGCTGGGTATCTTAAATCCAGCCAGGACCCACATGCTAAACAGATTCAAGGATACCAATATGACTCAAATCCATATGTGAAAGAATGATAGTTTATTGATGGAAAAATGGATGCAGAGGATAAAAGCAAAAACAAAGAAAGCTTACATGACCTTAACTCTCAGTCCAGTCAACCCAGTTCCCAAAGAAGGTGACGGACAACATCCCACAGTGCTGGTTATTTGAGCAGGTGATGGTGCCTTCCCCCTCTCAGATGAGAACAGGCCAATCTGCTCATGATTTTATAGTGCTGGTCTCATAATTTAGTATCAACTATCAGAAGACACATGCATGAAGGAGAAAGGGGAGGGCTTTCTCTCTCAGCAGCAAAGAAAATTTCTCCCAGCATCCTTATTAGCTAGAAGGTACATACTGTGAAGAGCAAATACTGTGCATTGTTTTAGCTTCTGTCAGTAGCAAAAAGTGTGCCCTTCACTGTATGTGAACATAGCTATGAGAACGAACTCTAAAATCATAAAAGTTGCCAACTGCTCTAGCAAATCAGTATACTTGTGCTACCGTACAATGCATATGATCTAGGTAAATTCACACCTGACTACCCGCAATTCTTTGGAAACCAAAGCTATTGTGTGAAGGTGCAATGGGTCAGGATAAACTATGAAAGATAGTAACTAGAGCTATACATTACAGCCAACCAAGGTTTCCAGCTGATTCATTGAAATGAGATGTTTACCACAGAACTTGGTATTCAGGATAAATATATTGAAACAGTAGTACTTGAATGCAAAATGGAAATAGACATCAGTCGTTTAGAATTAGTAATGTCATTATGTCAAGCTTTCAAGATCATTTAGCAATCATGTTAAAAATAAACATGATTTAAATCAGTAGTACAAGTTCAAAAGTTTCAGAGTTATTTCAATAGTCATAAATATATAATCTCAGTGTATAACAGCATTCAGGATGAAAGTGATAAGAATTCCAGACAAAACATAGCATATAAAATCACTCCACATATCTACCTATTGAAATATAGCTGGTGTAATAACTCATTTTGAGAAAGAAGAGAACAAGACAGCATAAAAACTAAATTTAATTGAGTAGAAATTGATAGGACAATGTTGTGTACAGATTTGCTTAACTGAAGTTGAACATTTGTGGCAACAACAACATTAGAATGGATTATTATCCATACTTTATCACACACATACACACACACACACTAAGTGAACTATGTCATTTTTATGTATCGCATACCAGTTTACTGTCATTTACTCCAGGTAAATCCAAAGAAAAAAAGAAAAAGAAACACTGTCAATACAAATTTTATTGTTTCTTTTGATTATTCTACGATGCATGAACTGGAATAATCAAAAAGATTAACTTGTATATCTGTTCAACTGTAAACGGGAAACATGTCATTGCGGGATGCCTGTTGGGGGCTATATGCTGCTCAAATTACTGAGATGAAAGCATTGGTAGATCCTGAAATTGGGTTAAGAATAGTAGCAGAACAGGTAGGAACGCAGTTTTCACAGAAGGCAAACTCTTTTTCTTGTTCCCCCATTCTGAATTACCACCCAAACACAAGCACCTAATGTATCCATCTTGCAAACATGTGTACATACACACACCACTCCATTCTCCTACTCACAGCAAGAACACAAAAAACCAGAGTCACTCTCAGGATCCCTCCAAAGTTTTCCCTAATCCCTGTCTCCTTATCTCTTTCTCACATACATGCAGCCCCCATCAATTCAGACACAAAAACACAGAACTCTCTTCAATTCCCCAGGTTGCTCCTCTTTTAGTGCCAGTTTCCCAGATCTGAAAAGGATTCGGCTTCAGTTTATTAGTCCACACACAGCCCCTTACTGCATCTAGACACTGACTCAACACCTGCAGGGTTTCATATGGCAAAGAGGAATAGAGCTGGGTGTCATCACTGTATTGATGATACCACATTCCAAACACTCAAATGACCTCAACCCAGCAGTTTCATATAGATGTTAAAATACTTGAGGGGACAGTCATGTAGTCAAACAGAAATTCCGTAGTACTATGTCTTGAAATGATCCTGAAGGTATGCATGGAATCATTGCATCACTGTCTTCCCCAACCTGACGAGAAAGTCCAATCGATGAGACTTGATATGGCCACATTTCTCTCTTGAGGTCATCTATCAAAGCAACATAAGTTGTGTCAGTGCCAAACACTGGCCTGAAGTGGAATAGAAATGGGTGCAGATAATCCATTTCATCCAAGATCTTCACAGTCTGGTTAAATCTACAGATAAAACTTAATAAAAATAAGTAGCTAAAGTTCATTAAACTTGTCAGGATTAATGTGCAAAAGGAAAACAATGAAGAATGAGGACTGAAGTTAAGAACAAACCACTATTATTATGAATATATTGTACAGGCAATAAATAGAATTGCGGTGGACAATCCCTCATGAGTGAACGTTATGTCTTGCTTGTGTAAAAGATTTAAATGTATTCCAAACAGAGATCTGACTTGCTTTATAGTGCGAGTAGTATTTTCTGTTTAAATCAATCATTTGATTATTTGGACCGGGGAGGGGGGAATTCCGAGTATGCTACAAGAAGACAATCCTTTTCCCCTCCCAAATTTCCCTCAGAAAAGAAAAAGGAAACATGTAGAATCATACATGAATATGCCCAATCATTCATGTTGACGTTAGCTTACTAACGGTCCATGACCTCGTTCAGGCTATCTAATCTTTCTTCCGGTTTGCTCTAATACAGCAGTAAGAAAAAACTAATATACTATACTTTCAAACTCTTCTGCAAGCTATAAGCAGGTACAGATATCGCTTGATAGATGTGCAGAACTTTCTTTCCTTCCCCCATCTTCACTTGACAATTTGTAATGCTGTCAAGTGACAGGAGCTCAAAAACAAACACAAAGCTCAATAGGGTTAGCTTGGGATTGGAAAAGCGGAATCACTGAATGAATAAACTGTACCTGTTTACAATTCCAATGGAAGAATTTGGCCTCTGCACCTGCCAAAGCTATTAATTAAAAGGTAACCTTGAACTTCTTCATCCAAAAGGCAAAGCCATTCATGTGAGGAAGTTTACATTGGAACTTATGGATTCTTTCTGTGGTTGGAGGCATGGCAATATCAAACCAACTCAGCTCTTAAGCAAAGGCAAAGCATCCATTAAATCAAAAACCTTTGCCTGTTTCATGACATCTGGATGATCCCGTTGGTCATAAAAACCAATTTAACAAGCTGGATTGCAAAAGATGGCCCAAATAAGCACATAAGGGAAAGAGAAGCAAATTACCCAGCTACATTTAACGTCACGAAGATAGAGTTTTGTTAGGTACCCAGTCTTCCTAAAACAAAACAAAACAAAACAAAAACCCTGCTAATTTAGCATTGCTAACACTATTGTACAAAACAGTTTAAACCAGAAATGACAGTAATATGAGCATGATAATCAGCTCTGTATCTGTTTCTAATAATTAGCTCTATAAATGAAAACAGCTAAGACAGCAGGAGACAAGATCCACATAAGGTAGCCTATTAGAAAGTGTAGCAAAAAGGAAATTTCCAAAGTGAGCTCAGTACCAAGGAAATCAATAGAGACAAAGATATTGAACAAAAGTCTACTGTATTTCAGATCTAGATGGCTCTCCAGAGGCACTCTGCACAACAGAATATATTTCCTTGATTCTCCTGAGTAAAACTTATATTATGTCTTTAAAATATACAGTTCCTCTGACCAAGGGCCATTTCTAGTCCAAAACATATAGAGTTTTGTAGGATAAAATCTGTCTCTGCATCATTCTACAAGTGCCTTTGTGTAGCCTCGTGGAATGCCCGTAGCCTGGGAAAAGAAAATATGCTTTGGATTTTCTCATTCTCAAATCTCACCCTAAGGACTTCAGCCAAACAGGCCTTAGCCACCAGGATTCTCTTTGCCTGCTGCCTTCTTTTTGCAGCTCCTGAAATATACATTCAATCTGTTTGCCAGCTGTGGTTGGCCGCTTCTCTCAGGCAGGACTCGTGGAGATAAGTGTCTCTCCCACAGCTTACAAAGGTCCCTGTGCTAGACTTCTCCTTGGAGACGACAAGCTCAGGGACCAGCCACTGGCACTACAATACTGATTCCTGTGGATGTTCCTGGGCTCAGTGGGCTAGCAATAGTGGCATCTGTGCCACAAAGCAGTTGGATAGGGGGAGATACAGGATAGAGGAGCCTTATGGAAGTGATGCAGAAATATATGGTGGAAGGGAGAAAAGAGGACAAAGAAAGCCTCCTTCCTCCCAATCTCCTGCTCCCAATGTCTACCACAAATGATGCCATGTCTGTGTGTTCAACTATGAATTTTATCTTTTGCTTTTAAAAAAACACACACCAGTATTTAATTGTCCATAAAGAGGTATTTGGTGCAGAAAGAGGTACTGGCCTTCGATGCAAACATTTTTTAAAAAGTCCAGTTGTGAGAATGAGGTTTTATTCACTGAACTGGTAGAGGGAGTTCAGTGAATATTCACTGAACTATTCCTGACGTCTTTAACAAGCACAGGCAAACTTCCCACCTCCGTTCTCCACCCCTACAGCTACAAATGCGTACTCCAGGTCAGTGCCACCTCGCTACACTGAGATAGAGTAACATCATATAACGACCTCTAACATTTCTCTGATACTTCAGAAGTTGACAAACTTTGGCTGGCCAACCAAAACTCTGACCTTGCTAGCCCCACAGTCCCTTTTGCAAAGGGCAGGGTCTTGTCCCTGACTTCATGCCACATCTCTGAAACATAGCATGAGGTCAGGGGGAAATCTGCTCCTCTCTCCATCTCTAAATTTGGAATGAATTGTGTGGGGGGGAGGGGGACACAAGCCCCCAACATCTCTGAACTATAAAATGAAAGTACGATATACAACAATGTTAAATACATTGCTACCACCCAGATTCATGTTTTACATATATTCATTCGGTAAGAGTATTAATTTCTGTTCACAGGAGGAAACTTAAATCAAACTGGAATTTTCAAGTTCTCAGTTCTTTTAAAAATAGTATATTTTAAGTAATACTCTCAGTGAGAGAAGCAATTTTATGCTCTTATGTTTTAAGATATTAAGTACTAACATGGACTCGATGCTCTCAATTTCCATAGAGAATTGTTACAACTGAAACAGAATTAAGAAATCATGGCAGTTTAAGTGGAGATATGGGGAAAGCAAAGCGCTTTCAATCAAGTCAATGCCCTGCAGCATAAATGAAAGACAGATTATTTTATTACCACAAGCGCCTTAGCCAGGTTGTTCATAAAACACAGAACTCTATCCATACACAACAGCATATGCAACATAGCTCAACAGATAACAAATCAAGATAGGACAGACTAGTTAATATGGGATATTACATGAAACACAACAGTTTTAAAATAACAATTGTTTCACCTTTTGCCAGTTCTTGCCTTAGTTTCAGAACAGCACCAAGGTCACAATCAGCACTTGCGTATGCATGTGGAACAGTAGTTTTAGATTCTGTTAGCCTCTTAGCAATAACTCTTCTAATGTTGCTAGCAGGGACTTCAGTGAATGTGCCCTGTAATAATAATAATTAAAAAAACAACATTTTAGATTCTAAATTAATGAAGATAAGCTCACCAAACTATGTTCTTCACAATAAAGGACAGTACTTAAACCTCAAAAATTATGGGCGGTGAAAGTTGGCTTGACCTTATCCATCTCAAACCATCTCTACCGTAAGGAAAATCTTCAAATTTACTTCATATACATTTTCTTTTTATTTCATGTTGCTGCCGCACGAGATAGGTGTCTTTTACTTCTCCACATAATGTTATCAAATCCCTTAGGTAGACATTGTTATGGGATAAGAACTATGTGGCTACTTCTTCACTTGGGGAAACTTGTCTGTGCTTATCCATGCTCTGATAGTAGACATTTGCAACATTTTCTCCTTGCTTCTTTCAACAAGGAAGTGAATCTTGACTTGGGTCCTGAACTATCGTCTTCCTCCCATGTCACAACTGGGTCAACTCACTTACTTGGTACTCCACAAACTTACATAATGCTCACAGTTAGTGCACTATGCTACTTCTCCTATTTCTTGGGAAACATAGCTGTTCCATCCATTATTAAATTTAGTTATTAACAATATTTATAACACTAACAGTGCCCCCAAGTCAGTTCCCAAATGGAAAAAGACAAATGCAAAATGCAAGCCCAACTAACAACAAAGCTATCATTAAAAACTCAGGGAGCAAAAACATTCCCATATTAAAACCTGAACTGAACGAAGGAGTCTCCACCTGCTGTCTAAATCGATAAGTAAAAATACTAGGTAAGGAATTTCACAATCAGGATGCTGCCACTGAAAAGACCATGTTCCATGTTCCCACCAACCTAGCATCTCTTGGTGGTGGGACACAGAACAAATCACCCAAAGATGATAATAAACGATGGGAAAGTTCATGTGGGAGGAGACAATCTTTCAGATATCATGGCTCCAAACTGATCATAGGTAAGAACCAGCCTGTTGAAACAAACAGGAAGACAGTGCAACTGATGTAAGCCCAGTGTAATATGGTCTATAAAACTCACATCAAAAAGCAATCTGGTTGCAGCATTTTGCACCAGGGTCAGCCCTACGCAGGGCACGCTGCACTTGTCTACAGAGGTTGTGGTTAAAGCATAGATCATTAAGACCAGATCCGCCTTTTTCAGGAAGGAAGCAACTGGCACACCAACCAAAGCTGGGCAAAGGCGCTCCTGGCCAAAGCAGCCGCCAGGATCAATGCCAAATCCAGAAGCACTCCAAAGCTTCCAACCTGCTCTTCCAGAGAGAATGCAACCCTACTCAGAACAAGCTGTATTCCAAATCCCAGATTAGCTTGCCTGCCAACCATTAGAACTTCTCTTTTATCTGGTCTGAGCCTTGAATTGCCAGTCCATTTCCAATCCATCACTGTATCCAGGCAACAGTTCATGGTTTTCACAACCTCCTTGCCATCAGCTGAGAGAGAGAGAGAGTTGGGTATCATCAACACAATGATGAGACCCAATCTTAAAACTCAGGGTAACATTTCCCAACACCTTCTGGGAATGTCCAGCTCATTTATTTATTATTTACAATATTTATATACTGCTCCCCATTCAAAAGATTTTGGAGCAGTGAAAAATAAATAGAATAAAAGAATAAAAAGTTCTGATAAAACCCCACAAAAAAAGCACTCCCCTGTTAGCCAAACAACCCAAAGGGATAACATGGCTAAGGATATGGACTGCTGCTGAGATGTCAAGCTCCTAGAGTAAGTCATCCACCAAGATAAACAAGACTATTTTAATCTCAATACCAGAGAACCATGAAAATATGTTTCATGGTAACATTTGCTGAATATCCATTGCCATCCTTTCCCCAATGTTGTTTAACATTTATATGAAACCATTGGGAGAGATCATCCGGAGGCATGGGGCGGGGTGCTATCAGTATGCTGATGACACCCAAATATATTTCTCTATGCCTTCGATAACAGCGCCAGCTAAGGATAGTGTGTCTCCTCTGAATGAATGCTTGGAGGCGGTAATGGGCTGGATGAGGAAAAACAAACTGAAGCTGAACCCAGACAAGACGGAGGTGCTTACTGTCAAAGGCCGCAATCTGGGTTTGGAGGTGTGTCAACCAGTTCTGGATGGGGTTACACTCCCCCTGAAAGACTGTGTTCACAGTTTGGGGGTGCTCCTGGATCCGTCGCTCCAAATGACAGCCCAGATAGATGCGACGGCCAGGAGTGCCTACTATCAGCTTCGGCTGATACGCCAGCTGCGCCCCTTCCTAGAGTTGGAAGACCTAAAGACGGTAGTGCACGCGCTGGTAACTTCGGGGCTCGACTTCTGCAATGTGCTGTACATAGGGCTACCTCTGTGCCTAGTCCGGAAACTTCAACTAGTTCAAAATATGGCAGCCAGGTTGGTCACCGGTACACCTAGTAGTGACCATATTAGGCCAGTTTTAAAATCGCTCCACTGGCTGCCAATTAGTTTACGGGCGAAGTATAAAGTGTTGGTCATTACCTTTAAAGCCTTACATGGTTTCGGTCCAGGTTACCTGCGGGATCACCTTCTCCCATACAATCCGCCCCGCATGCTCAGGTCCTCTGGGAAGAACTTACTGCAGTCGACCAAGACTAGGCTGACATCCGTTACCCAGAGGACCTTTTCTTCTGCCGCTCCCAGACTGTGGAATGACCTGCCAGAGGAGACTCGTCAACTTAACAGTCTTTTCGAATTTAAGAAAGCCATAAAGACTGTTCTCGTCCGGCGGGCATATCCAGTGGAATTTTAGAATGTTTTAAGGATTTTAGGATGTTTTAGGATGTTTTAATGCAGTTTTAATAATATGTGTCATGTTTTAATCAGTTTTATGTATTTTATCATATTGTTGTTCCCCGCCTCAATCCAGATGGAGAGGCGGGTAAGAAATAAATTATTATTATTATTATTATTAAATAAATATTAAAATCCACAGCTCACATTTTGTTGTAATGGGAACCAAGTATCAACTAGTTCATATTATTGTCCTCTTCTAATATTGTCTGAATTATGGTGGTGCCAGTTGCAGCAAGATGAATGTGCACATAATAGACAAACCACATTGCACATACAAGCATGTATTTACATCTCAACAGCTGCAGCTTCTAATGAAAAACTTCTATACTCAACTATTTGAAGGAGTTATTTCAACTGAACACTAAGACTCCTTTAGAAAGCACCTTTGTCTCATTTTAAACTGACGATACCATGTGTGTTTTGCATATCCATAAATCAAAGTTATTACCATGGAAGCAGGGCGTCCTGGCACAGAAACAAGTGGATCTGGAGGACGTGAAGCAGGAACAGGCATGCTTGCTAGTGGCGGGGCTAAAGGCACTCTGGCTTGTTGCTGAGGTGAAGAAACCACTGGCTTAGCTTCCACAGGTTTTCCTTTCTTCTGCTGCTCTAAAAGTTTGAGGGCATCCCTGTAATTTAAAAGATGAATATAAAAAGTTTATGACATACTTCTGATCCATAAAATGCAAATAAATATATCCACAAACACACATAAACCCTCCCAGCACCCCGAATTAAGAAATTGTGGATTAGGTGTATCTTCTTAACAACCAAGCAGCTTGTGTATATTTAAATGCCCATTATTAACCCTTTGTTTATTGTATACCACATTGAAATTCCATATTTAAATGCAGGGGGAGGGGAAAGATGAGGAATTCTCTCGCCTGCCAATCGCTTCTATTTTCTGGTTCTGTCTTACACCGTGCTGTTTAATAAAACACAAACATTTCCCAAAAGCTATCGAATGGATTCATGATCTCATACGATACGTATTAAGTTGGCACCTAAAGTTACACATTCTAACCCTTGGGATAAATTACTGGAAACCCACCTTAAATGCTTAAGATGAGCCAAGCCCCAGCGGCTCATCCTGCACATTCAAATCAGCTGAGGAAAGAACATGCTTCCAAGTATACACAAGGAATGCTTCCTGGGAGCATGCCACAACATAAGAAGTGCAGGAAGTCGATGAAGAGGCAGAGCTGAGGCAAACTAAACCACTCCTACTTCTTCTCTTCATTGGAACTAGCTCTAAGCTTTCTAGCATGCACCTCAATATTATGAGGGCTGCACCCCATTGTATTCCAATAGAATTTTGATGAGCTTGGCCTATACGCCATACTGATCCTTTAGGATGATGGATGATGTCTTGTCCACACTTGCATGCCAAACAAGCAAATTCTTTAGGGAACAGAGAAAGCTTTTTAAAAGATACTGAATAATGCAGCTGTACAGCTGGTTTCCTCATACGGAACTGGGAGTAAGCGTCAAGAACATGCAGTCCCTTTTTCACCCTCTCTGGAGCAATTTCCCTCTTTAACTATGGTTAAGGAAAAAGGAGTGCTTACCTTAATTGTGGCTAATGATAACTAGGTATCCCACTTAAACAGGATTAGGACCATGGTAGGCACTGACATTAAACAGGACAAAATCAAGAGAAGAGAGATCTTCCATGGCTACATTTCTAAGCTGTGGTTGAGAGAAACCTAGCATTTTAGCAGGGGCCATAACTCAGTGTGACAGAGCACATGGTTTGCATGCAGACGGTCCCAGGTTTGATTTCCCCCAGCATTTCCTGGTAGGGCTAGGAAGGAATCCTTCCTGAAACCCTGGAAAGCCACTGCCAGTCAGTGTCGACAATACTGGGCAAGATGGATCAATCATCTGACTCAGTATAAGGCAGCTTTCTATGTTCCTATGTCTGTAGTGGTGTAATGATTACCAAATCATTTGTATACCTCTGTTTTGTCCTCTTTTCTCCTTTTACCTTAATTTGTGAATGAAAATGAATACACAGAAGAAATTCATTGTCACAGACTATGGTGATGGCCACTAGCTTTGATGGCTTTCAAAAAAGATTGGTCAGTCTCATGAAGAATGTTATCAATAGCTATCAGCAAGGACAACTAAATGGAATCTCAATATACAAAGACAATATGCCTCTGAATATCGGATCCCAGAGGCAAAAAGAAGAAACACTTTGTTAGACTAGATGGACCATGCTAGTAGTGTTCTTAAGTCTACCTTAATATAAAGCTCTACTTTCTTATTTTACAGTGCAATACATTTAGTCATCCAATCCAGCATGAAAGTTTTACCTGTGAAAACTGGTAGTGTAATCATAACCATATTCTAAATTACATAGTTATATTTTGGTAGATAAAGACCAGAAAGAACTCAAAATGATTATTAGCATGTTCATATTATTGGATAATAGCTATCTGAATGACCGAGAATGAAGCCATAACATTTTAAAATCTTCCATTTCTTAATTTAAACAGCAATAACTACCATGTGAAGAAAGAATGGACAGATTAAAATACCTATTAGAATGTTTTATCATTTTAGCTATAGTATTAACATTGCTTTTCATTCACACAAAATTGAAAGTTGTGGGTTGAAGTTTTCCCTCTAATTTTTATACTGTAATATTCCATCATCAAGTCTTTCATACCATTACTAGTTTCCATGACTTCAGAATAATTAATATCTTTAAAGAACTATCTAAAATCTTAGTAATAGTAATAAATAATAACAGTTAAACAAGACAGGCAATTTGTCAGCCACAAAGATGCTTAAACGTCCTGAAAATTACATATACAGCATATATACATCTTCTTTTAGATGGCACAGTCCCCCATAAAATTTAATTGCTTCCACTGTGTCTTGCATGGGTAATATATGGCTGCTGGTTATGAATGAATGTATTTGTGACATGCAGCGCTTAAGTTAATAATTATGGCAGCAGACTTGGTCCATTAAAACCAATAGAGGTTTTGCCACTGATTTCAATAAAGTATGTACATCAGCCATAAATAACATCAAACGTGGTATGCAAGCTTATTTTTGGCATTTTTGAAATTTACAAAGAAGTGTTACTGTTATTGTGCCTTTCATCAGATGTTCACAAAACATGCTGTATACAGCTATTTAAAACATATATTACTACGGTAAATTGTGGATAGGTCCTCCTTGTCAGTAGAAGAAGTGGAAGTATGGCACAATATTTTGGATATAAGAAACATATAATGCAGATTCCAATTTTCTTATTTAAATTTGTAACCTGACTTTCCACTAATAATACTACTCAAGGTGGCTTCCGTGTTATTGAGCTTCCAGGGATTCTTTGTTTAAAATATAAATAAGGCATTCTATGCCATTTTACAGGACAGAATTGCTTTCCCAGCCCATACAGATTAGAATGGACAAAGGCCATATCACCAAATCAAGATAAAACCCAGTATTCCTAAAACAAAACATGTTTACACCAGTAAATAATTTGTGATTACTGGCAATATACGCTTGGGATAAATATACAGAATCCCAAAACATTTTAATTTTGTGAGATACATCACAAGAGGTATAAGCTACATTCACGGGTTAAGATGCCATAGCCTGTAATTCAGTTTCATTGAAAAATTGTGTCTTACTGCCACCTGCAGTTTTGAGAACAACCAGACTGGGAATTCTCTAGCAAAATACTGCTGGTAGGATTAGCAAAATGCTACAGATAGGACATCTAAGACTGTTCATTATGGATATATAAAGAGAAGAGTGGAACCTAGGAGTGGAGCCTTTACTTAATAGATTGATCCTGCATGTTCAATGCATTTAAAGGAGTAACACTGGGCAAGTTTTAAAAAATGTAATTTGCGCCTGGAATTCAAACAGCTATCCCCTTCTCCTTACAACTTTTTTATTATTCAACATGACTCAACTGGGTCCTGAAATCCTCCTAAAAGCTACATAAACAAGCAGCATGAGCCAAATTGAGCATGACACAGTTTCCAGTTGGATGCCACACAAAGGCCTATTAAGCTGGTTTTACAGAGTTTCCAAGTCAGAGTAAGCCACTATTAGTTCAAGCAGTAAATTGGTGATGTAACCCCCATCCCTCCCATCTAAACACAAGGATGATCTCTACAGAATTCACAAGTTTCCCAATAGTTACCCCACTTGTAAGAAATATACTGTCCTGAACTAACATTAGCTGCTCTGGGAAGTTATTAAGGGATCAAGCTATCCTCAGTGTTCTTAGCAACCACAGACAACAAACCTTTAAATTTAATATTAAAAAAAATGATTGTTTGAACAACCCAGGTTATGTATAATACATTTTACATTTGTATTTCTTGTCTAACCAAAGGGAACTTCAGGAAGTGGTCTCTTAAATTTCAGAATCATCCTAGAAGCCAGAAGAAGCAGGAAAAACTGATGAAGAGAAAGACTGGCATACAGCATCTGTTCCTGTTTCCAAGCACTTGATTGGGGAGGAGTTCAGAGAAATCTGTTCTGAAGGAAAAGCCATTGGCTCAGTTCAGACAACATGTTTCTCAATGGTGGTTTTAGAACTCCACAGTGGAGTTTTTACACCACTGTTGAGAAATGTGTTGTCTGGTGGGAAAACTCCGCGTAACGGTCGAGGGGTTTTTTTGGAAAAAACTCTGCGCAGAATATCCACGCTATGCAGAGGAGAGTTCCTGCACAACTGTTGTGTTGCATTTTGCGTGGTGGGCTCCATCGAGTTTTCTGTTGCGTTGAGTTGACTTTTCCCACTTGCTATAGAGTTTCCTGGCAAGAGCGGCGAAAGGAGCAAGTGCCACCCTAGGAGGGATGTTGGGATTAGGTTTTTGCAGCAATGGCTAATGGGATACCATCGAGAGGACTGGGGGAGGAGAGGGGGCAGAGGAACTGTCAATCAAACATTGTGATGGATTTTACTCAACTCCACAGTAGTCCACAGTCACACAACGGTGGAGTAAGAACAAGTTGTGTGGGGAGTACCTCCTAAAGACTCAACCGTTGAGTGGAGTTTTCACACTGTGTTGACTAACATGTTGTCTGAACTGAGCCATTGCGAGCTTATTTAGTTGAGGAAAACTATTTTACCTATGAGAAATGGTAACCAAGGACACTTAATTTAAGAACCTTTAGGCAAACTCAGCCTACTATTTGAAGAGTGACATTTTATTCCTTGCTAGAGTGTCTATGCAGAAAAAGCCCAGAAACACAAAACTGAAACTTTCAAGAATGCAATTGTCTTGACATATTATGATTATGGGAAATTAAACATGACTAGGAGCATCCATAAATGTCTATCAAAGAAAGATATGAGAAATAATCAGTAACTATTCTGAGACTATTTCAGAGAGGATTATATATATATATATATATATATATATATATATGACATAGTTTCAAAGTGTCCAGAAATTCTGCAATTTTAGTCAATACATAGCTTTTAGAAATCATTTTGGGGCTATAAACGCCAAGTAGAAATATATAAATACCTTGTCTTAAACATTGTATTCAAAATTTATTTATTAATTAAATTATTAAATTAATTAAATTGTTTATTTATTTATTACATCAATCCAAGATGTTTCCAGTTTTTTACTTTTTTGAAAATGAAAGAAAAACCAAAAGAATCCTTAGGGGGGGAAAAAAACAGAAAAATATTTTCCTCCCCAAATTTGTCCTGTTTTTTTTCCAGGCCTTCACATCTTTAGAGAAGTAGGTCTGTGTGCCTCTGTGTGTGCTCACATGCATCTGCTAAAGGCATTTCCATTTCCATGGCTACTAGGAAAAGTTAATTAGATATCTTTGTGACCTAGAGGCTTCCCACCTGCCATGAACTAGTTACATACCATAAATTACAGTTACACTTGCATAATTACTAAGCTTCCTGATAATGAGCTGCAATTACAGAACATATAACATCAACACAACTCACTGTTCTGTCTAAATCAGGTCACACAATCTGAGCGAGTCGAGATGCTCTGCAGCTTTTCATTGTTTATTACGCCATTTTGATTTAGGCCTTATACCTGGGCAGCTTAACAGTTTATAAGTGTTGTGTATCAAAAGGTAAGAGAAGGGGAAAGGTGTATCTCATAAGGTACTATTGCCCACCTCCTTATAAACACAGATTACAATATTGGAAATTGGTGATGGGAAATTTTATAGAAGACTCAGAATCTTTTGTGGCCACGGAATGTATGACAAGTACCCTGAGCTTCACCATCCACAAGTCCCTTTCCATTCATTTCAATAGAAGCAGGGGTGTTGCAAGAAATCAGGTAGGACTGTTTGAACCAATGAACAGCCCAGCTCGATTTCTGTAAGTAAAATCAGGACCCAAAGCACAGCTCACCTCAAGCCAGCCTCCTGACCACTTATGCAAGGACATATACCTACTCATTTTCTCCCTTAGCAGATCAGTAGAAAACAAGGCACCTTGCCCAGGAGAGGCCATTATCGACAACACCCTTTCCTGAAAAGTCACTCCTTTTCTGCTTCTATGCAAAGACAGAAGATATACATGCAGAATGGGGGAAACGATGGTGTCTTGTTTCCTGGGCAAGGTGCCTTGTTTTCTGCTTCTCTGCACAACACTTCCCTCTGTACAGAGCAACAGAAAATAAAAGAAGATCCCTAAGTTCCTGTGCTGGCGATGGAGGAAAAAGACCCTGGTTAGGACAGAAAAGCAGCAGGCTGGCAAAAAAAGAGATAGATACTGGCTGAATTCGGACAACACATTAGTCAATGGTGGGTTGAGTAGCCAACTCACAGTTGGTTATTTTGTGGGTACTCCCCACACAACATGTTCCTACACAACTGTGGGTGGTTGGGGCTGGTGTTGAGTGGACTAATAGTCAACCCAGCATTTGACTGACACAACTCCTGCCCCTCTCCCCACCCTCCCTCCTCCCTCAGCAGCCTCTGCAAGTTGCACCAGTTGTAGCACCCATTTCACAAAAGGCAAATTGAAAAGGAAATTATGAGCCTCATCAAATTTAAATCAAATTTTAAAAACTCAGGATTGCCAGGCACCAAAGGAGGCATCCACAGTCACAATAGCACCCATGGGGAGATCCAAGGCAGAATCCAATCCTGGCTACCAATTCTGGTCCATGTGCAGCCAGTTCTGTTCTTGTGTGAACACCCCTTTTTGTGAGTTCCCCCAACTTGTCCCCTTCCAGAAACAAGTGTTTCCACTCGTTTTGGGTTGCCCCAGACGCTAAAATGCCATTCCCCAAGCGGTGGGAGCCACCTGCAGAACAGAATCGGTGGGGCTGTCCACACACACAAGGACAGTGCTGGTGTCTGCACCCAGAACTAAACTGTAATGCCACCACACCATCTTAGTCCAGCAGTCTCAGAGGTTTCATGAACAAAGACGCAATATAGATGGAAAGATGGAATTTCTCAGATTGATTTTAAATGAAGACTAGGGAACAATATTATGAAGCACAGGCTGTAACAATTCTGCTCAAGCAGAAAACAGCCACTCTCTCTACTCAGCCTTCCTTTGGGGGAAAAAGTGTGGGAGGGTGCTGGGAGTCACTGTTTGAAGACATTCAGGGCACGCTCCTGACCAGCTCCTGGTCACATGCTCCCCACCAGCCATTTCCTCGGAAAAGGCTGGTTCAGGGAAAAACATGCTCAGGGATGAAAGAAGCTTAAGGCTGGTGACAAGAATCTGTGGCTTGGACAGCAAGGCCAGGCAAAAATTGCAGACCCCCGATGAAGCCTGACCAGTTTCCTCAAGTTCTTTGCAATGGCATTATGCTGCAAGGTGAGCATGGGCTCACTATCTCTCAGAGGTATTGGTGTAATAACCCGAATTGGAAAGGAATTGGTTGATTTGAGGATGTAGATTAAAAAAACATTTGCTGTCTACCATATTCAATGTTTTACAAAAGAGGTAACACAAAATTATTTATTAAAACTTAATAATGCAGTCAAATATTATCAGTAGCCAGTTCCTCAAAAACAAATAGCAGCCAGAAATTTTACAACTAGCCCTATAAAAGGTGCTAGTTGCAGAGGTATCTTACTTAGGGATAGCAGAGGGACCATCGATATGAAGTCCCAGAAGTTTCCACACAGAGACACAGACACCTGAGTAGGACCTTACAACCAACCAAGCCTCACACTTTCCCAGATCACTCTAGGGTCTTCAATCAACTAAACTGACTTCCCCCTCTCAACAGAAAAATCACTGGTATAATATCTGACCTGGTTCGCACGATCACTGTGGCTGAAACAACCCATGACCTGTTGTTGGGTTAATGGAGGGTCGTTTTTCCCTCAAACAAGTTATGCCGCTCAGGTTTGGATGACACGCTAAGTCACACCCAGGCAGATAATTTGCAAATAGTGCCCAATATGTGTCAGAATGCACCACGGCTTAAACAAGCCACCAGTGATTATGCGAACCAGGACTCCTTCTGTCCTTCCTTCAAAGCATATCACCCTTGCTGCACACAGCAGCAATCCCAGGGGCAGCTATCCCGGTTGCCAGGAATTACTCTGCTGCCATGCAGCTGATAAGCTATCAACACCCTGCTCTCTCACCCTGCTACAATTTTAAAAAGCTCTTGACAGTGGCAAAGATGGAGGGAAGGGGAGGCAGTCCCTTCTCCAGTGTTCTGGATATTCCTGCTGCTTTGACAAGGCCTGGAGCAGCTGCAGAGATATACCCATTCCCTTCAGAAATCATTCTAAAATTTCCCCAAGGGCAGGCCTCACCTTAATTTCATGTGAAACCCATTAACAGACAACAGAAAATGTCACTAAGTTACATCCCATAGTTGAACTAACCGTTCAAACATCCCAACATCTAATAAATATTATAAAATATTTCGAGAATAATATCCCATATCCATTTCACTGGATTCAATGAGTTCCAGCATCTACCTAGTATTGAACTTCCCTACAAAAAATTGAGGGGGAAAGATTGATTATATAGAGTTTGACAAAGAACGAGATGAACAGATGACATACTCTTTAGTGAAAATTCCTCGAGGACCTGAAGGCGCGAACTGACTTGCATCCAGTCCATGTGTCTCCAGAATGTTGCGTGCAGCAGGACTTAAGCGAAACCTGAAGAAGCAACACCTATATTAGAAGGCCATATTAAAAAGTTGGCCGACCTCAGTAAAGGACTTTATGCACCATGTAGCCCAAACCTGACTTTGATGGCAGCTCATTCTAGACATTCTTAAGTGTCATAATATTCTGCCTATCACTAACTAGACAAATGGGTTTAAAAGTACATAAATTAGGAATATTTAAATTTCTATGGCTTCTATCCACAGTGTACAGTGTGCCCTACAATTCTTCATTTACCAATTCTCATTAAAATAAATTGGTGACAGAGGTTAGGCTGAGAGTTAAAGACTAGCTCAAGGTCATCCATTAGCTTTGAATATGAGAAATGAAAACCTGGAACTCCCATACTCCAACATTCTATCTGCAGTTCCAGCTACTGAGATGGAATAATCCTAAAGATGAATTGGAGGCTAGGCTTTCCAGTACAATCCAGCACTGAAACCACTGGTTGAGAGCTATCAAGAAACTCACTGTAGTTTTCCGGGATGGTGTTCTACAGTGTGCAGCGATGAAACAGAAGCTGTAGGAGTGGCAACAGGAGTGGTGGTTGCTGTTTCTGCTGCTGCTGTGAGTGGCACAGCCAAGGAAGGTGCATCACCCATGTCACTTGGTATTTCAACTTGCTTCCAGTCCTGTCCTTCGTCCACCAGCAAGCCAATTAGGGCACCCAACTGCACGTTTTTGCTTCCTTCTTCCTTCTGAAATGCAGGAGGGGGAAATGCAGGATGTTATATATAATATAAAGTACTATAGAGGTAAAAAAAACACCTCAGATGTGGTTTTAAATGTTTAATTTACTGAAGATCAAAATATGAAATTAAATCAAATGAAGTCTATAAAATAAGTGGAAGCACTTTCTTTTACAACCTATGCAAACTCAGGTCTCATACTGTACAATTTGTGTAAGCATTGTTCGCTCCCCAAATTAGTTATTGAATTAACTGTTTAAGACAGAAGAAGTTGCAGCATGGCTACGTCTAGAAACAAATCTGTTTCAAGCTGCAATCCTAAGCAAACTTACTAAGGAGTAAAATGGCACTAAATTTGGCAAACCTTAAATCTGAGCAAACATGACAACAACTGCACTGTCAGAAAGTTAATAAACCTAGAACACACTTATTGAAAATTAAGTACCACTAGCTTCAGAATGTCATACAAATCAGGGAAGGGAGCAGATTCCAGATCCAGCATTAATAGGTGGCTCACTGACTGCAAATTTTTGAACTCCAACTCCCGTTAGCCCCAGCCACCAAGGCCAATAGTCAGATATGTTGGGAGTTACTCCAAAACACCTGGAGGGCACCAGGTTTGTTTATTTATTTATTTATTTATTTATTTATTTATTTATTTTATTACATTTGTATACCACCCCATAGCCGAAGCTCTCTGGGCGGTTTACATAAGATTAAAACACTTAAAAACAATATACCAAAATTAAACCAGCAAAAACATACAATACACACAATATACACATATATTTAAAACCACTGTAATAACTTTAAAAAGCTATAAGTCTAAAAACAAAACAAACCCAGGCTCATCAGATATTGCTAAATGCCTGAGAGAAGAGGAAAGTCTTGACCTGGCACTGAAAAGATAACAATGTTGGTGCCAGGCGGGCCTCGTTGGGGAGATTGTTCTACAGTTGGGGGGCCACCACAGAGAAGGCCGTCTCCCTTGTTGCTGACCTCTGAACTTCCCTCAGAGTAGGCTCTCGGAGGAGGGCCTTAGATGTTGAACATAGTGTTCGGGTAGGTTCATGTCAGGAAAGGCGTTCCGTCAGGTACTGTGGTCCCAAGCCGTGTAAGGTATTATAGGTTAAAACCAGCACCTTGAATTGGGCTCGGAAACATACAGGCAGCCAATGCAAGCAGGCCAGAGTAGGTTTTATATGCTCTAACCTTCTGGTCCCAGTTATCAATCTGGCCACTGATTTTGCACAAGCTGCAGCTTCCGAACCGCCTTCAGAGGCAGCCCCACATAGAGTGCATTGCAGTAATTAACTTGGAGGTTACCAGAGCATGGACAACTGAAGCCAGGTTATCCCTATCCAGATAGGGGCGTAGTTGGGCCACCAACCAAAGATGGTAGAAGGCACTCCATGCAACTGAGGCCACCTGAGCCTCAAGTGACAGAGATGGTTCTAAGCTATGAACCTACTCCTTCAAGGGGAGTGCAAGCCCATCCAGAACAGGTTGAAGACCCTCCATCTGGTCAGCAGAACCACCCACTAACAGCGTCTCAGTCTTGTCTGAATTGAGTTTCTGTTTATTAGCCCTCATCCAGTCCATTGTCGCAGCCAGGCACCGGTTCAGCACATCCACAGCCTCACCTGATGAAGATGAAAAGGAGAAATAGAGCTGCGTGTCATCAGCGTACTGATGACAACGCACTCCAAAACTCCGGATGACTGCACTCAACGGTCAAGGATTAAAAGCATGTGGGAAGATAGTATGTGTTGCTAAAGCTGCTGAAACTGGGGTACTGATTGTTAAACCCTTTCTGTGGCATTAAGAGATGAGCTGCTGGCTTTGTCCAACTAGCCACTGTAGCCATCTAATAGTTAGGGAAAGCCAGTGCCAAATTAGGGGAAGTTGCAAGCTCATTTTCAGAAATTTTGAAACTCTAAAAAAGGAGGAAAAACAAAAAGGCAGAACATTCCTTTATGGACAAGTACCTTGGTTGATTTGAATCAGCATTCTTAGGGTTCAAACTGATTGTGAGATAAGCTATAGTAACTAAACCCCTAATGAAGGGAAGAGATGCCAACATGGTCCTGTTTCCTGCAAAACATTTTGGGGAAAGAGGCCTATTTTTTTCCACATGAACCCTACATTTCTACTTAGTGAATAGGATTTGCTGGTTGCACATGGACCTATGACCCGACTGGAGTCCACCCAGAGAAGGTATGGCGGCCCCTTTTCTTTGGAACTCCCTGCCCCTGGAGGTCAGGCAGGCATCAACACTGTACACCTTCTGGGGCCTTCTGCGAACAGTTCTACTCCATGAAGCATTCCTTAATTGACCACCCACGTTTTTATTGGTATTTTATTGGTACTCTGTTTTAAAGGGAACAATTTTAAGATGGGGTTTTCAAACTTTATATCGTTTTAATGTTTTACCCTGACGTTCATCACTCCAGAATCTATCTTAGATGTGGAATGGTATAGAATTTTTTTTAAAAAAAAATAAAAATTAAAAAATTGCTTTTTTTTATTTGCTACTAGGCTTTTGTAGGAGATGGCTTCACAGATGTGTGTGTACAGGAGAGCAAATATCTGACTACTAAAAAAGCTCTGCTAATATAATTTTGGAGGACTGATAAAATCCACCCTGTGAAACCATCCTATTACATTAGCAAAGGAAGCTGCCAATAACTTATGTTGTCAAAGATGCCATGCCTTAACAAAATGTGTGGCCCCATTATCCCATGCTTCAGGCAGGCATTTTTGTCGCTTGGTTTCTCCCATAAGTAGTCAGGCTAAAATCTTATATCATTTTCACACATCAAGCTATCTTTGAAACTCATTTGCAAGACGCGTTTAAGCACAATGTTACAGCTGACTGCTGGTTCAATATCAGGATCAGTGATGTGACATGAATTTACATCAGGGACTGCATATCATGGCACTGTCTTAATGGGATTTTAATGTGCAACATTAGCACTCTTTATAATAGTGTTTTAAATGCAGCCCTGGTTTAAGATATGCTGACAGAACAGCTTCTGCATGTGACTTTGCTTGGTCAGCTGTTCTCTACTCTGCTACACCATTTTCCTCCCCCCAATGTCTTTAGGAATAGCTATAACAAAGAATGATAAAACAAGAAATAACTTTCTTTTCAATGAAAACGTCTCATAACTTTCTCAATCTGTTATTATAACAGCAGCCAACATACTGGTGATACAAAGAAGTATTCATCCCACCCCACAAGAGCAATCATGTGGTGTGAAAAGAGAATCTCTATGAGATACAGCTCTGCTTGGGTCAGAAAATATTGCGTAATCAAATGGTTTAAGAGCAGGTACTTGGTCAATCCAGCCAATATGCTAATGTGAATGAGCCTAACTGGAACACCCAAATAAAAATAAAATATCCTCAAAGACAGTCTAGAGAGTCCATTGTACAGTAAGCTCATTCGCCAAAGGCCATCGTGTAAGTTAAGAAAGTTAGTCCTACCATTATTTTAGCCAGTATGCCATCATCACTGGATTCCATGGTAACCACTGCTTTATCTGTTTCAATTTCACACAATGCATCTCCAACATTCACTGTTTCTCCTGTAAAATGAAAAGATAAGTTAACAATTTTAATTGATTTATTTCAGAGTATCAAGAAAAACAGTTGCTGTTGTGTGTGTTTTTAAAAAAACGATCACATAGTTAACAGGTTTAGAAACAACAACATACTTTCAATACCAATATGGAGTATTGGACGTTTAAAGGGCCTTAGTAATATAAAGTATGCAATAAAAGCATTTTCAGAGGGTATTACAGGTTTGTACTGATATCAGCTTAGATTAAGTCTACCCACAATGCCATCAGCACCTGATTCTGCTTACTGGGGAAAAGGACAGTGTTAGGTTACAATGTAAGTAGTCTAGACACTAGTATTAGCCTCCTGCACATAGATTAGACACTCACTCATGTATTAAATGCTCAGGAGCTACTGCCAGTTACAGCTTTAGTCATTGGCCCTGTTCCGAAGACACCTTAAACCACAGTTTCAACCACAGTGAATAAGGCAAAAGCCTTATTCACCATGGTTAAAGCCTTGGTTTAAGGTGTCTTCTGAACGGGCCCGTTGTCAGGTCTACCATTTTACTGCTTTCAGGGAAGAAGAAAATAAAGCAACAAGCAGGAGCCACTGAGTCCATTTGGAAGAGGAAGGCAGCAGGGGCACGTTTAGAAGTTGGAAAGTAAAAATATTGAAGCTGGGACAGTGTGAACTGAGATTAGGGGAGAGATTAAGATGGGTGGGGAGGAGCAAGCAGGTCTTCCTGGCCTTAAAAATAAGGAACAACACAATAAGGTAAAGGAAGTGATATGGATCACTGGCTGATTCAGAATCAGACCCATTAAGGATTTCCCACAAACCTAGGTCAATCCAGAGGTATCAAGAAGGATTAATGGGATCACCTGAATCGGCAACAAAAATGTATGCAGAGAAGAGCATGGCCCAAATAAACGTGCAAAAGGACCACATGGGCCACTTGAAAGAGGAAGAATAAAAGGATGAGGAGAAAACGAAGAGAGATACAAGGAAGTCACAATTGTAGGACCAAGGGCAATGTACTCAAGGAGATGAGATCAAATTATCAAGCTTCTATTTGCCCGGTATGTATAATAAAAGACCAGTATGACTACAAAACACCTGCGAATAGTGAGGATCCAGAAAGGTAACACAAATTCTAAGAGGTGGGCCAGTACCATGTGTCAATGTGGGATCCCAGGGGTGGTGAATTGTTTTGAGTTTCTAAGCAAAAACTTCAAACTGATATCTTAATCTAAGTATCACCCCTGCCTCTTCCCCACACTCACAAACAAATGAGAACAAATTTGAGAATCAATTCTGCAAGCTCAGCTCTTCTCACCATCTCAGCTTCAATGACGAATCCTTTTAAAATGCACTTTTCATTTTAAAAATGAATATTTGTACATGGCAGGAGATTAACACTTACAATACCATACCTAAAATGGAATAATTTTAACTAGCATTTTCTTCTAAATTCAAGATCATTGACACGCCTGGTTCCTTGTGATAACAGTCTTATGAACTCAAGTCTCCTTTGTCAATTGAAGACAGCTGGATGCCTGCCATTAAAACTGGATTATAGTCAGAACCTGGAGAGCTCCTGAAAGGTTCCAAGGTCTAATATAAACCTTCTCTTTAAAGCACTGAAGTAACAAAGGCCTGACTGTATAACAAGTTTGTATGCAATGAAGTTTTCATTAAAGTATGAAAAAGGCTTGAACAGTCTTGCCTAAAAGGAAAAAAAAAACTTGACTTCTCTAAGCCCTCAATTGGATTTGTCTTTGCTTTCTTTATATAAAAAAAACTGAACCATTGAGCAATTACAGTTTAATAGTTGTATCACTGACATGAGACACTCTTCTTTATCTTTTACTTCCTCTATTATGTTTATGAAAAAACGAAAATAGAGACTATTGAGAGGTATATATAATATAACTCAGGTTCCTTTGGAAACAACAAACCGCAGTCACACACAAACTTCTTTCAAATCAATATCTGGTCTCTGCAAACATTTCATTTCTAGAAATAATGGGCTCTTTATCCGTTCAATAAAACACCTGTAACAAAATTTGTTTTCTTCTATTTTCCTCCCTACAGGGCTACTTTAAATAAAGCCTGAAGAACTGGATGGCTTAGGAGATGCCTTATTTCAGAGGTTTTGCCATTATTCCAATTCCTTAGCCACATATATCACATTCTGTTTATTCAGAATGTCAAAGTTCCACAGAAGAGATACAAATAATAAATAAACGAACACATACATACATACACACACACACACACACACACACCCTTCAGCCCATGTTCCCCAGCAATTGGTGAACATAGGCATACTACCTCTGATACTAGAAATAGCATATAGCCATCAGGACTAATAGCCATTGATAGCCTTCTCCTGCAGGAATTTGTCCAATCACTACACCCTTTTTTCTCTCCTGAATCTCCCACCAATCAGCTTCATACGATGACCCTACATTCTACTATTATGAGAGAGGAAGAAAAATGTCTCCCTATCCACTTTCTCCACATCATGCAGAATGTTGTATACCTCTGTCTTCCCTTACTCATCTTTTCTCTAAGTTAAACAATCCCAGATGCCACTGATTTCAATAAAGTATGTACATCAGCCATAAATAACATCAAACGTGGTATGCAAGCTTATTTTTGGCATTTTTGAAATTTACAAAGAAGTGTTACTGTTATTGTGCCTTTCATCAGATGTTCACAAAACATGCTGTATACAGCTATTTAAAACATATATTACTACGGTAAATTGTGGATAGGTCCTCCTTGTCAGTAGAAGAAGTGGAAGTATGGCACAATATTTTGGATATAAGAAACATATAATGCAGATTCCAATTTTCTTATTTAAATTTGTAACCTGACTTTCCACTAATAATACTACTCAAGGTGGCTTCCGTGTTATTGAGCTTCCAGGGATTCTTTGTTTAAAATATAAATAAGGCATTCTATGCCATTTTACAGGACAGAATTGCTTTCCCAGCCCATACAGATTAGAATGGACAAAGGCCATATCACCAAATCAAGATAAAACCCAGTATTCCTAAAACAAAACATGTTTACACCAGTAAATAATTTGTGATTACTGGCAATATACGCTTGGGATAAATATACAGAATCCCAAAACATTTTAATTTTGTGAGATACATCACAAGAGGTATAAGCTACATTCACGGGTTAAGATGCCATAGCCTGTAATTCAGTTTCATTGAAAAATTGTGTCTTACTGCCACCTGCAGTTTTGAGAACACTTTCTCCACATCATGCAGAATGTTGTATACCTCTGTCTTCCCTTACTCATCTTTTCTCTAAGTTAAACAATCCCAGATGCTGTAACCTTTCCTTGTAGGGGAGTTGCTCCAGCCCTTGATCATTTTAGTTGCCCTTTTCGGCACTTTTTCCAAATCTAGGATTTCCTTTTTTAGAAACATTGACCAGAGCTATACACAGTATTCCAAATGTGGTCACACCATTGATTTCTATAGGGAGAGTATGATCTTGGTGGTTTTATTCTCGATTCTTTTCCTAATTATGCCTAACAAGGGATTTACATTTTTCACAGCAGCTGCACATTGGGTCGATATTTTGTTCATGCTGCTCTCCACAACCTCAAGATTTCTTTCCGTTTGAAACATAGATCAGGTACCCTTGATAAGAAATTCAAAATATTCAAGATTCAAATGGAAATCATGCATTTACACTAGAGATTTCAAGTCCAAAGAATTGAAGTGAAAAATACATATTAAAGAACTTCTGTTTACACATTTGCCAAATACATGAATCAACTCAGAAGGCCATTCCATTCTACAACTTCAAAGGGCCAACCATTCCCTCACACTGCTCTATCTTAGAAAGATGATCAAGTAAACTCTCCACTTCCATAACTGAAACTGGGGGCCGCAAATCTGAACAAGAGCCTTTGTTAATACCATGAGATTAACAATAAATAAATAAAATCTAACACCTTGGTTGCTTTATTAAAAAGAGAGAAAGAATGCTGCTACTGTTATTTTTAAGAAATGTTTTAAAGCAATTTTTCACAGACAGTATCCAAAGCTGCCCACACTAACAGGACCCACCGCTAAAGAACAACGAGGAACTATCGGTTCGAAAAAGCAACCCCAAGCAAGTGGAAACACTCGTTTTTGGAACAGGGCAGGTCAGCGGAGCTGAGGTTGTTTTTGGAACCGCTAGCTCCGTTGCGTGAGTGGTTGGTGCCACTTGTGCAACAAATTGAGTGGGAGCACTGCAGCATGCTGGGATACCACCCCCAGTATTCAGACAGTAATTTCATTTTGTCATCTAAGCTGTCTTTAAAAGCATAGTTTAACAATCTGAATTTGAAGTATCCAGCCTGCCTTAATATGGAGCAGGTATTTTTAGGTGAGAAGAGTCCGGAAGAGCAGAGAATGATGAATGATGACCCAAAATAATTTCATGAAAAGTTAGTCAGTGTGAGGTTTCTTTAAAAAACAAGCCTTTCCTAATTTAGAGATGGCACCATGGAATGGAGAGGATTTTTCAAAAAGTCATTAATGCTAAGGACAGGCTGTTATTACATTATTAATAGTGTCAGCCTAGAATGTTTTATAGAGTACTAAAAAGTCCAAAGAACTCATGACAAAGAACTCTCAAAGCGAGGTCAGATTTAATTCCTCCCCGCATTTAGGGGCCATCTCTACCTGCCAGTTTAGATCTGGTCTATACATATTGAGAAGAGTTAAGAAGGACTGAAGTGGCAGAGTCCTGAGGTGGAATAGACTGAACCACTTCAGTCTGCGCAGAGCAGGAAAATCACAAATTGTCTATGTAGAAAACTCTCTGGCAGTATCCAATACTGCCCATGTACTGGTGAGACCTACCATGGTTCCCGAAGCAATTGGAAATGAGCAGAAACACTCATTTCTGGAATGAGGCAGGCCAGCAGAGACTGCAGAAGGGAGCTCCGCTGACTTGCCCTGCTCTGGAAATGAGCAGTTCCGCTCGTTTCTAGGGTCTGTTTAGTTCCTTTTGCACCCGCAAGTGCAACAAATAAGCGGAGGCACAGTGGCGGTATTGGATGCTGCCCTCTGCAAGTAAAAAACAAAACAAGAACACCAGCACAGCAGGGAGCAGGCTGAAGTACAGCTCCCTCCCTGCTGCGTGACTTTTCCACTATTTACTAGGGGTTAAATGTAGGATTGCTTTCAAAAATGGCATACTATCGCCTATTTCTGCTGTAGATGGGCTGGAGACCAGGATTTATTCAGTCAGCCTTGCAAACAGAGTAAAGCCAAATAGCAATTCCCATGGAATAAAAACACCCGCCAAAAGTCCAGAACCCTATGCCAGGAAAGGCCTGAAGATCCAGGAGATGTATTATTATTATTATTATTATTATTATTATTATTATTATTCCAACATATGATTGCAATTTGGGCAGCTCAAGGCTTTTTGCAATGTAAAGCTTATACCTAGAGAATATATTTTAAAGTTATATCAATCACTGTGTATACTTTTCCTCCATTTGGACGGAGAAGGGAAGTGGCAACAGAGCTGGGGGAGATCATCATGAAATTCTCAGTGTGCAAAAGTAATTCGGATTCACCTTCCTTTTTCAGCCATTTCACTATATTTCCTTCTTCCATTGTAGGTGACAGCGCAGGCATAAGGATTTTAACAGCAGGAGTACCTTGGGCGGAAAAGGAAAGTTATTAATATTAATATTGTTTCATTTTAACAATATTTGTAATAACCACACTTACCGGATCCACACTTACACAGCCTGAACCAAACTTACAAAGAAGGGCCTCCATTGGAATTACTTTAGAACCACCCCACATAGAATGATTCCGCAAGTTGCACCAAATTCACATAGCTAGAATATGGACCACATTATACTCATTGCAGTGGTTGTACAAGGAGTTTCCCACAAGCACAACATATAATTTGTGCCCTTATCAAAATTGCCACAGAGAGATGAGTGATGGCACAAGTAAACATGGGCTGAGATAAAAGATTGGTCAAGGTTATGTGCCACAAGCTAAACTCAGTCCATGTATTATTAACCCACACCAGTTAAGATTAATTAATTGGACCTCAACATATCCTTAAACTTAACATCTATTCCTTGGACTATTAAAGAGATAAATATGGTGTTTAAAGAGAGACGCAAATTATGCATGCAGAAAGCCATTTGTCATGTTCTTTAAAATTCCCTTTCCCAACAATTCCCTAATGCTCGATTTGTCATGGGAATGAAAAGCATATATATGAAACTACACGTCAAACAATATGACCAGGAAACTGAACTTTACTAATGAGAAACTATTTCATATTATACTAGAATATAATATAAAGGATATGCCTTTCACATTTAACCTAACCTGTCAATAATATCAGTAAATAATCATTAAGAGCAACCCATTTTGAAGGGATTTTGGAGGCTAGATTCATATTGATTCGAGACTCGGCTTGAACAATACATGGCAAACTCAAATTCTACCAATTTGTGAAGGAAAGAGACTACAGTAACCTGCCTGTGAAGTAATTTGTCAGAGTTACAACATCATTAGCAGAGAAATTCTAGAAATGGGTCATTATACATTAGGCAAGAAAGGTAACCAAGCCCAAAGTTGCAAAATCAGACCACACTGTGAAATGCAGTCTCATGAAAAATAACAACAGCACCACCACCACTGAAAACCAGGGTCAAGAACTACGTAGATAAACACAGGCTCCTATTACATTATATTATTAAGAGCTTCATGACAGTTTTACCTAGATAACAAGGAACAAAATATTATTTTAACTAAGTTTATTTTAAACTTAATTTTATTGCTGTTAGTCACCTTAAGTCCCATTTTCTTTTCTTTCTTTCTTTCTTTTTATTGTTGGGTGGAAAGACAAGGTATACATCAATCAAACAAATGAATCTGTTTTCCAGCCATTGTAATAGATGCAGGCAGGCAATTTCTGGGAATATAGGCTATGGAACACTCCAAAGAACACCCAAAATGCATTTGGTTTACCCCATAATGTAGATTGTACCATGTTGTGAAGAAACAGATCTTAACATATAAAATATGAAGTCTGACATAATTATACTGGGAGTACCTTACACCTTACATTTCCAGTTACTTCATTAAATGCATGCACCTTGATAGCGTTGTCATCTCCCTTGTATTCAAGGGGATGTAATTTCAGCAATCATAAAGCTCGACAGCAACACAGTAATGCAAGATGGACTGATTTAAAGGAAGAGAAAGAGACCAAGACACATGGTCATTAAATCATTTCTTAATTATGCAATTCAGAGTAGTTGGTTGTTGTAGCATTTAAAATATGCTATCTCTGCCTTGTAAATAAATCCACAAAGGTTATTAGTCTACTTTTTATTTTAACAGTCTGCTAAAATACTAGTAGCCTGTCGTGGCGGACAGGAAATCCACTCTGCATCAGCCAACACATACCCATCTGTGTTGGCTGATGCCATCTACCAAGCAGATTGGCAGATGCCATTTACCAAGCAGATTGGCAGATGCCATCTACCAAGCAGATTGGCAGAAAAGGGAGAGAATTGAAGAACAGGCTTCCCTTCCTCTACAACATCATGGAAACCAAGCAGGCATGTGGAGGAGTGGGTATGGAGAGATCCATCCCTCCTACACCAAACCACTCAACATGCCATTCCTTGTTACCTATGGCTATTGGGCAAGTTGTTTAATACAAGTCTGTGCTAGCTTGCAACTAAAACAGAGCCCCCTTTTTTTACGACCAACAAGCCTGATCCAAAACATCTGGACTTACAGGCTTGGATACAAAGGTGCCCTCCTAGTAGTAGAAAGCCTCTTTCATTCACAGATGGGCAATTTTTGAAGGGCACTGCATACGAAGAACTGAATGCAAATTCAGAAAAGGTTCCTTCATTTGACCAACTTCTTGTACAAGGCTTTGTCCAAGCTTTTCTCAAGACCTTTTAAGAGCCTGTTAGAGTTTGTACACCACGGCCTAGCCATCATTCATGTCTATTCATCACACTTCTCATAATGTAATGCAATCCCTGATACATTGTTGTGCTACACTGACAGAAGGCCTAGCTTATGCAAGGATACACAGAACTAGTACTTCTCCGTTCACTCATGGCTCTTTGGATCAAAGCCGTTCACAAGCCTTTTGCACTATAGGTTTATCTGCTTAGAGACAATGGGAGCAATTTATTCTCTGCATGCACTGTAAACAAGATCACTTCACTGAAGACAAAATAGAGTTTCTCAGAAGTAGGGACTGATAGTTACTGGATAAGTACAGTGTTTCTCCACAACACCAACAGTAATGGTATTATACAGACAAAGCTAAGAATATTTAAGTCCCATTTATTTGTATGGATAAGCAAAACATGAGCTTAACTCTCTACATTTTAAATCAATTAGACTTAAAATTGCTTAACTTTAGTTGGATTATGCCCTAAACATTCAGTTTGATAATAACAGGTATTCACAATTTGCCATATTATTACATATATTTATGTTTGACCTCAAAAGTCAGATTTCGTTCCCGTAGTTTTCAGTTTTACATAGAAAACGGATTTTGACTCAATGTTATGTTTAACGTACAGCACAACCCTATGCATGTTTTCTTGGAAATAAGTCCCACTAATTTCAGTAGGACTTCTTCTCAGGTAATTGGTTATAGAAGCCTACCTCAACCTACTGCCTTTCCATCATCCTTAAGCTATGACCATGCTGGCTGGGGAATGCTGGGAGTTGTCATTCAAGACACCTGGAGGGGACCATGTTGGGGAAAGCTGTTTTATTAGATTGTAATTCCACACACATATATTTGAAAATAAGTCCCATAGAACTCAGTGGGATTTGCTACCTGGATTTTGTATTCCTCAAATGATTTCTAGGTAATAGGAACATTTTTATGTAAGACTACAGATGTCAAATGTCTGGAAATGTTGAAACCTTAAAAATCCTCTCTGCAAGATACCCAGCATAGTTATTTCTTCCTTTCCTTATTAAAAGTATTGCTCTAATGTAACTTTTACTGATAGCCATTTAGGGATACTCGAAGTCATGCTCACGTGGTGTGACTAGCCACCATATCATAATGTTTGTGGGGGGGGAGGGGGTTGCATCTTGACAGTTTGGGTTTTGTTCTATAGTAGGGGCAAGCAATTTCCACTGGTCTAGAAGCCAATTTCATCACCATCCACGGAACTAAGCAGGGATCGCACCCTCCCTGGAATTGCTGCCTTGTTACCCAATTTGCCACCAAAATTTATAGAGACCTTTGTCTGGGGTCTTGTTCAGGTTATATGTTGCAACAGTCAATGAATGCAGTTCTCAAACCCCACTCTGCAATAGATTGTGTATGATATCCCAACTCTATTTCCCTTTTTCTTTTTTTAAACAACATTGAGGCTTGGGTCTATAGAACTCACTGCCAGAATTATTAATAAAGTTCCCAAATTGATCTCATCATTAGGGAATGCTGCCTTGGCCTTTAACCACTGCCACCAAAACAAAGCACCTCTAAATGCCTAAAAGAAATCAATCCCTCACAAATAGAAAACAGATGTTGAACACTAGTTTTTCCTGTTCCTCCAACTATTCCTGCTTCTTTTGGATGATTCAGATGTTTCAGGGAATACTTGCTGACATTCACTCTGATTTGACATAAAATAAGAACCTATTATGCATAACTTGGATTGCAAATAAATTATCATGTTTGGTATACTAGATTTAAAAGTATTGCTTATTCAGACAATAATTATTTCTAAATAATGTTGATAATTTAATGAGCAAACCGGATTATCCATAACACATTTTAAGTTCGTAAAGTGTCTTTATATCTATAAAGAACACTAAAAAAATTTAATGTTGCGTAATTTCCAATTATCCTGAACATTCTAGCGGGGGGAGGGGAAACAGAAAAAAAAAACTCCAGTTTTCCATGGCTTCAAAATTTTCATAAATTTTACAGCTCTACTTTACACTAAGGACACTTCTCATAAAGTGAATAAAAAGTTATATGCAATGCATAATATGCCTATTTTTAATCACAAATCAGCTCAGATGTACATGGAATTATATCACTTTATCCCAAAACAACTCTGTAAAGTCTGGCTGCGTATTATTGGCCCAAGGTCATCCAATAAGCTCTATGAGTGAATAATATTTGAATCTGGGTCTCCCTGGTTTATGTGCATCACTTAAACCACGCAGGCACTTAAAGGCATCCTGCAATGATCTGGCTAAAGCACAGTGAGCAGAGATCCAAAAAAATCTACATTCACACATGCACAACAGGCTTACAAAATTACATCTGTGTTTCCTACTATTTACTACTGTAAGTCTGAGCTTAGTGCATGCATACTTTAGGTTATGAAGTAAAATGTGTTGCATAAAATTTCTCAGCTCTGTTCCTCTGTTAACCCATGCTAATGCCAACTAGACATAAGCGGCATAAAACATATCAAAATAAATAAAACAAATCATTGATTAAATTCTACGAGAGATGTAGTTAGTGCTATTCATTAACGTGTGGTTCTCACCCTCAACCAACTTCTGCATGGCCCTATTGACAGGTAGACAGGTCTCAAACAGGAGTTTTAGAGAGAAATCCTATTGCCCCTAAACAGAGTTTGGGGGGGGGGGGCATAGAGTAGTTCAGATTCCTGGATCTAATGTCAGAGATAGCGCTCCAACCTCAGTCTCAGGAGTCGGGAGCTCCCCCAACGCCTTGCAGCGGTCACAGAGCGAACTGAAAAAAGCCCATCTAGCTGAAATACAGAGTGGGAGAAGCATGAAGGTGAAGGTCATCTTCACACTCCTTCCACTCTGAATAAGATGCCCATCAGTCACTGTGTTTGGAGACTGATGGCCATCCAGACAGGACTGTGTCCCTAAGCCATATTGGCACAAATAATGGTTCACTCCACTGAAGCTCAAGCTGGGAGGATTTCATGTCACCTTTAACCCTAGCTGGTACCAGCCTTCCTTCTGTCCCTGAGAAAGAAGGAGAGGAAGCTACACCAACAATATGCGTGGATATAAAAGAAGGGAAGAGAATTGGTTGCAAGCCCAGCAAGGCCTACAGATTCTATAGCACAGAAGAGGCTAGAAAACAGGCCACTTCCTACATCTGGTGAGAAAGGCTGCCTGTACTGAAACACAGCGGCAATTATTGTGACTGGACCATTAGTGTCTTGTCAGCTATATCTTAAATACTGTCAAAGGGCAAATGAACCAAGATTAAAATCCTCTAATTCCACATATCCTCTAATCACCCAGTTTGTTCTGTACAACAAACATAAAAATGAGGGTATAACACGTTACAAACAAAACACAACAACTTGTGCCAAATCTATGACACCGCTACAGTCCCCATTCTGTACGTGGATTTGCATTGCTCTTTAAATTTGAATACACAGCCAACTGAATCTAACATCCAGTCCCAGATGCTGAGACTAGCACCCAATCCCAGTTATTTACTAGCTAATGAACCAGGCCTGCACTTCTATGTATTTTTGGAATGCGTAGGAAACACAATTGAGGGTGCAATCGTGTGCATGTTTATACAGAAAAAAGTCCTATAAATCCCAGCGTTTCCCAGCCAGTATTTTTGTGTGTCAAAACATGCATAGGATTGTACTCTAAAAGCATCATTTTTAAGAGTAAGATCAGGTTGTTCGTGGAGGGTGATAAGTGATAAGACACAAAACTTCAATGCTGAGAATGTACCTCTAAACACCAGTTGTGGGGGCAGAGAGAGGCAGGAAAGGACATGATGCGGCTTTTCCCAGAAGTATCCAGGTGTATCAACTGGAAAAGCATCAGTTATAATAAACAAGAGGTGCTTTCAGATGGAAGGAACTTAGTACTATCAATTAGAAAGCATGGTGCAGCTACTCCCTCTGGAAAGAGAATTCCTCCTAATCTATTGTACAATGGACAGAGAATCATACAGCTCTAGCAACCTTAAAAAAAACCATCATTACCAACAATTATGTCCAGATGAATGTACAGATATTTGCTCAGTATATTTAGAACTATATGTAATCGGAATCATGAACATGGATGGGCACATGATTGCAATATTTGTAGTTTTGTCTTCTTTTATTTTTGTGGCTACATATATGCTTATTTTGTTTTGATTTAATGTGGAAATTGTTTTTTTAAAACCTGTTTACCATTTGAATAAAAATTGCTATAAGAAAGAATATCAACATAAATGTAGTATGCACAGAAGACATTAATACATGCTTAGATTAAACATTTTCAGAAGCTTACTACAATTTTTATCAGCATATTAATGGTAAGAAAAGTTGCCCAATCATTTTTCAATTTAGCACCTTTCCCTTTCTATCTGCACCAACTATATATATCTAGGGTAAGCAACTGGTGGCCTCCAGGTGTTATGGACTATAATTTCTATCACTCTCAGCCAACATGGTCAATGGTTGAGAATTTGGGAAGTTATAGTCCAAAACATCTCGAGGGCATCAGATTGCCTACTAAGAAGCACTCTTTCAGTGAAAATATTCATTTAAAGAAATTGTACATGTATGCTAAAGATAATATATTTCTGCCACCTGCAGGTTAAAATTAATCTAAATGTTGAGAAACATGTCATAGGCAACACTATAGCAGGGTTAGAGAAAAGATGTGCTAATGCTTTAGTTACCTTTTCCAATGAACATAGGAGTTTGGCTTTACAGAGATAGCCAGCTCAATTCTATAGATTCTTGTGCCATCGAAGCCAGACAAGATGGGAAGCAATAACTACTATTGTAATGCAATGTTCTTTCATTCAATATCCTATTCCTCACACAGGCAACTCAGAGCAATTTACCTATGATTCTCTGACCCAAACACAACTGAGGGCAAACCATAATTAGTATCATCAGCTGAACTTTAGCTGCTGCCTTCAGACATTTCCTGGGCGAGTGTCACGGGACTATAGGGTAGTAGGCAATGTAAGCCATCTCAGGTTATGGCTCCAGAGTGGATCAGTACTGCTAAACTGGGAACATTTTCTAACAGAAGATACAGCATATCTTGTGTAGACTAGGCACAATAGCATGCAATGAGAGCGCCTTGGTCAGTCTGCCTAATCTACACAACTTCCTTGTGTGCCACTGAGAGCGTGAAGAGTCCTGAGAAAGTCACTTATTACCCTCTGTATTCTATCACAAATTTAAATAAAGGTTTACAACATGTTCGTCTGATTTAAAAGGAAATATGAAGAATGCACTAAGTGTCTTGGCATACAAATGATCTCACAGATTGTGTGGCATATTGGTTCAGTGTAAACTGTTGTCCTCAGTTCAGATTTCACCTAAGCTATGAAATCACTAACACAGAGAACATAGTGTGACCTATTTCCAGGGAACCATCTATCCCTTGCCCTCCATCTAATTGAGACTTTTTGGCCTGACAGGCACGAACAACTATTCTGAACAATAATCTACAATGTGGGGATAATTCTGGGCCCCTGTTCTGTTGGAAAGATCATTCAGCCAGTCTGTGTGAAGTGTTTTAAACTCTTGAAATATATTGCATTATTATCAGAACCAATTTCTAAACTGCCCAGAGAGCTTTGGCTATTGGGCGGTATAGAAATGCAATAAATAAATGAAATACACAAATCATTTACTCTGTTTACAGCATTTTAGCTGAAATTGACAGATTTTTCTTTTTATTAAAGATTTGTAACTTTTTTTTAATGTTACAGAAGATTTAAAAAATGGTAGCAACCTTTAAAAATGTATGGCTGTAAGGTTGTTTTCAATTTTGTTTTTCCTTTCCTTGATACTTTGTTTGGATTTGTTCTTTTGTGTAAACCTCTTGGGGGGTTATTATCACCAAAAAGCAGAATAAAAACATTTTAATAAATAGATATATACATTCACGATCATTTCACTTTACAAAAGACAGATATGTATGTGTATGGCTATATAATGACTTCAAAATAAAAACACAACCCTGCACCTGAAGCTGAAGTAACCTCTCCAAAGGCTATGGCAGTTTCAGAGCTTTCAAAAAATTACTTTGTTAGTTCTCCAAGCTAGTTCTCAATGACCCAAGTCGAAAACAATTACAACAAGGGCCAAAACATACATTCCTTTAAAGGTGCAAAGTCCTATAACTCCCAGCATACCCCAGCAAGCACTTGTCTGTGGAATACTAGGAATTGTAGGACTTTTTTTCTGTCTAAACATGCACCTTAAATCTATATCACAAAGCTATGGCTGCCTCTACAAGAGGCATTTAAAGCTCTTTCAAGGCGCTTTAAAAAATGTACCTCTACAAGAATGGAGCGCAAATCGGGCGTAGAGGCACGTTATCTCTCCGATTATGCGCATTATCGAATGTGCGTTAAATCGCGAGTTTTATTTTGCTCCGGCCGTTAAAGCGCATTTTGCCTATGTGAACAAGTGCTTTTGCGCATTAACTACTTGTAAAGCGCATTTTGGTCATCCGTTAATGCGCTTCGCTGCCTCTCGCCGCCTCTCGTGCAGAGGGATTAGGTGTAAATGCGCTTCAGCGATTATGCGCATAATCGCCTAACCGGGCGCAAAAGCGAATCCTTGTAGAGGGGACCTATGTCTTCTTTTTTCCTTTTACTCTAGAAGGGTAGCGTCTGGATCTGAAAAGCCCCCTTACATCACAGGAAAAAGCTCTGATACCCCTGATAGGGAACCGGACCCCCTACACTTACTCTAAAGGGGGGAAATGGAGGAGGAGGAGGAGGAGGAGGAGGAGGAGGTAGCTACTAGTAGTGGAGACTGCTGGCTCTGATGTCAGCGGGGTGATGGATTTGATCTGTGTTTCAGTCAGTATTAGTCAGAATTCCAATGGAGCTATTCAAGGTGCAAAGCAGTTAGAGTTCTGACTGATCCTGACTGAAAGCTGGAGTGAATTCATCTTCCCACTAACATCAGAGCCACCAGCCTCCGCCAGCTGCTAGATACAGTTTTAGGGTGCAATCCGTATGCATGTTTAATCAGAAAAAACATCTTACAACTCCCAGCATTCCCAAGTCTACACATACATAGGATCACATCCTTAAAATAATGACTGTTTTAGTTCCAAGAAACATACCTATATCAACAGAAGGCGATTGGGCATGCTATTATGAATCCTAAACCCTATCCTTCACCCATACATACAAACACTTATGACCCCCCTCTCAATATAACTGTAGTTATAATAACAAAACAATAAAAAAGACATATTTAACCTTGTGTCCTTACCATTAAATAATAATATTTTCTCTCCCCCCGCACCATGTCTCCCTCTCTCTCACACACATGTACATAGAAACTCAGGCCCACCTTCTGATCTTCCTTTTCAATGTCATTTTTGTCTTCACACTTCTACAGCTCAGTCCCATCACTTACAGGCAGAGAATTAACAGGGCACTTTATAACTAACCAAAGAAACACTCACCCAACTGATCCTGGGTCTTATGCAGAAACCTCCAGCCCACCGCATGGGAGAGAGAGCCAAAAGCCCCCCGTGCTAAATGCCTGCCTAGCAGAAGGTTTACAACTCCTCTGCTGCAGTTATTCAGCCATAAGGAGGCTGCCATCTTCTCCTCTCTCTCTCTCCCCTCCCACAATCGAGGGCTGTCTATACCGCTGCCTGAAGGAAAATACTCCCGCTACGGCATCGTGTCCTTCACTGCCTGAATAAAAATACACACAGATGTCACGCCTCATATATGGCAACCGCACTGCCTGGATTCAAAGTGGCTTGTACGAAATTGTAATATTGATTTGCTCTGATCAAAATGGCTGAAGGCAGCAGGAGTTTGTCTCTCTCTGAAGCAGACTTTCCACCTTTAAACAAAAAAATTGTAGAGGAGCTGTGCCTTTAACAACCGCACAAGAGGCACAAAATCAACAGGTGGAGCTGTTTCCATGCTAGAGAGTGAAATTTCAGTAAATGTTCTGCTTTTCATACAGATTTTTCCCCCTTTAAGGCAAAGGGCCTTTGTCCATTCAAAATGTGACTGTCCCTCCTGTAAGGGTGGCCAGAAGATAGATCTTTGGGTGATTTCCAGATTGGAAAGGATGTCTGACTCCCACTTGTTTTAACAGTAGTAGCAACAAAAATGGGGGACGGTGTAAAAGCCGGAACGGAACGAGCCGGAACGACCCCTTTATATTAAAAAAAACCATGCCAAAAACAGTGGCATGTGTTAGAAACACTTGAGAACAATATTTTAGGACCGAAACCATTACAATATTATATTGTTATTAACCCCATAGCTCCCAGCACAATATCCGGAACAGAATGGATGGGCCGGAACGGCCACTTCCGAATGACTGAAACCAACCAAACGCAACCATCACATATTACTAGGTGGGACAGATACAATACAGCACAAAACAGCCACGAAAACCACGTTCCGGTGACCGTTCTGGGCCATAGTCCATATTGTGCAAAACAGGCCGGAACGGCAGCTTCCAAGTGAGCCAACTCAACCAAACTCTCCACTCACACTTACTGGGTGGGACAGATGCAATACACTAATAAACAGCCACAGAAACCACGTTCCGATGCCCGTTCTGGACCATAGTCCATATTGCGCAAAACGGGAATTGGAACGTGGTTTTTGTGGCTGCTTGGTGGCGTATTGTATCTGTCCTACCTAGTAATGTGTATCTGTTGAGTTGGTTCACTTGGAAGCTATATTCAGTGCAGGAAGTGTTGAAGCAATACATGCAAGAATACAGATGAAGGACGTTATAAAAATAAGCAGGAGGGGGAAAAGCCTGAAAAAAGTAGGCAAAGCAGGAGCCAATGCAGGAAATACAATAGCTTCTATATGTATCAAGTGATTCAGCTATTTAGAAAAATCTCCATATGCTATCAAAGTGGTTATTAGAGGGGCATTTGTGCCTGCATATACATCAGGGCAGTAGTTTGCCGTAAGTAGAGGTGGTCTCTGCTCAATAGACATTAGTCCGTGACTGCAATTTAGTAGCAGTGGAAGCTGGTGGCTCCAACGTCACTGGGGCTGTGTATCCGCGTTGAGTTCAGACAGAACCAATCAGAATTCTAAAGAAGCTATCCAAAGTTTGGAGGGGGGGATAGGGTTCAGCCCTGCATCACACTTTTGCTCCTCTCGTTGTTCAGGCTTGAATTTCGGATTGATTGTCCTTATTATTGCACTTTAGCCCCTCTCCCTTGGCCATGTTGTTTTGCAAGGGGCTCCAAACGAACTCCTCCCTGCGCCAGGAGTTGGGAAGGGCCCGGGGTCTTTCTTTTCGGATTCAGCAGACCTGGCGAGGCAAGGAAGGAAAGCCTTCGGTCGCCTCAGTACTATGGCTGAGCAACGCGGGGACAGCGGTTGCCCGTGCAGAAATGGCCTGGATGGCGCTAAGGTAACGGGGAGAAGCAAGAAAGTGCAAAATCCGTCTCCGTCCTCGTGCAGAGGAGGTGAGGCGAAAACGTGCTGTTAACTGAAGCTCTGAGAACTTCCCGTCGCCGCCTTCTCTTTAGGACGGGGTCTGTCTGAAAAACAACAACGTGTTGATGTTTGGAATAGGGTAGGTACCAGATCCCTTTTTGCGTCAAGAGAGGTTTAAAGCTCTTTCAAGGCGCTTTAAATAATTTACCTCTACAAGAACGGAGCGCAAATCGGGCGTAGAGGCCCGTTATCTCTCCGATTATGCGCATTATCGAATGCGCGTTAAACAGCGAGTTTTATTTTGCTCTGTCCGTTAAAGCACATTTTGACTATGTGAATAAGGGCTTATGCACATTAACGACTTGTAAAGCGCATTTTGGTCATCCCTTAATGTGCTTCGCCGCCTCTCGCCGCCTCTCATGCAGAGGTATTAGGCGTAAATGCGCTTTAGTGATTATGCGCATAATCGCCTAACCAGGCGCAAAAGCGAATCCTTGTAGAGGGGACCTGCCGATCCAAAAACATCCACAGAGAAAGCTTTACTCCACGTTTGAAAATACTGCTCTAGCGATACTTCTTCCTCTGTTTAAAATAGCGGCACAGGCTATGTAACAAATTAGAAAGGAGCAAAAAGAGGCAGGGAGGTTTCACCTACGTAATTTCTGACTATCATACAGCTATTTAAAGATGCTGTGCGAGAAAGCAATCCAACCTACTACCTGCTGACTGACAGTAGGTGGTGAATGTGAACATATCTTTTTGGGGAGTCAAATCAAATGTGCCTACTGTTTTTATTGGAGAGAGGAACTGTGGGTAGTATCCAATGTTAGCCCTACATTGTCATGACTAACTTAAGTCCCATTCATTTCAGTCGGTCTACTCCATGCAGGACTAACATTGGATTCTACCCATATTACCAAGGGGCTGTCTATACGCATTGTATACCCTGTGGTGGCTGTGCAGTGGCATTGCATCGTTTATACAACGCAGCCGCCAACTCCAGCCACCACAAACTTTCTCCCTGAAACTGCGTGCTTTAAAAATTGCTGACTTGGCACAGCTTTTTCCTTTGCTGTGAGGTCACCACCTTCTTTCTGCCGTCTGTTGGTGGTAACTTCACTTTGGGTTCAAGCTTGGAGCATTCTGGTGGGGCAGATAAAAGCCCAGGGTAGGTTGCAGTAAGTCAGGAAGGCAGGGCAGGGGGCAGGCTCAACAAGCTGCATGGCTGCCAGATCTGCGTCTTTTTCAACCGAAAAGCCCGCACTCTCTCCTGCAATCAAGATTTAGCTTTCCAACCCTGCAGCTACGATGCTACGGGGTTTTGAGGGAACAAGTGGCCAAGGTGTCGTAGTCAAGTCAGGGCCCAAGTGTTAAAAGCATGAGAAATTCTGAGATAGACTATTTGGGTTGGATGTTTTCCAGCACTGACCATCAAAGCACCACTAGCAGACTCCTTTGACTTTGCAGAAACAGTGAAGAATTCTCTCATTTTGTGTATTCTATGTAAAATGACACTGACAGGACAGAGTGCCTTTGCTAACTTTCGGTCCTCGCCTGGTAAATTCACAACTTGCAGTACAGTCCTATTCATGTCTACTTAAAAGTAAGTCCCATTGAATTTAATGAACCTTACTCCCTGTTAACTGTGAATAGGATTGCAACTTTAGTCTCCTACCGTTCCCCAGTTTCTAATTCACACTCTTATATGAAGCTTTTAAGTGGCATTTGGGAAAGTGGTTAACTTTCCTTACAGGACTATTGGAGAGCAGTGCTTAAAAACTGCTTAATTTTTTCAGTCATTTTCAATTCTTTGTTTCCATATGTGTCTTTTAAATAATATCTTTATTATTTAAAATCTTTAATTGTTGTAGCGAAAAGGGTATTATTATTATTATTATTAATATTATTTATTACCTTTATATACCGCCCCATAGCCGAAGCTCTCTGGGCGGTTTACAAAAAGTAAAAGATTGAACATTAAAAAATCAATATTCAAAATTTAAAACCATAAAACATAAAACAGCTGATATTTAAAAATGGGAATTTCAGCAGGTATCATTTGTATGCATGCAGCCCCTGGTGAAATTCCCTCTTGATCACAACAGTTAAAGCTGCAGGAGACTTGCCTAGCATGACCAGATACAAAAGAGGGCAGGGTTCCTGCAGCTTTAACTGTTGTGATAAAGAGGTGACTTCACATACAGGAGCCCTTTCCTCCTTTCCATATGGTCACCCTATATTGAGTGCTTAGATGCAGCATGTCCTTTGTAATCAACTATTTTGTGGACTCAGGAAACTGTATGTTTTGTCCAAGGAAAGAGGCAGATCAGAGTAACAGCTGGCCTTTGTGTTTTTAGAAATGGGGATCATCCATGTCCCTAAATGCATTGTTAAGTATACAACACTTACCACTGGCTAATTCAGTGGCCATATTCCGACAATCAGGGGGGAAAAGAAACCACAGTGGCTTCTTTTCCCTGCCCTGCATCACTGTGCACATGACCGCCATTTTCATAATTACCCACAACACCGACTGGGTTGCCATGGGTTGTAGGTTGGCTAAGAAACCACCCCCGCTATACACTGCACCATTTTTAGATGAGGCCTCATGTACAAGAATTTGGCTTTACGCCTTGTTAGCTGATTTTGCGCATATTCGCAGAAGCGCTTTATCGTAAATGCTTGTATGCAGGAGGTAACTGAGCACTCAACAGGTGACCTTACTGGTTGTTTCAATGCACTTTACAGGTAGTTAATGCAGATAATCGCTTGTTCACATAGTCCCCCCCTTTAACGGCAAAATAAAATTAGCTATTTAACGCGCATTCGATAATGCGCATAATCGGATGTTTAAAGCGCCTCTATGCCCGATTTGCGCTTCGTTCTTGTAGAGGTAATTTTTTTAATGCGCCTTGAAAGAGCTTTAAATGCCTCTTGAGAGGCAGCCTGACACGGCAGCCCACTCTGCATTGCGGGTAATTATGAAAATGGCGGTCACGTACATGGTACGGTGGCTTCTCCCCCCCCCCCCCCATGATTATCCAGTCCCTGTCATTGAAACCACAAATATCCATTTTGAGACTAAATCTATCTAAACTCTGACCTCGTGACTACAACATCTTGCCAAATAGTGGGACTTTACTATTTCTATCGCCCGCCCCTACTTTTCATACCATCTAGCATGATGAAAAGTTCTTAGGAACTCAAAAGCTTGCCCATTTTAGTGGAATTCTGGGTTCATCCTAATGAAGGTAGTATCCAAGTCTGGTAAATATAGTAACAGAAACTCATGGATCTTGGCTGAGTTCTTTTCCTTGTAACAGACAGCTCAATGTTACTTATCTGTGTGGAGGTGGCTGAAAATGCTTTCATGTGGCGCCACTCCATGTGTGGCCATTTGTGTTGGGCTTCTTGCATGAGTCAGCCTAGGCATATGAACATTTATCATGTCAGCATCGTCCTGGTGGTGCTGAAACAATCCACTTAATTGGGATTACTTACATGAGAACTCTGCTATGAATTGCCACTATAAGAAGAAATGCTCTACTGAAGTAACATTTGAACCATCTTTAACTATACTTAGTATTTTAAACTGAGATTGTATATAATTTATATAGTTGGCTTTTTGAGCAGCGTGTCCTTACTTGTATTGTACTGAGTCAGTAAGTTAGGATAGAAGAGCTGTAACCATTGAGGCCTTGTTCACATGTTGCATGACCATAATGCAGTCTGGAACTATTTATTCCTGACATTTACAGCTCACCATTCAAGGTAGCTTCACAATACAGCATGTAATTATGAAGAAGTAATTATGAAAAAGGTCAGTATTGTATAAACTTATTGGCAGCAAATCTCCAGGGTTTTAGATGGATCTTTTCCCAGCTTTTCCTATAAGATGTTCACGATTAAACTTTGGACCTTTTGCATGTGATGTACGGCTGAGCTACAACCCTCCACGTTGTAGAACATTTTCAGAAACCATGTGGTGGCAAAGTGCATTTACTTTTTTCAGTATTTTTTTACATTGAGGTCTTTCACTTGTATTTGTAATATGAGTGGTGGGGGGACTGATTAAAGAAGTTAGTGGGATAATACAGTATAGTGCTTGATTAACTCTTTCCTATAGTCGTGCGGCACAATAATCACCGTGGCATTTGCAAGACAGGCAGAGGTATTTCTCATCTATCGCCTATCTGTACCTTACTACAAAGGTATAGTGATATTCTGTTTGCCACATCTGAAAAATTTGCAGAACCTAAAAGGGTACAGGAAAAAGCAACAAAAATAATCAGAATTCCCCTGGAAGGAAAGGTGACTTTGGGGCTTTTTAGTTTAGAATAAAGGTGAGTAAGGGAGACATGATAGAGATTTATAAAATTATGCCTGGCAGTAAAGAAAGTGGATAGAGAGACAGTTTTCTCCCTCTTTCATAATTGTAGAACCTGGAGTCATCCAATGAAGCTGAGAAATATGTATTTCTTCAAATAGCCCATAGTTTAACTATGGAATTTGCTACCACAAGATGAGTTTATGAATTAACTAGATTAGATGGCTTTAAAAGGGCTTTGGGCTACTAGTCATTGTGGCTGTATGGTATCTCTAGGCTCAGAAGCAGCATACCTCTGGATATTGCCTTTATGTCCTGCATTTAAGCTTTTCATAGGTATCTGTTTATAAGAGGAGCTGTAGCTGAGTATAATAGAGAACATGTTTTACATGCAGAAAGTCCCAGGTTCAATTCCCAGCATCAATACTTAGGGCAGGCAAAACTCTGGCATGAAAACCTGGAGAGCTAGGTTAATTTGGTCCCGTTTAACTTCAGAACCTACATCAGTTTGGTTCTAGATGCTCTGGTGGATAACTCAGCTAAGTCCAAACAGGCAAACATTACTAAAGACTAAAATATAAATAGAAAGCTATTACATGCTTTATTTCAGAAAATAACAATGATTAAAAAAAGATGGTGTTATATGAGCATTAGAAACTTTCTCTTTGATTACATATCGGCAGTGAAAGAGAATGTAACGTAAATATAAGATTACCGGCCAGAGCAATCCTATAGTGCTCCAAAACAGTGTTCAGGGGGCCATAGGATAGTTCAGATTCCTAGATCCAAGGACAGAGACAGCACTCCAACCTTGAGCTACCTCTCCTTCCTCCTTGCAGCCAGTGTGGTGAGAACCATGCCGGCTGCCTCTGCCAGCTCACAGATGCAAGCTCGGAGAGGAGGTGAAGGGGGTGGTTCTGTGGCAGGGAGAAGACCAGGGCAGCCGGCTATGAACAATCCTCTGGCTGCCGCAGCCTCCTTCCATCCACCATCCACTCCCCAACATCTCAAACTGGATGGGTGCAAATGCCTGTCTAGCTAAAATGCAGAGCAGGGGGAATGTGAAGGTGACTATTGTCTCCACACTCCTCCGATTATGCATTGGATGCCTGTCAGCCTCCGAGTTCGGAGGCTGATGGGTATCCAGATAGGATTGCGCCCTAAAAGAATTGCAGTTCACAAAGTGGACACTACAAATGTAGCGAGCGAGATAACAGATTGCGCTTCTAACATTGTCGTTATGACTCCTTCTCAAAAACCCTCGCCTTTACTACTTATGTTATAGAGCTAAACTAAAACATTTTAAAATCGCTATAATTCTCCTTTTTACTTGAATATAAAAAGCTAAGCTAAAGCATTACTAATTTCTTCCAGGCGTGTGAAGAATTAAATTTAGTTAAATGTAGAATCTAGCATGAAACGAAAACCAAAGACTTGGAAAGAATTCCAAGTTCCATCTTCAGAAATAAAATAAAGCCGGTGTTTAGAACCCAGTTAGGTAGGTTCTGAAGTTAAACAAGAATGAATTAACAAGCTGGTGCCCGTCAGTGCCAGCAGTGCAGGACTAGATGGACCAAGGGTCAGTATAAGGCAGCTGGACTAGATAGGCCCTGGATCGACCAAGCAGAGCTCTTACAAAAATTGAGGTGTTCGTTCTGGCTCCTTTGCCAGTTAATGACTCACAGGATGTCAGGCTGCTGATGGCTACACACTTGACCTGTACTGTCCCAGTCCAATGTGCAGCAACTGCTCTGCTTAGCAAATGCTTAGGAATAGGGTGACCAGATAAAATCCAGGTCAGGGCTCATGTAACTTTAACAGTTGTAGAGAAAAGGGAATTTCAGCCAGTGTCATTTGTATGCCATTAGTTCCTGGTGAAATTCCCTCTTCATCACAACAGTTAAAGTTGCAGGGGCCCTGCCTTCTTTTGTATATGGTGCCTCTAGTATAGTGCATGCACCGTTAACTGTTGTGATGAAGAGGAATATCACCAGGAACTAATTGCATACAAATGACACTGGCTGAAATTCCCTTTTCTTTACAACTGTTAAAGTTACATGAGCACTGACCTGGATTTTATCTGGTCACCGTACTTAGGAATGCTTTTGGCTCAACAGCCTAATGGCTGCAATGTGGCTGTGCCTGCACAGGTCTTGGAACCTATCATCAAATCATTTGTATGTTTGTGTTGGTGCTTGAAGTGGCACATCTGATCTTATGACACAAGCTTTGTTCAGTTAATTGGTAATCAATATTCACACAATCAAGCTAACTCATGATAAACTCTACTCATGAATGGCCTATTACAGATTATTTGTAAATGATTTGAGGCCTTTTTATGCAACCTAAAAAGGAACCCGATAGATAAATGCTTAAATTTCCCTTGATATGTTAGAGCACTTGACATTTTTTTGCCATCAACATACTTCAGTTCTGTTGGCTTAACAGTAATTCTGTATTTCCTTGGTGAATCCCTTTGCAAATGTCTGGTATTATGTTGATATTTAGCATATGAAGCTCATCTTGAAAGATGTTCCGGTGAGATGAAATTTAGTTTCAGCTTATGCAAATGTATCTCATTTTTCTTCGCAGCAAATAGTGTGTATAAAAGCTAGACTAATAGATGATAACATGAAATGTTTCAAAGGGATTTTGATTTTTATAGCCAAATCCAGATTAGTAATGATTTGCAACATTAAGTGGTGTAAACCTGCATAGTTACATTGTGTTCAGTAGCAATACTCCTGTTGGCATTAACTGCGAAGCTGCCCTGAAGTATGTTTACTTGGCATATGCTAAAATGTGGTAAATGAAGAATGACAAATTGCAGTCGTTAATGGTAATTTCAGCAAAATTCCATTTGAAAGCTATCTTTTAACTCCGTTACTGATGACAGCTTCACTATCTAGCTGAATGGGTTTAAGAAATCTAATTTCTTTTTTCCCTCCAATTTAAATATAAATATTTAGGAAACTTGGAAAGGATCTTTCCTTGATAAAATATATACTTCAGTTCTAACTAAATATTTAAAATGAAGTATCTATTGTGCATCTTCGAGAGAAATCCTATGGCCCCTAGACAGCACTTGAGAGGCCATAGGATAGTTCAGATTCCTGGATCAGAGGTCATAGACAACACTTTGACCTCGGATCCAGGTGTCCAAGCTCCCGTCCCTCTCGTAGTTAGTATGAACTGCACTGGCAGTCTCTACAAGGCTGCAAAACTGACCTCAGAGCAGAGGGGAAGGCCCTGTGGGCAGGAAGGGGAGGGCACTGTGGCACTGTGGCGGTCTATGAAGAATTCTCCAGCTTTCACAGCCTCTTTTTCTCCCACTCTGCAGAGACCCAGCTAGATGGGCGAAAAAGCCTGTCTAGCAAAAATGCAGAGCATGAGCAGTGCTCCTCCCACTCTACAGAGGATGCTTGTCAGCCTCTGAAGCTCCGAGGTACTGTGATTTTCTGTGCCTATCATAAAAGAACGAGGAAGCTGTTCGTCTAAGGCTCAGGGTCTTTTTACCTGAAACCATTGTAAGGATGTATGATGAATTCCTATCTGGTCAACAATAACCAAGCATATAGATCACAAATTTATTAGAGCCAAACTACATGGTATGCTAATCATGTAAGCACGTAGAGCCCGATTCAGATTTCTCTCCTGCTTGTTTTTCCATCACTGAAATTCTCTCCCCTCTGTATGAGGTGGGGGTTAAAAAAGAAGAAGAAGAAAATCCATTGATTCCAGTGGAGACTTAAAAAAAAAAATGCAGGGAAAGGGGGTACCAAGTGGGAAGAAGATTTAACCCTATACTCCTGGAACATCACGGTCCTGATCTGTATCCAGACTGTGCATGCTTACACAAGGGTAAAAAATAAGACAAGACTCAGCTACACACAATGTCATTTAGGTAATGTGTACTTTGGCCCTTAGAATAGCAACAAACAGGAAAAATTGTGTTAATTAGAAAAATTATTGGGGTTAGAGCCCTCCTAAATTACTTTGGTCAGCACCGTGCCAGATGGCATAGAGGACCTGTGCCACTATGATCATGGCTTGTGTGTGGGTATATCACTTATAGCCCCAGTGTGTAGCTTATGTGGATAGTATGGCTGACTGTATGACCCTGACACTCTTCTGTTTCTGGACAAGAGTGTTCCAGGCAGCATGGCAACATACAATCAACTTTTATTTTCAAACATACCAAGTGGCCCAAAAGTAGGTATACAGTATACTCTTCCCAACTGTCATTCTGACTCCACCCATCAACATTCTAAACAACTGTATACCTACTTTTGGGCCACCCGGTATAAGAAAAGGAGAATGGGAGGGGTGGGCATTCTGGAATCCTTCTATGCAAATCAAAATCATATAGGCTCAGTTTGGACGACATGTTAGTCAACGGTGGACTATTTAATCAACCATTGCTTAAATAGTCCCCCGTTGACTAACGTGTCGTCTGTCGGGCAAAAACTATGCCTCGGTTGGTTATTTTTTGAAATTGTTGGAGATAACCAACAGTTTGCAGAGTTGTTTTTCTGCACATCCATTGCTTATTGTTTCATGTGGCGGGCTCCGTTGATTATTTTCCCTGCCAAAAGAGTCACGAGGCAAGAGTGGCAGAACCCCCTGCTGCTCCAGCCCAGCGGGGCTCCATCGGCAGGGGAAATAATCCCATGCCGGCAAGCGCTTGGGGAGCCGCCGATCGTGCCATCCCTGGGTGGGCCACCACCGATCACAACGCCCCACGTGTTCCCAGGGATATGCATGTTCCTTGCCCCACCCCACATTCCATCTGGAGTTTGGCTCAAGGGGATAGAAGTAGGCTCTTCCATCCCCTCGAGCCAATCCCCAAATGGATCGCAGTGCAGGGGGCGAAGGATGTCTCCTGCGGCTGGATGTGCAATATCCAACCCATAAGTAATCTATCCACTGATATTGGTGGGGGCAAGGATCTGTGCTGCTGCTGTGTCCCCTGCTACAGGAGGGACGCAGGAGAATCAGATGCACGAGCATCTGTTCTGGTGAATGGGGAGGGGACGCAGAAGAATCTGTCCTGCTTGTCATAGCAGCAGCACGGATCCTTGTGCATTCCCTGCCCCTCCATTGCCATCATTTCCATAGCAATGAGACAGTGGACAGTGTTGTTATAGCTGCCCCATCCCTGTTGCTATGAAGATGAGGGTGGCGGTGCTGAAACAACTGATACCCTCTAAGTGGCGCAGTTCTCTCAGTGCCAATGCGCCCTTCGCCAGTGGAAGCCTCTTGGTGCTTGACACATTTGTGGTGAGTGTGTGCAGAGGAACACCCGCCATGCCCAGCACAGAAGGAGGAAGCTCCAGAGCAATCTCCTCACGTGTCATACGACAAGAAGCTTCCGCTGGCAAAGGATGCATCGGCACCCCCATCGCCTGTCCCTCTGTGTCAGCTGCAGTGAGAACCAGCGGGCACGTTGCCTCCAATTACAAGGGAGGCAACGCGCCTGCTGGAGCAACAGCACATTAATTCCACCTCCTGTCATGCGAAGAAAGGGCTTCACCGGCACTTTCTCCTGCGACAGCAACGGTGCATCTTCTGCAGTGGCCGTTGCCGGAGAAAGAAGCGCTGAGGGAGGCATCCCTCCTCTTGATAGGAGGTGGGATTAATCCACCGCCACGGCTGTCACTCCGGCAATGGCTGTGGCAGATCTCTGTGCGTTGCGTCTCTCCTCCCACTCCGCTTCTCCCCACAGAATGGCGGTGCCCTGATAAGGTAAGCGGTAACCAGCACTACCATCGGTAGGGAGGGTCAGGGGAGAGAGAAATGACAACTCAATGGAGTGAGGGATAGTCCATTCCACGGAGCAGCACTTCCATGTTGCCCCAGGGCGCCACATTAATAGTAATCCGTGGAGTGTGGACTATTCCCACTCCATGGATAAAGTGTCATCCAAATGCACCCATTGTCTCACACAGTTGGTTTTAAGAAAGGCTTCCACCCACTTCAAAAAATCTTAGTTATTTGTACGATCTTCAGTTAATTGATTCTATACAGAAATTAATCAATTAAATTCATAAACATACTCTTTGTTTTCAGATAACATGTTGCAGCAGGCTCTAGCTTCAAAGAAGTATTCTCCTTTGGTCAAAGGAGAAGTGGGAAAGTCTTCTAAATGTACTTATATTTTAAATAATTCTTTTTTAAAAAAAGTCTGATTAAATCATTTTCAATCCATTAATCTGATCAATCAGCTAAACATTGCATCCTTCCTTTTAAAAATGTAAATGTGCGATTGTTTTTTGTTTCTCCCATAGGAAGATTTGCACCCACGGAATCTGATCCCAGAGCTTTGCCGACAGTTTTACCATTTAGGGTGGGTTACAGGGACTGGTGGTGGAATCAGCATAAAGCATGGGTGAGTTGTTTTATTTCTGTTTTTTATATTAAGGTCCATGTATGGATAGATCAGCAGTTTGGAGAAAAAGTGAATACTAAAACATGACAGATGTTGAAATGTTAAGTAAGCACTGATGACTTCAAGCCATTTAGGACACAATCCTATGCATGTTTAGACAAAAAAAACCCAGTCCTACAGCTCCCTGCATGATGGAAGTTGTAGGACCTTTTTCTGTCTAAACATGCATAAGGTTGGCCTTTAAATTGGATTCATATCCCTGCAAGAGAAAGCACTTAAGTGCAATACAGCAGCTCAAGAATGTTGTGGATCCAGATAAAGAAGCTGTCTGTCTTGTATCTTTTAGGCAAGCAACTTCCCAAGGGCTCTTAGGACAGTATAAGTAATCTCCACCAGCTGACAAGAAATCATAAAGTGAACAATTTAGTGCAGGTGCATTGCTCTAAATGGAGTTCGGAACATGCACTGAGCTATTATTCACTTTCTAACTGAATGATACTTCTGAATATTTGCATTTGTGGATACCCAGCTCCTCTTAGTGGTGATAAAAGGAAAAACAAGCAATCAGTTCACATAAAGAATGAAAGGTAGAAACTTTTCTTTTTACAAGGAAAACTGCGACTCAGAGGAATCTCTACCTATAAAGCTGAAAGTATGTGTGTGGGATGTATGTCCAGAAATGTTTACCTACTTCCAGATGAGTTAGAAACTTGAAAGTTGGCATGCTGATATGTCTGGCAGTACAGTGTACAAGAAATATCTAAAAACATGAAATTTTGGATTTTAAGACTTTTTAAAGAATTTCATTAAAAAAAACCTAGGCTTATGCCTACAACTCCCAGTATGCCTTGGGCAGAACCCCCAGCATGCCTTGGGCGGTAGGCCAGACGTACCGGCTTTTGGCAGCCATTGTGAGTGCTCAGGTGGGTGGCTGCTGCATACCTTTCACAATTCAGACTCCTAAGGTCGATCTCGAGTAGTCAACCCAATTCCACATAAAAGAAAACAACCCACATAAATGGGCTGCATCCATTTGCGGTGCTTCCTCTCACCCTCCATGCATGGTTTTAAAATCATAACTAGATACAACAGTGTGAATTTGAGAGGCTGAACTCTGAACATCTTCAAAGTCACCCCATCCTTATATCGCTGTTTTCTCAGAATCTGGGGGAAGTGCACATGTGGCCTTCACACTTAAGAGAAGGGAGGGAGGGCGGCATTCTGTGCATTTCCAGAAACAGGCCCGACAAAGGGGGGCAAGTTCCTGGCCCAGCCCCAGCCCTTCAGTACAGGATTCTGATGGAGCACTTGGTGGGCAAAAAATGCGGGTTGAGGCAATCCCAGCAGGACTTGGCCAGAGCTGGGCACTTCCACTGACAGCCGCTTACCTCCCCTCCTTGGCGATGTACTCCTTGGCGGTGTATTGAGAAGCAGCATCGGCGAGAGAAGGGAAGCGCCTCTCAGAGGATGCGGACACCTGTGGCCACCAAAGGCATGCTGGGAGGTGAGTACTGGCATGTGGAGTGGCTGATTTAAAATAAAGTATGGGTTAGCAATCCAGGTCACTATGTACAAACCAGGTCACTATCTCTCAATCCCAACTTAGCTCCCACTTTCCTCATCTCTCACTGGCTGAATTCAGACAACACATTAAGCAACTGGTGGTGGTGGTGGTGAGGGAAACAGTCGTCAGTTGTGTTGCTTATTGTGTTGTGTGGAGGGTAACACGCCGTTCACAAACTACTGACGGTATGCAATTCTGCCCAAATAAGCAACTGAGAGAAACTGGCTTGCAAGTTGTTTAGCTCGAAGCCAGTTTTTAAAAGTGTTGTGTGGAGGGGTGAGTGTGTTAATGGCGTGTGGTGAGGCAGGCGGCAAGAGCGACCAAAGCAGCAGCTACCACTCTGCTACAACTGGTGCAACTTGCAGAGGCTGCTGGGATAGAACTGGGAGGACGGAGGGAGGGTGGGGAGAGGGGCGGGGGCTGTGTCAGTCAAATGCCGGGTTGACTATTAGTCCACTCAACGCCAGCCCCAACCACCCACAGTTGTGTAGGAATATGTTGTGTGGGGAGTACCCACAAAATAACCAACTGTGAGTTGGCTACTCAACCCACCATTGACTAATGTGTTGTCCAAATTCAGCCACTGTCTCTGTTCTCCTTCTACCTAACTTTCTCCAGCTGCCACAAAGAAATCCATAATCAGGGTGCCACAACTAAGACGGCCCCAATCTCCAGTTGTCTCCCACCACACCTTAGATAGTGTTCAAAGATGAATATGTTATTCAGGGACCTAGGCTTATGCCTACAACTCCCAGCATGCCTTGGATGGGAGAGAAGATTTATCGGGCTTTGGCAGCCATCATCTGGAAATGGGTAAACATTTCCGGACATATATCCCACGTACATACTTTCAGCTTTATAGGTAAAGATACATCATATAAAGCTGCTTTGATACCGAGTCCAACTATTGGTCTGTCCAGCCCATTATTATCAACTCCTAGCTAGCAGCAGCTTCTTGGGCAGAGAAAGGTCTCCCCCACCTCCTGAAACTTTTGAAAGTGGAGATGCCAAAGCCTTCTTCATGCAACACTTCCTATACCACTGAGCGTTGGCCTCTCCACCGCATCCAAATGTCAGACCCATCAAAGCAAAATGAATGAAATGGGTTTAGGGGCAAGTATGTTGGTGTAAAGTGATGTACTTTGTGCAGTTCACTTGCATTAGAAACACTGTCATTAAAAGCTGTTTTTCTATCGAACTCCTGATAACAAAATGTCTATGTCAATCAATATTGTGTTAAAATAAGAACTCTTTGAAAATCCCTGATATTCCCAAAAGATACCCTGTGAGCTTTTTATTTTGTTTTCAAATACTTGCCAGTTTAGTGATCAAATGGAATCTTACTCCTTCATAAACGCAGACAATCCCCTTCTCTGTAAGAAAATAATGCCACCTTTGTCTTCAGAGACAACGAAAGCTGTGTGTAGCTTGGCCAGTTAACCACTAGGGGTCTCTGTTCTACATGATTAGAAGTAAGAGCTCCAAAGCTCATCATCATAGCAGTATAATGATTAAAAACCACAGTTCTTGCAGGGCTTTACTTCATATCCCCCACTGTTTACACAGGTGTGTGGAATATCTTTGCCCCTTTTGTCTAAAGGCTCTGAACAGAAGTCTCGTTGGTTTCAGCAAGCTGTGCTTTGGCTTCTGTTTGCTTGAACCCATAGCCTCTGTTAACCTAACCTGGCAGTGTGGTGTTTCTGCAACAGCATATACGTTTAGAGCCATGCAAGTTAAAATGATTGCCACATTTGAAAACGTGTAATGTAACGACAGAGTATTTAATATATAGAGCATTACAGGCAGCTCCAAGTGAACATCTAAACTGTATCAACACTGAGTGTTCTAGGACTAGCTAAGCCAAGCTGCAATCAATTAACTCCACTGATGAGACGTAGCTCATATGATGGTGGAAGCAATTCCTGTTGTGTCTGTAAATGAAGCCATATGCTTCATGCTCCTTTATGCTCATAACTAAAATTCTGTTTCATCCCTAGCAATGAGATCTACATTGCTCCCTCTGGTGTTCAAAAAGAAAGAATTCAGGTAATTACTGGTAGCATTTGTACCATTCTTGAAAATAAATCTGCATCCTTGAAAATAAATAATATCTGTTTTTACTCAGAAGGAGTATTTTCCTGCAGATGCATGTGTGCCAGAATAAAAAGATGTTCTAGGGAGTCTCAGTCTCACCTTCCATTTGTTTGTCTTTAATCCTTTGAAAAAGAGAGGTTTGAAAATTGGAGGCCAAGCAAAGATTGTGGCGATTGCAAACAATGTAAAAGTGTGTGGTAATTGCACGCTTATTAAAGTCAAACAACGAAAAACAAGTTAGGTTTAAAATCAAATATAATTAGTAAGGCTGCAATACTGTAAATGCTTTTACCTGGAAGTAAGTCTCATTGAACTCATTGGGACTTGCTTCTTAGTAGAAACATACAGGGTTGCAAAGTAATATAGCATTTAAACATTATTTGTCTCTGCATTAATATTGTCCCTTTCTATAAAAAGTTGGAAAATGTCTTTCCAGCGTTATAATTAATTTACTTCATAGGCACATTAATAATTCTTAGACCACAAACGTTTTTTTTAAACTTTAAAACCCTATCAAATGCTATTCATTCTGCTATGGAGCAAACCTAGCCTCTCCTGTCTTCACAATCAATTCAGTTGGCATATTTATCAGTGATTCAGTCTATCTTGTCCCTGATCATGAGAAAGGTTGTCCTTATGCAGCATGAACTTTTATTTAAATATTCTCTCACTTTCTTTTTTAGAATCATAGGGTTAGATGGGACCACTTAGGCCATAGAGTCCAACAACCTGCTGAGCACAGGAATCCAGTTTAAAGTGTTCTTGATAGATGGCTGTCCAGTCTTTGCCTGAATACATTTAGCAATGGAGAACTCATAACCTCCCTAGGCAATTGGTTCCATTGGCTGACTTTTCTGACCATTACGATGTTCAACCAAAACTCCGCCTTCCTTACTTAAGCCTGTTATTAACTTATGTCCATTATTTACAAATTGAAAATGAATTTTAAAAAATGACCTAAAATACTGTCCCAGGGATGGGAAAAGGTGAGGTTCTGATATCTCAAGAGTCAGCCAATCAGTGGTGTTTACAACTAGCTCTTGCTGCATACTGGAAGAACTGGCTTTCCTTGAGCTTGATCTTGGATGGGGAATTGTACATCTGTATACAATTGTACATCTGTACGCCTCAGAATCTGATTAAATGGAATTTGCTTTATCCACATAGGACCACATATCTCTTTTTTCCAGCAGTTATTCAACTTGTAATGTATTTGGTTGTAACCACACCTCTCCAACACTCCCATGATCTTACTCCCATGTAAACTCTTGCTGGAAAGAGGGATGTGTGTGATAGATAGCTATATCCATCTATTATCCCAGCTGAGTGCCTATAGTTCTTTCATTATAGCCGGAAGATATGTTTGTGTGCGATATTGAAGAACGGGACATTAGTGGGCCTCCACCACACAAGAAACTAAAGAAGAGCCAATGTACACCTCTCTTTATGAATGCTTACACCATGAGAGGTATGCAGTAAGTAGCCTTCGCATAAAATGTGCATAGAAGTGTATTTCAAGAACAAAATGGAGTTTTCTTAACTGAAAAGGCAGCATGACTGGAGGGCAGCTTTACTACAGCATAATTCTATTCTTGCAAAAACAGCCAGAACATCTTGGTGTATTTATTTTACTCTATTTCTAGCATTTATAGGCTGTGGTATAAGAAAACGTTCTCTGAGCAGCTCACAAGATATAAATATGTTCCTTGACAGTGGCTGCAGATTACAAGTAAAATTAATAATAATAATAATAAAATAATATATTTATTACCTGCCACTCCCAACGGATCGAGGCGGGGAACAGCATCAAACATAAAATACAAAACTGATTAAAACACTTAAAACCAATACATCATTAAAATACCAATAAAACACCAATAAAACACTTTAAAATTCATCTGGGTAGGCCTGCCGGAAGAGATCAGTCTTTATAGATCTTTTAAATTCCTGAAGACTGGTGAGTTAGCGAATCTCTCCCGGCAGGTCATTCCACAATCTGGGAGCGGCAGAAGAGAAGGTCCTCTGGGTAACGTTTGTCAGTCTAGTTCTTGTTGACTGTAGTAAATTCTTCCCAGAGGACCTGAGAGTGCGGGGCGGATTGTATGGGAGAAGGCGATCCCGTAGGTAACCTGAACCCAAACCATGTAGGGCTTTAAAGGTAATAACCAACACTTTGTACTTCGCCCGGAAACTGATTGACAGCCAGTGAAGAGATTTTAAAACAGGTGTAATGTGTCATAGGGCCTATTATGTAACAGTTACTACCATTTTATATAATAAGCTAAAAACAATCTGTGTGTATGTGCTACCAGTCTGTTGTGGGGAAAAGTTGACAATCAATACATTTGCTTCTCAGTTGGGCTGGTGGTAGAGTGGAAAGGAAACAGGAAGATTCTGAGGGGAAATCTCACACACCAATGCTTATGGACAGGAGGAGCTGGGGGCTTTTGATGGGAATTAGTGCAAAGAGATGAAATTTCACAGCTAAATCAAATAAGATGAATATTTGCCTGCAGGACTTTAGTGCTAGTTATTATTATATTATCCTGTAAATATGTCAGTAGCATCATTTACAAGAGAGGGGTCTCTATTTTTTTTAAAAAAAAATGTTGGAACTGTTGTTTAATAACTTTGAAGAACTTGTTCAAAAGTTAAAATTTTCACAAAGGGAGTCATTTTGGATATAACATACTTTTGAGCTTTATGAATTTTTATTCTGATGATGTATGCCTTATAGGGGCATGAGTTTCAAATGCAATCCATGCATCCTGAGGAGGAGAATGTGCCAGAATAGATGTTCAAATACAAAGAACCTTTTTCGAAGAGTATTACTTCCTTCCTTTTATGCTTCTTCCCAAAGAATGCAAATACTAGAAATTTTCACTTGCATCTCTATTTCGTTGGTGGCAGCAAAACAATATTAAGGTCTTTCAGAAGAAATTAGTATTGAGCAATTGTAACAGGAATTAACGATATAAACACAGTTTTATAAGAATTATAGTCTTAATATGGCCTAATGCAGCCTTCCTCAGCCTGTTACCCTCCAGATGTTTTGGACTTCAACTTCCATCAGCCCTAGCCAGCATGGCAAATGGTCAGTGATGTTGGGTGTTGCAATCCAGAACATCTGAGGGGACCAGATTGGTGAAGCCTGGTCTAACAAATAGCCTGTATCAGGGCAGGATATGGAGTTGAGACTGCTATGGTCGCCTTAGTGGATGGTCTACGCTTATTTATTGACAGGGGGAGTGTGTCCCTGTTGGTACTTCTGGACCTCTCAGCGGCTTTCGATACCATCGACCATGGTAACCTTCTGGAATGCCTGAGGGAATTGGGACTCGGGGGCACTGTGCTTCAGTGGTTCCGGTCCTACCTCTCGGGCAGGTTCCAGATGGTGATGCTTGGGGATAGTTGCTCTTCAAAGAAGGAGCAGCTATGTGGTGTACCACAAGGTGCCATCCTATCCCCAATGCTGTTTAACATCTACATGAAACTGCTGGGAGAGATCATCCGGAGGCATGGGGCGGGGTGCTATCAATACGCTGATGACACCCAAATATATTTCTCTATGCCTTTGACAACAGCGTCAGCTAAGGATAGTGTGTCTCCTCTGAATGAATGCTTGGAGGCGGTAATGGGCTGGATGAGGAAAAACAAACTGAAGCTGAATCCAGACAAGACGGAGGTGCTTACTGTCAAGGGCCACAACCTGGGGTTGGAAGTGTGTCAACCAGTTCTGGATGGGGTTAGACTCCCCCTGAAAGGCTGTGTTCGCAGCTTGAGAGTGCTCCTGGATCCGTCGCTCCAAATGACAGCTCAGATAGATTCGACTGCCAGGAGTGCCTACTATCAGCTTCGGCTGATACGCCAGCTGCGCCCCTTCCTAGAATTGGAAGACCTAAAATCAGTAGTGCACGCGCTGGTAACTTCGAGGCTCAACTTCTGCAATGCGCTGTACATAGGGCTACCTCTGTGCCTAGTCCAGAAACTTCAACTAGTTCAAAATATGGCAGCCAGGTTGGTCACCGGTACATCTAGGGGTGACCATATTACACCAGTTTTAAAATCTCTTCATTGGCTGCCAATCAGTTTCCAGGCTAAGTACAAAGTATTGGGTATTACCTTTAAAGCCCTACATGGTTTGGGTCCAGGTTACCTACGGGATCGCCTTCTCCCATACAATCCGCCCCGCACGCTCAGGTCCTCTGGGAAGAATTTACTACAGTCAACAAGACTAGACTGACAAACGTTACCCAGAGGACCTTCTCTTCTGCTGCTCCCAGATTGTGGAATGACCTGCCGGGAGAGATTCGCCAACTCACCAGTCTTCAGGAATTTAAAAGATCTATAAAGACTGATCTCTTCCGGCAAGCCTACCCAGATGAATTTTAAAGTGTTTTATTGGTGTTTTATTGGTATTTTAATGATGTATTGGTTTTATGTGCTTTTAATCAGTTTTGTATTTTATGTTTAATGTTGTTCCCCGCCTCGATCCGTTAGGAGAGGCAGGTAATAAATAAATAAATATATTATTATTATTGTTGTTGTTGTTATTGTTATTGCATTTTTCCCAATGGGACTCAAGGTGGCCTCTTCTGTACAAGTGTCCTCTTCTGTCCCCCTGAACATCCCACATTGCACCCCAAATTAAAATGGACTTGATGAGTGAAAACAAATTGAATCTTAATCCAGACATTACAGATCTGAGAATAGGGACTCAAGCTGTGCTGGATGGGGTTATCCTTCCCCTGAAGACTCAAGCTCACAGTTTGGGTGCACTTCTGGACTCAGCCCCGAACCTGGATGCCCAGATTTCTGCGGTAGCCAAGAGTGTGTTCATGCAGTTGAGACTAGTGCATCAACTGTGTCTGTTCCTAGAGATGTCTGATCTGGCCACGGGCATGTATGCCTTTGTTTCATCCCATTTGGTTTACTGTAACATACTCTAAGCAGCACTACATTTGAAAGATTTTTCGAAACTTCCAAATTCCAGAATGCTGTGGCCAGAGTGTTGACCAGGGCTGGTTACAGGGAGTACATAACTCCCTTGTTACAGCAGCTTCACTGGCTTAACAGTCTGTTCCTGGGTAGAATTCAGAATAGTGGTTATGACCTATAAAGCCCTATATGGCTTGGGACCAGGCTACCTAAAATATTGTATTCTCCTATAAGAGCTTGCCCAGATCTTAGGATCTTTGGGAGAGGTCCTTCTTTCAACACCGCCACCTTCAGAGGCACATTCGGTGGTGACACAAGAGAGGGCCTTTTTAAAGTCTGTTCCCAGGCTGTGGAACTCCCTGCCAAAGGTGGCTGGGTTCACTCCTTCTCTGCAGTCTGCTTTCTGTTGATTTTTTAAAAGTGAATGGTTTTGCCTTTAATTTACCTAGTCTATATTAGGAGGGATATTTTGGAAAGATGGTGAGTTTATACTTCAAGAATATGTGGAAAAGGAGCTAACATTGTATGGCAACATGCAAGTCATGCCTTCCTTCAGACCATAACAACGTAAAGATTGTCTTCCCCTTTGCCCATGTAGGCGCTGGAGCAGTGATTCATACTCACTCCAAAGCTGCTGTAATGGCCACACTTCTCTATGCAGGAAGTGAGTTTAAAATTACTCATCAGGAAATGATAAAAGGAATCAAGAAATGTACCACAGGTGGATATTTCAGGTAATTTTCTGTTGATAAGAGGTTTGGGGCTTCTATTGCATTTTCTTTTACATGCAACTTTCACCTGTTTCAGAAAACAATTCTTTTTTTTTTCACAATTGACATAATCTGAAATGATTCCCCCTTCCATTTACTGGTTATCTGCCTATCTGAAAAACTATAATCAGCTATTTTCTTTTTCCTAGAATGTTGAGGTATACAGATTTTTTTCTGACCATTCTGCAGAAATGAAAGGAACTTATACTTGGTAATTTTCCAGAAAATATAAGACAAACCCTTTTCTTGCCTTTTACAAATCTATGGCAGTAGATGCAGGAGTTACTTTGTGCCATCATAGAATTTCTGGCTGAGGTTCCAGTATCCCATTACAAATATTTTGGAAGAAGTCGGTGATGCAGGAGAGAAGCCATTGATCAAAATCCTATTTCCAGCCTTTCCCACAATTTAGCATATATCTGTTCATTAATGTAAAAATATGTGTCATTTTTCTAGTACCTTGGGTGTCTCGGGCTACTTCTGCACCAAATATAACCTTTGCAGCTAGTTTCAGAATAGCTTGATCATTTGGGAGCAGCCATAGTAATACAGAATGCATAACATCTATGTCACATTATCTAATTGTTAATTCTTGCAACAACCCTCTTAAGGTGAGTCAGTATTATGATTTGCTGTATTACAGATACGTAGACTGAAGTTGAGAAAGAATGGTTTGCTTTGAGCTACCTAGTGAGATTATGGCACAGGCATGATTCAAACTGGGGAGTTATTAATTCATAGCTCAATTTCTTAGTCACAACGCTGCACCAACTCCGACTTCATTGCCCCCATTTCATGAAAAAGTCTCCCTTTCAAACTTTTCTAGTAACCAGGATATCTTGAACTGTGTACACCAAATGCAGTTTAGTAAACACTTGGAAGTAAACTAACAATTAGGGATGTGCACTGGATCGGACCCAATCCACGATCCGAGTCCGGTCCAGTGGGAAATCGGATAAATTATCCGATTTCCGATCCAACAGCTGGATTGGCTGATCCAGTCCGAACCGATCCGAAAAGGCTCCGAACCGGTGGCGGGCACCCGCCAATGAAAGTGGACAGCGGGGGGGGAGGAGGGGGGCGCTTACCTTTGAGGGACGTCCGCTCCCGTCCGGCGCCGGCGGCTACTACCAGCGGGCTCCGCGGCCTGCTCCAGGGTGGCGCGCCGGGTGATCACCCGGCAGGTTACTCTAGAGCAAACCGCAAAGCCCGCTGGCAGTAGCCGCCGGCGCCGGATGGGAGCGAACGGCCCGGAACGGTGAGGAGGGGGCGCGCGGAGGGGAGGAAGGGGGCCCTTACCTTTTAGGGACGCCCGTCCTGTGCCGGTGGCTACTACCAGCTGGCTCCGTGGCCTGCTCCAGGGTGGGGTGCTGGGTGATCAACCGGCGGGTTACTCTAGAGCAAGCCGCAAAGCCCGCTGGCGGTAGCCGCCGGCGCCGGACGGGAGCGAACGGCCCGGAACGGTGAGGAGGGGGCGAGGGGAGGAGGAGGGCCCTTACCTTTTAGGGGCGCGCGGAGGGGAGGAGGGGGACCCTTACCTTTTAGGGACGCCCGTCCGGCGCCGGCGGCTACTACCAGCGGGCTCCGCGGCCTGCTCCAGGGTGGCGCGCCGGGTGATCACCCGGCGCGCTACTCTAGAGCAGGCCGCAAAGCCCGCTGGCGGTAGCTGCCGGCGCCGGACAGGAGCGGGCGTCCCTAAAAGGTAAGCAGTGGTGGGGAAGGGGGCTTACCCCCCCTGGAGCCGTCCGCTTCTATCCGCGGGCGCCAGCAGATGGAAGCGGATGGCCCCAGGGGGGTTAGGGAGCGCGGGGGAGGGGGCTTACCTGCCGGGGCCGTCCACAGCGGACGGCCCCAGGGGGGGAGGGTGTTAGGCCCCCCCCTCACCCACCCGCCGCCATTTTTTCCTTATAGACTTGCATTGCAATGCAAGTCTATGGGGAAAAAAATGGCGGCGATCCAAAAATTACCAATTTTTGGATCGGGATCGGACTCGATCCGGTCCGGGGGGCCTCCGATTTTGTCCGAACCGATCCATGACAAAATTGGAGGTCCCGATCCGGGTCCCGATCCAATCCGGGGGGTCCGTGCACACCCCTACTAACAATCATGATATCAGTGATATATAATGGTGATAGATATTCTCTCACAATTATATTTGATTTTAGAACATAAAGTTCAATCATATATTTCTTTGAAAATCATGACTTGTTTAATTTATTATTTCTGTCACGCCTCTACATAGGTAGTGCAGTGCCAGTTTTAATTAGTTTGGTTTAAACAATGCCAGGTTATCTTAATCCCACTTTGGTATTCATTGTGCAAATTCCAGAGAGGAATGTGCTGCATCTTGCTCACAGCTGAGTTTCTCAGAATATTATTTGAATAATAAAGATAACCCACTAGAACTTCCGAGCAAGCAATTATACTTGGGAACTTAAAATTAGTTTCAAGGACGTCAGACCTATTTTGGCTTCTTACTCCTTTTTATAAAGCGAGCACTCAGAAACATCCAGCACTATTGTTTTGTAATATAATTTTCACACACTGCATAATTAACTTTTGGAATGAACTGCAATGACGTATTAGGATGACCACTAGCATAAATAAAATTAACCCTTCCTGCTGACGGAACAGCTTCCATTAAAGAAATGGGGAGGGGGTGATTCCTTCTCCCCATTTCAGCCCCCCACATACCATCAAAATTAGCTCTTAAGAATTGGGGAGAGGGCCCTCTTGAGCAGATTTGCAGGGGTGTGCATAGGAAGGAGGAGCAATTCATGTTGCACAACAGGAAGTCTGCTTGCACTGCATTGGATTTCACCCCGAATTCATGGATGAATTACTGGGTATGTTTAGCCTTGAGAAGAGAAGAGTGAGGGGAGACATGATAGCACTCTTCAAATATTTGAAAGGTTGTCACACAGAGGAGGGCCAGGATCTCTTGATCATCTCAGAGTGCAGACACGGACTAATAGGCTGAAGTTACAGGGAGCCAGATTCTGGCTGGACATGAAGGAAAATGTCATGTCTGTTAGAGCAGTACGACAATGGAACCAATTACCTGGGGAGGTTGTTGGCTCTCCCACACTAGAGGCATTCAAGAGGCAGCTGTCAGGTATGTTTTAAGGTGGATTCCTGAATAGAGCAGGGGTTGGACTCGACGGCCTTATAGGCCCCTTCCAACTCTACTATTCTATGATGTTCCATTGGCCCCATTTGTATTCTGACAATATCACTTTATTATTAAAATATTTCTAGGCCACCTTTAGGAAGAAAGCCCTCCTATGGAGGCTTCCATAATAGCATCCAATACAAAAAAATCCCATCCAATGCAAAAAAAACAAAAAAGCAATAAAGACCAGCAATCAAAACAGCCAACTGAGATAGTAGTATTTGGAAACAGAATGCTGAGGTGTGTGAGTTGTTGGTCTGACACAGCATAAGTACTTTTGCTGCTAGTAAGTTCTTAAGACAAATATACATAAAATCCAATACAATTGACACGATCCAGCCAAAATTAGCAAAGTGCAGTGCAAACCTATGCATGTCTACTCAGAAGTAAGCCCCACTGAGTTCCATGGGGCCTACTTCCTGGTAGGCTGACCATATGAAAAGTTGGACAGGGCTCCTGTAACTTTAACAGTTGTAGAGAAAAGGGAATTTCAGCCAGTGTCATTTGTATGCGATTAGTTCCTGGTGAAATTCCCTCTTCATCACAACAGTTAAAGTTGCAGGGGCCCTGCCTTCTTTTGTATCTGGTCACTCTAGTATAGTGCCTGCAACTTTAACTGTTGTGATGAAGAGGGAATTTCACCAGGAACTAATTGCATACAAATGGCACTGGCTGAAATTCCCTTTTCTTTACAACTGTTAAAGATACAGGAGCCCTGTCCTTCTTTTCATATGGTCAGCCTACTTCCAGGTATATATGGGATTGCTGCCTGAGGGGCAATCCTATGCATGTTTAAACAGAAAAAGCCCTACCTTTCCCAGCATCCCCCAGCCAGCATAGCTAGACAGAGCATCCCGGGTTTTGTTGAACTTTTCTGTGTCTAAACATTCATAGGATTACCCTTTAAGAACTTAACTTGTCATGGATCATCCCCATTGGTATTATGCAACCAAATAGTCCTACCCAGGCTTTTGGACTACCATACCCATTGAAGTCATGATTAACAGATATTTTCAAATAAATGTTGTTTCAGAAGGTGCCAAGTGTGAACAAGCTTGATTTTCACTATTTCTTGATCATTTAGTCCCTCTTTAATTTAGATTAGGCTTGCTTGAAGCTCTTTTTAACACCATTGGTCACATGCCGCTGCTGTTTTCATATCGTTAAGTGATTTGTTGGATGTTTAGTTTTGATATTGTACTTGATTTTATTACTTGTTTTCATTCATTGATAGCTACATTTGCAATGTTATGGCAGAAAATTGAGGCATACATATTTTTAAATAAATAAATCAAGAAATATAACTTATTATTTTGGGGCAGTATTTACTAGATAGCAGAAGTATAATCCCATGTCTCCCATTATTTTTTCAGATATGATGATACCTTAGTGGTTCCCATTGTTGAGAACACACCTGAAGAGAAAGACTTGAAGGAGAGAATGGCTCAGGCAATGAAAGAGTATCCAGACTCCTGTGCTGTACTGGTCAGGCGTCATGGAGTTTATGTTTGGGGAGAAACTTGGGAAAAAGCCAAGACAATGTGAGTACAACTAGGAAGATGATTTTTACAATACTAGCCCTCTGCTATTACAAATATACTTCAAGTTACACTAGAAAATGCATATAACTTTCAGGTGAAACCACCACCACCTCTGCCGCACTGGAATTTCCCCTTTTAGATTGCCCATAGTGAAAGGGCCCTTGGTCATATCATTCTATTTTCCAAGGTCGTTTTTCAAATATTTCCAGAGACTCAATTAGCATAATCACAACTTCTGCCAGTTTTAACACAGACCGGGGTGGTGGTGGAAGTTGGCAATGGGAAGCAATTCTGTTTACCAGCCGATGAAAACCAACCCCTCAGAATTCTGTCTATCACTAATTAGGGTAGCGTTCTTAATGTAGAGGGAAGAAGCTACAAAAATAGCTTTACACGGGAACGAAAGACAGTTATGTTGCTTCCATCGATGAAATGATTTACCTTGAACTGAATGGATTGTGATTTAAATAAAGTGATTTACCTTGAGCAAAATTGATTTTTTTTAAAAAAAAATCATAATCATCATTACCATGCAACAAGGTGCCAGCCTGTTTTATTTTTCCTCTTTTCTTTTAAATTCAGGTGTGAATGTTATGACTACCTCTTTGATATTGCGGTTCAAATGAAGCAACATGGACTTGATCCTACTACAGTTCCAAATGAGGAAAAGGGCATTGTTTAACAACATCTCGACATTTCTTCCCAGGATGACTCTAATATTTCAATGCAATATTACTATTGAATGGCTTTAGGCCTCATATCTAAGTAAGCAATCATTTTGCAAAAATATGCCACTTCCAGTGCCAGTTATTACCAAATTCAGACTGTTTTATGGTGTTTTTTCAAATCCTGGAGCATGTCCAAGACAGTCTGAGGCAGTATCCACTGTTGCCTGTGTGCAAGTGAGGCCCACAGCCATTTCTGTTTTGGAAATGGCCAACGCAGGCAATTCCCTTCCGCAAGCGGCACCCACAACTTGCGGAATGGAGATTTAGCACTTCTGAGGCAAGGCCTAGAACAAACAGAAACACTTATTTCTAGAACAGGACAGGTTGGTGGAGGAAATGCCCTGTTACAGAAGTGCTACATCTAGGGTGACCAGATAAAATCCAGGTCAGGGCTCATGTAACTTTAACAGTTGTAGAGAAAAGGGAATTTCAGCCAGTGTCATTTGTATGCAATGAGTTCCTGGTGATATTCCCTCTTCATCACAACAGTTAAAGTTGCAGGCACTATACTAGAGTGACCAGATACAAAAGAAGGCAGGGCCCCTGCAACTTTAACTGTGGTGATGAAGAGGGAATTTCACCAGGAACTCATTGCATACAAATGACACTGGCTGAAATTCCCTTTTCTCTACAACTGTTAAAGTTACATGAGCCCTGACCTGGATTTTATCTGGTCACCCTAGCTACATCTCCATTTTCCTTGCTTTCACAGTACAATCATTTTTCTTTAGGAGTTCATATTCATTTTGGGGAAGTACACACCTTTCAAAAGATGAAGGTCTTGTAATTTTTCAAATTACTGTTAGAATTTTTGAAATAAAAGCTATCTTGTATTATGAAAGCCACCTAATGTAGAAAAATAATGTTCAAAACAGCTTTAAATAAACTAGAAAGTGTTGAAAGAACGCCACATATAAAAGTATGCCCAAAAAAAGACATTAGCCTTCCTTTTTTGAAAAGAATAACAATAAGGATCTCTTTCACTGTCCTCTTTGTTTTAATAAGTTGGAATATATTTTCTCATGTATTGTTTTCATCATTAATCTAAAATGCATGTCTGCACAAGCTAATCGGAGGATACATTGTTCCATAATTATAGGCATTTGAGAAGGAATGGGAATCAACCTAAAAATAGTATACGGAAATGGATGGCATCTTTTAAAGGTCACTGATATTGTACAAAATCTTTTAGGGTTAAAAATTCCTCCATTTGCCTTTTTTAAAAATGCATTTGAATTTAAATCTGTCTTCTTTATAATTTAGTGTTTTTTAGTGTTTTAATAAAAGGGAAATCAGGAATACATTAAGATCATGTACAGTTCAGTATTCTTTGTTGTTTGCAGACAAGTTTAGTGGTGTGCAGTGGTATCCTATGGATTATTATGCTAGGAAATGGCCATGATTAGGCAACGGGGTGACTTATACATATTATATAATACATGAGCAGTTTTGGTATGGCTACAGTCTAGGCTGCTGCCATAAGACCTTTTAAAACAAGGATAGGGAAGCTGTGGCCCTCCAGAGGTTGCTGGACTACAAGTCCCATTGAACATGTTAGCTAGGGTTGATAGGAGTTAGAGTTCCTCACCCATGCTTTAAAAGGAGCCAAAATAGCCTTGGGATTGATGTGGCTTCATTTCTGTTCCAGAGTTGCTGTGCTGTATGGTTTGAATCAAATGCTGGCTTTTGAGGTGTCAGCCACACCATTTTATGTAAGGAAACATTTGTATCAAATAGATTCCATAGACAGGCAACTTTTAAACTATTCTCAGAGGGTTGGGGCAAGGAAAGGAATATTTTTATCCTCCCACAATCAGTTTCACTCTGGCAACTGAAAGCCAATCCAGTTAGGAAGTTCTTGCAGTGCATCCGGCAGATTCTCAAAGTTTAGTGAAACTTTGACAGTTAGAAATTCCACAATTGTGAACCAGTAATGTCTACTGTATATGTCCTCATTTTAAACAGACTTGGTGCATGGATGATATCTTCAAGAAAAGCTCCTTTAGTTGTTGGGAAATGATAAAAGAGCTGCTCAGCTGCATCCTGTTTAGGCAACAGATTCAACCTCATGAATAGTAAATTATAATGCTGGTTGTTGTCCATGCTGCCTTTCATAGCTTCAGTTGGCACAAAAAGCTCACAAATGGTGCACACAGATGCTTCTGGCTCAGTTTGCTGCACTCCTGTAGTTTAGCATCTGAATTTAGGAGTAGACCACAAGTGAGTGAAGATCAGCTCTGATTATACAGGGTGAAACCCATTGCTGCCATTCCATGGATGCTGCAGGGAGCACCTCCACTAACATAAGAAGAAGGGAGAGGATTTTATCCAATGCTGCCTTCCACCTGTTCTGAATGGTTCCTTAGGAACCATTCTTTTGGCGGATGCAGGTAGTTGAAGAAAATTGAGTGCTTTCTTACATTAGCAGAGATATCTGCTGATCAAAAGCAAGCAGAATGGCAGTATTGGATTCCACCCATAGTTACGTTGCATGCTACTTTGATCACAGCCATTCAGTAATGTAGGGCAGAATATTGTTGTATTGTTGTAAATTGCCCAGAGAGCTTCAGTATGGGGAAATACAGAAATTAAATTAATGATAATGATGATGGGACTTGAATCAGACATACTGAAGACCTAACTTCTCCTAATAAACAGTTTTCCAAGTGCTTGTCCCAAGGTGCTATATAAGTGAAAGTTATAAGCAGCTTATGCTTTCGTTAATGTCATAATTGTTTCACTAATGTTTTCACAAGAGGATTCGTTATTGATTCTTCAGCATAGACATAGAAAGTAAACATGGAAACCACCCTACTGAAGACCTTATCCAAACTGCCTTGTATTTCCTATTTTGTATTGATTATGAAAGTTCGTTCAGTTCAATTTATTCTTGATAGTCAATCAGGCTTTTTTGCATATGCATAAGACTAAAAACACAAAAACAAGAAAAATACAGTGTCAACATACAGTAGAAAGGGCATCAAAGTACAATGTCCTCAAATCTAAATACAATGGTCATTCCAAAAGAAAGTGAACAAAATCCTCTGCCTTCTGGCATGCAACTGGACAAGGTCTATCCACCCTATGTTGGCCACTATAATATTGTCTGTAAGGTGTTTAGTCTGCAATTAATTACACATCTAAAATCACATGGGCAGATAAAAGAAAAATATGGGTTTAATTTCCCAAGAAGTGCTGTAAAATCTTCATAAAGCGTGTTGGAACAAATGTATAACTGTAGCAGTCTGGAAGTCAACATCGATCAAACTGAAGTTAATTGAAGTTAATATTAGCAACTGATGTAAATTTACCACAACATCAATACTTATCAATTGCTCATGCAAATTAGAATGTGCAGTACCTATATTCAGTGCTTCTTTGTTTTCTCAAGGTGTCATACTGCCTTTATCAAATTTCATTAGTAGCATGCCATCAGATATTATCTGTTCTTATTGCCCGCAGTATGTTTTGGTGTTAGGGAGGAGATACTGCTGAAATTTTGTGGTTTGATAGTGCTTTGATGATTGTCTGATATTCCTTTTTAATAATATAATTTTTGTTGACACTTCATCTATGGAAGAGAATCAACTCTGTAATTATCAATCAACTTCTCCAATCAGTATGAATTAATTCTATTTGGCAGCTAATGGACATGAATGAAAATATGTATGGGCATTAGATTCAAAATAGCAGTCTGATGATGATAATGATGTAATGTTAAAGGAGTAGTTTGGGATTCCTTGTGCACTGAAACTAGGTCTGGAATTTAAAAGATTTTTCAGGATTGTTTCAAACCATGTCTGTCTGCCATCAGAATGCCATTTCTGTCATTAACCAGTCTGAAAGCTTGAATACAGCCCAAGTGAAACTAATCAATTGAACTTGGGACTAATTTAAAGTACTCTGACATATGAGGGAGTAAATCAGGTTGTATAACTATTATCATCAAGTAAAGTATTTTTCCCATACAGTGGGTGTCTTGCCTACTTCGTGGTTCTTAATAACTTGTTTTATGATTACTAGCAGATGTTTCATTTAAAAGCTGCCCTTCCCTTTCCAGTGCATCACCTAAAATGTTAAAAGGGTGTTTCATCATACAAATTAATTCCCTAACAAAAAAACCTCTACCTTTACTAGTAGGGCAAGGTGATACTCTATATCTGATCATCTTTCTTCCCTGTAATATATAAGCTGTAGGTCCACAGGTAGTAACATTATTACATAAAAGGTAACTTGATAAGAGTAGTAAGCTTTAACTGAGTTACGAGTTGTAATTTTTTAAGCTTTTTGTTAACACAGATTACATCCTAATCTTATATCATGCATATATAGATATTTATTTTTACTTTGCTACTTTGGGTTTCTTTAATCAAAATCCATATATTGGGGATAAAATGTTTGACATGCTCTAGTCTCAAATCTCCTCCCATAGAAGCACTGAATAAGGATGAGGTGTGGTTCCCCCCTGCCCCGATAAATCAGTAAAGGCTTGTGTGTCTGTACATAAAAGAGGTGATGGTGAATGACAGTGTTCAAAACTTGAGACACTAAGTACGCAATTGCATTGTTTTTCCCAACTGATGTCTTTTACTCTTCAGAAACCTGTTCAGCAAGAATATGAACCACAAAGGGTAGTGTAATTCTTGAATTAGTGGACGAATTAAAAATATGAGGTGGTACATTTTTATTTATAAATATATCCTATTTTGATAAAGAGAAGGGTAGGCTTTTGATTAAAGTAAATATAATTTAAGGGTTTATTTCCAGCTGTCCAAAATGATATAGTGTTGGTCTCAATGTGGCTCACAAAGTGCTCCAGAAAATGTATGCCCTGCTGAAAGGTGCTGAGTTAGTTCACTGGAACCTCTGCATTTTCTGCCAAAACAAACATTTGAGGAGTGGCTGATGCCCAATTCATACATTATTGCTGCAGCATGCCTGCTGGCGAGAAACTGTTTACATATGTTTGGAGTTCCGTCCTACAGCACTGGCGATGCCATCTCGATACACAAAGAGCTTATTTAAACCTACAGAAGTTGTTTATCACTTATAAATGCTTGAAATTTGCTAAGCGCTGTACAGATATTGAAAGATAAGACAGCCGCAGGCTCTCGCTCTAATAAACATGAAACAAAAGGAGGGGAGGGGAAGCGGCTCTCCAGGGTTTTAGGCAGGTGTTTTTGCAGCCCTTCCTGGAGTTACTGGGGATCAAACTTGGGACCTTCTGCTTCCCAAGTGTGTATTCTATGCTTCATCCACAGTCCCTCTCAAAGAGTATACGTCCCCTCATTTCTGCAGTCCAGGGCAACTGGCTTTTGGGAGCCAAGTGTTCTTTCTAGCAGGAGGCAGAAGCAATCTCCCAGCAGCTACTGCATCAATGGTTAGGCCAGGCTGGCCTTCCGTTTGCTGTGATAAACTTCTAGGGAAGCAGCAGGTACAGTGACCCTTGCTTTCCTAGCCTATGCCAGAAGCCACAGTGTGATTCCCTTTGTTTCTGCAGTCCCAAGACCACACCGTCTCGCACCTCCAACCCAAGACTGTACTATGCTTGGATGTTGCCTGCTTAGTCAGAAATTTATTTCAATGTGTGGTGTGTTTTTGACATAGCAGAGCACTCAGACATGATTTCCTTACATAATGTTTAAACTCCCAGGGCATGGTCTCAAACCATGAAGGCTGGTGGCTCCAATTTCCGTGGGGCTGTGGTTTCAGTCAGAACTCTAAAGGAGCTATCCAAGAGACTGAACCCATATTGGGGATTGGGTCCAGTGCCTTGGATAGCACCTTTAGAGTTTTGTCTGGTTATGATTGAAACCCAAAGCAGATTCACAGCCATACTGAAATTGCAGCCACCAACTTCCGCTGGTCTCAAGGCACATGATTCCGTCCCATTGCGGAATTTAAGCAGCTCTGGGCCTGGCCAGTGCCTGGATGGGAGACGGTTTTGAACTCTCACTTCCATGTACACCACCTCGATTCCATAGTGGAAGAAAGGAAAGATATAAATGTACTAAATGAATAAAGTGGTACAGTTGGTGGAGGAATCTACTTTTCCAACAAATTTGAATTAGCTCATAAACATTTAAAATTGGAAGTCAAATATTCTGATTTAGAAACAAGAATGGGGTTATCATTTGCTTCTGATTGTGAGGTCAAAATACAAAATTCAGCTTTGGGACCAACATTAAAATAATAAAAAGACAGCATGCACAAAAGTGTGCCTAAAACTCACTTAACCCTAACCTGCTGCTTGAAACAGGCCATTTATAACCCTCCAGTAATGGCTCGTAAACAGTTTCAAGTTAACATCCAATTTGAAGAGGAATAGCTGTACAAATGTTATGCAATCCTTTGAAATACACATTGTACAAACTCACACAGAAGAGGAAATAAGATGCTAACTCCTTTGCCCAAAGATACACTCTTTACTGTCTTGGTTTAACATTGCATCTGCTTCAAGTTATTAATCACAAGCCAACACAAATACATTGCATCCATTTACTCCAAATTATATTCAGGCTTCTGGGGAAATCAACCACCACCACCCTCCTCCAGCAAACACACACACACACTTGTGGGAAAGACATGGTGTGAATATCAGTGCATGAGTTCAAAAGGCTTTATATAGTTAAAACTGTAATTCATCCAGTGGAATCAGGCAAAGCACCCTCAAATCATATCGGGATTACTATTTTAAGACAGAAGAATTTGTGTCTATTACAAAATGTCTTATATTACCAACTCTACTTTTTCCAAATTAGTTCTACCAAATCAATGTATTATTTTTCCGACACATGCAATGACCATACAGAAGGATCCTCTTAGGAGAGTTTGAGGCAATCCAGTGTAAGTAGGCACCAGTAACCGGTATGAATGCTGTATTCATGGAGTACACCTCATTTATGAAACCATATTCCCAAATGATAAGATAGTAACCTCTCATTTTAACTTCATTAGTAACGTACTTGTCATTTCCAAATTACCATTCTCATAGCCAGCATGTTAAAAAAAATGGCTGCACTGAGGGTGTGCAGGGTGCATCAGCATGCACAGAATTGTGCCAGTATAGGCCTTGAGAGCCTCATAGCTCAGTGGTAGAGTCTATGCTTTGCATATAGAAGTTCTCAGGTTCAATCCCTGGCATCTCCAGAAAGGGCTGGGAAAGAGATTCCCTGAATGATGTCTTGAAGAGCCACTGCCAGTCAGTGAAGGCCATATTAAGATAGATGAGCCAATAGTCCAATCTATGTATAAGGCAGGTTCCTATGTTCCCAAATCAGTTACTTTGGCCTGAGGAGGACAATATGGAGAAGGAGAAACAACAGCAGTAGCAGCAGCTATAGAGTCCAGTGCAGTTATTTACTCTCAGTCCCAGATACATGAAGAGTCCAGGAGACAGGGCTGTGACATAGACTTTAAAATAGATAGGATAGAGACCTGAGGACCAAATTCAATTTTCTGAAGCGTACCACTTGCCAACCTACAGGCAAAAGGGACGTGTCAATAGAATGGTTGGTATGGAAACAGGACTTAAATTCATTTGAGGAACAGAGGCCTGGCCTACCACAGTGCTGTATCCCTATGTCAATTAAAATTAGTTGCTGACCAGAAATATAAATGTTTGCTATTTGGAATTTCTGGGATGAAAATGTGTGTGTGTGTGTGTGTGTGTGTGTGTGTGTGTGTGTGTTTAAGGTATCAAACACATCATTTAGATGTTACGGGGCAGCTCTGATCGTTTGCATGAACACATTCATAACTAGGAGGGTGGTTTCCTGTTAATGATTTGCATAATCTTGATCAGAGAAGAGCTAGGGAAAACCTGAAGGATTATTTGGTTGCCCAGCCCCAAATGTAATTTATGTGAGTGAAAGCTTTTCATTAGTCAGTACCTCAGAATTCTGGGAAATTCAGGACTGTTCTGCATCAACACATTCCTTCTAGTTAAGTCACTATCCAGAAAGACATCTCACAGGAACAGTTTGCCTTTACAATGGACACATTTTAATGAAGCCACTCAGTAAAAATTCAATCCTTTAGGGTGTTACTTATCTTGAATGTCATCATTTCTGCTGTGATCTTTTCTTGGGTCAAAGCTCTATTATGTGGAGTAGCCAGTAGGTTACAATGACTTTCGATACGCCTATCATACTACCACAAAAAAAAAAAAAAACCCACCAGTCGACACCTATGAAAGATCTAGCCAAAAAATGAAACAATAAAATTTCACAATATAGCTAGGTGTGTTTTACTCGGTTTGTCTGTAAACAGAGGAGTGCCAATGTAGGAGTACAATAAGAAGCGATTCAAGCAAAAGTAGATCAGTAATTAATGGCTTCACATAAATCCATGTGAACCCATTTAAAAACTGAATCACTGGCTGTGACTGGATTGTATTCTAAATAAATATGACATATCCAACCAAAGGCAAGTTTTAAAAGATGATTCTCCCTGAAAGCCATGAAGTGGGAGACACTTTTGCTCTGGGAGCAAATATGAAAGACAGTTCCTCCCCAAAACAGCCTAAGTGATGAGCTTTTTGGTTTGGTTATAGAGTAGCAGGGGGTGAGGAAAGAAACGTACCTCCCTGGTGGAGTACCAGGCGGTCTTCCACAAGCTGGTGCCCTCCAGACATATTGGATTACAACTCACAGCATCCTGACTATTGTCCATTGTGTCTGGAGCTGACAGGAGCTGAACCAAAACATTTGGAGGGTACTACTTTGTGGGAGGGTGCTATAAGCTTTGAATGAAGAGGGTTCCCCATGTTTAAAAGCCATGATCTTCTCCAGTTAAACGGGTGAGATAGCAGGTGTGTGAAAAACGTCTGTCTGAGACCCTGGAGAGATCCCACTGCCAGTAGGAACAGACAATTTTGGACTAAATGGACAAACAGCCTGAGCTGGTATACGGCAGCTTCCTACATTCCTAGTGCCTTATGATCCAAGGAGGATACCAAAGGGCCTAGTGGGAGCCAATTAAGTTTGATAATTGTGAGAGATGGTTTACCTTGGATACAATGTAGAGTGTGAAGCTCAAGAGAGCAATCACATGCCACCTGCTTGGGTTTCAGGGCTGGCTCTTGTGAAGAGATAAAATGCACCAGACTCAAAGAGGAAGCCATGTTGCTCTTGCTCCAATCTGTTTACATACTTTGTTAATGAAGTAGAAACAATGCAGAAAAAGCATTTGTCATTCAAATGAACATTCTGACCCATGTAGATCTGATGTTCATGTGACAAAAAATCATTCATGGGATCATCTATATTTCGGGAATCCAACACTGGGTGGTTAAGTGAAGTTCCTATGGGAACTGAAAGGCAGGACAGGAGAGATGCTGAAATACAACGTTGGCAGCCTGAAGTAAAGGAAAAATTGTCAACACTCCCCATTCCATGTACTGAAGCCACCTGGACAACACTGGTGACAAGATAGTTCACTCCACTGCACTTGAGACAACAAGATAGTTTAGGGACACAGGACAAGCTGTGTGGGAAACACATCTCTGTCCTCCAGCAGAGAAGAATGGTCCGGGGCTGAGATGGAAGAGCTAGGGAGTCTGCTGCCACTGTTCCCCGGCATCTTTTGCCTGACACCCTTGACACCTACTACACTAATTGCCGAATGAAAGGAGTTCCTTTGGAGCTTGGAATGGATGGTTTATGTATTATAGTGTCATCACATCATCCCTACTAGGAGTTAAGGGCAGTGTATATGGCTCCCTCATGTTATCCTCACAATGAGATAAATTAGGTTGAGAAAAAAAGTCTGATCCATGGTAATCCAATGAGCTCCTACAACAACAGGAATTTTAACCTGTATCTTTCTGGTCTAAGTTCAACACAGCATCCATTGAACCATATTGATTTTCTCTAGAAACATAATGAGAACTATGTGATCCAGAAGTCCTGGATCTGATGAAACTATGGAGTAAAGAGTGACTTTTGATTATTTTGGCTAATACCAGCCCTATTCAACTATGTGTGAACTGCCCAATACACCTGGAGTAAGAGATGCTCAGCTAAGAGCTCTCAGAGGAACAGATACTTCCAAATACAGTTGCCAGGGTTTTTTTTTTCCTGTCATGACCTCTGCGTATTTAATGTCATATGGAAATACAGCAGCTGAAGTTTTTAGCACCATTCCAAAGACTGACACCCTTGACACCTACTACACTAATTGTACGACAACACATACACATTTTGCACAGTAAGGACCTTGAATGTGAATGCAAAGCATTGTGTGCAATGGCAGATACAATTTTATAAAATTGCATCTGCCATTGCACACAATGATTTGCATTCACATTCAAGGTCCTTATTGTGTAAAATGTGTACGTGTTGTCGTACAGTTAGTGTAGTAGGTGTCAAGGGTGTCAGAATATATATATATATATATATATATATATATATTCTGCACTTATTAAATGCATAGATGCCTCTCTTGCTCTGTGTGTGTGTGAGAGAGAGAGAGAGGAAGAGAGAGAGAGAGAGAGAGAGAGAGAGAGAGAGAGAGAGAATTGATTGAATCTTAAATGTACTGTGAAAAAAATACAAATTTAGCTTTCCAAATGCATGGCAAGTTTGTGCATATCCTCAGAAGTGGTTTACACTTTTAGCTTCTTTCTGAGAAGGTTGACATATGATTTCATCAGTCATTTCCTTTGGCAGAGACTTCACTCCCCCCCCCCCCCCAATACCAGTTACGTGCCTTAAAATTTGCATTTATAATCCCTGTCTTGAATAATAAGAGTTGCTGCAGAAACATGACTTGAAGATTACTCTTCTACCACTTAGTACTATTTATCATAAAGGTGACACTGCAATGATGAGGAAGCCTTGGTGTTAAACACTTGTTATGTCATAACATAGTATATTCATTTGCTGAAGTACCAATTTGACATTTTTGTTTTATTAACAATAGTTCCTTGATTGCATATGGACAGAAGGCAGACATAGTGAAAGCTAATGAAGAATTTCCCCCCTAATACTGAAAGCCATAAACACCTCTTTTTCTGTGTCTTACCATGAGTTTTTCACGCCAGCTGGATTTGACTGGAGCCACTATACTCAGTGGCTCCTAGGGCAGCATTTTGGCAACCATCAGATTGTGTCCTGTTTGCATTAGGCATGTTCTAAGGGCTAATTCACATGTGCAGTTTCATTTCTTCATCAGTGCAACAGCCAGTGATTACTTGCATTTATACGTGAGCCATTGCAGATCCCCACATCACTTCAAATGTGGTGGTGGGGTTTCAGTTCACACATTCAGCTGCCAGTTATTAAATGTGGCCAAAGCAAGCTATATGAATGCACGTATGAAATGGTCCTAACGGTTAGATCCGCTCCTGAATCCTTTTGCCCTCATAGTCTGCAACAGCCTGATGCCCAGTTTTCCACCTGCACTACAGAATCAGCAGCAATGCTTAAAGAAAACAAATTGTGCTAGAGATGATCCCTTTCTCTGCATGTAATGCTGGAGATCTAAGGCTGGATCTCCCAACACTTTTGTTTATGCTTCAAAGTAGGCACCACGGAAGCAGGCCTCATAGATGATCGGAGAACTGGTTTTGGGGAATTGGTTTTCGTAATCCTTTCTTAATCTAATTCCTAGTCTAATCCCTCCCACTCCCTGTAAAGAGGCTAAAGGGGAATGTTAAATTCGAAAAATTATTATATGTAACCTGATCTTGTGTACATTTACTCAGAAATAAGCCCATTTGGTTTCTCAAATAGGATAATTCCCATGCAAGTGTCCATATTGTCCAAAGATTTCAATTTTATTGTCCAGTGCTTTAACAACCTGGCCCTATTAAACATGATGGAATAATTTACAACTCAAGGTATTTTTTTAAGTGAATGTGTCTGACCAATTATATGAACAGGTATAGAGATATACAACAAAATAACATTACACAAGCAAATTTCTAATGATTACCATTCCTCATGGAATTATTCTTTGCTGGAAAATAATTTGTATTCTTTCTCACTAACTGTGCAATTAACTCCTCCCCATGTGTTATTTAAAAAGTATGTGTGTGCTGTAGTACAAATCTCAGTGGGTTGTGTAATGTTTGTGCTCTACCCAACATGGTGAATCTCAGGAGGATTGCAGACCTTTGTGTAGACAGCAAGGCGCTCTGCTTAGCCCTCTCAGCAAAAATGAATAATTGGCATGGCGAATAAATTAGGCGTACAAAAGTAGGGGAGAGCTAGGGGCAGTGAGACAAAAGGCAAATGGAGAGCAAAGAACAGAGAGATGGAAAGCAAAAGAATACTGCTAAATCTATCTGGCTGTTTGCACATAAGGACAACTGACTGATTTAAAAAACGATGGTTTGTTGGGGCTGTGCAGGCACACTCCTTGAAGTGCATCCATCTCTTCCACTTTAGCACACAACCCTTGATCGGTTCTTTAGTAGGTTGCGGAGTATGATGTGTGAACCACAGACTGCTGGCTTGTTTAGGGGTTAAACAACCCGGCAATTAATCCAACGACCAATCATGCATTAACAGATGGGTTGTTTAGGCCCTAAACAATCCAGTGGTCCAGGTCTCCATGATATGCTCCACGACCTAGATCATGGGTTGTGCATTAAAGGTAGAAGAGGTGGGACAAATCTTCAGTTTTTAAACTGATGGGTTATCATTTCATACGAACCAGGTCAATGTGTGACTTTGGGGCAAGATAAGTGCACAGCAGCAACAAATGTTATGATTTCTTCTGGGAAGCAAAAGATGGTTGATACCTAGCAGTGGTTGGGGGAGGCTGAGCAGCATCAGAACCAAAGGGTCTGGGGAGATACAAACAAACAAACAAACAAACAACCTCACCCTGCTGTGGTCCTGATGGAAATATCTCCTTTCTGCTGCTATTGCATTGGTGCTGATACAAATAACAGCTTCAAGGGATCACTCATCGTTGAGAGCATGGCAGTGCAAGGGGAGGGAGTTAACTTCCCTTTGCACCCCCATGGTTCCCACTCTGCTCCGACATTGGACTCTGAGGCCAGGCCCCAAAATAAAGTGTATTTGTTTTGCCAGCATTGTTCTCCTCAAGTAGCATGAGATGCACTTGGGCAGCATTTTTCCTCAAGTGCAAGTCATGGCACCGAAGAGGAATGCCGATAGCCTTAGCTGAGTCTCCCATGCATCGGGGTAGAGTGGCCGAATCACTGGGTCATGCCCAGCATCCTCCAGGAGACTGCATCCTTCTACCACCATGGGACAGCACAAGCCCAGGGAGCCTGAGCCAGACAACACTGTGGTGCTCCAGGGCTTTTCTCAAACATTAGCACGCCTCACAGAGCAATTCAGCTCTCATGCCCAGCGCCCAACCTACATGAGAAGCACAGACAGCAACAGAGGCACAGCAATTGTATGCATGCTTATCAGGAGATAAGCAGCATTGGATTGTGCCGCATGGAAACTCAATATAAGTCTACAGTATGTGCTACAAGAGAGCAATAAGAATTTACTTGAACAAAGAGAAGCATTCTGTTCAAACATCTGAAAGTTACACTATCCAAACAAAACAAATGCATCCTATCTAAAACAATGCTGGTTGTGTGCAGTTTTGGACCACGCTTCAATAAGGATTACGAATTAGAAAATGTATTGGGTTGGATCCAGGACCTGTCTTCTGAAAGAGGAAGGGCTCCACTCACAGACAGTCCCTCCACCATATCTCACACCATTCAGCAGGGTCTCTTGACTCTCTGAGCTTTTCTACACGAGGCTATAAATGTTAAGTTTCATGTAGTTAGCCTAAAGCAGGCCAACACAACATGAATGGAATTCAACAGCCATGGCTGGACCCTCACGTTCAGTGATCCTCATATTTTTGTTTCCTCTCTATGATCACAAAAATGATCAAGAACCTGGCAGGCCACCCCACATGGCTAATCGGCTATGTCTGACATAGTGGGCCACAGGTTATAGAACTACTTGAACTATTTGGGACTACATCCTATTGAATCCAATGGGCCTGATGGCTGAAAAAGAACAGGCATAGGATTACGCTGCTAGAATTGCAGAGTGCCTATGGATGGCATAGCAAGCTGTGCAGTAACAAATGGGCTTTGACAATGGAGAGAAAAGAGATGATTCCCTCAGAATCTTCACCAGGCCCATTTAAAATTTTAAATTCACATTTAAAAAACTCTAGCTGGATGGAAACGAGTTGGATTCTGCCCAGGAATTCTAAAGGAATATAGGATAGATCAATGGAATTTCACAAATCATTTGGAAGACTGAATAGGAAACAGATATTTCATACTATTATAGTTCTTTGGGGGAGGATATATACTATCCCTTCTTTGTACCACTTTCTTCTCATCCCAGTATTTCCCCTTCAAAGATGCCAGTTTGCCTGGGTTTATGATGGCAATTGCCTGCTACTAACTGTAGAACAAAAATTAAATAGGCTGTCCTGGGGCATCTGAAGTAAATTTTAATAAAATCAATGAGAACATGAAATTTCTATTCGAATCAGTACACAAGACCATTACATCTTTATACCTTCTAGTTGGTCACAAGGTAATACTCAGGGAATACTCAGTCTCTCATCACTGATCCAGATCAACCCAGCATGCTGCATCTGAATGAGACAGCTAAGGGGGAGGGCTCTATGACATACATTATTCTTTCTGTAGAGACAATGAGATTGTTGCTGTTCTCAGTTTAAGGAGTGAGCACACTTTGAAGATAATACATTTTCAAAACAATAAACATTCCAGTGAAGCTTTCATGGTTTAAGGCAACCTTATAATGAGCTCTGCACCTTTGACATGCTGTAATTTGCTCATATGGGAATAATAGGTTCAAATAGTAATTAATTAATTAATCCTATTAATATGTATATGTGCTTGCCTGCAAAGTGTATGTATGTATGTATGTATGTATTTATTTATTTATTTATTGTTCAACTTGGTTCCAGAACTTTGTCTGCACCAGCAAAAGTATGTAGGATGTGTCCCTCCCCATCCCGCCAGCTTCCAAAACAAAACAAAAAAACTCTTAAAACCACAGCTTGTTCTATGTATTACTAAAACATATGAAGTTGTTTCATACCAATGGCCTATCTAGCCTAGAGCTTACAGGGACTTTCTGTGGTCATTAATTCTGTAGAAAACAGGGCCAGCATCAGTGCATAGCATCATTGGACAGCTATCACAGCCCCAGCATTGTGTCAAAGGCAACTGCTGAAGCCTTCCCTGGTTTCTGGCCCAGCATCCAAACAGAACCAAGCAGTTGGATCTTTGTGACATTTTAATTTCTCACAATGTCCCAGGTGAGACCACCAGGGCTAATGGAGCAGAGGGTGCACTGAAAGCTGGGGCTGACTTTGGTGGAGAGAGTACATATTGCAGAGAGAGGTTTGTTTTTCTTTAACCCTCCCTCATAACACTAGATCTGGGAGTCACCCAATGGAACTGTCTGGCAGATGACTTAGGACAGATAAAAGAATACACTTATTCACACTGGGAGTAATTAACTTATGAATTCACTACCACTATATGTGCTGATGCCACCAGTTTAGGTGGCTTTAAAAAGCATTTAGACAAATTCATGAAATGTGCCTGTTGATAGCTTTTAGCTATGACAACTAAATCAAACCTCCATATAGGGTGGCCATTTATGCATTGCCAAAAGAGAGAGAGGAATTGCATCAACAAAAAAGGAGACAAAGGAGGAGGAGGACATCGGTTGGCATAACATTTTGCATAAGCAAATTTATAAGTGCAAATTTAATCATAATAACTATAATTTAAACAAATGCAATACATTTCACCAGATGACCTGTGTGCCTTGCTGAGTTTGCTGCCCAGGTGCTAACTGGTGATGGCCAATTTCAAGACCCCCCTCTCTCCTTTGATTTTAAACCAGTCCTGAACTGGACAGCCCACTAAACAGAAGACTGTCCTTTGCCAAATCTCCAAAACAGAAGACTATCCTCTTTAAAGTAGGACACCTAGCTTCCCTACTTCTGAATACCAGATACTAGGCAAGCAACAGAGGACTTTTTTTTTTTTTTGCTATTGCTCCCTAATTGTGGACTTCCTGGAGGTATCTGGCTAGCCACTGCTGAAAATAGGATACTGGAGTAAATAGGCCTTGGTGTGATCCAGCAGAGCTCTTTGTAGGTATCAGCCAAAGATCTAGAGATGCTAAAGACTAAACCTAGAATTTGATGCATGCAAAGCAAACGTTCTACCACTGACCTAGAGCCCCTCCACAGTGTTTTAAGGAAATTACAGCATCTCATCTAAGACACCAGCACAAATGTTATAGATCAGAGTTTTCTGTCCACAAGGCCTTATCTGGTATCTTAAGTGCAATTACTTAAGCATAGGACAGAATAATCCCTTGAGAACAGAGCTGGCCCAGGGAATCCAGGTATATTAAAAGTATCTTTGTGCAAACAAGCTAATGTAAATAATTAGCCTTATAAATCAAGAGAATGTCTGTGCGACGTGTACAGTATTCACTGCGCAACTCAAGCATGTAAACAAAATGATTCCTTACTTGACCTGGGATCCTGCCACACCCAGACTGCACACAATAATGCCTTTCATGTTCTGCATGAAAGGATATATTGCAAATGAATTTTGGTACAAAGTTTAAATAAAGAATTACGAAGTAATAATTAACTCAAAGTGTCATTTATTATGACGAGATGGTGGAGCATGGCCTGTCTCTCGTTATGCTTCTAACAGAATGTACTCAGTTCAAAACTGGTCCAACCAGTTGGTGAGTCGTGCACAGCTCCCAAAAGACACACTGTTCTCATCATCTTATACAATGTTTTCCTTTATGAAGCCTGGTTTCGTCAAACGGCTAAATAACGTAGAAAAAGGGACACCGCAGAAGTTGTACCTTAATTGCACATTTGTATCTGGCCATGTTCGAGGTTGAACTAATATGTTACAGGTTAAAGGAATGTTAAACTAAAGAAGCATCATGTTATATCCCATGGACTAAAGAAATACATTTGATTAAAGTTTCTATTGTAAGACTTGACTGAGTTGATTGGTGAGAAATTTGCAGCGCATATATTTCATCCTATGCCTATCTATATTCATGGCCAGTGACTATATCCATAGTGTTACACCAAATACATGACTGAGTACTCCCACACGATTCCTTCACTGCACACCCAAAACTAGAATGTCAGTGAGAAGTAGCACCTTGCTATCTGACTTGCTAGTTTTCTACATACAGGATATGTTTGCTTTTTCTTTTCAGAGAGAAAGCATTCTGTAATGCAATTTAGATGACAGTCCTGCTGACATGGATAACCTAATCTCACTGTTGTGCAATGCCTACTGTATTAGAGGCACAACAGAAATAGTTAAAGATGACGCAGGTCTCCACTTGAATTTTTAAGTGCTACAGTCCCAGGGACTCTGTACCATCTGTTCCACTGAAGGAGTATGTCAGACTCCGTCATCTGGAGAGCTAAGGCGAACAAGGAAATTATACTGCAGAGAGCAACATGCTGTTTCCACTGTGGGTCATCAGATTTCCTGACAGTTGACTTACCGCCCCTTTTTCCCAGCCTATGTTTGTAGTTTCTTCTCTGTCCTGGTAGTGCAAGGAATGGGACTGGGGTTTGAGCCTTGAGACACCTAATACTCTCTCATAAATCTTGCACTGTGATCACATTGTTGTTGTTGTTGTTGTTGTTATCATGATGATGATGTTGATGATCATCATCATCATCAACCTTTCCATTTAAAAAATATTTGTCTCAACAAAGACAAAAAAAATAAAAGAAAAAGAAACAACTTAAAATTAGTAATTGAAAAGAGACTGACAGCAGATTTTTTAAAATAATTCACATTCCAAAAAGGAAAAGTGGCAGAAAACTAGATGGCAGAAAATGATGAAAGGGGAGGGGACAAGACAGGTCTCCTAAGACAAACAGTTCCAGAGTCTAGGCATGGCAACAGAGAAGAGACTCTCTCTCTCTCTCTCTCTCTCTCTCTCTCTCTCTCTCTCTCTCTCTCTCATATGTTCCAGCCATTTACAGCTCAGATGTTGACAGAACAAGAAGAAAGACAACAGGGTCATATGAAAGAAAATGGTCCTTTAGATATCCCCATTCTAAGCTGTTTCAGGCATTCAAGGTAATAATAACCCACTCTTTGATTGTGCCTGGAAATGACCAGAAGCCAGTGAAAGACAAAATTGGCTGCAGCATTCTGGACCAGCTGAAGTTTCCAGGCACTTTCCAAAGGTAGTTCAATGTAGGGCATGTTGCAGTAAACCAATCTTGCTGTATCTAAGGCACCTGTCACTCTGCTTATATCTGCCTTCTCTAGGAATGGCACACGTGGTACACTAGCTGAAGCTGGGCAAAAATACTCCTGGCCATAGCTACCGCCTGGGTATCCAGGAGCCAAACTGGATCTGGGAATATCCCCAACTGTAAACCTGAGTTTTCAAGATGAGTGAAACTTCCATACAAGACAGGCTGAACTCCAGTTCCCAGACTGACAGTTCTACTACACCGGAGCACCCAATCCATCACCAACTTCATGCACTGATTCAGCACCCTTGAAATGTGTTGAGGAGAGAGACAGAGTTGGGTGTTATCAGCATATGGGTGACATTGTACTCCTAATCCCAGGAGAGGTCCAGCAGAACCAACAGGGACACATTCTCACCATGTAACCAAGGCTGTCTTCATCTTGTAACTGGACACAAAGCCAGACTGAAATGGATCTAGATAATCTAGATCCTTGTGGTTTTACCTCATGTTTTTTTTTTATTTCTGTGAACCACCCAGAGAGCTTCAGCTATTGGGCAGTATAAAAAGGAAATAAATACGTAAATAAATTTGCCCCATCCAGGGAATTCTGGAATTGAGTTACCGTCTCACCACATGCCCAAATACCTTGCCCAGGAATGGAATATTACAGATGTGATCCTTCACATGATTGTGCTTTGTCAATGCTGTATTAGTGAAGATACAAGAATCTGGCTATCAAAGCATCTGGTCAGCACAAACATGCATGTTTGAGGGGTCTACAATCCATTATACACTTACCCGGGAGTAAGTCCCCTTGAAGTCAATGGGGCTTATTTCTAAATAGATAGGTATAGGATTGCACTATTCGAATATCAAGTAACATCTGAAAAAGAATACATTAATCGGAGACAAAGAATAAACGGAGATGAATTGCTAGAAATGCAACATGGTCAAAAGATGGAATTGATATGCAACATGGTCAAAATGTAACATGGTCGGTAGCTTTATACATCTGAGGATGACATCCGCTTTTTACTTATTCTTTTCAGGAAATGCATAGTTTATTAATGACGAGACTTCATTACCTGAGAATCAGGATCCAAAACCAGCTTCAACTGTTACAGTGCAGATTTCTAAAAACCAAAAACTCACAACTATTCTCAGTAGCTAAGGGCTGATTAACATGCATATATGACAGGGCTAATATTTTTTCATCACCTGTCTGTGTAAAGACGACCAACTAATCAAAAATCTTTTCTATACTGAAATTATTCTTGCTTCACTGAGGTTTGTTATCCAAGACTTATTATTGGATGTTGTAAGTAAATTTGCATAATTATACCTATCAAAATCTACAAGGGGGGAAATAATCTCTTTGCAAATTGATTTATTTTACTCAGTTGTTTTGCAAGATATTTTAAAATTAGAATGGACTGTTGACTTTGGTCTAATTAAAATGGGGGGGATCCCTGATTGTTTCCCACTTTGATTCTCACAACAAATTACCTTTTTGTGAAGACTGGTTTGTATATTGTATGCACCTGATCTGTTATGATTGGCACTTCCTTTGTGCCAGCTTTCTCTCTGACTGAATTAAAATAACTTGTTCCATTTAAAATGGATTAATAGTCTAATGCTGGTGTCTCCAACACAGTGCACACCAATTTGCCCACAGAGAACTCTCTTGACAGCTGGCAGGATTTCTGCGCCTTCTGATTTTTATTTCATTTTTTAAGATTCCTTTAAAAAAAAAAAAAGCTGTGAAGTTGGCAATGCTGCAAAGCCAAGGATTTATTTGAGTTCAAAATAATGGCTTTGTGTTTTGGAGCTCAATCCCCCTCCCCACCTCTGCCTTGTGGAGTTCAACCCCCCTCCCCACCTCTGCCTTGTGATTAGATTCCTGGGAAAGTTACTTTTCTTTTAGTCTCACCAGTTTGCCATTTTATGAATGGGCAAGAGTGTCCCCCCCCATGGCGGCTCACCCATGGCAGCCCACCCCATGGCAGCCATTCATGAGAGCTTCCGTGACACTCTCTACAAAGTCCAAATGTGCTCACTGACCCCAAAAGGTTGGGCCCTTGTGAGAGGGGTTTGCCATTGTACAGTTGGAGGGGCTACATATCAGTAGTAGAACACATGATTAATCTGCAGAAAGATCAGATTTAATCCCCAGCATCTCTTAGGGCTGGGAAACTGCCTGAAAATCTGGAATGCTGCCACCAGTTAGATCCTGACCTGCCCTGGCCTTGCCAGCTATCCTCACCCCCAGATGTTATCTCTGCCAATCCCCTTCCCCATTCCCTTGACTCACTGAAATGGTGGTGGCAAAAGGAAGAGAAGCGGCAGTGTGAGAGGAGAATGGAGGAGGGAGATCTCTCCCTGGCTCCTCACTTTCTTTGTTACTCTGGCTGCCTCTACAAGAGGCATTTAAAACTCTTTCAAGGCGCATTAAAAAATTTACCTCTACAAGAACGGAGCGCAAATCGGGCGTAGAGGCACGCTATCCCTCCGATTATGCGCATTATCGAATGCGCGTTAAACAGCGAGTTTTATTTTGCTCCGGCCGTTAAAGCGCATTTTGACTATGTGAACAAGCGCTTATGCGCATTAACTACTTGTAAAGCGCATTTTTGTCATCCGTTAATGCACTTCGCCGCCTCTTGCCGCCTCTCGTGCAGAGGTATTAGGCGTAAATGCGCTTCTGCGCTTCTGCACATAATCGCCTAACCAGGCGCAAAAGCGAATCCTTGTAGAGGGGACCTCTACAAGGAAGTACTGAAGCTACCATGGGGACCCCAGCAAAACTGTGCACTGTACAGGATGGGGAGGAGGAGAGAGACTAATCTTCCTTCTCACTTCCACAATCTCTTGCCACTGTGATTTGGGTAAATAAAGGAAAGGCTTTCAGCATCTCTACATCAAGGAAAAAACCTGCACCCTTACAAGGCTTTTTTCCTCGGATCTTTCCACATTCACTATGGATTCTTTTAGACTGTGTCCAATTTGTAGTTGAAAACTTCCTCTCTGGACAATGCTACACAAAGATAAACGAATCAGTAACATCTAATGGCTGTGTTATAGCGCAATGCCAACTTTACACACTGGAGATAACCCAGGATACTTTGAAATAGTGCATTATCTCTGATCGTTTTGAAAGCAAGATCACCGGGGGAAGGCACAGGAAACATCCTGGAGATTGATAGTATCATGTAAAGGATTTCCGTGAGTGGCCAATCATGACTGTGCAATAAATCGCTCATGTGGAGAAGCTCTCCAGGAGTGGGACTGGTCAGGAGGACTTTGGGGAGATGCCCTTCCCCTCTCCTCCATGGACACATGAGGTGATTATTTTCCATACCTAGGGTCAGCTCTGAAAATGACAAAAGTTATTTCTGAGGTTTTTAGAAAGACTCATATAATTTCCAAGTTATTCCAATGTGAGCAGGGGACAGCTGGCCCTTTCTGTTTTCAAGTTAGTTTATTTAAGACAAGGGTACCAATGTGAACTTATTCATAATATTCTATAGACCTGTATTCATCTGTCTAACTCAGCTTCTAGCATTCTGTAAGCACTCTGACTGGTAATACAAAAGAGTGTATAGAGTATGTAGGCAAAACTGCAATAAATATATTTACTCAGAAGCAAGCCCCACTGAGTTTAATTAGACTTATTCTCTAGTAAGTATATTCATATACCTACTTACCTGTGAATAAATGTCACTGAACTCAGTTGGACTTACTTCTGAAAAGACATGGGAATGTGCTTCAGTTACTTTAAGTTTTCCTTATGCAGAACCTTTCCTTACATGGAGGGTTGGATCCAGACCTAATCATAGAGTAGTCCCATTAAAATCAATGGCTAATCATCATGACTAACAATAGGACTCATTACTAAATCTGGATCCAAACCAATAAATGCCAGCTAAAATATTAATTAGAGAAATTAGGATACATTTACCTCTTGCCCTTTGCTATTAAAATTTTCTCATTAATAAACAAATGTTCACACTCAGACACACATATTAATGACATTTGCCTAATATAATATCAAACCAAACTTGATTTAAGCTAGCTACTGCAGGAAAGGCTACAAATATAATGTTACTTATCACTGCAGGAAGTCAGTCTGAACTTAATTATTACCAAGGACTAATCTTTGAGTTGTGACTAAGTAGTACCTTTCTATCAGAACTGCAGAGCTCATTGATTTCTAATTGCTTGATTGTTTGGACTCATTAAACCCAAAACAACAAGTCAGTGGTTCATTATGCATGCATGCACAATCTTGAAAGGTGCTGGCAAAAAAAGGATTAGGAACTAGTTGAAATGCTAGATCAAACTACATATTACACTGCAGCTACATGTTAACCTGACAGCCCATCATCCATTGCAAAATGCTCCCTTTGCAAATATGGAGACTAGCAAACCAATTTCCAGGACTCTTTGCACTTTGTAAAGGCACAAAAAGCAACCCTCTCTTTGCACCCCAGTTGCAACATTGATATTAAAAGAACAGTGATATCAAGTTGTTGCTCTTAAAAACAAAAAGCAGTATAGCATCGTATTTGCAAGAGTGCTATACAACTTATACAGCAAATGTGGTATTAAGGGTTCTCTAAATATGTATATTTGAATAAGATCATAGAATATAAAGCCACTGAGATAGGAAAAACCAGCTTCCTGTCTATGCCACAATTCCATGCCATCAATCCTTTTGGTGGCCCCTATAGGGTGACCATACGGTAAAGAGGACAAGACTCTTGTATCTTTAACAGTTGAGTAGAAAAAGGAATTTCAGCAGGTGTCATTTGTATGAATGCAGCACCTGGTGAAATTCCCTCTTCATCACAACAGTTAAAACTGCAGGAGCCCTGCCCTCTTTTGTAGAGTGACCAGATACAAAAGAAAGCAGGGCTCTTGCAGCTTTTACTGTTGTGATGAAGAGGGGATTCCACCAAGTGCTGCATGCATACAAATGACACCTGCTGAAATTCCCTTTTCAATACAACTGTTATATAGGCTGACCATCTGAAAAGGAGGACAGGGCTCACGTAACTTTAACAGTTGTAGAGAAAGGGAATTTCAGCCAGTGTCATTTGTATGCAATTAGTTCCTGGTGAAATTCCCTCTTCATCACACCAGTTAAAGTTGCAGGGGCCCTGCCTTCTTTTGTATATGGTCACTCTAGTATAGTGCCGGCAACTTTAACTGTTGTGATGAAGAGGGAATTTCACCAGGAACTAATTGCATACAAATGACACTGGCTGAAATTCCCTTTTCTCTACAACTGTTAAAGTTACATGAGCCCTGTCCTCCTTTTCATATGGTCAGCCTAGCATAGGCTCACACTGTAAATTTTGATCTGTAAAACGATTTTTACTGTTGAGCAACTATTGATTCTGCAGAAGGCAGTTAGCTTCAAAATGAAACCAAACCCCAGGCGTATTGGCTTTATAAGACTGAAGCCAGCAAAGTTTGCATATGGTATTTGGCTTGCTAATATTGCAAGCACTATACTAGAGTGACCATATACAAAAGAAGGCAGGGCCCCTGCAACCTTAACTGGTATGATGAAGAGGGAATTTCACCAGGAACTAATTGCCTACAAATGACACTGTCTGAAATTCCCTTTTCTCTACAACTGTTAAAGTTACATGAGCCCTGTCCTCCTTTTCAGATGGTAAGCCTACTGTTATAGATACAGGAGCCCTGGCCTCTTTTCCATATGGTCACCCGACTTATGCATCACCAAAAGCAAACTAAAGTGGACACAGATTTGCATAAAATTATCATATACTCATTTATATGAATAGGTGCAAATTTAGAAATCATTACTATAATTGAAATTGAAATACAAGACATCTATTGTGTGGAAGACTGCAATTGGGTGACCTGTATGCTTATTTAGATGCTAACTGCTAGGGTGACCAGATAGAATCCAGGTCATGGCTCCTGTAACTTTAACAGTTGTAGAGAAAAGGGAATTTCAGCAGGTGTCATTTGTATGCAATTAGTTCCTGGTGAAATTCCCTCTTCATCACAACAGTTAAAGTTGCAGGGGCCCTGCCTTCTTTTGTATATGGTCACTCTAGTATAGTGCCTGCAACTTTAACAGTTGTGATGAAGAGGGAATATCACCAGGAACTAATTGCATACAAATGACACTGGCTGAAATTCCCTTTTCTCTACAACTGTTAAAGTTACATGAGCCCTGACCTGGATTTTATCTGGTCAGCCTACTAACTGCTGATAGGCAACTTTAAGGTCTTTTTCTCCTTTCATAGAAGGGAGCCTCCAAGAGGTTTCTATGTACCCATGCATGATACACTCAAAATACTAGAACCCAGAGGTCATCCCATGAAGCTGATTGGTGAGAGATTTAGGATGGATAAAAGGAAGTACTTCTTCACATTGCATAGTTAAACTATGGAATTTGCTACCTCAAGATGTAGTGATGGACACACATTTGGATGGCTTTCAAAGGGATTTAGAAAAATCCCTGGAATATAAGGTTATCAATGGCTACTAATCCGGATGGCTATGTGCTATTTCCAGTATCAAAAGTAGTAAGCCTATGTACACCAATTACTGGGGAATATGGGCAGGAGCGTGTTGTTACACTCGTGTCCTACTTGTGGGTTCGTGCTCGACAGCTAGTTGGCCACTGTGTGAAGAGAATGCTGGACTAGATGGATCCCTGTTCTGATCCAGCATGGCTCTTCTTATGCTGGATCAGTGCCCTGCTGGGCTGCTGCTAGCAGGGCGGGAACAACAACAAAGGCAATTTTTGCCTCTCCATCCCCCATTTAAATGTTTTTCCCTCTGAACCTGTCTAGAGAGGGTATGCTGGCAGGGGCAGGGCTGGGGCTGGAAAGGCCGCAAGATTCCTCGTACCCTTTTGCCTCTTCTCGCCTCCCTCCCCCACCCAGCAGACTGTCCCCTTTTCCTTCTCTCCAAGGCTCCATTTGCAACTTTGGGAAGCAGCTGGCATTGTTCTTTCCACGACTGTTGCAAGGGCCGGGGGACTGAAACTCTACATGTCTATGGCCACAGGAGGGGAACTTCAAACAATCCTCTAGCCCCTGGCAGAGTCTCCTAAGAACCTTAGAATTGTTCTCTAAGCTTTCTTTGTCTTTAAACCAGATTTGGACTGGACATCCTTCAAATAGAAGACTGTCCTCTGACATCCCTTCAAATAGAGGACTGACTTCTGTAAAGCAGGATACATTACTACAACTAGTACCCTTCACACACATACCTCCGCCATATAGGATTGCATCAAGGGAAACTGACTCCCACTTGGTTGCAGCATTGTATGAAATAGGAAGTTGTAGTAGGAATTGAAAATGGTCAACAAATGGTTGTAAGGAGGGATCAGAATCAATGGACTGGATCCAAATTTAGTCATGTTTAGTGTAAACGCACTGAAATGAATGACTAACGTATGTCTAACCTATGGGTTTACTTAATGGACCTACTCTAAGTATGACAAAATCTGGAACCCACAGTGATTTTTATAACAAAAATAAACACTGGATTTTAAATTTTAAAATTTGATTTTAAAAAAATCCAAGTCTCTCTTTAAAAAAAAATCCCGTTTAAAAGGAAATTTGGATTTAATGTAAGCAGTCATGTTAAAATCCACGTCCACAATTTCTTACAATTGAATCATGATTGTCTATGACTCAGATTTAATTAAGAGCTGCTTTTCTATTTAATTCTAATCATAACCCATTAAAAAAAAACTTGCACAAATTATTTTTGGGGATGTTTTACTACCCCAAGCCAAATTCCAATGTAACGCAGGGTAATAAAATGTTCTCCAAATGAATGAATGAATGAACGAATGAATGAATTATGTCAGAAGAAGGGCCCTTAAGTGTGTTTCCCTGGATCAGTTTTTTGTTTGAAAACCTCTGTGGGGCATGTTTTATCCCAATAAGTTAACATTGGCTGGGAGTTGGATCCAGGTTTAGACATATTCAATTTGATCATATTCAAGTTAGTCATGACTAACTTAACCCTTTGATTTCAATGAGTCTACTCTGAGTATGACTAAGAGCCCATCTACACTACTGCTTTAAAACGGTTTATAACAGTTTTAAAGCAGTAGTGTAGATAGGCTCACTGTCTGGATCCAACCCAATCGATTTTTTAGGATTTCTTCTGACTCAGGCTGTTTTTTCTTTTGACCTGGATTCTGTATGCACATTTAAATCTGCTTCCCTGGTTCAGTTCTTGTTAGAAATCCATGAATCTGAGTGAATACAGAGAGTCAAAGGCTGCCTCTACAAGAGAGGTTTAAAGCTCTTTCAAGGCGCTTTAAAATTTTTACCTCTACAAGAACAGAGCGCAAATCGGGTGTAGAGGCGCGTTATCTCTCCGATTATGCGCATTATCGAATGCGCGTTAAATCGCTAGTTTTATTTTGCTCCGGCCGTTAAAGCGCATTTTGACTATGTGAACAAGCGCTTATGCGCATTAACTACTTGTAAAGCGCATTTTGGTCATCCATTAATGCGCTTCGCCGCCTGTCGCCGCCTCTCATGCAGAGGTATTAGGCGTAAATGCGCTTCAGCGATTATGCGCATAATCGCCTAACCAGGCACAAAAGCGAATCCTTGTAGAGGGGACCAAATAGAAACCTGGCTGTGTCTCTAGACAAGGCCATGTGATCAAGGCTTGGGCTATCCTATGGCTTGTATAAAAGCTCTATTTAGTTGCAAATAAAAACATTTTAACTGTTATAGCAAACAGTATGCAAGAAATATAAATTTTAAAATTAGATACCTGATTGGAATCACATTGTTCATTGTGATTAAAATCAGTGATGATTCAAATAGCCTTGATTTAAAAACAATCCATCCTAAAGGAAGCCGTTCTGGGGAAGACCAAGCAAGGAATAAAATCCTAAAAAACAACCATTTTATATCACTGTAAAAATTGCACGATTCGTTTTTTCATTTTTAAAATCTACACTCCATTCTCCCATTAGCATCTTTCATCATGCTCAATGGGGAGCAACAACTATTACACAGGAGGCCTAGTTCCGGCTGTTCCCTGTGCTCCAGAAGAAGGGGAAATCCCTTTGTATTATGAGAGCAAAAACATTCTGAGACACTCTTTTGACTAACCAGGAACACTTTACTAATATATACAATTTCCGGGATGTATGCAGGGCAAGTCTTCGGACTTGTGCAATCAATCAAATACCTATATGGGCTACAAACCCACCCTTAGCACTGTTCTGCTGTTCAGCTCTTTTCAGGCATTCTCAAACACAAGTAAAAGGAGCTGAGCCCTGCTTCCTGTCCCCATTTCCTGTGTCCCTGTGCACGTCAGGCCCTGCCCCCTTGGGCCCTGACCGTGGTGCCACATTGCATGACAAGATTTGGAGATGGTCCCTTCTCCTCACATTCACTTGAATGTAGGTAGAGACCTTCTTCAGGCCTCCCTCCTCAGTACTGGGAGGTCAGGGACTGAGGGACTGGAACATGCAGAAGACGGAAGACAGGGGCAGTATGCACAGTTCCATCCCCTTTATTCACATTTATGTGCTCTGCCTGAGAAGGGCTACAGCTGCATTGTGATAAAACAAATAATTCCAACCTGAATGCAAGTTTACTGTAAAAGTGTAGAGTTTTGGACTAGGAATGGAAGATCAGGGTGCCTACTGGATGCCTTTGGGGCAATCACTGACTGTCAGCCTAACGTACCCTTTTCAGAAACAGCAATGTGTCGAATTAACATATGGTGTGGGTACCAAAAATATGTCTACTGGTCCCATTTATATTTACTGGACAGGGCAGATTTTATTTTTCATTCTTAGTAGTACTAGAATGGGAGAGTCCACCATAAAATGGTGGAACTGAATTTCAGTACTGAATTTCAGTACTGCTGAAAAACATTTATAAGACCCAAACCTTCTTTGGATGTGCAAATCCACACAATTAAGACTGTGTGCTACAGGAGGGTGGATTGTGCCCACTTGCCCAGACCCCACCATTGCTGGTCCTCCTACTTTCTCAAAGGAAATTTTGAAGAGGGGAGTCTGCTTTAGGCTGCTTTAGGGCCTGGCTGCACCTCTTCCCACCCCAACCCCCATGACTGAGAATTCTGCATGACCAAGGTCCAACATTATGGCAGAAGTCCTCACACATGGTGCAGGCTCTGTTCTCGAGTCTTCCCCCTGAACACAAGCACAGGGCTGATGGGAATGCGATGGTGGGGGTAGGCCCACTGGCCACTGCCCTGCTCTCACCCCATCCAATGTTAATTGAGTGATTTTGCATGACCGGATAGAATTCCAGTATTCATGATTATGTCCTTTTTTGACCTAACAGAACACAACTGAAGGGATCAGAACAGAGAAATACCCTCAATAAATTTAACAATCTGTGTCTTGAATCTAGTGAGGTTTCCTTGTTCTGATAAGGACCCCAAGACATTTTGCTGGCTGAGGTAAAGGACAAGATTATGCTTCTCCCTATTCTAAGTATAGATATAAACCAACATTGGGAACAGGCCAGCACTCCCCAGCTCATCTGAGGATAGCAGACTAGAACAGGGGCATGGCATGTGCTTTAGTAGCACTGCCCTCCAAAAGCCCACTACTCCTACCCACCTAGGTGACTACTTAGCTCTACCTAATGGTGGCCACCTAGCTCTGCCTAAGGTGACCACCTAGTTCTACCTAATGGTAGGGCTGGCCCTTCAAATCATTTTTCCAGTTGAGTCTTTTGAGAAAGGTACACTTCTAAATAGTTTGTCTCAACTGTCTTCTGCTCTTCAGTCTAAACAAGTAAATATCCAGTTTGTCACCATTAATTCCAGCTCCTAGATGCTTCTTTCACACAGACCTCTCTCCTCCCTTGACTGATAATATTTTCATAGTATGATCATTCCCCATCACTGCCAGTTCCTTTTCTACCCCCACCCCACACAAGCTATGGTCTCTTGGACCTTCATTTTTAAAGGACTTAAATTTATATAGACAACTTTGTTCAGAGAACTCCCATTTCTGATTTGGCTTCTAGGTGCGATTTTAATGATGCAAATAATAATAATAATAATAATAATAATAATAATATCATCTTGGAAAATATACAACATTGTTATCTTTTCGGCGCCAGGTCAAGACTTTCCTCTTCTCTCAGGCATTTGGCAATATCTGAGGAGCCTGGGTTTGTTTTGTTTTGTTTTGTTTTTTGTAGCTTTTTGAAGTGGTTTTAAATGTACAGATTATGTGTATGTTGTATGTTTTTGCTGTTTAAATTTTTGTATATTGTTTTAAATTGTTTTTAATCCATGTAAACCGCCCAGAGAGCTTCGGCTGTGGGGCGGTATACAAATGTAATAAATAAATAAATAAATAATACTGGGACAGAGCAATTCCTATGGACAAGACAATACCTTGCAACCGACCACATATAGCGGTCATAGACAAAAAACATATCTCATTCACATAGCAATACCTAATGACAAAAATGTTTTATAATAGGAAGAGGAAAAGAGAGAAAAATATACACCAATGACAACGGAAGTCAAAGAACTATGGCAACAGAAAAAGGTCACAATTATCCCGTTAGTCACATCAGTCACCAGCATCACATAAAAAAACTATACAGAAAATCTTCAGAAACTAGGCCTACCAAAATACATCCACACCAACATCCAGAAAGCAGTGATAATTAAAATATGCTCAATTGTCAGGAAATTCCATAATCTGTAAAAAAAAAAAAAAAAAAAAAAACCAGCATGACTTAGCAAAGCCTGTCATGTCCATCTAGAAAAACCACCTCAAGCTAGAATGAGATTAATAATAATAATAATAATAATAATAATAACAACAAGAACTGTGGTTGCATGATCTTTCTGTTTATGATAACTGAAACTGGCTGTATCTTTTTTCATTACTCTGTCAGTCAAACATTTCTCCCATCTATCTCATTTCTTTTTAATAAATGCTCCTTGAATTAAATAGGTCAGACATGCTGACAAACAAGCAGAAGATTAGGAAGATAGATATCATTGCCTGTCAGATGTTAATTGGCAGTGATATTAAAATCCTCCACCCATTTGGTATAATCCTTTGCAGGAGACAGAAATGATAATGCACCCGAAAGCCCAAAACTTAATTTATTTTTCCCACAGACCTTGCTTTGCACAGTGTCTTATGATAGTTGTTGCCCTGTGCTTCCTCATCACTACAATGCTTATCTTGATTGCACAACATCAATATACATCTGGTGGCTTCCTTTTGCTTTCTTTGTCCCTCAATTATTGGCAGAATCCATTGGAGGCTAGTAGTTCATATGTCAGTGGGATGGAAAATCCACGCCTGGTTTCAGTCAGCACCTTGGATAGCTCCTTTAGAATTCTGTTTGAAACCCGGAACAGATTTACTGCCCCGCTCACATCGGAGCCACCAGCCTCCACTGGCAGACTCCCTATATAACTATTATCCTCAGACCATTCATTTGCAATCCTATTCTACATGTCTTCCATTTTCTCACCTCTCTGGGCTTCTCATCTTTGATACTATAGGAAGCTGCCTTAGTTAATGTAGCTCAAGGGTGCACACTTGCAACCCTCAGGTCACATGCAGGTCTTAGGTGCTCCCTCTGGGGCCGCTGAAGCTGGCAGGACCCTACCCACTATCCTTCCCACAGCCTCCAGCAAAACTCTAGCGTGAAGGTTTCGATAAGCACACTGAGTTCTACATAAACATGTGCATTCTGTAGAACTGAAGAAACAAGATAGCCCTGTATGAATGTCTGACTGTAGTCTGAAGCCCCACAAAGCTTTTGATACAGAGCAGAAGAAAGAATACATGAAATGCTAAATAAAGAGAAAACTAAGCATGACTCATGGTAATCTCTGAACATGGTAACCTCTGAATGTTATTTAAAGAATGTGACAACATTTGTTAAGAACTTTAGTACATGGTTAGGCCTTCCATTTGGCAGGGTGAAGTGGCCCTTCGGGCAAATGATTTTGGGTGTCAAGAAAGGGGAGAGGAATTTGTGGGATTTTCTGCATCAATAACTTGACCAGCCATGAGTACTATGCACCTTGATTGACATAGGTGGCAATAGGTCTCCGTTTGCTACTCTGCCTCATACAGAAAAATGTCTTGGCCTGACCCCTGATATATTTTGAACTCATGCCAGATTAAATATATAGATATAGAACAGACTCTCTCATATGAATGCTAATAGGAGTTGTCAGTGATGAGAAGTATTTCCCTGTGGTTGTGGAAATCCTTTAGGAATTAACATTTAGTTCAGTTGCAACTCCAATGGCTACTTACGTGTAAGTTTTCCTTAACAACACAAATAGCACATCAGGTTGGGTGGGTGATTTTCATTGGGAAACTCATAAGTGAAGGAAGAATAGGACACATATTTGCATACCCAAAGTATTTGGGTGAGATTTGGGTCCCAATCTGGCTCTGCTCCACAAGAATTCGGTTTGACGCCTGGTTCTCCGATTATGCGCATCTTCTCGGAAGTGCTTTATGGTAAATGACTGTGCGCAGGAGGTAATTGAACGCACAACTGGTGGCCTTACCGGTTGTTTGAAATGCGCTTTAGAAGTAGTTAATGTGGAGAATCGCTTGTTCACATAGTCAAAATGCACTTTAAAGGCTGGAGCAAAATAAAACTCGCTATTTAACGCACATTCGATAATGTGCGTAATCGGATAGATAATGCGCCTCAACTCCCAATTTGCACTCCGCTCATGTAGAGGTAAAATTTTTAATGAGACTTGAAAGAGCTTTAAACATCTCGTGTAGAGGCAGCCTGGGATTTCCCAGATGGCCACGCCCCCTTTCTCCAGCCACACCTCTCTTTTCCCTGACTGCTGTTCATTTTCTAGTTTTCCAGCTTTTCATGGTTTTTCTCTCCATTCTAAAAGACTGAAACACTTCTCCTAAGGTTTAGTTACTGGCAGTAAGCCCTTTAAGCTAAAATGTGAATGATTAGCCAACTAAACTAATTAATCAGATATTATAATTGGGAAAGCAAAAGCAATTAAAGATGGCTTTTCCTTACACCAATCAATGATAGCTTTTGATTATGAAATTAGCTCACACTTCCTTGCAGAGTTAAAAAAGAAAAGAGAAGAATATTGAGGCATGAGTAATATATATTTCAGTATAATCAATCCCTTAGTCCATTATATTTAAATAAATGTGTATGTTACCAAAACCTCAATAGTGGTGCCCTTTTGTGATATAGAAGGGAAGATGAGGTAATTTACAATTTTATAACAATCATATTTGTTATCAATATATTACAATTACACACCAGAATCCAAATAATTTCAAGCGCACCCTTGATTCTCAACCTTACCAATCAAAATGTGTCTTTGCTTATTAAAGCTAACGTCTGCAATGAACCAACTAAAGCTTTCATGGATTAATCTACCTATTAAAGCTTGTTGCAGTCTAACACATTCCCTCATATTTACTTATCCAAGACCAGCTTCAGATAAGGATGGAAAATCGGATGCCACTTGTAACATTGTCTGATCCAGTGGTACATAATAGAATATATCCAAATAGAATTAATTTCTATCAAGCTGAATGAAATTAACTTCTTACCCATCCATAGCTCCCACCATCCAATATGTGCCACAGTTTATAACAAGTTGCTCAAATTATGAGACTCTGAAGGCGTTCAAATCAGTGACAGGTTAACTCTCCTCAGCTTGATTCATAACTGGACTTGGTTAATGTGAGCTATTTTCAAAAAATCTGAAACAGAGAAACATACCAATGATATATTTACCAATTCAGCTTTAAAGAAAGGGTGGTCAAGCTTTGCATAAGGAGCAGCAAGGATTCCACTCTGCCCCCACCCCCCTCAATGCTGAGGTGCTAGCCTATTGCCAAGTAAAAACAATTTCCATGGCCATTTTTCCATAATAGGGTGATAACTTTCTTCATTTTTCTATGACAACCAAACTTATTCATACTGCTCAAATAAACACCTGGTACTAGATTTGTCAGATGGTCTTAAACCCAAACCATGACAATTTTTTTTACCCATATAGTTTTATGATGGGAAAATGGAATCAACCCAAACTGCCTGGGGATATCCTAGGGAAGACTATCATGGTTCCAAATTGCTTCTCATACTAGAGTTCCTAAGGACTGGTTCACACATGCAGGCATATCACTCATTCAATCAATGAATCACCTATGAAGGTGTGAAGTATCTCCCCTGAGAAATATGATGTTGTGAGGTGATATGAACATTCTTCCTGTAGTATCTAATCAATAATGGCTGTTTTATGGCCGTAACCTGTTGGTTTTTCACTCATTGGACGATGAGCATGCATGCATGAACAAACCAGAAGCTGTATCCAAATTCTCTCTTCTCATCCAGGATTCTCACTCGAGGGCCAATGGAAAGAACAGAAGTGGGAGAAACTGACTGGAAGCAAGGCAGGATCAGAGTGAGCCCTCATAACTCATCACAGGCCTTTGAGATTCACAGAAGTCTGTGAACAGAAAGTAGAATATGGAGTGATGAAACATTGATGGCTTGTTGGGGTTTTATTTTTTTAAAAAAGATTACTCTTAAAAATGTTGATGATTTGTCATTTTCAGTTATGGTGAAGTTTTTTTAAAAAAAAAATACTCTAATTGAAATCTGAATGTAATACAAACATGTTCAAGTTTAGACATTATCTTTCAAAACTGAGTCATTACCAGCTGTCATATGCATTGAGTTAAAGTCTGCCTTTCCAGGAGAAAAAAAGGAACAGGGGGAGAAATACCTGAATTTGAGATGAAGCATTATAAACATTACAACAAGAGTCAAACTTTATGTTACTTTAAAGACATGGCTAGCAGCCTTTTTTCCATACCCAAAAGTAAGCATAGGGAACATGATACAAATTGGGAACCTATCGAAGAGGATGCAGGGGTTTTATGACATGTATAAAACATTTACTCATATAAATATTTGTACAGTTTTATGAATAGTAGAAACACAAAGTGAGCATTCCACTAATGTCTGACCACTGGAAGCCTGAGATCCTAATGCCCTCCCCTTGGAGGCCTAATTGGCCCTGATGCAGGCTTCGTTTTGGCGCAAACTTAAAACATGGCTTTTCATCAAAGCCTCTGAGAGCTAAATTTGCCTAAAGCTGCACATAGTTTTAATTGTTTTATTGATTTTACATTTTCTACTGGTTTAAACTTGTTAATGGTTTAATATGTTTTTAGCAGTGCACATTATTTATTGTTTTGTTCTATTTGGATTGATTTTATCTGTACACCACACTGAGATCCCACTGATATAGGGCAGGATACAAATGTTTTAATAAACAAATATACAAACAAATAAATTTGCACCCTTAGATTATCTTTTAATATTATCTATTCTATCTGTTAATAATAGAATAGTAGATCCTTATTATAGAAAGAAGCTTGAACAGAGAAAAATATAGCTTCAAATCCCCAACAAGCTAAGCAATCATTTCTAATACTACCACAGCATAGTTATTTCTAGCTATGGAATGAGAGAGAATGAAGCTGTATTTCATTTCTGTGGCTTTTTTCAAATGTCCCACCCCTTACTACCTCCGCCCGTTACCGCCCTTTCTGGGAAAATGATTTTGCAAACCTTTTGTTTTACGAAGCTTAGAACCAAACAATTGGCCTCTGTGAATGACACCTTAGCCAAAGAGCGACCATGGCATTGTACGAGTAATGATGAGGGGAGTCAAGAATATTAGCAAGCCAAATACCATATGCAAACTTTGCTGGCTTCAGTCTTATAAAGCCAATACGCCTGGGGTTTGGTTTCATTTTGAAGCTAACAGCCTTCTGCAGAATCAATAGTTGCTCAACAGTAAAAATTGTTTTACAGATCAAGATTTACAGTGTGAGCCTATGCATACTGATGCAAAAACAGGTCCCGCTGACTTCAGTGGAATGTAACCTCCAAGCAATTACAGATGGGACTGTGGCCTTCATTGCTGATTCTAGCTACATGCACAACCAACAATTTCATTTTGTGGCCCCAGTACCTAGAATGAAACTCTAGAGCTGTTCATTCTTCTGGAATATTAAAATAACTCTTTATTTCGCAAGAAGGCCACATTCACAATTTCTAATGGCTCTAGTACTAATTTTATTGCACTAGCTCGGAGTACTGCCCTAAGTAGGAATATCAGCTGAAACTAAATTCATTTATTTGATATAGAGATGTGTTACAATGGGTAGTAGCCAATGGTAGTCCTATATAGAGGAGACCCATTGAAATAATAGGGCTCAAGCTAGTCGTGACTAATTTAAGTCTCATTCATTTCAATGGGTCTCCTCTTTGTAGGACTAACATTGGATACTACCCAATATTTTAATATTGTGGTAGCCCATTTATCTCTTATGCTGCTCTGTCCATTCAGCAAGACTTCCACACAGGTTCAACACCCCACCATAGATTCTAGAATATAAGCTACATGATATTTTGTAGCATCAAATGTGTGTACCGGCAATTTCCTGTAGGTCAGACTTAACCAAATCAGTGCTAGGATTTGCAGTATGTCAGTATGTCAGATGTACACTTCCTTGTTGCAAGGGCAAGGAATCTGATAAAAATTAAATCTATCCCCTTTTTCTGGCCAATGATCCTTTGATGGTTTCCCAGCTTATGCGCATTTCCCCCTCAAACTAAAAAGTTGGAAGACCTCTCTGAAGGCTTTGTTTCTGGCAATAAGAGCTTTAAGCTACAATTTGCTGGTATTTTGGCTCCACCCCTTTTGTATTTGGCCCCACCCACCACTGGAAGAGCTTCTCTGAAATGGAAAAGGTTTAACCCTCCTGCTATTCAGGGATGCTATTGCTAAGTGTCCCAAGAGCCTCAATTACGTTTTGTCCTATTGAGTGGAAAATATTCCTCTGCTTCCAGCTGTTTCACCTTTCTCAGTTTAAAGGTCTGAACTGGCAAAACCTCAAAAGGTTGCTCTTGCTTTTGCTGTTGTGTGTTTGTTAAATGGGCTGAAAATGGTCATGTTGGACAACAAGGTTGCATAGGTAAACTATATATGCATTCTATTAAAATTATTTTGCTTCTTTTGCAATCAGTTTAAGAAGGAAGGAAGGAAGGAAGGAAGGAAGTTTAATCCAAGATGCAGGAAGCAAGAGAAAGAAAAGGTATTAGAGGAATGAAGGAATATTACTTTCAAGCGGCTGTGCTCATCCCCACTCTGAACTTACAGAGGGGATGAAATTTACTTTACCTTTGGCCTCTCTTTCACAAAGTTCATATTGAAATAATGATCTTAATCCCCAAGAAGCAGCAATATTTTTGCTAGAGAAAGTTGCACAACTTGTGGTATGGACCAATGCCATGTATTAGCTGTGAAGCAAGGTTTGACGTAGCTAAAGAACACCAAGTACAATACTACATTTTATCAAAACCAAACAGCATAACAATGCACACAGGGCCCTTGCAAATATATCAGGCCCTTCAGATTTCAACCTGATAAAGAAATACAGAGCAGAAATATAGGGTACAATAAGTCTTCCAGTCCTAGCAATTATACTTATCCTCCCTACTAAATTCTTGCTCTATCAACCTCAAGTGCTGATCACCTGTATGGAGGAAAAGTTAATTTTGCAATTTATCCATTGGATAAATGGATTCAAATTCTGGGTAACGGTAGGCTTTTCTCCATTAATAATATAGTTTTTAACACATAAATGGATGCACCTTTGTCTGTAGGAAAAGAGAAATTGTACTTTTACCAGGTGAAGGCCATAGATGCCATATAAGGTATCTATAAGATATCTGGTATAAAGTAGAACCAAACAGAATACAAAGGGAGGTCTTCTTACAAGATTATCTCTCTCATCTGTGGCGATAACCATGGACTCCAGAGGTGGGTACAGCTCATACAGCTTGCTAAGGAGAAGATGCATAAGTTCTTCCCTCAGACATCACACTGGAATGGCCAGTCAACCACACTTGTTTTATACTCATTCATTACTGCAGTTCATACAGGGGTCTTTCAGACAAGGTACCTACAGTGCAATTGCCCTGCCTCATTCACAGAATCTTTTATGGGGGCCAGATGACATTATCTCTTATCATTTTTGCTATCAAGCACTCAAGAAAAAGAAGAAAAATAGCCACTATGACTGTGCCTTAAAAGAGTAACAGAGGGTAGATATTTTCCCCCAGATCATTTTAAGTTATCTCTTTACTTTACTCTTTAGCAATAAACACCCAAACTTGCTCTACTCATTGACATAACTGCAGAATAAACAATCTCTTACTTATTCTTACATACCTTTTTACTGCTACCTCAGTAGAGAACACTATTGAACCTGAAACTGAAAAACAGACCAAAGGAAAGTCTAAGGGGCCATGCAACTATACAGGGTGGTTGTTTTTTTCCCAGGATCACTTAAACAATTATAGGGTAATTATCATGAATAATCCTTTCTCAGTTAGGGAAAGTCCTGAGTGAGCAGACATTTGGGGGGCTCCAGCTGAGGCTTTTGTTATGTCCCTGCCCTGCTTTATTCACTAACTGTTCCTTAGGGTCCTTTTAAAAAAATGCTCCTGTTCTTAAAACAAGCTATCATTCTTGAAATGGAAGCTGTCATTATCTGTCATGTGACACAAATTAAAGAGACGCTTTTCCAAAATAAATTCTGGGAGCGGAGGGGTGAAACACTGCTGTAGTGCATCCATTTGCTCCATTCTGGCTACAAGGCCGTGTATCAGCCAACACATTGACCAATACCATTAATGAAGAAAATTAGCAAGGCAATGTGTGCTGATTATAGACTAGGAAAATATATACATGTGATTATTTGCAAGTGAAAATTGAGCCATGGGAGATAAAGACTGTGGCCCAGGGTAAAACGGGAAGTGTTCTGGATAGTTAAGTAGGGTGACCAGATAAAATCCAGGTCAGGCTCATGTAACTTTAACAGTTGTAGAGAAAAGGGAATTTCAGCCAGTGACATTTGTATGCAATTAGTTCCTGGTGAAATTCCCTCTTCATCACAACAGTTAAAGTTGCAGAACCCTGCCTTCTTTTGTATATGGTCACTCTAGTATAGTGCCTGCAACTTTAACTGTTGTGATGAAGAGGGAATTTCACCAGGAACTAACTGCATACAAATGACACTGGCTGAAATTCCCTTTTCTCTACAACTGTTAAAGTTACATGAGCCCTGACCTGGATTTTATCTGGTCAGCATATAGTTAAGGCTCTGCTCACACTATGCAGAGAACACTTTATCATTAATCTTGTATGATACATACATGAAGATGTACATTCGAAAAGTGGGCATGGCTACATTGGCTGATGCAACGTAAATCGGGTTTTAGACGGATTCAGTGCTGGCATCAAGGACAGGCATAGATGAGCACTTGCAGAGGGCCCAAACCCCAGCAGGAGCCACTGACTAGAGCCCTCTGGAGTTGCTCCTCCTCCTCCTCCTCAGCATTGCAAACTGTTTGTTCACCTTAGGGTGACCATATGAAAAGGAGGACAGGACTCCTGTATCTTTAACAGTTGCATAAAAAGGGAAATTTCAGTAGGTGTCATTTATAGGTATGCAGCACCTGGTGAAATTCCCTCTTGACCAGATACAGAAGATGGCAGGGCTCCTGCAGCTTTAACACTTGTGATGATCAAGAGGGAATTTCACCAGGTGCTGCATGCATACAAATGACATCTACTGAAATTCCCTTTTCTATGCAACTGTTAAAGATGCAGGAACCCAGTCCTCCTTTCTATATGGTCACCGTAGTTCACCTACTTTGAGGTGAGAAGGAGGAGCAGTAGAAGCCACTGCCTGAGATGGGAGACCCATCCCCACTCTGTCTGACTAGCTCACTTCTCCTCTTTGAACAAGTGTGTCTGTGACTCACTTGACCAAGAAAAAAAACTGCAGCTATACAGACAGACCTCACTCAGCAACAGATGTATGGGTGTCTGGGGCTTCAAGACTTAATTTATATGGGTTGTGGTCCCTGAAGCACCTCTCAAGCTAAATAACACAATGTGGTACCACAAAATATACCTTTATCCCTCAAACAGAATTAGAGACTAACATAATCTTTGTAATGATGAAGCAAATAAAACACATTACCACATGTGATGTAATTAGGATGATTAGAATCATAATAGAAATCATGGCTAGCATATTTCTTAGTAACATTAAAGTTCTATTCCTCTCAACCAACAAAGCAGACATCATTAAGATCTTATAGTTACCTATCTGGCAAGCATGGTTTGCAAAGCTTAGGTAATCTTGTTCGGTAGGCTTCTTGTTCTTCCAGGATCTCTCTCTCTAAGTTTGTCTTTTAGAACCCCTATGTTGATGACTTCATCCTAAATTTCAGACCCGGTCATACCACTACTCTTATTTCTCCCAATGTAGCCATGTTTGCAATTGACACCAGTAACACCTAGATGAAGGCATCCCTATTAAGCTAAGCAGCTTTCTACTTCCAATGCTTAACCAATCGACTTGTGGCAACCTCCCTTCTCATTTCCAAGAATGCTTTCCATTATCTCACAACACACACAGAACTAATCACTTACCGTTAGTATACATTGATCACTTACAGTTAGCATACACAGATTATTAGGAATAACAATGAAATATCATGAATTCTTATCAGCAATGCACGTTACATTCATACTCTACGGCATACCTACTGGCTCACTGGCTCTATGCCTGTTCAGCAAGCAAGTGGTAGCAATGATGAGAAAGAGGACGAGAACCAATAGGAGCTGGTGACAATGACAGTGAGTAGATAAGCTCATTGAAGGTGTCTTGCCCAAGAGCGCTCAAAAACCTAGAGCCACCACTGGATGGGCGAATATAATCTGATGGGTATACTTGACAAAAAGTACAGGCTTGTCTGGCTTTCATTCACTGAATTACTTACGCAGGTAGTTCTTTTGCACCAGGCATTAGAGTAACAGATCAGGAACTTGAAATGATACCAATAATTGATGAGCTTCCAGCCATGAAGCAAATGTGGTGAACATTTTTTCTGGAAAACAAAACTACATTCTTCACATCCTAGCTGCAGGAATTGAAAAGAGAAATTGCTTCATCAGGCCAATGACAAAAACTCACATTGCAGAATTATAATTTGGTGCCATGTTCCTGCTTCTCCCTCTTCACTTTATTCCTGTGTTCCTTAATAAAGTATTTCTACATACAAATGTCATTGCTGGCCTGGTTTTAACTACATCAGAATGTCAAGTTTAATATTCAAACTGTTCTATACAATTATGAATAATGATATCAGATTCATTATAACAAACTATAGGAATGTCCTGTCTCACATGAAACATTAACACAACTTGTCCTTTTCAGAATAGGTTTTGCCATTTCATATCAATATTGTTTTTGTTAAACTCATAGTCATTATTATTACCAATACTAAAGTGCAATTTAGAAGTAATTACCATTGACTATCACGTTTTCAACCTTAGCTAAACATCAAACATTTGCCACAGAAAGGGGAAAGGGGTGTGAGTCTATAATGACATTCAATTCTCTAATATTGGAAGCTGAATGTGCTATATTTTCACATTTTCAATAAAAAGGTAGTATGAGATTCTTATGAAGGCTAGAATGCTTTTGCATTAATTTGAGGAATTTGTGTGTGTTCATACCTTTTCTGTCAACAAACCTGATATACCTGTAACTTGGCACCACATAACAGTGTCAAAGCAGACCATCAAAGGATCAATGCCAGCTGATGTTTTGTTTTGTTTGAATTTACTGTTATACTCATTAAACCCTATGCAACCTGGGACCAGGCTATCTGATAGACTGTATTCTGCTATCCACACCTGCTTGGGATTTTAAGATCTTTGGGAGAGGCCCTTCTCTTGGTCTCACCACTATTCAATGACACGTGTTTGCTGGTGTTGCAAGAGAAGGCCTTCTCAGTGGCTGCTCCCTGGCTCTGGAACTCCCTGCCCAGGGTGGCTAGGGCCATGTCTACACTATGCTTTTTCCCCTGGGGTCGTCCCTGTGTGTCCAAATGCCACACAGGGAGTCCCGGAAGCAGGCAGGGATGACCCCTCCATTTTCCCGGGATCTCCAGTTATCCTGGCCTTCCCCGCGGTCCTGGGACCATCCCGAGGACTGCGGGAGGTGTGGCTGCCACTCCCGCCACCTCATGAGTAGTGCAGCCTTCAAAGCGGGCATGGAGTTGAACGGGGTGGCTCCGTGCCTATGGGTGGCGGCAGCAATTTCACCATCCCTGGGATGGCAAGGGGGTTGGGCGTGTGGTTAGTTGTTGTTGTTGTTTTTACCTTTTTCCATGCAGGGCCGCACAGCTCCTCTTCTAAAAAAAACACCCGGCAGCCGCAACATCCCTATTCCATTAAAGGACATTGCGCTGCCATCTAGACCCTGGGGGAGGATCGTGGAAGCAGGTACGTCCACGATCCTCCCCCTCCCTTCCTCTATACCTTTAGGTGTAGAAAGGGCCTAGGTTAGCTCTCTTTTTGTTGTCCTTCCACTGGCAGCCAAAGACATTTTTATTCAGGCAGGCCTTTGACATGGAAGCTGGCTTGTTGTTGAAGGGGTGAAAAACTGATTGGGGGCAGTTTATTTTTATTTCCTTTAATTGGTGTGTTTTAATTGATTCATTTTTACATGTTAATCACATTCTGCTTTTTACTTTTGTTAGCTACCTTGAGCGCCATTTTGGGTGGAAAGGTGGGAGATACATTTAGCAAATTAATCATACATAGATCAAATATTTGGGTGTTAATTGTTGTCCTCTTGGTCCTACTTCGCTGTCTATTGCTTTTTTTCCCCTCTTCACAGCTTAAAATGTCCTACAATGGCTAAAGTGACTCATTCCACCTTCATCTTTCATTGGAAACCACTTTGACGAAAAACTGACATTAATTGTGAGCCTTTCATTGTGGATTTCAGCACAATACCTGTGTGAGACGAACATGAGAACGTTGGAAGGGGGTTAGTGTAAGGGCAGTTCCAGTTTCTCTCCCCCACCACCACCACCACTAAATTTTGAGCACCAATTTATAGTTCAGTTGAAATCTCTGACAGAGCAAAAACTAATCCTATTAGTACATAAACTGCAACTTCGGCTCAGTTTCCAGGAGAGGTTTCTTTCTTTCTTTCTCTTCCCCCACCCCTCCTTTATTCTTTGTCATTCTGGAAATAAAGTTGCTCTACCAGCTTTTGTTTTTTCAACTCTAAGGTTTTGAGGTGGTTTAGCTAGTTTCACAAAAATCTATCTTCAAATCAATTGAAATGTGAACAAGCTTTGATAAGAAAATAATATTATTGTTTAATTGGAAATCAAATATTGGAAATCAAATATTCATTCTGCTTATTATGGAGAATCTGGAGAATCAAAATGTGTGTGTGCGTGTGTGTGAATTGTAATTTGAAAATCTTGAGCATGCTGGCTGAATGAGCAGAGATAAATAGAGGCAGAATTAGACCATGTATAGTGAATTGAGGGTGGGTGGGGGTTATCATAGTAGCAACCCCCTCCTGGCTATACATATGCTGCTGAGCATCTCCATGGAGCCTACATTTCTACAACTGAATGCTGACAAGGTGAATGTAATGGATCAGGAACCCTGGGCAATCTGAGGTCCCAGTCCCACAGAAGAAATATACCTCTATAACCTCTATACGTTATCCATAGTTGTTGCAAGATATGTAGGCATTCACTATGCAGTGTGTGATTATCTGCATAAACAGCTTGCCTTCACCCTCAGTGTGAAATAACAGATCTACAGCCTGATCCTCTAGGATGATTGTTGCAGGGATTCCTTGGACACAACCTGGCCCAAGACATGGTGTTGCCTGAAGAAAAGGCCAAATGGTGTTGCCAGATCTTTAACCTGGCTTGAACCATCCATTTCTGCCTTCATCTATTCCCAGTGGTATAGTGGTAAATTTTGAAGTGCAGGTACTCATCATGACAGCCCTCATAGTCACCCCCACAACAAGATGATCCTCAAATTAGGGTGAGCAGATAAAATCCAGGTCAGGGCTCATGTAACTTTAACAGTTGTAGAGAAAAGGGAATTTCAGCCAGTGTCATTTGTATGCAATTAGTTCCTGGTGAAATTCCCTCTTCATCACAACAGTATATTGATGTATATTTGAAAACTGGTTAGCCCAGCAGGAAAATGGTCTATGCATTGGGTAAACAATCCTCCCCTCTCTCCAGGTGAGCTGATGAAGTTTAGGTAGACCTTAATGGCTGTATCAAGACCTGATGGAGCACCTCCTCTGACATGAACTGACGTACACTACATTCAGCATGTAAGGCCTTCCTCTGGGTGCCGCCTCTGGGGCAGCCTCAGAAGGTGGCAACAAGGGAGAGGTACTTCTCATTGCTGGCCCCCCAATTATGCAACAATCTACCCAATGAGGTCTGCCTGGTGCTAATATTGTTATATTCTCAGTGCCAAGTTAAGACCTTTCTCTTCTCTCCAGCATTTGGCAGCATATGATGAGTTTTTAATCAGATCCTGGATTTGTCATATACAAGTATCAAAATTTCTTCACCTTGCTATCCGTTGTAGATACCAAATGGCCATCTGACTGTAATCCCTCCCAACAAGATTTGGACACTGATATGTATACTGTATACTGATTAATCAGCATGCTGATTGTTTGTTTTTCTTTTACCTTGGAAAATGGTCTGTTGAGTGTTAATAAAGATTGATTGTCATATGGTTGGTTATTTAAAATTGTTTTTGATAAATCTGATATACCCAGCATTGCTTAGGCCCTCTAAGATATACGTCTGCCTGCGAGGCAATCATCATAAACTCGTAGGCCAGTGCTAGACCCATGCATGCACTTCTCCCAGATTCTCAGAAAACAGCAATATCAGGATGGAATGCCTTTGAGCATGTTCAGAGTTTGGCCTCTCAAAGTCATGTTGTTAGGGTGACCAGATAAAATCCAGGTCAGGGCTCATGTAACTTTAACAGTTGTAGAGAAAAGGGAATTTCAGCCAGTGTCATTTGCATGCAATTAGTTCCTGGTGATATTCCCTCTTCATCACAACAGTTAAAGTTGCAGGGGCCCTGCCTTCTTTTGTATATGGTCACTCTAGTATAGTGAGTGCATGTACCTTTAACTGTTGTGATGAAGAGGGAATTTCACCAGAAACTAATTGCATACAAATGATACTGGCTAAAATTCCCTTTTCTCTACAACTGTTGTTGTATCTAGTTATGATTTTAAAGCCATGCACGGTGGGTGGGAGGAAGCACCGCTAATGGATGCAGACCATTTATGTTGGTTGTTTCCTTTAATGTGGAATTGGGTTGACTACTCAAGACCGACCATAGGAGTCTGGATTGTGAAAGGCATCCATGCACTCACAATAGCCGCCAAAGGCCAGTAAGTCTGGCCTTCTGCGCAAGACATGATGGGAGTTGTAGGCATAAGCCTAGGTTTTTTATTAATTCTTTTTTTAAAAAATGCAGATGACACAAAATTGGGTGGGTTAGCTAATACCCTGGAAGACAGAAACAAACTTCAAAGTGATCTTGATAGGCTGGAGCGCTGGGCTGAAAACAACAGAATGAAATTTAACAGAGATAAATGCCAAGTTCTACATCTAGGAAAAAGAAACCAAATGCAGAGTTACTAGATGGGGGATACTTGGCTCAGCAATACGGCAAGTGAGAAGGATCTTGAAATTGTTGTAGATCACAAGCTGAATATGAGCCAACAGTGTGATGTGGCTGCAAAAAAAGCAAATACTATTTTGGGCTGCATTAATAGAAGTATAGCTTCCAAATCGTGCGAGGCACTGGTTCCCCTCTATTTGGCATTGCTAAGGCCTCATCTTGAGTATTGCGTGCAGTTCTGGGCACCATACTTCAAGAAGGATGCAGACAAGCTGGAGTGTGTTCAGAGGAGGGCAACGAGACTGATCAAGGGTCTGGAAACAAAGCCCTATGAGGAGAGTCTGAAAGAACTGGGCATGTTTAGCATGGAGAAGAGAAGATTGAGGGGAGACATGATAGCACTCTTCAAATACTTGAAAGGTTGTCACACAGAGGAGGGCCAGGATCTCTTGATCATCCCAGAGTGCAGACACGGACTAATAGGCTCAAGTTACAGGAAAACAGATTCTGGCTGGACATGAAGAAAAATGTCATGACTGTTAGAGTAGTACGACAATGGAACCAATTACCTGGGGAGGTTGTTGGCTCTCCCACACTAGAGGCATTCAAGAGGCAGCTGGACAGCCATCTGTCAGGCATGCTTTAAGATGGATTCCTGCATTGAGCAGGGGATTGAACTCGATGGCATTATAGGCCCCTTCCAACTCTACTGTTCTATGATTCTATAGGGCTGCCTTTGAAGGCGGTTCGGAAGTTGCAGCTTGTGCAAAATGCAGTGGCCAGATTGATAACTGGGACCAGAAGGTTTGAGCATAAAAACCTACTCTGACCCACTTGCATTGGCTGCCTGTATGTTTCCGAGCCCAATTCAAGGTGCTGGTTCTAATCTATAATGCCTTACATGGCTTGGGACCACAATACCTGACGGAACGCCTTACCCAATATGAACCTACCCAAACACTACGTTTAACATCTAAGGCCCTCCTCCGAGTGCCTACTCCGAGGGAAGCTCGGAGGTCGGCAACATGGGAGAGGGCCTTCTCTGTGGTGGCCCCCCAATTGTGGAACGATCTCCTTGATGAGGCCCACCTGCCGCCAACATTGTTATCTTTTCGGTGCCAGGTCAAGACTTTCCTCTTCTCTCAGGCATTTAGCTATATCTGATGAGCCTGGGTTTGTTTTGTTTTTAGGTTTATAGCTTTTTAAAGTTATTACAGTGGTTTTAAATGTATGTGTATATTATGTGTATATTGTATGTTTTTGCTGTTTTAATTTTTGTATATTATTTTTAATTGTTTTAATCTTATGTAAATCACCCAGAGAGCTTCGGCTATGGGGCAGTATACAAATGTAATAAAATAAATAAATAAATTCTACTTAAAACCCCAAATTTTGTGTTTTTAGATTTTTCTGGTACATTGTATAGCCAGATCTGTCAGTTTGCAAATTTCAAGTTTTTAACTCATCTGGAAGTGGGCAAACATTTCCAGACATACGTCCCACACACATACTTTCAGCTTTGTAGGTAGAGATATATAGTCTATGTTTGTACTGTCTGTTGATACGTTTTATGGAAATGGTTTTACACTTTGTATAATGTATGTTTAATGGTTTTTAATTTTTGTAAACTGCCTGGTGAGCTTCGCCTACCTGGTGGTATAGAAATGTAACAAATAATAATAATAATAATAATAATAATAATAATAATAATAATAATAATGCTCACTGTATATTTGTGATCTATATCACTGGTCCTTTAATTTAAAGATTATTAGATTTTGGACACCTCCAGTATGGTTCTCTAGTGTAATAGACATAAGTGGGTTTGGCTGCACTGAAGGCCAATGAGATTTATGCAGCAAATTCTCTTTACTAATCCATTAGGGCAGCCTTCCCAAACCTGTTTCCAGCCAGCTGGACCAATTGTCAGGAATGCTGGAATTTGAAGTTCAAAACATCTGGAAGGCACAGGTTAGTCAAGGCTGCAGTAAGGCCATTGAGCCTCTATGAGCTTGGGGAGGGAAATGCCCAGTTTCTGGCCCAGTTTTGCAATACAGATTGATGAGAATGGGCTAATATTCCATGGAGCCAGATCTCAACAGCTGTATGTGTGTGTTTTGGTTTAAAAGTGCAAAGATTTCAAAGGATGGCATGCAGAGTCCATGAGATTCCTGGGGGAGCATGTCCTTGCCTCCCAGTCCTTCAGATGCCCCAAAGTCATTAGTATTATTTACAGTTCCAAATACATCTGTTTAAAAGTGTTGGCCTATTTTAATTGCCAGCACAAGCTGAAAAAAGTGAATCAAAGAACATCGAACTGGTTAGATGGGTTTGGTGCAAACTCAACCACAGGTAGAATGACCAATAAGTCTATTCTATATGCCTCTCAAAGCCCTTTGGGATTTTATGGATGAAGAACTATAACACTTGATTTGAAACGTTCCAAGTTTGTGTCATCCTTCTCTTAATAGACAGCCTGTCTGTTTGTTTATTTATTTGGAAATATTCAGGTATAGCTTTCCTAGTAAAACATATCCTAAGTGAATGTAAAAGTGCAAACAATGACAATAAGAAATCAAAATTAAAACAATAAGATATTGTATTCAAAGGCAGCTCTGTGTACAATGCATTAGGGTAATCTAGTCTGGGTGCCAATTTTAGACCATCAAGCTGCAAATGAGCTTTGGAGATCAAAGAAGTGTAGTCATGCTGCTGACCTATAGAATCTACATCCTATATGGCTACATCCCACATTGTTTCATCTGCTCACGTTCAGATAAGGAAGCATATAGTACAACCTTCCTGATCATTACCACTTCAGGATATAGGTGTGGTGCATGAGTGAATGTGCTCCCACATCAGAAATTCCCTGCCTATAGAAGCCTAGCATATCAGGAATATGGGACTCACCTAGCTTTCTCCCAGACATGTTTGTTTTTGGTGTGTGTGGGGGGAGTCAGAATGCTTTTTCAATGGGGAACTCAGCCTTATATAAATTAGAACATAATAATTATTTTATTACCAATCTGTTCCAGACGAAAACAGATGGCCTAGAAGTGAATGGCTTCATAGATCATTAACCTTGAACCATCTAATCTTCTATTTATGTTTTTTGCTTTTTTAAAAAAAAAAGTTAAGCTTCGTTCTTACCTGTGCTGAAATCAAATATAAATAATATTATGAGGTAAACAAAGAAACCAGGACTTAATTTACTGTAAAGGAAGTAAAAAAGCAGAGTAAGATATATATATATATATATATATATATATATATATATATATATTATACACACACACACATACACATTATGCAGGCATATGTTTATTGGATATATTGCATTCACTCATTTTGATTTGATGCATTCTGATCACAGTTTTGCATACGGATTTATTTATACAGAATTTTATTCCATCCTCCTAGCACCTATGTACCAGGGTGGCTTAAAATATTTTCATATAAGAACAATATATTCAATTAAAATACAATGAAAACACAACAGAGGCAGAGACCACAGGGGGAAAACCCCAGTCTTTAAAGCTATATAATGTACTTAGGAAAGCAAAACCTGTCTTCATTAGCCAGCAAAGGGTAGCCAGGTGGGGCAAGGCAGTCCACTATATTGCTAAAGCCACTGAAAAGGCCTCATTTCAATTCACCATAAACTACACCACCCTTCACCCTAGGTGTGATACAGAGACTTCATAAGCGCCTCTTAGAGAAAAAATCGGATTTTCGCCATGTTGTACAATGCTGGACTAGTTGTACAATAGCCTGACCTGCCAGAAGGCAGCTTCATATGTTAGTATGTCATCATTTAGCCTTTTCCTTCAAGTGGCAACCAACAAAACAGTGTAAGGACAGGGAAACTTGCAATGTGGCATTTTTTTGGTGTTAGCAATATGGCTCCTATAACATCTAGTTCTGGCACTTCTTGTCCCTCTTCCCACAGTATAATTGTGAATGCAAAATCAAATGCTTCTTCAGCAGAAGGAGCTAGCTATCTTGAGTCAATCTGTATTTAACATTTAAATTGGCACCTGAAAATTGGTCATATTGAAACCTCCCGGGTGTCATTCTGATTTGTTTTAATGAATGTTGTTAGCTCGACAAGGACTTTAAGCTTTAATTGTAGAGAAATATTGGGGAAGAAAGGAGGAGAAAAATATTGGGAAAATTGGGAGTATCCAGCATTGGTGATGACAGCTTGACAATTGCTAGTCTTGAAAGGAGCACTGAATTAAGTGCTTGGATTCTCTATGAAAGGCATCTGGGTGGTTAGAAAGTGCCGAAAGCAAAGACTGATGAACAATCCAGACATTGCCACGTCATTATTTTCAGCTTTAGAGACAAAATAACATGAGGAATCTTGTTAATAGAGACTCATAAAGTCATGCAGCACTTAAGGAAAGCCTTCAAGATGCATATTATGCCATGTAAATACAGCTTCACATTTCCCCTTAAAAATGCATATTAACACAGATAACAACAAAAATCTGACCAGGGAACAGCAAGGGAAACATTCTGTGTCACAATACCTTATTAATGTATAATTCATTATACTACTATCTTCAGCCATTTGTAGGTGATGTCTGGCTGATCATTAATATCTGCAAATTGGGCTCTACACACTGGGATAGTCTTAGGCCATGTCTACACCAGCCATTTATTCCAGGATGATATCAAAGTCATCCCTACCGGGTCACACGATACACAGCTGATTCCACTGTGATCTCGGGTCAACCCCTCAGTTATTCAGGAATATCACTGACTGCTTTTGCCATGTTTTTTTCGGCTCTCTTGCTACAATCCCGAAGTCCATGACTGGTGTGCCCCCCCTTCGCAAAGCTGTTGCTCTTAAGTGCAAATTCCTGGCTCAGCAAACAGCCAACCCGCTGTCAGGGGCATGTCCAGCGGTTTCAGGGGTGTACGGGAGTGGACCTGTCCACCATTTAGTTATTGGCATGTTTTGGCTAGGGGTGTGCACGGACCCCCCGGATCGGATCGGGACCCGGATCGGGACCTCCAATTTTGTCCCGGACCGGTTCGGACAAAATCGGAGGCCCCCCGGACCGGATCGAGTCCGATCCCGACCCAAAAATCGTAAATTTTTGGATCGGCCGCCATTTTTTTCCCCATAGACTTGCATTGCAATGCAAGTCTATGAGGAAAAAATGGCGGCGGGTGGGTAAGGGGGGGCCTAACTCCCTCCCCCCCCCCGGGGCCGTCCGCTGTGGACGGCCCCGGCAGGTAAACCCCCTCCCCCGCGCTCCCTACCCCCCTGGGGCCGCCCGCTTCCATCCGCTGGCGCCCGCGGGCGCCAGCGGATAGAAGCGGACGGCTCCGGGGGGGGGGGTAAGCCCCCTTCCCCGCCACTTACCTTCTCGGCCCGTCCGGCGCCGGCGGCTACTACCAGCGGGCTCCGCGGCCTACTCTCGAGTAGCGCGCCGGGTGATGACATCACCCGGCGCGCCACCCTGGAGCAGGCCGCGGAGCCTGCTGGTAGTAGTAGGCGCCGGCGCCGGACGGGAGCCGCCGGGCCGGGCAGGTAAGGGCCCCCCTCCCCCCTCCGCGCGCCCCCTCCTCCCCTCCACGCACCCCCTCCTTACCTTTCCGGCCCGGCGGCTCCCGTCCGGCGCCGGCGCCTACTACTTCCAGCAGGCTCCGCGGCCTACTCTAGAGTAGCGCGCCGGGTGATGACATCACCCGGCGCGCCATCCTAGAGCAGGCCGCGGAGCCTGCTGGGAGTAGTAGGCGCCGGCGCCGGACGGGAGCCGCCGGGCCGGAAAGGTAAGGGCCCCCCTCCCCCCTCCGCGCGCCCCCTCCTCCCCTCCACGCACCCCCTCCTTACCTTTCCGGCCCGGCGGCTCCCGTCCGGCGCCTACTACTTCCAGCAGGCTCCGCGGCCTGCTCTAGAGTAGCGCGCCGGGTGATGACATCACCCGGCGCGCCATCCTAGAGCAGGCCGCGGAGCCTGCTGGGAGTAGTAGGCGCAGGCGCCGGACGGGAGCCGCCGGGCCGGGCAGGTAAGGGCCCCCCTCCCCCCTCCGCGCGCCCCCTCCTCCCCTCCACGCACCCCCTCCTTACCTTTCCGGCCCGGCGGCTCCCGTCCGGCGCCGGCGCCTACTACTTCCAGCAGGCTCCGCGGCCTGCTCTAGAGTAGCGCGCCGGGTGATGACATCACCCGGCGCGCCATCCTAGAGCAGGCCGCGGAGCCTGCTGGGAGTAGTAGGCGCCGGCGCCGGACGGGAGCCGCCGGGCCGGAAAGGTAAGGGCCCCCCTCCCCCCTCCGCGCGCCCCCTCCTCCCCTCCACGCACCCCCTCCTTACCTTCCCGGCCCGGTGGCTCCCGTCCGGCGCCGGCGCCTACTACTACCAGCAGGCTCCGCGGCCTGCTCTAGAGTAGCGCGCCGGGTGATGACATCACCCGGCGCGCCACCCTAGAGCAGGCCGCGGAGCCTGCTAGTAGTAGTAGGCGCCGGCGCCGGACGGGAGCCACCGGGCCGAGAAGGTAAGTGCCCCCCTCCTCCCCCCCCCCGCTGTCCACTTTCATCGGCGGGCGCCCGCTGGCGCCCGCCAATGGAAGCGGCGGTGGGCGCCAGTGGGCGCCCGCCGATCCGCCGATCCACCGAACCGGTTCGGAGCTTTTTCGGACCGGTTCGGATTGGATCGGCCGATCCAGCTGCGGGATCGGAAATCGGATAATTTATCCGATTTCCCACTGGACCGGACTCGGATCGTGGATCGGGTCCGATCCAGTGCACATCCCTAGTTTTGGCACCGACTGTGTGTTGTTGTTGTTGTTTTTCACACAAACATATCTCTGTGCAGCATGGCATATTCGCTGGACCCCCTATCCACACCACGTGTAGCTGTGATTTTGCATTCATGTGCATCCCTCCTGATTCATAAAGCCTTGTAGCTGCGTAATCTGCCTAGCCCCACCCACTTCTCCCAATCCATATGTGGAAGTGCCATCAGGGGACACATGTCCTTCTACAATGGCACTCCTGTCATTGCAAGAATCTTCCCTCACAAGTGCTCCGTGAGCAGTGATCGCGGCAGCAGGGAACCATCGCAAACATCCCTCGTCTGTTGCAAAAGGGCTGTAGGTGTAGATTAGCCCTTAGACAGTTTTTGTATGATATCAGTGCTGTTGCCTCTTCTTGAGGGACACTCTAGGAAAAGGGCAGCAGCACACTGGTAGACCGTGTGCTCAATCCGTGGCATCACCAGGTCTTAAACCCCAGAAAGCTGCTGCCTTCCAGATGTAGTAGACTACTACTCCCACCATCTCCAGCTGGATGGAAGACGTTGAGAGTTGTATCCCAACATAGCTGGAGGACGCAGATAAGGGAAGGCAGGTGTAGACTCCTGAACTAGGTGGACCAATGGCTTGACTAAATACAAGGTAGCTTCTTATGTTCCTATCAGCCTAGAGTGTGTCTGCCTGGTTTAAACTCAGATAATAACCATTTAGATGTCCTTCAGACACAGTCCCCAGCCACGAAGGAACCAGTTTTCTGTGATGTGCACTACATGGCTGGGAGTGCAAGCAAATGATTGACCATGTGGGAGAGCCTGATCATATGGATCTTTCCTATGGCTTCAGCAAAAGAAACATCCATGCTATTGGCCATACTCATGTCATTGCAACTTTCTCATCCCCTATCCTGCTACATAGACCCAGATCACCTAGAAGCGCTTCCATGCAGCTGAGGGGTATTGCTGGCCCCTTAGTGATGATACCATTCCTGGAAGCTATAACCTGCTATTTTGAGTCAATGTGCTATTATCTTAGGATTTGCCAATGACAACAGAGCAAGGAAAGTAGCCCTTTTCAATGCTATGAATGCAGCGTAGTATTGATGTGGCTTGGAGTTCGTCATTGCTTCTGTGAGGAGAAATTTTCCCAGCTCTGATCAGCAAAGCTGGTAAGAGCTGTTATAGACTCCTAGTGTTTTCCATCTATTTTTGCTCATTCCTAAACTGCGGGATGAATGCCAGTGGAGTCATTGTCTTGAACTACCCTAGCCAAGTTGTTGCGAGTGTTATAATTATCCATTTTCCTTGTGGTTTCTTTTCATTAGCAACCAAGTCCTTTGAGTGAATGGAGATGTGCCATTCAAGAGGGTCAAGTCAATGGGTGACAAACATCCATTCCACTCCTATGCCTGACCAGGATCATTGCTTAAAATGCATTTGACACCTTTCCTAGTCTGTCTAGAAAAGCTGTAACTGCTCTTTAGCTCTGGAAGCACTACCTTGGATGCCTTTGGCTACCTTATAATGTGACATTAAAATAGCTCATCTAGAAACTTTTACTACTAGAAACATATTAGAAATATTGTCTTATAAGCCAATCTAAGATCACCACTGCTATAGCTCATGGGGTGCTAGTTACACGATTGAGGAGGAAACTTGCTTCCTAACATTAACTCTGCTGTTGCTGGTGCTTCTCCCCATCACCAATAATATGCACCCATCTCCATGCACTGTGGGTCTCTTCATTGCTTTTGCTGGGAATGGTGGCAGTGATGGAGTAAGAGGGAAATAACAAATGAAATCCAATTATGTTTTTACAAAGGGTCCATTGGGGGATCATCTGGAGAAGGTTTTCAAGGGGCACAGCAGGTGCAGGGAGGTAGAGCGAAGAAGTAACAGTATGACAGCATTGGATATTGCCCAGTGTTACTGAAATAAATTCTTATTCTTTTGTCACCCTCCTTTTGTCACGGGGCCAGATTGCATGATCAATTGACTTACACAGCACTTGCTTCCACACTAGCAATTTTCCTGGACTTGCTTTCAAGAAGAGTGAAGATGATGTCGTGGTCAGCCTTTTACATGGCTTCTGTGTTGCTGCCCCCGTCTTTTGGATGACCTGGTTTGTGGTGATATATTATTATATTGTATTTTCATATTGCATTTTATTATTTTTATGTTGTGAGCTGCCGAGAAAACAATGTCATTGGAAAGCTTATATAAATGTCAATATCAATGGAGAACTGTAAATTTTTGAAAAATGCACATTTTGAAGGATAACTGAGTTTCAATTCACATAATGGTTCGAAAGTGCAAAATTAGACACGTTCACATTGAAATGAGAACTGAATGGATTTCTCCCCTATCCCTTAAACCTGATCTGTAGCTGCCAAAAGTGGCTTGTGGAGCTGGTGTTTGCCTGGATGAGTCCTGAATCATTGAGGAATGTCAAAGGAGTTTATAATAGTGGATTCTTAACTTTGTTCCAAATTAGTATGAAAGGGCGAAATCTGGACTTCAACCATCTCTATGCTATGCTAGTTTTCTATGTAGGGAGAGGCTGGTGTTATTTTATATAAAAAGAAAAGAGAGAGAGCGCATTCAAATATTTGATTTGACCAGTTCAGCTGCTGGTGATTTTTAAGCTGTGACTGACATTTTGTGTAATCTCTATATCTCAATTTTTGTCTTGGATTGGTGTTCCATACATAATATACAAATGTAAGAAAACAATTCATGCCATTTTTCTGTTGCAAAGGTTTGCTTGTGATTTAACAAGATGTGGAAGAGCTACACATCTACGAAATGGAGTTCACAGCCATTGCTATTCCATACAGTCTGTAGCACATCAGCACAGAATGTATAAACCACTGATGACAGCTTTTTATACATAAAGGAAGATTTTTCTTCCTTCTCCACTGTCAGCCTTTTTCATAGTCAGTTGGATATATATGTCCTCAGAAGAAATGTTGGGAACTGGTAATTGAGATCCTAGTGATATAGGGTGAGATACAAATGTTTTAATAAATAAATGTCACCATTTTAACATTTTGACTTGGCTCATTATGTTTTGAAGTGCAAAAGTGCATGATTTTTGATGGGTGCAGTAATGGCTATGTTACCACTTTATCTGTTTGAAATACAGCAGTTGAAATAATAAAACTCCAGTTGAGCTTCATCACATTTCATATTGAACTAATTTCTATGTATGTGTTTTTTAAGAAATTATACTGAATGGCAATATAATTTTATCAGACAGTGTACTGGACAGGAACAATCTACCATATCCAATCTTCCAATTGCTGTTGCTTTGTTCAGTGAACACAGACAATCATTTACCAAGTTAGAAGTTGCCACAACAAGCCAGCTGTTTGTAACATAATGCCAGGTGAGGGGAAAAAATCCACATATCCATACCTGATCATAAATGTGTGGAACAAGGTAATGGTGTAGGGTTCTGCATTATAAATTATACTTTATCACTTGATAAGTGGTGATCTGGATTCACCTTCTGTAATATTCTATGAACAGAGAGTAGACTGCTCCGTGATCAGGTGTGGAAATGTGGTTAAAATTCCTCACTGCTTGGCAAGTTAGTATTGATATCTGAATTGCTAAATGGTTTCATCACATTGTTGTTAATAATAATAATAAATAATAATAATATTTATTTATAACCCGCCTCTCCCTATGGATCGAGGCGGGGAACACAATACACATACAAGCATAACAAGGTTAATTTACCATTTCTTGAAGCTATCAGTAGGATAGAACACAGAGCATCCCTCTGCTAATATGTGCCACATCAGCCAAAATAGGCTTGACAAAAATGCTCAAAAATATGTGTACATTTATGGATGGGCTGCTAGTACACCTGCAAATAAAAATTCTGAAAATAGTTCCGAAGCAAATCTGTACCTTTATAGTGACTATATAGAACATTATGGGGCTTCCATATGGCAGCCTATAAAACAGGTGAATTACCCAGATCTGGATATTTTCATTTGCTGAGGTATACCGATTTGATGAACATCATTTGTTCTTGATGTTGTGAACACTGATGTTATAGAGATGTAGCTGATTAAAAACACTGAGTCTTCCCATAGGCTGATGAAAACAGGATGTGTAAAATAGATATTATGAACAAGGAACTCAGAGAAAAATGTTGTCACTACTAATGTCAATGAGAATTTATTTATTAATTTCTCTGGACAATTTACTGTGAAGACAAAAGGATTATGTTGTTTCCACCTGTGCAAAGATTATGAACAGGTATCGAAATGAATCATAATTGAAGAGGAGACCTCTTAATTTAAGCGCTGGAATGGTCTGTTATGAATATAGGTTTTCTTTTCATTTCCAAAATGCTGACATTACCTAGTTGTCAATGCCGTTGTTTAAATGGGTGCCCCAAGACAGCTAAGGAAATCCACACAAGTAAACAGGCTTCTTCATGTGTATACAAACTTGCATACATTATCGCTTCCTGGATTGGGAATTGCGAGCATAAAATTCGATGCACATCCGCATTCTTGCACAACCAATTGCATGTCAACAGCTTGTTTACCCATGAATAGAGCCTCTAATTTTCTACTTCTCATTATGCCTTATAATGCTTATACTATTTCATTAATAAGCAACTGCTAGGAGAATAGCCAATTTTTTTTAAAAAAACAACACCAAAGCAAACAAATACATTATTTTAATTATCATTTATAGACAGAATCAGTGTTTAGAATTTTATGGCACTTCCATTATAGTCTTAAATCCGACATATGCAGTAAACACACCAAAGAACATATTGCACCGTTAGAAAACATTTAAACAGTGAAGATGGACCAAGAAGCTGATATTATCCATTTTCCAGCAACACGAAAGGTGGGCCTTTAAGCATATGAATGCATTTTACTTGCTAACGGACAGCTCTCAAGAAGTGTCTTTAGAAGGCTCACTGTGGCTGCAATTTTATGAGCACTTACTTCAGAATAGCCACACTGAATGCAGTGGGACTTACTTACAATAATACAAGCATAGGATCAGACTGTACTGTATACAAAATATACACTAAGAAAATTGCATGCCACATCAACAAATTCTTACCACATATTTTGTATACAGTATAGTCTGATCCTATGAGAGTTGCAACTATATAAATAGAGTAATGTCTTTTTCCTATCTAGAGCTTTATACATGTGAAAATTATGCTAAAATAAAAATCTATACAAATCTTACTGGTGTAAAATATACAGCTTAAAAACAACAACAACCAGTCACTCCATTTTTTGCAAACACATTAAAAGAGCAATCTCAGAAATGCCTATATGTTTAAACAGCAATCTGATACACACATTCATGTCTTCATTATATCCTGGTGGTTAGAACTGGTAAAAGGATCACCATTGGCTGGAACTGTATGTGCTTTGCAAGATCCATGGTGTTCAATAAATCCACTGTCAAAGTAAATGTTATTTTTCCTCTGTTTCCAGATCTATGGAGTTATGAAATCAAATGACAAACTCCTTCTCTCTGAAGTACTTAATAATAGTGGGACATATCTTAGCTATTATTGGATATTGGTTTTCCAATGTGGAGAACTTCCATGGATACAGGAGGCTTTCCTCTTAAGAATGTCACCTTCCAGGAGCACAGGGCAATGGAAATACTCACACTTTTATTTTAACCCTATTCTGAATGCCTGAATAGGGCTACTCTCAATTACCTGAAGACAACTCTGCGAAGCTCTATTTTTTATGCCCATGAACTGATTCATTAACAGTGCAAATCCTATGTGTGAAATGTGCATAAGATTTGCATTCTAAAAGCATGATCTTATCCATTGGAAGTGTGTTTATTCTTTAGAATATTATATATACCTAATATGTGGCCCATATTATATGGTTACAATGCATTTTTGGGGGGCTCAGTAGAACTCTATACTGGTGATACCCAAGGCACAACACAGTGAGAAATCCAGCCCACTGTCTATGTGGGATTAGATAATTAGACGTTGGAGACACAGAAAGCAGATTTTTAAATGGAGATAGGGAGTAAGCTAAGGAAAGGAGAAAATCATATTCAGAAATGGAAAAAATATTCATTCAGGAAAAAGACTCAAGAAGAAAAGCCTTGCTTTGATAGTAATATGACTCCATCTGTAAATAAAATGAACCTGCCTCACCCACATTACATAATGTCAAAAATGTCACATAGCTATAATTGATGGTGACAGCTTTGGCAGGTACTGTGCAGGAGAAGGTGTTGTCTACTTGACATGCCTAGGTGTGTTTTTCTGCAAAGGCCAGAGGGGGCGCCACATTGGCCTGTCACAGCAAAAAAAAGTGGGCTGTAGGCCACAAACTGAAAATCTGTTAGTCTTTACAGTAGCACACAAATTTGTTTCTGCAAAGATTGGCTGAGTCCTCGGGTAGCCTTGAGGCTTTCCTTATCTGTTCTCTTTTATGTTTATGCTTTATCTTTGCCTTATGTCTAGAAAATTAGCAAACTTCAGAATTATCATCACAAACTCTTATATTCGAGCCAAGTTTAGACTTAAATCACGTGGGCAATCAATGAGACCAAAGTGGGCATTTTGAATTTTAGAATTTGGAACAATGGCCTAATTTTTCTTAAGGTAGTAAATCTCTCTCTGAGCTACATCATGACAGATTGCAGGAAGGTGTTCACATGACTGAATGTGTTTTGATACAAAAGTAAGACCCTGCAAATAGAAAGTTGGACGTCAGGGAGAAAAGGAGAACAGCTAAGATAGAAATGGAGATGTTAGTCTTCTACGTGCAGGGGATGGCTTTTGTATGGAGGGGAATTCAATTGTGTGAAGTGGTACAGCCAAGACACAGGTTTATTGCCTCAGAGAGGCCAATGTCAACATATATCATAGCTCAGTAGGAGAGCATATGTTAACCTGCAAAAAGTCTCAGGTTCAATCCCTGGTATCTTCATGTAGAGCAGAGAAAGGCTCAAGTCTGAACTCCTGGAAAGCAGCTGCTGGTCAGTGAAGACCAGGAGTCAGCAACTTGTGGCCCTCTAGATGTTTCAGCCTACAACTCCATTAGCTATAGCCAGCACAGCCAATGGTGAAGAATCATGGGAATTGTAGGCCAAAACATCTGGAGGGTCACAATTTGTCCTTCCCTGGCGTAGACAATACTTCACCACAAAGCTGACTTTTTCAGGAAATTGTGGCAAAGTGAGTGTCTTAGATACTCTGATACTGTGAAATTGATCACTGATGACTGTCTGGAAAATCATGGTGTGAGCCAAGTCATAGTGAGGTATGTTCCCCCCCCCCCCAGAACACAGCTATGCATTCAAGACTGATCACCAAATTCATAAAACAAACGAACAAATCCACCTTTCATTAAGGTCCATGACTCCTGCTGTGCCAGGAGAGTTATTTCAACTTAACAATCTTCCCTTCCAGAATTTAATAAGCTGTTTAATCCTTCTCTAAGATGAAGGTCACAACATGAGACCAAATCAATGCAGATGTTCACTGCTTGTCCAGAGGAAGGGCACAATAACCAGTAGCCAATTAAAGTCATAAACCACACTTTTAACTTGCTGCCTGCCTCTTGCTACTCAGCCACCTTTAAAAAAAGACACATGATTTGAGTGGACAGATCTCCTCAAACAACCCTTCCCAGGGTCAAGGATATAGATAAATCCTCATTTCTCTCATATGCAGAAGCAACAGGCCTTATTTTCAGACTCCTAAATAAAAAGTAATGCCCTGTGATTTCCTCCCATGACATACATCTCTCACAGCATTGTTATAAATCACATTTCTTCTGGAATACATTTTTAAAAGTCTTCACAAGAAAGGCAAACATATCCCCAAACACATCCCCAAACACAACCATACAGCATTATCATAGGTCACAAAAAATTGTACATTTCCTCCCACTGAAGGACATACTTCAAATAAAATAATGTTAACATCAACAAACAATAGTGTTCCTTCTTCCCCTTAGAAGCAGATTTCCGCCTCCCCCCCCACACACAATTTTTGTACATAAATAGAAGAAAATAGTCTGAAATATTTACATCTGCTAGAAGCTCCTGTTACAGTTTGTACAGTTGTTATTGTTTTAAGTTGCCTTTAGTTCTCATTTTCTCTCCAGCCACGAGCATTCTTTCCAAATTTATATACCAGCCTCCGACCATCTACGCGCTCGAGAATTTCTCTTTTGTAATAATATCTGTTAAAAAGAAGTCATGAAATCAGATGTATCAGAAATTTATAATTAGTAGTGATGATAGGTGATAGATAAACCTCCCTCATTGGTTCAATTTGGAATGGGGATTAGCAAACTAAGAAATTTTCAAACCACAATAAGCCCAATTCCAAAAACAATTCAGATCTCACTCCCGATGATCTGATCAAGAGGTTAAGAGGGTCTGAACACATATTCCCCTGGAAACCCCCAAACCTTATCAGCAACGCTATGTAGCCTACCCTACCATGTCCTTCCATATGGAGATCAGGGCTGTGACAGACAGCTGTAATCCTTGTGCCCTGACAAGGATTGACTCATTAATTCACTGCCTTTACAAAAGGTCCAAAGTGACAAGCAGGATAAAACACTTTGAAAACGTTTTGAAAACTGTATATGGAGTGTGTCCTGGGTCCCAACAGATGTCACTACTGTTATAAACCGTTTTAAAGCATTTTAAAGCATTTTAAAGCAGTATAGTAGATAGGCTAACAGTTGCACTGTATTCAAGGTGGAATCAATAGAAAATTATGCACCCCAACATTCCATTTAAACTAATTAAATATTTGTAAAACAATCCTAATTGATTCCAGTGAGATTTAAGTATTCCTAACTTGTTTGGATTGTGGCAATTCTCTATAAATTTAATAGCCCCAAGCCCAGTTCTCATGTAATCTTTTTCAATGTCATGCAGAATGTACCATCACAGCTTTTTACGTGTCAGTCAGTGTAATTGCTGGGATTTCATTGGAATTCCTAAGTCAACTGGTTTTATTGATCACAACTGCATCTGTGCTACCACAATTTGGAAACTTATAGGTCTTGATTACCCTACAGGATTAAGTCCTGAATTATTTATAATAAAATGATCAAACATCCAAAATACGAATACAGTATGCATTAATTTGAGGACGTGTTTGTGGCTCAGCAGTCACGAGGATCATTGAATTACAACAGGATCTAGAAACTATGGCTATACCTCCACTGAAGGCAGTCAAACTTCTCACTGATTGTACTGGCCCTGGATTGTCCCATCAAGAAAAAATGGAAAGCTATATGCATATTACTACATTGGAAGTGGCTAACAGTCCCTGTGCTACTGATATATTAAGGAAAATACATGTGAATTATTTAAGGGATGAATTATGTAAAGTACCATAACGTGATTATTACAGTTATCAAAAATGGCAATTGTAAATGTGTAGATCATCATGATGCAGGATTTGTTCCAGAAGGCCTTGTAGCACTCCATGGATACAGCTGCTGAGGCAGCCAAAGACAAAATGTGACTCCATGGGTTAAATTCAGTGACAGGACTTTTTCACTCCATCCTCTCCACTGCAGTTGTCAGTGCCGCCCAAAAATCTGCTCCTCCTAGCCTTCTGGTGCAGATTTTGAGGGTGTGCAGTGGCTGTGGGGTGGAGGGGTAATTGGCCCACTCCCAGTTCCACTGACAGAACTGCTTTTGTCAGCGGAGTGACAATGTTGGGTACAACCCATAGTTTGTTCCACAACTCTGTAGACTTCTCAGAACAGATAAGATTATTGTGTTCATATGAAGACAACAGGCAACTCTCACTAATAATATATTATTTACAGATCTGGGGTCCTCAGAGCATATCCAAGATTTTAGATCTTGCCATACTGATCCCTCTGATATATTTCAAATAGGAGAGAAAAACTTCAGGAGGGAATTAAACCACCAGAAAGTAAATTTTGCCTCATAATATTTTTAACTTTTTGAGTTTACACAGTATTCAATGCCTTGGGATTTCAATCTGCACAGTGTCTTTCTAAGCCAATATGTTCCTCCTCCTTGTTACCTCATGGCACGGCTCAGTTTCTCATAAGTCATGCTGCTATTGTTCTTCTTTTTTCCCCACAGCTGAGCCACAGCCTCAGATTTTAAGAATCTGAAGATGCCTTCAGACCGGTCCTCCCATTTTATCAAGCCTGGATTCTTCTCTGGATGCAGGAGAATGTCTCGAATAAATTCCCACAAGTGAGTCCCTCGAGGAGCTAAAATTAAAATGATGTTAACAGAAAATATTACTTCAACTAAAAAGCAAAGCTATGTACTTCTCTTCAAGAGAAGTCCTAATACTATTTAAAAAGGAGAATAACTGTAGAAATATCATTAATATAAGACTGGAAGCAATTCATCTTCCCACCTTGCATGCATAAGCTAAGATTCATGACAAGGCTAGAAAATCCAAAATGATTTTCATTTCCTGTTATATTATTTAATATACGTGAATAAAATGACATTTACTCCAAAACAGTAGCTTTCAATTCATTCCAGCGTGAGGAACTGGGATTGTCATCCTATTATTATTATTATTATTATTATTATTATTTACATTTATATACCGCACCATAGCCAAAGCTCTCTGGGCAGTTTGGGAATGTATGAGCCTAATAGAATATTCCTTCACCCCTCTCCCCCAAAACCTTTGAATAGATGGCATACATGGTTTCCACACATATATATTACATCTACTACCTTTTTTCATATACATCCACTGCCATGAGACCCACTTGTCCTTCCACACTCCAATTCCAGCTTCTGGCTAATCATAATTCCACATTCTTAAATGAAACTCAAATTTGCATGATCATCTGAAAATTTAGCTACTTTATTTCTATTTTTCCAGTGGTGGGTATATATCACTCCATATGCTGTTTCAATATTTGTGGGTTTTTTCTTTCAAATAATACCAAATTCTAAGTCCCCAGCATCATTAATACACCACTCAATTTTTACCTTCTAAATTTTGACATATTTCTCTTCAAACTATGCCTTGTTACAGCTGCAATATAACACGTAGTTCCTCACCTAAACCTTCACCAGTGACAAAACTTTAATCATCATTGGAAGAATGAATCCATGACAATTGCAAAGTTTATTTTATTAGTTGAGGTTCTCACTAAGGACATAGCAAACTAATATCTAACTTTGTTTTCTTTTAAAGGTTCATTACATTTCCAATTTTCCTGTTTGCTTTGAGCTAAGAAAATAAAATGGGTCAGTTAAATAATGGTACATTCTGGCAAGAACTCTCAACTTCATATCAGGCTCTGGGTATCCATCCCCATGGAAATAAAGTAATAGATGAATAAGGCTGAACTGTGTTTATTGAAGCATAGTAGCTCCCTAGCCAGCTAATCCATTTCCAGATTCAATGGGGGAGGGATTACAATTGAGTAACCACCAAGCTACAGGATTCAAATAAATATGATAAAGTACAATCATTGCTTTCAACCTGCCGCAAGGTTGAAGGGTGTTACAACTTATCTCTGGGGTATAATGCCTGAACAGGCCCAGAGTGTACCTTCACTTTATTTCTTAGATAATTTAAATCCGATGTGGGTTATGCTGACGCAAGGCATTTGTTACCGGAGATGAATAGCAAATGGCAACCACCACCACCCACATGGCAAGTCAAGATGTGTAGTACCCAGAACTGGTTCAATTTATTTGAACCCTACAAGAGCCTCTCCCTTAGACTACAAAATATAATAACATAAAGTAAAAAGTAACAATTTGCTGCCCTTTCATGACAGTCAGCATCAGCTGACTGAGGCAGCCACCTCACTAGCCCTGTTCAGGCATCCGTGTCTCTACACGTGGAGAGAGGGAGTGGGGCAGCGTGCACTGTGGGCGTATGTCTGCTGAGGGAAAAACTGTTTGTGCTGGCTTCCTGCTCATGGAAAGAGTCTACATATATTTGGCAGTCTTCCTCTCTTTAGACATACCCCCAATGTGTCAACAGTGTTGAGCCCTGGCCGGCAGAGGATACAATGGTAGAGGCAGGGTTAGCACGCACAACCCCAATCTCTCTCCATACAATGCTAACTGCACAGAGAGATGCCCAAACAGAGCTACTCTGCCTAATGGTAGGGACGGCTCAGGATGATCCTTTTCTGTTCCTTCTGTCATTTTTTGTTCAGTGCTATCAGTACTATCCGTCTGTACGAAACACTATTGAAATAGCTCTATAGTGGCTGACTTACTGTGTTTCTTGTGTGATTTGGGAGGATAATCTTGTATCTTTTTCACATCTGAAGAATCTTCTGTAACAGAAAGGGGGATCAGTTCTCACACCTATGCAAACAAACCCATTCTACAGACTAATCGCACAATAAGTCTCATCTACACAACTCAAAGCTATGTTGCTGCATTTTGAAATTTCCAAAAGGTATTCAATGACAGTTGAATGGATAGTACATTACAGTAATCAAGTCAAAAAAGGAGGGAGCCATTTCTGCTGCCAAGGCTCCAGAAGATATGTGAATAAGTAAAATATCCTTAATTTATAATTTCTTCAGCCCATCAGAGATTTATGCCATTGGGTTTTGTGATAAAAATTATTTCGGAATTCTGGACAATTTTACAGTAGTGTTAAATTTCCTGAAATACTAACCAACACTCATATTAAAATACATGCATCACAATATTTCTTGGATGAAATAAAGGTGTGTTTTAAAAATGTCTGTTAAAGTGCCTCCATGTGAATTCTTATCCTTTTAAATGCTGTGTGATTTCTTATTATATCTTCCTTTATTTTTCCATTGAGTTTCTTGTTTTCAGTTTCAGGTTTGCCTGATCAAAATGCAATCATATTCAATTAAAAAAAAACTTTTGGTTTAACATGTTTTGTTAAGGGCTTTCCATGTTTATTCAAGTTCCAAAATGCTGGGAAACTGCAGCTGTTAAGGGACACACTCTTAATAGATGTACTATTTACGCAATGTATGGTATAGTATCCTATCCTGTGGCTAATTCCATCTTCACTACCATCTTACTTGTTAGCTGTCAGTGTCAGAGTGGTGGAACTAAGTCCCATATTCTCTTCACTGAAATAGACATATGGAGTCTGTGCAAATGAAGGTATCTTTCAGCTGCATCCATCATTCCACGTTACAAGTACCCAACTGGCAACCAATACTATCCACACAGAATGATGAACATGAGACCTCCATTTAGCCATCATAGCTAATAACCATCAATAGAACTTTTCTCTATATATTTGTATAATCTTTATTTTTAAAAAAAAACCAAACATTTCTGTTATTATTTTTATTATTACATTTATATCCACCTTTTTCATTTAGTAAGGAAGCCAAGGAGGCTTACGCCAGCTGTGCTCCTTCCTAGAGTTGGAAGTCCTAAAGATGGTAGTGCACACACTGGTAACTTCGAGACTTGACTTCTGCAATGCGCTGTACATAGGGCAACCTCTGTGCCTAATTCGGAAACTTCAACTAATTCAAAATATGGCAGCCAGGTTGGTCACCGGTACACCTAGGGGTGACCATATTACACCAGTTTTAAAATCACTCCACTGGCTGCCAATTAGTTTCTGGGCGAAGTATAAAGTGTTGGTTATTACCTTTAAAGTCCTACATGGTTTGGGTCCAAGTTACCTGCGGGATCACCTTCTCCCATACAATCCGCCCTGCACGCTCAGGTCCTCTGGGAAGAATTTACTACAGTCAGCAAAAACTAGGCTGACAACTGTTACCCAGAGGACCTTCTCTTCTGCCGCTCCGAGGCTGTGGAATGGCCTGCTGGAAGAGATTAGCCAACTTAACAGTCTCCAGGAATTTAAGAGAGTGTTAAAGACTGATCTTTTCCGGCAGGCCTACCCAGTTGAATTTTAAGATGTCTTTTAATAATGTATTCATTTTATATGCTTTTAATTAGAATATATATATATATATATATATGTGTGTGTGTGTTTTGTATTTGTTGTTGCACCCCGCCTCGATCTAGAGGGAGAGGCGGGTAAGAATTATTATTATTATTATTATTATTATTATTAAATAGTCCTCCTCTTTCTCTCTATTTTGTTCTCACAATACCCCTGTGAGATATGTTAGGATAAGGCCCTTTCTACACCATAGGGGTGTAGAGGGAGGGAGGGAGATCCCGGAAGTACCTAATAAACACCATCAGCGCACAGGGAGGAAGGGAGGGCGATCCCAGAAGTACTAGAATGTAATGATAATTTTATGAGCAAACTAAGTTATACATAAAATAACTCTAGGAACAGAAAGCCCACTTTATGTTTCTAAAGCAGCCCTCCCCAACCTGAAGCCTTCCTGATGTTTTAGACTACAGTGTCCAGTATTCCTGACCGTCGACCATCCTGCCTGAGGCTGATGGGAGATGACATCCAAAATATCTGGAGGAAAACAGGTTGGGGAGGACTCTTAAAGCAACAAAGTGATTTTATAGGTATCAAGAGTGCTAAATTTTTTTTCCAAAATTTCAATTTTTCCAGGCAAAAATGGCAATAAATGTGTGTTCCCCCTCATAGCCTCAAAATTTCTGGAAATTTTATATCTCTAGTCAGGCCATTGGTCCCTCTCGCTCACTACTGTCTACACTGGATGGGAATGGCTCTCCAGATTTGGACAAGGTCCCAGTTCTACTTTGAGATGCCAGTCTGGGACCCTTCTGCTTCATTTGAGCTGGTGCTAGAACAGCATTCTCCACTGCAACTGAAGGCAGTAGGCTAGCTTAAGGGGAACATGACAGGCCCCATGGCTGATGCAGCTCAATCCTCCAACATCTCGCTGTTTCCTGCCCTGCAGCATCTGTGTTGCCTGAAGAAGCCAACATCTCACTCGGCCTAATGGTAGTGCTAGCCATGCTTATCAGGGAGTAAGCCCCATGTATAGCATTGCACTGTTAATTACACAATGTGTGAATCAATGTAATCTTTTCTCAGCTCTGAACCTACTGCCAGTCACTCTCATTGGACCACACTGAATTCTAATAACATGAGGAAGGGTGAAAAATTTTCCTCAGACAAAAATGAAACGAGATTCAATAAATGTTCTAGCCTTGCCACACCCTAAGTGCCCATTATTCTGCAGAATTTGCTACAGCATATACCTCTGGGGAATTCCCCTTCCCCTCTGTTCTTACCATGGAACTGAGTTAATACAAGATGTATGCAGTTGTATCAGTATTACATACATCCACCTGTCTGAACACATAACAAACTGGCAAGTGTTGTTTCTAAGAAAATGAAGAAGCCAAACAGTCCATGGGAATAACAACCAATGTTATTAGGAATTCTTGGCAGCTGGGGACTATTTATTTCATTGCCAGAATTGCAGGAACACACTTTCTTTTATTTCCATTGAGGCAACATTATCGGGGGAGGTCATATTTCTGAGTGCTAGCAATACTAAACCAATGAAAGCTAGAAAGTTCCCTCCATTCCAGACTTATCACATAAGTACAGGTCTGGATTCTGAATTTGCATCACTCAAGAAAAAGGCAAAAGAAAATGAAAGTTTTAAGACTTGCCTAATCTACAACTGCAATCGCTTAGCATTTATTAGTAGGATATCACCGATTGCCAGGAACCTGTGTTGTGACTGCCTTGCAAGATAGTTAGTGCCAGAGAAGCTTAAAGCCCACACACGTTCTTCCACCTACATACATGCATAAACAGTCACCATAGCTTTCCATGCAAATTAGCTATTTGCCTGTGCAAATGACTTACAGTAACTACCAGCCTCTCTGTACAAACTTGTCTGGACTGTTTTGTAGCAACACTGATAAGCACTCCAGGAAAATGGTTGCAAACCCGAGCAGGAGAGGAAGGCATGCAATGTGAGTCTTTTGCTCACAGCTCATGACCGGCTAATTACCTTTGTGCCTCTTCTGTATTGTGAAGCTCAGAAAGCACATGCTGTGTAATTTGCTGAGCTTGTGGGAAAGCCACAAAAACTAATTAAGGCCTGATAGTCCCACCCTTACTTAGGCCAGCCTGCCATTATACCTAAAGCCACTGGGAATTTTCCGCAGAGAACAAGGATCCTGGGAATTTAAACTTATTCAAGGTACACATGCCTTAAAACTAAGGCCCTTTCTGCATCATAGGGGTGTAGAGGGAGGGAGGGATGGCGAACCTGGAAGTACCTAATATACACCAACAGCACACAGGGAGGGAGGGAGAGAGGGAGGGCAATTCCGGAATTACCTAATACACACCATCGGGGCACAAAGACCAGCTGGGGGGCATCCCAGGCAAAAAGCCTGGTGTGGAAAGGGCCCTAGTTTGATACAGCATCTTATTTTACTCTTGTATTATCCTCAACATGGGGGGAAATGCTTGCTGCTTTTGAATAATCTCGTTATTGTATTCCTCCCAAATCAAGGTGCAATCCTATGCTGGAGTTATATTACCTGAAGAGCGTCAGGATTTTACAGAAGGCCCACCATATTGGCAGAACACCAGACAGAGGCATTCTACCAGCAAAGACATGGGCATTGCAGGGGAGGAGCTCACATACACCAGATCTTGTGCCCAGTGCTCCTTCAATCCACAGCCATCCTGCCCAGGATTCTGATCGGGGAAATTTCATCAGCTCTAGACCTGGTGAATGGGGAGGGGAGGGGAGGGGAGGGGGAGAAATATAGTCTTCCTGCCCAGATCTCTCTGATGGAGTATTAGATACAGTGTAATTATTATTATTATTAACCACACTTGGATAGTGCTGGTTACAGCTTCTCAAAAATGGTATTGCAGGGCTTGAGCAAACCCCCACCCCATGAGGGACGGTTACAACATTTGGGCGGAGGCGGTTAGCTTAGAAAAAGGGTAAGAGGAGAGATGATAGATGTGTATAAAAGAGTGCATATGTAGTCTCCCCTTGCTGCATGTCCTCATTCTTCAGGAAGCTATGTGGAACCTCAGGGAGCTTTGTGGATGGTGTGTTGTGTCTCTTTTCCTTCCTTCTCTTTGTGCTCATCAAACAGTGGGTGCAAAGGGGGGGGTCCAACTACTGCCTGTAGGGAGGCAGAGTTGTTGCTAGCTGTGCCACTGAGGCTGGTGGATTGGTGGTGCTGTGGTGTAGCTCATGCTTGGGTATACGGTGATGATGCTGGTCTGTGCACTGGAGGTGTGTCCCCATTGTTGTGCATTCATTATCTGTCTCTGTGTGTGGGAGAGATGCACCACCAACACAGTGCATCTCTCCCACACACAGTATTTCCAGGGACACTGTGACCTTGACTGTTGTTTTTATGCCATTTTTTGTGTTTTCTACTTGTGTGTTTTTTCCTCTTCCTTTCCTGGGATGAGCATGTATTGAATATGGCAGATGTTCTGCTGGCAGAGTGGTGGTGCATCTCTGGTCTCAGGCCCTTTCCACACCTGGCAAAACGCCTGGGATGGACCCTAGCTGCTCCCTGTGAGTCCACATGACGCACAGGGAGTAGTGGGGGGCGGCGGGGGGATTTTTCCTGGTTCTCAGGAACCAGAAAAATCCCGATTCTTCTGTGGTCCCAGGAAGTTCCCAGCACCGCGGAAGAATGGGGGCGGCTGCACTGATGGCCACGGAGCTGCACTGCGCAGCTCCAAGGCCATACGGAGAGGAAGTGGCAGCAGTTTTGCCACCCCCGGGAGGGCAGGGAGGGGGTGGGGGCCCGCAGGGTTTGTTTTTTTTAAAGGACTCACCTTTTGCGCATGAGCACTCATGCGCTCTTCATTCTAAAAACAAAAAAATGGCAGGCGTGAGTTGCAATGGCCCGGGCCATCGCATTTCTGAAGTGGGTTGAGCACGCTGATCATGGAAGTAGCTACTTCCGGGATCACCCGCTCCCCGCCCTCTCCACCCCTATGGTATGGAAAGGGCCTCAGTGTGCTGTAAGTAAAGGATTATTCTTCCTTTTGCTTGCCACAGAATTGGTAATTAATTATTTTACATCTGCAAAAACAATGGTATATCACAAGAACAGCCATGCTGGAACAGACCAATGGTGCATCCAGCACTCGACAGGCCAATCAGCTGTCGATCAGGGACCCACAAGCAGGACACAGTGCAACAACACCCTCCCATCCATGTTCCCCAACAACCGATGTATATAGGCTTACTGCTTGCGGTGTGGAAGGCGGAAATAATGAGATGGAACAACTGTATGGAATTAAATAAGGACCACATTTATTAATGATCTGCAAAAGGGGTAAGAAGGCCTATGCGGGCATCCTTTCCTTGGCCTCCCTCAGGCCATTCTCAGGATTGAGTGAAGCATTCACCGACCGTGAGGTGGCGTCTGGCTCTTCACCACCCTGTGATCTTCCCCCTTGTGGGGTAGGAAGGCCTTCCGGTGTCACCCGTCCCATGCTGCAGGGCTCCGAGTGGATGAGGAGAGTTGGCCTCAAAGGTAGACCTTATCCCAGCCCCTGGTGCTGCAGGACTCCCAGGTGTTGGCTTCAGGCACTACCTATTACCTTAATGGTGCCTGTGAATGCACACCAATACCACGCACCCTCTCAAGATGCCCACTCTTACCGCCAAAATTGATGTGACCAAATCATTGCTGATTAACCTATTTAATACTCCCCATCTGTCTTGCAGTGTGAAGTAGGTAAAAAAACCCAAGCCAAATTACGCGAAGAGCAAAAAAATCCTACTTGGCCTCCTAATGACAACCGGTATACCCACATTGCCTACAGGAAGAGGAGGGAGGGAGTCACGCAACTGAGCGAAAGAGCTGAGGAGGGACTGGGCAAGGCAATATATAGCCTCCCAGTTCCCGCCCAGCCTGGTGGCACCACCAGGAGGCTGCCAATAGCAAGCCTCCACCTCTCGTCCCCTCCACCCCCACCCGCAACTAGCCTCCCCCGCCCAAGCAAACTGGCCGTGGGGATATATACTTCTGATACTGGAGGAAGCACATAGCCATCAGGACTAGTAGCCATTGATAGCCTTCTTCTCCAGGAATTTATCCAACTCCCTCTTACAGCCATCCAATTTGGTGGCCATCACATCTTGTGGTAGTGATATCCATAGTTTATCTATGTGCTGTGTAAAGAAGTACTTCCTTTTATCTGTCCTGAATCTCCCACCAATCAGCTTCATGGGATGACCCCGGGTTCTAGTATTATGGGAGAGTGAGAAAGAGATGTTTCAGATATGAGAAGCTTTTGAAGGCTGCGCTTTGACAAATGAAAAAAAGATGCTTCAACAAAAGCGTCTTGCAAAACTTGGGAGACAAAAAATGCACAACATTTGCATATGATTCAGGAATAAGCCACCCGTTTTTACAGAATATACAAATTCAGTTTTTACAACATGCTGTGCCCTTGTCATGCCACCCTTCCTCTAAGATCAACTAATAAGAGGTAAACACACCACAAAGGGAAACTGACTGAACCTCGCTACTGTCAGAGTGATTTGAAGAGTTGGCAGCCATTTTATGAGAATGGGCAGACAGACAGCAAAAGGAAAAGACAAACATCAGTTGCTGAGCTCGTTCGTTTGGTGTGTGTGTGTGTGTTACTGAGGTAAAGCAAGCTGTGCAGCTGTTGTAGATAAGAATGACACACACACACACACACACATGCACACACACACATTTTTCTGTCACTATTGTTAACCACCTATTTAAGAACAAGGTTTCCATCTTTTTTTCTGGCAGGGCTTCTGTGCCCTGGACAGCTGCAAGAGTTGGGGGGGGGGGGGTTCAAGATTGCTACATTCCATGGCACAGAAGCAATGAGACATAGCTTTACTTGTTAAAGAGCATGACAAACAGAAAAGTAACAGGTACTAGTTCCTCATCACTGTATCTCTATGGGGGTTTTAGGGGGAGGGGGGAACTAGATTTGTTGGATTTTGTCTTGCATGGATCTCTTCAGTGTAAAGAGACTTTGTCCTTTTTTTAAAAAAAAAGTTAGTATCTTACTGATATCTATTGATGTATTGGCATTTTGGGGGTTAATTATATAAATTTTCCACTTTTCTTTTACCTTTACTAACTCTATTTCTTCAATCAGTACCACAGTCTCCATTTCCTTTTTGATTTATTCTCAGCAAGGAACATCTCTCTCTTTCCTTTACTGCCATCAATCACTATTCATTCCCTTTATGTTTACCTACAACAGTTTGCACTGTTTATCAAGGAATATTTGAAAACCAAGGTCTTCTACACCACTCAACCACTCGTTTACATGAAATCCACCTTAACTCACAATATCTGTTTTCTAGCCACCTTACATAAAGAGACAGACTGTGCTATATCACGTCCCCTTCATAAAATGGATGCCGGGGAAATACCCTCATACAGTGGTATAGGGCAATTAATGCAAAAATATTGAGAAATATAAAACACCAGAGTGTGTCACACTCTGAATAGTGGCCTTTTAATACTTTTAAAATATGTTCCCACTGAATTTGGTGCTGTTTAAGTCACTTGTTACCTACTGAAAGAAAACTACTTCAGACAAATTTTAGAAAAAAGTGTCTGATAAGAGCAGGTAACTGATACCTTGTCGTTCTAACTACTAATGACAATTTTTACACAAACATCAGTGAGGAGGCTTTTTGAAACTGTCTTATTTATGGTTATCATAGAAGGTCATTCATGAACCTCCAAGTCACCACATTTCAGCTGCGCTATATGTCTCAACTCATCAAAACCATGCTTGATTCATGTGATTCCACCACTGGCTTGGTGGAATAGCAGGGTACAAATAAAATAGCTAACCGATCCTATGCAGCAGCCACCATGAAGATCCAATGTAGATTTCCCTACTTGACAACTGAAAGCTATATGGCACCAGCTTGGATTTGTTGCAGATTTTCTGCGTACAGGGTATACATTTATTTGTATCTTAAGGAGAAAAAATAAATATAGCAATGGTAAAAAAGCAAAATCAATATTATCATAACATCATAATAATGAGCATACATGTTAATTGCTTTGCTCAACATAGGACTAATTCACATGTGCATGTATGTTTTGTTTCTCATCACTCAATTATCAGCTCTTCCTGACTCTCAGCTGAAAGTGTGAATTTATCCCACGTCACTTTCATTTATCCCACGTCACTTTCATTTGAAGTGACGTGAACTGCTATGAAAGGTCTAACTGTGGCTCTTGGGCCCTTTCTACACCATAGGGGTGTAGAGGGAGGGAGGGCGATCCTGGAAGTACCTAATACACACCATCGGCGCACAGGGACCAGCCAGGGGGGCACCCCAGGCAAACAGCCTGGTGTAGAAACGGCCTTGATCCCTGATGGCTCATTCACATATGAAAGTAATGACTGGGTCTGCAAGCATCAAAGCTCACTGTTGTTTAGTTGTTAAGTGTTGAGACTGCAACCAAGGAAACCAAGGTTGAGATTAGAGTCGTGGCATTCTACATATGCCAGTGTCAAAATATATAAAACCAGGAAAAGTGGAGAACTAAGGCAGATAGCTTCTCTCATTCCATCACAAGACAGTCCACATTCTGAAGTGCAAATCCATCCAACCATTCCCAAAACTGGAGTAAATATGCACATCTATGGTAATAGCATATGGTAAACTTGTGGGAGAAACATAGCATGATTTGACCTCCTAATTCTGAGATACCTGAGCTAAATTATGAGAATTTAGATATTCTTACCAACCGCCTGATGATTTGTAGCATTGATTGAAATCTGTGCTCGACAATAGGCTTTGCTGTCCACTAATTCTGAGGATTCAAAAAGAAAGAGTACAGCTTAATGAATGTTCTTCTTAAAAGAACACCCAGTGTCATTTAAAAAATTTGCATTGGTTGTTGAGTTAGTTACCTACTGTGCCACCATATCCACTATCATAGAAATAATTCTCTTCTTTCCAGGATGCCATTGCGGATGGATCTTAAACCAAACAAGAAAAACACACACAAAAAATCAATACTTGGAAAGTAATGTTTTCAATTAGATGAATTCAACAACAACAACAGAGCATCCAAATCAACAGTGGGAACAACCCAGAGCAATTTAACTGTTGGTATTTCTTACTGATTACAAAGAATGAGTGGGGGGGGGGATTAATGGTCTGCATGGACAGAGTGTGACATCCCCACCATCCATGAATCTTGAGCTTGCACGTTGGGTATTTTACTGGAGTTGCTGCATTTTATGGGTTAATCGTTGTGAACTTCCCAGAGAGTTTTGGATATTGGGCGGCATGGAAATGTAATAAGTAAAAATGTCAGTGAGTGTGGGCATCTTTTGTACCAGTAGCAATAGCTGCTTTAGTAAGAGAGTACAAAAGGCTCTATACAAACATTCTCCACTTAAATCCATTCCCATCTGATTTATATAATCAAATGGCTTGACACACTTCATTTGTAGCAAAAGGGAGAATGAAAGATTGCAATAGCAGAATTAAGCACATGTTCTTCAACTGAAACCACACAAAAGTGCTTAGCGTTACTTGAATTTGCCCTGTTCTTTCTGAAGTCTTGACTTGGCACGCTTACATGGGATGGCAAGAAGTAAAACATATTAACGTGGGAAGGAAAAGAAGCAAAGATTTCCAGTTATTCTAAAATTACCTTTTGAACCAAATGTAGTGAGCGTGACACTCATGTGGGTATTGTTACACAACTATAGTGTCATCTGTAGAAATACATGTTGCTTTTTAGGAGAAGTTAAGGTTGTTTTTGTTTGTATTTCAAAATACACGTTTGGGGATCTGTTGTCTTTAACAGTAATGAATGTGATTACAGCTGAAAATGAATCACTTGCTAAGTCACTGTGCTTGGCTAGGATAAGAATTATGACACAGGAATTTAGCCAATCTTTTACTTACCAGCTACATGTTTGGGCATCCCAACCTATGTCCACACAGGAGCACACACCCTCTTATTGTTTAGACACTTGATCTATCCATTGTTTTCTCTAAAAACAAACCTCACCCAAGTGGGGCTAAGATGAATTTTTGCTTTTGCAGTTCTGCACGATATAAGAAACAGTCCACTAGCAATCTATTTAGCATAGCACAACCTTACATGTCATCTTTAATATACCACTGATATATGTTATCCTTTAAGAAATTGCAAAGGAGTAATCTCATATAGATTAACTCAAAAATTACATTGAAGTCAATGACAAATCTCTCTACATTGTACTGAAATCAATGACAAATCTCCCAGTGTTTTGAAGTGGATTAAATTTTCATCCATTTGGAAATTAATTAAAAAAGTCCGATACCTCCCATTAATTAATCATCAAGCCTCTGATGCAAGCCATTCGTGCCTAGTTCATAAATCTCAGTATCAATTACCTTCACTTCTAAATTTGAACCCCAATACATTTCCTTAGACTACCAGCAGCACCATATCATTTCTACACCATATCATTTCTACATTCTACGTTTTTCTGCATGTTTAGACAGAAAGAGTCCTACAACACCCAGCATTCTCCATCCAGGATTGCCTACTCTGAGAGGCAGCAGTTTTCCAGGGTGTTGAGCAGGGGGTCTCCCCCACCTCCTGTGACCTGGTCCTTTTAAGGGGAAATGCCGGGGATTAAATCTGGGAACTTCTGCAAGCCAAGCTGTGGTTTTAGCTGGTAAATAGTTAAAATGAGAGAAGGGGAGTGGAGTGTGTATTTTGCATTCTCTTTATGAATACAATGAATTCCCATGAGGACAAAACTTGATTTTCAATTGATTTTCAACACTCTACTATTTTCAGGCTTTTATAAGTTTCCAAATTAATCAGTTATCTACGTAATTTAGAAAAAAAAAACGTTTTGAACACAATCAGCTTTATTTAAGCAGGAACAAATCCATGCCACAATTCAGCCAACATTAAGCACTTCTAGGTCCCACTGACGTCAATTGATTCTCACTGAAATCAATTGGGCAACTGTATTACTAATTCCATCAGAATAAAAAAGAAAAGCAATCTACATAAGAATGCCATCCCACATTACTCTTGATCCTGACTCCTTGGCATACCCACATCTAGAATTCCTTCTCATGTTAAAATATTATTTGTGGAAGCAACTTGAAAGGAAAATAGATCTGAGAGTACGTTTTAATGTGGGGGAACAACCCTTAGCTATTAAATAAAATAATTGTATTATTTTAACTTGATCACATTCTTTATATTTAGTACATTCAGGATATAGTCCTATGAATATTTAGGCAGAAAAAAGTCCAGGAATTCCTCAGCCTGCCATGCACCATTATTATTATTATTATTAGTAGTAGTACTATTCAATTATTTCTAGACAAACATTCTCCTTGGAAAATGTTGTTACAGTTTTTAAGGTTATTTTTAATGTTTTATTATGTTTTTATTTGACTTTGTTTCTTATTTTCTGCACTTTATGTAAACCATCATGGTTGGCTTCAGAAAGATAGCCTAAAATCCAGTGAACAAAGAATGTTTCATTCCTATTTGGAGGTGTTTAGGACACCAAGTCCACTACTATAACCCACCTGTTTGCTCTGCCTTAACAATGACATTGTGTGTTGGGTACATTTCACTTCCACATTGACCTGCAAGAGAACGAATGAAACATGCATGTACAACTCAATATGGAAAGGCAGATTTCAAATGCACTTTGTCAAAGTATTGACGACAGAAATTGATGCCATCTGATAACTGTATTAGTAATTCTATCAGATTAAAAAAGAAAAGCAATCTACATAAGAATGATTTCCCAGATTATTCTTGCTCCTGACTCCTTGGCATACCCATATTTAACTCACTAGCAAGTGCTTGTAGAATTCCTCCTCATATTAAAATATTACTTATGGAAGCAACTTGAAAGGAAAATCTGAGTGTACGTTTTAATGTGGGGGAAACAGCCTTTAGCTATTCAACAAAATAACTGTCTTATCCAGCATCCTGAATGCATGTATACCCATTTTCACAGACAGGTAAGTTATAGTTTTACAAGGATTTGAAGCCTATACAAAACCTTTGCAAAGCTATAAGTTCATATATTTGAAACATTCAGTGTGATCCCCATTCTTTCTCATTCCTGGTTCTACCCATCTCCGATCATATCTGTCTTTTATATGAGCCAATAAATGACTGATCTGAGACTTTGGCACCATGGCCTCTAGACCAAAGATTTATTACTCAGCAATGTTCAGTTTGCTATGCCCAGACCTTGATACAAGCCTGGCTTTGATCTTCAGCTATATTAAAGAGTTGATATCTCTCTGATCACCGTATGACAGAGATGTTGCCACAAAGACAACTGCTATTTCAGATGGTCAAGACAATAACTCTGGAGAGAACTATTACATTTTAGGAACAGGACATTGCATGGTAATTTCATAGATCCATAATAGGTTGCTTATTCCAACACTCTGCATATGTTCTCTGTGACTAATGAGTTATGAAGTTTGTCTCTTCCCTCAATGCTTATCTTTACCAATGAAATTTATAGATTTGTGGCCCTGTCCCAAACTCTTGATACCAGCCTTTCCCAATCTTAGTCTCCCAGAAGTAAGAAGATAAGAAGAGCCATGCTGAATCACACCAATGGTCCATCTAGACTAGGCTGATCAGATAAAATCCAGGTCAGGGCTCATGAAATTTTAACAGTTGTAGAGAAAAGGGAATTTCAGCCAGTGTCATTTGTATGCAATTAGTTCCTGGTGTATTCCCTCTTCATCACAACAGTTAAAGTTGCAGGCATTATACTAGAGTGACCATATACAAAAGAAGGCAGGGCCTCTGCAACTTTAACTGTTGTGATGAAGAGGGAATTTCACCAGGAACTAATTGCATATAAATGACACTGGCTGAAATCCCCTTTTCTCTACAACTGTTAAAGTTACATGAGCTCTGACCTGGATTTTATCTGGTCACCCTAATCTAGACCAGCATTCTGTTCACACAGTGGCCAATCAGCTGTCGACCAGGAAACCACAAACAGGACATGGGTGCAACAGCACCGTCCACCCATGTTCCCCAGCAACTGGTATATATAGGTTTACTGCCATTGATCACCTTCTCTTCTGGGAATTTATCCAACCCCCTTTAAAAGCCATCCAAATTGGTTGCCATTACTACATATTGTGGTAGTGATATACATAGTTTAACTATGCGCTATGTGAAGGAGTACTTCCTTTTATCTGTCCTGAATCTCCCATCAATCAGCTTCATGGGATGACCCTGGGTTCTAGTATTATGGGAGAGGGAGAAAAATATCTCCCTATCCCTATTCACACCATACATAATTTTGTACACCTCTGTCATGTTTCCCCTTACCCTCCCTTTTTCCAGGCTAAACGATCCCAGCTGTTGTAACCCTCCTTCATACAGGAGATGCTCCAGCCCCTTGATCATCTTAGTTGCCCTTTTCTGCACTTTTCCCAGCTCTACAATGTCTTTTTTTAGATCTGGTGACCAGAATTGCACAAAGTGTTGTAATTGTAGTTGAACTGCAAGACCAACAATTATCCCAGACTATAGATCATGCTAGCTGAAGATGATGGGATTTGCATTCCCGCACCATACAGGGACCCATAATTGGGAATGGCTGCTTATACTTGGGTGTATATTTACCATTCCACTTCAGATGATGCAGGTTGCTATAAAGAAGCTGTCCAGCTGTGCCAGCTGCCCGGGTGAAATCTTGCAAAGTCATGTTGCACAGTTGTTCCCCACTGATATCAAACTCCTGGAAAGGAATACAGTTGGCATCGAGCTGGTTGGTGTCCAAGAGATGCTGGAGCCATTCCCAGACCTGATACTTGGTCCAATACTGAGGATGAATTTCATGCCACTGGGTTCCAAAAAAACTGCCCGATGCTGCAAGGAAAGAATTGGTTCTTTGCTATATCACTTATCACCAACGATTTCCTGAATAATATTGGTCAAATGAGATATCCATTATTTTATTTACTTATTCAAACATTTCTATCCTGCCTTTTTATCCAAAACATTTAAAATCCATACTGCAAAATGAAACCATAATAAAAACAAAACACAACAACCAGACAGACAAACAGGAGTAACAATAGCTAATTAAGCAGCAGAAAGCCAACAAAGCCCCCTCAGCCACTAAAAAATCAAAGCCAGAAAGACCTAGAGCCTTCACCCAACAGCTAAATATCCAAAACAAAGTCACAAAGCCAACCCTAGAAGGGTGATCCATCACATCAGTGCCACCGATGAAAAGGCCCAGTTAACTCCACCTTGTAAGCCAGAGAGTGAGAAACGCAAAGCCTCTGAAGAAATAAATGTTCAGGTATGGATGGTTTCAAACAGTTGTCTTTGAGAAAAGAGAACTGGGAATTCAGTCTCTTCGGCTGTAATTCAGTCATAGAGTGCAAGATTTCATAGGGTGCACAGCACATTTCATCAAGATGTGCACTCAGGGAATTTTAAAAAATGTTTTGAAGGTGACCCTTTATTGAATACTCAATCATAAAGGACATTATTTTTATTTATTTATTTATTAAACACTGTAGACACTGATGCCCTACTCAGTGTTTGGCTTGTCTCACTGCAGGAGGGCCGTTGCAGGTGACAGGGGGTGGGGAGACAAGGAGACACTCCTCAAGCCCCAGCATCGGTGGGACTTTGTGGTGAAACTGGCTGGAGGAGGGGCTTACGAGACAATATTAATGGCCCTCTCAATTCAGTGCTTATTGCTTGAGACATTAGGGTGTGCCTGCGCATACCCAGCACACCCCTTGTGCATGCCTATGCATGCTTTACATGCAAAAGGTCCTCGGTTGAATCTCCAGCTTCTCCAGGGAGGACTAACAAAGAATTCTGCCATAAACCCTAAAGAACGGCTGCTAGTCAGTGTCAATAATACTGGGCTAGGTGGTATCCTGGACCCAGACCATTGAAAGCACTCTTCCCCAACATTGAGCACTTTGTTTTGGGCTACAACAACCTATGGCAAAACATCTGGAAGGTGTTGTTTTCTTGTTGCTTTGAATGCAGATAACACTCTTTTTGGTGCCCTCCACATGTTTTGCATTGCAACTCCCATCATCCCCAACCAGCATGGCCAAGGGTCAGGAATGCTGGGAGTTTCAGTCCAAAACACCTTGGGGGCACCAGGTTGAGGAAGACTGCTGAATAGGTAAAGACAAGTGTAATGTAAACAGAGAGCTCAGCCATGAAGTGAAACTGACTGGCTTCCTCCTGACTTTGAAACTGAAATGGCAGACATGCATACTAACAAATTCACATAGGCTCAGCTCCAGTATTGTCCTTCCATTCAATTTTTAACAATTTTAGCCATTCGTCTTATTAATTTTAAAAGGAACCTTTTGGGGGGTGCAAAACCGCTCCCAGTATTGGGGAAGATAGACATTACTAAACCCAGCCAATCAATACCATGCATACCTAGCTTCTGTTTCAAATGTGAAGAACTGCTCCAGAGCTTAAGCCTAAAGTCTACACTGATTTGATGTATCACCTGATTATTATTATTTTTTAAAAGAACATCATGCAACAATAGTGAGCAAAAATTAAATGTCAGACTGCCCCTCTGGAAGCGTGGAGTTAGTCTGCTGTTCTCTGAACTGTAAAAGCAGCTTCTGTCCCAGCAAGTCCACACTTAAAAATACTGCTGTAGTGTCTCATACTGATCAAGCTATCAGAGTTTTAAATCAATTCTTTATCATGCAATAAAATAAAATACTTTATTGTCCACGCCCAATGCGTTTCAGCCTATGTTGTTTTTTAAGGCCTTCTTCAGGGGGCTGTAACATCAAGAATACATTACATTATGTTTATGGGGATAACACATAACATATCAGTTTAGGGGGCTAGTTAGGCATATTGCCTCAAAAGGATGTGCCCATATCTAAGTTTCTTTTTTAAAAAAATAATTAATATAATATGAAGGCTCTTGGGCCTGTCCACATTATACATTAAAATTTCTATAAATCATATAAAAACATTTTATGATGTAAAAACATTTTTAACAAAAGTTCACTATATTGGTTCTTACTTGGTAAGAGTTGTCTGCAGAAAACTCTTAGCAGGATGATAGTCTCCTATGATATTCACTGGCGACTGAGGAAATACAATCATTCCAGGGCCCTCTTTTTATTATTCTAATTCATCTTTTCTCATTGTTGCATCGTTTTTTGTCTTTTTTTTTTTTTTTTTGCTTTGCCAGGTGTTCCCATGTGGAAATGCTAAGTAAAAGGTCTCACAATACGTCATTATTGCTATCGTTATTCTTGTTAAGTGGGAGTCACTGCAGGTAATTCCTGAGTCACAGGAGTGGCAAAAATTCGAGAACTGAGTTTAAGCCACTGGGGTTTAGAGCTTTTAACTTTAGGATCCGTTCTATTTCCTTTCTTAATAACAATCTGTTATCCTGTCTTTCCAATTTTTCGAGGGCCCAAAACTCTAAATCTGCAAAAGAAGGATTTTGTGCCGAAAAACGATCTACTCAAGGAGCACCTGATCTGTTGTTCTTTAAGTTACTGAGGTGCTCTCCTGTACGTTTTTTCAAAGGTCTAATTGTTTTGCCTATATAGATCTTTGGGCATTTGCACTGGATGGCATAGAGGACAAAAGGGCTGTTGCAGGTGGGAAAATGTTTGAGGAAATATCTTTGTTGATCAGATGGATTTTTTAATTCTGTGACTTTGAGGGTACATTTGCAGTAGCAGCCGTGTCCACAGGGATGATGTCCTTTAGGCATGGAAGCACCTGGTAAAGAATTGGGTAAACTTCTATTGTGTTCTTTGTATTCACTCCTGATTAAAAGATCTCTAGTGTTCCTGGTTCTTTTAAGGGTGACCATGGGTTTTTCCTGCCACCCTGGGATGTGTTGGACAATGTGCTTTCTTGCAGGTTATTTGTTATATGGTCATATGTTAGATTACAATTGATTCGTTCTGGGGCTGTTATATTCTTTTTTGAGAAAAGCTCTGAACGTGGTTTAGCCTCAACCTTTTTCAGGCCTTGTGAAATTACATCAAGATACCTTCTTTCTTTTAACTGCATGGACAGTGTCTGTGATTCCTGTCTGAAATCTGATGTTTTGGAACAGTTACGGTTGAGTCTTAGAAATGTAAGCCCCCACCCCCGGCTTGCTCGGGTGGGGGAGGCTAGTTGTGGATGGGGGTGGATGGGACGAGAGGTGGAGGTCAGCGATTGGCTGCCTCCTGGTGGTGCCACTGGGCTGGGCGGGAGCAGGGAGGCTATTTATTGCCTGGACTGTTCCCGCCCCTGCTCTTTCGTTCAGCGCGCGGCTGGAGAATGAAGAAGCAGCGCAAACGGGAAAAGCAGCAGCTCCTCCTCGTAGTGGCCGCTTACCGCGGTTCTCGACGGGGCGTTCTCAGGCTTTTGGCTCCAGGTTTGGAGGGTGGCGCTGCCCGCCTCAGCCAGGATTGTTTTGGGTGAGGATGGCTCATTTTGGTGGGGCGGGAGTGAGCTGCGGGGGCGGCGGGGGCTTCGTTGCGCGGCCCAGCTGCATTTTGACACAGGGAGCCGGCTCGTTTTGGTGGGGCGGGAGTGAGCTGCGGGGGCGTCTGTGGCCTCCGTTGTGCGGCCCAGCCGCATTTTAACGCAGGGAGCCGGCTCGTTTGGTGGGGCGGGAGTGAGCTGCGGGGGCGGCGGGGGCCTCCGTTGTGTGGCCCAGCCGCATTTTGCCACAGCGAGCACCCTTGCAGGTCCTGGGCAAGGGGTCCTGGTGACGCACCCTATCTGGGGCCGCGGACGTGGCTCGATTGGTTCCTGGCCACCACAAACAATTTTTTTTTTTGCTGCTTTGAGAGGTGGCTAGGTTTGGGTGGGAGTGAGTGGCGCGGGCTGCCTGTACAGCGGCGGCTCCGCCATGCGGCTCAGCCGCATTTTAGAGCTGCGAGTGTCCTCCTGCGGTTCCAGGCTTTGTAGAGTGACATATACGTTGCGCTGTAGGTGCGCCTTGTTGGGTCCCCTGCTGGCCAAACTTTTATAGAGTTTAGCATAGCTGCAACAGCCTTGTCAGGTGGTGCAGCCTTTTGAGGCCTCGTGCGTGTGTGGGGTGGCGGTTGGATAGCCACGTGGCCGGTCCTTTAGTAAGGGAGTAATTTAGGGAATATTGCCCAGGAGCCACCCTTCCTCCAGGGATTTATTAATCTGTTTAACAGTTAAGGGTTAGAGTGTTTGACTGGGAATTGTTCCCTGAATTCTTAATTGTTTACAGTTAGTGGTTAGAGTGGTCGACTGGGAATTCTTTCTCTGAATTCCGCATCGCTTACAGTTAGTGGTTAGAGTGTTCGACTGGGAATTGTACTCAGCCAGTTTGTTAGTTGTGAGAGTTGGTTGTTTTGCCTGCTTAGACCTTATACGCTAGGGATATGCCACCAAAAAAGGGTTTGGGAGGCAAAAAGGGCAAAGGAAAAGCCCAACGCCCTCCCGTAAAATGGGGAAGGGAGAAAGGGGATTCTTCTTCAGAGGAGGAAGGGAATCCTCAAATAGCGTGTTTGCAGGCAATTGAACAGGAGAAAAGTGTAGCGTCTCCACCCGGTGGTATTTCACAGGGAATTTCATTAGGTCCTGGTCGTCGTCGGACGAGAAAACAAAAGTGAGATGATATTTTATTGAATTTATCAAATAGATTGGATGTCGTGGAAGCATCCTCCAGTCACGTGCCAGTGGAGCGAGTTCCTGCAGTTGAGAGTTCTACAATATTTCTGGTGGCTCCTCCTCCTCAAGACACAACATCCTCTGATATTTCGGCAGCAGCACGGGTTTCACAGCCAGTGCAAGGTCCAGGTGAGCAGATACACAAGCCTCTCCCCAGGCTGTGGGTGCTTTTCCCCCATGGGGATGATACCCATGGTTCTCTGGGATGGGCTGGACACAGGCAGCCACAACAAGCACACAACCATCTCCTGTACAGCCGAATTATCCGGGATCCATGCCAACAGCAGGCACCGTCCCAGGACAGTCAAGTGCAGTGTCATCTTTTAATAGTCAGTCAGTACCCTCAACTCCGGCGAATTCCCTGGCATAGCTACTTCTTCACAGACAGGCAGCATTATAGGACAGGGAACCATGGCATCCATTTCTACTGGTCAGCCAGTGTCTGGGGAACCAGTGGCGAGCCATGGGGTAGGCGGTCAAGGCATTTTGGCAGGGGCTAGTGCACCTGGTCAAGGAACGCCAGTGTCACAGATACCGTCTGCAATGACCGCATGTGCAGCGGTTTGGCAAGGACCCGCTGGCTCATCTTCCAGCGTTAGTCCTCCAATTGGGGATCCTTTTGCAGGCGCAGATCGGGACGCTATACCTACTGGTAGCACGGCAGCCCCCTTAGGCTACCATCTTTTGCCTGCTACCAGGGATAAAAATTGGAAAGGTGATTACATCGATGTGTTTTCCTTGTTATTTCGCGAACCGGAAAACACAGATAAGGATAAAACCACAGAAAGGGAGGCAGAGAAATTGAGGAAGAAGAAAGTTGCAAGGACCTGGGCTAATTGGTTACCAGGTTTCCTTATTTACATGGGCGTTGTGCAGCAATATTTCCCAGAGAAAGGCGGTATTTTGACGAAATACCTCGATATGATTTATCAAGCGTATTCTGAGTATGAGGGCGGGGCCTGGTTGGCTTACGACAAATCTTTTCGTCGCAGAGCTGCCTTTGACCTGTCTTTGCGGTGGGACATGAAGGACCACGACCTTTGGCTGCAGTATATGACTCCTGCCAGGCCGGGAATTGGCGAGCGGTCTGACAGTGGTCATATTTTAGTAAAACCACAACCCGCCCCCATGGTTAGAGGGTTGGCGGGGCAAGGGGTTCAACTCCGCCTGCCCTGCTGTGAATATAGTGCCCGTGGTTTATGCACCAGATCCCCCTGCAGATTTAGGCATGAGTGTCCAGTCTGCAGCGGTGCCCACCCAGCATCCAGCTGCCCTAGAAATAGGGGTGGAAGGGGCAACAGTAGGGGGGGATATGGCACAAGGAAGCCTGGCGGACACCAGCCTCCTCCCAAAGGGCCCCAGCCCAGTTAAATTTGAACCCCTTAGGCATCTTTTGATGCATTACCCACTTAAACAGGATGCAGTATATTTAGAATTAGGATTTTCAGTAGGTTTTCGTATTCCTTATTTGGGCACATGTCGCGCAACAATAGCTAAAAACCAGAAGTCCATCAGTGGGATGGAACCGGTGGTGCGGGGGGAAAAAAATAAGGAAGTGAGTGCTGGTAGAGTTCTCGGTCCCTTTGATGCACCCCCTTTGCCTAATTTGAGGGTTTCACCACTGGGAATAGTGCCCAAAAAATCCCCCGGGGAGTACAGGTTGATTCATAACCTGTCCTTTCCAAAAGGTGCATCTGTGAATGATGCAATACCTGAGCACTTGAGTTCTGTTAGATATACTTCATTTGATGCCGCCATCTCGATCGTCCGAAGGAACGGTTGTGGCGCATTACTCGGAAAGTGCGATATAAAATCAGCCTTTCGTATACTACCTATTCACCGGGTGGATTTAGACCTTTTAGGGTTTTGTTTTCAAGGAAAATTTTACGTAGATAGGGCCCTGCCAATGGGCTGTTCTATCTCATGTGCAATGTTTGAAAAGTTCAGTTCCTTTCTGGAATGGGCTTTGAAGGACAGGACTCGAATACAGGACATAGTTCACTATTTGGATCATTTTTTGTTTATTGGGCCTGCTGGATCAAACCAGTGTCTCCTGTTGATGCAGCATTTTCAGGTTTTGACAGAGGAACTCGGGGTTCCTCTGGCGCATGAGAAGACAGAGGGTCCCAAGACATCGTTGATGTTCTTGGGAATAGAATTGGATACCATGGTACAATGCTGTCATTTGCCACATGACAAATTGAGGGCTTTACAGGATAGGTTAATTGGTTTGCTGGGCGCACAAAAAGCCATGCTTCATCAACTTCACGAAGTTGTGGGGCATTTAAATTTTGCTTGTAGGGTTATTGCCCCAGGTCGGGCTTTTCTCCGTCGCTTATGTACAGCCATGCAGGGTCTGCGTTGCCCGCATCATAGGGTTTGGGTTACAAACCCAGTGTGTGAGGACTTGCGTGTCTGGGTGAGTTTCTTTGAACGTTATAATGGTGTGCCCTTCTGGCGACACAATTTACTCATAGAGGCGGAGATGCAAGTCCATTCTGATGTGTCAGGTGCGTTAGGATTTGGGGTGATATGGCAGGGTCATTGGTGTGCTGAACGGTGGCCGGTACATTGGCAGGTGGACAGCACTTGCAGGGATCTTACATTCTTGGCATTTTTTCCAATTGTGGTTGCGGCCCATATTTGGGTAACACAGATGGAAAACACAGTGGTCCATTTTTGGTGCGATAACTAGGCCACCATCCAGGTTATCCCTTTCATCCCATAACCCTAGAGTGATGTCACTTGTTAGAATCTTCACATTACATTGTTTAAAACATAATATTCTGTTCCGGGCACTGCATGTGCCTGGTCTTCAGAATGACATTGCCGACACTCTATCGCGTCACCAGGTGCAGAGATTCCGAGAGTTGGCTCCTTGGGCTCGGCCGCTGCCAGAAGTCATGCCAGCGGAACTCTGGAAGATTGGAGAGCTGAGGTAGATCGCGCAATGTGGCAGTCCATGGCGCCTCGCACCAGGACTGCTTATGATAAAGCAGGTAGGGAATTCCAGGCCATCCGGAGGGATATGAATATGCAACAGGCATGGCCAATCCCTGTCGATCACATTTTGCAATTCTGTGTAGCAGTGCAACAGAAAGGATTGTCTGCTCACACAATAGGGGGTAAGCTTGCAGCCCTGTCATTTTTGTCCAAAATTCAAGGTGTGGTGGATTCCACAGCGGATGACAGGGAAGGCGTACAATCAGGGGCTGGAGTAGGATGTCACCTAGGACCTCGGATCCTAGGCTTCCCATATCTCCCAACATACTTTTAGTTTTAAGAGCCTCTTGGTCTCATCTTTGTCATTCTTCATATGAGGCCAGTCTCTTTCATGCTACGTCTTTGACTGCATTTTTGGGGCATTTTGGATTCTGAGCTGGTAGCCTCATCGAAGAGTGACAAAACAAGGAGGTCTCTCCAATTGGATGATGTTTCCTTTTCCGAGAAGGGGGTGGTCATTAGGTTGAGGCAGTCAAAGACCAACCAGCATGGTTGTGGTACTGATGTTCCCAATTTTCCCACACCAGTGGACGAATTATGCCCGGTTCAGGCACTGCGGTCTTATCTGGCTTTACATGGAAGTTTGCCAGGGGTTTTATTTTGTCATGTTGACTTCTCGTGCCTGATGAAGTATCAGTTTTGGACCATCACGAAGAAGGCGTTAGGACAATCGGGCATTAGTGCTGCCCAGTTTGGTACTCATTCATTTCGAATTGGGGCAGCGTCCGCGGCTGCAAGTATTGGTTTTTCTCCCTCTCAAATACAGGTGGTGGGGAGATGGCGCAGTTCGGCTTACCAGTCATACATTAGGAAATTGCCGAAGCAATAGTCGGCATGTCTGAGTGCTAACATACCCATGTTTGTTTTTAGATCTCTGGAGAGGTCATTACCCAGTGAGCGTTATCATCTGCGGACACAGCATGATATTCTGGGCCAGCCGGCGTGTGTCTAGCTCAAGCTTTGGATCACAGCTCGGAATGAGCCAATTTGCATCCATACAATGGCTGGGCAGACGCGGCATGCGTTGGGAACGTCTTCTTCCCACTTTGTTTCAGCGGCATGCTAGTCACTTACCCCCGCAGGTCCTGCTTATTCATCTTGGGGTAATGATTTGGGATTGCTCAAAGGCAAGGCCCTCATTTTACAAGCGGCGGCCGATTTTAGAACTATTCGGCAGCGTTGGCCCAGTGTTCTTATCATCTGGTCATGATTGTTGCCCAGGCTCACCTGGAGAGAGGGTAGCGACCCTCTAGCGATGGAACGCGCCCATGGAAAAGTAAATACGGAGATTTATAATGACTTGCGTAATTATGGGGATCTTAGTATTCAACATCCCGACATTGTGCGGTCTAGGAGGGAGCTGTTCAAGCAGAATGGGGTTCACTTGTCTGATCGCGGTAACGATTGTTTCCTGAGGGATCTGCAGAAGGGATTAAGGGAGGCAATCTTAGCTAGATGGGGGGGGGCGTGACTAACCGAGTGGCTTGTCAGTCCCCTTGGCGGTAGGAGCAGGCATCTTAAGGGGGTGGGTGGTATTGGTGTGCATTCACAGGCACCTTTAAGGTGATAGGTAGAGCCTGAAGCCCACTCCTGGGAGCCATGCGGCACCAGGGGCTGGGATAAGGTCTACCTTTGAGGTCAACCTTCCTCACCCTCTCAGAGCCCTGCGGCACGGGTCAGGTGACACCGGAAGGCCTCCCTACCCCAAAGGGGAAGATCATGGGGTGGCGAAGAGCCAGGCGCCACTTCGTGGTCTGTGAATGCTTCGCCCGTTCCCGAGGATGGCCTGTGGGAGGCCAAAGAAAAGATGCCCACATAGGACACCTCACCCTTCTGCAGATCATAATAAATGTGGCCCTTGTTTAATCCCATACAGTTGTCTCGTCTCTTTATTTCCGCCTTCCACTCCGCAAATTGTCTATATAGGAGATTATTTCTTAAAGCGTGGGGATGGGAACTATCATATCTAAGATATCTAGAGACATCAGTGGGTTTTCTATAGATGGAGGTGATAAGATGTTCTCCCTCCTTCACTTTTAGATCTAGGAAACGAACTTCTCTAGTGTTAAACTGGATGTCAAATTTAATATTATCATTCTTGGAATTTAGTTTACCCACATTATAAAATGTTGTAGATCTTCCCTATCACCCTGCCAAATGGAAAATACATCATCAGTATATATCAACCATATCAAAATATGTTTTTCATATTGCCCCTCTGATGCGAAAACTTCTTTTTCATATTCTTCCATATACAGATTGGCTACCTCTGGAGCCATGGGACATCCCATGGCTACCCCCTTGATTTGCCAATAAAATTTGTTGTCAAATTGGAAATAATTTTTGCATAAGGCTATTTCTGCAAGGGAGAGAAGAAAGTGGGAAGGAGGATGTTTCTCTGTTCTCTGGTCCAGTATGAGAGTTAGGGCATCCTGCTGGGGTATATTGGTGTATAGGGATCTTACATCCATAGTCATCAGGATGTTTCCCTCTTGTATGTTGATAGGCTTAATTTTGCTTATGAAATCAGAAGAATCACATATATAAGGAAGTATGAGAGGTATGAAGGGTTTTAGAAAATGATCTATAAACTGTGAGAGTGGTTCTAGCAAAGAATTGCATGCTGATACTATGGGCCTGCCTGGTGGAGGGAAATAACTTATGAATTGTTGGCAGAATATAGAAAACTAAAATTCTGGGGTTAGTTATTTATAGGACACCATATTCATCCTCCGTTATATATCCCAAACTGGACCCCTCATATAAGAAACATAAAGATGTTTTCTCTTCAGTGAATTTCACTGTAGCTGAAAGACCAAATCTGCAAGGGTCTTATTCTATACCACATTTTACATATGAAGCAATACAGAGCTTCGATGCCAGGTAAATAGTACATATTCAAAAATGTAAAATCTGACAAGCAATCAAATGTTCTCCTTGGTCATCTATTAATCCATAGGCCAAACATCTAGCTCCCCTTTCTGCAGAATTAAATTCTTATTCAAAATTGCTCTCCAGGGGTCTTTTTAAAGGTGTTTCACCTTTTTCCGAACAGAGAGTCTGTAACGTCAATAGCTGATTAACAGGCTGGTACTTGGGATATGAGAAAATACTAAACCTGTTGAATATCTGCCTGTTATGCAACTGTTTAAAAATACATATCTACTGTTAGGTGAGAAAATGCTAAACATTCAAGTTTTAAAACATTTCAAAATGAATTGTTAAGAAGTTAATCATTGAAACTGTGCAAGTATGAGAACTTATGAGTACAAAGAGGTGCCAATAAAAGGAAAGATACTTTCTAATCCTAAACACATATCTTTGAAGTAACTCCAATTTATTTCACTGGAATTTATTTCCAAACATGTGTGTACAGGGTTTCTGAAGTGTTTTTGAGCAGAAATATTTAACACTCAATGGAATAAGGCTTCATCTAGTAATGGGTTCAATTAATGGTTATCTTACTCAATAGCTGCACTCAGGCATCATACTAAATTGTGGTTTAGCGAGACATGAACAAGCCTAGTCTCCATCCAGGCTCACATGTCCCCTACCAGCATCCTTCCATGCAGCTGAGAGGAGGAGTTTGGAAACTTTCACTTCTTCTTTTAGTTAACTATAGCTTCCCATGTCTGAACTGGGCACTGTGGTTAACATTGAGCCTATCTACACTACAGCTTTAAAATGATTTAAAACGGTTTATAACAGTTTTGAGAACTGTTGGGGCCCAGGACACACTCCATATACAGTTTTCAAAACATTTTCAAAGTGTTTCATCCTGTGTGTGTAGATAGGCTCATTAACTAGGGTTGGTTAATTTAAACAAGCTAGCTTCAGAAGCCACAGTTTGAAGCTGGTTTGCTTTTGTAGTTAATGTTAGACACAGTTTATTAGTCTGGACAACATGACAAACTACATTTAACCAAAAGTAAAAGTCAGTTTCCGAACTCCACTTCCCAGCCATGTGCAAGTAGCAGAGGCAGGGGGAGAGTGTAAGTCCCGGAGTTGGCCAAGGTAATTCTGATATAGTTAAATCAGAAGAACCCGAGCCTGGGAGTAAAATCTGGTTCACCTGGAGTCCCCTCTGAGGGCTCTCCACATGACCATGTCCCTTTCTCCATCCACTGATAGTTTGTTGGTTTTTGTGCAGTTTTTTGTCCATTCTAAAAGGCTGACATGGCTCTCCTGAGGCTTAGATTCTATCCGTAAATGTTTTAAGCTAACATTTGCTGGTATTTTTGGCCTTGTGCCCTTGGCCTTCAGCTAGCACACCACTGGAACGCAGCCCTCAGAGCTTATCTGAAATAGAATTTTGCCCTAGTGCTGAAAGAGATCCAACACCCCTGCACTAAACCATAGTGTAAGGAATATGTTGTTTGTTGAGGATGTTCACTTACACAAACCAAGCAAATTCCCAATGTAAAATAAACTGTTATTTCATATGAAAATGTGCAAAATTAAAACGTAAATGCAACTACTTCAGACACAAAGAGAAGAGGTAATAACAAAATTAAAATGTTGAAACCTCGTAAAATGTAGGAAACCTTACTTGTATTTTAACCATTATTTCTTATATAATTAACCTGAACAGGTGTTCAGCATTAATGTCCAAACTCTTAAAAAATATCACAGTAGGGAAAAGACAACCAGCCTGGAGTAGGATGAGGTGTTTATCATCATTTCTGTGCTGGTATTGTCTACAGGTGTCTCTCTCACACCTCTTAGTTGTCACGTTCTATTCATGAATACCTAAAGCAATGAAGTACAAGAATTGGTTCAGCTTAGATATCACTAGCTAATATTTAGGCCAACACACTGACGTTCCATAATTCTTCGTAAGGTTAAAAGTGCAGGCAAAAAATAGTAAACAATTAAAACAGTAATATGAAAATAATTAGTAATTCTTTTAGAGAAAGATTTTTTTAGTTTTTTTAATGTATAATGTTTAATGTGAAATATCACAAAGGAAAGAATGATGTATGATGGTATGACCAGATTTTAGTATAATGTTGTGATATTCTTTACAGCTAAGGTAAAGACTTTATAAATTTTATGAACTTGATCCATTTCATAGGTTCAAAAACCTAATATGATTACATTTATACAGGCAGAAAAGCTAAGACTTTTATTCTAATTGTTTAATAAGGAGTCTTTAATAAGCCTGTCCTATATATGTGACCTATTTGAAATCACGTCTACGGGATATTTCTGTCATTATACCAAACAAAGAGTTTCTACCTCACCCAAAATTGCTTCTGGCCATAGGTGGCATCCTTAGTTTCAGTGCCTAGGACAACCAGTCCATATGAATCAAGATGGTAAAAAATGGAATGGAGTATTTCTAGTTGCAGGGATTATCTTTCCTGATGTCAGCATTAGATTAGAATGTGATGCGTATCTGAGTGCTGTTTGGTGACTGCTGCTGCTGCTGTACTCTTTGCAGAAAGCAACTATATTTTTAAAAAGACTTGAGGAATAGAATGGGTGGACTAGAATGAATTACAGTGATTAACTTCATACATTATAATGATTACACCACCCTCTACTTTTGTAGTGCAAATATAATATTATATATATATATATATATATATATAGTGAATATCTAGTGCAAACATTGATTTTCCAATAAAGTATATAGAGGCTGGATTTTTTTCCAAATAGGATAACAGCAAGAGAAAGACAAATAATTCTCAAACCGATTCACAGATCACTATTGGTGCATTCATCCTACCATTACATGCAGGATATCCATCTGTCCAGGACGACTGCTCATGGAGGAGACTTGTGACGGAATTAAGACTCATTCTGCCAGTTCCTTCTAAAATCATGATCTGTGAATGAACCAAATAGCTTACTTAGCTAATACTTCTTTTTCCACAAATGCCAAGAACATAGCACCAAAAGCAAACAATGCTAAGTGTTTTACAAGAAGACACAGCCCAGGTTAAGGACATGTTGCCACAACCCCTTTCTAGATGAAATAAAATATCCCAATGACAAAACATTATCATGGTTGATTTTCATAAACATGAGACAAGTTTTTACAGCCACAGATTCATAAAAGAATAATCTGTGAGCAAGAAGGAAGCAGATTTTTAAAAAAATCCCTAGTTCCCATTAGCTGGTGTTTGAAAGAAGAAGAAAAAAAAGGGGGGGGGGGATGAAATGTAATTAGTCATACTTGACTTTCCCTTCAATAATTAATAATAAATATAAGAACATATTTATTTAACAAATGAAGCACGTACAGCTTGTGTTGTTCACATATGAATAGCTAGATTTTCATGGAATTTTGTTTCTCATGACAGAAAAGAAAGTAGTGTGAAATAGCAACGATGCATTGGCCTCCAGTGCATAATTATTAGTTACGAGCTTTTGCAAACAAAGTTGCCATAATATAAAAGCAGGGAAATAATTACCAGTGAAAACATACAGTTATGGACAAAACATTGACTAAAACCCTCTGTCATTTAGGAATTAAATCTTATCCATGTCTACAGAGAAGTAAGCCCCATTGAGTTCTGTAGGAATAGCTTCCAAGTAAGGGTGTACAATACTGCAGCTCCAGGATCTAGAATGTCTCAGGTGTATATTATTATTATTATTATTATTATTATTATTATTATTATTATTATTATCATCATTTATATACCACCCCATAGCCAAAGCTGTCCAGGCAGTTTACAAAGATTAAAAACATTGAACATTTAAAAACCAATATACAAAATTTAAAACCACAAAAAGCATAAAAACAAACCACTTATCTAAATGTTCTAAACTAAATGTTCGAAAATAGATTTTGGATTTTTGCTTACGGCCAACATGGCTACCTTTGTTTTTTATATTTGTTGTCCTTCTCTGATTCTTTGTCTGATTACCAGTTCATCTTTAGTACATACAGCAGTATTATGGAATAGTTGCATATTCAGGCTGATAAGCCTTTGATTTCCTGTTTGTAACAGGCAATGGTTTAAACTAGAGCCTCTCAAACTCCTCCACCCTATTTGTTGGAAGAGAAATTGGGGGCACAATTTCACCAAATTTCACCAGGAAGAGAGAAATTCTCCAACAATTTACAGGTTAAGTGTCACCATTGGCAAGGATTGTGGAACATCTCCTTTCTTTTTTCCTATGGTTTTTTTGGTTTTTCTGCAATACCACTGCAAGTGGCAACAACATCAACTGTGTTGGCATCCTTGCCCTATTTTTTATCCTCCACAATACCTAGCATCATTCTAGGGCATGGCATGGGGTGGGGAAGGGAATGCACACACACACATACACACACACACACACACACACACACGAAGAAAATTTGGAGAAATGCAAAGTGTGCTTTAATTTCTAGGGGGTAAAAAAGAAATCTCAATTTTTCTGAGAAACATGTATTCTGAGAAATTTTGGCTCAGCTCTAACAACAACAATAACAACAATATTTCTATACCATCCCATAGACAACGTTCTCTGGTTCAGTACCTTTTCTAGAGTCTTCGAATTGTTACATTTTTGAGGGGTGATTGTGGATACGTCTTGAAAGCCCGTAGCAGACTCCAGCTACTAAAAGTCAGGAGAGGGGGCAGCGTTGCATCCGCCTCTAGGGAAAGGATGGAGCACTGTGTCAAAACCTTTCCTTCAATTTCTTGAAAATTTTCTTCTACATGAAAGAGGCCCCCATTTTTTGCTTCATCCTCATGGCATTTTATAATTAATTTTGAATGGGTGTTGGTGGTGTTTTTTTTTTTCTATTGCACATCTCACCATTGCTCTGCAGTCTCCCAGATCACTTCCTGATCTGAAAAAGCCCTATGGGAGGAATCAATTCATGATGTTTTTCCCTGTGCAGGAAGTGCAGGAAGCCAAGGAGGCTGCAGGGAGATGACTGTACAATGAAGGCAGGACACTCTCACACACACTCCTCAGCCATCTCATTATAAGTCAAGCATAAGAACTCTTAACCAACCCCATGGAACTTTCTACAAAATGTCTTCTCCTTTGAATTTCTTTTCGAACGAGATTTCTTTTCTCTCAAATTGAATGAGAATAGTCAACATTTTCATGGCAGAAAATTTCGGCACAGCACTAGTTTAAACCTAGGGTGAACAATTTGCATCTGTCCCTCACTTAAATCAACATGGCCACACAGTAGTAAATGAAGACAGAACTGGATCTTTTATCCTTAGAAAATGCCAATGCCAAATTATAAGCTAGTTTGGAAGCGAAAGTGTTCTTCAGGGTTTCATTTTAATAAACAGTGTATTTAATTATGTAAATAGATTTGATGCCTTCTAATATTTCATGTTATGTAATATATTGAAAATCTGGAATAGTTCAGTAAGATATTCTTATCTGTGGAATTATATTGACTATTGTACATACGTGTGTGTGCGTACACTATAGAATGATCCATCATTTTGATGATGTATGAAACTATTTCATCATAAATGAATTATTCATAACAATGAGATACCTTACTAAAGATTCTGAATTTATACTTCTGCTGAAGGAATAGCAATGCTTTTGAAGGATGTAACAGATAGTTTGACCCAGAATTGGTTTTTTTTTAAGGATATTGTAATTCTAACTTGTTTTTATGCTTTTTATGGTTTTAAATTTTGTATATTGGTGTTTTTAATGTTCAATGTTTTTAATTTTTGTAAACCGCCCAGAGAGCTTCGGCTATGGGGCGGTATGTAAATGGAATAAATAATAATAATAATAATAATAATAATGCATGCGCTGAATCTGTTGGAATTTGGAGGATGTTACAAGAAGATTGTGTGTGTTGTTTGATAAAGTGAAAGGGCGGAGGTAAGATAGACAGACTGGGCATGTACACTATGCATATGATTAATGAGGGAGGAATATAAGAGAGGTTTTTGCATGAAAGCACTATGTGAGAGAGAAATAAACACAGAAAGTCTATTTCAACCTTCCCCAAACTAGTGTCCTTTGGAAGTTTTGGGCTACAACTCCCAGGTTTCCTGACCATTGTTGGCTGAGAATGTTGGCAGCTGAAGTCTAAAACATCTGTAGAACATCAGGTGGGGAAGGCTACCTTAAATAAACAAAGCATTTGTCACCATGTTCTGCCATGCTCTTCCCTGGAACTTGGGTTCCATCCCTGGCCCCATCAGGATCTGCCTGGATTTCAGAAATTCTGTTGTTGTTTTAATGTGAATTGTGTCAGGGAAGACATAGCACATTGTTATTGTTATTTTGTGTATATTGTATCAATTGTTTGCAGCCACCCCAGTTTCAAAAGAAGAGTATGAGGTAAATATTTTCAGTTAAAAAGTTAACATTTTAGTCATAAGATTTTTGTTTTATTTTGAAATAAAATAAAAAAATAAAGAACAAAAATATGTGCAAGCAAATTCCCCTTGCTCCATGGAAATTTAACACTTGCTATAGGAACCTCTGAAACAGTTCAAGGCTGACTTGATCTGTTCTAGAAATGAGTGTTTTTGCTCATTTCTGGTTACTCCCAGAAGTGCTAAATCCCTGTTGCGCAAGAATCAGAGGGAGTGCAGTGCCTCGTTGGATACTGCCCCTTGGTAACAAAAAAAGAACATAAGAAATAGACAAAAAGGATCTTTTATTCAACAAAAGAAAAAGGTTCCCATGTGTTTTGGGCCACATGCAGGTCCTTCTAAAGAGAAATCTAAAAACAATATACAACATTTATAGTCTGAAGAGAAAACAACACTGGTTGCACGATACTAAGTAAGTCAGTTTTTCTCTAAGAGATGTGAATATTTGCACATAGTTTGAATCTTTCTTTAGATTCTGTAGGGTTTTTTATATATCTTTCTATCATGATGAACAATTGTATGTACCAAATATGCAAATTGAGTGCAGGAAATATTTAAGACCTATAAATGTTGTATATTGTTCTTTCCTAAAGGAAAACCTGGGCAGGATCTACACTGCTGTTTTAAAGCGATTTAAAGCGCTTTATAACAGTAGTGACAACTGTTGGGGCACAGGACACACTCCAAAACAGTTGTCACTACTGTTATAAAGCGCTTTAAAGCACTTTAAAACCGCAGTGTAGATCCGCCCCTGCTTGTGGTCCAAAATGCAATAGAACCCTTTTCTTTCGATATCTTTTCCTAAAGTGTTATTTTTATTTCAAACACTACCAGTTTGGATCCCAAAAAATCAAATACAACAATGGCAGAAGCAATTAAATGAGTTTATATTTGGTATGAAGCATACGAGGATACACAAAGCATTACTATATAAACAACGGGAGGCAGGTGGATGGGGTATCCCCAATTTAAGTGGATACTATGATGCCAATCAATTGAAACATATCTTCCCACTGATGGAAGAAGATATGTCTAAACAGTGGGTGAAAATAAAAAGTTTTGGGAGAGGGGGAACCTCCTGCAGCGCAAAGTTACTCTGGAAATATAAGCTTAGACGGGTTGGGCAGGTGCAGAATCCATTTACACTGACTACTTGGAAAGTCTGGAAAATAAGAAGAGGGTCATTATCACCAGGCATCTCACCACTAACGCCAATTTACTATCACCCTGGGTTTGCAGATAGACTTACTGCCGGAGAAAAACTTAAGTGGAAATCCAAGGGTCTATATCACCTTAGGGATTTCTTCCAAAGGGGGCACTTGATTAGGCAAGAAGAATTGGCAGAAAAGTTAGGAGAGAAGAAAGGACAATGGATAAAAATTGTACAAGCACAAGCGCTCCTTTTGCAACCAGAATTTCAAACTGCAGCCACGAGGACTTTAACAGTGTTTAAACTTGAGACGTTGGAATACAAAGGGGCAACTAAAGGTTTGAGTTCGAAATTATATAGGTGGATAATGACCCAGGATATTGGCACAGAGGACCCTCTTAAGATGGTATGGGAAACGGATTTAGGAATCCAAATCTAGGAAAAAGACTGCAATGCTTTGTGGAGTAGAAATCCTTTCGATACAGTATCTTGCAGCAATAGAGAACTAATGTTAAAATTAATTCATAGGAGATCAGTTTAATAACTGGACAATGGGTACATCCAACTCCTTATCTAGCACTATTAAACTTATATAAAGGATTGGATAGCAAACTTTCTGATAAGGGTTTAATCAGCCATCTATTACTGGCAGCTAGATGGCTGGTCACCAAGGACTGGAAAGATGGCAAAGGGTTTCATGTAAAAAACTGGTACCAAAGGGTTTGGCAAATTGCTCTTCTGGGAAAATTGACAGAGGACAATTAAGGGAAGAGAAATTCACGAAAATCTGGGGCAAATTTATTGAGTTTACGAACAAAGAGGAAAGGGAGAGATTGTCCCCCTTACCATATATAGATATTTGGAGTAGACAGAAGATTGGCAAGGCCGGTTAATTATTTTCCAATCTCTAAATAGACAGTTGTAAAATGAAATTTATAATTCTGTTCTGTTCTGGACGGTCATGATATAGCTATGTATATGTGTGTATATATATATATATATATATATGTGTGTGTGTGTGTGTGTGTGTGTGTGTATTTGAAAATGTAACACTTGATTTTGTATCCACAAATAACAAAATAAATATTTAAAAATAAAAAACCCTTTTCTTTCATTGAATAAAAAATCCTTTTTGTCTTTCCCTTTAATTTTGGCTTTTTGGCATTCTTTGTGGGTTCCCCTTTCTGTTGGCTTTGAATGAAAAAGAGTGTACATGATAATATAACAAAATCATTAAAGAAATAATTCACTAATTATAATTCTTAATCTATCACCAATATGCTTGCAGAACAATTAGAAAAAAATGGCATGAGCAGAAGTTCACTATCTAATGAAAGAATGAAAATACAAGTTATATAATATATATAAGGTGTGTGTGTGTGTGTTTATTAAGATAAACAAGTATAGATAACTGTAGTTCGCTGGAATTTGATCAAAAGCTCAAAAGGCTTCCACAGAGGAAATAAATGGAAACTATGGTTCCATAATGTTTTTTTAAGTAGAGTTCCTTACTTGCTGCACTTGGTGAGTAAGTTTATATAAAATCATAGTTTCCCAAACTGTATTGAATCTGGATGGTTGGTTGGCTGGTTGTTTTGGAGACTTCCAATTGCATGCTACATATGACTTTACATCAACACACAATACTTAAGAAGGTCTTTATCTGTCAAATCCATTAACATTTGATGCCTCAATGAAAACATCACAAGTGCTTTGAGGAAAATTGTTCCATGGGTGCTTTTTGTCTCATTATTTCTGTTGCAGCAGGGACAAAAATTGTACCTTCTGAATATTTTTTTTAAAAGTCAGCACATACTATAATATCCAATAATTAACCAAGATGTTCAGCATGGCCACTAATATGCCCCCCACAGTATGACCAAGCCACTAATACAGCCCTCCACCTAAATTGGTCCTTGAACTATGATTTTAAGCCACTTTGGGAGCCAATCCTAACTAAGAAACATGATATAGATGAAATTAAAGACGTCATGTGTGTGTGTCTCTCTCCACCACCTTAAAAGTAAGTAAAGCACTTATCCTTGGCTTCAAAACAGCAAAGTTCATTAACCAGCCATGAATCTCAAGTGCAGTAGCTGCTTTCCCATGTCTAAACATAATTTGCCAATGGCTACTAAGAAAGGTCTGCCAAACCATACTGCTCTAAATCAGATACTTCCCATCTTATTGGTATATAACCTATAATAGCATGAAATGAAAGATGCACAGCAATCTGGAGCCAATCTATATGGAAACAGGTTCTGAGGGGATTGCATTTAAATATGGATTTTCGTGAAATTGGGTTAGCTCCTCCTGGGGCAAATGGTAATCAGTAATGCAGTGAATACATTTTTTAAAAAATTGCATGGAGCAAATAGCATCTGAAACCACATGAATTTGGGTGGGTTGGGTGGGTGGAGTCCCACAAGTAGAACTGAATGTCATCAAATGAGTAGGTGCAAAGAAGTGAGGAGGCTTGATCTCTGCCCCCTTCCTCTCCCCCCCCCACCCTGGATGCTCAGTGAAGCTTTTAAAGTCAGTAAGGCTCTGCATGGCTTTGCACTTCAAGACATAATAGTCACATTATGCTCCCTTCCCCACTACTGCATTCAGTGAATATTTAAAGGGACAGGCAGTGATTGAGCAGACATTCCAAACAGCGCCTTTTCAAAGCAGCAAGGCTGACTACCCCCCACCCACAAGTTTATGAATTACTTCCGGGTAGATATAAGCCCCTGCCCCATGCAACTCTTCCCTGCCGCAAATCAACGTCACTTCCACCAGCCCGCGCTGAAGCCAACTGAGGTCACATGGACTCCAAAACTGCACTGAAACTGCTGTGACTGGAAAACCCATCACAAATAGAGTCTAAACCCTCTCCCTTCAGATTTAGGGCAAGAAACACCACATTAAGTACAGGGAGGGGCATGCGTCATCTGACATGATTGACTTGAGGATGAACTAGAACCAGAGTAAAAACAACCATGTAGATGAGCTCCTGGCAAGCTGTGTGCAAACACCAAGGTAAGAGGCCTTGAGAGGAGGTGGTACACTATTTTTGAATGAGTCCTTTTAAAACAATAACAGCCCAAATAAAATAGATGGAAACTATTGGAGTATGAGAGGAAACTATGCAAAAGACTGGGCTGGATCAGGCATGGATCAGTTCATGGATCTCCCCATGATCCTGGCACACCTGTCTCACCTTTTCCATCCACAGGGGAGCAAGGAAACAAGCAGGGATCTGAATACAGCCTATTTGCATAAAATTCAACGTGTAGATCAAGATGACACAGTCAATTACATTAGCTTCCACCTGTATCATTCACTGGGCAGCTCCTTCTGGCTAGGTCAAATGGACAGCTCCATTTTGCTTGTGACCTGAACCCCTCACTGCTATCCCTATTCTCACATCAGAGTGAAAAACTGCAATTTGGATTTGGTTTAATCTAGAATTTGATTGCCAACAAATTTTACTAACAGCAATTTTTGGAATCTTTTGTAATCACAGGTATAAAAGATATTAGCCTAATGCATTTTTTTAAAAAATTAATAGAATGCCTCTCTCTTGCCAGTCCAGTGGTAGGTGGGTGTTTTTGCCCAACCCTGCCCTTTAGGGCAGAATGGGATATGCCAGCCTGGTGAATTCATCTATGTGCTGCTGATAACCAATGGAATAGTGGGTCTGGCTTCTTCGATCAAAGCAGGCAGAACAAACACTCATTCAAGTTAGTTAACACAACCTGGTGTGCTCCTTGAGGGGCCTGGAGGGTGGAGGATGCATTCACCAGCCTAACTCTCATTGTCAGTTGGCGCGAGACGAAATACAAGGCTGGGAGTGGAGTGTCTTTAGCCTAAAAAATTACTTAATTGAATGCTAGGGTCGAACACTCAAGGATCCCCTGGTTGCTTGAAGGTGAGCTGGCAAGGAAACATCTGTGTAGGAAAACTTTCAGGCACCAGGTTTTGAGCCAGGTGGGATTGCCCTACAAAAAGCTGGGGGAGATTTCACAAGCTGCAGGCTAGGTGCCCACTCTCAGCCAGTTACGTATTGTACTTTATTGCAGATCTCCTTGTGTTGTTAAGCTTAATAAAACTGCGACTCTTTAAGCATTAACTGTGTCATGTAATCATTCTGGTGTGGAGGTTCGGGGGCAAAACTTTGTTATATATGTATCACTATTGTCTTTAAACAAGAGGGGACATAGATTGAAAAGCTGAACAAATGCAGGCATTTGGATTCTCCATTTCAACATGCCAGTTCTAGCAGTTTTATGTCCATCAAGAGCAAGTATTTTGTAAAAACCAAGGCACTCCAAAATATTTTGCATTACAAAAGGGAACAAAATAACTCATTTTCCCCAGCTACTGTGAGAACTGCAGCTAAGCTCAGAGGAAACAGGGAATTCTGAGAGGGGATGGCAGATAACATCAGGGCCCCTGCTAATAAAGAAGAGCCAGTGCTGTGTCTGTTCCACACCACTAGGATGACCATCTGAAAAGGAGGACAGGGCTCATATAACTTTAACAGTTGTAGAGAAAAGGGAATTTCAATCAGTGTCATTTGTATGCAATTAGTTCCTGGTGATATTCCCTCTTCATCACAACAGTTAAAGTTGCAGAGCCCTACCTTCTTTTGTATATGGTCACTCTAGTATAGTGCCTGCAACTTTAACTGTTGTGATGAAGAGGGAATTTCACCAGGAACTAATTGCATACAAATGACACCTGCTGAAATTCCCTTTTCTCTACAACTGTTAAAGTTATATGAGCCCTGTCCTCCTTTTCAGATGGTCAGCCTACACACCACTGCAACTGGTGGACAATGTGGAATTGCAACCACAAATAATTTTAAAATTCTATGAATATTGTTAACATTCTGAGACACTTGTGGTGTGTGTGTGTTGTTGTTGTTTTGGCTCTGATGTTTACAGAGAATAGGATAGATTTGCAATTCTATGCAACTATGAACATGAACTCCAAATGTTAAAACTTTTTATAAGACACAGTATATCATTATTTCTAGAAGGGTAGCAGTGTTAGAGCATCATCACACAGGGGGAAATTGTGTTTCCTTACCATTACTTCTCTGTCTGGGCTTTTGTCCCTCATTACTTCCTCTTTTAAAAGAAGAAGTAAACAACTTGCACGTGGCCCATTCAGTATAAAGCAATCCAAAATGTAAACATCCAAAAGTAAAGCTAGATGCTAATTTCCTGTTTTTGTGATTCCAAGTAGACCGCAAAAACAGTCTACTTGGGCCAGATCTACACCAAGCAGGATATAGCGGTATGAAAGCGGTATGAAAGCAGTATATAAAAGGCAGGAGCCACACTACTGCTTTATAGCGGTATTGGTGCACTGACAACTGTTGGAGCCCACAGAAACATTCCATATACCGCTATATCCTGCTTGGTGTGGCTCCTGCCTTTTATATACTTTCATACCGCTTTCATACTGCTATATCCTGCTTGGTGTAGATCTGGCCCTAGATTATCAAGCCCATGAAGGGCTTTCATTGCATGCCACATATAGCCTGTAGACCATGGGTTTCCTAGGCCAGCTTTACAGTGTGGGTTACTCTCTTTATCAGTGCTAATTTTTAGCTACCAGCCTTTTTATAGACATGAGTTGTTTATATGCCCAAAACAAAGCTCCCTGCTAGAAAGATGCATTTATTTATTTATTTATTTATTTATTTATTTAAATTATTTATAATGTGCCTTCAACTAAACGTTCCCAGGATGGCTTTACAATAAAAATAAAAATAAGAGAACTGAACAAAAATAATAATAAATATAAACATATAAAACAACACATAGTACAGCAGCATGAAAACCAATCAACACAGATAAACCTCACAGTTAAAGGAAATGATAGAATAGAAAGATCTTCACCTGGTACTGAAATGACATGAGTTGGTGCACCAGGGAACTCTTTCTGGGCCTGGGGAAAGTATTCCAAACCTGCCACAGGATAATTTAGCCTATCAAACTTATCTCCTGGAGTGGGAGAGCCTTAACTTCATAAAAGTGCAGCAAGTAAATAGCATATCAAATTGTGCTTGAACAAAGCATCCTGTGTTAGGCTTCTTATCATACCATAATTGATTACTGAATGCCCCTCGTGCAACTGCCTGACTGTTTCCATCAAAATATGTATATAGTGCATATAGACCACTTTTTTCACCTATCATCCATAGTTGGGTTACTGAAAACAAATTCAACCCTTTCAGTCACGTGCCTGTGTATATGGCAGAATCACAGTTCATAACAAATATATACCCAAAACTGCATGGGCAACTCTCTCTTAATCAGAAGTAAATGATATTAAAAGATTTATTAATCAAACGTGGATGTCAGAACAACATGTAGACTTATGTGGAAGCAATATATAAATCACAAAGGGAATGTAGCACAGTACTTACATGTAGACTTATCTCCATAGAGAGAGGTATAAAAAATGTGGCCCACAGATAGCTCCACAAGCCCTCTCTGGTGGCTCCAAGAGACACAGGAAAAAAGGGAAATCATGTAGAAATAGATTCTATTGTTCTATTGTGCCACAGATTGGTCTTGCTATGCTGAAAAATTCTCTCATGAGAATTTCAACCACTCTCATTCAATTTGATAGAAAAGAAATTGCTTTCGAAAAAAAATTCAAAGAAGAAGAAATTTCAGAGATATTCTCATGGGTTTGGTTCAGTGTTCTTGTGCTTACTTTACTTATGAGATGACTGAGGAATGTGTGTGAGTGTCCTTGTCTTTCATTGTACAGTCATCTCTCTGACAGCCTGTAGCCTCCTTGGTTTTCTGCACTTTCCGCTCAGGGGAAGACATCATGAATTTATTCCTCCCATAGGGCCTTTTCAGATCAGGAAGTGTAGGCAGCTTGGGAGACTGTACAGCAATGGTGTGATGTGTAATAGAAAATATAGACAATACCCTCAGCCACCTTACAGTGATTAGGTATGGTCAAAAAGTCCACCAGTACACACCTGTGTGCATCTCTCTGTGTGAGAGAGATGTAGGTGTGTGTGTGAATTGTATGTGAATGTGCATCCATGTGTGGCATCCACCACCATAGCAGACACCCAATGCAGCCCTTGGGATTGAAAAGATTGTGCACCTTGCCACAGAACATCACTGAGTCCCCCACCCTACAACTCCAGACACACGTGCCATTTTTGGGAAGGGCAGCTTCTGTGTTCCTTTGTCTTCCCATCCAGCCTCTCTTCTTAGTAAAAAAAAAAGAAGTGAGCTTTTGTGTTGAAAGCACAAGACATAGCTAGTACAAAAGCAACTCACTGAAAGGAGAGCATAGTCACATACAGCCTAGCCTCTATGCACCACAGTGAGAAAATAGGGACTGTGAAGGGCAGGTTATGAAAGAATACATGGAAAATGTGGTTATTGATGGCAAAAATGGATGAGGACTGGGCAAAAATGGGCAGAGAGTGTATCAACAGAGACATGAAGTGTAGATTGTAAATAAATTAGTAGTTGGTTATAGAACAGTACGAGGGAGATAGAAATACAGGCATACTTTGAAATGAGTAGAACAAGCTGGCTTTGGAAATCAATTAGGAGAATGGGTGCAGAATCTGAGTAGGCGAGATACAAAAGAGGGCAGGGCTCCTGCAGCTTTCACTGTTGTGATGAAGAGGGAATTTCACCAGGTGCTGCATGCATACAAATGACACCTGCTGAAATTCCCTTTTCATCACAACTGACAAAGATACAGGAGCCCTGTCCTCCTTTCCATATGGCCACCCTAAGTATAAGAAGTAATAGCAGCTTCGCATGTGAACTTTGGGGCTTCTTTTTTGCTGCACGATACCCCGATCCTTACCATACAGACCAGCAATAGAATGTTAGTTATTCCTGTTTTTATTATACATCTCCAGGTACCATTGCTGGGGGGGGGGGGAAATAATCCAGTACTTTCCAGGAGTGTGTTGTAAATTTTTTGCACATGCACATGTCTGAATGGGAGGGAGAAGCAAAGAAGCCTAAAGTCCAGACCTCTTGGCTCCACCTCTGGTAACCCACCCTCTGCCTCACCAGCCACAGGCCCTTTCTACACCTTAGGGGTGTAGAGGGAGGGAGGGAGGGTGATCCCGGAAGTACCTAATACACACCTTCAGCACACTGGAGGGTAGGGAGAGCGATCCCGGAAGTACCTAATACACACCATCAGAGCACAGGGAGCAGCTGGGGGCCAACCCAGGCAAGAAACCTGGTGTGGAAAGGGCCGCAGTCAGCACAGCTACCATTGGCAGAAGACATAAGCCATGCTTTATTCCCACTGATGTCACTTGGGCAGAATCTACACTGCTGTTTTAAAGTGCTTTAAAGCGCTTTATAACTGTAGTGACAACTGTTTTGTAGTGTGTCCTGGGCCCCAACAGTTGTCAGCACTGTAAACCGCTTTAAAGCACTTTATAACAGTAGTGACAACTGTTGGGGCCCAGGACACACTCCAAAACAATTGTCACTACTCTTATAAAGCGCTTTAAAACAGCAGTGTAGATCCGCCCCACTTGTCCTATTGATTTCAAGAGGAATAAGTGTGGCTAATGTCTTCTGGATCCAACTCCATGTGTGTGAGGCAAGCCGTGCCCTCCTTTCACAACAAAAGGAGAAAAAGTTTACCTCTTGATCAGCTTAAGGATTAAACATTTCTCACTGTAATGCCTCTCCTCCATTGCTGCTGTGGAAGATAGCTCCCCCTCCTGTCTCTGCCTGTTTAGAAAGCCTGTCTGCAGGCTTAGTAAAAACAGGCTGGATTCAACAATACAATGGAGCATTTATATGTCAGAAGGCTGGAAACAGGTTGTCAAGGTAAAACCCACCGTAAATAGAGCCGTTAATTTGGTTGTTGGCATGGCTTTCTGTTATTTTCTCAGTACCTTCCAGAGGGCAATAACCCTACCTTTTCATTTGAGTTGGCAGCGTGGTTAAATTTTTTTATTATTATTATTTAAATTTTCATTATTATTTTACACCTGCTGCTTAACTCCAATAACAGTTCAGATCAGGCTTGGATTTGCTGGAATATTTGGAAAACCAAAGCAAAGAAAGGGATCAGACTCTACAACCTGAGCTACTTCCAATGAGTTTTCATAGGAATGTGGGTTTTTGCTGTCAGCATCAACACCCCATTGCTCATAACAGGGGCAAGTTGCACAGCAGCCCAGTTTAAAGAGGAGGCTCCCATGAGATGGTGTTTCATACTGTACTTTTCCATTAACCAGATAGATGACATCGTAAATCCATTGCTACATTTCAAAGAGTGATACAATCAAGGAGATCTTGAATTGTGAAAGAGTTTTGAGCGAACTCCCCCACCCCTTCCCCCTTTGCACTAGCACATTTAGACAATACAGTGATAAAGGTCCCTATAGGAAATGTTGAAAGTGGAAGTAGTTGTGGAGCAGATGACTTCACAAGCTATCTCTGTAATTCAAGCTCAGGCTCCAACAGGGATTTGCAAATAATGGCTCAAAAAAAAAAAAAAAAAACCCAGTGTGGGTGTTTCCAGATAGACAGCTCCCAGCACTTTCAATCAAAAGGTATTCTACAGCTTTTTCATCTTGTGTACCTTCATTATTTTTTTATTTATTTATTTGTGGTGAGAGAAAAAGAAGAGGGAAACACAGGAGAACTACAAGTGGAAGTTGACAACATCTGGATGCCCGCTAGGGTGACCATATGACAGGAAAACCCCAGATTTGTCAGGAATTTGGGTAACAAATCCAGGAAGGGGGGGAAATTATGAAATTTTATGAAAAATCCAGATTTTTCCCATCCTCCCCAGACAAAGGGCAGCTCAACTTTAAAGAGAATGAACAAAAATGCTTACAGCTCCGCCATTTTTAAAGATAAAGAGATGAAACTTGGCACCATGATAGCTTTAAGGAAGGGCTTTATCCATGCCAAATTTGAAGCAGATCCGTTCATCAGTTGATTTTTAGGGATTTGTTTAAATGTTGATGTTTTAAAATATATATTTTTCCAAAAAAAATGTCATTTTTAAAGATAAAGAAATGAATCCTGGCACCATGATAAATCTCAGGTAGGGCTTTATCCTTGCCAAGTTTGAAGCAGATCTTTTCATCTGTTGATTTTTAGGAATTTTGTGAAGTCTGAGATTTTTAAATTACTTTTTTTTAAAACCGCTGGAGCCATATCCTTTAAACTCAGGTTGTCGAATCTCCTCTTTAGGGTATTGCACCTTGAGAATTTTCAGCCCTTGGCATCAAGGGAATCTCAAGTTTTTAGTTAAGTGCTGGGCAAGCAGGGTACCTTTCCTGTTGCAGATTTGGTGGGCAGTCAGGCACCTGGAGCTCAGCAGAGGCTCCACAGATCAAAATGTGGGAAAGGAGAAGTCAGTCAAAGCAGCCCAGGGCAAAATGGAACAGGCCAGAGGCCTTTTTCGCAGAGTTCCACATCATGGATGATGAAGGCTCATCCTTAGAGAAAAACTCTCATGACCAACTGTGAGGTGTCAGTCGAGAGAGAGGCTCTCATCTTTGCGGATGTCCTGTTGATGCAGATGTTGGAACCTGGCATGTCTTTGCTTTGCTTTGCTACCCCTTCCCTTCCATTTCACTTTGTTCACTTGTGAGCTAGGCTCGGTCTGCACTGCTGGCATGCAATGTTTAAGATATTTTTAATGATGTATTAGTTTTTATTTGTTTTAATATTTTATCTATTTTGTGGTTCTTGTGTTTGTGTTTATATTTATTGTTGTTCACCGCCTCGATCCGGAGGGAGAGGCGGGTTATAAATAAATTATTATTATTATTATTATTATTATTATTATGCAGAACATTTGAAGTGCGTGTCGGAGAAAAATAGATAGATTTGTGGCTTGGGCTGGCAGGCATATCTCTTAGAGACAGAGTTAGACTGAAGAGATAACTCAGAGATAGCTGTAGCTGAACCTGATAGGCTGGCACGCCACACAAAGCCTTTCAAGAGCATCTCAGAATCAAGTGTTGGTGCAGGTGTTGGCTGGTTGGAGGCTTTGGATGGCATCAGTTTCAGACAGAGTTACAACTCAGAGATGGCTGTAGCTTAGCCCTGAGAGGCTAGCGTGCCACACAGAGCCTTTTAAGAACATCTCAGAGTCCAGTGTTGGTGCAGACAGAGGTGGCTAGTGGCGGAGTTTTTTAAAAAACAAAAGTCACCAGATGTGACCAAGTTATAAGCAGGCACCCTACCCCCAGCCCAGGGTACAAGTGCACAGCCTGGCTGGACTGTTGGGAGACTATGGCAGAGAAAGAGGGGGGATTGTTTGAGGCTGGAAGCTGGAGACATTGGCTGGCTGGCATTAGGCAGAGAGGGGCTGAAGGCAACCCAGATTCACCTGTAGCTTGGCCCTGAGAGGCTGGCTTGCCACCCGGAGTGTTTTAAGAGTGCATCAGAATCGAGCAGGTGGGCAGGAGGAGAAGAGGTGGAGGCGGCTGGCGGCGGAGTTTTTTAAAGTAAGAGTCACCAGACATGACCAAACGATAAGCAATAACCCTGGCCACAAGTGTGCAGCCCGGCTGGACCATCAGGAGAGGGGGGGGGGGAGATTGTTTGAGGCTAGAGGCTTTGGTTTGGCTGCCATGACTTAGAGAAAGAGACAACAGATGCTGCACAGACAACCCAGAGACGCCTGTTGTAACTTAGCCCTACGGTGCTGGCAGGCAATGCAGGGCATTAGAAAGAGGGTCTCAGGGGAAGTAGAGAAGAGTTCAAAATTTGTATGTGAGAAGTGGTGTCAATGTGCAAGCCTTGAGAAGCTAATGTATATAAGTGAGAAGTGTGAATGGGCGAAGTAGTGTCTGCCGCCTATAACACCCACCCTAATGTTAGAGTAGAGAAACTTGTGACAATCATATACTAGGCTAAAAAAAATGAAATCTAAAAATAAAAAGCCAGCCAGCCGGCAGCAAGCCCTGTTAAAAGCAGCAGCAGTTTGCAGCAGAGTGATGATACAGTCAGGAAAGATATTTGAGGGAAGGAGAGAATGTATCACACAGAGTATAGCAAAAGCTTCAAAGTACAGCAAAAGCTACAAACGTAGGAGTAAGTGAAGTTAATTTCAGATACATTGTTCTTTATTTCAGTGATTTTAACATTAAGATGTTATGTAGAACAGATTTGTCTTAATTGTGTGCTGTAAAATCAGATATGTGACCAAGGCTATGTTCAGGTGAGCTCACCCCTTTGGTGCTGGACACGCCCCCTGGGGCCAGACATGTTGGTGGGCATGCCCCCTTGGAAGCCAACCATGTTATCCTCCTTTTTGGTTTCCAAGATATGGTCACCCTAGTGTTTGAGGAAGGACATCTGGAAGCACCAAGTCACCAGTTTGTCTATAGATTTCTTGGTAGCTAATAACAAGTATTTAAAATGGAAAAGAATGCAACAGAATACAAGAAAATAAAGATGTTCCTTTTTCAGGTCAGCAACTGGAACTAACATATGGGTTCCACTATGCTATGGTGATATATTCCCAGGCATTTTAACAGAATACTGTTAAACAGAATACAATTATAGAGCAAAATTATAATTTAAAGCATATGTATATTACATTTAATATATTCAAAAGACTGCAATTCCACTCCTATTTTACATTTTTTGTGAGCAAATGTCTCCCTGACTGTCGGTATAGCAATCAATTGATATATTGTTGGTCATAAGGGGTACAGACTAATAGGATTGCTCTAATTGGCGAGATCTACACCAAGCAGGATATGACACTTTGAAAACAGTTTGAAAACTGTATATGGAGTGTGTCCTGGACCCCAACAGTTGTCACTACTGTTATAAACCATTTTAAAGCAGTAATTATGTGAGCTATAGATGGTTAACAGAATGTTCATGGACTATAGTTCCTAGGAAACTTATGGAGGATGGATTTTAGAAGTATCAATCTAATATATTACAAAATTCATGTAAAAAGCATTACAAGATTTAAAAATTGAGCTAAACGTAGAGACAACAGAAGATATACTTATAGCAGAGGGACAAAACTTAAAGCACACTTTTCAAATTTGCTGAAAGACAGTCACACATGGATCCATTCAAGCTACTCAGAGAAGATAGCTCCAGAATCGACAGTCCTCTAATTGAAAGGCTGTCCAATCCAATTCCTGTTTAAAGATATCCGTAAAAATGCAGAGCAAAGGCCTTGAAGTTGCCCATCAACAGTTACCCCTGGACAGCACACTTATGAAGTACAGGAGGTATAGTGGGATATACTGCATTTCTATTTAAGTTATAGTTATTATTTATAAACTTGCAATTATACACATACATTAGAATATGCAAATTGTGCCCTTTTATTTGATGATGATGATGGATGTCCTCTTTTTTTGGCAAAGCATATGTGGCCACCCTAAATACTGCGGTAATGTGTCTGCATACTAATCTCCATATAGTCAGCTATTTATTTTTCTGAAATTTCACCACAAAGATGAAACAAATGAATCTGGATCATTTCATAATGCGTAATAATAATATGTTAATGGTCAAAGCTATTAAGAAAACATTGGATATAATTACTTTGGGTGTATAAGATTTTCTAACCACAACAACCTAGCTGATTTTTACATGGTCTTTACATTACATGAAACTGTAATTATACTGTATTATAAATTAATCACTCATTATATAAAAGCTGATTTTGAAGTCATGCAATTGCAGGACAGTGTCTAACAACATAAAATTTGTTTTCCATATAGTTGCATGTCTCCAAGAATCATCACATTAACTTTTCCTGGTTGTATCTTTGGCTAAAAATGTAAGAAAATAAAGGCCAAAATAAAATTTTAAAACCTGTGTCCATAAGACTATGTTCATAAGAAAATATATTGAAGATGTCCACTATCAGAGACAGTATGGCTCTCAATGTCAGTAAACATTTTCCCAGTTATTGAAATCTTTTCCTATTTAGGACCATAATGTGAGTTCTTGGTGTTCATATTGGCCTGGGGGAAGCCTTTGTAAAGCGCATCATATTTCCTATTCCTTGTTGTTCTGACTTGCCATGAGTTCCAGCTCTAATTGAGTGTAAGGATGCCTTCTGGCTTCATGATTCCTAGAACATGTTTTACTATTCTTGTAGTTTATGTTGCTATTGCTGTTTGTGAATTGCCCAGAGACAAATGTATAGAAATGTAGTTAATACATACATACAAGGCAAGTATGATCAAGTTGTCAGTTTAGATGTTGATGCATGGCATGCTTCACCCTCCTCCCACCTCATTGCTGCAGACTCGCAGTATACTGAGCTAACATTTTCAATGGGCTTTCCACTATTACCCCAAGTTTGCTTACCTAGATAGATCTCAACAGTGTTTATGAGGATAATATTACTCTTATTACTGGTTACTCTTCTACCAAAAAGCTCTGAGGTAATCACACAACATTTTATGTATCTGCCCTGTTGGTCTACTGGATTGGGACCATCTCCAATGCTGTTACAAATTTGTAGCTGGCAGAGGCCGCCTCTTCATGGTGCCTCTTCCAGCATGCAGTAGCAATCGGCGTGCCATGCATTGATGCTCCTGCTGCTAGTCTTCATGGCAGGAGCGCCAAGGCGGCTTTTCCTGTCTCCACCACTGCCGCCGTGCCCGCGCCTGCCCAGCATCAGCTGGAGGGGTGGCTGAAGCGGCAGCCCACCTACTCTAAGGTAAGTGTTTTTTTAAAAAAAAAAAATGGGGGGAGGACAGCGGAGGCGATGCAGTGAGCTTATGGCTCACTGCTCCATCCCCTTCCCTGCCCAGCCTGCTCCGCTCTGAAAAAAGTCAGGCTAAATGCCTGACTTTTTAGGTACGGAGCAAAGGGTCTTTGCCCCTAGATTGCTTCGAATTGGTGGCAGTGTCATGTAGCCCAACTGCTGCATTTCAAAGCCACTGTGAGGCAAAGTGCCCGTGAAGAGCTACCCAGAATTTGGAAGAAGTCTTTTCATTGAGTATCACAATTATTATAATCACGCAAAACGTACCCTTTAAATTTCATAATCAGTTCCAAATGAAGAAATAAATAGCTACCTAACTCAGTAGTGGAATCATGAAAAGGCTCTTTTTGATATAATAGACTGGTTAGGGAAACACGTAATTGCTCAACTGATTAACAGACATTGTTTTCAATATAGCACTTCCTGTTTATTACCAGAGGCAAGTGTATGAATAACTCAAGTGTCCTGTATTCTGAGCAGAGTTTGGGATTTAATTATGGAACTACATCATTAATATGCTGTGACATTAGTGCAAGTTGTGCCATCTTTACCTAGATTCCTTTAGTAGCTTGTAATTGTTATTTAATTTTGTCTTTTCAGAACCGCCTCTTCTTCCTTTCTCTACCATTAAACCTATTTATTTTATAAATTACTCAGAGTTATAGCTGAGTTTCCCCTTCTTTTTATAATATGTTGTTAGAAGTTCTTGTATCTATGGCTTAAACGGAAGCAGGATCATTTAAGACTATTCATCAGATGTAAACTCTTATTTTTGTATTTATGGACTGTAATTGAGCTATTATTAGGTTAAACCCAATCTTGTGCTAGTGGATGTCCGCTAGCACAATAGGAATTTCTCTCTTTCACCTCCTCCCTGCAACCCTCTGACGAGTTTTCCAGAAAAGGTTTTATTGTGGGGGTGAGGAGGAATACGTCCCCTCCTGGTTCCACTAATAGAACATCTTCCATCAATGGAAAAATAGTATTGGATATAAAACAGTGAATTTTAAATTTCCCCCCATCCAAATGCTTTACTTCTCATCCCAAACATGTAGACAATCATAGAAATCCTATCTACATAAGTCGGAACTGACATGCTAAATTAGTCCTATCCGATAAATAGAAGTAATCAGAAACTACAGACGGGGAACTGTTTCATACCATCAACTCATTTGTTTATCTTGCACAGTATTGTCTGCACTGTCTAACAATGACTCTTTAGGGTTTGCTGGAAATGTCATGGATTGAACCAGGGACTTTTTGTATGCAATCATGTGGTTTACCACTAAACTCATCCCTATATATAAATTTAAGACTTAGAGTTCTGTGTTTAGATGGTTGTGTATTCTTTCCCAATGTACTTGTTTAAAATACTATACCGTCTTTTAAATTAGAACATCTAATACAAGACTGGCAGGATATTCAGTACCACCCAGGTTGGGCAGAAAAGTCTCATTTTAGTACAAGTTTACATATTGCAAAAAATATCAACTTTCTTGATATTGCCTTTGCATACCAGCTTCATGGCAACATGATCTTGCATCAATAGCATTCTTGATGTGACAAGCTTCATCATATACAGATATTTAAAATGTCTTTTAGAGTATATGGATACATTTACTGCATGTTTTCACTAGCAACTAAAACATTAAAACTGAAATAATATGCAAAGAAGACAAATGAACAAATTTATAGAATCACATTTCTGGAAGCTAAGAAGGGTTCATTTCTAAAGACTGGAGAAATATATTCAATCATCAAAAAATAAAAAACCAGTCAGTTAAAAGGCCAGAAGCTAAGCCTATCTCACCTTGGTCCAAACTCCACAGCCAGGAAATTGGAAGCTAAGAGCCGATCTACACGCTAGGTTTTTAACGTTTTATAAGAGTTATGAAAACTCTTTGGGCCACATGACGCACTCCCTTTAACGTTGTATACCCGAGGTTTTTTAAAACTCACTTCAGCTATATACAACGGGTTCACTTTTAATAAATCATTTTAAGTAAAATAATGTGTCCTTCCTTACCATTTGTTTTTCGTAGGGGCAGTGCTTCGTTTACTGGTGCCCAAATGCTTAGCAGTTGATTGGTGGGGAAGAAAGAGGGGCTAAGGAGGAAGTGGGTGAGTGAACTACAACACCCACAATTCTTAGCCCTATACTTATTGAAAGCTAGGGAATGACAGAGGAGCTAAGGAGGAAGTGGATGACTGAACTTCAGTGCCCACAATGCCTTGCCCTAAACTCATTGTAAAAACGAAACAGAAAGAGACGGGGCAGAAGAGTGTGTGACTACAAACACCGCTTTAAAGACTGAAGAATTTTTCTCCTGTAACGTGAGTACTCAGTAATGTGGCCTAAGACGTTTTAGAACTCACCTATTTGGAACGTTTTAAAATACTATTTAAAATGTTCCAAGGAACTGTGTAGATAGGCTCTAAGGCTGATCAGTCATGATGTTGTGCAGTCACAAATTGTGCTTGCTTACAACTTACCCTCTGTGCACCCACACTTTTCCTGGGTCTTTTAGTCCCAAAGCCAGATTGGTTGGATGGAGTGCCTAGGACCAGTGTAAAACTGAATTACACTGGAATTCAAGTTTTTTTATTCTGGATTTTGAATTGCACCTCTTCCAGCACACTAGTTGTTTGTTTGAAATAGCATCGTCCCAATACACTTCACCCCAGAAAAAATGTATGGGTTCAGGTTTGTGACCTCAATTGTCTAATTTCATATTCTATGTAAGTCTCTGGGAGCACCTTTTAGAAGGGAGAAGGCACTGTTTTACAAAAATACTTCAATTTAATAAATTTAGCAACAGAATTCTGCTCCAAATCATTATGTTCCCCACCCCCACAGTACTAAGTTGCACTTTTTCTTGGTGCCTCGTAATGATCTTTGAAATAGTTCCCCATCCCCAACCTTCTTTCACATTTCTCACCATTCTCGGCAGCAGCATCAGTCATAACGTTGCTAGGAATACAGTTACATGTAACACAAACTGGTATTAACAGCACTCCCATTGTCAGCCTGGCTACATTAAAAGAGACAGCCATATCTCACTATCAACTCACTCAGTAAAGGCATGGTCAAGTCATAGAATAAAGGTGTGACTAACCTCACAGTAGGGCACCTCTAGCAATACAGTAAGGCTCAAATACTTCGTGAGGCACTACAGCACCAGGGGATTGTCTATAAACTCTATTAACCTCATTGTGGCTGTGGGGTGATGCTGCATTGTTTATATGATGCAGCCACCAACTCGCAGCCAAATCAGTGTTTCAGTTTTGAAACTGCACTTTTTTGCAGTGTCCTTTTACAGTGACTTTTCCAGTTGCTCCAAATCCACCACATTGTTTCTTCCATCTCGCTTTGGTTCAGGGGGTGTTCCTAGGGCGCAAGGGGCAGGCATGACAAATGGAATGGCTGCCTCCACTGCAGTTTCTTGTGAGTAAGTGGCTGCTGAAGTGGTTATTTGTAAAGTTCCCTTTTCTTGGCTCATCTTGCTCAAATACAGCTGGATGGTGCAGAGAGCTCAGCTTCCTCTTTCTCTCCCTCCCACTCATACATACAGTCACAACAGAGAAAAGCAAGAGTGAGTGTGAGGCTTTGCAAATGGCCATGGGAACAGGGGCAGGGAGAACAGGCAGTGAAGCATCAAGTCTTGCCCAAAGTCTTGAGAAGCTGCTGGGAAGCCTCTCTTGGTGGCTTTTCCCTGCTGATGCTTGCTGATGCTCCTGCAGCAAAACTGCCTTTGTAATACGTAGAGCAAGAGGCAGGCACAGAAAGGAGGGGAGGAGTTGGGAGCTGAGCGCTGAACTCCAGAGAAGTCCAGCATTTATCCTCTGCTGTGATTGTCTCTCTCACTTCCCCCCTCAAAGCACTCATCAATGGTAAATGAGGTTTAAAAGCCGATGGTGTTGGTGTGTGTGTGTGTGAGGAGGGGGTTACTAGCTGAGATCTCAGTCCCCGTGAGGGCAGAATTGGCAGGAAGCTGGGTCCAGTTAGCCTGCCATCTGAATTTATCGTTCTCGCCCAGCAGCAGAGATGCTGTGGGAGTTTGGGAGGAAGCAGCTGCAAAGCATCCATCATATAGATATTGCCCAGGAGAATGTAAAGCATCTTTGCTGGTCTCAAGCACTCCATCCTTCCACTCTGTACTTGGGACTGAAAGACCCAGGAAAAGTGTGGGTGCATGGAGAGTAGGTTGTAAGCAAGCTCAATTTGTGACATTGCACAACAGCATGACTGATCATGAGGCACATCAGATAAGGCATTAGCCTTAGCTTCCAATTTCCTGGCTTTGTGGAGCTTGGACCAATGTGAGATAGCCTTATCTTCTGGTCTTTAAAAACGACAGGTTTTTTGAGGATTGAATTTCCTTGGTTTTTGAAAAATCACATACTTGCTTTTAGATTTGCCATTCTCAGCACTCTATGGCTCAATTCGGACGACACGATAGTCAATAGTGGGTTAATAATCAACTTTACAGTTGTTCAACTAGGGGGTACTCCCCACACAACATGGTAATAAATAATCAACTGTGGTGTGGATTAGGATCAGCGCTGAGTTGACTATGGCAGCATTCGGATGACACGATAGTCAAAACAACTGACGATTGTTTCCCCCACACCAGTTGTTTATTGTGTCGTCCGAATTGAGCCTATGTGTGCTGTTCTTGTCTGCTCCATCTATCCCTATAGTTTCCCGCAAGACCCCACCAGGGGAAGTCAGTAAATTAAACTCAGAAGTGGAGGGTAGGATTCCATCAAATTCAGCTGAAAGCAGTTGCTGTAGAATGTGGACCTGCAAGAAGTGGTGAGGCCGGGTTTCTGGCAGACCCAGTTGGGCAACTCTATGGCCTGTTAGGCTCTTCATTTGGTAGCCTGCAGGAACACCTGCTTCATAAAACATGAAAACTGTTATTATGGTCTGCCAGTTTATTTGTCTTAAATAGTCTGGGGTAGGGTTGTCATGAGCGCCTGACTGGGTCCGTAAGTCCAGTGGACCCACCCACACCTGACCCCAGTCGGGGGAGCAGTGGTGAGTGCGGACCCCCGCCTAGCCCTTGCAAGGCCTTGCCAACCACTTGGGAGCCACCAGCAGGTGCTGCCAAAAATGTGCACTTCCCTTTCTGCATTAATAGTGGCTGCTATTGGCACAAAAGGGGGAAATGCATGATTTGTCAAGGCTATCATCAATGCAACGGGGAAGTGCGCAATCTCTGAAGGCTTGGGAAATTGCATGTCCCCCCCACCCCCACCCCGTACCAATAGGGGCATTAAAGGCCTCATTGACACAAGGGTAAAGGCATGACTGCTTGGCTGAGGGTCACGTAGCCCAGTTCATGGGGGCTGATGGCAGCAGCAGCAGGGTGATGCCCACTGAGGTCAGTGCCGGTGATTTTACCCATCCCTAGTCTAGGGTGGAGACCTCCTCAGAAGGGGGAACAGTGTTATGTGGTTTGGGTCAGTCTAAATTATCTCTAGGGATCCCTTACTCAGTGCCTCTGATAACAAAAAGATTGAGGATTTCCCCCGAATTTGTAACTCTTGAAATTACTAGGCCTGTTGAAAATGTATTTTAAAACTTAAGCAGGAAAACAGTGAATACCCTTTTAACTTGTTAAACCATTGAAAAACATGCCAAACAAAAAGTCTTAAGATATGAACAGTTTATAAAGAAAATACATGTATACACTATGCAATAATAAATACACTACAGTTTAACTGTTGCTAAGGCACATTAAAAAAATAGTAGGTCCAAAACAATGTTAGTAGGCCCAAGCAGACCCAGCAGCAGTTACTAAGTTCTACTTAAATTTCTATCAGTCCAAACTTGTTAAAGGAAGTGTTTGAAGCTTTCAATGTTATAGCAGTATGGTCCAAACCTTTAGAGAAAAGGAAGGGAACTGGGTGAGGATGGGTTAAAAAGAATATGTATAGCTACCTATCCCAAGGAGAGAACTGAAGACCAGGCTTCCATGGACCCAGAGGAAGGTTGAAAGAGGACTCTTCTAGAATCCAGGGTGTAGAACTCAACAAAGTTCAGGGAGGGAAAATTAATCCAGGTAGAAAGTGAAGAAAATATTTTAAAATGAAAAGTGTTGTGAAGCTCAAGCTTCCCCAGTGAGCAAAGTAAAATATAGGGTGAACTACACCAAGCTGCTCAGGAGCCAGGTGCCTGGCACAGAGAAACTGACTTTAGGAAAGATAGTCCAAAATGGTCTCAGAGCCAAGGGAAAATATGTTCGAAAGGAGAAAAGAGGGAGGCAAGAACCAGGTTGAGTCTGCTTCTCAGACTTCAGGCAGCAAAATCTGCTGTCCTCAAGGAAAGAAAGGCTTGCTTAGGAACCAAAGTTTCATTCCCATTTGATTCCATAGCTCCCTTCTAAGCCCTCTGTTCCCAGCACTTGAACCCAAAAAGGGACCTTAGTAACGCAAATGATTAAGGGAAAAGTGGGGAGCAAAGGTAGAAGGGGAACGGGCAAACAGAAGTGTATGGTCCGGTCACACTGAGGGGATTGCTTATCTATATACACACACACTCACACACAGGTCCCAGAAATTTGCTGCTGCTGCTTTTAACCCACACAGCAGTTATTTCCCCTCACCCTCAATATTCCAAGTGCCACATTATGAACTCCCATAGGCTTACATTAGCAAATAAATACTTTAAAAATAAGTAAATTGAATTTAAAAAAAAGAATTTCATTCCACCAACTACATTAGAAAAGGAATAAGAAAACATCAATCTTTAAAATATGGAATTATAGTCTTTTTACAAATAATGGAAACAATAACTTGCCAACACATGTTCTCAGGAACACTTTTGGGTGACTGAGGTTTTTTTCTTTCTATTAACTGTCCTTTCTCCTTCAATCTTTAACTGACCCTCCTGAAAATTTCAGATTATATAAATTAGATATTTCTTTCTGGCATATGCAATTTTCAGGGAATTTGTTGAAACCCTTTCATTTTATTAAGGTTAACCCCCCCCCCCCATTTCTATTTAACACTTATTTTACTGATCACCTTAGTTATTGGAGCCATTTAAATGAATAGGTAAAACTGCCGAATTTGCAGGTTTAATTACATGTATTCTGCTCATAGCATGCTATAATAGGTGAATGAGAGCTCGGCTGTCCTGTGCAGATGGGAAGATAATCACATTACATTTCATTTGTCAGTCTTTGAGGACACTCTGCAATTACATGTTTTCCATGGCTGAAGCATTAATATTGTACCTTTCTCACCTCGAGGTTATTACAGTGGCACTTTAGGTCTTCAGATGCCACCCTCTTGCCTGAGGAATATTAGAGTGGAAAAATATACACACTTCAACCAGACATTAAAGAGCAGTTATAGTAACTCTTTCAGAATGGTGACTGTCCCCATTTCATAGTGTGCAGTCAAAGAAGACTGGTTTGCATAGAGAATGAAATATGTGATATTTAAGTTGGATGGAGGTTTTAGTGGGTCAGAGTAAGGAAAGAACAGATGAATAATTACTGAACAGATCACATTTTCTAAACATTTATACAGTCAAACAAATACTTCCAGACAGGGTGTAGGGATAAACAAGGAATGGAGCTTTAAGGAGGATGTGTCGGTGTATGCAGGCAGCTTTCATTTTAAAAGAATTATCTTAGCGACCAAGCTATTATTAGCACCATTGACGTTTACTATGTGATGTCAACTTCTGGATATCTAAGTATTGTTTACTTCGCATCTTTAAAGGCTGGCTGCACAAATTGACTACTTGGTGAAACATACGCTTTCTTGGAAGAAGATACAATTTATCTTACAATAATGTTTATTTATGTATGTCCTGATCCAGTGCCTGCTGTGGCTTCCCTGTTATTAAAATGGAGAAGACAACTCAATGGCTCAATTCGGACGACACGATAGTCAATGGTGGGGTAATAATCACCTTTACAGTTGTTCAACTAGGGGGTACTCCCCACACAACATGGTAATAAATAATCAACTGTGGTGTAGATTAGGATCAGCGCTGAGTTGACTAAGGCAGCATTCGGATGACACAATAGTAAGAACAACTGACGTTTGTTTCCCCCACACCAGTTGTTTATTGTGTCGTCCGAATTGAGCCAATGTATGCAAAGGAAAATACACGTGGCACTTACCCTCAATTAGACTGAATAGGGAAGCTCTTATCTGTGTGTACATTAAATCCCCCATGCTCACAAGAGATCATTGATTATTAGGACTCAACCCTACAAACCTGTAACTAGCTGTACTAGTTAAGTCACATTTGTTTCCATAGGACAGGATCTCTAGATGTGTTGGACTACAACTCCCATAATCCTTGATCATTGGTTATGCTGGCTGCAGTTGATGAGAGCAATAGACTGAAACATCTGGAGAGCAGGTTGCCTACCCTTGCTGTAAGAATTCAACTTACATAATTGGGCACAACCTTTCAGAGCAATGCTGAGAGTGCTTACTCAAAATAAAATATACTGAGTTTAATTAGACTTACTTCCTAGGCTTCAGCCTAAGCCTTTTAATTCAACATGTCCTCAAACATTCAAATGAGACAAGCCAGCATGGCTAATCCGTAAATATCACTGCATGATCCTAAGTAATCCACAACATCTGCATAACCTAGCCTCCCTCTGTGAATTTTCATTTTAGTATATTTTATTTAGTATATTTCTATATCACACCTTTTTATCATGCTCACAAGAGATCACTACAAACCTGCATATTGCTGTATCAAGTTCAGTCACATTTGTTTCAACTGGAGGATGCATTCTTGGTGGAAGAATTGCAATAATAATTAAAGAAAAAAAATGGTGCTTCTGCTGCCCAGTTGTGCCTCTTTTACAGGTTTTTGTGATCCTCTGGACAATGCAAATTCCAAAGCTGGGAAGCAGCTACCAAGAAGGCTTCTGTATATGCCCTCACTTGCCGCCTTTACATAAACACCTAATGGCATGGGAACTGATTCTCCATGTTGTGATCTCACACTGTTAGTGACCTTGTGTGAAAATTGCAGTTTTGTGAGCAGGGCAAATTATGTTGGTCTTTACCGCCTGATCAGCCCCCTTCCTCCAATACTTCTAGTTGGGTGGAAAAGAGCAGCATAATCATCTCCACCCATATAGTTGTTATATTCAAACACACTCCCCTGTAGCATGGGGTCACAACACAGTCAGCAAAGCAATTATATCAAGGTACCATTTACAGCTGATAGAAGAGAATACAAGAGAACATAGTGGGTAGGATTATGATGACGACAACAACAACAACAATAATAATTTCTTCCTATTTCAATATGGTTACTCACTGAGAATGGAAACAACCAGAATAAGCTTACATTTTATTCCTTATGCTAGGGATGTTAGATCTGAAAAGTGCCTTCATATAGATTGATAAATCCAGTTATCTATAATCTGCCTCTTGCATATATGCTATCGAAGAAAAAACCAAAACCCCCTACTGTACCCTTAAAATTATACTTTTGTGATTGTTTTCTCTGGCAGACAGTACAAGATCATTGCCTGTGTTGGGGAACTGTGGTTCAAAATGATTAATAGACCACACACTAGGGCAGGATTTCATACATAATGTGAACCCATGCTCTTAGTAAACTATTTATTTACATTTTTCTCACTGTACCATCAGCCATCTTTCATGATGAATTTAGCCTTTGGGGTAATTTGTGGGTTTGTAAAATAACTTTCACAATATGTTAAATGCATCATAAAGAAAGAGTGTTTCATGCAATTTTGTTGACCATCTGGACTAATATAGGAATTTCATAGTGACAAATGTTTACATTTTGTACTTGTGAAAATAAGGGGAAATTGTGTATGCTGCCCTGAGACTGGACAAAGGTCTCCATGAGGAGAAAGAGAAGGAGGAAGAAGATAAAGACGGCTTTATAGGGTTTTTTAATCGCCTTTTCAGATAGGCTTTCCCTGGAATATAACTTATTTTGGGTTTATATGGTATTTTTAACTTTTAAAGTTTTAATTGTAAACTGCCCAGAGAGCCTTAGCTGCTAGGCGGTATAAAAATGTAATAATAAATAATAAATGCATAACATACAAAAAGAAGTTGCAAACAGTGATTTATTTATGTTTACTCTACTATCCTATTAATTTTTACTCATAAATTAATCCCACTGTGTGCAATGAGGCTTACTTCCAAGTAAGCATGCACAGAATAGCAGCTAGAGTTACATCTGGTAATCAAATATTCTGGAAACAGAAAGAGGGCAAAAATAAGAGCATGTAGTATTGGAATAAATATGGCCATTAACAAGTGTTACTTTTTGTTTGCCACTTTATATCTGAAGAAACTGATTTTTTATTTGGAAAGTAAGTGCATTACCATCCAGTTGATTTTACAACTAAAACCATGTTACTGGTCTGAATTTCTTTTTTACAACAATATTAGTTCCTTTCATTTTGCCCCTTTACATAAATTAATTCTTAATCACCAGCAAAAATGATCAGTCTGACAACTCTGGTTAACATTAAACTTAAAATGAAAGGGTTAGATTAAAATACTGGCCAGTTATATACATGAATTCAAGTACACAGGTTCCTTTTCAGTACATTCATCGTCATAATTTAAACTACTCAAGCATAAAACATAAAAATGAAATCATACATATAAGACTGGGTGGTTATTGACTAAATTAAGCTCCATATTCACTATGTACCTTAATTTGTACAGTTTGCCATTAAAAAGCTGCAAGGGATTGTACAAAAATTCTGTTCTTTTAATTAACAGATTATTCAAACTAAAAATCAGCAAAAGGTAATGAAATAAGCACACAAATATATCCAGATTAAAATTTTGAAAACCCTCTTTTTTAGTCGATACCTAAATTTCTTAAATTCAAAGAATGTTAACCTATAAAAATAAGAGCATGGATTATCCACCGGAAAAGTGGATTTTTATTTAAGAAGTGAATGATAATCTAAGCAAGGTCATTTGAGAACTAGGCATTAAATTTGCCCAGGATCAGCCCAATGTGGAGAGCCTTTGGATTAATTTCATGATATACAAATATTAGTAATCTCTATGATGGTACGTGGGTGATAGTAATAAAGAACATTGCAGAACAAACTCAATATTGCACCAAGAAGCCCAAGATGGACCTGACCAACAGCCATGTAAGAACATGGAAAAGTCGCCTTTGCTACCAGAACCAGAAAAGCACTCAAGAGGCCTGATTGCAATGCCCATACTTCCATGTTAACCTACAAACATCAGTTGAAACAGACACTTGAGAAACCAGGAGCTATACGGCATACAAAATTGAGAAAACTGGTTTGCACAAAACTGAATTAAAATAGGGGGGACAACACTGAGCAGTTGACATTCCTCCCTCCCCCCCACCGAAGACTATCCAACTTTACCTTGTAAAACCAGAGCTAGCCACACAATAACGAATGTAAAAAAGGGAACAGGTGTTGTATTTCTACACCCCCCTCACCCCCAACACAAGAACATCTTTAAATACAAACAAGGAGAGCTACACGTTTGAGTGAATGGCTGCAATCCCGCACACAGTTGGGATGCTTTAAACACACTGATTTCCATGGGATTTGAGCTGCAGGTGTGCAGAATTGCAGCCAAAAATCTTTTAATGAAAGCTTTTGATCAAAACGTTCAAAGCAAAGTCAGGACTTTATCACTATGCCTACACCTAGTTGATAGTTACGGAACTCCATATCTTAGTCCAAGCGGTCAAAGTATTTGTTTAAATGAAGTGAGTGGCACACAGAGCCCTTACCTCATTTAGCTGCTGGTTTTGTTGGGGAAATCCTTTAACTGAAGCTGCGAAAAGACTGTTCAGGCTATGCCAGATGTTAGGTAAACATAGGTGGCAGGCTATCACTTCAAAAAACCTCGCAGCAGTGAAGATAAATGGATGTGCTATTAATTTTAAAACTTTTAAAAGAATGTTTAGCTGGCCAATTGTGGAATTCCTTAGGTCACTTCCTGTTATTCTGATTGGATCGTCTAAAATTAAACTTGGGGAAAAAAAACCCCACAGGGATTGCAAACATTTGCATACAGCCAGCCAACTCACACCTTCATGTACAAACAAAACAAGTCTAACCAGGTTACAGTTGTGTCCCAAGAACAAAAGAGAAAGAGCCCTGTTAATGGATGAGGCATTGGTTTTCCCCATACATGTTTTTTTAGACCATCCCAACTTCCCCCCCCCCCCCGTCCCCAAATCACAGGTAGTTAGCAAACTGTAATTAGAAGCGAATTCCAGAAATGTGTCCATCATTTCAAATAGCAGAAATCAGCTGGGATGGGGGGGGGGGGGGAATAACCAGAAAATGAACTATATGGAACAGATTTGCATTGGCAGCAAACTCAAGCAAATGTTCCTCCACAGAAGGATTATCTTTCACCTCCCTGGTATTAATTTACGCTCATTAAACTATGTAAAATTTTACACCTATAAGAGACTGTGGCTCTGTAGCTGTCCTTTCCACGTATTATTTCTGTGAGTACGCATACACATGCATAGTGAGCGACAAAACAAAACGAAAACTTGGCACAAACTGAAAACTGCATACCTGAAGAAGGAGTGACTATGGATGTGGCAATCTGCATTCAAAGGGGCAACCAGAGAATACGTTTCGCTTGCTTCAGTTTCCATGCTGCTTTTCGGATTCTAGCAAATAGCTGCTATTTACTCAGGATAAAGTTGGGCCAATTTGTACAGCTGAGGGAATGGTATTAGGACACGTGTCGTTTGCTAGACCACGGTTGGAGTATATGTTCCACAAGAAGCTGTACATGAATGGTGCCCTTCAACTACTTTTAGCATTAGCTGTGCTTTTCCCTCCATAAAAGAGAATGGAAGAGAAACAAATGTTGTGCCTAGCTGGCTGTGGCTTTACAAAATACAGATGGATGGACCCATTTGTGAGCAAACTGTCACTCGATCTCAGAGGAGATATATACTAGAGCCCTTTCTGTATCCAAGTCGGTGCCGTGGAAGTATTTCTTCCAAAAAAAAGAAAAACAGCACTTTCCATTGAGGCACGCACTAATAAATATGGCACAGTGTCCGCCATATTTGTAATCCAATCAAGCGCCACACAAAATTGTATAGCTTTTCAATTGCAGGAGAAGTAGGAGGAAATTGAAAGGTTACGTGAATAGTTGTGTCACTTCGTAACACGTTTGTGCCACACGTCGCTTGTAGAGCTTGAATTGTGTCAGAAGTGGGAGGGATAAGCTGCAGGCTCTGGTTTCATTTCTTTTTTCTTTTTGACCCCGCTGACAGAATGCGCACCTTTGATAGTGCAGAGCAACAGAGGTTTAAAAATAACAATTCAACGGTCCACTCCACCATATGTGTTCAGTCAAAAGTAGCCACACACACAAAAGTCATGAAGGAGGAGGAAGGGGGGCTGCCTTTAGGCCATATCAGCCTCCACCTCCTTCAACTTGCCATCTGGTAAGGATCCCCCACTCACCCCCAGTGCCCTCTTCTTTTTTCACGCGCTCTTGCATGGCAGCACCAACAAAATGGTCCCTTGCCACTGCCCCCCCATCTCTCTCTTCCTCCTTTCATTCGCTGCTCTTTCCTCAGTAAAGGCAGTGGCAAAGGGGCATTTTACTAGGTAAAATGCAAAAGTGAGTGAGAAAGGAAGAGGGCATGGAGGGGGGATGACTTGCATTAAAATCAGTGTGAATAAAGAGCAGAGAGCAAAAGGAGGAGAAGGAGAAAGGGGTCGTGAAAGCTTTAAATCCACTCCTATAGGAATACCACTTGGTTGGAATACGCATGTCTTTATCGTGCATGAAAACCGCAAGCACCAGAAAAACTATCATAAAGTGCCATGCCCATCTGGAGGAATCAGGAGCCTCCTGAGCCAGATGACTCTAGGGACCAAGATCCTGGGGCTGACCAAGAAGGGCCTGGGCCCTCAGGAGCGAGAGCGCTTTAGTTCTTGTCCCTTGGAAGATGGAAAGCTTTGCTTCTGAATCAGAGGGGGATGCATATGCAATTTGATATGGCAACAATACCAGGGATGTTTGACTGCTGTTTTGAAGCCGAGGTGTGTAATTTCCAAAGTCAATAAGCCAGATATAACAAAGGGTGAGACATGGCCTATCTGTGAGACAAAAGTCATTGGAAATCAAAAGCTGACCTCTCTGCTAAGCTCCTCAGGGCAGCGCTACACATTATGATTGCTGCAGGAAACATCAATATTACATCAGTGTTTTCTGCAGCAACTGTAATGTGTGCTGCTGCCAGTAGAAAGAGAAGTCACTCTAACTGGAAGTCTCCCAAGCAAACAGCAGTGGATTGATAACTCTTCAGAGGACATCATGTTGCTCACATTAAATCAAATAAGGAATTCTGATTTTTAAAAAGATTTCATCTTATTTATTTGACTTTTATACCTCCCCATAGCTCTCTGGGAGGTTCACAAGAATTAGACATCATGGTCTGTGGTTTCCATTCTTCTATTATATGGAAGCCTTTCAAGCTTTTGACCATATTCTGACCAAATGCAGCTACCTTTGCTTTTTACATACTAAGGATTATAATTGGTGAGTTTCTTTTTCACTTTTTTCTCTTAGGTTGTGATCTTCTCCTTGTATTACTATGTGTATTCTTACATTTTGTTGCCTGCATTTTTAACTTGATTTCAAAACAAAATACATTTGCATGTTAAACACTTAGAAAAAACTATCAATTTAATATCTTTCGCAGTGTTGCAGATATTTATCTATATAAAAAGGCGAGAGAAATATGGAAAGAAAAAGTGTCCAGATTTGCACCATTCATTACACCACACCTGCAGACTTCTAACTGTGATATTTTTCTTTTGTTCCCTAATTTCCTACCTTCCCGGAAAGCAACACTAAAAAAGAAGGAAAATTATGATGTAATTTGCTCCAAGAGATTCCACCTCAGGATTTCACCACTTGGTGGTATGATATTGAAACTAGCTCTACTTCCGGAAGTAGGTCACTAATATAAAAGATTTCTCCAAGAACATACATCATATGACATAGCAATAATATTTTGACTCATCTGTGCCTGTAAATATGATCTAACAATTTGTCAGACACCATATTAGCATCCAAATACCTTTGCTGTAATGATTATTATGATGAGAAGTAAAGCATGTGGAAGGAGGAGAACATGGAGATGGGAGGAGAAAAGAAATAATAGTCAAGTTGGAAGGAAGAACTTGCTTCTTGTGCTAAGGGTTTTTTAAAAAAATAGTAACAAAGGGGTAATTGAAAGATATGCCAGAAGGCCCTGGCTTAATGTGGCTTCTCCAGCAGACCACTCAATTTGTTTAAATCAAGCAGTTACATCCCTGTACTTCTGAAATGCACATTTCCATAGGTCAGATTGTTTAACCCTTGTATAAAACCCACTGACCTAGTTCGCACACCACAACAAACCCTGAGCAGGGATTACATATGCAAACTGGTGTTGTGGCATGTCATCTGAAGTCGGTCAATATCAGCATGGGGCAGTTTGCTAGAAGGAAAGAAACATCAAGCTACAATGTCATCTTCTCCCGAATGCTTTGATACCTATATCAAACAATGAACTGGATCTCTCTGGACCACCACTTGCAACATTTCTGTGCCTTTTTCATGTACTCTAAACCGGGGATGGACAGATTTCAGGCTTGCACAATCTACCTTGGTTTTTTTGTTTTTGTTTTTCTAAAACACCAAGAGCCACCAACCAGAGCCTGGCACAGAAGACATACACTTAGAATTAAAGAATTATGAGCCCAGGAATTTGTTTTGAGTCCAGAACTGAAAGACGCTCATGGTCCTTCCACAAAAATCCACTCTTGAATTTAGAACCCAGGAAGAGCCATACTGGATCAGACCATAGGTCCATCTAGTACAGCACTCTGTCCACACAGTGGCCAACCAGCTGTCAATCAGGAACCCACAAGCAGGACACAGGTGCAACAGCACCCTACTGCCCATGTTCCCCAGCAACTGGTGTATTAGGCCCACTGCCTCCGATACTGGAGGTAGCACATAGCCATCAGGACTAGTAGCCATTGATATCCTTCTCTTCCAGGAATTTATCCACCCCTCTTTTAAAGCCCTCAAAATTGGTGGCCAACAATGCATCTTGTGGTAGTGAATTCCATGGTTTAACTATGCGCTCTGTGAAGAAGTTTTCTTCATTTCAACAGTATAATTGGTGGAAGTAATTTTGTAGTTGCTTTTGTTAAATAATTGGGAGCTCGAAATCCTGGCTGATCACCCAAATCACCCAAAGATCTACCAGTAAATCCAGATATAATTTCTTCCCACCCCTTCTCTAAACCTACCAACATGTTGATCTCATGTTCTTCTGCCATTGATTGGACCTCATCATTCCACCCTCCTTTTCTGCTGCAACAGAGCTGATAGCATGTGATGTGTAGGAGCAACCCTTCTCTTGAGTTCTCTGCCACCCCAAGGGTGAGAGAGTTGAATCCTTAGCACATAGTAGCAAACTAGTTTATTTATTTTATTTATTTATTTTATTTTATTCCATTTATATACCGCCCCATAGTTGAAGCTCTCTGGGCAGTTTACAAAAATTAAAAACATTGAACATTAAAAGCACTGATATACAAAATTTAAAACCATAACGCATAAAAACAAGTTAAAATTACAATATCCTTCTGGGTCAAAGCACAACAACAACACAAAAACACAAAACGCTCATCATAGGCTGTTAAATGCCTGGGAGAAGAGGAAAGTCTTGACCTGGCGCCGAAAAGATAACAACGTTGGCGCCAGGCGAGCCTCGTCGGGGAGATCATTCCATAATTGGGGGGCCATCACTGAAAAGGCCCTCTCCCTTGTTGCCACCCTCCGAGCTTCCCACAGAGTAGGCAACTGGAGGAGGACCTTAGATGTAGATCGTAGTGTACGGGTAGGTTCGTGTTAGGAGAGGCGTTCCATCAGGTATTGTGGTCCCAAGCCGTGTAAGGCTTTATAGGTTAGAACCAGCACCTTGAATTGGGCTCGGAAATGTATAGGCAGCCAATGCAAGCAGGCCAGAGTAGGTCTTATATGCTCGAACCTTCTGGTTCCTGTTATCACTCTGGCCACTGCATTTTGCACAAGCTGCAGCTTCTGAACCATCTTCAGAGGCAGCCCCTCTTAGAGTGCATTGCAGTAATCCAATTTAGAGATTCCCTGTCCATATAGGGGCGTAGCTGGGCCACCAACCAAAGTTGGTAGAAGGCACTCCGTGCCACCGAGGCCACCTGAGCCTCAAGTGACAGAGATGGTTCTAGGAGAACCCACAAGCTACAAACCCTCTCCTTCAGGGGGAGTGCAACCCCATCCAGAACAGGTTGAACACCCTCCATCCGGACAGCAGAACCACCCACTAACAGCATCTCAGTCTTGTCTGGATTGAGTTTCAGTTTATTAGCCCTCATCCAGTCCATTGTCGCAGCCAGGCACTGGTTCAGCACATCCACAGCCTCACCTGCTGGAGATGAGAAGGAGAAATAGAGTTGTGTGTCATCAGCGTACTGATGACAACACACTCCAAAACTCCGGATGACCGCTCCCAATCGTTTCATGTAGATGTTGAACAGCATGGGGACAAGACTGACCCCTGTGGAACCCCATACTGGAGAATCCACGGGGCCAAGCAATGTCCCCCAAGCACCACCTTCTGGAGCCGCCCCGCCTCCCACTCCCAACTCAGCAAGTTCTCTGTCTCCTGAATGTTGTGGCTGCCTTTGTTAGATTTCTGCTGTCAAAATAATGAAATAAAGTAGAATAAAAACCAAAGAAATGCTCATGTCCAGTTATATGCTAGGGATGCTTGAGAAATTGGATCTCATTCGCCAGATTTCATACCTCCCAAATCTTGCAATGCATTTCTCAGCAGTTTAAACATATCAAAAGTGTGCATTCAAATACATTTTTGAGAGAAAATAGACATTTTAATACAGATTGAAATAGTACAGTTTGTGGAAATGGAATGGAACAGGATGAAAGGGTTTTTGTTTTGTTTTTAGAAAACATGCATAACAGACATGGATTGAAAATAGATTCATCCATCCATCCAACTACTTTCCAGTTAACACCAGCAACTTTCTGTATGTCTTCAGCTTTATTGGAATGTAAGATAAAGTTTTGTACATTCAAATGGGCATGTCAAAAACAGTAGATAAGCAAAGTACCTGCAAATTAAAAGCCTTCTTCTTTCTACTAAGCACAGGCATATGTGCCCATGGCTCTCTTTCCTTTCTAGCACAATACCTTTGGACTCTGCATTGTTCAGCCCTCCCCACACTTGTGAATACACCTTTGTCTGCAGCTACCACAGGCAAATACTTTTGGAACCAGTTCATCCTATCTCTAATATCAACACAAAGTACAATGGTATTAATTTGCAAAGATCAGGTTTATGATTAACGGCTTTAAAATTCCAAGGAACCTGGAGTACTTTTTAATATATTTGTTTACAGCCGTGTTCAAAGAGTACACCCTTTGCTCATTATATATGAATCTTAGGAAACTAAGATCTAGACCACCACACAAAGACCCCAAAACACATCTCCCTAGGTATCAGGAATATATGGGCCAGAGAAGGCAGCCCCTTCTCTTAGAGCTGGATGGGGATGATGGAAGCCAAAATCCAATATATCTGGAGGCACCAAGCTGGAAAAAGTTGCTTATAATTTCCCACTATCTCAGACATATAGGCACCCACCCACCCCAACACTATGTCCCTTTGCATCTGGACATAGGCTAATCATCTGTTAGTGGTATATGTTTCTGAAGCATAGCATACCTTCAGGGATGAATGTCTAAGCAGATGTTCTTCCATCTATGGATCTTGTCACTATTAATTCGTTCTCAAATTGGGATCTTGGTTATTATATTCTGAATTTTAAACCTTATTTAACCCCCAAATTATGGCCTTTCAACATACTCATTTTGATATTAACTGCTGAACTTAGGTTGTCAATAGGAGCACTGGGGTGACTTAGACCTTTTCTGTTATTATTATTATTATTATTATTAGCACATCATTTTATCTTTGGTGGCTCAGATACACTACCTGCAGGATGTGGATAAAATTACTTCACAATGTTGCAGGGATGTTGAAGATAAATTAATATGAAGCAATCAGATATCCAACTCCATTCCCCAACAGTGATTTCTCAATAACTAAGATATCAGGTAGACAATTCATTGGTTCCTATACTTATGCATATACATAATTGCTGTACATATGTAGGTTCCCCCTCACTTTTTTTGGATTTAAAGTAAGAATCTCAGTCTTCCTTTTTTAAAAAAGTATTTATAACCACTTAAGCACAGAATTGGATCACTAGCCTAATCCTTGCAGTAGAAGATTTACTTACATTGAAGTTAATTTTCAGTAGGAAATTATAATAGGCTGGGATTGAACTGACTCACTCCGCCTTCTTATCACGTGATGATCATAATGGGGAAAGGGTCAGTGAGTACAATTGACTCATCCAGCAAGTGCTGCTCTGCTTCCACGTAAGCATTATAGCAGTGGGAGTCAATCTCCAGGAAGAATCAAAGGGGTGTGATGACAAACTCAAGTTAGAGCACACTATATGTGACAAGTTGAACTTGGTATTCAGCTATCTGGAAGACTAGGTGGCAGATCAGTGTGCAGAAATAAACAAAAATAAGGTGTATACCACATGCAGTGAAAACCAACACTTCCATACTTGTCTGGGCAGCTGGTATTTCTTCGCCTATATTCTGTATCTCCAAGCCATGTATAATTGAATGATTTTCAGATTCTGTAACAGCCTGTAGGAGAGACTACTACAGTAGGCTGACCATATGAAAAGGAGGACAGGGCTCATGTAACTTTTAACAGTTGTAGAGAAAAGGCAATTTCAGCCAGTGTCATTTGTATGCAATTAGTTCCTGATGAAATTCTCTCTTCATCACAACAGTTAAAGTTGCAGGGGCCCTGCCTTCTGTTGTATATGGTCCCTCTAGTATAGTGCCTGCAACTTTAACTGTTGTGATGAAGAGAGAATTTTCACCAGGGACTAATTGCATACAAATGACACTGGCTGAAATTCCCTTTTCTCCACAACAAAGTTACATGAGCCCTGTCCTCCTTTTCATATGGTCAGACTAATACAGTAATATAACACATGCACTCAAGATCACATGCCTCTAGATATATCTGAAATATGTGAGCTATTGAATAATAGCAGTTCATGATTACTCAGAAAGAGGGTAGGGCTGCAACCCGATCTCACAGCAGGACAGAAGAGAGGCCAACTGGAATCCATATTCAATTATTATTAACCCTGGCTTAATCCAGGGTTAGCTTGGCACTACATGAAGCTGGGAAATTCAAAGCCAAGACAGCCATCTATCAGGTATGCTTTAAGGTGGATTCCTGCATTGAGCAGGAAGTTGGACTCAATGGCCTTACAGACCCCTTCCACTTCTACTATTCTATGGCAAATGCCTTAATACAGCCTCCCCAAACCTGGTGCCCTCCATATGTTTTGAACTTCAACTCCCAGCATTCCTGACCAATGGTCATACCAGCTGAGGCTGATGGGAGCTGAAGTCCAAAATATATGGAGAGCACCATGTTTGTGGAGGCTGCCTTAACGGATTTGCCCTTATGATCAGGAACAATGTTGTGCAAAGTCACAAATTGTGCTTGCTTACGACTTACCCTCTAGACATCTACATCCAAATTCAGATGAGGAGGATGGCAAAGATGGCCCACATTGTCTTGGTCCTGTATTCAAACAAAAGCATAATAGTAAGGTAATTACTACTATTAAGAATAACCAAAAATCTGCATTGACTTTTGGGTTGAATTACAGTAATAAGATTTATTAGAACCCTCTTCCTGGAGTTTATAATGAATTGCATTATAATTGCAAATGGAGACTGCCTATTAAATGAAATTCAGCTTACATTTGAGTAAGAAAAAACAGAGTGGGAGGTAGCTCCAAAAACGTTGCCAGCCTTGACAGTAGTGCTTTTTTCTGCATAACCTGCATAGGATTATAGGTTACAGCAGCTGCAGCTCCAACCAATCATCCTGTTAAGTTACTCACTTTTAAATTCAAAATCTAATCTGAATTTCCGTGGCAAATTCAGCAGCACAACACAGGTTACAGAGGGGGTGCAAAAGAGGCTAGTGGTGCAGGTACCCCCCCCCCCCACACACACCTCATGTAGGGATGGTTGAATCAGCAATTTTCATGCTTGCCTAAATTCGCCAGACATCACTTCAAACCTCATTTTTGGTTTTGACCTGTTTTTCAGCCCAATGGAACAGGGAAAGTGTGAATTTTCCCCTCAATTGACTAAAGCACGAAAATAAATGTTTTGGGGGGAATGTGCAGTTCAAATCACACATTTTACTCTCTCTCTCTCTATATATATATATACATATATATATGCATTTTTCAAACGCGATGGGAAATTTAGGAATTTCTTGAAAAACATTTCTTGAAAAAAAATGCTCCTGCTCATGTTTGCATTCAGGATTAGGAATGGGAAATGTTCACATGATTGAACAGAAATGAAATTCTCATACATCCTTAGCTTCGTTTTCCTTACCGCTGATATAGAGGTTACTTCTGAGTAAGGTTTATATCAAGAATTTAGTTCTATTTTTTTGTCTTTTCTTCCCTCTGTTCTGTCTCTCAGGCACAAAGTCAACAGGTGCCATTTGCCATCTCTCTTGCTATGTAAACATCTTCTGGTTTTCTGTATCACAAAAGTTTTGCTGTTGTTGCTGCTGATGCTGTTGCTGTTGCTTAAGCCAGCATAATATAAACTGCACAAAATTATTTGTATTTAAAATGTTTTAATATTGAAGCACACTTAATTATATTTTACCTGTTGTGTATGTGTGTGTGTGTATATATATATATATATATATATATGTTTAATTGTGTAAAGCTGCCTTGAGGCCCAATACTGGGGAAAAGTAATAATAATAATAATAATAATAATAATACCAGTGCATAACAAGGCAGAAACCCGCTCACTCATTCCCCCAAAAGCATAGCTAATGTGGAATGGGACACAGGCTAAGGAAAACCAAGATACCCGAGTTTATGCAGTCTCCCATGCCACTAGTTGGTTTATCAGCTCTGGCACAGTAATGATACAACAGCTCTGCAGTTTATCCAACTTATAGAACTTATTCCCTTGCAAGATGCTTGGTGCACAACCCTTTTTGTCCCTTAGGAGCTGCCATAGAAGGCCCTGAAGAGGAGATTTTTGTGAGGCGATTATGAAGGAGAGTGGGAGAACTGAGAGAGAAAATAGATTGTGGAGACCACAGTGAGAGTGAATAAAAAGCACTAACTAGAGAAGACAGTGGAGGAGAAAACTGCGGCCTAAGACCCTCACATAGTACTGATTCAGTGGCAGCTTTGAGGCCAAAGAGTGGCAGGCTGAAGCGTACAGCTGCATTGCAGCGGACAGGCCTGAGATGGGATGATTTCAGCATTTATTAATGGATAAATGATTTATTCGATTCCATCCCCTCCTATTTTTTTTAAAAAAATATTTACCTTAAATTGCATAGTTATAATTGTTTCTATTGCTTCCTTCCCTTTCCCCCCTCATTACATAAATTTCTGTTGGCAAAATATTTTTATAATCATTAATATTTTTATTGAGTTATTAAATTTTCATAATAATGAGTTTATTTATTTATTTTAGTCACAACATTTATATACCGCTTCACATCTAGTCAGATGTGGATAATGATACGCAACTGGCCTATGTATATTTAAAATGGTTTGGGTAGAACTAGTCACTTTTCCAGATAGCATAACCCTATGCAAGTTCCATCAAACACACTATTTATTTCTGTTTAGAGTAGCGGCAGCATTTTATGATCAACTATTGAATTTCTCAAACATTATCCATCTACTCAAGATCCAAAAATTCCTTATTCTACTGTTCATTAATCAAGATGTTTGCAGCAACATAAGGGCTACCATATGTCATATTTCTTCCAGGTGAAGGAATGCCCTTCAATGGGCATAAGAATCTGGAGCTATCGCCCAGAACACCCTATATAAAAACATGTATACTCCATGAATAATGATACATATTTACAGTTCAACAATCGAATGTAAATTGTACACATGTTGAATGTTTTGTGTGCATAACCGTACATGTGGGGCTGGAGAAGAGAAACCATATGTAAGCCCTTATTTTCTCTTCACACACATATGCACACACACCCTGAGCTCTCACTTATCTCTTATCGCAGTCCTTTGTATTTCCCAATCCATGGATATTCTTAGTAAGAAAGAGAATTCCTAGTACTGAAATAGATGAATGGAGATGCCTGGAACCAAGGATCTAGGCTGAATCCATGTCTCAAAGAGATATATAAAAAAATGGTGTGAGCCACAAGCATGTATACAGTTGTACATCACTAAATCAACGACAGTGCTGCAGGGTTTATATATATATATATATATATATATGTATAAAAACAGAATAAAGTGCATATTTACTTTTCCTTCAATCCATATTTGGTTTGTCTTTCTTTAAGATAGATGGAGATCACCAAGTGTACTTTAGTCTTTCCAGCAATATCTTCCAGATCTCTTGCAAGTCAACTGACAAATAGTTCTTTTTATATTTGAGGAGATGGATTAAAATAAGATGATCATGTGTCCTTTCTTAGATAGGACTGTCCTCTATTTGAAGGCATCCTCTGTTTGAAGGACTGTCCTGTTTAATTCCAGTTTAAATATTCCATCAATAGTTGGTTACGTATAATGTTAGATGTGATCAACATCAAGTGTGCAAGAAACTCAGCCTGTCGTAAGGGAGGAGTGCAGCAGAGAATCAGATAGTTAATCAGGTAGAGACATGTTTGTACAATGTTCTTTATTTTGACTGGTTAGTATCTCTTTAACCTGAAGATTCTAAGTGTGTCCCATAATGCAATTCTCAGGCTTGCTTCCTGGTTCTAACTGCTGTCTCTAATGACAGTTATGTTTGCTAATGACAGTTGGTAAGAAATCTTCAAGAAGACTAGATAAGATTAGTTTATCTCTCTACTCCTATCCTATATATTAGTGTTTCAGTTTTGTTCTCAGACTAAACATTCATCATTTTTGTTCTCAATCATTGTTTCTAGCATTGTTCTTTAAGAACACACAAATTCTGACTTTCTCTAACAGATAATAGATTGAACAGGCATGCATATAGGTCACCTGGTCACAGTTTTCCACACTATGGTAAGATGTACTGTATTTCTATTTAAATTATAATAATTATTTCTAAATTTGCGTGCATGCAAATAGTATGCAAACTTTGTACTGTGTTTTGGTGATGCTTTTTTCTCTTTTTTGGTAATTCACAAGTGGCCATCCTCATTAAGAATGGTTTTTTTATAAATCACTCAGCAAGAAACCTAATTGTGGGACCTAGCCCTATGAGTTCCCATAGATCAGCTGGTATGCAAATCACCATGATGGGTTGTTAATCACCCTGCATGTCCCAGCCAGATTAATATAATTACATAATCGGCAGAGCTTGTGATGTCTGAAACTGGTGACGGTAGGTTGTTGAGATGGTTAATGAACTACCCATTAACCCTAAAACAGGCCATGGGTTCTAGGTAGTTTGATAACCACCCCAACAAGCCACCCTAGCTGGATTCGGACATCACAACAAGCCATGCCAGCAAAGGTAATTATATAAATCTGGCCAGCACACAAACGGAACACATATGGTGGTTAACAATTCAACGTGTTTAACAGTGTGAAGTGGGAACTGTGGTGCTGATGCCTCAGGGCTCTCTTCAAGTGCAGACAAGAAATGCAATATACAATAACACTGGTCCCAGTGATTAGCAAGCAATGTGAAGACTATGGATTGTACAGGCATGATACTAGGAACTGTACAGGCAGATACTAGGAACTGGCCTTTGGTCAACAGAACAGAACTTGTTGCTCATTGCATTTGAGATTTCACTTGAGTTTTTCTCCTTCAAGGCATTGGTTTTAGCAAAAATAACTGTGCACAACATCCAGCTCTAGGTTTGGCTATAGCCTGCCTTAACTGCTAATTGCCCCTCACAAGTGTATCAGTTTGTGTACTGATGTGAACAAGCCATATGGGTGGGCAGCCAGTGAACAACACAGACAGCATCCCAATACCTGGAGGTGATACAGGATTTCCCACATACAGGTATGTGTTTTTTAAGTAACTATGGGCAAATTTGGGTCAGGAGTGTTGGTCAAGGTACCTATATGATTCCTGAATGCCTTATTGAAATCAGAAAAAATGGCATCACTGTCATTACCCTGATCCAAATCAGGCCTGAATAGCTACTTCTACATTAAATAAATAAATAAATAAATAGTCATGCAGGCTATGTTGTCCATGTCACATCTACTTTGGCCCTAAATTGGATGTCCAGAGCATCTAGTGATGGGCAGCTCAGTTCAGAAGTGGGCTGGGTAAATTAAGTTCCCCCCACCTTCCATTCCAAATCAGAAAACAGCTTGGCTTATTTATTCTGGGTCCAATTCCAAGCTATTCCATCACATTGCCAACAATGACATCAACATATGTGACAGACATGGTTTACCATATTTTGAAATAAGTGAAACAATATGCAGTACCATACTATCTAAAAAAGGGAGACCACTGGGTCCAGAGTCTAAAAATACCCAACTGCTCCGTGACTACCCTTGGGCAGCGAAAAGATTTGCAGTCCTGGAGTAAAGAGAATTGAGATGAGTAACAAATCACCCCATTGCCAGCACTCAGAAAACTGTACTGGAATGAAAATCGATAGGAACAGCTGCAACAACCCAATGAAAACTAGGCTTTGAGAGAGAAGTGGGGCACTGTTCTATCCAGGACAATGCCAGGTGTTGGCAGGGGTAAAAGCAGTGCCAATGGATGAACATTTTATTTATTTCTTTTGTAAGCTGCCTTAGGGATCCTTCAAAATTAATAGGTGGGTTAGAGATCAAATCAATAACTAATGCAGGAAATATAAAGCCGCCTTCCCCAAGTGGCTGACTCCAGATGTGTTGTACTACAACTCTCATCCTCCCACTGACTGGCCAGCCACATCTTGACTGGGGATGATGGGCATTATAGTCCAACACATCTCGTGGGCATGAAGTTGGGAAAGGCTGATATACAGTAACAGAGCAGATGATGGTATAATATTTTCCCCCTTACTTCAGAATGAACATCCAAATGGGACCGAGCAGCTCATGACATTCTTGCAAGCACCTGCTCAATCAGTTCTCCGTGTATTTCTAATCATTCGTCCTCCTCCTCAAAGGTCTTTGGGCTTATTGCTTGATGCTATTGCCTAGTTCAAAATATATCACTTCAAATCAGGAAGCTTTAGCATCCAAGTTTCAAGATCAAAACTTGAAAGAAGTAAAATGGAAAACTGAAAATTGAGTTCAACTGAGGACAGTTTTAAAAAGTGCTGTTTAAGAAACTTTTGACAGATTAATAGCTACTTCTCTATTCTCTGCCTGGTGGTGCATGCTATATTGTTTTTATTGGTTGCTTTTTCCTGTTATTCTTGTTATACTTATGCTTTATATATTTTATTAATGTTTCTGTACACAGCTTTAAGTTTATTTTATAAAAGATCAGAGGGATGTACATATTTAACGAAAAAAATATCCTTAGTTTGTAGAAGCAATTTGTCCAGTTAATTCTGATAACAAGACTTCAGTGGATGAACTAGCGGTCAGATAAACCCTACGCATGTTTATTCAGAAGTAAATTCCACTGTGTGAAATAGGGCTTACTCTCAAGTAAGTGTGCATAGGATTGTTGCCCATGAGACCTCTGAGTGCTCAGTCCGATGCTTTAACCTTGCACAATCCACTAAGCCCACTGGGTTCATGTCTCCACCCACCCAGTTTCAGTCAGGCAGTGAAAATGTGATTAATCAAGCCCAGATGGGCTGCCATGCCTAAAGTAGCTGGTAAAGTGGATGGAGCATGGTGGGGCACAAGCCCATCTTAGAGGTCCCACAGCATTCCGCCACCAGAGATTGGGAAACAACAGGTCTAATGCACTCTTTGATAAGGGGTGTAAAAAAATGGCAGACTCTAACACCTGTCTAGCACTACCACCCCGCTGTCCCCCCCAAAAAACGGAGGGGGACAAAAAGCATTAGGAATGGGGTTTTGTGGTTCCTGCCATAGAAGCCTTATTCCTTGAGCATCCATGGACCATCCTAGAAACAGTGCTACAAGGTCCTTGCTTTGTTTCTAGGATGCTCTAACAGGGCTACTATGGCGAGAACCACAGAGCCTATTCCTAGAGTATGTTCTGCTCTCTCCTTCCCACCCAATTTTTTTTTCTTTTGGAAACATTCCAGGTAACAAAATGAGGGATGTCAGGATCTTTCTGCAAGAGAGTGGATTAGAGTGGAGAGAAGTGCTGAATGGGTGGGAAGCTGCGGAAGTGAAGTTTGTGGGAGGAGCATTGGCTTTGTCTGATCGAAGCAGGTGCCAAGCCTCTGAAATGTTCTTGGGCAAAGAGCTGGATTTGATAAGTGAGTGCGTGGTACGTGTGTAAGTGAATTGTATGTTGGGTGCAAATGTGTGTGTGGCTATGTGCAGTAAGCCTATATACACCAGTTGCTGAGAAACATGGGTGGGAAGGTGCTGTTCCACCGTGTCCTGCTGATGGGTCCCTGGTCGACAGCTGGTGGGCCACTGTGTAAACAGAGTGCTGGACTAGATACACCCTTGGTCTGATCCAGCATGGCTCTTCTTATGTTTGTGTGCGTGTGTGTGCGTGCGCTCGCATCTGTGTGCACGCATGAGTACACACCCAATGTGGACCAATAGGTTGTGCGTCCTTGCCTTAGATACCTATTCACACTGCACTGACTAACTTCTAAAGACTTTATTAGTCCTAACATTTGATAGGACTGATGCTCCAGAAGAAAAGGCAAATTGTCTCCTCAGCGGCAATCCTATCTGCGTTATTTTAGATGACAGCTTTATCAACACTCAACTCATTGAAGAACCGCTCAGATAAGGAATCACAAGCGAGAAAGCATAATAAATGGTGACCCTGGTGAGTCACGAGGCGTTTGGAAAATGAAAGAGCATCTGCTCAAATAAAGAGCCGTTTGAGGCCTGACGGTGCAGTCAGACGTGGGCTGAATGCCAAAGGCATTTAATTTGTATAGTAATGAATCAAAAGATCAAAGACCTAGAAGAACTAGCCCCAACCTCTCCTGCAAGGTAATTGTGCTCTCATTACTGACTGCTTTGACAAATTTCATATGGGAAACAATCTTATTAATACCATATATGAGGCACACAAGAAACATTGAGATTCCATCCGATACATCTAATTGTTTCACCTGTGGTTTTGTCCTTTCTGTGTGATACTTGCTTGTGGTTTTACTTCAATGTCATCTCCAGCCCTGTTTTCCCATGGAAAATAGTAACACCATTTGGTTTGTCTTTGTGAGTGAAACATTATTTGCATTTGATATAACTAAAAGATAGTAAAACTTCAATGCAAATTGTGAGCCTAGCACACAATTTTCAGTGTGTCTTTGGCTGGGTTAACTATCTTCCAGAAGGCCTAAAACATGATGTGCTAGAGAGAGGGGTGGGTGAAGGGAAGGGAAAACAGCTTTGTGAATGTCATCAATAACATGGATATCCATGTTGCAATGCTTTTAAAAAATATATTTAGACTTTAAAGAAATAGTTATGGGCACCTGAATCAGCTCAAGATTGCTATGCTGGCCAGGGGAGAAGGATTTTCTGTCAATGCTATTTCCCCACTCAAGATTACCCCTGAAGTTTTTGTTAGGCAAAATGGAGAAAAGGTAAGCACTGTCATAGCTACCTCTCCTTTTCTCCCAAAATAGCTTGTGGCGGCAGAGGGTGGGGTGGATTTTCAGTGGGAAAACAGTATGAGGTGAAAGGATTGAAGCCCTTTTCCCTGGTGCTATAGCCCTGATCCAGTTTGCACATGCAGAGACACAGGCAGTTTCTACACCGGCCTTTTTTTTTTTTTTGTGGGATTGTCCCTGGGTGGTCCCTGGGCATCCAAATGACGCACAGGGACTCCAGGGGATGTGGGGGACAGTCACGGGTTTTCCCAGAGATAAAAAATCTCTGGGAAAACCCGATTCTTCCCACGGTCCTGGAAATGTCCCGAGATCGCAGGAGGTGTAGGCACCTGTCCTGCCAGATGCCCACTTACTTGTGAGTAAGCGGACACCAGAAATGGGCTTGGAGCTGTGCCAAGCAGTTCCGTGCTCATCAGGGGAGGGGGTGGCAGCAATTTCACCACCCCTGAGATGGCAGGAAGGGAGTTGGGGGGGGGGCAATTTAGGTTTAAAAAAAAAAAAACCCTCACCTTTTGCAATAGAGCACAAGTGCACTCTCTCCTCTTTTTAAAAAAAGAAAATGGTGGGCATAACGGTGCAACAGCCCGGCAGGAAGCCAGGACATCACTCTTCCTAATTTGGAAAGAGGGGGACAATCCCAGAAGCAGGTACGACTGGGATCGTCCCCCCTCCCTCCCTCTACACCCGTAGGTGTAGAAAGAGCCACAGACACCACAGTGTTAAAAACGTTGGGATATACAGACCAGGGCAGGATCTACACTACTGCTTTATAATGGTATTGAAGTGCACTGACAACTGCTGGGACCCATGACACATCCCATATACTGTTTTCAAACCGCTTTCATCATGTTATATCCTGTTTGGTGTAGATCTGGCCATGGGGCTGTCTATAAGTCTTCAAAGCCACGTGGTGGCTGTGAATCAGCGCTGCATCAATTATACGCTGTGCCAGTTATACTGCACAGCGGACAATTCACAGCCACTGTGGGGCATTTCCCCAAGGCTGTACTTTTAAAAAGTCAGGGACTTACCCTGACTTTTTTCTTCAAAATGAAGTAACCATGCCTCTTCTACTGTGTGAGCTGGGGGCGTTTCGATCTGGATGGCGACTGAGTATTGGTCGCCGGGAAGAGAGCAGGAGGTGGGTTCCAGTACCTGGATGATCACCAGGAATCCCTGCATTCACCCCAGGCATGGGGGTTTCCCACCCTTCCCTAGGCTGGTCTATAGTGGGCATGTAGTTTGTGCCTGAAAGTACAGTCAACAAAGTGCTGCACTCAGTCAAAGTTCTCTGATTAGTGTAGCTGCATGATACATATGCTTGATAACTCAGCTTTGTTGCATTCACACTTGACATTGATTAGATGTGCACTATTAAACAAACCACAAGTGGACACCTAGAAATGAAAAGAATGAAGTGGTCCTTAGAGTGAAGGAGGATGGCCATGTGTAGGTGTGGTTTAGCCATATGTACTTTACGCTTTCTCCTGGGAACCCTTCTACTGTCATTTAATGCCTTTGACTCCTGCCTTTTAAATAATAATTTAAAATGAAACAGAGTTTTCCGGGGACCAAAATATAGGTCAAGCTGTCTAGACAAAGATGCTTTCTATTTAATTGCTGGCTTAGCTGCTTTCCAGCTTCCTATTTAGTAATAATAGGCGCACAAGGCGCTTCCAGTTCAAATGTTTTTTATCTTCTTCTAAAGCATGTACACCTGGATGCATATATGTTTGGGTGCATTCTTAAACAATGATGATAACCTTCATTTTGTTGTGCTCTCTCTTCTTTGACCTTTGCTCAAACATAATAGGTCATCTCAAGCAATATTTAATTATTTACCAGTTTTAGAAATTGATTTCTTTATGAAGAATGTAGGCAGGCTCTCTCAGAATAATTTCCAAACACTTCTCTCTCTTACCATATGACACCAAACTGTGGACCTGAAGGAGCAAGTCCATAGTTTGGGGGTGCTCCTGTATCCATCTTTGTCACTGGAGAACCAGGTGGCCTCAGTGTCTTGGAACACCGATTCTCAACTTTAATTGGTACATGAGTTATGCCCATTCCTGGATAGGGATAGCCTAGCGCCGATCATTCATACACTGGTAACTTCATGATTAGACTATTGTAGTACAGTCTATGTGAGGTTACCCATGTGCGTGGTTCGGAAGCTGCAGATTGTGCAGAACACAGCAGCTAGGGTGCTCACCGGGACACCTAGCTCTGTCCACATAAAATCTGGGCTGTAAGAACTGCACTGGCTGCCTCTTAGCTACCGAGCCATGTACAAAGTTATGCTATTATCCTATAAAGCCCTAAACAACTTGGGACTAAGTTCCTTCCTTTATACATACCCAGATGACATTTACGATTGTCAGAGGAAGTCTTGCTCGTCATTCCAAGATGAGCAGAATGTCGTCACAAAGAACCTAGACGGCAGGCCTTCTCAGTAGCATCACACCCCCCCTGGAAAACTCTCCCTCGTGTGGTTCACGAGGCAGAAAATATAACATCTTCCAAACACCTCCTGAAAACACATATTTTTAGACAAGCTTTCCCTGGATTATAACTTTTCCTGGTTTTATATGACTTTTTTTTTTTTAAAGTTTTAAAATTTTGAATTCTGACCTTTGTATGTTTTGGGTTTAATTCTGAACTGCCCATAGAGCCTTGGCTATTGGACAATATAAATATGTAAATAATAATAATAATAATAATAATAATAATAATTTAGGGGTATCCAGCTGGCTCTTCAAATATCACAGAAGAGATTTTGAAAGGCAATAAAGCAAGATGTATAAATATACACAGACTGGACACCTCTCTAGTCCTTCAATCTGAAATGAGAAGGGCCAGTGCTTTCTAGAAGCCTTTACCACTAATCCAAGATGTTGTGGTGGTTCAGTGTTATGGAAAATTTGTTCTGCATGCACATAAAGACACTTTCTTTTGTCCAATCAATCATCCTTTCTGGTCACCTCTTCCCAATAGCTTAAGCTCACTTCTTCCCCACCTCCCTTGAAATCAATTCTGATAACTCACATGGAGGTTGCAGAGTCCCTGCATGGCCTCACAGGTCAAACTGCATTTGCTGCTCATATGGAACCTGGCTTTGGGACTCCGTGGGCACTTTTCAAGGGTTGGTAAAGCTTATTCTCTGAGAATACAAGGTAAACGTATCTCTCTGGGCATCTGTGGTGGTTTGATGGCCCATTCCCTGTTGACAGTAGGAAAGTGCAAGGTGAGATGCTGGCCTTGGAAAACAGACTGGCACCAGAATAGAAAAGATAATGGTGCTAGGAAAGAGTCACCCTTATGGGGAATTATTGCCATAAAACGTGTTGGGAGGGTTTCTGCCCTGAAAGGCGGCCAAAAAATATTTTAAATGAATAAATATAGCCATTCAGAGGTCCCTTCTAAATTGGCTAGATGGTGCTATGACATCTGCATGTTTTCTGTGGTCACAGGGAACATCTCTCGCTAATCAAGAAAAAAGCAAGTATATTCTATGGCTCCTGTGGCTCTCTGGTGGTTCTAGAGCCTCAGCACCATTTCTGGCAGCTTTTCAGGCTGTGCCTTCTGGGAGAAAAATGAGTTCCTGAGCCAAGATGTTAGAGTAATACCAATTAAAGCCATAGCATACAATCCATGGATCAGAGAGCCAGTGCGCTCGGAGCTCCTGTGTAACACTGCTTTTTGAAATATGTTTGCTATAAGGTGATTGTAGCATGGGTATGAGGTTCACTAGCTCTGCAGTTTTAATTGCTGATCATCTTGGTCATCAGGGCTGAGACTATCTGTTTCGAATTTAAATCTCTTGGCCCTAAAGAAAAAGTGGTTTTGCTGTAGAATTCCCCACCCAGAGCTCCAACATAGCACGAGTTGCAGAGTTCCCTCTTAGTTCTTAGAAAATATTTCTCCACATTTTATGATCCATGGCCCAAATGGCAACGAGTTTAACAGGAAACTCAAGATTACATAGCATTAATATGTTATAGCTTGAAGTTATTAATTAATATCAGCCACTGCAGGAGGAACACAAATTCCTTGAGATATTCCACCAGTTACAGTAAAGCAGCGGTACAAAATCTCTTTCAGCCCAAGAGGTGGATTTCATTTTAGAGAAGTTCTCAGGGGCTGCATTCCAGTAGTGGGTGGAGCCAAAGGCAAAAAGGGCAGGGCCAAAAATAAGAGGACGTAAGATGACAAAATACTCCCAAATAAAAGGAAAAGCTGTGAAGAACAAACAGGAAACAGAGGATTGGCTTGCGGTTGGATGCATTGTAAAAAGCTTTTCAAATTCATAGCAGTGTGAGGATCAAGCAGTTACAAGAGGACCACCCCATTCACATGTACAGTGTGTGAGGATGGCAATAGTGTCTTATCTTACTAGAAAAGGGATATTTGAAATTGAGAAATTTCACTGACTGGTTTAGGTATCATTGAACGTATCTGCTAGCGTTTCTGTTGAATACGGTTGCTCGTTCGGGGTCAGGTGACAACAGAACTATTTCTGCTATTGTCCTTGTTGGAGTGGAGCAACAACGCTTATGATAAGTTATCTGAACCAGAGGGAGGCGATAGACAGAAAGGGAACCTTTTCTTCTTCCACTAGTTTCTTCTTGTAACTACTTGTTGATGTAAATTGCAACTCTTAGGCTTCACTTCCTTCCTCCTTCTTCTCAGTTGGTTAGCTTCCTCTTTGTCTGAAGCATGCAACCATAATGGCTACACTCAACTCTCTTTCTGACAGTACTTTTGTTTTCCCAGGAGCTATAGGCTCTTAACAATGCTATCTTTTAACTAAAACTACCAGTGTGCAAGTGTTTCTTCCTATAGCCTTGACTTGCACCAATTACCCTTTAAAGCTATGCAGCTGTAAATTTACCAAACAAAACATAATTCTAACAGGTTATGGTGCCCAGGATATCAAAAAGGTGCTTAAGGCTAGAGGCTTAAGAAGAAAGGAAACCATGGCTCAGGCAAGTGTGAATGCACGTGGCTCGATTCCAAAGCTTCAGCCAGAAAACTCCCACGCATGGCTGTACAGAGTGGAGATGCAGCTGGAGGAGGAAGGGCTGATAGAAGTCACAAGGGAAGATGTACCCACAACAGGAGCTGGGAACATTGCTGGATTCAAACGAAAGGACCGTAAAACTAAATCCTTAATAATACAATGCTTAGCAGATTTGCATCTGATTCATGTAAAGAATGAAGACACTGCGAAGAAAATGTTGTTAGCTCGGAAAAATCTATATGGGAAAACAGGGATGCAAGACCAGATTCAGCTTTATAAAGATTTTCTGCTCAACTGAAGGATGGGAGTTGCCCCTTAGAACATATGGAAAAACTGCTGGATTTAATGGACAAACTCGGCACTGCAGGAGGAACTCTACATAATAAGCAAGAGATTGCAATCGTGCTGGCTTCTTTACCAAAAGCATATTCCCTATTTATTTATTTATTTATTTATTGCATTTTTATACCGCCCCATAGCCAAAGGTCTCTGGGCGGTTCACAAAAATTAAAACCATGAAATCATTTTAAAAATATAAAACAAGCCACAATCTAAAAACACAAAATAACATACAATATAAAAACAACCAGAATAAAACCAAGCAGCAGGAATTAATATAGTTTGAAATACAAATTTAAAACAGCAAGGATTAAAATTGAGTTAATTTAACTGTTAAAATACTGGGAGAATAAAAAGGTCTTCACCTGGCGACGAAAAGAATACAAAGTAGGCACTAGGTGAACCTCTCTGGGGAGCTCATTCCACAGCCGGGGTGCCACAGCGGAGAAAGCCCTCCTCCTAGTGGCCACCTGCCTCACTTCCTTTGGCAGGGGCTCACGGAGAAGGACCCCTGTAGATGATCTTAGGGTCCGAGCAGGTACATATGGGAGGAGGCGTTCCTTTAGATAACCTGGCCCCAAGCCGTTTAGGGCTTTAAATGTTAGTACCAGCACTTTGAATTGGGCCCGGACCTGGATCGGCAGCCAGTGAAGTTGGAAAAGGACTGGCGTAATATGGTCTCGTTGGCCAGTCCCCGTTAACAATCTGGCTGCCCTGTTTTGTACCAGCTGAAGTTTCCGGTCCGTTTTCAAAGGCAGCCCCACATATAACGCATTGCAGTAATCCAAACGAGAGGTTATGAGAGCATGGATAACTGTAGCTAGGCTATCTCTGTCCAGATAAGAGCACAGTTGGTATATCAGCCTAAGCTGGTAAAAGGTGCTCTTTGCCACCGAGTTCACCTGTGCCTCAAGTGGCAGTTCTGGATCCAAGAGCACCCCCAAACTACGGACCCAATCCTTTAGGGGAAGTGCAACCCCCTTCAGAACAGGGTGAACATCACCTCGCCGGACAGACGAATCACCCGCTAACAGTACCTCCGTCTTGTCTGGATTGAGTCTCAGTTTGTTAGCCCTCATCCAGTCCATTACCGTGCCCAGGCACTGATTCAGAACAGCCACTGCTTCACCTGGGTTTGATGAAAAGGAGAGGTAGAGCTGGGTGTCATCCGCATATTGATGACATCTCAGCCCACATCTCCGGATAACCTCTCCCAGCGGCTTCATGTATATGTTAAACAGCATAGGGGATAAAATAGAGCCCTGTGGAACCCCATGGCTTAAATGCCATGGCACAGAGCAATAATCCCCCAGCACCACCTTCTGAAAACGGCCATCCAAGTAGGAGTGGAACCACTGCAGCGCAGTACCTCCAACTCCCAGCCCAGACAACCTATCCAGAAGGATACCATGGTTGATAGTATGAAAAGCCGCTGAGAGGTCCAAGAGAACCAACAGGGTCACACTCCCCCTGTCCCTTTCCCGGCAAAGGTCATCCCACAGGGCGACCAAGGCAGTTTCTGTTCCAAAACCAGGCCTGAAACCCGATTGAAATGGATCTAGATAATCCGTTTCATTCAAGAGTGTCTGGAGTTGTCCTGCAACCACCCGCTCAAGCACCTTCCCCAGGAAAGGAATGTTCGCCACCGGCCTATAGTTGTTAACATCTTCCAGGTCCAGGTTAGGCTTTTTCAGGAGTGGTCTAATTACTGCCTCTTTTAACGAGGCCGGCACCACTCCCTCTCTCAAGGAGGCATTTACAACCTCCTGGACCCAGCCGGCGGTCCCATCCTTATTTGATGTAATTAGCCACAACGGGCAAGGTATTTATTTCTGGTATGAATGCAAAGGTGGACCCGCAGTTTAAAGATGTACTCTCTGAATAAAAAAGTGAAGTGGACAGACACAAGATATTGCTCACACGTGAGAAAAATTATGCTTCTGAGTCAAATTACACTGCAAAAGAGAAAAAAAGGTGCCAGGCCGCCATCTAATGGCCAATGTTGTAATTGCGGGGGAACTGGACATTTTAAAAGAGGCTGCCCAGCTCCAAGCAATGGTAACTCTTCGTTCAAACAAAGAACTGCTCACACCAGTCCAAGGCAAAGACTTCTTACTGTTGTAATGATTTTTCAGTAATGCAAAATACCAAAAGAGCTGCAGTGTGGCTAATTGACAGAGGGGCTAGCACACACATTACTTCAGCTGAAAACTCCTTCAAAGAGTTTAACCCAAGTGAAGGTGGAAAGGTGTTTCTAGCAGATGGAAATTCTGTAGCCATAAAAGGGAGTGAAAAAAGTTAGCTAAGCTGCAACACACAGAATGGAAATAATTTAATACAAGCAAAAGTTGTCATGCATTGTCCAGATTTGGATGGGAGTGTCCGAAGTGTTTCTACATTAACCAAAAAGAGGTTTAATGTGAACTTTTGTAGCAATTTGTGCACCATAACCCTGGATGGGCATCTATATGCCAGAGCCTTCGAGAATCAGGGGTCTTTGAACTAGATTGCTCAAAAGAACAGGCAAATCTGATAAGATGCTGTACCAATGCAAATTGTCTTGAGCTATGGCACAGGTGACTTGGACATCGCGATGTGAATGCCATACTTGATATGGAAAGAAAGAATTTAACAAAAGGCATGTCAACAAACTCATGCAGCAATAGCAAAGATAGATGTGTGAGTTGCATTAAAGCAAAGAGTGTAAGGCCATCTATCCCAAAACAGAGTGAAAGGCAATCAAGAAAGCCACTAGTGTTAATACACACTGACCTGTGTGGACCCATTCAAACACCTTCCAAGGCAGAAAATCGTTATTTACTAATATTTGTAGATGACTATTCCAGGTACCGTGTAACGTACCTGCTGAACGAGAAGAGTCGGACCCTGCAACTGCTAAAAGAATATGTTGCGACTGTGTGCAACAAATTTTGGAAGAAAGCCCCAAGCTCTTCAAATGGACAAGGGTGGTGGTGAGTACATGTCACTTCACACACAAACATACTCGAAAGAGCAGGGCAGAGCACACAGACACACGACACCATACACACCCGAACAGAACGAGGTCGCAGAGAGAAAGAACAGAACGCTGATGGAGATGGTGAGGTGCATACTGTTAGACTCTAAGTTACCCAATCAGTATTGGGAGAGGCAGTGATGACAGCCGCCTACCTGCAGCACAGACTGCCTACCAAAGCACCAGCAGGACTCCACTTGAGCTGTGGCATGAACGAAAGCCAAGAATGGAACACATCAGAGTGTATGGATCCCAGGTCTATGCTCACGTACCAAAAGAGAAGAGGTCAAAACTGGATGACAGAGCCAGAGAAGGAATCATGATTGGCTACGCTCCAAGATGTAAAGGCTACAGAATACTAGACCCAGAAAAAGGAAAAATCACAGTAAGCAGCGCAGTGAACTTTGACGAAAGTGAGAAAGGCAATGCAAGCCACACTGATGCAGATGCCCCAACAGAAGGAATTTTAGACCTGGAGGGGCCAATATAGCAGCCAATGTGCAGAGATGAAACCCAAGCACCTCCATCACCACCTCTGTCACCAGTCCAATCCGAAGGGACAGAAGTTCAAGCATGAGCAGAAGGGGGTGTGGAGCAGATAGAGCAAACACAGGAGCTAGAAGTCACCACTCAGGCAGATGAGGTTCCTGAACCAGAGCTCAGACGCTCATCCCGACCCAACAAAGGCAGACCAGCCAGATGACTATCCTACTTTGCAAGAATGGCGGCATCACATGAACTATCAACATGGGAAGAAATTGAAAGGATGCCCACAATAGAAGCAAGTAAGTGGAGAAAAGCTGCGCAAGAAGAAATAGAAGCTCTACATAAAAATCATACTTGGACACTCACAGAGCTACCAATAGGCAAGAAGCCTGTAGGATGCAAATGGGTCTTCAAAGCTAAACAGAATGCGAGGGGGGAAATTGAACGATACAAAGCCAGACTAGTCACCAAAGGCTATTCCCAGAAGTATGGGGAAGATTATGATGAGACATTTGCCCCCGTAGTGAAGTATACTACAATAAGGACTGTTTTAAGTGTAGCAACTTCAAGAGAGATGCATGTTGAACTCCTAGATATTAAGGCTGCATTTTTACATGGAGAAATTAAAGAAGACATCTACAAGGAGCAACCTCTGGAGACAAACCAGTTGTATGTAAACTGCTGAAAAGCATCTATGGCCTAAAGCAAGCTGCAAGAGCATGAATGAAAAAACTTAACCAGATCCTCATCAGAGAAGGCTTCAAGCAAAGCAAAGCTGACCCCTGTCTCTACACACGATATAGAAATAACAGATGGACATACATAATGACATACGTTGATGACCTGGTTCTGAGCTATGAAGATGAAGCTGAATGTGAGGAAATTATAAATCACTTGAATCAAGAAATAGAAGTGAAGAGACTAGGAGACATCACCTACTCCCTCGGGATCCAAATAGAAAGAGAGGAAGATGGAAATTATCTCCTCATCCAAGGACAAAAGATCCATGAACTCCTAGAGTGCTTAGGACTCAACGACGTCAATGCAGTAGCCACACCAATGGATACAGACTTTCTAAAAGGAAATAAACACAGTGAACTCCTACCACAGAACAACCAGTACAGAACAGCTGTAGGAAAGCTACTGTACTTAGCCACCACGACAAGGCCAGATATAGCCACAGCAGTAGGGATACTGTGTAGAAAGACCAATTCACCCAGTAAAAGAGACTGGACTGTTGTGAAACGAGTAGCCAGATGCTTAAAGGGCACTGCACATCTGAAACTAAAGCTGCAAGCCACCAATAGTCCTAAACTAGTGATTTACAAAGATGCAGATTGGGCTGGAGACACCACAGATCGCAAATCTACTAGCGGAGACCTGTTATTTTACGGAAATGGACCAGTGAGTTGGACTAGCAAGAAGCAGGATACAGTGGCAGTTTTATCCACTGAAGCTGAATATGTGTCAGCCGCCCAAGCATGCCAGGAACTCAAATGGCTATGCCAATTATTCGAGGATCTAGGAATAATTGAGCCAAAGCCTATGCAGATCCTGGAAGATAACCAAAGCTGCATAAAGCTCTCACAAACTGAGAAAGTCAATTCATGCACCAAGCACATTGATGTGAAATACCACTTGTTGGGAGACATGCAAGAGAAGGGGATTATTGAAATAGAATATTGTCCAACAGGAAGCATAATTGCAGACATCCTGACGAAACCACTCGCCAGAGATTGCTTCCAGTGTCTACGAGAGAAGATGAATCTTGTAGACTTAGGCTTCCTCTAGACGATCAATTTACGTCTCCTTTACGGCGCATTACCGGTTTTACCTCTTTACGAACAAAGCTTAAATCAGGTGTGCAGGAGATTTTTATCCTCGTTAATGCACATTTTCAATTTCACATTAAATAGCGACTTTTAATTTCCTTCGATGTTGCAGCGCCTTATCTTAGTATAAACAACTTCTGAACATTCACATTAATGGTGATAGTGGACATTGGTGGTGATGTCATGCATGAATAACTGCCCCTTCACTGGGAACACCTCCCAGTTGTTCTGTCTCCTCCCTCCCACTTCCTTCTTCTTCGTCCCTCAGGATGGAATCTCCAGGAATGACTGACCTACTGTACTGAAAATAAAGTTTCTTTTAAATCCCCTACCGGAATATTTCTTTCATTGAGATGCGGGGCCAGATGGAGGTGGTTTCACAGGAAGCAAGGGGGTTGGAGTAAGGATGTGTGGATGATTAACGATCCGCTAAAACAAAACATCCCCTCCCTTGCTGGGTTCCTGACATTGAGCTGCTTGTGTGTATGGGTGTGTATGTTGTAGATCACCAAAAAGACAAGTTATTACTGAGATATGACCAGAATATCTTTATTCTACAAATGCTGTTTATAGGAGGGCAGAAGCCGATTGCAAAGGAAAGCGTGGCCGGAGGAATCAGAAATGGGTGGGCAAGACATCCCGTAAGAGCCTGTCCAAAGCCATAGGCTTGCATTTCCATTTATTCTGAGCAGTTGGTGGGGGGCTACTACAAATGGCGATCGGACACAAAGGAAGAGGAAAACCAGGTGACCAATGGCAGGTAACCCAAGTAACCAAAGGCGGGAGATTCAGGTGGGCAGGGTTAACAAACAGTGGGAACCTGAGGGGGGCAGTTCCACCAGGAAACAAGGCGGTGCTTTTGTAAACATTTCCTTGTTCGGGCCTCAATCTATGCTTCATTTATAATGCAATTCTACGCATATAAACAACTTTAAAGCACATTGCATAGAGCCTGTCATTCGCTTCCACGTCTCTCGTCTATAGGTATTAGGCGTAAACTCGACTGTAGGCTAATGCGCATATTCGGAGAATCAGGCGTAAAAGCGATCTCTTCTAGAGGTGACCTTATCCACGCGCCACTGAGAAGGGGTGTTGGAGTGGAGCAACAATGCTTATGATAAGTTATCTGAACCAGTGGGGGTGATAGACAGAAAGGGAACCTGTTTCTCCTCCATTAGTTTCTTCTTGTAACTACTTGTTGATGTAAATTGCAACTCTTAGGCTTCATTTCCTTCTTCCTTCTTCTTAGTTAGCTTCCTCTTTGTCTGAAGCATGCAACCATAATGGCTGCGCTTAACTCTCTCTCTGAAAGTACTTTTGTTTTCCCAGAAGCTATAGGCTCTTAACAATGCTATCTTTTAACTAAAAGTACCAGTGTGCATGTTTCTTCCTATAGCCTTGACTTGCACCAATTACCCTCTAAAGCTATGCAGCTGTAAATTTACCAAACAAACCATAACTCTAACATTTTTTGCAGCATATAAACATTATAACCTGCATAATTTTTTATATCAGTCCTGGTATATTTTCTACATCTTTCACCTGCAAAGCAGATAACTAAAAGATAAGGAAGTCAGAGTACAAGAAGTTCAGAAGTCAAGGAAATGTAAGGCTTAGTAATTAATTACATGGTTACATAAAGTTCCCACATTCCCAGTATACTGAATTCAGAGATCATATCATAGAATTGCCTAATGGAAAATCCAACTTTGCCATGGTGGCCATGATAGTATGAGCCACTGCATCTATTCCCTGACAACAGATGCAGAATTACAGACAATTGTTGTTTTTGTTTTTAAACACAAGTTGAAGATGGTGCAATACAGACTTCATTGTTTGTGACATACATACTCCTTTCTTTCCTGCTTTCCTGTCATCTCTGGTCAAACAGGTTTGGCAGGCTTTTGAAACACTACAAAACCTGCAGTGCCTGTGAAGAAATGATGACTATGCACACACCATGGGTAACAATGTCTGTACAAATCATCTTCAGCTCTTTGAAAAACTACATACACCCTCCAGTCCTGGAATATCAAGTGTTTGATTCTTTTTATAACCCATTGAGAGTTGTCATGGAATTGTTATTGAAGAGAAAGAACTAAGGGGAATCGTAGGATGATGCTGGATTCCAAGAACAGAGACAGAAAAATAAATGCTTATTGTGATATGTTGGGGACAAACATGGGAAGTGCCTTACCTTCCTCATGCTTTGGGGGATCTTACCTACTTGTAAGATTCCCTGAAGCATCCAGTTGGCCTGTGCAGGAAACAGATTGTTGGAACAGATTGACCATTATTGGTCTGTCCTACCAAACTCTTCTGTTTTTATGGACAACAAATGGATTGGATCCAGACTTAGTCATGCATAGAGTATATCCATCAAAAATAGCAGGACAAATTAGTCATGATTGAATTAAGTCTTGTTGATTTCAATGGGTGTATCCCAAGGGTGCTGAACTTCTTTCAGCCTGAGAAACTCCTGGGGGAGGGGTCACATTTACAGTGGTGAATGTGACAGAAAACAAAAGAAGGCAACAGAAGTTGGAGCCAACAGGTAAAATCCAACTTAAGTCCTTACAGTCACTAACTTAAGTCTAACTTAAGTCTTGATGCCTTCAGATGTTTTGGACTGCACCTCCCAGCATTCCAGACCTTGGCCATACTGGCTGGGGCTGATGGGAGTTGAATTCCAAAACAGCTGGAGGAAACCAGGATGGGAAAGACTGTAAATTATATAGACATCTCAAGGCAAGTTCATAACATTTGCTTCTCCCGCCCCCCATGCAAGCAGCCTTATTTATCTTGACTAGGGATGGCCGTCACAGGGAAATCTGGCCCTTTGGGGGCTCGCTGAATTTCCCCAGAGCCCCCAGCTCAGCTTGTCACAGGCTTTCCCCCCAAATCTGGGAACTTTCTCAGTTTTCCCCCATTAAATCACTATTTGCAGTGCACAATTTGCATAATTTGTGTAAATTCTGCCTGCAATTTGTATAATTATGCAATTTGTGGCTGCAGTTTGCATAAACAGCAATTTAAGGAAAAAATGCTGCAAAAATCCATGAGCTGGCTCACCTTGATACAGATTGAGTCAGGCCAGCTCATGGGTAAGCAAGCCAGAGCCCTGAGGGCTGAGCTGCTGAAAGCGGGATGGATTCCTTGACATCCCTAATCTTGGCAGTGTGCCCATTTCATGGATAAACAAAAGATGGAAACTGGAGGATCATGGATATTGCCAACTGTTGGAAGTGGAGGCAAATGAGTACAGCAGCAGATGGCAGAGGGAAGATGAGCAGGGAGGTAAGAGAGTAAGTACATTGGGAGGTAGTAAGCAGCAGCTTGGTTTCACTGGAGAAACAATTCCAAAATTCACATTAGGGCAACAGCTTTATTAGGTCAAACAAAATGTCAGAAAACAGTGTGCCAGCTTCCGAGTTCTCTAGAACTCTTTATTAGGCTAGGTGGTAAACAAAACAGGCATGGAGGGAGGAAAAAGGGCTGCTTGGTATTGAAGCCATGGAGTCTGCTTTTAAGTAGAGTCTTACAGATGAAATGTAAGAGAAGATACAGACATTCAAATGAGGCTGTACTAGATACTATGATGCTTGAGTTGCACCTAGGACTGTCCCAAGAACTGCTAGATGAGCAAACATACAATGGGTGAGCCCTCATTTTTTGACATTATAAAGCCCAGCTGTTATCTGGATCCATTTCCAGCCTTTGGAGAAAGACACAAGTCCTTTGGTAGGTGGAAAACTGAAGAATAAGAGAAGTATCTGAGTTTCAGAGCATCATTGGAGTATCATTGGTTCCTGATCTACTTAAAAGGCTGCCAGCAGGGATTGGGGGGATGTCTTATAGTAACACCAGACAGATGCCTCAGTGGGTCAAAGAGAAGTGGAAAGCAGCAGCTTCATCTTCTGGTTAGCTGAGTCAGAAGTACAGAGAATAAGGTGCTGGCATCTAGCTCACAGATTGCCTGATAGCTATCATGAGGCCTGACATCATGGTAGCCCACTGCACGATGGACTTTCTACATAGATTAATAGATATCAATTCTCTCTATATCAGAGAGAGTTACTAAGGCCAGATCTACACTTTGTGTCAAATCATTACGAATGTAGTATAAAAAGCAGGATCTAACACTATGAATGTGATGTATGGAATGTGGATCGTGCCCCAACAATTATCAGTGCACTTCAATACCACTATAAAGCGGTAGTGTAGATCTAGCCTAAGCTAATATATGGATATTCTGTTATCACCACTGTTGAAATAATGTCTGCCGGTGAAATCTCTGTGCATCACCTAGGTTTCTATAATGGCCTTGAATGGATTATTTATTTCCCTATCTGTTGGAACCCAGTTATGCATGCCAATGAGAATCAGAATGTATAACCATGTTCTTCGTAATAAAAAACTAAATACAGAGACATCCAAGACTTGGCTATAGCCAAGAAACTAATTGCAGAAGTAAATAAATGAAGACATTATTTTTCTAAATTCAATAAATGTTCAATCCACTTGGAAATTCAGCTCCTCTTTTAGCATAAGAAATTAGAACAACAATCCAATGTCTAGCCCTTTCACTCATAAAATCCAGCTCTGAGTTAAATTCTGGGAGGTATGTTGTTCATTCTTATGCCTGTTACGTTCTTGGCAGTTGTTTCAACTTACCAATAAAAGCCAAATAAAAGCCAAACCCTAGAAAGGGAAAAGATGTTTATCTATGTACAACTCAGGGCAAGATGTTCTTTCAGGCAGATAAAGTGATCCAGTGTGAGATAGCATAGGAGTCATACAAATACTGCAAGTTTTAACACATATTTACTGGATGCAATGCATATACTGGCTTCTAAAAAAAAATAGCAATCTTTTGAAGATAGAAAACCATACACCCATAAATAACATGCACAAAAATAAGCTGAGGAGTATTTCACAATGCAGTTTCTGTTTTTCTAAGTTATTACAATTAATTTTTTGAAGCAGCATGCACCTCAATAAAACTATACCAATTTTGAATGAAGTTATATACTTGTGTATTCTTTGGTCTTTTGCCCTAATGTAACTTCATCAATTTTGACAAGATAGAATATTTATATATCTTATTTCTCCCTACAATAACAGAGGGGACAGAGTGTCTCTGGTGTTTTGTTTTATATATTCTAGCAGCAACTATCATACAAGAAACCAGATCTTTACTGTATAGCAAAAAACAAAAACAAACCCACAACTCGACCTTGATTTACATTATGGTATAAAAATAAATTTACAACACTATCAAAGGATCTACAGTAGTTTAATACTAATACTATACTCAATTCTGAAAGCCACGTTAATCCTATTCCCAAATTCCCAATGACCACCATATGTGGAAATGCTTTTTTTCTTTTGACATACATGCCTGGTTGTGAGAGAGACAAACAGGGTGTGACATGACAACCCACCCTGCAATTGAGCTACACACTGCTCGCAGAACAACCCATGGTGCGCTCAGACAATAGGCTTATGTGGGTTGTTCTCCCCCTCTTTCCCCCTTGGTCCTCCAGCTGGTATCTCAGTATCCTTTGCGGTAGAACCCATTTTGTCTGCCCATCCCATCCTCCCTGCTCCAGTTGCAATTCATTTTCGTTCCCTAGCTTTCAAAAACAAACAAAAATTGGACCCAGACATTTTCACAAATGGGAACACAGCATCGTCACCACCAACATCATCATTATTATATTTTAATTTTTGGATCCAGAAATGTGATGATGATGATTATTATTATTATTATCATCATCATCATCTTACTGCCATGGTTACTGTGAATTGAACCCTGGATCTCTCTTATAAGGATTCACTGGAGACTCAGGGAAGTATGGAATGGAAGCAGAGCATCCACAAGCATCAGTTCAACACTTAAAACCCAGAGGATTGCCTTGCCAAGTGAGTAAACATGTCCCATTTTCCCGACCTGTCACTTTCAAGGGTGGGGAAATTAGCAGCCACATCTTGTCAATTTCCTCTCCTGTTTCTACTGCACTCAGCTGCCTTGGACAGATGAAACATACACAGATATCTGACAAGGCAGGGGTACACATATTGGACAGCTGTAAATGTGCATTTGTGCATTTCTGACTGACAGACAAAAAATACAAAAGTAAAATAAAACTTACTAACACATTTGCCCACATTTCTGGGGCTGAAAAATAATTTAAAAAAAGATTGACAAAAAAAGTTCCAACTCCTCCAAAGTTCTGTGTGGGCACCATTAGAGGGACTATCACTGCCAAGGGAGGCTTGGGGCACCGTAGGTGTGATTGCAAAGAACAGCAGAGGCTTTTGCCTCTCTTTTGCCCAATTGCTAAAATGCATGATGGGTTGGCTCTGCTGGGTTCAAATAACACGTCAACCCATCATGGGTTGAACAACCTCAAGTACAACACATGGGTTATACGTGTGGCTTGTTGTTGAAAAATAAGCCATTCTGCATGAAGTGGTCTGGGTTCAGATGACACCCAGTGGCTTGATACCTATGATGGATTGTTGTGTCATGCAAATCCAGTCATAGACAGGCAAAGCACCTAGTTTTAGATTTAAAGTAATTTTCTTCCATTAAAGCATAAAGAGGTTACTTGTGGATTTCCAAATGTAATCTCATTTATAAAATCTAGAGACCTTGCAAGATCATGCCTTAGGTTGTTCTGCATGTGCACCAAGGCTTTCCTGCCTGCTTTCCACTGTAGCCCCCTTGCCCCTCAGCAAAGCCACTTTTAAGGATTGGGCGTCCCTCCAGAATGGTGTGTGATGTGGGTGACCAGATAAAATCCAGGTCAGGGCTCCTGTAACTTTAACAGTTATAGAGAAAAGGGAATTTCAGCCAGTGTCATTTGTATGCAATTAGTTCCTGGTGAAATCCCCTCTTCATCACAACAGTTAAAGTTGCAGGGGTCCTGCCTTCTTTTGTATCTGCTCACTCTAGTATAGTGCATGCACCTTTAACTGTTGTGATGAAGAGGGAACTTCACCAGGAACTAATTGCATACAACTCCCATGTTGCTGCAGAGGGTTTCCCAATCGTCCAGAGAAGATCTCCAGGAGGCACAGGAAGGCTGCATATGGGTAAGGCGAGATCTAGCAAAAATCACCTCACCCTTTCCATCAGCAGCAATCTACCATGAGCAGAGTTTTGCTCATGCAGTCTTGGGATCAGACCCAAGATTATTATTATTTTCTCTTCAGATATCACATTTAATCCTTCCAAATGTAGTTGGATTTCCAAAATTATATTCTTGCTTGTTTACTTTCCTAATAGATTCACTTCGTTGTAAGTAATTAAACCAAGGAGCAGATTGATTATTCATGCGATGTATAATATCCTCAAATCACCATACTTGAATATGGCTGAGTAAATCCTTATGTTCGTACAAATTTTCTCCACAAATTAAAGAGGCCTAAATCTCTGTTTCTATTAAAACTAGTGATGCTGCTGAATTTCATAATGGGGGGAAAATGTGCATTTTTAAAAAGCACACACTCAAATGTGTAGTATAAAGTTCATTTTGGGAGAAATGTGCATTTGTAAAGTGTGTGTTTTGCAACTCCATGTTCGGGAATTTGCAAACATTTTCAGAGAGTGTGTGCTCCTGCTTGCATTCCCATTCGGAATTGCAAATGGGACATGTTTGCATAATTTACGAGCATAAACAAAATTCTCATACATCCCTTAAATTAATAGGAATCTTAAATAGGTACCTTCAAACCTCATCTAGAGGAACAACAACAAAAACCATTTGAGCAGAAAGGCCATTTTAACTGCATATAGTGCCCTTTCAGACATGCAAACAGCACTTCATCAGTACTATGCTATGAAGAAGAGATGTTGTTACTCACTTTCTATTTACTTTTCAAAATGTTTTAAATTTCTCTTATGGAAAGATTTCTTCCAACTTGCTCAGGCCTCACAGGTATAGCCAGAAGGTCTAATTCTGAGCTATCTTGTAGGGCTTCTGTAACCTTGAGAGCTTTTTCTTATGTCCTCCGTACGCTCATTGCAGTGAGGAAATGAATTATTAGGCGGGAAATATTAACGATTTGTAATACTTAGCCAACAATGCAACCATTTATACCCTTTGTCTTCTAGGCGATATAATTTTCTACCCAACATGTCAACATGTCTTACTAGGTGTGAAGGCAATTTCACACAACCTCCACCTGTCAATTGTATGTTATGTAAAGCTGCCATTTAGTTCTGAGTCCAATTCTCAAAACTCCAGGCTGCAGCAATACCTCCTGCAGCCATTTGGCTGCTCTAAATTGCTGTAGCAAGCAACCTATCCCGCCCATCCACCCTCACCGGAAATCATGAAACCAGGAAGATTCTTTGGTGAGCTTGTGACACAGCAAATGGCATAGTTTGTTATAATATTGACAACAAATAACTGGTTGACTCAGACTTGGTTTTAAATTGACTTATTGCACTTAAAGCTTTTCAAAATACTGGATTTTAAAAAATGATACTTGTATTTTCCCCCAAAGAAATAATAGAGATAAACAAAAAAAAAATGAAAATCTAAATCCAAAGATCAAAGAATTCGATACACATATAACCAAGACTATACAATGCAATTAATTAAGGTAGATGTTCATAGAGATACTATTACATAAAATTCATAGTGTAGTCAAGTCCTTCAAGAAAGATCTATGTTGACTTGAGAAACACTGTACTAAAGAATTGTTGTTAAATATATAATAAACACAAACCATCTACCAATAAATGAGTCCAACTATGTACATCCATTAGACATCCAATCTTGTTCAGTCAATCTATTCATCGAGGATAAATTCCATACCCTTGTGTGCCACTGAGCAAACACAAGCAGAATATTACTTTATGAGCAATTAAACAATAAGGAAAATGACTAAAACCTTGTGAGGTAAGTCACTAAGACCCATCAAACCCCCCAAGGATAAGTTAGGGTTCAGAATGAAACCGTAACTTATAATTTTACTTGTTTCCACATAAAAAAATATTTTTTAAAAAATATAGTTATTCCGAGCTGTTCTTTGTGATCCCACAAAGTCTCCCACAACTTTATTTCATCCTGTTGGGATGTTATCTCTGTAAGCCTTAACCCAACACCAACAGTCTAGTATGACTTCTACATATAGTGGATGGTGTGGGATAGCTGCCCTCTGTTGTTCTCCTGTGGAATAGGGCAGCTACTGAATCATTGTTTTGTTTTTATTCAAACATATCCAAGGCAAACCTATACATGTCTACCCAGACATAAGATCTATTGATCCCAATGGGACTTTCTCCCAGGTAAGTGTGCAAAGGATTGCAGCCTTATTTACTTACTTTTATAGCCATCTTTTTTTTTATAAAGAAACTCAAAGCTGCCAGCAAATGGATCAGTGCAGGTTACTGAATGCAGATGGCATACAATCAACACTAGTCCAGAATCCTTCAACTGAGCCCAAGGGTCAATTTAAACTATGTGGAAAATGTGCAGTAATATGTAGGGGTGTGCACTGGATCAGGTCCGATGCACGATCTGGAGCCAATCCAGGGGAAATCGGATACAATTATCCGATTTCCGATCACCCCTCTGGATCGTCCAATCTTTCCCGAACCGGTCCAGAAGGACCTGATCCGGTTCAGAAAAAATTGGAGGATCGGTGGGCGCCCACTGGCACCCGATGCTGCTTCTATTGGCGGGCACCAGCAGGCGCCCGCTGATGGAAGCGGACAGCTCCGCCATATAAGTATCGCAGGGGGGGCTTACCTGGCGGGGCGTCCTCCTCCTTCCATTGCCGGCTCTAACCTACTGCGAACTAGGCCTCGCGGCCTAGTTTACAGGAGAGTGCCGGGTGATGATGTCATCACCCAAAGCTCTACTGTAAACTAGGCCGCGAGGCCTAGTTCACAGTAGGTTAGAGCCGGCAACGGAAGGAGGAGTATGCCCCACCAGGTAAGGAGCGGGGGGGCTTACCTGGCGGGGCTGTCCGCTATGGACAGCCCCACCAGGTAAGAAGCACGAGGGGGGAGGGGGGAGTTAGGCCCGATCCGATCCGGGGGGTCCCTGCACATCCCTAGTAATATGGTCCATTTTAATAGCTGCAGCAACTTCGTTGTGTAAATATCCTGAAGAGTAAATGGAACCACGTGGCTTGCCTGAGCCCCCACACCACCATCATTTCCATGACAATCTCCATAGATCTCATATAGCTATGAGCCTATCTACACACGCAGGATAAAACACTTTGAAAATGTTTTGAAAACTGTATATGGAGTGTGTCCTGGGCCCCAACAGTTCTCAAAACTGTTATAAACCGTTTTAAACCGTTTTAAAGCAGTAGTTTAGATAGGCTGACAGTTTTGAGAACTGTTTGGGCCCAGGACACACTCCATATACAGTTTTCAAAACGTTTTCAAAGTGTTTTATCTTGCTTGTGTAGATAGGCTCTATGAGAAAATTGTTCTATTTAAGAAATTTAAAAAATCGATAGAGTCCAGAAATAGCACCACCTGGTGGACAACAATTGATGTACAACAGCTCTAACATTAACAATGACAATTGGTGGGCAATGGTTTTAACTCTTCAACACTTCTCTTTAGACCCAAATAGATATGCCAATGTATGTAACGTATTTATTTATTTATTTACAATATTTATATACCGCTCCCCCTTCAGAATTTTGGAGCAGTGAACAAATAAAATAAGAATAAAAACACATTAAAAGTGCATTTTTAAAAGAAACAAAGTGCAAAATAGACCACGGCTGGCCACTAAAGGAAGGCTTCCTGGAACAACAACGGTTTCAGGAGGTAACTAGACCAGTTCACCTTCCTTAATTTGAAAAGCTACTTTGGGAGGGGTTAGTTAAAAGCAGATATGCAGTGAAGGGAGAGGATGCTTAACTCTTTACCCACCCACCACTTCCCCACTCCAAATCAAACACACACACACATACACACACACACTTTTGTCTTTTCTTTTCTTTTTCCCTTTTTTTCCCTTTAGCTACTCAAGTATTTGCATGTAATGTGTAGTTTACACATTTGTCTAAAAACATTCTTGATGGCAAGAGTCCAAGGCCTGGTCTACTTATGCGGGAGAATAAGGTGGTATATATCCTGAGGTGCTTAAGTAGATTGTACCATGTCAGACTACAGGTAGGAACCACTTTAAATGCTCCCCCATTTAAAAACAACTCCTTGCAAGTTAAATGGCATATCAGAAAGAGACATTCTAGCCCAGCTGATTCCCTACTGTGTGTTTTTATTAGTTCCTTGCAGAAAATTCTTTATTAATTATTTAATTATTATTTCCTTGCCCCCATTTGCAGTCTGTCCATTCTCCTGTCTCTGCCAGCCCATTTACACCTCACTCTGGAGCATGTGTTGGCCAAATCTAACTCTAACGTGCTGAAAGATTGAAATGGCCAGAAAAAGTTGGATAAAAGAACTAAGTGGCTGCATTCGAACAACACATTAAGCACCTGGGGGGGGGGGGGGGGGGGACAATCGTCAATTGTGTTGCTTATTGTGCTGTGTGGAGGGTAACACGTCGCTCACAAACTACTGACAGTATGCTATTCCACCCAAATAAGCAACTGAGAGAAACAACTGGCTAGCAAGTTGTTTAGCTCGAAGCCAGTTGTTTAAAGTGTTGTGTGGAGGGGTGAGTGGGTTAATGGTGTGTGGTGAGTGGGTTAAAACACAAGCCTATAGAGGCAGGCAGCAAAAGCGATGAAAGCGGTGGCTGCCACTCTGTTACAACTGGTGCAACTTGCAGAGGCTGCTGGGATAGAACTGGGAGGACAGAGGGAGGAGCGAGGGAGGGGAGAGGGGCGGGGGCTGTGTCAGTCAAATGCTGGGTTGACTATTAGTCCACACAACTCCAGCCCCAACCATCCACAGTTGTGTAGGAATATGTTGTGCGGGGAGTACCCACAACATGACCAACTGTGAGTTGGCTACTCAACCCACCTTAACTAATGTGTTATCCAAATGCAGCCAATGTGTATGTTGGGCAGGTGTAAAAATCCAGCTTAATACTTTATTCCAAAGTATCTCATTCTCCTGTTCCTCTATTGCCCTAAAAACACATGAACTTCATTGCAAGATGCAGGTAATCCACTGCTGAGCAGCCTTCTCCAAGATGGGGCTCTCCAGATGTTTTGGATGGTGACAACTGCCATCGTTCTGGACCATTAGACATGTTGGCCAGAGCTGATGGGAACATCTCTTCAGCAGCGGAATGTCAAAGGCATTTCTAGGCCTGAGGGTGCATGCCCCCCCATTGTGTCCCCAAAATGCAGAAAAAAATCCTACACTGTCTATAAACATGTCAGGCTATAAGGAATTTGCTTTAGAGTACAATCCTATGGTCCCAGGAGAGTATGACCTTGGAAAGGGGACTCCAGTATCATGTTTAGCCTTGAGAAGAGAAGATTGAGGGGAGATATGATAGCACTCTTCAAATACTTGAAAAGTTGTCACACAGAGGAGGGCCAGGATCTCTTCTCAGTCAACCCAGAGTGCAGGACACGGAATAATGGGCTCAAGTTACAGGAAGCCAGATTTCAGTTGGACATCAGGAAAAACTTCGTGACTGTTAGAGCAGTACGACAATGGAACCAATTACCTAGGCAGGTCGTGGACTCTCCCGCACTAGAGGCCTTCAAGAGGCAGCTGGACAACAATCTGTCAGGTATGCTTTAAGGTAGATTCCTGCATTGAGCAGGGGGTTGGACTCCATGGCCTTATAGGCCCCTTCCAACTCTACTATTCTATTACTCTATGAAATCTCTGCCCCCCCCCCCCCACATCCACCACAGAAATAAGTGCGGCAGCTACTTTCCGAAGTTGCAAAAGCGACACCGAAGAGGTCTGATAGGGTGTGGGAGAGTTTAAGATACAAAGAATCTTATAGCCTAGGCTGACCATATGAAAAGGACTGTGGGGCTCATCTAACTTTAACTGTTGTAGAGAAAAGGGAATTTCAGCCAGTGTTATTTGTATGCAATTAGTTCCTGGTGAAATCCCCTCTTCATCACAGCAGTTAAAGTTGCAGGCACTATACTAGAGTGACCATATACAAAAGAAAGCAGGACCCCTGCAACTTTAACTGTTGTGATGAAGAGGGAATTTCACCAGAAACTAATTGCATACAAATGACACTGGCTGAAATTCCCTTTTCTCTACAACTGTTAAAATTACATGAGCCCTGCATTCCTTTTCATATGGTCAGCCTATTATAGCCTCCCCAGCCCTGCCAGCATGCCACCTTTAGGCAGGCTCAGAAGCCCATCTAGAGTCAAAACGCAACAGCAGGAGCACAGAGAGCCAAAAATCACCTCCTTTGCTACTTTCCCTCCAACTGCAGTAACTGGGCTTTGGAACTACTGTTTAACTAGGGTTCAATCCATGGGATTGCAACTTTCATCCTAGTTGACCCCTGGTAGTCAGGAAAGGGATCTGAGTTCTTTGTGAAGAAACCTAAAGTGGATGTTAAAATACTGAGGTGTTTATTTTCAGGTTTTAAAACTATAACTGTATCAAGGGTGTAATATTTTCCTGTTGTTTTGTCAGGAATTCAAATGTATACTATATTTGTATATGATGATTCTTTACAGCTTCCCTAGCCAATCAATTGCTGTCAAGAGTTGTTCAGTCCCTGCCTTCCTTCCTTTCTTTTTTAAGGCATATAACTTTTGTCATTCTAACAAACATAACCCCATCTAGAGATTTTACATTGATTCTCACACTTCATCAATCATTTAATTTGCACTTCCAGCTTTTATCATTTGCTGTTGTTGCCTTTGTTGCAGGTAACAGTGCAGTACCTTGAAAGAGCAGTGCTTTAAAACAAAACAAAACTAAGTCTGAAACTATTGAGCAATGAGCAGATACATGCTTAGCGTTAAATGATATGTAATTTGTTTTTAGGCTTTTATGATTTTAAATTTTGTATATTGGTTTTTAAATGTTTAATGTTTTTAATTTTTGTAAACCGTCAAGAGAGCTTTGGCTATAGGGCAGTATATTCATAATATTAATAATAATAATAATAATAATAATAATAATAATAATAATAACAACAACAATAATAATAGGCTATTTGTGACCCAACCACTGTGTCAAGGGTTCTGGTGGCTCTAATCAGTAGTGAAATAACTTCATAGGTTGCATAAAGTTATGCATTGTGCATGAAGTTTTCTTATCTCAGGCGAGGCCTCAGTTGCTACAGTCAGTCATTCAGATCGTGTCATACGGAAACTGGAAGGTGTTAGTAACAGGGAGCAGAAGTGACTCTGTTCACTAACAGCATGTCCTCCGGATGGATCTGACAGTGAGCATCAAAAGCCCAGCCCAATTTCCTCACTTCCTAGCCCTGGAGACCAGCTGTGAGGATGTGTTTTGCTCATAGTGACCTAGTGACTCCTGGCCAAATAGAAACAGACGTGGGAGGAACTCACGTAGGCTGTACAGTCTGCATCAGATGGTAGCGTATCCTGACGAAAAAGGTAACTGGCTAAGCACTACATCATTCAGTTGAGGGAACCAAAGAGCTAACTCCAGGAAATCTCCACAGCTGTTAACATTGCAAATGTACAAAGAGACCTGGTTGGATGTCGGAAATATACCATAATATCCTATATAATAATGGTGAAATACATTCTCCAAATGTGGATCCTTTTGTAGCAAACTGGCACCATCCACACACAAAATGGAGGTATCAGCAGGCTTGGGGTTAGGGTTAGGCTCAATAAGGATTGAGCATGATCAGTGGCTGCTTGACGGTTGGGAGAGGGAAACTGGAGAGGGAGAAGAATGGAATGGAGTATCCTAAAAAAAAGGTATGGCTGTTAATTCAGCCTTAAATGTAGATTTGCATGTAGGGATATACGGATTTTGTTAAACTCATTCTATCTGTGTCTTACAGGTTGTTAGGTGTCTTTCATTCCATCGTCCACTCATTGAAAGAATTAGATTTTTAAAGAAATGTAGAAGAATTTCATTCCTCTTTGCTAATGTGCATTTGTTCTAATGTGCACTTCCACAAACGCAAATCCCCCCACCAAAAGTTAAAAGAAGGTCCTTAAATCCGTAGAATCCATGTGACTCAGAAAAAAACTGCTCCACTGCATCCCTATTTGCATGACACAGAGAAATTACATCTGAAAAATAGGATCTCTGGTCCATAAAGTTTATGCCACAATGCAGTTGTTAGCCTTTAAGGAGCCACAGGATTCTTGTTTTTTACTATATCCGGCTGCCTCTCTTGAAGGACAAAACCAGAAGCTGAAAAAGGCATCTGGAACATCCATCTAGCATCTTATTTTGCAGATGGTTTCAAATCAAAAGCAGCCCATTCTCCTCCTCCCCCCCCCCCCATCCCTGCCCTGTCCCACCCAAAAAAAGGAAAACATTTCTGGGAACTTCAAGTGAAATGAAGAGCGTGCCACTCCCTCCTGTGCATGAAAAAGAACCATAAATATAAGTAGATGTGTTCTTAAAGTTTGACAACTGATGGCTGCCTGGCTTGGTCTCCTGAACAGTATGTGCACGTTGATGCCTGTTAACATTTGACAAGGATCTGGAAATGAACTAAGAACATGGATTTTAGAAGTGGAGAACAGAACAGGTAGGGACATTGGGGATGGCTTTCTCAGGGCATATGGAACAATTCCCCCTTACCAGCAGAAACACTCCCCAGTGAGGGAATGATCTTCACCAATTATCCCCTCCCCCTAAAGGACCCAGCACCAGCTCCCATGTTGTTTTGGAGTGTCCCCTAACACACTGGATAGGAGACTGCATGGGGAAGGAGGCATTGCAGAGATTGCCTCCTTCCCCATTCTGCCAGCAGAAATCCTGTGCTGGATCAGACGCCTTCCATGGATCCACAGAAGGCAGTTCTGGTATCCATCGAGCATCAATAATAACTATTCATTCCAGTCCATTTTTGGTAGTCTGTCAGCATCCACCTCCTACGAAGTCTTCATGGTCAAGCAAGTTATTAACGGATAGGGAGAGTTTTGTGAAAATAGCTTTCTGTTCCAGTTGTCCGCCATTCTGATAATGTGAGGAGAGCTGCAATGGTCATGCTGCATATATATATATATATATATATATATATATATGTTTTCTTCCATCCCCACCCCTCCATAAACCCACAGTGGATTCACATGAAGGCCAAATAACATACCAGTCCACTGGGCTCATGCACAACTTCCACCCCACTGTGGGTCCACCCCGTTCTCATCAAATGGGAGAACACAATATCTCTATGGAGATAGGAAAAGTATTTCCTTTTGCCACCTGCCCTCAAAGGGTGAGCCTTGAAGATGTGGCAGGACTTGGGGAGAGCAGGGGGCAGAGCCAAAGGAGCTCAACCCTCTGCAGGCCAGATTGAGCCCCAACACAGAGCTGGATTAGGCCCACAGGTCAGAGGTTGTCCTCCTCTGCTCTACATGTATATGCCTTGCCCAAACAATCATCTGTCACTTTTTATGGCAGATTGCTTGGGAAGGTTGTCCACACCTAATTAAGCAACATATTCTACACACACATGGCAAGGGGTTATCTGAGGGCACATTGAAGCACTACATCTTCCACATGCCAGACTATTGCATGAATCAGTGCCACGGTCTTGTAAAAGTCTCTAATGCATCTTTGGTTTCGGTTGGCCATCTGTCCTACTTTACAGAGGACTGTCTTCTATTTGAAGGAGTGTCAGAGGACAGTCTTCTCTTTGAAGGCATCCCCTGTTTGAAAGGCTTTCATCCATTTAAAGATAAAGAACCCACCAGAAGAGAGATCAAGGGCCTTGAAGTTGTCCATCCACAGTTAACACCTGGACAGCAGACTGAGCAGGCACACAGGTCACCTGGTCACAATCTCCCCCACTCTGGTGAGACATATTTCTATTTAAATTGTAGAAATGACTTATAATGTGCATCTATACAAACGTGCATCTATACACTTATAGATGTGCATCTGTACACTTGCAAATGTTATGCAAATCTGTGTCTTCATTTGTCCTCATTTTTTGTTGATGCATAAATGGCCACCCTAATTTGGGTCCCTTCACTTTGCAATCACAGTTATCCAGAGCTAGGGTTGTTGTTTTTTCCCATTGGTCAAGTCGTCAAGCTTGTTTTGAATGCTTTCACATGACAGAGACTCCCTCTGCAAGAATTCGGTTTGACGCCTGGTTCTCCGATTATGCGCATCTTCTCGGAAGCACTTTATGGTTAAATGACTGTACGCAGGAGGTAATTGAGCGCACAACTGGTGGCCTTACCAGTTGTTTGAAATGCGCTTTAGAAGTAGTTAATGCAGAGAATCGCTTGTTCACATAGTCAAAATGCGCTTTAACGGGCCGCAACAAAATAAAACTCGCTATTTAACGCGCATTCGATAATGCGCATAATCGGATAGATAACGCGCCTCAACTCCCGATTTGCACTCCGCTCATGTAGAGGTAAAAATTTTAATGAGACTTGAAAGAGCTTTAAACCTCTGGTGTAGAGGCAGCTTCCACGTGGATTTTGCCATATGGGTGTGAGTAGAAAGTCACCATGCAAACAGAGAGAAAAAAATGGCCATAAGGTTTTGGTCTCCTTCCAACTTCTCTGTTTACATAACATCTTTGTGTGTGCACTTCCTGCTGACTTAAAAAGTATTGCTGTGCTCCCTTTAAAAGTCACTGTCACACCACAGCCAGATGCATTTCTGGTGGTGTTTTCAACGTGAACCTTAAAAAGATATGCAGTGCAATGCCTACTCAGAAGTAAGAGTTATTGCATTCACTGGGACTTACTTCAGGTAAGTGAGCATAAGATTGGAGCCTCAGTTAAGGAGGAAAGATGACTGTTGCACCAGTTGAGCATTATTCTTCATAATTTCTTCATTTATGTATGTATTGAAAATCCTTGTACGGTAGTAGGTTCACAAGAAGAAATTGCATCACAGAACTTTTTGGCATTAGTTGATTCTCTATATTTGCTGGGGAAATGAATGCTTGTGAATGGGGCCATTGTGCTGCTTGAATGAAGGCTATCCCTCTGAAGGAATAGTTATTAGACTATTTACTCAAGGAACAAATTAACCTCGCAAAGAAGAAAAATATACAACTGACTGTAAATTTTCTTATTGTTGAATTGCACACGACCTTTTTAAAAGACGGCTTCTAAATGCTTCCTGCATATTAGATCATACAGATATAAATAAGCAGAAAAAGGGAGACACTGGCCTTTTCCCCCCGGGTTGTCCCTGGGTGCTCCCTGTGCATCCAAATGCAGGGGGGATGGGCACGGGTTTCCCCAGGGATAAAGAAACCCTGGGAAAACCCAAAACTTTCAGTAGTCCTGGGACAATCCTGAGAACCGCGTGGAGTATGGGCGCCCGTCCTGGCTTCTTCCCTCTTCCCTGTGAGTAGCGGGGGTCTGCAAGAGGGAAGGAGCCGGGCTGGGGGGAGTCTAGGGGCATTGGAGTGGGGGGAGAGGGGTCAGGGTTTCCCCCCTCCCACTTTGGCATTGGAGTACAAGGCACGATCTACACTACTGCTTTAAAATGGTTTAAAATGGTTTATAACAGTAGTGACAACTGTTGGGGCCCAGGACACTCTCCATATACAGTTTTCAAAACATTTTCAAAGTGTTGCATCCTGCTTGGTGTAGATTGGTCCAAGTGCGCTCCTGACTTTGTCATTTAAAATAAATGGCGGGCATGACAAGCGCGACATCCTGTTTGCTTCCTGGACATCGCTCTCCATGTGTAGAAGTGGCTAATGATCCCGGAAGCAAGTATGTCCAGGATCGCCCCCAGGCCCTCCCCCTACACCCTTGGGTGTAGAAAGGACCAGTGACTGGCTTAGTAGCCATTTATTTTCCAGCTTAACTTTGTTCCTCTTTATTCAATCCACACTCACAGGACTGTACTACCTCAGAATGCATCTGGGGTCTGTTGTATTCAAGCACAGTGGGTCTACATGGCACTCTCCTCTAAAATACAACCCAGGACTCAGCCTGCCCCTCCCCAGTTCCTTGGACTTGGAGGGAACCTGCCATGGGCCTGTGTTAAGAGCATTGTCAGAAAGCTGCAGACGCCCCTTAGAAGAAGCCTGAATAAGTATCAAGATTCAACACCACAGGCTTTCTTAAAGAGGTGAGAGTTTCTCAGCGGTGTAGCTAGGGAAGGACCTTAGGGCCAATGTTCAGGCCCTCAGCCAAGGGGATCCCAAGATGACCATATAGAGAGTGGCACATGATGGAGACAACAGCAAACAGGCCTGTGTAAACACCTCAGCAAGCAGAGAAATACTGAGCGGTCACTCAACATTTACCTTTTATTAGTAGACTAGCTGATATGCCCGCCGTTGCTCAGGTCCATGAATAATGTTTATAACATTTATTTGATAAATAATGAATTTCTCTGCAACTTATTCAACTTTAGGGTTTTTTTATTGTTTTTTGTTTGGTTGAGTTCATAAACAGTTTTGTTAGAATAAATGGGAAATTGTGTTAATATGAACTGTATTTTAAATTAGAGCTTCATGATAAACCACATTTTTTGTTTGACCTGAAATGCCTACACCTCCCATCATGCCTTGGCTGGAGTAGCCGTCTAAACTTCAAAAACAATCAGGACACACAACACCCTTTTGACCAGCTAAAAAAGATGCAAACTTAAAAATATGTTTTCAAAATATACCCGACATTTCCCAGATATCAGTATAACATATAGTAGGGAAGCGGATCTCAGTGGATGTGAGGAACTGTTGCATGCATGTGCTCTGAAGTTATTATTAAGAAAAAAGGAAAGCAGCCAGAACACAGAATATTATTGGCATAATTTATTGTATAATATCTACATTTAACAGGTTTTGGCAGAGAGCCAGGATGGTGAAGGCCACGGGTGATTTGGCCCTTTTATCTGACATAAAAATATTTTAAATCCAAAATTTCATGTTTTTAGATTTTTCTGGTACATTGTACAGCCAGACCTATCAGCATGCCAGATTTCAAGTTTCTACCTGTTGTTGCTTAGACCCCCTAAAATATATGTCTGTGAGATAATCATCTTAAAGTAGCAAGCTGGTACTGGGCCTGAGTTAACCTTTAAACAAATTAAATTCATTCCTTTGTTTTCCTTTCTCGCCCTCATGACAACCCTTCAAGGTAGGACAGTCCTAGGCCTGTGAGGTAACTTTAAAACAAATTAAATTAGTTTTTAACCTCCCTCCCTCTCACCCTCAATGCATGGCCAAGGCTGCCTTGAAGCTGTCACCTTAATTTTCCTTGTCCCCACAGAAAACAAAAACTACAACTCCCGGCATGCCTTTTGCTGTGGTGCCCAACTTGCCCAATGGGAGTCCTGCTGCTAAAGCTCATGGGAAGTGAAGTCTGGCTGAGCCAGTAGGCTGACCATCTGAAAAGGAGGACAGGGCTCATATAACTTTAACAGTTGTAGAGAAAAGGGAATTTCAATCAGTGTCATTTGTATGCAATTAGTTCCTGGTGATATTCCCTCTTCATCACAACAGTTAAAGTTGCAGAGCCCTGCCTTCTTTTGTATATGGTCACTCTAGTATAGTGCCTGCACCTTTAACAGTTGTGATGAAGAGGGAATTTCACCAGGAACTAATTGCATACAAATGACACCTGCTGAAATTCCCTTTTCTCTACAACTGTTAAAGTTATATGAGCCCTGTCCTCCTTTTCAGATGGTCAGCCTATGAGCCAGTCCACACTACACTGTGCAATTGGTACTCATAGGTAGGCCATGAGGGAGCTGGCTGGCTGGCTGGCTGGCTGACTGACGGTTTGCTTGGTTGCCGTTGGCAATGGGCCTACTCCCAATGGGGCCTAGCAACTGAGGCAGCTGGCGCCAGGCACTCTCCCTTAAGGCCCAGGAGGACAAGCCACTACCAGATAATGGCTGACAAAGGCATTCCCTCCTGCCCAAGGCATGCTGGGAGTTGTAGGCATAAGCCTAGGTCCCTGAATAATGTATTGATCTTTGAACACCATCTGAGATGTGGTGTAAGACAACTAGAGAGCAGGCCATCTTGGTTGTGGCACCCTGCTTGTGGATTTCTGAGTAAAGTTTATGATTTTTATTTAAGAGCCTGACTATATCGTTGAGGCAGAAGAGTGCGTCTCACCCACCAAATGCTACAGCAGGAGCCTGTACTGAAGGGCCGTGGGCTGGGCTGGGCACTTCACCGACTTTGTCGGGTATGTTTCTGGGCATGATAGAGATTAGATGCCAGTCCCTGAAGTATCCTTTCTTTTTTTAAACAAAAAAAGCATTGTAAAGTTGGGGGGGCGGCTGGCTGGGTATGTACATAGTTCCGTTTGCTCATTTTATTATTTTATTGTAAAAATACATTGAATTAAATACAACATTATATGAGTGGACTTCCTCTTGCTTTCTTCCCGCTGCAGCTGCCCCATGTGACTCCCCAAATCTGCTTTGAAGGGTCAGCCAACCACCCAAGGAGCGATCTGGTCCACCGGTGATTTCTGTTCTGCTGGCAAATGGATCCAATTCTTTTTCTCTTTCTGCAACAAAATGCTGCTTATTCCCAAGCAAATGTGCTAAGCATCAGGGCAATGGAAGCAAACACCATCATGTTCCTGAATTCATTTTGAAGCCATGATTTAGGTGAGGGTTGGCAAACTGTCTTGGCTTTTTCCTCTGACATATCAGGAATGTAGAAGCAGTTGCAAAGTATGAAATGCCAAGGCGGGGACAGCAGAGACATTTTAATGGTGTATTTCACACCTGAAGTAATGCACATATCGATCTAAAAGGGTATCCTGCCAAACCATTAAGTCCAGAGGCTAAAATTACTTAGCTGCACCACTGGTCTAAGCCATGGTCTAACAAAGCTAATGGGGCACCCAATGGATTTCCTCACATTGGGTTTTGGGAAGAAACCTATTCTGCAGAAAGTGGGAATAAATATTTGCCTAACAGATCTAAAAAAACTGAGACATACTGAGCGTTGTCTCAACTTTTACTTTTTTTTTTTTTTGGTAGATTAATCTCATCCAGTTGATCCATTATAGCTTCTCCTGAAATGAAGGCTTACAGGTTTGTGCTTGTTAGTTGCATTGTAAACAGAGTTTCATTTATCCTGACTGTCAGATTTATGGCCGTGCGGCTTTAAAGTGAGGGACAAGATTCCATGCAAAGTCTTGCTGGAGTAAAAATTACATCACAATCTTATGTTTCTCAAAGTCTTGGGGCAAGTAAAGTCAAGGAATGCTCGAATAATGGTTTAAACAATAAACCTGGCAGCTATGGAATTGAGGATTATAGAGGGATGGGAATGCTTTTTATGGTTTCTATTAATGTTGTGAGACAGTGTGACGAGGCCTTCAAAGACAGCGCAAAGCAAAGCTTGAGAATTTCAAAAGCAAAATACAGACTGGAAAATATCTCTGGTCTCAGAGCCACACCGCCTCCTAGTGCTTTTTATCTCAAAGGGTGTTTCTCCAGTTAGTCCATTATAAAACCTGGAATGGACTTGCATACAGTTACATAGGATCTTCTGGGATCCTGGCCAAGATCAAGCATTGAATCCATCGTAAAAACTGCATCACAATTGTCCAAACTAATGGTGGGGGGAGAGGTTGGTTTTTAATAAAAATGAAAGGGTCACTTCTCTCATCTTGGCAGAATTCCCTGCCTCTCGCGGAAACTGCTTTGGAGGAGACAAGGCAAGAAGAATGAGTCATGAGGGAGCCTTCTCTATGAGTGGGTACTCTGGGCTACTGGAGATATAAATGTTCTAATTTGGTCCCAATCTGGCCCTCCAAGATTTCCCAGATGGCCATGCTCCTTCTCCTGGTCACGCCCCCTTCTCCCAAACATTACCATTTAATGATTTCCTGGCTTTGGAGCACTTTCTCCCCCATTCTATAAAGTTGAAAAACCTCTCCGAAGATTTAGTTACTGGGAGTAAGAGCTGTAAGCTAAAATACATTGATATTTGTTTGAACGTTTGGCCCATGCCTTTTGCCTTTAGCCCCACCCACCCCTGGAATGCAGCCCCCAAGAGCTTCTCTGAAATGGAATTTGACTCCAGGGCTGAAAGATGTTCCCCACTCCTGTTTTGTGCCTTACAGCACATCTACTGATGTTTCCCATGGCTCTATTCCCTCCCCATTATATGGACTGTTTGCACTCCGGGACCTCTACTCCCTTCAAAGGTAACGGCTGCCCTGTCCTGTTATCCCCTTAAAACATCACTTCCAAATGCCAATAAGCAAGATTTTCATGCCACCATTTGTAAAGATGCAACAGCGCATACAGCATGAAATTGTGCATTAACCATCAGATGTAGCCCCTGTGGATGTTCTACAGGGAAGGCAAAACACTCCGGATTCTATGAATGCCTGGCATTTAGAATGGAGTGGATCCTGTACCCTGTTTTTTTACATTCTTTGGCAGAGGGAGCATGGATAATTTCTCTGGGAAAGCTACCCAGGCCTTTTCGTCCCTTGTATTGCCGCATTTATTTTTGTTCCCAGGAGCTTACCCATTTTCACATTACTCTTGAAAGTAGCCTTGCCCAACCAAGTGCCGTCCAGATGTTTTGGACTACAACTGCCAGAATGCCTAGGCTGACCATATGAAAAGGAGGGCAGGGCTCATGTAACTTTAACAGTTGCAGAGAAAAGGGAATTTCAGCCGGAGTCATTTGTATGCAATTAGTACCTGGTGAAATCCTCTCTTCATCACAACAATTCAAGTTGCAGGCACTATACTAGAGTGACCAGATACAAAAGAGGCCAGGGCCCCTGCAGCTTTAACTGTTGTAATGAAGAGGGAATTTCACCAGGTACGAACTGCATACAAATGACACTGGCATACAAATGACCCAGGTGCATAGTAAAGAAGAGGTTACTTTTCTTCTTCCTTTGAACCTTAGAGATTAAGAAATGGGGGCTCCAACTAGTTTTAAGGCTCATCTTTCCCTGAATCCCTTAATCCCTACAAATTCTGGCACCGTTTCTTACTCACTTTGTTCATGCTTTCAGTCTTGAGTTTCTCGCTTGAAAATCACATTGACCTTCAACTAAAAGGCAAGGTTGTGTATGTGACACCTGATCTGTAAACACTGGAGTTCTGGTTGCAGCTTTTCAGGCTGCTTCCCACAGCTTCAGAACAACATGCTAAAGGTAAGGTATGTGGGTATTCTAGCAGGCTGAAATCCCAGAAATAAGACTTCACAAATTCTGCAATGCTTAACGCCATAAACTCAAGCTTGCTATATTCGCTGACACTAACCATGACTACCAAAATGACAATCACCTCTGCAACAACTGAGCTAGAGAAACCTCTTAAAGTCTCACTGTTCGTTATTCCCTGTGTAATTGGGGGAAAAAACTGTCTGGTGGGCCATCACTAAGTGGGGGTGGGGGGTAAGTGGAGCCCCACCTTTGTTCCTGACCCATCCTATACCCCCCATAAGAAAAATGATTTTTAAAAAAACTTGCATGTACTTCCAAGTCCACTGATGAGTCTAACTCTGCGGTTTCCGGGAAATAGTGGATTTGCTCATGCACAGACTGACATCTCTGTCTTGTCACTGGATTACACATATGCAAAGGAGAAGAGCCAAACTCTGTGCATGATCCTTCCTCTTCCTCTGTGCATGATCTTCCTCCAGGCTAACATATCAGGAATGCAGAAGTACCTGCAAAACATGAAACATGGAGGGGTTAATGTTAACTGTGTGCTTCACTACTTAAGTAATGCTCTATCTGAAGCCCCCACCTGTACAAGACCATCAAGTCTACAATTACACAGCTGCATCATTAGTCAGAGACAACCCTGCACCCAACCCTCTACTTTGCATTAACTTTCTTGCTTTAGTTTCCTCATTTTGTGCAGTGGGTTGCTGCTGTAGAAAACAGATTGAGTTCAAAGGAGAATTTTTTTGTATGGGTCAGACATCTCCCTCAACCTTTGCTTTGCTGTCCTGATATTAAACTCACATGTCTCCGTTTCCTTTTTCCATGCAATAGCTTGCAGGTCAGGAAGATAAATGTAGGTTCATAGTAGGGATGTGTATTGTATCGTTCCGATGTCCAATAACGAACCGATAAGGTCATTATGGGACATCCGATTAAAGATAACGATAAACATTCCTGGAGGCCATATCTGATTGGATCCGAAATCCGTATGTCCAATAACTATCGGACATATAGGATTATCGGACCGCCAGTTTAGGGCCGGCCCTCCCTCCCCCCTGCTTGCTCTCCGTACCTGGGCCTTGTCTGCCGCTGTCCGCTGCTATCCGCTGTGCCAGAATACTGAGAACTACGCTTTGCAGCCTAGTTCTCAGTAGAGCGATGACATTCCAGGTGACGTCATCACCTGGCGCATCATTGCTCTACTGAGAACTAGGCTGCAAATCCTAGTTCTCAGTAGTTCCTAGCAGCAGACAGCAGCAGACAAGGCCCAGGTAAGGGGGACCCCGCCCTCCCCACCTCGTGCTCCTTACCTGGGCCTTGTCCACTGCTGCCCACTGCCGTCCGTTGCTAGGAACTACTGAGAACTAGGCTTTGCAGCCTAGTTCTCAGTAGAGCAAGGGCACGCTGGGTGATGATGTCACCTAGAGCATAGTCGCTCTACTGAGAACTAGGCCGCAAAGCCTAATTCTCAGTAGTCCGGAGCAGTGGACGGCAGCAGAAAAGGCCCAGGTAAGGGTGATCCCTCCCTCCCCCCTCACGCTCCTTACCTGGGCCTTCCCCGCCACCACCCCATAGTACTGCTAAACAGGCTTTCCAGCCTGTTCGTCAGTACAGAGCCATGCCGAGTGATGACGACATCACTCGGTGCTTCTCTGTACTGATGAACAGGCCGGAAAACCTGTTCAGGAGTTCTACGGGGCGGTGGAAGTGGAGGTGGTGGTGATGACGGGTAAGGAGCGCGAGTGGAGGGAGGGAGGGAGGGAGTGCTTTCTTTCCCCCAATGCAAACCTATGGGGGAAAACACTGTTATCGTATTGGAACTTCCGATATTTATCAGATTTTGGATCTGATCAAATCCAGGTACCCTCTAATATGATCAGACCCCAAAAAAAATTATGTCGGAATTTCCGATAATGATATGATACAATAATTTCGGCTGTGCAAATCCCTAGTCCGTAGTACTGTTTTTATGGTGTTCTTTTATAAGTCAAAGACAACTCTTCCAATCCTCAACTTTGCACTCATCCTACAGTTGGCCCTGCTTACTGTGACTCCTTTGCGCTGCCTATCATTAGGTGTCCTGCCTTCTACCCTACCAGATCCAATCAGTACCAGCCTCCACTGGCCTCTGATGCTTCTAGTGAACTGCTAACAATCACAGAATAATCTCCTTAACACCCCAAGAAACTAGGGATGTGCACTGGATCGGACCCGATCCACGATCCGAGTCCGGTCCAGTGGGAAATCGGATAAATTATCCGATTTCCGATCCCGCAGCTGGATCGGCCGATCCAATCCGAACCGGTCCGAAAAAGCTCCGAACCGGTTCGGCGGATCGGCGGATCGGCGGGCGCCCACCGGCGCCCACCGCCGCTTCCATTGGCGGGCGCCAGCGGGCGCCCGCCGATGAAAGTGGACAGCGGGGGGGGGGAGGAGGGGGGCACTTACCTTCTCGGCCCGGTGGCTCCCGTCCGGCGCCGGAGCCTACTACTACTAGCAGGCTCCGCGGCCTGCTCTAGGGTGGCGCGCCGGGTGATGTCATCACCCGGCGCGCTACTCTAGAGCAGGCCGCGGAGCCTGCTGGTAGTAGTAGGCGCCGGCGCCGGACCGGAGCCACCGGGCCGGGAAGGTAAGGAGGGGGTGCGTGGAGGGGAGGAGGGGGCGCGCGGAGGGGGGAGGGGGGCCCTTACCTTTCCGGCCCGGCGGCTCCCGTCCGGCGCCGGCGCCTACTATTCCCAGCAGGCTCCGCGGCCTGCTCTAGGATGGCGCGCCGGGTGATGTCATCACCCGGCGCGCTACTCTAGAGCAGGCCGCGGAGCCTGCTGGAAGTAGTAGGCGCCGGCGCCGGACGGGAGCCGCCGGGCCGGAAAGGTAAGGAGGGGGTGCGTGGAGGGGAGGAGGGGGCGCGCGGAGGGGGGAGGGGGGAGGGGGGCCCTTACCTTTCCGGCCCGGCGGCTCCCGTCCGGCGCCGGCGCCTACTATTCCCAGCAGGCTCCGCGGCCTGCTCTAGGATGGCGCGCCGGGTGATGTCATCACCCGGCGCGCTACTCTAGAGCAGGCCGCGGAGCCTGCTGGAAGTAGTAGGCGCCGGCGCCGGACGGGAGCCGCCGGGCCGGAAAGGTAAGGAGGGGGTGCGTGGAGGGGAGGAGGGGGCGCGCGGAGGGGGGAGGGGGGCCCTTACCTTTCCGGCCCGGCGGCTCCCGTCCGGCGCCGGCGCCTACTACTCCCAGCAGGCTCCGCGGCCTGCTCTAGGATGGCGCGCCGGGTGATGTCATCACCCGGCGCGCTACTCTAGAGCAGGCCGCGGAGCCTGCTGGAAGTAGTAGGCGCCGGCGCCGGACGGGAGCCGCCGGGCCGGAAAGGTAAGGAGGGGGTGCGTGGAGGGGAGGAGGGGGCGCGCGGAGGGGGGAGGGGGGCCCTTACCTTTCCGGCCCGGCGGCTCCCGTCCGGCGCCGGCGCCTACTACTCCCAGCAGGCTCCGCGGCCTGCTCTAGGATGGCGCGCCGGGTGATGTCATCACCCGGCGCGCTACTCTAGAGCAGGCCGCGGAGCCTGCTGGAAGTAGTAGGCGCCGGCGCCGGACGGGAGCCGCCGGGCCGGAAAGGTAAGGAGGGGGTGCGTGGAGGGGAGGAGGGGGCGCGCGGAGGGGGGAGGGGGGCCCTTACCTTTCCGGCCCGGCGGCTCCCGTCCGGCGCCGGCGCCTACTACTCCCAGCAGGCTCCGCGGCCTGCTCTAGGATGGCGCGCCGGGTGATGTCATCACCCGGCGCGCTACTCTAGAGCAGGCCGCGGAGCCTGCTGGAAGTAGTAGGCGCCGGCGCCGGACGGGAGCCGCCGGGCCGGAAAGGTAAGGAGGGGGTGCGTGGAGGGGAGGAGGGGGCGCGCGGAGGGGGGAGGGGGGAGGGGGGCCCTTACCTGCCCGGCCCGGCGGCTCCCGTCCGGCGCCGGCGCCTACTACTACCAGCAGGCTCCGCGGCCTGCTCCAGGGTGGCGCGCCGGGTGATGTCATCACCCGGCGCGCTACTTGAGAGTAGGCCGCGGAGCCCGCTGGTAGTAGCCGCCGGCGCCGGATGTGCCGAGAAGGTAAGTGGCGGGGAAGGGGGCTTACCCCCCCCCCCGGAGCCGTCCGCTTCTATCCGCTGGCGCCCGCGGGCGCCAGCGGATGGAAGCAGGCGGCCCCAGGGGGGGTAGGGAGCGCGGGGGAGGGGGTTTACCTGCCGGGGCCGTCCACAGCGGACGGCCCCGGGGGGGGGAGGGAGTTAGGCCCCCCCTTACCCACCCGCCGCCATTTTTTCCTCATAGACTTGCATTGCAATGCAAGTCTATGGGGAAAAAAATGGCGGCCGATCCAAAAATGTACGATTTTTGGGTCGGGATCGGACTCGATCCGGTCCGGGGGGCCTCCGATTTTGTCCGAACCGGTCCGGGACAAAATTGGAGGTCCCGATCCGGGTCCCGATCCGATCCGGGGGGTCCGTGCACACCCCTACAAGAAACTTCAAATTCAGTCATCCCCATATAAAGTTCCAGTGCAGTGGGGTTTTCTCAGACATTGTCATGAACAACAGCACAAACAATTAAACTAAGGGCCCATCTACACCTGTCTCCCTTTGGGGAATGGGGAGGGATTATCATGGAGTTTTCCACTTCTGGGATCATCCCTCAGGGACCACAAGCCAGTGAGTTGTCCCAGAAGTAAAGAGGAATATTCTAGGGTGCCATTTTTTTTTAAAAGAGAGAAGACATTTGTGCAATTGCACAGATGTGTTCCTACACAAAGGAACGGTTTTAAAAAAAACTTGGCGCTGGAAGACACCGAGCACCATCCCAAAGATGGCAAAAATGCTCTCCCCCTCATGCCGATGCCCATGGACTCCCCCCGCACAGCTGAGCCCCACTACTCATGGGGAAGAGGGAGAACCCTGGGAGGGAGAGCCACACCACCTGCAAAGCTCGGGATGGTCCCGAGATGGCAGGAAAAACTGTGGAAAAAGCAGTCTCAACTATCCTGGGAGAACTGAATGCTCACCCCTGGTTCACTCCAGGATCAGCTGTGCATCATTTGAATGCACAGGGACAACCTAGTGACCACCTTGGGATAGATGGCAGGTGTAGACAAGCCCTAAATGGTGGGAGAATCAGGAATTAAAAAAGGAAGTCCTTCTTCACAAGTTGCATCATTAAACGGTGGAATTCACTTCTTTAACATATGGTGATGGCACCCAACTTGGATGGCTTTAAAGGGGGATAAGACAAATTCACAGAAAAGAAGGCTGTACATTACCTCTGGTATGAGAGGCAGTATTGGGAACACAAGCAGAAGGGTGCTATAGCCCTCATGTGCTGCCTGTGGGGTTGCCAAAGGCATCTCATTGGCCACTGTGGGAAGAGAACGCTGGACTAGATATGCCTGTTCTTAAATAAGACTTTGTTATCACAGCCTAAGAATCAGTCCTGCCCAGCTTCCATGCATGTTTAGGCATTTTATACTTATTAACTAGAGCCACATTACTCACCTTGTGTGAGAGTTATTAAATCAAATCAAAACTGGAGGTGCCAGGGATTGCACCTATGACCATCTACATGCAAAGCACCTTGAGTTGAGTGTTGCGCTTCAATGGAATATTGAAATATGCTCTTCTCAGTTCCAATCAATATTGCCTTCCCCCACCTGAGGGCCAAACCACATGGCACCATGATGTTCGATGCTTTTGTTTTTAAGCAGCATGATTTATTGTGCCATTTTTATTTTCAAGGAAAGGCAACCCCTGGGCCCCGATCCCCATTAAGACTGAAAAACCTAGGCCACATTCTTGCCCAAAATCCTCCCTCCCTTTTGGGAGCATAGAGGCGTGGGAGAGGAGGTTTCTACCAGAAACATGTGCAGGATCCAGATCTGGATGAGGAGCAGAGTTCCAGATTGGAGTTGAGTGGCTGCTTTTCCTTCAAACTAAAAGTACCAGTGTTAAGAATGTGTTAATTCAATATGTAGTGTAGCTCTCACCCAGGTGAAGGTCATGTCAGTTGGCTAGCAGCACATTGGAATAGTTCATTGAAATAGAGCACTAAGCTCAAGATGCTTCACTGTCCTGCTATGACTGAACCCAGACTCAGAATTAGAGCAGTTTACAGGGCAAGGCAATAAAGCAGGCAAATGGTCATGCATAAAATTTCCAGTCCACCATGAGGTCAGGCAAAGGTCAAAGCACAGTTAAGCAGTAAGTTTAAGGTCAGGCAAAGGTCAAAGCACAGTCTAGAAGCAGAGTCAAACAGGAGTCCAAGGGTCAGGAGCACAGAAGATCAATCACAAAGCAAGGTACAAGACACAAAAGCTGATGAACAATGCTGTTCTACCACTGGGTAGGATAAAGCTGGAGGCTTATATAGTAAGAGCTTCCTGAGCCCCATCCAGGGCTCAGCTGCAGTGCAATACAAGTCCTCTAGTAAAGTACTACTCAGGAGCAGAGCTTTTCTCCTAAAGGGTTCTCCTTTGTAATCAAGCACTTCTCAGAGGAGACCTGTTGGCCTGCCTCTTGAAATGGTGACTCTCTTGGGGGCAAGGTAGTTGCCCAGCCTCTGCCTCAGAGATGGAACTCCTCTCCTTCTGCAGGGATGGAAAATAAGTGATTTCCTCTGAAGGTGCAGGCTCCCCAGATCTCCTGACATGGGTGGCTCCTTGGCACTATCTTAGCTCCACCTCAGGGGAGGATTCCTCCAGCAGGGGCATGACATCTACATGCAGTCGCTCGCAGGCTCAATCCCTTTTGTCTCCAGTTTGATTTGATATTTGCATGCCACTTTTCCTGCAGGAACTCAAAGCATCTCACAACAATAATAAGCATCCAAAACATAGGGGTGTATCCAATGTTAGTCCCACTTAGAGGAGACTCACTGACATGAATGGAACTTCAGTTAGACCAACATTGGATACAATTCATAGAAATAACATTCCTGACCATAGCAATATAATATCAGAAGCACAATAACATATCCATAATGTGAGAATATACCATTCAAAAACAGCCAAATACAAAAATGCATTACAATAATTCAAAAATACTCTGGTACAAAAAATACATTACTTTCCCACTTAAATCTAAATGCAATAAATGGGCAGCATGTCATGGTGAATTTAAAGGACACACTTTAGGTATGAATTCAAAGAACATGCTATGTTCAAAGAACAGAGCAGGTAACATATCTCTGCCAGACATATACAACATCAGTTGGAGACTGGGGCATCCTTACTCTCCCCCCTTCCCCTCTTGGACTCCTGTGGAAATTATAATTGAACCATAACCTGGAAATTAAAATAAGGCTGCAATCCTAAGTATATTTATCTAAAAATTAACACAGTTAAAACATCAACAAGTCTTACTAAAAATAAAATATGTCTAAGATGGAAGCAATCATGTGAAATATACCTTTATTTCTCTTGCAGCCACAGAAATCTGATGTGGGACAAAGCTCTCGGCAGGGCACTTTGCCCTGCTCCATTTTTGTGGTGCCACCCATCAGAATAGACCAGTGTTCCCCAACCTGGTGCTTTCGAGATGTGCTGGACTACAATTCCCATAATTCAGTGCAACACATCTGGAGGGCACCAGATTGGAGAAGGCTGGAATAGACAATTCTTGGCTAGATGCATAACTAGTCTGACCAAGTATAAGGCAGCTACCTATGTACTGTTCTTGGTCTTGATTTTTGCATTGATATTTTACTGTTCTTGTCTTATGGCCAAACAAATAAAAAGCACCCACCACAATACATGAAGTTGCCTTTTCAGCAATTGTTCTATTAAAGTGCCTGACTTGGGATGTACTTTTCTGCCAATGTGGCATCTGCAGGCATTGCTGGTTTCACTTGTGAGGTAAATCATAAGATAATACTTTATCCCATTTGAAATTTTGCTCCAGATATTCTTGGGACAGATAATTCACTCTCATAATGAAAGAAGATAAAATCCAATAAAGACAAGTACAGTTCCTTGTGGCACAAAATATTTTGTATTTTGTTAAAACAAACTCATCAATGTCAGTTTTATTATGTCAGAAACACTTATAAGTGTTCCAGTAAAATTTTCTTCCAACCTAAGAATGGCTTCACCCACTTTGCTCAGACAGCCTGTTTTCAATTTCTTCCAATCCAGTGTTTTAGAGAATTTCTCTGGGCCCCATCTACATCAGGGATTTACTCCAGTGCTACTGCACCACACGCACTGTTGGGGCACATGACGTTTCTTATCTCTGCAGCAACTGCAGGGTTTCATGCCATAAAATGTGCATTTTGCAAAGCCATTTTATGATGGATTTTTCCATTGCGCCAGCTTCAGTGTGGGTTGGGAGTCTGTATAAACTCAACTGGCGATACTGGTCTTGGCACTGGAGGGGCGGGAGATTCAGCGCTGATAGGAGGAAGGGAAAGTTGCATCATATCCAAAGAAATGGACTTGTGTATGATCGTGCTGTGTTTTTCCCCAAATGAGCCTTAAAGTCAGCACGTTGCTGTGGGATGACATTTGTTCTTTTGAAATCTCCACTTCCGCCCTGGAAACAGCCCACTAAACATGTCTATTCTGAAGTAATTCACATTGACTTCCATTGCACTGCACTTTTCTGGAGGGACAAACCTTCACATAAGGTTAATGACTTTTTTTTTTAGTTAGTTTGCTGATGCTGCGAAACTCCACCCACATAAGCCTGCACTAATGCTGTTTCTCATGCAGTCTGCCATGCAAAAGTTTTTATTTTTTCTTCTATACTCTGCTTTAATTGGCTGCATGAGCCACAGGAGAAGCAAATCCATTTTCATGAAAATGCAGTTTTAAACTGAATTGCATTGGAAAGCGTCTCCGTGTAGATGGGGCCCTAGTTTATTTATTTGCTTGTTTATTAACAGTCATATGCATGTCTACGCAGAAGTAAGCCCCACTGAGCTCAATGGTCCTTCTCCCAGGTAAGTGGTATAAGATAGGATTGCAGTTTTAAAAGATTAAGCTTTCGTGGTGGATTACGAAAACAAGATTAAATACAAAAAGATAAAATACATAATTAGGATAAAATTTTACAAATGTGATTGAATAATATCTGTCTAATATGTTCTGAATCGCAGGCACCTGATACCACACTAGTTAGAAAAACACTCTCTAAAGGTAGCCTCATAATGTGACTTGAATATGACTAAAGTTGTGTGACAGATACAAACTGATTGCATCAACATGTAATAGTCGATATATGATCACTTCAAGAGATAACCTTTGAGGTATTAATTCTAAAGAAACATATCAGATTGAATAAGAACGTAAGAAGAGCCATGCTGGAACAGACCAAGGGTCCATCTAGTCCAGCATTCTGTTCAGACAGTGGCCAAACAACTATCAATAAGGAACCCACAAGCAGGACACAGTGCAGCAGCACCCTCTCACCCATGTTCCCCAGCAACTGGTGTATATAAGCTTACTGCTTTTGATACTAGTTCTAAACTAAGTTAGTTTCACTTCAGTCACATTGAAATCAAAAGGTCAAGTCAGTCAAAATGACCAACTAAAGTCCCATTGGTTTCAATGGAACTAAAGTGTGCTAATTTACTTTTCATCTAAGCCATAAAGTTATTCACAGTGTCCAATAAGACCCTCCCATAGAACCACTTTCTGGTAACTGTTTTTTTTCCTCTTCAAAAATACCCCTTTCTTATCTCCTCCCATGGAAAATTTCAGCTCAACACCAAGCAACTCTTCAAGCTTCCAGGAACAAACTTAGGCCAGATCTACACGAAGCAGATATAGCACCATGAAAGCAGTATGAAAGCGGTATATAAAAGGCAGAAGCCACACTACTGCTTTATAACAGTATTGAAGTGCACTGACAACTGTTGGGGCCCATTGACACATACCATATACCACTATATCCTGCTTGGTGTGGCTCCTGCCTTTTATATACTGCTTTCAGACCACTATACCCTGCTTGGTGTAGATCTGGCCTTAATCAGCCAAGGTTCAGCCATCAAAATTTCCTCAGCTCCACCTCACTCTATTAGTCTAGAGAAACACTGCAACGGATTCCCACCACTTACGTATGTTTGAGTAGCTGGGTGCTTAAAATTTGTGGGAATCACTAAACTTCCAATGATGCCAGGTATGTTGTTGTTGTTGTTGTTATTATTATTATTATTATTATTATTGAGATTTTCATACTGCTGTCCATATTTAAAAATATCTTGAGGTTTGTTAGTGCATAATGATATGGATTAACAAGCAATTAAAATGCATAATAATTGCTAAAGTATGTCTATAAAACATTAATAAAACATTTAAACCACTGTAACACATAATAACAAACAAACAGACTAAGCAGCATACTCACTCAGGGAAGGTCTGGATAAAGAAATGGGTCATATAAAGTATTTATTCATTCATAATACATTAATGTTTAGAGACCGTTTTTACAAGGTTTTTTTTCTTTATTGATCTATCCCTACAACTTAAGACCTTTGAAAACTGGACCAACTTCAATATCCTGTCTGGATTAGATAGAAATGATGTGCACACAAAGAACCTACAGGTCATGATGCACCAGGTCATAAGCAGCTTTGTTGTAATTTATCGCTGGGAATAGTCATTTGATCAAGATCTATTAAGGTGTGGCTTTGGGTTGGGGGAACAAGGTTCAGGAGCCAAGAAATGTGTGTCAGAGACAGAAGCCTGATCTTGATCAACCAGGGCCTATGACGGAGCATGCACCAAGTGATGCCAACAGTGAGCTGAAGCCAAATAATATATCCAAAGGCAGCAGCAAGAAGGAGAGAGATGTGAGACTAGGCAAGGAAAAAAGGGTGTGTGCAAGAAGAAAACGGTCATTAAGGAAGTGACACATAAGATCATTTGCATTTCGTAAAATTTATTGACCATTCCTGTCTGGCAGACTCAGATTAAATTTAGCTCACACAGGTTATGTTTGCATGTTACACTAGTGTGATAATAAGCTGGAAAGTGCTGCAGCGTGCCTCAAGCCCATATAGCTGAGAGAAGGTGTTCAGAACCTTCCACTACTACTTACACACAGCTTCCCATGTCATCTGAACTGGGAACTGTGGTTTACATTTAGCTTGTTTAAAACTAAGGGCCTGTTCAGATGACACACTAAGCCACCTTGGATTGTTCAAAAATGTGATCCACCATGGGTTAGCATGTTGTGTGGCAGCGGAATTCCCTCCCCATCATGGGTCAAATAGCCACGCCTGCTAACCATCTTCTGCAAGATAGTTATCAGGCATCCATGGTGGCTCCTGTGTTGTGCAGAGGATGTTGGGATATACAGTTAAACCGCATGGAGGTAATTAAACTAACTACATAGGAGGAGGGGGGGTAGCAGAACCACAGGGAGTGGTATGGTTCCCATTCTTGTGGTGTGCCCGCTCATTGTGGTTCTGTTGCCCTTCCCCTCTGTGTAGTTCCCCTACCCACTCACCCTCCGTGCCTGAGGAATGCTGGGAGTTGTAGGACTTTTTTCTGTCTAAACATGCATGGGATTGCACCCTAAACCAATTGCTTTGTGAGAATCGCTCCTTTGCTAGAGAACTTCAAGCAGCCTCTAGTTAGAGGCTCAAATAGACATTACTTTAAATCTGAGTCTAGCAGCTACATCTCCCCCCCCACACACACACACATTTTTACTCTACAGTATATAGAGTGCCTACAATATAGATAATGAGCCAAGTGTGAAGCGTAGGGGGGCTTTTAAGATCTGGATCAGGGCCCTGTGTCTACTCTAGAGTAAATGTGGGGGGTAGTTGCTAGATACAGTTTAAAGTAATGTCCATTTTGGCTCTTATCCTGGACTTCCTGCAGTGGGGATTAGACTTAAATAGGCTGACCATATGAAAAGGAGGACAGGGCTCATGTAACTTTAACAATTGTAGAGAAAAGGGAATTTCAGCCAGTGTCATTTGTATGCAATTAGTTCCTGGTGAAATTCCCTCTTCATCACAACAGTTAAAGTTGCAGGCACTACACTAGAGTGACCATATACAAAAGAAGGCAGGGCTCTGCAACTTTAACTGTTGTGATGAAGAGGGAATTTCACCAGGGACTAATTGCATACAAATGACACTGGCTGAAATTCCCTTTTCTCTGCAACTGTTGAAGTTACATGAGCCCTGTCTTCCTTTTCATATGGTCAGCCTAGACTTAAATGGCCTCGAAGGCCCTCTTCAATTCTGTGATTCTTATTTATTTCCAATCATATATATCCCTCCTGAATGTGTCTGGGTTTCTGAACAGATACTTTCACACAGATGAGATAGCTGAATATAACAAAAACTTTATTTTTTCCCAAAGTGAGACTTGCCAGCCTGCTGCAAACTCTTCTACCTTCCAACATGCTTATTACTTCTGAGTAAACAGGCATAGAATTGAACTAACAGTAGACCTTAGATCCACCAAAGCAGATTTTATATTACGTTCATATGCTTTGTAATCCAAATCTTTTCACGTTCAAGTTTAACCCAGACTTGCCCTTTCTCTAGAGACCCATGCAAACAAAGAATGCTGAGGCTCAGACTTTGGTGAGTATCCAAGTGGATAGAGTTACATCTCTTTGGATAGTCACTGGTTGCTCTTTTGCACGTAACAGGTGCTGTTTCTAGCATGCGGAAGAGTCCTCTATTTTCCTCTGTGCACACCCTTGATATCTGAAGTATGTGCTAGGGACAAGTGAGGATTTGATTTCAGTTTGGTGTTGAAAAGAATTTACCCAAATTCGCAAAGTTCACCATATTCAGGACAAAAAGATTTTAAAAACAACAAATGTGGGAAAAACCGAAACTGACGGATTCGTCCATCCAGGCCCAGAGCTTTGAGTGCTTAGCTCTTAAATGTCAGGGTTTGAATCCCTGTTTTGTCATCCATGTTAGTGATGAATTAGGGTTGTCATCTCCTTTTTTTTCTTGCAGTCTCCTCAGTTTTAACAACTTCACGGCAGGTACAACATGGTCCACTCCATGCAGGAATAGCTGAATCTGTTAAACTGGTGCGGATGGATGAGAATTTCATTTTCAGTTCACTTTTTTATCATAATTTAGCAAAATTCACAAAGTTCTTTATTTTCAGGAAAGAAAGAACTTCATATTTAAAACACTGAACGCAAAATTGACAGATTTGCCGATCCCTAGTGAGTGCATAGATAGTATCTTAAATATATAATTCAAAGTTGGGAGTGAGATGGTAATGCAGATCCCACAAATACCAACAGTTTTCACTACAATTCAATCGGGAGTTTATGTCCATAAAGTTTTTTCTTTGGCCTCCTCCACACAAGACGTTTAATGAGCCTTGAAGGCTCATTAAAAAATTTACCTCCACAAGCACGGAGCGCAAAACAGGCGTACAGGCGCGTTATCTCCCCGATAATGCACATTTTCGAACGCGCGTTAAATAGCGACTTTTATTTTGCTCCAGCCGTTAAAGCACATTTTCGCGGTGTGAACAAGCGATTACGTGCATTAACTGCTTGTAAAGCGCTTTTTGGACATGAATTAATGCGCTTCGCCGCCTCTCGCCGCCTCCGGTGCAGAGGGATTAGGAGTAAAAGCGCCTCCGCGATAATGCGCATAATCGCGGAACCGGGCGCAAAAACGCATCCTTGTGGAGGGGGCCTTTCTTTCTTTTAAAAACCAGGCCATCTTCTATGTCAAAAAGGTCAAGTATAATTAAACAAACATAATTAATTGCAAATTGGAGCAAAATGAAATATGAACACACACAAAAAGTCTCTGTACACCTTTTTAAACACAGGTGCAGGCCAAAGTACAGTGATATGCCAGTAACATACAGCATCTAAACAAATCAGGGACAGACTATGGACCAAATTGGCATCTATTTCCCTACCTGTCTACTGCCATGGGCAACTCTCTATTGCCATGAGTCATGTGTGCTCATTGTTATACCTCAAGATTCAAGTCATCGATGGATCAGAATGAGGACGTTACAGCGGCACCCCTGGAGTTTACACCAAGGACAGATCCACATCAAGCAGGATATAGCACTGTGAAAGTGGTATAAAAGCAGTATAAAAGAGGCAGGAACCACACCAAGCAGGATATAGTGGTATATGGTATGTGTCAATGGGCCCCAACAGTTGTCAGTGCACTTCAGTTCCACTCTAAAGCAGTAGTGTGGCTCCTGCCTCTTATATACCGCTTTCATACCACTCTCATAGTGCTATATCTTGCTTTGTGTGGATCTGGCCCAAGAATATTGTATTTAATGAAGTTTTGTAAGGGTAAAAGATGTAATACTTTGAATGTTTCAATAAATGCAGTTAGTTAAGATAAACCTTTCATTAGATTTAACTTTTTTCCAGAAACTGCATCCCTGGGGAACCAATTGGCTGATATAAATGTCAAATGTTGACCCATTCATGAAGGTTGCTATGAGGAAAGATTTCAGCTTTTATGATATTGGCTAATAAAGTTTATAAAGCTCTAGATTTGTTAGAGGAATATTAAATAATGTCTCCTCTGGTTGGCAACTCAGTGCTATGCCATATAAAGGCTTGCAGATGAGGAACTGGAATGCAGTGTTGGATGAGTGATTCCTGGAGAATTTGTGCTGCACCTACTTAAAGAGGTTTGACAAGTTTTCATAGGAGAAATCATTAAAGAGACTGTATAGAACAGAAAATGTTCCTTTCCATTGAGTTGGATCCAAATTTAGTCATAGTTAGAGTATTCCCATTGAAATCAAGCTCTAAGTATGGTTAAATCTGGATTCAACTTATCATCTTTTTGTCTTTGTTGTTTTTGGTATCACAAATCAAAAGCCTGATGTCTCTTTTGCTAGTCTTTTCCTTTTGTTCACCTCCTCCCTCTGATGGGAATCATTTGGTATTGCTGCCTCCTATATTATTATTGTATTAATGTTGTTCCCCACCATCGAAAGGGAGATCCCGAACAGATTAATCATGAGGATTGGCCCTTTTTCCCGGCAGCGTCCCCTCTGTGTGTCCAAATGATGCACAGGGGATCCCGGGAGCAGGCAGGGATGATCCCTCCATTTTCCCAGGATAACTGAGACCTTGGTTATCCCGATTTTACCCACGGTCCAGAGACGATCCCGAGGACCGCACGCGGTGTGGGCGCCCGTCCCAGTTTCTTCCCTCCTCCATGTGAGTAGTGGGAATCAGCAGAGGGAAGGAGCTGGGCTGGGGGGGAATTCAGGGCATCAAGGGTGGGGGGGAGCGGGGTCGAAGTTGTAGAGAAAAGGGAATTTCAGCCAGTGTCATTTGTATGCAATTAGTTCCTGGTGAAATTCCCTCTTCATCACAACAGTTAAAGTTACATGAGCCCTGACCTGGATTTTATCTGGTCACCCTAATGTACACAGACAGATGTAAATCATTCTCCAAATATAGGAAGCAAATTTAGGCAAGTTTAGGCATACACACACACACACAAGAAAATCCTACAATTCCCATGCTGGCTGGGGAATGGAGTTAAAGAACATTTTTTCTGTCTAAACATGCATAGGATTGCTAACTTATTGTGATATTCTAATTAGAAGAAGATTGTATTTTTGCAGCTATATTTTTCTCACATATACTACATAATTTTTGTAGCCATATGTTATGCTCCACCCAATCCTCCATATCTGCAAATGTCACAAGACAAATTAATTAAGAAGAGAACCATGTGTTAAAAGGGGAAAAAACAGCAAGTGGGTTAACTTGCTGTTAAATAGTTTATATTATTTTCTACACATCTGCATAATTAATGTGACTTTCAGGCAAATCCTATGTGTTTTTACTCCAAAGTTAGTTCAATGGGTCTTCTTCCCTAGTAAGTGTGTTTAGGACTGCAGTTTTAGTCAGGTGAGCCCATCCTTAAAAGGAAATATTTCTGTACACAGAGTCTAGTAAAGCTCTGGAATTTGCTGCCACAAAAGGTTATCGCAAAGACAAATAAGGCAGGACCAGCATAAACAGTAACCTTTGCAGTTATGCAACCGAGTTAATGACATAGGTAATCAAATGTCACTCTTCATAGCTGCAGTTGATCGCCTGAAGCAGGGTGAGAAGAGGGGATTTTTGCCCCATGTACAGAATTTCATAAAAGTCTAGGTGCTTTCTTGGGAGTTTCCCACCTTCAAAAGCCTCAGGGATACTGTTTTAGGGTCACCTATGGTCAAAAATGGATCAACTCTTCCTATAGATGACTGCAAATAGTTCTAGGTAAAAGATGAACTGTGCTCTCTATATATTTAGTACTCTTCACTCAAAATCTCTCAAAGAACCTATTCAGTAATTCTATTAAGTCCATGTATGACAGAAAAGTATTATTGCTAATTTACAGGAAATTACTGCACGAACCAATACATGGGGTTCCATTGAGTTCAATGGGGACTTACCCCTGGGTACGTCTGGATAGGTTTGCAACTTAACAGCACAATACTATGCATGTCTACTCAAGTGTATGTCACATTGAGTTCAGCAGATATAGATGGGCATAGAATTGCAGCATGACTGTGCAATCCAATGCATGTTTTCTTGGCAGAAGTCCCATTGTGTTAAATGGGGCTTTCTCCCTTGTGTTTTTAGCTTTTGTGACTTAACCATGGTCATACAAGGAGCTGTGGCAGCATCAAGAATAAAATCCATGGCCCAGGATTCAAAGACTTGTGAATTAGTTCCATGAGCATAAGAAAGTTTAGATGTATTTTTCTCAAACATCACCCTCTGCCCTCATTAATGGTTGAGACACTGCTTTTGAAAAGAGTCAAACTAGCTCAGTTAAATATGTAGTGTGCAGCTCACAAAAAAAGCCCCTTACATCTCTTTTCTAAGAAAACAAGGGGCACAGGGGAGGGATTATGCAGAGGTCTCCATTTTCCTCTCGTCCTGCTCTTTCTAGTACTGCTTCTGAGACACACAATATAATCCACTAGCTAAAACAAAATAGAATTTTTTTCTATCTCTGTGTTATATAATTCCCTACACACATAGAAATAGCCAGTTGGACTCCTCCTATACTGAAACAGACAAATAAGGTGATTTCCCCCAACCTGGTGCTCTCCGGATGTTTTGGATTACAAACTCCAGCATTCCCAACCATTGAGCATGCTGGCTGAGGCTGATGAGAGTTGAAGTCCCAAACATCTGGAGGAACCTGCTTGGGAAAGGCTGGAATAAGGTATGTTATTTGGAGAGATGGGGGTGGCAGATGGAGAACAGGCAGTGAATGCAAGCTGCTTCTGTTCCTTGCCTTGATTTTTGAGTTACATCTTGCTCTGAACCTATTTGGCCTTTGGGCAGAGTGTGATGGGTCTGTACTAAACCATAGCAAGCGACATGGTTTAGTACATCAGTTCATGTGGGCTTTGGGTTGGAACAACCTGCCAGCATCTCTTGGTAATCTCTCCTGAACATCATTTGCCAGTATACAATATTGCTCAAACATATAAAGGCCAACCACATCTCTCTATCCTACGATGGATAGCTGGATGCCTCAAGTGTCTCGTGGGTGATTTGTTAGATTGCACACAGGATGGCTGTAATTATCATTTGATAACTTAAAGCTGGGAAATTACTATCATCCCATGATTATTGCTCCTCTGTGATAATGAATAATTTTCTTTTGTCAAATTGGGCTGTTATCCAATAAAAGTTGCTGAGTCCAAGGCAATATTATTGTCATCAGTTGGTTAGCATAGAACATGACAGCTCTCATGGAATGTGTGTGAGGGAGCTCATGCTAATTTCCTGGATATGCAGGAGGAAGTCATTTTATATTCCCATGGTCTGGATTGGCCTCTTAAAAACACCCGTATAGAACCTAAATGGGTGTTTTTAAGAGGTCAGTCATCCTCTTTATTCAATGGCTCAATTCGGATGACACAATAAACAACTGGTGTGAGGGAAACAATCGTCAGTTGTTTTGACTATTGTGTCATCCGAATGCTGCCATAGTCAACTCAGTGCTGATCCTAATCCACACCACAGTTGATTATTTATTACCATGTTGTGTGGGGAGTACCCCCTAGTTGAACAATTGTAAAGTTGATTATTACCCCACCATTGACTATCGTGTCGTCCGAATTGAGCCAATGTGTTTGTATGTTATCTGGCATCATTAACTAATTACAGAAGGGCCTATAAACCAAGGGAGAAAACCTGTGGCCCTCTAGATCTTGCTGGACTACCACTTCCATCATCCCTGACCATTAGCTATGGTGGCTAGGGCTGATACTTTCTTTGGAGTACGGCTAACATCCGTACTCCAAAGAAAGCTGATTCACTTGGAGATAAAGGAGTGCATTTAACTGTAAATACTACGCTGCCTCATATTGCTACATCCAAGAATAGCTGTACACCATAAAATGAGTGCTAATGTAGCAGGGTGGCTAAGACACTGAGCTGTGAATCAGGAAGTTCCTGGTTCAAATGTAGGCTGACCATACGAAAAGGAGGACAGGGCTCATGTAACTTTAACAGTTGTAGAGAAAAGGGAGTTTCAGCCAGTGTCATTTGTATGCAATTAGTTCCTGATGAGATTCCCTCTTCATCACAACAGTGAAAGTTGCAGGGACCCTGCTTTCTTTTGTATATGGTCACTCTAGTATAGTGCCTGCAACTTTAACTGTTGTGATGAAGAGGGAATTTCACCAGGAACTAATTGCATACAAATGACACTGACTGAAATTCCCTTTTCTCTACAACTGTTAAAGTTACATGAGCCCTGTCCTCCTTTTCATATGGTCAGCCTATTCAAATGTCATCTCTTGCCATGAATTCGGTAGGTAGTCTTAGGCAAACTGCTATCTTTCAGCCTCAGCCCAATGTGCAATATGGGATAATGATAACAATACTGCCATATGGGATAATGGCATTTAAGGGATTAATCATGTTCATTCTGATCATAGCTCACAGGGTAATAGATAAAAATTGGGAAACTACAGAATTTTTAACTCTGAAGACTTGATACAAGTCACTGTGACAGGTACCATGGCAGAAAAATGGCTGCTATCAACTTAAATTAGCTCAAGGCAATGTTAAAATATCTAATTTTTGTACAATATGGCATGATCTTATTCTGTATACAAATAAAGGATATATGTAGCAACATTTTTAATGTCTTTCTTCAGATTATGTAAGAGAGAGTAAATATAATTTGCTATTATGAAAAACAGTAAAGAAAATATCCAAGTAGCCAATTAATTTTATTCATATCTTTTGCCTGTGAAGTAAAGGGGGTATGTGTTAAATGTTCTATCCTCTGTCGACAACAAGATTTAAATTTAATGTAATTTTTGTTGTTGTTGTTTGTCTTTGTATTGGGAAATTAATAAAATGTTGTTGTTTTAAAAAAGGATAATACTGACTTTCATTAATGTACAATTTATTGAGAGAATGTATGTGAAGCACTCTGGGGTGATAAGCAGTAGCCATAGACACTCTGGGGAAGAAAAACAAGCATAAACCTGGCCAGGCATTATAGCTGCCATGACAACTACAGCCAAGAAAACAAGAGATTTAAAGGGCAAAGTAGATGTGGAAAACTGAATGTTAGTTGTGGGAGGCCACATTGTAGATTGGGATCATGGCACTTGGGTGGAGAAGGAGCAGTATCCAAATGGGTTGTTCTGCAAATGGGGCCCACCAGCGATTCCATTCCGCAAGTGGCACCCACTGTTTGCGCAACAGGGTTTAGCACTTCCTTTAGGAGGACCGAAATGAGCAGATGTGTTCATTTCCGGAGCAGGACAGGTCTGACGAGCTCCCTTATGAGAGCTCTACAGACCTGCCCCATTCCAGAAATGAGCATTACCGTTTGTTTCTGGTTCCTAGAGAAAGTCCTAAATCCCTGTTGCGTAAGTGGTGGGCGCCACTTACAGAACAGAATCGGCAGTGCCTCCCCCCGCTTCCACAATGGTCCACTTGGATACTGCCCAAGGTTTTAACTCTTTCCTTCATACCAGTTGCTCAATTAAAATCTCCCCACCCAACAAAACTGCTTCTTGCCCCATGTGGGAAAACTTACACATTATCATATGGGTACTTCTAAGTTTCTTCCCACAAGGTAAATAGCAGTTTTGAGTGGAAGGTGATTTTCATCAGGGAAACCCCATGTTGAATTGTGGTCCCAATCCAAATTGTCCATTCCCCATGGCTGCTACTCAGTTGTTTAAAAACAAACACATACACAAGTGGTCTCATTGTGTTGTGCAAATCCTGGGAGGATGGCTTATGAGAGGGTTAAACAACCTTCACATAACCCATGGACTGCTTTAGGGTGATGCAAGGGTTATTTAAGCCTCACATAAGCATCCTTGCATGACATCATACGCCATAGTGACCACTTACCGTGGCTTGAATATTCACGCCACAACCCACCGCAGCTGAAATAAATCATTGTGGGCTGTGGTGATTGTGTGAGCCTGGTCACTGAGTCAGAGTGTTGGTCCATGTAGCCAAATATTGTTTCCACTGACTGCTGGCAGGTCTCCAGGGGTTCAGGCAGGCCTCTTTCCTAGCTGTATCTGGAGATGGCAGAGAATGAAGCTGGGACCTTCTGAATGCAAAGCACTGCAAAGCTAAAGAACAGGAGAAAAAAGAAAATAAAAATAAAACCATGCAATAAAATGTGAGAGTGGCATTAAAATTAAAATTTCAGAGTAATAAAATATTATATAGAATGGAACAGAATGTATTTCCATGCTTTTAGGCTGAAACAGAGATTGAAAATTATTCTCCACTTTTGTAATTTTGATCTACATTGCTTAGCCTGCTAACCAAGGAGTACATATGAAGCTAATTCAGAAAACCTGCTAAATCCTTTTAAAATAAGCTAAATCTTGCGAATTCTCAGATTTAGTCTACTTAACTAGCTGGCAAATTACCAGGAGAGGTTGTAGAGGAGCTAGGTCTTAGACCTCAAGTCCATGGGGGAATTCCCATAAAATGTCTATAGATGCTAGGTCACATTTTTTAAAAGAAAATGTATGTGCCCATCTTGCTAAATTTGTCTTCTCTACCAAAACTCTTGAAGATTCAAAACATGAAAAGCATACGTGCACACACAGATACACATGACACACACACACACTGTACAGAAAGATGTAGGAAGTGCTGATGTAAGAAAGAGCAACCAGGCAAAGTGTGTGTGTACTCATATTCATTGAGTTCAATGGAACTTACTCAAAGGTAAGTGGGTATGGGCTCACAGCCCAAGAGAGTTTTCCAATACATATTGAAAACTATGTTAATTACCAGTGAACTTTGCTTTCACTCTTTGCAGTGAAGCAAATGGGTTTACAAAAGATTAGGTGACAGGATCTATGTGACTTGGCAGATGAACTTGGCTGATAAACTTGAAAGGTTTCTGTACAAACAACAAGCCTAGTAAAGCTTTCTGCTCAAACCAGACCTAAATCATGACATTTACCCAATTCTAAATGAACAGGTTTGTTCATGTTTCCAAGTCGTGATCCACATCCAAATGAGCCCTGTTCCAGGACTTTGATGCACACATACAAGCTGAGGGCCCATAGAGTAACTATTGGCCAAAAATAGACAGGTCTAGGTCTCGTCAGTGGATGGTTGAGAATACCTGGGAACACCATGTACAGCATCTTGAGTTCCATGATGGAAAAAACATGAGGTGTTAATAAATAAGGCAACAAATAAAATAATGAGGGTTTTCTCGCTCATGCTACTTAGGGACAGTTCAATGTATACCCATGCCCACTGAGTGCAAGAATATTCTCTGATTTTGCATAGAAAAGTCCAGAGTGAACTCTGTGTGCCTGTTGTAGCACAAAGGCAGATGCACAAACATAGGGTCGAATCCAGACTTGGTCATACATAAAGTAAACCGATTGAAATCAATGGGGCAATCACTTCCTGTTGATTTCAATTCATCTGCTATCGATCCAACCCATTGTGTTTCAGACGCCACAGGATTCTTTCTCAGGAGTACATTTCTGATTAGTTTGTTGATTCTACACCCTGTGTGACTAGTGTCATAAACAAAATGGACCTATCTATTGGCTATGCATACCAAAGGCATAAATACTTTTGTGTAACAAAATCCATGTTGATTGTAAGAGCATAAGAAGAGCCACAGTGGATCACACCAAGCGTTCATCTAGTCGAGCATTCTGGCCATATAGTGGCCAACCAGCTGCCTATGGGAAGCTCAGAAGTGGGACATGAATGCAATAGCACCCAGAAACTTGCTTCTCAGAAAAGCCACTCGTTGAGTAAATGTGTGATACCATGCAGGTGAATGGGTTTTTAATGATCATCAAGACTGACATCATTGCTGCCTCAATCACTCTCTGACAACACCCATTCCAGAACTGTGTCATTTATGATCAGTAGGTCATTATGAAGACCTACATCAGCTTTAGGAGAAATGAAAGCAGAAATGTAAAGCATGCTGTAAACCTTGTTTAAACAGGTTATTAGGTTAATCATATTTTATAGGCTTTCAGTTCATTATGACAATCTCCAGTTGGGATAAGTGGACTAAGAAGATATATGCAGTACCCATATGTTTTCAAGGCTGTACAAATGTATTTCAAGAGTTAATTATGTGATGTGTGCATGTATTTTAATCTACAGAGATTTGGGGAACTGAAGCATCAGCAGCCATTGTTACCCAGCAGATTGAATTCATAATATATTATAGAATGATCTATGCATTTCAGCTTAGCACCCATTCTAACACCAGCTGATGTACAACTGTTGTTTGGTTGCCAATAGTTTGCTTATGCCAAACCAGTTTGTAAATTGATCAATACATGTCTAGACTGTGTCTTACTGTGTTCTGGTTCAACTACCTTTTTGAAGAGTTTTCCAGAAAGATTAATCATGATCAGAAACAGATGGAAAAACAGGTTCCGAGTCCCAGAGGAAGATTTCATTCATATTCATTACTGAGTTGAAGTGTTCACAAAATCAGTTCTACACACAAATCTCCACTGAAGAATCCAAGTTGGGTTGACTTTAGCATTATTTTTTAAAAGTCATACAAGTTGCCTCTTAGTAAGCAGGATGTCAAGTTCTCAACAGTACCTCACTTCGGGGATTCATGAATATTCCAAAGCCTCTGTGCTGATCAAAACTTGCAATTGGACTTCCGGTGAAGATATGATGGCCGTGCCAGCAGGGTTTTGAACTCTGCTGTGACTGGACAGCGGTAGCTCTCTGGGAGCCTCCCAGATGGAGCTTAATATTCCCCAGAAAAAGGGGAATGCTTAGAGCATGCCACAAAAGGTCCTGTAATCTCATCTCATGGGGTAATGAAGTCGTTTCGTCGGAGTTTCAACATGAGGGAGTGGGACTGTGGCTGACATCGCTCAGATGCTGTTCAGGATGGGAGGTCATTATGTCTTCATCCCCCAAGAATAATAACATCAAGACGGACGGACAGGGTGCCTTTGGTGCAGTGAAGAAGAGTGGTTACATCTAGTCGGCAGGTACTTAATCACCCTCCTCAAGTATGTAGTGGAGGAGTTATTTCAAGAATGAAGAAAAGATTCAGGAAAGGGAAAAAGAGAGAGGGAGTTGCTGGCACTGGAAGTCTCTCTCTGTCGGACAGCTCCGGATTTAAGCACAGGATTGAATGATTTGTATTTTTCTTTATTTTTTAAATGGAGTGAAGAAGTATAAGATAAGAATTATGGCTAACTAAATACAAGATTGATTGCTTTCATTCTCTAGCTAATTGGATAACATTTGGTCTGTAGAGATAAAGAAATATTTTCTCATATCACTTGGCGGGTGAGGTATTTCACTCTTTTTTATTATTACGGTTTGAAGAAGAAGTATACTAAAGTGTTGTTTACTTTTGGAGAGAAATATTCAAGCAAAGTTAATGACTGGGAGAGAGTTTAATGTGTTTTTAAAGATGGGGTAAAATGGACGACAACATGAGACAGAGAAGAAGAAGAAGAAGAAGAAGAAGAAGAAGAAGAAGAAGGAGAAGGAGAAGGAGACAAAGGACAAGATGGCGGCTGTTGTTAAAGAATAAGAAAAGAAAATGTGGCCATTTTTTTTGTTGTTGTTGTTAAACGAAGTGTTTTGAAAAGAAGAAGCTTGTAAGTTGATGGACTGTGGCAGAGAAAGATGGACTGTTTGCAAGAGGGAAGGTGAAGTGATTTTTGATACGACCCGCGAGTGAATGGGGATCTTTTGTTATTTTTTGGGCTTTGTTTTGTTGTGTTTATTTTTAAGTGGGATAAAAGATGGGGAAATTTTGAAATAACACGAATAAGAACAAATTTAGTTATGTTAATTAAATGAAATAATAGAGTTATGAGATTGGTTTATAGGTGGAGTAGAGAGTTTTTATATATTGAATGGAAAATGTTATATAAGAAAAAGAGGTTAGGAGAGAAGCGGGGCCATTTTTTCTTGTGAGTGTTTCGGGGCTGTGATGGGGGGGCGAGACTTTGAGGAGTTTTCCCTGAGATGGAATAATGAATGGAGCTTTTCCTGGAATCTTGTTGGGAATGTTTTGTTTGATTTTTTATTGTTGTTGTTATTACTGTTACTTTATTAGTAGTAGTATTATGTTTAGAATGTATTTACAACATGAATTAGAACAGACACAATGCTGTTGGGATAAAAATTGCTTAGTGATTAAGTAATGTGTATTTGTTTAAAAGAGTGGGGAGGCCATAAGCTTAAAATTGTTATGAGTTATAAGATTACTCTAAGGCTGAATTTTAAGAAGAAGAACTAGACATTTCTAGCTGAATTGTGATGGAGAAAGAAGAATTTACAAGAGACTGGCAGGAATCCAGAATTTCTTTGAGATGGAAGATTGGAGAATCTGGAAGTTTTTTCGACTCTTGCTGGGATTGGGTTATTTCTTTTTTATTAAGACTTAGGTTGTAACAAGGGAGGAATAAGGGAAAGGAAGGGAGAAAGGTTTGGTTAGTTTCATAGTCTGTAAGAGAAAAAAAGAGGTTTTTTCTTTTGGTGAATGAAAAATTTTATAAGAGAAGAGAAAGGGGTTTATTTCTGTTGTGGTCTGTGTAAGTAACTTTTAATAATAGGGGAATACGAATGTTAACATGTAGTTGTTGTGTTAAAGGGGGAGGATGGGCTTGGGTTTTTTTTCTTTCTTTTTTAAAAAAAATTATGTAGTACCTGCTTTTTAAAAGGATTTATATAATTTGCTGTGGGAAAGATAGGGGGTCCTTTTAATTGGTGTATGTCTTTGTAAGGTTTGTTTTTATGTTTTTAATAGTGAAACAGAATACAGATTATTAATTTAAAAAAACCTTGCAATTATAGCACAGGAACATTGCTCCCAGGTCCAGGGAGTTATTCAGCAGACATATTCCAAGGACACATAATGAAGCTACTTTGCTAAAACTAACCTGGTCTGGATTTGGCCAGTGCCTAGATGGGGATTGCCTGGGAACCCCATGTATACTGCTGAGTCTAGGATGGAAGAAAGGTGTGATATAGATGTATTCAGTAAATAAACATGTCCAGGTATCTATGTCTGCTAAGGATGACATTGCTAAAAAAAAATCCATGAAAGCCCTGCATATTGTTGATTATCCTAGAGTATGTTCCATGGCACATTGTTGAGGCTCACCACTGTCTTGCACAAACTAAGTATGCACTAATCATATCCACACCTGTTCTTGCCACAGACATCCATGGTTAGAGGACTGCAATGCATTCTGCGTGAGACGGCTTATGAAGCACATTCAGAAACTTAAACTAGTTCAGAATACGACAGCCAATTCATTACCTGTGACCTTTGCAGCCAATCACATCTTGCCAGTGTTGTTCCAGGCACAATTCAAAGTGCTCTGACCTTTGAACAATGCTCTTAGTCTGGAGTTTCCAATGAGCTGCCCATGGGCACCAAGGCGCCTGCAGACGTGAGATGCCTGCCAAGCTCCCTGCCTCTCCTGCTGTTTATTTACATTGTTTATATTTTTAAAATCAATTATTTTTGTAACTTGAAAAGTGGTGTACTGCAAAGTGAAGGGCCTGACTCCAGCACCACCTTTGTTTACATGAACGCCTCTGGGACCCATGTGAGCCCCAGGAGCATTCTTAGAAATTAAAAATAATGGATGGCTTTTTAATTGAAGCATAGCATAAGAACAAATTTAAAAACACATAAATAAAATAAATATTACTCAACCAGTTAAAAAACCCTTCAGCAACAGACCATCTTATATGCCAGAAGGCCTGCTATGGCTTAATAAAATCATCTTCAGCTTTCCTGAAAATCTTAAAACCCAGGCAGGCTTCTATATGAGAAGGTGATCTTCCAGGTAGCCTGATCCCAAGCCACATAGGGCTTTATGGGTCATAACCAGCACTTTGAACCAGAAACAGACAAGTAGTCAGATAAGCTGTTATAACAAGGGAGTCACATGCTCCCTGTATCCAGCCCCGGTCTGGCCGCATCATTCTGAACCAGCTGAAGTTTCTGAACAGTTTTCAAAGGCAGCCTGACTTAAAGTGTTTACACTAGTCCAAATGGGATGTAACTAAAGCATGTGTGACCAAGGCTGGAGCAGACATGACCATTCTTATTCACATAGCATTGGCTCTATTATTGGGTGCTGTATATGTTTTGCTGTCATCATAATAGAGTTTTTTATTTATTCATTTTTTGCAACCTTGGAAGTGATATTGATTGAAAGACAGGTGATGTGTGTGTGTATGTGTGTGTGTGTGTCTGTATATATATATATATATATATATATATATATATATTGATGTTGTTCCCCAACCTGATGTTGTTCCAAAGGGAGATGCTGGTAAGAAATATATATAGTTGATTTCACAGGGAGGTGTTGAGGAACTGCCAACACAAATAATTGGGAAGAGGGGGGATTTAGCATGAAAGAGGACTTTAAGGGCTTGGCAAGAAAGAATTGGAAGACAGTTCATGAGGCTTTGAAGCCAATGGATTGGCAGAATGGAAGAAAATATAGAAGGGGCTGGATGAGGATATAGGGAAGAAACATTGTGCAGCCAGTGCAAATGTTGCTGGGTTAATTGGAGAACAATTTCTACTAGGGTTTGCATTGAAGGCATAATTTTGGACTTGATGGACTGTATAAGCCAACTTAAGTGCTTCCTTTGAGACAGAAATGCAATGTATAAACGTATTATCCAAATACATGAAAATACCTTTATAGTGGTGGCACCCTGGTTGTACAGTGCTCATCACAGAGAGGTTTGCTTGGTGGTGCCTACTTTAGTGCCCAGCAAATATCTGTTTATTTCCTCTCAAATTTGTGGCCATTTTTTTTTTACTTCTGTTGATTTTTTCTCCGTTCTGTGTTTTGTTTGATCTGGTTTTGTTTTTATTTGGTGTGGTTTTAATGCTGTGTTTTTATTATTATACTGCTGTATTCTTATTTTGCTGTTTTTATTCTGTGAGCTGCCCAGAGAACTGAGCAATTGATACTGTGCATTGATAGATAAAATAAAATCAATTAAAATGTATTGGAATAACAGACAAAATGGGGGAGAGGTCATAAATATTAATGAAAAACAATGAAAACATAGTAGAAAATAAAAATGATTAAAGCATAATAAGTCAATGTGACTAGTACCATAAAAGCAATGATTAAAGAATAAATGAGATTAGCCAAAGTCAAAGAATGAAAACCATTAGCAGAGCAAGCATGTGTGGCAGAGAGAATGAAAAATAAAAGAGCCAGAGAGAGAATGTATGTTCTTCATCTAATGCCTCATCTACACCAGGCAGGCTATTGCACTATGAAAATGGTATGAAAGTGGTATATAAAAGGCAGGCGCCACACTACTGCTTTATAGCGGTATTGAAGTACACTGACAACTGTTGGGGCCCATTGACACATATCATATACCACTTTCATACCGCTATAACCTGCTTGGTGTGGCTCCTGCCTTTTATATACCACTTTCATACCATTTTCATAGTGCAATAGCCTGCTTGGTGTAGATTAGGCCATAGATTCCCGCACTTTCCACATGCAGATCCAGAAGGGGTTGAATAACCCCTTATTGTTAAACAAAGAGCCCCTAGTTTATCCCAAACTCTGGTGTCCATGTCTTTATTCCGTGCTTCCTTCTCCACTCACAAGAGAACAACTTCTCTGTTCTCAGCTTCAAACCAGAAGATACAATCTTGGCTGCAATATGAAACATAGTTCCAAAATTTTAGCGCAGCCTAAAAGCAAACAAACCAACATCCAACAGGCAGCTGTGAATTGCAAGGGGAAGACCTGCAACAGAAGGTAAGTTTCCTTTGCATTTGGAATGCTTATTAGGGAACAGCAACCATTAATCACACAGAGATAGTGTTGGATTATAATTTTGGCCGCCTCCAGGTGCCTACTCCGAGGGAAGCTCGGAGGATGACAACAAGGGAGAGGGCCTTCTCTGTGCCCCCCCCCCATTATGGAATGATCTCCCCGATGATGCCCGCCTAGTGCCAATATTGTTATCTTTTCAGTGCCAGGTGAAGAGTTTTCTCTTCTCCAAGGCATTTAACAGCATATGTTGAGTTTTTATTCAATCGTAGATATATCTTTAGGTTTGGCTGAGATCTCAGAGTTGTATTTAAATGTATGTTGTCTTTGTATGCTGTCTGTCTTACATTTTTATGGTTTAAAATTTTGTATACCAATTTTAAATGTGTTAATGTTTTAATCTTTTGTAAACACACAGAGAGCTTCGGCTATGGGGCAGTGTAGACATGTAATAAATAATAACTTTATTGGTTACACCATAGAGTTTGATGAGGTATGGGGCTGGGTCCCCTCATTAGCCAGCCAGCCTCCTTACTGATTCACATCACAGCCTGAGTGTTTTTCTTTAAAGAATCCTTGACATATATTTTAATCAGCACAGAAACCTGCCAATATAGAGTAGTAATTGTACTTTTTTCAAGTTTATAAGCATTTGCTTTTTAATTTTTAATTTTATTTAACCCACAACCACGCATATGCTCTGGATAAGCAACAATATGCATGATGCAGCCAAATTAAACACTATTAAATCCTACTGATTACAATGAAGGAGTGAAGCACATGTTTAAATCTTTTCCATATTGAAATCAAAAGGACTTAGAAGTCCTTGATTTTAGTTCTATTGTATCTTACTATACCTAGCAACAAAGTATTAAAATGAAGATATTAATAAAAAGGAACTGTTTGGTATATCATTTTTTCCCTCCAGTGATATTGGTGAGAAGCCAAGCCATTATAGCCTTATTCTAGGCTGACCATATGAAAAGGAGGACAGGGCTCATGTAACTTTAACAGTTGTAGAGAAAAGGGAATTTCAGCCAGTGTCATTTGTATGCAATTAGTTCCTGGTGAAATTCCCTCTTCATCACAACAGTTAAAGTTGCAGGCACTATACTAGAGAGACCATATACAAAAGAAGGCAGGGCCCCTACAACTTTAACCCTACCTTAGACTGAACAACATTGAAACTCTGAGTTATTATTGAATACTGAATTTTGCTAAGGGGAACATCGAGTGAAAAGATCCAAAGCCAGATTTAGAACCAAGGGAGTAAAGCAAGTGCAAACTGAAACCCCTTCCATTTCGGTCCTAACTGTGGCATGCCAAACATTCATCCCCTGAATTCTTAAGAATCCTTTTTCAGGTTTGTGTGGCATGTTCAAACACAGGCAAGATCAGTGATAGTCACTGGGTTGAAAGGGAGACCTAGGGGGTTGTATGTGGCAGTGGGAGGGGAGAAGACTCCCTTGACTTCATTTGCAAATAGGATCAAGAACAAATCAAAAAGATCTCAAGATCTGGCCTCCAACAACAACAACAACAGAAAGGTTTCCCTCAGAACCCTTAGAGAAGTCTGGGGCATTGCCCCAAGGGTGTCTACCACTTCTCTTTGTCATTTACAGGTCTGTCACAAGAACTAGGTTAAAAATAACAAACAACAAATTCCAGCTTCCTATTTTAAATTAAAGAGAACCTACAAGAAATTACAATGTCAGAAAAAGTACAAGGCAGATCATGAGATTTGGCACCAATTGATTGGAGCCTCATCTCTCAACAATACTAGAACCTTTTGGGAAATAGTATCAGGGATAACTAGAGCTAGATCCGATGACGTTGGGAGTTTTATATCTGCTGATGCTTGGGAAAAACATTATAGAGTAATACAGAATGAGGTTCCGACGCCTGATCCTGTCCCTGTGCTAAGGTTGAATTTTCCCGCCTGGCCAGATGTCTGCTGATGTCTGGCCTAGTGGTTGTAAATAAAGAGTTTCAGGTTTCAGTTTTTACAGGTCTGTCAACCAATTAAAGCTTTTTAATTGATTGACCACCTGCTTTTACCTGACTGATCAATGAAATCATTAAATATAAATGCATTCTCATATTACCAACCAACCCTCCCCCCCCCCACTAACTTGAATATGAAGGCAAATGTGAAAACTTAGCATTTGATATGGTAACTTAGCATTTAACTCATTGGTTGGATCCAGACTGACATTAAGTTGGATCCATACTTAGGGTAGTCACCTTGAAATCAAGAGGACTTAAGTTAACAATTGGGTTGATCCAAACTTACACTCACAGAGTTCTTCTGGTGGTACTGTAGGAAGAGGGCAGGGGAGCAATTTTCTCCAATTCCTCCTTCCCTCTGTAGCCCCCCAGCACCACCTCCCAAGCCATTCTGAAGGGATCGGGTGGGGGAGGTCCTCTGGCATTGCATGGAAGGCTGCAGGAGAAAAAAAATCCTGCTCCACTCTCTTCCTCAAGTAGGAAGAGTCCACTGGATCCCTCTGTAAATGGAAGGAACCCTTCTGTTCATGTAGGGGCAAGTTTGGATCCAATCCATTGTTACCAAGAAAGGCAATCTTTCTGTTTCATTCCATGTTACACCAAGAACCAAAATACTGTCTGTTACTTTGACTTTCTGCAAAACCACCACCAAATATACACAGGTCTGAATTGCGTGTCTTGATAAAAGGAGTTCTTTAATTAACTCTCCTGAAGCTGTCATCAGACCTTCGTTCCTAAGAAACATCATCATTGTTGTGTGTTATCTGGGACATCAACTGTCAATTATTATTCATAGAAATATTTCAATATGCAAGCACAATAATTTTTTCTTATTGGAATAATTTCTTTCTAAGGGCTATGTGAATTCATTAAAGTGAAATTGATGTGATGAGCGACAGCAAGACTATTATTTAAATTCACTTTTGGACAAGTTTCAAATTGTTTTACAGAATGGATGTAAATCAAAAGTCTTCAGATAAGGCGCCCTCTTCAAAGGATAGTTAGAATTTCAAGTTCCAATAAAATGTCTTAGGTTATTTCCTTCTTGATACCTCTGAAAAAGAAGCAAATTCTGGCAAAAGAAAGCTTGAAGAAGAGATTTGGCCTTACGGATTTTAATGCAGGCCTTTATCCAATAGTAAACTGTATTTCATACACTCAGAATCGCAGTATACACTCAGAATGTCAAGTTGCTTAACTATTTTTAAAAGGTTGAAAAATATATTTCCAGCCCTGCTTCATGCAGGACCATGGGTAGAAGAGATACATGAAGGCATGGGAATCAGTGTTTTAATGATACTGCAAGACTTTTTAAGTGTTGGCCTTGGTGAGGCATGAGGGTGCTATCTGGTTCTGTTTCAGGCAGCAAAATGTGATGGGGTTGAAAATATGCATCCAAATTCCATTATTTTCCATCTTACTTTAGTCTCATGAATTTGTGGAGCTGGTTTGTTCTCTCAACAACAACTTTATTCGCAGCCAATAGGCCAAACATCAGCAAATAGCATTTAAACATTGATACAATGTTCATTTACACTCATTAAAATTAATAATAAAAATAAAATATATAACTATCATAAAAGGGGAAGAGGTACCTAAAATCTATAAAGGCTGGCTGTTAAATATTTGAGTTCTACAGACTATTATACAATGAACAAATTTTGCCACTTGCAGAGTAATACGGACAGTTGGGGGTTGACTGAGAGCCAATCTACACATTATGTTGGAAACGTTTTTGTTTGGTATGTTCTAGGTCGTTTTATATTAGTTGTTTCTTGTATTGTTACTTTATTTCTTATAACGTTGTTTTTATGAAATACATCATTTTAAAATGGCTAATGTATCCTTACTTACCGTTTCAGTGCTCCTCTAATCTAACCCGTTTTCAAATGATTGTTGTTGGGGGGGTGGCTTTTGTTCCGACACACATATGCTGTATTACTGTGTTTGCCTTCCCCCGTGGTGGTAAGTAAAGTAAAGTGAAATTCAAAAGTAAGAGGATGTGAAAGGCAGGAGAATGCAGGAGGAAATGGGTGTGGCAACAACAGGGCGAAGAAGAAATGAAGAAGAAGAAACGAAGAAGAAATAGAGTGTGCCCTTCCTTAACAAACTCCAAATGGAAGGGGGGGAAAGCTGTAATGATAAGGACTCCTTCATGTGGCTTGTTACGTTTTAAAACGTAGCAATTAAAATAGTTATACCCTAGTTTTCTAAACATTATAACAGAAGGTGTAGATTGGCTCTGAGTCACACAACAGCCTTCTGCTGGACTCTTCTAAGCCTTTGATGGCACAAAAATGTATTTCCACATAAACATCATTTGATTTTTCTCATTGGATCACACCAAAGTCTATCTAGTCCAGTTTCAATACCTTTGAGATGCTTGCAAGGAGGATATGAAGGTGATGTCCATCATGTGTTGCTTTCCCCCACCCCCATATAGTAGACAGAGATATAATGGCAGGGTCCTGGAAAAAATGCTGAGAGATGTCTTGGGTGCCCCCCATAGTCAATTTTGCAGGGGCACCCAGAGGATTGATAGTGCCTGGTGCAGGTGTGACGTCCATTGAGGATGACATTGCTCAAAACCTTGATCTCTCAGCCACTGTGCTATGGTTTGCACAAGCAAAAGTTTGGTAAGCCACATTCTGAGCAGTGGCACTGCACTATGCAACACAACAGAACTACAACAGGTTTCATTTTCATTTTGTTTTGTTTTGTAGCATTTCTATCTTTTGTATGCATTCATTAGTTTAAAATTCCACTTATTTATTAATAAAGAAAACTATGAATAAAAAAGATATCCAGTTGACTTTTCTTAGCTTATGGCTTTATTTTTTTATTATTTATATTGTGCTTTTAGTGTTTATGGCATTTGAAGTGCTAGGTGCTCGGTAACGTTGCCTCAAAGTAAAGCTGTGCTCCACTGATATTTGCCTCTCGCAATGTGGAAATTGAAAAAGGAACATACATTTATGCTGACCGAAGGAAAATAATTTTTATAGTTAGGACCTTGAAAAAAGGCTTACGGACCCTTACTTTTTGCCACTGTCACTGCAGACAGTACTTTGCAAAAACACAGCCACTGAGCTCAGCTTGGCGCCCCCCTCAGCTCAGCTAAGCACCACTCTGGACAACCACCAGCTTGCCCACCTCTAAGGCCACCCCTGCTGGCTGTAAAGATAGTGGTTTCACAAGGTTGCCCCTGTCTTGCAGTATGTGAAGTAGAACTTCCTTTTTTTAGACATGGACTAGAGCCAATCAGCTTGATAGAGGCTAATGCTGAGCATGATCTATTAGATCCAAAGATTCCATCCTCAAACAAAAGGGGTCTTTCACAGGTTTTCCTCCATCTGAGGGAAAACCCCTTATGTTGGATCCAACCTAAAACATTTTAATAAAGGATAAATGTTAATTTATTTTATTTTATTATTTTAAATTATGTTCTGGCCTTCTTTACGGGTAAAACCCTCTTAAGGTGCCGTATGTGGTGGTGGGAACATACAAAAATATACCAACAGGCAAATAAATGTTACATAAAATACTATAAAACATCATAAAATTAAATTACCCCAATAACAGATTACACCAATAACTAGTTTCCCTTTGACTACTGCCTCCATACGATTATAGTTTTATAAACCTCGGAACATTGTTCCTCTCCCTTAGATTTGTTTTTCCTAAGCTAAACTCAAACACTAGAGAAGGTGTTGTATCCTCTTAATTATTCCAATTGCCTGTTTCTGAACCTTTCCAACTTTAAGGCCTGGATCTGGACTAAGGATGGTATTTAATTAAGTTCTTCCACTGACATAACAGCTTCTGTCAGTGCAACAGGAAGGGGCTGATTCCCCTCCCAATGCAGCCCCCTGCACACCCTCAAAATTTGCTCCAGAAGTGGGGGTTCTCCAGAGCAGATATGGTAGGCTGACCATATGAAAAGGAGGACAGGGCTCATGTAACTTTAACAGTTGTAGAGAAAAGGCAATTTCAGCCAGTGTCATTTGTATGCAATTAGTTCCTGGTGATATTCCCTCTTCATCACAACAGTTAAAGTTGCAGGGGTCCTGCCTTCTTTTGTATATGGCCACTCTAGTATAGTGCCTGCAACTTTAACTGTTGTGATGAAGAGGGAATTTCATCAGGGACTAATTGCATACAAATGACACTGGCTGAAATTCCCTTTTCTCTACAACTGTTAAAGTTACATGAGCCCTGTCCTCCTTTTCATATGGTCAGCCTAAGATATGGGGAGTTGGGAGGCTGCAATGGAGAGGAGAAGAGGATAAAGTCCATTGCACAAGTGGACTTCCACTCACACAGTGTTGGCTTTCACCCTAAGTTGGTTGAACGTGTGTCTCATAGAAATCAATTGTACAAATTAGTCACCTAACTTCAACTAACTTCCTAATGTACAGCCAGGGCAACTCTATGAATGTCTACTTAGGTTTAAGTCCCACTGATGCCCATGTTATCCTGAAGGCTAGTGGTAGATGTAGGCTGACTATATGAAAAGGAGGACAGGGCTCCTGTATCTTTAACAGTTTCATAGAAAATGGAATTCCTGCAGGTGCCATTTGTATAAATGCAACACCTGGTGGAATTTCCTCATCATCACAAAGTTAAAGCTGCAGAAGCCCTGACCTCTTTTGTACATGGTCAAGAGGACAGGGCTTCTGCAGCTTTAACTGTTGTGATGAAGAGGGAATTTCACCAGGTTCTGTATGCATACGAACGACACCTGCTGATGTTCCCTGTCCTTTGCAACTGTTAAAGATACAGGAGCCCTGTCCTCCTTTTCATATGGTCACCCTAGATCAGGGCATTGAACCTCTTTCAGCCCAAAGGCCAAATTCCATTTCAAAGAAGCTCAATGGTGGGTGGGGCCAAAGGCAGAGGGGCTAAAATACAAAAAATACCAGCCTAGTCTAGCTCAAAGCTATTACTGCCAGTAACTGAACCTTAGGAGAGGCACTTCCACCATTCAGAATGGGGGAAACTGCACAACATTCAGAAAATCACCAAACAATTTGGTGGTTGGTGAAAAGTGGGCGTAGCCATCCGGAGAACTCCAAAGGGCAGAATTGATTGGTACCCCAGGTGGGCCGGGTATGATCCCTGATAAAGTGTGGTAGAGTGTAAAACAATAAATAACAATCTAATTAAATCAACAAACAAATAAAAATTGCCATTAAATATGGTTAGCATTGCAACCCTATATGTACTTACCAAGAAGTAAATCTCATTGAACTCAATGGGACTTTATTCTGAGTAGAACATGCCTAGGATTACATTGTTAAACTCTATTGGTTTCAAAGGGAAGTTCTGTGTTTATAGTGGTGTAGGGGATCTAGGTTACAACAGACATCATGTCTAAACATTGGGTGAAGAATCTTATCCTTAATGACTCTAAAAAGCTGCTATGTGTTCACCGGTCCCAGTGGCATTTTGTGAATGGAGCTTTTTTTTTTCCTGCCAGGGCTCTGGATTAGACAATTCAGGAAGTGCCTTGGATAGCTTGGCTGGACTTGTAAATCAGCAATTAAGGAGAGATTTGCCATTTCCGGAGTTCTCATGCTTTGTATGCCAGCAAGGTTTGCTCTGAGTGATTTTATTTAAATTAGAGGTCAGCAATTGTAAATGGCAGCTTTTCTTTCCCTGGCTGATCCAAAGCCCTTGCTTAGGAAGCCTTTGGGGACAAAATGAAGCTTTTAGAATCAAGGTGTATGAGGCATACCTCAGAACTAACCTTGTAACGAAGCTCCTTGCTAACACTTTGCCGCTGGGGCTCCACTCATAGGCTTCTGTTACTTTTATACCCCTGGCTAGCTTTCCCCAACATCTGCTTTAAGAAGTTGAGTTAGCTCATCTCTATCCAACAATATCCTTCATAAACATTATTCTGTTAGTCAACTATAAAACATTTCAATTATGAGATTTTTTTTTGTGTGAATTGTTAATGATAATTTACTGAAATACGGAGCTCTGTGTGATAGTATGTTGATTAGACACTTGTTGCCAAAATTGAGAATGTTTTCTTTGTTGCCGTTAACGGTAGGATAACATAACTAGTTACTAAGGGAACAAAGTAAACTTTGCTTTCCTTTTCAGCTCATGCTTCTTATTCTCAACACTTCGCTTAGAAAATAATGTAAACATTTGTTTAATATTGTATTTACTCCTCACAGATGGGAGTTCTGGGAACACTGTACAAGCAGTCCACTGATACCTTCTGATTCTGGCCCATTATTTGGGAAGTGTTTAATTTGTTCCTCTATGGTCCAGAAGACACCTTAAACCACAGCTTTAACCATGGTGGTGAAGCCAGAAAGCTGGGCAGTGTTCAGAAGATACCTTAAGCCATGGCGTTAACCACGGTGACTAAGGCAAAAAGCCTTATTCACCATGGTTAAAGCCATGGTTTAAGGTATTTTTTGAACACAGACCGGCTTTCTGGCTTAACCACCATGATTAAAGTTGTGGTTTCAGGTGTCTTCTGAATGGGGTCTAAATTTCCAGCTTTTTGATGTGTGACATACTCTAGTTCTACAGATGAACCATCAAATCTACTTTTTAGAAATTTGTAAAATAAGATAGCTGCTTTGCCTTTATGACAATATGAAGCAAATACAAGAGAGAGAGAGAGAGAGAGAGAGAGAGAGAGAAATTATCTGCCTAGCCTACATCTTATAGCCCTCAAGCTGTGCCTATTTTATGAGAAGAAAAACTTTAAAAACCAAGCAAAGGATTAAAACTAAACTTTTCTGAGTTTAAGAGCCATTTTTACTCTTGTTCCCCTTTCAGCTGTGTCACACTGGATACTATCATTGTCATCAAAGAGGGTGTGTATGAGAACCGGAAAAACCAAACAGACCTGTCTGGAGAGTGTTCCATATACCACAGAACTACAGGTGGCCTTCTTTCCAGTGTATACTTCACAGAGACGGAAAGCCTCTTGGCTTTGAAGACGTACTTTTGGATCTATCAATCCCTTGGGAAGAAAATAAGCCCTCCCAGCTACAAGTAAGCTCCATTTTCTTATTTAGTTGAGGGGTTTTAAAGGAAATTCTGAGTTGCCTCTGTAGTGGCAAAGGAACATCTCATCTGCCATTGGTGTTTCTGCCCTAACTGTCACACTTTTGAAACTGAAAATTAATGGGCATGAGTTCTTAACTTTGCAGTCCTGTCACACAGCAAAACACAGCACGGCACCCAGCCTAATGTTTACAGGACTGTAGAAATTGTAACAAAAATAGTAAAGCTGCTATTATATGTAGGGTGACCATATGAAAAGGAGGACAGGGCTCCTGTATCTTTAACAGTTGCAAAGGACAGGGAATTTCAGTAGGTGTTGTTTATGCATACATAACCTGGTGAAATTCCCTCTTTATCACAACAGTTAAAGCTGCAGGAGTTCTGTCTCTTGACCATGTACAAAAGAAGGCAGGGCTTCTGCAGCTTTAACTTTGTGATGAAGAGGGAATTTCACCAGGTTCTGCATATATACAAATGACACCTGCTCAAATTCCCTTTTCAATGAAACTGTTAAAGATACAGGAGCCCTGTCCTCCTTTTCATATGGTCAGCCTAATTATATGTACACTTTCTTGGGAGTAGATTCCGTTCAACACTCTTTATTTCAAGGAAACATGAATAGGATCAGGGTTTTAAGTATTTGTTAAAAATTGGCTGCCTTTGCCATTGGTCCCTGAGATTAAATGTTGTTATACATGAATGAATACAGTAGAGCCTACACTGAAAACCTCTCATGAATGCTTGTCAGTACAAAAATAACAATCTATTCTGGAGTACAGAATAATCTATCCTGCATCTGAGATTGGATATAAATATACGCAATGTTTTTGTCTAGGACTGATAACATAAATCAGTTATCCATATTTACAGCTCAGATGTGTGCTGTAAACATGTTACTTTTTGTGCTGCTGAGACCTCTGGTGGTGGTTGATAGTAAGAATCCTCTCCTTAACATACATAGATTCTAAAGAAGTTTGCAAAATTACATCTAAAAAATATGATACCTCAATTTTCTAAAATAGACAGACCTGATGTGTTTGGGTTTCAACAGCATTTTAGCGCCAAGTATATGTATTCAACCACAAGATTTATTTATTTATTTAGTTATTACATTTCTATACTGCCCAATAGCCGAAGATGCTTTGAACATTTATCAGCGAAATCTCAGAAAGAAATAATCCCTTAATAATCAGTCACATATCATGGTGTTCGTAGAAGCTGATTCCATGGAATAGAACAAATTTTACTAGCTGGTTTAAGGAAATCAATTATTTTAGTAATGATCCAGTCAAATTTATGCACATATATGCATTGAATTTAATGGGAGAGATTCAGAGCACATGCTGAATTATCTCATTGAAATCAATGAGATTTAACAGTGCTTAACTTTGGCTGGATCATGCTCTTTGTCTCTTAATCCAATGCAGTTAACTTTTTCAGTAAAGAATATCTCAGTAATTACCAGTTTGTCCTCCTCCGGTTGCCTACTCGAAGGGAAGCACAGAAGGTGGCAACAACGGAGAGGTCCTTTTCAGTGGTGGCCCCTCAATGATCTCCCCGATGAGGTTCGCCTGGCACCAACATTGTTATCTTTTCGGCACCAGGTCAAGACTTTCCTCTTCTCCCAGGCATTTAACAGCATATGATGAGGGTTTTGTGTTTTTGTGTTGTTGTTGTGCTTTGACCCAGAAGGATATTGTAATTTTAACTTGTTTTTAGGCTTTATGGTTTTTAAATTGTGTATATCGGTGTCTTTAATGTTCAGTGTTTTTAATTTTTGTAAACCGCCCAGAGAGCTTCGGCTATGGGGCGGTATATAAATGGAATAAATAATAAAAATAATAAAATAATAATATTTATCACAAAAAGCCCAAGGCTGCTCTTTCGCTCCTTTGCTCTTCCAAACCACTCCACTCCACCCCTCCCCTTCTCTTTCTCCCTCCAGTCAGGTCCTGGCAGATGAGCACTTCAACCAGACCACCTTTCTGCCAGGCAAATATGGAATAACCCTTTAATCTGGCTCTTTGGGGGCATCGAGGGAGTACAATCCTGTCTCTGCAGAGATTCAGGCATTGTGTGATTTTTTTAAAAAGCCTTTGAGCCTGGGATGCAAGGTTTGGGTTTTGTATTGAGGCTTGGAGCCAGCTGCTGGGAGAGGTTGCTTTTCCCTGCCAGGATCTGATGCAATCCATTCAAGCCCCCAGTTCTACATGGAGACTTAGGGTGCATTAAATGCACTTAGGGAAAATAATCCAGACTTTTAGTGTCCTAGGAAAGGCTGGGGAAGAGGTGGGGTGTCAGCAGGACAGGCACAGCGTCATGTGAGTACCGTGCTGAAAATGCGCACACCAGGCATGGCGAGAGTGTACTAAATCACTGGTGTGATGGAGCTCATTATTCCATTCCAAGCAGTCTGTAAAATGATTAACAAAAGATATCTTGAAGTTGTAATATTTGGCACGAATAGGCTTGATCCTTCAGAGAAAATTTAGGAATGGTTTCAAATGACATAATATTCTACGTAATTAGTATAGTATCAAAAACACCACTGGCTCATCAACCATTAATCTGTTGAGACATTCATCTGTAAGTAAGTAAACATTACTTTTGTCAAATGTTGGCAGTAATTTGATAAGCCTCATTATGGGATGAATAAGAATTCTCCCAATATAATTTTCTTTTTTCCTCAGAAGTGATTATGGACCATGTTGATTCCAATGGTGGAATTGATGAAATCTGACAGTGACTGCCTGTGAGTGGCCCGCCTGGCCGATTCTGGAACAGGAAAAGTCAGCCAAGCTTACATAAGGGAAGCTTTGCTAACTTGCCCCATTCCAGAAATGACTTTTCCTACTTGTTTCAGGGCTTAGACACATGGCACACTCATGATTGACCACTTACGGAAGTTTTCGGCTCAATTTAATGATGTCGGCAACAACTAGGATGTCTCCCGCAGAATCCTCTGGAAATTCTGGGATAAAAAGAACAATTTTTAAAGTGGTAATGGATGGGAAATAGCAGCATCTTCTACCAATTTTAAAATCACTCCACTGGCTACCAATTAGTTTCTGGGCAAAGTATAAAGTGTTGGTTATAACTTTTAAAGCCTTACATAGTTTGGGTCCAGGTTACCTACGGGATCGCCTTCTCCCATATAATCCGCCCTGCACTCTCAGGTCCTCTAGAAAGAATTTACTACAGTCGGCCAAGACTAGGTTGACAACCGTTATCCAGAGGGCCTTCTCTTCTGCCGCTCCCAGACTGTGGAACGACCTGCCAGGAGAGATCCGCCAACTTAGCAGTCTTCTAGAATTTAAGAGAGTTATAAAGACTGATCTCTTCCGGCAGACCTACCAAGCCGAATTTTAAGACTTGGTTGATTTTAATGATGTATTAATTTTCATATGCTTTTAATCAGTTTTATGTATTTTATTTTGTCTATATGATGTTGTTCCCCGCCTCGATCCGGAAGGGAGAGGCGGGTAAGAAATAAATTTATTATTATTATTATGTTGTTGTTGTTGTTGTTGTTGTTGTTGTTGTTGTTTCAATAGAACTCAATGTAACTGAAAAGAGGGGAAGTATTCAACCCCCTAGTCACCCCTCTCCTCCCATATAGTAAAGCCCATTACAATCGCACCAAAAAACCAGGAAGCACAAAAGCCCTGGGTAAACAACATGATTTCCCTTAATGTAGGGTTATGCTAGCAGTGCATGCTGCTTGCACAACAGAAGTGGCGGTGGGCTTCACTCGTGGATGGGCAGCATTGAATACTGCCCATAACCTGAGATGGAATATTTGATGGGGTGGGTTTGTTTCAAAAGCCATAATAGTGTTTCCTTCAAAATCTCTGAGTACAGATTTTCTTTTTACATTCAAGGAGTCAATTTAACTCCATGGGTTAGAATGGCCACTTACACATCACCAAAAAAGAGGTCAAACAAAGATACTTATTTGCATAACATTTGCATATGTTAATTTTTCTGTATAGATGCACATTTATGAATCTTTACTACAATTTAAATAGAAATATATTACATCTCACTATAATGGGGAAGATTTTGACTATGGATCTATCTTCATGGGGGATTTCCTATGGCTTGGATGTATTGCAAGGTTGTTTCAGACGGAAATGATATTGTGGCCAGCGCACTCCCAACCAGCCACTTCGTTTTACTCCATTCATTTTCATTAAAATGGCTCACTGGCACTTCCTCTGCAATGTGCCCCTGTTCCTCTGCATTAAATCCTGGGTATTGCCTCTGTGACCTGTGATGTGGTCAAGGGGTGAAGCTGCCCCTTCCCCCCATCATCCCTTTTCCTAGCCCATTCTATTGGGAGCCATAATTATGCGCTCCCTTATTGCTGTACTACTTTGTTTCTCTGAGGTTGTGTTATTTACCGTCTCTGCTGTGTTATTTAGCTTCTCTGATGTTTTAAGTAAAAATGGGTACAAAGCTGTTACTCCCTGACAGTTTTTTTGGAATGGGCAAAATTGGGGTGGTGGGGTGCTCTCATGGAGAGCCTTCAGATCCTGTCCAATATAATTTGGGAGTTTTCCTTCTTCATGGAAAATTGACCAATTTTCACTCTATATCCCCATTTCCCCCTATTCAGACTCTATTCCATTCAACTTTTTAGCTTTCCTTTGTACATTTCTGCATTTTCGAAAATGCACCTGTCCAAAGTTGTGAACAGGCAGCTTTTGTTCTTTCTATTGCCATTGCACAGCTGCACATTTACAGTTTATAAAATTAGAGATCTGCCGTGGGACAGCAAAGACGCCTGTCATTGCATGCAAGGAGAATTGGAGAAAAGTGGTTGGAGCGATACTTTTTGGAGTAGGGCTTATTTGTGCTAGTGGAGCGCTCTCACGGGGAGCCAGTATTGTGGAGTACTTACTTTCCATTCCCATTCATAAACCTGAAGTGGCAAGGGGAGCCTGGAGAGGGGCAAGTAACAAGCCTCTGCCATTGATGACATTGGTGCCCATCCGCCCGGATTTGTCCGGCATGCCCAGAAAATGGGGAACAAATCCCCTTCACCCTGCCCCCTGCTTACCTTTCTTGGATGTCTGCTCCCATCCACCGCCCCCTGCCCCCGTTGTCTGCTTCCATCGGATGGCACCCGCTGACGCCCACCGATGGAAGCAGACAGCCCCGCTAGGGAAGCCTCCCTCCCGCTGTCCGTTTCCATCGGCAGGCGCCAGTGGGCGGCCACCAATGGAAGTGGCGGTGGGCGCCCGCGGGCACCCGCCAATCCGCCAATCCATCCGAACCGGATCGGATTGAATCGGCTGATCCAGCGGTGAGATTGGAAATCGGATAATTTATCCGATTTCCCCCTGGATCGGATTCGGATCGTGGATCGGATCGGAACCAGTGCACATTCCTAATTTTAACATGATGTTGTGTAGAACAGGTTTGTCTTAATTGGATGCTGTGAAATCAGACAACTGACCAAGGCCATGTTTGGATGAGTATGCCCCCTTGGGGGACGGCCATGTTGGTGGGCAAGCCCCCTTGGGGGACGGCCATGCTGGTGGGCACGCCACCTTGGAGCGGCCATGTTGTCCTTCTTTTTGGTTTCCTAAATATGGTCACCTTATTGGTTCTACTCTGCTCCTCACCCCAACCCTATCCGGAAGTACCGGTATGTTTTTCTGGCTCTGAAAACCTCAGATTTAGGGATGGCTGGCTCCACTGTGTAATACTGATGTAGTAGAGCTAATTTCCTCATACTGTGTGCTCCTGTGCTTGGGAAGATGGGGGCCAGATGACTTGTGTATCTGCTCAGCTAACTGTCCAGGTGCTAACTGTTGATGTGTAACTTCAAGGCCACTGTTCTTCCCTTATAGGGTTCTTTACCTTTAAATTGAATTCAAACTGGACAGCCCTTCAAACAAAAGATGCCTTCAAATAGAAGACTATTTAAAGGATACCTAGTAAAATAGGACACCTGGTCAACTCTACCATAGGATATGATTAGACAGGATTGTAACTCAAGTAGTTGTTAATTTCCTCCTGTAGGTTTACCTAGGTCTATACTCTTTTGACCCATCTACATATGTTTAACTTCTGTATTTTACTTGACAAATAGTCACTTTGCTCACTTTTACATACTGCTTATCTGAAAACTTACCTGATATAGGAAAATCTTGTAAAGGTATTTTGTATATTAAGGATCCTGATTCTGCATGAATTTGTAGATTGCTTCCTTCACAAATTTGTAGTTTGAATACCTATCATTAAATCAATCAGATAAAGCTTTATGAAGTCATTTTAGGATTCAAATCCAAGCCATGGGATGTTGGAAAATATATATTTATATATATATGACACATTTCCCAGTTTCTCCCTTTTACCTGTTTTATCCTGCCATTCACTTTTTTTGACGTTTAAGGGGATCAAACACACCTGGGATCATACACTGGTTTATACCAGGGGTGAGTTGTCTAGATGCTAAATGTGGTGCTTATGAATAAGATGTGAGCCAAAATGGCCACTTTTGGAAAATATTTTCAGCAGCGACTCATTTAAAAACACTTGGGGATGTTTGTTTTTTTAATGATTTTTGGTGACTCTTGTGAAAATATTGGCTTGTTTGTTTAATTTGGCCCCACCCTTAGCTGCCTTTCCTATGTAGTGCTGTGACATCATCCAGATTGGGTGAAATGATCAAAGTATCTAATCCAAAATGGAGGAGGAAGGGGGTGGCACCCCCAATGCAGTAGCAAGTGGAGATAAGGGTACCAAAACAAGATGGGAAATTTGAACATTGGTTCAAGCATAAAGATTGGAAGTGAAGGATACTTTGTGCAGTCCTGGGCATGAAGCTTTTGGAATATCTTTAAACTACAACAGTAATGTAACTACTGCTCTAGAATAAGAAGGCCCCAATTTTGTTATAAACAGTTGGAATTAACATTCAGATTCCTGTTGCCTTTTATTACAAAGTTTATGTGGATAAAGCCATAACTGTCCTGGATGATATTAATGTGCAGAAATAGTAATCCTGATCACAAGCCAGTGTATGATACAATAGATCTTTTCATCCTGTTGAATATAACGCCTCCAGCAACACAGCAAAAACAATAGGCTTTTCCATGGAAAACTCTGCAAATAAACCCTTCTTCGGGCTTAACTAAACATTCTGTGCAAAAGCATGTAACCAAACCCCAGGGACATGTACAAGGGCTAAAGCAGCCTTCCCCAAGCTGGTGCTGTGTTGAACTTCAACTCCCAGCATCCCCCCATCAGCATGGAAGGATGGGACTACAACACATCTGGAGGGCACCAGGTTGGAGTAGGCTTGGCTAGCATTTAGTATACTAGGCCTAGAATGATGAATAATTTTAATTTTTCCTAGGATGTAGAAATATTCTGGGGGAAATACTCTGGTTTCAAGTCAACTGTAGTTGCAAGCAATTTAACCTGATATTGGCCCTGTTCAGTCAACACACTAAACCATGATGACTGTTGTGTGAACCATTCCTAACCATGGTCACTGCATAACCACAATTTAAACATGCTCACTAACCACTTGTTGCAAAAGGGTTAGCAACCCTTTTGCAACCCTTTTGCAACACTATGCTCACCATTACTGTTGCAATCCTTCTAGGAATATCATTCAAATGGAAGATATCACTGTCATCCTTACTCAAAGTAGGGTTGGATACTATTGCTAACCACAGTAGTCTACTGAGGAACTTTTGTTTTTATTGCTATGGTATGTGTTACACCATACTGATATGAATAACAGTATAATATTTTAGGATGATGCTGGATTCAGTAAGCCACAGTACCTTCCTGCCAAACACGACGATTTGTGAATCCCTGATGTCATGGTCAGAACTATTTGGAACAACTGAAGAAAACGACCTTCCTTTTGAGCATCAAACAGGTCGGTACATAGCAGCTTTCTTAATGAGTTCTCAATACAATAGGTGCCATTTAAGAATGTTTTTTTTAATGTCACTGTAACCACAACGGAACAACCTTGACACTAACAAAGATGGAGTCCATTGATATGATATTCTGGGTCTGAGGGCTTCTCCAGACACTTTGTTTTCAGCACAACAAATGCACAGTCATTATTTATTTATTGTGTGGGATCCTAGCTCCCTGACAAGTGTACCTGTTTGTTTTTATTTGCAACTAAATATTCGTCACATTCACACTTTACATCTTTAGTTGTGTACATCAGACAATCTCCGGATACACCTAAAAATCTCCTGTGTGGAGAAGCATATGAGGTAGTAGCATTGGCATTTGAACCATGACATCAAAGAGCCAAATTTATTCATTTATTATTTATTTATTTATTGCATTTCCATACCACCCAATAGCTGAAGCTCTCTGGGTAGTTTACAAAAATTAACTGGACGGTTTACAAAAGGAAGTCAGCAGTTACTGTACATATTCCAAGCCCTGTCCAAAGAAAGGTTAATCTTCTATCCCTGTCAAATCCACGAGGGCAGCATTTTCTTGGAAACGTCATAAGTAGCAGATTCCACTATCTCTATTCAGGCAACTTATGACAGAACTAGATGTTCTGCCTTACTATAAAGAGCTGCTGCCATGCCAGGTTTCTTTGCTTTCTTTCCCTTTTAACAAATAACAGAACTACACAATAGTCCTGTTGAGCCATTCTCCTGAACTTATGAAGGCACACACCACCCACAGTGCCCCCAGTGTATGTTGGGGCCCGCCCCTTCAGATCCCCACCCTCCCCATTTTAAGTAGGGAGGACGAAAGAGGAGAATTACTCTTGTTCAGCTATAGCTGGGTCCACAGGCTTGCAAAGAATTCTACTGGTGCTGAAACAAATATGAGAACTCCTCTTCAGACTGTTAGGAACTGAGAATGTAGGCCCCAGCCTCCCCCTCCCTCTCTCTCTCTCTCTCTCTATCTGCCTCGTGCTGGTGGGGATGGGGAGACATGCAGTATGATCCCATCCCATGCTGTGTTATACTAGACATTAAAATAAACAGAGGAAAGAGATGCAGAGTAGCAGTGACACTTTCATGTCTCTTATAATGTCTCATTCTCTTTTTTTATTCATGAGCTGAATTGTTTATTCAGCTGTTGAATATTCAGCAAAATTCTTATTTTTATTCTTAATCCCTCTGCTCACTTTATTTTCCTCCTTTCTCTTCTTAGGCCCTTTCTACACCATTGGGTGTAGAGGGAAGGAAGGAGGGAGGGAGGGAGGGAGGGAGATCCTGGAATTACCTAATACACACCATCAGTGCACAGGGAGGGCCGAGGGCCATCTCAGGCAACCAACCTGGTGTAGAAATGGCCTTAGTCATGTTTCACCTCTTCGTATTTGTTTTCATTCTCTTCCTCTTTTGTCCTGTTTCAAGCTTAAACTTCCATCCTCTTCTGACTTCAGCTCTTGATGGCCTTGCCATATTGCATCTATTCTCATTGCCTCCTTTTTATTTTCCTCATTCCTTCTATTCATCAAATTCCAGTTTTCTTACTAAACCTCCAATTCCTTGTGCTATTTTAATCTTCATGTTTTTGTTTGCATGTCACTATACAGTTTTTGGATATTTCACCTCCTTTTTGGAAACCAAAAAGGAGGACATGTCCAGCCCCCAAGGGGGCGTACCCACCAACATGTCCAACCTCAGGGGGCATGTCCAGCCCCACGGTGGCATGCCCACCCGAATATAGCCTTGGTCACATGTCTGATTTCACAGCACACAATTAAGACAAACCTGTTCTACATAACATCTTAATGTTAAAATCACTGAAATAAAGAACAAGTGAGGCATTCAGTGTATCTGAAATTAACTTCACTCATTCCTACTTTTGTAGCTTTTGCTGGACTTTGAAGCTTTTGCTATATTCTGTGTGATACAGAGCCTATCTACACTACTGCTTTAAATGGTTTTAAATGGTTTATAACAGTTTTGAGAACTGTTGGGGCCCAGGACACACTTCATATACAGTTTTCAAAATGTTTTCAAAGTGTTTTATCCTGCATGTGTAGATAGGCTCACAGTCTCCCCTTCCCTCAAATATCTTTTCTGACTGTAAATCCTTCACTGGATGACCATAGTCATTTAACATTCTTTCCCCATCATCTTTCTCAGATCCATCTCACAGATTCAGCATTACTACTACCACTGAACAAATGAAGCAGTTGACAAGTGCAGAAAAATCTAGTACAACAAACCAGCAACCTAGCATTCAGAAAGAGTATAAAATATTATTACCCTGCAAACTTTAGCCATGCAACAAAATGGACTAAAGGCTTGTTGCAGTCACTTTTCACTAGCACAACTGAATACAATAAAAGTCTTCCTTCACAAAATGCTGATGCACAAACTAATATGAACAAGAATGGAGGAACAACTAAATTTCAAGTTTGCATCTTTAGCAAACTGATTATATACATAATTATATTTTCTGACTTCCCAAAATAATCCAATCTTTTTAGAAGCTAAAGCAAACAAGGAGATTAAACTAGACCTGGCAAAACTATTGCTAACAAAGCTGATATTTATCTCTATCATGTCAAGGGTTTAGAATCAATTACTAATGCATTTCTAGGTTAGTATATGTCACTAGGCCATCAGAAAAGCAGTTAGTTTCATCTCCTGAAACTGTAGAGAATAGATATTGGGCGGGTTTGCACGGCATTGCTAAGCCATCCTGAGAATAAACCACTGTGGGTTGGTTGTTCACTCGCTAACCCTGTGGCTTGCCATGGCTCATTTGCCTTCTTAGTCCCTCTCCTCCCACCAGCTCCCGCATGGATGCCAGGCACCTTTGCAGCAGAATTCATTTCCTTGGTCCCTACATCAGTACATTTCTGTAATTGATCTCATGGGGTTTGCAGGCTCCAATATTTGCGCATCTCCAATATTTATCCCATCATACCAGTTTCCCGTTCTTGTCAATGTTTCTTTGTTAGTGAACAATTTGGTTTTTTTTAATGCTATTTCATGGTACACTGATGTAAGAACAATGCCACATATTGTCATTCAGTCCTTTATTTATTACAGTTCTATATCAGCCAATAGCCGAAGATCTGTGGGCGGTTCTTGCTGGTAGCAAGATAGCGGCACATTGGTTGCAATGACTGGGACTAACGTACTGAAACACTATAAACGATTGATGAATCTAAAATAAACGATTGATGTTCAAAGTTTACATGTACTTTTTTTCATGGCATTGTGACAGGTTGTGATTCATCCTGGACATCTATTCACCCGGAGTACTGGACAAGACACAACGTCTGTGAGTGGCTACAGTTTTGCTGTGATCAATACAAACTGGATGCCAACTGCATTTCCTTTTCCCACTTTAACATAAATGGCCAACAACTGTGCTGCATGACTCAAGAAGACTTTTTAAATGCTGCAGGGATTTGTGGTGAATACCTGTATTTCATCCTACAAAACATCAAAACTCATGGTCAGTGTGCCAAAGATTTAATCAGAATAAGATTATTTCATTGTAGGTGTGACCATTATGCTTGTGCAAGGCATTGAATTGGCATATTGAATTGAACCACAGCTTAGCACACACACAGTGAGAAAAACAGGATTCAAACAGTGTGAAAACTGATGTTTACACAAGACCAAAAAAATCATTGCAAAATCAGATCTAGTGTTACGGGCAAGATTGGGACAGGGGTGGAGGGAGCAATGAAAACCAGAAAGATGCACAAGGGAAAACTAGACTAAAACCTTTATATAATGAAGCTTAGGGGGAATGAGGGGCATTTAAAATGGAGGAACAGTGGCAAGAGAGTTCATTTTAAAAATCTATTTTGGACCAAGGATTAACTCTAGATACAAGATACATTTATTATTATAAATCTAAATATCGGATTTGATATTTTTCCTCTGCAGGAGTCTCCTTTTTTCAGGACAATGAAGATACAAAGTCATCTGAAAAAGATTGTAAGTAAACTTTTAAAAGTGTGCTAATTTCTAAATAGAAGGGAAAGCCCATAAGAAAAAAACAATAATCTGTGACTCAATATACAGCAGTCCAGAGGGATTCTTATAGTAAATCAATGATGTTTAGGCTGCGGAAATATTCTCTATTATTATTATTATTATTATTATTATTATTATTTCATTTCTGTACTGCCCAACAACACAGCTATTTACCATAATAGCAGAACAGTTCCAATTTAATGAACAGATTATGTCATTTGCTCTGTTTGGAGGTAGTCAGAAAAGTAACTGTAAGAACTAATCTAGACATTCAGTGCAAATTCATTCCTTTGTTAGGTCTGAAGCCAAATTGATTCTGAAAATGCTCTGCTATCACCTATTCCAAAAACTTCCCTAAGAAAGACTTTCTTAGGGAGATTTTTGGAATGTGTGATAAGCAGAACATTTTCAAATTTAATTTGGCTTCAGACTTGACTTTGTGAGGGAGGCATAATTGGTAGTTTTTGTGGGCTAGAGATCAAAAGGGGAAATACTCCCCTGCCAATGGAGGCTGATGGTTCCTGTGTCAGTGGGGCAGTGAATCCACTCTGGCTGAGAGCCAATCAGAACTCTAAAGGAGCTACCCAAAGTGCTGAACACTATCCCCAAAATGGCTCCTTTAGAGTTCTGGATAAAACCCAGAGAGGGTTCACTGCCCCACTGGAAAATGAGCCACCAGCCTCCACTGTGCCCTGCTGATCTTTTTGGACCTCAATTGCTTTTGATACTGTGGACCATACCATCCTCCCAGACCATTTGGAACAGAAGTGAAGATGTAGACATTTGCTCTTAGACAAATGCCTTTTGGTCCAATAGGAGGATGGCTATCGAAGAAGCTACTTTGCTACTTTGCCATGGAACTTAGCACATGATATTTGAGAGTTCTTCTTCGTGGTCTCTGTGCATCACACATATGGGCTTGCGCCGGCACCGAGCCTATCTCGGGACTCCTATAGCTAGCTTAGATATTTTTGGCGGGAACCCCTCCCCCCACTGTCCTATCGCGCATGCTCCGGGTTCCCGCTCACCTCAGTTCCTTTTCGACCGCCGCCTTGCTTAGACTCGCAGATGACTTCTCTTGAACAACCATTCATATTTTTTGCTTCTGTAAAATAATAAAGTATTCAGTTAGGATAGTTTAGCTTAGATAGTGAGTTAAGTTCATAGTATAGAGTTTTTTTAAAAAAATCTTATATATAGTTAGTTAGTTGTTAGGCCTGCTCCAGTCATGGCGCAGACCACCTTGTTTAAAAAATACTCCCACTGCGGAGCGAAGATCACCCTTACAGGCGGGCACTCTCTTTGCCTACTTTGCTTGGGAGAGTCCCATATAGTTGAAACATGCGCTCATTGCATGAGCTTCTCGAGGCAAGCCCAGAGGAACCAAGCTGACCGCCTACGTGGATTGCTGTGGAAAAACGCATTGGCTGCAGTAGATACTCCTCAACCGCAGAGTTCACACTCAGTCGCCATTTCTGGGGAGCACGGGTCAGTTACTGTAAGCCACTCAGACCCAGCAACGTCGGGGGCCCCTTCGGGAAGAGACAAGCCCGTTAAACAATCCAAAAAGTCCAAGCCTTCGAAGGACTTGGGACTGAAACGGAAAGCGAAGGATAAGCACGAGAAGTCAGCAAAAGTGCTCAAAAAATCCTTGACTCCGTTTTCGTCAGGGCTGCCGCAATCGTCGGGACCGACAGCGGCGTCGATACCGACTAAGTCCTCGTCCTCGACTCACGCATCGAGACCATCGGTACCAGCACCATCGACATCGACGCCATCGATACCGTCTAAGTCTTCGGTTCCACCAAAATACCTGGTACCGATCCCATCAGCATCGACAGCGGTACCGAGCCGAGGCTCTTCGACATCGAGTCATCACCGCTCCCTGCCATCGCGGCACACATCTACGCTGTCGATACCGACAGCATCGGTACCGACGGCTTCGGTACCGAAAGCCTCAGGTTCCCAAAAGTCACTCTCGGTACCGACCAGGTCATCACCAACGGAAGACGTCTCTCTCTTCTTACCGTTGCTGTCACATTTTGCACCGCAGCTGTCGCCGCTAGAGGAGCTGTTTCCTTCAGCGCAAGTGCTCCCAGCACCTCGGAGGTCGACTGGTCCACTGTCCATTGCTGAGTCAATCGGAGGAGCACCAGCCTCACCTGAATGCTCCGCCCGTTCAGTGTCGCCAGCATCTAGAGCATCACAGTATACTTTAATCCGACGCTCACGGTCACGGTCTCGCTCCCGGATTGGGCACATGTCAGTTCGGCGTTCACGCTCTAGGTCTTGCTCCCACACTCCCAACTGGGACAGATACTCAGACCACTCACGCCAAGTTGGTTCAGCTCACCCTCATTATAGATTTGACCCTTACACAGGAGAACGCATTGATCGCGCAACTTCTCGCTCCACCAGCCACCGATCAGCAACCACTGTCACTACTGCTGCTCCCACGCCTGCAGTGCCAGCCCGTTCACATTCTCCAACTCATTCGTCTTCCCATTCCATAGACGACTATGCATCAGATTCTTCTTCAGTGATGTCTCCTCCCCCATCACTACCATCGCCCGAGGACGATGTTGGCACAAAGGACAATGCATCACCTTCAATGGAGCTTGGTAATTTTACCGAACAAATGCTCAGAATGGCTCAATCCCTTGGCATTGAGCATCACCAACCTGAAGATGCTTTCACTGACCGCATCTTCGACGTAATGTATGTGGAGCCCCCTGCACAACTCCTCCTTCCTATGGTTCCAACTCTGTTGAAAACGGTCCAACAGTCATGGGCTAACCCGGCAACAATGGGCCCTACGTCTAAACGTCTAGATACCCTATATAAGATCAAGGAATCAGAAGCTCCGTTTTTGTTCATTCACCCGAAACCAAATTCCATCGTGGTAGAGGCGTCACAGGGGAAGTCTTCTAGGAATCATTCCGCCCCGACGGACAAAGAAGGACGCAAGCTCGATTCCTTTGGAATACATATCTATTCATCTGCCGCCCTTAACATCAAAGTCACCAATTACCAGGCCATGATGTCACGTTACCAAGTCTTCCTGTGGGAGAAAATGTCCTCCCTCATGACTTATCTACCTGAGGATCAACGAGAACTGGCCAGGGTCTTTCAGACTGAAGCAATTCGCCTGTCCAAGCAGCAACTTGAGACTTCTAAGCACCAGACGGATTGCGCTGCAAAGGCCATGATAGAAGCAGTGGCACTACGCCGGCATGCTTGGTTGCGTTCTGCTAGTCTTCCACAGGAGACGCGAACTCGGATTGAGGACTTGCCCTTTGACGGTCAGGGCCTGTTCAATGCCACCACCGACCCAGCCATGGATACAATCCATAAGGCCAAGGTCACAGTGAGGAAGATGGGATTTGTTCAGCAGCACCAGCCCACCTTTCACCCTCGGAAGTGGTATAGGCCTCTTCCTTACCAGCCGCGCCTACATCAAGACCGTACTGCACGGTACCAGCCAACCAGCTCCACTGCCACTTTCCATCAGAGGAAACCTTCCTCTCGCTTCACCAAACCGCGCGGCAGGCCAGACCCAGCGCAAAAACAGTGCCTTTGACTTCATCTCTTATCCTGCAAAACACCTTCAATTCGGCCGTACCCTTCATCAATATCGACACTCATGGCAACTAATAACAACAGACAAATGGGTCCTGCAAACCATCTGCCAAGGGTACAAGATAGAGTTCAAAGTGCTCCCTCCTCTTGGAACCGTAAAAATAATGCCTCCATCGGTCACACTACTACAGGAGACAACCTCCTTACTCAACAAAGGGGCCATCACAAAAGCTTACCTGGACCAATCTGAGTACAGGGTTTTATTCATGCTATTTCACGGTCCCAAAGAAGGACGGGGGACTTTGTCCAATTATGGATCTCAGGCACCTCAACAAGTTCATCATAACGAAGAAATTCCGAATGATCACATTGGTGGCCATTTTGCCCCTTCTTCGAAAGGACCGTTGGTTTACTTTAATAGATCTGAAGGATGCCTATTTCCACATAACGATCCACCCTTCACATCGCAAATACCTGCGGTTCATAGTGGGAGCCCAAGTCTTCCAGTTTACAGTCCTACCGTTTGGCCTCAAGTCGGCTCCAAGTCTTCACAAAGTGTATGGCTACGGTATGCGCCCACCTGCGCTCACAGGGTATAGAGTTATACCCCTATTTAGACGACTGGCTGATTGTCTCACAATCATACCACAGCGCACAGAAGGACGTCACCACAGTCGCCAACCTCCTCTCGTCGTTGGGCCTTCAAATCAACTCAGAAAAGTCCATTTTTCACCCAACGCAGTCACTGCAGTTCATTGGAGTTCACCTGGACTCAATAGTAGGTTGGGCCTACTTACCAAGAGACAGGGTGTTGACGCTAGTAGACACAACTCGACGCCTTTACCTTCGACATCAGACGTCGGCGTTACACGTCCTCCAGCTTCTGGGCTTCATGACGGCCTCCGTCTTTGTGGTTCGATGGGCACGCCTCCACATGCGACCGCTCCAGCACCTTCTCCTCCGGAGATTCAATCCCACTATGAATCCTCGAAGAGTGAGGCTATCCATCTCCGGAGACGTCAGGAACTCCCTGCGGTGGTGGATGAACATCCAAAACTTATTAGCTGGAATGCCATTCGTGGACCCGGGGCCGTCATGCAGGATAACTACAGACGCATCCCTGCTGGGTTGGGGGGCCCACAGTGGAAACCTCAATATCCAAGGTCTTTGGTCTCGAACGGAACGATCCTACCACATCAACGTCTTGGAGCTATTAGCGGTACAACGTGCTCTACCTGCAGTCCTCTCCGACAACACTGCGGTCGTATGGTATGTCAACAAGGAGGGAGGGACCCGTTCCTCCCCTCTGCTGTACCTTACCAGAACGATATTACTCTGGGCCATCCGTCACAGCATCAGGTTATCAGCAGTGCACATTGCGGGGAAAGACAACGACCGAGCGGACATCCTCAGCAGACAATTCCTCAACACTCACGAATGGAGCTTGGCACCGACTGTCCTCAGAAGCATCTTCGACATGTGGGGCACTCCGACTGTGGACCTCTTTACAACGAGCAAAAATGCGGTCTGTCCGGCTTACTGTTCCAGGGCGGGCGTAGGCCACCACTCCCTGGGGGATGCTTTTGTGGTGCTGTGGAACACGGGCCTCATGTACATGTTTCCTCCGTTTCCCCTGCTAAACCTGGTGATTGCCAGACTGACACAGAACGTAACGGAAGCAATCTTAATAGCTCCTTGGTGGCCGAGACAAACTTGGTTCACCCCACTCCTCCGCCTCTCACGGGGCCAAACATGGCGTCTTCCAGCCCGGCCAGACCTTTTGACAAAGACAGACAGCGGGTTGTTACACCCAAACCTAGACTTGCTCAAGCTTACCGCGTGGAGAATCCATCCAGGTGGCATAACCTAGTTCTTCCACCTCAGGTCCGTTCGATTCTAGAAGCAGCCAGAAAGCCTGCCATGAGAGCGTCATACGCTAGAAAGTGGAACTCTTTCCGGCAATTCGCACATATGGAAGGCTTCGACCCCAATTCTTCTTCCATGACGTTGGTTTTAAAGTTCCTCTATTCCCTTCACGACAAGGGACTAAAGGCTTCGTCCATCAAGGTCTACTTATCAGCCATATCAGCCCACCACGATTTCCTGGAGGGCTATTCCATCATGGTGCACCCACTGTCCAAGAGCTTCCTAAAGGGGCTACGCAACATTCTCCCACCATGTCAATCGCTGATTCCACAGTGGAGTTTCTCAGTGGTCCTTACCGCTCTCACTACAAAACTGTTTGAACCCTTGGCCACCATCAACTTGAGACTTCTCACACTCAAAACAGCATTTCTCATATCCATTACATCGGCCAGACGAGCATCCCAGCTCTGCGCCCTTCTTCTGGACCCTCCGTATACTCAGTTTTTCAGGGACCGAGTAGTCTTGCATCCTGGCCCATCATTTGTGCCCAAAGTGGTCTCTAATTTCCACCTCAACCAAGACATTGTGCTACCGTCCTTCTTCCAAGTGGCGACTGACCCATTATCAGCAAAGTTGCATTCCCTGGATGTACGCAGGGCCTTGGCTTTCTACAAGTCTCGGTCCGAGCATTATCGAAAATCTCGCAACCTTTTCATCTGCTATGGGGGCAAAACTAAGGGCATGCCCATTTCACCACAGCATTTTTCCAAGTGGATCGTTCGAACTATCTCATTAGCCTACCAACTAGCAGGCAAAGAGGTTGCAGAACGACTGACTGCACACTCAACGCGAGGTCAAGCAACCTCTACTGCTCTGAACCGTGGAATTTCTATCCCTGACCTATGTAAGGCCACTACATGGTCCAGGATCTCCACATTCGTGAAGCACTATAAGCTGGACATCAGAGCCCAACAAGACTATGCCTTTGGAAGGGCGGTGCTCTCTTCAGTGCTACAATAGCCAGGACAGCGTGCACCCCACCTCCGGTAAGTGGCTTGTTAATCGCCCATATGTGTGATGCACAGAGACCACGAAGAAGAAATGCAGGTTGCTTACCTGTAACTGTAGTTCTTCGAGTGGTCATCTGTGCATTCACACAACCCTCCCACCATCCACTCTTGGCATTGCTGTCAATTGGTTTTCTCGCCTTGCTCTTCCTTAGTCTTAATTTTAGGGCCATATCATCTCGGTCACGAGGCCAGGCGGTCTCCAGGAACTGAGGTGAATGGGAACCCGGAGCATGCGCGATAGGACAGTGGGGGGAGGGGTTCCTGCCAAAAATATCTAAGCTAGCTATAGGAGTCCCGAGATAGGCTCGGCGCCGGCGCGAGCCCATATGTGTGAATGCACAGATGACCACTCGAAGATACAGGTAAGCAACCTGCATGTGTCCGTGTTATCGCCAAGGCTCCTTAATATCTATGTGAACAAAATCACTGGTAGAGATAATCTGCAGCTTTAGAGTTGTATGTGATCACTGTGGTGATCTCACCCAACTCTGTATCTCATAAATTAAGCATCCTAGAACTGAAGTGTTTTCCTTTACTCAGAATTTGGATGCTGTGGACAAATGGATGAGGGTAAACAAACTGAATCCAGGCCAGTCAGATGTCATACAGGTGGGAAATACCACCGACACAATCAATGGGCAAATACCTGCCCACAACATAGGTGTTAACTAGGGATGCGCACGCCCAAAAATATCGTATTTTATTGTTATTGGAATTTCAGATTTAAAAAAAATCGTCTCCGATAATATCATAGGTTAATCGTATCGTCTTCACGATAATTATCGGAAATCCGATATTTAATTTGCAGCCCCATTGTGCCCTATAGAGCTGGATTTTTTTTAAAGAAAAAAATGCCTATAACTTCTGTATTTTCAAAGTTACAGGCTTGAAACTTGTTCACAATGCTTATGGGGTATGCCTAAGTATGTGTATGAAATTTGAGATCGTTCCCTCTAACCCTCGATTTTATATGAATTTATTAAAGAACGTTTAAGTTCTGACAGGTCAGAATGACAGTTCGCCACGTGCGTTCATTCAGACCTGACAAAAAGGTGCACGATCTTTCAAAAATTCATATAAAATCGAGGGTTGGAGGGATCAATCTCAAATTTCATACACATACTTAGGCGTACCCCATAAGCACTGTGACCATGTTTCAAGCCTCTAACTTTTAAAATACAGAAGTTATAGTTGTATAGAAATTATTTATATGGCAGTCCGATAATCCGATATAATCAGGCTGAAAATTTTCGGATTGGTTATTTATCGGAGGTTTTTCTATCATATCGTTATTGTTAATCAGATGTCCGATAACGACCTTATTGTATCATTATCGGACATTTTAACGATACAATACACATCCCTAGTGTTAACTCATCAGCACAGGTTCACAGTTGTGCTGTTATATTGTACCCTACTTTGCTTTTCGATAAGCAGATTGCTGTAGGAACTAAAGCAGTTATTTTTGCTGTGCGAGGACAATGAAGGCTGGTGGCTCCAATGTCAGGGGGCAGTGAATCCGTTCCGGTTTCAGTTAGACCTCTAAAGGAGCTCTCCAAGGTGCGAAGTGCCTTTAGAGTTCAGACTAGTTCTGACTGAAACGCAAAGCGGATTCACTGTCTTACTGACATCAGAGCCACCAACCTCCATTGTGCAAAGATGCATCTACTTTTGAAGGATGTCACTTTTGCCAAACTGATTGTAGCTTCCAGGCTTGACTGCTATAAATGTGCTTTCAAGGGGGCTCCTTTTGAAGATGATTCAGAAGTGACTGCTGAGGGAAATGTTGTAGCCCAGCTCCTGTTAAATAACAGGAGTTAGGAACATGTGCAGTCTTTGCTTTGTCAACAATTCTAGTTGTTGGTTTTAACCTATAACTTTGGTTATAGCTATCAAGCTTTACACAGTCTGGAATCTATATATGTTAGAAATTATGGGACAAATGTCGATGCTATATTGAATTCACCTTTGCATTTAATGTTCACTTTTTTAAAAATGCAAAAAGCAGCTGTGGTGGGGGTGGAATTATTATCAGGTTCCTAATAGGTGGGAAAGGAGAGCTTAACCTTTTTTCTCCCCTTCCAGTGTGTCTGACGAATCTTGATGCTCCAAAGTTCCTATTTGCATTGGAAGAAAAGCTCCCAATGCAAATAACAGCTTTAGAGAAGTAATTTTGGGCAGGACTACAGCAGGAAAGGAAAGGTTACACATCTGCTATGTTCTAAATTATTATCAACCTCGCCCCACCGTGACTGCTATTTGCATTTCCAAAACCACACGTGTTAAATGCAAAGACACATTTAATGTCATGATTAGTTTGGCCTTTTGTCTTGCTGCCATTTTCTTTGTTCAAATCATGCCTTGCTTCTGTTACCATCTATTTGTGAAATAAGAAATAAGAAACAGGATCTATACAGCCATGGTCCTGGGGCTACGAGACAGTCTCCTCCTGGAATTGAGCAAGATTTTCAGCCCTACTAGAAAAGAGCAGGGGGGGGGGGGTAACCTTGTACCAGGCTTTTGGGATTTCAATTTTTCTGATTCGCCGATCCATGTTTTATTCTGTTTTTATTTATTTTCGTTTTGTAGCTTTATTTATTTCCTCCCTGTTGCAGCAAGGCATTTTGAAATGTTACATAAATTAAATTAATAAATGGGGCAGCTCTTTTGTGTGATTTGCTTGGATTTCTTAACATACATCTCTGACTCATCCCCAAGATCCAGGATAATTAGAAGTCCACTTGAGAGTTCCAGCTTGTGTAAGGTTTATGGGCATACAATGCAGAGGGAGGGGCGGCAGAGGTGATCTTCGCCTCCCTGACCTCCCACCCTGCATTTTCTCTAGACAGGCTTTTTTTGCCCATCTAGGGAAAGCATTTCAGAGTGGGAGGGGCTGGAGAGGCACCAGGATAGCTTGTATTCTGGCCTCTCCAATCTCTTCCCCTCCCTGCCCACTGAAACACCCCCTTTTCCCCTCTCCAAGTTCACATTCCCAACATCAGAGAGGCAGCCAGCACAGCTCTTTCGGCATTGCCTGCCAGAGGGTCAGAGCTCCGATTCCCAGCTCTGATGTCAGAGAGCTGTCTCTGACCTTGGATCTGGTAATCTGAAATATCCTATAACCCCTCAACACTGTCTAGGGGCCACAGGATTTCTCTCTCCATCTCTCAGCGCTCAGACCTGTATGTTTACAAGATGTTTTCTTTTTGAGGATGTGGAGTCAAACGAAAACTTGGAGGGAAAGGAAAAACTACAGCAACGTTAAGCTAGGGCCAGAGGCAGTACTTGGGGCCACTGACTCACCAGTCAGAAATACCAGCATCCAGCTCATTTCCCACTGTGTAGCATGCGCCATAACTTTGGATCTGTGGTTCTATTATAGGCAGAAATACTATTTACACATGGATACAATCAGGATCCTAAAATACATCTTAAACCATACTGACTTAGTGTGGCATGGAATTTCATTAGGAGAACATATCAGCCTCTTTAAATTATATTATCACCAGATCCTGAAGTTCATCCATATTTAGTTGTGGCAATGTTGTTATTTATTTATAAAAATATATATTTCAGATAATGACAAGGCATGTTTGAGGACAGGCAGCATCAAGAGTCAAGACTTTCAAAGTCACAGTCGAACAAGTAGGTATATATGTCACCAAATATTGTGCTTGGAAATGCCATTAAAATGCTGCTGCGTTTGCACTAAATTGTCAGATGTCATGCTAACTTGTTTAGTCTGGACTGGAGGACATTGGTTTATCTTTTAATTTTTAAAATAAGTTTATAGTCCTCATTGTTTTATGATAAGCAACAGTGTCCTAATGCAATTGTTGCAGTGTCTCACAGCGACCAGGTGGCACTCACTGTGTTCACAACAAACACCTGGTGAAGATTGGACAAGAAACCAGGAAAGCAGGAATTTGAGACATTGATTGTCTAACTTGCAGATAAAAAACCAGCCATTTCTAACTAGGTTTTTCATGTTTTTACTATCAGTTCAACTGCTACATGGCTGGTACAAATTCAACTGATGAAACTTCTGTAGCTCATTACTGGGAAAGGCTTCATGTGCTGCATTTATTTCTGTCACAAAGCTGTTACAGAGGAGCTATGTCTAAAGAAATATGGAAATTCTACCTTGAACTGCTGGAAAGCAAAAAATAAAGTAGAAGAAGGGCATAGAGTAGTTGAAAAGGAGCAAAGCTTGACAACAGAAGAACAAAATAAGGGAGTAAGAAGAGGTTTTGGTGGGGTGGTGAACATACAATACATTGGTACATTTGAGGACCTGAGGAAGGACTGAATCAGGGAACAATACAGTTTTGCTTCAACCAGCAAGGAAAGCCTTTGGTCAGTAGACAAAGGCCTCCTATTATTATTCATTTTTAAAGGCACAATCCTATGTACGTTTAGATGGGGGAGGGGGGAAATGCTACAACTCCTAGCATTCCCCAGCCAGCCATAGGAATTGTAGGACTTTTTTCTGTCTAAACATGCATAAGATTGCATCTTTAATTAATTTTGAAAAATAAATTTACCAAAGGGAAACAGCAGACTAAACAGCCAGATTATGCCAACATTTTCCTCTCCCTTCCATCATCAAAAATGGATGCCCAATCATTGTAATTATAATTGTTTCAACCACTTCCATTGTCGCTCAAACTTATCAGAAGACCTCCATCCCTGACTCGCTCTTATAAACCAAATTAATTTGTTTAGAACCGCAAAATCCCATAACTGTTTCTGTTTCTTGGAATTTGATTAGATTTCTTTATGCTTTACATAGGCCTCCTCCACACGAGACGTTTAATGAGCCTTGAAGGCTCATTATAAATTTTACCTACACACGAGCGGAGCGCAAAACGGGCGTACAGGCGCGTTATCTCCCCGATAATGCGCATTTTCGAACGCGCGTTAAATAGCGACTTTTATTTTGCTCCGGCCGTTAAAGCGCATTTTCGCTGTGTGAACAAGCGATTATGCGCATTAACTACCTGTAAAGTGCTTTTTGGGCATCTTTTAATGCGCTTCGCCGCCTCCCGTGCAGAGGGATTAGGCGTAAATGCGCCTCCGCGAAAATGCGCATAATCCCCGAACCAGGCGCAAAAGCGCATCCTTGTGGAGGGGGCCTGGTGATAATCATATGATTAAAAAAAAAAGGTGTTTCCTTATCTTTATGTAGACATTTTATGGCATGGGATTGACTCCAAGATTAAAATTTAGGCTGCCTGATCCTTTGAATGAGCAACAAAAAAATGTAGGATATGTTAAACCATTATTAAAACCCTTAATTTCAAATTCCCTATCATAGTACAGGGGAAACAGTTAAAAGAATTCTAGACTTGCTGAACATCACTAGATCTTTTAGATTCTGACAGTAACTGTCCTTCAGATTTTCAGGATAGGGAAATGGAACAAACCCAAACATTTGAACAGTGACACCATTTAATGGGGATTGGTGGGCTATTGGGCCCCCTATGCTTCAGATCACATTTTCCCTCAGGAGCTACTATGACTGGGTTCAGATAACACAATAATCCGCAATGGATTAAATAACACTTTGGGGATTATTTAACCCATCGTGGATAATTGTATCATCTGCCAGGAAGCTTTTAACCCACGATGGGTTATTTGCTCATTACCCACGGTCTGCAGTAGGGGTTATTTAACCCACCGTGGATTAACGTGTCATGGCAGGTACCATAGGTTAATTTGTTCACTTATAGAGTCGCATAGGGTGACCATATGAAAAGGAGGGCAGGGCTCCTGTATTTTTAACAGTTGTATAGAAAAGGGAATTTCAGCAGGTGTTATTTGTATGCAACCAGTACCTGGTGAAGTTCCCTCTTCATCACAACAGTTAAAGCTGCAGGAGCCCTGCACTCTTTTTCATCTGGTCATACTACCATATTTCCTCGATTCTAAGATGCACTTTTCCCCCCATATTTATCTCTGTAAAAATGGAGTGCATCTTAGAATCGATCGCGTCTAAGAATCACAGGATTTCTCCAGCGCTGGAATGGGGTTGAAGATACATCCGAGAGCCTTCACAAAGGGGCTCTGCATGCCCCCCCCCCCCAAGCGACTTGGCCTTCCCCACTCACCTCCATCGCTGCCACTCCATGCTGCTGGCACTGACCTCCTTGGCCTCCATCACCACCCTGGTCTTCGCTGCCAGCGCCACTGGCAGTGGCCTCCCCGGCCTGGAAACGCAGCATTACTACGAAGTAGGCCACAATCCCACGAGATCTCGATTTCAAAATCTCACGGGATTGCGGCCTACTTCGTAGTAACACCACGTTTCCAGGCCTTTTCCTCTACCGCTGCCGCCGCCGCCACTGCCAAATCCCAGGAAGGGGTGAGAGAGCAAGAGCTGGGTGGGCAGGGGTAGGCAGAGGTGGCAGCAGGGCCCAGGTGAGGGAGGAGTAGCAGCGGTGGCAGGGAGGAGGAAGAAGCGACAAGTGCGAAGGGAAGAATGTGGAGAGCCAGGCGGAGGCAGCGGCCGGGGCAGCAAGGACACGCATGCGTCCCCTCCCAGCGACTTGGCCTCCCCACTCACCTCCATCGCCGCCCTGGTCCTTGCCACCAGCTTGTGGGATCATGGCTTACTTCGTAGTAATGCTGCATTTCCAGGCCGGGGAGGCCACTGCCAGCGGCACTGGCAGCGATGACTGGGGCAGCAATGGAGGTGAGTGGGGAGGCCGAGTCACTGGGGGGGACGCATACGAATCCTTGCTGCTGTGGCCACTGCCTCCGCCCAGCTCTCCAAGCCCTTCCCTCCCCTTCCCGCTTGTCGCTTCTTCCTCCTTCCCGCCGCCGCCGCCACTTCTCCCTCACCTGAGCCCCGCTGCCACCTCTGCCTGCCCCCGCCCACCCTGCTCTTGCTCTCTCACCCCTTCTTGGGATTTGGCAGTGGCGGCAGCAGCAGCAGTAGAGGAGAAGGAGAAGAAGACACAAAGGAGGAGCAGTAGCAGCAGCGAAGGATCCTTGCCCAGCTTACGAGAGTGATTCGTCCCTACCGTATTTCTTCGATTCTAAGATGCATTTTTTTTTCAAATATAAACATGTCTGAAAACTTGGTGCACCTTAGAATCGACGCAAAGCTTTTTACCTGTTGGTGGCCCTGAAATTAAGGTGTGCCTTAGATTCAATGGCGTCTTAAATATGATGAAATACGGTAGTATAGCTAGAGTCGCATGGTGAGACAAGATCATATAGCTGCTGACACTCTATAAACCCTTGAAGATTTGTAGGATTGGGACCACTCTTTATAGCCCGCCTCCCCTAGTTGGGAGGCACCTGATCCACTTTCAAAATCCTGCACGATTTTGCCCAGGGGAATGAAAATCCCAGGAGCACCAAATAGGGAGTGGCATGAATAAACCATTGAAAAATAAGAAAAAATAAAGAAAACAACCCAAAATGTGCATTTTCCCCATAGCCTAAAGTGCACAATTGCACAGGTGTAAATTCATTTCATTTTAGGAAGATCCATTAATATGCTGCTGCTGTTCTTTCTTGAAGGCCTGCAGAGCTCTCACTTGTGGGAATTTGTAAGAGACCTCCTCTTGTCTCCTGAGGAGAACTGTGGGGTCCTCGAATGGGAAGACAGAAACCAAGGCATCTTTCGAGTAATTAAGTCAGATGGTCTGGCAAAGATGTGGGGGCAAAGGAAGAAAAATGACAGAATGACCTATGAAAAACTAAGCCGAGCACTCCGGTAAGATGATACTTGACAATGTTACATAAGTTAGCTAATTCAAACCATTTAACTGGTGCCAAAGAATTTTACTCTAAATAATGCAAAGGTCATGAGACACAGCTATGTCTCTTTTGGTTGGAGTTAGGATCATGGGGCCAGATCTGTGGGTGCAGTAAATGGACATAATTACACATTAAGTCAATAGATAATTTGCCAACCTGCCCATGAATATGACACTTAATGCTACTACCTTGCCATTACCCTTGGCAATGATCCTAGAATTTTAATCTGAACTTTTGTCTTAAGAAAAAGAAATGTATACCCAGTAGGGGTTTGTTTGTTTTTTACAAGGGGACAGCTGGACTTCGAAATGTCTGGGAAAATTTTAAACTCTAAGAAGTTTAGCTTACAACCATAGGCATGCAAGATCTCCCAGAAAAAAATGATTGTTCTGTCAAGGAGAATGTGTCGTGTTGATTGCTGGTATGTTTAGGACACTACATTATATGCTGAAGATGCCTCTAAGTTCAATTTCAATTTTGTTGTTGCAGGTACTATTACAAAACTGGGATTTTGGAACGAGTGGACAGGAGGTTAGTGTACAAGTTTGGAAAGAATGCACATGGATGGCAAGACAGCAAGCTATGAAATTCCTTTTGCTTCTGACTCACTGCCAGTATGCAATATGAAATCTCCAATCACAGCAGAGGAAACATCTCCTCAGATCCCCCCAGATTAAGAGGTGGCTACCTGTTATGAATAACTGTATAATGTAACAGTAAAAGACTTTCTGGATTGGGGGCATTTATTATTCTTCATGTTTTTTGAACCAGCACCATCACTTGCATTGCCATAAACTGCTCTATAGACTTTTCCCATTGTATGGTATTATATATGTAGCATTTCTTTCAATGCCAAGAATAGCAGTTTGCCATTGCCAATCAAGCTTCATCACTTGGAATTCTATGGGATTTTGAAAAGCGTGATGTGGATCACCTAAGAACCACATTAACCCAACCCTTGGGAAATGAATGTATATCACATGGTTTCCTGTATGATGGATGATCAAGTGCCTTTGGTGTTCATCTTCACATTTCTATCTTCTTGATTTCCTTATATTGTAACAGAGGGGTGGGCAAATCTGGATGTCTTATAGTGTTTGCACTTTTCTCTCCAGAAATCTTTGTTTTGAAGTCACTGAAGTAGAGTAAGTTTTTATCTCAAGAGTGTGAAATCTTGGGGTGCTGAGTAAGGAGAGACAGGCTGTGTCACAGTAGCAAATTTTCTAAAAAATAAAACCCCCAGAAATTCCGGAGTCTTGACAAGAATATAACTTGTATCTCTGAGATACAAGTTATATTCTGCTTTTATATGACCATGCGTCCTTCTATATGCTGCCAAATTATAAGTGAACTTTGTGTTTATGCAATAGTGGGATATCCTCTGCCAAAGAAAACTGTATGTAGGCTTAATTCATGTGAGTTTTTCCCATACCCGTTGGCAGGTGTTTCTGGCCTTGCCTCAGAGAGCTTCGTTTTATTTTTATTTTATGAATTCTGAATCTGAGCGTGCCAGCTCAAAACAATTGTATGGCAGCATTGCCATGCCCAGGATCCAGCTTTTGACATACCACTGCAAACGCTTAAAGGGCGACATTTATGATGGCTGAGATATCAAGAGGGCATGGCGTGATGTATGAACATGGCCAGACAATAGGCCTGCAGCTGCACATACAGGATGTTTGGCTACTTTTCCATAGCTATTCACGGTCATGTTAATAGACCTTAACCTCACTCACCTAACAGGGCTTATGACATTAACAAACAACCAGCGCTTACAAGTTCCTAATTCATCCCCTTCCTTTCCCTCCCCAACCCCCCAAAAATGGGGGCTTTTGAAAATAGTTCGCAATGTAACATACTGGGGAGAGGTAGGGTGCAATTCAAAGAAAGAATATGCATCTAAGGAGCTTGTGGATTCTGGCCTCATGTCTTTTGATATTTGAGAGTACAAATTGTGGGAGCAGTGCTGATGGGTTGTGTTCAAATCTGCTAGTTGGCAATGTCTTGTGCACGGTGAACGGTGCTCAAGTCTTCTGGTGCTTAAAAAAAAGCTTCAACCCCTTGGCGTTCACTGATATTGCACTAGTTCTTTTATATCTGGCATAATTCACAGAATCCTTTATTTCATTCTGTGTTTCGCTACTTGAAACACAGGGCAGTGTTTTTGTTCTGTTTTTTTAAATGACCCAATGTGAACATTCTACATTCCTTGTGAAGAAGCAATGAAAGACACATTCTATATAAGTGTATGAATGGGTGTGATGCTCTGTTATGTATGTTTGTTAACAATATGAATTACTGTACAATATTTTTGGATGTGCGGGTGTTTGTTTTTTTGGCCCACTGCAGTTTGTAAAGAGTGTGTATAAAATATTTAATTGTAAAGTGCATCCTTTACTTTGAATTTTATTTCATAATTCATGTCAACTACACCTAAAGAGCCATTTGATCTGTGTAGAATCCTGCACTGTACTATGTTTTCTGAGGTAGAGAACATTTATGGAATACTTTTCGTTTAAAGCCCACACAATGTGAAGCCCTGGCCAATCATGTTTCTTTCATGCAAAGGTGTAGGTGCTTTTTTCCTACATAAAACTGATAGAGGCACTGAGTGTAAGGAAGGTAAGAATTTTATAGGTCACAGTCACTTGGGTAAGTTCATACTTTAGACACTTCACTAGCTGACTGCAGTATCACTTACAAGTATATAACACTAAAGTATATAACAAAGCCTGAATCATTGCTTTTAGTAAAGAAAACCAGTTGAGCAAGAGAGCTATTTTAAAGGAAGTGCTGGGGGAAAGTACTCAACCTTTTCTTTGCCAGCCATTTGTCTACTCCAAATCCAAGATGATACTTCCTACTGCAGAATTCTGAACCCAGGCTTGCAAGGGTAAAACAAATGCTTTCAAGCCCCACAGGGGTAAAGTGAGCCTTAGAGGGCTTGTTTTGAACAGTAAAAATGGTTAAGAAAGCCTCTTTCTGAAGCTGCTTTTCATTCAAAAAAATAAACAGCTGTTGAATGCTTCATAGGCTTTTAAATTATGCGAAGAGCTGTTATAAAATATGACAAATTCAGGAGCATGTCCAGTTTTATCACATTTCATAGATGAACAATCCCAAGATAAATTCAGAGTTGGGCATAGCAAGCCAAGTTGTTGTTTTTGTTTTTTTATTCAGGAAGTAAATATTTCCATGAACCAGCCCCAAATTTGAAAACTTGCTGGTCCTCCCAATGATTTTTGATCATCTCACTGCCAATTCCATGAGCCCTCCGTCCCTTCCCTAAGGCTTACTCCTGACCACCATTCCTTTCCTTCTCCCAAAGGTACCTGGGAGTGAAGAAGCAGCCGAAGGAGTCTTTTTCTTGAGGCTTCTTCCTCCCTTGTTTGCATCTTTCATCTTCCAGTGACTCAAATGCTGGAACTGCAGCTTGCCAGTTGTCTCAGAATTTAGGAAACAGAATGCCTGAATGCCCAAGTCTATAGTATGGATTCTACAACACTAGATGAGTTTGAGCTCTTCACTGGTTCATATTTCATAATAAGGTGACCATATGGAAAGATGGACAGGGCTCTTGTATCTTTTAAAAGTTGTATAGAAAAGGGAATTTCAGCAGGCGTCATTTGTATGCATGTAGCACCTGCTGAAATTCCCTCTTCATCACAACAGTTAGAGCTGCAGGAGCCCTGCCTTCTTTTGTCTCTAGTAAAGAGGGCAGTGCTCCTGCAGCTTTAACTGTTGTGATGAAAAGGGAATTTCACCAGGTGCTGCATGCATACAAATGACAGCAATCAGTAATGAAGGTTGTGTCTTAAATCAAAGTCAATTCATAAAACAAAATGGGTTTAAGAAAATTAGTGCAATACAAGGTTCAAATGGAGCTACCAATATGCACACCGATAAAATTTAATGAAATAACTGATCCATACTGTTAAGCATAAATAATAATAATAATAATAATAATAATAATAATAATAATAAATGATTTAACACATAACATAAAATTATACCAGAATAAGAACTAAACAGTCCATAAGCACTAGATGGAAACTACACATTTCACTTTTTCTACTGATCATGTGGAAGGCTATACACATCTATCTGTCCCGTATGCATTTTGACCACAACGGCCTTCATCAGTGGGATAAGAAATTGTTCAACATTATAGCCCAAAACATAGTTTTTTTGCACGTGTATAGGTTCTTTGTCTGCAGTGCTTTACTGAAAGCCTGTTTTGACTGTAGACTTGGTTTATGGATGCTTCAGCTATATCTTAGAAGCTACAAGATAGGAGGGGAAACCAAGCCCCCCTTCCTCTCCTGATGCATCCATAAACTGACCAACACAAATGAAGGTTGCTTACCTGTAACTGTAGTTCTTCGAGTGGTCATCTGTGCAGTCACACATATGGGCTCGCGCCGACGCCGAGCCTGCTTCCGGGAAACTCCAATAGCTAGATAGAGTTTTGGCGGGAACCCCTCCCCCACCATCCACCGCGCATGCTCAGGGTTCCCGCTCTAACTTACCTCAGTTCTCTGAGACCGCTTGGCCTCGCAACTAAGGCATTAATTGCACGAAATCAAGCAAGAGCATGGCGAACCAACTTGACGTCACAACAGCGATGCCAAGAGGGGATGGTGGGAGGGTTGTGTGACTGCACAGATGACCACTCGAAGAACTACAGTTACAGGTAAGCAACCTTCATTTCTTCTTCGTGGTCTCTGTGCATCACACATATGGGCGAATAACAAGCAAACTTACCGGAGGTGGGTAGGCACGCTGCTTGATCATTGGCAAATCGAGGATAGGACCGCCCTTCCAAAGGAGGAGTCCTGTCGAGCTCTGACATCGAGGCGATAATGCTTAACAAACGTGGAAGCATTAGTCCAGGTGGCTGCCTTGCAGAGATCAGTCAGCGAAGCCCCATGGAGCAACGCCGAAGACGTTGCTTGCGCCCTAGCAGAATGTGCCGTCAGTGGAAATGGTGGGTCCCGCTTTGCTACCTGGTAGGCTAGCGTAATGGTTTCCACCACCCACTTGGATATGCGTTGAGAAGAAACAGGCAGTCCTTTGGATACTCCTCCATAACAAATAAACAACTTGCGAGATTTCCTGAAAGTCTCAGTCCTCGACTTATAGAAAGCTAGTGCCCTTCTAACATCCAACGCATGCAACGTTGCAGATAACGGGTCTGAGGATGGTTTGAAGAAAGTGGGTAGAACAATGTCCTGATTCACATGGAACCTTGAAGAAATTTTTGGAACAAAACTTGGGTCCGGCCTTAGAACTACCTTATCCCTAAAAAACTGTAAATAGGGGGGGTCTATTAGTAGTGCTGCCAACTCTGAGACCCGCCTTGCAGACGTTATAGCAACCAAGAAGAGAGTTTTAAGCGTTAACAATCGAATATCTATCGTGGCTAATGGTTCAAAGGGCTTTGACGTGAGTATGGTGAGAACTAATGATAGACTCCACTGCGGAACTGCTGGACGGATAGTAGGGAACAAATTATTTAAGCCTCTCAGAAAGGTTCTTGCCATGGGATGTGTAAACACGGAAAAACCGTCCACTAACCCATGGTTGGCCGCAATGGCAGACAGGTATACACGGATGGAAGCCGGCTTTAGCCCTGCCGAGTGCAGAGAATAAAGGAAGGAGACAATGGTAGGTAAGTCTGCTGTCAAAGGATCAAAAGCATTGAGCAGTGCATAATCTTGGAAACGTTTCCATTTTCTATTGTATGACAGCCTGGTTGAGGGCTTACGCGCGGCCTCTAAAATACTCCTTACTTCTGTTGACAAGTGGAGGTCGTTCCAAGACGCCGGATTCTCCACGCCGTTAGATGCAGGGCGTGGACATCGGGGTGCAGGATTCTGCCCATCTCCTGGGACAGGAGGTTGGAAACACGTGGAAGTCGCCACACCTCTGATCTCGCTAGTTTGAGTAGTGGCGTGAACCAAGGTTGTCTTGGCCACCACGGAGCTATCACTATAGCATTTGAATCGCTGCGCCTGATATTGGCTACTGTCAAGGCCAGCAGAGGAAATGGAGGGAAGATATAAAGAAGCCCCTTCGACCAGTCCCATTGCATGGCATCCCCTAACGATGCATCTCCTATGTCTGCTCTTGAGCAGTATGCTGGACACACTGCGTTGGCAGCTGTAGCAAATAGGTCGACGGTGGGGAACCCCCAACGAGCAAATATACGGTCCAGGATATGAGGAGAGAGCTCCCATTCGTGGGTGTTGCTGAACGATCTGCTTAAGTCGTCCGCTATGGCATTCTCCGTTCCCGCAATATGTAGTGCCGATAGCAGCATATTGTGGGAAATTGTCCACTGTAAAATGTCCATCACAAGATGAAGGAGGATTGGTGACCTCGTTCCGCCCTCCTTGTTCAAATACCAGACTACTGTGGTGTTGTCTGTTAAGATTCGAACATGGTGCCCCTGTAGGTGAGGGGAGAAAACCCGTAGGGCCTTTTTGACTGCCAAAAGCTCTAACATGTTTATATGCAGGCGTGCTTCCGAAGGTGACCACCTTCCTTGTGTTACCAGATTGCCGTAGTGAGCACCCCACCCTGCTAACGATGCATCGGTTGTGACTATGCGAGAGGGCGCTCGTGTGATAAACGGCAGGCCTCGAGACAGATTGCGTTCTTCCGTCCACCATCGGAGCGAGCTTCTTACCAACAGTGGTATGGTAAGTATCAACTTGTGTGGGTTTTGCAGAGAGGAGTAATGCTTGAGCAAAAACTGCTGGAGAGGTCGCATGCGTAACCTTGCCCAACGTACGACGAACACGCTCGCCGCCATTAACCCTAGGAGTCTTAAAATCTGGAAGGCTGAGATTCGAAACTTTGATCTGTGCCTTACTGCAAGCTGTCGCAGGACCCTTGCTCTGTCTGCTGGTAGAAAAACCCTCCCTATCGTGGAGTCTATGGTAACTCCTATGAACTGTATTCGACGTGCTGGTTGCGTGATTGACTTTTTGTAATTTATCCGCAGCCCAAGCGACGAGAGAAGAGTGATAACCTCGTGGACGTCGGTCAGAGCTTGGCTTTTGGAGGCGGAGACGATCAGCCAATCGTCCAGGTAAGGATAAACCTCGATGTTGTTTGAGCGAAGGTGCGCGCAAACCGCTGACATGCACTTGGTGAACACTCTTGGCGCAGATTTTAGTCCGAAGGGAAGGACGGAGAACTGGTACGCCTGGTGTCCTATGATAAACCTTAGGTAGCGTCGGTATAATGGATGAATAGCGATGTGGAAGTACGCATCCTTTAAGTCTATCAGCGTGAACCAGCTGCCCTTCCTTAACATGGGAAGAATTGATGCCAGGGTAACCATACGAAATTTTCTGGTCCGTATGAACTTGTTTAAAGCTCTGAGATCCATAATGGGACGAAGACCCCCGTCCCTTTTTGGTACCGTAAAATACCGGGAATAAAACCCGGAATGGAGATGGTTTGCTTTCACCCTTGTGATAGCCCCTTTGCGTAGCAGTTTGGTGGTTTCCTGCCAAAGCGAGTGAGGGCGGTGTATATTTTATGGTACCAAGTGGAGGAGGGACTTCGAGTTCCATTTTGTAACCCTCTGCGACGATGTTTAACACCCAAGCATCCGATGTTATGGATGCCCAGGTATGCAGAAAAGGTTGAAGCCTGTTTGCCTGGTCCCCGAGCATCGAATGCGTCAAGTCAAAGACGACGTTTGTGTGACAATGGCTGCTTGCTACGTTGTTGGAAAGACCCTGTCGACTTACGTTGCTGGTATGCCCTAGATGTGTCTGGCCGAAAACGTTGACCCCTGTCCTGCAGCTGTTGCTGCTTGTACGGCACAGGCCTGTACCATTTACGTTGCCTATAAGGCTGTTGAGTAGGTTGAAAACTCATTTTCTTTGCCGTCATTCTGGCCTTGTGCAGGGTATCCATTGTTGCGTCTGTTTCAGAATTAAAAAGACCATCTCCGTCAAAAGGAAGATCTTCAATGCGGTTTTTAGTCTCTTGCGGTAGCGTAGTCGAACGTAGCCACGCGTGGCGACGCAATGCTACTGCTCCAACCATCGCCTTGGATAGACAGTCAGTGAGATGGCGCGCTGTCGTCAGTTCTTGTTTTGACAACCGCATGGCTTCTGCCTGAAACACGCGAGCCAGATCTCGCTGGTCGTCAGGGAGGTAGTCAGTGAGCGACGATACCTTCTCCCAAAGAAACAATTGATATCTCGCCATTAAAGCCATATAATTTGTGACTTTGATGCCCAATGATGTAGAAGCGTACATGCGGCGCCCATAAGCATCCAATTTCCGGCCTTCTTTATCCGTGGGGGCGGAATGTGTGCGACCAGATCTGCTTTGCGATGCCTCCACCACAACTGAATTCGGCTTCGGGTGTTGGAAGAGACATGGAGCCTGAGCTTGCTTGACTTTATAAATTGCGTCCAAGCGTTTGGAAGTCGGGCCAACAGTAGCAGGATGCTCCCAAGATTGTTTCAAAGTCTTTAGGAGGGCCTTGACCATTGGCATGGTCAATTGTGGAGTTGGCTCCGCAGACATGACATTGTAAATGCCATCATCTGAATCTTCATCAGGTTGTTGACAATCAATATTAAGTGACTGAGCCAGCCGTAACATCTGTTCCGAGAAACTCCCCATCTCCATCGTCGGGGAAGCTCTCTCCTCTGTGCAGACTGCGTCCAACGGAGATGCTTCCGATGGGCGAGGAGATGGCGCCGACGACGAGTCCGAAGCATAGTCCTCGAAAGACTGCGACGGCTGTCGGCGTCGAACCGATCGATCTTGATCCGGCGGTAGTGCTGGCATCGAAGACTCTCGACTCCGATGAACGTGTTGAAGCAGCGAAGTCGTCCGGCGTGGAGGGACCGGCGGCGGAGACTGTGCTTCTCGACGTCGAGGAGGAGACTGCATGGCTCGGAGTCGACGCCCCGTGTATGGGTCAAATCGATACCGGCTGCGATCAGACGGGCGCGAACGGTCTGAACCGACCTCCCAGTCGCGGGACCGTGATCGCGATCGAGACACCGACACCGATGAGCGTTGGCGAGATCGAGACGGTCGACGCCGATGAGGATCATCGGGATGAGTAGGCTGCGCCGGTTCTTTCGGTACCGAGCGTTCGGTGTCGGACGCGATGAGGATTGGCCCCGGGGACGGCAACGAACGTGAAGGTGAGACAGACGTTGGATGTTGCACCGGCACCATTGGAGTCGGCGGAGTACGGAGCGGAGAAGAGACAGAAGATGTGCGCCTCTTCGAAGTCGACGCCGCCGATGAGTGCTCTGCATGCAGAGAAGACTGCGAGACCGAACCTATCGACAACGTGCGTTGCCTCGATGTCGACGATCGCGCCGGTAGCGAAGCGGATTTGTGCACCATCGCCACAACTTCGACTGTAGAGGACGGTACCGACGCCGGGCGTGTAGTCGACTTTTTAGCTGTCGACGGTTTCGATGACGGTCTTGTCTTCGCATTCGATGGACCCCCTTTCGAAGACTTCGATTTTTTTGCCTTCTTAGTAGGGGGAGGAGATGTAGAGGGTGAAACCCCTGACACCGATGCCGGCGGTTCAACCCGCATATGGGAGGAAGCCGGAGATGCTGGGATTGAGAGACTTGGACTCTCCCCAGAAACTGCCCTCTGCATTGCTGACGGTCGAGGCTGATCCACAGCTGAAAGAGCTTTTGACCACAAAAGGCTACGGAGCCGGTCTGCTCTATTTCTCCTTGTCTGTCTTGAAAAACGCATACAGTGTGCGCAAGAATCAACAATATGGGTCTCCCCCAGGCAAAAAAGACAGAGAGAATGGCCGTCGGTGAGGGCAATTTTGGCCCTACACCGGGAGCACCGTCTGAAGAGGGCGGATTGCGCCATAAGATGGCGGCTTCTATGAAACAAATTACTCTCCAGGGAGAGATGGCTAACTAACTGGAAAATTCCTATCTAATATATGTTTTTTTTTATTTTTTTTTTATTTTTTTATATATCTAACTATGAATAACAATACAACTCTATCTAACTAATACTATGAAATATTCTTTGTCTTACAGCTTCTACAATCGTAGACGAAGTCTCCCGCGAGGCTAACAGCGAAGCGGTCGAAGAAGAACTGAGGTAAGTTAGAGCGGGAACCCTGAGCATGCGCGGTGGATGGTGGGGGAGGGGTTCCCGCCAAAACTCTATCTAGCTATTGGAGTTTCCCGGAAGCAGGCTCGGCGTCGGCGCGAGCCCATATGTGTGATGCACAGAGACCACGAAGAAGAAATAAGATATACAAGAGTTAATGTTTGGTCTGAATGGAACAATTAAGTAAATAAAAGCTAAGCACCATTATGATGGCAATGTTGTCATGGGTACCACCATGATGGTGCTCATCTTTTACCAGGCTAATAAAAAAACAGTGGCTTCTAATAACAATGTTAACAAACTTCTTCCATGTGATTAACATCTATATCATGTCACAGTTTGAAAGTAGTTTTAAAATTATTATTTTTTCTGTGCCCCATGTTGGTGATTTCTTTCAGGAAAATATCCATAGGTTGAGGAAGAAATGAGAACGTATTTTGTGGACATGCCATCATACACATTTCTAATTCACACGCAACCATTTCAGTTACAAAATTCCATCTCCCATTTATTTATTTATTTATTTATTATGCTATTTTCTGTTATCAGGATTAACAGAATTTCTGGAGACTAGATTTCCCCCCAACCCCCCGCAAAAAAACCCCGTGTAGAAATACTAGAACATTATATTCCAAAATATAGTTTTCTACGTTTCTCTTCTAGCTGTGTGCAAAATTAAACATGTTGATATACACCTATGGAATTGCAATAATGGAATTGCAGTATTTATCTCCAATATTCTCATCTTCAAATGCTGAACAGCTCATTAAAGATATTTGTGTGCCTTTGCCATTGATTGCTTTCACAACCCAGTATGCAAATTTCTTATACTTCCTTGTCTGCACATTTTTTCCATGTACTTCTTTTCTGTCACCAACAGATGGAGCCAGTTAGTTTAGAGAGATAGATAAAGCTATTTTAAACTGGATTTTTAACAGAATATGACATTTTATTGAAAGGCAGCCAGAAAACAATTCAGAAGCAGAAAACAGCGACAGGAAAAAAATATTAAACAGCCCGTCGCCAAATGCTGCAGCTTAATCAAAATTGGCGCTCCCTGCAACTGCTCTTTTCTTCTTTTTTTAACATGAGATCAGATCACAGATCTTCTGTAGCATGTGTTGACCCTTAGTTTAGATTACACAAGCTTTGACTTCATCACAAAATCCTTCAAAACAGGATTCAGCATGAATTGACCTGAACCTTATATACTATTGTGATCCCGCTGTTCCTTGACCCTGTAACTTCTAACTTCCATTTTACCTCAGGATGGACTGCCCACTGACGCAGAAGCAACCTCGGTGTTACTTGGCTGGTTGAGGATAGCTTCTTCTGAGGGTGGTTTGTCATGACATCCAAACCCAGCACTGTAGCTACAGAGCCACTTGGCAAGAGTGGCAAAAAAGTCCGTGCCACACATTGTGATCTCACCGATGCTGCCTTCACCTTCGCTCACAACTGACTGCCCCTCCAATGATGCCAAAACATCACATTGGAAGGACGTCACACAGGCACCATCTTGTTTTTTCAGTACCTCAAAATTGCACAAATAGGGTTGTAATTTCTTTTCTTTTTTTTAAACTGGACTTTTGCAAGTGAGCAAGAGCGCAGATTCCACAATAAATTATTGCCATAGTTGAAGTTCCCCCTCATCTCCCCTTGTGGCAACTATCTTCTCTGAAACAAGGCTACTTCCTCTCTAATGCATCTGAACGCATAACCTTGCTAAAACGAGGATGACTAATAAGGGCTTTTGCATAATTTTTGTTTTTTAATTTTTTAATAATTTTCCAAAAGAAAATCAACCAAAAGAATGAAAAATAAGACAAGAAATAAAAAGAAATACATGGAATTTAAATCAAATTATTGACTGAGAGTGGTACATTTAACTCTATTCATATTTTTCACTTTGCTTTACAGACCAAAATAAATGTGGGGTCCGTGGGGCACTTAGACATTTTCTTTATAATTCCTCTCTATATCAAATTTATATTTATTCTCTTTTCCATAATCTGAGTAAAGGTTTTGACGTATACCACTGTGCATATCCCTATTCATTTTTAAAATGTGTATATATAAGCAGGTAATTTAGGAAAGGATCCTCCTCTGCAAATATTTTTTCCAGTTTCCTGTTCTCAGTTTAAATCAACAGGGAAATACCCTCATCTACAATGCATGATAATTCTATACATTGTAAGACAAACTTTGGGTTGATTACATGTACCATATATTATCAGTCCTGAAATATTTTAACAACAAAGGGAAGCATTGTTGCTTCAGCTGCTAAACTGAGGCACTGTTGCCATATTTTACCTGGCAAAGAATGAACCATTTAAAATGTCCAGACCTGAAATTTAAAGGACTTTAAATTGTGCAATCATTGTGCAATGATCCATAAACTATTATTTCAACAATTATTACACAGAGTCCAGAACTGTCTGTCAGTTAAACCTTTAACCTGGTATATTTCAAACACAGGCTTCCTTATGTTATTAATTAAACTGCATTTGTGTGCGAAATCCAGAGGAAGACTGGGTATTGCAATTCTGCTGATGGAAGCAAGGTTAGGAGGGGGTGATTTTCCTCCCCAGCTCCCTCCTCTGGCCTCCCACATGCTCTCAAAATCTGTTCTAGAAGGCTGGGATACTTTCCAGAGTAGATTTTAGGTGGCATGGAAGATCTCGCTTTGGGAGGAGAGAGAAGAATAAAGGCATACCTTTTGTCAAACAAAATGTGACAGTTGCATTGGCCCCTGGGGCTCCACCATGACCCCTCAGACCCCCCGGCCAGGCCCCTTGCCTGGGACCCCAGAATCTTCTGGGGCCTCCCTGGATCCCCTCTCCCTGGACTCCCTGCCCCATTTGGGGTATTTCCCAGAGGGAACGGCTATTTCATATATTTTTCTATAGAGCAGCCATTTTGAGGATGTGAGCAGTCCTTTTCTGTAGGTTGGGTTTTGATCCCTCTACACGCTCAAGTGCTTATGATTAATGATGAATCACCTGTTGAAGCCATGAGAATCCAAAATGATGTTTTACATTCCCTGAAACCAGAAGCAGTACTTGGAAAGATCCTTAAGTCAACCCAGGATGAAAAATATGTTATCACTGTAAAGAAATCAATCAGAACATAGACCATACAAATTTTATATCAACAATTGTGAAGTTTGTGTTAACGCATGTGTGTAAAATAAAGAATAAAATGACTTTTGAGATCTCTCTACGAAAGGAAAAGGGTAATTATGGGAACATAAGAACCATGCTGGATCAGAACAAAGGTCCATCTAGTACAGTGTTTTGTTCCCATAGTGGCCAAAGGGAAACCCACAAGTAGGGTATGAGTACCCCTCTGCTTATGTTTTCCAGCAATTGGTGTACATAGGTATAACGCCTCTGATACTGGAAGTAACAGATAGCCATAATCATTGATACCCTTATCCTCCATTTAATTGTTTAACCCTCTTTTAAAGACCTTCCAAATTGGTGGCCATCACTACATCTTGTGGCAGAGAATTCCTTATTTTAACATAAGATGAGACATGATGGATCAACTCAAAGACCTATCTAGTCAACCACTGTGGCTATCCCATTGTACAAGAGACCTGATGACATACAGAGGTGGTTTTGTAGTGGAACAGAGGCACAAAACAGGCCATGAACATTGGCTAGAACAGGAATAGTCCTAAAGTAACTATCAATAGGCAGGCACTTTGAAGGGTGGGGGGCAGCAAAACACATCATGAAGCATCCCATCCAGAGCAGATGATGTTCAAATTGTCCTGTAGGTACACATCGTGAAGGGTGGAGTTGTGCAGGATGAGATTCAGAGGCCTCTGAGGCTATTATATCTCTGTCCATGGACAACTCAAGAGATCAAAGCTTGCTTCTGTCAGATAAGGGCTTTTGTATATGTGTTTGTGTGTTGGGAGGGATGTCAATTCAGCATAAAAGCTAATTTGGGGTTGTTTATTTGCTTTATATTTTAAAAGGAGTGAATCTATAAAAGAAAAATAGACAAGGAAAATTAGATCTCTTTTGAAATATGCGATGGTAGGCAATTTTATTGTGGTTGCCGGGATTGGCTACAGAGCCACTTTGCTAGAGTGGTAAAAAAGACTGTACCCCTCTTTGCGATCTTGCCAGTGCCACCTCCAACCTCCCTCCACGGTGCCTGCCCCTCCAAGGTCCATTTGGCACTTCTGGTTATTGACATGACATAGACCAGGACAGTCAGAGCAAGGAAGTTAGGCAAAAATCATGGCACAGCAATAGAACGTGGGGGATTTAGCATGTTGTCCCCACAGTAAGCCCCATCATCTGTAGGGCATACTGTAGGTTGTTTAATGAACAACCCACCCACTTTGGCTTATTCCTAGAGTGGCTTAGCATGGGTGAACCTGCCCCATTTGTAAATTGTCTCTATTCTGCAGTATTGCTACAATTCTTTACCTTCGAACAGCCATCCTTAGTGAACATGCCAGTTCTCTCACCAACTCCTTTCCCCTCCCCCCCCCCCACATTTCTGCCTAGTGACTTCTATTTTAAAGTAGTTGTTTGTATGGGTTTTTAATTGCTTTTAAAAGCCTCTGGTATTATGCATCGCTAGAAGGTAGTGATCTTCAAATTTAAATAATCTCCCAAGCTCATACCTTCACCTCTTGCGTTCTAAGCAAGCATGCCTATTCTCTTGGTCCCTCCCCCTCCCTGCACACTGCAATGTGCTATCCCCCCACCCCCTGACTTCCACTCCAAATACTTCTATTTTGGAGTTTTGTCTATTCTTTTTAAATTGTTCTTGTTCATTTTAATATGTCTCTGACACTCCCCTCGAGTTCTTAATAAGATTTCATTTTCTTTTGTACATCTCCTGCACACCCTTCTCATTCATTCATTCTAATTTAATGATGTTGTGTTTTTTAATGCAAGATTTTATTACTTTCAAAAGCTGCTGCACTTATGTACCCGCTGCACCCTCACTAGGGACGAATGTGAGATTAATCATTGTAAATCTTCATCACAGCTTTTATTGATCTTGCTGTTGTATGTTTGTAGATGGGGGGAAAACAAAAAAAAGTTCTAGGCCAGATGCCATACTGTCAATAAAACCAGATACAACTGAACCTAACTGAACACAGAAGGCATAAAAAGAATACAAGGCTATGCTTTTGGCTCAGAAGCAAAAGCTTAGCAGATGAAAATCTTCATATAAAATTAATTATAATCAGCTGTTTTGATTATAATTGTGTGAAGTTGTGTATTATTACTACCATGGAAATCAATACCATCCATTGTACATGGATGATATTGATTTCCACATTGGGTATTTATAATGTGGAAGTTGTAGCTTGTGGCATGATAGCTTCAGTTGCATATACTCCATTCGTCTATTCCAAGTAAACAGACTAATCTGGGATGAAGGCAACCACTCTGCCAGACAACCATCCAGTGCCAAGGTAATGGTGAAGCTAAAACTCAGTACAGCATAGAATACCAATATTGCCTAAATAACATGTCCGTTAAAGGTGTGGCCTTTAACAGCTGCAATTTCCCAGCACCTTTGTGCTTGAGTGAATACAAAAATCCCATCACACAACATGTTAAATTTAAAAGTCTTTGTTAATTTAAAATACAATTGAGACATAAACATGAAACACAGTTTATACTAATAATTTTATTTTGTAGTAAGTATTGTCAATATGTTCCAAAATATTTTTTAAAATCCGCTCTTTGAAATACACAGGTGTCATTCATCCTGTTTCAATAGCACCAGTATAAGCTAAAACTTGTACTTACATATAATTTCCCCTCCAAGAGGAATTGTATGAATGACTTTCAAATGCATTGTGAATTAACTCTGCCAATATGGTTTTTAATCAAAAAATGCAATTGCATATTGATGTATTTCTTACAAGTGTCTGTTTTTAATGTTAATAAATTTAGAATAAGGATTTAATATACTTCTTGAAATACTGAAGTCAGAATTGTCAGTAAAAGCTAGATATTTGCAACATTATCTAACTGCTTTTGGGTAAATAAATGCAAAATCAATTATAACAGGGATGGACAAGTTGTGGTCTTCCAGATGTTTTTGTCTACAATTATTATCATTCCACATTGGCTAGGGCTGATGGGAGTTGTAGGACATCTGGAGGGCCACAAGTTGCCCACCTCTGAGTTAGAAGAATAAAAAAACAAAGCAAATGAATGTTTTGATTAATTTGCAAAATAAAGAAAAGCCATATATTTCAGAGATGCTCCTTAAAAGTTATTGCCAATATAGATCCAGCTTTAAAAGACTACATAGGTAACATTATAAGTCATACAGTTATCATTCAATTAATTTTTAATCACAAAGGCAAACCTGAAGGTTTTTGTATTAGCTAACAGCTTATTCTGTAAAACATGTTAATTTTGCCACATTTATTATGGCCTTTTATAGCTCATTTTCCAGTTGGACGGATGTAAATTCTGTGCGCGAAAGCTAATCTGGGGGAACCAGAAGTCAAAGATCAGGCCATTTACAAATGAGATTTTTCCTTTCCAAGAGCCTGGGTTGATGTTTGTGTATGGGTGTGAACACAATCCTAGAAAAAAGACAAAATTATTAAACACAGAGATTTAAATTCATATTATTGTATTTATTCAGCAAGGAATTTTCAGAAGGAACTTTTTATCCAATATATTTTTGCAGTATTTAGTAACAATGAATTTTCTAATGTAACAACTGCTCATCCTAATACCTTTTAAGATGGAATTTAAGTTTGATGTTTGGATTCTTCTCATGGGGACATATTTTTACTGCTTTAACTATCTACAGTTTTCCCTAAAAGAGTACAATCCCTCCTATCCTAAGTGGAATATTCCCCAACACTGTACACTTCTAAATGCTGTGAGACTGTGAAGGAACACAGAATAAAAAATTAATCTAGGATTGGGTGAATAGTTGTTTAATTAGCCCTAAAATCAATCACGCTGCTTGAGCGGTCAAGTTTTTACGAGTGTTTGACTTGAAAATACGGACAAACCAATTACTCCCAACCACTTCTATTCCATCCTCCATGCCAGCACATTGTGGCTTAATTTGCCCATAGGGGCTGTTGTGGTGTGACGGGCATCTGCCTTGCCATGGCTTGTTATATTATGCATACCCAGGCAGCAGGGGTTGTTTGAGGATTAAACCCTCAAATAACCATTTGTTGTCTAAACCTCAAACAACCTCTGCCACCTGGTTTTGCATGACACAACAAGCCATGGCAAGGCCCAGCATGATGCAACAGCTCTTCCAGGTAAATTAAGACATGACGACTATCATGCTGTGTGAACCAGGCCCGTCTCTGCTTGCAAAGGTTTGAACCTTTAGAGCTACGTAAGCTCAAAAAGTGCTTCTCCCACTTAATTTGGGACCACTGAATTTGACAGCAGAGGGGGAAGTTGCCTTTTTAAGCGCTCCGTCTCTTCAACACTCATACCAAATAATCATACCAACTAATATCCTTACTTCCCAATTTTCCCTCCCAGTCTACAGCAATGTAGATATTAATCACTTTGATAAATATTACTATTATTATTAATTACTTTTCTATAATGCCCCACAGCCAATGCTCTCTGGGTGGTTAGTCACTTAGCTTTAATTCTTCATTTCATTTCATTCTTGCCTTCTACATAATAATTTGAATTGAAACTGCTCTCCTACCTTTTTCTTACGTTCAGCATTGTGTCTGTCCAAATGGGCTTGAATGCGTGCACCATAATCTGGATGAACATCAGTAAAGTTTTTCACCTAGATTGGGAAAGAAAGTTAAGGAAGATGATTATTTCTTTTTCATTTCTAGCTCCTGTACCAAATCTAAGTCATTTGCAAACCATGCCATTTGCTATTGACATGGAAGTCTGAAACTTCAGCAAATTCAGTCCATCCACATTCACAAACTACCAACTGGGTATGACTCAATATTGGGTTCCAGTTTATGCCATTCAGGCTACCAGTTTCTGTGAGACAGTGCAAAGTTGGAACTTATTTTGGCATGCAAAAAAGGTGACTCCAGAGGCTTTCCAGGCTGTATCATTTTACTTTAAAACAACAACACTGTGTTATAAGAAATTTAGTTATCCTGAGTTTGCCTCCTATTTGAAAGAACCATCATTACTAAAGTACACTTAAATTACACTGGAGTTTAACTGGATTAAAAGCTGACTGCTTATGTGTTTAGTGGGGGAGGGGGGATTAAAACAAGTTTTTGGTAATACTTAACAGAGCAATCCTAAGAAATGCTTACTCATATCATAAGTCTCATTGTGTTGAATGGGCCTTCCTCTCAATTAAGAGTTTAGTCTCAAATCAAGTATATTGAAGCTACTAAATTGCAAAAAAACCAACAACAACAACAGTGAACAAACTGCTATAATTAACAGATCTGCACTGTCACAGATGAAAATGCTAGCTAGCCCCGTTTCTTTTGGAGAAAGGAAGCAAGTGAACAAAAGTTATCCTTTAATGCATGGAAGACCTTTGGTAGCTATTCGGCTGCAACTGAAACTTTCCAAAGACTCTTTTAAAAAAAAAAGTCCATATTTTATATACTGAATACCTTTTACTTTTTTATCTCTTCTATTTTGTCCTTCTCTTGTTAGGTTTTATGCAATCTACAATGATTTTGCACATCTAAAATTATCACTGAACTAATCTTAACATAAAAAGCATGGCCTATGTACATCTCAGCTAATGTAGTGATTTAGCACTTACAGCTTTCTTCTGAATGAAAAGCTGAGCATCCTTAAGATGGCTAGCAATGTTTTCACAGAGCCTCTCACGTTCTTCCTCCTTCAGTACTTTGGTATAGAAGTCTCGCACCTTTAAATAGATGTTGAAAGCACAGCATTTCTCCTCATTATGGATACATCTTGTTCTACTCAGCGATTTTGAAAATTTTGAAAACAGGAACAAAAACTGTATACTGGAGATAGAATCTCATTAATGAATTTAACATCAACCATTAACACGGGGGGGGGGGGGAAGGGATTGGCATTAGGCTTATCCCTACAAGGGCCCTCTTACGGAGATGTTACTTATTTGCAGCACTGGCCAAAACCAACACCACCAACACAACAAAATGAACTACATCTGCTTTGAAGCACATGCCTACAACTAGCTACTCATCTCTAGCAAAAACAGCTCCAGGGCCTGCTCTGGATTTCCCCTTCCCCTTGGGCCTTTCCCCCCACCAAATGTAGCTTGCCCTCAAGGCCATTTTTTGCTGCAAAGAGCACTTTCTGGGCAAACAACAGCTTCAGGTTTGATTCTGTTTTGGAGAGAAAACAGAATGGGCCAATTGGGGACTCCCACAGTTATTTCTAGTAAAAACGGAAAGTATCTAGTTCAAAGAACATGATGTAATGCGCATATGGGCAAGCCTTGGATAACAAAGGGGTATTGCAAAAATGGGCCACGAAAGCCATAGCTGACTTACGGCAAGATAGAAATATATAGGCTGACCATCTGAAAAGGAGGACAGGGCTCATGTTAACTTTAACTGTTGTAGAGAAAAGGGAATTTCAGCCAGTGTCATTTGTATGCAATTAGTTCCTGGTGAAATTCCCTCTTCATCACAACAGTTAAAGTTGCAGGGGGCCTGTCATCTTTTGTATATGGCCACTCTAGTATAGTGCCTGCAACTTTAACTGTTGTGATGAAGAGGGAATTTCACCAGGGACTAATTGCATACAAATGATACTGGCTGAAATTTCCTTTTCTCTACAACTGTTAAAGTTACATGAGCCCTGTCCTCCTTCTCATATGGTCAGCCTAGAAATATATCAAACCAGCTTTCAAAGCAGGAATTTGGCAAGATGTCTCTAGGGAAGAATAATTTGCAATTCACCTCATTTAAAAAAACAAAACACATCAGCTTACACCTGTATCCCCATTTCCAAAGAAGGTAATTCAGCATTTCTGCTCAGCTTACTTGAGACACATTATCCTCATTTGCACTGTTGTAGCGTTGCACATCGCCCGAAACAAAAGAGCGGGTCTCCTTGAAATTCGGCTGATCTTCCGGGCCAGTAAAACTGTTTGGATAATAGTTTGGGGCACCACCTACAAAAAATAATATTTTACTACTATATATTACAAGTGGAACAGGAGGGGGAAATAATTTTAGAAGAGGGGGTCTGAAATGTATCAACCATGCCTCACAGACAGCTATATGTGTAAAAATGCCAGTGGTTTACTGGAATAATCACTCTGCAAAGAAATACCAAGCAAGATTCATTAATTCCTCCAACATTACTCCTCTCTTTAGCATACCCTTCCTGATAAATAGTATAACGGTACTAAAAACACAGAGTGTGACTTAATAGAATATTCAAGAAATATCAGCTACCTGCATATTATGAGCTCTTGGCTGAGTACCAAAGCTTATTTCATACAAGTTCTTTGACATAATATACTCACACTGACATGAATTTAAATGTGTTTCAGGGGTGTTTTTGCAGTTCTACCAATAAATATTTGAGGCCAAAATGATTGTATGGAATATAATCATGGACTCGTGTATTAACGCTTTGTTTCTTTATTAACATGGTAATATACTTTCTGATAAAACAAAGGGAGAAAAAATGTTGAAGGAGTTACCAAATCAAATATTTAAACTAGTCAAACTATGTTACAAGCGTAGATGAAGAAAAACCTTCAAATGTCACTGTGAAATACCTTAAAAACATTGCTTCCAAAATGGTTCTCACAATTACCTTGGTTGTCAGATATGCACATAAATCCGTCTCTCTGGTAGTTGGCGACTCGAGTTCGGTATGGACAATTTACAGGAATTTGAAGATAATTGGGCCCCAGACGATGTCTGTGAGTATCCGGATAAGAGAAAAGACGACCCTGGAATCATACATTAGACAGGCATGCAGGAAAATGAGCAACTTTTCTTTGAGGGGGTTTCAGATTGCTGTCCTCTGCTTTCTGCCCTGTACAGTTGTAATACTAGCAACAGCCATTCTTTTTAAGTTGCTGCTGATCCTATCACTTAAAGAAAGTAGAAGAGTTATGGTCTCACAAGAACAATAAGAACATGTGAGCAGACCCAAATCTAAGGCCCCAACCTGGGTTTGGAGGTGTGTCAACCAGTTCTGGAAGGGGTTACACCTCCCCCCCCCCCCCCCGAAAGACTGTGTTTGCAGCTTGGGGGTACTCCTGGATCCGTCGCTCCAAATGACAGCCCAGATAGATGCGACGGCCAGGAGTGCCTACTATCAGCTTCGGCTGATACGCCAGCTGCACCCCTTCCTAGAGTTGGAAGACCTAAAGACGGTAGTGCACACGCTGGTAACTTCGAGGCTTGACTTCTGCAATGCACTGTACATAGGGTTACCTTTGTGCCTAGTCCGGAAACTTCAATTCGTTCAAAATATGGCAGCCAGGTTGGTCACCGGTACATCTAGGGGTGACCACATTACACCAGTTTTAAAATTGCTTCATTGGCTGCCAATCAGTTTCCGGGCGAAGTATAAAGTGTTGGTTATTACCTTTAAAGCCCTACATGGTTTGGGTCCAGGTTACCTGCGGGATCGCCTTCTCCCGTATAATCCGCCCCGCACACTCAGGCCCTCTGGGAAGAACTTATTCAAATCAGCTAGAACTAGGCTGACGAGTGTTACCCAGAGGACCTCCCAGACTGTGGAATGGTCTGCCGGAGATTAGACAAATTAGCAGTCTTCATGAATTTAAGAGAGTCATGAAGACTGCTCTCTTCCGGCAGGCCTATCCAGTTGAATTTTAAGATGTTTTTAATGATGTATTGGGTTTTATTTGTTTTTAATATTTCAACTATTTTGTGATTTTTGTGTTTTATATTTGTTGTTGTTCCCCGCCTTGATCTAGAGGGAGAGGCGGGTTATAAATAATAATAATAATAATAATAATAATAATAATAATTAAAAAAAATTGTTTAACACTGTGGAATCCAGTAATCAACGGTACTGACTGCTCTTCTCAACTGTGATTAGAAATGTTTCGTACTCAAATAATTTATGACCTGCTTGGAGACTGTAGCTCTGAGACTGCTGACGGCTATTGCACAGTGACATTTTTATTTTGATTAAAAATATTATCACTACACAAAAGCTGCTATCATTGCCAAAAGCAAACTCAGCACAGTATAATCACATGCTGCCATGAAGTGATTATGTATTTCTCTATGTCTTGTTTTCTTAAATATGCTTTGACACAAAATCTTTTGAGAATTTTAAAAAATGTTTCTGGAGTTTGAAGTGGTACTCCATAAGCACTGCTGTTTTGCCCAAGAAAAGGCAGACACTATGAGTAATAATGCAATTATGGAACATTTGTGTCACGTGTGCAAAAAAACCCCAAACCCCTCAACCGACATTGCTGAACTATCACAATTCCCCATAGCTGGAATATATCACATTTGTAGTGAATTAAAATAATATTTCTCTTTAGCACTACATATAATACTGATCATTATTTGGTGGTCCATAATTAACAATAAATAACCATTACTAAATGTACCCTCAAAATTCCTCCTTCCTGTCTTACACTATTATTTGATCTTTTCATATCACCAGATATCCATTACGTTAATTATGAATACATAAAACACATAACAAATCTACAATCCTTCAGCTCATGAAACATATCTGTGCTGTCCTGTGCAGCCCACGTACCTACCCTGGTTACATGCAAAGCTTTACTAGTGATTAAATTTCCAATGATGATCACCCTTCTTTTAATCAATTTGCTTGGATATTCAGTATTTCAAATTCTGACCAGAGTAGGATAGGAGATAAGAAAAAGAAACAACATACAAAATGAAACATTTGGGATGAAGAAAAAATCCTGATGAATTGTGTTGTCATCTCTCATTATCTTAAAGCCCAGAGATCTTAAGTAGAAAAGACAATCTGTATTAAAGAAATATAATCATCTCATATCGGTTACCTGTAACATTTTATCAGGGCTAGGTTCAATTCCTGGAGGCATGTTGCTTGGATCAAAGGCAATTTGTTCCACCTCAGCAAAATAATTGACCGGATTCCTGTTTAAGATAAGTTTTCCCACAGGGATGAGGGGATAATCTTTGTGAGGCCAAACCTAGAAACCAAGGCAGAGATTTTATTACAGCATCTTTCAAATCAACTTGCAGGACATAGACATACAATATATTATGAACACATCAAATATGAAACAAATCTACAATCCTTCAGCTCATGAAACACATCTTCAATTCTTATTTGCTATAAGCAATATGCACGAGAAAGGTATATTAAATATACTTACCTTAGTTACATCAAAAGGATTGAATGGGAATTTCTCAGCTTGTTCAAATGTCATAACTTGGATATAGAAACTCCAAGATGGACAGTTTCCATTAGCGATAGCATTATAAAGATCACGCAGACCATAGTCAGGATCTTCAGAAGCCAGTCTTCCTGCTTTGTCAACAGAAATGTTTTTTATCCCCTGATCAGTCTGCAAATAAAGAAATGGGCTTGTTTAGCATTTTTAATTCTAGTAATTGGATGCAAACAACTACTAAAAGAAGAAATGTCAAATTCTCAATGCATGTCCTGACTCAATGGCAGTAAACTGCATGTGGACTTCAGTTTAAAGATCTGCTGTAGGCGAGCCTGCTATATTAGAAACAATCCTACCACCAACGATGCAGCTATGTGCAAACCTCACATTTTATCTTTAATGCTACATTCCATCTATCGCTCATCCAATATCCAACTGGCAGTATCCCACCCCAATATAATGAAGGGGGGAAGCCATGCTACAAGGGGTTACAAATGTTACTACATGCAACTTTTCCTTTTTTTGAAATAAGAATGGATAAGAGTTCCAGGTGTGGCTTGTACAGCAATTAAGTGCACAACTTTTTTAAAACAATCATGCAATAACTTTGCTGCTTTTCAAATTTAAATAACTTAGCACTGAATGAATATAACACTGGGAGGCATTTACAGTGAGGGAGCACAAACTTTCAAAGGCAAAAATAAAGAAACAAAATGATAAAAGTTCATTAAAATTGTGCAGGGAAGTACAGGGGAAATGTGTTGGTTGTTATTAAAGAAAAATTGTAATGACAAAATCAGGATGTCTGGACCATCCCCGTCTTTAAACCTTTGGGCAGGAGTTTATGAAGTCCAAATGATTATCAAATAAAGCTTCCAGATAACATGTCAGACAGTAGCATGTGAAAAATCTTACAAGACTAGGAATGCAATACTAAACTTTCAAAACAAATAAATAAGCGACAACATTTTAATCTCTCAGTAATTCTGATTTGTTTTTTTTTATAATTTTTTAAATTATTTTTCAACATAACATAATACAACATAAACCTAAACAACATAAAGTACAATACATACCGCATACCCCCGTGCTCCCCTCCCCCCAGGAGACCTTCAATTATACATTATTCTTCTTTCCAAAAGTGTAAAGAATCTTTTGAAGGTATTTGCCCCTTCCCCGTTCTTAATACATATTCCAAAAATAGGCTCCATATATCTCCAAAATCATTCTTACTGGACATTCCCCTCTTTATTTTCATTTTACACATTAGCTTATCATTAAGTGCCATATCCCATATTTCTTTATACCATTCTTCTATGGTATATGTCCCTTGCCCTTTCCAGTTTCTAGCAATCATTATTCTGGCGGGAGCCAGGAGGTTGTTTATTAATTCTCTCTTATTTATATTCTCAGTACCTTTTTCCCATATTGCTAGTAGAGCCAGCTTTGGGTTTAATTCCAAATTACTTCCAATTATATGACTTATTTCTTTAAACACCCTTTCCCAAAATTTTTGTACATGTTTACAGCTCCACCACATATGGAAATAAGTTCCAACCTCCTGACATCCCCTCCAACAATTCTTGGACACTTTTTTATCTATCTGATGAAATCTTACCGGCGTTAAATACCATCTCCATACTATTTTATAATAATTCTCCTTAATTCTAATCGACAAAAGCTTTAACATTCTTGCATCCCATATCTTCCCCCAGTCATGTTCATTAATTTGTTCTTTTAAGTCATCTTCCCAAATCATTTTAAGCGAATCTCTATATTCAGCTTCCTCTGTCAGGATTTTATATATTTCGCTAGTTAGACCTTTTCTACCTTTAATTACTTCTTTCTTTCCTCTTGATTCAATTAAATCTTCAAATCTTGTATTATTTCTACACTTCTTATTCATCTTTTTCCATTCCTGTGTCCATTTTTCCAATTGTAAGCATTTGAACCAAGCTATCTTTTGTCCTTTTAACAACTCTCTAATTTGCTCCTTATCTGTCATTCTTTCCATCCAATTCCTTAACTTAATAATTTCCTGACCCTTCAAACTTCCTTCCAATTCTACTTTTAAATTCCTTGGGAAATTTCTCACAACTACCACTGGGGCAAGTGGAGAGTCTCCTGGTATTAAACTCCCTTTAACTTTCTCCCAGATCTCTAGAATGTTTTTCAGCAAGGGGTTGTCCAGTCCCCTCAAATCTTTCTTTTGGATTTTATTATTAAAAAAAATATTTTGCAATTTGAAATCTGGTTCCCCTGTTTGCGTTCCTAACCATTCTAAATCTTCCTCCCCTAATATACTATTTATAACATATCTTAACTGATTAGCACTATAATAATTCTTTATGTTTGGAAGTCCCAAACCTCCTTTCTTTTGTGTCTTATACCATAGCCCTTTATTAATCCTAGCTCTCTTATCTCCTTTGCAATAAGCATTAATCATATTTTGCCAGCTCTTTAACTCTACATCCAATATTTTAATCGGCAGCATTCTAAACAAAAAATTAATCTTGGGTAATATCTTCATTTTTATAACCGCTATTCTACCAAACCAAGAGTGTTTTAATTTTCTATATGCCTCTAACTTTTTCCCTACCTGTTTTTTCAAACTTACAAAATTAATTTCCTCTAACCTGTCTAAATCTTTTGCAATATTAACTCCTAAATAACGTACTATATTTTTAAGCCTAAGACCTAACTTAACTTTACCTTCCTCCATCTCCTCTTTGTTATAATTGAATAACATCATTTCTGACTTCCCCCAATTAACTTGTAGACCTGTAACCTCCCCAAATTCTCTCAAATGTTTCTTAATCAGCTCCCCCTCCTTCAGGGGGTCTTCTAATGTCAATAATGTGTCATCCGCAAACATATTTATTTTAATCTTCTCCTTCCCTCCTATCCCCTTTAATCTTGAATCCTCTCTTATAACATTTGCCAAAATTTCTATTACTATCGCAAATAAGATCGGTGAAAGTGGGCAACCTTGTCTTGTTCCTCGGGCTAGTGTAATCTGTTGCGTTAACCCATCATTAACCATTATCTCTGCTTTATTAGTTTTATACAGTTGATCCATCACTCCCATAAATTTCACTCCAAGCCCAAATGTTTTCAAAATTATTTTAAGTGCTGGCCATTCCACACAATCAAAGGCTTTGAATATATCCAATGCTAATAATCCCGCTTTTAAATTCCTTTTTTTAATAATATTAATTATATTTAAAACTCTTCCAATTAAATTAGGCATTTGCCTTCCTGGGATAAATCCACATTGATCCTTTCTAATATACTTATGTATAAACGTACCTATCCTTTTTGCCATTATTGCTGTAAAAATTTTTGAATCTTGATTTATTAAAGATATTGGTCTATAAGATGCTGGGTCAGTCAAATCCTTTCCTGGTTTCAGGATTAATATGATCAAGGAATGATCCCATGATGGGGGGGTCTTTCCCCCTTCTATTATACTATTAAATAATTTTTTTAATCTTGGTAGTAAAATTCCTTTAAAAACTTTATAATATTCCGGCCCCAAACCATCCAATCCCGGAGATTTTCCTCCTTTTAATTTAACTATAATTCCTTCTATTTCTTTCTCAGTAACTAAACCTTCCATATAATCCCTGTCTTGCCCCTGTAATCTTATTTTCCAATTCCTCTCTACATATTCCAATACTTTAACCTGTGATCCCATATCTGATGTATATAATTCTCTATAAAATTCCTGAAATATATTTAATTTATCCTTCATTAAATTGCATTTTCTCCCTGTCTTGTCTCTAATTATCCCTATCATACTCTTAGCCTTTTTAGACTGAGTGGACCTAGCCAGCATCTTCGAATTTTTATTACTATATTCAAAAAAATCCCTCTTTAAATATAGCAAATCCCTCTGGACTTGTTCTAACTCTTCTCTCTCTAATTCTTTTTTCTTAGCTTGGATTTGGGCAAATAGGCGTTTATCTTTTGTCTCTCTTAGCTTGTCCTCTAGGTCCATTACCTCCTTTTCAATCTTTTTCTTTTGAGCCTCTTGTTGTTTTCTTAGGGTACACATTTCCCTGACACATATCCCTCTTACTACAGCCTTCATAGTGTCCCATATTAGCCCCTGCGAGTTTATATCCTTTTCGTTAATTTCCCATATTTCCTGCATTTCTTTTTTAATATTCTCCACTATATTTTTATTATTTAGTAACCTTGTATCGATTCTCCATCTCTTAACTTGTTTATAATCCTTCTTCATTTTAAGATCCAACGTCATTAATGCATGATCTGTGACTTTAATTACCCCTATAGCACAATCTATAAGTTTAGACAACATATTTTTTGACACAAAAATATAATCAATCCTGGAATAACTCTTAAACCTTGGTGAGTAGAAAGTGTATTTCCTTTCTTCCCCTTTTAATACTCTCCAGACATCAATTAATTCTTTTCTCTCCATTAATTTGCTTAATCCCGTCCTCCCACCACTCTTGAGAACTCTTAATATATTATCCCTATCTTTCCCTTTGTCTAATACCATATTAAAGTCACCTGCCATTACAATATTCTTTTTACCTACTTCTCCCACTGCATTAAAAACTTCATCAAAAAATTCCATCTGTTTCCCATTTGGAGCATATACATTAATCAATACATATTCCTCCTCCCCTACCCTGCAGGAAATAATCAGAAACCTTCCCGCTTCATCCTTCTTCACCCTTTGTATAGTAATGCCACATTTTTTTGAGATTATAATCGCTACACCTCTCGCTTTAGAAGTACCAAAAGACTTTTCGTAAATGCCCACCTCCCTCATCCGAAGCTCATTTACACCCTCCTTTGTTTGATGAGTTTCCTGCAAAAAAATTACATCAGCTTTCTCTTTTTTTAATAACATTTCTATTCTCTTCCTTTTAATAACAGTTCCTAGCCCTTTAACATTTAAAGTTGCAACCGTTAATTTATTATCCATCTCTCTCTTTCCAACGCATCTCTATATTGGTCTCCCTCTGTGAAGTAATTCTGATTTGGAGGTAGGATTTTCTTATAAGAACTCGCTAAACAGAAAAAATGCAACAATTACCTTTGCATGAAATTTGCAGTACACTGCTTTTCCACTAGTATTTATTAGCTTAAAAGTATGTGATCCATAGCCATTCATATGACGGTGTCCATCCGGAATGCCACGATCACTGAACAGAAATGATACCTAAATATAAAGAAAAAATCTACTCAGGATATTCTTTATGACAACTCAAGTAAGTAAAAGCTGGATACTTTTGTATGGTAGACTATGGATTTTTTTTGCACAAAGGTATGCTCCAACCATATTTTTTTCTGAGCAGGATGCCTCCATAAGCCCTCAGCCTGTACCAATAATGCAGTATTTCATTTTCATATACTTAATTTGAAGGGTCTGTATAGCTATGTACTAGGGTAAGAAGGCCTTATATCCTTTCAATACATTCTCATTAAATGTTTGGAGTATAGAGAAAGGGGAACATAAGACCTCCAACCAATTGTTTAAATGGGATCAGGTGTGTTCTCAGCCACTGGGTTGCTCAACAGCCAATTGCGCAAATACAGACTCATAAAGAAATTAAATGTTTGATCTGACCATAGTCACACATGCCTTAGTTACATCCTGTTTGAACTACTGCAATGCACTCTATGTGGGGCAGCCTTCGAAGACTGTTCAGAAATTTCAGCTGGTCCAGAATGCCACATCCAGACTGTTGCCCAGGGCTGGTTACAGGGAACACGTGACTGCCTTGTTACAACACCTTCACTGGCTACCAGTCTGTTTCCAGACAGAATTCAAAATGCTGGTTATAATCTATAAATAACTACTGGTCTTGCAACTGGGTTACCTGACAGACTGCCTCCTCCCATACAAGCCTGCCCAGTTCTCCTGGAGAGGCCCTTCTTTTGAGACCAGAGGCATTTTAGGGAACAACATGAAAAAGGGCTTTCTCAGTAGCCACTCCCTGGCTGTGGAACTCCCCGCTGAGGAAGGCTAGGTTCACTCCCTCTTTGCTGTTCTTCCTCCAGCAGGCAAAGGCCACTTTATTCAAACAACCCTTTGGTGTGTAAGTGGGTCTGCTGATCTGGACGCTGGTTTTACTCTATTGCTGTTGAGTTTTTAACTGTCTTAATGTATTTGCTTGTTGTTTTCATCAGCAACTGTAAGTAGTCTTGAGTGCCATTCTTGGTAGAAAGGCGGGCTACAAATCAAATAAATACATTTTACACCAGCAATGGGGATGGATGTAGCCCATCAGGCAATCCCCTGTGGCCTGCCAAGTGTCAGTTAATGTTTCTCCCCTCTGATATCTCACCCCTCGGGGAGGACAAAAGCTCCCACATAGCTTTGATGCTGTGTCGTGAGGAGGGGGCTCCCTTTCTCACTGCTCATCAAAATGAACAGTGTGATTTGACATGGAAAAGAGACAGATTGCACTCTCCATGTCCAGACAGCAGCAAATGGTGTGTGTGTGTGTGTGTGTGTGTATGAGAGAGAGAGAGAGAGAGAGAGAGAGAGAGATACTGTGGCAGTGTATGCACATTTGGTCCCATCTACTTTTTGTTAGACTCCACCCTCTACTGGAATGACCCACCACCACCACCACCACCACTTTCTACCAAAATTTGGGTGGGAGAAGTGGGAAAAGTTGTGTTGCATATCGCTCATGCTATCACAAGCAGTATCTAATAGCTGTGTTTGAGTCTTCTAAAATTATGTATATTTTAAAAGACAATGTCAATAGTAATAAAAATACTACCTGGGAGGATGTTCCCTAAATAATATCTGTATATAATAAACCCACAACTGAAAGACATGTAATATATATGGACTGTGTAGTTATCAACCTTAGGATAAATGTTGCAAGGTTGTGCTCTATGAGGCTATCAACATCTCCAACTATCTTGGAACCAAGTGTGGAGATAAAATTGTTGTACTCTTATGTTAATCAAGGAGTAGAAAAGGTACAAATAGAAGCCTAAGTTACTGACAAACTGCCACAGTCCAAATTCCCATCAACTGATTTACCTCCCCCCGCACGTGACAGTTACGCAATATGGCAACTCGAATTATGGAATTCTCTCCCTGGGGAAACCATGAACACCCCCCCAACTTACATATTAGCTTTAAAACACACACACATATGATTAGGTTTAATCTGGAGGAGATTATGTGTTTTTAAAAATGATCCCTTTGAGACAGAAAGAACCAGACAAGCGACTAGTTTTGCCTGGACCATTTTTCCTTTTATCTCAAAATTCAATCGACATTTGTAAAGCAAGATCTCTTAACAGTGATCTTGAGTATGCACTCTGATTTAAGAACATACGTGTCTTGCTAGATCCCATCAAAATCTACTTAGCCCAGCATTCTTTACAAGAATTCCAGTAACCGACAGAAGATAAGCCATGATGACCACCATGACCTACCTTTTGCCCACCCTTTTAAGAGGGTTCTATGGAAACTGATACATGCCAATCTCTCTCCTCCTTCTGTTATCTTTCTCCATGGTAAGGATTTAACATACTTAAATCCTACCTGGTGCAGAGATTCAGGCCGAAGGCTCCAGAAGTCCCATACCATGTCTGGATCTTTCAAATGAGTCTGAGGATTCCTCTTTTGGGTATGGATAAAGGATGGGAACTAATACAAACAAAATACAAAGGAAGAATTAAATTACTGTGTACTTACATTATTGTTAGAACTTTTATTTGTTCCTGTGCATTTGTATTGTGTTCTTTTTGAAAATATTTTTCTGTAAATCAAGATCTATAAATTAACATCTTTAAATCTATTCCAGCAATTGCAGAATCATCAATATTGAAAGCAAAAAGCAACTAAAGAAACAGAAAGCACTGAACTCATTTGGACAATCATCAGGAGAGTTGTCAAGATCGTAACATTACCTCTTCCTGCTGATTGCTAATTTTACAAACTTTGGTAGAAAAATTCATGAGAAACTGCTATCTTCTGAAAATCAGACCTACCAAGAAACATATATTAATGGAGATCCAATCAACATCAAAGTTGGCGACCCACTTGTCCTGCATAGGCTCACACTCTCCTTGAAGAATCAGGTGTGAAATTTGGGGATACTGTTGGATCCAGCATGATTCCTTTGGTAGCTTTATCCCAGATAGCTTTGGCTAATACACCAGTACAGTCACTTCTAGATAATAATGACCTGGCCACTGAGACATAGGTTTAGTAAGCTCTAGCAGGATTATTGTAACATGGTCTACTTGGGGCTGTCTGGAGGCTTCAATTACTGCAAACTGCAACTGCCTGATTCAGTACAAAAATGGGTATAGTAGAAGTATATATTATATCTGTGCTAAAACATACATTAGCTTATCATTAGTTTTTCTGGGCACAATTTGAACTGCTGGTGTTAACCTTTACCACCTCCCATTTCAGCCTGCCTGTACACCAAGGTCTTCAAAGAAGGCTCTGCTCAGAGTTCGTTCTTCATATAAATTATATTGGTGGAGATTAGATATAGGCCCTTCATAGTTCTAGACCTTGTCTTTGGAATTTGCTATCCAGGGAAGCCTGCCTGTTTTAAAATATCCTACTCCCACAAGGCATTGCTTCCCTCAGTAAGTGTTTGCAAACATTCAAACAGGGTTGATCACTCTGCAAGCATCCTGATAGAATTCTTGTGTCTCCATTTCATCCATTTCAAAAATAATTTGATTGTACAGCTACAGTCAAACTGAACCTAAATGGAAAATAGCCAAAAAGGAGGCACGATCTAGCCACAGTTCCATTTAAATCACATTGCTTTAAGGATGGGATTAAATGTGCTCACTATTGCAGAAAATAATTGGAATAAAAAAACCTACAAGCAATCTCCACATTCAAATGACACAAAAGATACAACCAGAAAAGAATAATAATGGAGATCATGCAAAATATAACATGGCACTTAATGTTAGCAGACTAACCCTTTGGACACAAGAATTGTAATGTGATCTTGGAAAATCAGCCTTGTGGAAGAAACAGACCCAGGTATTCTGTACTTCATACTTCTCTCCCCCTTTTATTCACCACTCATGAATTTATTTTGCATACCCGCATAAATATCCATCATGATCCAACCTACCAGAATTGTATCTCTAATAAAGAAGATGGGAGTGTTGTTCCCCACAAGGTCCCAATTACCATCTTCTGTATAGAATTTCATTGCAAAGCCTCGAGGGTCACGAACTGTATCAGCTGAACCTGATTCTCCAGCTAGAAAATAAAGATTTACCAATTTAAAACACTAGAAATTGCACACAGAACCAGCACCTAAACAACAACAAAAAAAGTTGTCTATTTTTTTCTTTTGCAAAAGCAGGGGGAGAAAAGCATCAAAATATGGTGAAACAAATGGAGAAACAGGTTCTCAAGATGCTGATTTTTTATTTATTTTTCCAAAGTTGAAGAGCCCAACGCGTTTCAGCCTATTCTTTATACGGCCTTCTTCAGGGGGCTGTAAGCATTTAAAATACATGTATTTTAAATGCTTACAGCCCCCTGAAGAAGGTCATATAAGGAATAGGCCGAAACTCATTGGGCTCTTCAACTTTGGAAAAATAAATAAAAAATCAGCATCTTGAGAACCTGTTTCTCCCTTTGTTTCACCTATTTTTTTCTTTTGCAAATTCTTTTACATAGAGACCGGCACACATTCTAAGGTTGGAAATTTAGTAGGAAACATGCAAGTTCAAAGGAACTTGGGAACACAATTACGTAAAGCATAAAGTTCACAAGGCCATGCCCTCCCAGCTTTCACCTAGCAACACTATCTTAATAAAGCCCAATTCAAAAAATGGCTCTGATGATCATACCTATATATTGCCATTTACAGAATCCAAAGGGGGGGGGGGGGGAGATGAACAGAAAAAGAACACTGGACAGAGTTTCCTGCATTCATCTGCTGAGGCTTGGCAATGTAGTATACCTATGTGACAACTTTTTAAAAAAGGAAAGTATTCCTCTTTCTGCTATTTAGAAACTAAGAAGCAAATATGGCCATTCCACCCTCTCAACCTAATTATGGAGGTCTGGAAGGGTGATTATTCTAAAGCAAAACCTGACTTCTGTCTGGATTCTTGCAGGAGTTTTGACCTCCTAACAGTTGTTAACAGATGCAGGCAAAGGGAAATAGGATAATTGTTTGGAGGGTGGATTTAGGAAGTGGATGATGAACTTCTTTACTAGTCTACTAAATAACATTTTACAAAAAATTAAAGAAAAAATGATACAAGAAATTAATATTGAGGAAGCTACATTTTAATCAATTTCACGCACAGTATCAATAGATGATACAACAGATAAAAATGCACTGAATTTGATAAACAAGTCAAATGAATATCTGCAAGCGTCTCTGTTCATCAATGAATACTTCTTTATATAGGAAGCAAATAAAAAGGGCATGCACAGAGTTTGTAAAAGCCTTACCAACAGTAGAAAATCGAATAGCGATTGGAGTTCTTTTGCCAATATGCTCAAATACCTTTGCTTTGCAATACTTGGTGATATCATGAGTCACTTCAAAATAGCCAAAAGCTCCTGAAAAGTTAAGAACGATTACTGGTATTCAAAACTGAAGAGAAGTAGAAACAAATAGCAAAAAAAAGGCCAAGGGCTTTGGTAATAATCTCAGATATGGTAACAGGAGCCGCTCAGTTTGGTAATTAACATATTGCACATAAGACTTTTGAACGCAAGACATCTTTAAAGGAATCAAAAGATATGAAGTATCCATAATAGACACTTTTTAAAAAAAAAAACTGTTGTAGCTAGGCTGGAGACAGGAAGCATACTGCTTGGTGCAAAACTCTTTCAAAAAGTACCCCCCTTTTCTTTCAAGTTATTAAAACTGATATTACTAGTTTACACATAGGATTTCTTAAGCTGTACTTTTGGGAGACTTTGATGTGGATCCTGAGATCCCTTCAGCATGGACAACCCCTTTAATGAGCTCCACATATATAAATGGGTGCTGTGTGGAATTTAAAATTAAAATCCTGAATTAAATACCAAAAGATGTATTGCCAGTTTTGAACTAAAAATAAATTTGGAGAGAAATTACTGCAAAGAAGAAAACTGCTACAGATACTGGACATTTTCATTTTCTGGTTTGTCTTTTATGTTCTTTGAGGAAAAGTTTTTGACTAAAGTTAACTCTGCCAACTGAAATATGTGTGCAATAGGCTAGTAAAATATGGTAGGATTACGATATCATGGATTCACTACAATATTTCATGATTTATATAAGCTAGTTATGCAGTGTTATATTAAAAAGGGGGGAAAGTCATAAGATAGATCATTTGATCTGAATTTAGATGTCTTCTTACGGACCGGGAAACACAAATTGCATGAAGTTTTGGTTCGCTTCTTTATACTCTACAAAAATGTAATTAATACACAACCTTAATGCTCCAATTTTTAAAAGAAGAACTTCTAAAACTAACCTGCTCCTTTGGCATGCACAACTCTCTCAGGAATCCTCTCTCGGTCAAAGTGTGCCATCTCATCAGTGAAAACCACATCCTGAACCAAGAGAGGGCCTCGTGGACCCACGGTCATGACATTCAGCTTATCTCCCACGGGAATTCCTGCTCCTGTTGTTAAGGCATCTGGTTTCTACATTCAAGAAGAGAATCAAAATTACAATGAAAGCGTACACAATTTTCTACACTTTTTTGTAGTTTAGTGAAAGTAAGCATAGATTTATTTGACAGGCAGATTATGCAACATGCTTCCTGAAGCTACAGAAAAAAAATGCTTCCTGCATTAGACTATTATTTCATAAGAGGAATTATCAGGGGAGATTAGTTTTGCATGTAATAAGACTCTGAATGTTAAAAGATCAATAGGTGTATAAAAAATTCAAATTTTTTCATTATTTAAAAAAATACCAGGCATATATAATTGAAGAGTAGCACTAAACTGCACCTCCAACCATTTAGAAAGTGTATTGTAATTAAGTATAAAAAAGAATGTTTGTGTTTCATCTCCAAGCTTTCAATCTAATAAATTAACAAAACCGAATGCTTGGTTTTCTAAGAATCATAATGACAATGCCTGTGGCATGAAAAATAATTACATTTCTTGCATTTTAAGTCATGCATAATACACACATATGTAGCCTGTTGCTAATTTATTTATTTATTTATTTATTGCATTTTTATACCGCCCCATAGCCGAAGCTCTCTGGGCGGTTCACAAAAATTAAAACCATGAAATCATTTAAAAATATATAAAACAAGGCACAATCTAAAAACACAGAACATAAAAGACAAAACGTGTCCCAGTTATTTCTTTAGAGAACTGACTTAGACTGAAATGCATACATCCTTTTGCCTTTTCTTGCCATTATCTAAGTGTCATCTTATAGTTCATTAAGAAATCCAGAAAAAAAGAAAATATCCACAATAGGGCTTCAAAGGCCTATCTTTAACTACAAAACTAGCTATTCTTTCTCGAGTCTCAGGCCAGTGTAAGACAATGAGAAATCATGAGTAGCCTACATATCACTGTAGAAAAGTGCATGATACATAGTTATAGTAACATGTACAAAGTCTGGCATTTACAGCTAGCAGAAAGACTGGGAGGTTTCTAAAATACACCAACAGCACTTTTGAAAGGTAGTAATTAATATAACTGAAAGCCAAACATAGGTAGGAAAACAGGCTATGAAGCAATCTTGAAATTCAGATGAATCATCTTAAACTTTGCAGATTAAATTAAAAAGAGTAATCTTGCATTAATTTTTAAGTGTCTCCCCCAGCACTCACCACTCCACCCGCTTGAGCACATGACTCTTTTGGAATAACTGCACAACAGTGTTTATATTCCTTGCTCCACATGCAGATTTATTCAGATGATAAGAACTATGTTTCTGCCTTTATGGGAAATTATACTTTTCAACTCTTAAACGTTTTAATTGCACATTAAGATCTACACTTAGATTTCTCGATCATAGAACTACAAATAAACTCATAATCTATGAGCATCCTGAGTGAGGCATTTTGATAAGTGCTTTTCTGGTCTACTCCCAATCAACTTTCTAGAAAGTAGAACAATTCTACTCATGAACTAATATATCAAAAATAATAAAGAGAAACAGACGACATTCTAGTCTTAGTGTTTGATATTTGAAGAGTGGGAGGAGCCCAAACACAAGGACACACATAGCTCTTTGCTGAGGAACAACTGTAAGTTCTGGAAAATTTTAACCAAGTGTTCCATTAATGTCTGCCACAATGAAGAGTGAATTGACTTAATGTATTATTTAAAATTACTATCCTTCATCATGGTAAGCTGTATTCAGGGGCAGTGAGGGCAGCAAAAAAACAATACTTTGCTGCCACTATTCAATTATCAACCTGCCGCCCAGCGGAGCTTTTCAGAGTTGTCCGGGGGCTTTTACATGCCAGCCCCAAGGACATGGTAGAACCATCTGAGGCCCGTTGTAATACATTTGCTGGGCACTTCCAGAATAAAATCTCTGGCATCCGTCAGGACTTAGACTCCAGTGTTATAGCAGGTGAATCTAGTGAGGTATCCAGAGCACAGGCTTGTCCTGTTTTCTTGGATGAGTTTCAGTTGGTGCAGCTCGAGGACGTTGACAAGGTGCTTGGACAGGTTCGTGCAACCACTTCCATATTGGATCCTTGCCCCTGTTGGCTAATAAAAGCTAGCAGGGATGGAACAACTGGCTGGGCCAGGGAAGTGATTAATGCCTCTTTGCAAGAGGGAGTGGTCCCAGGCCTCCTGAAAGAGGCGGCAGTGAGACTACTCCTAAAGAAATTTTCCCTGGACCCTGAAAATCTAAATAACTACAGGCCAGTAGCAAATGTTCCATTCCTGGGCAAGGTCCTGGAGCGGGTGGTTACAAGCCAGCTCCAGGCACTCTTGGATGAGACTGATTATCTGGATCCATTTCAGTCGGGTTTCAGGCCTGGTTTTGGTACAGAAACAGCCTTGGTCGCTCTGTATGATGACCTATGTCGGGAGAAAGACGGGGGAGTGTGACTCTGTTGATTCTCCTTGATCTCTCAGCGGCTTTCGCTACCATCGACCATGGTATCCTTCTGGAACGACTGGCTGAGTTGGGAGTGGGAGGCACTGCATTGCAGTGGTTCCGCTCCTACTTGGGGGGTCGGCTCCAGAAGGTGGTGCTTGGGGAACATTGCTCGGCCCAGTGGATTCTCCAGTATGGGGTTCCGCAGGGGTCAGTTTTGTCCCCCATGCTGTTCAACATCTACATGAAACCGTTGAGTGCAGTCATACGGAGTTTTGGAGTGCGTTGTCATCAGTACGCTGATGACACGCAGCTCTATTTCTCCTTTTCATCTTCATCAGGTGAGGCTGTGGATGTGCTGAACCAGTGCCTGGCTGCGACAATGGACTGGATGAGGGCTAATAAACTGAAACTCAATCCAGACAAGACTGAGACGCTGTTAGTGGGTGGTTCCGCTGACCGGATGGAGGGTGTTCAACCTGTTCTGGATGGGGTTGCACTCCCCTTGAAGGAGCGGGTTCGTAGCTTGGAGGTTCTCCTAGAACCATCTGTCACTTGAGGCACAGGTGGCCTCAGTGGCACGGAGTGCCTTCTACCAACTTCAGTTGGTCCAGCTACGTCCCTATCTGGACAGGGATAACCTGGCTTCAGTTGTCCATGCTCTGGTAACCTCCAAGTTAGATTACTGCAATGCACTCTACGTGGGGCTGCCTTTGAAGGTGGTTCGGAAGCTGCAGCTTGTGCAAAATGCAGCGGCCAGATTGATAACCGGAACCAGTAGGTTCGAACATATAAGACCTACTCTGGCCCGCTTGCATTGGCTGCCTGTATGTTTCCGAGCCCGGTTCAAGGTGCTGGTTTTAACCTATAAAGCCTTACACGGCTTGGGACCACAATACCTGATGGAACGCCTTTCCCAACATGAACCTACCCGAGCACTACGTTCAACATCTAAGGTCCTCCTCCGAGTGCCTCCTCCGAGGGAAGCTCGGAGGTCGGCAACAAGAGAGAGGGCCTTCTCTGTGGTGGCCCCCCAATTGTGGAACGATCTCCCCTACGAGGCCCGCCTGGCGCCAACATTGTTATCTTTTCGGCGCCAGGTCAAGACTTTCCTCTTCTCTCAGGCATGTGGCAATATCTGAGGAGCCTGGGTTTGTTTTGTTTTTGTAGCTTTTTGAAGTGTTGAAGTGGTTTTTAAATGTACAGATTGTGTGTATGTTGTATGTTTTTGCTGTTTTAATTTTTGTATATTGTTTTTAATTGTTTTTAATCCTATGTAAACCGCCCAGAGAGCTTCGGCTATGGGGCGGTATACAAATGTAATAAAGAAATAAATAAATGTTACCAAGAATTAGTTAGTCTTTAAAACACTGATTTCTAGAATTAAGAGCATGCTGGATGCTAAGAATCAAAAGTTGTAGCTTTGTCATACAGATATGCACATATCCATTAATCAAAATAGATAAGTAATAAACTACTTCCTAGGAGAGAAAACATCCTTTATTCCAAAACGTGCAATCTCAGAGTCAAAATAAGCATGTTAACTGCATCTTTGCATTTAAAATGCTGTTGGGGGGGAGACATGACCGGGGGAGGGGGAATAATAATGCCAAAGGTTTTTTTCCTCCTAACATAGCATGCAGTGCTCTGTGCCGTGGCATTTAAGCCATGGGGTTCCACAGCGCTCTATTTTATCCCCTATGCTGTTTAACATATACATGAAGCCGCTGGGAGAGGTTATCCGGAGATGAGGGCTGAGATGTCATCAATATGTGGAGACTCAATCCAGGCAAGACGGAGGTACTGTTAGCGGGTGGTTCGTCTGTCCGGCGAGGTGATGTTCACCCTGTTCTGGAGGGTGTTGCACTCCCCCTAAAGGATCGGGTCCGTAGTTTGCGGGTGCTCTTGGATCCAGAACTGTCACTTAAGGCACAGGTGAACTCAGTGGCAAAGAGCACCTTTTACCAGCTTAGGCTGATATACCAACTGCACCCTTATCTGGACAGAGATAGCCTAGCTACAGTTATCCACGCTCTCATGTATAACCTCTTGTTTGGATTACTGCAATGCGTTATACGTGGGGCTGCCTTTGAAAATGGTCTGGAAACTTCAACTGGTACAAAACAGGGCAGCACGATTGCTAACAGGGACTGGCCAACGAGATCACATTACGCCAGTCCTTTTCCAGCTTCACTGGCTACCGGTTCAAGTCCGGGCCCAATTCAAAGTGTTGGTACTAACATTTCAAGCCCTAAATGGCTTGGGGCCAGGTTATCTAAAGGAACGCCTCCTCCCATATGTACCTGCCCAGACCCTAAGATCATCTACAGGGGTCCTTCTCTGTGAGCCCCTGCCAAAGGAAGTAAGGCAGATGGCCACTAGGAGGAGGGCTTTCTCTGCTGTGGCACCCTGGCTGTGGAATGAGCTCCCCAGAGAGGTTCACCTGGCGCCTATTTTGCATTCCTTTCGTTGCCAGGTGAAGACCTTTTTATTCTCCCAGCATTTTAACAGCTAAATTAACTCAATTTTAACCCTTGCTGTTTTAAATTTGTATTTTAATATGTATTAATCTCTGTATTAATCTTTTTATATCGTATGTTGTATGTTATTTTGTGTTTTTAGATTGTGGTTTGTTTTATATTGCTTAAAATGATTTCATTGTTTTAATTTTTGTGAACCGCCCAGAGAGCTTCAGCTATAGGGCAGTATAAAAATGCAATTAATTAATTAATTAATGTTGAAAAGTAGCCATTACATTTTTTTTTAAAAAAAATGCAAAGATGCATTTAATGGCAAGTGAGTTTGCCCCTCAGATCCTGATCATATCTAATTTGCACTGAGAACTCCTTTCAGATAAGTCTCTCACAGCACTGGAGAGCAAATAAATGAGGCAGGAACTGAGAGAAACAGAATCTGAACTCAGCTCATATCCCCCTTCTCTCCACAAAAATGACTGGCACGGTTAGATTTTCCAGAGTGAAGCCCCATGAAAGTACTAATTTTATATGGGAGAGGGGATAAGAGAGGATAAGGAGGACACTTGACCCAAATCTAGGTATCTGCTACTCATAGTTCCTCTCTGGCCTGAACATTCAACAGGGACTCTCCCTAGTTCTGCCATCTCAATGAGAACCACAATACTAGCAGTTTTTGCAATACTAGCAGTTTTCCCTAACAACTAGACAAAGTAAAGTTGTATCTTTTCAAAACGATTATAGTAACTATTATTTGCATCGACTTATACTTCAACTAGTTTTGTATGCAATTTACACATAATCTATTAAAAATAAAAGCACAAGGCTATAGTTGGCTGAGTATCAATTTCCGAATACCACGATGGGACGACTGGTATTTTGTCTCTAGTGAAGTTTCATAATCAACAGAAATCAGTTGTGTGAATAGACTGAGGTCACATGAACTGAGGCAAACAGCATAATGTTCTTCTGTACAGTTTTATACATAAGGGTTCCTTCAGCATATCCTAAGAGTGGATAGTAGTAGATGGAGTGGCCTAGTAGATGGAGTACTGGACTTTATTTGAAATCCTCAGTAATTTATTAACCTCACTGGATAGCATTTGGCATGTGTTAAATTTCTCAGTCTAACCTAACTCAAAGCATTGGTGTTTTAATGAAATGGGATACGCCCATGCATACTTTTCTAAAGAGTGGAGAGAGATAAAAGGGGATCACATTCTGCAAAATCCTGTGGGAATTACCTACAATTATGCTCTACATTGCTTCCTTGAGATGAAGCCAACCCCAGAAATATGACGGGCATAAACATTTGGGGAACTTTGGAGAGGAACCTGCATTAGTAATATTTTATGTACAAATAGTGCAGGAGTGCAGTTAGCTAATCCTTCCCAGTTAATCGGGTTTTTCCAGAACAGTTGAACAGTTAGTAACAACATATTAAGCATTTGCTAGAATTAATGAAATGTTTGCAAAAAGAACTGCCTCTAATGTTAGTTAGAGGGCAGTTTATATGTATACATGAATAGAAACAAGTTTGTTGTGCAATCTGCAATCAGAAACTGGGATAACTGTTACTTTTGAATAGAACAAATAGTCGTAGATTATTCTCAAGTGTTCTGAAAATGTTTGCAGATCATTTAATCCAGATTCTTGAGTTACATTAGCTACTTTGTGAGATAGTAGAAATGACCTGGTCCCTTCTGGTATCTCTTGCATCAATCTAAATGACTCTAGGCTTGATTGTGATAGGGTGTTAGCCTTTCAGAGTGCAATCCTATGGGATGAGCCCTGGGTACTCATAAGCCTCCAACCTGTATTCATTGCAGAGCAAGAGTCACCACCTTTGAAGCCCGTATCCCAGGTCTCTTCCAGTTCCCACCTCTGGGAACGCTGGCTGAGAGGAGGTGGGAGCATGGTTTTCTAGCTCTGAGTTCAGAGCCCTGTCTCTCTCAAAGAAAGAACCAGGATTTTGAATTGGGCATGGAAACATCTGCACTGGCCACCAGTGCAGATGCTTCAAATCAGGTAAATTTGTGAATATTGGTCCACATCTGTTAATAAACAGGCCGCTGCATTCTGCATAGTTGAAGTTTTCCAGCTGGAAGATACTTCAAAGATAGTCCCATGTAGAACACATTGCAGTCGTCTAATCTGGAGGTTGGTTAAGCATGAATTACAGTGGTCAGATCTCTTATTTTCCAGCAGCACGCATAGCTGGTGTCATAGCAATCACCTGAGAATCCAGGAGCTATGCCAAATCCAGCTGTACTCCCAGGTCATAAACTTCATCCTTACAGGGAGACTTGGCTCTGCTCAGAACAGGGAATTCTGTAACTTCCCATAGGAGCAATGTCTTCTCTTGTTGTGTCACCTATCTTGTACAACTCTCAACCAAGAAAGAGCCATACAGCCTCCTTCTGCTCACTTTCTGAAAACAGGCAAATACTTTTTGTTTTAATTAGCATTTGAAATAACTTTCTTTTCTGGCTTTCATATGGATTCTGTTGCTGTGCTGTTTCTTTTTTGTTTTTATTAAGATTACATTTTTATCAGTGTTTCATTATTTTTAAGCCTATGAAAACACATTTAAAGTTAATATGAAAGAGCAGTATATAATATATTTTAAAATAAACAAACAGTAATGAGAAAGAACTGGAGGAATGAAGGTGGTGGGGGACAAATCTATAAACAGGCATGATGCCAATAGACGCAATGAATGTGGTAGGAACTCAGCCATGAATATGCTGCTGTTTATAGCATCACTCCAGTTCCTAAGATTGTTTTTTGACATTTTTTTCTTTCCAATATTGGTTGAGTAGCATGTAGTAGAATTGTCACTTATGCTTGTAGCAAACAATTCGGACAACCCAGTCCACATGAGCATGGATTGCCAGAATCAGAGAAATAAACACTTCAATATGAGCAGAGTAATCATTACAGCCAGCCCTTAAAGGCGCTGTGAAGCTGTCCTACTCAAGTTACTGTGAGGTTGCAGAAATTTCTTGCAGTTTCTTGAAGTTTCCCCAAGATTTAAAAGGTCAGCATTTTATGTAAACATCAGCCCCATGTCATGAGGCACACTACTATTGAAAGAGGGCTTTATAACGAACAGTACTCAGCCTTAGGGTGCTGCATATTTTAAAATGCCTAGTATGTCACAGGATTCAGGAAAGAACAATATTGCTCGTAATATAGCAGTTCATAAACAGTTCAAGAGCTCAAAATTAGGTGTGACAGAATTGGTAGAAGAGCACATGAGTTACAAAACACACTCTGAAAAATAAAATAATTGCCAATGAGAGCCACATTTTGCAAATGTTTTCACATCCCTCGGTGGGTGGAGGGGTGTATTCAGAAGGTGAAACATTTTTTTGCAGGCAAGTAGGAAACATCTCCAACACCTTGCCAACTGGACCACTGCTCCTTGTTATGCTATGCTGCAGCAATGAAACCACTACCGCATGCAAATAAGTGTAAGCCCATATGCACAATAAGAATTCCAATAGATAACATCTGGGAGGGCCTTCCAGCTGTTGTTGGACTGCAACTCCCCTAGCCATCACAGCCAGTGGTGAGGGATTATGGGAACTGCAGTTCAACGACATCTGGGGGACTACATGATCCCCATGCCTGTGTCCCTACATGCAACCAAATGCAGGGTGGTTTCAATGCCAGCCCTCACAAGACCGGGAAAACAGTCTCACACTTCCAAGGTCATTCAGAAATGTTCCATCTTATCTTGCTGTGCTTCAAGCGCAGCTAATGAAACCACACTTGCAATGCAAGAAGACATTTTACAGCAGTAATAATAATACAAACAACCAAGAATAGTCTGCGAAACATTAGTTTTCATCTATATAAATAACATGAAGTGGTTGAATGTTCTCAATGGACTCAAAAACCATACATCCAATTGTTATGAAACTTTTAAGATTTGTTCTACCTTTATCTGAGACAGTTTTAGACGTAGTTTACAATCTTGAACCAAATAGGCAGTGAATCAATTTTTTAAGATATACTGCTTCAATACTATTTGATCACTTTAAACAAACTTTGCATCATGATTCAGCACAGCAACGAGCAAATTTTAACCCTACAAAATCCATGTTTCTCATGTTAGTTTGAAGCCAAGGAAGATTAGTAAACTGAGTTATAAGCCTGGCCCCTCCCCTCTGCTGTGGGGCAGCTCTATTTAAGGGGGGCAGAATTAACAGACCCCCTCACTCAGGGTGGACTATGGCAAGGGCTAGGCTGACCATCTGAAAAGAAGGACAAGGCTCATGTAACTTTAACAGTTGTAGAGCAAAGGGAATTTCAGCCAGTGTCATTTGTATGCAATTAGTTCCTGGTGATATTCCCTCTTCATCACAACAGTTAAAGTTGCAGGGGCCCTGCCTTCTTTTGTATATTGTCACTCTAATATAGTGCCTGCAACTTTAACTGTTGTGATGAAGAGGGAATTTCACCAGGAACTAACTGCATACAAATGACACTGGCTGAAATTCCCTTTGCTCTACAACTGTTAAAGTTACATGAGCCCTGTCCTCCTTTTCAGATGGTCAGCCTAGCAAGGGCTATGCCTAAGAGTGCCAGCAGGTATGCCTTCACTCAGGCAGGGCGGGCACAATGTGTCCAAAGTTTGATTGAAGGCTTCTCTGTATCAACCGAAAGGCAATTCCAACCCATGCAAAACCGGATTCATTCACTAGTTTGGAATATTTCTTATTCGGTCAAGTCAAGCTGACCTGACAAAATACTTGAAGTTGTGTGCTCTTTACATTCTTTGCAAGCAAGCATTTTTAAAATCCCCATCACAAAAGTGTATTATCCCCAAGATTTTTACCTCTTACTAAATGTACTACAGAGACCTATTCACACGCAAGATTACAACCAAGCTGTACTAAGATAGGTTTGACAACACCATTCTCAGATGGCAGTTCTCAGTCTTTTTCCTGCAAATGGGAATGATTGGCGGCTACCCACGTGCTGCCCAGGACGGCTGACATATCCCTATAGGGCCCTGCTGGGCAAGAACAGCAGGGGTTTCTGCCGCTCTTGTCTCGACTCTGTAGGCATGTGAAATAGTCAACGGAGCCCGCCACATGACACAATAATCAATGGTTCTTCAGATACTCAACTCTGCACACCGTTGATTATTTGTATTGGTTATTTTGGGGAAATAACCAACTGTGATGTGGAAAAAGCTTACCATTTAACACAATAGTCAATGGTTGACTATTTAAGCAATAGTCAATGGTTAAATAGACTATTTAACCATTGACCACCCAGTCTCTGACTGCCTTACTCACTCACTGCAAAGGATAACCAAAATGGCAACAAAGGGGATACATAAATGTGGGTGCACACAACTTGTGCATACCCTGGCTTATTAGGCCAAGATTTGATCGTCCAAATGTGGCTAATGTTGCAAAATGCCTTTGGTATGTTACACAGATGAGCCATATCTTTCATCAATCTCCACCCATGCAACACTCCTAGTTCTATCCACAACCATTTAGGTTATGAATGTTTTCACAGGTGTTCTTAAGAGTATTATGGATAAGGGAAGCTAGTTTCACCTCCAAACTGCAGGTTGTGGCTGAATAATTTCAGCACTGCTATAGTTGTAGCCGATTTTCTGATTTGCAATGAAGTTTCATAATAAAATTCAACTAGTTCTTTTTATCACAACATTTTATTAAAATTAATGCACTCCTTCGTTGCTTCAGGGCCACAGAGAAGAGACACGATTGAGGCTTTTGCTAATTTTTTTCTGAATGCTATGAGAATAAGGACTCTCCAGAATTATTTTGTTGCATATTTCTCAAATCTGTATATAATTTCTTTCTACTCCTTTGTATGTGTAAAGCCTGGTCAGTGACTGCAATAAAGTTGTTGATGATGATTTATTTTGAAATAAAAGGTATATGCCACGCCGTATCACATGCAATCTGTTAGCATGATGTTATGGTCACCCTTTAGAGAAATGCCAAGACAATAATGGGCTTATTTAAATCAATGTGATTTAATTTAGTAATTTAAATTCCAATTAATAGCGTCTATATAAATTTAAATAAGCCGCCTTGAGGCACAGTCTTGGGAAAATGGTGGGATATAAATAAATATAATAAATAAATAAATTATATCAAGCTTCCATTTGAATGCACAGATTTTCCTTTTGTTACTACAACAAATAAAAAATTGCTTTGTAGCTAAGTAGATCCTTCATATTAGTATTTAAGAGCATAATCTAATTTTTTTGTCATGCAGACTACATACCCTTTGTACCAAAGAAATTAGATTTATTTAAAAGGCAATCTCTGTTGTCTCATTCTGTACACATGCAAGGATACCAAACAGGATGTTGTCCTAAATACTTCTAGTAAACAAAAAACTAAGAAACTAGTTTCATAAATCCCCAAATATTTCTAAGTTTAGTTTTTCTCAAACAACAGTCTACCATACTATGGACACAGTAAACTGCTTTTGAAACTAAAGAGAATTTCAAAAGCGCTTTGCACATGTCCCAGCATCAGGGTTATCTGTCTCATGCAAAGTAAAAAAAAATCCACTGATGCAGTGCTAGCCCTTTTGGGTAAGCCTAACTAGGGCTTTTTAAGAGCCTGGCCTAAGTGCATTCCAGGAACAACTCATAACTACTGGGTAGAGCAATTTCCCTCTATTAAAAGAGTAAATGACCATACTATCTAGTCAATAGAATATAAATGTTCATAATTTGCTTCCAAAATAAAATAAAATTACATAATGGTAATACTTGAACTCAAAAGCCATCCCCACCCCCTTAATTAATTTCATATACTGCCCAACAGCCAAAGCTCTCTGGGTGGTTTACAAAGGCTGAAACCCTAAAATCATCAATAAAACCACTATACACTAATATAAGCATTTTAAAACAATCAACAGTAATCCAGTGTAAGATTTAGTTTGACTAAGCTTTGATTCAGTGTTTGAGAAGTAGTCGTAGATTCAGTTTTAAGAGTAGTCGTAGATTCAGTTTTAAGAGATTTTTTTAAGTCAAGGTTTTCACGTTTATTTGTAAAATGAATATACATTTCAATTTAGCATGAAGTGGATGGGTTTATTTTAGAAATAGACACACAGCATAATCCTGTACATGTCTACTCAAAATTAAGTCCCATTGAGGTCAATGGACCTTAGTCAGAGCTTGATCGGATTTTCTTTTTAAGTTACCCAATTTAAATAAGTTTTTTAAATCATTGATTTCTTTCTACGCTTTTCCAGGCCAGTATTCCAGTTTTGCAAATGGTACAATATATATTCAGTGAGTAAGATCTAAAGTCTATTGGACTCTATAAACACTGGACTTAAATTAATCATAATTTCTTTGGGTCTACTCCAGGGATGTAGAATCTCAGGTGTGAACTCAGTGTGAGTAGACATGAGAAGGAGTGTACTGTAAGTGGAGAAGCAAGTGAAAGAAACCACTAACTAGGAAAACAGGTAAAAAAATACAACAGGAGATCAGAACGGCCAACAGAAAGCTGTTTCCTTTAACCTAAATAACTTTAAAGAGAATAGATAACACGTTTGCATTCTGTTGTGTTGACTAAGATTTTGGGGAGGTAGACTCAGTATTTTTACACTCAGTATTTTGCAGAGTCTAGATAATTTACCACAGGTGGCTGGTTGGCCACTGTGTGAACAGAATGCTCGACTACATGGACTCTTGGTCTAATCCAGCATCGCTCTTAATTTGGAATAGTCATATTAGGTGAAAACACATAATACACAGTTTCTTGTAACCTTATTATTATTACCTTATCTATATTCCACTTTTTGTTACAGAATTCAAGGTAGAGAATGCAAAATTAAAGTTATTATAATTACAAAAACATTCTATTAAAAATATTAAAACTAATAAACCATCAATTAATTACTGCTTAAAAGGTTTTTTTTCTTCCCAATATGACATTTTCCTCCAGAACAGAACCTGAACCATATTATATAACCAACACCTGATGCAGGTCACTATCTGACTCTGTCTCCACCAGAATCAAAATGAGCTCATAATAAAAACAAGATCAAGAAGGATTACTACATTCCGGGTTTGTACAGGCTTCATGCCCAGCCCTCTTCAAGGTTTGGCCTAGGAAACATTAGGCAGACTGGACAAGGGTTTGGGCAACATACAAGTAGAACACGAAGGGATGAAGATATAACATGTATGTGAGGTGACAGGATAATGAGACCATATGTATAAAATGGAGGAATATGTTTGATATTTATTGCTGATAACTAGTTGCAACAGTTTCGGGCCTATTAGTTTGCTTCAACCCACTGTGAAAAAATCATGATGAACCTAATTTAAAATGTTCTCACATGAACCAGAACTGATTCAGTTGGTTATATATGCTAAACTGGTTACTAAAACTTTATTGGCCTGAACTGGAACAGTTTCAGTTAGCTAATTAACTAGTTCACTATTCAGTTAAATTTCAATATGTTTACATATTATCAAAATCACAAGACATCTGCATTTTTATGCACATTTTTTTGCTTTCCGCTCTGCATTTTAGCAAGTCAGGCATTTTTGCTGTCTAGGAGCACATAAAGGGAGTACAAGATTAAAGGGAGTACAAGATTACTACAAAACTGAAAGTTAGCCAATTTTACCACTCAGCAGAGAGAGAGAGAGAGAGAGAGATGAAAATAAACCAACCTACTGTCTTATACACTATTTCCTAGGGACACTTTCACTTATACTTGCAGACTTTATTAAAATGCATAGTGACATACTCCGTCACATTTGTAGATCAGACCAAGGGTCCATATTATATATTCTTTTTCCAGTTACTAATGCCTTCAGCATCTCTGACCCATTTAATAAAAGGATTAGAATTAGATAAATTGCAAAATAATATCCCTAAATTGTTTGCACAGAGACTTCATACTACTGCTTTGGTCCCAGTTCTGCAATTTTCTAAATCAAGGTCTGAAGGATCCGAAATAAGCTGATTCCCAAAGGCATAGCTGTTACTGCAGAAAAAACAAAGAGTTTCATTGCACAAATTTAGTCCCGGAACGCTTATGCCAAAATACGTTCATTAGTCTTGAATGACTCTTTGCTGTCTGCACACTTTTCTGCAGGGCTGCTCCATCCATTTCTTTTTTAGCACTAAATGGAGTTCAGCATGTCATCCAAAATCAAAGCTATGGTTAGTCCTTGGACTCCAACTCAGAACTGTAAGTTATGGTTTGATTGGAATGTAAGGGTTTACCACAGTTTGTCAATTTGGACAGCAAATTATGGTTAGCACTAGATTCAGAACTGAAAGGGAAGCTGTGCATAAGAGGAGTGAACATACGATCTTGCAAGTTGTTTTGATTCTTCAAACTAGGATCTGAAATGAGGCACAGTATCCAATTGACAAGGTTATTAAACAACGCCAGTAAATTTCAGTTCTTCAGTTGGGAATCCCATGCTTTAGTGGTCCTTTCCTTTGAGTACACCCACTACTTCAGTAACCAGTCACTGCTATAGGATCACTGAACTTTGTTATCAATCCACTTTTTCTTTGTGCACTACAAACTTCTCCGTGGATGATTTGCATTTCATCTTGATTCCAGTACCATCTATTGGCATTACCTCTTATTTCTGCTAATCTCCATGTCTGTTATTTTCTACTTCTTTTTCTGTTGCTGGGCACTGATGACATTCTGTTACCACCATGTATTCACCTAGGTATGACTCCTCAGTCCCACTAATGTCATTAGGCAAGTTAAGAACATGCTTTAATTTCTTCCAAAGTGTTAAACTTTGATTGGATTCTACCAGGTTTTGTATGCTGACATCTTTCTTTATGAAATGGTACACAACTTACATATCTGACTGAGCATCATTAATGACAATGAACAGTGTCTAAGTATACTTCTCTTCCTGGTGGAAACTAGTAGTGGGTTGTTGTTTTTACACAACAAGCCTCCCAACATTATTACATCCATTAATATCACTTTACTAACTGCTGCGCTTGCTGTGCCTCTTCCTTTTGGAAGAGGAAAACATCAATGATGGCATAATTACTGGCAGCCACGATAAATGCGAAGATCCCGAGATTGAAAGTCTGTTTTGCAGGAAAAACAAAATACTGTCCAAAGGGCAAAGTATCATTTTTCCCAGAGTTCTCTGAACAATCCAGGGTGCCAACAGCAATCTTACCTGCACTTTGCCCCCATTTAAGCAATCTGCCTATTCGTTGCATCTCTTGCAAAAGCAACGTTTCAGAGTGAAGAGATGAAATGATGGACAGGACATTATAGTTTAATACTGAGTATAGTTTAATACGAACGAGAAGGGGTTTTCAAATTTCTACAGGGTGAGAAAAGCTGCACCTGCAACCACCCCACCCCCTTTTAAAGCTACAGAAGCCCCATCTGTGTCCTTCGCTGGCATTTCCCCCTCTCCGCTCCCCATAGTAACGAATATTGTTGCCCTTTTCCCATTAGCTGCATCCAAAGCTAACAAAGATCATTCTTACTAGCCAGCTGACTGGTTTGAGAAGACCGACACTCTCGCGGCCATTTCCTTCCACTATCTCCATCCGGAATCTAAAGACGACGATGAAGCCCCCCTCCCCCGTCAGTGTGGTAATGAACGCGCCCCCAGAACGGCAGTTAAGGCAGTTGGTAGCCCCACAGAATGGGAAACGGCCACGGAGCTGGCGCGAGCTGGGTGAAATGCGCCAATGGATTAATCCCGGAGGGGGGGGTCGTTCTTTGGTACCTGCAAGCCCCGCTGCTCTTTCCAGTGTTTCAGCTGCTCACTAGCGCAGTCGTAGCTGCCGGCCATTTCGTAAGACCCTAAGTGTGGCGAGCGGGGAAGGACTTTGTGACAGATAAACGCCCTTCTCTAAATCCCCAGCCGAATCGACGCTGCTTTCACCTCCGCCTCCCGTTTGACTCTGATAAGCAGAGAACTCATAGCCTAAGCACCTCAAAGGCTCCACCAATCCCGCCCTTGCGCTTCCTCATTGGCCAGTGGCTGCTTCGCTGACTTATTGGCTCCTAAGAAAGGGCGGATGAGGAGTTTGCAGAGCCCGAGAGAAAATACGGAAAGAGTCGAAGAACCGAAAAGGACAAACAACTCTCCTCTTTTTTGCATGCACGCTTGCTCCAAAAGAAGCCCCGCTGTTGTTCACTCGATGGAAAGTGTGGACAGGATTGTGGCCATTACCGTATTCCACCTTCTCTTCGCTCTCTTCTGTTCTTTGTTCCTGGCAGAGAGAATGCAAAGTACTAGCAAAATCTAAACAATCCAAAGCAGGGATGGCTGACTTCTACATTTGGGAAGTGAGGGGAGTTGGGGGATTGCTGTTTTCTAGCTCATCCAGGAGGCAAAAGCATGATTTGCTGCACAATGCACCATCAGAGAAGATGAGACGATTCTATCCTAAAGGTTGACAGAGGCTTAACGCAGAGACCGTATTAAACCGCACACGCACTTAAAAAAACATGTAAAAATTTACTGGTTTTTTTTTTTTACCATGCATGGATTAAAATCTGCTTGAGGGCAGATAAAACTTCTTTGTGCACTAGACCTGATCCTTAAACTGTCAATTCACCACCATTAGGGGGGCAGGAAGGAACTTAGTAGAAACTGGAAGCGATCATGATGGCTAAGGTTGCATTTTGCCATTCTTTAGTTGTGGGGAATGGTTGTGAAGGGAGGCTGCTTAACCTGTTCACCTCCGGTCCTCATCAGGCTCAGAATAATCCACCCCAACTGCTTTTGGGCGGGGCGGAGCAGATAGACCATCTCCACGTATTTCCATCCATCAGTGAAAAACAGCCTCTCCTGTCTGGCCCGGTTTGAGCAGGACTACTTTGTGTTAAAACACAAGCAGCAGATAAAAGAATACTGGAACTACATATAATTTGTAGTTTGAGCATAAGAGCCAAAATCACAAATTCAAATTGTTGTTCTAGCCAGAGCAAAAACACAACTATAAAGTCTGCATCTCACTCAAGGAGCCACCTTACAATAATAGTTCTTCATCCTTATATATTGGATATTTAATATATGCACCTGTAACAGCAACACATTTGTACTGTATTTTTCTACAGTACAATAACTGGACACACATTTCATATATACAGATAAATGGCTGTGTAAGAAAAGCAGCCTTAAATACAAAATAACCTGGAAAAAACATCCAAGACACTACAATAATTGTTTTCATGACTTCCTAAAGTAATAGTGATTCCTCTATTTTATTAATGACATGTTACTGGTAGCCATAAGCTTGAACTATCTGCCTGAAAATAAATGTCAGGATGACATTTCTTTAAGTTAAAATTCATGACCTAATTTATATTCAGCATTCCCAATCTCAAGTATTATAGGACTAATTAGCATGTTTCATACCTTTTCTATCTATCTCTGGTTAGTGGAGCTATTCTCTTGTTTTCATGAACACTAAATATGCAAGGTAGTTATTAAGACCTCTTTATTTGCATAACACTAATCATTCTTGCAACACATGTTTCTGCAAGGTGCCATCGCTAGGTACATAGTCAAAAACTTTCAGTACTGAGGTGAAGCTCTGCAATATCACTCTTCCCATGGCTGCCATATTCAGATCAGGGTCAACTGTGCCTTAAACAGAGCCACAGAAGGAAGGATTTTAGCATGTGTATTTTTTTAATAATGTCAGCCCTGATCTCTATATTGTTCATGAAAATAATTGCACATGATGGATTCTGAATGCAGGAGACTCTCTTACGGTAACACTGGTCAGCTTATGTGGAAGCACATTCTCATTAACATTGAGAGATGGTTGGCAATGTGCACTGACATCCATTCTGTGCAGGGATGCCTAAGATCACAGTAAACTGGTGGGATGTGCATTCTAATGGTATCATGCATACACTTCTGCATCAGTAAATCTGCACCTGGATTTGTCTTGGTGAAATAAAAGTAAGGGAGATGAAAATGAAGGAGAACTTGATTCCATGACAATACTTTATACTACGCCACTATGTTGATACCAAACCTGCATTAACAAAACCACAAGAACAACAAAGTTTAACCATATTTTTTCCAAGGCTGCCTCTACAAGAGAGGTTTAATGCTCTTTGAAGTCTCATTAAAAAATTTACCTCCACACCAGCGGAGCGCAAATGGGGCGTAGAGGCGCGTTATCTCTCCGCTTATGCGCATTATCGAATGCGCATTAAATCGCGAGTTTTATTTTGCTCCGTCCGTTAAAGCGCATTTTGACTGTGTGAATATGCGCTTATGCGCATTAACTATTTGTAAAGTGCATTTTGGACATCCTTTAATGCGCTTCGCCGCCTCTCGCCGCCTCTCATGCAGAGGGATTAGGTGTAAATGCGCTTCTGCGATTATGCGCATAATCGCCTAACCAGCCGCAAAAGCGAATCCTTGTAGAGGGGACCTCTGATAATCATAAGAGTAAATTTCATCATTATCTCCTTCAAGGATGGATTCAAAGTGATCTTTGTCAGTTTGGGTTTCACAATGTCATACGTGGTCAATTATTTTACTAGCATCATAGGCTATCAAAAGAAGGCTACCTTGTTTATTCACTCCAGATGGTAATGAGCACCTTTCTATCCCAGTATCTGGAATACTCTAACGCTGGAATTAAGGCATATGCAAACAAAAGCTTTAGGTGCATGCTAAAAACATTTTTTACCCATGCTTTTCCAGTTGAATTTGCATGTTTTTTTGTTGATCAGGTATGCTGCTGGTTATTCTTTTACATATGAATATGTTAAAATTGACATTTTTTATTTTATTGTAATTTGAACTGTGGTTTTTTTGGATGGTATACCAGTTTAATAAATCCCTGTGTTAAGTAATATATTTTTCCTTATAGCTGTGGATAATACTAAAGAATATTAAATATAAATCTGGATAGCTACATATCAAAGTGTATAACTTAGAAATATAGCCATAACATTAATAAACTTAATGCAAATAAATTCAAGTGACTATGACAACACTCATAACCTACTTTCCGTATTCTGACTACAGAAAAGAACCAGTCATACTTCACATACAGCAGTTATATGTATTGTGTAGAATTGATCAGAATGTATTGCATCTTGTAGGTGTGACTAGTTCTTTATGTGTGTGCTATGTATTCTTAGAAATGAAGGAAGGCTGCCACATGCTTAGGCTGGCTTCGCCCACCATACCTTCCTTTTAGATGAATATAAAACTTTTGATATTGACTGTTAAATTGAGAAAAAACTAGGTTTTACTGTGTTAACCATATGATTGCTACTATTTTCATTCTCCTTTTAGTTATTCAACTTTGTGTGTATTTAAGAATCTTGTGATCTGCCTCACCTCAGCTAAAGCTTGTTATTCTCTTAGACTGTTTGAGCAATAAAAAATTATTCTTTCATACCAAATTTGGGTTGTTTAGCTTGAAATAAGTTTCAAAGTCCATTTCCCATATATTAATTCTAAAAGCCCAAAAGCTCTTGGCAAAGATTTGTAAATCTATCATTGAGTAGGATCTGTCTTTTAAAGCCACTGTATTCTCTCTTGATCTGGTGAATCCCAGGTATACCCATTCAGTTTGAGAAACAACCTTGTCAGATAGAGCAAGAAGTAGTTACTCATCTCACCTACACCCATTTCTGGTGTTTTGCAACCTATATGTGAGCTGTTAGTTTTGAGTCCCATGGGTGGTGGTGGTGAAGCAGAGCTTCTAGAACGCTAGAAAGCTGCTACAAAAGGTCTCAAGCTGAGCCTAATCATTTAAAATCGTACTGGGAATTCTAAGGAAACACTCAATTTTCAAGGCTCTCCATCCAAATCCTATTTTAAAACCAAATTGTGGTGTCTCAAGGGTTCCTAATAATGGCTAAGCTTCCGTTTGGTCTCCCTATCATTTGGTCTCCCTATCATTGGTTGTGTCAGAATCACCTTTGGATATATTATCCATTGATGATTCTGTATGCACCAATTTTGGGGATAGGTTCAGCACCTTTTGAGTTCTGTCTGTTTCTGACTGAAACACAGAACAGACTCATAGCCCCACTGAAATTGGAGCCACCAGTCCCCACTGGTTACACACTTACTCAAATAAATTAATGTGTATGAGTGAACATGGATATGTGGCAACAAAATCAAAAATAAGTTATTATTCTAACAAACCTTTGCAATATGTTGCTGAAACAGCAAATAATATCATTGGTAATAACAAGTAAGCAACATGCATGCAATAATATGGCAATAATAGTAACCAACATTTAATTGATCTTATGTGATTCTTTGGGATTCTGGCATTGATATAAAATATATCAGACAGTATTTAGTAATATATATGGATTTTTTTGCTAATCAGTAATGACGCATAGTATGGATAAATAATTTCTGCCAATTTTGCTTTTTCAGGTGAAAGCTAAGATCCACATTAGACATCTACGTTAGATATTTTGAGCATTTATACGTGCACAGTAGGATTCCTTTTTCAATTCAATCCCCTTTCTCTTGCCATCTCGTAAGCAGCTTTTGATACTTTGTTTCTTAAATGTATATCCAACTCTTTCAGCAGGAAGCTTAGAATAGCTTATATAGGAGCCCCAGTGGTTTCTTCATTCAGGCACTGATCATGACCACACTTGGCTAGCTTCACACGACACACTAGTTTCAAAGTAATTTGTCATGAGGGTTGAAGGGCTGGTGTTTGAAAAACAAATAAAGAAATCCCCAAACATCTTTGGCGTGCAAAACTCATTATGCAGTTCTTTAGATCCTAACCATAATACATTTGTTTAGATAATTAGAAGGTACCTTGAGGGATTTTGATACAGCTGAGCAGTAAGCTTTCAGGGATTGTAAATAATAATCATAATCATAATAATTATTTCTTACCCGCCTCTCCCTCCAGATCGAGGCGGGGAACAACATCAATACCAACAATATACAATACAATATACAATACATAAACTGATTAAAAGCATATAAAATTAATACATTATTAAAATCAACAAAGTCTTAAAATTCGACTGGGTAGGCCTGCCGGAAGAGATCAGTCTTTATAGCTCTCTTAAATTCTTGAAGACTGGTAAATTGGTGGATTTCTCCCGGCAGGTCGTTCCACAGTCTGGGAGCGGCAGAAGAGAAGGTCCTCTGGGTAACAGTTTTCAGCCTAGTCTTGGCCAACTGTAGTAAATTCTTCCCAGAGGACGTAAGCATGCGGGGCGGATTGTATGGAAGAAGGCGATCCTGCAGGTAACCTGGACCCAAACTATGTAGGGCTTTAAAGGTAATAACCAACACCTTGTATTTCACTCCGAAACTAACTGGCAGCCAATGGAGTGATTTTAAAGCTGGTGTGATATGGTCACCCCTAGGTGTACTGGTGACCAACCTGGTCACCATATTTTGAACTAGATATCTGATAACATGTGCTCATGTGATTCTCTGATATTCACATTCATTCATTCATTCATTCCATTTCTACACTGCCCAATAGCCAAAACTCTCTCTCACGTGTCTCTTCTACAGAGATATATTTTGTTAAGGATATAATTCTGTTATTGATGCTTCTTCTTCTGTCCAAGCAAGCTCAATATTAAAAAGTGCTTTCTAACGATAAGTACAAGTGAGTCATGCAACAAACTGCATAGGGAATTTACGAAACTGTCTCTGGAAGTTCTGTCTAGAATAGTTCTAGACAAAATAGGAATAACTTTCCGTTGGATGTGCATGTGTGTCGGATTAGACAACAGGCTAGTCCAAGGCTTGGATCCCAAAATGTCTTGCATGCCTGAAAATGCATTTTTGCTCATGCAAGACAGACCCCATGCTCTATTCCATGCTGTTACAGATGGTCTCAACCCTCAAGAGTGACTTTTTGGATGGAAGGGATGGGGAAAGTCACCTTCTACATGCACCCATCCTCCAGAACTTCTCCAGTTCCAAGCCAAGTTCTGCCTTCACCCTAGATTTCTATGCACTGTCCTACAGTTAAGCCCTACTGAATGGAATGAGACTTACTTCTGAGTAAACATGCATAGAATTCCATGTTCAAGCCTCTTTTTGTTGAGTCATAAACACCACTTGCTCATATACTTCAGGATGATTTTGACAACATGCCATAATAATAATAATGATATTTCAGTAAGTTGAGCCCCACCTTGTTGAATAACCACTTTCTCAGCTCTTAATTGAAAGAAAAACTTTTTTTGCTTTCAAAGTAAGCACAGAGATTTACCTCATTCCTCTCTGGTAGTCCAGCAGATAACTTTCTCACCCCGCCCCCCCCCCCCCCCCGCGAATGTTGTGGTCTATAATTTTTCCCCCTCTTTACTTTGGAAGGTTGAGCATTCTTTATGGCAGACTAAAAATATTACATTTCAAATATTAGCTTTTTCAACTTGATGGTTACTAGATATATTTTATTATCTTCAAGGCAATTGGTTTATTACATATGCATATAAAATATAGAAAGAAAGAAGTTAACTGTGACATTTGATTTTTGTTTTGCGATCTTAACAATTTTTTGTCTTAATTTTTTTTACATAACTTCTGAAAGATTAGTTACTGAATACGTGAGTGAAGAATAACTAGAGTTTAGCACCATAAAGAATTTAAACATTCTAAAGCATTACAGGCAAAGAACAAGGTTCAAGGCACTCTTGTGGCTTAACAACAACACCTAGATTATTTATACGGATTTGCTTCGGCACAGCCACATCTGATTAATTTCAGAATTGATTCAGGAGCATATGAAACTCCGTACAGAACTGTAATGAGTACAAGGGATTTGTTCAGTTCATCCTTTGTCCATCCGTGATCCACAGGTTCTAAACTTGGTGAATTTCTTTTGGTAACTGATCACCAGAGACAGCTTGGTAATGCGCTTTATAACGTTTTCTGCGAATGAGCCAGTTGTGGAAGAGAGCACAGAGTTGAAGCAGTGGAGCAACCTTTTCTGCTTTACTGGCCCAAACTTTCACCCAAATATCTGACATTGTATTACTCTCATGTTGTTCATAGCATGCAGACATAAACTTTTTTGCTTATTATATAACTTTATCTAATGGAGAATTCTCATCCCCACACGTAGAAAGTGACAATTCTGAGTGAACTACTTTCAAAATCGTACCTTTACCTATACCATAGCAACAAGCTACAGTATCACATCCAGAAAGTGTACATGCTTGTAGAAATTCTGGAATAATAGGTGTATGTCTCTGTACTGTCTTCCCTATATTTACCCTGACTCTTCCTTTTACTGGAGACTCCATTACTAGAGGAATAATATATTATTCTTCTGGTAGTAATATAAAAAGTAGAATGAAAACATGTGTCATCAGCTAGAACAGAGATCACATGAGGCCCTTCTTTTGCAGCTTCGAGCATCTGCTGAACCATGATTATATCTGCTTCTTCATGGGTTGTACTCAAGTTGTCTCGATGTCTAATTTCACCACCTGCGGACCTTTGAGTGATGTGCTGTCTAGACCAGTGATGGTAAGTTTCTTGTTGATAACATGTTGCATATGGAAGAACTTGTTGTTTTCCAGTTCTGCACAGACAAGAGCAATCAACTGTTCTTTATTTTCTATCACTGTCATAGCAAATTTCTGGAATGGAAAGGGCATATTTTCTTTCAAGTGATGAACTCTACTGACAGAAGACCTTGTTCCTCTTGTTGCAGATTTGGTACTATAATCATAGTTTCTGTCAAAATTAACATACACATCATGTGTCTCAAGCCTGTATTTAATGGAATGTCTCAGATTTGAGATGAGATCCTTAACTGTTCCATGGTTTGGCCAGTGAATAAATAGTCCACAAGGAGGCTACACCATCAATATTGTCACATCACATTGCGGTATCATTCTTGCTGACATATCAACTTACAGCAGTCTCTTCAGAACTGATTTAGTTATTGATATTCGCATTTCTCCACTCTCAGTAAACATACATGCTAGAAGGGATGCGAGCTCATGATTGAGTGTATCACTTATTTCTCTGTTTCGGGAACTTGCCTGGATTCCAATAATTCATGAGTAAATTACATTGGGGTCAAGCACTCTCTTTTCATCAGTCCTCATGTGCTTTTCCTGTACTGTCATACTGACAACTTTCTTGGGAATTGTCTCATGAAAACCTTGAGGCCAACTGCTTTCATAGTCTTTCATCTGTATTCTTCCGATTCTAACAGCATTTTGTACATTTACTTCTGATTGGGCAACTCTTCTACTTACTATATTCAATGTTACCTGTGGATGCTGTTTTTGATCAAAAGGATCAATGCACACATCCAACACCTCAAGAATCCCTTCTCAGTCCTTACTATGACTCAACATTCTGCTTTTCACTTTCTCTTTGTGTGAAGTTTGAATAACTTTTTTCCCTTCCAATTTATATCAAACAAATCATTCTCTGAGAATAGATATGAAGACTCAATGCCCATGTTTTAGTGTTTTAAGCTTCAAGGTAATACCAATGATTCTTCCTTTGCTATGACCATACCTCATAAAAGTGGTTTCAATATACGTGCCATTCCAGATACTATTCCAAATATCAGGATTATGTCTCATGATATGCTGGGCCTCCATGAAATTTTTGAGCACTTTAGTGGGGAGTGCTTCCAGTAACTGAAGGTAAGCAGTTGCATATTGAACCTAGTGTATCTGCCCAGCTGTCAGGTATAGGGGGTTCTGCAAGGCCAGGAGGCCTTGCAGGTTTTAGGCAGATTTAATTCGAACTAGGTTATCTCTGGCATAGGCTGACCAGATAAAATCCAGGTCAGGGCTCATGTAACTTTAACAGTTGTAGAGAAAAGGGAATTTCAGCCAGGGTCATTTATATGCAATTAGTTCCTGGTGATATTCCCTCTTCATCACAACAGTTAAAGGTGCAGGCACTATACTAGAGTGACCATATACAAAAGAAGGCAGGGCCTCTGCAACTTTAACTGTTGTGATGAAGAGGGAATTTCACCAGGAACGAATTGCATACAAATGACACTGGCTGAAATTCCCTTTTCTCTACAACTGTTAAAGTTACATGAGCCCTGACCTGGATTTTATCTGGTCACTCTACTCTGGCAGAGTTCTCACGGAAGTAGCTCACTCACTCCCTGTCTCAGCCTTGGGGCTGTACGACTTCCTTTACAATATTGCATTCCTCCCCACAAAACATATAGTATTGTTGGAATGAGAAATTTTTGTTTTCTGTGCTTTTTGTCTCTCTTTTTTTCCCTTTTTTTTTTGGAGCAGTCACACTTGCTAACTCTTAGCACTGTCTTTTTCAATGTCTCAATAGTAGGGTTGATGATGTGTTGGGTTGATAACAACTCTTATGGCACTTCACAGTTAGTTCATTGTTTCTTGATGAGTTTTCTTCAAGTTGATTATGCAAGTCATCACTGTACACTTTACTACATTTAATAATTGTTTGAATTCAGTACAATCCACTTTCAATTAGTCTTTCACCCTTCTTGTCACAAGTCAACTTCCAACTGAATAAACACTTGTCTTCCACAGTTGGCCTAGGTCATTGGGTTAAACCTGAAACAATTTTCTTTTTAAAATTATACATACCATTTATTTGTATTTTTTTATTTTATGTACTTTTATATCAATTTTGTATGAGAATAACCCCAAAAAGATATTAAAATGTATAAATAAATAAATAAATAAATACTAGGAAAAAATGCTCAGGAGTGAACACATGTCACCTGTTCATTTTGGATTACATAAAGTAAGGTGGCCATGTGAAAAGGAAGACAGGGCTCCTGTAACTTTAACAGTTGTGTAGAAAAGAGAATTTAAGCAGGTTAAAGCTGTAGGAGTATAATTAGAGTGACCAGATACAAAAGAGGGCAGCTTTAACAGTTGTGATAAAGAGGGAATTTCAGCAGGTGCTGCACGCATACAAATGACACCTGCTTAAATTCCCTTTTCTACACAACTGTTAAAGATACAGGCCCTTTCCTCCTTTTTATAGGGTCACCCTACATAAAGTAAAACGCAGACAAAAGTGGGGGTGGGAATAAACTATAGACCACATTTCCATGCCATAAGTATTTTCTGCCAGACTATGGAGAACTTCAGGAGACAAAATCCATATTCTGTCAGACAAAAGGGAGATCTGTGCTTGATTCCGTGAGCCCACATCCTATGAGATGCAACACTTGTAATTTTCTGCCCTTGCTAGGTGATTAGCCTGCAGGTAAAACAAAAAGCTGCTGAAAGTAAGTGTTCAACCCGCTAGGTTTGACTGTATCAGCCTTGCAAAGCTACTCCAATGGGCATCCTCAGTTTTTACCTTTCTGATTCCCACATTTCCAAGGCCTCCAGAACCTTTGCTGTTGCTGCTGCTGCTGCTGCTGCTGCTGCTGTTTATAACAACTGCTGCCAGCAATCCAGCTAGGACCGGACCAGGGGCTGAGAGTGGCAGATGATGGGGGAAGTGGAAAACAGGACCAGCATCAACACTTGGGCCGGCATGGGCATGCTAGAACCCACTGGGACTGATCCTGCTCAATGTAGCCTCCTTTCCTTTTAACATTTTATCTTCAGTGGGCAGCCAGATAAAGCCAGCCCATTGTTACCAATGCTCATTTTTAACTTTAAATATATATTATCCTTTCCTACAACAAAATGGTGCCTATTCCCAGTTCAAGGCATTTTAGCAGCAGAAGCCCATTTTATCCCTTTAGTTATGCTGGTGCTATGATTTCCGTGAGTTAAAAGGGCAACACTGCACAGACATACCTTTTTTAAAAAAACAAAAATCAGGTTTAACAAACAAAGTTTGTTTGGTTTGCTCTGATATATCAGGAATATAGAAGCAGTTGTAATTCATGGAATGGTGGTGTGTGTAGATGAGGGGAGAAGAGACATGTTAGTAGTGTTCTTCACAATACACAGGTGGGCTCCCATAAGACCTTGAAGTCTAGGGTAAAAAAGAGACCTAGTTGCATCACTGACATGGATACCTGCTTAGTAGAATGAAGCAAAACTATTTTGTACTAGTGACCAATATGGGCAGCAACACCCAGAGGCTGAAGCACGACGTGGTACGGTCAGTATCACAGTTTAGTAGAATAATTCTTGTTTAAAGGGCAAAACCTTGAAGTGAATTTAGAAGACTGCAATCTAGGTCTATATCAGTTTGTCTTGGCTTCCCAGATTGATGACCTTCTTTGGGAGAAGAATAAGAATAGTGTGACCCATTCTCCTGAATCTCTCACGATCTTTTAACACTGTGGCCACATTCGGACGACATTTTAGGCAACGGAGGAGGGAATAGGCAACGCACAGTACCTTATTTCAGAGGTACTCCCCACATGACATGTTGTCCCTCCCCCTGTTGCATGGCTGAAAGTCTCAGCGTCCTTCTGGGCTGCTGGTACTCCTCCCTTCCTCGTCCCTCAGTCCTCCCGGCCCTATCCCATCATGCACTGCAAGTTCTGCCAGCTGTACAGTTGTGGCTGGGGTGCTTTCGGCCACTCCTGCTGGAGAACTCTATGACCTTCTGGAATAGTGCATTCGACAGGGGAGATTACACAATGGAGCCAACCACACAACATATTAATCAATGGATCTCCGGCTAAGCAACAGAGCAGCCTGTTGCTTTTCCCTGTTGTTTAATTCCAGAAAATAATATACTGTAAGTTGTGTGTCCATTGTGTGTTGCCCTCTAGATAACACAATAATAAAGACAATGGATGATTGCCTCTTTACTTGTCCAAACCCATCCTATGACTATGGTATCCTTGTGGTCCAACTGAGTAGACTTGTGGAGTGTCCACCCTTGTCTCATGAAGGCAATAGTAGGAAACTCCACTCCATGGGAACTGTTGGTTCTGCAGGATTCTTTTCTACCATATTTAACATTAGCGGGAAAGTGCTGGGGGAGGTTGCCCAGGTATTTGATGGATCATAGATTAGTGATTTTCTTGAACAAGTTAGTAGACAACTAGAAGAGAAAGTGGAACTAAACCAGGATAAGATGGTGGTGACTGGTCATTTAAGATGGAGATGGGCAATATAACTGAGGTCAGACTTCCCTTTAAAATGAATCAAAATTTGAGAATTGAAAGTACCCTTAGCTCTTTCAATGGTCCTGAATGCCTAGGTGATGTCTGGAGTCAGAGGTGTGTTTTTTTTACCACCCTCAACTGGTTCACCAGTTTTACCACTTCTTTGAGTAACTAAAGCCAAATACTGTGACCAGAAGAGATAACTGTGTTAGTCAGCCACAGTTTGTGTATATTCAAGCAAACTTTCTTCTGCTCCCCAGAGTAGGTTTTCTAAATCTATAGCTAAGCATCCCAAGTATACATTTCCTCTTTTAAAAGGCGCCAAAAAAAAGTTCAAACTTAGACAGAATTTCAGTTACTTTGGAATAATGGGATCATTAATAGGATGCATATACGATCAACTCCAGTTGATTATGGTCATGTTTATCACAGGAGGATGCACAGGACAGTATCATAAGGAGATAAAATGGACAGCACCCCTGTCCTAATTTTTAAGAAACAGCTACTAAGTATGCCCTCCACCTTTATCTGTACCTTCCCTATACCATGGGCACTCAGTAAATAGTAGTAACAAGTCTCAGTTAAGGAACAGGTGCTGTCTGAATAAAGAAAATAAAGATTCAGAAAATAACATTCTAACGATTTTTATCAAGCCAAAAGCAGCTGCCATCATAGCTCAGCACATTGTATGCCAAACAGCCAGCAGCTTATTAATAAATATTGCTTACAGCTACCTAGAGGCATATGGTGGATATTCCAGTCATTATCTAGAATTATTTCGCAGATAACGTGTGACTCCTTTAGTTTGCAAAAATATCTGTTATAAGATTCTGCCCCATATTCCTAAACCTATCACTTAATTAATCTCCATGGATGAAGAATCAACTGAGAGATAACAAAGTATTTTATCTACAGAGGGATAAAGAAAGACTATGTAAATGTTATAAAGCTTTGAGGGCTCATTGAAGGTGTGGTTGTTCTTATTGTAGATAAGCCCTTTGTACAGTTTGCAGACTTGACCTATATTCTGCAGAGAGGCTTTGCACGTGTGGTGTCATAAAAGCGTTGCAAAAATGTATTATAGCTACAACAACATTTTTTAATTTAATCTAATTTATTATCCAAAATTAATTGGGGCCGCCTTTAAAGATAGAACTCTCATTTATAAAACTGTTTTGTTAGATGAAATAATAAGGCTTTCAGACAGCAAATGGCAGCCTGTCTTACAGTAATATTGGTAAAATAGACTCAAACTATGTGTGGTAGCAGCAAATCACTTATAAAATGGGAGGGGTGCATGCAAAAGGGTGAAGTAGTTGTGTTATCTCACCACAATCTCCCAGCTGGGATAAAAGAACCTGAGGCAAGGAAATATAGCAAGTAGGGCTATACACCGCCTCGGGCTGAATCCTTGAATCCGAGTTGAGGCAGGCAGATTTGGCCTGCCTCGGCCCGAATCTGAGGCAGTACTGGGTCAGCCCAAGGCACCCAAGGCCGAAGTGGATTGGTACCGAAGCCCTCGGAGTGCCTCAGGCCTATTCAGGGCAGTGGTGGGCCACTCCCCCTGCCTGCCCGCCTGTCCTTTGGACGTAGGTCCACCATCTTTACATATACTTTGGACTTTAGAATCATAAATCTCTAACACCAAAAGGGAAACTAATGCAGGATCATTTGGTTTAATGCAGGATCCTTCCTACATAAGAGTTATAATTTTAAAATGTAACCCACATTTGTTATATTATATATTTTATTCTACCAAGAAAATCTTCATCTTGCACCATGGTAAAAATAAATATTCAGGACCTTAACAAGCGACAAAGGCACAAGTATTATTTATTTCTTGCAGGAGATCCATTCATCACTCCTTTAGAGTAATGGAGTATTATATTGTCCTAGCAAAAAAAGCTGCAGTATTCTATTGATGGCAACAGATGACTGTTTTCTTAGCTACCACTTAATTTGAAGTTCAGAGCATTTGTGGAATGGAGTTGTGCAACTGACATGGGCATCTATTGGATTAACATGAATGCTAATCTTATGCCCACTCCATATTGTAAGCATTTACAAATTATTATATTGATTATGTAGGCTTCTTTTGCACTTTTTAATATCCTTATTGGGTTTGTGCTGCCCAAACCTCCCTATTTCAGAATGTGATAATGACCCTGTTCAAGCAACACACTAAGTCACGGTGGTTAAACTTTTTGAGCTAAAGATTATGGCTTAGCATGTCATGTGAACCATTCCTAACCATGGTGGCTAAATAACCATGTTTTAAACACACTAACCATTTGCTGCAAAAGGGTTAGTGGCCTAACCATGGTTTAGCATGCTGTCTGAACAGGCCCAATCAGGCAAGCATTTGCAAAAATGCCTCCCTATTTCAGAAACTTCATGAAACTGACTTAAACGGAAGTTTGTGGGGAATCTTTGCAGCAAAGCAAACCTTTCACTAGGAATTTTTTGGAAGAAAATAGTACACAGCACATCTTTTGTCCAGGAACAGTATTGTCCATGAAGCAAAACTTCCTAAATCTCCCGTGAACAAAGCAACAGTGGGATTGATAAAGGGGTGAGTTTTTATAGGATGGATGTGCCCAGCTGCAAAAGAATACAGAAACGTTCTTTTAGAAAAATAGAAACTGGGCAATGCGACACGACAGCAGAGCCAAAGGAAGCAGCCCCTGCCAAAATTCCATTTTTACATAACTGCTAATATAGGACTGAATTCAATTTTGGAGATGCTCCTAGGACCTCACATTCCAGTGGTGATGCACACCAGAGGCAAAAGGGACATGCCAAAAAACATCAGCACATTTTAGTTTAAAGCTCTGACTGCTGGTAACTCAGGCTTAGGAAAGGCATTTCAACCTTTTAAAATTGGGGGGGGGGGGTGCACAAAAACCAGGAAAACCACAAACAATTGACAAGATGTGGAATCCCAGGGGGATCAGATTAGGACCCCAGAATTTGGCCTGCAGGCCTGAGGAGCTAAAAGGTGCAAAAGCCCCATCCTTCTCTGCAGATGGACATCATAGCAGAACATCTGACAAAAATTGGAAAGGAAGCATGGCTTTCCTACATATATTCACAGCAAGGTTAGCCACGTCAGATGGAAGACTGACACACAGGGCTTGGCCTTAGGGTTGGGTAAGCTGGGCGGTCCCTCAAGGCACCAAGTTTAGGGAGGCACAAAGCAGAGCTGAGGGGGCATCAAGCTGAGCTCAGTGGCTGTGTTTCTTTAATGTACTGTCTGCAGTGAGCTAGGATGGCAAAAAGCAAGTGTCTGTAACCATTTTTCCCCAAGATTCTATACAAAAATAATCTTCCTTCAATTGGCTTTAAAGTATGTTTCTTTTTCAATTTCCACTTTGATGTCGTTTGCGCTGGGTAAACATCAGTGGAGCACAGTTTTACTTCAAGGCAACGTTACCGAGCACTTAGCACTTCAAAGACTGTAAACTCTATAAGCACTATAGAAATAATAATAATAAAATAAAGCTGTAAGAGGTCAGCTGGATGCCTTTTTTAAAATCTGTAACTTTTTTAAGTTTTAAAAATAAAAATAATGGATATTCTAAAATAAAGAATTCTTGCCAAAAAAAATAGGAACTGCTACAAAACAAAACAAAAATATTAAAAGTAAAACCTGTGATAAGTCTGCTGTGTTGCATAGGGCACTGCCATTGCTTAGATTGTGGCTTTTGAGCTTTGGCTTGTGCAGACTGTAGCACAGTAGCTAAGAGATCAAACTTTAAGCAATGTTGTTCCTGATGGTTAGGATAGCAAGCAACGTGAGCCCCGCCATGGTAGATCACAAGTATATTTCGATGAACTTCAGTTTTGAGAAGCTATGCTCACCACTGGCTGCTGTTAACTGGAATTGTGAGGAGAATGCATAGTACTACCAAGATGTTTGGGTTGACCTCAATCATTTTGGTAGCATGGATGTACTGCAGGGAATCTCATGGCGAGTCTTTTCCAGGAGGTAGAATATGACGGAGATGGCCCAACTCAACAGAAAGATCTGCCCCATAGATGTTGGATTGGTTGCCATCAGTGGGGGCTCTGTGTAGAGCCATACAGTGAGTGGTAAGTGTCTTTCCTGGTAGATTTTAAAGGTTGTATAAGACCCATAGGTGTGCGCACAGGGTGTGCTGGGTGTGCCCAGGCACATCCTAATTTCCCAGAGCACCTTTGCTATCCTGCCCCACCCCCGCTTGAATTGGGGCTTTTAAAAGGATGGGAAAGCCTATGGAAAACCACCATTAGCATCCCTGGGGGAACTATGCACTTTCCGAAGGCCCTGGAAAAGGCGCTTTCCCCTCCTCCGCTCCAATCAAGACCTTTAAGGTGCACATCCTAATGAAATGAGCTGCACACGCCTATAAGACCCCCCCCCCCTTATATTCACTCTTTAATTGAAAAATGAGCAGTGTTGACAAGCGTGTAGCAGAATTCCTGTTTGAAGATTTCTTCTGGGCTACTAAACTCTACATCATGAGTCTGATATTCAAATTGCCTGTAGTGCTTTCATGGAGGCTCCTTAAAAGTGGAATCGACATCAATGGATTCTTGATGAACTCTTTCACTGTGATAACTGCCTCTGCATAACCGCTTTCCCTATATGATGTGCTGAACTCTGCACATTTATTCATGAGGGAGGTAGCAGTTATTATGTCTATTGTAAGGCATTGCATAGCCTCACTTGCAATATTCACATGGAACAGAGTATTGTACTATGATTGACATCAAGTCCATGAGTTGATCTGCTAGGCATAGTGCTTCACGGCGAAGACCTGCATCTGTTTGAAGTGACTCTTTTACTTTCATCAGAGCACCATAAACCTCCCTTTATTATATCAAATAGGGTTCACACTGTCTATGAGACTTTCTCAGCGAGTGCCACTCAGTGGCATCACAATGAGGTTGGACACTTTGTTTTATCATATTTGCCACACTTGAACATAGGGGGACAATAGCACAAGGATGCATTGCAGCACACCAAAGAAGGGTTAGATTCCTTTGATGATGAGGCTGCATCTGAAATTATTAGACTGAATGGCAGCCACAGTTTATGAACAAATCCGGTCAATTCACTGTAAGTAGCCTTGCTTGGACACCTTTTTTTCTTTGTCCCTTCATGTTCGTACCATTATCATAAATTGGGCCGTGGCAGTCCTTAATGTTAATGCTGTTTTCCCTCTGTGCCTTCAGCAAGAGTTCCATTAGCCTTTCTCCAGTTGATTCATAAATTGTCCTGAATCCTACAAAGTGTTCCTTTATACGAATCTTGCCCCTATCTTCATCAACAAATCTCACTGTGAACGACACCTTCTCAGAGAAATTTACATCAGGTGTGCAATCCAGCATGAGAGTAATACTTAGCATTGTTCAATCTGTTCTGTATGTTCTCTAACACGTCCTTGGCCACAAGGACTATCAGTTCATTCTGAATGGTTTTCTCACAACAATGGTCATTACACTCATTTGAAGATACATGCTGCAAATGCGTCTCCATTTTCTCATCATATTTGCCAAGTAGCTGCACAACCCCCAGAAAATGTCTGTTGCCGTCTGTGAATAGCTTGTCCAAAGATCCCTGGAACACCAAGTTGTGTGCCATCAGCAACAGTGTAATCCGTTAGGTGTTTGATCACGCTGCTGAAATGCTAGATTTCTTGGTTTATAATCCTGTTATGTTCTTCTGCATCAATATACCTGCTCAATCTAAACCTAGATATGCACTGAAATGCTCGGGTCACTTTTCATGGTGTTTCAGAATGTCACTCAGGTGTTTCCTATCCTTGGGCCCAGTACTCCCAAGTGAAGAAGTGGCACTGGCAGAAGAACCACCTGGAAATGTTTTGCAGCAGAAGCAAAAGGCCTTGTTGGTAATCTTAGGGCAGACAAGCCAGCACCTTTTAAGCTTAATACCCTTTCAGCAAATGTTGTTGATAAATGACGTTTGTTTTCATCTAGAAAGGGAAAAAGCCATATCCTCAATTTCCCTAGGCCCATTGGAAATCACTGTATCTACAAATGCAGGATGCATTACTTTTGGCCACAATGCAAAATCAGCAGCGCTGTTGACAAGTGTGGTAGGTTGGGATTCCTTCTCTTTTACGATCTCAGCTGGCCTCTCATTGGAGGCAGAGCTCTCACCAAGTCTACATTAACTTCCAAAAATAGACCGTAAAGACCTTGAGTTTGTTTTTCTTGCTGTTGAGCAGCAATGGGCACAATTCATTGCAGCTTTGTAATGCATTGTGTATCAGTTAAGAAGAGGATATACTTGCTGCTTATTTGAAATTGTGACCGGGCAGATTTCCATAGTACAACTACTTAACATTTCCTTTCATATCTGTGAGTGAAACCCATTTTCCATGGAAAATATCACAGGCTAATCTCCCAAGCAATGCAATATCTTGGCAAGAATTGTTTCACTACAAGATTAGTGGCAATGCAGTTATTAATGCTGCCGCATTGACCAATTAGAGATTTCCTGAGTTATGATACCAATCAATACTTCATCTAAGTGTGCCCATGTCTTTTGAAATATCTCCTTAATAAAACCAAATAACTACTTGGAACTGGGACACCTGAGTAATTTGTGTATTCTGTATTAGGAAAGAGCTGTTATGTAACCTGAATATAACATGATATAATGGTAGTGACTTGAGGAAGTATATTCTTATATTTGACTTTTCATTAAAATATTTATTGGTATTCAGCTCATCTTCACTAATGAAGGAAGCCTGTGCAAATGATAAACAAGCAAAAAGCATAATTTATTTGAGGTGAAATAACATTATATATTACTGGCTAAAGTAATGTAGTATAATTTGTGAAGAAACATCAAAATGTTATCAATAAGGGCTTAATATCTGCAAAATGTTAGATCGTCACTGAGGTGGAGAAATGTATGTTTCAATTAAGAGATGCCCCCACAAAATAGCAACTACAATGTTAAGATAAGACACTTTAGAAACACACTGGTAACTAGGCATTATATGATTTTTAAAAATATATAATTTCCATTCTGCTGAACCATTACTTGGTTTCCATCCACAGCTGTTATTGGTGTTCTTGCTAACATCAAACCAACTTCATGATATGCCAGAATAGACGTCATGCAGCCCTCTAATTCTATTATTGTTTCTTAACTTTATACCCAATATATTGAGAAGAGTGTAAGGCTGCTCTTTCGGAAACAATTGGGGGCTGTTACCTATTATCCTAATACTTAAATTATAATTACACAGTGGAAATTACAACTGGAGATCGATGTCTCCCAACAGGAATGCCTACTTTACACAGTCAAATGTTATTTTTTGGCATCAAGGAACACTAAGGACCAGTTCACACATTACAAATTAGTGAATGTCCTTTAATGGCTCTGGCAGCATGTATACAGGGAGTAAATGGTAATACTGTACAATTTTACATTTTAGTTTTCATCAAGTCATTATACTTACGGCTTTTACTCTTTCACATTATCTTATTATGTGCCAAATAGTGTATTCTGCAAAATTCAAGTAGATATTCCTATATGCACCAAAACCTTCACCAGCTTGCTAGGTCTTTATAGGTTATCCAAGTATGATCAACTTAGCTGGCACATGGCTATGACTATGATAATATAATGAAACTTATAACAAAGACTCTCCTTGGATATATCAGTAAATTGTAGCTTTAAGATACAGCATATCTTAAGAATGGGAGGACAATAGACAATGATGATATCATCTTGAGAAGGATGCCATCACATACAATTATCAATGAGTCAGCCATTGTGTTACTATGCCAGTGTTAAAATGATGCCTGGTCTCCCGGGTGTGGATTCTGAATCAGACTCGGAGGCTGAAGAAGGAAAAGACCAGCAGAGACAGGAAGTGGGGGAGGAAATTATCCAAGACTCTCCAGGAGTCAAAGAGGAATCTTCCCAGGAGCTTATCGAACAGGAAGCCCAGGCATCATCTTACCCCTTCTCCCCTCCCTGCAGGGAACTCAGTCTTTGTCACAGGGGTAGGGATCATCAGAATTACAGATCCCAGAGTCTGCCACAGGGCCAAACAGGCAGAGTTGAGAGGAGGCGGGTGGCGGTCTGTCGGACTAGCCACATGGCAGACTTTGCAGCTTGAAGACGCTCCCTGAAGGGGGGATCCAGCAAAAGCCTGTCAGGCACAGCGGGAAACTGCCCATTTAGTTGTTAGGCAACTACCTTACTTTGTTAGGCTAATTATGTTTAGATGAAAGCTCTTACCATTCACACTCCCTTCAAGTGTGAAGAGGTGTCTATTTACTGAATAAAGGTTTTGTCAATTGCACAGCAGACCTCTTTATTCTCTCACATCTCGGTGGGAGGTCTTGGAGTCATGGACGGTCAGTCAAGTAAGTAGTTATATAAGCTCATATCAGCAGATATTTTTATTTTCATATTAAGAGTTCTAATTGGCTGTTTCCAGCGAATATTATTATTACTTAAATACATTTATTGGGGCAAACGGAGTAGAACACCAGTTGTGAAAATCCAAGTTCCAGATGCATAAACAAAAGGGAGAAAATACTGGTATGGCAGTATGCACACGCCTCCACATATGCGGTTCCTAGGTTGTTCACTTCTCCAAATACTACAGAAGAGTGCACATGCACAATGGCTCCTCCTCCTCCGTCCTCCTCCTAAAGAAGCAACAGAGCCAGTTGTCCCTAAAACCCGATTTCTCAGTGCCGGAAAGGACATACTTCCTGATGGGGAGAATAGAACCAACATCACCAAGGAGACAGGCTTACTACCCGCCCCTCTCCAAGCTCCCCCTGCCACTACAGTTTAATGAAGGTGAATGGGGAGTGACTAACACACAATACTGGTTCCCCATGAGAGCACCCCACTGGCACAAATAAACTCCACTCCAAAAACTATTGCACCAGCCCTAACACTACATCAGAGAACCCAGTTCACGCAGCTCACAGCACATCACAGGAGCAAATTAATGAAGTCCTCTGTTTGCAGCTCTGGAGCTGGGCAGCTCTGGAGCTAACAACACATCAGTGTAGTGAATTAACAAACTCCTGTTTGCAACTCTGGAGCTGTGCCGTTCCGGAGGTAACAAGACATCAGAGAAGTAAATTCACAAAGTTCTGGAATTAATTAATGCAGGAGTGATGACAGCTAATGCAACTGGCAATGCTACTCTTCGCACAGATTTTATATGGGGCGCCTGCCTGGATCCATGCAGACATTACCTCACTGGAGTCAACGCAGCATAAATTCTTATCCAGAGTACTCAGGGTAGCTAGATCCACCTCCAAGGCCATTGTCCGATTAGAAACAGCTTGTCATTCAGTGGGAATGCTTGTCCAAAAAGCAGCCATCTTATTTTGGCTAAAGATAGTGTTCCAACTGGTCTCACCCTTGGTTTTATCAGCATACGACGACATGGGGAGAGACTCATGGGCAGACAAGATAAGCATATCTATTTATGAGTTGGGCTTTTTACAAACATACCTACTTGCGAGGGAGTACGATAGTGCCAGGGAGGAGATCTTTAGAAGGCTACTGCAGGAATTTACTTATTGTTAAATAAAAGTTTTTTTGTTCCATAAACTGGATTGGATTCTTAAAATACCTGAGGTAAGGTGCAGTGCTATATGGTGATAGCGGTGAAGGAAAAGGATGAATAGATAGTGCTGGGCTGGTTGCTGTAAGGCCAAAAAGGGTCAGTGAACAGAGAATCAGTGAGCAGCATCATGATGTCTTGGTCTGTGGTTGGGATCCTTTTATTATAGAAAGAAATAAAGGAGACTAAAGGGGAGTCGTTACACTTGCCTTTATAAGGCCTCAGATGGCTTCAGCTCCCTATTTAAAGCAGTATCTTTACACTGGGCACTTTCTAGGCTCCTGATTTGTGCTTAAAGTTGCCTGACTGCCTTTAACTGACTTGATTTGCCGTGGCTGGCTGGCTGAACAGTAGCTACCAGCCCCTCTGCCACTAGTAAAGACAACAGACCCCCCAAAAAGTCCAAAGAGATTTCAAAGTCCCTGAAAGCAACATTGCCAGTGATTTTTTACGCAAGCTACCCATGCCCATTTATTTAAGATTCTGAGCCTAAAGAAAAAAGTATTAACTTTGATGATATCGCTGTAAATTGCCCTGAGCCTAGAAGATAGAGTGGGGTATAAGTATAATAAGTTATATACTGGAAAAATATACAGTGAGTAATGAGTTATTAGAGCTCGGCTTCCTGTTTTGCATCTGATGACGAGTGGAACAGTAAACGTGTTAAGGTATCACGGGACTCTATTGTTATTCCTGTCTAACTGTTTTCTTTCATTATGAACAACTTTAAAGACAGGTCTAATATAAGTGCATGTTTCTATAAACGAGTTTTACTATGCCACCCAGATTGTGGAATGACCTGCCGGGAGAGATCCGCCAACTCACTAGTCTTCAAGAATTTAAAAGAGCTATAAAGACTGATCTCTTCCGGCAGGCCTACCCAGATGAATTTTAAGTGTTTTATTGGTGTTTTACTGGTATTTTAATGATGTATTGGTTTTATGTGTTTTTAATCAGTTTGTGTATTTTATGCTTGATGTTGTTCCCCGCCTCGATCCGGAGGGAGAGGCGGGTAATAAATAAATATTATTATTATTATTATTATTATTATGACAAAATATTTGAAAAGTGGCTTTAAGCAAAGAGCTGAAAATAGCTTCTTTAATGAATCCCCTTTTAAGGAACTGAGGCCCAAACAAGAGAGAATGTGCAAAATCTATGACTGGATTTTTCTGTGTCTTTTTCTGGGCTTAAAAGCTGCCAGGGCGGGGTGAGTGGGGGAGACAATGATCGGGATCTGCACTGTGGTATATGGGAGGGGACTTAATCCTTCCTGCCTGCAACATTTCCATGACTGAAATTGCGCTTTCCAGAGCTGCTAATAGCTAGCTATAATATATCTCTTATCTTCTCTATGGATACAATCAACTTCAGGAGGATAGCAATTTAAGGCAGAACCATGGCATTGAAGACAGTGTCACCTTCCACCACCAATCACCCCCAGTGCCACACCATGACCTAACTTGCCCCATACGTAGGCTGACCATATGAAAAGGAAGACAGAGCTCATGTAACTTTAACAGTTGTAGAGAAAAGGGAATTTCAGCCAGTGTCCTTTGTATGTAATTAGTTCCTGCTGAAATTCCCTCTTCATCACAACAGTTAAAGTTGCAGAGGCCCTGCCTTCTTTTGTATATGGCCACTCTAGTATAGTGCCTGCAACTTTAACTGTTGTGATGAAGAGGAAATTTCACCAGGGACTAATTGCATACAAATGACACTGGCTGAAATTCCCTTTTCTCTACAACTGTTAAAGTTACATGAGCCCTGTCTTCCTTTTCATGTGGTCAGCCTACCCATACGCCAGAATAGGCATTTGATCATGCATCAACCATAGCATGTCAAGCTTGGCCCTGGAATAAAATTAGAGTAAAACAAGATTTGGAAGAGGCGTGAAGAAGAAACGTATTTCTTGAAGCCACAGACAAGCCAATCTGCAGGGAAGCAAGCTGTTTCCTTTATCAAGTGCCAGGACCTTTTGCTGCCTGCTGTTTGCTGGGGGAAAGCTCTTATCTGCCGGGGCAGAAGTGGGGTGGCAACAACCCCAAAGGGAATGAGGCCAAATGGGGTTGCCCATTTTGAAGGAGCCATTTCAGGGGGAGGCTAGGGCCACCCCACTAACATCCTGGCCAATTTGGGGGGGGGGTTCCCTTCTTAGGGCCTGAGTATATGCCGGGGAGGGAGGATATCAAGCCAACCCCCATCCCCTGGTGTCCTTCTACCAGCAGAACAAAAACCACTGGCAGAATAGATCCCTCCTCCCTCTGAAGGCCTGTGTGTGTGTGTGTGTGTGTGTGTGTGTGTGTCCCACCCCCAAGTTTAGAGAGTTATAGTCAGATTTGGGGAAAACACAGGTGCAGGGGGGAGAAGCGGAAGTGAGAGGCCTGTTGAACAAGCAGAAGTTGATTCCTGATGTTGGCCGGAGCCCCAAAACAAGAAGCCTTAATTTGAATTTCAATAATAGTAAAACTTGGCAGTGCTAGAAATTGAAAATGTTGAGAAAAACATTTGTAAGAGTACATGAAACCAACTGCAGTGTACTGTTTCTGTTTTCTTTATCTTGCTGGGCACATTTTTTTTTTTACTGCTTTTCAAAGATTTGCATCCCATCATTCAGTTGAAGAGGTTCTCAGTTGTATTTTAACTTGATTGTCAGCTACATCAGTAAAACATTAAAATCACAGACGGGAGTAGCAAAGAGAAACCACAGCAGCAACATTACCCAGATAGCCAAACATCGTCCCCAAAAGGAAGATGTTTGAGAGCTGGCTAAACAAATTCTGAGTGCTGGCAAGCTGCCACCATAGAAAAATGGTATTTCCCACCACATGCATTATCTCCGAAGGTAATGGTATCTGAAGTATATGAAGCACAACCACACCTGGAGATCTTAGAGCCCAAACTGGGATAGGGGGCGGGGGGACGACGCAACAAATGGGAAAAGGTTTCTTTTAGCCTGGTCCCACAACCAGCACTATGAAATAGACCCAAAACTAACTCATTTACAGATTCAATCCTATACATGTTTAGAAAGAACAGTCCTACATCTCCTAGTACTCTGCAGGCAGCCATGCCAGCTAGGGAGTCCAGGACTTGTAGGGCTTTTTCTGTCTAAACATGTATAGGATTGTGTCTTCAAACAAGTCAGTTCAAATCAGTCCTTGTCAATAGCTCAACAGCTACAGTCTAGATCAGCTGAAGTTTCTATACACAGCCTCAAGAAGGGCACATTACAATAATCCAGTCTACATACAATTCAAAGCACTAGTTATGAGCTATAAAGCTGATCACGTTACCCAATGAGTGCCGTCTTCCATAAGAACCTGCCTGAATTTTAAGATCTTCTAGAGAGACCATTTCCTCTATCCCATTAACATGTGAGGCGAGTTTCGTGAGGGCTTGGGAGAGGCCCTTTCCAGTGACTGATCCTAGGCTCTGGAATTTCCTTCTGAAGGAGGGTCATTTATCCCTCTCTCCAATGACCTTTCACCAACTATCATAATCATCATCACCATCAATCACCTTATTTGCTAAAAAGACATCAAGGCAGGGTGCAATTTAACACACACAAAAACTTAACACAATTTTTTTAAGAAGTGAAACAGCTACATAATTTAACAGGTTCGGTTAAAAAGGTGTCTTCACCAAGGCAAGGGGTGGGCAATTAAAGGAGCATATTCCATAGTTTAGGAACAACACAGGAAAGAGCCCTGTCATGCATGACCAACAAACAGTGCGGTGTAGTGGCTGAAGTATTGGACTGGGAGTCGGGAGATCCGGGTTCTAGTCACCACTCAGCCATAGAAACCTGCTGGGTGACTTTGGGCCAGCCACAGACTCTCAGCCCAACCTACCTCACTGGGTTGTTGTTATGACAATAAAATGGAGAGGAGGAGAATTATGTATGTCGTCTTGGGTTTCTTGGCGGAAAAAAGACAGGATATAAATGCAATAAATAAATGAATAACAATTTAAAAAACCAACAGGACTCTGCAGGTCATGGTGTCCTCAAAAGGGCTTGTTCCTGAAGATCTTAACAAGTGGACAGGTTCGTAATGCTAAAGACTTGTAAACTACCATAAGTCTTTGGGCTGTCTTGTTAGCTTGTTTATTTGTCGTTGTGTGAGAGTGTGTGTGAGTGTGGTAGTTTTCACTGGACGATATTTTACTGGCTTGTCTCTCTCTGCTCTGATTTTATATTGTGGTATATTAAAATGATTGTCTTTCTGTATTTATTTTATCATTAATTCTCATGCAAAGGCAGAATATAAATAAATAAATGTAATGTGTGACCAAAGCTCTGTCTTCCAGGACAGCCATAATTAGTAAATCAGCTTTAACAGGTAAAAAGACACCCAGGGAATCAGGGTTGGTCCTCCCATAAAGCAGGCTGAGGTGCCCACATCAGGTGGCAGAGAGTAAATTGCACTTACCCGCCCCCACCAGGAGGGACTGCTGCTGCTGTGCCACCTCCAGCGTGAGCTCTGGAGAGCTCTGCCAGCTGACCACCTATAGCAGCATATGCCTCAGTGAAAGAGTGGCCAATAGGGCTTTCTGAAGAAGCCACCCACCCTGTTTCCCTCGTTGTGTGGTCCCCTTCTCCATACATTTGCTGCTGCCATGTCAGCTCTATGGAGAGCCACATGACCAGAAGAAGTAGCAGTGGGGTTAACACAAGATCTGAGCAGCTCTACCAAGAGCCCCGTCACTGCTTCTTGCAGCCACATGGCTGTCCATAGAGTCAACGTGAAGAAGGGGCTGCACGACAGGAGAAGGAGGGGGCATGATGAGGCAGTCAGAAAGGCACAAGGCATTGGATGCATGTGCTCTCTCCTATCTCAAGTGGCGAGACAGCTTGTGCCAGCACTGGAGGGAATCAAGAGCAAATATAGCTTCAGGAGTACTCCTAAAATGCACTCCTGCTCCTTCATAGCAGGTGTAGTGCAGCAGTTAAGTCTCATGTAGTGGGCTAAGAGACTGAAATACAAATTAGTTCAAATCTCACCTCCACCATGAAATCAGTAGGTTGTCTTAAGCTAACCACTTTTTCTCAGCTCCTGTCTTCAATACAGTAATAACAATATTGGTCTGCCGTACAAGGATTACAATTACCCTCCTCGGAACAACATTAGTACAATACCATATAAATCAAATGCATAAAACTAGTTAAAAGAGCATATAAAAAACCAATACAATATAAAACCAATACAATCTTAAAACAACAATCAGGACATCTTAAAATTCTTAGGTTTAAAATTCATCTGGGTAGGCCTGCTGGAAGAGACTAGTCTTTATAGCTGTCTTAAACTTGGAGAGAGTGTTAAGTTGACAAATCTCCTCCGGCAGGCCATTCCACAGTCTGGGAGCGGCAAAAGAAAAAGTCCTCTGCGCAACAGTTGTCAGCCTAGTTTTGTCTGACTTAAGTAAGTACTCCCCAAAGGACATGAGTGTGCAGGGTGGATTGTATGGGAGAAGGCAATTCCACAGGTAACCTGGATCCAAACCATGTAAGGCTTTAAAGGTAATAACCAGCACTTTGTACTTCGCCTGGAAACTAATTGGGAGTCAGTGAAGTTATTTTAATGCGCAATCCTATTCATGTTTAGACAGAAAAAAGTCCTACACTTCCCAGCATCCAGCCAGTCATGTTGGGAGTAGCAGGACGTTTTTCTGCCTAAACATGCATAGGACTGTGCCCTTAATGTACATGAAGAACTTTTCACACTCGAAAGCGTTATGCATGTTTTTCGTTTTAAAAAATAAGCAGGATATAAATGCTAAAAAATACTGAACGTGCTATAAATCTCTGGCAATGAGATACCTAGTGCTCTGAAAATACAAAACAACACTCACACACAAAATCCCACCCATTCACAGACAACTATTCTTCTTTTTAATGGTTCTATTAGTTTTGTTTCAGACTGGGGCGGGGAGAAGCAGGACTTGCTACGCTACTATTAAGATATCAGATATCTGAAAACAGATATAAAATTTCTCATAAGATCTAAACTTCAGTTGTTCAAACTACAAATATTTAACAAGGCTGCTCTTACCAAAAGGTGGCGCTCTTGTATCAGGTAAGTATAGCTAAACAACATAAAATACTAATAAAAAGCAGCTACCCAGGTGGGGAAAACACCTTTAATTTCAACTGCATAAAGAGGGTGAGAAACAAACCAGACATCTTTATTTCATATCTAGCTCACGGTTCAAGGTCAAAAGTGTGTAAGCTTCCATACAAAGGCCTCTTTCAGACTCCCAGCATGTTGCCTTAATCAAATGGGTTGACAATCCACTCATTCATGTCATAAGACCCCATGGCAGAAATATCAGCCTAATCTTGCATTTATTCATAAGTAGGTCTCATCACATTCGGTGGGACTTGCTCTCAAGTAAAAAGGTTGCAGCCTTCGGATTTCAACCTTAACTGCTTGTCTCATGGTCACGCTTATGTATTAATATGTGCATTTCAGATCTATGTAGGAGGCTTACATAAAACAGACTGAACTACAGAGACTGCATTCCTGCCACAGGGTAAGAATGCACTCTTTTGGAGGTGGGCACCTTTGCTTGCCAAATCGTTTTGGTCTGTGTAACTTCCCCCCTCCACACCGCCTGTAGTTATCACCCAAATTGGCTCCATGCACTCTTTTCCCTCTCTCATGCAAGAACAAAGTAACCAAGAGCATTTTCAAAGTAATATTAAGAATGTGTCCGTTTGTATAGTACCACAGCAATACTGTTTTATGAAGCCTTCTCTTGGGGTAGGAAGGATTTTGGAGATCTGATTATTTAAAGATTTTTAAAAGTGCACCCCTGAAACATGGCATAGGTATATCCATGACAAATGATACTATTAACACCTGTTACTTTACTGCCACTTGTGGAAGTTGTTAATGCAGGCTAGAAAGTAGGAGGCAAAACTATGTTAACTGGAATGTATACTTTAGTCAATGTAGGTTGTATATTCATATATAGACATGATAAATACCACCCTCACACACCCCAGTAAATTAAGCATTACTTATGAAAATAACAAGAGTCTTGTTGCACCTTACAGACTAACAAATTTAAAGTGTTATGGTATTGCTCATGCTACAACAGGCACACAGCTATTCCTCTGGAATGCGTGAAAATGGCTCCCTTTCGCCTTTTATCCCATATTAGCAACGTTCATAATTGGCTCTTTCTGGAACACAAGGCATTTTGAGGGCATTTTCACACCTGAGGCTTAAATCAGCTTTGTCTTACATTGGCCTGTAATCCAACTGTAAATTCCATTTTGGCAGAAATGTACATCCATTCTGTTTTATTTCCAAATTAACAACATTCACACATGGCACAATGGGGAAAATTCTAATAGAGGCATTTTCTTGTGTCTTGAGGAAACAGCTCTCGGCAAACTTACTTGTGAAAATGCCTTGAATGCAGTTACTGTAGAACAGAAAGAAACAGGGCAGATTTGTGGATAAATAAGTATTCCAGCAATGGAGGTTGTTAACTATGAAGAAACAGATCTTGCAACATTTTAGGCCTTGCTTTTGAAAATGAATTTGCTGCTCGACCTGTTTACTTCCCCACTGAGTTTAAGGGGAGATTTCTTTACTCCCGAGGAATTTGTGGACAGGACTGCAGTTATAAAGTTAAGTAAAGTTTTTCGGAAGTGCAGCCTTATGAATAAATTGTCTTTTTAGTAAACAACGTTGAGGCTCATGCTGTATGTTTAACCGTTCTTCCCGCACAGGGGATCAGAGCAAACACGTTTCAAGCTGGAACTCTATATACACTGATCTGAGAGTAAGCTCCACTGAACACAATGGAACTAACTTCTAAGTAGACATGGGCAGAATTGCTCTGTTTGCACTTCAAGTAAGCAGGGGCTTGTTTACCTTTGCATCACAAGATCTGGACATGATGAACACGCCGTTGTCCGCTTCTCGCAATCGAATGACACTTTCCTTCCGTCTGTCACTCTTCTTCTTCTTCTCCTCCCAGCTCCCTTCCTTCTCTCGTCGCTCGTCTTTTCGACTCTTCCCCTCTACGTGTTTTCATTCCGCCCTGGCACGTCCTCCTCGCTCCGCCCCTCCGCCCGCGCTATATTTGCATACAGGCTGCCGAGTTCGCATTTCGGCGGCAGGCCCAGCCCCCAGCTCCCTTCCCGGCGTTGCTGATTGGTACGTAGCCTCGCAAGTCATCTGCATGCCGCTTGCGATCGTTGTGCCAGGCAGAGCAGCAAAGGAGAAGTTCGCTCAAAAGCTTCTGCAAGTGACTTGGCGAGGCGGGGAAATCGTCGGCCTTTAGCCCGCAGCAAGTACTGCGGCAGCGGCGGCAGCGGCAGCAGCGGCAGCGGCAGCAGCAGCAGCAGCAGCAGCAGCAGCTCCTTGGGCTGCCTGCCTGGGAGCTTCCAAGGCTCTCCCTCTTTTGCTTGCCTTGCGGATGGGTCCAAGTTTGACTCCGGATCGTCATCTGGGAAAGGACTTGCCTGCTGCCTCCCTGAACTGCCCGTCTCATCTTGCTCCAGGACACCCCGTGGGGTGACTGGCATTGCTTGCTTTGAGCTTCTGAAAAGAGCAGCCCTCCTGGTCCGACCTCGCACGCACGCCCCTCTTTTTCTCCTCCGGGCGGCCCCAGTTCTTTCCATCCTCGCTCCAGGCGGAAAATAAATGATCTCACCCTTGATGGTGGAATGGAGACAGCTGGCACCCATCAGAACCTGAAGGATCCTTGGTTGCTCCAGCACAACCCGGACTCTCATCCAGGAGCGTAAGGAGACAGCGGCCCTCGCATCTGCCTCGGGACTCGGGCGGCCCCTCTGCAAGCAGCGCGACTCTCGGCGGGATCGCCTTCCCTCTTCGGTGCCTTTGAGAAGCGGGCGCGGGATCGCAGGTCTTTCCCTATGGCTGGGATATACAGCTCTACTCTGAAGACCCTGGAAGATTTAACCTTGGACTCCGGGTATGGGGCAGGGGACTCCTGCAGGTCCCTCAGCCTCTCCTCTTCCAAGTCCAACTCGCAAGCCTTCGCCTCCTCGCAGCACAGGGGCAACAATTGGTGGTATTACTCGGGCTCCATGAACAGTCGCAACAATAGCTGGGATACTGTCAACACCGTCCTGCCGGAGGACCCCGAAGTCGCGGACATCTTTTCCAAATGTGCCAAGCTGCCCGATCTGGAGGAATTCCCTTGGACCGAGGAAGACATTGGAAAGATCCTCAAGAAAGGGAAAGGAGGAGAAGGAAACAAGAGAGACTTCACCCCAGAAGCGGTGCGGAGGCTATCTGTGTTACTCCGGAGACCGTTGATCCGGATCTCCAGGGAGGCGCAGCGCCTGAGCGTGATGCACTCCAAGTGCACGCGGTTCGAGATCCAAAGCGCCATCAAGCTGATCCAGAGCTGGTCCTTATCGGAGAGCTGCGTCCTGGCCACCGTCAAGGCGCTTTCGCTGTACAGCATGAGTGCCGGTGACGGCCTGCGGAAAGGCAAATCGGCCCGCTGTGGCCTCACCTTTTCCGTCGGGAGGTTTTTCAGGTGGATGGTGGACACCCGGATCTCCGTGCGCATCCACGAGTACGCGGCCATCTCTTTGACATCCTGCCTGGAGAACCTGGTGGAGGAGATCAAGGCCAGGGTCCTGGCTAGCCAGAGCCCCGATGGAGGAAGCGAGATTTCGGCCGAGAGCCTCGAAATGGTCATCAACAACGATGCTGAGCTTTGGGGAGTGCTGCAGCCCTACGAGCATCTCATCTGCGGGAAGAATGCCAATGGTAAGGGCCACGTGTTGAATGTTGCCATACAAACGGATACAGTGATGCTCAGTTGTCCTGCAAGTCAAAGAAATCCAAAGAGCTGATGGTCTCTACTTGCAAAAGTGTGCCTGCATTCATCCTTCGATGCTAGTGTATTGGTGGATTGGTTTGCATGATTTTATTGTATTTACATTTTAATAGTAAATGTAACAAGATTTACATTTACTATGTAACAAGATTTACACAACAAGATGCTGTTTCTAAGCCTAGTGGGAAGAATATGTATGCTTACCATGGGAGTTGGTATCACCGAACTTAGTAGGGTATGTTTCTGAGTAGTATATTATTTATATGAACAGAGACTGCACGGCTAGCATAAATAACTGAAATAAGTAGTGTGAGCAAACTAGATACCTAGGTTGCTCTGCAGGGGACTAAATTGCTACAATGAATAAGTTGAATTTGGTCCCCTGCGTCTAACAAAAAATTGATGTAAAGGACCAATTAACTCAGTGTGTCCTTTCTTCAGTGCACAATATATTGCTTAGAGTGACTTTCCAAATCTTCTGAAAAAACGGAATGCCATTTAAAAATGTTGATGTGTTTTAGACCCTGATTTTTCTCTGACAAAAAAGTACTTTGCCGTGATGCAGCCGTAACCTATGTATATTTGCTCAGAATTTTGTCCTGCTTTGTTCAAAGGTATGAGACTTAATTCCAAGTAATTGTGTGAAGAATTGCTGCCTGAGGTCCAGAGAATGAATTCTGTTGTACTGAACATGTAAACCTTTAGAAAGAATATATGTAGTATATATTGGCTGGAATTCAATGAATTGGATGAATTTAAGAGATTGCAGTAGCCCATGGGAGCAAAGACCTCCCATCTCTTTGCGATACCACAACCTGTTTTTCTACGCCAAGGAGCAACACTTGTTTGTCATTAAGTGTGATGGTTGGGAGTGGTTTCAGTTTAAAAATCAAGTACAAAGCTCCTTTGATGTGTCTGACTACTCGTAGGACCATTCTATCTTCTGAGAACCAAGAAAAGAAGGTTAATGCTACTTAGAAACTGTCGATCCAAGTTTATATCATATAAGATGTGCGTGTAAAGTAGGTTAACAGTTGCGTAGAAAAGGGAATTTCAGCAGGTGTCATTTGTATGCATGCAGCACCTGGTGAAATTCCCTCTTCATCCCAACAGTTAAAGCTGCAGGAACCCTGTCCTCTTGGCCAGGTTCAAAAGAGGGCAGGGCTCCTGCAGCTTTAACTGTTGGGATGAAGAGGGAATTTCACCAGGTGCTGCATGCAAACAAATGACACCTGCTGCAATTCCCTTTTCTATATCTTTTTAAAGATACAGGAACCCTGTCCTCCTTTTCATATAGGCACCCTAGCTGTAAAGCACTAACACATTACCATTAACTCACCAAGCCATAGGTTATAGGTTAGTATTTAAGTAATTAGAATGATGTTGTACTGGGATACTTGCCCATATAATCATATTGGCAGGACCGGCCCTACCATTAGGCAGAATGAGATGGCCACCTCAGGCAGCAGATGTTGAGGTTGGGAATGAGGTGTTTGAGGACAGAATGGTATGTGCCTTTGTGTGGCCAGCCCTGGACTCCCTAAGCTAGGCTACAGTTCTCAGGTGCAGCAAAGGACGTTGTCACATTGCCAGTGTTGAACATACAACCACAGGTCCTGTCAGCATCTCTATAAATGGAATAGTGGGGAGGGGATTACCATCTTGTCCTTTGCCTCAGGTAGACAAATGTCTTGGACTGGCCCTGCTGATTGGGAAAGGTCTTCCTAAGTAGTTAAGCAAAAGAGTGGTGTTTTTTAGAAACAAGTACATCCCAAGGTCTTTCCAGATAATCTTTCTGCTATCTCTTTCTCTTTTGCTTGATAACACTAGAATTTGTCCTAGGCAACCTAAAGGCCCCACTCCAGCTAAAGTCACTCATTACTAATTCCCATTGAAATCAGTGGGCCTTAAGCTTGTCATGACTAACCTGTTCCATTTATTTCAGTGGAACATAGACCTTATTCTCATAAATGGCAGATAGGGTTGTTAAACTACAGATGGAAGCTTACATAACTGATTTCTCCTCCACACAACACAAAAACCTGTTATCCCTGCATATGGAAAACAAGCATGCCAAGGAGAAGATAGGCTTGAACCCTTTTCCATGACATCTTGTTTTCTTCACGCACAGATTCTTTTCTCTTTTTTTGTATAAAAGATCATTCTATCATGTGAGCCCTAACCTGCAGACCAGGGTTTATCACCTCATTAATAGTTCCTATAAACAACACCTCAGACATGACTAACTCATGACTAAGCCACACTATCCACTTAAAACAGCCCTTCTATTGTGTTTTCTCAACAATCAAGTTTGTGACACTTACCTGCTGAGGCAAAAGCAACTCTTTCACCATACTGCCACCACTTCAAATGTGACTGGTGGATGATCTGTGACTGCATTAATGTCATGGTCACTCAATTAATAATGCCTGTGATATGACTGATGGACCAATGATACAACTCCTTAATTCCAGCCTCTCTTGTGCCATTTCCGTGTAGATTATTGAGAACTTCAACCATTTTTTGCCGGGGAAATGCTTGTAGTTTTGTGGAAAACAATTGTGGGCAGGAAACAGAACCAGTGTACAGATGCCTGGCTCCACTATGGTGTCTCTGGAGGTGTCCTGCATCAGTTTCACCTTGGCAGCAAGTTCAGCTATGGGGCTTTTATAGCCTGGATTTGACTTGTCAATTTCACTTCCCTGCTTTTGATTGCACAGATGAAACCAACAAGCTGCGTTAGAACAGAAAATGAAGTGTATGCAGGAGTATGGCTGATCCATTTCAGGGCATGTTGTTACAACTACCTCAGCATGTGGCGGCTGTAGGAAAGCACTCAGCTTGTTGGAAAATCCCATCCACAGCAGCCTGTGGCAGGATAGGCATGGGCATGGTGTTGCCACACTCCGAACTGAGCCCAGATCAGCTTTTGGCACACCATTGCCAATACTATGCTGGCATACCAGAATCTGGACTGATTTCAGTATATGGCAGAGGCATGTACAAAGCTGTCTTGCCAAAGGCTGGTATGGCTGGAACTGAGATGATCCTGACCTTTTGGCTCCAGCCACTGTGCACTGAGGTAATCATATTGTTCCATGCTATTTGAGTAATCAATATGTATAAACTGTCATTAATTGAACAACCTCTCCCCAACTCCATTCTCCACCATGTATTTCTACTGGATGGAAGATGAAATTCGTAGAGGCAGCCCTATGCTATATGTGGGAAGGGGGCTCTCCCGCTTCTTCCAGTCTTTAAAAGACTCCCCCACAGAAAGTCACATTTTTCCTTCTCCATTGGAAACCTGCCTGCCATTGAGCACTTGGAGGGGTTGTGCATGGTTATAATGCTCTCTCAGACAACATTACTAATATTACTCATCAGGGCAGGGTATCTGTGAGGACTGCTCTCCCTGCCTCACAAATTTTGCGTTTCCAGGATTTATATTGAGAAATTGGGCATCCATTAGGATGCCCATAGGCAATAGTCTTTGTTGCTTAAAATTAAACAACACCCGCCTGTACAGACCACCAGCAGTCTGTTCCCGGAAGCAATTATAATGTCTGTTGCTTACATATGCCGTTAGGTAAATCTCAGGACATCCAAGTGTTCTGCAAGCATCAACATTTATTAGGATAACCAATACATAGAAGGCCTCAACAAACACTCTCAGGCCAAGATTACTTTGCTAGTTTTACTTTCACATTTGCTAGATGAGAATTTACTACAATTCTCTTTAAGGAACAACACATCAATCTCACTTTCGTTAAGGCAAGGGCAGGGGGAGAGCACTTACTTCACTTGAGTGAGCAGGAGACATAGCCAAAAGAAAGTGCAAAAATGTTCAGTTTTGTCTTCGCAAGTTTCCCTTTTCTGTGCAACCAGGAGTTGCTGCTTTAGCAGACAAACGTGGATCTAAAGGCATACTTTTCTGTTGCTGTTTGGATCCCCCACCCCCGAATTTGCACTCATGATCTTAAAGTCACTTGCCTTTCCTTGATTCATACCCATTGTCCACTCCCCTAATAAAAATTCCCATTCCAAGCGGGCTCAATTGATCATGTTTTCTACCCATTGGAGACTAGTACAGCCCAGTATTTGAGCCATGTACGGTCTTCTTTTTTAAATGAGGCCTTCTAATATAATTGGCTGTAGCAGCAGTTGCGGGGAAGCTAGGCAGGGCTATAAAAAGACTTGTGAGGAGGGAGTCCAGTTCAATGAGCACGGGGAGCAACCCCCAGTGAAGAAGCATCTCAGTCCCAATGACAAAGCATCAAGGTAAAAAGAAGTAAAGCATACATCAGTATGAGTTTATCAACAGGACAAGGAGGATAAGGCATTTGATCTTTCCCTGCCTTCTGCTAGCAAATAACTTAGTTTTTTGGGTAAACAAACCAAATAATAATAAAAACAGCTGAGAAGGTAGGAAACCATTAAAGATGTGGGAGCTACCTAGTTTATCACACTGAGTGTCACATGTATGACTATCTGTCTGTTGGACAGAATTGTGGGTGTGTACTTGCTGCAAGTTTGTTCCCTTCAAACCAAGGAAGGTGAAAGAAGCAGAGAAATTTGTGAATGAGTCCTTTTGGGATGTGACAAGGAGACATGTCCCAGGAAGACATATTCCAGAATGCTGCAGTCAAGGCAAATGAGGGTCTCAGGAAAGGAGGGAGTCATTCCAAGACAGAGGGAAATGATCGCTTAGGAGGGACCCATTCTTTGGAAGTCGAGCAAATATCCTCTCGTGCCAAGGTTATGCCTCTATTCCTGTTAGCTTCACATAGGTTTATAACAATATCCATATGCTTTTTCACTCTCCATCCATGTTCCCAGAAGTAAAATAGTGGACAGCGCAAGGAGAAATGTTATATTCTAGCTGTGTGGCGTTGCAAGTATTTTTGCAATACAACGTGGGGCAGGGGATAAAGATAAAAATCTAACCATGATGCTGATTTTGAACGCCTCCAGCAAGAAAGAATTCTGTCATGAAAAATAAATTGAATGGAAATATAAACAGATATGAAAAGAAATGGTTATAAGTATTCAAAACATGTAGTTAGCTGTGTTACATTCACGAGTTGAATACAAATCATCGATTAGTCATGCAAACGACTAATGTTTCATTGGACAGTGGTATCTGCTTCTTTAGATCATTCTATCAAATTGTATTTATCTAGGTATACATTCTGACTCCCTTGCCTACATGTGCATTTAATTCAGTTTCAGGAGTATGTTTCTTGTGTTAACCAAGAGCTTGGAATGCAAGACCCAGTGAATCTTCTAAGGGCCATTACTTGCACTTTGCAAACTGAAGCTGAATTTGTAGCAGTGGAATAAGAGAAAAGTTGGATTTGAGTTTTCTTTCTCTTTAAAACTGGCAGTAAACGTATTATGAAGATCCATTCTCCACATACTTGTTATACTGAGTTCTGTACAAGTTAATATACATGTCCCAGAGTTAATGCGAATAGTGGTTTGATTGAATATATTGCAGCTTCTTTTATGGTACAACTGGTCAAGAGAGCAGGACTCCTGCAGCTTTAACTGTTATGATAAAGAGGGAAGTTTACCAGGTGCTGCATGCATACAGATGACACCTGCTGAAATTCCTTTTTCTACACAACTGCTAAAGATACAGGAGCTCCTTTCCATATGATCACCCTAACATGCATCAGTAAAAAAAATTACTTCTGCTCTGGAAGAAAATATATTGCTTGTTTTATAACAGGGAATGAGGTAAGCAGCTAGAGTACTGCCTTCTTAAAACTTTTGAATGCAGTTTCCATACCTCGGTGGCTTTCAAAATGTGAGGGGCACACTTTGAGACATACTGAGTGATTAGGGTAGAAGGCGTGAATCTCTATCTGATCTTCTAAGGTGGGGTGGGGAGCCTCTGGCCATCCAGATGGACTAAAACTCCCATCAGCCTCAGCTGCCATGGCCAATGATCAGGGATAATGGGAGTTGGAGTTCAACAACATCTGGAGAGCCACAGGTTCCCCACTCCTGCTCTAAGAGCATCTCATCTCCGGGCCAGAAGGAAGAGTGCTAGCCCACCATCTCTGAAGCTTTTTTTTTACCTGTATGCTCTGCACTTTGTACTAGACGTCACTGCCGTAGATCAGTGGACCTTACGTTATTAACATAGTGTTTCCTTCCCTAGGATCCTTCCATGAGGGATCTTAAAGCAAGCTCTGTGTGCCCACATGACCTTGTTCCTTCCCTCTGCTTCTTCTCCAAAGGCCAAAGACATGAGTAAAAGATGCCAGGAGAGCAAGTGTATTTATCACACTTGGGAAGGCTTGAGCAGTCATAACTTAGGTATAGTGTAGTTGCTCAAGTATGGCTCAGGTCAAGCATGATCTCAGTAGCTTGCCTTAGGCAAGCGCAAGCCACCATCTCTCAGTATTTGCCATCTTTTCTTCATTTGCAAACTAGGGATAATAATACTGGACCTACCTCATAGGGTTGTAAGTTTACTGAAGTAATGTAAGTGAAGCATTTTCAGCCTTGAATAATGTTCATATACCTAACACGATATGGATATTAAATAGGATTTAGCCTTAGGGAGTTTCATTGCAATAAAATTTCAGAACCTGAACATATGGGCAAAACCAGATGCTTTTGAGTGTTTCTTTAGGGTGCTTTTGGATGGAGAATTTGTGTGTCAGGATGCTTAATCAGCAAAGATGGAATACATGGATTTCCTATACTGATCCCTCTGAGTCCCAACACCAGTCTGAGGGATTAGTGGAGCCAGTGTGGATAGCATAGTCCAAACCAAGGATGATTGCTCACACATCTGGACAGCATTTTATCCTTTCCCTCTGGGTACTTGACCCACATATTTAGTTTAACATTCAGCTATGCAATAAGTATCTATCTATCCAAAATTATTTCTAGGCTGCATTTAAGAGTACTGAAGGAAGGATCTATCTAGATGTGCCTTAGTAGATAATCTCAATTTTTTGTTTGTTTGTTTGCAATACTAGCCCCTTGGAAACAGATGGCAAGATAGAGCTTGCTTCTACATGTTTTGCATATCTAAAAAAAATGGTAACATAGAAAGTTGCAGTATTGCTCCTACAGTGTTAATAAGGCTAAAGCTGGAAATACTGCATTCCTTTCTGCAAAATGTGTGCTTCTATATTCTCATTAACATCTGTGAGTCAGGTGTGTTAATTGCTGAATGTGCTGAGCTATTTATGTACATATGTAAATATTTTGGGATGACTTTCAGTGGTACTGTGAGAGATGCCAGTTATTTCTTTTAATTAATCACATCCGTATTCTCTTTCTTGAAGAAATATTTGGCTGTGTTGAAATGTTTTGTAAAATGACAAAATAGCACATTGGTCATTGCTACAGTCATAATGAAACAAATATGGTATGCCCCACAGAGATAAAAGGGAAGTCCGCATCTTTAGAATGAAGATCTGGTAAAACTAATGATAATATACAGAACATAAATATTTGGTGAATGAACAGAAATCAATCTAAAAAAATCTTTTGAAGACCTTGTTGATTGACTTAGTACTTACATGAGAAGTTAGACGCTATTCTAATTTCAGCTCTTCGATATGTGTGAATCAATCAAGTTAAGTAGGGTCATAGGTTGTATATGAAGCTTCTCTAGGAGATTTCATGAACAGAGCAACTGATATACTTTTTCTTTTCTTTGAAGCCATTATTTTTCCATGAAGAGTTGTGTGGAGAATGCTAATTGAGGTCTCACTGCTTGATGTCTCATACAGCTATTATCACTCACTAGTAGATATTTGCCTTTTCAAAAATCGTATCTTGAATGTGGTGAGGAACTAAAAGATACAATGGTCTGAGTTCTAGAGATGGTCAGAAAAAGAACCTTTGCATAACCCTACTACTAACTGATGGTTATGTGAGGGTTCTTCTTCTGACCATCTCTAGAACTCAGACCATTGTCTCTTCCAACCTCTAATTTTCACAAGGAAACTGAACCTGTAATGGCTTCTCTTGGAACTTCCTACAACTCAAATATTTGGGGAGGCATGCACATGAAATAATACTTATATGGATGTAATCCTGCAAGTTTGCAATTAAGCTTTCTCATGGTAACTAGTTTGCCACACAAGTAGAAGAGGCAAACCAGATTCTAGGATAAGTAAGATGGTTAGGAATTAAGAGTCTAGAAAGAGACCACTGAAAGGAATATGTCATGGTATCTTCTATAAGTTTGGAGTACCAATAATGTTCCCCTCCCCCATCAACATGCATTACTCCATTGGTGGATTGGTGTCACTCCATAAATACTACAACTTTAGGGAGCTGTCCTATGTCCTCTAGACAGTGTCTTGAGGACATAGGATTGTTTGGTTTCCTGAATCTGAACTCGGAGCCACAAAACTGTGCTCCCCTCCCCCTCATAGCCAACGCAGAGAGAACAGTGCCGGCTACCTTTCCATGCTTGGTAAATGGAGCATGGAGTTGGGGAAAAGTGAGAAGGAGGGGAGGAGGCTGAGGCAGCTGACTTATGCCTTTTCCTATTGCCGCCCCAGCCTCCTTCTCCCTCTCCCTGAAGCCTCCGCAAGATGGGCAGAATTGCCCATCTAACTTACATGCAGCACGAGAGGCGCAAAGTGCCTCCCGCTCTCCATTGGATACAAATAAACCTCCGAGTTTGGAGGCTTAAATGTACCCAGGGTGCAACTCATAGGATTGTGCCTTTAGTACACCAGAGCAATGACTTATCTAATGCAATGGTGGTTACTTTAAAAAGCTACAAAATCTTTTGTGAATTGTGAGTATACTGAAACCTAAGATATATGGACAACTCTTAAATAACATATCATAGGAAGGTACTTCAGAACATTGGTCTTCAGCTGGTGGGCCATAGCTACAATGGAGCCTGTCCCTATGCAAGGGGAGTCACACCATGGCATCACTACTATGATTTTGCTGTTTTTTCCATTCAAATTTTTTGTTCTGTTTTCATGAATAAAAAACAGTTAAAACACACAATACATAAACAACACACTAGATTTTGCTGTTTTTTCAAGGACAAAGAGAGAGTTCCAAACCAGGGTGGGGGTGGGGAAGGAGCACATCCGAAGTTGGCGGTTGGGTTCAAGTTGGTCTCAGTTAAAGATGTCTTCTGATATTTTCAGACCATTGCTTAATTATGTGGGCTCATTCATTAATTTTACTGATTTAAGGGACTTATATGAACCATGCATGCGGTTGATGTGTATATAATACATTAAATACTAAAGTACAAAGCATCAAACCCAAGGAAAAATCTTTGATTAATTATGTGCCTGTTTATACTTATTTCCTTTCTCACATGAGTAACAACCATCATGTATTTTAATAGTGTGGTTAGGACTGTCCTTTTGTAGTTATTTGTTATGTTACGCGATGTGCTCTTATTAGACCCGTGTACAAACTTGCCCACGTTCTAATGAGACTTATACACCTGCTTATAAGGAATCTTTAGACATTGGCAATAGAGCGTCTGTGGCTAAGTAAGGGGATTCTTAGGTCCCCTCTACAAGGATTTGCTTTTGCGCCCGGTTAGGCGATTATGCGCATAATCGCTGAAGCGCATTTACACCTAATACCTCTGCACGAGAGGCGGCGAGAGGCGGCGAAGCGCATTAACGGATGACCAAAATGCACTTTACAAGTAGTTAATGCGCATAAGCGCTTGTTCACATAGTCAAAATGCGCTTTAACGGCCGGAGCAAAATAAAACTCGCGATTTAACGCGCATTTGATAATGCGCATAATTGGAGAGATAACGCACCTCTACGCCCGATTTGCGCTCCGTTCTTGTAGAGGTAAAAAAATTTAAGCGCCTTGAAAGAGCTTTAAACCTCTCTTGTAGAGGCAGCCTTACCCAAAGAAATCCACGCTATTGAAGATGATAACACCACAATGGCACATTTATTGAGGTATAAACAGATTCAAATGCACAAGCTAGTTTTAGGGAAATTAGCTGATCAAATGGAGGCTTAAAAGTGGTTTTAAGACTGTGCGATGGAGTCTTCTGAGACTTAGCGTATATACACACACACACACACACACACACACATGGAGAGAGGAAGGGTGGAGGCTACAATTTGTTTGAAGAACCTCCCAAAGCAATATATACCTGTCCCTGGGTTGAAGCCCTTTCCTGCAGACAGGAACTAGTGAGCGTTGCAACTCTTGGTCTCAGGTGAAGACGAAAGAAAACAGGGAGCCTTGGATAGGGGAAGCAAAGCACTCACCAATGGTGCCTTGCTCTGGCAAGTCGGAGTGTTAGTGAATTCAGCAATATGGCCCTGTGCCTTTGGTAAAAGGGAGAGAGTGACTCTCCAAACCTGAGAATTTGTATACAATCTAAAGAAAAACAGTGACACCACTGCTCATAAGCACTAGAAGTGATGTTCCTTGCCATGGGGGAAAGACATAACAAAAGAGGGTATTTGGGAATGATGGCTGTATTTGCCAGAAACATTCTTTTAACAAAAGATGATTTCACAGATGACTGTCTTAATGACTGGTGTCCAGGCTGAAGTTCAACAATAGGACCCATTGCCATTGTATGACCAGATATCACTGCTGCCATCAAGCATTCATATTCAGCTCAATTTTACTTCCACTTTTGCCTCTGTGGAATGCATTTTAGGAAATCTATTAGGAACTGAATTGCCTGATCTCACCTTATGTGATGGCTCTTAGCCCTATTTCTGTGCCTTTGTGGAGAATGAAGAAGCCTTGGCTTTTGGCTGCTTCAAAATAGAGTCAGTACTGCTCACAAGAGAGCTACTTTGTAACAGTTATTTATTTTATTTTAATGTCTACAATGAAAAACAGTTTTATACTTCATTGAAAAGCCACTATTCTACTAATCCTCTGTTGAGATTCAGGTATTAAACAGCGAAATTACCTTGTATTGTGTGTTACGTATTCAAACTGAATTCTGGTTAGCTGAACTGAAGTGCTCAGCATCTCATTAATTTTAATAAGCTATTATTGTCACTGCTACATTCTTCAGGATTCAGTGTGCAGGGGGGAAATAGCTGCAAATGTGATCAATAAACTAGAAGGATGGAAGAAGATTAGTCAGCTGTGGCTGCTGTATGTGTCTGAATATCACCACACTAAAAAGCCCCCCCCGTTAAACACAGGAATGGGGGGAGAGGTTCACTCTTTGGCCCAACCTGTATATTATCCTGACTTTATGGTTGCCAGCAATGAAATAAACCAAGGACAGTCAGCTGTTTGATTTGTAGGAAGGTCCAGTAACATGATTCCAGCTACTATGCCTGTGGGATCCCCACCCACCAAAGTAGGTTTTCCCTGACAGTTACAGTCAGGGTAAATCATATGGGTAATGCTTCATACAAATAGGCTGACCATATGAAAAGGAGGACAGGGCTCATGTAACTTTAACAGTTGCAGAGAAAAGGGAATTTCAGCCGGTGTCATTTGTATGCAACTAGTTAAAGTTGCAGGCACTATAATAGAGTGATCAGATACAAAAGAGGGCAGGGCCCCTGCAGTTTTAACTGTGATAATGAAGAGGGAATTTCACCAGGTATTAATTGCATACAAATGACACCGGCTGAAATTCCCTTTTCTCTACAACTGTTAAAGTTACATGAGCCCTGTCCTCCTTTTCATATGGTCAGCCTACATACAAATAACTAACTGCACAATTGGATTTCCATGCAATCTGACATTCCAATGGCAACCAAACTGCCAGGAAAAGATAATGCCTTACTTTCCCATATAAGTCTGTCACTTAACTGCAACACCAAGTAGTGATGGCCACCAAATTGGTCATGGAGGATAAGGTTATCTATGGCTACTAGTCATGTTGACTATGTATTACCTCCAATATCAGAGGCAGTAGGCATATGTACACCAGTTGCTGGGGAACATGGGTGGCAGGGCGCTGTTGCATTCATGTCCTACTTGTGGGCTTTCCTGAGGCAACTGATTGGCCATTGTGTGAACAGAATGTTTGATCCAGCATGGCTCCTTATATTCTTAATTAAATACTTTCTTGTGTGAGTGGACCATGATAAATATAACACCATAAATAGAAAATAGGTACAGCACAGTGCTTTTCAACAGACTAGATTCAGCAACAGTCATCATGTATACAGCAATCAAGTGTGAGAAAATTAATTGATAGACATGTATGTGTGAACCAGCCTCACGTTATTGCCTCTCGCAATAGTATTTATGCAAAGGTCACAGAGCACTTTGTTCATATTAAGTAGCTAGTGGCCCTTTATATAGAGCTGAAGGAACACCCAGTTGATCATTTATAGGTTTGTGTGGATTGCTATCATCAGTATCAAGTCAGGTTTGCTATCTGTAATGCAGCGAGGATCTTTCATGGACATTATTCTACTCTGTTTTCAGACCTGATGTTTGTCTCATGGCAAAGTGCTAGAAAGACATTGAGTATCATCAGACAAGCATTTTATCACACGTTCGTTACTGGCCACCTCCCTCACATTTCCCATTCCTTCTGTGGGAATAGTGCACTCTCTCTTTAAGGTTTGTTATGCATTTAGTAATGTTAACAAGGAACTGGTTTGGACTAGTCAGAACACAAGGCGTGGCTAGCTCCAGAAAAGGGCAGAGCTCTATGCAGGACACTAATGAATGCTTTGCTAGTAGATCAATAAAGTTGTTTCTATAAAGTACCAGTAAGTCTTGCTTCTTCAGACAGAAAACAACACACCTTCTGGTATTTTTTCCATCATAAAATACGACAGGGAAAAAAATCAATTTTGGGGGCTATAACAAAACTTGCCGCCATTTCCTGCTGTGTGCAAGAGAAACAGCGTGATAAAAATGCCCACTGAATGGGCCATGTGGTTGTTGCTTTCTTCCTCTTTCTTCCCTGTGTGAAGAAAGAGGAAGCTGTTCATTGGTATTGTAGGACACCAGCAGGAGGCCAAGGCTATGGGAGGGAAACCCAATTCTCACCCACTCCTGTCTTATGATGCTCATTATGTGGTATTCTAACAATGTTATCCACTTAATTGTGGTAATTGTTTAAGTTCTCAATAATGATGTGGTGCTTTACCATCCAGGATATTTTTACCTGTCCATGAATTCATATATAATATTCCAGAATGCATTTCGCATTCTCCAGGGGTGGTGGGAAACACACCAAAAGTTTGTTTTGGCCAATCTTTCCATGATTGCCTAGAGCAATGGGAAAGGCAGCTAAGCACATATTTTTAATTCCTCTTTGGACTTAAAGGCTTGTTTATTTACTTATATTCTATATTTTATCTCATGTTTCAGACAATTATTGCTTCCCAAAATAGCTCACATCAATTAAAAGAGAGAGAGAGACATACCCTGGCATCAGGTTTTCAAAGGAAGAAGACAAAACACACAAGGCAAGGGAAAGGGCAGGAAGAGGTAGAGGAGGAAAATCAGGATTTTCAAGCCAGAAAAAGTGGTGAGTTATTAAGTGGGCATTTATATCCAATTTGAGCCAGGCCAGTCATCCTTTGCTGCTGTTCTTGCTTTAATAGCAATTAGTGGTTCTTGTTTCTTTGGCCAAATGGATGGGGCTAGAGAGTGGGGCATGTTAAAGCAATTAGGTTGGTTTACATAGGCTGACCATATGAAAAGGAGGACAGGGCTCCTGTAACTTTAACAGTTGTAGAGAAAAGGGCATTTCAGCCAGTGTCATCTGTATGCAATTAGTTCCTGGTGAAACTCCCTCTTCATCACAACAGTTAAAGTTGCAGGGGCCCTGCCCTCTTTTGTATATGGTCACTCTAGTATAGTGCCTGCAACTTTAGCTGTTGTGATGAAGAGGGAATATCACCAGGAACTAATTGCATACAAATGACACTGGCTGAAATTCCCTTTTCTCTACAACTGTTAAAGTTACATGAGCCCTGTCCTCCTTTTCATATGGTCAGCCTAGTTTACATGAAGGAAAAGGCCTTCTCTTTAGTGGCCCCCAGTTTTTGGAACTCTGCCAGGCCCAGTCATTGTAGGCATTCAGGCAGGCTCTAAATTCTTACTTGTTTCCCTTGCCCTATAATTGAATATAATTGAACTAGGCTTACCTAGTTGAATTTTAAGACATTTTTAATAATGTATTAGTTTTAATGTTTTATCTATTTTATGGTCTTTGTATTTATATTTATTGTTGTTCCCTGCCTCAATCCAGAGGGAGAGACGGGAAAGAAATAAACATATTATTATTATTATTATTTCCCCTAAAAGGTATATAACAAATTAGGGGTGGAGCCAGATGGTGCAGTCCTGATTCTCGTTCCACTTCTCTCCTTATCATAGGCAGATTGTTCGCTCATTACTTAGTTTTTACTTATACATTGGATCTTCTTGACAATGCAAGATGATGCCTGTTTTCTAGTAGGTTCTATCATAAGAACGTGTGTGTTTCTTTTTTGTTTTTTTAAATGGGATCTCTTGGTTTAACCAGTGCCTTCTCACAAGGGAGGAATGACAATTTGAAGGAAAAAACTGAAGGCACACTGATGATCTCCCCCTCCATGGAGTCCAAGGCGTATAATCTAATGGGTCTCCTTGTATACCTTTGAAAAAGTGGATTGTGAACTGAAAACAAAAAAACTAACTTCTTGTTCCTTAGTAGTCCTGAAGGAACAATTTCTTATCAAGAACCCTACACATGAGTTGATACAGTTGGTAGTCATGGAATAGCACCTGAGCTGTAGCAGGGTTGGATTGAGATTAATTTACAGAGATATGTAATGTGGGTGGAGTGCTTGCCTAATGCAAAAGTGGCAAATCTCTGCACTTTTATGAGCACTGCGTTTAGAATGAGTTTCATACGGGTTGTTTGTAATAAGCTATTACAATTGTGAAATTATGTTCTCCTGGAATGGAGGATCAATGCTTGGGAATCAAGGTAAAAAGCATTCAGAATAATAAATGACCTACATATTTAAAATCAACAGCTGCAACGAGGAAACCCTCCCCTAGGCATTGTCAGGAAAATGAAATCTGTCACTGCCTATCATCCGATTAAGGGGTGCTCTTATCAAAACCCATTAGAGTAGGCTCTGCTCTGACACTTGTTATTTGCCCAGGTGACTGAACACAAAGGGACTCATGGGTCTGAAATTATTATTATTTATTATTATTATTATTATTATTATTTTAACTCGGACTGACTTTTATTTCATTATAAATGGACAGGAAGTTGAAGTGTAGTTCTCTATAGTGCTGTAGAGGCCATAGAATATTTGATAAGTTTTGTAACTGATCTTGAGCTGCAGTCTGCTTCAGGCTCTTGTTCCATGATACTAAAGGGAAGAGATGTAGATGCACCACCAGCTTCTTTATACAACGTTGTTGCAGAAGAAGCCACTGCTGTTCCATCCCCCACAATGGCATTACAGTGGCATGTGAGAACATAACAATGCTTAGCACTGTGTTGAAAAGGATTTGTATTCATTATCATAAAAAGATAGGTCAGATATGGACTTTGGGCTTTTTAGTAAGTTTAGTCGAGGGACAATTTTAACTGGAGACCTCCTCTTCATAGCTCAGTCTCTAAGCCATCATGCTTCCCTTTGTTCTGGTCTATAGGGTAGGGTGGCTGCACTGTAAAAAGACTGTACAAGGACCAGGTGAAAGTTACCTTGGAGAGGGTTTTCACAAGGATGATAAAAGGCGTCATTTTCTAAATTGGCCTGTTATTTCCTTTCTTGTCAGTCCGACTCAGATCAAATAGTCTTGTAAAAGTAGTATTTTATACCATTAATAGACTGACAACAGAGCCACTGCAAAAGGAAAAAGAGCATCTTGGCCTAGCGTGATACTGGCAAAAAATACACTGAAAGATAGTTGAAGCTTCTTAGCGTGGTAATAACCCTTTTGCTTTCAGGTTTCATAATCCATAGGAACAGCATACCTAACTCAAGAAATGCCCAGCATCTCAATAACTATAATTTTCAGTTCATGTAATTGCCTGAAAGGAATTTACAAAGAGCAAGACTGTAGGAGTGTTGCATCTCAATTAACGTGTTTAAGGAAACAATTAATAGAAGGGGAGATAACAGAACAGCTTTTAACTCCTATTAAATGTTATTTTAGAAAGAAACTACCAGTAGAGAACATTTTAGGCAGAGCCATTCGCTCCACCATGACCCTGGTCATGAGTCCCAAACTAAATCATCAGCATTATCATCCAATCAGAGGAATGCAGCAGTTTGTATACCACATTCCTTGTGTTGATTGGTGGACTGTGGAATAACGAGGAGAACTATTACCCACAACCTTAGTTACTAGGGTCTTTCTCCATGAACCTAAACACCTGATAGGTTAGGCTGACCAGATAAAATCCAGGTCAGGGCTCATGTAACTTTAACAGTTGTAGAGAAAAGGGAATTTCAGCCAGTGTCATTTATATGCAATTAGTTCCTGGTGATATTACCTCTTCATCGCAACAGTTAAAGGTGCAGGCACTATACTAGAGTGACCATATACAAATGAAGGCAGGGCCCCTGCAACTTTAACAGTTGTGATGAAGAGGGAATTTCACCAGGAACGAATTGCATACAAATGACACTGGCTGAAATTCCCTTTTCTCTACAACTGTTAAAGTTACATGAGCCCTGACCTGGATTTTATCTGGTCACCCTATGATAGGTGCTCAGGTTCTATGTTCCGAAATGCAGAACAAACTTAAGCACTGCCAGGCCATCTCTTTTTGCCATAAGTACATGTGGGAAACACCAGACAGATGTTTCTTCATTTAGAGAAGCTCATTGTAGAATAATGCACTCCCCATATCCTTAAAGGTAGGCTGTGGGATTGCATACTGGGTTGTATCCAATGTTAGTCTAATGTATGGGTCTACTCTAAGTACAACTAACATTGGATATAGCACACTTTCTCCTCCATGATTTGAAATTATGCGAGGTGCTGAGATGGAGAATATTCAGTTATTATGTTTATTTTCTACGATAGTTTTAAACTTTGAAACATTTATATTGTATTTTCTCATGTAGTATTTATGGTTTTAATTGTGAACTGCCCAAAGAGTTTTGGCAATTGGGCAGTTTAAAAAATGTAACAAATAAATACTGCAATCATGCAGTCCACTTCTGGTTCCTTTAACCATGTTGTTTGTGAGTGTTAAGTATTTGTTGTCCAACACATGGGTGCAAAGGGCCTGTATTGCCTTGTCAGTGCATATCAACAAAGCAGTTGAAGGATTTATGGTTTTATGGTTTTAATGGGTTGCTTGAATTACCTGTAGTAAAATCTAGGAAGGTTGCTTATAATAAAGATGGTTTTGTAATAGCAAAGAAGCACTAGAAAATTGGCAGAAAATTTTACGGCATGACCGTTGGTCACTGTTGTTACCACCCATCTGTATTTTTATGGATTATTCATAATTATGGAGCTATACTGTGAAGCAAATTTATTATAGATAACATTTGTTTATAGTTTTATGAAGACAGGTGTGCCAAATAAACTTTAAGAAGGCCAGTTTCCAAAGTAAGACTTCTGGAGGTGGCAAAGAGCAACAGCCAGTATGCTGTCGAGACAGAGAGAGAGAGAGAGAGAGAGAGAGAGAGAGAGAGAATAAAAACAAGTTATGTAGAAATAACAATGCACACGTATGCCATGCCCACTCTGACCATTGAAATTGCTGTGTTGCCTAATAGATGGATAATGACTTTCTATTGAGCATTAGTGACCATTGGCACTTAATATAAATTGTGAAAACAATGTGATGAGATGCCCATGATTGTGTTCTAGTCCCATTACCCCTTGATGTCCTGCTTAATTTTGTTCCATTGAAATGGTAATTGGCTGGACTGTCCATAATTTGCCAGGTTAAGAGGTGGTATCCTATGTATTTTATTGCTGTACGCTGCCTTGGGAGGGCTTCTGCCCTGAAAGGCGGCCAAGAAATATCTTAAATAAATAAATAAATATACATCCTTATGTGAATTTGTATGCCAGCACTGCATGATCAAAACCAAGTTGCAGAACCCTAACAGTACAATCCTATATATATCTACGAGAAGAAAACCCCTTTTAGTTCAATGGAATTTACTCCCAGGTAAGTGTGTATAGGATTGTAGCCTAAGGCAACATTTTAAAAGTATTGGTATCTTAAGCAGTATCTTCTGCTAAATCATCTCTAAGGAATCATTTGTTTATCGTTCTTCTCAGTTTTCTTTTGCATGACAAGCAAGAAATAGGAGCATCTAGATTATAGCAAAATCAAAACAGTTTGAACTATGGTGTGTCACATTACATTGCAATGATTACACTGTAAGCTTGTAATCCAGTAATGATAGAGTCAAAAGTCAATTGTGTTCCTTAAAATGGTTAAGTACTATATTTATACGTTTTTTAAAAAGCAATCCCATATTTTTCTTGTGCAGATTTGCTCATCTGAGATAAGTGGTGGTATTGCTGGAATAGCATCCTGGCTCAAACAGGGAAGATGTTTCTTGATAAGGGAGGTTGAAAAGTATTGTTTGTGGTGGTTATAGTGGTTTTGTATTTTTCTACACAAATGCCATTATTGCTTCCTATTATGATAGATATAATAAACATAAATTACATTAGCATGCATGAAATATACATTTCAGTACCAGGTTAGGCATGAGACTTTAGGCCCATGTGGTATCTACAGAGATTAGGAGTGGAGATGTCTTCTGTAGGATCTCAATAATAGGAAATACCACTACTGAAGACAGCTGAGCAGACTAAAGACCAAACTGGACTAGATCTGGGTCTTATGTAACATCAGCATTGTTTTTGCCTACTCATGCTTTGAAAATGTGTTTAGGGGATCTAAAAGGCCATTGCTACAGATGTTCACCTTTTAATGCTAAAACAATTAAACCCAAATCTGAGATATGAACATAGCAACTGTACAATACCCTGCAGCATTCAAATTCCTTAGGTCTTACTCAACACTTTGTGTCATTCTGTTAGCACAAATGATGTAGAGAATACTACCCAATGGACCAAAGTCTAAGAAAGTGGTTTGCCTATGACCATCTAGTAAAGGAGGAGATGTTTGAATCTGGAATTGTATTACACTAGAGTGGCTCTCATATATAGAGTGATAGTCACTTGCAAGCAACTTTTACTAAAGATGCCATCCAAGATACACTTAGGAAAAACACATACATGGGAAACATTATCATGTAATATAGTGAACATTTTTCCAAGTAAACTTCCCTAATATATAATATACCATATAACTGTATTATTCTTCATTTTGAACAGGTTTTATATTCAAAACAAATAGTCATAGATTTGGCTCAGGATTATTGTACACAGTTCCAAAAGTGTTTCAGCTTTTGCTAATATTTATGCCAATGCATTTTTTAACTTGATCATAGTCTAAACACTTTTTTTTTAAAAAAAGGGCAATTTTATGGTTCTTAGTACATTACATGTATTCTGAATAGCTTCTAGTACAATAATATGCATATATATTATTTCCTTATATTTTATGCTTAACTTGATTTATCATATTTGTTTAGTTTAGACATCACTTGCATATTTTCACCATTCTCTTGGTCTGAACTTTCTTTGAATTGTCTAATATGCACTAAGATTCAGGAACGTTCTCCATTTTCATGGCTGTCCAGTTTAGATGATACAATGTGAGGAAAGAAAGAAAATATGCTTTATTACTAACTGTATTAAGATATTCATTATTTCTATATATGGATATATGTTGTTGTTCAGTGCTCTTATTGATAGCATTTTGTCCTACCAAGATCCTTGTATTGATTACAAACAGTGACAATAAAGTAATATTAGTACCGTAACTCTTTTTTTTTTTTTTACCCATCTTCAATAAACTGCTGGCAGAATGGCAATTCACAAAGTCCAGCAATTCATTGGATAGGCCATAAGCCACCATTTACTGTAGTTGATTTATAACATCCATTGGTTGCAATGCAAAGAACTTAGATTATGCCTCTATCTCATTGAAATCAGTAGGATGCAAGCACACATATTTGTCAACACATCAAATCTTACAGATATTTTTACACAACTCTATTGTAGGAATGTGTGCACATATATATTATTCTGAACCATACTAGAACTGTTTACTTCTCTCTTTATTCTGTTGGTCTGTGCGGCTGGAATTATTATTTTGTCTTGGCTGGACCATGTCACAGTGTGGGTATGGAGACTCCCCATGCGATGACAGTGATCCATGCAGTAAGACGCTCTAAGCATTATAGTTGCAGCTTACCCATAGCATAAACTATGCACAATCAACTTAGATAAACAGCATTGAAATAATAATTGAATTTCAATTATTGTCACGACAATAATTATTAATCAGAAAAAACACAGTTACTGGGCATCATCTAGCCAAATTAAGTACATAAGAACATAAGAAGAGCCATACTAGACCAAATCAAGGGTCCATCTAGTCCAGCATTTGATTCACACAGTGGCCAACCAGTTGTCAACTGGAAACTCACAAGCAGGACATGAGTGAAACAGCATCCTCCCGCCCATGTTTCCCAGTAACTGGTGTACATACGCATACTGCCTCAGATACTGGAGATAGCATAAAGGCATCAGGACTAGTATTCATTGATAGCTTTCTCCTCCATGAATTTGTCCAATACCCCCTTTTAAAGCCATCCAAAGTGGTGGCCATCACTGCATCTTGTGGTAGTGAATTCCATAGTTTGATTATGTACTGTGTGAAGAAGTACTTCCTTTTATCTGTCCTGAATCCCCCACCAATCAGGGATTTCAGATAAGAATGTGTTTAAATCTTCCTAATTCAAATAAATCAATTGCACCTTGGGTGGGCTGTGTCCAAAATGGTAACTTGTGCACAGAAGAATTAGCTGTGAAGGAACAGGAAAATGGCTTCATTAGAAAACTGGCCAACCTATGACACGACTTTTCTTCTTTTGTGGATCATTGTCCTATAGCTATGGTCAGTGGTCTTAAAAGAACTTGAGAATACCATTGACATTGAAGCTTTTTTTCAACAAGGCTGAAGATTATCCACTGCTGTTTTAGTATATAGAATTGCTCTTGATCTTTTAAGGGTTCAATGCTATGCATATATAGACAGAAAAGGGTCCTACAGCTCACAGCATTCCTCCTAAATTAATTGGACTTCAAAATGGAAATATTCCTTGTTGCTCAATAAAGCTTCACCATATGAAAAGGGATCTTATGCTTGTTATTTATTGTTCATCTTTTTTATTTAAGAATGTCCCCGAAAAATAATGCAAACATAAAAATAAAAATCCAAGAGTTTTTTTCTTAAAATGACACACAGTTTAGTTCAATGGATGGAACTTATAGTCGTCATTTTTACCTCCTTGAAATCTACACTTTCAAAAACCCTCTGAATTTACTTTCTGCTTGTACTTAATGTAGTAATGTTGTTGTTGTTGATGATGACCGTGAGTTAATTGAATTAAATGCAGATTATTGTCGTGAAGCTATGAGCTAAATATCAGTGAAGACCTTTTTGGAAATACTAATTCCAGCAAGTGACATCAGTGCTACCAGAAGTGATAGCTTCAATTCTCTGTTTTATGTTGTAGCTACTTTGGGTATTTGTTTCTTTGGAGTTTTTTCCTCCACTGCACAAAAGGTCAGAGCTGCCTTAAGGCAAACAACACCTTCAGAATGAAGACAGATTGATTTTACTAGCCAAAAGCTAACATTTGACACACAGCCAAGACCTAGGTAATGGGTTTGTTATGGAAGAAGACGCTAAACTGGCAAGAGTCAATTGGACTGGAACCATCTACAAAGCCTGTACAATTTGCTTCTGTTGCCATGGGCAGCAGACTCAGACAGGAAATCATGGTAGGATGGGAAGAGGTCCAACATACACGCCAATAGTGTCGGGCTTTCAGTTGAAAGAACCTGAGAGTACTGCATATCCAGTGCTACTAAGCGAGCTGTGCATAGAAGAGCTGAGATGATTCTAGTCTCTATTTATATGCACATTTTACAGGCACGGATATTTTCCATATTAAGCATTAATACTGCAACATTCTTTTAATTGGTCTTCCTTTATTACTGCATTGCATTGTAACCCCACTGATTCAATTTATTGTTAGTAGAACTCTGTGTTGAGTAGGTAAATGTAAAAGTTTCCAGCCTTTTTAAGAGCCTTGCTGGATCAGACCAAAGGGATATTCCTATCATGTGCTTTCTAACAGTGGCCAGCCAGATGCCACCATGAAGCTTGCCAGAAGGGCATGAAGGTAATTAGACCATAATTAGACAGGTAACGGTAGCTACTGATAGACTATCCTTCCATCACTTGTTCAATCCCCTTTCCACTTTCTCCAGCACTAGGTGTAATTTTATATGCCCCATGCCCTGTCCCCCTTGGTCTCCTCCTTCTCCTCTCCTCTCTCATTATTGCCTATGCTTGCTAGGGCTGATGGGAATTTCACTCCAACAACATCTAGAGGTCCATACGTTTCTTGCCTCTGGGCTGTTTATTTATTTTATTTATACCTCACCTTTCTACCAAAAAATGGCATTCAAATGGCTATCAGATCTTTACACAGTATTCCTAATGTGGCCACTCCAGAGATTTGCATAAGGGCATTACTATACTGATTGTCTTGTTTCCAGTCCCTTTCCTTACAATACCTAGGTGGTATTTATCTTTTCACTGCCACCAATGGAGATTTCCTTTCTTACTTTAGCCCCTGTGGGCAGGGGTGAATTTAGAGGGGGGTGGGTGGGGTGGCTGGATAGGAACATATAACTCTTCCCTACTTTTGCTTGGTGATCCAGATCTGGATTTGGGGGGGCCATGTGCTTACTCTAGAGTAAAATAGGTTCACCTAGACATGACACATAGTGTCTAGTTTAGCCCTTGAGTTGATGCCTTTTTCAGTGAGCTATCCATCATGATTGCAGGATCTCTTTCATGGTTATGTGCTGCCAATTCAGACCCTATCAGCGTAGATGTAAAGCTGGCACTTTTTGCTCCAAGTGTGCATCACTTCACACTTAATTACGTTGAACTTCATTTGTCATTTTGACTCTTGTCAAGGTGCCCAGTATATTAGTTTTCATTCTGTTCATTCTGTTCAAAATGAAGAATGGGGAGGTTGCATTGTAGAAAAGTCGGAGCACAAGTTTTTAGTGAAAAGGACGTTGAGCTGGAAGCTATGTGACATGAAAAGAGTTAAGGAGATGCTTGCTTGATAGAATCCTAGTTGTCTTTTATGTCTCTTCCTTTTTTAATGTTGTAACCTTGATCCTTGCAAAGAATCCAGTTGGGCTTCACTTCCAATTCGCTTTTCATGTTATGCACTTGGTTCTGAAATTGCAGTGGGCAGGATCAGTCCCCCACTGTTGGCAATTGTAAAGCTGAAGACAGGCAGTTCTTTTTCAGGATCATACTGCTCCGTATTCATGCAGTTGCTACATCTGTGAACACACACACACACACACACACACACACACACACAAACGATTTTTCCAAAGCTCTTGGGCACAGTTTTAGGAAATCTATAGCCGAGTTTCAAAACTTCCCATTCATAAGCAGGACTTTTTCACTTTCTAGAGAAGTTACATGAAACCATTTGAGGTGCAGGGAGGGAATACCTCTTGTGTTTTGCAGCTAGAACTCTAGAAATGTGTCAGTAAAAGGCATTCAATTTTGGTATGTTAGCATGACTTCATGATTTATGAGACTTGAGCATGACTTCATTAATCTTCCAAAAAAATTCGTAAAGTTTCTTGACTTCTTGTAGATTGTAAGTGAGATGGAGGCTCCAGCCTCAAGACTTCGTTTGCTATCTTTCTGCAGGGGTGTTGTCAAATCCTGAATTATTGGAGCCAAGTTGTCCATTTAAAGTCTTCAGTTTGCAACTCTGCAGTGTCTGAATGTAAATTGCCTGGTGAATGTGACATCAGGCCTATGTGATGGCTTTCTCAGTTCTTCATGTAAGAAAAGCCAGAGGTGCAGAAAAACAGAAGTGCATGGGATTCTTTGGCAACATGTCACGAAGGAAAGTGTTTCTTAGAAGAATTCTGAAAGTAGCTGGGCTAAACCAGGATTGTAAGAGTTCTCTGATAGCAGGACTGGGGAAGTGATGTTAGGGGCTTTTCTCCGCAGCAGAACACTTCCCCACCCCACCCCGGCTGCAGTCCTATACACTTATTTGGAAGTAATTGAAATCAGTAGAATTCACTGCTAAGTAGGGAGACTGCAAATTACACTTCAATTGCTTTGGATACAAATGCACAAAAAATTGCAACGTATTTGGAAGAAACAGAACTTAAGATTTAAAAATTCAAATCCAGTGAAGGGCAAATGAAACTGATAAATTGGTCCGTCCAAGTCTGGGGCAATGAATGCTTAGCTCTTAAATGGGTTTGAATCCCTGTGTAGTCTGCTATCCAAATTAGGGTCGCCACCTCTTTTTTTCCTGACAGGCTCTTCATCTTTAACAGCTACATGGTGGGCAGAAACATCATGGTCCTCTGCATGCTGGGACTAGCTGCACCTATTGAATTTGGCTGGTTTAAATGGATGAGAATTTCATTTCAAGGGTGTTTTTGTTGTTGTTTTATGGTAAGAATGTACTAAAATTCCGAAAGTTCTTCATTTTTAGGAGAGAAAGAACTTGAGATTTTAAAAACTGGAATGCAAGAGAAAATGCAACTGGCAGTGGCAAATGGTGGTGGTGGAATTAAAGCGGTGGAACGCAGAGAGGTAAAGGATGGGTTGAGCTTCACTTCTGTTCCCTGCAAGCTCTGTTTAATGGCCAAGTAAACTGGGGGCCTTTCTGCTTTATAGCCAAATTGATGAGCAGATTCTCACGAAGAGCACTTTTTTATCAGTTTTTCAAGTTAGCAATTTTAGATTGGTTTTAAAGCCTGTTTTGATATTTTGTAACACCCAGAACCCAGGGTTCCTTCCTGTGTTCCTGTCTGCCAGGGGGGTAGAAAGACAGACTGCTAATACCAGGATCAATGGTTGCTCCAAAATGGGATCAATCATTTGCAGCACGTAAGAGAAACTATCTGTTAGCAGTTAGGGAAAGTTCAGAAGTTAGAGCAAACTTTCCTTGTTTATTTAAACTGACTGCAATAACATGTACAAAATCATGCATGATGTGGAGAATGTGGATAGGGAGACATTTTTCTCCGTTATTCAAATTATTAGAACCTGGGTCATCCCATGAAGCTGATCTGTAGGAGGTTCAGGACAGATAAAAGGAAGTCCTTCTCCACACTGCGCATAGTTAAACTATGGAATTCATTACCACAAGATGTAGTGATAGTCACCAATTCCTGGAGAAGGCTATCCATGGCTACTAGGCCTGATGGCTATGTGCTGCCTCCAGGATCAGAGGCAGTAAATCTCGATACACCATTTGCTGGGGAACATAGGCAGGAGGGTGCTGTTGTGCCTGTGTCCTGCTTGTGGTTTCCTGGTTGACACCAAGTTGGTCACTGTGTGAATAGAGTGCTGGTTTGGATGGGACCCTTGGTCTGATCCAGCATGGCTCTTCTTATGCTCTTCCAATTTGCAGATAGGGCAAGTTCAGAAGTTAGTATAAACTTTTCTTGTTTGTTTAAATTGCCTGCAATACCATGTTTGGTATATTTTATTAATAAATCCAGTTGTTTGGTGAAAATACAGCTGGTCTGGTTTGATTCAAGGGAATTCTGAATAATCTACCACATGCAGTATCCCTCCTTTGGGCTTGTTAGTCAAGCTATTGCAGAGTCCTACTTCTTTGAATTCAGTTGGTACTGCCAGTCAATAAGCCCTTTGGCTATTTTATTGTAGTTTAATTGCAGTGATAAGGGTGAGGTACTTAAATGTCTGTTTAAATTGGCTTTCCTTGTGACCCCAGGGGAATGCCAGGGTACAAAGAGGGGTTAGGACTCCAGGGTACATGTCAAGATTGGACTCAGTATCTTGGCCACAACTGTGGGAACAGACTCAGAGTCTGATGAGGAGGAGCCGTCCAAAGGTGGGTGGGGGGTGAGATTCAGGGAGACAGAGAAGGAAAGAATTGGTCCAGCTGCAGGTTAATCTAATGGATCAAAGCAGGACCATAGCTCTCCTTCTACTGGAGCACAGCAAATCACAGTGGGGGAGAAGGTGGGCATGACAGATACAAGGATCAGACATTAGGTCAAGAGGAAAGAGCAGCATAGGAAAGTAAGGTGTTCTGCAAGGTTTTCCCATCACAAGCGGTCTCTAGGGGAAGATCCTCTGAGGCAAGACTGGGAAAGCCTTTCAAGTTCTGTACTGCAGGCTTGCGCCAGATTTGCAACTGTTGCTGTAACTACAAAGTAGCCTTCAAAGGGATTTTTAGGTAGTCTGAGTAGCGTTCTGCCAGTTTAATCAGGATTCTTAGCATTAGATTGCCTCAGGATTCTAAAGTCTGTAACCTGAATGGCTGAGGGACTGATTGATTCACATAATAAAGCTTATTGGCTTGGAGATTTACTTCTTTGTTTGACTACCAACACACCAGGAGGGCTCAACACTTGACAGTATACACATATGTGTGTATAGCAAAGATGTCTGATTTAGTTCCCTGCCACTTACTTCTTATAAAACGTGTTTAGGACTAGAGTATATTTTCAGATTTCAATGGAACTTGCTTCCTAGTAAGTATCATTAGGAGGTCCAGATAATTGGGTACTTACCCAGGTTCACACATTGTTATGAACTGAAATTGATTTGCTATACCCACTGACATTCATTGGATTGTAATAATGTGGTCCATCTTTGAACCCATTCGGCATGTGACCTCAATCCCACAGTGTAGTCATTAAAAAGTTATTTATCTCTCTTCTGAAACAGAAAATAGTAATGTCAAAACTAGGCATTTTCAATGTGTGCTTTTAAGCAGAGAACATCTGATATATTAATTTCTCTTTTCACCTCCTTCATCCCCTGCATTTGTTAAGCCATGTGGGAAAGAAAGGAATATCTAAATTATAGACTTTACAAATTGTGTGTGTCTATGTGTCTCAAAGGGGAAATTCATATATTAGGTCTTCTTTGATGAATATGGGAATGGGATTAAAGCAGATTAAGCTATCTGGTAAACTCATGGAATATCTACACTACTGACTTAATCTGGTTTAATATTTATGTCCTCTTTCCAGGGAACAAAGGAAACTGGTTGATCCTAGTAGGGATCTTTAGTTAGGGTGGCCACTTATGCAATACCAAAATATAGGACAAAAGAGGGCACAGATTTGCATAGAATATGTACATGCTAATTTATATGTATAGATACAAATCCAGAAATGGGGACCATAATTTAAATAGAAATACAATATATCTCACCATAGTGGGGAAGACACTGGCTGAATTCGGACAACACGATAGTCAATGGTGGGGTAATAATCAACTTTACAGTTGTTCATCTAGGGGGTACTCCCCACACAACATGGTAATAAATAATCAACTGTGGTGTGGATTAGGATCAGCACTGAGTTGACTATGGCAGCATTCAGATGACATGATAGTCAATACAACTGACGATTGTTTCCCCCCCAGTTGCTTATTGTGTCGTCCGAATTCAGCCACTAAATCTGCTGTCCAGATGCTAATGGTCAGTGGGCACCTTCAAGACCCCGGCTGCTCTCCTTTCTTTTGGGCCTTTAACTTTAAACTGGGCTTGGACTGGACAGCCCTTCAAATAAAGGACCATCCTCTCTAAAGTAGGACACATGGTCACCCTGTTTCTAGTAAAGAATTTACAACGAACATTAATTCCTAGGATTTGGGGAGTTTCAAGTGGGGTGGTTAGCTATGACAAACTGATCTAAAGTGGATATGATTGTGTGGTGTAGAGGTACTCTAATTATCCTTACATGAAGCAGCAGTTATTCCATGAAATTCAATTTTAATTATTTTAGATACTAATTAGTGCAAATGAAAAATGATTGGATGACTCTGTATAGCAGAAGAATGTGTGGAGGAATGATTGACAGCAGGGTCCAGAATGGAATGATGGGTAGAGTTACAGCCAATTGAGAAAGACAGTTAGAAGTGGTTGTTGACAGAGAGGGTTAGTTAAAAACAGAGTCGGTCACTTGAGGATGCAATCCTGGGCATGTTTTGGATGTGCATGGACAGACTTTTTTCTGTCTAAACATGCATAGGATTACGACTTGAGTTGGGCAGGGGAAGGTCAAGCTGAGCTGATTTCACACAGAGAGGCATTAGGGGTCAGAGTTAGGGGTAGAATAAGTGAAAAGAGCATTAGAAGAGATTAGATGGATGAGAGACAGAGACTGGGAGAAGAAAAGTAACGGTTGGTGGAAAGGAAAACTGCAAAAGTGGGCAATTCGTGGACCAAATAAGTGTTTACACAATGACTTCTAGGGGGCAGGGCCTTGCAGAGGAGCCCTAGGTAAGTTACTATCTGTATTCCACTTAGCCGTTCATAATAAAATATATTTTATCTCACATAAGTGAAAGGTCCATGATATGATCTCATTGATATGAAACAGCCTTTATCGTGGTACCTATTTTCTTGTTTGTCACATGACTAGTTTGTTTGTTTTTGTGTGCCCTCCCCCCTCAGTTTTTTAAAAAAATGAATTGAAAAGATGGCAATCTATGTTATTATAACGTCCAGCAAGATCAGATGACTAGAGCTAATAAACATATTTATTGTGCCAAAAGCCAGAGCATCAGATGGGTGTGTGATGTTCCCTGAGAGAAATCCAAGCACCCTTGCTATCTGCTTTAAACTCTTGGCAAGAAAGTAATACAGATTCTAATCACATTATTCATACAACTTCCATTTTGTTGAAGAAAGGCTGCCATTTCAGTTTTCAGGGAGGTGATGAGAGAGAGAGAGATTTGGGGGCAAGATTCCCAGTAAGGTATAAAGCTTAGCTCTTAGATACACTTAAGTTAAAATGCAAAACACACTCCCCCCACTGTATTTTAAGAATATTGGTTGTTACTTTTGTAGCTCGTACTAACCAGAGATATAGGTGTTCCTGAGAAATAATTGCATATCATCACTGTCAAAAAGAGCCAAGAGGTGGTGGTAACCTGGCTTTCCTAAAAGTGGCTTTATTTTGAACGGCAAAACAGGGGTGATATCCCTGTGCAGTGTTCCTTTAGGGGCACTGCAGATATAATCAATCCTTTCATTAATGAAAGCAAAAATAAATCAGTAAATAGATTTTAAAAATATTACTTACAATTCAAGCCAGTGGCACCAATTTTTATCAAGGGGCTGATCAAAAATTCACGAGATCAGTCAAATCGTTTCTTTATTTCATTTCTCTTAAGATAATTATGAATAAGGAAGGCCACTGAAGGAGTTTGCTTCATTAGTGGAAACCATAGACTGCTGCTGTGGGATAATGAAGGAATTCCTGCCCTTATCAGTAACCATTGAGAAGCAGTGGTGGACAGGCTGGAGGTTCCTCATTCAGCATTATGGCAGCACATGGTTGTTGACTAGCTAGGTTGTTGACTTTTTATTCTCTCAGCCCTTTTTGTTCTGCTGCTCCTCTGTATTTAAAGTAGTTTTATCTTTGATATTTTTAGTTCTTCTGTTTTATGACTGTTTTAGCCTCTCCTGCTTTTAATTGATAGTTGCTTTTAAATTATTGTTTTAATATGCTGCTGCTGTTTTTAATGTGGATTTTAGATTTTATTTGTGTTTTTATTGTACATTGCCATGAAAGCTATAAGTTCTAGGGTAACTAATCCATTTTAGAAATAAAGACATAATGACCCTGTTCAGACAACATGCTAAACCACGTTGGTTAAGCATTTTGAGCTAAACATTATGGCTTAGCATGTCATGTAAACCATGACTTAGTGTGTTGTTTGAGCCGTTCCTAATCGTAGTGGCTAAATAACCACATTTTAAACATGCCCACTAACCACTTGCTGCAAAAGGGTTAGCTGCCTAACCATGACTTAGCATATTGTCTGAACAGGTCCATCATGTGCTTCTAAGATGCTGACTTACGCTTCACTTGTTTCCACCACCAATACCTCCTCACAGCTATGGTAAGAGTATGGATTTACATCCTCCCTTGATATCTGCAAAGCAGCAGCTAGCCCAGGAGTGGGTAACTTGTAACCCTCCAGATGTTTTGACCTATAGCTTGTATCATCCGTCACCACTGGCTATCTATTGCTGACTAGGGTTGAAAGGAGAAGTTGCCCACTCCTGAACTTGCAAATACTAGCAGTGAAGTACTACACTGGTAGCAATTGCTTAGTTCTTGCTCAGGCTACCAGTTAGAACTAAAATTACTACCAGTTAGAACTAAAATAAATAGACCATCTGCTGAGGATTTCTGGTGACTGTGCTAATATATCATTTATATAGGATTTTCATAGCCTGACTGTATGCACCTTTATTCAGACGTAAGTAAATCCTACTGGTTTATTGTGAACCAAACCAGAAACAGCACCTGGCACCCTTGAGTAACTGCTGGACTCCAGCACCCTGGCAGGGACCAAAGGTGCTGATTCTGTCTGACTCCAGAAACTGAATCCACAAGATACCATATTAAGTTTTCCACAATGCCTCAGATCAACACAACATCAGGGGCTTTGGGAGATGAAAAATTGAGGTTCACAGCCACTCCCACCCTCACTGTTGCCAAGTAAATTCATCCCTAGGTGCCCACCAACAAAGGAGGAGGCCTGTCCAGGGGCAATTTGCCAGTACCTCCTCCCAAGCCTGGAGCTGGTTCTGAATCTAACTTACTCCCAAATTAATATGTGTATGATTACACCCTAATGTGCAACCTGCTTTATAGCCTTCCTAGTTAGTACCTGCATTTTTCTGCCAGAATTCCTGAGCTTTTAAACAATCAATTAATAAATCAATTAATTAATTTATTTCACTTCTATCCCACCTTTTCCACTCTTGCAAGGAACCCAAGGCGGCTTACATGGTCCTCCTCTTCTCCATTTTATCCTCACCATTTTATCCTCACAACATCCCTGTGAAGTAAGTTAGGTTGAGAGTCAGTGACTGGTCCAAAGTCACCAGTGAGATTCATGGTCAAGTGGGAACTAGAACATGGATCTCCTGAGTCCCATTCCAACATTCTAATCACTACAACAGACTGGCTCTTCCTGAGAAGTAGAAATTCAGTGGGTGAAGCTTTTCCTAGCACTGAAGCTGCATTTATTGAATTTCTGCTCTCATGCAAGCTGTTCAATGCATAAGAATCCTGTCAGGGGAAAAAGTAGCAAGCAAACCTTTCATCTTGTCAACATCGTTGCTTGGATTTAAGTTTCATTAAATTTAGTGTGTAGGATTGGGGTGCAACTATCCCTGTTCCATGCTTAACTTTCTAAGCTCTAGAGGAGTACATTTGGCTGATTAAAACAATTGGTTCACATGCTTTGAAGCGTTTATATCTAGTTTGGCATGAAAATTTGAGACAGGATTGTGCCAAATCATGTTTGCTATGTGAGCTCATATTTGTCCCTTGGCTGCATTTGTGTTTCATACTTTCCATTTTAAAAACCATGTATCTCTATCCACTGTCATAGACAAATATAAATATTAACATCTCCAAGGGAGTACATGAGGAACTCTTAAAGTGAATGTCTTTTTGCTAAACCCAAAGGTCTTCTGCTGAGCAGATTGAATGAAACTAACCATTGGGTAACAAACCGAGCCTTGAAACTTCTGGATTTTCTTAAGGATCTCAGCTATTGGACCACTATGAGCCTATCTACACAAGCAGGATAAAACATTTTGAAAACGTGTTGAAAACTGTATATGGAGTGTGTCCTGGGCCCCAACAGTTGTCACTACTGTTATAAACCGTTTTAAACCGTTTTAAAGCAGTAGTGTAGATAGGCTCTATGTCTCTAATTCATAAGGGCTCATATAAAATTTTGACTTTCTGATGCGTTTTTCATAACTATTAATGAGTTTAGCTGCTTTCCAAGCTAGGGTGGGGGGATGATCTTCCTCTAAACCTTAGCCACTTTGGGAATTCGGTCACATAAATATGAGCTCAAATACAGATCTGACTTGGGCTAATTGTCAGAAGATGAAGATTTAGTCTAAATAACAGTAGTGGCCTGTCATCTTGCAGTGGAACAACATACTGTGATTTTCTTTGGTTAGTTCTTAATAATAGAAACCAGTGGTTTCGATTGTTTATGGAATTGAACCAATATAAAATGTTTTCAGTAACAAAATAATGTATCTTTATTTCTGGGAAGGTTTGAGTTATTCAGCTCTGCTTCACAAAGAACCTAGGATCTTGCTCTAAACTTCCAGAGTTATCACAGATATCCTCATCTTCTTGGTTCGGTACTGGTGTCACACTGGATCAAATTAAAGAAAAAGCTTTAGCAGCACAATTCTATGCATGTAAGCAGGCACTATTGAGTTCATTTGGACCTACTCTCAAGCAAGAGTGATTAGGATTGCAGATGTCCAGCACAATACTATGCATTGTCAGAAGTAAGTCTGACTTTGTTCAATGGGGCTTACTCCCAGATAAGTGTTCATAGCCTGAGAATAAACCCCATTGAACAGACGGTCTTGCTTCTGAGTAAAAATGTATATGATTGCATTGCAAAGGCATGGTCTCAGTTGCAGTGTGGGTCAAATAGCTGCTTGCTTTGACTAAAAGCATCACCACATGAGGGAAATTTCCTTACCATCACCTCACCTGCCCACGCATTTGTCCCACGCATTTGTCCGTCATCACTTCCTCATTCTTAAGGGGAAGTAAACAATGTGCATGTGGCCCATTCACTAGGCTGTTTTGATCGTGCTGGTTCTCCTGTACATAGCAGGAGATAGCGGCAAGTTCTGTCTCAAAATAGAAGTTGGACTTACTGGGGTATTTTTTTGTCGTGCAAAGGAGGCTAGAAGGGGTGGGAGGTGCACGGGAGGCAGATGACGTTGTGAGAGGGACCCGCGAAAATCTGTGAGTGCCCAGTAACGAGCATGCAATAAAACGCTCATCTGATGGAGCTCAGAGACAGAATTTGGAAGAGTTTCAAAACCAACACTTGTTGATTATTAGTTTTAATACAAATTAGTGTAACTGACCTTGTTTGGCGGGGTGGGGGAATGCAATGCCATAATTAATCCCCTTTACTTTTCTTGTCACAGCTCAGCTGTTGTGTTCACTGAAAATTGCACTCAGGAGAGTTATAGGTGAAAAGCTCCCCAATGCTCCTTTAGCATCAGACATTTGTGGATCAATAGATCCCTGAATACCTTAAGTAGAGGGGAAACAAAACCAGAAGAAATTAAGCCTCCAGGCCAGAAGCATAACTCAATTCTTTCTCCCACCCCCCACCCCCCACTACACTATGAAACTACTTAATAGCCAGTTGTTAATATGATCCGTATTTTAAGGAAGGAATCCATCCTCCCCAGTTTTATTGAGCTAAACACTGTCGGGAGTAATCTCAGTGCGTTAGTTGAATTAGCTTCTTCCCCAGGAATGACAAATAGAGGTCTAGTTGGATTAATTCCAACAGCTGCTAATAAAATGTTCCTGCTACATAACAAATAAGCTATAAACATGCTAAGCCAGACTGTGGTCTAGTTCACACATAATAATAACCCAGGTTTTTTTGTGGGGGGTGCTATAGTGAATGATGCAGCAGGCAGGAATGCACTGTCTGAATACTCCCACTGCAAATGGGACCGGCTAAACAAACCACAGACCTTCCATCCATGGTTTGCTTAGTGTTACATGCAAATCAGGAACTCTGGCTTGTCTCTCCCCCAACAAACCAGAGAAAGAGCCCACAGTTTGAGAGACAAGCCAGAGCTCTGGGTTCACATGTTACACCAACCAAACCCTGGGCAGAAGGTCAATGATTTGTTTAGCAGCTCCTGTTTGCAGTGGGAATGAAAACCCAGAAAATAAATAAATAAATAAATAAATAAATAAATATATATATATATATATATATATTATCCTTGGTTATTGTTATGTGCAAAATGAGCTTGTCATAGCAAATTAGCATGGCACAATATTTAAGGGGCTTCGTTTCAGAAATCACATTATTATGTACTTTGGGATCAACTTGAACTGTAGAATGGTATCCTGAGCATACTCATCAACTTTCATTCTGATATCTCAGTTTTCAAGACAGATATCACATTGTTTTATATTTTGCATTTTCTGCCCCTCTTTGAAAGTGGATTTGGGGACTGGACTGGTATTTGAACTTGAAATGTCAAATTATGTCTTGAATGAGTATGTGCCGCATTTCATTCCAGTATCTTGATATGTCACAGAGTTTTCATTTTACAAACCAACAAACACAGAACTCAAAACAAACACAGAGCTCAAAAATGCAGACTTTCTTTTCTAGCTAGAACAGAATATTGAATCTTGAGGCATAGACAGAAAATCTTGTGAAAAATAAGATCAGTGCCCGTGGTAAGTGTAGAATTCCCACAATCTGTGTTTCCCACCTGGGTGTTCCCAGATGCATTGCTGAATATACAAAACAAAATCAACCACATTAAACTCGCACATATTCTATCTTTGAAATCTGAGGGCTTCTCAGTTACCATGGAATACAACTGCACGTTTGATCTTGCACACCTTTTTTTAACTCTCCCAGCTGAATTCCTTTACATGGAATGTGTTGCAACTTACAACATTTGTATCCATGCCTTTATGGTGAGGCAGTGTCAGCATTTCCATTATACAATCATCTACCAGAACGTGTCAGGCTTTGTTATTTGGCTTCAGAAAAGCCTCTTGTCTGTAAGCTGGTCTCGGGCCCCAGAGTTATTTTTACCTTGTATGTAAAACCTGTTTGGCCACTTAAAATGCAATAATAGGCAAATTACTTGATTTTTGTTGGAACCCTTGGAACCTGAGGTGGGTCCTTCCTATTAATTTGTGATGTACTTAGCTTTAGAACTCCTGTTTTACCTCAGTGGAATTGCGCATTAAGCAAATGACAGCAGAACTGAGTTTCTACTTTTTCTACTTTCCTTCCGTTGACCCATCTGAACAGCAAGATAAAATCGCTTCTTTTCGGACAGATTCATTAAGTAAGGATGCAGTCCAGATCCATTAAAGTCCATAGGAATGTTGCAATTAGCTTCAAAAGGATGTGGGTTGCAGCTGCAGCTGAAGTATAAAAATGGAAGTCCAATAGAATAAATTCTGTAAAGTACATTTAAAAAAACAACAGCCTAAGAAAGGTTTTCCTATCGGCATTCTCAAAGATGTGGCCTTTGAAACGAGTGAACTCTTCCTAAACAGGTCTACCCTGATGCACCTTTATTATGTTTGTGGTTATTATGCTCATATTGCATTACAAGATCTATTTCTTTGTTACATTTATATCCTGCCTTTTCCTCCAAGGAGCTTAAGCTGATGCACACTGTCCTTCTCTTCTCCATTTTATCCTTACAACAACCCTGTGAAGTAGGTTAGGCTGAGAGTCAATGGCTGAATTCGGACGACACAATAAGCAACTGGGGGGGGGGAGTTGGAAACAATAGTCAATTGTATTGACTATCGTGTCGTCTGAATGCTGCCATAGTCAACTCAGTGCTGATCCTAATCCACACCACAGTCGATTATTTATTACCATGTTGTGTGGGGAGTACCCCCTAGATGAACAACTGTAAAGTTGATTATTACCCCACTGTTGACTGTTGTGTTGTCCGAATTCAGCCAATGAGTGGTCCAAACTCACCCACTGATCTTCTTGGCTGAGTGGGGACTAGAATCTGGGTCTCCCCAGTCCGACACTTTAACTACTACACCGTACTATTTTTCTAAATACAAATAGTGGGCTCTCATTTTCTGAGAAGGTACCTGGGACTACATGTATAACAAATTTCAGGGCTCTTTCTCACTGGGAAATTGTTAGGGTATTTCCCAATGAACAAGAGTCTAAATTTGTTACACATGTAGTCCAAGGTACCCCAGTTAATAGGGGGAAAATAAGAAATTGGGACGCTATTATCTCTTTCACACAAAACAGGAAATACAAGTGTTACGGCATTTCGTGGCCACCCAGAAAGCTGCAATTTGGCACATACATGACTCTTTAATTATAAGAAAACTTTCATACAGAGACATTGTAAGTTTCTTCCTAAAGGGTGTGGAGGTGAGATTTAGCCCCCAAATGATGAAGGTACTTCTAAGCAACCAAGAAAGGTGAAATTTGGGGCACACAGCCCAAGACATCCTTTTCATGACAAATGTCTACTATGGGAAACTTTTGCACCCAGTGGTCAAAGTCTGGGGAATGAAATTTAATCCACTATGCCTGTACAGAGCAAGCCAAAAGTCTATGTGGGATAAATGAGTTTGTGCTGTGGGAATGCTGTTGCCTTTTGTGGGTTAGAAGCACTTTCTGTAGCAGTCAGCATCACAAATCTAACCTAACATCTGTTCTGCGGAGAGCTTTGCTAGGGCAGAATTAGAATGTTGAAACTTCAAGTAGACAGAGAAAAGCTCCAAAAAGGATACCTCCAAACTAGATGAATAAATAATAAAATGGGAAATGAGATTAAATATAAAAGTGTGTGTGTCAACAAGTGTGTGCATGGTCATGCTGCAGGGAATGATGGGAGTTATAGACTGACACATGTGGAGCCTACCAGGTTGGAGAAGGCCATTCTAACACTAATGATCCCTAAGTTATCTCTTGTGCAGTGCAATCCTAGGCATGTCTTTTCAGAAATCCCACTGAATTCAATGGGACTTACCCTGGATGCACTGTTGTAAGAAGGAATGGGTGAATCAGTAATGCTTGAGTTCACCAAGATTCTCTGAACACCAGCTTGCTGCTTATCTCTCCTCAATTTGTGATCCCATTTGCAATCTCTGTTCATTGTGTATGAACGGGAAATTTGCACAAAACCGAACACCTATCAAATGTGAAAGTTGCGCAAACAATTCCCAAAATTATGCAGAGTTCTCCCCTAGACTAAAGTGTTGGCGATTCAAAAGTTACGTCTTTTCAGAAAACGGCACCTTTAGAGGAAAAGTTGGCATTTTTCAAGTACATGTTTTGCGAACGTGAAGGCAAGTTCAGGAATTTGAAAACTTTTTTGGATAAAATGCCTCCTTCTTCCGGTCACGTTTGGGATTGCAAATGGTGCATTTTCAGGTGATTTGCAAACTCAGACAAAATTTTCATACTTCTCTAGTTGTAAGTTTAATGTGGTCTCCACTAAAATACTAACCGCACAAAACATATTTCCACAATAGCATTTCTGCTCAATGCAACTTAACTTGTGAAGACACAGCCCCACACAGACTCCTAAAGAGCTAAGAAGTTAACCATCCTTTCTGAACTCTTTTTAACATTAGTAAACATTCTAGGTTTCCGAATTGCAATTTTTAAAATAAAAAGTGAAAGCCTGCATTAATCTGAGCCCAACCAACTGCTAACACAACTTTAAAACAGGTAATGTACATGGGATAAGAGCTAACCCCCTCCCCCTTCTCAACTAAAACAACAGTGAAGCAGAACTCAGTATATTTATACAGTGAAACACAGGAACCCTGTCCTGATGGTTTTAATCATAGCTCACACTATGTGGTAATTAGGAGCTCTCTCCTATGGCTCTGTTTTTACTTAAACATTAGAATGTGCTGGAGGTTTAGGCTTTCAGAGATATTTGCCATTAGCACAGTGACATTTACATGTAGAAATCCCAAAGGAGGTTTTCTTGAACACACAGAATCTGATTCTCAGACCGGCTAGTATTCAATCCCAATTACGGCCATTTCACACAATACAAAATCCCTACTGAAAAGCACTTCTGTGCAGGAATTAGCATGCAACTAATGTTTAACTCCATTTGATGATCCAGTGTACATGTATTTCTTCACCGCTTGTACATGTGATGTATTCAAGTTGGGAATCTACCGTAAATGGCAGCTTCCTAGTGCTAGTACATGTGGCAAAATGCCCCAAAGTGTTATATGTGACAATTGCTTCGTGAAGTTATTTTCTTGCAGGAACTTTCATACATTCATTTGAATCTCCTTATCTGCAGAGAAATATCAGGGTTATTTCATTCCTGGAATGAAAAAGGCTATTTGCAACCAAACAAAATGAGATGAAGGGCACAATCCTGTGCATGTTTAGACTGTCCTGCAGCTCCCAGCATCCCTCAGCCAGCATGGCTGGCGCATGCTGGGAGCTGCAGGACTTTTTTTTCTATTTTAAGCATGCATAGGATTATGCCCTAAATTGCATCTTAACTTGCAGTGCTATCCTGTGTATGCCCACTCATAAAGAAATCCTTCTTTAGTTCAGTGAGTCTTACTCCCAGGTAAACATATAGAATTGCAACCTTAAGCCCATATTAGCTTTAGCTGCATTGTGCTCATGATGTTTTTTCTTACAAAGAGAGATCACCTCCATATAGGCAAAAGAGGCGCATTCACATTTGTGAAGAACATACATGTGTCTATTCTGCTATATGTTTGTTTGGACAAGATGTGAAGAGCAAGGAAATCTAAGCCTCAACTCCCTCCCCCAGCCAAGAATGAATGCAAATTCCCAGAGGTGGAACTGAGGATATATGCTTGATGTGTTTCTGGCTGCCATGAATGGAAGCACCACAGCAGCCCATATTTTAAAAAATATTTGGGATGACAATCCCTGAATCAGTCACATTAGAATGGACATATTTAGGGACTGAATTATCTTTTAAACCTATAACACTTCACTCTTGATCGATATTTTCAAATATTTAGCAACTTTCTCTAAAACTTTTTGTACTGAAGCAAGCAGCAAACCTGACAATGTAAGAATGTTTAAAAGTGATTTTATTTATTAAGGTATGAATACATATGCTTAGCAAAAAACTTTGTGCAGATTGCTGCTTGCCATGGCCTAATAAAAGACGCTAGCATCTATCCTCTCCTTCTAAGTCTTAGGTAGGAGATTTTATTTTTCTTATTCTTCTTTTCACCACCACCCCAGCTTAGCTGAATGTGATCATAAAACATGCCTACAGCTTCTCTACACACAGGAATAAATCCCGCAGTCTTACTGGGACTTTTGTCCTTGCAGTATTCCCACGATTGTAACACACCTCTTTACATGCGACCACTTGATTTTGAATTGAAAGGCCTTATTGTGTTTAATGAGACAGTGCCATCGAGTGGCAGAGAGATCCTGCAATAACCCATATAATACTTCATTATCTCTGCGGTTGTTTTTTTTTTTTTTAAGCAAGATTCCCTGAGGATACCGCAGGAGATGTTCTGGATGTTGAAGACATCGTGTAATGGATCCTCAGACTTCTGTGAGCAGCCTAACATTAATGTACAATAAATCTCTCATTTAGAGAAGCTCCTAGAATTCAGTTCCTTCGGTCATCTTGCCAACTAAGAAGTTTATCCCAAAAATCGATGGGCAGCACCCAGTGTTAATTTTTCAGCCTTCATAAGAATGTACGAAACATGCTGGATCAGACCAAAGACTGATCTAGTCCAGCATTGTGTTCATAACATTGACAACCAGATCCCCATGTGAAGCCCACAAGCATGACATGAATATAATAGCACCCTCTCACTCGAATTCCCCAGAAGCTGGCATACAGAGGTATACTGCCTTTGATATTGGAGGTAGTATCTAGTCATCATGACTAGTAGCCATTGATAGCCGTCTCCTCCAGGAATTTGTCTAATCACATTTTAAAGCCATCCTTGGTGTGTGCTTTCTCCAATCAGGTAGTTTAGTGACATGTCTCTATAAACAAATATGAGATGCTTAGAGTCTACACTTGACTTCTGCTGCCTCTCAGTTGGCAGCATTCAACCCATAGGTGCTTGAACTTGGAAGGAACATTTCTCTCTGTGTTGTCACCCACACACAAATGATGTTTTCACAGGATTTGTATTACAAGCCACCATGCATGAGAGTCATTACACAACGCATGTTCACTCAGTTCACCACAGAAGCCTTCCAGCCGCAACCTATGTGCAGCCCATCCTGTGACAAACTATTACTCAGCTAAACAGAGAGCTATCTGCTTTGACTCCACCTTTTGATGGTAAACCAGGGTGGCTTCCTTTATTGAAAATTATGGGAAAGTTTCTCTGTGTGTAATGAGAGAATATATATTTTGGTCTTGGTGGTTTTAGCGCATTACACTGAGTAATGCATACCAAAACAACAACATTCCACACCCTCTTCTGAGTTCTTTCCTGTTATAGAGAGCAATTAGATTAGGCTGTGTTATATTTGTGAAGCTTACTGAAGCTTTCTGAGCACATTATACAAGGTGGAGATTTTTTTGAGAATATAACAGATAGCATAAGTGCATTACTGTATTTTAAATCAGTTGATCTTCAGAATATCCACTCACACCCTGTGCAAAGATAGCATCTGCAGAAATCTTTAATTGAGTGTTTTGCAGCTGCAACACCTAAGGAGCATCATAAACATTAATTTAGCATTAGTGCACGCCTGTATAGCAGCCCTGTGTTTTCCCAGTCTACATGAAATCATTAAGGCAAAGATAACTGATGATGATAATAATAATAATAATAATAATAATAATAATAATATTTATTTGTAGCCCGCTTCTCCCTTCAGATCGAGGCGGGGAACAGCAACAATATAAAACACAAAAATCACAACAGTTAAAATTTTAAAAGCAAGAGAAAAATACAACATTAAAAACATCTTAACATTCATCTGGATAGGCCTGTCGGAAGAGGACAGTCTTCATGACTCTCTTAAATTCATGAAGACTGTCAATTTGTCTAACCTCCTCCAACAGACCATTCCATAGTCTGGGAGCGATGGAAGAAAAGGTCCTCTGGGTAACACCCGCCAGCCTAGTTCTGGCTGGCTTGAGTAAATTCTTCCCAGAGGACCTAAGTGTGCGGGGCGGATTGTACGGGAGAAGGTGATCCCGCAGGTACCCTGGACCCAAACCATGTAGGGCTTTAAAGGTAATAACCAACACTTTATACTTCGCCCAGAAACTGATTGGCAGCCAATGAAGCGATTTTAAAACTGGTGTGATGTGATCACCCCTAGATGTACCAGTGACCAACCTGACTGCCATATTTTGAACAAGTTGAAGTTTCCGGACTAGGCACAAAGGTAGCCCTATGTACAGCGCATTGCAGAAGTCGAGCCTCGAAGTTACCAGTGCGTGCACTATCGTCTTTAGGTCTTCCAACTCTAGGAAGGGGCGCAGCTGGCATATCAGCCGAAGCTGATAGTAGGCCTGGCCGTCGCATCAATCTGAGCTGTCATCTGGAGCGACGGATCCAGGAGTACCCCCAAGCTGCGAACACAATCTTTCAGGGGGGGTGTAACCCCATCCAGAACTGGTTGACACACCTCCAAACCCAGGTTGGGGCCTTTGACAGCAAGCACCTCCGTCTTGTCTGGATTCAGCTTCAGTTTGTTTTTCCTCATCCAGCCCATTACCGCCTCCAAGCATTCATTCAAAGGAGACACACTATCCGTAGCTGACGATGTTGTCGAAGGCATAGAGAAATATATTTGGGTGTCATCAGCGTATTGATAGCACCCCGCCCCATGCCTCCGGATGATCTCTCCCAGCGGTTTCATGTAAATATTAAACAGCATTGGGGAAAGGACGGCACCTTGTGGTACACCACATAGCAGCTCCTTTTTTGAAGAGCAGCTATCCCCAAGCATCACCATCTGGAACCTGCCCGAGAGGTAGGATCGGAACCACTGAAGCACAGTGCCCCCGATTCCCAATTCCCCCAGGCGCTCCAGAAGGATACCATGGTCGATGGTATTGAAAGCCGCTGAGAGGTCCAAGAGTACCAGCAGGGACACACTCCCCCTGTCGATACTAAGGCGTAGATCATCCACTAAGGCGACCAAAGCGGTCTCAACTCCGTATCCCGCTCTGAAGCCGGTTTGAAATGGGTCTAGAAAATCAGTGTCATCCAAGACTGTCTGGAGTTGAAAAGCAACTGCTCTCTCGATCACCTTGCCCAAAAATGGAAGATTTGATACTGGCCTGTAGTTATTAAGGTCCAGGGGATCCAGGGAGGGCTTTTTTAGAAGCAGCCTTACCACCGCCTCTTTTAAACATGATGGAAAGCTCCCCTCCCTGAGAGATGCATTAATGATATGCTGTAGATGTGATCTAACTGCATCTCCTCCCTGGACGACCAGCCAGGAAGGACAGGGCTCGAGAGGGCAAGTCGTCTTCCTCACACATCCAAGTACCTTGTCCACATCCTCGGTACTCACTAACTGAAACTGATCAAGTGTAATCCTACTCGTGGAGTCACTGGACACTCCACTGTCAACCTCTGCTATAACAGTGGCATCTAAGTCGGCTCTTATCCGAGAGGTTTTATCTGAGAAATGAACGTTAAAGGCATCACAGAACTGCCGAAGGCTCTAAAATCGGATTCAGGGGAGAAGGAGCCTGAGTTAGACCCCTCACCACCCTGAACAGTTCTGCTGGATGTGAATTTGCAGCCGCAATGCGTGCAGAGAAGAAAGCTTTCTTCGCTGCATGTATTGCCACTCCATAGAAACGAAGATGTTCTCTATGTCGTGTCTTGTCGGATATAAGTCGAGTTTTCCGCCATCGGCGCTCCAGTCATCGTCCTTTCCGCTTCAGCTCCTGAGGTCTTCTGTAAACCAGGGCGCCCTATTAGAAGCGGGCCAGAGAGGACGTTTGGGGCGATCGTGTCGATAGCCCTAGTTAGGTCTTGATTCCATCTATTGACCAGGGCTTCTACAGGATCGTCGACGATACCAGCCATGGAACCCTCCAAGGCTTTCTGGAATCCAGAAGGATCCATCAGCCTTCGAGGGCGGACCATCTTAATAGGTCCGCCACCCCTGCAGGGATGGGTGGCAGCCGTGATACTAACCCTGACCAGAAAATGGTCTGTCCATGACAATTCGGAGGTATTCAGTACCTCCGCCCACAGATCCGTCTGTTCGGAACTGAAAACAGCATCGAAGTGTGACCTGCTGAATGTGTGGGTCCAGAGACCAATTGGGATAGGCCCATGTTTGTCATGGATGCCATGAACTCCCGAGCTCCACCTGACAAACCAGCCCCAAATGGGATGTTGAAATCGCCCAGGACCAAGAGCCTGGGTGAATCCAACACCAGCTCCGAGACCAGTTCCATGAGTTCGGCCAGGGAGTCTGCTAGGCAGCGGGGTGGCCGGTACACTAACAGAATCCCTAGTCTATCCCTGGTCTTCAGACTCAGGTACACACACTCGATGTGATTCAGTTGCCGGACAGGATGTCTGGTCAGGTTAAGATGGTTTTTGTAAACCACAGCTACTCCGCCCCCCCCCCGCCCACTTTCCCTCACCTGCTCACTAACACAGTACCCAGCTGGGAGAGCCTGAGCCCATGTCGGGCCACTGTCGTCTCCCAGCCAGGTCTCTGTGAAGCATGCCAGGTCGGCCTCCTCTTTTGTGAGGAGGTCAAAGATTATGTTTGTTTTGTTTTTAACCGACCTGGCATTGCGTAGGAGCAAGGAAAGGTTCTGTGGGTGGCCTGGATCGTTCCCCAAGATCCCCAGGGTAGTAGGGCGACCAGAAGGTAAGATGGGTATTAAATATCCATCTCTCCTTCCCCTGTAACGGCATTTCGCCCTGCTATCGCCATATCTCCCTCTGCCCCACACAACAGATATTGGTGCTCCCAGACACATTTCAATTGCCCGTGAGAGAAAGAGAAGATGTCTGTTGTCCTGTTGCCTCTCGCGCGCGCGCAAGAGAGAGAAGGAGGAGGTGGGGAGGGCGTGCAAGATGTCAGCTGCACTTGTCCTTCTCCTCCCCCACTCACGCCGTTCTGTTCTCCCGGTGTCCACTTACAGCTGCCTCTGTTATCCCGTCGCCTCGCGCGTGCGCAAGAGAGAGAAGGGGGGGGCGTGCAAGATGTCAGCTGCACTTGTCCTTCTCCTCCCCCACTCACGCCGTTCTGTTCTCCCGGTGTCCGCTCACGGCTGCCTCTGTTGTCCCGTCGCCTCTCGCGCGCACGCAAGAGAGAGAAGGAGGAGGAGGTGGGGGGGGGGTGCAAGATGTCAGCTGCAATAATTGCAATATTTTCCAATACCCAACTAGAGTAGTGACCTGGAGTAATAATTGCAATAGTAACTGGAGTACTTGAAGCATCTAAGATTCAGGGGAAGGATCCAACGGTGTCACTGCACTTACAGTCTTGATGTTGTGCTAGCATAAATAATTGCTAATGCAACATCAAGGGTGCTACCACCATGATGCCATTGGATCCTTTCAAAGGTTCTCCAACTTGCAAAAAAACTGTACATGGTTTTCCTGCTTAAAAAACAAACCATTCTGGTAGGGAGAGGTATGTGTGTCACCCTTTTACCAGTACAGGAATACTAGGATTTGGTCACAGTATCCCATGTCAATGTGAGCAGCAAGGGCAGATCCAAACATTGCTTAAGCTCAGACCAGAAGAGGAAATGGTGCCTCCTGGATATGGTATATATACACTCATAAAGTATCAGCAAATACGCTGCATTGGTTTCAAAGGCACAACTGTGAAGCAGCTTCTGAGCAATACCAGAAAAGCCTGGCAGAAGAGCTCTGTATTCCCATCTGCTCTGGATTAATAGGAGGATTCCAGCTAGGTCTCTGCAAAATATGCAGTGAGCAGACAAATCCTTCCATATTCAAACGGCTGTGTCCTTTCATTGGTACTTGCATACAAATCCTGCTGCTCAGAAACAGCAGTTGAATCAGGGATGAATCTTTTAGGTGCTTTCAGTTGGAGGTGTCTGCAGATATAATTTGTGCCTGAATCAGCATACTTGGCAGCATAAGAACATAAGAAGAACCATGGTGGATCTGACCAAGGGCCCATCTAATCCAGCATTCTGTCACACAGTGGCCAACCAGCTGCCCATGGGAAACCCACAAGCAGGACATGAGTGCAACAGCACCCGCTCACCCATGATTCCCCAGCAACAGCAGCAAGCCAAAATATGACTGCTTATTTCCATGTTGGTCATCGGTAATCCAATGGGCCAGGAAGATCAGAACAATTAATTGACCCAGTGATGGTAGCCCAAAACCAGTTAGTGCAGCAAGAAGCAACTCTTATTGAGGTATTTCCTGCAACTTCATGTGTGGCCACTATGTAGATTGGAGAAGCTGCTATCTGAGAGCATCCTTAGGCACACCAATTTCAAGAATACATGTAGGTAACTAGAATAAACATATCATTGTTTTTATGCTTTGTGAAAACATTGCTAGGAAAGTTTTGCATCTTTAGATTAAGGGCCAAACCAGAGCAGATGTGGTAGACATGAGAACATGTTTTATCTTTATTAAATTGTAGTCCTGATTGGAGCAGCAGTAGGGACAGGGTATCTTTTATCTTCTGGGTGAAAAGCAATGGGGGCTCAATTTGATTGGGAAAATGGTTCGGGGGTGGGGGGAGTTGACTATGCTCTCCTTTTCCACTCTCATGGCTTCATTTCAGCATTTTTTTAATTGGAAGATTATGACCTGGTTTTTAGGTATGCCAATTCCTGGGCTTTCACTCACCCACAACCCAAGAATTGCCATTCCATGCGAACCAAATGTATCTCATCTACTTTTGCCCTGATTGTTTGGGAAATAATTTAGTACTAACTGTCCTACTTGCAACATTCTAAACAGAAAAACAAAGAGAGGGACAACAAAATATTGAAAAGAGATCATTTTTATAATTTGTTTGAAATAATTGATTAGGGATAGCTAAGTGTACATTTTAAAAGTCTAGAAACTTACCTGGAAAACAAAATCCTGGATACAAAAACTTGAGATAAGAAATCAGGTCGGGGGACATTTAAATAATGGGACAGACTCTAACTTCCTAGAAGCAGTCCAGATACTGATCTCTTTCACACTAGTTTGCCTCCAATTGGAATGCAGATGGATTGATATCTATTTAATGGGGTCTATTTAATGACTTATGCAACCACCTCAAGCACTACCAGAAACCAGATGATTAGTAAATTAATTATATAGCCAGAAATTTAATTACATTGTCCAGGAAACCTTGAAAAACAAGGAAGTTTTGGCATGACATAAAGAGAGAACCTATCCCTGCCTCAAAAGAATTTGTATTCAGAGGAAGTAAAGTCACAGGGAAGCTGCCTGCATTAAGCCCAAATGCTAGGCAGAGAAATTGCCATTCCTACTTGAAAACTACTAGTTCAAAGTCCTATGAAGGTTAACAATCAGATTTAGAGTGATAATGGAGTCATCCATGTTATGTTAGCAGTTGGTTATTACCAACTGTTAGTGTTAGTGTTGGTTATTACCTTTTAAACCCTACATGGTTTGGGTCCAGGTTACCTGCAGGATCGCCTTCTCCCATATAATCCGCCCCACACACTCAGGTCCTCTGGGAAGAACTTACTCAAATCAGCCAGAACTAGGCTGACGAGTGTTACCCGGAGGACCTTCTCTTCTACCGCTCCTAGACTGTGGAATGGTCTGCCAGAGGAGATTAGACAAATTAGCAGTCTTCATGAATTTAAGAGAGCCATGAAGACTGCTCTCTTCCGGCAAGCCTATCCAGTTGAATTTTAATATGTTTTTAATGATGTATTGGTTTTTATTTGTTTTTAATATCTCATCTATTTTGTGGTCTTTGTATTTTATATTTATTGTTGTTCCCCACCTCAATCCAGAGGGAGAGGCGGGTTATAAATAAATATTATTATTAATAATAATAATTTAGAATTATTTCTCTAAATTTCTTTGGCTTTCAGCTGGACCAATTTTGCAAGCCCTAACCTGCCTCACAGAATTACTGTTTCCTAGGACCAATTCGGACTTGAGCCTTTGTAGCGTCATTTCTGTGGAAAGTGGTTTCATAGGCGCAATGTGATTTTGACACTTCCGACATGGGCACAAGTTGATAAAGCTCAAGATCAAATGGTTGTAGCCCTGATCCCTCTGCCTCCTGATATAAATTTGTGTCCCTGGACTTGCTATCGTCTATGGATCCTGGGATATTACATGCTAGAATCTCAGACATGACTTGAGCTACAGCCCTATCAAAGAGGCGGGATTGTCCACTTTGCAAATATACTGTACATGGAATGGGAGGGGCGCCATCTTGTTCTTCACCTCAGGCATCAAAAGGCCTTGGGCTGCCACTGAAACCTGTGATCAATCAGAGTTGACAGTGTTGGCCTTGAGGGAACAATGGTTAAGTGAAACAGGAGTGTACGGTAGGTCATTATATCGGAGTGCCTGACAGAATATATGCTATACGTGCAGTTAATCCCATATTCAATCCATGGGCAGCACAGCAGTGAGCTAGATGTGCCAGTGGTCTGACTTGGTATCGGACAGCTTCATGTGTTCTCCTATGATCTGCTGTGCATTCCTATTATATGCATTCATACATGAACCATGCCATGGTTCATATAACCAGGCCATTAAAAGAGAATAATACTGTATGATTACATTGAATGTTAACCATTTCCCCTAAAAACATATCATCAGCTTTCAAAAGAGGAATACGCTTTTCCTAACATACCACTGCATACTCCACTTTGAGGCATGACTGGTTCCTTCCTTCCAACATATAAATCATAAGGGGTTCGTCTACTATAGTAACATCAGAGTAACTTCATCATTGACTAATTAAGCCCTCAGGGACTCTTTGGGCACTCATGTATAGATTTTGGAGCTCAGTTAATCACTTTATTGATGCATTCAGAGGAGGATAGCGTCTATTGTTTTTCTCTCTTAATTGTGTCAGCGTTTAACAGAGAAGAGTTGTCACCAAGGTCAGCAGATCGGAATCTGGCTGCAGACAGAAGGATATAAAGCAGATGAGGTGAGGAAGAATCTCTCATTTCCATGTAGTTTCCTGAATTATGCTTTTCAAACTGATGTACAGGAGATCTGAAACCACTTGCGGCAATTCAACTGAAAACATTTGTCAAAGCCAATGTGGAGCTGCAACCTTCGTGTTTCACTCTGATCTGGATCTCATAAAGTTTCCATTTGCTTTATGTTATGGTGATGCCCTTATCAAAAGCTGGTTAACCAATTCATCCTGGCCTCAACACTGCTGGGAGACAGCAAAGCTGAAAACATTGAAAGTGGCCTAGAATAATCTTCCTACATCAAATCAGAAGCACTCTAGGGGTGGGGGGAATCTTCTCCTCTCCCCTGCCTCAAATTTGAATTTCAAACTTTTTAAAATATGTTTTGAGTTTGATCTTAAAACACTGAGCAATTTCGGATTCTAGAAGGAGGATAACTGGAAAGGCCCTGTACAAAGTGAAGCATGTTGTAAAAGCTGTGCGGAGTCTGGGACAAGTGCTCAGCTGAACTCTTTTTGCTTGCACCCTGTAGTCTATTTCATGTATTACTCGCAATAAGCAATTGGAGTAACTTAATGATTTTTTAAAACATGCTTCTGGACTTGATGGTACCAGCAGAGCTGAAACACATCAAACAACTAGGAAAGCCACAACCCAAAACAGTTGCAGATGCTTACACCCATAGAAAGCAGCAGCTCTACTTTCAGTCAAACATAAAAACTGATGGCCCCTTAGGATCCACATCAAAAGACACATCATGGATGAGCATTGCAATGTGGATGTGAATGCACAGGAGTATTGGCTATGAACACAAAAAGATGTTTCCATATTTAAGCATACCTAACTCCCTGAGGCATCCAAGCTGTAATAAATCAATTGGTAGGAGGGAACCTCATTGTGAAAAGGGTAGTTTTTCATTTTTAAAAAGCAAATAGGTGGTTCAGTATTTGAGTTGCTCCCCTGTTTATCCGTCGTTTGGTATGCTAATACCACTTCTGTTGCATTGAAGCCAGCAATTTAAAGATTTAGCCTAAAAAGGGGAAAGTATATACATTCGTGTACTTGCTGCCCTTCCAATATATATCAAAACATAGAAATGAAAAGAATTTAACCTCTTGGTGAAACTCTGCCAGCTGTGGCAGCAGAACATGGCAGATGTTTTGCATCTCTAGATTTAAAAATGAAAATTTTAAAAAATCTGTTTTCGTTTGCAAAGGTGAGGGCAAACCTCCCCCCTTCTGCATGTCTGTTAAATAAACCAGATTTTAATGTTTGTTACGTTGTTGTGATTTTTAAGCAAGCCTCGTGAAACTAGTGCAATTTGTGCATGTATTGGATGGGAAATTTGGCCATGATGATCATAGCTTTTTAGAGCCCAGGCCGTGGGGATGTACCTAGCAATTCCCACACCAGACTGAGCATTTATAAACTTGAACTGTGACGTCCAGTTCTTCTTAACATTTTAGATACATAGATTGTAACCCTGGGTGAATAATATGTCCCATTGTCATAATTCTCATGTTGGGGTTCACTTGTATTAGGGGAACATGCTAAATATGGCCATTATCCATTCCCTCTGCCCCACCAAAGCTGTGATTCAAGAAAGGGATATATGCCGCCTGTTTGCTGCTGCTCCCCCCTCCCTTCTCTCTCTCTCTCTCTCTCTCTCTCTCTCTCTCTCTCTCTCTCAGCTACAACACAGGGAAAATGCTTTTCATTTGTAGAGTCCAAGAAACTCTAGCTATTGCCATCTGGCACAGGACTTGTTGCTGGCTGGCACAGAGAGCTGTTTTAAGAGAAGAGGAGGACCTGAGAAAAGCACATGGGTACGTTGTCTAGCCACTGACCTATGCTCGTCCCTACTGCTTCTGGCTGATCCAGATTATACAAGATGAACTGTGCCCAATACTGGGGAGAAGCAGTGAATAACCACCATCATCCCCTGCGTATAGGCTTCCTGAAGCATAGGGCTGGCTACATAATACTGAACTAGATGGGCATCTGTCAAATACAGCAAAACAGTTTTTATGTTGGTGTCGGCAGCAGATGGTGTCTGGGCACTGATAGCCAACAGAGTGTAGTTCCCAAGAGCAAGTCTCAAATATAACCAGCGTCTATATTCAAGGTGCTGCAGCGCAAATGCATTTAGTTTTTTATCATTATTTTAATACTTTCTACCCTATTTTTCAAATACCTTTTCCTAAAGCAGCTGAAATTAACTAACACAGAGACACAAAATATAACAATAAAATTCAATTTTTAAGAATCACATCAATACTTAAAAGCACATAACAGCATTAAAAACCAGAAGGAGAAAAATAAAACAGCAGAATGGGTCATCAAATGCCTTTCCTGAGTAAGAACTCCTTCAAAGACCATTAGATATGGAAGGGCCATAGCTCAGTGGTAGAGAATGCCGAAGGTCCCAAGTTCAATCCGTGGCATCTCCATGTAGGATTAGAAGAGCTGCTGCCAGTCAGTGTAGGCAATACTGAGCTACATGGACCAATGGACTGATGCAGTATAAAGCAGCTTCCTATGTATGACATAGAAATAGGGCTCCACACATTGCTCCTTGTGGACAAACTTGAAGAAAGTTACCTGGATAACAATGAAGATGGGCTAGTCTATCATCCAGGAGACTGTGCTATTCACTGCCCTTAGGCATGATTTTAACCAGTTGTTGTAGTCACAATGGTTGACGGTGTTACAATGGAAGATCCCATCACTACAGCAAAAGGAAACATCTTCTGCATGGTTACTGGGGCATAGCTATAATTTAAAATCCCAAACTCACCTCACTATGGGATATGTATTCTACCAACAGCCTTTGATCTCTTGAACCTGAAAAGAAATGCTGTCAGTGTGGAGTTAGAGCCTGAGTGCTTCTCGGTGCTTCTGCCAGATACATTCAATGGCTGTATTGTCAGCCTTCCGCAACCTGATGCCCTCCAAATGTTTTGGACTGCAAATGCCAGCATCCCTGACCATTGGTCATGCTGGCTGGGGCTGATAAGACTTGAAGTTCAAAATATCTGGAGGGAACCAGGCTGGGGAAGCCTGGTCTATGTGGTCCTCCTACCTTTCGTGCTCAGGCCCACGCCTCTTGTATTGCTCCCACTGTTCTTATTGTCATGTGCAAGCCCGTTCCCTCTGGCATTCACACATGCTGGCAAACTGACATGAGACACTCACGGCGGTGAGACTTCTTTTTATTGAGAAAATCACATGGTAAAAAGCGTAATGGTTACATTTTCCAAACATCACCACTTAAAGCTGAACGATAGTTAGAAAGCTTTAGGCTCCTTTCCTGATACGATTCTTCTGACAATCACTCGGAGTGGGTGGGTTAGGGTTAGCCACCATCCTAAAAGCCTAAACAAAATCCCAGGGAGGGGGAAACACTTATGCACTGAGCCACCAGAGCTGGGCAGAGACGAAAGATCACACCCCATCAAACACAGCCTGGCAAATGCTAAGCTGATACAGTACGCGTGATCATAGGGAAGGTAAAACCTCAGGCCCAGGAGTCCCATCCTTCTGGTAAGGACTGGCAACTCCCTGCCACCTGAGTCTGGCCACAAACACACAATCCACAGCAAACGCAAGTTCAAGTCTATGAAAAGCCTCCCAGTACTTTCCATGGCACAGTCCTTAAAATGCAGAGTCCAAATTGCAAGAGAGAGAGGGAGAGGGAGAGAGCATGTGCAGAGTGCTTCCAAAATCCCAGACTGAGATGGAATCAACAGGAGGGCTTTCAGGCCTTGTGTCGAAAGATGATCTCTAGCAAGTCTCTTCAGCCTTGCTCCCTCCTCTTATAGACTGGAGGCCTGGCCTATTCAACGCCACTTGACAGACAGGTCCTCTGACCTGTAAACCATGCCCATGTGCCAATAGGGTGGGATTGCTCCACCCACTACGATGATGCTACAATCTGAGTGACAGCTTCCAAGAGTGGCCCCCTCCGTTGTACTAAATCCAGGTTCTCAGGGAAACCTGTTACAGCTGCAAGGCCACAACAGGGAGTGAGAGAGCTACTCCCGTGAGAAACTCTTGACAGAGATAAGTTCGCAGAGACATTGACTTTCTAAAATGATTTCTAACGCATCAACTTACATACCACAAGGCCTCCAGCCATGTGATACACATGACACTTATTTGAATAACACCACTGCTGTGGGTTCCTCTCCAACAATGGCATAGTGTCTGAAAGCTGTAGCCCAGTCCTAGATACTGGGCTTTAGAAGCTTCAGTCCATAGAATCACTTTGTTACTTCTCACAGTTCTGTGAGAGCAGCTGAGTTGAACTTTGCAGACCCCATAACTAACAATGATTGTTGTCGTTGCTTTCTTTTATAATTTTCTGACAAACGGAATGTAAATCAGTGATTGTGAATCATTTGCCCCACTGAAAACATTGAAGGTGCATAAATGAAGAAGGAAAATGAGTGCCAGTGTTTCAAAATAACCCCGCATTGCGCTTTCCTCCTTTAATTTTCAATACATATGAAGAGTGTTATTTTTGTCCAAACAGCTGCATACCCGGGGGGTGGGGGGATCCATGATTTTTATTTAAATGTCTTTCAGCCAGGAGCCATAATGCATGTGTTCTGCTAATTAAGTTACAGCAACCTAATAAATAGCTGTCAAATGTACTGGGCAAGAATTTAAAGATCTTATCAAGGGGTTGGATTAAGAAAACCAATTACAGCTCAAGTGAAAACAGTCTTCTTTTTCAAGCAAATCTTAAAGACTGGTTCAAGTCAGATTGCACTGGTATCAAGATGTTACCTATGAACCCAAGCTGAATATTTCATGTTTGGTTGTTTAAAATGACTTTTAAAAACCCAGTCATGCACACACTTGAAGTTCTAATTAAAATATACATTCTACGTTCATATATTACTTTATTGTTTCTTTCATTTCAGGTGGATGGTAGTATCATGGAAATAGCTCACTCATAATCTGTGAACATAAACTTGTGTACGCTGAATGTTGGAAATAATTATAATGTTTTGAATGCAAAAGGAACCCAAATCCTTTGGATGCAAAAAGGATTTAAAATATTAGGCTCAGTAGACTACAGTGTTGTTGAGGGAGTATAATGCTACTAGCTGATGATTTCTAGAATTGACCTGACTTTAATGCATGGGGAAAGTTCCAATTTAAGCAATAGTAGTGGAAAGATTTAAAACTGAAATAATATAGGCCATAAAAAGCAGAGAAACAGGAAGCTGATGAAAACATTTATAAGAGTAGGAACAGTCATTGCTCACTTAGTGAAAATATCATCTACATACAGAGTATACCTGATGGTTAATCAAGAATCACAGCTCAAGCATACAATAAAAACAATTAAAGGTAGAAAAGTAGTGACTGACGATGTTATTTCCAATCCCGCATTAGTGAAGAGAAAAGGTGACAAATTATTATTCCATACATTCTGCAGTGTTTTGTGTCTTGATGATGTTAGTTATTTCCATGCTACAGGTTATGGATCAAATTGAGACAGGACTGATATGGTTCTTTCACGCTCTTGAGTTCATATTAAAGATTTTGGGATGTAATGGAAAGCCGTGGCAATGGAACTGTCAAAGGAGTCTGTCTTCAATGCTCCTCTTAGGGCTTTTCTACATAATATATTTATTGCATGCCCTATTCACAGTTGTGTATGGGTTCTTTAGACAATGCCGTGACCCTCCAATTTTACTTTTGTTTCTAACGAGCACTTTTGGCAAGTTTTTGGAGCAGGAAAATTCAGCATTTAATTGTGGAAGCAAAAGAAACCACTTTTTTCATGTGTATTTATGCTATTCCACTATTCTACAGTACCACCTATGGTTTGTGCCACGGAAACACTCCTTGTGTAGTGCTTGAATCTCAGTTTGGTGATGAAACCAAAAGTAAATACAGTGGATTAACAGCCTTGTACAGAAAAGCTTTTAGTCCTCCTAGTCACACAAGATGGCAAGTGGCTTGTTATTTGTAGCCCAGCAGTGTTATTTTCAAAAGACACTTCCTGTGTCCCTAGTTGCATGCTACAGTGCCCAGTCAGGAGCATAACAGGTTTATTTGTGAAGACAGTCACAAAACCTTGCGAGTAGCATCTCAATATCTGAAGAGCATTGTATTTTCTTATTAGGTTGGATCCAGACTTAGTCATGCTTAGAGTAGATCCACTGAAATCAATCAATAACTTAAGTCTCATTGATTTCAATGATTTACACTAAGGATGACTAACTCTGGATCCAACCCAATGTGTCGACTAGATTGTTATTGTTCTGTCTTATGAGTGTGGTTAGTTTCATTCTAATAACGAGTAGCTCCCTCAGAATTACTGCTCTGAATACTCACAAGAGAAAACAGTTGATGGGCATGATCAGGATCAATAAGTGAATAAGTGTTTTCTATGGGACTGATCTTATGAAATTCTTTTTGTTATTTGTACTTGTTCAAAACCAATTAAAATTAAAACCAAACCAAACAAACAAACAAAAGAGATGGAATGAGGACGAGGAAACCATACCGAATTGCACTATTCTTCACTGCAAGGCTGTTCTGTGCCCTGCCCTCCTCTCTTTGATTTTCATTTTGTGGTAGTTGCTCACTCTTAACAGAGACTCTCTAGCTTTGCCTTGTTGCTTGCTTTAGCAGTGATCCAGCTGCTGTGATCTGGGCTACTGGAGAAAGCTTTGGGGAGGGGGGGAAGCAGGAGACCTGCAATTCATTAGCTGTAAGGTGACAGGCAGAAGAGGAGAACGTAGGAGTAATCAGCCAATTAGCTGTAGTGGGGGTAGAGCCCAATAGGCAAAAAGCAATGTGATTGGCTACCTGCAGTGATGCACTGCACAGGCACTGGAGGTGGAGGTAAAATTGAATGTGCAGCTGAGAGAGAGAGACGTGAACCTTGCTTGCGAGAGCAGAGCACTCTCCCAGTGACGAGAAAAAGATGTATCCCATTCCAAGGACCAAATGAGCCTGTCGGGAATTCCCTGCCTGGCAACTGATGGACAGGTCCTGCTTGGATGACGTAGGGGCCCAAAAAGGCTTCCAGCTGAGTACAGTGCACAGTGTTGCCACTTGACCAGAGGAAGGGCAAGAGGAGAGGCTTCACATGGCCTGGGAAAGGCCCCCAAGTGGCCTTGGCAGCACTTCCTAAAGCTAATGTGGCTCCTTCTTGAAAAATTGTGAAGATCACTACAAGATCACTGGTGGTGGTGAGAGAGATTGTGTCTGTGTAGAGAGGAATAGAGATCAAAATGCCTAGTGTAGGTCAGCCTTTCCCAATTTGATGCACTCCAGATGCTTTAGACTACAAATCCTCACATTTCTGCCCATTGGCCATGGTGGCTGGGGCTGATGGGAGATGAAGCCCAAAACCTCTGGAGAGCACCAGGTTAGGAATGGCTCTTGTAGGCTGTTTATTTATGTCTTTATTTATTACTTGATATTTTTAGTGAGCCCTTCCTCCAATGCCTCAGCATGGCATACATGGTTTCTCCTGCCGCCTCACCCTGGCATTCGCTTTGGGTTTAAAGTTTATACACGTGGAAAGGCTGTATTTGTACTTGTGGTGATAGCATACCTTTCCCAGCGGCCTGCTAAAACACTTTCCCTGATGTTGAAATACTTTCACTGACGTTCACAAGATAGAATCGAGTCCATTTTTGCTTTTGAAATGGCTAGCTAGCCTCATTGTTTTCCAGGTGGAATATTGCCAGAATTTTCTTTATAAGCAGCTCTCCCAAATGAGGAAATTTGACGTGCTAAGAAATCTTGGCTCAGAAATCAGACAGATTATTCATTAAATTGTACTCTTTCAGGAAAACGTTTCCTTGGTTTACACTGAGTATTAAAAATGTAAGGATTTTTTAAAAGTGAGCTTTATATATTGGTTTCATAGTATTTATTATTGGTTTGATTATTATAATGTCCATCATTTTTGTTTTTCTTTACTTTTCATAGTATACGTTGTCATTTCTGGTTACTATATTTTATAGTCAGCAGACATTACAAAAGGATATCTTTTTAGAAAGATATGTGCATTACAGCAGTGGGAACTGAGCACACATTCTGTATTCAGACAGTTGGCTATCGTGCTGCTTGAGCTTAAAAATACAAAGATTAGATAAATGGAAAGATTATTGAAAATGTCCAGTTAAAAATTAAAACAAAAAGCAAAACTAAAGGGGTTTATCTGTAGATTTTGTTTAGCACTCTTTAGACAGGTTTGCACATGCATGTCCGTAGCCTAATAACTGCTGCACCATGTGATAACTTACAGGTGTGAATGAGTCAGACACCAAAAACTATAGATAGAACTTTCATATCCCTTCAAGCACAATGCTTTTCTATGGAGTCAGCTGACATATTCTGGCTGCTGAGAGTGTTGGGTGATCAGATCAAGTGATGGTCATGCAAGTGTCAACTAATCCAATGTATCAGTTGTCTTGGATACCATAATCTTTACAAACCCAAGATATAAATATTGGGCTGTAGAAACGCTTTCCTAAAAGGCAGATCCTGAGGTTATGCGTAGTTGTAGCTGCAAGCAAAGTGGCTTGTGCCAATGGAACTATAATAATCTCATACATGGGGTGAGTCTGGCTGCACATGGGGTGAGTCTGGCTGCACATCAGTTCCAATTCTCCTGCAATAGGTATAGCTATATTCATATGCCAATACATTTGTTGGAACTGGAAAAAGCGGGGACATTTGATGCTGTGGGTTTTAGAAATAGCCAATGCTGGATTATGTGAACAAGCACACAGGAGTATGAATGTACTTTTGGGGGGGGGGGGGGGAAATGAAATAAGAGGAAAAGCTCTGACGGTGGGGAAGCAGGGTTATGTCTGAGATGAAGGACAGGGAGATACACATAGAATGCTACATGAAGGTTTGAACCCGTTTCATGAGGTACTGATTTTCACAAAAAACACACAAGTAGAGCACTAATCTGGGCAGCACATGTTGCCAGAAAAAGAACTCTGCAAGTTAGTTGGGTTATATTTAATACAAATAATACCCCCACCCAAAGATGGTGTAGAAAGATACCATTAGTCCTGGAAATTGAACCGTGGTCTAAAAAAAATAGGTCAAATCCATTTAGGCAAAGCAAATGTAGCTCAAAGGTTGGCTGCTCTGATTTTATGGTATAGTTTAATATAATTAACACTGATGAAATTTTATTTTAAGTTATTTTGTGTCATTTTTGCTGCTATAAATACATGCATCTGTACCTAGGAGGCACAGTTTTTAATATTCAGTGAAAATAGTGTGTTTGCCATGATTTCTTCTGCCTGCCATGCTCGTGTGCAAGGTGAGCTAAAAGGCAAGTGAATGAAACATAAATGAGATAAAGGGCAAATTGCTCTAAGTCAACTTATTTTTAATAGTACTTGTCAATTATGTACAGGTATTCTCACTAACAACTGAGAATGTAGCAGAACTGAGCCCAACATACCAGTTTTTTCTAAATGCCAAGAAATGGGACACATTTGAATAACTATTGAACTTGATGGAACTTATTTCTGAGAAGGCAGGTATAGGATTGCGCTGTTAGTAACCATCATTAGCATTGCATGTTGCCACTGCAGTATCCTGAAACATTCATATAGCTTCTCCTTCCTTTTTCCTTTGCAAAGAAGAACGAAATCTTTCTCTCAGTTAAGAACAAGTAACCATGTCTTTCCATTAAAGCACTTGGGGCAAATCACTGCCCATTTTCATTTGTCTGAAGCCAACCTGTGGTGGCTTATGCTGCCTACCATAACCAGAGCTTTCTTGCTGAATGCTTCTCTTGTTCTGCTGCACTACCAGTATCTGAGAGGGATAAGTGTCATGGTCTCGGTCTCACTTAACATTTTCTAAATATCTTGATAGACTTTAAAAGACTCCACATTCATCTTCATTTTGCTAAAACATGAATGATTTCATGTGCTGCACCATCTAATGCATGCTTATTCAGATGTAAGTCTTACTGTGTTCAGTGGTTTTTATTTCCAAGCAATCATGCCTAGGATTTACATTTAACATGGATTCTTTGGGGTTTGATTTACCCAAATGTCATTCAGGAATCCCATTCCTGAAGGTTAGCAAGCGTTGAGTGACTATGTGCAATGAAAATCCTGTTGTACGGTAGATTCTGCCATTGTATTTCAATGGAGGCAGAGGCAGAATGTTTTAACTGGAGCACATTTTGCTGAATGAGGATAGAACCATGCATCTCCTCTTGCTTTTATTATGGCATCAGTTTACTCAAATGTAAAATATAGGTGTAATTGAAAGAAGAATCTTGTATTTTAGATTTTTAGAGCATGTGCCACTGCTAAACGGAGAAAAATCTGTATGTCTGTGATTTAGATTTTTCAAACTGTATCACCATTTGTTATATTATAACGTAATCTGTCTGCTAAAATAGATGTGTTGCCTATTCCTAAAACAGGAATGTATATATGGGACTCTGTTTCTTTCCCTAACCGCCCACCTACCATCTGTGCAGTAAACATTAAATGTATTATACAGGCAAGCTTTAATCAGTCCAATGTGTGGGGTCAGCCAGCAATGTGGAAGCTAGTCCATTTGGGCCAACACATCAAAGTATCTTCTTCGTTAGCATGGAAAGGATATTATTGGTACACATTGCAAAATTTAAACTATTCCCACTGAGACATGTGTAAGTCTGACTCAGATTTGAAGTTCATTAATATACAAGTTGTAATGAGAAATCCTCGTGAGCACAGAAGAACCTGGAAATACTTGGAAAAACCTGCATTAGATCCCAAGACTTGGCTTTTAAGGATCACTATAATTATAAATTGCTTCTTTCCTGTGCAAAACCTTTTTAAAGGTATTTCACTTTCTTGTGCCTTGCAAAATAAGGTGGAAAACTGTATCTGTCATTTTTAATAATATAGTAGTTTGGCGGAGGTAAATAAAATAATTTTGGATTGCAGTTTTAGGCTACAATCCTAAACAACCATTCCAGAAAGTGACAGTGCAATCCTATACACGTCTGGTCAGAAGTAAACCCCATTGAGTTTAGTGGGACTTACTCCAGGGTACAAGTGTATAGGATTACAGCCTCTCACTGAACTCACTTCCAAGTAAAGATTTTCAGGATCAGCTTCCAATCATTTGTCTTATGACTATACTGAATTATTGTGTTATCAGCACTGTCTCTGTGCTTCAGGTTTCTTCCAGTATCTACAGTGTCCAAAATTAGAAATTTGGGATGTTATAACATGGTTATAAAGGGACCATTAAAGCCTAAAATCTACAGTCATTCTATGGTATTGGACACATTTCACACAACATTTATATAAAGTAGTAAGTCCCACTTCTTGTGCAGACAATGTTGACAAACCTTCCTCTAAAGAACTCTAATTAAAAACATTATCATCAACAACAACAACACAACTACAGATATTGACTGGTTTAGACAACATGATAACCAACAGCGGTTTAAATGGTTGGTTATTTAACCCTCCATTGGTTATTGTCTTGTGTGGCGGGAATTTTTTAACCAACAGTTGGTTATTTGGCTGAAATAACCAACGCTAATAACCAATACTGTGCAGAGTTGGCTATTTGAACCACCATTGGTTATCATGTTGGGTGGACGGCACCGTTGGTTATTTCTTCAGCCACAGAGTTACAAAGCAAGAGTGGTCAAAGTGGCAGCTGCTGCTCTAGTCCAGCCGGCAGGATAGATTTTCAGCAGAAATGGCTGATGAGATATTAATGGGAGGACTGAAGGGGGAAGAGAGGGTTGGGGATGAAGGAGTCAACTCACTGTGGACTAATAGTCAACTCAACATTGATCCTAATCCATGTTGAGTGAGGAGTACCCCCTAGATAAACAACTGTTGAGTTTATTATTACCCCACTGTTGACTTTTGTGTTGTCCAAGTGCATCCTTTATCTTTGATGCTATGGCTTTTAATTGAATATTGGGAGTTTGGGGCATCCTCGTTATGTTCTGCGTAACTCTGATTCATTAAATAGGAACCAATCTTCAAACTGAATATCATTTTATTCTACTGTGAGTCAGCCTAGCTGGCTAGGATTAGCTGGTCAACCAGTTCTTTGCATTAACATGAACTGACCTTCTTAAAGGGACAGGTTACTTTCTCAACAGATTACTTACTTGAAGAGGAGAAGTGCTGAAGCTTAGTAGAGCACATGCTTTTACATCCAGTCTATACTAGGTTCCTTCCTTGGCATCTTTAATTAAAAGGATCGTAAGTAACAGGACCGTTGATGACCTCTCCCTGAGACCTTAGAGAATTTTGCCAGCCAGACAATAGTGGGGTAGATGGACTAATGGTTGCACCATTTAAGGCAGCTTCATTTGTTCATATCTGACTTACACCTGTTGCATCTAGTCAGGAAAACTGATAATAGAATTACCTAATAGAAGACAGGCCCAGCAGAGAAAATAACAGATAATTTCTCAACTAAAATCCCTCTAGTGTTTCATCAAAATTCATCCTGGAAGAAGACCCTGTCCTCTTTCAGAACTTGCGTGACAGGCCTGCCCTTGCTTACATACAGTTCCCCAATGTGATTCAGCTGCTTACTAGCAATTTAATGGAGATACAAACCTTGGGGCCAACTTTGTCTCCATATCTCATTGAGTAACTCTTTCAACATCAGACAGGCCTTATTCACCTACACATCTTCCAATGTGATTGATGCCGTTATCTGCCAACAATGCTCTTCTGGCATTTAGAAAGGTCAAGCAGGTCAGTCTCAACTTAAAAAAAGGATACAAATCAGGTATTAAAAATGATGACATTCACAAATCAGCGGGAGACCATTTCAGTCTTCCAGGACATTCTGCAGCAGACCTCAAAATTGTCATACATCAACAAACACGGCTCAGAAGGAAACACTGGTATGATGTCTGAATGGTATAAATTTAAACCAAATCTGTCCAGGATTATCACCATGTTCATAAATCCTTTATACTGAACAATTAACAATACATGCCAAGTGTTTGAGGTGATATATCATTGTGGAGAGAATACAATAAAGAATATATAAAGAATAAAACACTATTTAAATACAGCAGAAGCAGGAAACCGGTTAGGGAAGCAGTTGGGCAGTTGGATTACAAGGGATTTAAGCAAAGTTAAAAGACGATAAGGAGCATGCAGAAAAGCTGAATACATTCTTTGCATCTGTCTTCCTTGCAGAAGATATAGGACAGATGCACATGTCTGGACTGACTTTTTCAGGAAGACAATTTGAAGAACTGTAGTAAATAGTGGTGACAAGAGACCTTACTGACAAATTAAAAATTAACAAATCACAGGGTCCAGATGGTATCCATTTGAGACGTCTTAAAAAACTAAAATGTGCAATTACTGAGCTAACAAAAATATGTAACTTGTCCCTAAAACTGGCCTCCATACCAGAGGACTGGAAAGTAGCCAATGTATTAAAAAGAGATCTATATGGGATCTAGGAAATTACAGGCTACTTCATCTAATGTGTGTTCTGGGTAAATTGGTGGAAAGAATTATTACAGAAAAAGATATGATACATATAGAAGAACAGGTCTTGTTGATGAAAAATTAACATGGCTTCTGAGAAAGTAAGTTCTGCCTCCCTAACCCTTTAGAATTCTTGAGAGTGTCAAGAAGCATGGGAATAGGGACGATCTGGTATACCCTGTATCCTTGAACAAGAAGCTTTGGACAAAGGCTCTCAAGGCTCTCAAGGGTTCCTGAGTAATATAGAAATCATGGGTTTGGACAGCCTTCCCCATCCTTGTGCTCTCCAGATGTGTTGGATTACAACTCCCAGTATGTGCCATTCATGCTGGCTGAAGTATGCTGGGAGTTGTAGTCCAACACATAAGAACATAAGAAGAGCTGTGCTGGATGAGTGCAAGGGTGCATCTAGTCCAGCACTCTGTTCACACGGTGGCTAACCAGCTATCAACCAGGGGCCTACAAGCAGGAAATGGTGCAACAGCACCCTCCCACCCATGTTCCCCAGCAACTGGTGTATATAGGCTGACATCTGGAAGGCATCAGATTGGGGAAGACTGAATTAAGAGGAGGGTATCTCTGTTGCTGTTTGGGGTAACACCTGAATAAGGCTCCACATCTATCCAAGAATTGCACCTGGTTGTCTTTCTGCCTGGCGAGTTTATTAAAGATTTTGTGGAGTTGTGGAAGCCGACTTTAAATAAGCATTAGTTTCAGCAGTTAAGCTGAGTGCGAATTCCTTTTCCTGGTCCCGATTACCAGTCACACCTGAGTTTCTGCGTCAATGTAGGGTAATTGCTTCAGAGGGCTTTGGCTCTACAATGTCATTCCGCTTGTCATAGCAATTTACAACCCAGTGGTTTTTATCAATGGGTGTCCTCGTTTATTCATTATGCTTTGTTAATTCTTTCCGCCCGGATAAATTCTTGTCACTGTGATGGCTGCTTGCCCACTAAGTGTCTAAGATAGGATGCTGAGGGGCTGGCTTCCAAAACTCTGCTGAATGTTGTATTATTTGACAGTCGGAGATCTGCAAGATCACCGCTCTTTATTACAATTGCCTGTAAGCGGTGCTTTATCAAATCATCGTGCTCCAGAGCCAGTGCTCACATCTGCCTTTGTAAAACACTTCCCCATGCAGCATTCAGCATGGCTATGAAAGAGCCAAGTCATGAGGCTATCATATCCCTGATGTAGATAGACAGAAGGCACAAGAGAGGACCAAAGAAACAGTGCGGGAAAAGAAAATTGCAACGGCAATTAAATTCTCACTGCAAGACCTAGGGATGTTGCCAGCTTTGGCACTGAAGCCTTTTGTGTCTTTCTACAAGTCACTCCACTCAGTGTCAATTTACAATTGAAGAATCTTCAACCCGTGGGTAGTATCTGAGTGCTGATCACCACCAGGTCAAAGTTTCAGATCTTTAATATCCTACTAGCATGCAGGACCAACAGTGCAGCATTAATTGCAATGCGTCACAAGTACATTGTGAACCGCCCAGAGAGCTTCGGCTATGGGGCGATATAGAAATGTAACAAATAATAATAAAAATAATAAATAATAATATAAGTAGCCAATGCAATGAATGGAGAATGGGCATAATGCTTAGTTGTCTGTTCTGATGAGAAGTGGAACCTGCAACAAAATGTTGCAGTGTAAATTCCTTCCTAACGGGAGGGTCGAAGCTCATGCTCAGAGTTCCTGCCAGCTTTTCCCTTCAGGTGGAGAATTCCATTTTCCCTTCCCAGTTTTCTGTTTTTCCAACGGACAACATGTCATGGCTTCCAAGCATGCTCAGTCCTCGTTGGGCTGTTGGGGAGGGGTAGTTTTGTTTTTAAACAAGTTTCTTTGTGTGCTTCTGCAAACTTTGGAGATCGCCCAAGCATGCTGGTACCTTCCTCTGATCCCCCCCCCCAAATGGCCCTGTTTTGGCACTCATCACCTGGGTTTACTGTTAGTAGAAGTGATTACTGACCCAAAATGCCATTTGTAGTGTTTATAATATTCCATTCCTTGATCTTGGCCCATATTCCAGAAGATTCTTACTGCTATGAAAGCCATTTTAGATCTTTTATTAGATTGCTAGGCTAGAAGACATCCTAGCAGGGAATACCTTAGGTGTATACTCTTATGGCTCTGATGACGGCCAAACTTTCAGGTTTTTGAAAGCATCAAGCTTTAGTGTCTTAATACTTCCAAGGGTCTCCATGCATAGAGACACAACACTGGTGATGCAAGTAACAACAACAACAGCACAACAGAAAGAAAAATGAGACACAGATATCTCTCTGCAACTCAGCAGCTGTTCCAAGTTTGCCACATTATTCAAAATTACTTCTCTGCTTCACCCAATTTTATTGGCACCAACATGGCCGCAAGATCTGAAAAGGAAGAAGCTTAATCTGTGAGCCAACAATAAGGCTATTAACTTTCTTTTACTGTTTGTATTGTTATTCTGGGATGGATGTCATTATTATTGATGCTGCTCTTTTTATTGCAATGTTATTGTTAATTCCACCATTGTTTATATAGTGTTTCATGGTTATATTCAGCATTGGTTGTATTTTTATGAGTTGGAAGGCTCCTTGTGAGGGTTTGACCCTAAAAAGCAACCTCAAAAACACCTTCAGTAATAAGGAACACCTTTCCCTCTCAACTGCAAGACGTCTGCCTGGCTTTTATGCTTGTCTGCTCAACCTTTCCTTGTGTAGTAGCCGTCTTGTATGTTATATAAATTCAGGCCTGCATAAAGAGGTGTGGCACTGGCAACAGCAATGTTAAGGGTAGTTTTACTATAGGACCTTCAGTCAGGAGTGTGGAAGTTTTATAACAGCCAAAGCAAACACAAAAACAAGAACACTAACTTCTCTTTCAACCCCTGCTTTTATTTATGCCTTTCATTTTAGCAATTACTGTTACAGCTAACATGTGCCCTAGTTTTTTGAATTTCCTGTTGTATGAGTCTCATTGCACTCTAGGCCTCGTATGGGAGAACTGTCTTTAAAGGCTAGAAGATGTGTTCCTTGCCCTTATTGAAGATGACTCCACCACCAGTAAAGGACGCAGTAAAGGACGCCACATTTTTGAAACATTATCTGATAGAGGAGGCAATGGCGATTATAAAAGGTGCTTTTAACTACATAGAAGCACATACCTTGGACAGTATATTTTCTGACATAGATACTAACATTAAGGCGAAATTACTGATGAGTACTACTGTAATCATACTGCCTTGCATGTTTGTGTGAATTTGTAAACACAGATCATGAGAGAAAACCCCAAACTACACAATGATGTCAGGAGAGACCATAGCTTTCTTAGCTAAAATGTTCCTCATGTTGTAGACTTGTTTGTAAGAGAGTTCTTCCAGGTCTTTGATCATTTTGGCTCCTTTTTTCCGCACCTTTTCCAATTCTACATTATCTTTTTTGTGATGCAGTGAACAGGACGGTGCAGTTCTGTACTTCAAATGTGGTCATACAGTATTCCAAGCAGGGTCGCACCATTGATTTGTATAAATCTGATATTAGCAGTTTTATTTTCAATTCCTTTCCTAATGATCCCCAATATGGCATTTGCCTTTTTCACAGCAGCCACACACTGGATTGAAGTTCCCATCGAACTGGCCATACAACCCCCAAAATCTCTTCCTTGGTCAGTCAGCAGCAGCTCAGACTCCATCAATGTATATGTGAAGTTATGATTTCGGTTCCAATATGCATCCCTTTTATGCATGTTTACCCTGAACTGCATTTGCTATTTTAATGCCAATTCACCCAGTTTGGGGAGATCCTTTTAGAGCTCTTCACCATCTCTTTTTGTTTTTACGAGCCCGAACAATTTGGTGTCAGCAGTAGAGCGCATGCAATCAGAAGGTCGTAGGCTCAACCCCTGGCATTGCTAATCATTTCCACCTATTCTTATATGTGTGTCCATTTATAGTTAAACAAACTGCAAGCCTCTTGAGCCCAAGTTCAACCATACATCTCTGAACTTACCAGCTCACACAAACTGAATATTCAAACTACACAGATAAGCATAACATATATTACTTTCATGAAAAGAAGCCCGCTGGCTATTTCTCCAGGCATCCCACATCTGAGATGGCTACCCATCACGATGCTGCCCATCACAATACTTTCCTTCTTTTACATGTCAGTCCTAGAGCCTTTTGCATACTACATGTAAAAGCTGCTACAGATGCTGACAGATGTATCCAGATGATTATCAAATAGTGCTCCACCTGAAGTAAATGCAGTTCTCTGGTCATTTAATAACATTAAGAATTAATTTACTATCACAGAGAATGATTTCCTATTATTTTATTTATTTATTTATTTATTTGTCTATTTATTTATATAGCACTATCAATATACATGGTGCTGTACATAGTAAAACAAAACAGCATCACCCTGCCACATAGGCTTACATTCTGATAAAATCACAATAAAACAATAAAAGGAAGGGAATGCACCAAACAGGCGCAGGGGACAATAAAACTAGCAGTATAAAATAAGTGAGAAGAAGGAAGGCCAGTCAGGAGAAGGTTATAATAGTCCAGCCGAGAAACAAGCAAAGCGTGAGCAAGAGTCTTGGCAGAAGAGACAGATAAAAATGATCGGATCCTGGCAATATTATATAAGAAAAAACTACAGGACTTAGCTACTGCCTCAACATGAGGAGTAAAGGAAAGTGAGGAATCGACTATAAAACCAAGGCTCCACTTGGTGGATCATTCTACATACAGGAAGGCCACCAGGGATTTTTAGTAAAACTAAATGCCTGCTAAGACAGAGTTTAGTTCCTTGGGACTAACAACATCAGAGAACCAATGTGAGATAGTGCACATTGTATCAGGTTGTAGCTCCCGAGAACCACACTTATACAGTAGTCATTTTCCCCTTACATCAGAGGTGGACAATGCGCAGCCTACAGGTCACATGCAGCCCCTGCTGCTCTCTGCTCCACCTCCACCCCCCTTGCTCCACCCTCATTGTAAATAAGGTGTGAGTTACCGACCCTTGCTTTACATACATTTCCAATGTTGATTTTTGCAGTCCAGTGGAAGGGTATCTGTTAGTTGCCACTAACTATTTAAAATGTTTAAAAATGTCATTAGTATTTCAGTAAATTCAGTAATATCAAAGTTAGATAACCCTTTTTTTCTAGCTGCTAGAATGCCTGCTGTTGTCAGAGGTTACAGTGGTCCACCTTTTCAAAATTTTCAGTGTGTGGCGTCAAGCAATGGAAAACCAACTGCAATTCCCACAAGCAAATGGTGAGCCTTATCTTTCTGCAGCAGTGGGAGCTAAAATTTATCCATTTATTGAACCACTCACCATTATTCAGGTGGCATGCTACATCTTTGCTGAACCAGTGGAGAGAGCTAGCCTGGTGTAGTGGTGAGAGTGTTGAACTGTGACAAGGAGACCTGGTTTCCAGTCTCTACTCAGTCATGAAACTGAGTGGGTTACTTTGGACCAATCACTGACTGTCAGTCTCACAGGGTTGTTGTGAGGATAAAATAAGGAGGAGGAGGAGCAGGAGGAGGAGAACCAACATGGGCTCCTTGGAGGAAAAGGAAGAATATAAATGTAACAAATATATAAATAAATAACTCCATTGTTCTACTGGTGTGGCACCAGCTACAGTCTCATTTGAAAGGCAGCTATGAACAATCTGCCTCCAATCTTAACTAAGGATGCAGGGCATATGCTTTTGTGCATACTGTATTTATTATTCATAAGTGTAGAGTACGGCTGATTTAACAACAAAACACTAGGATCAGATCTTAATAAAACGGATCTTTCTAGATAAATTATAACTTGTTCCAATAGAGATTAGGTGGTTTTTACACTAGACTCTTTCCCATAAATAGCTTGAAAACAGCTAATTTTGCTTTGATCTTCTAGGGCTATTAAGGCAATCTGGAGAGTCTTGTCACGCTTGTTCATGTTCACCATTCCAAGTAGCTACTAACAAATATGTCACAGCACAGCGTTGAATTTAGCACTTCTGCTGTCCTTCCTGTACTCCATGTCACCGATGAACAACCTCACAGGCTGGAATGTTTACCTGCTGGTTTCTGGTTTATTCCCCATTAGAAGACAGTGTTCAGAACTGTCCAAGAGCATTTATGAGGATTAATGTATGGTGTCTTTGTCTCAAAAGGACATGATCATTTTCTGTAGATTACCTGAAATGTCTATAGGAAATAGCAGGAAGAACAACATTTGAATTGATAGAGCAAAAAGGGCCTATATGGTAAAAGCCACTCTAGCATGACTCTTCTGTGCTCAGCTCTAGCATGTGAGAAGTCCATGCAATATGGGAGTTGGGGCACTAGTGAAATAAGAAGCCTTCTCAGCACTGATTCATCCCACATGGCATCAGATGTCCAGCATTACTAGAGTGGCTCAGAAGGAAGTCGTAAAATTACTGAGGTAGCATAAAAAAGGTACCTCTATCCCAATAACTTCAATTGGAGAGAGTTAAGCACATGCTGAACTTTCCCAGTGAATTCAATGAGATTTAGACGTGCATAACTTTGAGTGAAGCACACCCTTTGTTTCTCTGCAGTTTGATTCAGGTCAGTATCATGGACTTTATAAACAATGTCTTCTATTATAATTTCCTTGCATATACGAGTTGCTAAAAATTAAGATAAATAACCAGAGTATTCACCTTAAAGTCATGCTATAAATCTTGGATTGATAAAAATAAAGGAAGAACCAAGTGAACAACTGGTTCCTTTTTGTCTACAGAGTCAGGAAGTTGGAGACTAAGGCTGCCTCTACAAGAGGCATTTAAAGCTCTTTCAAGGCGCATTAAAATTTTTACCTCTACAAGAACGGAGCGCAAATCGGGCGTAGAGGCGCTTTAAACATCTGATTATGCGCATTATCGAATGCGCGTTAAATAGCTAGTTTTATTTTGCTCCAGCCGTTAAAGCGCATTTTGACTGTGTGAACAAGCGATTCTCCGCATTAACCACCTGTAAAGCACATTTGAAACAACTGGTAAGGTCACCCGTTGAGTGCTCAATTACCTCCTGCAAACAAGCATTAACGATAAAGTGCTTCTGCGAATATGCGCATAATCAGCTAACCAGGCGTAAAGCCGAATTCTTGTAGATGAGGCCTATGGGAAAAAAGAAACTAGCCCTGTTCTAAGGAAGAACCTTGTTTAGTCAGACGTGCTTCTGCAAAGCTTAAATGCCATTGTCAATTTTAGGGGAAAATATTGTTTTAATGCATTAGGCTTTTGGAGTTATATTTCCTTTGCTCCACTTTCTCCTTTGGCCCATTCGTCTTCAAATTTGGAAGATCCAGATGCAGTGGTTCAAAGCACAGATAAATAAAATTTGAGGGACCCATGAAAAAGATGCCAAAGATCGTAAAATGCCTAAATAGGCAGTGATAGTTAACTCCAGGCATATATTTGGAGGTAGCAGTAAGCTTGTAGAGGAGATAAAGTAAACTTGCTGAATTTAATGGGCAACTCATCCTCCATGAGCAGGACTTTAAAAAGCTAGGTCAGTAGTACTAAACATTGACATGCTGTGCCCTCCAACACCACATATCCCCCAGCGGTTGTAGCATTTGTTCTTACGAATTAGTTAAATAGGAATCGACAAATCAAATTGCATTAATGCATCAGGCCTACCTCACCAATCACCAGAGTGCATTTGTGGATTTGTTTAAAGGCATGAATGGAACTGGTTCACACAGATTAAATAGTTTTATTTTCCACTCTCTTGTAATGTGTACAGTCTGTGTGTGTGTGTGTGTGTGTGTGTGTGTGTGTGTGTGTTTTACAGGGGGAGGATGGCTGATATAAATTGTAACCCCCTGTCGCCAGTTCTCAGCATCAGCATGAAGGCTATCCAGAAGGAACTGTAATGATAAGATGAAAGTAGTATGTAGGCAGAAGCATAGAATCTTCAAAGGGATTATCTGGACAGCCTCATTTGGGGTTTTAAATATCTGTTTGTTCAAGCAAACATGAAGTGCACTTTCTGATCTGTTGTATCTGCACAAGTGTCCTCACAAATTAATCTTTTGGGCAGAAATCTTTTAAAAGATGTTACAACCTGCCCTAAATATAATGTTCCGGGAGTTTTCTTTATTAAGATTGAAAATATATAACAAGAAGTTACAGCATGCCACAAATGAAGCATTTTTGGTTTTTGTTTTTGACTTTAACAAGGAAATGTTAGTAGAATGAATGTAGTAATTTTCAGGGCCGGTGGAGGGGAGAGAAGCAAAATGGGAGAGCCCATAATTTAGTGGTAGAGCAGGAGAAGGTTCCAGCCTCAACTAGGATGAAAGAAATTATTCAAATGCTCAGCTATTTGACACTGATGTCAATTTCTGCCTTCCCAACACCTTTTTTCTGTAGAAAATAGATTGTGGTGCAATTCTATGAAGGCTTGATTTTGTCTCACCCTTGGAACATAAAGGAATGTAATTAACTCCAGATTCTTCATTTTCCTTTTGCTGGGCATTTAATTTAATATAACACTGTGGAACTTGGCATTTCTCAGATGCTGTCTTTGAAAGCAATGCAGACACTGAAACTTCTAAGCAAGCTGGATGTGAAGGTCAATAACACAGCAGAAAGATATTTAAGCTTTTGCCGCTTATTTCTCCCTTTCGCATGGAATTCATAGATGACCAACATACATGCTATCACTAATATAATTAACAATTATGCTTTTTCTCTATCCCAAGTGTCCTCTTTTAGTATCTGAACCTCTGTATAATCTGATTTCTATGGCTGTTGCTGGTAATTTCCATTGGAACCATTAATAGTTCTGCTTTTCTATCAAAATTATTGTAATGTCTGGTTTTCTTACATTCCTTAAATTTTTACATTGCATTTTCCTCATATTAATCGATTTGAAAATGTGTCTCCTGCTTTTAGTCTCCTTATATATTAGATGTTATTATTATAGTTCAGCACTTCTTTTTTTACACTGCCCAAGTTTCAAAAAGTGTTCTGTCTTCAACTCTTAGGGGCCAAGATTCTGGTTCCTTGTTTATATCAGCTATTATATAAATATTGGAATAGAAGAGGTATTTAACTTCCAAAAGCTTCATCACTAAGACCACAAAACAGTTTCATGCATTCATAGCAGAGCCCAGATCATGTAGAAACAGGAACACAGAGGAATTGTTTTGGGATTCCCGCCATGCACCTAGTAGCAATAAGCTTGATCCTGGAGAAGAAGCCACTTCCTGAAACCTACCCAGGAGGAGAAAGGGTCTTTAGCGTAGGGACTCTTACTCAATCGGATGCTTCCCAAATTAATATATTAAGTTGTGGAATGTCTTAAAAATACCTGACATAAACATAGCATTCCCTGGGTTTTTCTTGTCACAAAGTCCTGTGAACCATCACCAAACACTTGCCAAATTTGTCAGTTTTCTCTTTCAAAATGCAGAATATGCAGCTATAAATGTACATCTAACAGACACCTTGTGCACATATTCATGTCCCCTTCGTTTCTTCACATGATACATGCTTCAAGTTTGTCCAGTCCGTTCGTTAGCTGTGCCATCCATTGGTTTTTGCTATTAGTTTCATAAATCACCTAGAAATTGAAGGACATGTGCAAACAAAGGAGAGATGGAAGGGCCATTACATCTAAATGAAAGCAAGGAAGTTGATTGCCTGGCTTAGCCAAGGATGAGCACTGGCTTCTGTACAGTACTGTTTCAATAGAAAGGCCAACTGAACCTCAGCCAGTTTCCCTGTTACCGGTTAAAGAAATAAACACGGTACTGGGACATTCCCAATGGGGAGATACTACAGCTCCCAAAATGTTTCTCTCTGGTTATGCTCAACAATAGCTGCATATTTTCCTTTGGAATTCCAGCACAATTTTAATCTAAACAGAAGTCAGATCTACAGCTCAGGTACATCAAATATATATCAGAAGGAAGGAAGGAGGAAAGAAAGAAAGAAAGAGCAACATCGTTTACAAAGTGACTGAGTTTAAGTTATAGCATGGGGGGCTGGGAGGAAAGGAGAATGACCCCCACCCCTCCAGCAAGTCAGCTAATGGAAAAAGCAATGTATGAATAGAAGTATTGTATTCAACTTCATATTTTTTTTTTAAAAAATCCCCTGAGGAAGCTTAGGTTGCAAGATAAGTGAAATACCCTCAGATGGCATTCAGATCCTGGTCAGTTAGAGACATGATGATTACTTGTTAAACACACACACAGACACACATTTTGCTCTGTGTCTAAATTACAGACTTTAAAGGCAGGGTCATGATAAGGGTTAGGCCCTTATATGAGAAATGCAGCCCATTCCTAATGCATTTACTTGGAAGAAAGCCCATTGATTTGTACTGAAATTACTTTCAAGGAAGTGTTCTTAGGGGTCGCAGCCTTGGCGATCTCAACTCTTTATCGCATACATAGCCTCATATTTCTGATTTTAAAAAAGAAATTGTTGCAATTATTGTTCATGAAAAGTGAACTAGACAGTGAAATGTTTCTTTTTCCCCAGTGGCTGGTTTTCATACCGGCAGTAGCAAGTTTCTCCCCAGCAATGCTTTCTGTTCTGCAAGAGTAAATTCTAGATGAAATTGACGATTCGCGTCCACTCAGCCTGCTAGAAATGAAATTGAGACCCTGAATTAATTTCTCACAGGTCACTTAAGGCATGTCAGATTTTTGTCATGATTTGCTAGAGCTGGATTCAAATTAGCTCTAAAATAAATTAATCTATATCCTGTTCACTGCCCCACGGGTTCCTTGCATTATATGTCATGATTTGACAACTTTATTCCCATAGATGACTTACTGAGCCAACGCAATTTAACTGCTAGGCTTCCCACACACAAACACAATAGTTGCCCCTTGCTATAATTTCACATGATAAGTGTCAACCCTTTTATTTTGTTTTTAAAATTAGGAAGATAGAGGGTAGATACAGATGTGCCAAACCTCTGGAGCACCCAAGGGTTCACATATCTAATTCTGATGTGTGGTAAAATCCTCCCACCACTTGGAACAGCCTTCCCCAACCTGCTGCCTTCCAGAGATTGGGGAAGCCCCAGTCAGCATGTCCAATGGTCAGGAATGCTGGGAATTGTAGTCCAAACATTTGGAGTTCAGCAGGTTGAGGAAGACTGACTTGGAAAGATGATACAGGAAACAAAACTCCCTCAGGGGGGATAACTCATCCTGGGAAGTTTGGTCATCTGTGTGGGGTCAGGAGATTCTTTCCCAGTTTCAAAACAAAACAAAACACGAAGGGTGTTTCCAGTTGAGGTTTTTATCCTGCCATTGCCCTGTCTCATTCATGGAATTCTACAGGGGGGTCCAGACAATGTTGTCTTCCACTCGTAGCCCTCCTGTGTTTTCCCAATGTGTGTTCTTCTGTCTTGTTTCTTAACGCAGAAAATCCGATAAGGAGAAAAAGGTGGAATTGCTGCACAATGCCTTCTAATTTGTAGCATTAGCAGCCCTCATCCAGAAGCACCCTAAAGGCACAAGAATATACAGTATACGAAATCTGACCACTGGTCCATCTAGCTCGGTACTGCCTAGTCTGACTGGCAGCACTGTTTCAAAGTTCCGGACAAACGCCTTTCCCAGCGGTACCTGGGAACTTCAGCATCGATATTTTCTTAAATCCATCCATTAATGATTGCTTCATGCCCTGTTTTGTTAAGTCTTCCCATACCATCATGTTTCTGAATATGTGAAAAGTGCCAGGGAATGTGGGTGTCACTTGCCCAGACAGAGAAGCCGCAGCTGTGGAAAGGAGCCAGAGACTGCAGTCAACATGCCATGGCCTGTTTTGTTTAATAAGCCATTTCTATGCCCTTCCCCACCCCCCATGTAGTGTTCTCATTTCTTCAATGCTCTCACTCGGACGCTGAAAGCATGTTGCTTCCATAGTAGCGCTTCTTACTCAGTTCTTTCAGTATTTGCCAATAAGTTGTCCTTGGTTGTTTTTTTCATGCCGTTAAAAGATTTGTGAACGTTGCCTTACTAGTAGTGGTGGTGAAACCATTGCCAACTCATTCATCCTTTTTCAATCTCCTTGATCTAGAAAGGCAATTACTTGATAGTATCTAGAGATAAATGGAAGTGACTAAAATAATTTATGAAAGCACAGGAAACAGCTCCCACAACTGGGAGCCCTTGGGTATTACAGAGGTTTGGCTTGTCTACAAGCCCGCATTGTAACTGTTGTCATGGTAATAGCATATAAAAGCTTCTTTGAACTGAAGCTATATATATATATATATATATATATATATATATATATGAATGTGTCTTATTCCAAGACATACAGTTGCCCCAACATTATCTATCCTGACTAGCAGAAGCTCTCCAGCAGAAGTCTTTCTCATTACTTGCTGCCTGGCCATTTAACTGGAAGTGCTGGGGATTGAACAGGGGAATACTTCTGTGCAAAGCATGTGGTCTGCAATCAACTTGTGGCTCTTCTCTCAAAGATAGGTTGTTATTATTATTGTACTCCTGGTACAGGAAGAAGTGGACCTTGGCCTGGCCCCAGTGGGTTGTAGCTATGCTTTGCTTTCTCTGAAGATATTTCTAGGTTGTGGCACCAAGAGAAGAATAATTGGTGTGCTAACCCAGATAACTTGATTAAATGTGGTAGGACAAACCGGATGAAATATACTTTCTTGTCACACTTTAGAGAACTGAATTGCTGGTTTTTAAGGTCCTAGAAAACCTTAAAGTAAAGATAGAGAGCAGAATCCAGAGAGAATTAAGCAGGCCCGACCCTACCATTAGGCAGAGTGAGGTGGTTGCCTCAGGCAGTAGATGCTGGAGGTGGGGAGTGGCAGCGAGAAATTGGATGATGGAGCTGTATTTGCCACACAACTGTTCTGCATTCTCTAAGCTAGCCAGACACCATCAGTGCAGTGGGGGAAGCTGTTCTGTCACCTGTGTTGAAATAAGATTCAACTGAGATTCCTGTTGGCTTATGTATGTGTGGAATACATGGGAGGGGACAGGATCAGACAGCAAAATGTCTTAGGCTGGCCCTGGAGTTAGATATGGCTTCCCATTAAAAGTAATGGGACATAAACTCAACATTAAGTTTACAAGTCTGATTGCAATGGGACCTAGATTCATCTAATTTTCTGTGGATTGCACCCACTCATCTGAGGCCAACAGGATTACATTATTTGCCAGTGGAGGCTGGTGGCTTCGATGTCAGTGGGGTGGTGAATCCACTCCAGGTTTCCGTCAGAGCCAGTCAGAACACTAAAGGAGCTTATCCACACTTTAGATAGCTCCTTTAGAGTTCTGACTGAAACTCGGAGCAAATTCACCACCCCACTGTCATCAGAACCACCAGCCTCCACTGCCTATTGCCCAGTGGCAGGGCAAATGCTTTGGAGACATAAAGTTTGAGGTTCAACTCCCTGAAAGCCACTGCCTCTCAGAAAACAGTAATGGGCTAGAGTTGACCGACCAATGACCTAACACAGTACAAGGCTGTTTCCTATGTCCATATTTTCATGCTACGGTTAGAATGCAGCCTCTTCCATTTAGAAGTGGAGCAATTGGTGATAGTGTTTTACAGTACTGAGAATACTAGTGAGAGTGTTTTATATTAGACTCAGGAGTGTCTGCAACAAGGCCCTGTGTTGGAAATGTTCCATAAGCGTTGATGTTTGAAGTCGTTTTTCTCCCAGGCTTTCAGGGAGGGAGGGTGACACAAAATGCTGGGAACTGTGAAAGGGACGTTGTTTAAGCTTGATTTTCATTTTCATTTTTTTTTTTACCCGCTGTAAGACAGATGTATGTATGTTTGTGTTTTAGGCTGCACTCGGACCATCATTCTTGTCACTTTTCATTTTGCTTCCCTTTTGTCCTTCCTTGCTCTTCACTATCTCAATAGAAATCTTTGTGCATTTTCTGTTCATACTGCACTTCCTGAGGTCTCAAAAGAGGGGCGTGCTGATTTGACTTTTTACTCCCCTCCACTGCCAAATTTTCTCAACTTGTCTCAGTTTATGGACAGTCGTGACTATTCCAGGTGAGGATTCTATGTCTAATGGAACAACAGGCCATGAAAGGTGAAATGAGCGGACGTTTGAACTGCTATTGGAATTGAGTTACCTTCTATGATGATTCTAGAATGGTTGCTGTCTGTGCCTGTAAAATGGAAAGCCAAATTCAGAAGAATTTATATAAATACTGCATTGTGCAGAAATACAGAAATATGTGATTGACTTCAGGTTTTCAGGTAGAGTGATATGGATTTCTGGATGTATGTGTAAACTGTACATAGTGTTGAAGTGAAGTGTATTTCCACAGTGCCGACGTAAAATAAAATCCATACTTTGTTATGTTCCAACCATAGAACGCATTTTCTGCCCCACTGCCAAGTGCTATGCTTCAGCAAATGTCTTCTAACTACTAACATATGTTTGGGGGTGGGGAGGAAGAGCAGCAAGGAATGCTCTAAGGAGTACAGTAGCATTTCTGCCTTCAGTAAGTTAGCCATTAGTTGCTGGGAGGAGGAAACAAATGGACTTTGAGGGCTTTGAGGGTGGAAGTGGAAAGGAAGGTTGTGACAGCAGTATAGGGCAGTTGCAACCAATTTCCTAAGGCTGAGGGGCAGAGCAGCAGACTAGAGAGGCTTAGGAAGCAGCTGAACCATCCTTGGCTGGGATGTCATTACCAAGTTTGGTGTATAAACGCTTGATTATCCAAAGTACCTTCTCCTTTTCCTTCTTCCAAACATTTTCAACGGGGTGAAAGTGTCTCGTCCTCTCCTTGAAGCCTGGTCATTCATATATGCCCTTGAAGACAATAACAATGGGAATAACAAGAAACTGAGCCACTTTTGCTGTTGCTGAAGCTGCTCGGATGAAGATGCCCCAGCATGTTGTCCTTCCCTGGTGAGAGGAATTAGCACAGTATGGTCAATGGGTTGCAAGTTGTGGACACAATCACGCTGTGGGTCTGATGCTCCTAATAGGTTATCAGTCGGCCATCCCTGGGATAGGGTGAGAGAGGCTCACATTCATGCTGGACACTAGACTACATATGGAGAGTTCCTCTGGAGTAACGCAAAAGTATGTATGTGTACAAGCATCTTGTCAGAATAATCAACTGCATATGAGGAAAATTCATTTCCAACATGATATAAGGGATCCAAATTAATTGCACATTCAAAAGTAGGCATGTGATATCTAAAGCTAAAAACATTTGTTGTGAGTGTGAAAAATATTCAAGGAAAAACAAGACAAAACTCTCTGCTCAACTCCCATTTCTCTTTGAATTTGGTTCAGGGTCATCTGTCATGTAAGGCTCTCTGCATTGTTTTTAAGTAACCAAAGGGGGGGGGGGGGTACATAAATGGCAATGAAGAATTTTCTCGAAGTATCTTCATTTCTTTGGAAGCCACTGTAGGCCATTTGCCATGCCTCTAGTAAATGAATGTGTCAATCTGTGCAGAAAGGTTGACTCCATTAAACTTGTAAAATGTAATCTGGCTTCAGGCCTGGCTTGGAGCTCTGACCACTTTAGAAGCAAACCTACATTGGGAACTAGACAGGTGAAATGCATCCATATTAGTTCTACTGATGCAGTCTATTTCTCTATAAAGTTCTGGCCTTTTAAATCCCAGTTCACATCCCTGCCTCTTTCTTTTGCATAGCACAGCAAAGAAGCAAGCTTAGTCTATTTCTCCCACTATTTGATTGCCCTCTTTTCTGTTAATAGATCTGTCAATGACCTGTGAAGTGTGCTTCAAAGCCCTGCCCTAATCCATGAGCTGTGAAAGTATAAAAAATCTATTACAGGAATTGTGATGGTTTCAGTAACTAATTCTATAGAATGAGCTATTGTGTGCAAACAACACCTTAGGGCACTCAGGCCAAAAACCTACTTAGGGCACATGCTAGCTGGAAAATGATGGGAGTTGTAGGACTTTTTCTCTCTCTAAATAGCATAGATTGTGCCCTTATATACTTATTTATATATTCTTAAACCCATTGAATCTCTAGAATGCAGGGCATATGTATAGGCTTGCCAATCTTTGTTGTTTCTGTTGTTCTGGTGAAAGCCTCTTTTCCCCAAAGCTGAGCACATGAATATCAAAGGAAAGCTTTCACCCAAATACTGACTGAAAAACATCAACGGTTACCCAGTCCTGTTGCTTAGACTCCTGTCTCTCTCCAGCTAAGGCTGGATTTTCCAAATGACACTTAAGGCTTTCAAATGCATCTACTTGCCCACAGGGATAATGAAACCCAGGACATGACAAAACATTCCCAGTTCCAAACACAAAAGCCACATTTTAAGAATGCACTCAGTTCAAAACAAATCTGGAATATATTATTGATCTGGATCAATTTAATCTCTTAACCCACTTATTTTCCATACTGGGGACTCTGGCATGACATTGTTATGTCTTTCTCTATAAGACTGGCACTCTGTATCAGGGTCCCTGATATGAAAGGGGCACAGTTACTAAATCTGACAGATTCTCTTTAGACTGCTGGGTTGCATGGACCAGTAATTTAAGTTAACATAGAGAGTTTGCTTAGGCATGTAAAGCTAGAATGGAAAGGAATTACAGTATTTGCATTGAGCTGATATGTGATCATGAGCAAGGCTTCCATACCTAAGAACTTAAGAAGAGGGCTGCTGGATCAAACCAAAGACCTGTCTAGTCCAGCATCCTGTTCCTACAGTGGCCAACCACCCAGACGCCTATGAGCAGTCCACGGCAAGACATGAGCACAATAGCAACCACCTGCTCACAATTACTAGCAACTGGTATTTCAAGGTATAATGTCTCTGAAAATATATAGTCATCATGACTAGATATGTTTATTTTTATCAAACTTATGTGTGATTCAGTGATGAGGAATGGTATGCCCATACATCAATCAGATTATTCATATAAATTTCTAACATTTCTCATCCTGAAGGCTGAGAGCATGTATCAATGGAATTAAAATGTATATAAAATCCTTTTAAAATTGGGAGGAGCAAATTATATTCCTCCTCACCACCACAACCAACTTTGGCAAAAATGAGCCTAAATTGAAAAATGAAATCACTATGCCATGGGCTCTCCTCTAAAAATCCTGGCAATTACAGCTTCGGGCAGGTACTGAGAAATCACTACCTTGCAGAATTACAGTCTGCAAGGAGTGTGTGTGTGTGTGTGAGAGAGAGAGAGAGAGAGAGAGAGAGACCATTAAGCCATTTTAAATCTATGGCATAGTTATGCCCCAGGCATTTGCTTTGACAAATCTCTTGAACAGAAGAAAGCACAATCACTAGGGATTCCCTAAATCTACTATCTGAACTTGTCAAGTAGATGACACAGTTGATATAGAGATTTTGAAGAAACATATTAGTGGAGTCAGATATGTTGTGTCCAAATATTAAGGACTGAAAG